>CM077672.1:333710530-336210530 GCA_039707655.1 Elymus sibiricus
TGTTGTTTTAAGCTGATATTCTATCGTACTTGTATATTTTTTTGCGTATCTAGCTGTTTGCCATGCAGTTCTCGTTGTTGGTGGGAACATTTGTTGTCTAAGATCGACCTCAAATATCTGGTGGCACTATAGCATGGCTTTTGATATTCTAATGTATATCTCTTACAAAATATTTCAAGAGCCCGTGGCAACGCACGGGCATTATACTAGTATATATAGTAGCGCTTGGGTTATGTGCTAGCAGTAGCGCGGGATCCCACGCTACTGCTACGGCGCTATAGCTAACTATTAGCAGTAGTGCGTGCCTGACCCGCGCTACTACTAATTGCGTTAGCAGTAGCGTGGGGTTGGACCTGCGCTACTGTTAAGTAGCAGCAGCGTGGTGTTTCGTCCCTCGCCACTACTATTCATGCTTATTTTATTTCTTTATATTTATACTGTATTTGTACATCGTTGTACAAATTTTGATACAATAGCAATTAAGAGGTTGTTATATCATTATGATAGTGATGAGTTGTTATATCATTGGGTGAAAAAACACGAATTAGATTAAAGTGGATGGGTCCAAAGTGTATATCATTGGGTGGAAAAAAAAGGATTAGATTAAAGTTAATGCTGTCTGGATGGTCTGGAGGGAGGAACTGTCGATGCTGGTCAAATGCTACATACTTGCCACCCTTCTTCAGCCAAATTAAACATAGAGCCTGCATGCACACTGGGCATGGCATCTTCCCACCTGTACACCATCCGCAGAAAAGGGCATAACCGGAAAAGTCATGCATGCAATAGTGCAACCAAACTTTCATCAAGAAATTTCTCTGCAGATCTCGGTCGTATGTCAACCTCGGGAAGTACCAAGAATGGTGCAAATCATCCACCAGCGGCTGCATAAACACACCCAAATTCTTCCCCGGGTATTCAGGCCCCGGAATGATGAGTGACAAGAACATGGTCTTGCGTTGCATTAGGGCACCGGGAGGGAGATTGAGCGAAATAACAAACACGGGCCAGCAGCTGTATGCATTGGACGACATACCATATGGATTGAACCCATCACCTGATATGGCAATTCTGACATTCCCAGCCTCGGCTGCTTCCTCGGGGTATTCTTCATCGAACGACTTCCATGCTTCATCTTCTGATGGATGTACGATTTTATTTGGATGGTACCTTATACCTTCCTTGTGCCACTTCATCATTTTGGCAGACTCCTCCGTGATGAAAAGGCGCTGCAGTCTTTCTATGAAATGCAGATACCGAAGAACCTTTGCAGGGATGCCTAGCTGCCTCTTCTCACCATCCTCACCGACCACCTCAAGGTACCGAGAGGAACCGCACTCCCTACAGTACTTGTCATCCGCATACTCGTGCCTAAACAAAAGGCAATTCTTCGGACAAACATGTATTTTCTCATAATCCATAGAGAGTGCCTTCATGAGTTTCTTCGTGGCATACATGCTTTTCGGCAGTTCATGACCCTCGGGGAGGCTGTTAGCCCATACTCCCAGAAATGCTTCGAAGCATTTCTGGCTACAGCCGTACTTAGCCTTGACTGCCATCAGTTGCGAGATGGCATCGAGCTGAGAGACTTTGGCACCCGCATAAAGAGGTTTCTTTGACGAGGCCAAGATCTCCAAGAAGGCCTTTGCGGTTGCCTCCGGCTCCTCCGGTTCATTCTCTGAAGGTGTCGCATGTGCCATCTCTGCAGCAATGACATCATCTAGCATGTCTCTGACCCCGTCGTCCACATAACCACCGATGCGTTGTCGCATCACCTCCTCTCTACCACGGTCCTGCTCGGCAAAGTTTATCGGCGGCATGTCAAAGTTTGGCATATATCCGTGCGTGCGAAGGTGCTCAGACATGTCCGTCTGATTTTTACGGAGACGTCTGCCACATTTCGCACAGGGGCATTATGGGATAATTTTCATTGGACGACGGAATATCTCCTTCAAAAACACATCGGTTCTCGCGACCCACTCTGTTGTTACTCGATTCTGACGGATAAAACCACTGTACATCCACTGATTATCTGCCATCCTCTGCTTTTTTGGGAGGCACACAACAAAATTAAGGATTCATTTAAATTAATCACATCAAAATTTTATTTTCTACCGCGTTGACGGCATTGAATCCACCTACATCTCTAATAGGTAAAGATGGGTCCTAATCCCACCCGAGGATGTGTAGGTTGAGTACGTTCTCCATACTCTACCCCGTTCCGAAACAAAATTTCTGCAGCACCTCCCCGCTGTTCTCCAGATACACGTCTCGGCAAATAGCCGAGAGAATGTGCTCTGGAGAACAACGGGGAGGCGCCGCCGAAATCCTGTCTCGGAATGGGGTAGAGCATGAAGAACGTACCCAATCTACACATCCTCGGGCTGTCCGTGGAAAACGCTGGACAATCCGAAAGAGTTGCGGTGATAAATATGCAATTGAATGCATATTTATCGATGCAACCCTTTCGGACGGGAGACGCCTAGGTTACGCGACTTGACGTGAGAATTAAATGTAGTGACATGATTAAAAAAGCGTAGGAGGTGAAGGTGGATTCGTAGCTCACCCTCGGCTGTAGAGGAAGTAGTCGAACAGCGACGGGATGATCGGGGACCAACAGCTCCAACGTCGACGATCACTCCAACATCTAAAAATTGCAATATATTCATCATCATCATCATCACATATTCATCATCATCATCTATTCGTCATCATCATCGATTCATCTCATCGAAGCATAATTTTTTTTGCAAGATTCATCTCATCATCATCATCTATCTATCTAACTATCTATCTATCATCTATCTAACTAACTAACTATCAAATTAAGCACTACTATCATCTGCAAAATCATGAAAAAAAACAGAAAAAAATGCCGGGGGGTGGCGGGTGTCACTGGCGGGGCGGGGCAGGGCCGGGGCGAGGCGGCGGCCGGCGGGGCAGGGCAGGGCCGGGGCGAGGCGGCGGCCGGCAGGGTAGGGCAGGGCGGGGCGACGGCCGTGGCGGGGCGCGTCGGGGCCGGGAGGTGCGGGGCCGGCCGGGACGACGCGGAGCAGGGGGGCCGGCCGGGCCAAGGCGGCGGTCGGCGGGGCCGACGCGGCTGCCGGGCGCGGCGGATTACGACGGGGACGGGGCCGGTCGGGGCGGGGCGGGGCGGCGCGGGCGGTGGACTCGGCGGCGGACGAGGCGGCGGGGACGGGGCCGGTCGGGGCGGAGAGGGGCGGCGGGGCGGGGCGGAGCGGGGCGGCGGGGCGGGGCGGCGAAGGAGACGGGTGCGGGGTGGGGTGGGAATGAGTGGAGGAGAGAGCGTCCGCGAGTGGATAAGGGGCACCTATGCCGACAGCCGTCGGCATAGGTATTATCTTTTTTTTTCCTTTTTTCCTCACAATTTCTTTGGCACGTGCCATGTCATCGATCCGGGTAGGTATTTTCTTTTTTTCCTCACAATTTTTTTTATTTTCTTTTTTCTTTCTTTTTTCCTAACAATTTCTTTAGCACGTGCCACGTCATCGATCGGGGGCATAGGTATACCGACGGCTTTGCCGTCGGCATAGATATGTATTATTATTTTTATTTTTATTTTCTAAATTTCCGTCTCTCAGAAAACTTTTAGTCCCATCTCGCCCAAAGACAAGCAACATGACCACTTTAAATAGTCGGATAATCCAGATGCAGTAAGCTTCGGTCTTCATTACACTCCTGTTAAGGAGATGAACCATTACTGTGAATCTTCACCCCTTTCGGGCACTGAAGATTCACAGTGACGGTCCATCTTCTTAATGATGGATGCCGGTGCTTTTTATTAATTCAATTATTACTATTTTTGAGGGGGGTCACACTCCGTGTCTGCATATTCCCTCCGTGTCTGCTCGAGGTGGCCGTTTCCCCCCTCCGTGCGACGGCGGCAGCGACGTCCGTCAGGGGGTCACACTACGGAGCCGCGTGCCGGGTGCTTGCACCTGCCACCACACTTCCAGACGTGTAAGAGGGCCCAGCGCAAGACCTGGCGGCATAGCTACCCCCCAAGTACCCCGTCCCGTCTAACCCTGTCACTGTTGACCGGGCGGATCTAGGCCTTTGACTTTCGCCGGACGGGGTTTGACTGATGGACATTTTCACCTGGCTGTGATAGGCCAGCCCATAGGTACACTTCGGATCAAGGTCCGGGCACAACCCACCGCAAGATTCCCTCCGTGTCTGCCCGACGTGGCCGTTTCCCCCCTCTGTGCGACGGTGGCAGCGACGTCCGTGAGGGGGTCACACTACGGAGCCGCGTGCCGGGTGTTTGCACCTGCCACCACACATCCAGACGTGTAAGAGGGCCCAGCGCAAGACCTGGCGGCATAGCTACCCCCCCAAGTACCCCGTCCCGTCTAACCCTGGCACTGTTGACCGGGCGGATCTAGGCCTTTGACTTTCGTCAGACGGGGTTTGACCGATGGACATCTTCACCTGGCTGTGATAGGCCAGCCCATAGGTACACTTCGGATCAAGGTCCAGGCACAACCCACCGCAAGATTCCCTCCGTGTCTGCCCGACGTGGCCGTTTCCCCCCTCCGTGCGACGGCGGCAGCGACGTCCGTGAGGGGGTCACACTACGGAGCCGCGTGCCGGGTGCTTACACCTGCCTCCACACTTCCAGACGTGTAAGAGGGCCCAGCGCAAGACCTGGCAGCATAGCTACCTCCCAAGTACCCCATCCCGTCTAACCCTGGCACTGTTGACCGGACGGATCTAGGCCTTTGACTTTCGCCGGACGGGGTTTGACCGATGGACATTTTCACCTGGCTGTGATAGGCCAGCCCATAGGTACACTTCGGATCAAGGTCCGGGCACAACCCACCGCAAGATTCCCTCCGTGTCTGCTCGAGGTGGCCGTTTCCCCCCTCCGTGCGACGGCGGCAGCGACGTCCGTCAGGGGGTCACACTACGGAGCCGCGTGCCGGGTGCTTGCACCTGCCACCGCACTTCTAGACATGTAAGAGGGCCCAGCGCAAGACCTGGCGGCATAGCTACCCCCCAAGTACCCCGTCCCGTCTAACCCTGTCACTGTTGACCGGGCGGATCTAGGCCTTTGACTTTCGCCGGACGGGGTTTGACTGATGGACATTTTCACCTGGCTGTGATAGGCCAGCCCATAGGTACACTTCGGATCAAGGTCCGGGCACAACCCACCGCAAGATTCCCTCCGTGTCTGCCCGACGTGGCCGTTTCCCCCCTCCGTGCGACGGCGGCAGCGACGTCCGTGAGGGGGTCACACAACGGAGCCGCGTGCCGGGTGTTTGCACCTGCCACCACACTTCCAGACGTGTAAGAGGGCCCAGCGCAAAACCTGGCGGCATAGCTACCCCCCCCAAGTACCCCGTCTCGTCTAACCCTGGCACTGTTGACCGGGCGGATCTAGGCCTTTGACTTTCGCCGGACGGGGTTTGACCGATGGACATTTTCACCTGGCTGTGATAGGCCAGCCCATAGGTACACTTCGGATCAAGGTCCGGGCACAACCCACCGCAAGATTCCCTCCGTGTCTGCCCGACGTGGCCGTTTCCCTCCTCCGATGGCGGCAACGACGTCCGTGAGGGGGTCACACTATGGAGCCGCGTGCCGGGTGCTTGCACCTGCCACCACACTTCCAGACGTGTAAGAGGGCCTAGCGCAAGACCTGGCGGCATAGCTACCCCCAAGTACCCCGTCCCGTCTAACCCTGGCACTGTTGACCGGGCGGCAAACTGGGCCCAACAGATACGCGTGGTGTATCTATGTATGTTTATGTTTAGATAAGGTACATTTAAATTAATCAAATTTCAATTTAGAAAATAATAATAATACATAGGTATGCTATGCCACAGATCGATGACGTGGCACGTGCCGCGGATCGATGACGTGGCCAAAGCTATGCCGACGGCCGTCGTTAGGGCCGTCATCATATATTTGACGGCGTCAAACGGCAGTTAACTACCGGGTGGCCGGGCCCACATATATGCCGACGGCCTGCCTATGCCGACGGCCACCGTACGCATACCGCGACATATGCCGACGGCTTCGTGACGCCGACGGCCCCCGTCGGCATAAATGGTGGTATGCCGACGGCCGAACTACGCCGACGGTTTGCCTTAGGCTGTCGGCATATCGCCATCTATGCCGACGGGCCGTCAGGAACGTGACTTATTCTGGTAGTGATTCTCATCCAACCATCCTTCCTCATGGTATGCTCGTCCTCTCCAAGATGTGCTGCTTCGCTTAGCACCGCCAACTTCATGCCCGTGCTGCTATGTTCTCCGCACAGCTAGCTAACTCCCGTGGTGAGCCTACTTATGTCATTGCCCTCGTCCCATTTTGTACATGTTCATTTCATGTGCACATGAAACGTGCTTTACCTTCACCCAATAGAGAAGAAACGGGTCGTAGTCACGCATCCTTAGACTCACGAACTTGTCGACGTACTGAAACGAAGATGAGGAGCGAGGCGTGAGTAGAAAAAAGGTGTAGGGAAGGATCCGACTCCGAGAGAGACGAGTGTTGTGGGGGTGAGGCCGGGTGTGGTCCAATAATGACGCCGAGTGCTTCCAATCGATGATTCGATGAATGTCGAAGCAACACTGAGTCAAACCCACTCCTTGCCGATGCAAACCTAGTTGAGGTTCTCTTATGTCCAGACGCACTGCACCACACGAACCTGGCTCGATCCTTCACCCGTAGCTAGTTTGATCTATCCTGATGGACAAGCAACATGTACATACATAGGAGTAGTGCCTTTTTTTTCTTATCATTCCCCCACCGGCCAGATCACAACGTACACAAACACACACACTGGAAATCTCTAGTTAGCTTTTTTCAATTTGTCCTCTAATTTGTTATTGGCCATAGGCTCGTGACAAGCCCTTTATTTATTGATTGATTCTTACTATGGATTCAATCATTTATCAGGGTATAAGTACTTTTATATAGCCCCTAGCTGGCCTACCGGCTGTTACTTCTAGTCCTACTCGGACACACATATTCACATGTATTCTACACGTACGCCTGGAATCACGTTCAAGGTAACTTTAGCACTACAGTACTTTATAAGGTACATGAAGAATCGGTTTACTTTAATTGACAAGTAGAGTACATGAGCCCAGTTGGTTTCTGTGACAGATTTGTGCCGCGTCAGTCGTAGGGTCGATTCCCTGGTCACGCCAGTTTATTCTTCAATTGACTACATGATCAAAGTTTAGTGGGTTATCTCAGTTTTCATACTTGAAAAAGAACTGAGTCGTAAATCTTCGTAACGTGATCAAAAGTGCACCTGGAGGGACTTAATAATTGTCATTCTTCCATCTCTTTCCTCCTTCACAAGAAAAGCTCTTCTCCTCCCGGCGGCGGAGGACCTCGGCCCCCCGCCGGCGGGAGGGACCCCGTTCTCGTTCTTGTTAGATTCAGCGTCTTGGTTGGGGCTGTGTGGCGGTGACGATATTCCTTAGTAGGAATAATGTCTCCCACGTTCTATCCCTGTTCCGATGGTGTGTCTAGCATCGTCGGAGGGCGTGTGGAGGTTTGTCTTCGTCGGATCTCGCGGGATTCGGTCGGTGCTGGTCTCCGGTGGATCTGTTTGAATCCGGTCTTCGTTCGTCTTTGTTTGGGTGTTTACAGGTTTGATCCTTCTGATCTACGACTTTCTTCATCGGCGATGATTGCTACTCTGGTGCGCTGGTCCTATGGGGCCTTAGCACGACGACTTCCCGACTGTCTACTACAACAAGGTTTGCCCGGCTCCGGTGAGGGAGGGGCGATGACGGCGGCGCGCCTTCGGCTCGCTCCAGTACTTGTAGTCGTCGCTAGGTGGTCCACGGACATGGTTGTAATTTTTATTAACTCTGTTGTTCTTTGTACTGCCATGATTGAAGATGAATAGATTGGAAGTTTCTCGCAAAAAAAAAAAAAACTGAGTTTTTACAACCGTCAGACATTATTCAGAATACTCTTGTTTTTTTTTTTTTTGAATTTCCTATATCGCAGGCTACCTCGCTAGCTTTTTTTCAGCGGAGGCTATCTCGCTACCTAGCGGGGCTTTCTCTCCTATGGCGCCACATTGGCTGGGCTTCTATGACCTGGTCCGATGTCGCGCTACGCTGGCTGGGCTCCTGTGGGCCGGTAAAAAAAATTAAGAGATCGATCGTTCCGTGAAAAAAGGAGAACGTGATCGATCGGGGCAGCGATACGTTTGGTGGGAAGAAAAACTTGGAACGGGGCTTGAGGAAAGAGGAAGGATCAAGGAACGCTACCTGTTTTTAATAGGAAAGAAAAAGGAAAGAAAAAAAATCTCAACCGTCAATCTTTGTGATTAACATAAAATTAACGGATGTGACGTATGGAGAACTATGAAAACTTCCTCCCTTTAATATTAGGTAAATATAAATATACTTATGTTGGTTCCTGCTATGGGCTTTGTAATAATAATATAATAAAGTTGGGCGCTTCTTGCATCATGGTTCTAAAAATTCGAACAACATTCGTTTTATTGAGTGGAATTGTATTAAAAAAGAAATCATGTCAATCTAAAGCAACTTCTAGAAATGATTGACCCAAAGCCATACATTCATTCTAGGGCCTTTTTCATTCGCAGGATTCTAAAAACGGGAATAGAAAAAACATAGGATTGGAATGTCATGCTCATCTCAATCCTACAGGATTTTGGTTTGTTTGATTGCATCGCATAACAAAAGATTCTTTCAAAGTGGTTTGAGTGGATGCTAAAAATCCTATGAGACATAATACAAAGAAATCCTTTGAAAAAATTCTTATAGGATTCAATCCTATGAAATCAAACAACCAACATAGAAAAAAATTCTGAGGATTCTAATCCTATAAAATTCCTATGAAAATCCTTTGGATTAAAGGAGCCCGAGAAGCTACTCTGAAGGCTAAAAATGGTTTTATGATATTAGACCAAGATCGATAAAAAATATAAAAAACAAATATATGTTATTAAAAGACATGCAAGTCTCATGATCTCCCATAACATGTGCACAAAACCTTAAGCACACAACGATGCATAAGGCCAAATGAGGTGGATAGATAATTTTTCATCACGCGAGAGACTCCACTCCAACTACACGCTGATACTAGTCGAAACGAGTGTTCGCAGAAACTAATCTGAACTAGTAGAATGCCCGTGCGTTACCACGGGTCTTTTTAACTTTTATTCCGATTGCATATATATATATATATATATATATATATATATATATATATATATATATATATATATATATATATATATATATATAGGAAAATGGGTTGGTACTCCTGGGAGTAGGTACTCCCATGCCATTTGTCCCTTCTCTGCATTGACAGCCATCGCACATCTAGATTTCTTTTTGTGAAAAATATCTACACCGAATATTAGCGCTTGCAAACATTACGGCTGTTCGGATGTTTGTTGATCGATCCATATTTATAGGGATTCTGACGACTCGGCTTTATCGCACTTCTCACGTACAAATAGAAAAACGTAACAATATATTCCCCTGTTACCGACTCCTACAAGGCACAATGAGTGCAGCGGTGGCGGCGGCCATGATACCAGCGTCGTATGATTTGACGGCAGCGGAACAGCGGCATACCTTTCTTTGATCACGGAGCCCAGGTACGTTCTGCTATTTACTTTCTCTGAGTTACGGACGTATTTATGCATTCCTTGTAGTCAAATCTAATTGAGTAAGCAATATAACTGCAAGGTTGTAATCAAGAAGAACGACGATCTCATGGAACGAGCGGCCGGAGGCGGCCTTATTCAGCCATGTTCAACCACGACAATAGCAGCAGTTGGACGATATGAGTATAAGATTTGGCTCATGGCAGATCGGCGGCGTGATGTAACACACGGATTGTGTTGATAGATCAACAACGCTCTCACACAACGTGCGGAAGTGTACTAATGACCGATGTCCATGGAGTTGTGTTCAGAGTATTCGCGATGAATCGATCACAAAATTGGATGCGTTTGTAAAGATGTGGAATAATTAGACCTTAGGACGTCGTGGTTTATAGTATACTCATTTTCCTAGTTGTCTGGTGTATACATCTGCATGAAAATATAGAGGCAAAGTGCACATGCGTGCTCCTTTAGTCTTATTTTTGGATGAACCCATATTTGTCAGGATTGGTGTATAGTACTTCTGTAATATAATTATTCAGTCTGTACACATTTTTACCATTGTCATTCTTAAATTTTCAATTGAGATTTGGCAACATACATCTATTATAATACTCCCTCCACACCAACTATAAACTGATATATGTATAATAATTACCTTATGATACTTCTTTTTGAACGGAACATTACATACTTCTCTTAATAAAATCACTGTATATTCTTTTGTTTCGAGAAAGAAAGTATATACCTTTTTTTTTAGCAACCGAAAGTATATACCTTTGAAGTGCCAAACAATACATACTCTTTTGTGACTAAATAGTATATACCTCTTCCCTGGAAGAAAGGCAGTAGGCAGTATATACTTTTGAATAAAAACCTGTATATATGCCCAAACTTGGCAAGCAGTATATACCCGAACAATATGTATGACATAACTTGGCTAGCAGTATATACCCCTTCTATAAAAAAAGTATACCTCGGTTTAGTGATTTTAATATTATATACCCCTGAACTCGGTAAGTAGTATATACTCCATAAAATAATATACTACCCCGGTTACACCTAAAAAATCAAGAAAGAAGAGCTTACATTTTAAATGAGTGGCACGGCTGGTTGGAGTAGTTACGAGTAATTAGGGACTAATTAGTTTTCTTCCAATAAGTAGCATGGCTGGTTTCAACTTGGATGCGTCCCTAGATCTCTCAATTAACCCGATCCACTAAGAGTAGGAGTACATACTCCCGGGAGTATAAAACATGAGTCATATATATATATATATATATATATATATATATATATATATATATATATATATATATATATATATATATATATATATATATCTAAAGTATCAGTTGGTAGTCTCCGTTCACCGGTTAATTTTCGTCCCACCAACACCGATTTTTTTTTCGTCCTCCCACCCAACCCCCGGGCCATCGAACAAAAAAAAAAGGGCTGGCTTAGCTATGCCCCCACGAAGTCAAGGGGCCAAAGCTCCGATCGAAACAGAGAGAACCGGATGAAAAAAAATCTACGAAAAAAGACCTACGAAATTAAACCAGCGAAAAAAACGAATCGCACGCAGGTATACGAGCGATTCCTCCTTCCTTCGAACCACTCGCACGCTCGCTCCTTCCCTTCGCCCCCGCCGCTTGATCCCTTCGCCGCCGCCCTCCCACATCAAAGCCGCCACCGATATGCCCCGCCGGATCTCGCCTCAGCCCCGCCGTCTTGTGATCTGGAGTTCACAGCCTCCGCCGCCGATATCCTCGCACGCGTTAGGGTTCCTGCGCCGCCGCCACACAGGAGCTCGTCGACCAGCCCAGCGTCCTGCTGCTCCGCGCTCGCTTCCCTCGTCGGTCGCCTTTGGACCCCTCGCTTCGGACTCCGCGCCAAGCCGCCGCCTCTTCGCCGAGAAAGAGGGCTCCCGATCTCCGCCGTGGTCGACCATCAGCGCGACGGGCAGAGCACCCAGCCCGTAGGCTCATCCCCTTCTCCGATCCACTCCGGCAGCGGCCATCGTCGGTACGTTCCGCTCGTGATATATTGGTGTAGGCTCATCCCCTTCTCTTTATCTAAAAAGGCTATTCTACATACGCCGAGGAGAAGATGCTCACCTTCTCGCCCCTCCCCCTACCGTGATGTACGTGGATGAATCTGACGGCAACGAGGACGACCTCGTAGGATCCAGCCACGGTTGTGCGGAATTTCGCGGGGACGAATCTACCCGGCCTCTCGTCCTATCCGCCGCCGGTAGAGGCATCCATGTCCGATGGTGTGAATTTTGGCTGGTTCCATGAGCACTTCGTTCCCTGCCGTGTAGTCTTCGTTGATTCGGGAAGATGGTGGTTGTCTGTTTAGCCATTTCAATCTGCTATTGATCATGCTCATTCTTGTTATATTCAGTTATATTGGAAACACCATCTGATTCAGTTATATTCTTGATCATGCTCATGCTCATGCTCATCCTTATTCAAATAAGAATACTTCTGTTTGGAGAGCTCGGGCGTCAGCTGTGTGGAAGCACCAGCTGATGTGTAACTGGTCGGAAGGTGAGCTTCTCATACTCGCTGCCGTCGAAGCACGGCACCTCGCCGCCACTTATGTTGCGTGTTGTTGTGCTGTAGGTCCTTGGGGTTGGGTGCGGCAACTCGCGACTCGAAGACATTTCGTGCATGTGGTCCCCTGCGCTTGGTGACCAATACATCTACTCCGTCGTGAACATGTGCTTCGTGTCATACAGGTCGCCGCCAAGGGTGAGCTCGTGCAGCGGTACAGGTATAGATGTGCATCCCATAAGGGCAGCTACAGTTTCTTTCATAAAGCTATTTGTGTGAGTGCCCTGCATATTGAAGTAAACTGGATCGGCTAATCTTGAGTTCCTCCACCAAGTTATATTACTTCGACAAGAAAAAGTGCAGAAAGACCATATAAAGTACTCTGGTGACTCTCTCAATTGAACTAGAATTTTTTTAGATGCGTGAAACATGCACAACGATTTGCTCTATTGAGTCTATGTATGTTGAACTAGCACTCGAATTATAGCTCATGCCGGTATGCTAATTTTCTCTTTCTCATATCAGCTCTCCTTCTTTTTGTCCATTTTTCTTCACTACTACCTGAAGGAAACTGTACTGGATAGCAGCCTATCATATATAGTTACATGTACCGAGTGATTTAGCTTCATTTTAATGATACTGTCAACAACTAACTACTGCTGCGACATATTTGATGCAACCTGTAAAATATTTTTTGTTTAATTTCAGCATATCATTTATATACTGAAGTCTCTTCTGGACATGTTGTCTAATTGCGTCATGTATGTTAGATATTTGTTCTATAATACTTGCCATTGACTATTTTTCTTTTATTTAGGTTATGTGCATTATTGATCAGCCAATCTTGAGAGAGAGATGGGTTGGCGTGAATGGGAAGAAAACTACATTGAATGGACAAGAAGTATGCCCTCAACTTTTTCATGGTATGTCTTACTTATTGTTCTTGTGATTTTTCCATCAGTTTCACTTTACATTTCTTCTTTGCTTTTTCATGGCATCGGGATGCCCACTGCCGACGGCGCTGCGTTGCTACCAAAGGGGCACCCTGCCGCGGCCGGGGACTCGCTGCCGTCGAAGCACGACACCTTGCCGTCACGTATGTTGGGTGTTGTGGTGCTGCAGGTCCTTGGGGTTGGGTGCGGCAACTCGAGACTCGAAGACGATCTTCTGTGGTAGGGCGTCGCCGGCGGCGGCGGCACCTGTATAGACCGTCTCGGTGTGACAGAAGAATTCGGAGTTCACTCCGAGAAAGAATTGCTTTGCATGTACATTTGCTGAAAGACTGATGTGCTGAACTTTCGATGATTTCGATTGGTCTCTAACATAACCTTTCCTCTTTTTGTTGATATGTCCAAAAGAGATCCTTATTTCACCTTTTGTTTATAGGTATTCAACTTGAGGAATTTCATACTTTTGGAGTGGAGCTATCAAATATATGTGTGCTCGATGTTGGTGTTTTAATCCGGATCTCTCGCTGAAGGTGCTCGATGTTGGTGTTTGAATACTGCTACCGTACTTCAAGGTCTGTAGCAGCTCTTACAATGGATTCTTTTTAATGATAGTACAATTTATTTTTGTTTCGATTTGGTATTGTTGTTCTGTTCACTTAACCCAGTCTGTAGCAGCAGCTTTTCATGTCGTTTCCTCGCCAACAAATGTCATAATTTATCACATACGTGTGCAAATGGTTTTTTGGCTATAGTATGAGTATATGGTTCAGAGAAGTTCGGTCAGATGCAAAGCATGCTTAGCATCTCATAGTCGTAGGCTATTCCTTTTAAAATTGAAGCCATCCAGGTTTTCAATTATGGAGATGATTTGGAAACTCAGCATAGAAAATTATTTACTCTAATGCAGATTACACATATTAAGGCTTTTATCTTTTATATTAAGGTCTCCAGTGCAAGCATTAGCCCATCTTTAGCTGCTCATAAGCAGTATCAGTGATATATATATAAGTACACTCTTGCTAAGATTAATCTTTGATATATATAATTCATTGCCTGGATATAGTTTGCTTTGAATGTTTTTTTGCTCTTTAGTCTATGAAGAATTGCAAGGAGGAGGATAATAGAGCAGCAACCAGAGCTGACAATTGGCCTGTAAATGCAGCAAAGTTCTCCTAGAGGTGTGATGTTGGAAGTGATTTTCTTATCCGGGGATATGGATGTGGCGGGTCTGTGGGCACCATGCTGACGCGGAGAAGGAGGTGCAGGTAGCGGGGCGCTTGAGGTGAGGTGGCTGCAGGGTCGCTCGAGAAGAACAGGCTCATCAGCACCACCTGGATGCCTTCGTCATCAGCAATGTGGACAAGGTGCAAAAGGGATATCTCCCTTACCTCTTATTCAGTCTGGAAAATTATGCAATGTTTGGTTTGGCAGATTTAACAGTCGCTGGTTTGGAAATTTGTTACCTATAGAAGTATAGGAATAACATGACTAATATTTATTGAATTTATAGAGTTATTGTTTTTTTTCTACAAAGTCAGTTGTTAAATTAGGAAGAACATCGTCTAAAATCTTGACAACATAAAGGAGCATAGAGTTAATAGATTATGAAATCCTGTAGTGCATCAGATGCACCCTTCACTAATTTTTGAACACATTTATATTATCCAGGTTCCGACCTCATTCGCTGTGATGTTTGTCTTTTTTATGTGGGCGAGGAAAACATTTTTAGGAGTGATACTCCCAAACTTTGATTTCTTGGTTGTCGAATCATGGTGCTGATTAGATTTTACTTAACCTTAATTAATCTATTTATATTGCGGCTTTGTCTTTTAGCTCATCTTTTAGTTTCTCTTCTCCACTTCACACAAGATTTTATTGTAGGCTACCAAGTACAGTTATACCACTTATACTCTTTCTATCTGATTATGCAAAGCTTGATCTATACTCATTGAACTTTGTTAGATAGTAGGCCCTCCTATTAGTGTGCCTAAATATAATTGTTTCTCTGTGTTTATAGTATCTTAGTCCAGTAGAATGAATGTTCTCGAGTAATTAGAGGTATTTGGATCAAGTGAATGTCTGAATACCACTAAAATCGAAATCATAATTAAAAAATACTGACCTTTTTCTTCAGGGCGTCTGTTCCTCCTCCCATGGTCAGCACCACCACCTACTCTGAATCTCCGATCAGAATAGTATGAACTATTAAATAGGGAACTTAATGCTTATCATTGTTGATGTACATATGTACAACTAACAATGTTTGTGCTGCAACCAGCTTACTTTATTCCTTGCTGAAATTTATCTTGATTTATTTCACATCAGATAGTTCTGAACCTAGATGATCTCAATTAAGGTCATTGAAATTTGTTAAATTATTTTTATCCGCTCTTCTGAACGAGCGTATACTATGATCTGATTTGTATATCATATTACTGAGGCAGCGCTGGGCCATGCTGTGGTGAGAACATACGAGAGATAATTGGGGTGTGTGGCTGATTGCTTCATATGCTGCTAATGATATATGTAGACTGCTGATTGCTCCTGATATACAGTGTCGATTGCAGCTGATAGTAGGATTGTACTCAATTTGATAGGTAAAGTGGGATGGCGGGATTGTATAGTGCTCATAAGCCAGTCCGGGCATTGTCCTTCCTCGAATGAATCTGAGACTACTCCTCATATGTTAATCAGTTGCTCCTCCCTAGCTTTGGTTTGGTCTGAACTTCAAAGTTTTCATCCACTCAATGTTGATTCAGTCAAAGATCTCTTGGAAAAATTATTTCGACAAGATTCACTCTATAATGTTGTTATCATTGTCCTCTGGAATATATGGAAGCGCAAAAACTCCAAGGTCTCCCGGGATGTTTTTGAGGAATTGCACATTACTGCTAGCAAGATTGCTGATGATTGATACCATGGTCCAACAGGTATTCACATAAAATTAATAAATGGCACCTTACGGATTGGAGTACTCTACTGTATCACCTATCTGGGAGATTTTAATTTTTTCCTTCTATTATTTCTCTTAATCCCTGTGTACTCATTGGACTTTGTATAGTTCTCAGTTTTATGAAGTGGTTCAGGCTGGCGTAAGCCGCCATAGTCCCAGTAAAAAAAGGCTACGAGCTTCGCTTCGGCCTTTCGGAACTGAATATTATGTAGTTTTATTGAGATTATTGATAGTGCTTCTCTACTATCAAAGAAGGTAATAGTCTCTTATGTGTTTCTTTTTGTCCATTTGAATGCACTCCATTTTTTAGTGTATTAATTAACATCAAACCTCCCATTCTTTCTAGAGTGCTGATGTATTATTATTTTCAGCTTAACACATTTAACTTCCTATAGATTTCATGGTTTATGCAGATTAACCGAGCTAAGAATTTTTGTGAAGCTAAAGCTGGTGTTAAGATGAACGCCGCTATGTATATATTTGAAACAGTTAGATACATGCTTGACAGACTATATAGGGGTGATCAAAACCATGCAAAGCATTATGGGACAAGTTTCTCTACCTTAAATAAGTGTTCGTTCTCTCGTGTTTACTATTCGTTTAAGGGTCATCAACCCGTGTATTTATTTTCATTGACCAAGTTTTACATTTTTCTTCAGTAGTGTTCATTGTGCAGTTCTAGATTGTTAAGAGAGTAGAGTTTATTGATTTATTACATGGAGAGACCAGTAGTGTCGTAGTGGTCTTGACATAATTGCTAACATTTTCTACTAGACAAAGTTTAATTGCACTAAATACAAATTAGAACATGCATAGACATTTATCTTCTTTCTACAGAATGGTTAGTGTAAACGTACTTTGAGTTGTACATGATTCTGTATCTGACCATTTTATCTCATATGTTGATGTGGTTGCAGATATGAACTTCAAATTATCCTGCAATGTATTGACTGCTCGGAGCTAACTTGACTACGCCAGTTTTCTTTTATGGCTCAAAGTAGTTAGTGTCCCCCCTTATTATGAGAGAGGTACTACTTCAAACATCTCTTCTTAATGTTTTATGTCATGGCATACAGTATGAGGGAGTGTTAGTTGGCTTGACTTTCGTGGCACTCATTGATAACCTTTCAGTTTAGGAGTTTTTGTGGTCTCTTAATCCATGAGAGTATGCTCATGTTGAAGAAGTTAGTCATAATGAGGGGCACCATAAATGTTTGTTATCTGGCACAAATTCCTAATGAATATCACATATGAACCTTTTACTGTTGTGTTATTCAAATTTCATTGTACTATTCATACAGTAAAATATGAGTGCCATGTCAGAATATGGTTCTCGATCTGAAAGATCATATTCGAAATTGCAGGTTCTATGGCAGTGGAGTAATGTTCGTAAATTATATATTGCTTTCAAGTTTGGAGCTGGAATAATATATGTGCTGCATTTAGTTATAGTCTTATAGATATACATGAACATCCATTGTATATTTCTTGCAAGACATGGTAACTACTATTATTTTGATTGTTTCCGTGAACTATTTTGACCTTGATTAAGAAGTAGACAGTTTTTAGCCTCGTAGGTTGTTTGATCTACTATATCAAGTGGCACTTGGCTTCTCATGGCTCTCCTCGCATTTGCCAAAACAAAGTTAGTACACACTACCTAGAGCTCTGGAAATTAGAACTGAAAAATGGTCCTGCGGTTTATTAGCTGATATAAATCATGCACAATCCTCTACATTTAAAAATAAACCGGACACAAAGCAGTATACTTTTTTCCGAGTACTACCTTGAGAGAGCCAAGGGGTTCTGCATTTTATAAAGAAGAAGAAAGTTGCCCGGTTCCATACATGCTTATCTGAGAAATATATCTTATCTATTTAGTGGAAACCAGGCAAAAACCTACAGATACAAAAGGCACAAAGTCCCCCACCGGTCGTGACCGAACTACTGTTTTTGGAAATATCACATGAGCTAGATTACTAACATTGATGTAATGCTTGTATGGCAACCTATTCCTTTATCGGTTCAATTACAGAGTTTTGTTATTATGTGAATGGAGTAATGGAGAGCTAAGAAAAAACAAGGTAACAGTTAGTGTTACTCTTGCGAGGTAGTTTCAATCATATCATTGTTTGCTTTCCCTTTTCTCCTGCCTAGGTATGTACAATTATTCCAACCCAGGTTTCTTTCAAGAAGGATATGGGTATGTGTTTGAGGAATGTCTACATGATAAAACACACCTTCAAGTTTGGTGATAGTTATGCTATCAAACATACAATGGGGGTCTTAATTTGTATTTTTAATAGAGCACTGGGTTCATTGGTGAGACTTGTGAGGATGTGCCTAGGCTAAAGATGGCTGCTATGTCGGTACCAAGTGGCATGTGTTTAAATGGAGTATCCTTGTCAGGAGAGCTGATTTCTGAAATATGGTACTTTATGGGTGCAAGGATTCACCATGTTGCGGTCTTCGTCAGCGGAGTGGACTCCTAGGAATTAGTCAAGGCCGCTATGTTGTTTTAAGCTGATATTCTATCGTACTTGTATATTTTTTTGCGTATCTAGCTGTTTGCCATGCAGTTCTCGTTGTTGGTGGGAACATTTGTTGTCTAAGATCGACCTCAAATATCTGGTGGCACTATAGCATGGCTTTTGATATTCTAATGTATATCTCTTACAAAATATTTCAAGAGCCCGTGGCAACGCACGGGCATTATACTAGTATATATAGTAGCGCTTGGGTTATGTGCTAGCAGTAGCGCGGGATCCCACGCTACTGCTACGGCGCTATAGCTAACTATTAGCAGTAGTGCGTGCCTGACCCGCGCTACTACTAATTGCGTTAGCAGTAGCGTGGGGTTGGACCTGCGCTACTGTTAAGTAGCAGCAGCGTGGTGTTTCGTCCCTCGCCACTACTATTCATGCTTATTTTATTTCTTTATATTTATACTGTATTTGTACATCGTTGTACAAATTTTGATACAATAGCAATTAAGAGGTTGTTATATCATTATGATAGTGATGAGTTGTTATATCATTGGGTGAAAAAACACGAATTAGATTAAAGTGGATGGGTCCAAAGTGTATATCATTGGGTGGAAAAAAAAGGATTAGATTAAAGTTAATGCTGTCTGGATGGTCTGGAGGGAGGAACTGTCGATGCTGGTCAAATGCTACATACTTGCCACCCTTCTTCAGCCAAATTAAACATAGAGCCTGCATGCACACTGGGCATGGCATCTTCCCACCTGTACACCATCCGCAGAAAAGGGCATAACCGGAAAAGTCATGCATGCAATAGTGCAACCAAACTTTCATCAAGAAATTTCTCTGCAGATCTCGGTCGTATGTCAACCTCGGGAAGTACCAAGAATGGTGCAAATCATCCACCAGCGGCTGCATAAACACACCCAAATTCTTCCCCGGGTATTCAGGCCCCGGAATGATGAGTGACAAGAACATGGTCTTGCGTTGCATTAGGGCACCGGGAGGGAGATTGAGCGAAATAACAAACACGGGCCAGCAGCTGTATGCATTGGACGACATACCATATGGATTGAACCCATCACCTGATATGGCAATTCTGACATTCCCAGCCTCGGCTGCTTCCTCGGGGTATTCTTCATCGAACGACTTCCATGCTTCATCTTCTGATGGATGTACGATTTTATTTGGATGGTACCTTATACCTTCCTTGTGCCACTTCATCATTTTGGCAGACTCCTCCGTGATGAAAAGGCGCTGCAGTCTTTCTATGAAATGCAGATACCGAAGAACCTTTGCAGGGATGCCTAGCTGCCTCTTCTCACCATCCTCACCGACCACCTCAAGGTACCGAGAGGAACCGCACTCCCTACAGTACTTGTCATCCGCATACTCGTGCCTAAACAAAAGGCAATTCTTCGGACAAACATGTATTTTCTCATAATCCATAGAGAGTGCCTTCATGAGTTTCTTCGTGGCATACATGCTTTTCGGCAGTTCATGACCCTCGGGGAGGCTGTTAGCCCATACTCCCAGAAATGCTTCGAAGCATTTCTGGCTACAGCCGTACTTAGCCTTGACTGCCATCAGTTGCGAGATGGCATCGAGCTGAGAGACTTTGGCACCCGCATAAAGAGGTTTCTTTGACGAGGCCAAGATCTCCAAGAAGGCCTTTGCGGTTGCCTCCGGCTCCTCCGGTTCATTCTCTGAAGGTGTCGCATGTGCCATCTCTGCAGCAATGACATCATCTAGCATGTCTCTGACCCCGTCGTCCACATAACCACCGATGCGTTGTCGCATCACCTCCTCTCTACCACGGTCCTGCTCGGCAAAGTTTATCGGCGGCATGTCAAAGTTTGGCATATATCCGTGCGTGCGAAGGTGCTCAGACATGTCCGTCTGATTTTTACGGAGACGTCTGCCACATTTCGCACAGGGGCATTATGGGATAATTTTCATTGGACGACGGAATATCTCCTTCAAAAACACATCGGTTCTCGCGACCCACTCTGTTGTTACTCGATTCTGACGGATAAAACCACTGTACATCCACTGATTATCTGCCATCCTCTGCTTTTTTGGGAGGCACACAACAAAATTAAGGATTCATTTAAATTAATCACATCAAAATTTTATTTTCTACCGCGTTGACGGCATTGAATCCACCTACATCTCTAATAGGTAAAGATGGGTCCTAATCCCACCCGAGGATGTGTAGGTTGAGTACGTTCTCCATACTCTACCCCGTTCCGAAACAAAATTTCTGCAGCACCTCCCCGCTGTTCTCCAGATACACGTCTCGGCAAATAGCCGAGAGAATGTGCTCTGGAGAACAACGGGGAGGCGCCGCCGAAATCCTGTCTCGGAATGGGGTAGAGCATGAAGACCGTACCCAATCTACACATCCTCGGGCTGTCCGTGGAAAACGCTGGACAATCCGAAAGAGTTGCGGTGATAAATATGCAATTGAATGCATATTTATCGATGCAACCCTTTCGGACGGGAGACGCCTAGGTTACGCGACTTGACGTGAGAATTAAATGTAGTGACATGATTAAAAAAGCGTAGGAGGTGAAGGTGGATTCGTAGCTCACCCTCGGCTGTAGAGGAAGTAGTCGAACAGCGACGGGATGATCGGGGACCAACAGCTCCAACGTCGACGATCACTCCAACATCTAAAAATTGCAATATATTCATCATCATCATCATCACATATTCATCATCATCATCTATTCGTCATCATCATCGATTCATCTCATCGAAGCATAATTTTTTTTGCAAGATTCATCTCATCATCATCATCTATCTATCTAACTATCTATCTATCATCTATCTAACTAACTAACTATCAAATTAAGCACTACTATCATCTGCAAAATCATGAAAAAAAACAGAAAAAAATGCCGGGGGGTGGCGGGTGTCACTGGCGGGGCGGGGCAGGGCCGGGGCGAGGCGGCGGCCGGCGGGGCAGGGCAGGGCCGGGGCGAGGCGGCGGCCGGCAGGGTAGGGCAGGGCGGGGCGACGGCCGTGGCGGGGCGCGTCGGGGCCGGGAGGTGCGGGGCCGGCCGGGACGACGCGGAGCAGGGGGGCCGGCCGGGCCAAGGCGGCGGTCGGCGGGGCCGACGCGGCTGCCGGGCGCGGCGGATTACGACGGGGACGGGGCCGGTCGGGGCGGGGCGGGGCGGCGCGGGCGGTGGACTCGGCGGCGGACGAGGCGGCGGGGACGGGGCCGGTCGGGGCGGAGAGGGGCGGCGGGGCGGGGCGGAGCGGGGCGGCGGGGCGGGGCGGCGAAGGAGACGGGTGCGGGGTGGGGTGGGAATGAGTGGAGGAGAGAGCGTCCGCGAGTGGATAAGGGGCACCTATGCCGACAGCCGTCGGCATAGGTATTATCTTTTTTTTTCCTTTTTTCCTCACAATTTCTTTGGCACGTGCCATGTCATCGATCCGGGTAGGTATTTTCTTTTTTTCCTCACAATTTTTTTTATTTTCTTTTTTCTTTCTTTTTTCCTAACAATTTCTTTAGCACGTGCCACGTCATCGATCGGGGGCATAGGTATACCGACGGCTTTGCCGTCGGCATAGATATGTATTATTATTTTTATTTTTATTTTCTAAATTTCCGTCTCTCAGAAAACTTTTAGTCCCATCTCGCCCAAAGACAAGCAACATGACCACTTTAAATAGTCGGATAATCCAGATGCAGTAAGCTTCGGTCTTCATTACACTCCTGTTAAGGAGATGAACCATTACTGTGAATCTTCACCCCTTTCGGGCACTGAAGATTCACAGTGACGGTCCATCTTCTTAATGATGGATGCCGGTGCTTTTTATTAATTCAATTATTACTATTTTTGAGGGGGGTCACACTCCGTGTCTGCATATTCCCTCCGTGTCTGCTCGAGGTGGCCGTTTCCCCCCTCCGTGCGACGGCGGCAGCGACGTCCGTCAGGGGGTCACACTACGGAGCCGCGTGCCGGGTGCTTGCACCTGCCACCACACTTCCAGACGTGTAAGAGGGCCCAGCGCAAGACCTGGCGGCATAGCTACCCCCCAAGTACCCCGTCCCGTCTAACCCTGTCACTGTTGACCGGGCGGATCTAGGCCTTTGACTTTCGCCGGACGGGGTTTGACTGATGGACATTTTCACCTGGCTGTGATAGGCCAGCCCATAGGTACACTTCGGATCAAGGTCCGGGCACAACCCACCGCAAGATTCCCTCCGTGTCTGCCCGACGTGGCCGTTTCCCCCCTCTGTGCGACGGTGGCAGCGACGTCCGTGAGGGGGTCACACTACGGAGCCGCGTGCCGGGTGTTTGCACCTGCCACCACACATCCAGACGTGTAAGAGGGCCCAGCGCAAGACCTGGCGGCATAGCTACCCCCCCAAGTACCCCGTCCCGTCTAACCCTGGCACTGTTGACCGGGCGGATCTAGGCCTTTGACTTTCGTCAGACGGGGTTTGACCGATGGACATCTTCACCTGGCTGTGATAGGCCAGCCCATAGGTACACTTCGGATCAAGGTCCAGGCACAACCCACCGCAAGATTCCCTCCGTGTCTGCCCGACGTGGCCGTTTCCCCCCTCCGTGCGACGGCGGCAGCGACGTCCGTGAGGGGGTCACACTACGGAGCCGCGTGCCGGGTGCTTACACCTGCCTCCACACTTCCAGACGTGTAAGAGGGCCCAGCGCAAGACCTGGCAGCATAGCTACCTCCCAAGTACCCCATCCCGTCTAACCCTGGCACTGTTGACCGGACGGATCTAGGCCTTTGACTTTCGCCGGACGGGGTTTGACCGATGGACATTTTCACCTGGCTGTGATAGGCCAGCCCATAGGTACACTTCGGATCAAGGTCCGGGCACAACCCACCGCAAGATTCCCTCCGTGTCTGCTCGAGGTGGCCGTTTCCCCCCTCCGTGCGACGGCGGCAGCGACGTCCGTCAGGGGGTCACACTACGGAGCCGCGTGCCGGGTGCTTGCACCTGCCACCGCACTTCTAGACATGTAAGAGGGCCCAGCGCAAGACCTGGCGGCATAGCTACCCCCCAAGTACCCCGTCCCGTCTAACCCTGTCACTGTTGACCGGGCGGATCTAGGCCTTTGACTTTCGCCGGACGGGGTTTGACTGATGGACATTTTCACCTGGCTGTGATAGGCCAGCCCATAGGTACACTTCGGATCAAGGTCCGGGCACAACCCACCGCAAGATTCCCTCCGTGTCTGCCCGACGTGGCCGTTTCCCCCCTCCGTGCGACGGCGGCAGCGACGTCCGTGAGGGGGTCACACAACGGAGCCGCGTGCCGGGTGTTTGCACCTGCCACCACACTTCCAGACGTGTAAGAGGGCCCAGCGCAAAACCTGGCGGCATAGCTACCCCCCCCCCCCCCAAGTACCCCGTCCCGTCTAACCCTGGCACTGTTGACCGGGCGGATCTAGGCCTTTGACTTTCGCCGGACGGGGTTTGACCGATGGACATTTTCACCTGGCTGTGATAGGCCAGCCCATAGGTACACTTCGAATCAAGGTCCGGGCACAACCCACCGCAAGATTCCCTCCGTGTCTGCCCGACGTGGCCGTTTCCCTCCTCCGATGGCGGCAACGACGTCCGTGAGGGGGTCACACTATGGAGCCGCGTGCCGGGTGCTTGCACCTGCCACCACACTTCCAGACGTGTAAGAGGGCCTAGCGCAAGACCTGGCGGCATAGCTACCCCCAAGTACCCCGTCCCGTCTAACCCTGGCACTGTTGACCGGGCGGCAAACTGGGCCCAACAGATACGCGTGGTGTATCTATGTATGTTTATGTTTAGATAAGGTACATTTAAATTAATCAAATTTCAATTTAGAAAATAATAATAATACATAGGTATGCTATGCCATAGATCGATGACGTGGCACGTGCCGCGGATCGATGACGTGGCCAAAGCTATGCCGACGGCCGTCGTTAGGGCCGTCATCATATATTTGACGGCGTCAAACGGCAGTTAACTACCGGGTGGCCGGGCCCACATATATGCCGACGGCCTGCCTATGCCGACGGCCACCGTACGCATACCGCGACATATGCCGACGGCTTCGTGACGCCGACGGCCCCCGTCGGCATAAATGGTGGTATGCCGACGGCCGAACTACGCCGACGGTTTGCCTTAGGCTGTCGGCATATCGCCATCTATGCCGACGGGCCGTCAGGAACGTGACTTATTCTGGTAGTGATTCTCATCCAACCATCCTTCCTCATGGTATGCTCGTCCTCTCCAAGATGTGCTGCTTCGCTTAGCACCGCCAACTTCATGCCCGTGCTGCTATGTTCTCCGCACAGCTAGCTAACTCCCGTGGTGAGCCTACTTATGTCATTGCCCTCGTCCCATTTTGTACATGTTCATTTCATGTGCACATGAAACGTGCTTTACCTTCACCCAATAGAGAAGAAACGGGTCGTAGTCACGCATCCTTAGACTCACGAACTTGTCGACGTACTGAAACGAAGATGAGGAGCGAGGCGTGAGTAGAAAAAAGGTGTAGGGAAGGATCCGACTCCGAGAGAGACGAGTGTTGTGGGGGTGAGGCCGGGTGTGGTCCAATAATGACGCCGAGTGCTTCCAATCGATGATTCGATGAATGTCGAAGCAACACTGAGTCAAACCCACTCCTTGCCGATGCAAACCTAGTTGAGGTTCTCTTATGTCCAGACGCACTGCACCACACGAACCTGGCTCGATCCTTCACCCGTAGCTAGTTTGATCTATCCTGATGGACAAGCAACATGTACATACATAGGAGTAGTGCCTTTTTTTTCTTATCATTCCCCCACCGGCCAGATCACAACGTACACAAACACACACACTGGAAATCTCTAGTTAGCTTTTTTCAATTTGTCCTCTAATTTGTTATTGGCCATAGGCTCGTGACAAGCCCTTTATTTATTGATTGATTCTTACTATGGATTCAATCATTTATCAGGGTATAAGTACTTTTATATAGCCCCTAGCTGGCCTACCGGCTGTTACTTCTAGTCCTACTCGGACACACATATTCACATGTATTCTACACGTACGCCTGGAATCACGTTCAAGGTAACTTTAGCACTACAGTACTTTATAAGGTACATGAAGAATCGGTTTACTTTAATTGACAAGTAGAGTACATGAGCCCAGTTGGTTTCTGTGACAGATTTGTGCCGCGTCAGTCGTAGGGTCGATTCCCTGGTCACGCCAGTTTATTCTTCAATTGACTACATGATCAAAGTTTAGTGGGTTATCTCAGTTTTCATACTTGAAAAAGAACTGAGTCGTAAATCTTCGTAACGTGATCAAAAGTGCACCTGGAGGGACTTAATAATTGTCATTCTTCCATCTCTTTCCTCCTTCACAAGAAAAGCTCTTCTCCTCCCGGCGGCGGAGGACCTCGGCCCCCCGCCGGCGGGAGGGACCCCGTTCTCGTTCTTGTTAGATTCAGCGTCTTGGTTGGGGCTGTGTGGCGGTGACGATATTCCTTAGTAGGAATAATGTCTCCCACGTTCTATCCCTGTTCCGATGGTGTGTCTAGCATCGTCGGAGGGCGTGTGGAGGTTTGTCTTCGTCGGATCTCGCGAGATTCGGTCGGTGCTGGTCTCCGGTGGATCTGTTTGAATCCGGTCTTCGTTCGTCTTTGTTTGGGTGTTTACAGGTTTGATCCTTCTGATCTACGACTTTCTTCATCGGCGATGATTGCTACTCTGGTGCGCTGGTCCTATGGGGCCTTAGCACGACGACTTCCCGACTGTCTACTACAACAAGGTTTGCCCGGCTCCGGTGAGGGAGGGGCGATGACGGCGGCGCGCCTTCGGCTCGCTCCAGTACTTGTAGTCGTCGCTAGGTGGTCCACGGACATGGTTGTAATTTTTATTAACTCTGTTGTTCTTTGTACTGCCATGATTGAAGATGAATAGATTGGAAGTTTCTCGCAAAAAAAAAAAAACTGAGTTTTTACAACCGTCAGACATTATTCAGAATACTCTTGTTTTTTTTTTTTTTGAATTTCCTATATCGCAGGCTACCTCGCTAGCTTTTTTTCAGCGGAGGCTATCTCGCTACCTAGCGGGGCTTTCTCTCCTATGGCGCCACATTGGCTGGGCTTCTATGACCTGGTCCGATGTCGCGCTACGCTGGCTGGGCTCCTGTGGGCCGGTAAAAAAAATTAAGAGATCGATCGTTCCGTGAAAAAAGGAGAACGTGATCGATCGGGGCAGCGATACGTTTGGTGGGAAGAAAAACTTGGAACGGGGCTTGAGGAAAGAGGAAGGATCAAGGAACGCTACCTGTTTTTAATAGGAAAGAAAAAGGAAAGAAAAAAAATCTCAACCGTCAATCTTTGTGATTAACATAAAATTAACGGATGTGACGTATGGAGAACTATGAAAACTTCCTCCCTTTAATATTAGGTAAATATAAATATACTTATGTTGGTTCCTGCTATGGGCTTTGTAATAATAATATAATAAAGTTGGGCGCTTCTTGCATCATGGTTCTAAAAATTCGAACAACATTCGTTTTATTGAGTGGAATTGTATTAAAAAAGAAATCATGTCAATCTAAAGCAACTTCTAGAAATGATTGACCCAAAGCCATACATTCATTCTAGGGCCTTTTTCATTCGCAGGATTCTAAAAACGGGAATAGAAAAAACATAGGATTGGAATGTCATGCTCATCTCAATCCTACAGGATTTTGGTTTGTTTGATTGCATCGCATAACAAAAGATTCTTTCAAAGTGGTTTGAGTGGATGCTAAAAATCCTATGAGACATAATACAAAGAAATCCTTTGAAAAAATTCTTATAGGATTCAATCCTATGAAATCAAACAACCAACATAGAAAAAAATTCTGAGGATTCTAATCCTATAAAATTCCTATGAAAATCCTTTGGATTAAAGGAGCCCGAGAAGCTACTCTGAAGGCTAAAAATGGTTTTATGATATTAGACCAAGATCGATAAAAAATATAAAAAACAAATATATGTTATTAAAAGACATGCAAGTCTCATGATCTCCCATAACATGTGCACAAAACCTTAAGCACACAACGATGCATAAGGCCAAATGAGGTGGATAGATAATTTTTCATCACGCGAGAGACTCCACTCCAACTACACGCTGATACTAGTCGAAACGAGTGTTCGCAGAAACTAATCTGAACTAGTAGAATGCCCGTGCGTTACCACGGGTCTTTTTAACTTTTATTCCGATTGCATATATATATATATATATATATATATATATATATATATATATATATATATATATATATATATATATATATATATATATATATATATATATATATATATATATATATATATATATATATATATATATATATATAGGGATTCTGACGACTCGGCTTTATCGCACTTCTCACGTACAAATAGAAAAACGTAACAATATATTCCCCTGTTACCGACTCCTACAAGGCACAATGAGTGCAGCGGTGGCGGCGGCCATGATACCAGCGTCGTATGATTTGACGGCAGCGGAACAGCGGCATACCTTTCTTTGATCACGGAGCCCAGGTACGTTCTGCTATTTACTTTCTCTGAGTTACGGACGTATTTATGCATTCCTTGTAGTCAAATCTAATTGAGTAAGCAATATAACTGCAAGGTTGTAATCAAGAAGAACGACGATCTCATGGAACGAGCGGCCGGAGGCGGCCTTATTCAGCCATGTTCAACCACGACAATAGCAGCAGTTGGACGATATGAGTATAAGATTTGGCTCATGGCAGATCGGCGGCGTGATGTAACACACGGATTGTGTTGATAGATCAACAACGCTCTCACACAACGTGCGGAAGTGTACTAATGACCGATGTCCATGGAGTTGTGTTCAGAGTATTCGCGATGAATCGATCACAAAATTGGATGCGTTTGTAAAGATGTGGAATAATTAGACCTTAGGACGTCGTGGTTTATAGTATACTCATTTTCCTAGTTGTCTGGTGTATACATCTGCATGAAAATATAGAGGCAAAGTGCACATGCGTGCTCCTTTAGTCTTATTTTTGGATGAACCCATATTTGTCAGGATTGGTGTATAGTACTTCTGTAATATAATTATTCAGTCTGTACACATTTTTACCATTGTCATTCTTAAATTTTCAATTGAGATTTGGCAACATACATCTATTATAATACTCCCTCCACACCAACTATAAACTGATATATGTATAATAATTACCTTATGATACTTCTTTTTGAACGGAACATTACATACTTCTCTTAATAAAATCACTGTATATTCTTTTGTTTCGAGAAAGAAAGTATATACCTTTTTTTTTAGCAACCGAAAGTATATACCTTTGAAGTGCCAAACAATACATACTCTTTTGTGACTAAATAGTATATACCTCTTCCCTGGAAGAAAGGCAGTAGGCAGTATATACTTTTGAATAAAAACCTGTATATATGCCCAAACTTGGCAAGCAGTATATACCCGAACAATATGTATGACATAACTTGGCTAGCAGTATATACCCCTTCTATAAAAAAAGTATACCTCGGTTTAGTGATTTTAATATTATATACCCCTGAACTCGGTAAGTAGTATATACTCCATAAAATAATATACTACCCCGGTTACACCTAAAAAATCAAGAAAGAAGAGCTTACATTTTAAATGAGTGGCACGGCTGGTTGGAGTAGTTACGAGTAATTAGGGACTAATTAGTTTTCTTCCAATAAGTAGCATGGCTGGTTTCAACTTGGATGCGTCCCTAGATCTCTCAATTAACCCGATCCACTAAGAGTAGGAGTACATACTCCCGGGAGTATAAAACATGAGTCATATATATATATATATATATATATATATATATATATATATATATATATATATATATATATATATATATATATATATATATATATATATATATATATATTATAAAGTATCAGTTGGTAGTCTCCGTTCACCGGTTAATTTTCGTCCCACCAACACCGATTTTTTTTCGTCCTCCCACCCAACCCCCGGGCCATCGAACAAAAAAAAAAGGGCTGGCTTAGCTATGCCCCCACGAAGTCAAGGGGCCAAAGCTCCGATCGAAACAGAGAGAACCGGATGAAAAAAAATCTACGAAAAAAGACCTACGAAATTAAACCAGCGAAAAAAACGAATCGCACGCAGGTATACGAGCGATTCCTCCTTCCTTCGAACCACTCGCACGCTCGCTCCTTCCCTTCGCCCCCGCCGCTCGATCCCTTCGCCGCCGCCCTCCCACATCAAAGCCGCCACCGATATGCCCCGCCGGATCTCGCCTCAGCCCCGCCGTCTTGTGATCTGGAGTTCACAGCCTCCGCCGCCGATATCCTCGCACACGTTAGGGTTCCTGCGCCGCCGCCACACAGGAGCTCGTCGACCAGCCCAGCGTCCTGCTGCTCCGCGCTCGCTTCCCTCGTCGGTCGCCTTTGGACCCCTCGCTTCGGACTCCGCGCCAAGCCGCCGCCTCTTCGCCGAGAAAGAGGGCTCCCGATCTCCGCCGTGGTCGACCATCAGCGCGACGGGCAGAGCACCCAGCCCGTAGGCTCATCCCCTTCTCCGATCCACTCCGGCAGCGGCCATCGTCGGTACGTTCCGCTCGTGATATATTGGTGTAGGCTCATCCCCTTCTCTTTATCTAAAAAGGCTATTCTACATACGCCGAGGAGAAGATGCTCACCTTCTCGCCCCTCCCCCTACCGTGATGTACGTGGATGAATCTGACGGCAACGAGGACGACCTCGTAGGATCCAGCCACGGTTGTGCGGAATTTCGCGGGGACGAATCTACCCGGCCTCTCGTCCTATCCGCCGCCGGTAGAGGCATCCATGTCCGATGGTGTGAATTTTGGCTGGTTCCATGAGCACTTCGTTCCCTGCCGTGTAGTCTTCGTTGATTCGGGAAGATGGTGGTTGTCTGTTTAGCCATTTCAATCTGCTATTGATCATGCTCATTCTTGTTATATTCAGTTATATTGGAAACACCATCTGATTCAGTTATATTCTTGATCATGCTCATGCTCATGCTCATCCTTATTCAAATAAGAATACTTCTGTTTGGAGAGCTCGGGCGTCAGCTGTGTGGAAGCACCAGCTGATGTGTAACTGGTCGGAAGGTGAGCTTCTCATACTCGCTGCCGTCGAAGCACGGCACCTCGCCGCCACTTATGTTGCGTGTTGTTGTGCTGTAGGTCCTTGGGGTTGGGTGCGGCAACTCGCGACTCGAAGACATTTCGTGCATGTGGTCCCCTGCGCTTGGTGACCAATACATCTACTCCGTCGTGAACATGTGCTTCGTGTCATACAGGTCGCCGCCAAGGGTGAGCTCGTGCAGCGGTACAGGTATAGATGTGCATCCCATAAGGGCAGCTACAGTTTCTTTCATAAAGCTATTTGTGTGAGTGCCCTGCATATTGAAGTAAACTGGATCGGCTAATCTTGAGTTCCTCCACCAAGTTATATTACTTCGACAAGAAAAAGTGCAGAAAGACCATATAAAGTACTCTGGTGACTCTCTCAATTGAACTAGAATTTTTTTAGATGCGTGAAACATGCACAACGATTTGCTCTATTGAGTCTATGTATGTTGAACTAGCACTCGAATTATAGCTCATGCCGGTATGCTAATTTTCTCTTTCTCATATCAGCTCTCCTTCTTTTTGTCCATTTTTCTTCACTACTACCTGAAGGAAACTGTACTGGATAGCAGCCTATCATATATAGTTACATGTACCGAGTGATTTAGCTTCATTTTAATGATACTGTCAACAACTAACTACTGCTGCGACATATTTGATGCAACCTGTAAAATATTTTTTGTTTAATTTCAGCATATCATTTATATACTGAAGTCTCTTCTGGACATGTTGTCTAATTGCGTCATGTATGTTAGATATTTGTTCTATAATACTTGCCATTGACTATTTTTCTTTTATTTAGGTTATGTGCATTATTGATCAGCCAATCTTGAGAGAGAGATGGGTTGGCGTGAATGGGAAGAAAACTACATTGAATGGACAAGAAGTATGCCCTCAACTTTTTCATGGTATGTCTTACTTATTGTTCTTGTGATTTTTCCATCAGTTTCACTTTACATTTCTTCTTTGCTTTTTCATGGCATCGGGATGCCCACTGCCGACGGCGCTGCGTTGCTACCAAAGGGGCACCCTGCCGCGGCCGGGGACTCGCTGCCGTCGAAGCACGACACCTTGCCGTCACGTATGTTGGGTGTTGTGGTGCTGCAGGTCCTTGGGGTTGGGTGCGGCAACTCGAGACTCGAAGACGATCTTCTGTGGTAGGGCGTCGCCGGCGGCGGCGGCACCTGTATAGACCGTCTCGGTGTGACAGAAGAATTCGGAGTTCACTCCGAGAAAGAATTGCTTTGCATGTACATTTGCTGAAAGACTGATGTGCTGAACTTTCGATGATTTCGATTGGTCTCTAACATAACCTTTCCTCTTTTTGTTGATATGTCCAAAAGAGATCCTTATTTCACCTTTTGTTTATAGGTATTCAACTTGAGGAATTTCATACTTTTGGAGTGGAGCTATCAAATATATGTGTGCTCGATGTTGGTGTTTTAATCCGGATCTCTCGCTGAAGGTGCTCGATGTTGGTGTTTGAATACTGCTACCGTACTTCAAGGTCTGTAGCAGCTCTTACAATGGATTCTTTTTAATGATAGTACAATTTATTTTTGTTTCGATTTGGTATTGTTGTTCTGTTCACTTAACCCAGTCTGTAGCAGCAGCTTTTCATGTCGTTTCCTCGCCAACAAATGTCATAATTTATCACATACGTGTGCAAATGGTTTTTTGGCTATAGTATGAGTATATGGTTCAGAGAAGTTCGGTCAGATGCAAAGCATGCTTAGCATCTCATAGTCGTAGGCTATTCCTTTTAAAATTGAAGCCATCCAGGTTTTCAATTATGGAGATGATTTGGAAACTCAGCATAGAAAATTATTTACTCTAATGCAGATTACACATATTAAGGCTTTTATCTTTTATATTAAGGTCTCCAGTGCAAGCATTAGCCCATCTTTAGCTGCTCATAAGCAGTATCAGTGATATATATATAAGTACACTCTTGCTAAGATTAATCTTTGATATATATAATTCATTGCCTGGATATAGTTTGCTTTGAATGTTTTTTTGCTCTTTAGTCTATGAAGAATTGCAAGGAGGATAATAGAGCAGCAACCAGAGCTGACAATTGGCCTGTAAATGCAGCAAAGTTCTCCTAGAGGTGTGATGTTGGAAGTGATTTTCTTATCCGGGGATATGGATGTGGCGGGTCTGTGGGCACCATGCTGACGCGGAGAAGGAGGTGCAGGTAGCGGGGCGCTTGAGGTGAGGTGGCTGCAGGGTCGCTCGAGAAGAACAGGCTCATCAGCACCACCTGGATGCCTTCGTCATCAGCAATGTGGACAAGGTGCAAAAGGGATATCTCCCTTACCTCTTATTCAGTCTGGAAAATTATGCAATGTTTGGTTTGGCAGATTTAACAGTCGCTGGTTTGGAAATTTGTTACCTATAGAAGTATAGGAATAACATGACTAATATTTATTGAATTTATAGAGTTATTGTTTTTTTTCTACAAAGTCAGTTGTTAAATTAGGAAGAACATCGTCTAAAATCTTGACAACATAAAGGAGCATAGAGTTAATAGATTATGAAATCCTGTAGTGCATCAGATGCACCCTTCACTAATTTTTGAACACATTTATATTATCCAGGTTCCGACCTCATTCGCTGTGATGTTTGTCTTTTTTATGTGGGCGAGGAAAACATTTTTAGGAGTGATACTCCCAAACTTTGATTTCTTGGTTGTCGAATCATGGTGCTGATTAGATTTTACTTAACCTTAATTAATCTATTTATATTGCGGCTTTGTCTTTTAGCTCATCTTTTAGTTTCTCTTCTCCACTTCACACAAGATTTTATTGTAGGCTACCAAGTACAGTTATACCACTTATACTCTTTCTATCTGATTATGCAAAGCTTGATCTATACTCATTGAACTTTGTTAGATAGTAGGCCCTCCTATTAGTGTGCCTAAATATAATTGTTTCTCTGTGTTTATAGTATCTTAGTCCAGTAGAATGAATGTTCTCGAGTAATTAGAGGTATTTGGATCAAGTGAATGTCTGAATACCACTAAAATCGAAATCATAATTAAAAAATACTGACCTTTTTCTTCAGGGCGTCTGTTCCTCCTCCCATGGTCAGCACCACCACCTACTCTGAATCTCCGATCAGAATAGTATGAACTATTAAATAGGGAACTTAATGCTTATCATTGTTGATGTACATATGTACAACTAACAATGTTTGTGCTGCAACCAGCTTACTTTATTCCTTGCTGAAATTTATCTTGATTTATTTCACATCAGATAGTTCTGAACCTAGATGATCTCAATTAAGGTCATTGAAATTTGTTAAATTATTTTTATCCGCTCTTCTGAACGAGCGTATACTATGATCTGATTTGTATATCATATTACTGAGGCAGCGCTGGGCCATGCTGTGGTGAGAACATACGAGAGATAATTGGGGTGTGTGGCTGATTGCTTCATATGCTGCTAATGATATATGTAGACTGCTGATTGCTCCTGATATACAGTGTCGATTGCAGCTGATAGTAGGATTGTACTCAATTTGATAGGTAAAGTGGGATGGCGGGATTGTATAGTGCTCATAAGCCAGTCCGGGCATTGTCCTTCCTCGAATGAATCTGAGACTACTCCTCATATGTTAATCAGTTGCTCCTCCCTAGCTTTGGTTTGGTCTGAACTTCAAAGTTTTCATCCACTCAATGTTGATTCAGTCAAAGATCTCTTGGAAAAATTATTTCGACAAGATTCACTCTATAATGTTGTTATCATTGTCCTCTGGAATATATGGAAGCGCAAAAACTCCAAGGTCTCCCGGGATGTTTTTGAGGAATTGCACATTACTGCTAGCAAGATTGCTGATGATTGATACCATGGTCCAACAGGTATTCACATAAAATTAATAAATGGCACCTTACGGATTGGAGTACTCTACTGTATCACCTATCTGGGAGATTTTAATTTTTTCCTTCTATTATTTCTCTTAATCCCTGTGTACTCATTGGACTTTGTATAGTTCTCAGTTTTATGAAGTGGTTCAGGCTGGCGTAAGCCGCCATAGTCCCAGTAAAAAAAGGCTACAAGCTTCGCTTCGGCCTTTCGGAACTGAATATTATGTAGTTTTATTGAGATTATTGATAGTGCTTCTCTACTATCAAAGAAGGTAATAGTCTCTTATGTGTTTCTTTTTGTCCATTTGAATGCACTCCATTTTTTAGTGTATTAATTAACATCAAACCTCCCATTCTTTCTAGAGTGCTGATGTATTATTATTTTCAGCTTAACACATTTAACTTCCTATAGATTTCATGGTTTATGCAGATTAACCGAGCTAAGAATTTTTGTGAAGCTAAAGCTGGTGTTAAGATGAACGCCGCTATGTATATATTTGAAACAGTTAGATACATGCTTGACAGACTATATAGGGGTGATCAAAACCATGCAAAGCATTATGGGACAAGTTTCTCTACCTTAAATAAGTGTTCGTTCTCTCGTGTTTACTATTCGTTTAAGGGTCATCAACCCGTGTATTTATTTTCATTGACCAAGTTTTACATTTTTCTTCAGTAGTGTTCATTGTGCAGTTCTAGATTGTTAAGAGAGTAGAGTTTATTGATTTATTACATGGAGAGACCAGTAGTGTCGTAGTGGTCTTGACATAATTGCTAACATTTTCTACTAGACAAAGTTTAATTGCACTAAATACAAATTAGAACATGCATAGACATTTATCTTCTTTCTACAGAATGGTTAGTGTAAACGTACTTTGAGTTGTACATGATTCTGTATCTGACCATTTTATCTCATATGTTGATGTGGTTGCAGATATGAACTTCAAATTATCCTGCAATGTATTGACTGCTCGGAGCTAACTTGACTACGCCAGTTTTCTTTTATGGCTCAAAGTAGTTAGTGTCCCCCCTTATTATGAGAGAGGTACTACTTCAAACATCTCTTCTTAATGTTTTATGTCATGGCATACAGTATGAGGGAGTGTTAGTTGGCTTGACTTTCGTGGCACTCATTGATAACCTTTCAGTTTAGGAGTTTTTGTGGTCTCTTAATCCATGAGAGTATGCTCATGTTGAAGAAGTTAGTCATAATGAGGGGCACCATAAATGTTTGTTATCTGGCACAAATTCCTAATGAATATCACATATGAACCTTTTACTGTTGTGTTATTCAAATTTCATTGTACTATTCATACAGTAAAATATGAGTGCCATGTCAGAATATGGTTCTCGATCTGAAAGATCATATTCGAAATTGCAGGTTCTATGGCAGTGGAGTAATGTTCGTAAATTATATATTGCTTTCAAGTTTGGAGCTGGAATAATATATGTGCTGCATTTAGTTATAGTCTTATAGATATACATGAACATCCATTGTATATTTCTTGCAAGACATGGTAACTACTATTATTTTGATTGTTTCCGTGAACTATTTTGACCTTGATTAAGAAGTAGACAGTTTTTAGCCTCGTAGGTTGTTTGATCTACTATATCAAGTGGCACTTGGCTTCTCATGGCTCTCCTCGCATTTGCCAAAACAAAGTTAGTACACACTACCTAGAGCTCTGGAAATTAGAACTGAAAAATGGTCCTGCGGTTTATTAGCTGATATAAATCATGCACAATCCTCTACATTTAAAAATAAACCGGACACAAAGCAGTATACTTTTTTCCGAGTACTACCTTGAGAGAGCCAAGGGGTTCTGCATTTTATAAAGAAGAAGAAAGTTGCCCGGTTCCATACATGCTTATCTGAGAAATATATCTTATCTATTTAGTGGAAACCAGGCAAAAACCTACAGATACAAAAGGCACAAAGTCCCCCACCGGTCGTGACCGAACTACTGTTTTTGGAAATATCACATGAGCTAGATTACTAACATTGATGTAATGCTTGTATGGCAACCTATTCCTTTATCGGTTCAATTACAGAGTTTTGTTATTATGTGAATGGAGTAATGGAGAGCTAAGAAAAAACAAGGTAACAGTTAGTGTTACTCTTGCGAGGTAGTTTCAATCATATCATTGTTTGCTTTCCCTTTTCTCCTGCCTAGGTATGTACAATTATTCCAACCCAGGTTTCTTTCAAGAAGGATATGGGTATGTGTTTGAGGAATGTCTACATGATAAAACACACCTTCAAGTTTGGTGATAGTTATGCTATCAAACATACAATGGGGGTCTTAATTTGTATTTTTAATAGAGCACTGGGTTCATTGGTGAGACTTGTGAGGATGTGCCTAGGCTAAAGATGGCTGCTATGTCGGTACCAAGTGGCATGTGTTTAAATGGAGTATCCTTGTCAGGAGAGCTGATTTCTGAAATATGGTACTTTATGGGTGCAAGGATTCACCATGTTGCGGTCTTCGTCAGCGGAGTGGACTCCTAGGAATTAGTCAAGGCCGCTATGTTGTTTTAAGCTGATATTCTATCGTACTTGTATATTTTTTTGCGTATCTAGCTGTTTGCCATGCAGTTCTCGTTGTTGGTGGGAACATTTGTTGTCTAAGATCGACCTCAAATATCTGGTGGCACTATAGCATGGCTTTTGATATTCTAATGTATATCTCTTACAAAATATTTCAAGAGCCCGTGGCAACGCACGGGCATTATACTAGTATATATAGTAGCGCTTGGGTTATGTGCTAGCAGTAGCGCGGGATCCCACGCTACTGCTACGGCGCTATAGCTAACTATTAGCAGTAGTGCGTGCCTGACCCGCGCTACTACTAATTGCGTTAGCAGTAGCGTGGGGTTGGACCTGCGCTACTGTTAAGTAGCAGCAGCGTGGTGTTTCGTCCCTCGCCACTACTATTCATGCTTATTTTATTTCTTTATATTTATACTGTATTTGTACATCGTTGTACAAATTTTGATACAATAGCAATTAAGAGGTTGTTATATCATTATGATAGTGATGAGTTGTTATATCATTGGGTGAAAAAACACGAATTAGATTAAAGTGGATGGGTCCAAAGTGTATATCATTGGGTGGAAAAAAAAGGATTAGATTAAAGTTAATGCTGTCTGGATGGTCTGGAGGGAGGAACTGTCGATGCTGGTCAAATGCTACATACTTGCCACCCTTCTTCAGCCAAATTAAACATAGAGCCTGCATGCACACTGGGCATGGCATCTTCCCACCTGTACACCATCCGCAGAAAAGGGCATAACCGGAAAAGTCATGCATGCAATAGTGCAACCAAACTTTCATCAAGAAATTTCTCTGCAGATCTCGGTCGTATGTCAACCTCGGGAAGTACCAAGAATGGTGCAAATCATCCACCAGCGGCTGCATAAACACACCCAAATTCTTCCCCGGGTATTCAGGCCCCGGAATGATGAGCGACAAGAACATGGTCTTGCGTTGCATTAGGGCACCGGGAGGGAGATTGAGCGAAATAACAAACACGGGCCAGCAGCTGTATGCATTGGACGACATACCATATGGATTGAACCCATCACCTGATATGGCAATTCTGACATTCCCAGCCTCGGCTGCTTCCTCGGGGTATTCTTCATCGAACGACTTCCATGCTTCATCTTCTGATGGATGTACGATTTTATTTGGATGGTACCTTATACCTTCCTTGTGCCACTTCATCATTTTGGCAGACTCCTCCGTGATGAAAAGGCGCTGCAGTCTTTCTATGAAATGCAGATACCGAAGAACCTTTGCAGGGATGCCTAGCTGCCTCTTCTCACCATCCTCACCGACCACCTCAAGGTACCGAGAGGAACCGCACTCCCTACAGTACTTGTCATCCGCATACTCGTGCCTAAACAAAAGGCAATTCTTCGGACAAACATGTATTTTCTCATAATCCATAGAGAGTGCCTTCATGAGTTTCTTCGTGGCATACATGCTTTTCGGCAGTTCATGACCCTCGGGGAGGCTGTTAGCCCATACTCCCAGAAATGCTTCGAAGCATTTCTGGCTACAGCCGTACTTAGCCTTGACTGCCATCAGTTGCGAGATGGCATCGAGCTGAGAGACTTTGGCACCCGCATAAAGAGGTTTCTTTGACGAGGCCAAGATCTCCAAGAAGGCCTTTGCGGTTGCCTCCGGCTCCTCCGGTTCATTCTCTGAAGGTGTCGCATGTGCCATCTCTGCAGCAATGACATCATCTAGCATGTCTCTGACCCCGTCGTCCACATAACCACCGATGCGTTGTCGCATCACCTCCTCTCTACCACGGTCCTGCTCGGCAAAGTTTATCGGCGGCATGTCAAAGTTTGGCATATATCCGTGCGTGCGAAGGTGCTCAGACATGTCCGTCTGATTTTTACGGAGACGTCTGCCACATTTCGCACAGGGGCATTATGGGATAATTTTCATTGGACGACGGAATATCTCCTTCAAAAACACATCGGTTCTCGCGACCCACTCTGTTGTTACTCGATTCTGACGGATAAAACCACTGTACATCCACTGATTATCTGCCATCCTCTGCTTTTTTGGGAGGCACACAACAAAATTAAGGATTCATTTAAATTAATCACATCAAAATTTTATTTTCTACCGCGTTGACGGCATTGAATCCACCTACATCTCTAATAGGTAAAGATGGGTCCTAATCCCACCCGAGGATGTGTAGGTTGAGTACGTTCTCCATACTCTACCCCGTTCCGAAACAAAATTTCTGCAGCACCTCCCCGCTGTTCTCCAGATACACGTCTCGGCAAATAGCCGAGAGAATGTGCTCTGGAGAACAACGGGGAGGCGCCGCCGAAATCCTGTCTCGGAATGGGGTAGAGCATGAAGAACGTACCCAATCTACACATCCTCGGGCTGTCCGTGGAAAACGCTGGACAATCCGAAAGAGTTGCGGTGATAAATATGCAATTGAATGCATATTTATCGATGCAACCCTTTCGGACGGGAGACGCCTAGGTTACGCGACTTGACGTGAGAATTAAATGTAGTGACATGATTAAAAAAGCGTAGGAGGTGAAGGTGGATTCGTAGCTCACCCTCGGCTGTAGAGGAAGTAGTCGAACAGCGACGGGATGATCGGGGACCAACAGCTCCAACGTCGACGATCACTCCAACATCTAAAAATTGCAATATATTCATCATCATCATCATCACATATTCATCATCATCATCTATTCGTCATCATCATCGATTCATCTCATCGAAGCATAATTTTTTTTGCAAGATTCATCTCATCATCATCATCTATCTATCTAACTATCTATCTATCATCTATCTAACTAACTAACTATCAAATTAAGCACTACTATCATCTGCAAAATCATGAAAAAAAACAGAAAAAAATGCCGGGGGGTGGCGGGTGTCACTGGCGAGGCGGGGCAGGGCCGGGGCGAGGCGGCGGCCGGCGGGGCAGGGCAGGGCCGGGGCGAGGCGGCGGCCGGCAGGGTAGGGCAGGGCGGGGCGACGGCCGTGGCGGGGCGCGTCGGGGCCGGGAGGTGCGGGGCCGGCCGGGACGACGCGGAGCAGGGGGGCCGGCCGGGCCAAGGCGGCGGTCGGCGGGGCCGACGCGGCTGCCGGGCGCGGCGGATTACGACGGGGACGGGGCCGGTCGGGGCGGGGCGGGGCGGCGCGGGCGGTGGACTCGGCGGCGGACGAGGCGGCGGGGACGGGGCCGGTCGGGGCGGAGAGGGGCGGCGGGGCGGGGCGGAGCGGGGCGGCGGGGCGGGGCGGCGAAGGAGACGGGTGCGGGGTGGGGTGGGAATGAGTGGAGGAGAGAGCGTCCGCGAGTGGATAAGGGGCACCTATGCCGACAGCCGTCGGCATAGGTATTATCTTTTTTTTTCCTTTTTTCCTCACAATTTCTTTGGCACGTGCCATGTCATCGATCCGGGTAGGTATTTTCTTTTTTTCCTCACAATTTTTTTTATTTTCTTTTTTCTTTCTTTTTTCCTAACAATTTCTTTAGCACGTGCCACGTCATCGATCGGGGGCATAGGTATACCGACGGCTTTGCCGTCGGCATAGATATGTATTATTATTTTTATTTTTATTTTCTAAATTTCCGTCTCTCAGAAAACTTTTAGTCCCATCTCGCCCAAAGACAAGCAACATGACCACTTTAAATAGTCGGATAATCCAGATGCAGTAAGCTTCGGTCTTCATTACACTCCTGTTAAGGAGATGAACCATTACTGTGAATCTTCACCCCTTTCGGGCACTGAAGATTCACAGTGACGGTCCATCTTCTTAATGATGGATGCCGGTGCTTTTTATTAATTCAATTATTACTATTTTTGAGGGGGGTCACACTCCGTGTCTGGATATTCCCTCCGTGTCTGCTCGAGGTGGCCGTTTCCCCCCTCCGTGCGACGGCGGCAGCGACGTCCGTCAGGGGGTCACACTACGGAGCCGCGTGCCGGGTGCTTGCACCTGCCACCACACTTCCAGACGTGTAAGAGGGCCCAGCGCAAGACCTGGCGGCATAGCTACCCCCCAAGTACCCCGTCCCGTCTAACCCTGTCACTGTTGACCGGGCGGATCTAGGCCTTTGACTTTCGCCGGACGGGGTTTGACTGATGGACATTTTCACCTGGCTGTGATAGGCCAGCCCATAGGTACACTTCGGATCAAGGTCCGGGCACAACCCACCGCAAGATTCCCTCCGTGTCTGCCCGACGTGGCCGTTTCCCCCCTCTGTGCGACGGTGGCAGCGACGTCCGTGAGGGGGTCACACTACGGAGCCGCGTGCCGGGTGTTTGCACCTGCCACCACACATCCAGACGTGTAAGAGGGCCCAGCGCAAGACCTGGCGGCATAGCTACCCCCCCAAGTACCCCGTCCCGTCTAACCCTGGCACTGTTGACCGGGCGGATCTAGGCCTTTGACTTTCGTCAGACGGGGTTTGACCGATGGACATCTTCACCTGGCTGTGATAGGCCAGCCCATAGGTACACTTCGGATCAAGGTCCAGGCACAACCCACCGCAAGATTCCCTCCGTGTCTGCCCGACGTGGCCGTTTCCCCCCTCCGTGCGACGGCGGCAGCGACGTCCGTGAGGGGGTCACACTACGGAGCCGCGTGCCGGGTGCTTACACCTGCCTCCACACTTCCAGACGTGTAAGAGGGCCCAGCGCAAGACCTGGCAGCATAGCTACCTCCCAAGTACCCCATCCCGTCTAACCCTGGCACTGTTGACCGGACGGATCTAGGCCTTTGACTTTCGCCGGACGGGGTTTGACCGATGGACATTTTCACCTGGCTGTGATAGGCCAGCCCATAGGTACACTTCGGATCAAGGTCCGGGCACAACCCACCGCAAGATTCCCTCCGTGTCTGCTCGAGGTGGCCGTTTCCCCCCTTCGTGCGACGGCGGCAGCGACGTCCGTCAGGGGGTCACACTACGGAGCCGCGTGCCGGGTGCTTGCACCTGCCACCGCACTTCTAGACATGTAAGAGGGCCCAGCGCAAGACCTGGCGGCATAGCTACCCCCCAAGTACCCCGTCCCGTCTAACCCTGTCACTGTTGACCGGGCGGATCTAGGCCTTTGACTTTCGCCGGACGGGGTTTGACTGATGGACATTTTCACCTGGCTGTGATAGGCCAGCCCATAGGTACACTTCGGATCAAGGTCCGGGCACAACCCACCGCAAGATTCCCTCCGTGTCTGCCCGACGTGGCCGTTTCCCCCCTCCGTGCGACGGCGGCAGCGACGTCCGTGAGGGGGTCACACAACGGAGCCGCGTGCCGGGTGTTTGCACCTGCCACCACACTTCCAGACGTGTAAGAGGGCCCAGCGCAAAACCTGGCGGCATAGCTACCCCCCCCCCCCCCCCAAGTACCCCGTCCCGTCTAACCCTGGCACTGTTGACCGGGCGGATCTAGGCCTTTGACTTTCGCCGGACGGGGTTTGACCGATGGACATTTTCACCTGGCTGTGATAGGCCAGCCCATAGGTACACTTCGGATCAAGGTCCGGGCACAACCCACCGCAAGATTCCCTCCGTGTCTGCCCGACGTGGCCGTTTCCCTCCTCCGATGGCGGCAACGACGTCCGTGAGGGGGTCACACTATGGAGCCGCGTGCCGGGTGCTTGCACCTGCCACCACACTTCCAGACGTGTAAGAGGGCCTAGCGCAAGACCTGGCGGCATAGCTACCCCCAAGTACCCCGTCCCGTCTAACCCTGGCACTGTTGACCGGGCGGCAAACTGGGCCCAACAGATACGCGTGGTGTATCTATGTATGTTTATGTTTAGATAAGGTACATTTAAATTAATCAAATTTCAATTTAGAAAATAATAATAATACATAGGTATGCTATGCCACAGATCGATGACGTGGCACGTGCCGCGGATCGATGACGTGGCCAAAGCTATGCCGACGGCCGTCGTTAGGGCCGTCATCATATATTTGACGGCGTCAAACGGCAGTTAACTACCGGGTGGCCGGGCCCACATATATGCCGACGGCCTGCCTATGCCGACGGCCACCGTACGCATACCGCGACATATGCCGACGGCTTCGTGACGCCGACGGCCCCCGTCGGCATAAATGGTGGTATGCCGACGGCCGAACTACGCCGACGGTTTGCCTTAGGCTGTCGGCATATCGCCATCTATGCCGACGGGCCGTCAGGAACGTGACTTATTCTGGTAGTGATTCTCATCCAACCATCCTTCCTCATGGTATGCTCGTCCTCTCCAAGATGTGCTGCTTCGCTTAGCACCGCCAACTTCATGCCCGTGCTGCTATGTTCTCCGCACAGCTAGCTAACTCCCGTGGTGAGCCTACTTATGTCATTGCCCTCGTCCCATTTTGTACATGTTCATTTCATGTGCACATGAAACGTGCTTTACCTTCACCCAATAGAGAAGAAACGGGTCGTAGTCACGCATCCTTAGACTCACGAACTTGTCGACGTACTGAAACGAAGATGAGGAGCGAGGCGTGAGTAGAAAAAAGGTGTAGGGAAGGATCCGACTCCGAGAGAGACGAGTGTTGTGGGGGTGAGGCCGGGTGTGGTCCAATAATGACGCCGAGTGCTTCCAATCGATGATTCGATGAATGTCGAAGCAACACTGAGTCAAACCCACTCCTTGCCGATGCAAACCTAGTTGAGGTTCTCTTATGTCCAGACGCACTGCACCACACGAACCTGGCTCGATCCTTCACCCGTAGCTAGTTTGATCTATCCTGATGGACAAGCAACATGTACATACATAGGAGTAGTGCCTTTTTTTTCTTATCATTCCCCCACCGGCCAGATCACAACGTACACAAACACACACACTGGAAATCTCTAGTTAGCTTTTTTCAATTTGTCCTCTAATTTGTTATTGGCCATAGGCTCGTGACAAGCCCTTTATTTATTGATTGATTCTTACTATGGATTCAATCATTTATCAGGGTATAAGTACTTTTATATAGCCCCTAGCTGGCCTACCGGCTGTTACTTCTAGTCCTACTCGGACACACATATTCACATGTATTCTACACGTACGCCTGGAATCACGTTCAAGGTAACTTTAGCACTACAGTACTTTATAAGGTACATGAAGAATCGGTTTACTTTAATTGACAAGTAGAGTACATGAGCCCAGTTGGTTTCTGTGACAGATTTGTGCCGCGTCAGTCGTAGGGTCGATTCCCTGGTCACGCCAGTTTATTCTTCAATTGACTACATGATCAAAGTTTAGTGGGTTATCTCAGTTTTCATACTTGAAAAAGAACTGAGTCGTAAATCTTCGTAACGTGATCAAAAGTGCACCTGGAGGGACTTAATAATTGTCATTCTTCCATCTCTTTCCTCCTTCACAAGAAAAGCTCTTCTCCTCCCGGCGGCGGAGGACCTCGGCCCCCCGCCGGCGGGAGGGACCCCGTTCTCGTTCTTGTTAGATTCAGCGTCTTGGTTGGGGCTGTGTGGCGGTGACGATATTCCTTAGTAGGAATAATGTCTCCCACGTTCTATCCCTGTTCCGATGGTGTGTCTAGCATCGTCGGAGGGCGTGTGGAGGTTTGTCTTCGTCGGATCTCGCGGGATTCGGTCGGTGCTGGTCTCCGGTGGATCTGTTTGAATCCGGTCTTCGTTCGTCTTTGTTTGGGTGTTTACAGGTTTGATCCTTCTGATCTACGACTTTCTTCATCGGCGATGATTGCTACTCTGGTGCGCTGGTCCTATGGGGCCTTAGCACGACGACTTCCCGACTGTCTACTACAACAAGGTTTGCCCGGCTCCGGTGAGGGAGGGGCGATGACGGCGGCGCGCCTTCGGCTCGCTCCAGTACTTGTAGTCGTCGCTAGGTGGTCCACGGACATGGTTGTAATTTTTATTAACTCTGTTGTTCTTTGTACTGCCATGATTGAAGATGAATAGATTGGAAGTTTCTCGCAAAAAAAAAAAAAAACTGAGTTTTTACAACCGTCAGACATTATTCAGAATACTCTTGTTTTTTTTTTTTTTTTGAATTTCCTATATCGCAGGCTACCTCGCTAGCTTTTTTTCAGCGGAGGCTATCTCGCTACCTAGCGGGGCTTTCTCTCCTATGGCGCCACATTGGCTGGGCTTCTATGACCTGGTCCGATGTCGCGCTACGCTGGCTGGGCTCCTGTGGGCCGGTAAAAAAAATTAAGAGATCGATCGTTCCGTGAAAAAAGGAGAACGTGATCGATCGGGGCAGCGATACGTTTGGTGGGAAGAAAAACTTGGAACGGGGCTTGAGGAAAGAGGAAGGATCAAGGAACGCTACCTGTTTTTAATAGGAAAGAAAAAGGAAAGAAAAAAAATCTCAACCGTCAATCTTTGTGATTAACATAAAATTAACGGATGTGACGTATGGAGAACTATGAAAACTTCCTCCCTTTAATATTAGGTAAATATAAATATACTTATGTTGGTTCCTGCTATGGGCTTTGTAATAATAATATAATAAAGTTGGGCGCTTCTTGCATCATGGTTCTAAAAATTCGAACAACATTCGTTTTATTGAGTGGAATTGTATTAAAAAAGAAATCATGTCAATCTAAAGCAACTTCTAGAAATGATTGACCCAAAGCCATACATTCATTCTAGGGCCTTTTTCATTCGCAGGATTCTAAAAACGGGAATAGAAAAAACATAGGATTGGAATGTCATGCTCATCTCAATCCTACAGGATTTTGGTTTGTTTGATTGCATCGCATAACAAAAGATTCTTTCAAAGTGGTTTGAGTGGATGCTAAAAATCCTATGAGACATAATACAAAGAAATCCTTTGAAAAAATTCTTATAGGATTCAATCCTATGAAATCAAACAACCAACATAGAAAAAAATTCTGAGGATTCTAATCCTATAAAATTCCTATGAAAATCCTTTGGATTAAAGGAGCCCGAGAAGCTACTCTGAAGGCTAAAAATGGTTTTATGATATTAGACCAAGATCGATAAAAAATATAAAAAACAAATATATGTTATTAAAAGACATGCAAGTCTCATGATCTCCCATAACATGTGCACAAAACCTTAAGCACACAACGATGCATAAGGCCAAATGAGGTGGATAGATAATTTTTCATCACGCGAGAGACTCCACTCCAACTACACGCTGATACTAGTCGAAACGAGTGTTCGCAGAAACTAATCTGAACTAGTAGAATGCCCGTGCGTTACCACGGGTCTTTTTAACTTTTATTCCGATTGCATATATATATATATATATATATATATATATATATATATATATATATATATATATATATATATATATATATATATATATATATATATATATATATATATATATATATATATATATATATATATATATATATATATATATATATATATATATATATATATATATATATAGGAAAATGGGTTGGTACTCCTGGGAGTAGGTACTCCCATGCCATTTGTCCCTTCTCTGCATTGACAGCCATCGCACATCTAGATTTCTTTTTGTGAAAAATATCTACACCGAATATTAGCGCTTGCAAACATTACGGCTGTTCGGATGTTTGTTGATCGATCCATATTTATAGGGATTCTGACGACTCGGCTTTATCGCACTTCTCACGTACAAATAGAAAAACGTAACAATATATTCCCCTGTTACCGACTCCTACAAGGCACAATGAGTGCAGCGGTGGCGGCGGCCATGATACCAGCGTCGTATGATTTGACGGCAGCGGAACAGCGGCATACCTTTCTTTGATCACGGAGCCCAGGTACGTTCTGCTATTTACTTTCTCTGAGTTACGGACGTATTTATGCATTCCTTGTAGTCAAATCTAATTGAGTAAGCAATATAACTGCAAGGTTGTAATCAAGAAGAACGACGATCTCATGGAACGAGCGGCCGGAGGCGGCCTTATTCAGCCATGTTCAACCACGACAATAGCAGCAGTTGGACGATATGAGTATAAGATTTGGCTCATGGCAGATCGGCGGCGTGATGTAACACACGGATTGTGTTGATAGATCAACAACGCTCTCACACAACGTGCGGAAGTGTACTAATGACCGATGTCCATGGAGTTGTGTTCAGAGTATTCGCGATGAATCGATCACAAAATTGGATGCGTTTGTAAAGATGTGGAATAATTAGACCTTAGGACGTCGTGGTTTATAGTATACTCATTTTCCTAGTTGTCTGGTGTATACATCTGCATGAAAATATAGAGGCAAAGTGCACATGCGTGCTCCTTTAGTCTTATTTTTGGATGAACCCATATTTGTCAGGATTGGTGTATAGTACTTCTGTAATATAATTATTCAGTCTGTACACATTTTTACCATTGTCATTCTTAAATTTTCAATTGAGATTTGGCAACATACATCTATTATAATACTCCCTCCACACCAACTATAAACTGATATATGTATAATAATTACCTTATGATACTTCTTTTTGAACGGAACATTACATACTTCTCTTAATAAAATCACTGTATATTCTTTTGTTTCGAGAAAGAAAGTATATACCTTTTTTTTTAGCAACCGAAAGTATATACCTTTGAAGTGCCAAACAATACATACTCTTTTGTGACTAAATAGTATATACCTCTTCCCTGGAAGAAAGGCAGTAGGCAGTATATACTTTTGAATAAAAACCTGTATATATGCCCAAACTTGGCAAGCAGTATATACCCGAACAATATGTATGACATAACTTGGCTAGCAGTATATACCCCTTCTATAAAAAAAGTATACCTCGGTTTAGTGATTTTAATATTATATACCCCTGAACTCGGTAAGTAGTATATACTCCATAAAATAATATACTACCCCGGTTACACCTAAAAAATCAAGAAAGAAGAGCTTACATTTTAAATGAGTGGCACGGCTGGTTGGAGTAGTTACGAGTAATTAGGGACTAATTAGTTTTCTTCCAATAAGTAGCATGGCTGGTTTCAACTTGGATGCGTCCCTAGATCTCTCAATTAACCCGATCCACTAAGAGTAGGAGTACATACTCCCGGGAGTATAAAACATGAGTCATATATATATATATATATATATATATATATATATAGTAGCGCTTGGGTTATGTGCTAGCAGTAGCGCGGGATCCCACGCTACTGCTACGGCGCTATAGCTAACTATTAGCAGTAGTGCGTGCCTGACCCGCGCTACTACTAATTGCGTTAGCAGTAGCGTGGGGTTGGACCTGCGCTACTGTTAAGTAGCAGCAGCGTGGTGTTTCGTCCCTCGCCACTACTATTCATGCTTATTTTATTTCTTTATATTTATACTGTATTTGTACATCGTTGTACAAATTTTGATACAATAGCAATTAAGAGGTTGTTATATCATTATGATAGTGATGAGTTGTTATATCATTGGGTGAAAAAACACGAATTAGATTAAAGTGGATGGGTCCAAAGTGTATATCATTGGGTGGAAAAAAAAGGATTAGATTAACTTTAATCTAATCCTTTTTTTTCCACCCAATGATATAACAACTCATCATCATAATAATAACAACTCATCATCATCATCATCATCATAATAACAACTCATGATAGTCATATAACAACTCATTATCATTCTAGCACATGACAAGTACTACGACCTCCTCCTCATCATCATCATAGTCATATAACAACTCATCATTCTAGCACATGACAAGTTAACCAGCACTCGCTAATTGTTCTAGCACATGATGCGTACTAGCTTGAACCTACTCCTATCTCTTAGGTAAAATAGCATAAAACAGGTAAATCCATCCATCTCCATTATGGAGAATAGAGATCCACCTGTCTCCAATTTGTGGGTTGGGCACCATGTTGCCTCCAAGTAGTTTCCTGCGCACATTCATTACTTTTCTCCATCCTTTGATCTTGAGGTCTTCTTCTCTTCGAGAAATCGAGTATGGACTGCGGAAAGCCACCGACAGACTTGGCCGTAATCTAACAATACTCATGTGACCTTCGGTATACATCAGATGAGACACACAATCCTTCGGGAGTTTCTGTTGAAGAACACAATAACAACATAGTTAGCAATGTAGTTTAGCTTATGAAAATGTATGCAAAACATAGTTAGCAATGTAGTTTAGCTCAAGGAAGACCCAAGCGTCTAAGCTTTGGGATGCCCCGGATGGCATCCCCTCTTTCGTTTACAATCTATCGGTAACTCACTTAGAGCTATATTTTTATTCATCACATGATATGAGTTTTACTTGGAGCGTCTTGTGCCATAGTTTTCTTTTGTTTGTTTGCTTTTTAGATTTCCACAATCATCTTTTGCTGTACACACCTTTTGAGATGGACACACAATTATCGTGATTTGTTAGAATACTCTATGTGCTTCACTTATATCTTTTGAGTTAGGCAGTTGCTCTAGTGCTTCACTTATATCTTTTAGAGCACGGTGGTGGTTATATTTTATAGAAATGATTGCACTCTCATGCTTCACTTAAATCATTTTGAGAGTCTAATAAATAGTAATGGCAATTTGCACGTGTTAAAAGAATGGTCCTGATATGATAAGGTATTCAAGGGAGATATAATAAAAACCTTCATGTAGATCACTAAATATGAAGCGCTTGGTTTAATTTTATTAATGTCGTAATATGAAAGGATATATGTTCATAATCATTGGTTAGTAGAAATATCGGTATTAAAGTTTGTTATGACTATTCATCTAAGTATTGGTTATGGCATGGTGAGGAAGTTCGAGCATTTATAGGTCTGAAATGAAATCCTTGAGTGATGTTACAATAGGGGGCGTGCGATGGTTAACTCCTACCAACCTCCTCCCTAGGGGCATGCGGTTAGTGCTTTGCTTCGAGGGCTAATAGGCTTTCACAATAAGTATGTAAGTTCTTTATGACTAATGTGAGTCCATCGATTATACGCACTTGAAAGCACATTTGCTCCCTTGGTGGTTTTGGTAATTTATGCCAACATACATGTTGTTGGACTAATGCTTTTATCTAGTGAATTTCAGACAAGTTCAACAATGGCGTGGCGTGGACAAGAGGACGTGGAACCCCCTCAAAATGCTAAGGACAAGGATTGGCAAAAGATCAAGACTCTACATTTTTGGTTTAGTGATCCAAGATCACATTGAGTCCATAGGAAAGCCAATACTATTAAAAGGGGATGAGGTGTTGCTTAATGGTCTTTTTGCTCAAGTGCTTAGTGACAGTATTCCTAAACCCTCAACCACTCTCTCTACCCAAATATGTCCTAAACCTAAAGTCCAACTCGGCCCCACCGAAATTTCCAATCCGGACCTACCGAGTTCATCCAAGACTTAGCCACTGCCAAAACCCTAACAAATCGGATCCACCGAAATGGATCTCGGTCCCACCGAGATGGCCTTGACAACTCTCTGTAATCGGTTGCATTCACTTCGGTCTCACCGAGTTATGCATATCGGTCTCACCGAGATGGCTTGCCAACTCTCTGTTGCCTTATTGCTTCACTTCGGTCCTACCGAGTTGATGCAATCGGTGCCACCGAGATGAGGATTGCCCTAAGCCATTGCACTTCGGTCCATCCGAGTTGTTCGTATCGGTCCCACTGAGATTCCTAAAGTTCATATCTTTTACACAGTTCGGTGCTACCGAGATGATCGTTTCGGTGCCACCGAGTTGGGTCAAAAGTGTGTAACGGTTGGATTTTGTGTGGAGGCTATATATACCCCTCCACCCCATCCTTCTCTGAAAGGAGAGCCATCAGAACATGCCTACACTTCCACCATTCATTTTCTGAGAGAGAACCACCTACTCATGTGTTGAGATCAAGACATTCCATTCCTACCATTTGAACCTTGATCTCTAGCCTTTCCCAAGTTGCTTTCCACTCAAATTCTTCTTCCACCATAGCCAAATCTGTGAGGAGTGTTTGAGTGCTGGGAAGACTATCATTTGAAGCACAAGAGCAAGGAGTTCATCAACAACACACCGTCTATTACCTTTTGGAGAGTGGTGTCTCCTAGATTGGTTAGGTGTCACTTGGGAGCCTCCAACATGATGTGGAGTTGAACCAAGCAGTTTGTAAGGGCAAGGAGATCGCCTACTTTGTGAAGATCTACCCCGAGTGAGGTTAGTCCTTCGTGGACGTAAGCCGTGATGGAATAGACAAGGTTGCTTCTTCGTGGACCCTTCGTGGGTGGAGCCCTCCGTGGACTCGCGCAGCCGTTACCCTTCGTGGGTTGAAGTCTCCATCAACGTGGACGTACGATAGCACCACCTATCGGAACCACGCCAAAAACCACCGTGTCTTCAGTGCGTTTGATCTTCCATACTCTACCCCTTTACTTTTCGTACTATTGCATGCTTTACTATTTCCGCTGCTCAATCTCTAGATATGCATGTGTAGAAAGTATTGGAGTGATCTTAACTTGTGCCAAAATCTGCCTAAATTCCAATAGAAATTAAAAACTGCCTTTGGCTGGTTAGGAGTCTATTCACCCCCCCTCTAGACATATCTCCTCGATCCTAAAGCACTCCTATCTTTCCGTAATTTGCTAGCCTCTTCGGTTCCGTAACTTGCCCTTTCTCACCTCGAGAGTTGGCGCAAAGTTTGCCGGTGCATCCAAACCCCGTGATATGATACGCTCTTTCACACATAAGCCTCCTTTTACTTTCCTCAAAACAGCCACCATACCTACCTATTATGGCATTTTCATAGCCATTCCGAGATATATTGCCGTGCAACTTCCACCGTTTCGTTTATATGACACATATCATCATTGTCATATTGCTTTGCATGATCATATGGCTGACATAGTATTTGTGGCTCAGCCACCGTTCATCATTTTTTTATACATGTTACGCTAGATCATTGCACATCCTGGTACACTGCCAGAGGCATTCATATAGAGTCATATTGTTCTAGTATCGAGTTGTAATATTGAGTTGTAAGAGCATCTCCAACAGACGCGCGGTCGCGCGGCGCGCTAAAAAACATTTACAGGGCCGAAATAGCGTTTTCGCGCGCGCGCGGGGGGGGGGGGGGGCTGCTTTAGCAGGCGCTGCAAAATTTAGTGCGCCGATGTAGCGCTTCAGCAGGTGCAGTAAAAAAGAGCGCGCGCGACCATCTGGCGCTTGGAAAAAAACTTGAACAACACATACGAAAAAATTGAAAATGCTGAAGCGCGTTAGAAGCACGATCCAATTGCCTGGTTTAACACCGGGGTGCTCATGATTTATATATTTGTGGTGAAGATAGAGTCATGCCTTGCTAATATGAGAAAGTGAGTAGGGATAACACTCGTTAAGGATCGTATATTTTAAAAGTTTAATGATTATGCTTTTTATGTTCATGGATATTATTATATTGATATTGTTAATTCATCACTTCACAATATTTATGCCATAAAAGAGATTACATGATAGACATGTTTGGTAGCATTCCACATCAAAAATTCTGTTTTTATCATTTACCTACTCGAGGACGAGCAGGAATTAAGCTTGGGGATGCTGATACGTCTCCAATGTATCTATAATTTTTGATTGTTCCATGCTATTATAGTATCAATCTTGGATGTTTTATATGAAATTATATTCTATTTTATATTATTTTTTGGGACTAACCTATTAACCCAGTGCCCAGTGCCAGTTGCTGTTTTCCGCTTATGTTTTTTCAGGAAATCAGTACCAAACAGAGTCCAAACGCTACGAAACTTTTTAACGATTTTTTTTCTAGACAAAAGAGTTGCTAGAAGCTTCGGGAGGGGGCCAGAAGACCCATGAGGAGGTGACAAGGCAACAGGGCGTGCCCTGATGCCTTGTGGGCTCCTCGTGGCTCCTTTTGACCTAATTCCACCTCTATAAATTCTCTAATATTAGAAAACCAACAGATATCCAGCCAAAATACTTTTCCCGTCGCCGCAAGCTTCTGTTCTTCCGTGATCCCATTTGAAGGCCTTTTCCGGCACCCTGTGGGAGGGGGAATCGATCACGGAGGGCTTCTACATCAACCTGTCGTCCTAACATGAGCTATCTTCGTCTCCATACACTCATGATCTTCGAAACCGAGCTTATCCAAGAGATACGGTCTTGCATGACAGGGGATGCACTAGTCGAATTGTAAAAAATGGAAATTACACGTTGAAGCAAAGAAGCACAAGTCATGCTTAATTAAGAAAAAATAACTATCGGCGTTACGTACCGTAAAAACTTCAAAGGTCTCGTCCAGCTTGATGGTGAAGCACCTACCGTTTTCCAGGTGAGGCCTGTCGCACATACCCCGGTCGTCGCTGCAGTAATCGCACTCAGGGATCCTATCGTCGTCAGACATTTCCTATGTTCATAATTCAAAGATTAAAAATCGACGACAATTACCAGGAACTCAACACACAGATCACTATTAAGCACGGGTTGACTTTCGGTCTGTTGAGTCTTCCTTGAAAACTCTCATCTCACGTGGTGTATATGGTGGGCATTCCCTCTCTGATATATTCGACCGTCGGTGGTGTTCGCTCCTCCCTTCGTTCCCGAGTGCATTACACCAAAATGTCTAGCACACGGGAACGAAGGAGAAGCAACCCCCATGACAACAGTCGTGATTCTTCCTCTCTCATATATCGATCGTATATGATGGACACTCCCTCACTGATATTTCGACCGTCGGTGATGGTGGCTACTCCTTCTTCCCCTAGTGCATTACAAAGGTCTAGCACAAGAAGAAGAATTAGAAGCGACCCCCACGAGAACAGTCGGGATTCTTCCTCTCTCATATATGGAGCAAGGAGTCCAACAGACTGAAAGTCAACCCGTTACATATATGGAGCAATCACATAAAAATGGCCTATGTTTTGCCGGAATGTCATTTAATTCCTGTTCCGGCAAATCACGGGGACTCGATATTTCCTACTTTATAGCACAAGTCATGCTAAAATCCACGAAAAATTTCGGCATGACCTTTGCTAAAATAGGACATATCGAGCACCTGAAATTTGCCGGAACGGAAATGAATCAACATTCCGGCAAAACATAGGCCACTCGGAGGTGTTCCCTGCAAAATCATACACATGTCTGATACGTCTCCAACGTATCTATAATTTTTTATTGTTCCATGCTATTATAGTATCAATCTTGGATGTTTTATATGCAATTATATGCTACTTTATATATTTTTTTGGGACTAACCTATTAACCCAGTGCCCAGTGTCAGTTGCTGTTTTCTGCTTGTTTTTGGTTTTTCAGGAAATCAGTACCAAACGGAGTCCAAATGCTACGAAATTTTTTGACGATTTTTTCTGGACAAAAGAGACCCTAGAAGCTTCTGGAGGGGTGCAGAAGTCCCACGAGGAGGTGACAAGGCAACAGGGCGCGCCCTAGGGGGGGTGCCCTGATGCCTTGTGGGCCCCTCATGGCTCCTTTTGACCTAATTCCACCTCTATAAATTCTCTAATATTGGAAAACCAACAGAGAGCCAGCCAAAATACTTTTCCCACCGCCGCAAGCTTCTATTCTTCTGTGATCCCATTTGGAGGCCTTTTCCGGCACCCTGCCGGAAGGGGAATCGATCACAGAGGGCTTCTACATCAACCTTGCTGCCCTACCGATGATGTGTGAGTAGTTCACCACAGACCTACGGGTCCATAGCTAGTAGCTAGATGGCTTCTTCTCTCTCTTAGATCTTCAATACAATGTTCTCCTTGATCTTCCTGGAGTTCTATCCGATGTAATCTTCTTTTGCGGTGTGTTTGTTGGGATCCGATGAATTGTGGGTTTATGATCAGATTATTCATTGAAAGTAATTGAGTCTTTTCTGAACATTATTATGCATGATTATTATAGCTTTGTATTCCTCTCTGATCTATCCGTTCGGTTTGACCAACTAGAATGATTTATCTTCAGCGGGAGGGGTGCTTTGTAATGGGTTCAATCTTGCGGTGTCCTCAACCAATGACAGAAAGGGTAGTGAGGCACGTATTGTATTGTTGCTATTAAGGGTAAAATGACTGGGTTTATTCATATTGTTTGGGTTTACTTCGTCTACATCATGTCATCTTGCTTAAGGCGTTACTCCGTTTGTTATGAACTTAATACCATAGATGCATGCTGGATAGCGGTCGATTGGTGAAGTAATATTAGTAGATGCAGGCAGGAGTCGGTCTACTTGTCTCGGACGTGATGCCTATATATGTGATCATTGCCGTGAATAACATCATAACTATGCGCTTTTCTATCAATTGCCCAACAGTAATTTGTTTACCCATTGTATGCTATGCGTTCGAGAGAGAAGCCTTTAGTGAAAAGTATGGTCCCCGGGTCTACTTAAATCATATAAAAAGAAAACCTAAAAATACTTGCTGCAATTTATTTACTTTTATTTTCTTTTGCAATTTATCTATCTAACACTATAAGATTTAATCCTTGCAAGTAACGAGTTCAAGGGGATTGACAACCCTCTTGCCTGCGTTGGGTGCAAGTATTTGCTTTTGTGTGTGTGCAGGTGCTGCTCATGAGGTTTTGCACGATTCTCCTACTGGTTCGATAACCTTGGTTCTCACTGAGGGAAATACTTATCTCTACTGTACTGCATCTCCTCTCCTCTTTGGGGAAAATCCCAACGCAGCTCACAAGTAGCAATGTCCAAAGGGACAACCAATACATGTCCAAATATCACATACACATGTCCAAATCTCCATCATATTTGAGCAACACTAGTACAGAACACTAGATATACATGAGCAACCACATAGACCATGTTCACTCACTACAGACGATGGCTGTCGAGGATGCGGGTGTCGTCGGTGATCTTCCGGGCGTCGTCGACCGGCTCGTCGGTGATCTACCCTGCACCACATGAGCATGTAAACACATTTTCATTTAAAAAAAATATATTAACTTCACATTTTCATTTGAAAAAAATAGTAGGTTCACATTTTCATTTAAAAAATAATACTTGCTTCACATTTTCATTTAAAAAAATAGTAGGTTCACATTTTCATTTAAAAAAAATACTAGCTTCACATTTTCATTTAAAAAAAATAGTAGGTTCACATTTTCATTTAAAAAAAAAACTTGCTTCACATTTTCATTTAAAAAAAATACTAGCTTCACATTTTCATTTAAAAAAAATACTAGTTTCACATTTTCATTTAAAAAAAACTAGCTACAGATTTTCATTTCCAAAATAATAGTAGATTAACATTTTCATTTCAAAAAAAACTAGCTTCACATTTTCATTTCCAAAAATAGTAGCTTCACATTTTCATCTACTACTCATCTACTACTACTACATCTATGAAAACATCTATGAATTGTCTGAACATCGTCTCCATCTAGACCTAGAACTTCAAGAATTTCTAAAACTTGAAGAAAATCCCCCAAACCTAGCTAGGGAGGAGGGGCGGCGGCTGGAGGAGGGAGGGGGCGGTGGCTGGAGGAGGGAGGAGGGGCGGCGACTGGAGGAGGGAGGAGGGCCGGCGGCTGGAAGAGGGAGGAGAGGCAGGAGGAGGGAGGAGGGCGAGGAGGGAGGAGGAGGAGGGAGGAGGCTTACCGAGCAGGACGGCGGTGCGGCGACGACGCAGGAGAATGAGGGGCGCGCTACGAGGGAGGGAGACAGTGGGGAGGGAGAGTGAGCAACACGGGCGAGGTAGAGGATAAGGGTAGCATATATAGCAGTAGCGCGGGGCAAGGAAGCGTGCTACTGCTAGCTTCTTACCTATAGCGCGGTTCCCAGGCCCTACGCTACTAATATATGGGGCCCGCAACCTGGCCCCGTGTATAAATAGTAGCAGCGCGGGGTCCAGGCCCCACGCTACTGCTATGATATTAGTAGCAGCGCGGGTTGGGCACCCAACGCTGCTACTATGTCCTTCCCCGGGGGGTACCGTTGGGCCCTCTTAGTAGTAGCGCGGGATGGCAAGCCCGCGCTGCTACTGCAGCTTACCTGTAGCGCCTGTTTTAACCCCGCGCTGCTACTAAGTAACAGCAGCGCGGGCTACTTACCCAGCGCTGCTGTTAAGCGTCTACCTATAGGGTTTTCCCTAGTAGTGTACCGTGCTGACCACAAAGTAACTTTTCGGACAGCTTATACTTGAAGGTATCCATGTCGTGTGTCAAGCATAACTCCATTTCCATATAAACTGAAGTAATTTTTTTAAAACTAACAAGAAAATGTACTAACAACCAACAGTGACGCCATCAGATCAGTCTATTTAGGACAAAACCTAGCTTGCCTCCTGGGTCGCTCTCGTGACTCCGAAGGCCCAACGCCGCCACCCAAAGCGAGCCCCGCTGCGGCCCATTCCCCATTGGGCAAAGCCCGGTGGCTGATGGCAGCGGTGAGGACGCGCGCCGCCCGCGCCCGTGCCTCTCCTTTGTTCCTTTCTTTCTTCCCCGCCAGATCCAGATTCACTCCGGCCTCGGCCTTCAACGCGTCCCCGGGCGGCACGCCTCTCCCGCTCGCCCCCATATTTCGGCGCGGTCCTGTGCCCTTTCTTCGCCTCGTGGGGCGCGCTCCAACCTCTCGTCACGCTCATAAATTCTCCCATGCATGTTCCGCGTGGCCACGCTCCCTCCTCGTCTCGGTGGCGGCTACCTCCGCTTTGCCCTGGCCAGGGCCCGACGACCTTCACCCTTGCTCGATCCGTGTAGGTACCCACCACATCGACCACCCTCCCTCTGGCTAGAAAAAAAAGGAAAACCAATCCTCCAGGAAACAAGATATCTCACCAAAACAAAAACCAGAGAGGAAAAGAGAGTTTAAATGTTAGGTATCAAGCTGGCAGTTGTTTGAAAATTACTTTTACCTTTTTATTGTCAAGGCTGCATCTTTATTCATCTTTGCAGTGTCATCTAGGCACAACCACAGAGTTAAGACATGAGAGATGATCATCCAATTTAAGATATACTCTCTCCGTATATAAATATAAGACTTTTTAGATATTCCAATACAGACTACAAACAAAGCAAAATGAGTGAATCTACACTCAATGCGTCTATAAACATCCGTATGTAGTTCATATTGAAATCTCTAGAAGGTCTTATATTTAGAAATGGAGGGAGTATATATCAATGTATTATTAACTTGATTTTTTATGATAGAATTGCACTAAGTAACAGAGGATAATGTTTTTTAAATGACGCAAAATCTGTATCTATCAACTAATTCTTTTGGTCTTCCACAGGACAAATAGAAGTAGAAAAAGAACAAATGACACACAAGGTTAAAACGGGGGTATACCTATTCTTTTCACCATTAATAGTGTTAGAATTAATGGGCTAGGCCCATAGCAATTTTTGAAATCTCAAATAGTGGCCCATGAATAAAATGGCAAGAGGTGGTGCTAAAGTTTAGTCCCATACCGCTAGTTGAGGAAGAGTTTGACCTCTTTATATAGTGGGTTCTTGCTACTTGTAGCTCGCGTTGGTATTTTCCCTGAAGAGAAAGGGATGATGCAGCACAGTAGAGGTAAGTATTTTCCCTCAGTTATGAAACCAAGGTTATCAATCCAGTAGGAGAATCACGCAACACCTCGTTAGTAGTACCTGCACACAAACAACAAATCCTTGCACCCAACGCAAACGAGGGGTTGTCAATCCCTCGGCGGTCAATTGCAAGATTAAATTGTATGGTGATAGATAGATATATTAAACAAAAATACAAAATAAAATAAATAAAAGAAAAGTGCAGCAAATATTTTTAGGGTTAAATGATAAAGGCAGAACTGGGGGCCATAGTTTTCACTAGAGGCTTCTCTCAAGAAAATAGCATACGGTGGGTAGACAAATTACTGTTGGGCAATTGATAGAAAAGCAAATAATCATGACGATATCCAAGGCAATGATCATGTATACAGGCATCATGTCCGAGACAAGTAGACCGACTCCTGCCTGCATCTACTACTATTACTCCACACATCGACCGCTATCTAGCATGCATCTAGTGTATTAAGTCCATAAAGAACGGAGTAACGCCTTAAGAAAGATGACATGATGTAGACAAAGTAAACTCACGCATGAATAAACCCCATATTTTTACCCTTAATAGCAATGATACACACGTGTCATGTCCCTTTCTGTCACTGGGATTGAGCACCGCAAGATCGAACCCATTACAAAGCACCTCTTCCCATGGCAAGATAAATCAATCTAGTTGGCCAAACCAAATCAATAGATCGGAGAAGAAATACGAAGGTATAATAATCATGCATAAAAGAGATCAGAGAAGACTCAAATAATATTCATGGATAATCTGATCATAAACTCACAATTCATCGGATCCCAACAAACACACCGCAAAAAGTGATTACATCGGATAGAACTCCAAGAACATCGAGGAGAACATTGTATTGAAGATCAAAAAGAGAGAAGAAGCCATCTATATACTAACTATGGACCCGAAGGTCTGTGGTAAACTACTCACGCATCATCGGAAGGGCAGAAAGGTTGATGTAGAGCCCCTCCGTGATCGATTCCCCCTACGGCGGAGCACCGAAAAAGGCCACCATATGGGATCTCTCGAGAACAGAAGCTTGCGGCGGCGGAAAAAGTATTTCGTGGACTCTTCTATTGGTTTCCCAATTTTTGAGAATTTATAGTGGTGGAATTAGGTCAAAATAGTCAGAGGTGGGCCCACGAGGCACCAGGGCGCGCCTGCCCCCAGGCGCGCCCTAGTGGCTCGTGGCCACCTGCAGGGTCTTCTGGCCTCCTCCCGAAGCTTCTAGTGTTTATCTTGTCCAGAAAAAAATCTCCAAAAAGTTTCGTGGCATTTGGACTTCGTTTGGTATTGATATTCTGTAAAACCAAAAACAGGCAGAAAACAGCAACTGGCAATGGGCACTAAGTTAATAGGTTAGTCCCAAAAAATGATATATAATTGCTGTAAATGTATATAAAAACATTCAAGATTGATAATATAACAGCATGGAACAATAAAAAATTATAGATACGTTGGAGATGTATCAGCATCCCCAAGCTTAATTCCTGCTCGTCCTCGAGTAGGTAAATGATAAAAATAGAATTTTTGATGTGGAATGCTGCCTATCATATTCATCATATTCTTTTCTTTATAGCATGGACATTGGACTTGAATGATTTAAAGCAATAGTCTATAGTTTTACATGAAGATATAAATACTCAAGCATATTAGCAAGCAACCATGTCTTTCAAAATATCAACGCTAAAGAAAGTTATCCCTAGCCTATTATGTTCAATCTTTGATCCATTCATGAAACACACTCAAATATTAGCTACATCCAATGCACAAGTATGACAATAGTGCTCTCTAGTTGGTGCTTTGTAAGAGAAGATGGAGACTCAAAGTAAAAATAAAAATTGTATAAAAGTAAATAGATAGGCCCTTTGCAGAGGGAAGCAGAGATTTGCTAATGTGCCAGAGCTCAAAGCTGAAATTAAAGAGATAAAATATTTTGAGAGGCATGCTTTTCCTGTCAACGAAAACGACCGAGAATTCCCAATATTTTCCATGCTAGACACATCATAGGCGGTTCCCAAACAGAAAGTAAAGTTTATTTCCTTTCCACCATTCTTTCACAATCCATGGCTAGCCGTATCCACGGGTGCCCTCCATACCAACACTTTCCAAGGAATTTTGTTGTTATTATTTTTGATTTCATTGTGGGGCTGGGCATCCCTATTACCATTCACTCTCTCGTGCAATGACAAGTGAATAAACACTCATCGTGAGAATAACACACCTAGCATGGAAAATAATGGCCACCCCCTGCCGCTTCATGAGCGGTACGGGCACACAAAATGTAAAAAATATTTTGAAAATTAGAGTTGGCACACGCAAATTTACTTGGAACGGCAAGGCAATAGCGCGTATAGGTAGGTATGGTGGACTCATTTGGCACAACTTGGGCTTAAGGGGTTTGGATGCACAAGCAGTATTTCCGCTTAGTACAAATGAAAGCTAGCAAATAGATTGAGAAGCAACCAACCAAAAAGCGAAAACGGTCATAAACATGCATTGAACATAACTAACACCGAATAATGCACCATAAGTAGGATATAATTTCGTTGCATAACTATTGACTTGATGTGCATGCATAGGGAATCACAAACCTTAACACTAATAATCTTACTAAATCACAATTACTCACTAACATGACTCACATATTATCATCTCCATATCGCAAAACTATTGCAAGGAATCACACTTATCATATCCAATGATCTATATGAAAGTTTTTATTATATCCCTCTTGAATATTCATCACTTTGGGACCAAATTCATATCTTGTGCAAATTACCATTACTATCATCAACTCTCAAAAAGATATAAGTGAAGCATGAGAGTGCAAATATTTCTTCAAAATTTCAATCTTATCAACTCTCAAAATAATATAAGTGAAGCATGAGAGTTTATTTCTTCAAAATTTTAATCTTATCAACTCTCAAAATAATATAAGTGAAGCTCTTCAAAACATAGCCACCGCCGTGCTCAAAAAGATTTAAGTGAAGCACCAGAGCAACTGCCTAGCTCAAAAAATTTAAGTGAAGCACATAGAGTATTCTAACAAATCATGATAAACGTGTGGCTCTCTCAAATAGGTGTGTCCAGCAAAGATGATTGTGACAAACTAAAAAGCAAACAAAGCAAAGACTCATATAATACATGATGCTCCAAGCAAAACACATATCATGTGACGAATAAAAATATAGTTCCAAGTAAAATTACCGATGGTTGGTAGAAGAAAGAGGGGATGCCTTCCGGGGCATCCCCAAGCTTAGACGCTTGATTCTTCCTTGAATATTACCTTGGGGTGCCTTGGGCATCCCCAAGCTTAGGCTCTTGCCACTCCTTATTCCTTCAGCCATCGTGATCTCACCCAAAACTTGAAAACTTCAATCACACAAAACTCAACAAAACCTTCGTGAGATCCGTTAGTATAACAAAATAAATCACTTCTTTAAGTACTGTTGCAAACCCATTAATATTTTATTTTTGCATTATACCTACTGTATTCTAACTTCTCCATGGCTTATACCCCCCGATACAATCCATAGTTTCATCAAAACAAGCAAGTAGTGCATCAAAAACAGAATCTGTCAAAAACAGAACAGTCTGTAGCAATCAATTTAAAATCCATACTTATATAACTTCAAAAATTCTGAAAAATTAGGAAAACGTGGGAAATTCATATACCAATACTTTGTAAAAATTTCAGATTTTTCTAACACACCAGTACAGAACCAAAATTCCAGCACTGGATGCAAAACTTTCTGTTTTCCAAACAGCATCAATTATATTATATTCCAAATCATCCTAAAGGCTTTACTTGGCACAAACACTAATTAAAAACACAAAAACACAATCATAACAGTAGAATAATTGTGAAAAAACACAATAACAGAAACAAAAATAAAAAATTATTTTATTCATTGGGTTGCCTCCCAACAAGCGCTATTGTTTTATGCCCCTAGCTAGGCATAATGCATAGTTTCAAGTATTGTCATCTTTCAAGTTGATTCCATAAGTGTCCCTCATAATTGATTCATATGGTGCTTTAATTATTTTCCTAGGGAAATGTTCCATCCCTTTCTTTAGTGGAAATTGAAATTTTATATTCCCTTCTTTCATATCAATAACGGCACATATGGTTCGTAAGAACGGTCTACAAAGTATTATGGGGCAAGAAGAATTGCATTCAATGTCAAGTACAATAAAATCAATGGGCACATAGTTCCTATTTGCAAGAATAAGAACATAATTAATTCTACCCAAAGGTTTTTTAATAGTAGAATCCGCAAGATGCAAATTAAGAGAACATTCATCTATATTGGTAAGTCCTAGCACATCACATAGAGATTTTGGAATTGTGGAAACGCTAGCACCCAAATCACATAAAGCATTGCACTCATAATTTTTAATTTTAACTTTAATGGTGGGTTCCCACTCATCATATAATTTTCTAGGGATTGAAATTTCTAATTCTAACTTTTCCTCTAACGCTTTCATCATTGCTTCTACGATGTGTTTAGTAAAAGCCTTGTTTTGCTCATAAGTGTTGGGTGAATTTAACATGGATTGTAACAAAGAAATGCACTCTATCAAAGAACAATTATCATAATTAAAGTCTTTGTAATCCAAGAGAGTGGGCACATCGCTAGTTAAAGTTTTTACCTCTCCAGACCCACTTTTATCAAATTTTTCATTAAGATTTTCACCCTCCGAATTATGGGAACGCCATCTAGCTAAAGTTGACTCTTCTTCAGTCCCCTTTTCATCAAGTTTTATATTGCTAAAAAAAATCAATAGATGAAACACCAATCATTTTAATATCCTCATCATTACTATGATAAAAATCTGGAGGAATCGTTTTTTCGAAAAATTCTCGTTTAGTTTTAGCATGGCGGTTCTTTTCTTACTCTCATCCATGGAGACATATAAAGCTTTAATTGACTCATTAATATCAATTTTGGGTGGCAAAATTTTAGTCTTGAGATTTTCCACATCATGAATAATTCTATCAATGCTCCTAGACATATCATCAAGTTTACTCAATTTTTCTTCTATCGTAGTGTTGAAAACTTTTTGAGCATTAATAAATTCTTTAATATTACTTTCAAGATCAGAGGGCATCCTATTATTATTATTATTATTATTATAATTACCATAAGGATTGCCATAATTATTAGAAGAATTTCCAGGGAATGGTCTAGGATTAAAATTACCTCTATAAGCATTATTATTAAAATTGTTTCGCGAGACAAAATTCACATAAATAGCATCATTATTTTGCTCAATCAAAGTGGACAATGGCACATCATTAGGATCAATATGAGCATTTTTGCTAGCGACCAATTTCGTAAGCGCATCAACTTTATCACTCAAAGTATTAATTTCTTCAACAGAATTCACTTTTTTACTAGTAGGAACTCTTTCAGTATGCCATTGTGAATAATTTGCCATAATATTATCAAGCAATTTAGTAGCTTCCCCCAAACTAATTTCCATAAAAGTACCACCCGCGGCGGAATCTAAAAGATTTCTAGAGACAAAATTTAATCCCGCATAAAAAATTTGTATGACCATCCATAAATTTAAACCATGAGTAGGGCAATTTCTTATCATTAATTTCATCCTCTCCCAAGATTGGGCAACATGTTCATGATCAAGTTGCTTGAAATTCATAATGTGATTTCTAAGTGAAATAATTTTCGCGGGAGGAAAATACTTAGTAATAAAAGCATCTTTACACCTATCCCAAGAATCGATACTATTACGTGGTAAAGATGAAAACCAAATTTTTGCACGATCCCGTAATGAGAACGGGAATAATTTTAATTTCACAATATCATTATCCACATCTTTTTTCTTTTGCATATCACACAATTCTACGAAAGTGTTAAGATGGGATGCAGCATCCTCATTAGGACTACCGGAAAATTGTTCTTTCCTGACAAGATTTAGCAAAGCGGCATTAATATCACAAGTCTCTGCACTAGCGGCGGGAGGAGCAATTGGAGTACTAATAAAATTATTATTATTAGTATTGGAAAAATCACACAATTTTGTATTTTCTTGAGACATCGTGGCTACGCAAACAAGATAACAAGCAAGCAAACAAGCAAACAAGAAAAAGGCAAACGGAAAATATTTTTGTAAAAACTTTTAAGAAGTGGGGGAGATGAAAACGAGAGGCAAATAAAATAAATGCAAGGAGCTGAGAGTTTATGCGAAGGTACTTGATAGATGTTGATGATGTCTCCCCGACAACGACGCCAGAAATTCTTCCTGCTACTTGTAGCTTGCGTTGGTATTTTCCCCGAAGAGGAAGGAATGATGAAACACAGTAGAGGTAAGTATTTCCCTCAGTTATGAAACCAAGGTTCTCAATCCAGTAGGAGAATCACGCAACACCTCGTTAGCAGTACCTGCACACAAACAACACATCCTTGCACCCAACGCAAACGAGGGGTTGTCAATCCCTCAGCGGTCAATTGCAAGATTAAATTGTATGGTGATAGATAGATAGATTAAACAAAAATACAAAATAAAATAAATAAAAGAAAATTGCAGCAAATATTTTTAGGGTTTTAGTAAATGATAAAGGCAGACCCGGGGGCCATAGTTTTCACTAGAGTCTTCTCTCAAGAAAATAGCATACGGTGGGTAGACAAATTACTGTTGGGTAATTGATAGAAAAGCAAATAATCATGACGATATCCAAGGCAATGATCATGTATATAGGAATCACGTCCGAGACTAGTAGACCGACTCCTGCCTGCATCTACTACTATTACTCCACACATCGACCGCTATCCAGCATCCATCTAGTGTATTAAGTCCATAAAGAATGGAGTAACGCCTTAAGCAAGATGACATGATGTAGACAAAGTAAACTCACGCATGAATAAACCCCATCTTTTTACCCTTAATAGCAACGATACACACGTGTCATGTCCCTTTTTGTCACTGGGATTGAGCACCGCAAGATCGAACCCATTACAAAGCACCTCTTTCCATGGCAAGATAAATCAATCTAGTTGGCCAAACCAAATCAATAGATCGAAGAAGAAATACGAAGCTATAATAATCATGCATAAAAGAGATCAGAGAAGACTCAAATAATATTCATGGATAATCTGATCATAAACTCACAATTCATCGGATCCCAACAAACACACCGCAAAAAGTGATTACATCGGATAGAACTCCAAGAACATCGAGGAGAACATTGTATTGAAGATCAAAAATAGAGAAGAAGCCATCTAGCTACTAACTATGGACCCGAAGGTCTGTGGTAAACTACTCACGCATCATCGGAAGGGCAGCAAGGTTGATGTAGAGCCCCTCCGTGATCGATTCCCCCTCCGGCGGAGCACCGGAAAAGGCCTCCAGATGGGATCTCTCGAGAACAGAAGCTTGCGTTGGCGGAAAAAGTATTTCGTGGACTCCCCCATTGGTTTCCCGATTTTTGGAAATTGATAGTGGTGGAATTAGGTCAAAATAGTCAAAGGTGGGCCCACGAGGCACCAGGGCGTGCCTGCCGCCCCAGGCGCGCCCTGGTGGCTCATGGCCACCTCCAGGGTCTTCTGGCCTCCTCCCGAAGCTCCTAGTGTTTATCTTGTCCAAAAAAAATCTCCAAAAAGTTTCGTGGCATTTGGACTTCGTTTGGTATTGATATTCTGTAAAACTAAAAATAGGCAGAAAACAGCAAATGGCACTGGGCACTAAGTTAATAGGTTAGTCCCAAAAATGATATATAATTGCTGTAAATGTATATAAAAAACATCCAAGATTGATAATATAACAGCATGAAACAATCAAAAATTATAGATACATTGGAGACGTATCAGTTTTCTCCACCACTCTAAGTGGTGTGTTGAGAAGAGAAAGGGAAGACCACACGCGCGCGCTCGCCTCGCCTCGCGGGGCTCGGGCCCGGGGCGGGGCGGCGCGTACGTGCGACATGCGCGTGAATGGTCCGTTGCCTTGTAGGGCGCGGCTTTGTTTTTTTTTTATATCTTGGCAGACAAGTTAATTATTTCTTGTCCGGTAAGTATACGACTCAGAAACCTAGTCGGCTTGAGATCGTGATTGCGACACGATACCGCCTCTGGTCCTAATATATATATTACTACCGGCTGCGGCCAAAGATACACCGAAAACACCTAGTATTTTGCCTCATCTCACAACTTGCGCCGTTGCGATCCTGCACCGGAAGAGGACGAATTAGGGTTTTGAGAAGTGCTCTGCGCGACTGCTCAAGTTCGTCATCACGGGTCGTCTTTCGTCCAAGTCGGGCAGAGCTACTCATCGTCGTCTCCATCGCCGTCAACAGCAGATCATCGCCAACATCATCATCAACACCGTCGCTCCTACAGCAGTTAACAAACAGTACGTCCATCATCATCTGTTCATGTCTCTCTCTATAGCTGATGTTTCATGTGCGATGCTGCTGTGCATGTTTTCCTGTTCACGTAGTATGCTAGATTGTTGCATGCTATTCTTGGTTCTAGTCATGAATTATCTACTGGAATTAATCATGAATTTGCCTAATTTTCCAACAATTTGAAAACCTAATTGTAGGCAATTTCCTGAGTTAACTATGATTGGATTTGCTGATGCACTGAGGCCGGATAAGTTTACCGGTGTGCACTTGATAAGTTAACCACGCTCTGGCTTACTGCTCTGAAAGTTTTCCACGTTAGTGTTGGTGCTCCAAAGGGAATGTGTCGTGGTTTTGACACGGCAGATGCCCTCGTGAAAGGACTTAGTGATGAGGCCATCGCACGAAGGTGGATGCTTGACGGGGTTGATCAGGAACGAGAAGACACAGATTTACCCAGGTTGGGCCCCTCACGGTGGAGGTAAAAGCCTACGTCCTGCTTGGTTGTATTGCTTGGATCTCGATTACAAGGGTACAAATTCACTACCTAGCTCTCGAGGGATCGCAACTTAGTCTTTCTGCCCTAGGCGCTCTCCTTTATATAATAGGTCGAGCCCTAGGGTTACACGATACTCAGGGTCGTAAACTTAACCCGTATCCTACTCGTACTCCATTCTCCAAGGTAATCCTCCTTGTCTCATCTCTCCTTAAGCCGGCCCGTACGTTGAGTCGGCCCTCCTCATCGGGACTCAGCCAAGCCGGCCCACTGGGTATCTTCTAGGCCCAGCAGCGAGATGCCCCACTGAGCTCTACAGCTCTATGGCCGGGTCATCCTCCTGCCGGGTCTACAACTCTGGGAAATATCCCCAACATTAGCCCTCAGTTTGACTTGGATTTATCCATGTTAAACTCCATCCTGAAAAATGAAATGAATAAATACTCTCCAGTGAAGCTATAACCCGAAACCTGCTTTTTAAGCCCGCTCTTTCAACATCCTTCGCCTTCAGATGCATTTTTCCAGCTCAATCATTTTGCCGGGTCATCCATCATCCGTAGACTTGGTATTTTTTCATCGTCTTTCTTCATGACGTCATGTTCCACTTCTGTAAAATCCAGGATGACATCATAGCGAATCTTTGAGTGGATTTGTATTGTCCTATCAGGCGCGAAAATTGAGGAGCCTTTTTTGCCATCATTCACTGCGTCGCCTGGGGGTTCGTGCATGCCATTTCGGGTTCCCCCGCGCCCATAAATAGGCCGGCGCTCTTCTCCTTTCACCTTTACTGCTCTCGCCCCTCGTCTTCCTCCTCTATTCTGCGACACCGCCGTGATCCTTCAAGCTCGCCGCCGCCATTCACACAACGCTGCCCGGGCTCTCTTACCATCGCCGGAGTTCGTTCGGTCTCGCCCGGCCGCATCCGCAACGCCAAACAACCGCAAGGTTCTCCGCCCAGATCTGTAAGTGCCTTCTTCGCCATTGCCACTAGTTCCTCTGCTGTTCCTCATAGTTCTTTGTATTAGTAGTTTGTAGATCCAAAAATGCCCGCAAAATTCTTATTTGTTGTTCGTAGAATCGGTCCGCAGTATTTCTCGTGCATTGTAGATCTACTGCTCTGCTTTAAATGGATCCCATCGTGATTCACATTCACACTGCGAAGAACAGACCTAGGTTTATCCTTTCATTTTAGGCCATTTTATAGATCTGTAAAATTCCTCAACCCATTTGAATCATGTTTACTGACTCATAGCTCAGACCACGTTCAACACTTGTGCAAATCTGCGTCCAACAGCTGTTTGTCCATGCCGGCTTATGTTGTATCAGTAGTCATGACCCGGAATATGCTTGCGTTCCTTCCTGCAACCCAAGAAATTTTTTAACTGCCGACTCATCTTTCTATCTTATGTTAACCCGAAAAACCTTCGAATTGCCGGCTTATAATATTCTCTCATTTTTCTTCCAGCTGAATCGATGGCTCCCAAGCCTAAGATTGTTAACTGGGCAAAATCCAGCATGTCGGAGCTGAGATTGCAGGCTCTTGTGGATACCGGGTTTTTGCTGTCCAAAGAAGAGATTGAATGGCAAGCCCCTGAAGAAGAAATCCATCCTCAGCCGGATCAGAATGAAATTATCTTATTTGCTGAACATCTGGAAAGAGGTTTCCGTCCCCCAGGTTCTAAATTCTTCAGAGATGTGATTCACTTCTTCAACATCAGGCCTCAAGACTTGGCCCCCAACTCCATTCACAATCTGTGCCAGTTTCAAGTATTCTATGAAGTTTATCTGCAAACTGAGCCATCTATCAACTTGTTCCAAGAATTCTTCTACTTGAACCATCAGATGGAGCACAAAGGCGGCCCAAGCCTAGAACTTGGCGGAGTAACTATTCAAAGAAGGAAAAACTCAGCCTTCCCCGATGCCAAGCCGGCACGCCACCCTAAAGGATGGCATAGAACCTGGTTTTATTGCAAAGACACTTCTCTAGATGGACAACACCCACTCCCGGGTTATAGAGCAACCCGGTTTAATGCTACTGTGGTCTTCCCGGGTTTCGCCTCCAAGGAAGAAAGAAAAGCTCTGGAGCCCTTATATTCCAAGATAAATGCTTTGACTGCCCATGGCCTCACTGGTGTCGACTTGACCCGGACCTGGGTAGACTGGCGTATCCAACCTCTGGGCCTGAGAAACCGACTCATGTATACCTACTCAGGCAAGCCAAAAGACCCTCTAAGATTCAGCGAAGTCAACCTTGAGCAGAAAGATGTCATAAAATTTGCTAAGAAACTTCTTAGCGAGACAAAAGATACCATTAAGCTCGTGGGACTCGCTCCCTTTTATGATGGTAACCCGGCACCTGCAGTAAGTCGCTTTTTATTGTTCTTTCTTGCCTTACTTATGTTGTTGTGTATTTTCTATAAACCTTTTACCCTGCCCTTATACAAGATGATGCTGACTGGTGGAAAGTTGAGCCTCAAGATCCTACTCCTACTGGAGAAGACAACGAGGAAGACCCAGAAGATGATGAAGACCATGAGGTAGAACTTGACTCCCTTGGTCGTCTCTTTAACCAGCTTGCTGATGCCGACTCTTCACAGGACGAAGCGGAAACCAGCCACGCCGGCGAGCCAGAGGTAACTTTGATCTCTTCAGATTCCGACTCACCAAAACCTGTCCAAAAGAAATTCCGGGTTGCAATCCGCAAAGTCCCATTTTCACACCGAGATGCTCACTTAGATCCACAATTTTCTTTGAAGAAAACACAGCACACAAGAATGTCCAAACGGAAAACCTGGAGTAGTGAGGGAGAGCTGAGCGGCGGGTTAGACAATGAGCCGCCAGCACGGAGGGCGCGGACCGAAGTACCCCCTAGCCCTACTCCATCTCTTTCACAAGCCGGCCACTTCAAAGAGCCTCTTCCTTTGAATGACTCGGCGTATCAAACATCCCCCTCTTCGGATGAATCCAGCGCCACCCAAGCGCCGGCTTTTAACATCAATCCTGGGTATAAATCTGACTTGTTTCTTGTACTTAAAACTTCTACCTTCATCCATTAACTGAATAATCTCTTTACATTGCACAGCGCCAAGACCCTAAAGAAGAAAACCGCCGCCAGATTGTCAGATCCTGTTATTCAGGAAGGCCCTTCTCAACAGGCTGCGACTGCTAATCCGTAGACTCCGGGCGAGCCGGCATTTCAAAATGACCCGCCGGCCCAAGACAGTACTGCGAGCCCGGCTCAATCATCTCCTGCTTTTATCAATCAGGAGAAGGAAAATATGGCAAAGGAGCAGCCTGCTGAAAAGGCTCAAGATGAGGTGGTAGTTACTGTGAGCATCAGAGCGTTCCGCCAGAGACCTCTACTGTCTTAACAAAGATCCCTGCCAAGGTTGAGTCACCCATTAAGAATAAAGGGAAGGCGGCTCTTAATCTCCATTGCTTTGAAGAGCAGGACATCGATGCACTGCATCAATCTGTTTTAACCCTGCTGTCTGAGAGCCGGGACACTGAAATTGCTATGGTGACTTCCCTTAAACGGAAGTACGATGTAACTTCTGTCCCCTGGCTTGATATGCATATATATATACGTAGCCCCCAAGGGCCGGGTCATTATTATACGATGACCCGGGACTTCCAAAAATGTATCTGCTTATAGAACAACAAATGCTAGCCCCCAAGAGCCGGCTCATCATAATATGATGGGCCGGGTCTTTGCATATAGTGATGTAGATCAAACTATGCATTAGCCCTCAAGTGCCATGTGGAATGCCTGCATCTTCATGGGACTTGTTGTACTTGATAAAACGCTGATAAATGTAGCCCCCAAGTGCCGGGTCGATCATCATGGCGGCTCGGGACTTATTATGTTCCTTCTGTGACTGTGAATACTGCTTTCCAAGACATGCCGAACCATGCGGAAACTCAGGCATCCTACTTCCAAAAGGAAGCAAAAAGAGAGAAAAAAACTTCATGAAAGGGCTGAAGAATCATCTTCAGAAGCCAACAAGTCTTTGTGCCTTGTAAGAAGTACACTGAAGAATGTTGAGGTGGCTTTTGAGAATGAAAGAGCCCTCCTGGTCAAGCGCACAGAAGAAGCTGAGGCGAAACTTAAGCCGGCAACCCAAGAACTGGCTACATTGAAAGACCATATCACCAGCATGTGTAACGCCATCTTTGGTAAGCAGAAAATCTCACAAGTCGCCAATTGTATCGGCTTTAAAATGTCAAGTCAGCCTGACTGATTTTTGTTTTCCCTTTTCTTTCAGGTCGAAAGAGTCATAACCAAGCAGAGCAGCCATTGGTAAAGCTGAAAGCCGCCTACACTCTTGCAAAACAACTCTATACAGGCGGCTCACGCTGCATCATGGCCGTGAAAAATACCAAGGCACCGCCCCATCTGATTGCCGACATGCTACAGGAACTGTCAGTGGTTCCCAAATGGCTTGAAGAGTGGAAGAAGGCGGCTTGTCGTGCCGGAGCCCTGGCTGTGCTTGCCCGTGCAAGGCATACGTACCAGAACTGGATCCGGCTCAAATTTTCGCTGGATATCCTGAGTTCAACGTTGATGATACTTCTTTCACCAAGGAAGATTTTTGGCGGTGCGTAAAGGAAACCCGGGTTGCAGCCACGACAATCGCAGAAGAGATGGATCTTGCAAAATATCAAGCCTGATATTCTGAAGACAACGAACGGATTGAGCCGCCTACTCCTCAGCCAGTTGCCCTGACTCGCTCGCGTAAGCAAACCTTTGCCCCTGACATCGACCCTTCATCTGTGATATTAGCTAATGCAATATTTGAAGCTTTGCGCTCGATCCAGTGGGCGGGCGGCGAATCGGCAAGTCAGGAAAAGGCAGCGGATGACGACGAATCATGAAGAGTCAGTGCATGGTGCTCCATCAGCCTCTGGTGCCCAGCTTGACCCAGAAAAGTAGTTCACTGATAACCCACAAGTATAGGGGATCGCAACAGTTTTCGAGGGTAGAGTATTCAACCCAAATTTATTGATTCGTCACAAGGGGAACCAAAGAATATTTGCAAGTATTAGCAATTGAGTTGTCAATTCAACCACACCTGGAGACTAAATATCTGTAGTAGAGTGATCAGTAGCACAGTAGTATGATAGTTTGATAGCAGTAACAATAATAGAAACAGTAGCAGTAACGGTAGCAGCAGTAATTTTGTAGCAATTGTGACAGTAGTAGCAACAGTAGTAACTTAGCAAAGAACAATATGTGAAAATCTCGTAGGCATTGGATCGGTGATTATGTTGGATAACATTCATCATATAACAGTAATAACCTAGGGCGACACAGAACTAGCTCCAATTCATCAATGTAATGTAGGCATGTATTCCGTATATAGTCATATGTGCTTGCGATAAGAACTTGCATGACATCTTTTGTCCTACCCTCCCGTGGCAGCGGGGTCCATAAGGAAACTAAGGGATATTAAGGCCTACTTTTAATAGAGAACCAGAACAAAGCATTAACACATAGTTAATACATGAACTCCTCAAACTATGGCAATCACCGGAAAGAATCCCAATTATTGTCACCTTGGGGTATGCGGATCATAACACATAGCAGGTACGTATAACTTGCAAGATCGGATCAAGAACACAAATATATTCATGAAAACATAAAGGGTTCAGATCTGGAATCATGGCACTCGGGCCCTAGTGACAAGAATTAAGCATAGCAAAGTCATAGCAACATCAATCTTAGAACATAGTGGACACTAGGGATCAAGCCCTAACAAAACTAACTCGATTACATGATAAATCTCATCCAACTCATCACCGTCCAGCAAGCCTACGAATGAATTACTCACTCCCGGTGGTGAGCATCATGAAATTGGTGATAAAGGATGGTTGATGATGACGATGCCGGAAGATCCCCCTCTCCGGAGCCCCAAACGGACTCCAGATCTGGCCTCCCGATGAAGAACAGGAGGTGGCGGCGGCTCCGTATCATGAAACGCAATAAAACTTCCTCTCTTATTTTTTTCTCTGGAATTGTGAATTTATAGGCCAGAGATTAGGGTCAGCGGAGCCACGTGGGCCCCACGAGCCACCAGGGCGCGCTTGGGGGGGTGGCGCGCCCTGGTGCCTCGTGGGCACTGGGTGGCCCCCCTCCAATGGGTCTTGGTTCCAGTATTTTTTATTTATTCCATAAAAAATCTCCAAAAACTTTCATCCAATTCCAAGAACTTTTATTTCTGCACAAAAAACAACACCATGGTAGTTCTGCTGAAAACAGCGTCAGTCCGGGTTAGTTCCATTCAAATCATGCAAATTAGGGGCCAAAACAAAAGCAAAAGTGTTTGGAAAAGTAGATACGATGGAGACGTATCAACTCCCCCAAGCTTAACTCATTGCTTGTCCTCAAGCAATTCAGTTGACAAACTGAAAGTGATAAAGAAAAACTTTTACAAACTCTTTTGTTCTTGTATCTATATATATGCTTAAATAGTACCCAAGTTTTCAGCAAAGATTATAACTAACCATGCAAATGATAACTCTTAGAAATTATATTAACTCATATCAATGGCATAATCAACTAGCGAGCAATAATAAGATATCTCAAATGCCAACACTTTGTCAAAACGATCATGATATAATATGACAACATGGTATCTCGCTAGCCCTTTCTGAGACCGCAAAACATAAATGCAGAGCACCTCCAAAGTTTAAGCAGCGACTAAACATTGTAATTCATGGTAGAAGAGATCCAGTCATGATGCACACAACATTAACTATTTACAATGCATGAGAATGACAATAGTGCTCTCAGGACTGGTGCTTATTTGAGAAGGTGATGAATCAACAATAAAAGTAAAATAACATAAAAGTAAATAGATAAGCCCTTCGCAGAGGGAAGCATGGATTTGCAGAGGTGCCAGAGCTCGAAGCTTAAATCAGAGATAAATATAATTTTGGGAGGTACGCCTTCCCTTTCAACGTCACGACCGAGAGTTTTCAATATCTTCCATGCTAAACACATTAGCGGCGGTTCCCAAGCGGTAAAGTAAAGTTTACTCCCCCTCCACCAACAAACACAAGCCATGGCTAGCCGAATCCTCGCGTGCCCTCCATACCAACAACTTTCCGGGGGAGTTTGTTTTATTATTTTACAATTTTAATAATGGGACTGTGCATCCCGATTACCAGCCCCTCTCGTGCAAGGACAAGTGAATAAACACTCATCATGAGAATAACCCGCTTAGCATGGAAGATACTGATCGCCCCCTGTCGCTCCATGAGCGGTACGGGCACACAAAACAGATGTTCATTTGAATATTTAGAGGTGGCACATGCAAATTTACTTAGAACGGTAGAGTAATACCGCATATAGGTAGATATAGTGGACTCATCTGGAATAACTTTGGTTTAAAGGTTTTGATGCACAAGCAGCATTCCCGCTTAGTACAGGCGAAGGCTAGCAAATAGGTTGAGAAGCGACCAGCTAGAGAGCGAAAACGGTCATAATCATGCATTATGAATAATCAACATTGAATACTAGCATGAGTAGGATATAAACACCATGAACATAAATATCGTGGAGGCTATGTTGGTTTTGAATCAACTACAAGCGTGAACATGTGCCAAGTCAAACCACTCGAAACATTCAGAGGAGGATACCATATCATCATACTACATCACAATCATTTTAATGCATGTTGACACTCAAGATAAATCATTATTCACTTCTAGCTACTTAAGCATGGCATGAGCAACTATAATCTCTAATTGTCATCATAAACATGTTTAATCACAACATGCTGAATCATGGATACTGAGTTAAACATATTTACAAAAACAAAGAACAAGTTGAGTTCATACCCGCTTTTCCTTGCCACAGTCACTTCATCAAATCATCGTCATTATTTCCTTTCACTTGCATGACCAAATGATATGAAAATAAAAATATTGCAAGCGTGCCGTGGACTAAGCTGGAATCTGCAAGCATTTTATTCAAAGGAGAAGACAAAGTAAAATGGGCTCTTTGTTAGATCAACAACAATGCATATGAGAGCCACTCAACATTTTCATCGTGGTCTTCTCCTTAGAATGACTAAACAAAAGAAAAGAATTTCAGAGAAACACACTGAAATATTTTTGGAGTTTTAGTTTTTCTAAGGAAATGAAATAAAGAAGAAAAACGAAAAAAACGAGAAAAACTATTTACACGGGAAAGCTCCCAACAAGTAAAAGAAGAAACGGGAAATCTTTTTGGGTTTTCTTTTACTACTACGAAACTACAACTAATTAAACTAGAAAGAAAAACTGAAAAGAAGCGAGAAATGTTTTTGGATTTTCTCAAGTTTTTCGAACACACTAGAAGAAAGCGAGAAAATAAAACTAGCATGGATTATACAATGAAAAAGTATGAACACCGACAACTAGAATGAAATGTGTGAGCATGAATGTAATGTCGGTGAGAGATACGTACTCCCCCAAGCTTAGGCTTTTGCCTAGCTTGGTCTATGGCCATCCGTAGTAGCCATCCGGTCCCATATGAAAGTGCTGAGGCGACGGCACCCGAGCGTCCCAATCCTGGGCCTCCTCCTCTGCCGCTGCCAAGGCGTTCCGGTAAGCAACGATATCCGGTGGCATCACGGTATATCCGTTCCTAGCATGAGAATCAAACAAAGCAGGTGCAGGCAATGGAATAATATCACGAGTATCCTCACTAAAAACCAAGTTATAACGAATGTGGTGAGGGGGTTCAGGAGCATCAATAAAGTGGTGGTCCCTCATGGACTGGTGATCTAAGTAAACTCTGGGCAACAAGCAATCATGAGGGCGTATGTTAACATTAAAATGTCTCGCTAAGCGAGTAGCATAAATACCACCATGAATTTTTCCCTTAGTCCTATTAGTGTGCAAGCGGCGTGCAATGATGGCTCCCAGGTTATAAGTGTTATCATTATGCAATGTGCAGCGTAAAATGGCAAAGTCAGGTGCACATAGCGCACTACCCTGCTCCCTAGCAGTCAAGCATTTTCCTATGAATAAAGCAAAGTAGTGAACAGAGGGAAATTGCAAGCTAGTGGCTAGGGCTTTCGACATGCCCCTTTCCTCTCCCACAGTTAAAGTGTGGAGGAAACCCTCAAACTCCTCCGGTCGAGGCTCTCTAATTTCCCCATCAAAGGGAATCAAACATATCTCACAAAATTTAGCCAGAGGTATCTGATAATGTTCAGCATATAAATCAAAGCGCACCTCAGGGGGTTCGAGCCTACTCAGAAAATGAAAGTTTTGCACAAAGGAATTTGTAAGGATGTGGTGCTGGTCACACTCATCTGCGAGGAAGTCAGTCAGTCCGGCATTTGCAACGAATTGCGCGAACTCTTGGTAGAATCCGTCGTCATTCATGAAGGCATTGTGCGGCCATTCGCACGGCCAGACCTCCGTCTGACGCGGGATGTTGAGGTCGCTATCTGAGGAGTCCCCAAGGACTCCCTTGGCGTTCCGCTTCGAAGAACTCCTCCTGAAGATATTCATTTTCCTAAGAACAATTTTATGAAAATTTTTGGGCCACAAAATGATATCAATAAAACTTCACAAGATTGATAGCAACTACTCATATGGATGTCTAGAGGCTATATCAAGCATTCAAACTACTTGGAATTCAAAGAATTCAACATGCAAGCTCATTTTCAGAAGCACCAAGAGCAGCTAATCATGCAAAATATAATCCACTAGAGCAAAAACTAATTGGAGCAATGGAAGAGTCACATACCAAGGAGCAATCTCCCAAAACAGTTTTGGAAATGGAGCTCCGAGCAAAGAGATCAAAAATTTCAGGTTTGTGAGCAAGAACACGAGAGAGAGAGAGAGAGCTACCAGGAATTTTTGCTAGAGGTAAGAGACGAAGTGGGCTGAAGGGATAAGTGAGGGGGTCCCTGTGGGGCCCACGAGCCACCTAGGCGCGCCAGGGGGGGTGGCGCGCCCTGGTGCCTCGTGGGCACCTGGGGCACCCCCTGGTATGTTTCCAGTGCCAAAAATTATTAAATATTCCATAAAAATTCATATCAAAATTTTATTGCATTCTGAGCACTTTTATTTCTGGGCACTTTTTTTATTGCACGGATAATTCAGAAAACAGGATAATCATGGCATTTTATTGCATTTAACTAAAAATAACAGAAAACAAAAAGTGGGTACAGAAGGTTGTGCTTACTAAATTCATTGACCCCATGCCCCTAAAAAAGAATCCATTAATAAGGTTGATCAAGTCTTATTAACAAACCATTTCCGAGTAACATGAAACCGAAGAACTTTCGTATAACACTAAGTTACCTCAACGGGGATATGCATCTCCCCGATAATAAGAGTTTCATATTTCTTTTTAACAGTAGGAAGAGGGATTTGAAAACTTCCAATAGTGATTGTCGGAGTCTTTCCAATAACACGAATACTATTTACTTGAAATTGTTTCTTCGGAAAGTGCACCATATGTTCATTACCATTGATATGAAAAGTGACCTTGCTTTTGTTGCAATCAATAACAGCCCCTGCAGTATTCAAAAAGGGTCTACCAAGGATAATCGACATGTTGTCATCCTCGGGCATATAAAGTATAACAAAGTCTGTTAGAATGGTGACATTTGCAACTACAACGGGCACATCCTCACAAACACCGATAGGAATGGCTGTTGATTTGTCAGCCATTTGCAATGATATTTCAGTGGGAGTGAGTTTATTCAAATCAAGTCTTTTATACAAAGAGAAAGGCATAACACTAACACTGGCCCCTAAATCGCACAAAGCAGTTTTGACATAATTTATTTTAATGGAGCATGGTATAGTTGGTATTCCTGGATCTCCTAGTTTCTTAGGTACTCCATCCTTAAAAGAATAATTTGCAAGCATGGTGGAAATCTCAGCTTTAGGTATCTTTCTTTTATTTGTGACAATGTCTTTCATGTATTTAGCATAAGGGGCCATCTTTAAAATATCAATCAAACGAGTGCGCAAAAAGACTGACCTAAGCATTTCAGCAAAGCGTTCAAATTCTTCCTCATCCTTTTTCTTAGATGGTTTAGGAGGAAAGGGCATGGGTTTTTGAACCCATGGTTCTCTTTCTTTACCATGTTTTCTAGCAACGAAGTCTCTTTTATCATAACGTTTATTTTTAGAAGGTGGGTTATCAAGATCAACAGCAGGTTCTATTTCAACATCATTATCCGGTTCTTTATCATTATCTGGTTGGGTATCCACATGAGCATCATCATTATTATTATCATCGGGTGGTTGTTCATTACCAGATTGTGTTTCAGCATCAGAAATAGAAACATCATTACTATCCTCCAAGGGTTTTTCTACCTCGGGTTCACTAGAAGTATGCAAAGTCCTATCATTTTTCTTTTTCTTTTTCTTTTTAGATGGACTAGGTGCATCAACATTAATTCTTTGAGAGTCTTGTTCAATTCTTTTTGGGTGACCTTCAGGATAAAGTGGCTCCTGAGTCATTCTACCTCCTCTAGTCATTACTCTAACAGCATGATCATTCATATTGTTATTCATTTCATTGAGCAATTCACTTTGAGATTTAGTAACTTGTTCTAATTGAGTTTGAACCATGGATGCATGTTTACTCACACCTTTAACATCATTGGCAATTCTAAATAACAAGTCACTCAAGCGATCAATCATGTAGGCATTTCGTTTTAATTGTTTCATAACATTTGCATTGAAATGATCTTGCTTAATAATATAATTGTCAAATTCATACAAGCATTGACTAGGAGGTTTGTTATAAGGAATATCACTTTCATCAAACTTTATAAGAGAATTTACCTCTACTACCTGTGGCAGTGTGTCAAGGCCATGTATTTCTTCAATAGGTGGTAAATTCTTAACATCTTCAGCTTTAATACCTTTTTCCTTCATACATTTCTTTGCTTCTTGCATATCTTCAGGACTGAGATATAAAATACCCCTCTTCTTCAGAGTGGGTTTGGGCGGTGGTTCAGGAAGTGTCCAATCATTATCATTCTTCAATAATTCCTCAGCTTGTTCAATAGTCCGTTCCCTGAAAACACAACTCGTACAACTATCTAGGTAGTCCCTAGAAGCATCCGTTAGTCCATTATAGAATATATCAAGTATTTCATTTTTCTTAAGAGGATGATCAGGTAAAGCATTAAGTAATTGGAGAAGCCTCCCCCAAGCTTGAGGGAGATTCTCTTCTTCAATTTGCACAAAGTTAAATATTTCCTGTAAAGCAGCTTGTTTCTTATGAGCAGGGAAATATTTTTCAGAAAAGTAATAAATCATATCCTGGGGACTACGCACACAACCAGGAGCAAGAGTATTATACCATTTCTTAGCATCACACTTTAATGAGAAAGGAAACAACTTAAGAATATAGTAATAGCGAATTTTTTCCTCATGAGCAAATAGGGAGGCTATCTCGTTTAATTTAGTAAGATGTGGCACAACAGTTTCAGTTTCATAGCCATGGAAAGGATCAGATTCAACCAAAGTAATTAACTTGGGATCGACAGAGAATTCATAATCCTTATCAGTAACAAATATGGGAGAGGTAGCAAACTTAGGATCATATTTCATTCTCTCCCTCATAGATTTTTCTTTCATTTCAGCAAGCAGCTTTATAACTTCATCTCTATCATTACAAGCAAGAATGGATCTAGCCGTCTCCCTATCAAAGCAATGTTCATTAGGTGTTTCAACTCTAGTAGGAGAGCTAGGCATAGTAGGTGAATCATAATTCTCAAGAGTTTCAACATTTTCAATTTCTTTAGCTTTAGCAATTTGTTCAGCAAGAAATTCACCAAGTGGCACAACACTATCGAGCATAGTACTAGCATCATCATGAGTATCATTCATAGCAGAAGTGGTATCATCAATAACTTGCGACATATCAGAATTAATAGCATGTGGTGGTGTTGCAAGTTTACTCAAAACAGAAGGTGAATCAAGTGCAGAGCTAGATGGCAGTTCCTTACCTCCCCTCGTCTTAGAGGGAACGATCTTGGTCTTAGCGTCTTTCAGATTCTTCATAGTGATCAACAGACATAAATCCCAAGCGACTCAGCAAATAGAGCTATGCTCCCCGGCAACGGCGCCAGAAAAAGGTCTTGATAACCCACAAGTATAGGGGATCGCAACAATTTTTGAGGGTAGAGTATTCAACCCAAATTTATTGATTCGACACAAGGGGAGCCAAAGAATATTTGCAAGTATTAGCAGTTGAGTTGTCAATTCAACCATACCTGGAGACTAAATATCTGCAGCCGAGTGATCAGTAGCACAGTAGTATGACAGTTTGATAGCAGTAACAATAATAGTAAAAGTAGCAGTAACGGTAGCAACAGTAATTTTGTAGCAATTGTGACTGTAGTAGCAACAGTAGTAACTTAGCAAAGAACAATATGTGAAAATCTCGTAGGCATTGGATCGGTGATTATATTGGATAACATTCATCATATAACAGTCATAACCTAGGGCGACACAGAACTAGCTCCAATTCATCAATGTAATGTAGGCATGTATTCCGTATATAGTCATACGTGCTTGCGATAAGAACTTGCATGACATCTTTTGTCCTACCCTCCCGTGGCAGCGGGGTCCATAAGGAAACTAAGGGATTTTAAGGCCTCCTTTTAATAGAGAACCGGAACAAAGCATTAACACATAGTGAATACATGAACTCCTCAAACTATGGCAATCACCGGAAAGAATCCCAATTATTGTCACCTTGGGGTATGCGGATCATAACACATAGCAGGTGCGTATAACTTGCAAGATCGGATCAAGAACACAAATATATTCATGAAAACATAAAGGGTTCAGATCTAGAATCATGGCACTCGGGCCCTAGTGACAAGAATTAAGCATAGCAAAGTCATAGCAACATCAATCTCAGAACATAGTGGACACTAGGGATCAAGCCCTAACAAGACTAACTCGATTACATGATAAATCTCATCCAACTCATCACCGTCCAGCAAGCCTACGAATGAATTACTCACTCCCGGTGGTGAGCATCATGAAATTGGTGATAAAGGATGGTTGATGATGACGATGCCGAAAGATCCCCCTCTCCGGAGCCCCAAACGGACTCCAGATTTGGCCTCCCGATGAAGAACAGGAGGTGGCGGCGTCTCCGTATCATGAAACGCAATAAAACTTCCTCTCTTATTTTTTTTCTCTGGAATTGTGAATTTATAGGCCAGAGATTAGGGTCAGCGGAGCCACGTGGGCCCCACGAGCCACCAGGGCGTGCTTGGGGGGTGGAAACTTTGCTGGTGCAAGTTGCTACTTGTGAGCTGCGTTGGTAATTCGTTGAAGAGGAAGGGAGATGCAGCACAGTAGATATAAGTATTTCCCTCAGTTATGAAATCAAGGTTATCGATCCAGTAGGAGAATCACGCAACACCTCGTTAGCAGCACCTGCACACAAAACAACAAATCCTTGCACCCAACGCAAACAAGGGGTTGTCAATCCCTCGGCGGTTAATTGCAAGATTAAATTGTAATGGTGATAGATAGATAGATTAAACAAAAATGCAAAATAAAATAAATAAGATAAAAGTGCAGCAAATATTTTTAGGGTTTTAGTAAATGATAAAGGTAGACCCGGGGGCCATAGTTTTCACTAGAGGCTTCTCTCAAGAAAATAGCATACGGTGGGTAGACAAATTACTGTTGGGCAATTGATAGAAAAGCAAATAATCATGACGATATCCAAGGCAATGATCATGTATATAGGCATCACGTCCGAGACAAGTAGACCGACTCCTGCCTGCATCTACTACTATTACTCCACACATCGACCGCTATCCAGCATGCATCTAGTGTATTAAGTCCATAAAGAATGGAGTAACGCCTTAAGCAAGATGACATGTTGTAGAGAAAGTAAACTCACGCATGAATAAACCCCATCTTTTTACCCTTAATAGCAATGATACATATGTGTCATGTCCCTTTCTGTCACTGGGATTGAGCACCGCAAGATCGAACCCATTACAAAGCACCTCTTCCCATGGCAAGATAAATCAATCTAGTTGGCCAAACCAAATCAATAGATCGGAGAAAAATTACGAAGCTATAATAATCATGCATAAAAGAGATCAGAGAAGACTCAAATAATATTCATGGATAATCTGATCATAAGCTCACAATTCATCGGATCCCAACAAACACACCGCAAAAAGTGATTACATCGGATAGAACTCCAAGAACATCGAGGAGAACATTGTATTGAAGATCAAAAAGAGAGAAGAAGCCATCTAGCTACTAACTATGGACCCGAAGGTCTGTGGTAAACTACTCACGCATCATTGGAAGGGCAGCAAGGTTGATGTAAAGCCCCTCTATGATCGATTCCCCCTCCGGCGGAGCACCGAAAAAGGCCTCTAGATGGGATCTCTCGAGAACAGAAACTTGCGGCGGCGGAAAAAGTATTTCGTGGACTCCTCTGTTGGTTTCCCGATTTTTGGGAATTTATAGTGGTGGAATTAGGTCAAAATAGTCAGAGGTGGGCCCACGAGGCACCAGGGCGCGCCTGCCCCCCCCAGGCGCGCCCTGGTGGCTCGTGGCCACCTCCAAGGTCTTCTGGCCTCCTCCCGAAGCTTCTAGTGTTTATCTTGTATAGAAAAAAATCTCCAAAAAGTTTCGTTGCATTTGGACTTCGTTTGGTATTGATATTCTGTAAAACCAAAAACAGGCAGAAAACAGCAACTGGCACTGGGCACTAAGTTAATAGGTTAGTCCCAAAAAATGATATATAATTGCTGTAAATGTATATAAAAAATTTCAAGATTGATAATATAATAGCATGAAACAATCAGAAATTATAGATACATTGGAGACGTATCAGCATCCCCAAGCTTAATTCCTGCTCGTCCTCGAGTAGGTAAATGATAAAAAAAGAATTTTTGATGTGGAATGTTGCCTATCATATTCATCATACATTCTTTTCTTTTATAGCATGGACATTGGACTTGAATGATTCAAAGCAATAGTCTATAATTTGACATGAAGATATAAATACTCAAGCATGCTAACAAGCAACCATGTCTTTCAAAATATCAACGCTAAAGAAAGTTATCCCTAGCCCATTATGCTCAATCATTGATCCATTCATGAAACACACTCAATATTAGCTACACACAATGCACAAGTATGACAATAGTGCTCTCTAGTTGGTGCTTTATAAGAGAAGATGGAGACTCAAAATAAAAATAAAAATTGCATAAAAGTAAATAGATAGGTCTTTCGCAGAGGGAAGCAGAGATTTGCTAATGTGCCAGAGCTCAAGGCTGAAATTAAAGAGATAAATTTTTTGAGAGGCATGCTTTTCCTGTAAATTTAAAAAGATAATAATAATGCATAACGTAAATTTAAGAGCCGGCTTTTAAGGCACGACTTAAAGACCGGCTTTCGAGACTCAAGTCTGATTCACTTTCATGAAGCAGGTTCTTTGACCTCTTGGTTTATCCTAACTTTCTGAAAGCCGCTCTCACGTGACCAACTACTGTTTTAATGTTGATGAGTTCAGGGTCACCTCTGTGATTGACTCATCAGGCGTACACCGGGTCACCTTTTTGGAGTAGCATCTTGCTAACAGGCAGGTTTAACCAAAAAAAATTTGGCCTTTACCGGGTTAAAAGGGATGTTAAAGCTAAACTCGATGAGTTGGAAGCCCTCAAGTAACCAATGATCAAAGAATAAAGACTCAACACACAATTTTTGAGGCGAAACGACAAACTCTCTTATACAGAGATGCCGGCTTTATTTCATTGATCATAATATGTATATACATAATGAAGGTATGTACAACGGATGCTGCCTAGTCTGTGACTTAGGTATAATATGGCCGGAGATGGGCAATATTCCAGGGCCGGCTTCCCTCTTCCTCAGAGTGACGTGATTTATCTGACTCACATATATCAACCAGGTAATATGACCCGTTGTTGAGATTCTTACTGATTACGAAGGGTCCTTCCCAAGGAGGCGAAAGCTTATGCATGCCTGTCTGGTCTTGTATCAGATGGAGCATTAAGTCACCTTCCTGAAAGGTACGACTTCGAACTCTACGGTTGTGATAGCGACGTAGGTCTTGTTGTCAAGTGGCGATTGTCTTTTACCGCTTCACATGGCTCTAGGCTGGCTAAACATGTTTAAATGTTCTGTCATGTTGTGGTTTTCTTCAAGTTGACATAGAAAAACTTACGGTTTCAGGTAATTACATTTTTTTCTACCGTTAGAGACAACAAAAATTGTATTGCAGTGGATGTATACATGTAAATTTTTCGACATGCTCTTGCTGTTCATGCGCTTGACTGGCACTGGTCAGCCTAGCTGGAGGCAACATATTGTGCATGCGTTGACCACAACATGCTCTCCTTCCATTCCATTTGGGCGGGCAGCGTGCATGACAAAAAAAAACAGAGTGTAACAGAAGACTAAATTGAATGCGAAGGAGTTCAGTGTCAAAGGTTTTTTTAAGGGCAATGGCAGGAGTTCTGCCTTTTCATATTAGAAGAGGGAAAAAAGGAACCAAGGTCCCAGGATGTCTTACAGAGTTAGAAACAACAACACACAGGCAAAGAAACTCGCAATAGAGCACACACTCTAAACTCTAAGTTTTATACTGTAGCCTCCTTGAACAAAGAAATTTCATCTCTGGCCATCGTAGCAATGGTTTCCGGAGAGCATCTTTTTCCTTCAAAAGTGCGCCTGTTCCTCTCATTCCATAGGTTCCAAACCACATAAACGGCGGTGGAGATTTGTGTGCGGGAATCCTGGTGCTTGCGCAAGGCCCAGATCCTTCTCCACCATCCCTTGATCGTCATTGATGTTGTACCAGCATTGGCCACATGAGGGTCACTTAGAAGGAAGGAATGCCAAACCTCCCGGGCAAACGAACAGGTGAGAGTTAAATGAGCAGCCGACTCGAGTTCCTGGTCACAAAAGGTGCATTTCTCGTTGTGCGGCCAATCCCTCATAGTAAGACGATCCGCTGTCCAGTTCCTGTTCTGGGCCAACAGCCACAAATAGAACTTCACCTTGGTCTTGCTCTTGATCTTCCAGGTTGCGTGCAGCAGGGGGTCAGTTATGCGACCAATGAACTGAGCATTATAAGCAGACGCAGCAGAGTAGCAGCCGTTATTCGTGAGCTTCCAACAGATGTTGTCAGGAGCATCAGAGAGGACCATGTGCTGTAGCATGTCCCAAAGATTGACAAGTTGGTCCAGGAGTTGCTCGGAGTTGATGCATTCCAAACCCTTCATCCACCTATTGCCAGCCAGCGCATCCTTTACAGAGAGATTTTTTCGTCGAGCCAAGCAAAACAGTCCGGGAGCAACATCCGCAGGAGCCATGCCACGCATCCAACGGTCAGTCCAGAACCTTGCGCGCTGCCCATCACTGAGGGTTATTTCCATGCAAGCAGAGAAGAGCGATTTGTCCGTGCGGTCACAGGGGATGGGAGAGCCCAGCCAAGGGCACGGGTTGCTGCTCCACTCAAGCCATGCCCAGCGCAACTGAAGAGCGCGGCTGAAACATGCCAAGTCCTTAACTCCCAGGCCTCCAAAATTCATTGGCGAGCAGACCTTCTTCCAGTTGACTAGGCACTTGCCACCGCTGCACTCCTCATAAGGTTGGCTCGGTGGAGGAGCTCGGAGGCGGCAAAGGTCGAGAAAGAGAAGCATGTGGAAGAGATCTTGATGGTGGACTAGGAAGAGGAGATGGGGATAGACGCAAAAAAATGGACGCACGTGACGAGTAAGGGGTTGCCAGATAGCAGGCACACATGTGAGAAGTATGTGTTGTTAGTCATGAAGCAGCACGTGGGGGAGTCAGAGGGGAAGGATTGGGTGTATTTGGTTTACAACCAACGATGACCATACCGCCCGTATGATTTGGCTATCATTTGGATTGGGGCCAAAATTTTGGCTCGCCCATCACGCCCTGGACCTTTCCACGTTATTTTCGCCAATTCGTTGGCGCGTCGTCGGCGCAGAAAACATTCGCCAATAAATTGGCGAGTTCCGCGCCCGCTCTTCCGTACGTGAATACGCTGTGTTGGAATGACAGCGAATTATCCGGCCGAATAAACGCTAAAACTGAATCTAAAGCTTCACGCTCTATCGCAAATCTACCTGATTAAATTGGATGTTTGCCTCCCTAATTAACTGCAGCCCTTTTTCTGCCTGAGACTCGCTCCATGCGCGCCATGCATGCTGGTACTGCCTCCGTAATCCAAAGCAGCCCTAATAATAATTGCAGCGATTTGTTTCCTAATTATGTTTTCCAATCCGTGGACTTTAGTCCCGTTGACCTTATAATCCCTTCGGTTTTTTTTTGCGGAAAGGCCCATAGTCCTTTATGCGTCTCACTCTTTTAGCAGCGTATTATCACCCAATACATGTTGCTATACGCAAACTCAGTTGGCTCCAAACCAAACGGAAGTCCAGCAACTTTGCCAAAAATTTGGCATGTACAATGGCTATAAACCAAACAACACCACCTTACCAAAATTTTGGTCATGCCCTTGCTTTGGTCATACCAATATTTTGGTGGGGCTAGTTGGGGCTCAAACCAAACACACCCGATATGCTCGAGGCGAGGCCGTCACATGGATGGTGCTGTTGGATCGGGAGAGCGGCGGCATTGACTTAGGGGGAGAGTTGGTGTGGTGCATGTGGGTAGGAGTATATTACTGAACTAGGAGTGTGTGTTATTTTTTCTCCCTTTCCAACGCACGGGCATGTTTACTAGTTATTAATAACTAGCAAAAGGGCCCGTGCGTTGTAACGGGAGAAAAAAAATATCATAATCTCCAATGGCCATGACAACATTTTGCTGCATCACCGATAATATTTTGGCGAATATTTTGTTCAATTTCATTAACATTTTTTAATACACAAACTTTTATAAAAAATCATGAACATTTTTTGATTTCCCAAACATTTGTTTTCAAAATTGTGAACATTTTTTGAATATGCAAACATTTAAAAAAAATTACAAACATTTTTTGAATCCACAAATATTTTATGATTTATTGAATATTTTATTTATAGATTCTCATTTTTTTAATTTTTTGGAATTTTTTTGAAGCACCAAATTATTTAAAGGAGAAAACAATGAAAATGGAAAATAAAACGAAATTTGAAAACAGGCCGCCCGCACATGGCCCGGCCCAAACGGGTGCGCTGCGTCTTCTCCCAGCGCAAAGCGCGGTATAGGAGGTCCCTACTGTTTCTAAAAAAAAGGAGGTCCCTACTGCGTGGGCCAGCCCAGACGAGGGATTCCCCTGTGTGAAGCGTTTTTTTGTCACTTATAAATGGCATTGGTGGGTACTATTTTGAAACTTTGGGGGATTATGTGACGTACCGCCAGAAGCACAAATGACTTTATTATTTACTAGCACATATGCCCGTGCGTTGCAACGGAAGACAAATTGACGTGTACTGAAGTTTAATTAGAATTGTATGGACAAAACATAATGGCTCATGAACAATTTAGCATTTACAAAGATATATGGACGTGCATTGTCACAAAATAACTTATATATTGATTTCACTTCGACTTAAATGTGTTTAAAGTAAATCTATAATCCAACATCATATGAAAGTAAAAAATATAACTGATTATCTTTGATCCAACACATATACCTTCAAAAAGAGATTCTTAGTCAAAGGCAGATCCTAGATTTCAAACAAAATGTCGAACTCCACGGCTCATAAACATGTTCCTCAATTGTCAACACACCCGGGGATTGCTTAAATTCAATCTTATGCTCCTCTAGAAGACAAAAAATATTGGTTTTTCCACAAACAAATGAAATTGATATTCAATTATTTGTATTTCTACAACAGTTAGTTATTATGGAGCAAAATCATTAATGAATGGATCAAACTAACAACACATAAATACAAATCATATAGTAACTACCAGAGAAATCTAGACTAGATTGTCAAGCAATGGTACAATAGCATAAGTCCATGTTGAGAATTACAACTGCATGGTACGTGCTACTTCAAGCTATATATGATCTAGCATGTATAATAAACATTTATCATGAACAAGAAAATATGATAATAACCAATTTATTATTGCCTTTAGGGCATATTTCCAACACTTTTAATGGGCCAGCCCCATCGTTGGAGGAGAGGGAGTGTGCACCAATGGCTTTAACCGGCGCAGCAGGCGGGGGAGCTCCTAATCGGCGCTTATGGCGCCAGCAACCGCAGCTGGCGCTCATGTGCGCGCGCTATGGGCCGACCCAGGTACCCCCAGCTCGCTCGCTCGCTTCCCAGCCCCAGCTCACTCGAGCGGTTGACCATCTGAAACTGGGTCCAGGGAGCAAAAACCAGAATGGTTTTTTTAGTATTTCAAAAGTTTGTGAAATAAAAAACTATTCACAGGTTTGAAAAAATCTCACGAATTAGAAAAAAGTTGAGCAATTTTTTTGAAAAAGAGTTCATTGATTTAAAAAAAACTTCAAAATTTGAAAAAAGTTCATCGGTTTTGAAAAAAGTTCACCGATTTTGAAAAAAGTTCACCGATTTTGAAAAATGTTCATCGATCTTGAAGAAAAAGTTCAAAATTTTGAAAAAAGTTAATTGATTTTGGAAAAAAGTTCACAATTTTGAAAAAAAGTTCACTAGCTTGAAAATAGTTTAGCGATTTTGAAAAAAAGTTCATCAATTTTGAAAAAAAGGTTCAGAAAAATTTAAAAAGTTCATCGATTTTGAAAAAATTCATCAAACATGAAAAATGTTCAGGAATTTGAGAAAGTGTTCATCGATTTTCAAAAAAAGTTCATCGATTTTGAAGAAAAGTTCACTGATATTTTATTTTTTTGATTGATTTTGAAAAAAAAATCACAAATTTGAAAAAAGTTCATGAAATTTTGGAAAAAAAATCACGAAATTAAAAAAACACGCATTTAAGAAAAAACAAAAAAAGAACAAGAACATGAAAAGACGAAGAAAAAATTAAAAGGACAAGAAAATGAAAAAACCGAATAAAACCAACACCCAAGGAATAAAAGGAGAAAACGAAGTATTCGTGGACAAGTGGGTGAGATGGCCTAGTGGTTACCTCTATTCCTTCCTAACGACGAGGTCGTGTGTTCAATTCCATCGCCAGCTATTTTCTGTGTAGTTTATCAGAAAAAAGGAAAAATGAGCTGGCCTAGATTGGAGCGGGGGGTGTGCGGCGGTTTGCAGAATGAATTGCAACCGAAGGCGCCAAATAGGGTTTGCCCCAACAGGCGCCAAATAGGATTTGGGGGAGCTGCCTCTCTCACAAGATGGATGGAAAAGATGAGCTGGGCTCAAAGCATTAAGAAAAGAAAGGAACTGGTCTCAATGCACTCAACATATCTGCCCCTCTGCTACCCCCAACGACCACCCACTCTATAGTTCCTCTTAGTCGGTCGTCTACGGTTTCCTTCGCATGCAAGAAGGCAGAGTGGCGGCGGTGACGAATCCAGATGGAGATGGAGTCGTTGAGTGTCGAGTCTTGTGAGCCGGGGAAAGATCTGTGGCGGGGAATACATCTAAGTAGGCTTGGCTGGCGACGACGGGGAAGACATCTAAGCAGGCATTGCTGGTGACGGGGAACACTGCGAGATCTGAAGTGCGGAAGGCGGGGCTGTTGGTGTCACAGGCTGCGAGGATGCGTGGATGGGTGCATCAAGTTCATTGAGAGAAAAGGGGGATAGCAAAGGGCCCGTGCGTTGCAACGGGAGAAAAAAAATCATAATCTCCAATGGCCATGACAACATTTTGCTGCATCACCGATAATATTTTGGCGAACATTTTGTTCAATTTCCTTAACATTTTTTTATTTTCCAAACATTTGTTTTCAAAATTGCGAACATTTTTTGAATATGCAAACATTTGAAAAATAATTACAAATATGTTTTGAATCCACAAACATTTTATGATTTATTGAATATTTTATTTAAGAATTCTCATTTTTTTTATTTTCGGAACTTTTTTGAAGTACCAAATTATTTAAAGGAGAAACAACGAAAAAGAAAAATAAAACGAAATTTGAAAACAGTCCGCCCGCACATGGGCTGGCCCAAACGGGTGCGCTGCGTCTTCTCCCAACGTGCAGAGCGCATTATAGGAGGTCCCTACTTCACACAGGGGAATCCCCTGTGTGAAGTGTTTTTGTCACTTATAGATGGCATTGGTGGATAATATTTTGAAACTTTGGGGGATTATGTGACGTACCGCCAAAAGCACTAATGACTTTATTATTTAATTAAAAAAGTATAGATAAAAATTAATAACATCCTTTTAAATCTCAGCCGTCAATGCTCCAGCATATCTATGACGTAGTAGTGTTGATAGAATAATTACTCCTCTAGTTAGGTCCTTCGGAAATCTAAATGCTCCAGCATATCTATGGGGCCGAACACATCGCTAATGGGTCAAGATGAGCACATACACACATCCATCTTGGGGCGGACTGGTCTGAATTGAAACTAGTTACGGGAGCTCCTAATCTGCGCTTTAAGCGCCGCTTGGCGCTCGCAAGCGACGCTAAGCGGGCCGGCCCAGCAACCTGTTCAAAAAGGAAAGGTGGAGAAAAAAGTATACATAAATTCTGGGAGACATACGATTCGAACTCGGCACCACAAGCTAGATAGCCTACCGCAACAACCATTGTACCAAACTCGCTCTGTTGTTTACTACTTCCTCCGTCCCAAAATGTAAGACGTTTTTTGACACTACCACTAGTGTCAAAAAACATCTTACATTATGGGACGGAGGGAGTACAAGAAAATAGTGGTAGTTAACCTTTAGTTTAATAAAACATTAAATTGTTTAAAAAAGAAAAAATATTGAAAAAAAGTTCATTAATTTTTAAGAAAAGGTCACAAAAATGAAAAAAGTTCATCAATCTTGAAGAAAAGTTCATCGATTTTGAAAAAATAGTTCACAAATCTGGAAAAATTTCAATCATTCAAAAATTTCGGAAAAGTTCATCAAAATTAAAAAAATTTATTGAATTTGAAAAAAGGTTTATCGAATGTGAAAAAAGTTCCTTGAATTTTAAAAACAATCCTCGAATTTGATAAAAATTTACATAAAATCTAAAAAAAGTTCATCGAATTTGAAAAAAGTGCATCGAATTTGAAAAAAAGTTCATCGAATATGAAAAAAGTTCATTGAATGTGAAAAAAAGTTCTTCGAATGTGAAAGAAATTTCATCGAATTTGAAACAAGTTCATCGAATTTGATGAAAAAAGTTCACGCATTTCCACAAAATAAAAATGAAAAAGGAATCACGATTTTGAAAAGTTCGCGCATTTAAGAAAATCGAAAAGAAAAAGGAAAAAGGAAAAGAGTTGCGTTTTTACTTTTATTTTTAGACAAAGTTGCGTTTTTACTGTCTGCATTTAGGACGTACAAGAAGGAATGTAGCACGTCAGATGTGGTGGGCGTGGTGGTCAGTGCGTTCTGTGTTCAATCTGGAGTTTCTCGGTTCAAATCACGCTTTGTGCACAGTTTTTTGGGGGATTTAATCAGAGAAACAGTAATGGGCCGAGCCCAACTAACGCGCCTGTAGGCGCCGCCTACAGCGCCAAATAGGAATCGCCCTAGGTTACGCAGGCCTAACTGAACCTGGCACGGAGGAACTGGGCTCAAAGCACTCGACATATATCTGCCCCTTTGCTACCCCATCCCTGTGGAGGTGTTGGTTCCTCTTAGTGGGTCGTCTACGGTTTCCTTCGCGGGCGGCGGCGGCGGCGGCGAATCCAGATGGAGTAGTCAAGGGTCGAGTCTTGTGAGCCGTGGGAAGGGTGTGTGGCGGGGAAGACATCTAAGAAGGGGGGAGCAGGGAAGGCGGTGGTGGCGACGACGACGACGGGGAATACATCTAAGCAGGCGTTGCTGGCGACGACGGGGAAGACATCTAAGCAGGCGTTGCTGGCGACGGGGAACACTCCGAGATCTGAAGTGCGGAAGGCGGGGCTGTTGCTGTCGCAGGATGCGTGGATGGGCGCATGATGTTTCATTGAGAGAGACGAGGGAGCGCCTGATTGGCCAGTCTATGGAGGCTCTGTCGAATGCAGAAATCTTGGCCTCACTGGAAGAGGAGGATGCAACGAGAGCGATAGCTCAGGAAGCCAAGACTGATCCAAATGCCTACCAAGTCTGTGATCAGGAGGAGGATCAGCAGGAGACGCTGGAGCTCCTGATGCAGAATATCGCGGGTGATGACGATGAGTATGTCAAGTGTGAAGCAGCAGCGCCTGAAGAGGCATATGATCCAGCCTTTGTTCTTGAGAATGACACGATGACGACGAGGATCCTAGCGGACGCCGCTAAGGGGGAACTGGGCCTGGCTGATGAGGTGGCTGTGGTGACTAAAAGTGGACAGCAGAAGAAGAGAGTTAATCTGTCGACTGAAGAATTTTTGGCGTTGCTGGAGGAGGAGGAAGCAGGAAGAACGATAGCTCAGGAAGCCAGCACTGGTCCAAATGCCTACCAAGCCTGTGCTCAATCGGATGATGATTGGTCTGATAAGGAGCAGCAGCATGAGGTGATGGAGTTCCTGAAGCAGAATATGGCGGATGACTATGATGAGTCTGCCAAATTTGAAGCAGCAGCGCCTGAAGAGTCTACTGAGGATGAGATTAGGGTGATGAGGATCTCTGAGGAAGCGGCCGAGGTAGCTGCTGAGGAGGAGTTGATGATGATGGGATTGGGGGGGCTGGCCGAGGAGGCCGCTGAGGAGCTGACCAAAAGTGGAGAGCAGAAGAGGAGGAGGAGGAGAGGCAATCGGTCCGTTCATGAAATGATGGTGGCAGCGAGAGAGATGCAAGGGAAACCTCCTCAGGAAGCCTACACTGATCCAAACGCCTACGAGGCCCGTGGTCACCGCATAGATTGGGACTGGATCTCCGCCCCACTCTATGGCCCCTTTGACCAGACTAGTAAGTGTCTTCCTCTGATCCTATCCTAGTTTTGCTGTCTCCTTTTACTAGCATACACCAATATACATCTCCTATTAGTATGTCACTGACAGCACACTTATTTGCCATGCAGCGTCTATCCCACCCTCGTGTTTCACCCACCATCGCTTCCGTAACCCCTATGCCAGGCCACAGGAAACTCTTCAGATCTTCTCGATCAAAGTTGGCAAAATAAAGAAGCCCCTAGAGTGGCCATTGCATGTTTTTGGTTCAGTAGCTGTACGGGATGTGGTGAATCACAATCGCATAATGGTCTTCCATCGGGAAAGGGAGAACTGCCAAACCCTCATTAAGAAGGTTTGTATATCATCCTTGCTGCTCCATGCATACATATGTCTTCATTGGTCTGTTCTTTCAGCTAACTTTAACATGATAAGAGTAGGCATATGATTTAATACACAAAGCAGTGCCTTCTGCTTGGGATGCATCAGTAGGAATATGAGATTATGCTTAAATTGGAGTTGCTCTAACTATAGCTGTAACTAACTACTAACTCATGTTGATGTGGGGCACATACATGCATAAGCTTGCAAAGTATGTGCTATAAATTTGATGTATGAAACAAATGCCAAACCATCGCCGAGGAGCTTCATATTCACCGTGCATGAAATACTATATGGTCTGCTCTTCAGCTAACTTCAATTATGATTAAATATTAGCGTACAAGTCTGATTGGTCTGAAGGTTCTAGAGATAATTCTGTTATGGTTTTCGCTTTATTTACCACTTCTCTGGTATCAGATAATTTTTAATTTAGCTTGCTTCCATCAATCTTGATGCATCTTATAATTGAACAATCTTGCTCACCCAACACAAATTATTGGCTCATGCCTCCTGGCTAATTTTACTCATCTCAAGTTAATTTTACCCCTTTTGCCTGCAGTAAGTTTCTAATTAAGTTTAGGAACAAGTCCCAGTTAAAAAGTGGATCATGTATAGGTTGACACTCATATTTGTCAAAATGCTGTGGTTTGGGTATATTTGGATATTGATGGTCCCAGTCTTATTATTATACTGAAGCATTGCTATTTATGCAACCATATATTGCTTGCAGGATCGTTTTCTTACGCTGACAGGTCCTACCCGAGGAGTTGTGGTGGATGTACATCCTACCTATATTGAGGTTGATCTGAAAGTAAAGGGCGCCACTGAATTGGAGGATATGGATTTAAGCTATTTAGTAGTCAGGTCTATGCCGTGCAGCCCGTCTTATCGTGCTGTGCCTAGCAAGCTTAGCACATTGGAGTTGACATATATTCGGATGTACAACTGTGTGGAAGCTGCAATCAGTGTCAAAGTCAAAAAGCATGGGTTATGGCCTGGCTGCAGGGGATTATTCACTGCCAGCACAGCTAGTTACGAAGACATGGAGATTTTGTTGCTTGCTTTTGAAGGTTATAGGTTGCCGGTTGATGCTAGTAGAAGGATTGAACTTTCACGCCGTGTGGTCTCTGTTGAGCTTCCTCAGCCTGAAGGTAAGCTAGTATTTTCGGCGAAGGCACTGCATGGTAGTGATGAGAAAAATATGAGGAGAGTTCGTAAGACTTTTACTCCCAAGAGAGCTGGCAAAAGCAAGGAGAATATTAAGATTGGTTCCTGTGAGATGGAGGTAACTGTCACATGGTCCCTACTTCCCAATTGCAAGTTTGACTATGATAAATCTTTGGAAAGAGCTTAAGGTTGCCTTCCCTGAGGTGATGGTAACTGATAAAGCCTTTAACTTCGGCCGTAACTGGCTTTGGTATTATGTTATGTTATTAGTCCAGTGGTACTGCAGTGGATGGTTGTCAAGTGCAAACCCATGTAAACTTGTCTGAAGTGATACTATTTTGTACTGATGGCACTATTATGAGTATGTTTAGTACGTAGTATTATAATCGCTGCGTGTATAGAGTAGCTTATATTCGTTAATGGCCATATGTGCCTTAGAACGTTATTTTGATGTGACGACATAGCGGTCTCATCCCCTTCAAATTTATTTGCTTCTTTAGAACAAATTTTATGCATGGCTAAAATCGCCTGGTGAAAAAAACTAGGTTCCGCTCCTTGTCCTTCAGCGGTGATCCACCTGTTCATTTCTTGTTTGCCGATTCATATCATCAGGTTTTGTTGTGGACCGATCGATATTGTCGTCCGGTTTTGTTTTGGACCGATTGATGTTGTCTGCTGGGACGGCTACGAGGAAGATGCTGATGAATTCGTTTGGGAAGGTAGAACTTCTGAGCCGCGGAAGAATGCCAGTTAGTTAGCAATAGCGAAGGTCCACATTTTAGATGATTTATCCCTAGTGCACTCTGATGAACATGAGGCCATGGTTGTTTCGAAATCATGATTGAAGAGTGATGGTTTTTCAGGCTGCAGGTGGACGTGGGCTGTCCGCGGTGCCCACGTCCAAGCCCACTAAAACAGCGTTCGTGGACACCCGCGGTTGGAATATCCTATTGGACGCACATTGCGTCAAACTGCCGGCGCTTCGCACAGGCGAGCGGCCCAGTGCACCTACAACGCCAGCCGGTTTTGGGAACCTGAACCGGTTTTTCTGTTTCTTTTTCTTCTTTCTTCTTTCTTTTCTTTTTTGTTTTCTATTTCTTTTTTCTTTCTTTTTCCTTTTTCTTTTTCAAGGTTATTTTTTCTTTTTAAACTAAGTTCATATTCAGAAATTGTTCTTAATTTTCGAAAAATGTTCCTGCTTTTAAAAAACTTTCAAAATTTCAAAAAATGGTCGTTTTCATAAATTTTTCATAAATTCAAAAAATGTTTGGGATTTTCCAAAATGTTCTTTGTTTCTCAAAAAATATTGCGAAGGCTTTTGTTCAAAATTTTCACAACTTTTCAAAAAATGTTCGGGCGTTAAAAAAATATTTCTGTTTTAAAAAATTGTTCGCAAATTGCAAAAAATGTTCACGTTTTCATTTTTTCCGGAGATTCAAAAAATCTCCCAGTTTCATAAATTGTTCACAAGTTTCAAAAAATGTTTGTGTTTTCAAATTTTGTTCAGGAGTTTCCAAATATGTTCGTATCTCCAAATTTTGTTTTGGAATTTGGAAATATGTTCCCGTTTCAAGAAATTTTCATGATTTCCAAATAATGATCCTATTTTTCGAAAATGTTATAGTTTTTTAAAAAATTGTTCAGAAATTTTGCAAAATGTTCCTGTTTTCAATTTTTTTACAAAAATGCAAAAATGTTCATGTTTTCGAAAATTGTTCATAAATTAAAAAAATGTTGTTTCTTTTTTTTTTCGTTTTTTTTTCTTTCCTTTTTTGTTGTTATTTTTCATGTTTCTTTTGTTTGAAATTTTCAAATATTTGTTCTAAATTTTAAAAAATGTTCTCGTGTTCAAAATTTGAAAAAATTGTTCGTGTTTCAAAAAATGTTCTGGAATTTTAAAAATGTTCTTGTTTTCAACATTTGTTTACAATTTCGAAACATGTTCAGTAATTTGAAAAAATGTTATAGTTTTCAAAATATGTTCATGATTTCAAAAATATTTCATGGATTTCAAAAAAATCTCATCTTCAAAGTTTGTTCACAATTTCAGATTTTTTTTTGGTTTCACAAAAATGTTCTTGTTTTTAATTTTGTTCACTGTTTCAGAAAATGTTTTGTGTTTCAAAAAATGTTCTCGTTTTCAAAAAAAAATCACAATTTCAGAAAATGTTCTTGTTTAAAAACATGTTCTCGGTTTCAGAATTTTGTACGGAATTTCGAAAAAATTGTTCGAATTGAAAAATATGCTCCTCTATTACAAACAATGTTCAGAAATTTTCAAAATATGTTGAAATTCTAAAATTTGTTCATGTAATTCCAAAACTATTTTAAAATTTCAAATTTTGTTCACATTTTCCAAAATTTGGTTCATGTTTTATAAAATCTGTTCAAAACAATTGAATAATCTGTATGCTACAGTAACGCAAGAGTGGATATCACGTTATAGTTAAAAACTATTCCCGCTATCATTTGTTACCATTGTGTGAATGGTGTAGTGGCTAGAAGCCCGAGTTCGTTATTGCAGCGTCAAGAGTTCGATCCTGAAGCTAGCAGCCGCTCTTCTTTTGTGCATTTTTTCACTGCTATATATGGGCCGGCCCAGTCGAAGACACTCCTGTGCGTTAGGCCGACTGCTTGCCGCAGTTAGCGGCGTATAGGACCTCCCCCCGCGGTTAGCGCCAAAAATTATGTGGGACTTGCGGGTTCCACTTAATCCGCATAATGCCCACATAAAGCACATGCCTACATCTCTTCCTGACGCCCATCGGTGCGGTGTCGCTACCAAACCCTATGGTCCGAAAGAGTATCGGCGAGAAGAAGGCCGACACGGTCACGCCGGTGAGGTTCAGGAACACGAGGAACGCGACGGCCATCACCAGGTACGGTCGGTAATCCCGCCGCAGGATCCAACGAAACGCGTCGTGCTCCACGGCGGCGAGTATGTCGCTGAACTCCGCGTCGATGTCCACGCCATTGCCGCGGACGCGCTGGAGCGCGGCACGGGCATGGTCGTGCTTGACGAGGCTGCTCGGGATGTCCGTGATGAGCACGGCGCCCAGCACCATGATGGCGGCAGGGACAGTTGCGAGGCCGAGGGACAGGCGCCAGCCCCATACGGGAATCCGCGACATGTCGTAGTTGATCAGGTTAGCGACGAGGTACCCGACGCTGATGAACAGAGGGAATGCAGAGATGAACTCGCCGCGCCAGCGCGGAGGCGACATCTTGGCGAGGTAGACCGGCGTGGCCTGGTTGGAGAACTCGAGGCCCAAGCCGAGCAGCATCCGTCCGACGATGAGCATGGCATGGTTGGCTGCGGTGGCCTTGCCGAGCGAGCCGACGAGGAACACCCCCCGATGACCATGACGGCCTTGCGCCCGACTCGCCGGGTGACCCGGCTCGCCACCAGTGTCCCCACCATAACGAACGGGGGGACCAGCAGGGCCCTGGCCCCCCCTAACAACACTGATTTGCTACTAATTTGAAGACGAACAGTGTAGAATTTAGAAAAAATGCATGCATTAGTGTAGTTTGGCCTTTGTAATCAAAAATTTGTGTCATTTGGCCCCCCTAATCTTTAATTCCTGGCTCCGCCACTACGCGTAGAGCGACGAGGTGAAGGCCGTCAGCGCCTGGTCGTGGTACATGCAGTACACGTCCTTGTTCGCGTGCCTCGTCGTCTTCAGTAAGCCCGGGAAGAACTTCAGGAAAAACTCCACCTTCGACACATCCCCTGATCGATGACGTTAGTGCCATGAACAAGATTCAGTTCAAGCGAAGGGAGTGCGGACTTCAGAAAAGCACAGTGAGTGTGCGAGAGTACAACGGCACTAGGCCAAGGCATGCCGTGCATGTGGGCTGTACATGCGGGCTATACGTCCTAAATTTAACAGTTTTGCTAAGTCTCCGTCGACTGAGACTTCGTTATGTCTCAGTCGGTATTATCTTTCTTTGATTTTGCATGAAGATTCGTGCAAAAAAAATCTTTTTAGTTTTTCTTTTTCTTCTACATCCTATATCACTTGACTGAGACTTGATTAAGTCTCAATCGACTGAGACCTAGCCACACCCTAAATTTAATGGGTATCCCACTTAACCCACATATCCCACATAATAATATGCGGGCTTTGGCGGGTATCCCACTTTTAATCTACGCGGCAGATGCTAGGCGGACGTGGGCCTCCCGCGGAGCGTCCCACTTGCAGCCTGAATGGTTTTGCAAACCCTAGATTAATTTTATTGAGCAAACTGACAATATGGGCTCAGGTGCATACATTTCCTGATAATTTCTTATTTGATCATGCCCGACCGACCGATGGGAGAGATTCTAGAGGTGCAAGTCAAGTTGCCAGCAGGGTTTATAAGTGAATTCATACGGATTAGGGTGAAACTTAGAGCATCTACAGCCCAAATCCGGTCCCTCAAACGCCCGCGGACGTGACCGGGCGCGTCCGCGGACAGTGACCGGTCAAGCCTCAAATTACCTACTATGCATCCGACTCTCTCATATTTAAACCCCTAGATCCATACAAAACATGCAAAAGAAAACCTACGTACTACGTACTACCCTAGCTAATCTTCGTCGTCGGAGATGTCCACGACGTTGGTGCCGGGCGCCAGGTGGACGGGCGCGTCGGAGGGCTCCGGCTCATCCTCCTCCTGCTCGACCTCATCCATGTAGGCGAGCATCTCCGCCTCCTCCGCGGCCTGCTGCGCCTCCATCTCCTGCCGGCGATGGCGTCTCGCCTCCGCAGCCGACTCCGAGCGGAGGGAATCGAGGATGGCCTGCTGCTCCGCCTGCAGATCCGCGTCGCCGGCGTCCCCCACATCCTCCTCCTCCTCAACCTCCTCCTCCTCCTCCTCCTCCTCCAACTCCTCCGGATCCACTACATCCGGAGGTAGCCCCGCGGCGATCCGGGCTTCGCGCCTTGTCCGGATCTGCTCAAGGAGCTCCAGCCGGCGCTCCGGCGTTAGAAATGGGTAGCTCCTCACCCGGCGGCATGGGGGCATGGCTACTAGGCAGACGGGGAGTGGAAAGTGGCGGCGGCGGCGGACAGGCGGAGGAAAATGTAGATGGTAGGGTTTTGGTGCCGGCGGTCGACTTAAATAGCCGGGCTAGGCACAACGCGGCCCGCCGGAGCGGCGACATCGTTCCGACAGAGGAGACGAGCTTCGAACCACCGGGTTTGCAGGCGATTCCACGTGGGACCCCATATCTGCCCCATATTTAGGCTGGATATGAGGGGTGCCGGTCAGCCCGGGCGTTTGAGGCTCGTTTGAGGCGCCCGGCTGAGTCGAAATTTCGTGACCGGTCGGTGACCGGGGGCCCGCCCTGGCGTTTGAGGGGGGTTTGGGGTGCCCGGCTGTAGATGCTCTTAAGGTGCATATATGAGACTAGATGTGCTTTAGCAAATCCGGGAAAAAAATCAACTGCTGCATCAGAGATCATCAGACCACAGAGACAACGACCCCAACGGTCCCGAGCTTTCGAGATCACTTTGCCACGCGATACTTCGAGAGGAAATCGGCGATGTTGCGGTCGGAGCTGCCGCCCTCGCTCACGGCCGCCTTGGCCTTCTCCCTCCACTCCGACGCCCTCCTCTTGTACTCCTTGCTGCCCATCACCTCCTTCACGCACCTCTCCACCTCCCCCTTCCTCACCAGCCCGCCGGCGTCCGGCCGCGCGCGCACGCCGACGCGCCACACGTCCTCGATGTACTTGGCGTTGGTCGGCTGGTCCGACCACTGCGGCACGGCCACCATCGGCACGCCGGCGCTCAGCGCCTCCACGGTGGAGTTCCAGCCGCAGTGCGTCACGAAGCACCCCACGGAGCCGTGCGCCAGCACCTCCAGCTGCGGGCACCACGGCACGATCAGGTCCCCCCGCGCCGCCGCCCTCGCCGCGAAGCCCTCGGGCAGCTTGCCGGTCTCCGTGGCGCGGACCACCCACAGGAATGGGCTGCCGGCGTTACGGAGGCCGTCAGCCACCTCGGCCATCTGGTCCGGCCCCGGCGCCACGATGCTGCCGAAGGAGGCGTACACTGCGGAGCGCGGCGGGCGCGCGTCCAGCCACGCCTTGGTCACGGCCGTCATCGGGGTGTGCAGGTGGAAGCCGTAGGACGCGTCGTCGGGCAGGCGGTTGTCCAGGTACGCCGACGGCACCGTCGGCCCGATCGTCCTGGCCCCCAGCGTCGACGCCAGGTACTCCGCTTCCTGCACATACGTAAGCACACGGACGTAGCCGGTGTCGTCAGTGCAAATGCTCGGAATCAATTAATGGCAGTAAACGTCAATTGATTGCACGTTGCAAGCGACGTGCTTGCACGTATGCTGCATTGCTACATGCGACGCGCGCCCTGGCATTGAACGCACGTACGCTCTGCTTGAGACACACGCGGCATATGATGCGAAGGACGGATTCGCGTGGCGCTCACCTGAGGCTCCAGGTCGAAGAAGGAGTTGACGAACACGTGGTCCACGGCGTCGAGCCCGGCGAACTGGTTCATCAGCATGTCGCGGAGGGACGGGTGGTGCGCGTCGCTGTCGGTCAGGAACGTCGGCACGTCGGCGGCGCCGAGCCGGGACGACAGTCCAGGGAGCTCGAGTGGGGAGTCCCCCTTGCGCACCGGCACCGGCACGCGCCCCGCCCGCGCGTGCGTGTACACGATGTCCACGGCGCACGTCTGGGTGAGCACCGCCGCGCACGCCGCCCCGTGCCGCCGCGCCAGGGGCGCCACCCACGGCATGAACGTGTCGTACACCACCACGCGCACTGGGCGGCCACTCGCCGCCTCGGACAGGAGGAGCTCGTCCAGCGCCTCGGACCCGGCCGCTTCCAGCTGCTCGAAGTAGGGGCCCTTGTGCCCGCCCAGCTCAGCGGGCCCGCCGGCGTCGCAGCCGTCGGAGAAGACGGCAACGTGCACCGAGCCCGGGGACGGCTTGGTGGAGCCGACGACGAACCGGGTGGCCGCGACGGTGCACCGGACGCCGCCGTGGCCGGCGAGCCGCTTGCCGAACTGGAGGATCGGGTTGAGGTGGCCCTGGGCCGGGTAGGGGACGAGGAGGACGTGGGTGGTTTCGTCGGCGTGCACCATGGCTGAGAACGCTTCTTGGCTTATGCGAGAGTTTGTCTGGGAGAACGAGACGGAGGCTGGGTTTATATGCAGAGGAGCTCCCCTCCCCTCTAGAACCGTACAACGGCACACAAACTGCAGGTCACAACTCACAAGTACGTCGAAATTAGAAAGTGCACAGCTGGGTTTCCAGTCCAGTCGACCTACACAGCTGGGTCTCCAAATAAAACTTGTTCACAAGCTGAGAGTGTGTGTGCAGACGTGCAGTGCAACGTTTTTTTTTATAGAGACGACGGTTACTTTCCTAAACAAGGAGGTTTTACAGATCTAGACTCCACCTACGTCCTTTTCCCCGTTTAACCACAGAAGGCCAAATGCAATTTTGTAGGCAAAATGCCTCTCACAAGCCTCCTCTGCCCGCATCCATTTAGCCGAAGTCGATGTCGCGTTGTATAGTGTCTCTTGGGACGCATCCTGGGCTCAAATTTGAATTGCCGGTGTTTCCTGATTCTTCTTTTTTACTGCTCATTGGGTGTAGATGAGCCCGAGCTCAGATTTGAATTACCGGCGTCTCTCCATTCTTCTTTTCATCTTTTTTGCAAGAAGAGGTGGCAACGACATTGTGATGGGCAAGGAGATGCGATTGTGGTAGGAGGAGGGAGCGAAAGAGGAGTTGTCAGAGATCATCGAAAGCCATTGAACAATGGGTCGGGTCCTTTCAAAAAATAAACAATGGGTCGGTAAGGTGGGAGACCCTAGGGGCGATAAAACCCTACAGACACAGAGAAGTCTCGATCATGTGAGGGGATGTCTCGATGGTGTGATCTTGATTGATCACATGATCCAGAAACTATCTTGAATGTTGTTATATTTTGCCCAAAAAATTTAATGGTCCTTCGCTTTTCTACATTCTTAATTTAACTATTGCTTACTCGGTGGAGGGGCTTGAGAAAATTCTCAGCTAGATCTAAGATGAACTTGAACTCTGGGTGACTCCTAAAAGCAGACACTCCTCTATTGACCTTTTCTTTCTCTTGGCAAAATTAGTGGAATTAATCAATATTGTAGAATTTCGGTTATAGTATGAAAAGACATTCTGCTATGGAGCCGGTGCTCACCTTGGGTTTGCTTAAATATGCTTGCCCAAAGTATTGATTGTCCTGAGAGAAATTGTAGTTCTGTTTATGATCATAAGTACGAGGTTTTTTTTCCAGATAAGTTGAAATAGTTTATCGGTGTCCATACTAGAGTAATGGATGCCAAATTATTACAACCCCATGTAATCTCTCCATTTCAAAATACACCACATATTAGTTTTGTCGTAAGTCAAGTTTCGTAAAGTTTGACTAAGTTTTTTTTCTTGATATCCTTTTTGCCAAAAAAAAAGCACATGTAATTTTATTGGCAGTTAATTTTTATAATCAGAATTTTAAGAGCCCACGCATGGTGTACGATAATACGTCTTCACACTGTCATTTGCGCTGATCCCGAGATAGTACATTGACCAAACTTTTTTAGACAAGGGTTGAATCATGCTCCAAGATGCGCACAGAACCAACTCTCTAAAAGGAGACTCAGTCACAGCCTCACAGGGAAGCCGGTGTACCTCCAAGAGAAAAATAAAATTAGAACTCTTTGGTCGCTACTCCCGTACGTGCCAGCCGCGAGGTGACCAGTCGACGAAGCACGAAGACACACCAGGGCCTGCATGTGATGTCGTACACTCACTTGAAGACAGACACTAATTAATCTACACGGTGCATGCATGCATGCATGCATGAGACGCGGACGTGGACATGTTGGAACGCCCATGTCGATGTTGAACAACGATGAGGCCAAGCATGCCATGCCCCATGTCAATTATGTGATGTGCGTATAGCAGAAGAAGAACGCATGTGTAATTAACCTCAATGGACAGGAAGGTCGATGAATGATCCTATCTTGTCATCCTCATGTACGTGAATTCAGCCGGTGGCATGCATCCGTCCAGTTGCTACAGGAACGTTCCTGCTAGCACGGCGTACTGTCAGTCCTAGGACCTAGTCCGTACGAGCTACCGTGCCAACTCAATTTTGCTAGCAAACTAATGAGGCATTGCTACGTCAAGTCGATCCGGCCGGGCACGTGCACAGGCAGCCGAGGACTAGCTTCGTCCTAGAGGAATTATATCGTGCGGCAGAGCGAGCGCTGTCCGCCAATTTTGCCGCCGCACTGGTTATTCGATTCAAACCTGAAGGAAGAGTGAGAGAGAGAGAGAGTGCTGGCGCATGCAGACTCTCTTTCAAGTGCCCCAGACAACCTCCGATGATGAATCAGCATCACCGGCGTAGAGGGAACCTAGCTACCTGCGGCCGTTTTCTTGGGCGCCGCGAGCTGGATACCTTGGCATTTCATTTTGTCTGCTTCTCGCTCTGCCTGTCAGCGATGACGTCGCCTCGTTGCTGTCAGCAGTGACATGCGCGGCATCCTTGACGTTTCCGTTTACCGTCGTTTCAACGGAGACTGAGTGCATGCGCTTGAGTCGGTCATCGGTTTCCGGATATCGAGGCGTGGGTTTTCCTTAAATTGACCCCGTCTCAAACTATCAATCCTGCCGTTTGACTTTTTCTTTCCGAAAGAAGTTGAAACCCCGGCCGCTCCCTCTCATTTGACGTGGCATCATAGTATATATATATATATAAAGAAAAGAGAAGGGTGAGTATGTAAATAGCTAGTGTTTGTACGAGCCATGTACTCCCTTCGTTTTTATTTACTTCATCTGTCCTAAAATAAGTGTTTTTATAAACTTGATCTAGTACTAAACTAGTGTCGCTGACGGAGGTAGTACACCGCATATTAGCTTTGTCTTGAATCAAACTTTCTAAAATTTGACCAAGTTTATCAAAAAAATAACATCCACAATACCAAGTTAATACTGTTAGAATCATCATTCAATATATTTTCATATCATATTTATTTTTTATTGTGAAATTTTAGATTGTTTTCGATAAACTTGGTCAAACTTTATAAAGTTTGACTTAGGTCTAAGCTAATATGAGGAGTAAATAAAAACAGAGGGAGTACAATTGCAAAATTTCTCACCATTTTTACAGACAGTTGCAACTTTTCTAACCAAGCACGATTTGCAAATTTTAGATTTTACTTGTCTTTTCATCTAGCTTGACCATAAAAGCCGAATGCAATTTACACATAAATAAGGTTGGATTTAATAGCATACCTCTCTTGGGTCTCCTCCACCAAGACCCGGGCAGTCCTTGGGCCGGGCTTTGCAAAGTCCGACCCTAGAAACCTGAACCCGACTTGAAAAAAGTAAAAAGTGCACATTTCTTATTAAATAACATTTTTAATCATTTTAGGCATATAAATAATATATTATAGCTATCTATATATTAAAACCCTAATTTTCAATTATTGGACATTTTTCGGCCTTTTAATTCGAGCCAAATCTGGAGCCCGAGCCTGGCCCAAACATCGGGCTTCAGGTTCGTACGGTTGGGCTGGTCTGACCATGTACAGGTCTACCTCCACCTGTCATCTTTATGCCTAAGCAAATATCTATTGCCTCCTTTTTTTTGTCATTGTTCCTTGACTGGCTTCTCAGCTTTTATGACCCTAGAGGTCACGCGAACACCGCAACAGGGGTCAAAGTGGGAATGCCATAGCGGCAGGGAGACGAGGAAGGTAATGACGGAATAAAGATTGCCACGGATCATCAGCGAGTTGAAAATGAAAGCAATGAGGCGTGTTGGGGCAAGGATTAAGCCTAGAAAGGCCTTTATATCAAATACATGGATAGCCCAAGGTCCACAAACCATTTGCATATCTCCCTTATTTGTAGCAAAAAAAATACATGCCACTTTATTATGTACATTTGTAGTGTGCAAAAGCTTGAGCAAACTCTAAGCGGGGACAAAGCTGAACTCAGTATCTTAAAGAGACCAACCCCTCTCCGAGGTCTGCTTTTGGGGGCAATCCTTGATCTGGGTCTTCAAAACTAAACGATGGCATCTCTTGCATCAGTTTGTTGCTCCTCCTTAGTGGTATCTTCTTGGAGGCGACAATTGGTTTGTAGCTGAAAGATCGTGGATGTCGCCTAGAGGGGGGTGAATAGGCGCTTTAAAATAATTACGGTTTAGGCTTGAACAAATGCGAAATAAAACTAGCGTTTAATTTGTCAAGCACAAAACCTAAATCGACTAGTCTCACCTATGTGCACCAACAACTTATGCTAAGCAAGATAAACAACTAAGTGATAGCAAGAAATATAATAAGAAATAATATGGCTATCACAAAGTAAAGTGCACAAGTAAAGGGCTCGGGTAAGAGATAACCGAGGCACGCGGAGACGATGATATATCCCGAAGTTCACACCCTTGCGGATGCTAATCTTCGTTTGGAGCGGTGTGGAGGCACAATGCTCCCCAAGAAGCCACTAGGGCCACCGTAATCTCCTCACGCCCTCGCACAATGCAAGATGCCGTGATTCCACTAAGGGACCCTTGAGGGCGGTCACCGAACCCATACAAATGGCAACCCTTGGGGGCGGTCACCGAACCCGTACACTTTGGCAACCCTTAGGGGCGGTCACCGGTACCCGTCAAATTGCTCGGGGCAATCTCCACAACCTAATTGGAGACCCCGATGCTTGCCCGGAGCTTTACACCACAATGATTGAGCTCCGAAGCACCACCAACCGTCTAGGGCGCCCAAGCACCCAAGAGGAACAAGCTTTATGGTACCAAGCACCCAAGAGTAATAAGCTTCTCAACTTTTCACCACCACGTATCACCGTGGAGAACTCAAACCGATGCAACTAATGCAATGGCAAGAACACACGAAGTGGTCAAGTCCCTCACCCCCAAATCCCACCAAAGCAACAAAAGCTATGGAGGAATACGAGAGGAAGAACAAGGAGAACACCAAGAACTCCAAGATCTAGATCTAAGGGGTTCCCCTCACATAGAGGAGAAAGTGATTGGTGGAAACATAGATCTAGATCTCCTCTCTCTTTTCCCTCAAAAACTAGCAAGAATCCATGGAGGGATTGAGAGAAAGCAAGCTTGAAGAAGGTCAACAATGGGGGAAGAACACGAGCTCAAGTGATAAGAACCAATGGGGAAGAAGACCCCCTTAAATAGGAAGGGAAAAATCCAACCGTTATGCCCTTCAGCCCGTGCACAAGCCGTAGTACCGCTCGGGTGAGCGGTACTTCCGCTGGCACGGAAGTTTCGGCTATCCGCGTTCAACTGAACAAGTCAGGAAGGCGGTAGTGCCGCCGGAGCGGTACTACCGCTCCCACCAGCGGTACTACCGCGTATTGTTGAGCAAACGGCTAGAACAACGGTAGTTGGGGAGGGCAGCGCGGTAGTGCCGCACGGGGCGGTACTACCGTTGGGAACTACCGCTCTACTTCCTCTCGAAGGGCAGAGCTAGTCCAGAAGCCAAAAACAAGTGGTAGTGCCCGCGGCACTGGAACCTCGGAAGTACCGCGCAAGCGGTACTACCGCTGCCCAAGGCGGTACTACCGCTAGAGAGCTTCAAAATAGCCCAAGCAAACAGATGGAAGCAGGAAAACCAGAACTGCCATAACTTCTGCAAATGAGCTCCGAATTGAGCAAACTCAAGCTTGTTGGATAGAAGACGACGAGTACTATCCGAAATAATAAGAAGTGGCAGTAGAGATATGCCTATGATATAGAGATGTGAAACCTCTATCACTGATGATCCGGCATAAACCCCAACATCGAGAACATACTAGAAGAAGCAAACGAAATCTGTTCTCGATGAACTTGAGCTTGTCAAGAAGGTGACCAAAAGCTCAAAGACCCTCAAAGCAAACAGGCCAAACAAGAACCAAGAAAGATGATGCAAGGATGCAATGGTTTGAGCTCTATACGAATGATACGATCAAGCTACTCATCCGAGAGCCCCCCTTGATAGTACGGCTATCGATCCTATAACCCGGTCTCCCAACTACCACCATGAGACCGGTAAAATAGAAAACCTATCAAGGGCAAACCTTTGCCTTGCGCATAGTCCACTTGAGCTAGATGATGACGATCTTGACCTCCTCAAGTTGGACCACCTTTCTTGATTGCGCCGGCTCGATGAAGACTAGTAGATTGCTCCCCCATACTCCACTTTGGATGAGCCACTCTTCGGCACATCTTCACAAGTCCATTGTCACCACAATGGACGGCAAGCTTCAAGCATGTGATCTCTTCGTGATGCTCCACTTGAACTTGCACACAGCAATCTTGATGACGATCACCACTTGATGTCATCCTCCATGGGTTGAATGAGATCTTCCTCTTGACGCAAGCCCATGGAAACATACCTAACCCCGCATAGAACTCTCACGTAGACCATGGGTTAGTACACAAAGCGTAATGGACAGTGCTTACCATACCATGAGATCACTTGATCTCGCTTGATACATCTTCTATGCTTTGTGTGTGCTGATCAACTTGAATCACTCGTTGTACTTATTCTTGATCAACCTTGTATCTTTTCAACTCTCTTCATTAGGATGATGTCTTGAAGGTAAACATAAATGTTCACACAATCTTCTTCTTCAAGACATGTTTGCAATAGGCTCAACTCTCACATGACCAATCTTTGGATGAATCCTTGAATAGCACCTTGGTCAACACATATTCTTTTTCTAATAACCTTGAACCAACAAATGGACTTTAAGAAATGCCTATGGACAAACCCTTCAATATAACTCATGGCAACCATTAGTCCATAGAGATTGTCATCAATTACCAAAACCAAACATGGGGGCTGCGCATGTTCTTTCAGTAGCTTATTTGCGAAAATGCGAAGGCAAAAGTTTTGTCTTTTCTATAAATTAAAAATTGTTTGCAGTAGATTGAGCATGCTCAGTTTGTTAGGTTCATTCTGCCCACCTGGGTTCATTCTAAAGATCAATCGACTCAGTGTCTCGGAGATGCTCGTATGTGTGCCTGAGTTCACAAAGGTGAGTGTACGTTCATATATGTGAGTGTCTACATTTATACTATGTTTCTAAAATAATGTTCAAAAATTAAAAAAGGAAAAACGTTTGCCATAGTTCTAGAAAAGCATCATATGAGACCGTGTTTTTTCTTCTTCAACATTGGCAATATAATCAATGTTTTATTGCCCCCCCCCCCCCCCTCCATTTTGTAATGCAGTGCATGCATATAGATTTCTTACAAAGTCAAACTTCACAAAATTTGATGAATTTTATAAAGAAATATATAAACCTAAAATATCGTTAGATCTGTCATGATACATTGCTATACTGTATCTATTTAATATTTTCTATGTTGATAGTTTTCTTGGTATATATGGTCAAACCCTATGAGGTTTGACTTATTAAAAAATCTATACGCGCCGTACTACATTATGAAATGGAGGTGTGTTTTTGCAAATAATATTTTATTCTACTCTCTCTATAAACAAAAAGTGATCTAAAATGTCTTATATTTGTTTACTGTGGGAGTATATTTGATCGAGTTATTATTGTAAGGAAAAAAAACATCATGTTGCAGAGGCCACTGCCTCAGACGTACAGAAGGTAGCCCCAAGATGCAAAAACGATCCTTGCTCGCCGCTCCCGGGCGGTACGTAGTAGCAAAGCCGGAGCGTTGCATCTATAATACATAAATAGTTCATCCCCACTATCCTATTTCTCTAAATATGCAAGCTATCCACATTATCATTCCTGCCACATAAGCAACGTACCTCCCACTACTGAATTTTTCTCGCAAATGGTGAAGCCACATCATTCGTTGTTGTCATTGTTTTCTATAGAGCGCCTTACGATTTGTACTATCCTCACCAGCGCTGCCATTACTGCTACTGTACCTTTGTACTACTACTAACCCACAACTCACCAGCTGCATGCAGATTTGACCTTTCGTCTCTCACAGCACTAGGTGCATGTAGACAAAACCGGCGAGGCAGACGACCAGTCGGCAACCGAGATAAGCAGCAACAGGCGCTGCTCCACTAAGCTGATCCTTGGACCTCTCCCCTTCGATCTATAAAGCACTTGGAAATCAAGAGCCCGTTCATAGCAATACTCCTCTTCTCCACACCCAACTTCACTTCTTCCGAGAGTCCTAGCCAACGCAGCGGTCTTGCCGACATCGAGTCTCGATCTGGTCGTTCAAGCCTAGAAGCTGAAGTGTTGATCGTGCTGTCGGCGTCGTCGTCATCATCGGTTCAAGCTAATCCAGCCCATCACCGTTTTTCCTGAATTCACCCAAAAGCCAACATACAACCTGCGTCCCTCCATGGATAGTACTCCGTATGGTTGGCAGGTAATAGAATGCTTTTTTGATTATGAAATTGGTGACCCTAGAAAAATTCAAAACTTTGTTCTTGCGATCTCAAACGTTTCTTTTCTGTTAGACTATGCCGTTTCTCATATGAGCAAGTCTCACGGGCCGTTCTGGTCAAGCGGCCATACATGCAATCATGCCGCACGTATCTAGCATCAGCTCACGTAAAGATAGGATCAGGCACCGGAGTTTGTTCTGTAAAGCATGCATGTGTATCTCTCCTCTCCCCTCTGATGTATCTCATATAAAACTGTACCCGGAGTGGATGAATACAAGCATGTTATCACTTAACATGATGGGAATCATATCAAATATGTTTTTCTTCGACCACCATACCATTCTTTGTTATATTATATTCATAACAGCTGTTCCTAATTGACCGTGTCAGGGTTATTTCCGTTCTGTCTGTATTGGCTGATACAGAAAAATTCTTCTTACAGCTTTCAGTTTTGTCCCGACGCACCACTGCAGTGATCGAGAGTTCTTTACTATCCAGTTGATGATATTTCCTCAGATTTATTCTGATCCTATTTCCAAAAGATAGATGAAACGCCCATATGTGCAGAAGCGTTTTATATCAGGGTGCAACATGGAGGCAAAAGAAACTTTGTGCATGAAAAAACCATGTCCATGAGGCCATCGGCTTCTGACCCAAAAATCCATGTTTTTCACTAATTCTATGAAGCACGTAGTACTGTAGTGGTGTAATCTCTGTGATGACATCATCAAGTGAGATAGATGCATGGCAAAGAATATGTCCTATATATTTACTGGTCTTGATGTGCCAATAGAATGTATGAGTTCGTTCCTTATTTCCTACAGCTCCAAAAATGGTTTCTTGACTTTTAAGATGCATGGATCAGTTGGAAAGGATTATGATATTTATGTACCTTGAGACTATCAAATTAGTTCGCACATCTAATTTCTTACCATATGTAGTTACCTTATATATATCTTTTGACAGCAGAAAAATAGAAAAATCCTTTTTCGTTCACATTCATCTATCCTACTTTTTTTGCATTCCTTACTCTTTTTATACAGGCCTGCTGTTATGAACTCATCCCAATGTTTCATATTCAACTCACGTGTACAAGATGCAGTGTTCTTTGTTACAACATCATCAACAACGCATGCAGCTTCTTACAAAACTACACTACAGATTCTACCTAAAATTAGTAATTATGTTGCCTAAATTTAGATTTAGTTTATCACTAGAGCGATCGCCTGAATTTGTAATCAAGAAAAATGTCATTAGTACTCTTGGGTCAGCTTCTACTTGCAATTGTGCCATACCAAGTCCTTAACATATTGTTCCTGTTTATAGGGTAATCACTTTGATCCATAATTTTTTTATTCATTACACTGTTTGCGACTATGAATTAACCTTTAGTACGTCTGCGGTGATACAAAATTTTCGCAGCAACGCGCGGGGTATCATCTAGTTTCATGAGCACGAGCGCACCTGCATGCGGCTACGAGGACACGTATACGTCGGGCGTACGGTGTGACGTTGAAACATGGAAGGCAACGATCAGTACGTACGGTGCGGCGCTGCTGGCGACGTACTGTATACTACGTTGATGTGTTGGACTGTTGGTATGGCGGCCGCGCGGTAGGGATAAATCATGAATGCCCACGTGTATCAATCAGAAGAACAAAGTTAATGTGAACAAGCTTGCTAGCTAGATCAAGTGTTCAACTTGATCGTCTCGCCCTTATCGTACGTCCTTACACACACATGTGTGTACATCTGGATTCAGAAGCGTATGCTATTCAGCCGGCCGCGGCGTCCAAACTATATATGGCCGACAAAACGTGCTTGGCGGTCACACACTAGTAGAAAACATGGCTTTGATCCTGGCCAGATCAGAGCTTTAGACCCGGTCGAGTTACGAACCGGGACTAATGGGTGCATCAGTCCCGGTTCGAGCGGCCAGGGAGCCGGCCAGGCTTCGGCGGGCATCAGTCCCGGTTCTAGCTACCAACCGGGACTAAAGGTCCTGGCTCCTGACGCAACCCCTTTAGTCCCGGTTCGTGTCTGGAACCGGGACTAAAGGTCTGTCTTCAGTCCCGGTTCTAGCCACGAACTGGGACTAATAAAATGCCTATATATACCCCGCCCCCGCCGCTCACTCCTCTGTTTTTTGGCCGGCCAGCGTGTGCAGGGTGTGTGCTACTCTCTGTTCCCACCTCCTATGCACATGAGGTGTTCGATGAAATGCCCGAGCAACACTTAAGCTTTCTTTCCTCTCCAAGCTCGACCTCCAAGCTCCATTTTGCCCAAGATTTCTCTAGGTTTGGCGGTGCACCAACTATCCAAGTGTTCTAAAAAGGTTAGCAACTTCATCGTTTCATCTCTCACTGCTAGTTTAGCTCATTTCAAATGCTCTAAAAGTAGAGTGGTTTGTGGGTTTTAGTGGAGGAGTGTATGTGGGAGTTCTTTTGATTTAGATGCACAATTTGAGCTGAAATTAACTTCTTAGAGTCTGCACATGTGTAGGGTGCCGTCCCCGTCCCCGTCCTCATCGCCGTCGATCGCCCGCACCGATCTCGTCGCCGGCACCACCGTGGTGAGCCTCTTGTTCTTATCTTCTTTTTAAAAGAAAAAAAAATCTTACTTGTATGATTTAGATAGATACTTGTATAATTTTCTTACTTTTATTATTGTTTGTTATTATATAGTGCCATGACTTTGGTATCCGCCCCCGTCGGCCCTCGTCCTGTCTATGATTCGGATGTGGTATATTATCTTTTATTATGATTTGTTTCATTTAGTGTTTATGACAATTATGCCGATCAACGTGACATAGATGTTTCTATCTAGGAGGTATGTGAACCGGAAATTCCAACCGACCCTCTTGTCGAGAGGTTAAATTTAGTTGAAAAAGAAAACAATTACTTGAAGAAAAAATTGAAAAGAATTGAGGAGGAGAAGATGGAATTGGAGTTGCATGTTGCCGATGTCGTCGATGATCACAAGATCAAGATGGATGCAATGCGCTTGAAGATTAGAAAGATTAGAAAATATGCCATTCATAATGAGGCTTGGTATCATTATGCCCTTGGATCAATTGTTACCTTAGTTGCGATTATGATCGCATTTGTTGTTGTTTTTCATAGTTTCAATGTATGTTTTAATTAGATGCTCTATAGAGCTATATGTTGTTCTATGAGAACTATATATGTATGAACTTTATGTATTTATTTTTTCAGTAATAACATTTGATCACTACTGTACTTTGGTTTTAATGTGATGATGAACTTGTATTAGTTTAGTCACTTCTCTATTCATGATGTTCTGTAATGGTTTTTGATACACTTAATTATATAATGCACGCAGATGAACCGGCAATGGATGTACGGTGACCGACGCACCTCCAAGTATCTTGAGGGCCTGCATAAATTTCTCGAAGTGGCTGAGGCAAACAAGCAGAATGGTTTTATGTATTGTCCATGCCTTGTCTGTGAGAATACGAAGGATTACTCTAACTTGAAAACCCTTCACGTCCACCTGCTTGAGAAGGGTTTCATGCCACACTATAATGTTTGGACCAAGCACGGAGAAAGAGGGGTTATGATGGAAGACAACGAAGAAGAAGAGGATGATGACAACTATCCCCCTGAATACGGTGATACTGCAACGGGGGAAGCTGAAGATCAAGAGGAACCAGACGATGTGCCCGATGATGATCTTCGCCGGGTCATTGTTGATGCAAAGAGACAATGCCAAAGAGAAAGGGAGAAGTTGAAGTTCGATCGCATCTTAGAGGATCACAAAAAAGGGTTGTACCCAAACTGCGAAGATGACAACACAAAGCTCGGTACCACATTGGAATTGTTGAAATGGAAGGCAGACAATGGTGTATCTGACAACGGATTTGGGAAGCTACTGAAAATAATGAAGAAGAAGCTTCCAAAGGATAACGAATTGCCCGACAGTACGTACGAAGCAAAGAAGGTTCTATGCCTCTAGGATTGGAGGTGCAGAAGATACATGCATGCCCTAATGACTGCATCCTCTACCGCGGTGAGTACGAGGATTTGAACGCATGTCCGGTATGCGGTGCATTGCGGTATAAGATCAGACGAGATGACCCTGGTGATGTTGAGGGCGAGCGCCCCAGGAAGAGGGTTCCTGCCAAGGTGATGTGGTATGCTCCTATAATACCACGGCTGAAACGTCTGTTCAGAAACAAAGAGCATGCCAAGTTGATGCGATGGCACAAAGAAGACCGTAAGAAAGACGGGAAGTTGAGAGCACCCGCTGACGGGTCGCAGTGGAGAAAAATCGAGAGAAGGTGGGGGGACTTTGCAGGTGACGCAAGGAACGTATGGTTTGGTTTAAGTGCAGATGGCATTAATCCTTTTGGGGAGCAGAGCAGCAATCATAGCACCTGGCCCGTGACTCTATGTATCTATAACCTTCCTCCTTGGTTGTGCATGAAGCGGAAGTTCATTATGATGCCAGTGCTCATCCAAGGCCCTAAGCAACCCGGCAACGACATTGATGTGTACCTAAGGCCATTAGTTGAAGAACTTTTGCAGCTGTGGAATGGAGAAGGTGTACGTGTGTGGGATGAGCACAAACAGGAGGAATTTGACCTACATGCGTTGCTGTTTGTAACCATCAATGATTGGCCTGCTCTTAGTAACCTTTACAGACAAACAAGGGATACCACGCATGCACGCACTGTTTAGATGACACCGAAAGTATATATTTGGAGAAATGCAGGAAGAATGTGTACCTGGGACATCGTCGATTTCTTCCGACCAACCATCAATGTCGAAAGAAAGGCAAGCATTTCAAAGGTGAGGCAGATCACCGGAAGAAGCCCGCCCTCCGTACTGGTGATCACATACTTGATATGGTCAAGGATTTACAAGTAATCTTTGGAAAGGATCCTGGCGGACAATCTATTCCGAATGACGCTGAGGGACGCGCACCCATGTGGAAGAAGAAATCTATATTTTGGGACCTACCCTATTGGAAAGACCTAGAGGTCCGCTCTGCAATCGACGTGATGCACGTGACGAAGAATCTTTGCGTGAACCTGCTAGGCTTCTTGGGCGTGTATGGGAAGACAAAAGATACACCGGAGGCACGGGAGGACCAGCAACGTGTGCACGAAAAAGACGGCATGCATCCAAAGCAGTATGAAGGTCCCGTCTGGCTTCTCGTCGAATATAAAGGGAATAATAAATATGGCAGAGAAAAAGTTCCAGAACCTAAAGTCTCATGACTGCCACGTGATTATGACGCAACTGCTTCCGGTTGCATTGAGGGGGCTTCTACCGGAAAACGTTCGATTAGCCATTGTGAAGCTATGTGCATTCCTCAATGCAATCTCTCAGAAGGTAATCGATCCAGATATCCTACCAAGGTTAAAGAATGATTTGGTGCAATGTCTTGTCAGTTTCGAGCCGGTGTTCCCACCATCCTTCTTCAATATCATGACGCACGTCCTAGTTCATCTAGTCGACGAGATTGCCATTCTGGGTCCTGTATTTCTACACAATATGTTCCCCTTTGAGAGGTTCATGGGAGTCTTAAAGAAATATGTTCGTAACCGTGCTAGGCCAGAAGGAAGCATCTCCATGGGCCATCAAACAGAGGAGGTCATTGGGTTTTGTGTTGACTTTATTCCTGACCTTAAGCCGATTGGTCTCCCTCAATCGCGGTATGAGGGGAGACTGACTGGAAAAGGCACGCTAGGAGCGGATGCAATAATATGTAGGGACGGGCATTCTTGGGCTCAAGCACACTACATAGTTCTACAGAATTCTACCTTGGTGACCCCGTATGTCAATGAACACAAGAATTTTCTGCGCTCCAAACACCCGGAGCAGTGTGACGACTGGATTACATGTGAACACATCAGGACTTTCGGCAGTTGGTTGCAAACACATCTCATGGGTAACAACATTGTTGGAGATGAGCTGTACTCGTTGGCCACGACACCATCTTTGACTGTATTGACTTACCAAGGGTACGAGATAAATGGGAATACATTTTACACGATCGCCCAAGATCAAAAGAGCACCAACCAAAACAGTGGTGTCCGCTTTGATGCAGCAACCAACAGGGGAAAGGACACATATTATGGTTACATAGTGGACATATGGGAACTTGACTATGGACATGATTTTAAGGTCCCTTTGTTTCGGTGCAAATGGGTCAATCGGTCAGGAGGCGGGGTACAGGTAGACCCGCAGTACGGAATGACAACAGTAGATCTCAACAATCTTGGGTACACAGACGAACCATTCGTCCTAGCCAATGATGTGGCGCATGTTTTCTATGTGAAGGACATGTCTACCAAACCGAGAAAAATAAAAGATAAGGAAGCGAATACATCATACGATGAGCCAAAGCGCCACATAGTTCTTTCAGGGAAAAGAGACATCATGGGAGTGGAGGGCAAGACAGACATGTCTGAAGATTATGAAAAGTTTCATGAAATTCCTCCCTTCAAAGTGAAGGCTGACCCAAGCACCCTGTTAAACGATGAAGATTATCCATGGTTACGGCGCAATAAGCAAGGGACACGCGCGAAGAAAAAGTGAAGACTTTCTCTCCACAACTATTCTGATGATGGCTTTGATCTAGAATATCACTGCAGTTACATGTCAAGAAATGAAATGCCTTTTGTAACATATGAGTTTTCGTCCTTTTCAGAGTTCATTTGTACTGTTTTTCAATTTCAGGGTCCATTTTGTACACGAAGTGCATCCAGTTTTTGCCATAACCCTCTCAACTTTTTAACACATGCTATGAGGGTGAAATGATGATACCATGCCAACTTTCAACCTTTTCAGAGTTCATTTGTAGTGCTTTTTAATTTCTGGATCATTTAGCTCAAAAAAAAGATTAAATGCATCAAAAGAATGAACTAAAAAGCTTTTATAAAACTCTAATAGCAAAAAGAATGAACTAAAAAGAATCAATTAATTTTTTTTGTTATGATCAACTAAAACAAAACTATAATATTCTTCAAGAGCAAAAAGAATCAACTAAAAAGCTTTTATAAACCTCTAGTTATTATAAAAGTATTTTTGAAACTAAAACTATATAAAATTTATGCAACTAAAATTATGAAAGTATTTTTTGTTCAAAACTTTAATAGCAAAAAGAATTTTCATAAAGTATTTTTTGTTAGAAACTTTAATAGCAAACTAAAATAACAAAATTTGTTTTTGATTAAAACACCCATTTAAAATAACCTAAAAATTACCAAATTGAATATAATGATAAAACACACTAATATTAAACAACAGGAAAAAGAATCACTCAAAAATCTATTTTTAAAGTAAAGTTATTCACAAACTAGTGATTCACACAAATTTCAAAGACTCTAAGTATTTAGCTGTAAGTAGAAACAAAAGAAAATAAATAAAGCAAAAAACAAAACAAAAATACTGGAAAAGAGTAAAAAAAATTAAAAATATGCCGCCTACTGGGCCACCACGGCCTGCATACGACTAGAAACCCAACACGCTAGTTGGGCCAGGATGCAGGCCCGCAGCAGGCCCAGTAGGCCCACAGGCAGAGAGAGGGCGTTTAGGCCCGTAGGCCTGCATAAGAGAGGAGCTCGAGAGGGCTGGCGCAGCCGCGCTTATAAACCACTCTCGACGCCTCTCAGCTAGCGAGGTGGGACTAAACATCCACCCGCCCGACGCCGTGCCAGCCGCAGCCCTTTAGTCCCGGTTGGTGGCACCAACCGAGACTAAAGGCCCCCCTTTAGTCCCGGTCCGAGCCACCAACCGGGACTAAAGGGTTGTGCTTCCCGCCCTTTGCGCTGCTGAAAATGATCTTTAGTCCCGGTTGGTGGCTGCAACCGGGACTAAAGGGGGTCCTTTAGTCCCGGTTCCAGCCACCAACCGGGACTAAAGGTGGGCTATATAAGCCAACACTTAGGAAATTTTCCCCAAATCTCACTTCTTCTTCCCCCGACGCTGCCAGGCTGCTCCGCCCGGTCCTTGTCGCCGCCGAGCCCTGCCCCCAACGCCGCCAGGCTGCTCCGCCCGCTCCTCGTCGCCGTCCCTGCCCTGACCCCGACGCCGGCCGCCGCTCCCTGCCCTGACGCCGCCGAGCCCTGCCCCGACGCCCGCGGCCGCTTTCCTGCCCCGACGCCACCCCCAGTGAGCTCCGCCCCCTTCCCCTGCGCTGCCGCCGCCGCCCCTGTGCTCTCTGCTAGCCACACTTAGCATTTTTTTTGTTCTTAAAATTTTTTATGTTCATAGATTTTTTTGTCCATGTATGTATGTATGTATGTATGGATGGATGGATGGATGTATATAGAAAATGTTAATATGATGAATTTTTTTTGTTCATAGAATTTTTTTTGTTCATAGATTTTTTATGTTCATAGAATTTTTTTGTCCATGTATGTATGTATGTATGGATGGATGGATGGATTGATGTATATAGAAAGATGCTTACTCTATGTAGATGTATGTATGTATGTTTATGTATGTATGTATATGTATATGTATATGTAGATGTATATGTATATGTATGTATGTATGTATGTATGTATGTATGTATGTATGTATGTATGTATATGTAGATGCTTAGTGTATATATATGTATGTAGATGTATATGTATGTATGTATACTTTAGTATGTAGATGTATATGTATATCATAGCAAAAAAAAAGATGTATTCCCGGATGTTATCCCCCTTCACCTATATCGTGTAGTGCCGCGTTAGAACACCCCTAACTCTCTCGGGAATTCAACATATCCCCGATAACTTCGACATGAGGGGGGGTCGTTAAAACATAACCTCGATAACTTCGACATGAGGGGGCCGGGGGGGGGGGGTGTTCGTTAAAACATAACCCCCTAGAAGAAAGAGCGTTGTCGATCTACCCCCTCCCGCCCCTACCCGTAATTGTTATGTATAATACTATATATTGGCGTCTAATTCACCGGTCTTACCTCAGTGAACCGAAGGGACTTTATTTATTCGGTAGGCGGCCGGCATAGGTCAATGTGGTAGAATGGATAGTTCGATCTCTTGCATAGCGATTATTTTTTGTAAAGTGTCCTCTCCTGAAAGTATAACCCCGATAACTTCGACATGAGGGGGGACGTCGGACATGCATGAGAGAGGCGGTCCGCAAATTAAGTATATCCCCCGATAACTTTGCATGATGTTTGCGACTAATCCATTGCTCATATATGCATATGATTCCTTGTTGTGATTAGCTAGGTCTATGTTTGCCACTAATCCATCTCTCATGGTTGTATATTGCCATGTTGTAACATTTCCAGAAACTATGGACAGAGACTTAGAAAAAGAAGAGTTGTTGGGAGATATAATCCGCGACGGAGGTGATCCCTTGTCGTTTCTCAATGACACCGATGGTGAGGAAGGAGATCATGACGGCTCCGGTGATCGAGTGGAGGAGGAAGGAGATCATGACGGCTCCGGTGACCGAACGGAGGAGGGAGCCTTAACTGTTGCAAAGTCCGGCGAGGTATATATACATATATTAATTAAGCCTCTGCTGACTTGATGCATTAATTGTTTTGTATGTACATATATTAACGCTTCTTTCTTCTTTTAATTAGCCCTCCGGATCGAGCCAAACTTCCGTAAGGAGACGAGGCCCGAAGAAAAGGTTGCGCCAGGATGAAAGGTTCACGATCGAAGAAGTCCGTCGAGATGGCCAACCGATTGCTCCCAAGCGGAGCAGGGACACATTTATACATCAGTGCGGAGTGGTTGTTAGGGACCGCGTCCCGATCAGCATCCAAGAATGGAATAAGAAGAAGGACCCTGAAGTTTCTTATGTCCAGGATAGACAAAAAGATGATCTTTGGACCTCGCTGATGACAAATTTCAGCCTACCGCCAGAGGCGGATCCGAATAAGGTCAAGGCGTTTGCTCTTAAGAAGATGGCAGAACTATTCAAGAACTGGAAGAAAGATTTGAACAAAAAGTTTGTCGAGAAAGACAAGACTCCAGAATTCACCGGTGCATATGAGAAGATAAAAGATCACTGGCCCGCTTTTGTGGCCTACAAGAAATCGGACAAGGGCAAGCAAAGGTCAGCGACAAATAAGCCAAATGCTGCAAAGAAGAAGTATCACCATGTTACGGGGTCAAGTGGCTACAGCAAAGCCCGGCCTACGTGGGACAAAGCTGAGCAAGACCTGCTTGCTAAAGGGGTCCAACCAGCGACATTGCACTGGCCAGATCGGTCAATGACTTGGTTCTTCGGGGTTGGGGGAACTTTGGACCCAGACACTGGGGAGTGTGTTTGGACGAAAGCTCAACTTGCAATACCCGTCAAGAAGCTTCAAGAAGCAATCCAGGCAGCGCAGGAAGGGAGGTTACATCCCGACAGAGAGAATGACGAGCTGACACATGCCCTCGGGAATCTTGAACACTCTGGACGAACACGAGGCACATCAGGCTCCGTTCCGTGGAAGGATGGGTTTCCCGACAGCGATGGTTATAGAAGCCGACAGAGAAAGAAGAAAGCGGAAGCAAGCGAAATGCAGAAGATCAATGCAAGATTAGCGAAACTAGAGGAACTTGAGAGCCAGCGAGCTACCGGCCAACCATCTCAGCGGCACGAAGATCCTTCCTTCGACACTGCCCCAGAAGCTACCCCACCATCTCAATGGAGAAGCAGCGTGGCTTCCACGGAGCTCCTTCAGCCTGATATCACGGCTCCTCGCTACCCCGTGGATAGTATCACGCAGGCTGAACATTGTGTGCTAATGGCGAAATGCCAGAACCTGACCTTGAAGGCGGCGGTCGGCTCTGTTTTACCTCCTCGAACTGAGGGAACTTTCCATTGCCGTCCGATTCCACATGGCTATGCTATTGTCATGGTGGATGAGATAATGGCGGGATTTGAGGAGTTGGAGCTTGACTACCCTACAGGTGAAGGGGAGGATCTTCTGGAAAATGCCTTAAGGAGTACCTGCCTATGAAGAAAGGAGTACATCAAGCTTCCAAACTGGATGCCGCCTCAGCAGATGCAGCCGGACCCTCAGCAGACTCCTCCTCACAGTCCAGTTGTGCTATCTCCGCTGCCTGAGTCGTCTCCGGCGCGTCATCCGTCTCCGCCGCCTCAGTGGACTCTAACGGGGGAGGCCCCTCAGCAGAGTCCTCCTCCGCCTCAGCTATCTCCGGCGCGTCAGCCGTCTCCGCCTCCGCAGCTGTCTCCGGCGCGTCAGCGGTCTCCGCCGCCTCAGCGGGCTCCGGCGCGTCAGCAATAGCGGAAGAGAGCCGCCGCCGCTCCGGCGGCTAGCAGTACAAAAGGCGGGAAGAAATTCAAATATGGTCCAAGCCTCAGGGTTCCTCCAAAGTTACCATATGAGAGGACTGACGAGGAAAACAAGGACATCAGTGCTTCAAGACGAACAAGTGGGAAAACAATTCCCCAGCTCGGCGAACAGGAGAAGCAATCGTGCCCCCCGCTCAAGGTGTCTAGCGATATCGCTAATCATCCGGGGCTACTGCCCGGTACCACTCTTGGTGATTACATGGGCGATGATGTACAGTTTGAAACGGCTGAGGTAGTAAAGATCTTTAGATACGAGCACGGGAAGCCTCTCGTCAAACCTGATCATCCTCCTCTAACAACGATGATGCGAAGATTGCATGAGTGGTACTTGGAAAGCTGCAGGAAGAATGGGTCCGATAGTTTGATGGTGAGAATTAAAGATGAGCACGACCTCATTGGAGTTGACCTGATGCCTGTTGAATTTGTGGAGTTATTTCAGTTATTCAATCAAGAGACCCTCGACAAACAAATCATGACTTGCTACTGTCTGTAAGTATTACTTCTGTAATTAAGTCTATAGCTCAGCTCGTTCATTGCATGTATATATAATTATCCTCACTATATTATGCAGATTGAAGATCGTCGAATGCCCAAAAAGACAAATCTATGACATTGGGTTCATTAGCCCAAATACCGTAAATGAATGGACGGTACAAAATAATGTTAAAGAAACCGAGGAAAACTTGCTAAAAGCGTTCCTTCGACATCAAAACAAAAGGGAAATACTCTTTCCTTACAACTTCAAGTGAGTGTTACTGTCTTCTGCATATTCGGTTTCGCTTACTCGAGGTTAAGTACTGTAATTGATGAGTTATGCGTGCGCAGGTTCCACTATATTCTGCTATCCATTAAGCTTGACGGGGGAGTAGTAACTGTCTTAGACTCGAGACGTAAAGATCCCAAGGATTATGCGGACATGACTGCAATGCTCCAGAAGTAAGTTCAATCAATACCGAGACCATATCGGCAACTTTCGTTCATTTCCTGATATCAAGTAATCATTTTCTTTGCCTGGCAGGGTTTGGAAACAGTTCACCGGACAGGTTCCGGGTCTGAAGAACGAGCTGCGATTTACACACCCCAAAGTAAGTAGTACTAGCTAGTTCCGCGCATCTCTCATTGATTCTAGTTTCATCAATACCATTATCGTGCTTGATTATCAGTTTGATTGAACTCTATTCTCGTAAAGTTCTTGTGGCAGGAACCCGGGAATAATTTATGTGGATACTACGTTTGCGAGTACATTCGCCACAGGACCTCTGAGCGGGGCAGATCTGAAGAACAATTTGAAGTATGTAAACAATATTCACAATTTTATTTTATTACCATCAATTGTGTTGAGTTTCATTCATATATATGTATTGACCCCCTTCTTTAAATTAGATCTCGCAGATGCGGGATGAACTCCTACCACATGATCGCATACGAGCAATTCAAGAGGAATTGTCGGGATTCTTTCTTGACCACGTCATACATGAAAAGAGAGAATACCATACGGAAATTCAATGGGAGTTTGGCGCTTGATGATGTCAGGGATGTTATATTGTATATATGTAGTAGCGTCGGATAGATATACGAAAACTTGTTGTTCGACCAAGCACGGAGAAAGAGAGGTCACTTCTCTCTGTATATGTTCATGACGATCTTGTGTAATTAATGGTTTCCTTCATTTGCTTACTAGCTAGCGTCGAGTTCTCTCTATATGTAGTAGCTAGCGTCGACCAAGCACGGAGAAAGAGAGGTCACTTCTCTTTATTAGCTAGCTAACACAATATGAAACCCCTAAACCCTCCAAAACCCCTAAACCCCCCTTTCAAAAAAAAAACCCCAGCGCCTGCGAGCTGCTGACGCGTGGCTGCCTTTTGGTCCCGGTTGGTGTTACCAACCGGGACTAAAGGTCCTCCTGCCTGAGTGCTGCGCAACGGCCACGTGGAGACCCTTTAGTCCCGGTTGGTGTTACCAACCGGGACTAAAGGTCCTCCTGCCTGCGCGCCCCACAGCGGCCACGTGGAGCACCTTTGGTCCCGGTTCGTAGGCCAACCGGGACTAAAGGTTTTAAGCATTAGTCCCGATCGTTTTGTCCCGGTTTCAGAACCGGAACTAAAGGCCCTCCGGAACCGGGACTAAAGGCCCTTTTTCTACTAGTGACACTTGAAACACGTTCTGACGGTACACTACACATACAGTACAATACAAGTCTGGACATGCATGCCATTTGCCATGGTACGTGGTGTCGGTGGCTTGGCGCCCAAGGATGGAATCGTGCGAGAGGGAAAACGTACGGTTCGGACGATGACGTGATGTGATGTGCAAGAGCGACACGATGAGGATCGGATCGGAGTCCCGTGGCTGTCATGCATGCGTGGCTGGATGCGGTCGCCTCCCTCCTTCGTCGTGTCGTTAATTACGCCGCTGAAAATATTAGGAGCTGAGAACGCCAGCTTACTGACTGAGTGACTGATCCAGCTTACTGACTGAGTGACTGATCGGTGAACCTGCGAGAGGGAATAATAATCAGTCGGCAAAGAGAATCTTTAATGGAAAAGGTGCACGCCCGGACAGGACAGAACCTCTCTCGCGTCAACCCTCCGAATCATCATCACCGGCCGGCGTTGCATGACATGACAGCCACGGAACCTTAACCTGCGGCCGTTTTCTGCCGTCCGGCCGATGGAACCTCCGTCAGCGATGACGTCGCCTCGCTGCCGTCAGCGGTGATCGTCGTCCCCGTTTCCGTTTGGACCAGCCGTTTTAAATGGCTCCGCCCGTTTCCTCCTTCGGCCAGGAGTTAATTTTCTGGCGGCGCGAGTGAGAACGTCGGCGTGATTTATGAATGAGTGCGTTACCGATGGGGGAATTTGCCTTTTTTTTGGGATGGCTAGCTCATGGCCGGCGCGCCGTCCATAACCTGCAACCTGCCGCGCGTCGGCTCGATTGGTCGATCGATCTCATCTACCGGACAGAGAATAGTCAATGCATTTCCTCGGCGAGGTGACAACGACATGCAACGCCGGCTGTTAGGCAGTAAAAAAAATTCAGGCTTGCAGGACGGTGTACCCCCAAAAGAAAATTAAAACTCTCCATGGAGCCTTTGGTCGCTACTCCCTCCGTTCAGGTTTATTAGGCCCCCTCACATTTTGAGCTAAAGTTTGACCAACAAATTTAACTAACAAAATATAAACTGCTCCTACATGTCACAAAAATTATACCATCGGGAAGCTCTTTCAAATACAAATCTAACAATGTACTTTTTATAGCATATACTTTATATTTTATTATACATATGGATGGTCAAAGTTTGGCTCAAAATACTAGACGGACTAATAATAAACCTGGACGGAGGTAGTACACCCGTACGTGCCAGCCACGACGTGACCAGTCGACGAAGCACGAGCACACACCAGGGCCTGCATGTGATGTCGTACGTACTTGAAGGAAGACACTAATTAATTTACACGGAGCATGCATGCATGCATGAGATGCCGACGTCGACGTGTTCGAACGCCCAAGTCGATGTTTCAACGATGAGGCCAAGCATGCCATGCCCCATGTCAATTATGTGATGTGCGTATAGCACAAGAAGAACGCATGTAATTAACCTCAATGGACAAGCCCCCGCAAAAAAAAAAAAAAAAAAAAAAAAAAAAAAAAACCCTCAATGGACAAGAAGGTCGATCGATGAAGGATCAATGCGGTAGTAATGAAGCATTGCTACGTCAAGTCGATCCGGCCGGGCACGTGTATAGCCTAAGACTAGGTAGCATGTGTCGGTGGCTTCGTCTTGAGGAATATCAATGCGGTAGAGGGTCCGATTTCGACCAGGCGTACGAGTTCAATGTTTTTTTAGACTTTACTCTTTTGCCGCCGGAGACAAAAAGCCATCGTCAACCTCCGATGAATCAGCATCACCGGCGTAGACGGAAGGACACCTAACCTGCGGCCATTTTCTTGGGCGCCGCGAGCTGGATACCTTGGCCTTTTGTTTAGTTCTCACCGACGACGTCGCCTCGTTGCTGTCAGCAGTGACATGCACGGCGCTGCGTCAGCGGCATCCTTGACATTTCCGCTCACCGGCCGTTTCAACGGAGGCTTCCGGTTGCATAGGAGTGCATCCATGCGCTCGAGTCGCTCATTGGTTTCCGGATCTCCAGGCGAAGGTTTTCCCAAAATTGACCTGGTCCCAATCCTCCCGTTTGACATTTTTTCCCGGCCTCTCCATCTCCATTGACGTGGCATGCATCGTACATAACCAAAACATAAGAGTTACGGAGTAGTTTTTTTAGGGTAAAACAGAAGAGTGAGTTATACTCCAATTATAGAAGAAAATATCAACATCTTCAATACCTAATAGATAAAATAAGAAGATACTTTTCATGATGGATCAAATGATATAAATTTGATACTATAGATATTGATATATTTTTTCTAGAAACTTGGTCAGACATGCACACATTTTACTTTTTTAAAAACTATAATACTCATATTTTGAAACGGAGGGAGCATGTAATATTTTTTGCGAAAGGCCTAAGGCCATATATTAAGTATCACGTGTCCTTACAAACATATCCTTACATTAAAAAAATTACAATGAGTGAGTCTTTCCCTTTCTTTGAGGCTTCCATGTACCACTCATGCAATCTTCGCATTTATGTTGGTAGAAACCATTCCTCCTCAGGTTTGACGAGAGGCTTCCCGTGCTGGTATCTGTATGCTAACTCAGCCGTGGAGAACTCTACCCCGCTTAAGAATTGAGCAAGAGTGGCCGCTACCTTCGGATCATAATCCTTATCGGAAAACACGTTGAGCGGGGGGCACGATTGGTTTTTCTGTTCTCTGAGCTGGGGAATTGTTTTCCCCCTTGCACTACTACTACTTCCCGACCGCTGCTGTTTATGTGACTTCATAATAGAGCGGTCATAGTTTGATGGCAGCGGAGGCGGTGGTGGTCGCGTAAGGTTTTCCAGAAACAGCTTCGTTTTTGTCGGATCTATTTTCTCCTTTGGCTCGGGCCGTTTCGGTGCAAGCTGGCGTTTCACATCGTCATCCACGAGCTTCTTGACTTCCTCATCACTCATTTCGTATGGTAACTTGGCAGGAGCCTCCTTGACGCTGTACCTTGTACCTGCTCTGGATTTCTTCGCAGTTGTAATACTAGCCGCCGGAGCGGCGGTTCTCTTCCGCTTATCCACCCGGTGCTGAGGCGGCGGAGCCGGCGGAGTCTGCTGACGCGGCGGAGACGGCTGAGGCGGGGGAGTTTGCTGAGGCGGCGGAGACGGCTGAGGCGACGGAGATAGAGCTGGATTGCAACTCTGAGGAGTCGATAGCCTTGGCGTCCAATGTGGAAGCACGATGTGTTCGTTTTTCCATAGAATGGTAGTTTTTCTGGCATCTCCCAGTTCAGTCTCCCCTTCACCTGTAGGGAAGTCAAGCTCCAGCTGCTCAAATCCCTTGATAACTTCATCCACCCCGACAACAACATAGCCATCTGGAATCGGAGAGCAATGGTAAGTTCCATTACCAGGAGGTAAGGCAAAGCCGACCGCCACCTTCACGGATATGTTCATGCATTTCACATGTAGCTCACAATTTTCCCTCTGCGTGATATCATCCACGGGGTAACGAGGAGCCGTGATATCATCTATGGGCCGAACAAGCTCCGTGGAAGCCACGCTGCTTTTTCGCTGAGATGATGGGCCGGCAGTATCGAATGCAGGATCTTCGTGCCGCTGAGATGGGCCGGTAGCTTGCTGGCTGGTAAGTGCCTCTATTTGCTTCTGCTGCTGCTCTAATTTTTCTTCTATCTTCTGCATCCGGTCTACATGCTATTTCTTTTTTCTCCCTCGGCTTCTATAAGTCTCACTGCAGTCGGGAAACCCAATCTTCCACGGAACGGAGCCTGATGTGCCTCGTGTTCGTCCACTGTGTTCAGCATTCCCGAGGGCGCGTGTCAGCTCGTCGTTCTCTCTGTCGGGATTGAACTTCCCGTCCTGCACGTCCTTCATTGCAGCTTTAAGGGCTTTGAGGGGTGTTGCAAGTTGATCTTTTGTAAAAATACACTTCCCTATTTCTGGGTCCAACTTTCCCCCATGCCCGTAGATCAAGCCTTTGCCCGTTCGGCCCACTCTAATGTCTTTGGATCGATCCCTTTATCAATCAGGTCGTTCTCAGTTTTCTCCCACTTAGGCCTAGCAACCTTGTAGCCACCTGACCCCATAACATGGTGATATTCCTTCTTTGCCGCATTTTGCTTATTTATTTTTGACCTTTTCTTAGCTTCATCCGATGTCTTGTACTCTACAAATGCGTCCCAGTGATCTTTTATCTTCTCGTATGCTTCGGTGAATGTTGGAGTCTTGTCTTTCAGGACATAGTCTTGGTGCAATCTTTTCTTCCAATTGCAGAATTGTGCGGCCATCTTCTTAAGAGCCCACGCCTTGACTTTTGACTCTATAACTTTATTATTTGGATCTACCTCTGGCGGTAGGGTGAAATTTGTCATGAGCGTATTCCAAAGCGTTTCTTTGGATCTATCGTCGACATAAGTAACTCTATCCGCCTTTGGCTTATTCCATTCTCGAATGGTGATCGGGATGCTTTCCCTAACAATAACTCCGCACTGACTTACAAATCGGTTTGCGTTCCGCGCAGGACCAATCGGTTTGCCATCTTCACGGACTTCTTCGATCTTGAACCTTTCATTTTCGCCCAACCTTTTTTTCGGGCCTCGTTTCTTTATAGAAGATTGGCTCGATCCGGAGGGCTAAAAGAAGAAGGAAGCGTTAATATATGTATATACAAATCAATTAATGCATCTAGTCAGCAGAGGCTTAATTAATATACCTCGCCGGACTTTGTAATAATTAAGGTTCCAACACCGGAGCCGTCATCTTCTCCCTCCATTCCCTCACCGGAGCTGTCATCTCCTCCCTCTATTCCCTCACCGGAGTCGTTCAGAAACTGTGAGGTGATATCATCATCTCCGTCGCGGATTATTGCCCCCAACATGTCTTCTTCTTCTTCGTCTCTGCCGTGTTCCATAGTTTCTGCAAAGACTTGCAAGTTATTTCAATGCTATAAACAAATTATTAAAACAAATTCACATTTCCATGTCTATTTGCATCTCGATTAAAAAAATCACATTATTAAAACAAATTCACATAATATCACTAATACATCTCGAATAATCCAGTTAATGCAATAATATTATCATATAATATCACTAATACATCTCGAATAATCCAGTTAATGCAACAATAATATCACATAATATCACTAAACATCTCGCCCAATCAAACTGGACGTCGACTCCCGGTTCCTGAGCCGCGGGCGGTGAACACCCAAAGAGAAGGAACCATCACAGGATCATAGCTCGGGTGAGATCCCTGAAGAAACTGCCAGGTATTGGAGAAGCTGTCGTCCAACGCAACCATGTAGCGACGGACGTGCTCGTCCTCCTCCCTGACACGACGACGTACCACCCTCTCGGGGGCCGGCTCCCTCTGCACCGATAGTGGCCCACGCGACCGCCACCAAAGAAGCTCCGGGTCGACGACGAGACCCCGATTCCTCACCAAGTTGCGCCCCCCGGAAGGTAGCACCTCCCAGTGCCAGCCCGGCGGAGCCCAGTCCCGGACATGGCGCCTCTCAAACTGGTTGTCGCCGCCGAGTCGACGACGAGGATGCGGGCCGGGCATCGTCACCGAGAACAAATTCCTATGAAAACAAATCAGGAATTGTAGCTCACCCTCGGATGTAGAGGATGTAGTCGATCAGTGGAGGGACGATCGTGGACCAACAGCTCCAACGTCGACGATCACTCCACGGAGATGCAACACCATAAATCCTGTAAATCAAAACGACACGCTACAGGAACTATATGGGCACAAACTTGATATGCACTTAAAGTAGAGATGACATGCTTCAATTCATCTTTACGGTCCAGGTTCATAAACATCATGATTAATTGACTATGATCCATGCAAAATGCAACATTCTGAAACAGATCATGACTTAGTGAAAAACTGGGCATATGCATGAGCAGAGTTAAAATGATGGCATCAAAAGGTTCATGTACATATCATGGAGCCCAAATATTACAACATGGCATAAACATAGGAGCAACAGGTTTATGGGAATCATCAAGGCAATATACAACCATGAGATAAGCTGTTTTTCAGACTTAACATCAGGATGCACTTTTGCAACGTAGATTAACACATCAAGATGAACTCTATTATGCATGCAAATGACACCATCATGCAGAGCACGAAGAGTAGCACATTTTACATATATAAATCATGTTCATAGGACCAACATGCACAAAGTTACACACACCAAAAGAATGCAATATGATATTTGGAATCTCAGGGACTTAGCAAAAATGTACGTAACTAAAAGCAAATGCTTGAGGGACGGAGAGGCGAACCTGGACGCCGGACGTCGAGGCAGCCTGACGGCGCGCGCGTGGAGGAGCGCCGGCACGGGCTCGGGCAGCCTGACGGCGCGCGCGTGGAGGAGGGCCGGCACGGGCTCGGGCGCGCGGCGCGTGGAGGAGAGCGGCGACGTCGAGGGGGCGCGTGCGCGCGGAGGAGCGGCGGCGGGCAGCCTGACGTCGCCGGCGTGTGGAGGAGAGCGGCGGGCAGCCTGACGGCGTCGCGTGGAGGCCGGCGGCGGGAGCTAGCGGACGCGTCGAGGGCGCGGTCGATCGGACGAGGGAATGGTGGAAGATTGGGGGAGGGAGAAGGGGCGGTTTAAATACCGCCAGGCCTTTAGTCCCGGTTGGTGCCACCAACCGGGATTAAAGCTTATTTTGGCGGCGGCCAAAAGGGCGCGAATGGGCTAGGCCTTTAGTCCCGGTTGGAGCCACCAACCGGGACTAAACATCCAAATTATTTTAGTTTTGTTTTAAACAGATTCAAAAACTTTTGATTTAATTCTTTTTGCTATTAAACATGCCTAGTTTTGATTTAATTCTGTTTGCTATTAAAGTTTTTAACAAAAAATATTGTATGAAAATTTTAGTTGATTCTTTTTGCTATTGAAGAATATTATAAAATACTTTTTGTTAACCTAATAATGTTATATTTTCTTTTCTGTTAAGTTATTAGTTTTGTATTTTTCTTTGCTGCTAAGTTTTATTTATGACAAAAACTATTTTTGTTATTTGTAGTTAAGTCCTACAGTTCCCTTAGGAGTTTTTATTTGGATTTCCTTGAAGTTTTGTTTTGCTTTCTATTTGCTTTTTCTTATTGTTTTCTTTATTGCTTTATTCATTGATTGTATTTTGATTGCTAGAATGCTTGCTAGAGTGAATGCTTATATGAATGATGCGGCTTATCTGGAATGCTCAGAAGACATTCATATTTTGTTTGGACATAATTGCATTGATTAACTCCTCTGTATAATTAAAATACTAAAAGGATAGGAATAATTGAAAATTCATAACTTAATAAATAATTATTTAAAAATCATGTTTCAAATGCCAAAATGCCCTAGCTTTTTGGTTCAATTCCGACGCTCCGGAGTCCACCTAGGACACCCAAAACACATATATACCCTAACTCTTACAAAGATGACGGTGAAGCCGGTCACATCCCAGAGTGGGATCTTGGGGTATAAAACTTTTTCTTCGCGTGTGTCCCTTGCTTATGATTGCGCCGTAACCATAGAGAATCTTCATCATTTAACAGGATGCTTGGGTCAGTCTTCACTGTGAAGGGAGGAATTTTAGGAAATTTTTCATAATCTTCTGACATGTCTGTCTTGTCCTCCACTCCCACGATGTTTCTTTTCCCTGAAAGAACTATGTGACGCTTTGGCTCATCGTATGATGTATTCGCTTTCTTATCTTTTTTTTCCGGTTTGGTAGACATGTCCTTCACATAGAAAACCTGCGCCACATAATTGGCTAGGACGAATGGTTCGTCTGTGTACCCAAGATTGTTGAGATCCACTGTTGTCATTCCGTACTGCGGGTCTACCTTTATCCCGCCTCCTGTCAGATTGATCCATTTGCACCGAAACAAATAGACCTTAAAATCACGTCCATAGTCAAGTTCTCATATCTCCTCTATATAACCATAATATTTGTCCTTTTCCCTATTGGTGTTTGTTGCATCAAAGCTGACACCACTATTTTGGTTGGTGCTCTTTTTATCTTGAGCGATCGTGTAAAATGTATTCCCATTTATCTCGTACCCTTGGAAAGTCAATACGGTCGAAGATGGTGTCCTGGCCAACAAGTACAGCTGATCTACAACAATGGTGTTATTCATGAGATGTGTTTGCAACCAACCGCCGAAAGTCGCCATGTGTGCACGTGTAATCCAGTCGTCAGACTGCCCTGGGTGTTGGGAGCGTACAATATTCTTGTGTTCATTGATATACGGGGCCACTAAGGTAGAATTTTGTAAAACTGTGTAGTATGCTAGAGTGAAAGAATGCCCGTCTCTACATATTATTGCTTTCGGTCCTAGCGTGTCTTTTTCACTCAGTCTTCCCTCATGCCGCGAACGGCGAACGGCGATGCCCTCGGTGTGCTCCGGCCGAGCCGCCAGCGCTTGTGGCCAGTCAATCGATCGAGCGAGACGTTGGGAATACGGAATAAAACGACGACCTGAGCAGTGTTTTGCAAACCGGTGGATTACGAGCTGAATACAAACTGTAAAGTGAGACCGGGTGTAAAATTTACAACGCCAAAACGACGTTCCAAGTAGATCGCTCGGTTTCTCTTACAGTTGTATGTTTCACGCGTGTAATCCGCTGGAAAACGGCAATCCAAGCGCGGCCCAAAGGCAAAAACGATCCTTGCTCGCCACTCCCGGGCGCTACGTAGCAAAGCCGGCGCGTTGCATCATGTGGTCAGCTTGGTAAGCTATCAACAAAAAAATTTAAAAGCCGGTGCGTTGCATTTGATGAGCACGAGCGCACCTGCATGCGGCTAGGAGGACACGTATACGTCGGTGCGTACGGTGCGACGTTGAAACTTGGAAGGCAACAATCAGTACGTACGGTGCGGGCGTGCGGCGCTGCTGGCGACGTACTACTACGTTGATGTGTTGGACTGTTGGTATGACGGCCGCGCGGTAGGGATGAATCATGCATGAATGCCCATGTGTGATGCATGCGTGTATCAATCAGAAGAACAAAGATAATCTGAACAAGCTAGCTAGCTAGCTCAAGTGTTCAACTTGATCGTCTCGCCCTTGTCGTCCTTGCACATCCGTGTGTACATCTCGATTCAGAAGCGTATGCTCCTCAGCCGGCCGTGGCGTCCAAACTATAGACGGCCTACAAAACTTTTCAGTCTGGCCACACATGACACACGTTCTGACGGTACACTACACATACAAGTCTGGGCATGCATGCCATTTAGTAGTACGATAGAGTAGCATGCAATGCGTTGTTACGTGGTGCTCAAGGATGGAATCGTGCAAGAGGGAAAACGTACGTTTCGGATGGACGATGACGTGATGTGCAAGAGCGACACAACGAGGATCGGATCCGAGTCCCGTGGCTGTCATGCATGCGTGGCTTCTTCCTTCGTCGAGTCGTCGTTAATTACGCCGCTGAAAAATTTACGAGCTGAGAACGCCAGCGTACTGACCGACTGATCAGCGAACCTGCGAGAGAGAAGAAGCAGTACGTATGTCGGCAAGCGAATCTTTGTTTAGGCCAACTCCAGCGCACGACCTCAAACGGACGTCCGTTTGACCCGGATTCTGTCCGTTTGGAGCGGGCAATAGGGTCGTGTCCGGACCTTTTCTGGGATGCGGTGGCCGTGCGCTCAACGCGCGGACGCATCCTTTGGCCGCATCCTGTCCGCCTCCTTATTTCAAACGTAAATATTCGAAACACGGCCCGTAGTTCATGCCAACGGCCCTAGTTCACGCCGGCAACACAGCCAGCCTACACGACCATGCCGGCAACACAGCCAGCAGTCGGCAACACAGACAGCCTCCAAAATGAATAGGTTTGTCGCCGGCACACAGCCAGCGGCCGGCACCCATGCCAGCCTCCAAAAAGAACGGCCACGGCCGAACAGACCACCTAGTTCAGGCCGTCGGCGTCCAACATCTCCTTCTGCCGAGCCTCGAACCAGCTCCTCGTCTTCTCGCTCATCTTGCTCAAGTCGACGCTCATGATCGCTAGCGCCACCTCCTTTGCTTTGGTTGCGGCATTGGTGGCCTCGATGTCGAGCTGCCTCTGCCTGGCCGCGGCATTGGCGGCCTCGATGTCGAGCTGCCTCCTCCATGTCGATCTTCCTCTTCTTGGCCGCCTCCTCCATCTCAAGCTTCTTCGTTTGGAGCTCCATGTATTGCTTCATTTGCTCCTCCTTGCCTTGTCGCTTTTTCTCGTCCCTCACTTCCTTTTGAGACATCATGCCGTGCAAAGTCTCATGAAAGGCAAAGGATGCCGCATCACGCTTGTCGTCCATCTTGGAGTTGGTCTTGCCCCTCGGCCTCTTCAACGCCTCACCATCTCCACCTCTGGCGAACGCGTCCGTCTTCTTGCCTCTCTTCCTTTGAAGTTCGCGGTATTGATCTTTGAACTTAGGGCAATTGTTGATGATCGTCCAACAATGCGTAAGAGTGAATGGCTTGTCATTGTGTCGGGCCTTGAATGCTTCCAAAGATTGAAATGCCTACACGATCAACAACAATTGGACATGCAAACATAGAGAAGGCCGAAGTCACGGCCGTAGCAACGAAAGATAAGAGACCATACCATGTCCCCAATGCCGAGACCACTCACGGGACGTGCTTCAACGCTCTCAAGTGCGGCACAATACTTGTTGCATTCTTGTTGGATGAACAACCACCTCTTTTGAATCGAGGTGATGCCACGTTCGCTCGCAAATTGGTAGGGCGGAAACAACTTCCTTTCATGGAATGTTTTGTGAACCCTTGTCCAAAAAACAAGTCCCTTTTGTTGCGCACCGATCATCGGATCTTGGCCAACCTCCATCCAACTTTCGCAAATCAACTTGTCCTCATCTTGTGAGTATGATCCCGTACGAATGCTCTTCCTCTTCTTTTGTGCTTCCGCTCTTTGGGTGAGCTCGTCGATGAACAATGGCTGGCCCGCAATATCGATGCCTTCCTCTTCTTCTTCATCACCTTCACCTTCGCAATAGATGTCATCATCTTCATGCCACGAGTCACCATGGTCGTCGGCCTCAAAGTCTTCATCGGCAACGTACTGGCCGCGGCCATCCTGACTCTGGGTCTCCTCGGGATCGAAGGTATCGCCATGCCCACCCATCTGGAAGGCCTCGCCACGGCCCTCGTAGATGACATTCTCCATGAACTGGGCGCAGAAGGGGTCCTCGACCGTTGGCGTTGGTGTTGGCATTTCGCCGAACAGGACGCGGGGCAACGGCATGGTGGCCGTAGACGGCGGCCGTGCTTGCTTTCTTTGCATCTCGACGGACGGGCGGCCGCCGCTGCTGGACCCCGGCGTGACGTTGAGGTCGATGACGGCCGAGGGGCACGGGGTGGACGGCGCGATCACGCCAACGTCCGGCGACCCCGAGAAACAGGTCTGGCCTTCGTACCTTGGCGGAGGAAAACCGGGCGACAATGGCGTGGTCGACGACGTCGGCGAGGGGCACTGTGGAGGCCGGGCGACCGACGAGCCTGTGCTCGTGGCCGGCGCGCCGTGTGTAACCGGCAACCTGCCACGCCCACGCCCCGCCTCCATCAATCGATCGATCTCGTCTACCGGACAGAGAGCAGTCACTGCACTTCCTCGTCAAGGTGACGCAACGCCAGCCAGGCAGGTAGTAAAAAACGTGTCAGCCATGGCAGGACCAGGACGGACGGCAGGAGGTGGCTGCGATTTCCTTGCTCGCTCCTTCTTTTTTTTTCAAATGCGAAATTACCGAAACCCTGAAGAGTTATCTTTTGTTTTCGTTTTCATCAATTTTGTATTGCTTTCTTTTTCACTTTTACTACAAATTCAATCGTATGTCTTTCATTTGGCTTCAGATCGAATTTTATGGCCGTCCGATCATGCACGAACCTCAATGCCGTTGCATCCTTTGGTTTCTGTTTTCTCCGACCGCGTGTCGGGCTGAGGAGGGGGGTGTGAATGGAGGTGACCTACTGGCGAGGTGCGCGGGGGGGGGGGGGGGGGGGGGGGGGGGGGGGGGGGACTCTCCCATTGGCACACCCAAACGAGCGGCTGTCGGCGGGGTTGGAGGGGTCGACGCCGGGGAGAAAGGTACTACCAGCTTCTCCCCCTATTTTCCGTTCTGCTCAGCGACATTGTGTTCTCCATCGACCACGTTCGCATCATCTCATCCGTCGGTTGTTATCCCGCCCGTAGTTTCACGATGCGCGCCACCTACTCGGCGAGCTCCATGGGGATTCGGTTCTGTGCACTCTGGCCCCCTCCCATGGGGCAGGACACGAGCTCCACTGTTGAACTGCAGGGGAAGCGCGTCTTTGTCGTTACCTTAGCAACTAGAATTGGATTTTACTAGCTCCCCATGAGGGATACGGGTCACCATCATTCCCCTATCATTTGGATTTCGCTGCTAGCTCTACGTATGAGGGAACTGCACATTTTCAGTCACGAAACCGTAACCATTTTTAGTGTTAATTAGTTTCTGTTTTTCTGTTTTGTTTCTTGTTCCTGTAAGAGGTTGGCAATTGTAATCCTGGCCGGTTGTTGGCTTTGTTAATTCAAAGCCGGACTCGACTTGAGCCTTCGTTCTAATAAAAAAAAAACATAACTATTTTTAGTGTTCTTCACAAGTGAGATATACTGTTTTCAGTGATGGGAAAACTATGTATATCATGATCTACTGTTTGATTGAGCATCAGAGAGTGTTCCAGTGTCGATTTTCTGCAATATATCTTGTTTTCTTCGTTCATTTTTGCTGACATTCTCTACCGATATGCATTTCTCAAGACCATGCACTTTAATCTTTTGAAACTTTTCCCACAACTATTCTAGTTAGGCGGTTCTGCTGAGGTTGCCCGATTTTTCGTTAATTAACCGGGCATTCTCTTCTACCTTTTTTAATGAATCGGGCCCTACGGGACCGCGTTTCGAAAAACAAATCGAAGCAGATGCTCTAGAAGTTGTCAATGCATGTTCAGGGGAAGCAAGATTATGGAGTGAAGCCACGGCTGTCTATGCGGATTGCTTTGTCCTCGCTGGTATGATTGGAAATGTGGAGTTCCTACACTGTCGGAGGGAAGCAAATGAAGTTGCTCACCATTTAGCTAAATTCTCGTATGATAATAACGTCTTCTGTAATTGATCGGATGAACCCCCAGATTTCCTTGTAAACCATCTAGTGAACGATGTACTGATACTACCCAATCAATAAATCAGCCATGATGGCATTCCCTAAAAAAAGGCGGTTCTGCTCTTTTGAACTGATTCATCCAAACATTTTTATACGCCGAGGCCTGAAAAAACACTGCACATATCAGTTCCATGTTATGTACATTATCTAGTTCAGTATTTAGAGGTAGCTTGGTACTGGATTCTTTTTCTTCTTCTCACTTCTTGAGTTTTTTATGAAAAGTAAATTTGAAAAGAAGCAAGGTTGTACAACTCCTTGGTTCATTTTTGTATAAGTATATCTTAGTCTTGAGTCTTGTTTTCAGTTATTACCCCCTCCGTCCCAAAATAATTGTCTCAACTTTGTACTAACTTTCAAAGTTAGTAAAAAGTTGAGACACTTCAAAGTTAGTACAAAGTTGAGACACTTACTTGAAAAGTTAGTACAAAGTTGAGACAATTATTTTGGGACGGAGGAAGTACTTATTAGTCAATGTTTTTTCCTGCCCTGTACATGACTTGATGTTTTTTAGCTATTCAGTCTTACTTGGTCATTCCTCGCTTATTAGTTCCTCGGTCTTTAAACTTGCATGGCTCTTGTAGGACGACAAACACTTATTTTTGGTACTTATTTTTTCAGTATTCATTGTTCATTCATCATTACTTTATTTCCTTCATTTGTGCTTGTGCGTATGCAATCATTCTCACTTTCTTCGGTGCTATTTCTTTTCTTTGGTGTCTTTCTCAGTTTTATTTTTGGATCATTGGTTATAATTCATATATCAGTATTTTGTGTTTAGTCTAGTCTCCATTGTCTTTTTTCATTATGAATTAGTGTGTGTTTCTCATTCATCTTTCTCCCTATTTTCCAGTCCATCAGTGTTCACATTTCAGTTTACTACCAAATATCTCTCTTTCAACGCAGCTTCCAAACATTTAGATCATTGGTCATCATTCAGATATTAGTGTGTTTGGTTTTAGTGTATCATTCGGTCATTGTAATTTATTTTCATTCTTTCATCTTCCTCTAGTTGAGTAGCCCATATTGTCTTTCTTGCCAGTTCAATCACTCATTAGTTATTAGTCATGTTTCGCCATCTATCAGCTAGTTCATCAGTATCTTTAGTTTATTGTGTTCAGATTATTAGTTCAGTTTCTTTGGTATTCATTTCTTTATTCACTTCTTCTTTTATTTAGTGCAGTCAGCATGTTTCAGTTATAATGGAGTAGTAAATCATTGGTATAGTTCTTTATTCGTGCTAGCTGGGCCGCAACGACCACGAGGCTGGACCATCCACGTCGATCGTCGACCTCACCTCGACCGACGATGTCCAGGGTCAGACGGCGAACTCGGGCGAGGAAGAGTAGGAGATGCGACACGGACGTGGCCCACGGCCGGCGAGAATTTAGACTAGGGTCGGTTTAAAACCTTAAATTTTGCAATGTAAAAAATAGCAATATTAATGAAAATACCATGTCCGTTTTTATTTGATACACCGTGTTGAATGACCAGTTTTCCTAAAGCCGTCTGCGGACACTTCCGAACGTGTCCACGGACATTTGTGTGTTTGTTTTGATTTAGAGCGATGGTGATGCCCTACAAGGTTCCACTGAACGGTGCCGTGCCAATTGTCCTTTGACAAAGAGCATTTAGATCAGTCCAGCCCAGAGTAAGTAATTTCGGCCCACGTAAAGGTCTATAAAAGTCCCTGGCAAGCCAGTGTTGGATTCCCTATTTGACGCGAGTTGCCGCAAATTGCCGTCCATTTGCACAGGAGATCGACGAGCGACCGTGATCTCTATAAAGTTCAAAAGGATCCCGGTTTTGGGAACCTTCTTGAAGGTTCCTGGACCGGTTGTTTTTTTCTTTACTAATTTATTTCGGTTTTGTTTTACCTTTTCTTCTCTTTTATTTTTTTGTATATTCACAAGTTTCAAAACATGTTTAAATCTCAAAATTTGTTCGCATTTGTGGAAAATGTTCAGAATTTCAATTTTTTGTTAATGTTTCATTTTCGAAATATCAAAAAATTATTCATGTTTTTAAAAAAATGTTCAAAATTTCAAAATAATGGTCACGTTTTTTTAGAAATTATTCATGTATTTGAAAAATTGTTTGCTCTTTTTAAACAATCTTATAATTTTTTTGAAGAAGTGGAAAAAATGTTTGATCTTCCTCTACTATTAGTTCATAAAGGTTTTGCTCTGCCAAACACTAATGAATGGTCACTATCTCGAGTGACTAGCAACAGGCATTCTACGACAAGAGGTCATAAAGGTTTCGATCTTGTGGAGGTGTAATGTTTCAAAAAAATTAAGCCGCACTATTTGCGCTACAATGTCATTTGCTTGGGTGCCTGCCAATGGGCCGGCCTAGTCGGGCTTGCCTATTGGTCGCGCCTCTGTTTTAACGAAGAATGCGACGTATAGTAGGTCCCAACCCACCAGGGCTATGTCTCGCCCGTACCGATTCCTAATAGGAATGACCTACGTGCGGACGACTACGTGCCGGCCCATTAGTTGTGTCGTATGATGGCTTCGCTAGCGCCGCCTCCAGTCGCTGCGTTCGATCGGTTCAATCCGATTTCCTTTTTTTTTCTTTTTTGTTGCTTTTTTAATCGTTTTTCTTTGTTTTTTAGTCTGTTTTCTTTGGTTTTCTTTTTTCTTCATTATGTTTTCTTTTTTCTTTTTTTCAATAGTTTTATTTGGGTTTTTTATACTATGTTTTTCTTTTTTTCTTGGCTTTATCTATTTTTCTTCTTCGCTTTTCTTTTTTGTTTCATTGTCGGGGTTTTCTGAACACATGTCTACAGTTTCATACACATTGTACATTTTTTGTTTATACATAAAACAATTTTGTATACACATTTAACATCTTTTAAATACATGTTTAGTATTTTTAGAAAAACATGTTTTTAATATATATTTTAAATACATGTTAAACATTTTCTCTACTACATGGTGGAACATTTTTTTAATGATAAAAACATTTTTTTAACTAAGCAAACATTTTGTATTTTTTACAAACATTTTTTGAAAATTTCTCGAACAGATTTTTTAAACTTCCGAAGATTTTTTTTAAACGTGATGTATATGTATTTTGAACGTACAATTGTTTTTGAATTACAAAAAAAATTGTTTTCATTGCGTAAACATTTTTTAAATGCCAACACACTTTTTTTTAGTTGTGTGTCATTTTTTAATTGTCACAAACATTTTTCATACACATGATTAACATTTATACTTTTTTCATTCACGCTATACATTTTTTTGTATACACCATAAATGTTTTTCTCTACATGTTTAATATTTTTCAAATACAAGATTAACATTTTTGTATGTCCTGAAGTTTTTTTTTGAGGGAATTATATGTCCTGAAGTGGTTTTGTAATATTTATATATATTTAGAATATTTCGAAATATAAACAAAACTAGTAAGAACGAAAAAAATGTGAAGGAAAAAAGAAAGAAAAAAAGAAAATCACGCATGACAGCGTGACGCGGCCTGTGCTTACTGGGCCGGCACATAGGGCCTGTTATGATCTCCTATGAACTCCACGATTCTAGCTTCCCAACCCAGCTTCTAACTCCACGCAGCGAGCCAGCTCTGTTCTGCAGCGATCGCTAGCTTCTCTGGTCGCCAGCCCATAATGGGCCGGCTGGAACCAGACCAAGTCACCCAGCCTAGGTAAATTGGCCTAAACATGAGAGGAAACTGTTGGGCTTGTAACCAGTTTTTTCACAGGGAATCCTTCAAGGTCAGCACCGGCGTCGATGCCGTCGGAGAGGGGGACTCGGAGGTTCAGGCGGCGTCCGTCGAGGTCAGCATCGGCGTCGAGGTCGTGTATGTAGACGGTGGGGCTGCTGCGTCGGGGGCGGCGGGGATGCAACCTCGGGGTGGTGTTTTGAACGGGAACCGGCGGGAATGGCCCTATAGATGCCGGATCTGGCGGCGGAGGTGAGCGCCGGTCGGAGAAGGGGGCGGCGGGGGTGGCGGCGGCGGGGGTGGCGGCGGCTGGAGGGTTAGGTCGAGGGAGAGAGAGGAACTGCCTGCTCAAGCGTAATGATTCGAGGGAGAGGGATGACCATATCGACTGGCTATCTGAATGTTTTCTTTAGCGGGGGTAGTTTGGTTGTAAATAGGGGCAACTCTTGTTTCTCGTTTTTATGGAGTTAGGCTAACCGGGCTTCACGTTTTTACACGGGAGGCGGGCTGAGATTCTCAAATTCAGCTTCTACGTGCTAAACCGTTCGGGACAGGTTCACACGAGAAAATTGAGAAGATATAAGCGGGAGGAGATCACAACAGGCCCATAGCCGCGCCCGTTTCAGCCTGTGAGTGATTTATGCAGCCCACCTCAGTCTGTTCCAGTTGCTAATAAAAAACAAAGGACGTCGATAAGGCGCTGACGTTCGCGCTGAGGAAGGGTCATCCCGAACGAATCGTTGCCCACGCAGGGGGGAACGACCGGACGATTTGGTTCGGCCTGGGAGACCTCTCAGCGCGAACACTTCTACAAAGTTATCGCTAATCAAGAATGCAACAAAAAGCCTAACAAAGACGCCAACGTGGGCCTGTTGCACGAGTGACAAAAGAAAAACAGGCCCATTTAGATACTAAAACACGAAAAAAAAAACAGGAAACCCAGCTAAAAAGACTGATAAAAACTTTACAAATAAAAAATGTCACAAAAATCTAGAAAATCATAGAAAAAATAGCTGATGGAAAAATATATATGAATTGCCATGGTCCACCAAAAAATAAAATAAACTTGCCGTGCTAGAAAAAATAAATTTGCCATGGTTTTAAATACAGTTTGAAATTGGTCCAAAAATAATTTGCCGTAGTCACAAAAATTTGCCACTGTCCATACAAATAAATGTCATGATGTATAAAAAGTGAATTTGCCATGCCCATAACCTAAAATTTGCCATGGCGACATGAATAGTAATGCTGCCATCTTGCAAAAAGAAAAGATAATTTTGCCATGGTCCTAAAACTACGCATTGATAGAAAAAAATATATAAGTTTGCCATGGTGGCCAAAAAAGTGATGCAAATTTGTCATGATGGCAAACAACGATTGTAAAACATCATGATGCATACAAACCGATTCCCATGATGCTCCAAAAAAAAGAATCAACTAAATTGCCATGGTTCAAAAAAGTGAGTATTGTCATGAGAGGAATAATTTTGGCCATGCGCAATAAGCTAAGTTCATCGATGATACGTAAAACTAAATTTGGCAAGGTCAATTACGAAATTGACCATGGTCCGTAAACTACATTTGCCATGGTCAATTAATTAAATTTGCCATGGTTAATTGTTAAAACATTGGCATGACTAAATTTAAAATTGCCATGGTACTTAATTAAATTTACCATGTTGCGGTGATCATTTTTCATGGCAATTTTAGAGATGATAATTTGCCAATGAGAAGACAAAACAAGTTTTGCCATGGTACTTGAATTAAAATTGCCATGGTCCATGAACTAATTTTGCCGTGGTCCATATAGTAAGTTTTTCATGTTAGAGAAATAAAAAAATATACATTTGAAGAAATGGTGGCAACTATTTCAAGGATGGCAAGTTTTCCATGTTTTAGAAAAACTTTCAGAATTTGCCATGTCTTAGTGATCGTTTTCCATGGCAATTTTCGATATGTCTAAAAACATGGCAATTTAGACATGTGACTTGAGTTAAACTTGCATGTCAAATCTTTAAAGAAAAAATGTCATTTATGTAAAAAATAATTTGCCAATGATAAGACAAAAGAATTTTGCCATGGTACTTGAATTAAACTTGCCATGGTCCATAAACTAATTTTGCCATGGTCCATATAGTAAGTTTTCCATGTTAGAGAAATAAAAAATAATATACATTTGAAAAAATGGTGGCAACTATTTGAAGGATTGCAAGTTTGCTATGTTTTAGAAAAACTTTCAGAATTTGCCATGTTTTACTAAAATTAAAGTCGCCATGTTTTAGTGATCGTTTGTCATGGCAATCTTAGAGATGATAATTTGCCAATGATAAGACAAAACAAGTTTTGCCATGGTACTTGAATTAAACTCGCCATGGTCCATACTGATTTTGCCATGGTCCATATAGTAAGTTTTCCATGTTAGAGAAATAAAAAATAATATACATTTGAAGAAAATGGTGGCAACTATTTGAAGGATTGCAAGTTTGCCATGTTTTAGAAAAACTTTCAGAATTTGCCATGTTTTACTAAAATTAAAGTCGCCATGTTTTAGTGATCGTTTGTCATGGCAATTTTAGAGATGATAATTTGCCAATGATAAGACAAAACAAGTTTTGCCATCGTACTTGGATTAACTCGCCATGGTCCATAAACTAATTTTGCCATGGTCCATATAGTAAGTTTTCCATGTTAGAGAAATAAAAAATAATATACATTTGAAGAAAATGGTGGCAACTATTTGAAGGATGGCAAGTTTGCCATGTTTCAGAAAAACTTTCAGAATTTGCCATGTTTTAGTGATCGTTTTTCATGGCAATTTTAGAGATGTCTAAAAACATGGCAATTTAGCCATGGGACTTGTGTTAAACTTGCCATGTCAAATCTTTAAAGAAAAAATGTCATTTATGTAAACATTAATTTGCCAATGATAAAACATAAGAATTTTGCCATGGTACTTGAATTAAACTTGCCATGGTCCATAATTTTTTTTGCCATGTTAGAGCAAATAAAAAAATAATATACATTTGAAGAAAATGATGGCAAACTATTTGAAGGATGGCAAGTTTGCCATGTTTTAGAAACTTTTAGAATTTGCCATGTTGTAGTGATCGTTTGTCATGGAAATTTTGAGAGATGTCTAAAAACATGGCAAATTTAATGATGACACAAGCATCTAGTTGCCATGGAAAACACATAACAAAAATCTGTAGTAGTTGCCAGGGGGTATCAAAAATCATAGCAATTTTGCCATGGCGATTGCTCCAGAAACTTGCCATGGCAAGTACTCGTAGCAATTTTGTCCATCGCAACTACTCATAGCAAATACTGCCATGGCAACTACTACAGAATTTTGCCATGGCAATTACTCCAGAATTTTGCCATGGCAAAAACTCGTAGAGATTCTGTCCATGGCAACTACTCGTAGCAAATTCTGCCATGGCAACTTTCGTTCCAACATTCAGTTTGCCATGGTACTTGAAGTAAGTTTGACATGTTGTAGAAATTTCAGAATTTGCCATGTTTTACAATTTGCCGTGTTTTTAGATAAGAGCAACCCTACAGTTGCCATGTGACCATGGTCCCAAAATTTGCCATGGCAAAAGATTGTAGCTATGTAAACAAAAAAAGTGTGATAGCTCTAAATGAGAACTGAACTTACTGCACAAAAATTCAGTTATGTATCGAGGTGGCAAAATGTTTGTGTGTTCTGTAAAATAGCATGGCAAATTTTTATCTATGAGTTTGTCTGTTCGTATTTATCTAAAGATTAGCATGGCAATTTTCTACATCATACAATCTTTCAGCATGGTAAATTATAGGATGATAGCATCCTAATTGTTCGTATGGCAAAACTGAAGAAAAAGCATCAACTCATACCTGAGGAATAACTAAAGCCGGTGATCACGCAATGGCCACGCTGTTAGAGCATCTCCAATAGACGCGCTACCGCGCGGCGCGCTAAATTTTTTTTGCAGCGCCGGAATAGCGTTTTAGCGCGCTGGAGAGGGTGGTTGCTTTTCCAGACGCTGCAAAATTTAGCGTGCCGCTGTAGCGCTTCACCAGGCGCGGTAAAATCCAGCGCGCGTGCCCAGCACAAAAACATTTCCCATTCAACATAGAACCAAGAAGATCAAACACACATAAAATAAATAAACAATAAATAGTTCAATTATTATTACAACTCAAACAAATAATTTATCTTCAATACAACAAATAGTTCATGAACAATACAACAAATAGTCAACAATACAACAAACATACAACATCAAACTAGTTTTGTCGCCCATTCCATGACCACCACACCTCGACTAGATCCTTTTGAAGGTCATCATGCGTTTCGGCACGTCGAATGGCATGATAGGAGGCAACAAAGCAGGCAACCCTCTCAGCCCTCCTCCGCACTCGCACGGGGTGTCCCATCAACTCATACTGAGAATAGTCCAAATCTTGCCCACGCTCGTTCTCGATGATCATGTTATGCATGATCACACAAGCGTTCATGATGTACCAAAGGATCTTTTGATCCCAAAATCTAGCCGGTCCTCTCACAATAGCAAATTGGGCTTGCAAAATCCCAAAAGCTCTCTCTACAGCTTTCCTATCCGCCGCCTGAGCATTGTGGAAATCAAGATTTTTCTTACCTTGCGGTGCTGTCAACGGCTTCACAAATGTTTGTCACCTTGGGTAGATGCCATCCACAAGATAGTAGCCATAGTTGTATGTATGGCCATTTGCTACAAACTGCACCAGTGGAGTTTCACCATTTGCAATCATATTCATGAGTGGTGACCGTTGAAGAACATTGATGTCATTGCAAGATCTTGGCATTCCGAAAAAAGCATGCCAAATCCAAGTCTCCTGATTGGCCACCGCTTCAAGGATTATAGTGGAACCCTTTTTCTGGCCGTGGAATTGTCCATGCCATGCCTTAGGACAGTTCTTCCAACTCCAATGCATGCAATCTATTGAGCCAAGCATACCTGGGAACCCGCGAGCTTTGTTCATCTCCAAAAGCCTTGTGGTGTCTTCAGCATTGTCGGGGCCGGATTTCCGGGACATAAAATCCCAGAAACTAACCCCTCGTGTCGTCAGCAGCCCAGGATTACTGTTACTGGTGGACACGTCCTTGTTACAGATTACCAAGCAATTACAAGAATTGGATACAAGACCAAAACGGTCTAATGATATAACAATGATTTCTAGTGAGGATGACGGAAGCGACTCGTGGTTCTCCAATGCCGATGGGGCTCCATTCCCACAGGAACGGCTGACCAGGATAATTCCTATCCCGCGTGGCTGCTATCCTAGGCTCCGCATGGACGTCGTGGTAATACTCCTTGTAGAATTCCTGACCTGGCCAATTAAATAGCCAGGGACAAGCCTGTGAGTACGTTTGAATGTACTCGCAAACGTCATGAACAAAAGATATACCGAATGCATATGATCATGATGAGTTAAATTATATGCATATGCTGAACGAAATTTAAAGCATCACGTGATGAATATATTACGGTGCAGAAGAATAAATAGGAAGTGTTAGTGACAAACAAAGGAAGTTAAAAGTGGACAATCGGGCGAGACTGAACCGCCCGAGAAATCCAAAAGAAATGCCAAACGGGTGTCTAAAAGAGAATCGGGCGAGACAGACCGCCCGATAACTCAAGCGACGCCACGAGAGGTCTTGAAAAGAAATGCCAGTCGGGTGTCTAAAAGTGACGCCACGGCCGGTCTTGAAAAGAAATGCCTAACGGGTGTCTAAAAGAGAATCGGGCGAGACAGACCGCCCGAAAACTCAAGCGACGCCACGAGAGGTCTTGAAAATAAAACTGGGTGCCCGGGGTAGTCTAGCCAACCCCTGAGACACTCAGGAAAAAAAATAAGAGAAACGGGTTAGTCCACAATAATATGCATAGTAACAATAATATTCATAACCATAATATTCATGACAACAATAATATTCGGATCATCAAAAATTCATGATAATATCAGTAGTGGCAATAATCATTCTGCAAAATAATTCATGCTCAATTTAATTATTTTCCTCCGGAGACCGACACTTGACCAACCCAGACTGTAGTCCTTAACCGCGGACACGGCTATTCGAATAGATATAACTCTGCAGAGGGTGTGCTCTTTACCCACAAGTAAAGGATTTCTTTAGCCAACACCGTGATGCTGACTAATTCCCCTTGCGGTCTTTGGGTTGAAAACACACCTGACCAGCACACACCAGTTTAACTTTCCGGATGCCAGGAATCACCCAAAGCATCGTTCAAGAAAAACTCTAAGTCGGGGAGACTACAATCTCGAATAGCATGGGATCACTATTCATACGCGCGGATTACAAGGGGTGCCCCCCTCTCGGCCCAGCCGGATACACCCATGCCCCCTGACCCGATGACTGGCATTACAACCGGTACCTGGAAACCTTCATCGTGGCCTCTCTGTACGGTGTGTGCACGGAAAGGGGTTAACAACTTACTGAACCGTACCCTACCTGTGGCAGGGACGAGTGGTAGCACGAAACAAGTATGGGGGTTACCGGAACAAGACTCGATCTACGGTCGACTCAGGAGGTTTAATTTTTCCTGCAGTGGTTAGCACAACATATTTCCTCGGTAGTAGCCAACGGGGTCACCATCTGGCGTGTCCCAACATGCCCTCACTGATCATTCTCGTCACAACGAGATTTCAGTTTCACGGTCACTTTTCTCGTGACTGATTCTTTCCTGCAGATTAGTCCGGACCAACATGGGCATATGAAAATAACCATGCCCACTCATACTTCATATTTAAATGAAGATAGAATATTTCCAAGGGATCATGCATGCATAGCTAGCAATATGCAAATTCTATATGAATTCAACATATTCATAATTCAATTACTCTAGCAAACAAACTACCATGCATTCACCGTATCAAGTGTTCAAGATGCTTGCCTTGATCATGCAGAAATATTGGGTGCACTCCAAAAGTTTTGAAAATTTTATCTTCCCTCCGTTTCCTATTTTCAAAAATATAGAAATTACCACACAAAGCAAAAACAGTAATAAAAATTTGTTTGGAAAATTTTGAAATAAAAACTAATATAAACTAGAGGAAAAATAAGGAATAACAGAAAAAGATTCAAATTATTTGGAGTTCATATGATTTTCCTAAGCTGAAATAAATAAAGATTTGGACTTATTTAATAAATCCAGCAGAGTTAAACTTTTCAAAAATGTTCGCCCTAGCTGGAATAATAGATCATGATTTTATGAGCATGTAGAAATTTGAATCATCAGATTTGGTTTAGAAATGAATTCGGTAGAATAAATTGAAACCTACTGGAAAAGAAAAAGAAAAGGACAGAAGAGCGCCATGGGCGAAACTTAGCCATCTGGCGCTACTGGGCCAAGCCCAGTCGATCAGCCGCGCGGGAGAGTTGACACGTCGAAGGCGTACTCCGAAAAGCCGTCTCCACTTATGGGTGAGCTGGCGTGGCCTGGGTCACTGACAGTGGGTCCCACCGGGCCCACCTGTCATATTTGACTGGTCCGCCCGCGTCGTCTCTCCGCGGCAGAACAGGGGCGGTGCTCTGGCGAGGCTTGCCGGTGAACGGTGGCGCCACTCAAGGAGCTGAGGCCACCTGCGTGACCAGGAGATCCTGGCGATCCCGAAGAGGTACGTCACGGTCGCCGGGGCCCACCTAGTCGTCGGCGGTGAGCTCTCCCGCGGAACTCCGGCGACGGCGGTTTGGGCATATTGTCTACGGGCCACCTCTAGTGAAATTGGCGGCGGGGATGGATCTGTGGGGTCGAGTGGATGCTGTTGGAGAAGAAATGGAGGAGGGGGAAGCTCGAGTGGCGTCGGAAACATCCGGTCAGTGGCGGCGAGCGTCTTGGACGGAGTCCAGGAAGATGACCCCGTCCGGTCGATTGGGTGCTTGGGTAAACTCGCAGGAGGAGGTAAGAGAGGTGCGTGATGGATGGGTAGCCTCGGGTGGGGTTTTTATAGGAAAGAGGAGGTCAGTTCTGAGGCTTACAGAGAACAGCTCGTCAGCGGCGGCCATTAACGCGCCGTCGAAGCGGTTGTGGGCGGTGGCGATGGTCAGCGAGGCCGGTGAGGTCGGCGTGGACGGTGGCCGCCCGCGGATAAGCTCGATGGTTGGCATTTAAGGGAGCAGAGACGTGGAGGGGCGGTACTCGTCGGGCGGCGATGAGTGGCGGTGGTGGACGGTGGTCGACGGCGCCAGGGGGAGAGTTCCGGTGCGGGGGAGGCTGCGGCTGGTGCAGTCGGCCAGCAGGGGAGCGGGCAAGCTAGGGGAGGCAGCAGAGGAGCCGCAGTAGCTCGATGCCACTGACTGCCATACTCGTGCTCTGTGCATGCCCTCGAGGTGCTCGATGAATTGCCACAGTGGCCAAATGATCTTATTTGAATTTTGAAGTTTGACATGATGATGATTCACTCTGTAATAGAGCTACTAGACATGGTGGTTTGGCAGGAGAAGCAAATGCCAAATGTAGTTTAGAAAGAGACCGAATTTCTGTCATGCCCAAAAGGTGTTTGATGAAATGCTAAGGTGTCCTAGGAACTTTGGTTGGATGCCAAAATTTCCAGGGTGGTGTCTCTTTAGATGATAAAGAGGAAGGCAGGGTTAGTTTGACCAAAAGAAAGACTTGCAAGTGCAAGTTTTAGTGAATTTCAGTTCTGGACCCAAATTTGGGGAATTAATTTGGAGGTCTTCCAGATTGCAATTGGAGTTGATCTTCTGGACTTAAGGGTTTCTTAGGAAGGACTAGAGGTGGGAATAATTTCAGAATTTTTGGAGCAATTAAAATTGAGTTTGTAGTTCAAAGCTGAACCTGGACCAGAAAAGAAAAGAGGATGTTTTACTCAAAATTTTCAAAAGACCAGGATGGTTTTTTGCATAAAAGTGATCTATAGGTATCACATGACTCCTCATAATTTTTGTGGAATTTTTAGAGAATTATTTAAAATGGTTGTAGTGCAACAGAAGGTTTTCAAGAATTTAAAATGCTATTAAAATGATTATCTTGGCAAAATTTTATTATGAAAATAATCCCTACTGTTATTTAAAATATAATTGAAATGATTTAAAGACAACTATCAATTCTCACAATATTTTACCAAAATTTTCTATATGGAGGGAAGAATTTTGGAAAACAGAAAACAGAAAATAAATAAAAGACTTAATATAATTCAAAATTTTATTTCCAGCCAAATTTTACTTGATACAAATATGACTAAATTTTTGGGGTGTTACAAACTCTACCCCCCTTAAGAAAATCTCGTCCTCGAGATTTGTTAAGGGCGGAAGAATTAAATGCATATCACAACAAACAATATTATGCAGAATGCAAACACAATAATGTACTTATGACATACGCCCTAAAATACATCACAAAAATTGCGTCACGAAAGTAAGTGCTGGATGCAGCAGCAACCATGCTCATAACCGTCTATGCTTCGAAGGTAAGATCTACGGGGTCTTGCGGAAGGGTTCTGGGTGCTGGAGCACATTCTTCTTCTTCCGGAGGGAGTGGGGGAAGTGGAGGAAGTAGACGAAGAACGCGTTCCTCCTGAGTTGGCAGAGGGGGTCCGCCAATGGCGATCCGGGGATTTAGAACAACAAGATAGTGGAGATACTCCAGTAATTGCTGGGTGAAACGCTCCTGGGCCATCACATACTGAATGAGATAGACCAGAGCGGGATCGCTCTCATTACGTTCACAGCGGAACGTAGCTTCTGCTCCAAAAGCTGCGCAGCTCGGAAAATAGCAATATTCCCTTTCGCTGGCACAGGGTACCATGGGTCGAAGACGGGTAATTGCTTCATAAGCAGCAGATTCTATCGCCATGCCTGAGGTTGGCATGGATCTCCCGATGAAGATAACATATGGAGGGCCTTGGTTTAAATTTGCTGGTGGGATGTGCACGGCTGCCCAGTATTTCGAGAGACCAGGAGTGATCCTCGATTTGAACAGCTCATACTGGGGTGGGTGGGTGGAGCCAAGAGTATTGCGGGTAAAATCCCACAATATCTTAACAAAACTACCAGGGCTTGCATCGGGGGTTCTCAGGTAAGCTCCGGGGTGAGACATGGGTGGGTGGATAGGAGAAAAGCAGTGCTCGAGGTGATGATGGCTGGTGTGGTTTGCGATATGGCCTCTTATAGAGTGCCTGGGTGAGGAAACATGAAGCGGCGCCAGTACGACTTGTGCCCCGATTCCGGCGCAGGGCTGTCTGGTCAAAAACTCAGACCTCGATCCCGAAATGTGACGTGTTACTGTGCGTGTCGGTTAGGGGGGTTCGGCCGTCACGTCCAGAATTTACTCAGTCACCACATGTCAACAATTTATGCCAGGGCACGCATACTACCATTGGCACACAAGTGGTTTACAAACTTACTACACCATACAACCGCTACTACGAAATTACAGGGTAACAGGGCCACTAAGGCTCTACAACAATACTGGTGGACTCAGTCCACCTCATCGACATCTAGCCGGGCGCGTCTTGTAGATGTCGAGGCCTCTCCGTGAGCTTCAGCATCGGAGTTGACCGGGGTCGGATGGGGAGCTATAGGGCTGGGGTAGCGGTGGTGCCCTTCGCGGGGTGTCGAGGTCACCGTCCCGTTGGAGTGGGTCTCCAAGAGACGACGGAGTTCCTCAGGGGAGGCGAAGGCACTGCCCGGGTAGATAACAGGGGCGGAACTTGGGGGCTCAACAGGCCTCCCAAGCAGCACTATCGGGGTGTCAGTGGCGGGTGCAGCTTCACTTCTCACCGGGGTCAGGAGAGCGAGTGTCCTGCGGGTTGCAATCAGATCAAGGGTGACCTGATCGAATAGTGCCTCTTGAGCTCTCAGGTAGCGCACCAGATGTACCAGGGCAGGATCCGACTCATGGTCTCCGTTGGCAACCTGGGTCGGGCTACCATAGCCTTCACGGCTAGGGTAGTAGTAGAAGGGGCGGATGTTAACTCTCGGCGACAGATGCCGGAGTTGAACTACAGCCTCTCGGGCTGCAAGTTGGATGGCTTGGGGCTCGTCGGAGGTCGTCCTCCCGGTGAACCGGTAGGGGCGTTCCGATGCGGTGCCCCTCCCGTAGATGTGCACCGTGGCCCAGAAGTGGTGGATGGCATCACTCGTGTGCTCCTGGTACACAACATACTCAGACGGCTCTTCGATGCCGAAAGCACGACGGGTGAGATTGGCGAGAATGACCACAAAGTCACCAAGCTCGACTGCGGTGGTCTCGTTGTGAACGATGGGGCCAGGCATCTTAGTGGTTGGGTATCGAACTGAGAGTGAGGCTGTGATGTGCTGAATTGGGGCAAGGCTTCCTTTATAAGTCAGCAGAGTCTTCCATCGCACGCTTGTGGATGGGACAACTCAGGTGCCGGCCACAGGCACACGGCCTATGGGCAGGACTGATAGGTTGGGCACCCACTTCCAAAAAGGTGTCGGCTGGTCACTGTGTAGGCTTATCGAATGAGATGGGCTTGGCTACGGACAGGAAGGATTTGGACGGTGTGGAAACCTAAGGATAATGACCAGGCTAAGATAGGATTAGCCAGTTGTCAGCCTGGCTCTAATACCAAGGCTGTCGGGGCCGGATTTCCGGGACATAAAATCCCAGAAACTAACCCCTCATGTCGTCACCAGCCCAGGATTACTGTTACTGGTGGACACGTCCTTGTTACAGATTACCAAGCAATTACAAGAATTGGATACAAGACCAAAACGGTCTAATGATACAACAATGATTTCTAGTGAGGATGACGGAAGCGACTCGTGGTTCTCCAACGCCGATGGGGCTCCATTCCCACAGGAACGGCTGACCAGGATAATTCCTATCCCGCGTGGCTGCTATCCTAGGCTCCGCATGGACGTCGTGGTAATACTCCTTGTAGAATTCCTGACCTGGCCAATTAAATAGCCAGGGACAAGCCTGTGAGTACGTTTGAATGTACTCGCAAACGTCATGAACAAAAGATATACCGAATGCATATGATCATGATGAGTTAAATTATATGCATATGCTGAACGAAATTTAAAGCATGACGTGATGAATATATTACGGTGCAGAAGAATAAATATGAAGTGTTAATGACAAACAAAGGAAGTTAAAAGTGGACAATCAGGCGAGACTGAACCGCCCGAAAAATCCAAAAGAAATGCCAAACGGGTGTCTAAAAGAGAATCGGGCGAGACAAACCGCCCGATAACTCAAGCGACGCCACGAGAGGTCTTGAAAAGAAATGCCAGTCGGGTGTCTAAAAGTGACGCCACGGTCGGTCTTGAAAAGAAATGCCTAACGGGTGTCTAAAAGAGAATCGGGCGAGACAGACCGCCCGAAAACTCAAGCGACGCCACGAGAGGTCTTGAAAATAAAACTGGGTGCCCGGGGTAGTCTAGCCAACCCCTGAGACACTCAGGAAAAATAAAATAAGAGAAACGGGTTAGTCCACAATAATATGCATAGTAACAATAATATTCATAACCATAATATTCATGACAACAATAATATTCGGATCATCAAAAATTCATGATAATATCAGTAGTGGCAATAATCATTCTGCAAAATAATTCATGCTCAATTTAATTATTTTCCTCCGGAGACCGACACTTGACCAACCCAGACTGTAGTCCTTAACCGCGGACACGGCTATTCGAATAGATATAACTCTGCAGAGGGTGTGCTCTTTACCCACAAGTAAAGGATTTCTTTAGCCAACACCGTGACGCTGACTAATTCCCCTTGCGGTCTTTGGGTTGAAAACACACCTGACCAGCACACACCAGTTTAACTTTCCGGATGCCAGGAATCACCCAAAGCATCGTTCAAGAAAAACTCTAAGTCGGGGAGACTACAATCTCGAATAGCATGGGATCACTATTCATACGTGCGGATTACAAGGGGTGCCCCCCTCTCGGCCCTGCCGGATACACCCATGCCCCCTGACCCGATGACTGGCATTACAACCGGTACCTGGAAACCTTCATCGTGGCCTCTCTGTACGGTGTGTGCACGGAAAGGGGTTAACAACTTACTGAACCGTACCCTACCTGTGGCAGGGACGAGTGGCAGCACGAAATAAGTATGGGGGTTACCGGAACAAGACTCGATCTACGGTCGACTCAGGAGGTTTAATTTTTCCTGCAGTGGTTAGCACAACATATTTCCTCGGTAGTACCCAACAGGGTCACCATCTGGCATGTCCCAACATGCCCTCACTGATCATTCTCGTCACAACGAGATTTCAGTTTCACGGTCACTTTTCTCGTGACTGATTCTTTCCTGCAGATTAGTCCGGACCAACATGGGCATATGAAAATAACCATGCCCACTCATACTTCATATTTAAATGAAGATAGAATATTTCCAAGGGATCATGCATGCATAGCTAGCAATATGCAAATTCTATATGAATTCAACATATTCATAATTCAATTATTCTAGCAAACAAACTACCATGCATTCACCATATCAAGTGTTCAAGATGCTTGCCTTGATCATGCAGAAATATTGGGTGCACTCCAAAAGTTTTGAAAATTTTATCTTCCCTCCGTTTCCTATTTTAAAAAATATAGAAATTACCACACAAAGCAAAAACGGTAAAAAAAGTTGTTTGGAAAATTTTGAAATAAAAACTAAAATAAACTAGAGGAAAAATAAGGAATAACAGAAAAAGAATCAAATTATTTGGAGTTCATATGATTTTACTAAGCTGAAATAAATAAAGATTTGTACTTATTTAATAAATCCAGCAGAGTTAAACTTTTCAAAAATGTTCACCCTAGCTGGAATAATAGATCATGATTTTATGAGCATGTAGAAATTTGAATCATCAGATTTGGTTTAGAAATGAATTCGATAGAATAAATTGAAACCTATTGGAAAAGAAAAAGAAAAGGACAGAAGAGCGCCATGGGCGAAACTTAGCCATCTGGCGCTACTGGGCCAAGCCCAGTCGATCAGCCGCGCGGGAGAGTTGACACGTCGAAGGCGTACTCCGAAAAGCCGTCTCCACTTACGGGTGAGCTGGCGTGGCCTGGGTCACTGACAGTGGGTCCCACCGGGCCCACCTGTCATATTTGACTGGTCCGCCCGCGTCGTCTCTCCGCGGCAGAACAGGGGCGGTGCTCTGGCGAGGCTTGCCGGTGAACGGTGGCGCCACTCGAGGAGCTGAGGCCACCTGCGTGACCAGGAGATCCTGGCGATCCCGAAGAGGTACGTCACGGTCGCGGGCAAGCTAGGGGAGGCAGCAGAGGAGCCGCAGCAGCTCGATGCCACTGACTGCCATACTCGTGCTCTGTGCATGCCCTCGAGGTGCTCGATGAATTGCCACAGTGGCCAAATGATCTTATTTGAATTTTGAAGTTTGACATGATGATGATTCACTCTGTAATAGAGCTACTAGACATGGTGGTTTGGCAGGAGAAGCAAATGCCAAATGTAGTTTAGAAAGAGACCGAATTTCTGTCATGCCCAAAAGGTGTTTGATGAAATGCTAAGGTGTCCTAGGAACTTTGGTTGGATGCCAAAATTTCCAGGGTGGTGTCTCTTTAGATGATAAAGAGGAAGGCAGGGTTAGTTTGACCAAAAGAAAGACTTGCAAGTGCAAGTTTTAGTGAATTTCAGTTCTGGACCCAAATTTGGGGAATTAATTTGGAGGTCTTCCAGATTGCAATTGGAGTTGATCTTCTGGACTTAAGGGTTTCTTAGGAAGGACTAGAGGTGGGAATAATTTCAGAATTTTTGGAGCAATTAAAATTGAGTTTGTAGTTCAAAGCTGAATCTGGACCAGAAAAGAAAAGATGATGTTTTACTCAAAATTTTCAAAAGACCAGGGTGGTTTTTTGCATAAAAGTGATCTATAGGTATCACATGACTCCTCATAATTTTTGTGGAATTTTTAGAGAATTATTTAAAATGGTTGTAGTGCAACAGAAGGTTTTCAAGAATTGAAAATGCTATTAAAATGATTATCTTGGCAAAATTTTATTATGAAAATAATCCCTACTGTTATTTAAAATATAATTGAAATGATTTAAAGACAACTACCAAATCCCACAATATTTTACCAAAATTTTCTATATGGAGGGAAGAATTTTGGAAAACAGAAAACAGAAAATAAATAAAAGACTTAATATAATTCAAAATTTTATTTCCAGCCAAATTTTACTTGATAAAAATATGACTAAATTTTTGGGGTGTTACAAGAATTGGGAGCTCTCAAATATTCCGGACCAAACACTTGCACAATTCCAACTGCGAAGCGCTTGACACACATGATGGCTTGACTCTCACCCATGGCCAAGTGGTCATCAACTAGATCCGCCGGAATACCGTATGCCAACATACGCAAAGCGGCGGTCACCTTTTGAAAGGTGCTATGCCCGAGTTCTCCGGCGGCATTCCTCCTTTGCTGAAAAAACCGATCATGGCTCGCCAGTTTCTCCGCAATGTGTTTGAACAACTCGATGCTCATCCTAAAACGGCGCCAAAAGCAGGACTCGGGGTATGTGGGATTCTCCACAAAATAGTTCCTCATCAATCTGTTGTGGGCATCGATCCTTTCCCTCCACAATTTCTGACGACCAAAAACCGAACCACCGTGCTTCGGCTTTTTATTGATGTGCATAGTTAGGATCATTGCGACATCCTCCTCCTCTTGAAGATCAAATTCTTCATCGGAAGAATCGTAGGACGAGCTCATCTACAAACTTGAATTTAAACTAATTTAAAACTACAAACAACATGCTCCAAATTCATCTACAAATATAAAGTTAGAAGCAATATATACCTTGCAGGCGTTTTGTCGAACACCTTGTGGGCGCCGGGCTGCAAACCCCCGTCGGGCGCTGTTCGTTGGAGGAACGGTGCGCTCGAGGGGCGGCGGCGAGGAGAGAAGGCGGAGGAAGTAGCGGCGGCGAGGAGGATAGATTGGAGATGCTCTTTCGGTCGCGCGCGCACGCTAAATAGCCGTTTTTTCAGGCGCGCGGCTTATTTAGGGCCTCCGTTGGAGATGCTCTTATCCCCGTCATCAGGCGCAACCCATGCTGCAACTCCAGTTTGAGAAATGCTTTGCATGCGGGCGCGCGGGCTCACCGAGAACGCAGTTTCGCTGCTACTCCCAACATCAGGCGCAGCCGCTGCTTTTCCTCCTCGTCAAGGTGGGACGGCGCAGGAGCTCGCGGAGAGCAACTCCTCGACGCGGAGGTTGGCCCGGTGAAGCACAGGCTCGGCGCGCACAGTTGGCTTCGAACACGAGGTCGAAGCGCCGGTCAGTGGCACCGCCGCCAGCGCCCCCGCAGGAGGCAGAGCGCACGCCGGAGCAGGAGCTGGTGACGCGTGAGAAGTGCATCTCTCCCACCCATCCTCTTCCGCAAATCGCTCGAGGCCGTCGCGGTGCCGTACTTTCCCCGCACACGAGGCCGCCGCCATGCCCGCGCTCGAAGCCGCCGCCGTTGGGGCCCGCTCCTCGTACTTCGGCAGCCACCGCCAGAGACCTGCCGAGCTCCTCCCACCGAGGCCGCTGCGGGACCCGCAGGACTCCTTGTCTCGCGGCAACCGGCGATGCGCGCGGCGGATGCGGTGGTCGTCAGGCGGAGTCGTGCGGCTGCCGCTGGACCTGCCGCTCTCCGTCGCCGCCGCCAGGCTGTGTAGCTCTTCGTCTCGTCGTCGCCACCGCCGGGCTGCGGAGCTCCTCGTCTCGCGGTCGCCGTAAGGTGAGTTCCCTCCACCGTTCGCGACCACCTATTGTCGTCCCGAACGAAAGAAAACGCTGACGTGGCTGGTTTCACCTGCGATATGATTCGTAACCGCGATGAACGGCGATTGCACCGTTCGGTGCGAGAGCAGAAAACATTCCGAAAACAAAACCTCAGTCATTTCCTGTACTGTCGCCTAGTTCCTTACGTCCTTCCTCGTTCCTTTCTGGGGAGAAGAGAAGAAAAAAACATACGCCAAAAATACTCGAGCCAAACGAAACAGAGGCCGTGCAAACATATCAACCATTTATCTCATCATCAAATGAGTATTCAAATGTCCAGGCAACGCGCAATGCTCTGTACAATTGCGGGAACAGTTCAATCCATGTCCATCGCTCCAGTCACCAGCGAACTGATCATCCATCACTTGGAGTTGGAGCCGTACTTGGCGACGAACTCGGCGATGTTCCTGTCGGAGCTGCCGCCCTCCCTGCTGGCCGCCCGGGCCTTCTCAGCCCACGCGGCGGCGTTCCTCCTGTACTCCGCGCTTTTCTCGCCGTCCATTACCTCCCGGATCCCGCTCGCCACCTCCCTCCTCCGCGCGAGCCCGTCCTGGGCCGCGGGCCGCACGCGCACGCCCGCCCGCCACACGGCCTCCACGTACTTGGCGTTCATCGGCTGGTCCGTCCACTGCGGCAGCGCCACCATCGGCACGCCGACCACCAGCGCCTCCGACGTCGAGTTCCACCCGCAGTGCGTCAGGAAGCACCCCACGGCCGGGTGCGCCAGCACCTCCAGCTGCGGGCACCACGACACCACCATCCCGCCGCGCGCAGCGATGGCGTCGCCGTAGCCGGCGGGCAGCTTGTGGGCCTCCGACTCGCGCACGGCCCAGAGGAACGGGCGGCCGGCGTCCAGGAGGCCGTGCGCCACCTCGCGCATCTCCGCCGGGTCCAGGTTGGACAGGCTGCCGAAGGAGGCGAACACCACGGAGCGCGCCGGGTGGGCCGACAGCCAGGACACGCACGGCGCGGCGGTGAGCTCGAAGAGGTGGAAGCCGTATTTGGTGTCCGACGGCATGCGGTCGTCGTGCACGTAGGACGCCGGCACCGTCGGCCCGATCGTCTTGGCGCGCCACGCCGACGCCATGTACGCCGCCTCCTGCACTCCCAGTCAGTTGCACGTTACTGTCAGTGCTCCTCTCCTCGGCAGAAATTTATTCGAACTAATTCGAATTTAGTACTGCTTGCTGACTTTCGAGCATCCAGATAAGATAGCAACTATTTTCATATTAAAATAGGACGAATTATTGAAGAATGTATGAGTGGAACAGTGCAAGAATTGTTTCTCGATCGAAGCTTTTGTTGCATCAGCTAGAGACTGACGGAGTTGAGAGCTCACCTCGGGCTCGAGCTCGTAGAAAGAGTTGACGAGCACGTCGTCGGCCAGCTCCAGCCCCTTGAACTGGCTCATCACCATCTCGAAGTAGCTCGGGTAGGGGCCGGGCCCGACCTTGAGGAACCACGGCAAGCCCTCCGGCTCGAGCGCCGGCAACCCAGGCAAGCCGACTACGGTGGATCCAGCCTCGACCGGCACGCCGACCCGCTCGCACCACACGTGGCCGTACACCACGTTGACGGCGCACGGCTGCGTGAAGAAGGCCACGGCGGCGGCGCCGTGCCGCTGCGCCACGCCGCGCGCCCACGGCAGGAAGGCGTCGTAGACCACCACCCGAACGGGGCGCCCCTCCGCGGCCTCGGCCCGGAGGAGGTCCCCCAGCGTCTCCGACCCCGCGGCCTCGAGGAGCCCCAGGTAGGCCGTGACGTCGTTGCACTCGCCGAACCCGCCCGCGTCGCAGCCGTCGGAGACGGCCGCGAGGCGCACGGCGCCAACCGCGGCGGCGTCGGGCTTGCAGGTGGCGAGGATGTAGCGGGAGACGGCGAGCGTGGGGCGCAGGCCGTGGTGCGCGAGGCGCTTGGCGAACTGCAGCATCGGGTGCACGTGGCCCTGGCTCGGGTACGGAAGCAGCAGCACGTGGCCCCCGCCGGCGTCGGCGCCGACGACGACTTCTTGCGCGTCCTCGCCGTGAGAAGCCATGGCTACTTACTTAGCTAAGCTAGCTGCGCGTTGCACGTAGCTGTCCGTACCTTATCGGAGGCTCAGAGCACAGGAGTAGCTATGTATATGTATGGCACGACGCGGGAGGATGCAAGTGTGCTGTCGTATGTATATGGATCGAGAGCTACGGCATCGGTGAGAGTGACGCGGAATGGAAGGATCAGCTAAGAGCAGCTAGCTGCACGACACTACTTGGCTTGGACTTTGGGGAAGCCTCGTGCGGCAGCTGCGCGCACGCCAGGACGGGCGAGCCGCCGGAGTGCGCGCGAGGCCCCTGATTGCTCGCACGTCGGCATCGACGGGTCGTCGGCGCTGCGCGCGTGCTGGAGTTTTCTTTTGCCCGCGCGCGGTTGCTTCTGATGGTGCGCCAGATCACTGGCGACGCCTGCCGGCCGGCGATTGGTTGTCTGAACTTATTATGAGGTTGGGGTGCGCTGACCGCCGAGCGAGGGGCGCGCCGTGACGACCTTGAAGAAGATAAGATAGCGCGGCAGGAGCAGTGACCTGGGACAGCTGGCCTGCGCCCACGGCCTGGCCGTTTTATATGGACCGGTTTGAAAATGCATCCGGGTGATTTTTCGTCCTTTTCACTTTCTTTTGGGGGAATTTTTCGTCCTTTTCATGCCTTGGGCTAAGAAACAAATGCATAATTGCACCCCAGGGCTTATGTCTCGTCCGTACAGATTCCAACTAGGAATCGCGGCCGAGTGAATCGGTCCGGCCCATCAGCGCAATCGCTCGCTGCCGCTCGTGCGTCGCTGTAAGTTCACTCGCTCGCTATGGTTACTGCGCTGCCGCTCGTGTGTCGCTGTAAGTTTGCTCGCTCGCTATGCTTCTTCGGTTTTTCTTCTTTTCTTGTGTTTTTCCTTTGGTTTTTATTTGTTTTCCATCAGTTTTCTTCGGGGTTTCTTTTTTCCTTCATTGTACTTTGTTTTTCGCTGGTGTTCTTTGGTTTTTTCTTTCTTTGTTAGACTTCTGGTTTCTTTCTTGGTTTTCGTCGACTTTCTTGGATTTCTTTGTTTTTTTCTGTTTCTTTGTCAATTTTAACAGCTTTCCTTTTTTTTCAACATATGTTTACTTTTGTGAGTATACAATGTATGTTTTTAGGGCACATGTGAAACATTTTGTATACACTTCGGACATTTTCAAATATATGATGTATGTTTTTTAAATACATATTTTGAACAGTTTTTGGAACACACTGTAACATTTTTAAAATACACATTGTACATTTTTTAATGTTAATAACATTTTTCTAAAACAACACAAACATTTTTTTACATTGTATAAACATTTTTTAAAAATATGGAATTTTTTTTGAAACACATGAATATTTCTTTTGACATAATATACATTTTTTAAAATGAAATAAATATTTTTTAACCCACAGGGACATTGTTCTACTTTGTATAAACATTTTTTTAAATGTCACAAAGTTTTTTTTAACCACTGGAATTTTTTCTTTCAAATGTCACGTACAATTTTTTCTTTAAAATGTCACTTTTTTTCTGCAAATGTGATAAACACAATTTTGAAACTCATGAACATTTTTTAAAATGTAACGTACAGTTTTTTGAATATATGATTTTTTTAATTACGGGAACAATTGTTTACATTGTATATACATTTTTAAATATTATGTACGTTTTTTAAATGCGTGAAATTTTTAAAATGTCACAAACATTTTTCGTACACATGATTAACATTTTTATATACATGTTTAACATTTTCAAATGCATGATTAACTGTTTCCAAAAAATTATGTAAAGTGCTTTTGTTAGAGAGAGAGAGAGAGAGAGAGAGAGAGAGAGAGAGAGAGAATTTTTTGAAATATAAATAATAGTCAAAAAATAAAGAAAAAATGCTTAGAAAAAATTGAAAAAACATAGGTGACATCATAGTGTGGTTAGCATGATGCGGCCACATGGTTACTAGACCGACCTAGCAACAACTCCCTGCAGGCGACCCTGCGCTAGGAGTCGCTACGGCCGGCACATAGACATGACCAACAAAAGTGATAGAAAGCTAAGCAGGGATGGAAACGGGATGTACCTTTGTTCCTCTGTTGTGGTTGTTCGAGACATGACTGATCCGGAGGTACTCGAAGCCATGGCATGCCGTGAGGCCTTTTCTCTCGTGGAGGATCTGAATATTCATCAGTTGCAAATAACTACTGATTGTTCAGCCACTGTTAAGCACATTGATCAAGTCTATATGGGGAACAACAAGGTTATTATAGATGAGATTAGGCCAAGATTACCTCGACTGAGATGGCAAAGTGGAGCATGAGAAGCAGGAGTTCAATGTGGATTGTGGAAGCACATCTTCTTGCAAACGCATCTACCACTTTAGATTTGGGACCCCATGTGTGTCTGTCAATTTTAGTAGACATTATTTGTATTCCGATGAATGTTATTAGCTAATATGTGGTATAAGCCCCCCCCCCCCCCCCCCTAAAAGGTTCTTCCCAAAAAAAAATATTAACATGGAGATAACAAAATGTAATGCACACAAAAAGTGCAAAAAAAGGACAAATAATGAAAACCCATGCAAACTGGCATAGAGTGGTCTCAGCAAAAATGCTTACGTCATGGATTCTCGAACCTCACGAATGGATGGTTTTCTTCTATTTTTTTCACTTGAAATTTAGCAGAACCATGATGCTCGAGCCACATAACTTCCGACGAATGTAAAACTCGCAAGAGGAAAAAAAAAATCTCTCTCTTAATCTAAAAAGAACTAGCCAATCCCTAACAAAATATTCCAAGACTATTGTTGATAGCTCAGATGAGTTCAAATGCATTTTAAACACATGACGGTTGGTCTTGTGCTTATCGAGGGTTTTTTATGTGCTGAGGTGAAAACTGGCAAAAATGACGATGAACAATGTGCTATGTCAGTGGTCCCCGTGCATGAGAAGAAAGTTACCATGCCAATTCTCAAGTGGCAAGACCACACTCCAAAATGAGAGCACCTATTAAGGCGTGTTTGGTTGACATACTAAGCTTGCCACACTTTATCATGGCACAAGTTCGGCAAGTTTGACTGAGTTAGCCCGTGTTTGTCTGCAACCACACTTGTGGCAAGATTCCTTTCATGCAAACTAGACCCTACATATCAGTGACTCTGAAAAGTGTGGCTAGATTACCACAAATGTGGCAAAGTGTGGTGTCAAGTTTAATCGCCTAACCTTAGCCATGTGTGGCAAAAAAAGTGCGGCAAATAATCTCGCCAATCCCTAAAATTCTGACTGAGACCGCATCTTCACGAGCAACTTCTGTCGCCAATTGATTCAGGCCATTGGTCCCAAGCCGCATTACAGTACCGCTCATCACCCTCAAACCAATGGTCGAAGTAAACGTGTAGCAGCGCACCTGCAGCAGTGGATCAAGCACAGCCTGAATTATTACGTGCACAACAGCGGATGAAGTCGTACGTAGTCAAGAACTGAACAAAAAGATAATTTGCGATGGGCTACAAAGTTTTGTTCAAATTGCAGTCGTATGTGCAACAATCCGTCGTCAATCGCCCATATCCCAAGTTGCTCTACAAGTACTTTGGCCCTTATGAAGTGTTAGAGTGGATTGGTGCAGTGGCATACTTGCTCCAATTACAACCTGCAACAGAGGTTCATCCGGTCTTCCATGTTTCCCTATTAAAGCCTTTCACTGCGAATTACTCTCCTTTTTACATTACAGTGAGCTCTCCAATCTTCTTGACTTGACGGCTGTCACACCGGTGCCTGCGACGGTTCCGCAACGTTTGCTCGTCCGCAAGAGGAACGCAATGGCGCCACAGCCCACAAGTGCTCATCAAATGGGCACACATGCCAGATGACAGTGCAACCTGGGAAGACTACTATGTCTTCAAGCAACGATACCAAGATGCTCCTCTTTGGGACGGGGAGCTCTCGCAACGAGGGGGGGGGGGGGGGGGGGGGGGGGGGTAGTGTCACGCATGTGCCATGGCCTGAACGAGTCACCTGTCCAGAGAACGGTGCACAATGGACCGATGAGCGAGGCTTTATCGTGGCGATCGAAACAGAACAAGAGGGAAAGACCTGGTGAACTCACCCAGGGTAGCTTGTGAGCCGTCGATCAATTGTGAATGTTCAGGGCCTGGTTACCATGTAGAGTAGAGTAGAGGCCACCAAGTGCTGATGCTCTGCGAGTCAGGATGGTAGACCAGTGGGGCCTACATGTAAGCGTTTGTAGAAATATGATATAGGCAGTGCATGATGTTGTCGTGTGCGAGGGGTACGAACCTTGTATGGAATTCTCAATCTCAGCTACTCCTACCAATTTCTATATATGAAATCGGAGAGTGGAGCTCTCTGTATCAAAAAAAAAAAAAAAAAAAAGCTACTCCTACCAATGTTTCTCTGTCTCTCCCCTCCAGTTCGTCCTCCTCCCCTCTCGATCCGCTCTCCTCACCCCAAATTCCATTCCTGTAACCCGTAATTTCCCTCCTAGAACTAGAAGAGACATCACAACGTGGGATCCGTTCGCGTGTGCTGAAGTCTGTGGTGTACCGTGTAGGACTAGACGAACGGTGCCGTATTGTGCAGCAGGCAGGCAGCCATGGACCCGGACCATGTAGCGGCTCGCACGGGGCGCGACGCCAAGGTTTCCGGCGTGCGACGTCACCCCTGACGACTCCGTCCTCCCCCTCAGACCTTCCCTGGCTCTGGCTGACAGCTACCGGCCCTGGATGCATGTCGCGAAAACATCCCACTGCAGCGTCAGCATGCAGCGATTCAGCAACAAAATCATGGGACCGATGCATCACACATGCATGGTTGTACGGTACGTGAGGGAGAGCCAGAAAATACTTCAACTGTTCTACTCCTACTATACAAGCGTCCTTGTCTTTAAAAAAAAAAATACTCCGTACTATACAAGCGTCCTTCTATCAATCTGACAAGCAGCTCATCACCTGCAGATTCCTCAAAACCAAAACCCAAAAACTGTTCTACAAGCGCATCTTTCAAATGGAGAAGAAGAAAATGACTCTGTTGTGTTGCTTCTACGTAATACTGTGGTACACCAGCTCCTTTTGAGTTATGACGTGGGTGGGCAACAGAGGCATGTCGCAATTATTTACTGCAATTACTGGGTTTTTGAACCCTCAACCTATTGGTTGTATATTGTATGCGTCTTACCAGTTCGCCATCAACCCGAACTGACAGAGAGAGGTGGATAATATATTTCAACAATTCGATCACGTGCGTACATCTCCAGCAGTCCAGCTAGCTCTTCATGGCTTGCCGCTTACTCTACCTCGCAGCAGCGAGAGCCAAATTTAGTGAAGAAACAAAGACAACTTCCACTTGAGATCTTCGTTTGATCAAATGCTAAACAGTCGAGGCAGTATTAGTTTCAGCAGAACATCGACCACACTATAAAATGCAACACTTTCTATGCAGTCGATCTACCACTCACTGAACTGAAATCAACCGTTCGCAAAGCAGGAAAAAAAAACCAGCTGTTGTAGCTGGGTACTTCTGTCGCGTACGTAGCAGTGCTGCTAGCTAGCTGAGGCGCACTACGCCATGGCAGCAGCTCATGGCTCGGAGGACGGCGGCTGCGTCCACGTCCTGCTGCTCCCGTACCCGAGCCAGGGCCACATCAACCCCATCCTCCAGTTCGGTAAGCGCCTGGCCTCCCACGCCGGCGTCCGCTGCACGCTCGCCGTCACGCGCTACCTGCTCGGCCAGGGCCGGGACCCGTGCCCCGGCGCTGTCCACCTCGCCGAGATCTCCGACGGCTTCGACCGCGGCGGCTTCGCCGAGGCCGCCGGCGACGTCGCTGCGTACCTCGCCCGGCTGGAGTCCGTCGGCTCCCGCACCGTGGGTGAGCTGCTGCGGTCTGAGGCGGAGAAGGGCCGGCCCGTGCGCGCCGTGGTGTACGACGCGTTCCTGCAGCCGTGGGCGCCCCGCGTGGCCCGGCTGCACGGCGCCGCGTGCGCGTCCCTCTTCACGCAGGCCCCCGCGGTGAACGTGGCCTACGCGCACGCTGGAGCTGGGCGGCTGACCGTTCCGGTTGTTGCTGGCACGGTGCCGCCGGAGCTGCCCGGGCTGCCGGCTCGGCTCGGACCGGACGACGTGCCGTCGTTCTTGGCCAAGCTCGACGAGTGCCCCGCGTCCCTCGACCTGCTGGTGAGCCAGTTCGTGGGCCTCGACGCAGCCGACCACGTGCTCGTCAATTCCTTCCACGAGCTGCAGCCACTGGTATGTGTTAATCACATCAGTCACTGACAATCATTCTCACTCACTACCAATTAATTACTGAGACGTCGACAATCTATCTTGGAAGGAATCGGAGTACATGGCGTCGATGTGGCGTGCCAAGACGGTAGGCCCGACGGTGCCCTCGGCGTACCTGGACAACCGCCTGCCGGACGACGCCTCCTACGGCTTCCACCTGCACACGCCGACGACGGCCGCGACCAAGGCCTGGCTGGACGCCTGGCCGGCGCGCTCCGTCGCGTACGTCTCCTTCGGCAGCATCGCCGCGCTGGGCCCGGAGCAGATGGCGGAGGTGGCGGAGGGCCTTTTCAACAGCGGCAAGCCATTCCTGTGGGTTGTCAGGGCCTCGGAGACCTCGAAGATCCCAGACGGCTTCGCCGACAAGGTGGGCGGGAGCGGCCTGATCGTGCCATGGACGGCGCAGCTGGAGGTGCTGGCGCACGGCGCCATGGGGTGCTTCGCGACGCACTGCGGGTGGAACTCAACGACGGAGGCGCTGAGCGCCGGCGTCCCGATGGTGGCGGTGCCGCACTGGTCGGACCAGCCGACGAACGCAAAGTACATCGAGGACGTGTGGCGCGTCGGCGTGCGCGCGCGGCCGGACGCGGGCGGGGTGGTGAGGCGGGAGGAGGTGGAGAGGTGCGTGAGGGAGGTGATGGGGAGCGAGGATTACAGAACGAGGGCGGTTGAGTGGAGTAAGAAGACGAAGGCGGCCATGAGCGAAGGCGGGAGCTCCGACAGAAACATCTTGGATTTCCTCCGTGAACTCGGGTCGAGGAAATCCGAGCGGTCGGGAGAGGCGGAAGATCTGTAGTTTCGTGCTGTTTCTCATGGAAATCTGCTGTCCGTCGTTTGATGTCTCGTGTCATTCTCTGACAAGTACGCGTGAGTATTAGCGAGAGCTTCCTGTTGAATTTCTCTGAATAAAACCCAGTCCCCCCTTGAATGTCAAGCGAATCGTGGAGAAACCTGTTTTTTTTTTTTTTGAGAAATAAGCGTGGAGAAACTTTCTGGTGTGGGTGGGCAGATGGGCCAACAATGCGAGTGGGCTGGCCGCAAATGTGACCACGGTTTAGTCAGACTTCCCTGAGAAACAATTTGGACAAGTCGATTTTGAGTCGATTTTTTCTCAGTGCAGCTGAATCAAAATCGACTTGCACTAATTTGGCCAGTCAATTTTTTTTAGGAGCACTAGGTCCTTAGCAACCACAAAACAGAAGCTCGCCAGATACCTGTGCTTGGTTTGAAACGGAACAGGAACTGACACGATACCTGGTATAAAACATAAGACAAAAACAAAAAAAAAACAAAGTTTTCTAAAAGGCATGAATTAGTGTCATTAGTTTTACCCTTAAAGAAGAAAGAAATTTTAAAAATGAAAAAAATTGCACACAGTGTACACTGAAATGGTAAGTTTTTACAATAAAAATAATAAGCATACGTTAATGGAATTCGAAAAAAAAATCTATGAATAAATGAATAATTGGCATTGGTGTTACCCTTAAAGAAGAAATATAATAAAGTAAAAAACTAAAACAAAATAAAATTATGAAGTATTATAAGGAAGAATGAATTAGTGTCATTGGTATTAGTATTACCCTTTAAGAGGAATAAAAATAAAAATAACGGAAAGAAAGTTGCACACAACTTTGCACTTTTTATAATATGCAAAGAATAAGCATAATAGTGTAATTTGCGCACTCTAGTATAATTTACATACATATTCTATAGTACGTGTGTGTATACCTACACATATAAATTAAAAAATTGATATTCTCTAAGGAAGTAAAACATTAGTTGCATTGGTATTACAAATTAAGATGAAATAAAATAAAACAAATGATGAATAAATTCGCACGCAATTTACACATAAATTGTGTTTTTATACGCAAAAATAAACATATAATAGTGGTTTTGTTTTGCAAAAACAAGTTTTCTAAGAATGGATGAATTGGTGACATTGGCGTTACCATTAAATAAGAAAGAAAATGAAGTGAAAAACTAAAGAAAAACCGAAAAATTAAGTTTTCTATGAAGAATGAATTGTTGGCATTGTTACTATCTTTTTAGAAAAAAAATAAAATGAAAAACATAAAAAAAACGTGCACACAACTTTACACCGAAATTTTGCACTTTTTGTAATATACAAAGAATAAACATATAATAGTGCAATTTTTGCACTCTAGTATAATTTACACACATATTATATAGTACTTGCATGTGTGCATTTACACTCACCCAACATCCTAATAATACCCATAAAAAGAAAAGAAAACATATAACAAGGGGTGGGGACTTGCTACGGGCTTCAAACCCAATAAGGCAATCTACTAACCACAAACAGGAGCAAGTAAAAAATTCAGCTTAAAAATTCATGAAACAACATAAGGTGAGAAGCACGAATCTTGACAAAAGAATCAACGGTCAGAAAACAACCAACTAAATCCATTACAATTTGTTTTAACCAACTGAATCCCTTACAAGAAAGAAAAGAACTGAAGTTAATGAAATTTTAGAGCGTGAGCTCAGAAGAAGAAAAGCACTCTAATTGCTCAGAGGGACAGAAGGGCCTTCACTGCAAGCTTTGTTTCTCATCAACTATTGTAAAAAAATATAAAAGCGTTTAGATCACTAAAGACGTCGTTCCTTGTCAGCTCCCGCTTCTAGAAAGTCAATGATGGTTGAGTTGACTGGACTTGCTCGCACTGCAGTGAGCAAATCGTCGTTCTTGTGGTCAAGGAGAAAGCCCAGAGTGATACGAATAGGTAGACAGCTCTGAAGGAGAAAAGTTTTCGTCCGCCGTATAAGTTAAGGTAGACCATGAATGAACGAGTCGAGATCAGGGATGCTAATTTCAAACCTTGTGGGTAGCCTTCGAATCTTCTTAGCCCAACCAAATGAGCAAAATTTTAAACGGCGATGTGAATTTTGAAAAACCTGCATTCCTAAATGAGATCGACCGCCAGCCCCGCTGCCGCTGTGCCCCGTATGCATGGATGTACAGTAGAGTGCAGGTGGAATCACACGCTGCTGAAATATCTCGTGGAAGCTCCGATTGATTGATCGGTGACCGGACAGGGAAACTAGTCTACCGTCTCGCTTTTGACACGCAATAGGAAACGGGGGGGACGAGAAAAGGGCGAGCCACCCACCCGGCCACAGGGCCACCTCCGTCAGTGCACTCGTCTCCACCAGCAGCAAAGCCGATGGAGCTGAGCTGACCGGCGGCTGGATCTCTTTCAGTCGCAGATAGCAAGCGTCCACAGCGTGGTACTACTAGTAGCACGTGCCAGTTTGTACTAGTGGAGTCTGGTCGATGTGAACACGCGTGCGGTGTGCATGCGCTCGATTCGATCGGGACGAGGGGGCTTGACCTGGTTTATGATACTACGTGGTATACGTGATGATGTAGCGGGGATCATGGTGCCTAGCCGTAATCGTGCAATTCCACGTCCCGGGCCTGTATCTGATGATTGGGGGTTTGGCTTTCAGCAAAAGGAGCGGCTCCATTTATTCTTTCTCGTCTTTCTGCAAAAAGAAGCGGCTTTCGAGTTTGGCCACGATGCTTCAGTGCTGAAGGGCAGATGCCAGCTTTTGGACACGGAGCATCAGCAAAGCACCGGATCTGCGTAGACCAACTCAGGGCATGACCAATGCATAGCCCCAGGGTGATGCCTCGTAGGCATGTAGGATCGGATGTCAGGAAAAGTAGATTCGGATGGAGCAGCGGGATCCTTTGCAGGAGGCGGGTGCTTGGGGAGAAAAAGTGTGATCCAGTGCATAAAACTGAAAAAGTTAAAGTGGAGAGTAGACATGCAGGTGAGTGAGAATCTTTACTTTCTATTCTTTGATAAGGTTCACTGGTGGTACCTTGCATTAGAGAGAAAAAATCAATGTAAATGCCTTAAACTACTTTTTCTCATCGGGCATCTGTATCCGTATGGCACCATTGTTCATGCCCTGGTATCCTCCTCTCCTTTTGCCCATCCAACGTAACGTAGTACGAACTCGATCCGCTTTGGGGTACCGGCGGCGTCAGCGCTCCAATCCACTTGCCTGCTTCCTGCAATCAGTGCAAAACGCACTATTGCTCTCAATCATCAGCGACCGATGCTGGGAACTCAGTCGCTGTATCATCTGCAAAAAATCATTCTTCTTCAAGCTAAATCGTTTGACTACACTTGTACATGCAGTGCAGTTAAAATGTTTGACTACACCAAGTGCATAATAGCGGTTTGGCGCAACTAAAAGATGACTTTGTAAAGTGGGTTTGGAGTCGCTCCGTTTAACGTAGCGTTTGAAGGCCAATTTGGCCCGGGGAAGAGAGAGGGCGGATTAAGTTTTGGAAAGGATCATTTCGTACAAATAAAGCTCAATTGGTGCCCACTATTCTCATGATAGCTGGACAGGTAGCCTTACACTCGTCGACTCGTATTAGTGCACACTAGCCACGCTCACCGTGCACCGTTAGACTATACCCAAATCAATCAACATGGCGAAAACGAGGTTGACTAAACTAAATACTAATCGTACCTAACTCGTCCGTAGCAAATCTTGACGTGGATTCGGAAGTTCAGATGTTGGTCACATGATTAAAATTAAAATTTATATCCTGCAAGTCAATTTGCACTTCTCTTCCTTGGGCATTAACTAAAGGGTGTGGCTACTCTTATCTAAATGAGAATTAACTAAATCTCGTCTAACTTCTACATAGTCTGATTTTACGTGGAGATTCATAAAAATTTTCCTTGCCTTTTTTCTGTTTGATTAATCAGATGGTGCACAAGTTATATGACTTTATTAGTTCTCATCTACATGAGAATTAACAAATCCGTTAAAACATTCTAACTGTTGGGTAAGGTTTTACAGATTTGCTATTTCACATCTAGATGTGAAATAGTTACCTCACATCTAACTTTTCTAACCACATGATTTAGACATGAAGATTAGTATTATTTGCTTCTTTTTTATCGTTTGGTGTTGTTACGCGTCACTCGCGCGAGGGGCCATCGTGGCGGTAGGCCGCTGTTTCATTTTTTCCACAGCACCTCGACCCCTTGTGCGTTGCGTGAGCGTGGGCTGCAGCCACAATTGATTTTTTTTTTTGATTTTCTTTTTTCTGTTTATTTTTATTTATTTGTTTGTTTCAAATTTGTAAAATTTTTAAATTCATGTTTTTTATTTTTCTTTTCTCTTTTTCATTTTTTCCTTTTCATTTTTCAAAGTTCAAGAATTTTTTCCATCATTGTTAGTTGACTGTCCACCACCAAATAGGGGGTGTCTTTTGTCTTGTCTCAGTTGCAAGTCTACCCTCAACTTGTATGTAACATCCCCATGTATTAGCTACAATGATCACCTTTTGATAATGCCAAGTCACCATGCTTACCAGTGCTTAATCATCCTTTGCATCATATCTCATTTCAAATTCCAAATTAAATTGAAATTCAAAATTAAAGTAAAAATGAAAGTTGTTCCAAGTTGTTCCAAATAAAATTGCAAATGAAATCATAATATCTTCAAACCAATTTCTGGTGGTAGGTAATATTGCATAGCAATATTTGAACCAAGTCACACATTTTACAAAAGTCATCTAGGAACTTCACAATTTGCAAAACAGAAATAAAACAGAAAACAGAAATGGAAAAAGAAAAAGGGAAAGAACTTACTGGCGCGTTGGGCTTCCAGTGCACAATGTAGCCAGGCCCGGCCCACCGCGGCCTTTCTTCCTCCTCCCGCCTTCTTCCTCGCGCTGTCGACCGCGCCCGTCGACACGTCGCCGATGCCGCACGCGTCGCCCATCCACCGCCTCCCCGGGGTGGATAAGCTCCCCGCGCCCCCTGGAAACCCTAGCCACTCCCATTTCCCCCCTCGTCCTCTCCCTTGCTCCCTTTCGAGCTCGTCCGAAAACGCCCGCCGTCGCCGCCGTCGATCCCGCAGCTACCGGCCTCCCCACCCCTCGCCGAGATGTCGTAGAGCACCGCCTCCGTCCGCTACGCCGCCTGGACCCAGCCGTTGGAGCCGGGAGCCACCGCAGCGTCCTCCCCGAGCTCATCTTCAACCTTCGGTCGCCGGCGCTTCTCCGGCAAATGTCGCCGCCCTGCTGCTCCTAAGCTCCCGCCGGGCCCCCGTGTGCCCTCTCGGTGAGCATCCGCTCCTTTCCCCTCTCTCTGTGCTGCCGTTGGTCGCCTATAGCCCCGCTGCCATCGCCGCCCGTAGCCGGCTCCGCCGCGTAGCTCGCCGCCGTCGAGGTAGTCTCTTGCATGACCGTCCGAGTGCGTGGACGTGCTCAGCGCATCCACGCGGTTCCAACGCGACCAGCCGCTCGCCCTGTCGTGCCCTTTAGCCGCCGTTCGCGAGATGGCCGAACTCCGGCGTCCGCCCCGCCGCTCGCCGCCGTCGTTTTAGCTCGTTTCCGGCCGAGCCAGCACCACCACGAGATGCGAAACTCCGCGCTCGATCGATCCCGCCTTTCCGCGCGCAAAATGGATCACCGCAGCGAAATTCTGGCGAGGTCCAATGCTCGCCGCCGTCGTTTTGGTCGCCGGCGACGAGCCGCCGGTCGACGCCGATGGGGACGGCCGGGCCCCACCTCGAAGGCACTGACCGCGGGCCCCACGGGCCCCAGTTGACTGGGTTGACCCATTCAACTGCTGACTGGGCAGCCCAGTGAGGCTGACATGTGGGTCCCGCCGAATTAAAATGATTTTTAAAACAAATAAAACATTAATTAATCGGTTAATTAAAGTAATTAGTCTAATCAGTCACTGACAGGGCGGGCCCACCTACTAATTAGGTTAGTTTAGTTAAATTAATCACTGTTAATTAGCACAGTCACTGACCAGTGGGACCCACTCGTCAGGTTTGACTCTGGTCAGCCAGAGTTGACTGCTGACGTCACTCCTACGTCATGCTGACGTCACCTAACACTATTCTGGATAATTCGGAATTTAATAATTAAAATAATTCCAGAAAATCAATAAAACTTTGAAAAGTCATATAAATAAAACCGTAACTCGGATGAAAATAATTTATATATGAAAAATGATCAGAAAAATATGAAGAATCCGAATGTCCTACCCACATACCTGCCACACCCCTCTAACATACCGAACATGGAACTTTTTGCCCGATTTCGATAAATGAATAGTGCATTACTTTAATAAAATAATTCCAAATAAATTTCTAAATTAACTAAAACACTTAGATAGGCAATATATCACATCTACATAACATTTAGGCATGTCATGCATCGCTGTTGCATTTTTGCCGTGAATTTATTGTTTCTTCCCCCTCCTTCTCTCCCGATAGACGCCGAGACCGCCGCCGACGCAGATGAGTTCGACTACACTCCCGACGAGCAGCCTTCCGACGAACAGCCCCTCTCAACAGAGCTTCCAGGCAAGCAACCCCCCCTTGACGCATGCCTATATCACCTATTCTCTCTTCCTCCTGCTTGCATTAGAATTTGCTGCTGCTATTGTTTTATCCTATTCTAATGCATAGCCTGTCCTTGTAACTGTTATTGATACGTGCCTGTTATCCGAGATGCTTAGTATAGGTTGGATGGTAAACCATCTGTGGCCCCTCTTCCTTGCTGTAGTTGCCTCGCCTTAGTACCTGTACCCCGATCGATGTGATCGAACGAGCGGAGAACAGCACATCACCGCACACCCCTTAAGTTGCTCGTCTCTGCAGAGCTGGCATCGAGTGCCGAGGGTGATACCTCTTATCTCACTTCCGATGAAGCCTTTGTAGAATAGCTATCCGGTTGTGAGTTACCGAGGGTGATTCCTCTTTCATCACTCCGACAAAGCTACCGTCGTGCAACTCCTCGAGTGGGGAATCCATCGAGAGTGATTCCTCGGATCCCTTCTCGATACTTTGGACACACGGATACTTTGGCCTTGTTACAGGTGGGTCTACCCCGAGGGGTACCCGCGGGGAAATGTGAAGTCGGGTTTGCCAGGAGGGCACCCGCGAGAGATTATTGTGGCGGAACGACAGGGCAGGCGGAGACCACCCTGTTCGTGATCCGTGTGTTACCAAGACAGAGCGACAGGTAGTCTGATCGTCTTTGCGAGTTACTAAATACGCCTAACGGATTTGGGTATTTGATCTGAGTGGGTCGTTGGCCCTATACGCACTACCACCACGTGGGATAATGGTTATGGGACCCTCTACTTCGTATGTATCAGCCGAAAGCTCTTCAGACGTCACAGCTCAGAGATGCGGGCTGATTGTTGGGGTGAGCTGGTTACGTCTGTGGTGCTTCCACAGTCGTGCTTGGGCCCCGGCCAGTCTCGCAACGTGTAGGAGTGCAAAGGGTGATGTGCCCAAGACCCCTTCGCACTTAGGATTTAGACCGGCGTGTTGACCTCTCTGCTGAGCCTAGGTAGGACTACGTCGTGTCGATTACCCGAGGCCGGGCATTACCCAGCAAGTGTGTCCGGCTAGATGTAATCGAGCGTGCTGGGTAACAGTAGTGCACCCCTGCAGGGAAGTTATCTATTCGAATAGCCGTGTCCACGGTAACAGGACGCTCAGTGTTGTATCCCGATCTACTACTATTTGAACTGGATACATGTTAATTAATAATAAGCTCCGGGATCGCTTTCTCACGGGGAGTCGAGGAAGGATCTCAGGGCTTGCTTCAACATGCTTGTTAATTTATAATATGCTAATCTACTCTCTTCTGATGCTGCAAGATTGCTTCAAGATGCTAGTCTTCGATAGGCTAGGCCTCTCCCCCTCTATTCTGGCATTCTGCAGTTCAGTCCAAAGATTTAGCCCCATTCCTTTGATACCGATGCATACTTAGCATAGATCTAATGTCAGTCTTGCGAGTACTTTGGATGAGTACTCACGGTTGCTTTGCTATTCTTTTTCTCCCATACCCGATACTTGCGACCAGATGTCGGAGCCCAGGAGCCAGACGACACCGCAGGAGCTCATTACCAGGAGAGTCCCGGAGGCACGAACTACTGGGTTGAGCCAGCCGACCAGGAGTAGTTCGGAGGCCCTAGGCAGGAGGTCTTCGCCTTTTCGATCAGTGTCGCTGTTTGTGCTAGCCTTCTTAAGGCAAACTTGACTAACTATGTCTGTACTCAGATATCATTTGTGTGTATGACTTATGTATTCGGGTCCTCGTGACCCCTGGCTTGTAATATGAGATTTATGTTTAAATTTGAGTTTAGAGTTGTGTTGTGATATCTTCCCATGAGTCTCTGATCTCGATCGTGTGCATTTGCGTGTATGATTAGTGCATGGTCGAGCAGGGGCGTCAGAAGTTGGTATTAAAGCCGACTGCCTGTAGGAAGCCCCCTTCCAATTCCTTGGTCGAAGTTGAGTCTAGTCTTCCGAAAAACCATTTTACTAACATGGCTGTGTGGCTTACGGGCCCACGTCGTCAAATGGGTGGTATTAGGATCTTTTATTCCTCTTCTATACTCTGGGACTCTGAATTCTCTTCTTTTCAGGTTAAATAATTTTGCTAACTCCGACACTAGGTTCTCGTATTCACGTCCACCCGGAGAGCTGGATTATCTGCACTTATTCCTTCCCATTGAACTGATTAATCTGATAATCACATTTTCTTTTCCATTGGTCTGTTTAACCTTTCTCTCCAAGTTATATTATACTTCTCACTGTCATTTGACAATCCTAAATTTCCTCTATTTCAGATGGATCGCTTGTTTCCGCTGCGTCCTGCGACGCAGCTTGTGCTTCGCACTTGGGCTCGTGATGCCCCTAGTTTTCCAGCTGTCCTGATCACCCTCCTGACCAGATTGGGCTATCGCTGGTACCCCGAGTACATGGTTTACGAGGATTACCGCGAGTTCAACCAGGAGCAGTACCATGCTGATGTTCGTATCTTTGATCAGTGGGACAACTCCGACACCGAGTTGCACCTTTTTCACGGTATCGGCGTGACGATTGAGATGGCAGTCCATGATGCTGCCTACTCTGCTGTCGCACGTCTTCGTGGAGAGCATAGTCGCTTGGATGACTCAGAGTTCTGATACATCCCGTATGCCCCTGCTGGAGATGCTACCGGATACTACACAGCTGTCTTTGCCCCTTACGAGCGACGTCGATATGACCCACATGTTTTGATTCAGTGCACTCAGGCTCTGGATCCCACTGCCCAGGCTCTTGTCATCGAGTTGTTTGCCACTCGAGCACGTCTCTACGATGCTATGACACAATTGCTGCTAGCTGTTCGTGTAGGGATACATCCAGAGTACATCCTTTACCTGCGCAGGACTCAGATATCGGCAGGTATCGATTGGCCTGCTGTTGGAGGTCACACGCCTGCACGTGGACCTCTTCTTCCAGTTCGAGACCGGGTTCTGCATCAGAGTGCACACGGAGAGCAGGACTTTTCCGCCACGGATACTCATCGTCCGCACTTGCAGTTACCCCGTTTCAGTGGTTTTCCCCGACGTTGATGTAGCCTTTGCTATGTCTCGTTGTGTATTCCTCACCGCGTGCCTGCGCGCCGCCTAGTGTGTCTAGATTTTCATTTACGCTGTCGTAACGCTGGCCTGTAACCGACTCTGTGTATGGATCTGTATGTCTTAATTGACTACTATTATGTATCTATTGCACTACTTGTTCATTGTCGTGTTACATCATGTTATCTCTAAACGCTTGCAGTTGTTGTTACTAAACTACCCCCTGTTAAAATTTTAGCAGGATGGTTAGGCCAGGTGCTCGTGGTCGTGGTCGTGCCCCCGAAAACCCACCACCGCCAGACTATATGGCAGCTATGATGCAGCAATTCGAGCTGAACCGTCAGTTCATGACTGGGATTATGGCTCAGTTTCTGAACCAGAACGCGCAGAATCAGCAACCTATTGCAATAACTCTGCAGGAGTTTGTGAGTCTCAACCCCACTATTTACCGCAACTCTGAACAGCCACTGGATGCTGATGACTGGCTTCGCGACATCGCCTTCGAGATGGAATCTGCCAATGTCGCCCCTGACAACCTTGTCACTTTCGCATCCTACTTCTTGAAGGGTGCCGCTGCTCAATGGTGGTCCACCCATAGGCGTTCCCTACCTGAGGGGACAGTCATTACCTGGATCGAGTTTCAGACTGCCTTCCGTGCTCGTTACATTCCTCAGGGAATTATGGACCGGAAGAAGACAGAGTTTCGCAACCTTACTCAGGGCAACAAGACTGTCGAAGCTTATCAACGGGAGTTTCTTAACCTGTCCCGCTATGCCGAAGAGGACATTCCAACTGATGCTCGTAGACAGGAGAAGTTCCGTAGTGGACTCCACCCAGACCTCAAGCTTGCACTTGCTGCTCAAGACTTCACCGACTTTGCCACCCTCATGAACAAGGCTATTCTCATTGAGACCGCTCAGATGGAGCACAAGGAGTCACAGAAGCGCCACCGTGATATTGGCTCATCTTCGAGCTCAGGACAAAGGTGTAAGATCTGGATTCCCAACAGCATGTACCGTCCAACTGCCCCTGCGCCAAGGCCCTCCTATGCTGCACCCCGTCTGCCTCCTCCACCACCGAGGCAGCCGAGAGTTCAAGCTGCTCCACCACGTGCTGCTCCTCTTCGTCCTGAAGATGGTCTGTGTTTCAAGTGTCGCAAACCAGGTCACCTTGCCAAGGACTGCCGCCAGAATCAGAATCAGTTGGCACTCTCTCGTAATGGCCGTGGCAATGGTCGTGGCAACAATCAGACCCGCAACTATAATACTGGGTCTTCTGCTTATGGTCGTGGACAGGCTTACAACATTGATATCGAAGAAGTTCAGGACCAACCTGCCACTGTGATGGGTACCCTTCTCGTTAACTCAGTACCCGCTTCTGTTTTATTTGATTCAGGAGCATCACATTCATTCGTCTCTGGCGCATTTGCATTCATGCATGGCATACAATATGAAAAGATGCATACCCCGTTAGTCGTTAAAACTCCCGGGGGCCATTGTCATACTGACATGATCGCCCCTAACGTCACCGTCGAAATTGGAGGATTGGAATTCCTGGCCTCCCCCATCGTTCTGAAGTCTTCCACCATAGACCTCATTCTGGGAATGGATTGGTTGAAAGCTCACATTGCTTCGATCAATTGTGCCACCAAAGTCGTCCAACTTCTTCATCTCTCCGATGAGATAGTGAACTACACCGCCCGAATCACCCGGAATGCCGAAGCTCAAATATATGCTTTGAATGCTTTGAATGCCTCACCTCTTGAGGGAATTGAGAACGTTCCAGTCGTTCGCGATTTTCCGGACGTCTTTCCAGAAGAACTTCCTGGAATACCCCCTGTTAGAGCCGTTGAGTTTGTCATCGACTTGAAACCTGGCACTACCCCTATTGCGAAGTGCCCGTACAAGATGCCGCCGCATGAACTCCTTGAACTTAAGGAGGAAATCGACAAGTCACTTAAAAAGGGTTTCATTCGTCCAAGTTCTTCTGCCTGGGGAGCACCTTCTCTCTTTGTTAAGAAGAAGGATGGAACTAACCGATTGGTCCAGGACTATCGGCCTATTAACCAAGCAACAATCCAGAACAAATATCCACTTCCCGGATCAATGATCTTTATGATCAACTTGCTGGATCCTCTGTGTTCTCTAAGCTCGACTTAAGGTTGGGTTATCATCAAATCTGAGTTCGTACGGAGGATATTCCGAAGACCGCTTTCGTTACTCGTTACGGATCTTACGAGTACACTGTTATGTCCTTCAGATTAACTAATGCTCTAGCAACTTTCTCTCGACTGATGAACTATATCTTCATGGACTACCTCGACAAATTCGTCGTGGTTTATTTGGATGATATCCTTATATATTCCAAGAATGAAGAAGAACACGCCGAACATCTTCGGCTTGTATTGGAGAAACTCCGAGAACACCAGCTATATGCCAAATACTCTAAGTGTGAATTCTGGTTATCTGAGGTGACTTATCTTGGTCACGTGATTTCCAAAAATGGCATTGCTGTTAACCCAGAACGAGTTCAGGCTATTCTTGACTGGACTCCTCCGAAGAATGTTAAGCAAGTCAGAAGTTTTCTCGGTCTCGCTAGTTATTGCCGCCGATTCGTCGAGAACTTCTCCAAGATTGCTAAGCCGTTGACTGATCTGCTCCACAAAGGTGTTAAATTTGAGTGGACAGAAAAGTGCCAAGAAAGTTTTCAGACACTCAAAGACAAGTTGACATCTGCTCCAGTGCTAACACCCCCGGATTCCCAAAAGGACTTCGTGATTTACTGTGATGCGTCTCGTCAAGGATTAGGCTGTGTCCTAATGCAAGAGCGCAAAGTGATCGCTTATGGCTCTCGTCAATTGCGTCCTCACGAAGATAAGTATCCCACACATGATCTCGAGTTAGCAGTAGTTATCTATGCTTTGAAGCTGTGGCGACATTACTTTCTCGGTAATCGTTGCGAGATATACACGGACCACCAAAGTCTGAAGTATTTGTATACTCAGCCAGATTTGAACCTTCGTCAACAAAGATGGCTCGAGACAATAGCTGACTATGACATGGATATCTCTTATACCCCTGGCAAGGCTAATGTAATGGCCGATGCCTTGAGTCGCAAGTCTTATTGCAACAACCTCTCTGTTCAGCAAGCACAACCCCTTCTCTACGAAGAACTACGCAAGTTGAACCTTCACATTGTTCCTCAGGGTCATCTCAATACCCTGGTTGTTGAATCAGACCTCGATGAACTCATCAAGCATATACAGAAAGCTGACTCCGAGGTCGAGAAAATTAAGCGAGATATCAAAAGGGGAAAGCCCTTATTCTTCACTATTGATGCTGATGGCGCCTTGTTCTTCAAGAATCGCTTGGTGGTTCCTAGAACGGGACACCTGAATCTGACCCCGCGTGTCATGAAGGAAGCTCATGATACGCCTCTTTCAATTCACCCTGGTAGCACCAAGATGTACCAAGACATCTGACAGAGATATTGGTGACCTGATATGAAGCGAGACATTGCTCGCTATGTTGTTGAGTGTGACGTTTGTCGTCGCATCAAAGCAGAACATCAGAGGCCCGCTGGAACTCTACAACCCCTTGATATTCCTGAATGGAAGTGGGACAAAGTTGAAATGGATTTCATTACTGGATTTCCCAGATCGCAGAAGGGTCATGATGCTATTTTTGTCGTCATTGACCGATTCTCCAAGGTTGCTCACTTTCTTCCTGTCAAGGAGACAATCACTGCTAGCCAGTTAGCAGACTTGTATGTTTCCAGAATTGTGTCACTCCACGGTGTTCCGTTGGAGATCAGTTCAGATCGTGGCAGCCTCTTTACCTCAAGGTTTTGGAACAGTTTCCAAGAAGCTATGGGGACTCATCTGTCTTTCAGCACCGCTTTTCACCCTCAGTCCCAGGGACAAGTTGAACGAGTCAATCAAGTGCTTGAAGATATGCTTCGAGCTTGTGTCATCTCATTCAGTAAGAAATGGGAGGAATCTCTCCCATATGCTGAATTCTCATACAATAATAACTATCAAGCTAGTTTGAAGATGGCACCCTTTGAAGTTCTCTATGGACGTAAGTGTCGAACCCCTCTGGATTGGTCAGAAACTGGGGAACGGCCACTCTTCGGACCGGATATTATCCAACAAGCTGAAGAACAAGTCTGCATTGTCCGGGAACATTTGAAAACAGCTCAGTCCTGTCAGAAGAGCAATTATGACCGAAAACACCAGGTAATGGTCTATCAACCTGGCGAGCAAGCTTACCTTCGTGTCACTCCAATGAAGGGCACTCATTGATTTGGGATCAAGGGCAAGTTAGCTCCTCGCTACATTGGCCCGTTCCGTATTCTCGCCCGCCGAGGAGAAGTGGCATATCAATTGAAATTGCCGCCTAACCTTTCTCAAGTGCATGATGTCTTTCATGTATCGCAACTCCGACGCTGCTTCAAAGATCCTATCCGAGTAGTGGATCATGAAGTGCTTGAATTGCGAGAAGATCTATCTTATCAAGAGTATCCAATCTGCATTCTCGATCAAGCTGAGCGTAGAACCCGTCAGAAGTCGATCAAGTTCCTTAAAGTTCAGTGGGCGAATCATTCTGAAGATGAAGCCACTTGGGAACGCGAGGATCGTCTTCGTGAAGAATACCCCGCTTTCTTTCAGCCTACCTCTTAATTCTCGGGACGAGAATTTCTTTTAGAGAAGGAGAATTGTAACATCCCCATGTAATAGCTACAGTGATCACCTTTTGATAATGCCAAGTCACCATGCTTAACAGTGCTTAATCATCCTTTGCATCATATCTCATTTCAAATTCCAAATTAAATTGAAATTCAAAATTAAAGTAAAAATGAAAGTTGTTCCAAATTGGAAACTAAAATGTTCATTAAATAGCAAATAAACCATAACTAAATATGTTAAGAAAAAACAACATCACTAAAAATCACTAGAGGACTCTAACTTCATCAAACAGTAGTTAAACAGCAATAATTAATACCATTTTATTAAATAAAATTGCAAATGAAATCATAATATCTTCAAACTAATTTCTGGTGGTAGGTAATATTGCATAGCAATATTTGAACCAAGTCACACATTTTACAAAACTCATCTAGGGACTTCACAATTTGCAAAACAGAAATAAAACAGAAAACAGAAATGGAAAAAGAAAAAGGGAAAGAACTTACTGGCGCGCTGGGCTTCCAGTGCACAGTGTAGCCAGGCCCGGCCCACCGCGGCCTTTCTTCCTCCTCCCACCTTCTTCCTCGCGCTGTCGACCGCGCCCGTCGACACGTCGCCGATGCCGCACGCGTCGCCCATCCGCCGCCTCCCCGGGGTGGATAAGCTCCCCGCGGCCCCCTGGAAACCCACTCTCATTTCCCCCCTCATCCTCTCCCATGCTCCCTTTCGAGCTCGCCCGAAAACGCCCGCCGTCGCCGCCGTCGATCCCGCAGCTACCGGCCTCCCCACCCCTCGCCGAGATGTCGTAGAGCACCGCCTCCGTCCGCTACGCCGCCTGGACCCAGCCGTTGGAGCCGGGAGCCACCGCAGCGTCCTCCCCGAGCACATCTTCAACCTTCGGTCGCCGGCGCTTCTCCGGCAAATGTCGCCGCCCTGCTGCTCCTAAGCTCCCGCTGGGCCCCCGTGTGCCCTCTCGGTGAGCATCCGCTCCTTTCCCCTCTCTCTGCGCTGCCGTTGGTCGCCCGTAGCCGCCGCTGCCATCGCTGCCCGTAGCCGGCTCCGCCGCGTAGCTCGCCGCCGTCGAGGTAGTCTCTTGCATGGCCGTCCGAGTGAGTGGACGTGCTCAGCGCATCCATGCGGTTCCAACGCGACCAGCCGCTCGCCCTGCCGTGCCCTTTAGCCGCCGTTCGCGAGATGGCCGAACTCCGGCGTCCGCCCCGTCGCTCGCCGCCGTCGTTTTAGCTCGTTTCCGGCCGAGCCAGCACCACCACGAGATGCGGCACTCCGCGCTCGATCGATCCCGCCTTTCCGCGCGCAAAACGGATCACCGCAGCGAAATTCCGGCGAGGTCCAGTGCTCGCCGCCGTCGTTTTGGTCGCCGGTGACGAGCCGCCGGTCGACGCCGACGGGGACGGCCGGGCCCCACCTCAGAGCCACTGACCGCGGGCCCCACGGGCCCCAGTTGACTGGGTTGACCCAGTCAACTGCTGACTGGGCAGCCCAATGAGGCTAACATGTGGGTCCCGCCGAATTAAAATGATTTTTAAAATAAATAAAACGTTAATTAATCGGTTAATTAAATTAATTAGTCTAATCAGTCACTGACAGGGCGGGCCCACCTGCTAATTAGGTTAGTTTAGTTAAATTAATCACTGTTAATTAGCACAGTCACTGACCAGTGGGACCCACTGGTCAGGTTTGACTCTGGTCAGCCAGAGTTGACTGCTGACGTCACTCCTACATCATGCTGACGTCACCTAACACTATTCTGGATAATTCGGAATTTAATAATTAAAATAATTCCAGAAAATCAATAAAACTTTGAAAAATCATATAAATTAAACCGTAACTCGGATGAAAATAATTTATATATGAAAAATGATCAGAAAAACATGAAGAATCCGAATGTCCTACCCACATACCTGCCACACCCCTCTAACATACCGAACATGGAAATTTTTGCCTGATTTCGATAAATGAATAGTGCATTACTTTAATAAAATATTTCCAAATAAATTTCTAAATTAACTAAAACACTTAGATAGGCAATATATCACATCTACATATCATTTAGGCATGTCATGCATCGCTATTGCATTTTTGCCATGAATTTATTGTTTCTTCCCCCTCCTTCTCTCCCGATAGACGCCGAGACCGCCGCCGACGCAGCTGAGTTCGACTACACTCCCGACGAGCAGCCTTCCGACGACCAGCCCCTCTCAGCAAAGCTTCCAGGCAAGCAACCCCCCCTTGACGCATGCCTATATCACCTATTCTCTCTTCCTCCTGCTTGCATTAGAATTTGCTGCTGCTATTGTTTTATCCTATTCTGATGCATAGCCTGTCCTTGTAACTGTTATTGATACCTGCCTGTTATCCGAGATGCTTAGTATAGGTTGGATGGTAAACCATCTGTGGCCCCTCTTCCTTGCTGTAGTTGCCTCGCCTTAGTACCTGTACCCCGATCGATGTGATCGAACGAGCGGAGAACAGCACATCACCGCACACCCCTTAAGTTGCTCTTCTCTGCAGAGCTGGCATCGAGTGCCGAGGGTGATACCTCTTATCTCACTTCCGATGATGCCTCTGTAGAATAGCTATCCGGTTGTGAGTTACCGAGGGTGATTCCTCTTTCATCACTCCGACAAAGCTACCGTCGTGCAACTCCTCGAGTGGGGAATCCATCGAGGGTGATTCCTCGGATCCCTTCTCGATACTTTGGACACACAGATACTTTGGCCTTGTTACAGGCGGGTCTACCCCGAGGGGTACCCGCGGGGAAATGTGAAGTCGGGTTTGCCAGGAGGGCACCCGCGAGAGATTATTGTGGCGGAACGACAGGGCAGGCGTAGACCACCCTGTTCGTGATCCGTGTGTTACCAAGACGGAGCGATCGATAGTCTGATCGTCTCTGCGAGTTACTAAATACGCCTAACGGATTTGGGTATTTGATCTGAGTGGGTCGTTGGCCCTATACGCACTACCACCACGTGGGATAATGGTTATGGGACCCTCTACTTCGTATGTATCAGCCGAAAGCTCTTCAGACGTCACAGCTCAGAGATGCGGGCTGATTGTTGGGGTGAGCTGGTTACGTCTGTGGTGCTTCCACAGTCGCGCTTGGGCCCCGGCCAGTCTCGCAACGTGCAAGAGTGCAAAGGGTTATGGGCCCAAGACCCCTTCGCACTTAGGATTTAGACCGGCGTGTTGACCTCTCTGCTGAGCCTAGGTAGGACTACGTCGTGTCGATTACCCGAGGCCGGGCATTACCCAGCAAGTGTGTCCGCCAGATGTAATCGAGCGTGCTGGGTAACAGTAGTGCACCCCTGCAGGGAAGTTATCTATTCGAATAGCCGTGTCCACGGTAACAGGACGCTCAGTGTTGTATCCCGATCTACTACTATTTGAACTGGATACATGTTAATTAATAATAAGCTCCGGGATCGCTTTCTCGCGGGGAGTCGAGGAAGGATCTCAGGGCTTGCGTCAACATGCTTGTTAATTTATAATATGCTAATCTACTCTCTTCTGATGCTGCAAGATTGCTTCAAGATGCTAGTCTTCGATAGGCTAGGCCTCCCCCCTCTATTCTGGCATTCTGCAGTTCAGTCCAAAGATTTAGCCCCATTCCTTTGATACCGATGCATACTTAGCATAGATCTGATGTCAGTCTTGCGAGTACTTTGGATGAGTACTCACTGTTGCTTTGTTATTCTTTTTCTCCCATACCCGATACTTGCGACCAGATGTCGGAGCCCAGGAGCCAGACGACACCGCAGGAGCTCATTACCAGGGGAGTCCCGGAGGCACGTACTATTGGGTTGAGCCAGCCGACCAGGAGTAGTTCGGAGGCCCTAGGCAGGAGGCCTTCGCCTTTTCGATCAGTGTCGCTGTTTGTGCTAGCCTTCTTAAGGCAAACTTGACTAACTATGTCTGTACTCAGATATCATTTGTGTGTATGACTTATGTATTCGGGTCCTCGTGACCCCTGGCTTGTAATATGAGATTTATGTTTAAATTTGAGTTTAGAGTTGTGTTGTGATATCTTTCCGCGAGTCTCTGATCTCGATCGTGTGCATTTGCGTGTATGATTAGTGCACAGTCGAGCAGGGGCGTCACATTGTAACTGGGGCCCGACCTTCTTTTGTCATAGTTGCAATCCCACCCTCGACTCGCAACTGGGTTTCGACATTTTTTTTCTCAGTTGCAAGTCCACTCTCGACTCGCAACTGGGGCCCGAAACTTTTTTGTCTCAATTGCAAGTCCACCCTCGACTCCCAACTGAGGCCCAACCTTTTTTTGTCCCAGTTGCAAGTCCACCCATTGACTCGCAACTGGGGCCCGACTGTTTTTTTGTCTCAGTTGCAACTCCACCCTCGACTCGCGACTGGGCCCAACATTTTTTTGTCCTAGTTGCAAGTCCACCCTCGATTCGCAACTGGGGCACGGCCTTTTTTTGTTCTAGTTGCAAGTCCACCCTTGACTCGCAGCTGGGCCCTGAACTTTTTTTTTGTCCCAGTTGCAAGTCCACCCTCGACTCGCAACTGGGGCCTGACTTTTTTTTCCAATTGCAAGTCCACACTCGACTTGCAACTGGGGCCCGAACTTTTTTTGTCCGAGTTGCAATCCCACCCACAACTCTCAACTAGGGCTTGACCTTCCTTTTGTCCCAGTTGCAAGTCCATCCTCAACTCGCAACTGGGGCCCGGCCTTTTTTTGTCCCAATTGCAAGTCAATTCTCGACTCACAACTTGGGGTCCGACCTTTTTTGTCAGTTGCGACATAGTGGGCGCGTGACTTTTTCGTGTTCGACAAACAAAAAAACAACAAGAAAACGAAACAAAACAAACAATCCAATGGCGGGGCTTTATTTATCTACTGATGTGGGATGATGTCATAGTTAGATGTGAGGTATTATCTCACATCTACATGTGACATAGTAGGACCCAAGGTTTTATGTACCCAGGCCTAGTCACCAACGGACCAAATCACATGTTTAACGATTCTAGTGTCTTTTTAAAGTGAATTGTTAAGATACATATTGTGGCTGGTACGCCATCATCTTCTCCAATGCATCACTTTAAAAGACAAAAGATTGGGACTTGGTTCTTACCGTGCATATTTTCTGGCCAGGGCTTCATTGGGTAGAGCAACTGTCGCTTTTGAGTAATGCCATGCCCCCTCCGTTTCATAGTATAAGGCGTATTAGTTTTATTTGATATGAGTTCACAATTATCAATAAATTGCTATACAAAAATGAATCCAGTGAAACAATTCCATAGCATATAAACCACGTATTAACCATGAAACGGGGACGTGTGTCTTTGTTGTTACTCCCTCCGTCCCACAATGTAATACATTTTTGCACGTCTTACATTGTGGGACGGAGGGAGTACTTCCTTTCTTGTAATCATGGTTAGTTCAAAGGTACCAGTACTTTTTATTACTCTTGCTTCATTGCTTGTGAAATACATAAATATATAATGTGTATTTTTTTGCGGGGAAAATATAATGTGTATTAACCATGAGTTAATTTGTTGCGGTCAGATCTTATCCTAATAAATAAAATACACATTCTATTATGAAACGGGGAAGCGTGTGTTTGTTGTCACTTTCTTGCTTATATTTTTTTTTTGAAAGTAAGTAGACTTTATTTCTCAAATGATGGTCATATCGTTTACAAGGAGATGAGAAATAAAATCGGGGATAACATCATCCCAAGCGCCCGGAGATCTAGAAATATAGGAATGTTTTGCTAACTTTATCGGCCACCTGGTTTGCTTCTCTGTAATAATGATTGAAGGTTAACTTTGAGAAATCAAGTGATAGCTGCTTGCATTCGGCCACCACTGCAGCATCTGGTCCCAAGTATTCATCCGACGATTGTACTGATGAAGGAGCAATCAGATTCTACCTCTGCCATGTTGCATCCCATGCTTGAGAGGAGATACAAACCATTCCTTATAGCTAACAATTCAGCAGGGGAAGAACCACGATGCCGCGGCAATATAATCACCACGATCATCCCGAAGTATTGCACCATGGACCCTGACAGTGTCTCCGCGTGGAAAGATGCGTCCACATTAACCTTCACCATCCCATGACAGGGTTTCTTCCACATTTGGGCGTTGGTCCTTGCTGGTACTTTCGGTGTCAAAGATCTGATATAATTTGTAGCCAGTACTCTGATGGACATTGCCGTTTTTTCAGGGCTCTGAATCTCAACTCCTTTCACTAGTTGGCGGCGCTGCCACCATAAGAACCAAGCCGCAACAGTTGACAATTCTGCCACCGGGATACCATCTACAGAAAAGTTCTGTTTAATCAGTATTTCCAGATTAATAGAGCCGGACCTGTCTTCAGTTACTGATCTTTGAACTGTATCCAAGAGCCCCAGTTTCGACCAGACTTCCTTCACACCCTTGCATGCAAATAACGTGTGTTGTATGTCCACAGCTCCGATCAAGCATCTGGGGCATTGGGGCGACAGGGTAATCTGCCGGCTAGCAAGAACCCCATAACATGGTAGGACTCCATGGAGCACTTTCCATGCAAAGTGTTTTACTTTCCCCGGTACCTTTAGCTTCCATGCATCTTTCCATATGTTATTGATTTGAACGTTGCCCTGCCCATCAGTTCTTGTCAGACGTGAACCGACCTGGTGTTCTAACTCCCTGTAATATGCCGAGCGTACAGAAAAGGTGCCAGACCTTGTGTAGTTCCATGCGACAAAGTCCTCGGTCATGTGCGGGTGTAGCGAAATTTGTAGTATTCTTGCTTATAATCATAGTTAGTTCACCGATGCTAGAACTTTTTTTTTACTCCTGCTTGGCTGCTTTTGTGCATCACCTATATACTGACTGAGAGATAATAAAATTCTTCCTTTAAGACATCCATGAAATTTCCTTTGTTAAGTGTAAAGTGTTGCACTTCTTGAAATCGACCCCTTATTTGCCTTTATTTTATAAACAAAAGTATGGTCAGGCTACAACCTAAGAGTGCAACCTAATAAGATCCATGACTACATAAAATCAACACAACCTCTAATTATGCCACTAATATTTTTGGCCCCTTCCACATCGCCCTTCGAGGACATTTGGAAAACAACAACGCCAGCATGACTGCCCAAACACTCAGGAAAATTTTGGTTGCTCACCATTCCCCAGAAAATTTGGGATGCTCGCAATGCCAAGGTCTTCAAGCAATAAACTCTAAGTGTAAGCGATTATTCTTAGAAACATCCTCTCTGATCTCACACTCCGGTCGCACTGATTAAAGACACTAGAACTCAAAACACACGAGTTGCGGCGTGACTTCCTTTCCTCACGTTAGCGCAACAACACGGTTATTTATCCGCAAAAAAAAGTGGTTATTGATATTGTTGCGCAAAGTTCCATTTCGTTTCAAAAAAGGCCTTGGCTTTAATTATGTCGTGCCAAATGAGGCGAGGGACACATGTGATTCTCGCGAAGCAACTTTTTGGTCGAACTATCTACGTAACACGATTAAATTAACAAGGGTCTACAGATTTTAGAAGGAAGCCATCGATGTCAAAAAACCAAAACGTGTGGGGCTCTTGCAGCGTGCGCGTTTCCTTTTGAGAAACCGCTCACAAGTCACACCGGCGATGTTGATAGCCAATTAGCCATGGCGGCCATCATCCCCGATCCACGCAGACAGAAGAACAGCAAGCATGTGCCACTGACCCACTGGTCTCAAACATTGATGCTCACATACGTTGCGCCACCACTACCAAACGAATATGGAAGATAGATTAGTTAATTAAAATCTTGTGTTGTAGAATCTCTGGATTGGAGCACACATGCCATGATTGTGGTGCCTGGAACATTGGCTTGATTGAAGTTCCGAAAAACACTACTCAATGCTCATTGAATAAGAAAAATCGTTTCGATCGATTACATTTGATTTTTTAAAAATATTTAATTCTATTACAGGTGAAATGCTCAGCTAAATAGTTAACTTGTAGACGATCGAATTACACATGTTTTTTAAAATATACAATACTCGTTTTTTCAGGCAATTAAGAAATAACAGCATCTTGTTATTCCTGCAAAAAAATAAATTATTTTTATTCATGGACAAGTATTAGCATTTCACAACTTAAGCCATCAATTGTGTGGCGAAAAGTAAACATAAATAGCCCCTTAGAAAGTTGAAGAGACAATAGCTCTTGCATCATAATAAAGAGAAAATACAAATCTGAAGGAAGAATAGGTCAAAGTTATGTTTTTGGTCATCTAGTCCAGAGTAAAAGCATATTTTTCTTTTTCTAAAAAAAAAATAGAGAAGACGCCACAGTGACACAAATATTCCCTCGCGTGAGAAAAAAAATCAAGAGCAGAGCAGAGAAGACCGAAGACCACCAAACCAAACGTGTGCGGGCTCACTTTGTTTAACAGTCGTCCTCTCCCACCTCCTATTCCGCTGACAACCGCAGCAACCCCCACCCCCACCGTGGTGGCGCAGCAGCACTGGGGACCGTGGCGGCCGGGGATTGAGACCAACGCGAGAAAAGTCTGGTGGCGTCCAGCTTCCAGGATTCTCCACCAGTGAGTCCGCTCCTCCCCTCTTGCTTCCCCAGCAGTTGGTTCTTGCCGGCGCGTGGAGGGGGATGGGATTTTTCGAGCTCTCGGGCCGCTTGCTCCGTTGATTCTTCAGCTGCGGGGAGGTCACCCGGCGGCTCCGCCGGCCGGGCGCTGGTTGTTTCGTTTCTTGCGGTGAGGAACTCTTTTTAATCATTATTTTTTTGTTGGTTCAGTTTGTTGATGTTTCGTTAGGATCATGGGGTGTTGTTAATTTTCTTGACTCTCTCTGCAGTTTTAGGTGACCTGCGAAGGGAGCCGTAGGGGTTAGTGAGAAGAGGGGTCGCTGCATCCTGCGAAGATAAGCTCAAATGTTGACCTGATCTTCGCTATCTGAAGACCTGATATTTCTCATCAATTCGAGTGTACCTGGAGAGGGGTCTACCAGATTTTGCAAGAACAAGATCTTGCAAATTTTTACACTTTGTCAGAGTATCACCAGGCTTAGATAAGTTACTACTGGATTTTGAGATGGAGAGGCAGTCCAGCTCCCGGTTCGGCGCTCTGGAGAAGCTGAAGAGCTTCCGGGGCATAGAGAAGCAGAGGAGCTTCAAGTTCCTGTCCATGGAGAAGCAGCAGAGCTTCAAGGAGAGGAGGAGCCGGGACAGCCCCGGGAAGAGGGGCGACAGCGCGCTCCACCTCGCGGCGAGGGCCGGCAATGTCTCCCATGTCCAGAAGATCTTCGCCGACTGCGATCCGGAGCTGGGGGAGGAGCTGGCCGCCCACCAGAACCTCGACGGCGAGACGGCGCTGTACGTGGCCGCGGAGAAGGGGCACGTCGACGTCGTGTGTGAGATACTCAAGGCCTGTGATGTGCAGTCAGCAGGGCTCAAGGCAACCAACAGCTTCGATGCCTTCCATATCGCGGCGAAACAGGGCCATCTGGGTTAGTTCTCTTCTCTACTTCTTTCAGTTCATCACTGATGGTGGTATATTGTTTAGTTTGATCATAATGAGCTCTATCTGTCAAGTCAATGATTTGATGATTATGGTTGTGTGAATTGGAATTCTTTAATGTGTGGATGTGGTGAGTTGATCAGTCGAACCATTCACGTTAGCTTGTTTATAGTTGCAGTTTTCTTTGTCTTATAAACAATGACTTGTATTCGATTGACTTTGGCAAAATTCCCAATTCGTTGTGATTGCAATGAATGTTTTCTCTCATTCTTTTGCTGAAGAACATGTGGTACTAGAGCATTTACTTCTGCATTAAATTTTTAGTCCACATTCCAATCAAGAATGGTGTACCTTTTGGTCCACATTCCAGCTCATCTTTCCTGCTTTGCTTGGTTTGACAGGCAAAACTGACCATGGATTCACAGTTTTATGTATGATGTATTGCTGTTGCAATATGTGTTGATGTATCCAAACCAGTGCATCCGATATGATTAATTAGTGAGATAATGAAATATTGCTTCATCGTACATTTTTGTTGTTGTTGTGCCAGCAATCTGTGTTGAAACAAATCAACTCATGCAACTTTTAATAGCAGGCAGCGGAGGAGAGCAAACCACTGTCCTACTGCTGATCTTGACTGTTATGATATTTGTATCTTCGTGGATGTTTGGCTTAACGTTATTGTCAAGTCATTTCAACTCATATAGATGTTCCATGCTTTGTTTCACAGATGTTCTGCAGGAGCTACTGCAGGCATTTCCCGCGTTAGCCATGACGACAAGTTCTGTAAATGCCACGGCTTTAGACACCGCCGCAACCCAGGGCCACATTGGTATCGTCAATCTTCTACTGGATACAGACGCAAGCCTTGCCAGGATTGCGAGAAGTAATGGGAAGACAGTTTTGCATTCAGCAGCAAGAATGGGTCATGTGGAGGTTGTAGCGTCGTTGTTGAATAAAGATCCGGATATTGGTTTCAGAACAGATAGGAAGGGGCAAACAGCACTGCACATGGCTTCGAAAGGCCAGAATGCTGAAATTCTGCTTGAGTTACTGAAGCCCGATATCTCAGTAATCCATTTGGAGGATAACAAGGGGAACAGGGCACTGCATGTTGCAACGCGCAAGGGCAACACCATTGTAGGTTCTCATATCTCAGAAATATCTTCTGTTTTCTTCATTATGTCTTTCTTCAGGTGTTAATAATTTGTTGTTGTATATTATTTCCTGTCCATTCTATGTTCATTTGCAAGAGATTCCTTGCTTAAACTAGCATTGTTAGATGTTCTAGAACATAATTTTAAAGCAATTTGCACTCCACCATGGCCATGCACAAATATAGTGGAAATATTTCTTTTCATAGACTTGAGAAAACCATGAAGTTCTAAACAGTTTCAACCAGAATTTTAGTGGACTTGGGCATACTTGCATCCTTTGATATTTGTGTAATTTTTACAGATGGTTCAGACTTTAATATCCATTGAAGAGATTGATATCAATGCAGTCAATAAAGCTGGAGAGACTGCTTTTGCCATTGCAGAGAAACAAGGCAATGAAGAGCTTGTTAACATCCTGCGAGAGGTTGGAGGAGTAACCGCAAAAGAGCAAGTGAATCCTCCGAAATCAGCCAAGCAGCTTAAGCAAACGGTCAGTGATATCAAGCATGACGTCCAATCACAGATCAAGCAAACGCGTCAGACCAAGATGCATGTCCACAAGATCAAGAAGAGGATTCAGAAGCTCCACATTGGCGGGCTAAACAATGCCATCAACTCCAATACCGTTGTCGCAGTACTTATTGCCACCGTTGCCTTTGCATCCATATTCACCATTCCTGGTAATTTTCTGGAGAATATGAAGGACGCGCCTGAGCCCGGTATGACTTTAGGGCAAGCACTGGTAGCAAGCAGGCCAGCTTTTATAATCTTCCTGGTCTTTGATTCCCTGGCTCTCTTTATTTCGCTTGCGGTCGTTGTTGTCCAGACCTCTCTGATCGTTGTTGAGCAGAAGGCAAAACAGAAGATGGTCTTTGTGATGAACAAGTTGATGTGGCTCGCGTGCCTATGCATATCAGCAGCCTTCATAGCGCTGACCTACGTCGTCGTGGGCCGCCATGACGAGTGGCTGGCTTGGTGCACGATGGCGATCGGCACCGTGATTATGCTAACCACCATTGGCTCTATGTGCTATTGCATCATCAGCCACAGGATGGAAGCACAGAGCATGAGGAGGATCAGGAGGTCCTCCATGAGCCAGTCGTGGTCCATATCAGTCGACTCGGACACGGAGCTAGATATGACCAGCAGAAGCAAGACGATGTATGCGCTCTAGGACGATGGGTCGATGACCGACACCTCGTGCGGCAGAGTCATGTATATATCGGAGCCCGTTTGCCCGAGTCCACTACACGGCATTCAGCGGATTCGACTCGAGATGTATCTATCTAGGCCTAGGAACATGGCAGCTGTATGTACCATGTATGTATGCAAGTGAAGCCTCCTTTGCACAAACAAAGGGAGGCATCTGGATGCAGTTCCTGGGTAGACTGGTTCCAGGCAGAGCCACTTTTTATAGGCACTATAGGAGTAGTAGTACTTGTGAAGCAAAGATGTCTTGCTCTTATGCTTACCACTGTGGATGATGATGATGACAATCCATACAATTATGTATACCAACCAGTATAGTAGAATAAAATTGCCATTTTGTCAAACCTATGTGGTCATGGATGCTCATTTTGTTCAGCATGGGTCAAAAGGAGAAAGTGATGCATGACTGATGAACCAGAGTATGTTGACACATCATCACTTCTCTGGACTTTGACCGTTGACCGGAGAAAGCAAGAACAATTTTTGCAACTGCTGACCATCAAGTTGTGCTCAAGCAATACTGTGATTTAGCAGCTTTCATTTCACCATCAAATTCTGCCTTTTATTGTCTGAACGGAAAGCTGTCAAAACTTTCAGGTAGCATTCCTGCAAAATCCCCAGAATTCCAAAAACAAAATTTCATCTTGGAGCCAGGGTCTCCATCCACCTCTGAGATCCGCTGCGATCGCCTAGAGCGACCAAACACGACGGGCGGATCTTCAGCCGGTGAGAGCCAGCCTGATGGTGCCAAATCAGATGCCAATAAGAGAACGGATGGGGAATTCTTGTGGAATTTTGGCCCGGTCGACACCCCTACTGTCTCCATCTGTTCCAAATTTCCAACAGTGCCTGACGAAACTGAACACTCGGAAAGTGAAGGTGCTGGTGAAGATGTGGGCGGATTTCCATCGTCCAAGGGTTTGGCTGAAAAAAATCTGCAGGTTTATTACAAAAGATGTAAATATTAGATGGGGTTGACGTCTGTTCCGGAGCTGTTTGACATTTCATAGATCTCGCTCAGTCTTTGTACGCCTTTCGATGATTAGTAGAAAAGATAAAAGACTAGAAAAGAGGAATAGTTAATAGAAAAGATAAAATCACCTTGAATATAGTTTACTTACTGTGTTTGAGTTGTTGGCAGCTGAGTATGCGACTCCACAAGATGCCTTGAATGAAGTTTTCATGGTAGACGAGTATGAGACTCCACAAAAATGCTTTGAATTTTTATTGCGAATATGACCCATGCTTTTACTCTCTTTCTACAAAAAAGTAAAACGTAGTCTTTTGGATCGGCCCTCCACCACCCGAGGCGTTTATTGGTCCGTGTTTGACACTTATTTTCACCTTTTATTATTTTTCATTTGGTGCATGTGTGAATCATAGTTATGCAGAGGCGAGGTGAACTCGTGATGCTTGTATTATTTTGACATGACGTTAGAAGTCAATAACGGCACACTTTATAAAATAATAACTTTAGCGTTATTTTTGTATAGGAAAGAGTATTGCACCTTTAATAGTGTCTTTAGGCAAGTGGGTAAGTCCCGCTGACGAAAACCCTACTGACCCACAATCAAGCAAGATAAACGTACATAATTATATGTGATTATCTATTCTGGAGTTGTTAGACATTTCATAAATCTCACCACGTCTTTGTAGCCTTTTGATGATTGGCGGGGTACTTCGTACTTACTAAACTAGATGATACCCCGCGCGTTGCTGCGGGAACTGTTAACAAATAATTTGATGTTTAAAAACATGAGAAAGTTTATGTAACATAGTATAAGTTGATGATAAATAATTTTGTTTGAATGAAATATTGTTTAGAGTAAGTATCCAAAAAAAAATTGATGAAAAATCTGAAAATGAGTGTGATTTTTGTTTTGCTAATTTATTGCCTTGACAATATATCAGCGAGGTGATATGAGACAAAAACAGCGCTGAGTAGAGACAGTAGAGACATCTCAACCCTTGGCTAAACCTAAAACAATGATAGCAACTACAAATGTGCATCATAAAAGAACATAGCTCACATAGAAAAATTAAAAAAGAAAGTCACTTATAAATCATCAGGCCCAATGTTGAGTAAATCATGCTTCTCACTGGGTCAACCATGTGCAGTGTACCGCAACCATTCACCACAATATACCCAGATAGCTCTAATTATTTTTTTGTCTTCTCTGGTGCACAACCATGCATGCTTCCCCATTAGGTGAAGCTTAGATCTGTCATAAAAAAACCTCATTAGCAACCTGGGTGTGTGTGCAATGGAACCAATTTGGGATTAAAAGTTTGCATGGGAACAGTGGATTATTAAAAAAGAAAAAAGCTTGATGAGCAACCTCTATGTACACAATGGAATCAAATTGGGATTAATAGGAACACTGGACGTTTGAGGGAACGAAGGTATCTAGCGCAATTATGTGGCCTATGGGGAGCAAAAGAGACATGTACATGAAGTGCAAGAGAATGAGAATGAGAAAAGACGGTCGTTTGGGATTTTGGAATCAGATGAGCACATAAAATACGTAAAGTCTAACCAAATGGTTGGACAGGGACTCGTGCTAGACTATGGAGTGTATCGGGTGACTTCAAGATATATAAAGATGGCAAAATAAACCTAGGATGACATGGCTGCTTGAGACTGCGCAAAAAAAAAGTTAATAATTATTTGTGACGGTTGCATGTGCATGAAGAGTTAATGGAAGCATGCACATGAAGAATTAATGGGAAGTGTTTTTACATGGTGGACCTACTTTATGATGTGGATAGGTTGCATGTCAAGATAAATAACATAGTGAGGATGAATCTCTTAGGTATATAGGAATATAGGATGAGACTAGAAGAGATAAATAATAATTAATAAAAAACAAAATCCCCTTTGTCTATGTTTGACTTGTCAGCTGAGTATGAGACTCGACAAGATGCCTTGAATCCTTATAAAAATACGACCCATGTTTTTATTCTTTCTCTAAAAGAAGTGAAATGTAGTCTTAGGATCAACTCTCCACCATTCGAGACGTTTATTAGTCCACATTTGGCACATATTTTCACCTTTTTTTGTACTTGACATATGTGTGCATTGTGGTTATGCAGAGATGGAGTGTGAACTAATCATGATTGTATTATCTTGATGTGACATTATAAGTCAATAAATACATCTTTCGCAGAAAGACTATTTTAAAAATTAATTATGTATAGGAGAGATTGTATACAGTATGTTGTATTACAAGTTTAATGTCTTTAATGTCCAACACTTCTATTTTATGATTTTATACATAAATTGTATAAAACTTTACCAACGCACTATAAAATCAATATATTTTACTTCAGGCCCCATCACTATTATGTTGTATTATTTGCACCGTTTTAGAATTCATTTTGTTAATAACACATGTAAAGTCAAGTTCAAAATGTTGATGCATATGTGTCCAGGCAACAATGGCCAACAACTCGTGGCATTATTTCTTAGGGGGGCTATGGAGGGTACAATAAGCCAAGAAATTAGCCGGTATGCAACCGAGAGAAAGAATAAGAGATTTGATGAAGAGGACGATGCCGAATCCACGAAGGCAGGAGGATACACGGATTTCCGTTTTATCCACTGCCAAGAACAACAAAACTATCTTTAATGAGCCACACATGATCTATGTAATAAGATCTCGTTATTCGTTTTGGTCCCTGATATTTCTTTGGGTGGTAATGGGAAACTAGAGAAAAAGAATCTAAATGCACATGTCAAATATTTTTTTGAAGTCGGAGCAATTAAAACAATTATAGGAGGTGTTTGGTTCACTGGCCGGTAACACAAATGGCAACGATAACAGGTCGTAGTGGGATCGAAGGGGTAACAACGACCCATTGGTTGTTTTGTTTGGCACATGCCAGTAACGTTATCAGTTACCTTTACAGTGTTTGGTGTGGCACTATAATCTGAATACGTCAGATAACTTTCACATGCAGACCCAATTTCAAATTCACGCAATTTCACATGGTTTTCACATGCATTTCACAAGGTTTTCACATGCATTTCACAGGTGCTTCACTAGCACAGCTTCAAACTCATCAAACAAGTACATAATTTAAAATTATTTTTGCATTCATCCAAGACATCTTTAACTAGATTTTGACACCACTTCTAAAATGCATATTAACTCATTAATACAAACTCAGAATTATCAACGACAATTCGAGATAAACTACACAATTAGTCCCCAAAATTATTTTTGTAAGACAAGTCCAAAGGCCAATTTCAGAATCTTGCAAAGTAGCTTTTCCATTGACCATTCCTCTTATCTGCCACACCACCAAACTTTTCTAATCAACCTTGCTTCTTTTCTCATCTGCCAATAAGCAAGAGTTAAATAAGAAATAAAGAAACATACAAGAGACAACCACTAATCCAAAAATTAACAACAGAACAAGCACTCTGATTACAAAATTGTAATCAATCCATAATTGTCATCATTTATTCTGTTATTCACTACCAAATCACTTGGCCTAGAAAGACAATTAAGAACTCTAATGATAATTTACTTGACATATCTAAGCAAATGCATATTCTCCCTATTCATTGTAACGTAACATCTCATAGGTGGTCATTGAACTCTGTTATTCACTTGCATAACCAGCTTGTCAAGTAGAGATTGGATGGAACCATATACTACGAAATGTCAAGCATAAGCAACAAGTCAACTAGAGATTGCAAATGCATATACTAGCAGCAAGTCAACTAGAGGATGCAAATGCATATACTAGCAACTAGTCAAGTAGAGATTGCAAATGCATATACTAGCAGCTAGTCAAGTAGAGATTGCAGATGCATATGGCAGCTAGCCAAGCAGAGTAGTACAAGTTATCAAAGCTGATAATGTAGACTGTACAATTTAGCAAAAGGATACCAGAGAGCATTTTTAGGACGAACTCCCTCCTCATATTTTCTGGAAGCACAAGCATCATGTTCATGTGATCTGGAGCTTTAGCAAATACGGTTGCAGCCTCAACGATCTCACACCTGGTGAAGCTAAGCCTAGTCAATTCACTAATAGCCTTCCCTTTCTATTTTTGTTGAGGATCCACTTGTGCTGCTTCTCGCCACATTGATGCTGCGAATGATGCTGCCATTGTACCCATGTGTTGTGTCACATTGTTCAGCTGGCTATTGACATCTTGAAGCATCACTGCACAAGGATCACTTGGTACCATCACCCTCTTTGGACTTGATTCCTTCTTCCGCCTCTTGGAACTAGTTGCATCCATAGAGCGAGTATGAACGGACTGTCTAGCTGTCCCTGTTGAGATCAGGTCCTCTTCCTCATGTTCCTCTTCCTCGATAGCAATTTCATTTTCCAAGTTTCCCACTGCCTCACCAAAGCCTTCAGCATTCCCCCCCGTTGCTATTTCCTTGCCATAAATAGCGGCCAGCCGCTGAAAGTACGGAAATGGGACACCATATAATCCCTTTGCCTCAATGTGAATCTACAAGTTTTTATATAAAAGAAGGAACTTAGTCTCAGATAGAAATGCAACAGATCTGAGGTACATATACATAAAGGCAGCAAGCAATAATAGAAACAATAACAAGGCAGGAAAGGTACAAAACCAAGCAAAGGTACAACACCAAGCAATTCAACATTACAAACTACAATAGCAATGTGCACAACAACACTACAATAACAATAACAAGGCAGCAAGCAATCCAGCATTAATAAGGAGTTTAGTTTTAATGGATGAAGTGATCTACCTTACATAGTGCTTCATATTGTGCATTCTCGCATTGAATCATCTTTCTGTTTGCATCCCATGTGAAACCACTTCTGGATATCATTACTTCAAGAGCACCAAATTTTGTCCCAAAGTGCCTCACTCTTGACTCGATGTGCAGAATTGCAGAAATACCACAACCCGGTCACTTTTCAGTAAGATATTTCTCCAATATTGACAGGTATCCATTTTTGTAGTTATCATCTACCTTCCACCTTGGATCTAAAGACAACTCATACAAGGCTTTAATAAGTTCATCATCCTCATCCGAAGTTCACTTCCTTTTATTCTTGCCTCTTCCACAAGACGTACTTGAGTTATCCACATCCATATCTACACAAGGAAAAACTAATACAAATGAGAAGGAACAAATATATATGGAATGGAACAAATACAAATGAGATGCAATTGAAGGTTATTTAAACAAAAAGAAATGGCTTATACCTCAATTACCCCTAGCAGCCCTATGTCTATTATACATGCCCTACGCAAGAACATTCCTAAAATTTGTCCACTCGTTAGAAGTTGAGATAGAAGTGATGAATTCTGGTTGGCCTAATTCTCCCTCCATGGCTTCCAATGTTTCTTGCATTATTGGCTCTCCATTATCGAGTGGGTCGAGCAACATCTTTTGCAAGATAAGATATGATGATTCGACATTGGGTCTTCATAGGAAAAAAGGACGTGTGACACCCTGGTTTTCGCTTCCCGAATTCTTCCTTCGCGGGATTTGACTCCCGTCTTTTTTCTCTCGGTGTTATTGGATTTTCTCTCGCTCTTGGGTATATGAAGAAGGTCATTTATCCTTGCCTTTCCTATCAAATCAGAGATTCTCTCCAGTTCAACCTGGCCACCCAGATATATTCTCAGGATTTTGCCGCCGAAACCCTACCTTCCGAGTTACCGGAAGGGAAACCCTAATTTCTTCCGTTACAAAGGAACCCCAATTTCCTTTGATCTGTTGTCTCCCAAACTTTTCCCAGTGATCATCCTATCTTTGTAAACACTGGATATGCAAAAATATTGCCAAGTCATTTGCAATATTTTTCATTTAAAATTAATTCCTTTTTCCGCTAGTTAAAGGAATTAAATCTAGGAAAATATCTATCCATCTCTAAAGTTCATGAAAACTTGTGGAGATATTCATTGTGATCATATTGAGCTCTCATAAAAATATTGGCCATAATTAAATAGGGGAAATTGCATTTTCCTATTTAAATCCAATATTGCAATTTGGGCACTTTCTGAAGGAACTACCATTTTGGTAGCCAGGAAAAATCCCAAATAATTTGTGGAGCTTCTCTTATCCATATCTTCACCATTTCAATCAAGATCCCAAGTTCCATAGTTTAAAGTTTGAGCACATCTTCCATTTGCAAATTCTGTCCAGATTTCCAGTTTGCAAAGGAAGTGCTTGAACCCTTGATCCATTTGAGCTGAAATTTTGCAGGTTGGTTAACCTTGAAAAATAACTCATGGAAACCAAAAACCAGCCCAATCCATCTATCCATGTCCCCACAGCAATTTTCCCAAGTTTCTGTCCAGCAGAAAGCTCTGTGAAAGAAGTACCTTCATAGGGCATCCAAATGAGCTGAAATTCTACCATATTGTCAATATGACTAAATCACTGCCACACACAAAAATTCAGCTCATTCCAGTGAACCATTTGATCCCAGGTTCAAAACCTAGCTTCTGGACCAATTTGACGGTTGTGAAGCAACTATGATCAAACTAGGTCCAAATGACCTCAAATTTTGCCAGCATCTACACCTTCCTACCACATTTCATTATGACAAAGGTTCAGCTCCATACTCTCATCCATTTCTCCACAAGAGTCCACCCAAGTTTCTGTTCAGAAACAATTTCTTGCTAAGCTTCTCACCCCAGAGCCACCAAGCTGGTTCTAGCCACTTCGTTCATCTATTTGAGCAGTGAGGAATCTGTTTGACAGGTTTCTAGGACCATCCGGTGCCCTGGACACGTGGTACCCTTGGTGACCACGCAGGAGAGCACGCCAAAATGGCGCTCTGCACTCTGCCAGCCTCGTTCGGTCACCTCCGGCCGACCCTGGTTCGTCCGGGCAGGTCTAGCGGCTCCACGGCGTCCACGCGCACCCTCTCCCGCACCTTCCCCCTCCGTCCTCTTCCTCGCGCTGCGACGAGCGCCGCTGCACTGCCGCCCACCATGCACACCCGTGACCCGCCGCTGTCGCCTTCCCCGTTGGCTGCTTCCTCACCGTCATGACACCCGGAGCTGCGTCAGGTCGGCACCGCTAGCCGCTTGCCACCTCGCCGGGAGCTCCAGGGTGTAGATGAGGATGCCACGGCGGCCATCCTCACCCGCCCGCCTCGGCCGTCTATAAATAGCGGCGGCCCGAGCCCTCCCCGAGCACCACAACGGCCGCGGCAACCTCCTCTCCCTCCCAGCTCCCTCGTGGCCGAAGCCCTCGAGCCCCCTCCTCCCAATTCTGCCGCACCACCACCATGGCCGCCGCTCGGCCTCGCCTCAAATTCGACCACCCGAGCCCTCCTCGGCTCTGCCCAAGCTCACCACCGGACGCGCCGTCCTCCGGCGAGCCCTCCCGTCTACTCGCCCTCTCCGGGGAACCCCCAGGCCGCCGGAACCGCCACCCATGGCCATCCAAGCCGTCGTTGTTCTGGTTCTCCTCGGCGTCCGCGTCTGGCCGGGATGGAGGCGGTGTTCCCTCCTGAGCCCGCCGGTGGCCCGGGCTTCGTCGGAGGTGGCCTGTACCGCCGGAGTGCGCCGGCGCTCGCTCGGCCGGGCCTCCCCTGCCCTGTTCGTCGGGAGGAAGAAGGAGAGGTGAGGAGGAGAGAGAGAGAAGCTAGGCGGGACCCACCTGTCGGCGACTAGGGGCTGGCCACGTCGGATAAGTGGAGACGCACTCGGAGAAGTAAGCTTTCCGCTTATGAAAGCGTAATCACTTGCGGTTTTAGACCAAAATACGTTTTACCGGGAATGCGCTTTCAATTCTCAGCCGCCGACCGAAAACTCTAGTTTGCGGACGTTCACCCGTTAAGGGCTAAAGTGGACACTATTCTGTCTGCTTTTCTGTTTAACGAATGAACGGCCATATCTCCGCAACCGTAACTCCGAATCAGGTGATTCCAAATCCCACGTTCTCTGTTCGTCGAGCCCGTTCCAATGACATCAGTTTCACCAAGTTGACACATTCTGAAAATGACCATTTTGCCCCTGCCCTATATCCAGCCTCTCCGAGAGAGAAACCTTTCCGGCGAATTCTTCCGCGAAGTGATCGCACTTCTCTCCGGTGAATTCATCGACCCCCAGGCAAGCCGACCATCTGATATATGCCCTAAAGCATTGCTCTGTGTTATTCTTGCGTGTTTAATTAATGAGTATGTTTATGCTAGGAATAATTAAACTCCTGATAGTTTGTATTATTGTTTACATTTCTTGCTAGTAATCATCATAACCTCGCACTAGTGACTCGTATGTGGTAATGTATGGAGATATGTTGTTATGTTTTCATCATGCATCATTATTGTTATTATAATAAAACAATGTGACTTAATAATGACAACCTCCTCCGTCGGCTGGATCGAGTCATAGTGCCACTGAACCGAGCGTATCAGTGCAACCACATTTGCCTTTATGGGAAGGCCCTATCTTGGTTTATTGTCTTGCCTCTTGTTGGTACCTCCAAAGAGGGAAGGTTATGCGTGCGTGCTACCCTGGCCCGGTAGGCGGCGATAACCTTGTGAGCCCAAGTTATATGATACCAGGGTCCCCGTTTGGGACAGTTTAGTTTGGCCACGACGGTGGCAGGTGTCAGGAGTGACACAGGGGCCACCCAAGACAGGACCCGGAAAGTGTATGATTGTCGGTGGGACCGTAAGAGTGCCAGGCAATAGACAAGTTCTGTTGGAGCAGCACCGGTCCACCCGAATGGGAGCATGTACTGATGCACGAGGCCGGGAGCTCCATAGTGTGCGTAAAGTGTGCAACCTCTGCAGAGTGTAAATCTATTCGAATAGCCGCGTCCTCGGTCATGGGACACAATTCGTACTAGGTCACACTATTTGGTCTGTGTCGAGTCTGGAGGAATAAACCATATAAAGTTATTGCTAATATTGAACCAGAGAAAGGTAAGAGTTGTCAGACCTGCTGTGCAGGAGCCCGGACATCGAATGATGTCCAAGGTTTGGAATGTAGCCAAGGGATGGCTATGAGAAGAACTTGGATCCGGAGGGATCGTGTGAATAACTTGATCAATTGTAGTTACTGTTATGCTTTACCTTATTGTCTTCATTTTAGTAATTATATTGCTGGATAATCCTGTTATGACCTGATTATTAATATTGCTAGATAGATATGCTATGTCTTAATAGATAATGTTGCTCTAATAACAAATGCATGCTTGAAAGCCATGGATTGCTTTGCTTGGTGTATATGTTGGTTTGGTTTGCTTGCGAGTACATTCAAAAGTACTCAGCGGCCTTCAACGTGGCCAGGTTCAGCTAAGGATCCGTCGAGGAGCGGGAGCGTTCGCGAGCTAGAAGAGTAACCCAGTCAGATCCCTGTGGATTGGAGCCCCTCCAAGTCCGTGCTGCCTTAGTTAGTATTTTTTCGCTGCCCCATCTTTGTAACCATGATGTATTTATTCCAGCCACAATGGCTAATAAATATATTCTTATTATAGTTGTGCCTATGTTCATGATACTTGTTGTAAACGCGCATGCCAGAGTGATTTCCTGGGCTGGTGTGTGCGGCGATCGTCTGGCTATAGTGGTAATCAGGCGGGGCGCCACAACGGATGGTATCAGAGCAGCCAGGCTGACTGTAGGTTATCCTAGCCAGACTTCATTGCCCCTTGATCAGTAGAAAGCCCGGATGGATTTCAGCTATCTTTGCTAGACTGGCACGGCTACTATTGATCATAAGGCAATCCCGTAGGTTTTTCTCCACATCAGACCCCAACTCTCGTGGCCTTTGCCTCCGGTGTGAAATGTCCGCCCAGGCATTGACCCATGAGCCCTGAACCCCTAGGTAAACCAGATATCTCCACCCTACTTGCTAACCATGGCATTTCTCTCCTTAAATCTAGTTTTCTTTGGGAAACGCCTATAAATTCCATCTTTTCCCGATAACCCTAGGATCGTTGACTAAGCCACTTTGGCTATGGTCATGCATCGAGTTTGATGTTCCTTAAGGAAGTAGTCGGAGCTTGACACCAATTGCTACCAGGAGCATTGTGTGGTTTTGCTTCTAAATCCTTAGAGTTCCATTGAGTGCGCAATATTAGTTATACTAGTGAATCTTTGGCCACGTGTATGAGGTTCGCAAAATTTGGGCTTTATTTGCTTTTGGTTTTCGCGGTTCTTGCTTCTTTTGTCAATTCCGTTCTTTCGCTTCGACTGGATCCATCCACAAGTGCTGCTAAGAAGACCAACACACAACTTGGATAACACCCAATAATCCAAATTCAGTAAGAGTCAAGCCAAGCCAACTGTCCGATATTCAGAACACCAACACCGGATCTGTCAAGAATGAAGAATCGGTCAGAAGCAGACTCTGCGTGCAACAGACAAGGCCAGAATATACCCGAGGGAGTTTGCCTCAGAACAGATCACATCTAAGAAGCAGTCAGAAGGGTTATCAGCAATGGACACTAATAGGGATAAGTGATTCCGTTATCGACACAAGGATTATTCCAGTCTGTAGGGTCAACTCTGGATCTTTTCTCAATGGACTCAAGAATCATTTATTACCCACAGAAGACATTTTCCAAGAATGTGAATGTGCCGAGTGCAACAACAAAACTCTGGTATGTTGATATAAATTGCAAAGCATATTTTGGAATTCACCGGTGTATACACAAATTTCCGGGCACTGTGAACAAGGTTTGCGAGACATATGGATAAATCCACGGCTATCCGGAATCAATGAGAATTTCACATGCCTAGAAGCTCAGCTGAACCGGATGGAATTATCCGCAACCACTTATTACCGGCAACACTTGGTTTAAATGCAAAGGGTATTCTGAATTAATTGTCAACATGAAGTCTGCATCAGTTGTGCAACCTTTACAGCAGCAATGATCAGACCAGCAGAAGGACAAGCGATGTGCATGACCAACGGAATATCTTCAGTCAAGGTATGGCCTATACCAAGTTTTGGCTCCGCTATGAGTGAATTTTGGATACTCCGGAAGAAAGTCAAAACCGGCCACAGGTCCGACTGCGTATCACAGTGCCAGGCTTTTGGTACAAGGAATCCAACCTTCCTCTGCAAGCTATCGGGAGGAGCTTACGACGCAAGACTCCCAACCTTCCTCGCTACACCACTTGGTGAGAAAATCTTTTGGGGTACGACACTCCCATCTTCCTCAACGTGCTACCGCGGAAAGCTTCCGGCATAAGGCACCTGACCTTCCGCAGTAAGCCACATGAGGGAAAGCTTTTGGGGTACGATACCCAGCCTTCTTCGGCACACTACTCTGGCAAAAGCTTCGAGTGTAAGGTATTCAGCCTTCTTCAGCACGCCATCGTGCCCACAACAATCTTGTCAGAAGCACGAACTAGCCCAGACACACGTTTGCTTCAGAACTCAGTGGTTATGAAAGGATTTATCCTACACTTGCACATGTTGTGAGCATGCAGTCTGGTTGATCAGTTCATGCGAGCCACCCATACACGAGAATGACGGTGTTCGGAAAAACATTGGACCCATATTTCAAAGAAGGATATGAACACAACAACCCCTACGAGATATTGATACGTCTCCAACGTATCTATAATTTTTGATTGTTCCATGCTATTATATTATCAATCTTGGATGTTTTTATATACATTTACAACAATTATATATCATTTTTTGGGACTAACCTATTAACTTAGTGCCCAGTGCCAGTTGCTGTTTTCTGCCTGTTTTTGGTTTTCCAGAAAATCAGTACCAAACGAAGTCCAAATGCCACGAAACTTTTTAGAGATTTTTTATTGGACCAGAGAAACACTAGAAGCTTCGGGAGAAGACCAGACGCCAGAGGAGGTGGCCACAAGCCACCAGGGCACGCCTGGGAGGGGGGGGCAGGCGCGCCCTGGTGCCTCGTGGGCCCACCTCAGCTTCGTTTGACCTAATTCCACCACTATAAATTCTCTAAATTCGGTAAACCAACAGAGGAGTCCACGAAATACTTTTTCCGCCGCCGCAAGTTTCTAGTCTCGAGAGATCCCATCTGGAGGCCTTCTCCGGTACTCCGCCGGAGGGGGAATCGATCACGGAGGGGCTCTACATCAACCTTGCTACCCTTCCGATGATGCGTGAGTAGTTTACCACAGACCTTCGGGTCCATAGTTAGTATCTAGATGGCCTCTTCTCTCTTTTTGATCTTCAATACAATGTTCTCCTCGATGTTCTTGGAGTTCTATCCGATGTAATCACTTTTTGCGGTGTGTTTGTTGGGATCCGATGAATTGTGAGTTTATGATCAGATTATCCATGAATATTATTTGAGTCTTCTCTAATATCTTTTATGCATGATTATTATAGCTTCGTATTTCTTCTTCGATCTATTGATTTGGTTTGGCCAACTAGATTGATTTATCTTGCCATGGGAAGAGGTGCTTTGTAATGGGTTCGATCTTGCGGTGCTCAATCCCAGTGACAGAAAGGGACATGTCACGTATGTATCGTTGCTATTAAGGGTAAAAAGATGGGGTTTATTCATGCGTGAGTTTACTTTGTCTACATCATGTCATCTTGCTTAAGGCGTTACTCCGTTCTTTATGGACTTAATACACTAGATGCATGCTGGACAGCAGTCGATGTGTCGAGTAATAGTAGTAGATGCAGGCAGGAGTTGGTCTACTTGTCTCGGACGTGATGGCTATATACATGATCATTACCTTGGATATCGTCATGATTATTTGCTTTTCTATCAATTGCCCAACAGTAATTTGTTTACCCACCGTATGCTATTTTCTTGAGAGAAGCCTCTAGTGAAAACTATGGCCCCCGGGTCTATCCAAATTATTTACTAAAACCCTAAAAATACTTGCTGCAATTTTATCTTATTTATTTTATTTTGTATTTTTGTTTCAATCTATCTATCTCTCACATACAATTTAATCTTGCAATTTACCGCCGAGGGATTGACAACCCCTTGTTTGCGTTGGGTGCAAGGATTTGTTGTTTTGTGTGCAGGTGCTGTTAACGAGGTGTTGCGTGATTCTCCTACTGGATTGATAACCTTGGTTTCATAACTGAGGGAAATACTTATCTCTACTATACTGCATCTCCCTTCCTCTTCAGGGAATTACCAACGCAGCTCACAAGTAGCAGATATGCAAGAGTAAGTTGTGTGTACATGCCCGACAAGCTAGGATATGACCTAGGAGCCGTATTGGCAGGTCATGACAGGTCTCCAAAAGGAACCCTCAAGAATAAAGAAGTTTCGAATAAACCACATCCCCGACAGTTAAATAAAGCCTCACAGACAAGGTGATATTACCAGTCCTTGTCAGACTCTTGCATATGCGGCCACAACAATGCACTAATTGCGGTTATAAGTGAGCCTGTCATATTCATCATGAATATGGGCCATACGAGCACGTGAGCCCTGTACCTAGAAAGGGTGTCTCGCCCTTGGCAGTCAGTGTACGAAGTATCGCAATAAAACCCGAAGCAACTAGCTCCAAGCCTTAAAAATGAGCTATTCTGTTGATACTACTCGCTACCAACCAACCTCAGGTTACAAACTACCTGGACAGAAGGTCCACCTGACAGGAAAGAGAAGGATTCAATGCAGTCGTTGGAAAAGACAACACCTGAGCCATCAGAAGAGGCAGTTAAAAGGTCGGTAAACCGACGAAGACAAGAGATAGCTGATGGATCCAAGTCACACACAGGTATATTCCCCTTTGCCGGGAGGTAAGCCCGGAAATCTCGAGGACGAGATTTTCTTAAGGGGGGTAGGTTTGTGACACCCTGGTTTTCGCTTCCCGAATTTTCCTTCGCGGGATTTGACTCCCGTCTTTTTTTTCTCGGTGTTACTGGATTTTCTCTCGCTCTTGGGTATATGAAGATGGTCATTTATCCTTGCCTTTCCTATAAAACCAGAGATTCTCTCTAGTTCAACCTGGCCACCCAGATATATTCTTAGGATTTTGCCGCCGAAACCCTACCTTCTGAGTTACCAGAAGGGAAACCCTAATTTCTTCCGTTACAAAGGAACCCCAATTTCCTTTGATCTATTGCCTCCCAAACTTTTCCCAGTGATCATCCTATCTTTGTAAACCCTCGATATGCAAAAATAATGCCAAGTCATTTGCAATATTTTTCATTTAAAATTAATTCCTTTTTCCGCTAGTTAAAGGAATTAAATCCAGGAAAATATCTATCCATCTCTAAAGTTCATGAAAACTTGTGGAGATATTCATTGTGATCATATTGAGCTCTCATAAAAATATTGGACATAATTAAATAGGGGAAATTGCATTTTCCTATTTAAAGCCAATATTGCAATTTGGGCACTTTCTAAAGGAACTACCATTTTGGTAGCCAGGAAAAATCCCAAATAATTTGTGGAGCTTCTCTTATCCATATCTTCACCATTTTCATCAAGATCCCAAGTTCCATAGTTTAAAGTTTGAGCACATCTTCCATTTGCAAATCCAGTTTGCAAAGGAAGTGCTTGAACCCTTGATCCATTTGAGCTGAAATTTTGCAGGGTGGTTAACCTTGAAAAATCACTCATGTAAACCAAAAACCAGCCCAGTCCATATATTCATGTCTCCACAGCAATTTTCCCAAGTTTCTGTCCAACAAAAAGCTCTGTGAAAGAAGTACCTTCATAGGGCATCCAAATGAGATGAAAATTTTACCATATTGTCAATATGACTAAATCACTACCACACACAAAAATTCAGCTCATTCCAGTGATCCATTTGATCCCAGGTTCAAAACTTACTTTCTGGACCAATTTGGCGGTTGTGAAGCAACTACGATCAAACTAGGTCCAAATGACCTCAAATTTTGCCAGCATCTACACCTTCCTACCACATTTCATTATGACAAAGGTTCAGCTCCATACTCTCATCCATTTCTCCACAAGAGTCCACCCAAGTTTCTGTTCAGAAACAGTTTCTTGCTAAGCTTCTCACCCCAGAGCCACCTAGCTGGTTCTAGCCACTTCGTTCATCTATTTGAGCAGTGAGGAATCTATTTGACAGGTTTCTAGGACCATCCGGTGCCCTGGACACGCAGTACCCTTGGTGATCACGCAGGAGAGCGCACCAAAATGGCGCTCTGCACTCTGCCAGCCTCGTTCGGTCACCTCTGGCCGACCCTGGTTCGTCCGGGAAGGTCTAGCGGCTCCGCGGAGTCCACGCGCACCCTCTCCCGCACCTTCCCCCTCCGTCCTCTTCCTCGTGCTACGACGAGCTCCCCCGCACTGCCGCCCACCGTGCACACCCGTGACCCGCCGCTGTCGCCTTCCCCGTTGGCTGCTTCCTCACCGTCGTGACACCCGGAGCTGCGTCAGGTCAGCACCGCTAGCCGCTTGCCACCTCGCCGGGAGCTCCAGGGTGTAGATGAGGATGCCACGGCGGCCATCCTCACCCGCCCGCCTCGGCCGGCTATAAATAGCCACGGCCCGAGCCCTCCCCGAGCACCACAACGGCCGCGACAACCTCCTCTCCCTCCCAGCTCCCTCATGGCCGAAGCCCTCGAGCCCCCTCCTCCCAATTTTGCTGCACCACCACCAAGGCCGCCACTTGGCCTCGCCTCAAATTCGACCACCTGAGCCCTGTTGGGGAACGTTGCATGGGAAACAAAAATTTTCCTACGCACACGCAAGATCTATCCATGGTGATGAGCATCTACGAGAGGGAGAGTGAATCTACATACCCTTGTAGATCGCTAAGCGGAAGCGTTAATAAACGCGGTTGATGTAGTCGAACGTCTTCGCGATCCAAATCGCCGAGCGTCCCGCGATCTAATCACGATCCTTCCGATCTAGTGCCGAACGGACGGCACCTCCGCGTTCAACACACGTACGGCTTGATGACGCCTTCACCTCCTCGATCCAGCGAGCGATGGTGAAGTAGTGGTTGAGTTCCAGCAGCACGACGGCGTGGTGATGGTGGTGAGGAACAATCTCTGCAGGGCTTCGCCAAGCACTACGGAGATTATGACGGAGGAACTAGAGGGCTAGGGTTGCCGGCACACGGCTTGGGAAATCCTGATGTGTCCCGTGTGCTAGCCCTGCCCCTCTATTTATATGTTGAGCCTTGGGGTCTAAACTTGGAGTAAAAGCCTCCTCCGGGTCGGTTTTGCCCGCACAAGGTCGGTTTGGCCCGCAGGAAAAGAGTCCAATTCGGACCCTGCCGAATCGTGCACAGCCGCGCACAAGCGGTAGTACCGCTTCACACAAGCGGTAGTACCGCTTGGGCGGTAGTACCGCTTCACACAAGCGGTAGTACCGCTCCGGCGGTAGTACCGCTTCACCAAGCGGTAGTACCGCTTACGCGGCAGCAAAACTACTTTTGCACTTTCCAATACCTTGTGGGCTTTATCCCTTTGGCTCATATAAAGTGTTGCTGCACCCGAACACTTCGGTAAACATCCGGAACCCCTTCCGGTGAACTCCGGAACCCTTCCAGAGATCAAAACACTATTATCACATATATCAATCTTTACCTCCGGACTATTCCGGAGATCCTCGTCATGTCCGGGATCTTATCCGGGACTCCGAACAACTTTCGGTCACCAACATAATAACTCAATTATACTAATCGTCACCAAACGTTAAGTGTGTAGACCCTGCGGGTTCGAGAACTATGTAGACATGACCGAGACACCTCTACGGCCAATAACCAATAGCGGGACCTGGATGCCCATATTGGCTCCTACATATTCTACGAAGATCTTTATCGGTCGAACCTCTATGTCAAGGATTCAGTTAATCCCGTATGCTGTTCCCTTTGTTCTTCGGTATGTTACTTGCCCGAGATTCGATCGTCGGTATCTCTATACCTAGTTCAATCTCGTTACCGGCAAGTCTCTTTACTCGTTCCGTAATACAAGATCTCGTGGCTAACACTTTAGTCACATTGCTTGCAAGGCTCATTGTGATGTTGTATTACCGAGTGGGCCCTGAGATACCTCTCCGTCATACGGAGTAACAAATCCCAGTCTTGATCCATGCCAACCCAACAGACACCCTCGGAGATACCTGTAGAGCACCTTTATAGTCGCCCAGTTACGTTGCGACGTTTGATACACACAAGGTATTCCTCCGGTGTCAGTGAGTTGCATGATCTCATGGTCAAAGGAACAGATACTTGACATGCAGAAAACAATAGCAATAAACTGACACGATCAAATGCTACGTTTACAGTTTGGGTCTTGTCCATCACATTATTCTCCTAATGATGTGATCCCGTTATCAAATGACATCTCATGTCAATGGCTAGGAAACCTTAACCATCTTTGATCAACGAGCTAGTCAACTAGAGGCTTACTAGGGACACAGTGTTGTCTATGTACCCACACATGTATTTGAGTTTCCAATCAATACAATTATAGCATGGATAATAAACGATTATCATGAACAAGGAAATATAATAATAACTAATTTATTATTGCCTCTAGGGCATATTTCCAACAGTCTCCCACTTGCACTAGAGTCAATAATCTAGTTCACATCACTATGTGATTTACATTGTAATGAATCGAACACCCATGCAGTTCTGGTGTTGTTCATGTTTAGCCCTTGGAAGAGGTTTAGTCAACGGATCTGCAACATTTAGATCCGTGTGTACTTTGCAAATATTTATGTCGTCCTCCTTGATGTAATCGCGGATGGAATTGAAACATGTAGAATCTGCTACCACGCTTTGCTTGGAACTGCACCAGCTAACCGCACCCCCATTAAGAATAAATACGTATCCGGTTTGCGACTTAGAGTCATCCGGATCAGTGTCAAAGATTGCATCGACGTAACCCTTTACGACGAGCTCTTGATCACCTCCATAAACGAGAAACATGTCCTTAGTCCTTTTCAGGTACTTCAGGATATTCTTGACCGCCGTCCAGTGTCCCATTCCTGGATCACTTTGAAACCTTCCGACCATACTTATGGCAAGGCTGACATCGGGTCTTGTGCACAGCATTGCATACATGATAGAGCCTATGGCTGAAGCATAGGGGATGACACTCATCTTTTCTCTATCTCCTGCAGTCACTGGGCATTGAGTCTTACTCAACTTCACACCTTGCAAAACAGGCAAGAACCCCTTCTTGGACTGATCCATTTTGAACTTCTTCAAAATCTTATCAAGGTATGTGCTTTGTGAAAGTCCTATTAAACGTCTTGATCTATCTCTATAGATCTTGATGCCTAATATGAAAGCAGCTTCTCCTAGGTCCTTCATTGAAAAACTCTTGTTCAAATATTCCTTTACACTTTCCAGCATTTCTATATTGTTTCCAATCAGCAATATGTCATCCACATATAATATTAGAAACGCTATAGAGCTCCCACTCACTTTCTTGTAAATACAAGCTTCTCCGTAAACTTGTATAAACTCGAACGCTTTGATCACCTCATCAAAACGAAGATTCCAACTCCGAGATGCTTGCACCAGTCCATAAATGGATCGCTGGAGTTTGCAAACTTTGTCAGCATTCTCTGGATCGACAAAACCTTCTGGTTGCATCATATACAACTCTTCCTTAAGGTAACCGTTAAGGAACGCTGTTTTGACATCCATCTGCCAAATTTCATAATCGAAAAAGGCAGCTATTGCTAACATGATTCTGACGGACTTAAGCATCGCTACGGGTGAGAAGGTCTCATCGTAGTCAACTCCTTGAACTTGTGAAAAACCCTTTGCCACAAGTCGAGCTTTATAGACGGTGACATTACCGTCCGCGTCCGTCTTCCTCTTAAAGATCCATTTGTTCTGAATGGCCTTACGCCCTTCAGGTAATACTTCCAAAGTCCATACTTTGTTTTCATACATGGATCCCATCTCGGATTTCATGGCCTCTAACCACTTCTCGGAATCCGGGCCCATCATCGCTTCTCCATAGCTCGTAGGTTCATCGTTGTCTAACAACATGACCTCTAAGACAGGGTTGCCGTACCACTCGGGAGCAGTACGCGTCCTTGTCGACCTACGAGGTTCGATAGCAACTTGATCCAAAGCTTCATGATCATCATCATTAACTTCCTCTTCAGCTAATGTAGGCTCCACAGAAACAACTTTCTGCGCTGCGCTACTCTCAGGTTGAAGTAAAGGTTCAACAACCTCATCAAGTTCTATCTTCCTCCCACTCAATTCTTTCGAGAGAAACTCTTTCTCAAGAAATGTTCCGTTTTTAGCGACAAACACTTTGCCTTCGGATCTGAGGTAGAAGGTATACCCAACTGTCTCTTTCGGGTATCCTATGAAGACGCATTTCTCCGCTTTGGGTTCCAGCTTTTCAGGCTGAAGCTTTTTGACATAAGCATCACATCCCCAAACTTTAAGAAACGACAGTTTTGGCTTCTTGTCAAACCAAAGTTCATATGGCGTCGTCTCAACGGATTTCGATGGTGCCCTATTTAAAGTGAATGCAGCTGTCTCTAATGCATAACCCCAAAACGATAGTGGCAAATCGGCAAGAGACATCATAGATCGCACCATATCCAATAAGGTTCGATTACGACGTTCGGACACACCATTACGCTGTGGTGTCCCAGGCGGTGTTAATTGTGAAACAATTCCACACTGTCTTAAGTGACTGCCAAACTCATAACTCAGATATTCTCCTCCTCGATCAGATCGTAGGAATTTAATCTTCTTGTTACGATGATTCTCAACTTCACTCTGAAATTGTTTGAACTTTTCAAATGTTTCAGACTTGTGTTTCATTAAGTAAATATACCCATATCTACTTAAGTCATCAGTGAAGGTGAGAAAGTAACGATAACCACCGCGCGCCTCAATACTCATCGGACCGCACACATCAGTATGTATGATTTCCAATAAGTCACTTGCCCATTCCATTATTCCAGAGAACGGCGTTTTAGTCATCTTGCCCATGAGGCATGGCTCACATGTGTCAAGTGATTCAAAATCAAGTGACTCCAAAAGTCCATCAGCATGGAGCTTCTTCATGCGTTTTACGCCAATATGACCTAAACGGCAGTGCCACAAGAAAGTGGTATTATCATTATTAATTCTACATCTTTTGGCATCAATGTTATGAACATGTGTATCATTACTATCGAGATTCAATAAGAATAAACCCTTCACATCGGGTGCATGACCATAAAAGATATTACTCATATAAATAGAACAACCATTATTCTCTGATTTAAATGAGTAACCGTCTCGCAATAAACAAGATCCAGATATAATGTTCATGCTTAACGCAGGCACTAAATAACAATTATTCAGGTTCATCACTAATCCCGATGGTAATCGAAGAGCGAGCGTGCCGACGGCGATCACATCAACCTTGGAACCATTTCCCACGCGCATCGTCACTTCGTCCTTTGCCAGCCTCCGTCTATTCCGCAGTTCCTGTTTTGAGTTGCAAATATGAGCAACCGCACCGGTATCAAATACCCAGGCACTACAACGAGAGTTGGTAAGGTACACATCAATAACATGTATATCATATATACCTTGTTTGTTGTTGGCCGCCTTCTTGTCAGCCAAATACTTGGGGCAATTCCGCTTCCAGTGTCCAGTTCCCTTGCAATGAAAACACACAGTTTCTGGTTTGGGTCCAGCCTTGGGTTTCTTCACGAGAGGAGCAACTGCTTTGCCACTCTGCTTGGAGTTACCCTTCTTACCCTTGCCATTTTTCTTGAAACTAGTGGTTTTATTGACCATCAACACTTGATGCTCCTTCTGAATTTCAGACTCAGCGGCTTTCAGCATCGCAAACAGCTCGGCGACTGACTTGTTCATCCCGTGCATGTTATAGTTCAACACGAAGCTCTTGTAGCTAGGTGGCAATGATTGAAGAACTCTGTCAGTGATAGCCTCTGGCGGAAGGGGCATCCCTAACTCAGCCAGGCGGGTGGAGTACCCAGACATTCTGAGCACGTGATCACTGATAGACCCGTTCTCCTCCATCTTGCAAGCATAGAACTTATCGGAGATCTCATATCTCTCGATCCGGGCATTCTTCTGAAAGATAAACTTCAACTCCTGGAACATCTCATATGCTCCATGACGTTCAAAACGTCTTTGAAGTCCCGGTTCTAAGCCGTACAACATTGCACATTGAACTATTGAGTAATCGTCAGAACGAGCCTGCCAGGCGTTCACAACGTCTAGAGACTCAACTGGAGCGGGTGGATCACCAAGCGGTGCATCAAGGACATAAGCCTTCTGGGAAGCCGTAAGGATAATCCTTAGATTACGGGCCCAGTCCACAAAGTTACTTCCATCATCTTTCAACTTAGCTTTCTCTAGGAACGCATTAAAATTCAGGGGTGCTACTGCGCGAGCCATGATCTACAACATAAATATTGCAAAGACAACTTAGACTATTGTTCTTAGATAATGAGTTTAGTTAATCATATTAAAAACTCCCACTCAAATTGACATCCCTCCGATCATTCGAGTGCAACATGATCCAAATCCACCAACTCAAGTCCGATCATCACGTGAGTTGAGGTGGTTTCAATGGTGAACATCTTCATGTTGATCATATCTACTATATGACTCATGTTCGACCTTTCGGTCTCTTGTGTTCCGAGGCCATGTCTGTACATGCTAGGCTCGTCAAGTTTAACCCGAGTGTTCCGCACGTGTAACATGGCTTACACCCGTTGTATGCGAACGTAGAGTCTATCACACCCGATCATCACGGCGTGTCTCGAAACGACGAACTTTCGCAACGGTGCACACTTGGGGAGAACACAATTTATCTTGAAATTTAAGTGAGGGATCACCTTATAATGCTACCGTCGTCCTAAGCAAAATAAGATGCATAAAAGGATTAACATCACATGCAAATCATAAGTGACATGATATGGCCATGAACTTGTGCTTTTGATCTCCATCTCCAAAGCACCGGCATGATCTCCATCGTCACCGGCATGACACCATGATCTCCATCATCTTGATCTCCATCAACGTGTCGCCATAAGGTTGTCGCGCCGACTGTTGCTTCCACGACTATTGCTAACGTTTAGCGATAAAGTAAAGCATTACATAGCGCTTAATGATTGACACGCAGGTCATACAATAATTAAAGACAACTCTATGGCTCCTGCCAGTTGCCGTACTCATCGGCATGCAAGTCGTGATATTCTATACATCACATGATCATCTCATACATCACATATATCTCATCATGTAATTGGCCATATCACATCACAACATACCCTGCAAAAACAAGTTAGACGTCCTCTAATTGTTGTTGCAAATTTTACGTGGCTGCTACGGGTATCTAGCAAGAACGATTCTTACCTACGCAAAACCACAACGTGGTGTAGTGATTGCTTTTTGATCTTCTAAAAGAACCCTCTTCATTGAACCGATTCAACTAAAGTGAGAGAGACAGACACCCGCCAGTCACCTTTATGCAACAAGTGCACGCAGCGGTGAAACCAGTCTCGCGTAAGCGTACGCGTAATGTCGGTCCGGGCCGCTTCATCTCACAATACCGCGGAATCAAGTATCAACTAGTAACGGCAAGCAATATGTATACACCCACGCCCACAACTCGTTTGTGTTCTACTCGAGATCTCATCTACGCATAGACCTAGCTCAGATGCCACTGTTGGGGAACGTTGCATGGGAAACAAAAATTTTCCTACGCACACGCAAGATCTATCCATGGTGATGAGCATCTACGAGAGGGAGAGTGAATCTACATACCCTTGTAGATCGCTAAGCGGAAGCGTTAATAAACGCGGTTGATGTAGTCGAACGTCTTCGCGATCCAAATCGCCGAGCGTCCCGCGATCTAATCACGATCCTTCCGATCTAGTGCCGAACGGACGGCACCTCCGCGTTCAACACACGTACGGCTTGATGACGCCTTCACCTCCTCGATCCAGCGAGCGATGGTGAAGTAGTGGTTGAGTTCCAGCAGCACGACGGCGTGGTGATGGTGGTGAGGAACAATCTCTGCAGGGCTTCGCCAAGCACTACGGAGATTATGACGGAGGAACTAGAGGGCTAGGGTTGCCGGCACACGGCTTGGGAAATCCTGATGTGTCCCGTGTGCTAGCCCTGCCCCTCTATTTATATGTTGAGCCTTGGGGTCTAAACTTGGAGTAAAAGCCTCCTCCGGGTCGGTTTTGCCCGCACAAGGTCGGTTTGGCCCGCAGGAAAAGAGTCCAATTCGGACCCTGCCGAATCGTGCACAGCCGCGCACAAGCGGTAGTACCGCTTCACACAAGCGGTAGTACCGCTTGGGCGGTAGTACCGCTTCACACAAGCGGCAGTACCGCTCCGGCGGTAGTACCGCTTCACCAAGCGGTAGTACCGCTTACGCGGCAGCAAAACTACTTTTGCACTTTCCAATACCTTGTGGGCTTTATCCCTTTGGCTCATATAAAGTGTTGCTGCACCCGAACACTTCGGTAAACATCCGGAACCCCTTCCGGTGAACTCCGGAACCCTTCCAGAGATCAAAACACTATTATCACATATATCAATCTTTACCTCCGGACTATTCCGGAGATCCTCGTCATGTCCGGGATCTTATCCGGGACTCCGAACAACTTTCGGTCACCAACATAATAACTCAATTATACTAATCGTCACCAAACGTTAAGTGTGTAGACCCTGCGGGTTCGAGAACTATGTAGACATGACCGAGACACCTCTACGGCCAATAACCAATAGCGGGACCTGGATGCCCATATTGGCTCCTACATATTCTACGAAGATCTTTATCGGTCGAACCTCTATGTCAAGGATTCAGTTAATCCCGTATGCTGTTCCCTTTGTTCTTCGGTATGTTACTTGCCCGAGATTCGATCGTCGGTATCTCTATACCTAGTTCAATCTCGTTACCGGCAAGTCTCTTTACTCGTTCCGTAATACAAGATCTCGTGGCTAACACTTTAGTCACATTGCTTGCAAGGCTCATTGTGATGTTGTATTACCGAGTGGGCCCTGAGATACCTCTCCGTCATACGGAGTAACAAATCCCAGTCTTGATCCATGCCAACCCAACAGACACCCTCGGAGATACCTGTAGAGCACCTTTATAGTCGCCCAGTTACGTTGCGACGTTTGATACACACAAGGTATTCCTCCGGTGTCAGTGAGTTGCATGATCTCATGGTCAAAGGAACAGATACTTGACATGCAGAAAACAATAGCAATAAACTGACACGATCAAATGCTACGTTTACAGTTTGGGTCTTGTCCATCACATTATTCTCCTAATGATGTGATCCCGTTATCAAATGACATCTCATGTCAATGGCTAGGAAACCTTAACCATCTTTGATCAACGAGCTAGTCAACTAGAGGCTTACTAGGGACACAGTGTTGTCTATGTACCCACACATGTATTTGAGTTTCCAATCAATACAATTATAGCATGGATAATAAACGATTATCATGAACAAGGAAATATAATAATAACTAATTTATTATTGCCTCTAGGGCATAACCCGTGACCCGCCGCTGTCGCCTTCCCCGTTGGCTGCTTCCTCACCGTCGTGACACCCGGAGCTGCGTCAGGTCAGCACCGCTAGCCGCTTGCCACCTCGCCGGGAGCTCCAGGGTGTAGATGAGGATGCCACGGCGGCCATCCTCACCCGCCCGCCTCGGCCGGCTATAAATAGCCACGGCCCGAGCCCTCCCCGAGCACCACAACGGCCGCGACAACCTCCTCTCCCTCCCAGCTCCCTCATGGCCGAAGCCCTCGAGCCCCCTCCTCCCAATTTTGCTGCACCACCACCAAGGCCGCCACTTGGCCTCGCCTCAAATTCGACCACCTGAGCCCTCCCCGGCTCTGCCCAAGCTCACCACCGGATGCGCCGTCCTCCGGCGAGCCCTCCCGTCTACTCTCCCTCTCCGGGAAACCCCCAGGCCGCCGGAACCCCGCCGGAACTACCACCCACGGCCATCCAAGCCCTCATCGGTCTGGTTCTCCTCGGCGTCCGCGTCCGGCCGGGATGGAGGCGGCGTTCCCTCCTGAGCCTGCCGGTGGCCCGGGCTTCGTCGGAGGCGGCCTGTACCGCCGGAGTGCCCCGGTGCCCGCTTGGCCGGGCCTCCCCTGCCGTGTTCGTCGGGAGGAAGAAGGAGAGGTGAGGAGGAGAGAGAGAAGCCCAGCGGGACCCACCTGTCAGTGACTAGGGGCCGGCCACGTTGGATAAGTGGAGACGCACTCGGGAAAGTATGCTTTCCGCTTATGAAAGCGTAATCACTTGCGGCTTTAGACCAAAATACATTTTACCGCGGCGGAGGCGTATTTCTCGGGAATGCGCTTTCAATTCTCAGTTGCCGGCCGAAACCTCTAGTTTGCGGACGTTCACCCGTTAAGGGCTAAAGTGGAACACTATTCTGTCTGCTTTTCTGTTTAACGAATGAATGGCCGTATCTCCGCAACCGTAACTCCAAATCAGGTGATTCAAAGCCCACGTTCTCTGTTCATCGAGCCCGTTCCGATGACATCACTTTCACCATGTTGACACATTCTGAAAATGACCATTTTGCCCCTGCCCTATATCCAGCCTCTCCGAGAGAGAAACCTTTCCGGCGAATTCTTCCGCGAAGTGATCGCACTTCTCTCCGGTGAATTCATCGACCCCCAGTGTCGGTTCTAAATCCAGCATATCTCGTAGTAGGGGTCCTAAGCTAGGCGTCTTGGAGCGATGGTAACATGGACACATGATTTTACCCAGGTTCGGGCTCTCTCGAAGAGATAATACCCTATGTCCTGCTTTTGATTGTATTCATATGGGGTTTAGTACAGAGTACATGTATCTACCACGAGATCGTTCTAATGAATATGAGATCATCTATTGACTAGCCTGGCCTCGGTTTATATATGCACTGGAGGACTAGGGTTTAGAAAAGTCCTCGTCTTGTGCGCCAAGTCTTGTGGAGTATTCATTGTATGCGTTATGGGCTGCCCGAAGTGGCCCATTAGTGAACCGCCATGGGGGTCCTCGGCCCGACCCACTGGTCGGGAGACGACGTGGTGAGTACCCTCTAGTCCAGGACACCGTCAGTAGCCCCCTGAACCGGTCTTCAAGTTGGGGACGCTCCTCGGTTCTTCCGAACAGATCTTCGTCTTGGGTCGTCGGTCTTGAAAACTGGTTCAACAAATATTCCCATCTCCGATCTTGAGGATCGCCGAGGTGTATCCGAAGAGTTCATACGTCGAGTATCCGAGGAGTCCTTTAAGTTCTCGGCCTTTATCAATGCCTTGTTATTTTTTACGCCACACCTCGGGTTCGAAGTGTTTCCCGCGCGGTGGTGTCCTTCTTTGCATTCGAGCTCTAGCGCCGGACTGCATCCGAGGTGTCTTTTTGCAGCCGAGCTCCAACACCGGACTGCATCCGAGGAGGCATATAGTACCTCGTCTTTGAAAAAGTTTGAAGGAGGTTATCCGAGCTTAACGCCGAAAAAGTTCTCTATGGAGCCAGCCACTCGCAGCCGAGCTTTATGCCGGACTGCTTCCGAGGTGGTGCACCACCTCGGTCTTGGGCTGATTTTTTGCGGAATTTATTTCCGATCGACGCAATTTATTTACTGCCGAGATGTATAGCTAGTAGCCCTCAAGGTGTGTGTCGGCCTAAGATCCGAGATGCACCTGAAGGATAACATAAAACCGCTGATTCCAGTAGCCCCTGAGACTCAGGTTGATTCGTGAAATCGTCCTGAGGATCAACTCCTAGCTCGGCAGCATACTTAGGAACAGAAACATGGTGTGCATAGTCCTCGAGACTCAGGTTGGGTGCGGCCGACCAACCTGAGGATCGTAATCTCCTCGGAAACTATTTTGCACTTTTAATTTCCCTGCATTGAATCATCAAATGCAGTAGCCCCCGAGCCACTGGTCGGGTGGGAACACCAGATTAGGGGATCAATGTACCTCTTTAGTTGCTTTTAATTTGAGAAGCGCGAAGCACAGTAGCCCCCGAGCCTTAATTTGGGCAAGGGTGGCCGAATTAAGGATCGATATCCGCGGTAAATTGACTTTAATCACAATTTATGTGTAATGATTCTACGTATCCAAGTACTTTACATCATTAATGCTTGAATCCTCATTGTACAAAACTTTGTTGACCGACCATCGGCTTCAACCTCCTCGGCCAGTAGCTGAGGAGTGTTTGTCCTACTTTATAAAGCCTTTATAAGGGCTAAGATTTACGACAAACAAGGCGATCCGGCCATATGGTTTTATAAACAAAGGTACACGGAGAGATATGTTATATTACTATTTAATGTAAGAAACATCTTCTGAGAAAAATAGTTCCTTTATAGGTTCCTTTTCGCAGGTTATCATGCTAACCATGATTATGTAACTTCACCTCCGATCTAAGTGGGAGAAAATAGTGAAGATTAATTCGGGGAAATTCCTGAAGTATTTGGCTTTAAAAAACCGAGATTTTCACTTCCGTCGTTGTCGACCAATTATGTTCTTGAGATTGCTAGCTTTCGGCTTCACCCAGTCTGAGGTACTAACCCGGATAACCCGGTAGTATCAATCACAGAGGTGCTCCCTTTACCCCCTAGCCGAACAATCGGGAACGTAGGGGGTAAGCACAGGAGCCAGGCAACCCATCTTGGCCAGATCTCAAGTCATATTGTTGCATATTGTGGCTTTATAATGATTTATGGGAAGGCAACGCTTGTATATTGAATACAAATGCTGAGAATACGTCGGACTCTCCAGGAGTCCCAAAGTAACCGCACCGTGGTGCCTCAAGGAGCCCCTGGTACGGTTTATTGGACTCTTTTATATGTACGAAGTGTTTTATACCAAAAACTCAAGGTTAGAATTGCACAGTTTTTTCAAAGACGGCCGAACTGCTTTTCTATTAGTGACCTCAGACAAGCCGAACACTTTTATGAAAGCAAGCTGATCGGCCGATTGAATTTGCGCATGTTTGTGGTAGTCAGCTTTTAAGCTGTATTTTGCAGCTTTATGCTATATGTTATTTTGACTCCATTGCGACTGTTTATAATTTGAAAGTGGCCCATCATCGGCTTCCACACCTTTGTAGATGCTACGCAGGGTGTTTCCGCAATAACAAGACAACCCTTAGCCGACGTCTCGGTGCCCGGAGGTGGTTGTGTTAGCGGAAACGAGGCAGTCAGATATGTAGGCTTTATAACTTTCACTTAGTCATAGGGGCTTAAAGTTGGGAGGCCAGTTACTAGCCCCTAGTTAGTGTTCGGTGTCAGCCGAGGTCAAGCCATTAACACTTCGGCCAATTTTATGAAAGGCCCATCGTTTAACATGGGGTAACCTCTATCGATCTATAGTTTGACATAGTCATCGGATCGCTGACCAATTTACGCTCATTGTGACAGTCAGTTTTCGGTTTTCTCCACTGAGGTACTTGACCAGTTAAACCGGAAGTACAATCGCAGTGGTTCTCCCTTTACCCTTAGCCAAACAATCCGGAACGTAAGGAGTTAACACAGGAGCCGGGCAACCCAACTATTGACCGAAGACACAATTCGAAACTGATGCATATAAAGCAATATCCGAGAACGTTTTGCCGAGGACTCTATGGAGTACCTTGGCTTTTAGTGGGTTCGGCTCTAGGTGCAGCCCCCCCCCCCCCCCCGCGTTGATATAGCCGATGCTTTAAAGGCATCCGACGTTGTACTGCGAGAGTTATGCTGGAGACACACAGTATCCCCCGAGACTCAGGTTGGGTGCGGCCGACCAACCTGAGGATCAAATCTCCTCGGGAACTAGTCCAGATGTCATGTGCGTTTCGCCAACGCCGAGGTGTAGGTCGGCAGGAAAGATGCCGAGCAGCGGGTCGGAAAAGATCTCCCTAGCTGAATTATTATGCAAGGCACCTCGGTCATGAGGATGTCCCGCCTCCTGAAAGAAAAACATACAAATAGCTTAAAAGTGCCATAAGCTTAAAAAGCCAAAAAACTTATGTAAAAACTTGACGTCCGAACTAAATCAAGTTTTTTGGTGCCAATCCAAAAATTGGTCTTAAAATAAATTTTCCTTCCGTCGTGCTTTAACATGACACATCCGATCTCTAAACTTCAAGTAGGCCAGCCTTCGGCTTCAACCTCCATATCCCGAAGGCGGAGTGCTTCTCAGAGGCCAATTTAGCGAACTAAACTCGAGCGGCTTTAGAGAGAAACCAGGCTATCCGGCTATTGACCATACGCTCGAGTTGAAAAAGGAGTGTTAGAAAAAGACTTTGCAACGACTTAGAAGAAAAAATATTTATTATAAAATGGCTCGTATAAATTTAAGAGCCCCCAGTTAACCTAGGCGAAGAAAGTTGTTTTTAACAGACATCGTTTTTGACAAACAGCTCCTTTTTTTTAACACAAATATAATGCTTGGTCGAACCGAAGAGAAATTAAAAATTGAAAAAGTTGAGCACGAAAGCGACTTAGCTGGTTAATCTGCTCGGTGTTGATGACGCGGGCCGAGCTTGCGGCGGATCGAGGTCCTAGCCCCCAAGCCGGTCCCGAGGTGCCCGAGCAAAGAGCTTGGCTTGATGAAGTGGCGATGTAGCGCGGTCGACGTGGTGAGGCGAAGCCCCTGGTCCAGCCGAGGTGACGAAGCTGGCCAGCTGGTGACGCCGAAGTCCCCAAAGTAGGATGCTGAAGAGATTGTGAAGCCCCCGGTCTAGCCGAGGTGACGGAGCAGGTCGGTAAGGTGACGTTGCAGCCCCATGCCAGCCGAGGTGTCAAAGCAGGTCGGCATGGTGGACATCGGCTTGAAGAAGCAATGGCGCGGCAATGCCGACGCAGGTCGGAACTTGTGACACGGTCAATGCCGGCTTGAGAAGTGACCGCGCGGCGATGCTGGCGCGCCCGACCTGTGCAATCCGTGGGACGACAATCTTGTCTTGATGATTATCTGTCCTTCACGATGCCGAACTTTTGGTCAGCTCGCCGAGGTGGGACGGCGCAGTCGATGTTGGCGCAGGTCAGTAGCCGTGTAGCAACGTGGTCGGGCCGGTTTGACATCGGCGCGACGGTGAAGATCACCTCAGAAAAGATTCAAAATTGTGGCACGTGTTTGAAAACAACACACAATACCCTAGATAAGAATTTCTTTCAAAAAGACGTCCGATAACCAGTTCATGGAAAAGATGAACTTGGGTCGCATTCGTTTTTGCGCAGAAAACAGATCCGGAAATTGACGCACTCATCGGACGTTTCCCGGACTTTGAACGGTTGGATCGAGCTGAAATTTTGAGGGGTGGTTGATATGGGAATTCCGCAGCCGATGAATGGTTGAATCTTCCAAAAGATGTCCGAGCTAACTGCTGGAGTCCTCGCCCCAAACTCATCCAGATTCCCATCCAGATTCGACAGGGCTCCGGTATATCGGAGATCGCCGGAGATTCCTCCATCAGAACGCGATGAAATTTTACAGGGTTGTTCTAGACTCAATTCCGCATAATTCTACTGAAGCAATCGTCAAAGTGACGTTCAAGGAGGCGGAGACGGTGAACACGAATCCGCTGTCCAGAAAAAACTGCATTATCATGCGAGGGCAATGTTGACGTTGAGCCCCCGAGCACCATGGATGATTTTTCCATGATCCCGAATGAGATCGGAGTTGATGATGATGAAGACATCCGTCTGATCTTGACGATCCGAAGAGAAGCGTAGTCCTCGGTTCAGCCAAGGTGACCAGTCGGGCTGGCGACGAAGATGCCGACGCTGACGATGTAGCTCGGTTCCGATGCGTAGATCGCGGTGGAGCCGATCTGAATTCCCATCGCACCGTGGCAACTACCCAGCAGGCTCTCAATGAAAGCACCAATGTTGGTTATAAATCCGGCATATCTCGTAGTAGGGGTCCTAAGCTAGGCGTCTTGGAGCGATGGTAACATGGACACATGATTTTACCCAGGTTCGGGCTCTCTTGAAGAGATAATACCCTACGTCCTGCTTTTGATTGTATTCATATGGGGTGTAGTACAGAGTACATGTATCTACCACAAGATCATTCTAATGAATATGAGATCATTTATTGACTAGCCTGGCCTCGGTTTATATATGCATCGGAGGCCTAGGGTTTAGAAGAGTCCTCGTCTTGTGCGCCAAGTCTTGTGGAGTCTTGATACGTCTCCGTCGTATGGTTATGACCGTTTTCGCTCTCTAGCTGGTCGCTTCTCAACCTATTTGCTAGCCTTCGCCTGTACTAAGCGGGAATACTGCTTGTGCATCAAAACCTTTAAACCAAAGTTATTCCAGATGAGTCCACTATATCTACCTATATGCGGTATTACTCCGCCGTCCTAAGTAAATTTGCATGTGCCACCTCTAACTATTCAAATGAACATCTATGTTGTGTGCCCGTACCGCTCATGGAGCGACAAGGGGCGGTCAGTATCTTCCATGCTAAGCGGGTTATTCTCATGACGAGTGTTTACTCACTTGTCCTTGCACGAGAGGGGCTGGTAATCAAGATTCCCAGTCCCATCATTAAAAATACAAAATAATAAAACAAACTCCCCCGGAAATTTGTTGGTATGGAGGGCACCCGAGGATTCGGCTAGCCATGGCTTGTGATTGTTGGTGGAGGGGGAGTAAACTTTACTTTACCGCTTGGGAACCGCCGCTAATGTGTTTAGCATGGAAGATATTGAAAACTCTCGGTCGTGACTTTGACAGGAAAGGCATACCTCCCAAAATTTTATTTATCTCTGATTTAAGCTTCGAGCTCTGGCACCTCTGCAAATCCATGCTTCCCTCTGCGAAGGGCCTATCTATTAACTTTTATGTTATTTTACTTTTATTGTTGAGTCATCACCTTATCAAATAAGCACCAGACCTGAGAGCACTATTGTCATTCTCATGCATTGTGTATAGTTAATATTGTGTGCATCATGACTGGATCTCTTCTACCATGAATTACAATGTTTAGTCGCTGCTTGAACTTTGGAGGTGCTCTGCATTTATGTTTTGCGGTTTCAGAAAGGGCTAGCGAGATACCATGCTGTCATATTATATCATGATTGTTTTGACAAAGTGTTGGCGTTTGAGATATCTTATTATTGCTCGCTAGTTGATTATGCCATTGATATGAGTGAATATAATTTCTAAGAGTTATGATTTGCATGGTTAGTTATAATCTTTGCTGAAAACTTGGACACTACTTAAGCATATATATAGATACAAGAACAAAAGAGTTTGTAAAAGTTTTTCTTTATCACTTTCAGTTTGTCAACTGAATTGTTTGAGGACAAGCAATGAGTTAATATGTCTCCGTCATATCTTCTTTTCCAAACACTTTTGCTCTTGTTTTGGCCCCTAATTTGCTTGATTTGAATGGAACTAACCCGGACTAACGCCGTTTTCAGCAGAATTGCCATGATGTTGTTTTTGTGCAGAAAATCAAAGTTCTTGGAATTGGATGAAACTTTTTGGAGATTTTTTATAGAATATATAAAAAATATTGGCATCAAGAACTACTGGAGGGGGGCCACCTAGTACCCACGAGGCACCAGGGCGCGCCACCCCCCAGGCGCGCCCTGGTACCTCGTGAGGCCTACGTGGCTCCGTCTGACCTAATTCCAACGCTATAAATTCAGTTTTCCAGAGAAAAAAATAAGAGAGGAAGTTTTATTGCGTTTCACGATACGGAGCCGCCGCCACCTCCTGTTCTTCATCGGGAGGCCAGATCTGGAGTCTGTTCAGGGCTCCGGAGAGGGGGATCTTTCGGCATCGTCATCATCAACCATCCTTCATCACCAATTTCATGATGCTCATCGCCGGGAGTGAGTAATTCCTTCGTAGGCTTGTTGGACAGTGATGAGTTGGATGAGATTTATCATGTAATCGAGTTAGTTTTGTTAGGGCTTGATCCCTAGTATCCACTATGTTCTGAGATTGATGTTGCTATGACTTTCCTATGCTTAATGCTTGTCACTAGGGCCCGAGTGCCATGATTCCAGATCTGAACCCTTTATGTTTTCATGAATATATTTGTGTTCTTGATCCGATCACGCAAGTTATATGCACCTGCTATGTGTTATGATCCGCATACCCCAAGGTGACAATAATTGGGATTCTTTCCGGTGATTGCCATAGTTTGAGGAGTTCATGTATTCACTAAGTGTTAATGCTTTGTTCCGGTTCTCTATTAAAAGGAGGCCTTAATATCCCTTAGTTTCCTTATGGACCCCGCTGCCACGGGAGGGTAGGACAAAAGATGTCATGCAAGTTCTTATCGCAAGCACGTATGACTATATACGGAATACATGCCTACATTACATTGATGAATTGGAGCTAGTTCTGTGTTGCCCTTGGTTATAACTGTTACATGATGAATATTATCCAACGAATATCACCGATCCAATGCCTACGAGCTTTTCACATATTGATTCTTGCTAAGTTACTACTGTTGCTGCTGATGTTACAATTGCTACTGCTACTGCTGTTACCATTACTGCTACCGTTACTATTATTGCTACTGCTATCAAACTATCATATTACTGTGCTATTGATCACTCTGCTGCAGATATTTAGTCTCCAGGTGTGGTTGAATTGACAACTCAACTGCTAATACTTGCAAATATTCTTTGGCTCCCCTTGTGTCAAATCAATAAATTTGGGTTGACTACTCTACCCTCGAAAATTGTTACGATCCCCTATACTTGTGGGTTATCAAGTCTTCATTGTATGCGTCATGGGCTGCCCGAAGTGGCCCATTAGTGAACCGCCATGGGGGTCCTCGGCCCGACCCACTGGTCGGGAGACGACGTGGTGAGTACCCTCTAGTCCAGGACACCGTCACCCAGGCAAGCCGACCATTTGATATATGCCCTAAAGCATTGCTCTGTGTTATTCTTGCATGTTTAATTAATGAGTATGTTTATGCTAGGAATAATTAAACTCCTGATAGTTTGTATTATTGTTTACATTTCTTGCTAGTAATCATCATAACCTCGCACTAGTGACTCGTATGTGGTAATGTATGGAGATAGGTTGTTATGTTTTCATCATGCATCATTATTGTTATCGTAATAAAAGAATGTGACTTAATAATAACAACCTCCTCCGTCGGCTGGATCGAGTCATAGTGCCACTGAACCGAGCATATCAGTGCAGCCACATTTGCCTTTATGGGAAGGCCCTAACTTGGTTTATTGTCTTGCCTCTTATTGGTACCTCCAAAGAGGGAAGGTTATGTGTGCGTGCTACCCTGGCCCGGTAGGCGGCGATAACCTTGTGAGCCCAAGTTATATGGTACCAGGGTCCCCGTTTGGGACAGTTTAGTTTGGCCACGACGGTGGCAGGTGTCAGGAGTGACACAGGGGCCACCCAAGACAGGACCCAGAAAGGGTATGATTGTCGGTGGGACCGTAAGAGTGCCAGGCAATAGACAAGTTCTGTTGGAGCAGCACCGGTCCACCCGAATGGGAGCATGTACTGATGCACGAGGCCGGGAGCTCCATAGTGTGGGTAAAGTGTGCAACCTCTGCAGAGTGTAAATCTATTCGAATAGCCGCGTCCTCGGTCATGGGACACAGTTCGTACTAGGTCACACTATTTGGTCTGTGTCGAGTCTGTAGGAATAAACCATATAAAGTTATTGCTAATTGTCGGTTCTAAATCTGGCATATCTCGTAGTAGGGGTCCTAAGCTAGGCGTCTTGGAGCGATGGTAACATGGACACGGGATTTTACCCAGGTTCGGGCTCGCTCGAAGAGATAATACCCTACGTCCTGCTTTTGATTGTATTCATATGGGGTGTAGTACAGAGTACATGTATCTACCACGAGATTGTTCTAATGAATATGAGTCGATCTATTGACTAGCCTGGCCTCGGTTTATATATGCACCGGAGGCCTAGGGTTTAGAAGAGTCCTTATCTTGTGCGCCAAGTCTTGTGGAGCCTTCCGTGTATTGTCATGGGCTGCCCGAAGTGGCCCATGAGTGAACCGCCATGGGGGTCCTCGGCTCAACCCACCTGGTCGGGAGACGATGTGGTGAGTACCCCCTAGTCCAGGACACCGTCAGTAGCCCCCTAAACCGGTCTTCAAGTTGGGGACGCTCCTCGGTTCTTCCGAACTGCTCTTCGTCTCCGGTCGTCGGTCTTGAAAACTGGTTCAACAAATCTTCCCATCTCCGATCTTGAGGATCACCGAGGTGTATCCGAAGAGTTCATACATCGGGTATCCAAGGAGTCCTTTAAGTTCTCGGCCTTTATCAATGCCTTGTTAATTTTTACGCCACACCTCGGGTTCAAAGTGTTTCTAGCGCGGCGGTGTCCTCTTTGCATCTGAGCTCCAGCGCCGGACTGCATCCGAGGTGTCTTCTTGCAGCCGAGCTCCAACGTCGGACTGCATCCGAGGAGGCATAGAGTACCTCGTCTTTGAAAAAGTTTGAAGGAGGTTATCCGAGCTTAACGCCGAAAAAGTTCTCTATGGAGCCAGCCACTCGCAGCCAAGCTTTATGCCAGACTGCTTCCGAGGTGGTGCACCACTTCGGTCTTGGGCTGATTTTTTGCGGAATTTATTTCCGATCGGCGCAATTTATTTACTGCCAAGATGTATAGCCAGTAGCCCTCAAGGTGTGTGTCGGCCTAAAATCCGGGATGCACCTGAAGGATAACTTAACACCGCTGATCCCAATAGCCCCTGAGACTCAGGTCGATTCGCGAAATCAGCCTGAGGATCAAGTCCTAGCTCGTCAACATACTTAGGAACAGAAACGCGATGCGCAATAGCTTCCGAGACTCAGGTTGGGTGTGGCCGACCAACCTGAGGATCGTAATCTCCTCGGAAGCCGTTTTGCACTTTTGAATTTTCTGCATTGAATCATCAATGCAGTAGCCCCCGAGACTTGGTTTGGGCACATGGCCGACCCTAGGATCGTATCTCCTCGGGAACTTGCTCGGTCGGTGTTTGAATGTCGCCATCGCTGAGGTGCAGCTCGGCGGGAAAGATGCCGAACAGTGGGTCGGAAAAGATTTCCCGAGCAAAACCATCACGCAGAACACCTCTATAAAAAGGATGTCCCGCCTCCTGAAAGGAAAACATAAAATAGGTTAAAGGTGCTATAAGCTTGAAAAACCAAAAAACTTATGTGAAAACTTTACATCCGAAGTAAATCAAGTTTTTTGGTGCCAATCCAAAAATTGGTCTTAAAATTAGTTTGTGCTTCCGTCGTGCTTTAACATGACACATCCGATCTCAAGACTTCAAGCGGGTCAGCCTTCGGCTTCAATCTCCTATCCCGAAGGCGGAGTGCTTCTCAGGCCAGTTTAGCGAACTAAACTAGAACGGCTTTAGAGATAAACCAGGCTATCCGGCTATTGACCACACAATCGAGTCGAGAAAGGAGTGGTAGAAAAAGACTTTGCAACGACTTAGAAGAAAACACTTATTATAAAATGACTCATATAAATTTAAGAGCCCCCAGTTAACCTGGTTCGTGGAAATTGTTTTTAACAAACAGCATTTTTAACAAACAAAGTTTTTAACAAACAAAATTTTTGTCTAACACAAAAATATAATGCTTGGTTGAACCAAACAAAAATTGAAAATTGAAAAAAGTTGAGCATGAAAGCGACTTAGCTGGTTAATGTGCTCGGTGTTGATGACGTGGTCCGAGCTTGCGGTGGGTCGAGGTCCCAGCCCCCAAGCCGGTCCCGAGGTGGCCGAGCGAAGAGCTCGGCTAATGAAGTGGCAGCACAACATTGCCGATGTGTCGAGGTGAAGCCCCCGGTCCATCCGAGGTGACGGAATAGGTCGGCAGGGTGACACAGGAGTAGGTCGATTAAGCGATGGCGAGGCCCCCCAGTCCAGCCGAGGTAGCGGAATAGGTCGGTGGGGAGACCCCGGAGCCCCCACGTCAGCCGACGTGACGGAGCAGGTCGGAGTATTAGATGTCGGCTAGATGAAGCGATGATGCGGTGATGCCGACGTGCCTGACCCACGCGATCTGGGGGGCGATGATTTGGCCCTGGTTATCCGAACTCTTGGCCAGCTGACCGAGATGGCGACATAGTTCGGTCGTTTTTTATTTATCTGCACACATAAGACGGTGCGAAACTGAAGTAAAAAATTTCTTTGCATAATTACCTTACGCGAAGCAAGTAATTTGATAAGTATGGCCTGAACGCAGAGGTTGGTTTGACAGCATGACAACGCGGCGGCGCGCGGATGTAGACACGGGTCAGAGTTCCGTGAACGACAGTGATGAGGCGTCTGCGCTGACGTTGTGACAAAGTGTCAGTACACAGAGTAGGTCATATTGTGTATGCTGTGCCCGCCGACCTGCCTTCATAAATCCAGGCTCCAAATTGTGAACGATTAGCACACTTTGATAAAAAGCAATCGTAGGCAAGATATGTAAGGCGGCTAGTGCAAATACGTGCATGAAAACAAACTATACTACTATTAGTTAAAAGCATGCACGGCCCCTTTAATTAAGTACAATAAAGAAAAGGAAGGGTCAAATCTCCCTGCTGCTTGCCGTTCCTCGGCCTTTAGCGTGCACTGCTTCGTATGAGCAGTGCTAGCCCGATCATGACTCCTTGACTGGCGTGCCGATTGATGGATTGGATTTCTTTAGTCTGTTTGTCACAGACCGCTGCATGCGCGCTAGCCTCCTCGGGATCTTCATGGCGTTCACGAGTCCGGTAACCGCAGCAAAGCTCGGGTCCATCGTATTGCCAGGCGCCGAGTGTGGCCGTCGCCGCTAATTTTCCTATCTCAATCCGCCTGCGACAAGGTAGCACGGAGCCAGCAGCAATGATTTGGAAAAAAGAAGATAATTTACGTAAAATAGATCTAATTTAAAAGATATCACCTGATTTGGCGTTGGTTGAAAATTCCATTGCACCATGATGACACCTAGCAGACTCTCAATGAAAGCACCAATGTCGGTTCTAAATCTGGCATATCTCATAGTAGGGGTCTTAAGCTAGGCGTCTTGGAGCGATGGTAACATGGACACAGGATTTTACCCATGTTTGGGCTCTCTCGAAGAGATAATACCCTACGTCCTGCATTTGATTGTATTCATATGGGGTGTAGTACAGAGTACATGTATCTACCATGAGATTGTTCTAATGAATATGAGTCGATCTATTGACTAGCCTGGCCTCAGTTTATATATGCACTGGAGGCCTAGGGTTTAGAAGAGTCCTTATCTTGTGCGCCAAGTCTTGTGGAGCCTTCCGTGTATGCGTCATGGGCTGCCCGAAGTGGCCCATGAGTGAACTGCCATGGGGGTCCTCGGCTCAACCCACCTGGTCGGGAGACGATGTGGTGAGTACCCCCTAGTCTAGGACACCATCACTAATATTGAACTAGAGAAAGGTAAGAGTTGTCAGACCTGCTGTGCAGGAGCCCGGACATCGAATGATGTCCAAGGTTTGGAATGTAGCCAAGGGATGGCTATGAGAAGGACTTGGATCCGGAGAGATCGTGTGAATAACTTGATCAATTGTAGTTACTGTTATGCTTTACCTTATTGTTTTCATTTTAGTAATTATATTGCTGGATAATCCTGTTATGACCTGATTATTAATATTGCTAGATAGATATGCTATGTCTTAATAGATAATGTTGGTCTAATAACAAATGCATGCTTGAAAGCCATGGATTGCTTTGCTTGGTGTATATGTTGGTTTGGTTTGCTTGCGAGTACATTCAAAAGTACTCAGCGGCCTTCAACATGGCCAGGTTCAGCTAAGGATCCGTCGAGGAGCGGGAGCGTTCGCGAGCTAGAAGAGTAACCCAGTCAGATCCCTGTGGATTGGAGCCCCTCCAAGTCCGTGCTGCCTTAGTTAGTATTTTTCTGATGCCCCATCTTTGTAACCATGATGTATTTATTCTAGCCACAATGGCTAATAAATATATTCTTATTACAGTTGTGCCTATGTTCATGATACTTGTTGTAAACACGCATGCCAGAGTGATTTCCTGGGCTGGTGTGTGCGGCGACCGTCTGGCTACAGTGGTAATCAGGCGGGGCGCCATAGGACGGGGACCTCAAAATCGCCCACTGACTTTTGACCCTTCCAAAGGACCTTTCTACAATATTTCAGGCTCTAGCATGCTCCTCTGCACTATGAGGTGGGTTCTGTGTTGTCCAACCACCCAATTGGTACCTTTGACCACGGTATGGAGCTAAAAATCCTATCACATTTGTGTAACTAGCATCGACAAGGTAATATTGATCTTCGGGGACACGGAACCCATTTGGCCTTGAGATGGCATCCCTAAGAACACGACCATCATGTGTAGAACTCTCCCAACCAGGTAATATGTAGATGAACTGCATGTCATGTGCACACACACCTAACACATTTGTATCTATATCACCCAACCTTGATCGATATCTTCCTTTCATATTAGTCGGGACGGTTACCCCCTATGTAAGTTACATTTCCCCAAACCAAACACCTTCATAATTTATACTAAACTTCTATACTTCTGTATAGCTTACATGTTTGCTATATTTTTAACTTATAATTTGTTTAGTTGGCATAGTTAAGCACACTAACATTGCTACTACTATAACGATATTTGGTATGCAATTATTATGTATATTATTCTAAAATACATTCGCGTTGTACTAAAACTTATCAGTATTTTCTAGCAAAACCTTTTTGAATTATTTTTTTGGCAAATGTACAAATAAACTATGCAGTGTGAATTGTATGTGTGTGTATTTTACCATTCTTAAATATATACCAGGCTAGAGATCTCTAAAGCATACCATGAAACAAATATCTCCATAATAGTTTCTAGTGTATGATGAGATGCATTCATTTTTATAGAGTCTCTAGCTTATAAGATGAACTATGGGAATTAAACATTCATTAGTATTTCTTGGTCAAATGTGTTTTGCAAGTTATGGTGATTTCAGTAATGAATGGGTTATGCCTAATGCAATGTAGAAGAAGTAACCTTCGCAACCCCCGCATCCGCCATGTGTTTTGCCATCCAACGCTATCCCGCATCCGTCCGCGGACCGGTCTAGACGTCCGGACCGCTGCCACGCACGCGTTCGATACCCCGTGCCCACCCAAAACCCTCTCCCACACTTTCTCTCCAACGGATGCGCCGCTTGCTGATACGTCTCCAATGTATCTATAATTTTTTATTGTTCCATGCTATTATAGTATCAATCTTGGATGTTTTATATGCAATTATATGCTATTTTATATCATTTTTTGGGACTAACCTATTAACCTAGTGCCCAGTGCCAGTTGCTGTTTTCTGCCTATTTTTGGTTTTTCAGGAAATCGGTACCAAACGGAGTCCAAACGCTACGAAACTTTTTGACGATTTTTTTGGAGAAAAGAGATCCTAGAAGCTTCGGGAGGAGGCTAGAAGCCTCATGAGGAGGTCACAAGGCAACAGGGCGCGGCCCCAGGGGCGCGCCCTGATGCCTTGTGGGCCCCTCGTGGCTCCTTTTGACCTAATTCCACCTCTATAAATTCTCAAATATTGGGAAACCAACAGAGATCCCCACGAAATAACTTTTCCACCGCCGCAAGCTTCTGTTCTTCTGCGATCCCATCTGGAGGCCTTTTCCGGCACCCTGCCGGAGGGGGAATCGATCACGGAGGGCTTCTACATCAACCTTGCTGCCCCTCCGATGATGTGTGAGTAGTTTACCACAGACCTACAGGTCCATAGCTAGTAGCTAGATGGCTTCTTCTCTCTCTTATATCTTCAATACAATGTTCTCCTCGATCTTCTTGGAATTCTATTCGATGTAATCTTCTTTTGCGGTGTGTTTGTTGGGATCCGATGAATTATGGGTTTATGATCAGATTATTCATGAGAAATATTAGAGTCTTTTATGAATTCTTTTATGTATGATTGTTATAGCTTTGTATTTATCTCTGATCTATCCATTTGGTTTGGCCAACTAGATTGATTTATCTTGCAATGGGAGAGGTGCTTTGTGATGGGTTCAATCTTGCGGTGTTATATATCCCAGTGACAAAGTAGGGGACTGCTACTTGTGAGCTGCGTTGGGATTTCCTCGAAGAGGAGAGGATGATGCAGTATAGTAGAGATAAGTATTTCCCTCAGTTAAGAACCAAGGTTATCAATCCAGTAGGAGAACCACACAGAACCTCATTAGCAGCACCTACACACACAAAAGCAAATACTTGCACCCAACGCGAACAAGAGGGTTGTCAGTCCCCTTGGCGATTACTTGCAAGGATTAATTCTGATAGTGATAGACAGATAAATAAATTGCAAAACAAAATAAAGGAAATAAAATTGCAGCAAGGTATTTTTGGATTTTATATATGATAGATAAATGACCCGGGGGCCATAGTTTTCACTAGAGGCTTCTCTCTCCAACACATAGCATCCGGTGGGTAAACAAATTACTGTTGGGCAATTGATAGAAAAGCGCATAGTAATGACGGATTCATGGCAATGATCATGTATATAGGCATCACGTCCGAGACAAGTAGACCGACTCCTATCTGCATCTACTACTATTACTCCACCCATCGACCGCTATCAAGCATGCATCTATGGTATTAAGTTAATGAAAACTGATACGTCTCCAACGTATCTATAATTTATGAAGTATTCATGCCATGTTTATTATAGTTTTATATGATTTTGGTGCACTTTTATATGGATTTTATATGATTTTTATGGACTAACATATTGACCTAGTGCCCAGTGCCAATTGTTGTTTTCTGCTTGTTTTTGGTTTTCCACAAAATCCATATCAAACGAAGTCCAAATGCAGCAAAACTTTTTGATGATTTTTTTGGACCAAAAGAGACCCCCGAAGCTTCGTGGAAGGACCAGAAGCCTTACGAGGTGCACACAAGCCACCACCGCGTGCTTGGGGGGGGGAGGCAAGAGCGCCGTGGTACCTCGTGGGCCCCCTGTGGCCCTTCTTCGCGTGATTCCATTGCCAAAAATTCCTATATATTCCAAAACCCCCAGAAATAACTCTAGATTTTGGACTACGCCGCCGCAAGCCTCTGTACCTCCACGATCTCATCTACAGCCCTTTTCCGGCACCCTGCCAGAGGGGGGAATCATCATCGGAGGCCATCTTCATCATCCCGGCGGTCTCCATGACGAGGAGGGAGTAGTTCACCCTCGGGGCTGAGGGTTTGTACCAGTAGCTATGTGTTTGATCTCTCTCTCTTGTGTTCTTGATTTGTCACGATCTTGATGTACCGCTAGCTTTGTTAATATAGTTGGATCATATGGTGTTTCTCCCTCTCTATCTTGTTGTGATGAATTGAGTTTTTACCTTTGAGGTTTCACTATTATCGGATTGAATATTTTTATGGATTTGAGAACACTTGATGTATGTCTTGCATATGAATACCCGTGGTGACAATGGGGTATTATATTGATTCACTTGATATATGTTTTGGCACTCAACTCGCGGATTCCCGAGGTGACATTGGGGTAATCTATGCATAGGGGTTGATGCACATTTTCGTCCTACTTTCTCCGGTAGAAATCTTGGGGCACTCTTTGAAGTTCTTTGTGTTGGATTGAATATTATGAATCTGAAGTTGTTTGATGCATATCGTATAATCAACTCACGGATACTTGTGGTGACATTGGAGTATCTAGGTGACATTAGAGTTGGTTGATGCATATCATATGGTGTTATTTTAGTACGAACTCTAGGGCTGTTTGTGACACTTATAGGAATGGCTCAATAGATTGATCGGAAAGGATAACTTTGAGGTGGTTTCGTACCCTACAACAATTTCTATCTTATGTTCTTCGCTAATAGGAACTTTGGAGTGATTCTTTATCGCACGTTGAGGGATTGTTATATGATCCAATTATGTTAGCATTGTTGAGAGATTGCACTAGTGAAAGTATGAACCCTAGGCCTTGTTTTCAAGCATTGCAATACCGTTTGTGCTCACTTTTATCATTTGATACCTTGCTGTTTTTATTTATTCAGATTATAAAAATATATTTCTACTATCCATACTACACTTGTATCACCATCTCTTCTCCGAACTAGTGCACCTATACAATTTATCATTGTATTGGGTGTGTTGGGGACACAAGAGATTTCTTATATTTGGTCGCAGGGTTGTTTGAGAGAGACCATATTCATCCTACGCCTCCCACGGGTTGATAAACCTTAGGTCATCCACTTGAGGGAAAATTGCTACTGTCCTACAAAACTCTGCGCTTGGAGGCCCAACACGAGTCTACAAGAATAATTTGTGTAGTAGAAATCAAGCTCTTTTCTGGCGCCGTTGCCGGGGAGGTGAGTGCTTGAAGGTATATCTTTAGATCTTGCAATTGAATCTTTTAGTTTCTTGTTTATCACTAGTTTGGTTTTATAAAAAGAAAACTACAAAAAATGGAATTGAGGTTGCCTCATATTATTCGTCTTTATAATGTCTTTCTTGAAAATGATGGATCGGAAAATTGTGCTCAATTGATAGAAGAAGAATTCAATAAAATGTTTGGCATAAAACCTTTGAATGATGAGCATGATTGCAATGTTGTTAGTATGAATTCTATGAATATCCAAAATACTAATGATGATTGCACTAGTCATGACAAAAATGTTTCCTATAAGCATGTCAATTTTTGTGGAGTGCATAAAGTTTGTGAAGACATGCCTTATAGGGATGATAGATTTTGTAAGAAGCATAAACATGATAGAACCAATTTTTTGCTCAAAGTGATAGATGAATTTGCTACAAAATTATGTTCTCTTTATCCTATTATTTGTGAACTTTGCAATAAAGTTGGTCACCTTAATTTCCATGCATACTCTTTCATGATCGAATCATGGCTAAATATTGTAATGACTTGACCGCCCTTGAACTATATAATGAGCTTTATCTATTTTTGGGGTGTGAAGAATTGACACATAAAAATAGTTGGTTTGAAGTATTCATTCTCACAGACAACATTGAAACTAATCTAAAGGAAATCTATATGTTTTGTATGGTAAATTGCAATGAGAATGCTTATATTGCCAACTATAGAAAGACAGGAAAACCAATAGAATATAAAAGGAACACTAATGAAAGGGTAAAGATTTCCACTTTCCCTCCTATTGTCTCTGATGATGAAATAGGTGACGAGGAGGAGCTTCCTATTCAACCAATCTCATCAATAAGAAGCTCGGAAAAATTGATTAAACCCACACATGATGTGGTGAAGAAGAAGAAAAGAAGAAAGAGTAGAGGTAAAAAGCTATCCCTCCCAAATAATGTTGCTCCTATTATTGTTGTGCCTCATGAGAGTGAATCAAAAATAATTGTGGAAGATGATATACTTGATGATGATATTGCTTCTTTGTCTTATGGTACAATGTCTGAAGGAACTATCGAGGATGATTTTATTATGCCTATTACTCATTATGATGATTATTATTGGGAAAATAATGATATTTCTTATAATCTTAAAAATCTTTTTGGCACCGACTTAGAAAATTGTGATGATAATAATTGTTATACTATTGGTGCTATTCATACTATTGATGATAATAGTGATTATGCTAATGATATGCCAAGCCACAAGCTTGGGGATGCTATGTTTGATGAGAATGACATGTTTGAGAATTTATTTGCTGCAATTAATGTTTGTCCCAAGCTTGGGGATGCTATGCTTAATGAAGATGCTCTTCTTAGTCCCCCTACTTTGAATCATCAAATTTGTTGTGATGATTGCATGCCTCCTATTTATGATGATTGCAATATTTATGAAAGTGGGTTTGGAAGAGTGTCAACTCTAGATAATAATTATCCCACTATTTTGGAGGGTGTTCAATCTTATTTTAATAATGATAAAAGTGGATTTGGAGAGGTCATGACTTTATTTAATGTTGAATCCACTACTTTGGAAGAGGTTTCAATTGATTATGATGAGAACAAAATTGCTACTTATGATGATTATTGTGATGATACTTATGTTATGAAAAAGAGTGATGATTATTATTATAATACTTGTCATAATTATGAATACCCTTTTACTGAACATTACTCTTTTAATGTGGAAACATTTTTTAGTATTCAAGTATCATATGATACTCCCACTATTATGAATGAGAACAAATTTGCTTATGTGGAGAGTAATAAAAATTCTATGCTTGTGGATCATGAAAAGAATGCTTTATGTGATAGCTATATTCTTGAATTCATTCATGATGCTACTGAAAATTATTATGAGAGAGGATCATATGCTTTTACATATTGCAATAATATCAAGTTCCCTCTCTATGTGTTCAAAGTTTTGAAGTTATGCTTGTTTTGCCTTCCTATGCTAGTTGATTATTGCTCCCATAAACTATTTGCTCACAAAATCCCTATGCATAGGAAGTGGGTTAGGCTTAAATGTGCTAGTCATATGTTTCATGATGCTCCCCCATTGTGTTTCAATTCTTTACTTTTATGTGAGCATCATTGAAATCATCATGCCTAGCTAAAAAGGCATTAAAGAAAAGCGCTTGTTGGGAGACAACCCAATATTTACCCCTTCTGTTTTTGTGTGTTCACATGATTAAGCTACTGTGGTAATCATGTTTTATATGTTTTCTTTCAATAATGTGCCAAGTAAAGAATTTGGGATAGTGTGGATGCTTGTTGATTTGATTCTGTGCAAAAACAGAAACTTTTGCGTCCAGTGCTGGAATTTCTATTCTGTACCAGAGCGTGAGAAAATTCTGAAATTTTTACACAGTATTCGGTTAGCAATTTTTTACGTTTTCCTAATTTTTCAGAATTGTTTGAGGTATATAAGTATGGTTTTTAAATCTCTCACTACATGCTGTTCTGTTTTTGACAGATTCTGTTTTTGGTGCATAGTTTGCTTGTTTTATTGTTTCCATATCTTATATTGAGTAATATAAATTGTGGAAATGATAGAATACAGTAGAAATTTTGTGAGAACAATTATGAAACTTTTCTTGACAGTACCTAAGTGGATGATTTATTTCTATCATACTAACCTATCTCACAAGATCCGTTAAGTTTTATGTGATTGAAGTTTTCAAGTTTTGGGTGAGATATCGATATGAGGAGAATAAGGAGTAGCAAGACCATAAGCTTGGTGATGCCCAAGGCACCCCAAGGTAATATTCAAGGAAGACTCAAGCTTCTAAGCTTGGGGATGCCCCGGAAGGCATCCCCTCTTTCGTCTTCAACACTATCGGTAACCTCACTTGGAGCTATATTTTTATTCGCCACATGATATGTGTTTTGCTTGGGCGTCATTTTATTTTAGTTGGATTTGCTTGTTGTTATTTAAAATAATGTTTTGTATCTTTTAGTTCAATAAAATGCCAATTATAGCCTTTACCATGCTCAGTTTGCAAGTTTATGTGTTGCTGTTTGAAAACAGAAAGTTTTCTGTTATGTCCAGAATATTTATGAATAGTAAGAACATGATAAAAATCTGAATTTTTTACACAGTAAACATGCGTGAGTTCTATATCACGTGGTAATTTTTCAGAATTTTTGGAGTTAGGGAAGTATGAATTCTTATTCACCCTTTACAGACTGTTCTGTTTTGACAGATTTCGGTTATAGTTGCATTGTTTGCATATGTTGCTTGTTTAATATTTCTATTTGTGGATAGGAGTATTAAATATGCAGAGGCATTTAGTATGCAATGTTTAATTATAATTTGAGTGATTTGTTACAGTAGAGAATGTTGAGGTTTTGAGTTGATTTATACTAACTTATCTCACGAGTTCTTGTTGAGTTTTGTGTTAATGAAGTTTTTAAGATTTATAGAAACCGTGATATGAGAGGAATTAAGGAGACACAAGAGATCAAGCTTGGGTATGCCCAAGGCATCCCAAATTAATATTTCACGAAGTCTCAAGCATCTAAGCTTGGGGATGCCCCGGTAGGCATCCCACCTTTCTTCATCAACAATTATCGGTTAGTCTTGGTTGAGCCTAAGTTTTTGCTTCTTCAAATGAGATGTGCTATTTTTGGAATGTCATTTTTGTTTTCTTTGCTGTTTGAATAAAATACTTAATATCTGAAATTTTTAAATGAGAGAGAGTCCTCACATAGCTACCTATTTACTTAACTACTCATTTGGTCTTCACTTATATCTTTTGGAGTAGTTTGTCATTTACTCTTGTTCTTCACTTATATCCTATGAGTAAATTGTTGAATAAATTGAATATCATGAAGTTGAAATAATATGAGCTTCATATGCTTGTATCATGTCTAGTAGTAGTTTCACATTTGGGTTAGAAAGTGAAATCTATTGAAGCTTGACAATCACAATATTGGTCATACAAGCAATTCATGAATGATTAGTATAAGGAAGAGAACTTTCACATGTAAATATATTATCTTGGACATCTTTTATGATTGTGAATACCCATTATTTATTTTCAAACTTGAGCAAATTAGTTGAAGTTGGACAAGGAAGACAACGTAATGAGTTATGTTTGGGTATATTTGCATAGAAGTTATATTGTTATGGATCCTCCAACATGTGGTGCTTGCTTAGGATCTTTTGCTAGCCAAAAATTCATACTAAGTAGAGATACTACTTGTGCATCCAAAAACCATTAAACCCAGTTTCTTGCATGAGTGTCCACCAAATCTACCTATGGATTGAATAAGATTCTTCAAGTAAGTTGTAATCGGTGCAAAAAGCAATAAAAATTGCTACTAAAATATGTATGATCTTTTATTGCAAGGGAAAATAAGCATTGTACGAACTTGTGATGGTAAAGAAATAAAAGCAACGGACTGCATAATAAAGGTTGCTATCACAAGGGGCAATATAACGTGACGTTCCTTTGCATTAAGGGCTTGCACATCCAAAAATAAAAAGCGCATGACAACCTCTGCTTCCCTCTGCGAAGGGCCTATCTTTTACTTTATGTATTTACTTTTATGCAAGAGTCAATAGTATTACTTCTCATTTCAACCTCATTTATTCTCTAGTTGGTAAGCATCATGTGGTGGGGAAAGATCCAGGCACATATGGCCAGTCAAATATATTTGATCATGAATTATTATTGTTGACAATTATCTCTATGATAAATGAGTTGGGAGGCGAAAATTATGCCCCTATCTTTCTCTGTGTTCGATGGATGCCATTTGTTCTAAAAATATGCTTTGAGTACTAGCAATCATAGAAGACTATATGATAATTGAGTATGTGGAGCTCTTACTTAGACTTTGTTGAAATTAAGTTGAATTGCAATTATTTGGTGACTAAGAACATAGGTTGTTAAGTTTCAAGAGAATGCATTGTTTGAACCATAACATGTGAATTGATTGCTACTTTATCATGATGAGTTTTATGAGAAAGAGTTGTTGTTATGATGCTAGGAAAAGTGATTGAAAGTATCATTGATCAAACTTATGAACTATGCTAGCATTCACACTTCCTAAATTATTTCTTTTATCATACCTACTCGAGGACGAGCATGAATTAAGCTTGGGGATGCTGATACGTCTCCAACGTATCTATAATTTATGAAGTATTCATGCCATGTTTATTATAGTTTATATGATTTTGGTGCACTTTTATATGGATTTTATATGATTTTTATGGACTAACATATTGACCTAGTGCCCAGTGCCAGTTGCTGTTTTCTGCTTGTTTTTGGTTTTCCAGAAAATCCATATCAAACGAAGTCCAAATGTAGCGAAACTTTTTGATGATTTTTTTGGACCAAAAGAGACCCCCGAAGCTTCGTGGAAGGACCAGAAGCCTTACGAGGTGCACACAAGCCACCACCGCGGGCTGGGGGGGCAAGAGCGCCGTGGTACCTCGTGGCCCCCTGTGGCCCTTCTTCGCGTGATTCCAATGCCAAAAATTCCTATATATTCCAAAACCCCCAGAAATAACCCTAGATTTTGGACTATGCCGCCGCAAGCCTCTGTACCTCCACGATCTCATCTACAGCCCTTTTCTGGCACCCTGCCGGAGGGGGAAATCATCACCGGAGGCCATCTTCATCATCCCGGCGGTCTCCATGACAAGGAGGGAGTAGTTCACCCTCGGGGCTGAGGGTTTGTACCAGTAGCTATGTGTTTGATCTCTCTCTCTCTCTCGTGTTCTTGATTTGGCACGATCTTGATGTACCGCGAGCTTTGTTAATATAGTTGGATCATATGGTGTTTCTCCCTCTCTATCTTGTTGTGATGAATTGAGTTTTTTACCTTTGAGGTTTCACTATTATCGGATTGAATATTTTTATGGATTTGAGAACACTTGATGTATGTCTTGCATATGAATACCCGTGGTGACAATGGGATATTATATTGATTCACTTGATATATGTTTTGGCACTCAACTCGCGGATTCCCGAGGTGACATTGGGGTAATCTATGCATAGGGGTTGATGCACGTTTTTGTCCTACTTTCTCCGGTAGAAATCTTGGGGCACTCTTTGAAGTTCTTTGTGTTGGATTGAATATTATGAATCTGAAGTTGTTTGATGCATATCGTATAATCAACTCATGGATACTTGTGGTGACATTGGAGTATCTAGGTGACATTAGAGTTGGTTGATGCGTATCATATGGTGTTATTTTAGTACGGACTCTAGGGCTGTTTGTGACACTTATAGGAATGGCTCAATAGATCGATCGGAAAGGATAACTTTGAGGTGGTTTCGTACCCTACAACAATTTCTATCTTATATTCTCCGCTAATAGGAACTTTGGAGTGATTCTTTATCCCACGTTGAGGAATTGTTATATGATCCAATTATGTTAGCATTGTTGAGAGATTGCACTAGTGAAAGTATGAACCCTAGGCCTTGTTTTCAAGCATTGCAATACCATTTGTGCTCAATTTTATCGTTTGCTACCTTGCTGTTTTTATTTATTCAGATTATAAAAATATATTTCTACTATCCATACTACACTTGTATCACCATCTCTTCGCCAAACTAGTGTACCTATACAATTTACCATTGTATTGGGTGTGTTGGGGACACAAGAGATTTCTTATATTTGGTTGTAGGGTTGTTTGAGAGAGACCATCTTCATCCTACGCCTCCCACGGATTGATAAACCTTAGGTCATCCACTTGAGGGAAAATTGCTACTGTCCTACAAAACTCTGCGCTTGGAGGCCCAACACGAGTCTACAAGAATAAGTTGTGTAGTAGACATAAAAAACAGAGTAACGCCTTAAGCAAGATGACATGATGTAGACAAAGTAAACTCAAGCAATATGAATAAACCCCATCGTTTTATCCTTAATGGCAACAATACAAATACGTGTCTTGTCCCCTACTTTGTCACTGGGATAGAGCACCGCAAGATTGAACCCATTACAAAGCACCTCTCCCATTGCAAGATAAATCAATCTAGTTGGCCAAACCAAACGGATAGATCGGAGAGAAATACAAAGCTATAACAATCATGCATAAATAAGTTCAGAAAAGACTCAAATATTTCTCATGAATAATCTGATCATAAACCCACAATTCATCGGATCCCAACAAACACACCGCAAAAGAAGATTACATCAGATAGAACTCCAAGAAGATCGAGGAGAACATGGTATTGAAGATCAAAGAGAGAGAAGAAGCCATCTAGCTACTAGCTATCGACCCGTAGGTCTGTGGTAAACTACTCACACATCATCGGAAGGGCAGCAAGGTTGAGGTAGAAGCCCTCCGTGATCGATTCCCCCTCCGGCAGAGTACCGGAAAAGGCCTCCAGATGGGATCGAGGAAGAACAGAAGCTTGCGGTGGCGGAAAAGTTATTTCGTGTGGCTCTCTGGTATATAGGGAATATTAGGGAATTTATAGGCTTGGAATTAGGTCAAGATGTGCCACGAGGGGCCCACAAGCCTGGGGGCGTGCCTACCCCCCTGGGCGCGCCTCCCGAGCTTGTCGCTCCCTCGTGACTCCTCACGTCTTCTCCCGAACCTTCTAGGGTCTCTCTCAGTCCAAAAAAATCAATCCAAAGTTTTTTCTTCGTTTGGACTCCATTTGATATTGATTTTCCGTAAAGGAAAAAACAAGCAGAAAACAGCAACTGGCATTGGGCACTAGGTTAATAGGTTAGTCCCAAAAAATGATATATAATTGCATATAAAACATCCAAGATTGATACTATAATAGCATGTAACAATAAAAAAATATAGATACGTTGGAGATGTATCAAGCATCCCCAAGCTTAATTCCTGCTCGTCCTCGAGTAGGTAAATGATAAAAACAGAATTTTTGATGTGGAATGCTACCTAACATGTTCATCATGTAATCTCTTTTACGGTATGATAATTAAGAAACGAGTGATTCAAAGCAATAGTCTATAATTTGATATAAAGACATCAATACTCAGGCATACCAACAAACAATCATGCCTTTCAAAATAAAAATGCTAAAGAACGCTATCCCTACAAAATCATATAGCCCGTCATGCTTAGCCTTCCTAACACAAAGTATTAATCATGCACTACCCCAGAGACAACCAAGCAATTGGTTCATACTTTTTAACGCGCTTTAGCTTTTTCAACCCTCACGCAATACATGAGCGTGAGCCATGGACTATGGGTGGAATAGTATATAATGATAGAGATCAATAAGGGGAAGTCAAAAAGGAAGATAGTCTCGCATCGACGCGGCTAATCAACGGGCTATGGAGATGCCCATCAATCGATATCAATGCGAGGAGTAGGGAGTGCCATGCAACGGATGCACTAAGAGCGATAAGTGTATGAAAGCTTAAACTAAAACTAAGTGGGTGTGCATCCAACTTGCTTGCTCATGAAGACCTCGGGCATTTGAGGAAGCCCATCATCGGAATATACAAGCCAAGTTCTATAATGAAAAATTCCCACTAGTATATGAAAGTGACAACTCAGGAGACTCTCTATATGAAAAACATGGTGCTACTCTGAAGCACAAGTGTGGAAAAGGATAGTAACATTGCCCCTTCTCTCTTTTTATCTCTTTTTTCCTTTTTTTCGTCCGGAGCCTCATCCCGACTTGTGGGGGAATCACAGTCTCCATCATCCTTTCCTCACTGGGACAATGCTCTAATAATGATGATCATCACACTTTTATTTACTTACAACTCAAAATTATAATTCGATAATAGAACAATATGACTCTATATGAATGCCTCTGGCAGTGTACCAGGATGTGCAATGATCAGCGTAGCATGTATAAAAAATGATGAACGGTGGCTGAGCCCCAAATACTATGTCAGCTATATGATCATGCAAAGCAATATGAAAATGATGATGTGTGTCATATAAAAAGAACGGTGGAAGTTGCATGGCAATATATCTCGGAATGGCTATGGAAATGCCATAATAGGTAGGTATGGTGGCTGTTTTGAGGAAGATATAAGGAGGCTTATGTGTGATAGAGTGTATCATATCACGGGGTTTGGATGCATCGACGAAGTTTGCACTGACTCTCGAGGTGAGAAAGGGCAATGCACGGTACGGAAGAGGCTAGCAAATTGCGGAAAGGTGAGAGTGCGTATAATCCATGGACTCACATTAGTCATAAAGAACTCACATACTTATTGCAAAAGTCTATTAGCCCTCGAAGCAAAGTACTACTATGCATTCCCCTACGGGGGAGGTTGGTAGGAGTTAACTATCGCGCGCCCCCGACCGCCACGAAAAGGAAGACAATCAATAATAAATCTGTTGGGGAACGGAGCATAAATTTCAAAAAAATTTCCTACGCTCACGCAAGATCTATCCATGGAGATGCATCGCTACGAGAGGGGAGAGTGTGTCTACGTACCCTCGTAGACCGTTAGCGGAAGCGTCTCACAAACGCGGTTGATGTAGTCGAACAATCCTTCGAGCTCCACCGATCGAGTACCGAACGTACGGCACCTCCGAGTTCTACACACGTGCAACTCGGTGACGTTCCTCGCCTTCTTGATCCAGCAAGACGTCGAGGTAGTAGATGAGTTCCGTCAGCACGACGGCGTGGCGACGGTGACGGTGAAGTGATTCCGGCAGGGCTTCTCCTAAGCTCTCCGAAAATATGACCGAGGGTGTAAACGGTGGACAGGGGGCGCCGCACATGGCTTGGAACAATTGTTGTGTCTCCAAGGGGCGCCCCCCCTCCGTATATAAAGGAGGGAGGGAGAGGAGGCCGGCCCTAGGGGTGGCGCACCAAGAGGAGGGAGTCCTACTAGGACTCCAAGTCCTAGTAGGATTCCACTTGGTGGAAGGGGGAAGAAGGAAGGAGAGGGAGAGAGAAAGGAAAGAGGGGGCTGCGCCCCCTCCCCTAGTCCAATTCGGTTTGGGCAAGGGGGGGGGGCGCGCCTCCTCACGTGGCCTGCCTCTCTTTTTCCCGTATGGCCCAATAAGGCCCATTACTTCTCCCGGTGAATTCCCGTAACTCCCCGGTACTCCGAAAAATACCCGAATCACTCGGAACCTTTCCGATGTCCGAATAGAGCCTTCCAATATATGAATCTTTACCTCTCGACCATTTCGAGACTCCTTGTCATGTCCGTGATCTCATCCGGGACTCCGAACAACATTCGGTCACCAATCACATAACTCATATAATACTATATCGTCATCGAACCTTAAGTGTGCGGACCCTACGGGTTCGGGAATAATGTAGACATGACCGAGACGACTCTCTGGTCAATAACCAACAGCGGAACCTGGATGCTCATATTGGTTCCTACATATTCCACGAAGATCTTTATCGGTGAACCTCATATGTCAACATACGTTGTTCCCTTTGTCTGGCGGTATGTTACTTGCCCGAGATTCGATCGTCGGTATCCAATACCTAGTTCAATCTCGTTACCGGCAAGTCTCTTTACTCGTTGCGTAATACATCATCTTGCAACTAACTCTTTAGTCACGGTGCTTGCAAGGCTTCTATGATGCTGTATTACCGAGAGGGCCCAGAGATACCTCTCCGATAGTCGGAGTGACAAATCCCAATCTCGATCCATGCCAACTCAACAAACACTTTCGGAGATACCTGTAGTGCAACTTTATAATCACCCAGTAACGTTGTGACGTTTGATACACCCAAAGTATTCCTACGGTATCCGGGAGTTGCATGATCTCATGGTCAGAGGAACGTGTATTTGACATAGTGAAAGCAATAGCAATAAACTGAACGATCATTTGCTATGCTAACGGTTGGGTCATGTCCATCACATCATTCTCCTAATGATGTGATCCCGTTATCAAATGACAACTCATGTCCATGGTCAGGAAACCTTGACCATCTTTTGATCAACGAGCTAGTCTAGTAGAGGCATACTAGGGACATAGTATTTGTCTATTATCCACACATGTATTTAGTTTCCGGTCAATACAATTCTAGCATGAATAATAAACCATTATCATGAACGGAGAAATATGATAATAATAAACACTTTATTAATTGCCTCTAGGGCATATTTCCAACAGTCTCCCACTTGCACTAGAGTCAATTACATTGTAATGAATCTAACACCCATCGCATTCTGGTGCTGATCAAGTTTTGCTCGTGGAAGAGGTTTAGTCAACGGGTCTGCCACATTCAGATCCGTGTGTACTTTGCAAATCTCTATGTCTCCATCCTTAATCAAATTCCGAATGGAGTTGAAGCGACGCTTTATATGCTTGGTTCTCTTGTGAAACCTGGGCTCCTTTGCTATAGCAATTGCTCCAGTGTTGTCACATAAGATAGTCATTGGACCCGATGCACTAGGTATGACACCTAGATCGGATATGAACTCCTTCATCCAGACTCCTTCATGTGCTGCTTCGGAAGCAGCTATGTATTCCGCCTCACATGTAGATCCCGCCACGACGCTCTGCTTGGAACTGCACCAACTGACCGCTCCACCATTAAGAATAAATACGTATCCAGATTGTGACTTAGAGTCATCTGGATCTGTGTCAAAGCTAGCATCGACGTAACCTTTTACGACGAGCTCTTTGTCACCTCCATAAAAGAGAAACATGTCCTTGGTCCTTTTCAGGTACTTCAGGATATTCTTGACCGTTGTCCAGTGATCTACTCCTGGATCACTTTGGTACCTTCCCACCAAGCTAATAGCGAGGCACACATCAGGTCTGGTACACAGCATGGCATACATAATAGAGCCTATGGCTGAGGCATAGGGGATGACACTCATCTTCTCTTTGTCTTCTGCCGTGGTCGGGCTTTGAGTCTTACTCAATCTCACACCTTGCAATACAGCCAAGAACCCTTTCTTTGACTGATCCATTTTGAACTTCTTCAAAATCTTGTCAAGGTATGTGCTTTGTGAAAGTCCAATGAGGCGTCTTGATCTATCTCTATAGATCTTGATGCCTAATATGTAAGCAGCTTCTCCGAGATCCTTCATTGAAAAACTTTTGTTCAAATAACCCTTTATGCTTTCCAGAAATTCTATGTCATTTCCCATCAATAATATGTCATCCACATATAATATGAGAAATGCCACAGAGCTCCCACTCACTTTCTTGTAAATACAAGCTTCTCCATAAGTTTGTATAAACCCAAACGCTTTGATCACTCTATCAAAGCGAGTATTCCAGCTCCGAGATGCTTGCACCAGTCCATAGATGGATCGCTGGAGCTTGCATACTTTGTTAGCACCTTTAGGATCGACAAAACCTTCCGATTGCATCATATACAATTCTTCCTTAAGGAATCCATTAAGGAATGCCGTTTTGACGTCCATTTGCCAGATTTCATAATCATAAAACGCAGCAATTGCTAACATTATTCTGACAGACTTTAGCATCGCTATGGGTGAGAAAGTCTCATCGTAGTCAACTCCTTGAACTTGTCGATAACCTTTAGCAACAAGTCGTGCTTTATAGACGGTGACATTTCCATCAGCGTCCGTCTTCTTCTTAAAGATCCATTTATTTTCAATAGCTCGCCGTTCATCGGGCAAGTCTACCAAAGTCCACACTTTGTTCTCATACATGGATCCAATCTCGGATTTCATGGCCTCAAGCCATTTGTCGGAATCCGGGCCTGCCATCGCTTCTTCATAGTTCGAAGGTTAACCGTTGTCTAACAACATAACCTCCAAGACTGGATTTCCGTACCACTCTGGTGCGGAACGTGTCCTGGTTGACCTTCGAAGTTCTGTAGCAACTTGATCCGAAGCCTCATGATCATCATCATCAACTTCTTCTCTGGTCTGTGTTGGTGTCACATAAATTTCTTTCTGTGGCGTACTACTATCCAGAGGAGGTACAATTTCCTCATCAAGTTCTACTTTCCTCCCACTCACTTCTTTCGAGAGAAACTCCTTCTCTAGAAAGGATCCATTCTTAGCAACGAATACTTTGCCTTCGGATCTGTGGTAGAAGGTGTACCCAATGGTCTCCTTTGGGTATCCTATGAAGACGCACTTATCCGCTTTGGGTTCGAGCTTATCTGGCTGAAGCTTTTTGACATAAGCATTGCATCCCCAAACTTTCAGAAACGACAGCTTAGGTTTGTTACCAAACCACAGTTCATACGATGTCGTCTCAACGGATTTAGACGGTGCCCTGTTTAAAGTGAATGCAGCTGTCTCTAATGCATAACCCCAAAATGATAGTGGCAAATCGGTAAGAGACATCATAGAACGCACCATATCTAATAGAGTACGATTACGACGTTCGGACACACCATTACGCTGTGGTGTTCCAGGTGGCGTGAGCTGTGAAACAATTCCACATTGTTTTAAGTGATTGCCAAACTCGTAACTCAAATATTCCCCTCCATGATCAGATCGTAAGAACTTTATTTTCTTGTTACGATGGTTCTCTACTTCACTCTGAAATTCTTTGAACTTTTGAAATGTTTCAGATTTATGCTTCATCAAGTAGACATAGCCATATCTACTCAAATCATCTGTGAACGTGAGAACATAACGATATCCACCGCGCGCCTCAACACTCATCGGACCGCATACATCGGTATGTATTATTTCCAACAAGTCTGTTGCTCGCTCCATTGTTCCGGAGAACGGAGTCTTAGTCATCTTGCCCATGAGGCATGGTTCGCACGTCTCAAATGATTCATAATCAAGTGATTCCAAAAGTCCATCTACATGGAGTTTCTTCATGCGTTTTACACCAATATGACCTAAGCGGCAGTGCCACAAATATGTGGTACTATCATTATCAATTTTGCGTCTTTTGGCATCAATATTATGGATGTGTGTATCACCACGATCGAGATTCAACAAGAATAAACCATTCACAAGCGGTGCATGACCATAAAAGATATTATTCATCAAAATAGAACAACCTTTATTCTCTGATTTAAATGAATAACCGTCTCGCAATAAACAAGATCCAGATATAATGTTCATGCTCAACGCAGGCACCAAATAACAATTATTTAGGTTTATCACTAATCCCGAGGGTAGATGTAGAGGTAGCGTGCCGACGGCGATAACTTCAACTCTTGAACCGTTCCCGACGCGCATCGTCACCTCGTCCTTAGCCAATCTTTGTTTATTCCGTAGCTCCTGTTTCGAGTTACAAATATGAGCAACCGAACCAGTATCAAATACCCAGGTGCTACTACTAGCATTGGTAAGGTACACATCAATAACATGTATATCAAATATACCTTTGTTGATGTTGCCAGCCTTCTTATCTGCCAAATACTTGGGGCAGTTCCGCTTCCAGTAACCAGTCCCCTTGCAGTAGAAACATTCAGTCTCGGGTTTTGGTCCAGACTTGGGTTTCTTCGTGGGAGCAGCAACTGATTTGCCATTCATCTTGAAGTTCCCCTTCTTTCCCTTGCCCTTCTTGAAACTAGTGCTCTTCTTTACCATCAACACTTGATGCTCCTTCTTGACTTCTACCTCCGCAGCTCTGAGCATAGCGAAGAGCTCGGAAATAGACTTTTCCATTCCTTGCATATTATAGTTCATCACAAAGCCCTTATAGCTTGGTGGCAGTGATTGGAGAATTCTGTCAATAACCGAATCATCTGGAAGATTAACTCCCAACTGAGTCAAGCGGTTATGCAACCCAGACATCTTGAGTATATGCTCACTGACAGAACTATTCTCCTCCATCTTACAGCTAAAGAACTTGTCGGAGACATCATATCACTCGACCCGGGCATGAGCTTGAAATACAAGTTTCAGCTCTTGGAACATCTCATATGCTCCGTGATGCTCAAAACGTCTTTGGAGCCCCGGTTCTAAGCCGTAAAGCATGGCACACTGAACTATCGAGTAGTCATCAACACGTGTCTGCCAGGCATTCATAACGTCGACAGACGAGGGAGGGGGTGCGACACCTAGCGGTGCATCAAGGACATAAGCCTTCTGTGCAGCAATGAGGATGATCCTCAGATTACGGACCCAGTCCGCATAGTTGCTTCCATCATCTTTCAACTTAGCTTTCTCTAGGAACGCATTAAAATTCAGTGGAACTACAGCGCGGGCCATTGATCTACAACATACAATTGCAAAGATTATTTAGACTATGTTCATGATAATTGAAGTTCAATTAATCAAATTATTTAAGAACTCCCACTTAGATTAACATCCCTCAAGTTGTCTAAGTGTAACATGATCCACATCAACTAAACCACGTCCGATCATCACGTGAGGTGGATTAGTTATCAATGGTGAACATCTTTCATGTTGATCATATCTACTATATGACTCATGTTCGACCTTTCGGTCTCTTGTGTTCCGAGGCCATGTCTGTACATGCTAGGCTCGTCAAGTTTAACCCAAGTATTCTGCGTGTGTAAAACTGGCTTACACCCGTTGTATGCAAACGAAAGAATCCATCACACCCGATCATCACGTGGTGCTTAGAAGCGTCGAACCTTCGCAACGGTGCATACTAGGGGAGAACACTTATCTTGAAATTTAGTGAAGGGATCATCTTATAATGCTACCGTCGTCCTAAGCAAAATAAGATGCATAAAAGGATTAACATCACATGCAATTCAATATATGTGACATGATATGGCCATCATCGTCTTGTGCTTTTGATCTCCATCAGCAAAGCACCGTCATGATCTCCATCGTCACCGGGTTGACACCTTGATCTCCATCGTAGCGTCGTGACACCTTGATCTCCATCGTAGCGTCGTGGTCGTCTCGCCGGCTATTGCTACTACTACTACTGCTAACTTATAGCGGTAAAGTAAAGCAATTACATAGCGTTGGCATTGCATACAATAAAGAGACAACCATAAGGCTCCTGCCGGTTGCCTGATAACTTACAAAACATGATCATCTCATACAACAACTTATATCACATCATGTCTTGGCCATATCATATCACCAGCATACCCTGCAAAAACAAGTTAGACGTCCTCTACTTTGTTGTTGCAAGTTTTACGTGGCTGCTACGGGTTTGCAAGAACCGTTCTTACCTACGCAAAACCACAACGTGGTGTAGTGATTGCTTTTTGATCTTCTAAAAGAACCCTCTTCATTGAAACCGATTCAACTAAAGTGAGAGAGACAGACACCCGCCAGTCACCTTCATGCAACGAGTGCACGTAGCGGTGAAACCTGTCTCGCGTAAACGTACGCGTAATGTCGGTCCGGGCCACTTCATCTCACAATACCGCCGAATCAAGTATCAACTAGTAACGGCAAGCAATATGTATACACCCACGCCCACAACTCACTTGTGTTCTACTCGTGCAAATCATATCTACGCATAGACCTGGCTCGGATGCCACTGTTGGGGAACGGAGCATAAATTTCAAAAAAAAATCCTACGCTCACGCAAGATCTATCCATGGAGATGCATCACTACGAGAGGGGAGAGTGTGTCTACGTACCCTCGTAGACCGTTAGCGGAAGCGTCTCACAAACGCGGTTGATGTAGTCGAACAATCCTTCGAGCTCCACCGATCGAGTACCGAACGTACGGCACCTCCGAGTTCTACACACGTGCAGCTCGGTGACGTTCCTCGCCTTCTTGATCCAGCAAGACGTCGAGGTAGTAGATGAGTTTCGTCAGCATGACGGCGTGGCGACGGTGACGGTGAAGTGATTCCGGCAGGGCTTCGCCTAAGCTCTCCGAAAATATGACCGAGGGTGTAAACGGTGGACGGGGGGCGCCGCACACGGCTTGGAACAATTGTTGTGTCTCCAAGGGGCACCCCCCCTCCATATATAAAGGAGGGAGGGAGAGGAGGCCGGCCCTAGGGGTGGCGCACCAAGAGGAGGGAGTCCTACTAGGACTCCAAGTCCTAGTAGGATTCCACTTGGTGGAAGGGGGAAGAAGGAAGGAGAGGGAGAGAGAAAGGAAAGAGGGGGCTGCGCCCCCTCCCCTAGTCCAATTCGGTTTGGGCAAGGGGGGGGGGGCGCGCCTCCTCACGTGGCCTGCCTCTCTTTTTCCCGTATGGCCGAATAAGGCCCATTACTTCTCCCGGTGAATTCCCGTAACTCCCCGGTACTCCGAAAAATACCCGAATCACTCGGAACCTTTCAGATGTCCGAATATAGCCTTCCAATATATGAATCTTTACATCTCGACCATTTCGAGACTCCTCGTCATGTCCGTGATCTCATCCGGGACTCCGAACAACATTCAGTCACCAATCACATAACTCATATAATACTATATCGTCATCGAACCTTAAGTGTGCGGACCCTACGGGTTCGGGAATGATGTAGACATGACCGAGACGACTCTCTGGTCAATAACCAACAGCGGAACCTAGATGCTCATATTGGTTCCTACATATTCCACGAAGATCTTTATCGGTGAACCTCATATGTCAACATACGTTGTTCCCTTTGTCTGGCGGTATATTACTTGCCCGAGATTCGATCATCGGTATCCAATACCTATTTCAATCTCGTTACCGGCAAGTCTCTTTACTCGTTCCGTAATACATCATCTTGCAACTAACTCTTTAGTCACAGTGCTTGCAAGGCTTCTATGATGCTGTATTACCGAGAGGGCCCAGAGATACCTCTCCGATAGTCGGAGTGACAAATCCCAATCTCGATCCATGCCAACTCAACAAACACTTTCGGAGATACCTGTAGTGCAACTTTATAATCACCCAGTAACGTTGTGACGTTTGATACACCCAAAGTATTCCTACGGTATCCGGGAGTTGCATGATCTCATGGTCAGAGGAACGTGTATTTGACATAGTGAAAGCAATAGCAATAAACTGAACGATCATTTGCTATGCTAACGGTTGGGTCATGTCCATCACATCATTCTCCTAATGATGTGATCCCGTTATCAAATGACAACTCATGTCCATGGTCAGGAAACCTTGACCATCTTTTGATCAACGAGCTAGTCTAGTAGAGGCATACTAGGGACATAGTATTTGTCTATTATCCACACATGTATTTAGTTTTCGGTCAATACAATTCTAGCATGAATAATAAACCATTATCATGAACGGAGAAATATGATAATAATAAACACTTTATTAATTGCCTCTAGGGCATATTTCCAACAAAATCATGCTCCAACTTCATCACACAACTAAGGACTATACGTGCATGCTTCGGGAATCACAAACCTTAACACCAATATTCTTACTAAACCACAATCATTCACTAGTACATTCACATATTACCATCTTAATATCGCAAAACTATTGCAAGGAATCAAACTTATCATATTCAGTGATCTACATGAAAGTTTTTATTATATCCCTCTTGAATACGTATCATATTAGGACCAAATTCATAACCCGTGCATATTACCATTACAATTTATTAGACTCTCAAAAATATATAAGTGAAGCATGAGAGTGCAACTATTTCTTTAAAATATAACCACCACCGTGCTCTAAAAGATATAAGTGAAGCACACTAGAGCAACTGCCTTGCTCAAAAGATATAAGTGAAGCACATGGAGTATTCTAACAAATCACGATAAATGTGTGTCCCTCTCAAAAGGTGTGTTCAGCAAAGATGATTGTGTAAAACTAAAAAACAAACAAATAAAAGAAAACTATGGCACAAGACGCTCCAAGTAAAACACATATCATGTGATGAATAAAAATATAGCTCCAAGTGATATACCGATAGATTGTAGACGAAAGAGGGGATGCCATCCGGGGCATCCCCAAGCTTAGATGCTTGGGTATTCCTTGAATATTACCTTGGAGTGCCTTGAGCACCCCCAAGCTTAGGGTCATGCCGCTCCTTATTCCTTCATCCATCATGGTCTCACCCAAAACTTGAAAACTTCAGCACACAAAACTCAACAGAAACCTCGGAAGATCCGTTAGTATAACAAACAAATCTTAAACTTTAGGTACTGTTATAAATTGATTCATATTTAATATTGGCATAATTCTACTGTACTCCAACTTCTCCATGACTTATACCCCCCGATACAATTCATAGATTCATCGAAATAAGCAAACTATGCAACAAAAACAGAATCTGTCTAATACAGAACAGTCTGTAAAGGTCTATTTAAAATATATACTTATGTAACTCCAAACATTCTGAAAATTTAAGAAAACATAAACAATTCATATTCCAATACTGTGTAAAAATTTCAGATTTTTATGACGTTCCAGTACAGAACCAAAAATCCAGCACTGGGCACAAAACTTTCTGTTTTCAAACAGCATCAATTATACTATCATCCAAATCATCCTAAAGGCATTACTTGGCACAAACACTAATTAAAAGATAAAAACACAATCATAAAAGAAGCTAAAATTGTGTGACATAAGAAAAATGAAAATTGCAATAAATATAAATATTGGGTTGCCTCCCAACAAGCGCTATTGTTTTATGCCCCTAGCTAGGCATAATTCATAGTTTCAAATATTATCATCCTTCAAATTAATTCCATAGGTGGCCCTCATAATAGATTCATATGGTTGCTTAATTATATTTCTAGGGAAGTGTTCCATCCCTTTCTTTAATGGAAATTGGAATCTTATATTACCTTCTTTCATATCAATAATAGCACCTATGGTTCGTAGGAAAGGCCTACCAAGTATTATAGGACAAGACGGATTGCATTCAATATCAAGCATAATAAAATCCATGGGTACATAATTTCTATTAGCAATAATAAGTACATCATTTATTCTACCCAATGGTTTCTTAATAGTGGAATCCGCTAAATGTAAATTGAGGGAACAAGCATCCATATCGGTGAGACCTAGCACGTCACACAAAGATTTTGGTATAGTAGAGACGCTAGCACCTAGATCACACAAAGCATTACATTCATAATCTTTAATTTTAATTTTAATAGTAGGTTCCCATTCATCATGTAATTTTCTAGGTATTGAAACTTCCAACTCAAGCTTTTCTTCATGAGCTTTTATCATAGCTTCTACAATATGTTTAGTAAAAGCTTTATTTTGTTCATAAGCATTAGGTGAATTAATCATGGACTGCAACAAGGAAATACATTCAACTAAAGAGCAATTATCATAATTAAATTCCTTGTAATCCAAAGTAGTGGGCACATCACTATTTAAAGTTTTGACCTCTCCAAACCCACTTTTATCATTTTTATCATTAAGATCATCACCCTCCAAATAATTGGGACGGCTTCTATCTAAAGTTGACTCATCTTCAATCCCTTTTTCATCAAGTTTTATATTACTAAATAAAGATTCAATAGGTGAGACACCAATCATTTTAATATCTTCATCATTACTACGATAAAAACCGGGTGGAATAGCTTTTTCTAAGAATTCTCGCTTAGCTCTCAACCTAGCGGTTCTTTCTTTACTTTCATTAATGCTGACATAGATAGATTTAATAGACTCATTAATATCATGCTTGGGTGGCAAAATTTTAACTTTGAGAGTATCCACATCATGAGCAATTCTATCCATGTTCCTAGCCATGTCATCAACTTTATTCAATTTTTCTTCTACCATGGCATTAAAAATCTTTTGAGAATTAATAAATTATTTAATATTACTTTCAAGATCAGAGGGTATCCTATTATTATTATTATTATTATTATTATTATTATTATTATATGAATTACCATAGGAATTACCATAATTATTAGAGGAATTTCCAGGAAACGGTCTAGGATTGAAATTACCCCTATAGGCATTGTTGTTGAAATTATTTCTAGAGACAAAATTCACATCAATAGCATCATTATTTTGCTCTATCAAAGTACATAATGGTACATCATTAGGATCAACGTGAGCACTTTTTACTAGCAAGCATTTTCATAAGGGCATCCATCTTATCACTCAAAGTATTAATTTCTTTGACAGAATTTACCTTCTTACCAGTTGGAGTTCTTTCATGTGCCATTAGGAATAATTTGTCATAATATTATCAAGGAGTTTTTTAGCTTCTCCCAATGAAATTTCCATAAAAGTACCACCTGCAGCAGAGTCTAGAAGATTTTTGATAGGTTTTGGTGATGTCTCCCCGGCAACGGCGCCAGAAATTCTTCCTGCTACTTGTAAGCTGCGCTGGGATTTCCTCAAAGAGGAGAGGATGATGCAGTACAGTAGAGATAAGTATTTCCCTCAGTTAAGAACCAAGGTTATCAATCTAGTAGGAGGACCACAAAGAACCTCGTTAGCAGCACCTACACACACAAAAGCAAATACTTGCACCCAACACGAACAAGAGGGTTGTCAATCCCCTTGGCGGTTACTTGCAAGGATTAATTCTGATAGTGATAGAGAGATAGATAAATTGCAAAACAAAATAAAGGAAATAAAATTGCAGCAAGGTATTTTTGGATTTTATATATGATAGATAAATGACCCGAGGGCCATAGTTTTCACTAGAGAATTCTCTCTCGAACACATAGCATCCGGTGGGTAAACAAATTACTGTTGGGCAATTGATAGAAAAGCGCATAGTTATGACGGATTCATGGCAATGATCATGTATATAGGCATCACATCCGAGACAAGTAGACCGACTCCTGCCTGCATCTACTACTATTACTCCACCCATCGACCGCTATCCAGCATGCATCTAGGGTATTAAGTTAATGAAAACAGAGTAACACCTTAAGCAAGATGACATGATGTAGACAAAGTAAACTCAAGCAATATGAATAAACCCCATCATTTTATCCTTAATGGCAACAATACAAATACGTGTCTTGTCCCCTACTTTGTCACTGGGATAGAGCACCGCAAGATTGAACCCATTACAAAGCACCTCTCCCATTACAAGATAAATCAATCTAGTTGGCCAAACCAAATGGATATATCGGAGAGAAATACAAAGCTATAACAATCATGCATAAATAAGTTCAGAAAAGACTCAAATATTTCTCATGAAGAATCTGATCATAAACCCACAATTCATCGGATCCCAACAAACACACCACAAAAGAAGATTACATCGGATAGAACTCCAAGAAGATCGAGGAGAACATGGTATTGAAGATCAAAGAGAGAGAGAAGAAGCCATCTAGCTACTAGCTATGGATCGGTAGGTCTGTGGTAAACTACTCACACATCATCGGAAGGGCAGCAAGGTTGAGGTAGAAGCCCTCCGTGATCGATTCCCCCTCCGGCAGAGTACCGGAAAAGGCCTCCAGATGGGATCGAGGAAGAACAGAAGCTTGCGGTGGCGGAAAAGTTATTTCGTGTGGCTCTCTGGTATATGGGGAATATTTGGGAATTTATAGGCTTGGAATTAGGTCAAGATGTGCCACGAGGGGCCCACAAGCCTGGGGGCGCGCCTACCCCCCTGGGCGCGCCTCCCGACCTTGTCGCTCCCTCGTGACTCCTCTGGTCTTCTCACGAACCTTCTAGGTTCTCTCTTGGTTCAGAAAAAATTAATCCAAAGTTTTTTCTTCGTTTGGACTCCGTTTGATATCGATTTTCCGTAAAGCCAAAAACAAGCAGAAAATAGCAACTGGCACTGGGCACTAGGTTAATAGGTTAGTCCCAAAAAATGATATATAATTGCATATAAAACATCCAAGATTGATACTATAATAGCATGGATCAATTAAAAAATTATAGATACGTTGGAGACGTATCAAGCATCCCCAAGCTTAATTCATGCTCGTCCTCGAGTAGGTAAATGATAAAAACAGAATTTTTGATGTGGAATGCTACCTAACATGTTCATCATGTAATCTCTTTTACGGTATGAATATTAAGAAACGAGTGGTTCAAAGCAATAGTCTATAATTTGATATAAAGACATCAATACTCAGGCATACCAACAAACAATCAAGCCTTTCAAAATAAAAATGCTAAAGAACGCTATCCCTACAATATCATATAGCCCGTCATGCTTAGCCTTCCTAACACAAAGTATTAATCATGCACTACCCCGGAGACAATCAAGCAATTAGTTCATACTTTTTAACGCGCTTTAGCTTTTTCAACCCTCACGCAATACATGAGCACGAGCCATGGACATAGCACTATGGGTGGAGTAGAATATGATGATAGAGATCAATAAGGGGAAGTCAAAAAGGAAGATAGTCTCACATCGAGGCTAATCAATGGGCTATGGAGATGCCCATCAATTGATATCAATGTGAGGATTTACAGAAAATTTTAGTTGATTTACAAAAGTCAAATGAACCCCTCAAAGTCCTTAGTGGGAACCTTAACCGTATGAATTCCCTTCTTACTGTTTGTAACAAAAGGCTTGATAATTTGGATAATAAAATTGCTTCTTTTTCTGAGAGTACTAGCAAACGTAAGGAGCCTCCGGGATTTGAGAATAACCCAGCTAAATTGGCAAAAACGAAGGATGATAATACTTGAAACAATGCATTATGCCTAGCTAGGGGCATAAAACAATAGCGCTTTGTTTTCTGTTTTGTGTGTTTACACAATTATAGCTACTGTTATTATTGTGTTTTTTTCTTTTAATTAGTGTTTGTGCCAAGTAATGCCTTTAGGATGATTTGGATGATAGTATAATTGACGCTGCTTGAAAAACAGAAAGTTTTGCACCCAGTTCTGGATTTTTGTTTCTGTGCTGGAACGTGCGAAAAATCTGAAATTTTTACACAGTATTGGTATATGAATTATGTACATTGTACTTATTTTTCAGAATTTTTGGAGTTATAAAAGTATAGATTTTAAATATATCTTTACAGACTATTTTGTTTTAGACAGATTCTGTTTTTTGTTGCATAATTTGCTTATTTTGATGAATCTATGGATTGTATCGGGGGGTATAAGTCATGGAGAAGTTGGAGTATAGTAGCATTATGCCAAGATTAAATATGAATCAATTTATAACAGTACCTAAAGTTTAAGATTTATTTGTTATACTAACGGATCTCACGAGGTTTGTGTTGAGTTTTGTGTGCTGAAGTTTTCAAGTTTTGGGTGAGATCACGATGGATGAAGGAATAAGGAGCGGCAAGACCCTAAGCTTGGGGATTCCCAAGGCACCCCAAGTTAATATTCAAGAAAGACCCAAGCGTCTAAGCTTGGGGATGCCCTGGATGGCATCCCCTCTTTCGTCTACAATCTATCGGTATATCACTTGGAACTTTATTTTTATTCATCACATGATATGTGTTTTACTTGGAGCGTCTTGTACCATAGTTTTATTTTCTTTGTTTGCTTTTTAGTTTGCCACAATCATCTTTTGAACACACCTTTTTGAGAGGGACACACATTTATCGTGATTTGTTAGAATACTCTATGTGCTTCACTTATATCTTTTGAGCTAGGCAGTTGCTCTAGTGCTTCACTTATATCTTTTAGAGCACGGCGGTGGTTATATTTTAAAGAAATAGTTGCACTCTCATGCTTCACTTATATCTTTTTGAGAGTCTAATAAATAGTAATGGCAATTTGCACATGTTAAAAGAATGGTCCTGATATGATAAGGTATTCGAGGGGGATATAATAAAAACTTTCATGTAGATCACCAAATATGAAGTGTATGGTTAATTTTATTAATGTCGTAATATGAAAGGATATAAGTTCATGATCATTGGTTAGTAGAAATATCGGTATTAAAGTTTGTTATTAACTACCCATCTAAGTATTGGTCGTGGCATGGGGAGGAAGTTCGAGCATTTATAGGTCTGAAATGAAATCCTTCAGTGCTGTTACGATCGGGGGCGCGCGATGGTTAACTCCTACCAACCTCCCTCCTAGGGGCATGCGGTTAGTACTTTGCTTCGAGGGCTAATAGGCTTTCGCAATAAGTATGTGAGTTCTTTATGACTAATGTGAGTCCATGGATTATACGCACTCCTATCTTTCCGCAATTTGCTAGCCTCTTCGGTACCATGCCTTGCCCTTTCCTCGAGAATTGGTGCAAACTTTGCCGGTGCATCCAAACCCCGTGATATGATACGCTCTTTCACACATAAGCCTCCTTTTACCTTCCTCAAAACAGCCACCATACCTACCTATTATGGCATTTCCATAGCAATTCCGAGATATATTGCCATGCAACTTCCACTGTTCCATTTATATGACACACATCTTCATTGTCATATTGCTTTGCATGATCATATAGCTGACATAGTATTTGTGGCTCAGCCACCGTTCATCATTTTTTATACATGTTACGCTAGATCATTGCACATCCTGGTACACTACCAGAGGCATTCATATAGAGTCATATTGTTCTAGTATCGAGTTGTAATTTTGAGTTGTAAGTAAATAAAAGTGTGATGATCATCATTATTAGAGCATTGTCCCAGTGAGGAAAGGATGATGGAGAATGTGATTCCCCCACAAGTCGGGATGAGGCTCCGGACGAAAAAAAAGAGGCCAAAAAGAGCCCAGCAAAAAAAATGAGAGAAAAAGAGAGAAGGGGCAATGTTACTATCCTTTTCCACACTTGTGCTTCAGAGTAGCACCATGTTTTTCATATAGAGAGTTTCCTGAGTTGTCACTTTCATATACTAGTGGGAATTTTTCATTATAGAACTTGGCTTGTATATTCCGATGATGGGCTTCCTCAAATGCTCGAGGTCTTCATGAGCAAGCAAGTTGGATGCACACCCACTTAGTTTTTCAGTTTGAGCTTTCATACACTTATAGCTCTTAGTGCATCCGTTGCATGGCAATCCCTACTCCTCGCATTGATATCGATTGATGGGCATCTCCATAGCCCATTGATCTGCCGAGTTGATGCGAGACTTTCTTCTTCTCCTTTTACCATTATTGATCCCTATCACCGCATTCTATTCCACCTAGTGCTATGTCCATTGCTCACGCTCATGTATTGCGTGGGAGTTGAAAATGCTGAAGCGCGTTAGAAGTACGGTCCAATTGCCTGGTTTAACACCGGGGTGCTCATGATTTATATATTTGCGGTGAAGATAGAGTCATGCCATTGCTAATATGAGAAAGTGAGTAGGGATAACACTTGTTAAGGATCATATATTTTGAAAGTTTAATGATTATGCTTCTTATGTTCATGGATATTATTATGTTGATATTGTTAATTCATCACTTCACAATATTTATGCCGTAAAAGAGATTACATGATAGACATGTTAGGTAGCATTCCACATCAAAAATTATGTTTTTATCATTTACCTACTCGAGGACGAGCAGGAATTAAGCTTGGGGATGCTGATATGTCTCCAACGTATCTATAATTTTTGATTGTTCCATGCTATTATAGTATCAATCTTGGATGTTTTATATGCAATTATATGCTATTTTATATCATTTTTTGGGACTAACCTATTAACCTAGTGCCCGGTGTCAGTTGTTGTTTTCTGCCTGTTTTTGGTTTTTCGGGAAATCGGTACCAAATAGAGTCAAAATGCTACGAAACTTTTTGATAATTTTTTTCTGGACAAAAGAGACACTAGAAGCTTCGGGAGGAGGCCAGAAGTCTCACGAGGAGGTCACAAGGTAACAGGGCACGTGTGAGTAGTTTACCACAGACCTATGGGTCCATCGCTAGTAGCTAGATGGCTTCTTCTCTCTCTTTGATCTTCAATACAATGTTCTCCTCGATGTTCTTGGAGTTCTATCCGATGTAATCTTCTTTTGTGGTGTGTTTGTTGGGATCCGATGAATTGTGGGTTTATGATCAGATTATTCATGAGAAATATTGGAGTCTTTTCTGAACTTATTTATGCATGATTGTTATAGCTTTGTATTTCTCTCCGATCTATCCGTTTGGTTTGGCCAACTAGACTGATTTATCTTGCAATGGGAGAGGTGCTTTGTAATGGGTTCAATCTTGCGGTGCTCTATCCCAGTGACAAAGTAGGGGACAAGACACGTACTTGTATTGTTGCCATTAAGGATAAAATGATGGGGTTTATTCATATTGCTTGAGTTTACTTTGTCTACATCATGTCATCTTGCTTAAGGCGTTACTCTGTTTTCATTAACTTAATACCCTAGATGCATGCTGGATAGCGGTCGATGGGTAGAGTAATAGTAGTAGATGCAGGCAGGAGTCGTTCTACTTGTCTCGGACGTGATGCCTATATACATGATCATTGCCTTGAATATCGTCATAACTATGCGCTTTTCTATCAATTGCCCAACAGTAATTTGTTTACCCACTGTATGCTATGTGCTCGAGAGAGAAGCCTCTAGTGAAAACTATGGCCCCGGGGTCTACTTTTATCATATATAAAATACAAAAATACCTTGCTGCAATTTTATTTTCTTTATTTTACTTTGCAATTTACTTTATCTATCTATCACTATCAGAATTGATCCTTGCAAATAATGAGTTCAAGGGGATTGACAACCTCTTGCCCGCGTTGGGTGCAAGTATTTGCTTTTGTGTGTGTAGGTGCCGTTCATGAGGTTCTACGTGGTTCTCCTACTGGATTGATACCTTGGTTCTCAGTTCTCACTGAGGGAAATACTTATCTCTATTGTGCTGCATCACCCCTCCTCTTTGGGGAAATTCCAACGTAGTTTACAAGTAGCACTTGCCGCACCGCATTCATGCCGGCCCAGAACCGCAGCAGCCGGCATTGATGCCACGTGATGTGACTAGACGGGAAGGCGGCGCTGACCGGCGCGACCAGATGGGCGACACCGCTTCAATGCGGACGCGTCGTCCTGAGAAACCAACTCTGGCTGCTGCGCCGAATTGAAGCGGGCTGACCGTTCGTTCGCCTGGCCTGACCGCGCCTATATACCCCGTGCTCCAGTGACGTCCACATGCACACCTCCGCGCTCAGTCGCTTATCGTCATGTCCGAACTCCTCCTCCTCTCCACATACACACCATGCCCAAGTCGTGGTTCTCCGTGCCGGCAGGCGGCGGCTCCGGATCTTGGCGCTGGCGCCATTGCTCTCTGGGGCCCACGGGCTCCACAGCCGTCGGCTCCTTTCGCGAGGAGGACCAGGTGCCGCCGCAGCAATAGCCGCTCCGTAAGCAACCGTGCCTCCTCTCGGAGGCCGCGGTGACAGACGAGGGGTTCGTCAGTTAGATCGAGCTGCTGACGGAGCGGTCGCTCCGGGAACGTGGTCCTACGCCGCCCAAGCTGCAGCGTGCCGTCAAGGAGGAGCCGCGCTACCGTGTCAAGCAGGAGCCGGTGTCCCCCCACACAAACGCGGCGTCCAAATCGCCGCCCATGACCGCGACGGCACGCGGGCCCATCCTCCACTACCTCGGTGGCGGCGGTCCCCTTCGTCGCGGGCCATCATGTCCGTCGAGGACCGAGTGTCGAGGGCAGGAGCGGCGAAATGTGGCCCGCTGCTCCGCGTTCGCCAAGTCAGACGAGGAGCCGGCCTGGGTCCGCAATGACCCCGACCTAGCGGCGGCCTGGGCTCTCGACCGCTCCGTCACCAGCGGGGGGACGAACGAGCGGCGGCGCCTCGACGGGGAACTTGCCAAGATTGGCGAGGAATGGTCGCTAAGCGACACCTCCGCTAATGCCGGAAGGGGCAAGGCTGCCGCCAGGGCACGTGGCCGGGGCAGACATTGCCTCGGCGGCCCTCCGCACGCGCGAGGAAGCGGGACGGCTCCTCCGCGAGCGCCAGGCGGCGGCGGACGGGCAAGGCTGCCGCGGCCCTGGGCCCTTCTGCCGCTGGAAGGAGAACGACGTCGACGGTGCGGCCGGCCAAGGCGGCCACGCGTACGAGGTCGTCGTTCGCTACAATTTAGCCTCCTATTTTTTTAATTAAACGGTTGAAATATCGTCCGTTTTAGTTATGTCCGAACTATGCTGATATCTGTTTTGTTTGATAAAATTTGTCCAATTTATTCAACTTTGATTTGAAATGTATGCGAGCACGGTTGGATGGGTGGCTTCCACATCACTGTCCACGGACTGGTCTCCGCCACTAGTCCGTAGACAGATGCGGTGTCCGATTTGGGAGTGAGCGTTGTAGATGCCCTAACAGGCTAGCTAGGTGGACAAACCAGCTATATGGAGTTGCTGGCCCAAGTTGTAGAGGGGCATTTTTTTCTATTGTGCCGGGTGCACTAGTCCTAGTGTAGACTGTAGACTGGTGCTGGACATTAGGGCATCTCCAACGCCGACCCGCAAACCTCCCGCAACCGTCCGGACCGCACTGTCCGGACCGCGGAAGCCATCCAACGCGGTCTTGTATCGGTCCGCGGAGCGGTCCGGACACAATTTCTCCCGTAAATCGGAGACAAACGTGGGGGAGCTTTGCGGGAGTACGGACCGCTGTCACGCCCGATTCTGGCCGCCCTGGCCCATCCAAACCCACTCCTCCCTCCCGCGCGCGCTTCCCGCCCGAAATGGTCAGCACCGCTCCAGAGCGTCAGTGCCCGCATTCATGCCCGGCCAGAGCGGACGCGACCGCTCACTGGCGCCGGCATTGAAGCGGCGTGCTGGCCGAGAGAGTGCCGCCCGCGCCGCTTCCCGGTGCAGGCGACTGCTGCGCGTTCAAACGACACGACAGCCGCCCGTCTGTCCCTCTGCCGCCCGCCATTGCTATATAAACCGCTGCCCCGGCCATAGCCGCAGTCATCAGCCACCGATCCCTCTCTGCACCAATCCCACCATGGATTCCTCCCCCGCCAAAGCTCTCTGGGACGGGCTGACGCCGGGCCAGAAGAAGGAGATGGCCACCATTGCTGCCGGCTGGCTGGCCGGTAGGCAGCCGGAGGACGACGACGTCCCAATGGAGGACGTGGCCGACAACGACCCGGCGCTACCCTCCTCTTCCTCCTCCCCGCGCCACCCTCCTCCTTCGTCGTGCCTCCATCGTCGGTGCACTGCACCATGACCATCGGCGAGGCTCGTGCCCATTACATGGACATGGTGCGGGAGGAGCGGGAGCAGCGGTTCCGGGAGGCGCAGGCTGACGCCGCCTACAACCACCACCTCCTCCAGGAGCACCTGCAGGCGGAGGAGCAACTCGCCGCCGGCAGGGCGGTCGCGCCGGACGCGGACCTGACGGAGCAGGAGGCACTGCTCCAATCCTATCGCTTCGCCCGCGATATTTGCCTCGCCCGCTGGCGGTACCGGCAGCGGGTAGTGGAGGTGGCCGCCGCGTCCAAGGAGTGCGACGAGGCGGGCGAGGCCTTGTTCGACGAGACTGACGACGAGGAGGAGGACAACGCTGAGGCCGTGCCCTGCCGCCACGACCACGAAGCCGGCACGTCCGCGGGCGCCGCCGGCAACGAGGAAGAGTAGTGCACGGTAGGTCGCCACCGCTCGGGTCCCAAGAAGGCCACCACTCCTCCCCTCCCGTCGACACCAAGCTTGGTGGGCTGAACATCGTCGGCCGATTAGCCGCTTGGCGGCGACGTGGAGGCGGACAGCTTCGCTTTTCGGGGCTCCGGAGGCAGAGGTTACGGAGGCAGAGCTGGAGAGCGCCGAGGCGGAGCTGGAAAAGGCGAAGCTTCGGTTCTCTGGGTTCATGGCCTTGTTTGTTTCAGCTTCGCTTGGATCAAAATCACCTATAGATTCGCTTCAGTGTCAAAGCTGATTCGCAGAATCAGCTTCACCACCGAAGTACACTTTGAGGTGCTTCAGGAAATTGCACTAAAAATGGCCCAAAACCAGATTCAGCTTCACTAGCAAAGCTGATTCCAAATAGCCGTTTGTTTCAGATTCCAGATTCAGCTTCAGTAGCAAAGCTGAATCTGCTCCCTGAAGGTGAAACAAACAGGGCCGAAATATGTCTTTTTTATATGAAATCCGTCCGTATTTGAACGAATTGTGTCCGGTTAGTTCGAATTGTTGGCCGGATGTATGCGACTAGCGTTGGATGGCGTTCTCTAGCATCCATGTCCGCGGGACGACTGAAAAACTTTTCTCTGATCGGCTATGGTAGCTCCACCCCTCCTTTTGATTAGTCTATTCCATGCGATGTGTGGGTTTTGTACTTGTATGCGTGACGAGTTGTTTCGGCGAACTTGAAATTTCATAGAAATGAACCCGCAATTTTTTTTTCATAGAAATGCATTTCTTTTACTGAATGTACCAACGATTTCACTGCTTGAGCGACTTGTATTACAAGACAGTTCTGCTCCTCAGCGTGTAGACTGTTCATTCAACTACATGGTGAAAATCTCTATTGCAAAATATGAAAAAACTTTCAACCAAATGTACTTTGCATAAATTTAGGCAACTGAAAGTTCTTTCTGAATCGAATGTTGCCATCTCCTTCCTGAAAATTCAGGTCAGGGTGCTGAATGCCGGCCAGGGAAGCTACCCAACCAACTTCTTTCCATGGCTTCCAGTCTTTTGCTGCCTCTGCTGCTCCTTCTCCCCGCCTGCTCTCCTCCTTCCCTTCGCCGCAGCCGCATCAGCGGCATCGACACCATTACCAGTAGCCGGCTCATGGCCACCTCTGCTCCTTCCTCTTGCCGCTGCAGGCACTGAAGAGGGGTCTTTGCCGATGCCTGTTGCTGCAGCCGGTTGACGTGGCACTCTTCTTGTGGCACCACCATTGCCGGCGTCGACCTTCACATCCTTTACACCAACCGATACTCTTCTTGTTGTGCCACCATTGCCAGCATCGACCTTCAGATCCTTTACACCAACCGACACTCTTCTTGTGGCGCCACCATTGCCAGCATCGACCTTCAGATCCTTTGCACCAACCGAAGGGTCCTTGATCCGAGCTCTTGGGGCAGCTGCCGTGACGTTCTTCGTCGCGGGTTTGTCGGTGATGTTCTTGGCTGCCTTTGTGCTGCCTGGGGCTACGGTCTTCTTGTCTGATGAGGTTTTCTTAGCTGCCTTGGTGTCTGTCGTAGGAGCTGCCACTGCATTCTGCAGTCTGTTTCCCAGAGGTGTGTAGCTTGATCTCTTGTCTATTTTGTAGGATGGGGACTCTTGGTTGCAGAAGGCAGGGGATCCTCTGGTGGTGAGGTTTTTGTCTGACGAAGAGTTGGGTCTCGTCGTTGGAGTGGCAGACTTCGAGGAGCTGGACGTTGTAGGAGATTCGGACTTCGTTGATGTGCTGCTGGGTGCCTCGAACTTTCCTGAGATCTGTTGAAGTTTCACAATGTCAAACAGTAAGATCAACAGAAAACATGAATAAATTGCATACGAAAAGCTTCTCTTGTTTGGATTGCCGATAACTTTCACGGTTGCCTGTGTGGTATCAGAAGAGGATTTTTTTCTTTAAATGTTCTACAATCCTGATGCCGTATTTCGACTTGGTGAATGGTGAATTACTTCGATATGTATAGCGATTTTTTTCTACAATGGACGGGAGAGCTGCATGTCTTCTATGCCTAGGTATGTACAGTGACACTCGCAAAAAAAAAAATGTACAGTGAAAAGTGTTGTTATTACTGTGAAGACTCAATAGCATCATACCCTTGAAGTTTTAACTGGTTGAAGGATAGGCAGCTCCCTCTGGAAAACCATTTGGGAGGAATCAGCTTCCATCTCAAGGGAAGCGAACAGCGGGGTGGCCGGAGGAGTCTTGAGCCTGAAATCAAATGAACTGCCCCGTTTCAAAATACGCAGTAGAGAGAATAGGTCCACATGTTTTTACTGCAAGCATTCCATCTTTACCAATCGTAATCATGCTTTTCGCCATCTGTGAGTAGATAATCTCGCTTCCCCGAGGCGAGTTTGAACATGCGGCGGTCACCTATATTCAGACAACCAAAGCGTTCTAGTCAGATTATCCACCTTCCAAGCAAAGATGTGTATCAACTTCCCTAGATCTTTCCAACAGTTTATTGAAACCAGTGACTCAAAATCTCATCTTAGCTCCCGACGACAATAACAGGAAAAATAGTAAGAAGTGCAAATAGAAGAGATAGCACCTGACCTTGGATGGCTTCAAACTCCACGGAGTACATTGGGTCAAGGAGATTCACCTCCTTGTCCTGATCATGCCTGTACAGCTCCCCAAAGAGAACTAGGCTCTCGTCTTCGTCCTTCCGCGCCGGAGCCGACGCGGGTGTGCCCCTCGCCATGCCGCCGAACCTCTTTGTGCGATCCATTCTTCAGGGTGCTCAACGCAGGGAGCGGAGTGAACAGCCAAACTAAAGGTGCCGAGACACAGGGAGAGCAGGTGCATACATGCATATATTGCACACAGTGACGGAAGCTTACTTGAATAATAAAAGGGCAAAACTGTGCCGGCAATCCTGAAGCTTTCCCTGGAGCTCCACGCGATCTGCACAAATGCAACAAATATGTTGGTGAAAGGGACATCAAGATGCAGCCGAATGGAAAGTACTATTAGAATAGACAGTACCGTTTCTTTCTCTTTGGCCTCCACATGGCACCAATTTGTTCAGTTTTGGTCCCTTCAGAAAGGCCAACTGTAATTGGTTTCAGTGCGCCTCCATATAAAAAAACCATGCCCAGAGTCGGTGGAGGCCGGGGCGCGAAAAAAACAGGCTTTCACATGATATGATTCACATACAAAGAACAGAGTAGATACAGAGAGAAGCAGGTTGCTGGTCTATGCAGAGCAGAAACACGCATATCACGTCACTCACATTGCAGTACAGTGTCTACAGGGCCACTCACATTCACATGTAAATCATACAACACAGAGCAAAAAGAGAGGAGGTTAGCATGGTTATACACTTGTACGGCCACCAGTTTTAACTCCACAGTTGAGCGTTGTCGCTCCCGGATTATTAGTGTTAGTACACATCTCTGCCTGCAAAGTTCCGAAGTACTCTACTATTCTAGGCGACAAGCAGCCGCTTCTAGACAGATTGTTGATTCAACACCCAGTAGTGGTGATCTCCACCGAATGGTGTGGATGTAGTCGGCGTTATTGTATATGGTTTTTGTCAAGGCCGTTGACTAAGTTTGCTCCTTCGCTTTCTTCGACTCGTATGACTGCCTGATTGCATCCCAGAACGCAGGCATTGCCTCAGAGTCAGGAACTTCTTTGAATGATGGAAGATAGTTTAGGTCCACTATGACGTGGTCTCCACTACCCTCTTGAACCTGCATATTCAAAATGCTGGGTTTTACAGCTGAAGTAGAATGTGCAAAACATGAAAAGATAATGGTGACTTAAAGTGTTCAAGACTTGCAGTGGGAAGAAGTTACTCTCTTTGTAGCTGCACTGAATTCTAAAAGCACAATCCATACAAGAAGAAATACTTACAACAACATCAAATCCAAAAATTGTTAGTCCAAGTGATTCCTTTAACAATTTTGCAGCCTCTTCCACTACGTCAATGTTCAGAGATCTGTTATCTTGTACCCTGTTCTGCAGCAGCTGCTCCTTAGTAGCCACCGGAAGAGTCTTCAAACTGTGAAGCCAAATTTATATGAAAGTGTAACATTTACAATACGAATATATACTTTCTGAACTTTACCTATTAAATGTAAGAGGTTCATCTCCAGATGATGACTTCAGCAAATTTGCATTGGGCATTGAATTTTTTACAGCATGAAAAACCTTGTCTCCAATTACATAAAATTTGTATATCTTGGATCCGTGATCAATGTATTCCTACATCACATAAATAAAACCTACACATTTCAGTAGATGCATCATCGCAAACTACAAGTTCACAGGTACAGAGCTGCAGAGTGCATCAAGACAGGAAGTTGACATGGAATGCCTCAAGGGTGTCAAAATTGCAGGAAAAAATGCAGGGTGTGATTAATTGTCAGAACTTATAATACATTAAGAGTATATCAAATATTCCCATTTCCTTCCAAGACATCATCAGAGAGGAAAAGGCAGAAAATTGTACCTGTAGAATAGCTGGAAGAGGCACACTAAGGTTGCTAAACTCTTCAATATGGAAAACTAATGCCTGCAGATAACAACTTTTCATTTAGATGCAAAACTCAAAAGCAAAACAAATGAAACTCCAAACTGAAAAGGGATTGTGTAGCACAATGAGTCAGCCTAACATTCAATTGATGTAGGACTATAAATATAAAGACAACAAGCTACCATATTGTGCGCATCAGCAACTCCACATGCAACTTGTGGCTTCACGATGAGTGGAAATGATAAATTAGCTTCTGCTAGTTGCTTCTGTAAGTCACTGCCATTGAAGTTATTTGCCTGCGTTACAAAATAGCAAGCAATCTTAATAGTCAAGACAAAGTCAATCATAGGTAAAATAATGCCATATGCAAGACACACAAATGCTCTTCAGAAGTGCATGAAGACACGAGTGTTAAATGATGATAGATGTCAGTAACATACAGTACAAAAGCAATGAAGTCATACTTCTGTATAAGTGTGTTTCAAAAAGAAAGACCTTCAAAGAATTTGGTGCTCGAAGTTTTTGCCTTCCTTCGGTGCCAAGTCCTTGCAATTTAACTAGAATTTCTTGAATTTGCAGACGATCCAACAATGGGGAAATATTCTTGAACGGGTCAATGATGCAAAAATCAGGGTACTCTTCCATAAACCTGCTTAACAAAGAGGGTTATAGTGAAAACAGAATAAGTTTAATAGTTCAACACAGCGACCTAAGGAGTTTCTGATATCAATTGTTACGGGACAAGTTATAAGATGGTTGCTATTTGCTGCTAGAATATACGAATAGCGAGTTATCAACGCAGGTTTGATATGAAGATACAAATAGTAAACCCCTTAAATTACTTCCTGTAAATCATTGTACCTTATTATTTCAGACATTCCTGCAGAAAATGAAATCCCCCTGGGAAAACTGATGGAGCAGTTTGGATCAATGCTGATGATCTCATCCGTCATTTTGTGGAGGATCAAGTCAACTTCATGAAGTTGAGAAGCTAAAGGAAGTTCAAATGAGAGTGGGACAAAGATAAGTCCATTTTGACTTGGATAAAGGGGAAATGCTCCTCTCTGCAAGCAACGCAGGAATAATGATGTTCCAGCAGAGATCAAATACTATGTACTTAGTAACACACTATAGAAAACTTGCCTTGGCAAAGTCTTCCTCACGGGATGGTTTCATTGCATAGCCAACCATCAAAATAGATGAGCTAGCTATTTCCTGGATGAAAGAACACATAATTTCGAATTTAGTGCACTACATCACAAGAAATATGACCAAGTAGAGATGAATGACAATTTAACCTTTTTAATTAAAGTAACCAAAGTGATAAGCAGCTCTTGAAGCTTGCCAATATTTACAACTCCCAAATCTTTCGTTCCACATTCATTATCTGGATCATGAGAAGAATATTAATAGCCCTCAATGGTAATATTAGCACCTCCTTCCAATATGTAAAACAGCAAGAGTTACACAGAAGATATTGTTGAAGTGTATATGCAGATTGCCTAGCCCCTTTCCATCAGTTCAGACTTTTGGTTGCGTTGGCTAGTGCATGAAGCTTAACAGGTATGTCATGGATGAACTCCTAATTCAAAATGGCTCACTGGAAACAGCGAGAGAAGGACAATTAACATCAATAACCTGATTTATGCTTACCTACAGCAATAACCTTCCAGTTATGGCTCTGAAGTTCAGAAAATAGATCTTCATCAACTCTCGAAGTAGCATAAAAACAAGAACTTGTTCTGCTCCACTCTAACATCAACTCATTTAGTAAGTGATTCCCAGTTGGAGCAGGTAGTGATATATATCCAAAGGAGTTCAAGTCTGCTGTCATTTCAAGAAAGCCTGACTGATAAAAGCAACAGACAAGTCCCGTGTAAGCATATACGTAAAGCTAGTACAAAGTTGAGTCACTTAATTTGGGACGGAGGGAGTACTACCTTACGGAATGATGTTAAAGCATTCACAAAACAATGCCTTCAGAAGAATGGGAATGTAATGCCGCAAGCCAGCGATAGCAGTTTTTTCATTTCATAGGGGAGGGTACAGATATTAGCGCAGTAAACTGGGGGTTATAAAAGGTTTGGCCAGAAATATTGCAAGTTTTAACTGCACAACGGGATTTAGCAAAAGAAAACTTTGACAGACATCAAGAGTGATCAGTGCAACGGGAGAATCTGGCAATAAATCTAGCTGGATATATTGGTTCATCTGAAGTGATCCTGCGACCTAGCACAAGCAGTGAATCTTGCAAACACTTCTATTTTAAGTATACTATGTATATCAGTATATCCCCCATCACAAATCATAAACAGTACAAGTGTAACTGAGATGAATCAAACACAATAACTTGGGGGGAAAAGGTTGAAAAGGGGGTAAATAGATACCACAGTAGTTGGCATTTCCTCCGGATGGCAAATTGCCTGAAACAAAAGGAGCAAGAATATGCAATCAGTTGACTACAAGGTACTAGTATTTCCTAACAATTCACCTCAGAGCGCACGCGGTGAAGAGCCGGGCTCATACCACGCCCAGATTGGAGTGGCGCAGCCGCCGCAGCAGCGCCTCCGCCCCAGGACGCAGCGTGGGCACCGGCGCCGCCTCCTGCGCCCCTGCACCGCCGGACCCGACGGGATCGAGGAGGAGGGACGCATCCAGCACCAGCCGCACAGGTCGCTCCATGGCCATGGCTGCGGGGTTCGGGTCTCTCTGTTCAGCTTTGGGTGTTGGGGCCGGACTTGGAGGAAGGAGAAGCTCCTGAGCGGTGGGGCCACGTGTGAGAGGTCCAGTCCAGGTGGCTAGAGGCGGGCGCATGGCAGACAGGTGGCGAAATGCGGAAAGCACCTTTTCGTTTTATTTATTTTCTCTTCATTCTTTATTAATTAAGGCTGATAATTTTTATTTTATTTGACGCGTCAACGGCGGGCTTACGCCTTCCTGAACCTTTATTATCAACCGTCAGGGGTGTTGCAAAGCACAGGGGCACGAGAAATACATGGGGTGTGGAGGAAGTAGAAAGAAAAGAAAATTACATTGTGCCGTGGGACTATATTCTCCCGGCCAGATGGAACAACATGGAGCCCCAGTCACGGAGCATAATTTGTTTTTGAACATTCTTACAACGATGGGACCATAGTCGAAGATCGTCAGCCGCTGGACTAGCAATAGTGTGGGGCTCGAGGTGTAGATTCCGGAAAACCTTGGCGTTGCGTCGTTTCCAAATATTCCAGAGGACGGCCAGCAGAACTGTGGATCGAGTTTTGTTGTTGTAGTCACCTTCCCAGGCTTGTAGGATCCCCTGGGGTGTAGCATGGCAAAGGCTGTCCAGCTCCGCCCAAAGCGGAGCGAGCTGTCGGCATTCGAAAAGGAGGTGTTCGATGGTTTCACATTGGCTGCAAAAAAGGCAAGCGGCAGAAGTGGCGATGCCCCGCCTGAAGCGCCTCGCGTTCGTGAACAGTCGGTCTTTGTTGGCAAGCCAGATAAAAATTCGGCATTTATTTGGGGCGTAGTTTCTTCAGATGGCCGGGGCGATGGTGTCGGTGGGCCTCGTCTTCCAAACCGCCTGGTATGCCAGCTTGGTGGTTAGTGGCTTGCCTGCATCCCTCGAAATCCTTCAGTCAGCCACCTGCAAATTCACGCTTACCGAAGCCAAAACATTGCGTAATTCAGTGAGCTCGCATTCGGCCGTGTGGGACAGCCGTGGGGTTAGGTCCAAGGTTAGGTCGCTCGAAGCCAGAGCACTAGCCACAGAAGTGTGGATCCTGTTGGAGTGGGAAAACAGCGCTGGGAAAAGTTGGGCTATGGTTTGGGTGGATTGAGGGAGCCAAAGGTCGAGCCAGAAGGAGGTAGTGGCTCCGTTACCGAGCTGCGCCATGGTGGTTGATCTAAAGAACTCAAGACCTTTCATGATGTCACGCCAAATAGGAGTATGGTGATTATCCGACATGCCCACGTCATGTGCGCTCGACCAGCCGTACTTGGTGACAAGGTAGGAAGGTTCTCTCGTGGTTTGGACGTCATGCAGTTTAGAAATGTGCTTGAGGAGAAGGCAAAGGTTCATTTGCATGAGTGAAAGGAAGCTGAGGCCCCCATTAATGAAAGGTGCGCACACAATGTCCCAAGCCACTTTGTAGTTGCCCCCGGTAACCGTGTCCTGCCCTGTCCAGAAGAAGGCCCGGCAACGTTTCTCGATCTCGTGCACAGTACCCGCAGGAAGAAGAAGAACATTCATAGCATAGATTGGCAGAACACGGAGAACGGAGCGGACAAGAATTGCCCTCCCGGCCAAGGACAGAAGAAGGCCCCTCCAGCCGGCTAATCGCTTGTCTACCTTATCAATGATGAAGAAAAAGTCCGCAAGGTTGAGCTTATGAGTGGAGAGAGGCAAGCCTAAGTAAGATTGTGGAAAGGTGGCAACCGGGCATCCAAGAATGGCCGCAAGGCTGGTAGAGAGTTCTGGGTCGACGTGGATAGGGGCGAAGGTGCTTTTGTGGAAATTGATGGTGAGACCGGTGGCCTCAGAGAACTGGAGCAGGATGTGTTAGAGGGTTTGCAGTTGAGCTGCATCGGGTGGCAGAACAATTAGAGTGTCGTCCGCATATTGCAAGACGGTACAAGGAATATCGTCCGCAATTGGGTGGGAAAGGAGGCCGTTGGCGGAAGCCTGGATAATTAGGCACTTGAGGACATCGGCGACAAGAATGAAAAGATAGGGAGATAATGGGTCCCCTTGTCTCAGGCCCTGACGGCACTGAAACCAAGGTCCCGGCTTCCCGTTCAGTAAAACAGCCGAGCTGGCCGAAGAATTCAGGTGATCGACCCAACGGCACCAAATAGGGGGGAACCCCTTTGCACGTAAGATCGCGGCAAGGGCGGTCCAAGATACGGAGTCAAAAGCCTTGTGGAAGTCAAGTTTAATCACAATTGCCAGAAGGCGGCGGTTAAAGCAGGTTTGGACAATGTCGGTAGCATGAACAAATTTCGGCAATCCCGCGGCCCCGAATAAAACCCGTTTGCTCATAGTGGATTAGCAAGACACTTAGCAGCAAGCTTGACAGAACAATTTTGGAGGGACACCGTGCGAAAGTTTTCTAGTTTAGAGGCGTCCGTTTTTTTGGGTAAGAGCACGATATGAGCTGTGTTCAAGCGTTTCAGGTCTGCTTTGCCAGCGTGAAAATCATTGAGCAGGTTGAGAAGATCCATTTTAACGAGGTCCCAGTTGGATTTGTAGAAAGCGGAGCCGAAACCATCCGGCCCAGGGCTTGCATCATCCTTCATGGCCCAGAGGGCCTCTTTTATTTCCTCCAAGGTGAATGGTCGAGAGATATCAGAGGCCTGAGCAGAGTTAATTGAGTTTGGAAGAAGCAAACCGTCCAGATCAAAAGAAGTGGAAACAGGGCAGGTCACGCCCACCAGATTTTTGAAAAAATTCAAAAGAACGGTTTCCTTGTCGCAGTGCGCAGTGTAGGTGGTGCCATTGTCATCGAGGGATTTAATTTGATTTTTCCGGTGTCTAACCAAGGCGCAGATATGAAGGTAGTCCGAGTTTTCGTCACCGAAAATGCAATCCTTAAGCTTGGCCCGTTGCCTCCAGTAGGCGACAATGGCAGCATTGTGACGGTGCAGCAAAAGCTTGACCGCAATCCTAAGATCGGACTCGAGCTGAGTCAGTGTCCTGGCCTCTTCAATCTTGTCAAGAAAACTGATAGTGGCATGGCAGTTTAGGGCTAGGATCTTAGGTGATCGGCGATTGCACATCCACTTCTTGGTCATATTCCTGGTACGTTTTAGCTTAAGGGAGAGAACTCCAGCAGAGCCAAGGTGAGCATGGCGCATACCCACACTTTCCCAATTCGCCGCCACCCGTTCTTTGAACAAAGGGATGTTGCGAAGCGATCGATCTAGGCAGAAAACCGTAGACTTGGGGATAGAAGTGGCTGCCGTTAAACGAATAGGAACGTGATCGGAGGTTGTCCTGGCAATCGATGAAAGAGAAGTATCCGGAAATTGTGTGGCCCAGTCGACGTTGGCCAGCGCCCGATCTAACCGGACAAGAATGGGCACGCCCTGCTGGTTTGACCAGGTGTAGCGCCTGTCGAGGAGGGGAAGATCCTGAAGCTGAAGCAAATTAATGGCAGAGGAGAACAGATTGGCCTCAAGCATGTTGAAATGCGTCATGGATTTATCTGATGGTCTAAGGGTGATGTTAAAATCCCCAATGATAGTTCAGGGGCAGGAGATTTGAGGCTGGAGATCGACCAGAGATTGCAAGAAAATAGGTTTAGAAGTGTAGTCGCAGGGGCCGTAGACGTTAGTGATCACAAACGATAGATCATCAGTGCGCGATTCAAACCAACAAGTTAAGGCAAAATTGCCCGCAAGCACTTTAGAGCAGGAGAGAAAACTATCATCCCAAGCGGTAATAATTCCTCCGGTAGATCCATTGGCAGGGATCGAATGAAAGTTTCTGAGGGTTGGAGGGAGAAAGGAAATTGCTTTAAAGTTGGAGATGTCTTGGAGCTTTGACTCTTGCAGACAAAGCACATAGCAGGTGGTGGATGAGAGAGTCGCTTTCACATCAGTGCACTTTTTGTGCCTACCTAGGCCTCTTACGTTCCATGAAATCACAGAAATTTCTCTAATCATTGGTAACCAGAGAGGCAACAAAGCTTAGCCGCGCGAGGTAAGCCCACAAAGATACGATGGAACAGTTGGTAACTTTAACAAAGGCGGTACAAAACACAGGAACAGATAGAGAAACACGGAAAAGAAAAAAACTGCAAGTAGGGATCACGGTAGGGGAGGCATGCAAGCGGCGCGTCCTACGGAGAAAGCTGTAGCTAAAATGGTGGGTGGAGCTGCAGTCGCAAGTAGTAGCAGGCAGGTGATGGCGCTGCCGCTAAGTATAATGGCTAGTGTTGCAGGGAATCCGGTGCATTGTGTCGAGGAAAAAGGACGTACGCGGTATATCTGACCCCGATAAATCCCGAACGTTCCAATTTAAGCATATCATCCGAATGTTTTTTCATGGCAACTTTAGTTGACGCGAGCTGGCAACTTTAGTTGTAAAAACATGGCAACTTTGTCCCAGTTTATTTTTTTGTCAGAAAATTGCCATGTTTGTCAACCTCACGAGAACTAAATTTGCCATGAATAACGTTCAGGTTGCCATGCTTAAATTCTGGACGTTCGAGATTATCATTTCCAAAAAATAAATAGTTGCGGGCATTTCAACATATCCGACAAACACTTCAAGTGACACAAATGAATATACTAAAGACCCAAACAAGAAATGAAAATTACACAATTGTCCCTAAAGTCTTTCCAGCTCCATCTTTCTTCGTCGACCTCATCATTGAAGAAACTGTCGTGAGAATGGAGCGGCCGCAAAGACCAAACCGGAAGTTTCAGCAAAAGTACATGCCACAACAGGCTATAGGAACTGTACTAGAAATCTACTGCAAGATGCACGACAAGGCACATGGTTGAAGAATGTCTGCCGAAGACGCGCATTGAGAATAGGTTACTGAAGATCTATCGTAGAAAAACCGACGCGAAGTGAGAAGAACAACCATCTTAGGCTAGAAGAAGAGAAGCACTCTTCTTTTTCAAAAGTCTTTGATGGCAGACTCTTCAGCTTCATTTGGAATATCAGGAGCATTTAAACGATCATCCTCGATCAAGTACTCCACATATGCACATCCTTTCTAAAATCGAACTCCCACATATAAACGTAGGGAGGTGAGGCCAGGGTGTAGAGCATAAGGGTGTCTTCAACGCGGACTCCTAAACCGCACGTGTCCGGACTAAGCGATTTGGACGCGATTCGCCATCCAAGAACTTCTCTGATTACATCAAAGAATGCAGGCATCGAGCTAGGAACTTCTTTGAACGATGGAAGACAGTTTAGGTCCACTATGACATGGTCTCCGCTACCCTCTTGAACCTGCATATCGAACGTTGGGTTTTACATTTCTGAAGTAGAACACGCGCCATGAAAAGATAATTGCGACCAAGTGTTCTAGACTTCGAGTGGGACAAAATGTTTGGGTTTTTTCGAGAAAACTTCCGATCTATTCATCTTCAATCATGGTAGTACAATGAACACCAAAAATAATAAAAAATTACATCCAGATCCGTAGACCACCTAGCGACGACTACAAGCACTGGAGCGAGCCGAAGGCACGCCGCCGTCATCGCCCTCGCCGGAGCCAAACAAAACTTGTTGTAGAAGATAGTCGGGAAGTCGTCGTGCTAAGGCCCCATACGACCTACGCACCAGAACAGCAACCGCCACCGATGAAGAGACGCGTACACTAGTAGAAAACAGGGCTTTGGTTCTGGCCAGATCAGATCAATAGTCCCGGTCATGTTACGAACCGGGACTAATGTGAGCATCAGTCCCGGCTCAAGCGGCTAGGACGCCGGCCGGGCCTCGGCAGGCATCAGTCCCGGTTCGACTGGGACCTTTAGTCCCGGTTCCAGACACCAACCAGGACTAAAGGGCCTCGCTCCCTTTAGTCCCGGTTGGTGTCACCAACCGGGACTAAAGGTTAGTCTTCAGTCCCGGTTCTAGACACCAACCGGGGCTAAAAAGATGCCTATATATATCCTCGCCCATGCCCGCCCTCTCCTCTGTTTTTTGGCCGTAGAAGGTGGGAGGTGTGTGCTACTCTGTTCTCACTTCTTATGCACATGAGGTGTTCGATGAAATGCCCGAGCCACACTTAAGATTTCTCCTCTGTTCTTCCTCCAAGCTCGACCTCCAAGCTCCATTTTCCCCAAGATTTGTCTAGATTTGGCGGTGCACCAACTATCCAGGTGTTCTAAAAGGTTAGCAACTTCATCCTTTCATCTCTCACTGCTAGTTTAGCTCATTTCATATGCTCTAGAAGTAGAGTGGTTTGTGGGTTTTAGTGGAGGAGTGTATGTGGGAGTTTATTTGATTTAGATGCACAATTTGAGCTCAAATTAACTTCTTAGTTTGCACATGTGTAGGGTGCCGTCCCGTCCCCGTCCCCGTCCTCACCGCCGTCGATCGCCCGCGCCAATCTCGTCGCCGGCACCACCGTGGTGAGCCTCTTGTTCTTATCTTTTTTTTTAAAGAACAAATTCTTACTTGTATGATTTAGATAGCTACTTGTATAATTTTCTTACTTGTATTATTGTTTGTTATTATATAGTGCCATGGTTTTGGTATCCGCCCCCGTCGGCTCTCGTCCGGTCTATGATTCGGATGTGGTATATTATCTTTTATAACTATTTGTTTCATTTAGTGTTTATGACAATTATGCCGACCAGCTTGACATAGATGTTTTTATCTAGGAGGTATGTGAACCGGAAATTCCAACCGACCCTCTTGTCGAGAGGTTAAATTTAGTTGAAAAAGAAAACAATTATTTGAAAGAAAAATTGAAAAGAATTAAAGAAGAGAAGATGAAATTGGAGTTGCATGTTGCCGATGTCGTCAATATACACAAGATCCAGATGGATGCAATGCGCTTGAAGATTAGAAAGATTGGAAAATATGACATTGATAAAGAGGCTTGGTATCATTATGCTATTGGATCAATTGTTACCTTAGTTGCGATTTTGATCGCATTTGTTGTTGCATTTAAATGTTTTACATAGTTGTATGTTGTTTTATGAGAACTATGTATGAACTTTATGTATTTATTTTTGCAGTAATAACATTTGATCACTACTGTACTTTGGTTTTAATGTGATGATGAACTTGTATTAATTTGGTCATTTCTCTATTCATGATGTTTTGTAATGGTTTTTGATATACTTAATTACATAATGCAGATGAACCGGCAATGGATGTACGGTGACCGACGCACTTCCGAGTACATCGCGGGCCTGCATAATTTTATCGATGTGGCTGAGGCAAACAAGCATAATGGTTTTATGTACTGTCCATGTGTTGTCTGTGAGAATACGAAGGATTACTCTTCCTCGAAAACCCTTCACTTCCACCTGCTTCAGAAGGGTTTCATGCCCCACTATAATTGTTGGACCAAGCACGGAGAAAGAGGGGTTATGATGGAAGACAATGAAGAAGAAGAGGATGATGACAACTATCATATGTTCCCTGAATACGGTGATACTGCAACGGGGGAAGCTGAAGATCAAGAGGCACCAGATGTGCCCGCTGATGATCTTCGCCGGGTCATTGTTGATGCATAGAGAGAATGCGAAAGTGAAAGGGAGAAGTTGAAGTTCGATCGCATGTTAGAGGATCACAAAAAACGGTTGTACCCAAATTGTGAAGATGGCAACACAAAGCTCGGTACCACACTGGAATTGCTGCAATGGAAGGCAGAGAATGGTTTATCCGACAAGGGATTTGGGAAGCTACTGAAAATAATGAAGAAGAAGCTTCCAAAGGATAACGAATTGCCTGACAGTACGTACGAAGCAAAGAAGGTTCTCTGCCCTCTAGGATTAGAGGTGCAGAAGATACATGCATGCCCTAATGACTGCATCCTCTATCGCGATGAGGAGTACGAGAATTTGAATGCATGCCCGGTATGCGGTGCATTGCGGTATAAGATCAGACGAGATGACCCTGGTGATGTTGAGGGCGTGCGCCCCAGGAAGAGGGTTCCTGCCAAGGTGATGTGGTATGCTCCTATAATAAAACGGTTGAAACGTCTGTTCAGAAACAAAGAGCATGCCAAGTTGTTGCGATGGCACAACGAAGACTGTAAGAAAGACGGGATGTTGAGAGTAGCCGCTGATGGGTCGCAGTGGAGAAAAATCGAGAGAAAGTGGCCGGAGTTTGCAGGTGACGCAAGGAACTTATGGTTTGGTATAAGTGCAGATGGCATTAATCCTTTTGGGGAGCAGAGCAGCAATCATAGCACCTGGCCTGTGACTCTATGTATCTATAACCTTCCTCCTTGGTTGTGCATGAAGCGGAAGTTCATTATGATGCCAGTGCTCATCCAAGGCCCTAAGCAACCCGGCAACGACATTGATGTGTACCTAAGGCCATTAGTTGAAGAACTTTTACAACTGTGGGATATAAAAGGTGTACGTGTGTGGGATGAGCACAAACAGGAGGAATTTGACCTACGAGCATTGCTGTTTGTAACCATCAATGATTGGCCTGCTCTTAGTAACCATTCAGGACAGACAAACAAGGGATACAACGCATGCACGCACTGTTTAGATGAGACTGAAAGTATATATTTGGACAAATGTAAGAAGAATGTGTACCTGGGACATCGTCGATTTCTTCCGACCAAGCATGCCTTAAGAAAGATAGGCAAGCATTTCAAAGGTGAGGCAGATCATCGGAAGAATCCTGTCCCCCGTACTGGTGATGATATATTTGATATGGTCAAGGATTTAAAAGCAATCTTTGGAAAGGGTCCTGGCGGACAATTTGTTCCGAATGACGCTGACGGACACGCACCCATGTGGAAGAAGAAATCTATATTTTGGGACCTACCCTATTGGAAAGTCCTAGAGGTCCGCTCTGCAATCGACGTGATGCACGTGACGAAGAATCTTTGCGTGAACCTGCTAGGCTTCTTGGGCGTGTATGGGAGGACAAAAGATACACCGGAGGCACGGGAGGACCAGCAACGTATGAACGAAAAAGACGACATGCATCCAAAGCAGTATCAAGGTCCTGCCAGCTACGCTCTTACCAAAGCAGAGAAGGAAATCTTTTTTGAATGCCTGCTCAGTATCAAGGTCCCGTCTGGCTTCTCGTCGAATATAAAGGGAATAATAAATATGGCAGAGAAAAAATTCCAGAACCTAAAGTCTCACGACTGCCACGTGATTATGACGCAATTGCTTCCGGTTGCATTGAGGGGGCTTCTACCAGAAAATGTTCGATTAGCCATTGTGAAGCTATGTGCATTCCTCAATGCAATTTCTCGGAAGGTAATCGATCCAGAAATCCTACCAAGGTTGAAGAATGATTTGGTCCAATGTCTTGTCAGTTTCGAGTTGGTGTTCCCACCATCCTTCTTCAATATTATGACGCACGTCCTAGTTCACCTAGTCGACGAGATTGCAATTCTGGGTCCTGTATTTCTACACAATATGTTCCCCTTTGAGAGGTTCATGGGAGTCTTAAAGAAATATGTTCATAACCGTGCTAGGCCAGAAGGAAGCATCTCCAAGGGCCATGAAACAGAGGAGGTCATTGAGTTTTGTGTTGACTTTATTCCTGACCTTAAGCCGATTGGTGTTCCTGAATCGCGGCATGAGGGGAGACTGGGTGAAAAAGGTACGCTAGGACCGAAAGCAATAATATGTAGGGACGGGCATTCTTGGGCGCAAGCACACTACACAGTTCTACAAAATTCTACCTTGGTGGCCCCGTATATCAATGAACACAAGAATATTTTACGCTCCAAACACCCGGAGCAGTCTGACGACTGGATTACACGTGAACACATGGGGACTTTTGGCGGTTGGTTGCAAACACGTCTCATGGGTAACACCACTGTTGGAGATGAGCTATACTTGTTGGCCAGGACACCATCTTCGACTGTATTGACTTTCCAAGGGTACGAGATAAATGGGAATACATTTTACACGATCGCCCAAGATAAAAAGAGCACCAACCAAAACAGTGGTGTCCGCTTTGATGCAGCAAACACCAATAGGGCAAAGGACACATATTATGGTTACATAGAGGAGATATGGGAACTTGAGTATGGACGTGATTTTAAGGTCCTTTTGTTTCGGTGCAAATGGGTCAATCTGACAGGAGGCGGGGTACAGGTAGACCCGCAGTACGGAATGACAACAGTGCATCTCAACAATCTTGGGTACACAGACGAACCATTTGTCCTAGCCAATGATGTGGCGCAGGTTTTCTATATGAAGGACATGTCTACCAAACCGAGAAAAAGAAAAGATAAGAAAGTAAATACATCATACGATGAGCCAAAGCGCCACATAGTTCTTTCAGGGAAAAGAAACATTATGGGAGTGGAGGACAAGACAGACATGTCAGAAGATTATGAAAAGTTTCATGAAATTCCTCCCTTCACAGTGAAGACTGACCCAAGCATCCTATTAAATGATGAAGATTATCCATGGTTACGGCGCAATAAGCAATGGACACACGCGAAGAAATAGTTTTATACCCCAAAATATCCCACTCTGGGATGTGACCGGCTTCACCGCCATCACTTTCTCTCTACTGTGAGTTTCCGGACTTATAGCTGGAAAGTGCCACTTCGGACAAACCGGAGGGAATCTTTGTAAGAGCTAGCTAGGGCATTTTGGCATTTGAAACATGATTTTAGAATAATTATTTATTAAGTTATGAAATTTCAATTATTCATATCCTTTTAGTATTTTAATTATACAGAGGAGTTAATCAATGCAAATATTTAGACCATTTTAGCAGGTGTACCAAGTTTGAGCTCATTTGGACATGTTTAGCAATGTTAAGTTGCTCAAATTAGAAAATGAACAGAGATGGTTTCGAGGGAATTTAATGATGTTATCTTGTTCTCCAAGCCATGAGACTTGGCAAGATCATCAAATATGGCATTTGTGACATGCTAGAATTTTAGTTATGATCAACTAAAACAAAACTATAATATTCTTCAATAGCAAAAAGAATCAACTAAAAAGCTTTTATAAAACTCTAGTTATGATCAAAATAATATTAACTTAAAACTATATAAAATTTATGCAACTAAATTTTTCATAAAGTATTTTTTGTTAAAAACTTTAATAGCAAAAAGAATTAAATGAAAACTAGGCATGTATGCTACTGTTTTTGAATATGTTTAAAAGAAAACTAAAACTAAAATATCCTAAAAAGTGGCCCGAACAAACACCGTATCAGACCGCGGCCCTTAAAAATTTTGCGGGGCGCGGCAAATTCTCCCCCTCAACCCTTAGAAACACGGGGCGGGCTGCCCTGATGCGCCCACCTGGCGTACGTAGCTTGGTCGGCAGCTGGACGCATGTGGAGTGGGCTGGGCATGAGCACTTGGTGAGCCATGTGTAAACTTCATTATTGTTGAAATTTCTTTCATAATCATGTTTATTACATGTAAGTGAGCATGTACAAAAATTTCGGGGTGATTTGGAGATGGTCCAAAAATAAACAGCTGCCATATGCAAAAAAATAAAAAAATACCCACCTACTAACACAAGATTTTCACTCTGCACGGCCTGCATACGACTAGAAACGCCACATATGGGCCAGGATGCAGGCCCATACAGCATGAATACCTCATGCTAGTAGGCCCCACAGGGCAGAGAGGTGACCGGATCGGCGCGTTGCTATCTGGGTGAGAGAGGCTCATGCTTGCTCTCTCTCGCCCGCGTATATAAGCAGGTGCGGGCGCCCCTCGCTTGGCGAGGTGGGACTAAACTCCAACCGCCCGTCAGCTCTGCCCGGTGCGGCTCTGCCAGGTTTGTCCCGGTTGGTGCCCCCAACCGGGACTAAAGGCCTACCTTTAGTCCCGGTTGGAGGCACCAACCGGAACTAAAGCTAAATTTCAGCAGCTGGGCTGCTGAAATTTAGCTTTAGTCCCGGTTGGTGGCTTGGACCGGGACTAAAGGTAGGCCTTTAGTCCCGGTTGGAGCCACCAACCGGGACTAAAGCTCGGGCTATATAAACCGCAAGGACTTAGCGAAAAATTTCCATCGCCTCTCCTCGCCTCGACGCGCTGCCCCGACGCCGTCGCCGACGCCCTGCCCCGACGCCTCCTCGCTGTGAGCGCCGCCCCGATCCCCTCCTCCTCCTCCTCCTCCTATTCCCCTCCCTGCTGGGCGCCGACGCCGACGCCGCCGACCCGTGGTCGCCCGTGGCCTGGCCGGTGGCCGTTGCACCGGTCTGGTGCCCTGCTGGTGGCGACGAGAGGCTGGTGGGAGGGGTCCAGATGAGAGCATTGAAGAACAGGTGGAGTGAGGTGCCAGCCAACTCAATTCCTGCCGAAAATTCGGCCTAACTAGATTCTTGCTTGTGAGGTGTTCGACGAAATGCCAATGGGATCTAGGCATTTTATTTGAATTTGAAATTTTTTGTGGTAATGACTTGGTTTAAAACAAAGGCACTGCCTAAGTTTCAGAATTTTTGGAGCTGTAGAAAATAGGTTTTCTCTACAAGTACTAAATCTGGTCAAAATTCATTTGAATGAATTTAAAAAACATTGCACTAGTGATCATGAGATGTTTGAGGGAATAGGGTTTTGGTACTGTCCCTATGTTGTGATAAATTTTTTTCTGAAGTTAAAGAAAATAGAGTTCCTATGAAAAACCATCATGGGTCAAAAATAAACATAGTTAAACTTTGAAAATGTTTACATTGGACAAAATAAGTTTTATAAAAATAATTTGAGTTTGGGTACTGCCATTAGGCTAAGATGGTGTTTGATGAAAGTTTTGAAAACAAAATTCGTATTGATCAAAGGAAAAGGATATTATTCATGTGTAATTCGTATTTTTTATAGCATTATTCATGTTCTCAAAGTCATTGATATTATTCATGTGTAATATTTATGCAAATTTTTTGTAGCATTATTCATGATCAAAGTCATTTTTTATAGCATTATTCATGATCAAAGTCATTTCATTTGTGATATTTTTGTTCCGAGCGTATGTAATGAATTTGTGATATTTTCATGTGTAATATAAATTTTTGTTCATTGAGATCAGATGAGATGGATGAGATGAGATGGAGATGGATGAGATGAGATGGAGATGGCTGAATTTTTTTGTTTGTTTTGTGTAGTTTTACTAGGTTTTTAGATACATATACTCAATGTGATAGATAGATGTTTTGTGAAGATGAGATGAGATGGAAGAGAATTTTTTTAGGTTTTTTTAGATAGAGAAACAAACGTTAAAATTTGCATATGATGAGTGGTTACTTCATCATGATGATCTTGCTAAAACAAATTGAAGAACAAAATTGTGGTGACCTAATTTTTTTTCACTCGGTGGAATTACAGGATTTGTGGTGTTGCATCTCCGTGGAGTGATCGTCGACGTTGGAGCTGTTGGTCCCTGATCGTCCCTCCATTGTTCGACAAAAAGTGTCCATTTGTTGTATAAACATAACCCTGATAACCTCGGTATAACTTTGGTGCAACGCCGCCCCCACTGTGTGAGCCGCCGCCGTTCAATTTCCCTCGGGCTTATATATTTTTGTGAACATAGAAATTTTTGTAACATGTATGTGTTTGATCACCGCGGGCTTATATAGTTGCTGTAGCATGACTCAATCTTGCTCTCAAGTTGTCATCATAATGTTACTGTTTTGCATTCCTAGATTTCATTAAGTCTGAAAAACAGCTTATCTCTCATGGTTGTATATTGCCATGTTGTAATATTTGCAGAAACTATGGAACACGACAGAGACTTAGAACAAGAAGAGATGTTGGGGGATATAATCCGCGACGGAGGTGATGATAGCACCTCACAGTTTCTCAACGACTTCGATGGTGAGGGAAGAGAGGATGACGGCTCCGGTGATCGAATGGAGGGAGAAGATGACGGCTCCGGCGGTGTGGGAGCCTTAACTGTTGCAAAGTCCGGCGAGGTATATTAATTAAGCCTGCTGACTAGATGCATTAATTGATTTGTATGTACATATATTAACGCTTCTTTCTTCTTTTAGCCCTCCGGATCGAGCCAACCTTCTGTAAAGAGACGAGGCCCGAAGAAAAGGTTGGGCGAGAATGAAAGGTTCACAATCGAAGAAATTGCTGCAGATGGCAAACCGACTGCTCCCAAGCGGACCGCAGACCGATTTATAAGTCAGTGCGGAGTTGTTGTTAGGGACAGCATCCCGATCAGCATTCAAAAATGGAATAAGCCAAAGGCGGACGATGGAGTTTCTTATGTCGACGATAGATCCAAAGATGAGCTTTGGAATACGCTCATGACAAATTTCAGCCTACCACCAGAGGTGGATCCAAATAGCAATGTTGTAGAGCAAAAAGTCAAGGCGTGGGCTCTTAAGAAGATGGCCGAACAATTCAAGAACTGGAAGAAAAGATTGCACGAAAAGTTTGTCCTGAAAGAGAAGACTCCAACATTCACCGGTCAATATGAGAAGATGAAAGATCACTGGCCCGCATTTGTGGCGTACAAGACATCGGAGAAAGGTAAGAAAAGGTCACTGATAAATAAGCAAAATGCCGCAAAGAAGGAATATCACCATGTTACAGGGTCAGGTGGCTACAAGGCTGCCCGGCCTAAGTGGGAGAAAGTTGAGAACGGCCTGCTTGATAAAGGGATCCATCCAGAGACATTGAACTGGACCGAACGGGCAAGGACTTGGTTCTTCGGGCATGAGGGAACTTTGAACCCAGAAACAGGGAAGTGTGTTTATATGAAAGCTCAACTTGCAACACCCGTCAAAGCCATTCAAGCTGCAATGAAGGACGTGCAGGAGGGGAAGTTCCATCCCGACAAAGAGAAGGATGAGCTGACACGCGCCCTCGGGAATCCTGAACACCCTGGACGAACACGAGGCACATCAGGCTCCGTTCCGTGGAAGGTTGGGTTTCCCGACAGCAGTGACACTTACAGAAGCCGAGGGAGAAAGAAGAAACAGGATGCAGATCGGCTACAGAAGGTAGAAGAAATAGTAGCGTTGCAGTAGAAGCAAATAGAGGCACTTACCAGCCAGCGAGCTACCGGCCCATCATCTCAGCGGCACAAAGATCCTTCATTCGATACTGCCCACGGAGCTACCCCACCATCTCAGCGGAAAAGCAGCGTGGCTTCCACGGAGCTCGTTCGGCCTGATATCACGGCTCCTCACTACCCCGTGGATGATATCACACAGAGGGAACATTGTGATCTACATGCGAAATGCATGAACATAACCTTGAAGGTGGCGGTCGGCAATGCCTTACCTCGTGTACCTGATGGAACTTACCATTGCTCTCCGATTCCAGATGGCTATGCTGTTGTCGGGGTGGATGAAGTTACCAACGGATTTGAGCAGCTGGAGCTTGAGTACCCTACAGGTGAAGGGGAGACTCATCTGGGAGATGCCAGAAGGACTACCGTTCTATGGAGAAAGGAACACATCATGCTTCCACATTGGACGCCGCGTCAGCAGACTCCGCCGGAGGAGGCCCCTCAGCAGACTCCTCACAGTCCAGCTCTATCTCCGCTGCCTCAGCCGTCTCTGCCACGTCAGCACTCTCCGCCGCCTTAGCTGTCTCCGCCGCGTCAGCACACTCCGCCGGAGGAGGCCCCTTAGCAGAATCCGCCGCGTCAGCTGACTCCGCCTCCTCCGCCGCCTCAGCATGGGCGGAAGAGATCCGCCGCCGCTCCGGCGGCTAGTAGTACAACAGCGAAGAAATCCAGAGCAGATAGCGTCAAGAAGGCTCCTGCCAAGTTACCATACGACATGACTGAGGAGGAAACCAAGGAGACCGTGGCTGCCGACGTGAAACGCCAGTTTGCACCGACCCGTCTAGATCCAACGGAGAAAATAGATCCGGTAAAAGCGAGGCGCTTGCTGGAAAACCTTACAAAACCACCGCCGCCTCCGCTGCTATCAAACTATGACCGCTCTATTGTAAAGTCATATAGGGATCCACAGCAGCGGTCGGGAAGTAGCAGTAGTGCAAGGGGGAAAACAATTCCCCAGCTCGGCGAACAGAAAAACCAATCGTGCCCCCCGCTCAAGGTGTTTACCGATATCGCTAATGATCCGGGGGTAGCGGCCGCTGATCCTGGTTTCACTCTTGGTGATTACTTAGGCGATGAGGTACAGTTCGAAATGGCTGAGTTAGCCTTTAAATTCGAGCACGGGAAGCCTCTCGTCAGACCCGAGGAGCTCCCGCATCTACCAACGATGATGCGAAGATTGCATGACTGGTACTTGGAAGCCTCAAAGCAAGGGAGCAACTATATCATTGCGGGAATTAAAGATGAGCATTTCTTCAATGGAGACCAGGAGATTTTCATTGAATTTGAAGAATTATTTCAGTTATACAATCAAGACGCCATCGACAAATCTATCGTCACTTGCTATTGTTTGTAAGTATCATTTCTGTAATTAAGTCTCTAGCTCAGCTCGCTCATTGCATGTATAATTATCCTCACTATATATATTATGCAAAAAGAAGATCCTCGAATGCAAAAAAGGACAAATCTATGACATTGGGTTCATTAACCCAAATACTATTCATGAAGCTACGATAAAATGGAACGCCAAGGATACAGAGAAGAACTTGCTAAGGGCGTTAATTAAACAACAAACCAAAAGGGAAATACTATTTCCTTACAACTTCGAGTGAGTGTTATACTGTCTTGTACACATCATTCTGTTTCGCTTACTCGATGTTAAGTGTAATTGATGAGCTATGCGTGCGCAGGTTACACTTTATTCTGCTAGTCATTCAGCTTGACGCAGGAAAAGTACTTGTCATGGACTCGTTACGAAAAGACCCTGAGATGTGGGCGGACCTGAAAAAAATGCTCCAGAGGTAATTTCAATCATTATCGCACTATATCGGCAACTTTCGTTCATTTCCTGATATCAAGTAATTAATAACTCCTATATTCATTTTCTTTGCTGGGCAGGGTTTGGAAAGAGTTCACCAAGAAGGTTAGGGGTGAATGGAGAGAGGAGCTGCGATTTGAACAACTCAGTGTAAGTAGTACTAGCTAGGTCCGCGCATCTCTTTGATTCTAGTTTCAATACCATTATCATGCTTGATTATTATTTTGATTGAACTCTATTCTCGTAAAGTGCTCGAGGCAGGGATCTGGAAATAATTTATGTGGATACCACGTTTGCGAGTTCATTCGCTAGACGACCTCTGAGACGGGCAGATTTTTGGAAAAACTTGAAGTACGTAAACAATATTCACAAATTTATTTTATTACCATCAATTGTGTTGAGTTTCATTCATATATATATATATATATATATATATATATTGACCCCCTTCTTTAAATTAGATCGAACGGAAGCGGGACGAACTCCTACCAAAGGCTCGCATACGAGCAATTCAAGAGGAATTGGCGGGATTCTTCCTTCAAGAGATCATAGCTGAAACCGGAGTATACCATCGAGAATTGGTAGTGAATGTTGGTAATTAGATATTAGGGATCGTAAGAGATGTTACATTGTATATATGCATGAACGCGTACTATACGTAGTAGCGTCGAATAGATATACGAAAACTTGTTGTTCGACCAAGCACGGAGAAAGAGAGGTCACTTCTCTCTATATTCATGACGATTTGTGTAATGGTTCCTTCATTGCTATATGTAGTAGCTAACGTCGAGTTGAATGGAAAACGTAAAATAAAAATGAAAACCCTAAATGTAAAAGAATTGAATGGTAAACACAAAAAGAAAAGGGGGAAACACAATATGAAACCCCTAAACCCTCCAAAACCCTAAACCCCTCATTTCAAAAAAAAAAAAACTCCAGCGCTTGGCAGGTGCTGACGCGTGGCTGCCTTTTAGTCCCGGTCGGTGTTACCAACCGGGACTAAAGGTCCTCCTGCCTGGGCGCCCCACAGCGGCCACGTGGAGCTCCTTTAGTCCCGGTTCGTAACACAATCGGGACTAAAAGTGGGGGCCTTTAGTCCCGATTGCTTAGTCCCAGTTGCAGAACCGGGACTAAAGGCCCTTAGGAACCGGGACTAATGCCCTGTTTTCTACTAGTGGTAGGTCGGAAGGATCAAACCTGAAGACACACGAACATCGACCGGATCCGAGTAAATCCTCCAAAGACAACCACCGACCGAATCCTGCGAGATCCGTCGGAGACACACCTCCACACGCCTCCGACGATGCTAGACGCACCACCGGAACCTTATTCCAGCTTCTAGGAGTTGCCGTCGTCTCGTCTTCCTGAGCAGAACATAAACCCTATCAAAATCAAAAGAAACATCTAACGGAGCCCTCCCGCCGGCAAGTGTTAGGAATCGCGTCCCATGGCTCTAGGGCCACCGGAGACGAGGCGGACCGGTGACGACGTCAGCCAGGGATAAAGGAACTTTGTAACTTTTTGAGAGGAGGCGGCGGCGGATGGTTGCGTGTGCGTCAAGGATTTGTAGACCTAAATATGCTACCGAGCGAAATGTTTGGTAGGAAGATTATTAATTGGGAAATACATTAAGACATATTTTGCCCGTCATAGAGAAAAAGAAGAATATTGAACTTATTTATGGGAGGCAATCTGAACATAGATACGTATGCTGTATGCACTGTTCCATGAGTAGCAGGATCTGATTCCTCTTTGAGTTTTCAACCAATCGGTATTACTAACGGGGGAGAGACACAAATCTATACGTTTGGTTACTGCAATCGTAGTACGTATAAAGTGTTCAAGTCTTCAAGGCCATATAAGCGCACACACCCGGGACATCAGTCAGATTCACCAAAGAAGCCAAACCTTAGCTAGGGCCAGGCAAGATCGATGGCACGCCGGTTCACGGGCTCCGACGCCCTGACGGCGCTCACCCACCGTCTCGCCGACCAGTTGTCAGTCACCAGGGAAACCCCCAGCAACATCGCCTTCTCGCCGCTCTCTATCTACTCGGCTCTCTCCCTGGTGGCCGCCGGGGCTCGCGGCGGCACCCTGGACGAGCTCCTCGCCGTCCTCGGCTCGAGCTCCCGCGAAGAACTCGCCGAGAACGGCCGCTTCGTGGCGGAACACGCGCTCGCCGACCGGTCGCCGTCGGGCGGGCCACGCGTCGCGTTCGCCTCCGGCGTGTGGCACGACGCGGGGCGGGCGCTGGAGCCGGCCTACAGGGAGGCCGTCGCCGCGTCCTACTTGGCCGAGATACGCGCCGTCGACTTCCACAACAAGGTCAGTGTCTAGCTTATAGTATATCCATGAATCCATCCATGGAGATTGACTGATTGCTGTCGGTGCAGGCGGACGAATCGAGGAAAGAGATCAACAAGTGGGTCGCGGAGGCCACGGGCAAGCTCATCGACTCGATCCTTCCCCCGGAGTCGGTGGGCGAGGACACGGCCGTGGTGCTCGCCAACGCTATCTACTTCAAGGGCAAGTGGGAGAAGCCCTTCAAGAAGAAGAGCACCAAGGTGGAGCGTGTTAGCGCCAAGCCTGGCTGCTCTCTCTCTCTCACTCGCTCGAACAAGAAAGAAGGAAGGAGATGAACACAGTGGACACAAGTTTCTCGGGCCGGCGCACGAACGCCGCTGTGGGCGCACGAACGCCCGAATCTTTCTTCTCTTTACAATGTCTACATGGTGCTCAACAGTGCCTTACAACCATCCCGCGGTCTACAGAATTTATACCCGGGCTGGCGCACGAGGCACAGCCCACCCCGCCCGCAGGATCCGCATGCCCGGCCGTGCGCGCCCACGACGCGCACGCCACGGCCGATCCCAACGGATCGCCTAGCTAGCTAGCTCTCTCACCGAAACGTACGCGCCCATACGCGCTCGTCCGGCGACCCGGCCAAGCCAACAAACTAGCTAACTAATCAGGGCATGCACTAACAGAATCTTGCATGCACACGGTCACACCCATGCACACAGATCACACACACGAGCACATACTCATGCGTGGCTTATTCCTAACATTCTCCCCTCTAAGCCACGACCTCGCCGCCCATCCTGACAGGACTCCGGCCTCTCGTCGACTGCCATGGAGAACGCCCTTCTTCATCTCCGGCGACACACACCGCAGCTTCTCTTCCTGGCGCACCAACGACCTTGATTCCCTCGAGCTCGAACTCGACTCCGGGCACTGCCATTACAACGTACACGGGGGGTTTATACCCAGGGACGCGCCGGGCACGCACCCACGTCCCAGCCCACGTCGAGCGCCCGTCCCGCCCGCTCTGCCCACGCCCCCTCCGACATGCACTCACACGTCTGGGCGCGGCAAGCCCGCGATGGACCAGCCCAACGCGCACACCCCCGCTCGCCAACGGCCACCCTACACCACGGTCCCGCCGCGCCTGACACGCCCGGCGCGCGCCCATACACGCGCCTGACGCATCCGACACGAGTGCCGCGGCTCCGTGCCACGCGCCTCCACCGTTGTCGCGCCGAGCCTCCGCGACGCGCTCGCCGCGCCGTCGTCGTCGTTGAAGCCGCCACCACGCAGGTCCTCCGCGGCCTCCTCACCGTGCCGCCGCAGCCACCGCGGCCTCCTCGCCGCGCCGCGCACCTCCATAGGCCGACACACGGCCCGGAGCATCGCGCAGCCGCCGCCGAACTCCGCCACCGCCGGCACGCCTCCGGCAAGAAGAACGACGCCCAAGATGAACCACCTCATGATACCAAATGTTAGCGCCAAGCCTGGCTGCTCTCTCTCTCTCTCACTCGCTCGAACAAGAAAGAAGGAAGGAGATGAACACAGTGGACACAAGTTTCTCGGGCCGGCGCACGAACGCCGCCGTGGGCGCACGAACGCCCGAATCTTTCTTCTCTTTGCAATGTCTACATGGTGCTCAACAGTGCCTTACAACCATCCCGCGGTCTACAGAATTTATACCCGGGCTGGCGCACGACGCACAGCCCACCCCGCCCGCAGGATCCGCATGCCCGGCCGTGCGCGCCCACGACGCGCACGCCACGGCCGATCCCCACGGATCGCCTACCTAGCTAGCTAGCTCTCTCACCGAAACGTACGCGCCCATACGCGCTCGTCCGGCGACCCGGCCAAGCCAACAAACTAGCTAACTAATCAGGGCATGCACTAACAGAATCTTGCATGCACACGGTCACACCCATGCACACAGATCACACACACGAGCACATACTCATGCGTGGCTTATTCCTAACAGAGCGGTTCTACCTCCTGGACGGGACCGCCGTCGACGCGCCCATGATGCGCACCGGGCGGAGCCAGTACATCGACGTGCACGACGGCTTCAAGGTGCTCAGGCTGCCGTACAGGTCCCAGGACCCCGGCGCCTCCAAGAAGCGGCCACGCTCACGCCAAAGCGGCACCTCATCCAGAGACAATCCTGCACCACTACCGCGGTACTCCATGTGCGTCTTCCTGCCAGACGCGCGCGACGGCCTGTGGGACCTCGTCGGCAAGATGGCATCCTGCCCGAGCTTCCTGCGCGACCTCCTCCCGGAATATGAGGTCGACGTCGACGAGTTCCGCCTGCCCAAGTTCAAGGTCTCCTTCTACGGGAAGCTGTCTGGTGTGCTTCGGGATATGGGTCTCGTGGCCGCGTTCAACGCCGACAAGGTTGACCTGACTGACATGGCGCCCGGCGTCGAGGATGCCTCTGGGGAGCTAATAAAGCGGCTGGTGCTCAAGGACGTTTTCCACAGGGCGGTGATCGAGGTGAACGAGGAAGGCACCGAGGCGGCCGCGGTAACCGTCTGTCATGAGGAAGATGAATCAGCCTGTGAGACGGTCGATTTCATCGCCGACCATCCGTTTGCCTTCTTTGTGATCGAGGAGGTGTCCGGTGCGGTCGTCTTCGCCGGGCATGTGCTTGATCCTACAAAACACCAAGACACATTACACGACGTGTATTAGAAACTGGACTACCTCCAATAGCCACCAAACTAATGAACAAATACTTCCTTTTTACGTGTGCTAGTAGAATGCCCGTGCGTTGCGGCATTTTAAAAATCTCACTGGTTCATCATGATCATCTTCTATTGGAAAAAAAACATCTGAGGTTTATGGATATATGATATTCCTCATTGCAATTAATGTCACTAAATTTCTCGATCCATCAAACCATGGGTAAGTGCAAAAGTAAATGAATCTGAGTTCAATGTCCATGCGTTGCCACAAGCTAACAAATGTCTAGAAAGAGAAATGTTGTGTGGTGGAGTCATTGACTATCCACGTGGGATGATACTTCATGGTCGTCATGTGGTAGACAAATGCATCTCATGTTTACTCAAAACAGATATTTCCGGGGATAATTTATTTGAAGGAAAAGGAGATATTTGGGTTCATCCCAAATTACCGCATATACCTTAGGGAACAAATTTCATCAACTCAGCATCTAAAATAGAAGGACTTCTTATTAGGGGTACATAGAGTTGCAGAATAATAGAAAAACAAGGTTATATACTCCATGATGAAGCAAATAGTGAAGACTCAATAGCATGAGGTTATTCCTTTTAAAAGGTAAGTCACATAACACCTAGAAATCTATTTTTTTCCTTCCTCTTGGACACACAATAAACCGTGTCATTGTATATAGAGGAAATAAACTAATATAACTACAAAGCCTTCTACTTTGGGCAACAATCAGTATAAATATATTGTTATGACATTGTGCTAACAGCATCTTGGGGGTGGCTGTCGCCCATGCGTCGCCCCAACGGGATCCTGGGGGAGGCACCGCACGCGCCTCCCCGGTGCAGCCTCGGACTTGACTGCCTCATGCAGCACAACCGCCTCATTGCCGCCCCCACCTCGCGCCACCGCATATCTTATTAGGTTAGCACCAATCGCGTCAAACATGTACCATTAGGATCCTCACGCACATCAGACGATATTGACGATTTTATACCTTCTTCCTCCCCCCTTCCGAATCCAAACTGGCCATCATCGTCGATGGCGCATCCGGCTCGCAACCTGCCACAAAATTAAATTAAGAACAACACAAATAAACAAGCATCTAGTCGGTCGATCTCATCTCATGATCCAAGTGGCCAAGCTCATGTACAATGCACATCAACAGCGATTCAAATGCTCGCTCGCTGCCGGATAGTATAGTATGCCATCACCATTATTACTACCACTACACATGTATTGCTATCGAATATATAGAGAGATATTTATATATAGTTAGAAGCAGGTGCATTGCTATAACTCTTAAATCAATATAACGTTACTATGTATTTACTCTCTTTTTCTCTCAAGCTTCTAAAAACAAAATTAATTCAGTAGTGAATTTTGAAAAAATATATGAGCACAAATTATAATATTGTTTTCTGTTCTTTGAAGATGATCAACACTAATAGTGAATTTGAAACATAAGAAAAGTTGAGGAACATTAGGCACTCTCCAGATTCTTTGCTCATGGCCTACAGACAAAATAATAACAATGATTCAAATAGAGAGCTCAAAGTTCAGAACTTCAGACCCCCAATGGATTGCATTTCCTCCAAATCTGATTGAATGTTTCTTAAAGGATGGTATAATTTGAAACTATGGCCTCGATGAAAAGGCTTTCAAGGTAATCACTCATGACCTACAGTACATGGCTTTTGTGAGTGCACTCTTTGCGGACCTTTCTTTCTATTGATCAGTCACAACAAGAATGATATGATTTTTTCAGTTGTTCCAACTAACAAAATATGAGCTTCTTGAATAGGTGAAGAATTTATTACATAAAAGGAGATAAGGACAAAACAAACTGGAATGAGCCTTGATTAGGTAGAAGGAAACCCCAAACAGAGTTGGCACAATCGGAAGAGGCTCTAGGTTGGCACAATTCTATTTAGATATCAGGACCAACTTGCGAGAATTCATCTATCTGGATATATATGGCATAAAACATTAACTACATGATTATCTACCCAGGAAGTTCTGTACACAGCTTACAATAAAATAGCTCGGTTCATCTACACTAATTTTTGCTCAAATCGATGGCGGCACATGACAGAATGGTACACATAGCCTAAGCAAGAAGATTGAGAATAATGCAAAGTGGAAGGCAATACACCAACCATTAATCAACCAAGAATAGTCAAAACATTCAGAGCATGTGTCATACTCATACCAAATGGAGAAAGATTGAAATGAGAAAATGTTTTTCTATGAAGGAACAAAATTAAGACAACATGAATGGATAAAGTAAGAGGATTGGTCCTTTGTGAAGAAGAACTGGGAAGGGAGTACAAATCTAACCTTGGAATGAGGATTGATTATTCCTGTCTATCATCCCAACAAAGCATTCTCTCAACGCTTTCTTTGCAATGTAGTGCGCTAGCACTCTACAATGCAAAAAAAAAAAATCATGAATATATTAGTACGTGAATATATAGATAATATAAACCCATGTATATGCATTAGATACTTGCTAGTGCCTTTGCCACCATCACCAGAATACTTTAATTAGGTTCAGATAGGAAAGTCTTTACTTTGAGTTGTAGCAGTCATCATCTATGCATAGCCCGGTTTTGAAAGCTGAATTTAGAAAGAAAAAAAGGAGAAGATAAAACAACAACCAAAACCGACACACATAATCTTTAGAATAAGATAAGGTTGATTGAATAGTACTCCCTCTGTAAAGAAATATAAGAGCGTTTAGATCACTAAAGTAGTATATACAATGTCAACCGGCTTTTTTATATCTATTCTACAATATGGGTCACAATTCTGACAAGGATCCGAGATAATTGAAAAAAGGAATGCGCGAACAAAAAAGGGAATGCACAAAATTTCACATCAATTTAGAGGAAATACTTAAGAATGATGAGAAAAAAACAATATCTATATAAAGTAGCTCACATTTTTAAGCAGGCAGGCACACCTATTCCACAGTGGTTTAGTTTTAGGGAGCTTATAAAACTAAAACACATAAACTATTTTAAACATGTACTATCTTTGGGAAGCTTTAGGAAGACAGTGTATTAACTAAGAGGCAGGAGTTGTGGATGTTTGAAAAATAACTCCTGATAGAAATATGTGTCTAAACAGATAGGAAATCAAGGTGCTCATGTTACCTTTTGAAGGTAGAAAATCACATGTAAACCAAGAAGTGAGATATAAGGCATCATATGCATTGATGCTTTCTTTTATAGGGCACACTGCCAAAATACTATGGTATAGTGTGTACACAAGTAATGGGCATAAACAATTGATACATGTAGATTATCATGTTATTGCTGTAGAAGTATTAAGTATAAACAACACACACCTTTCGCAAAGAAAAAAGGTATAAACAACCCACACGAAGTTACTGTTTTCTATGTAGTATAACGTCATGCATGGAAACATGAAACTGGTACAGATACAATCATTTAGACCTCTCTCTCTCTCTCTCTCCATCGCTCCCTCCCTCTCTCTCTCTCTCATCATTGGTGATACAACATAAAGAGAAAGGAGAGACTAAAGCGCATGATAGCTAGAGGATATCTACATTTTATCTACATTTTAAATATATACAGAGAGGTAACTATGGATGCCAATGTTAATGCAGCAAGGAATCTAATAGTTTTCCAATGCATATAAGTAGCCTCATCAACATAGTTTCTGAATAGATATATAGAGAGAGAACTTAGTATTATATATTGTTGGAAATATGCCCTAGAGGCAATAATAAATTGGTTATTATTATATTTCCTTGTTCATGATAATCGTTTATTATCCATGCTATAATTGTATTGATTGGAAACTCAAATACATGTGTGGGTACATAGACAACACTGTGTCCCTAGTAAGCCTCTAGTTGACTAGCTCGTTGATCAAAGATGGTTAAGGTTTCCTAGCCATGGACATGAGATGTCATTTGATAACGGGATCACATCATTAGGAGAATGATGTGATGGACAAGACCCAAACTGTAAACGTAGCATTTGATCGTGTCAGTTTATTGCTATTGTTTTCTGCATGTCAAGTATCTGTTCCTTTGACCATGAGATCATGCAACTCACTGACACCGGAGGAATACCTTGTGTGTATCAAACGTCGCAACGTAACTGGGTGACTATAAAGGTGCTCTACAGGTATCTCCGAGGGTGTCTGTTGGGTTGGCATGGATCAAGACTGGGATTTGTTACTCCGTATGACGGAGAGGTATCTCAGGGCCCACTCGGTAATACAACATCACAATGAGCCTTGCAAGCAATGTGACTAAAAGTGTTAGCCACGAGATCTTGTATTACGGAACGAGTAAAGAGACTTGCCGGTAACGAGATTGAACTAGGTATAGTGATACCGACGATCGAATCTCGGGCAAGTAACATACCGAAGAACAAAGGGAACAGCATACGGGATTAACTGAATCCTTGACATAGAGGTTCGACCGATAAAGATCTTCGTAGAATATGTAGGAGCCAATATGGGCATCCAGGTCCCGCTATTGGTTATTGGCCGTAGAGGTGTCTCGGTCATGTCTACATAGTTCTCGAACCCGCAGGGTCTACACACTTAACGTTTGGTGACGATTAGTATAATTGAGTTATTATGTTGGTGACCGAAAGTTGTTCGGAGTCCCGGATAAGATCCCGGACATGACAAGGATCTCCGGAATAGTCCGGAGGTAAAGATTGATATATGTGATAATAGTGTTTTGATCTCTGGAAGGGTTCCGGAGTTCACCGGAAGGGGTTCCGGATGTTTACCGAAGTGTTCGGGTGCAGCAACACTTTATATGAGCCAAAGGGATAAAGCCCACAAGGTATTTGAAAGTGCAAAAGTAGTTTTGCTGCCGCGTAAGCGGTACTACCGCTTGGTGAAGCGGTACTACCGCCCGAGCGGTACTACCGCTTGTGTGAAGCGGTACTACCGCCCAAGCGGTACTACCGCTTGTGTGAAGCGGTACTACCGCTTGTGCGCGGCTGTGCACGGTTCGGCAGGGATCCGAGTTGGACTCTTTCCCTGCGGGCCAAACCGACCTTGTGCGGGCAAAACCGACCCGGAGGAGGCTTTTACTCCAAGTTTAGACCCCAAGGCTCAACATATAAATAGAGGGGCAGGGCTAGCACACGGGACACATCAAGATTTCCCCAAGCCGTGTGCGGCAACCCTAACCCTCTAGTTCCTCCGTCATAATCTCCGTAGTGCTTGGCGAAGCCCTGCAGAGATTGTTCCTCACCATCATCACCACGCCGTCGTGCTGCTGGAACTCAACCACTACTTCACCATCGCTCGCTGGATCGAGGAGGTGAAGGCGTCATCAAGCCGTACGTGTGTTGAACGCGGAGGTGCCGTCCGTTCGGCACTAGATCGGAAGGATCGTGATTGGATCGCGGGACGCTCGGCGATTTGGATCGCGAAGACGTTCGACTACATCAACCGCGTTTATTAACGCTTCCGCTTAGCGATCTACAAGGGTATGTAGATCCACTCTCCCTCTCGTAGATGCTCATCACCATGGATAGATCTTATGTGTGCGTAGGAAAATTTTTGTTTCCCATGCAACGTTCGCCAACATATATGTAACTCATTTTATTGATTAGAGTAGCCATTGTATCAGGCGGTTTTGGATCTTCTGAATCTCAGTTTCTCAACTTTAATAGTTTCAGGATAGAAAGCAAAAAGATTGAAAACCAACTATTTCCTAAAATTACGTATCAAAGAATATCCTATTTCAAATATAGATAAAGTAACATGCAAAAGCAAGCAAATTTAATAAATATGGGAGATTATTTAGTACCACAAGCTGAATGGGGCTCTTGACCAGCATTTTCTTACCATATAAGGAAGCTCATGTCTAGAGCCACAAAAGTGCAAACGTCCAAAGATATAATGTTGCGCGAAAGCAGCTAGGCAAGCTTCCATGGACTACTCGGCGTTTCAAATGTTCAGAGATGAGACATCCAGATTTGGATTGAGCATCAGTATTATCTCAGCCTGCGTAAAATGAATTAAAATGTATGAGAAAGATAAAATACTCCTGAGTTTTAGGAAGCTAAGAACCAATTGATATATTTTTGGGCAAAAAGAAGTGTATAAAATTAGAATAACACGGTGCAGTACCATCTCAATCAATAATTTAAGCTAGGAAGAAAAGAGTACATAATTCAGTCTGGTGTTTTTATTTACATTCACGGTTCATTGACATCAAGTTATCTTCTCTCTTCCTTTGTGTGAGACTGCACCTACATATTTAAGTCAGATTCGTACATGAGCTTTTTTGCGCACATAACTAAACAAAGATCATGCTTTCGCTTTTAAATCCTGACTGGATGCTAGCATTTATTCCATGGTTCCGACATCAGTTAACCAGAAGGGTTGATACAATACAATCCATCGTTGCTGCGGCAGCCGATACAATCAATTTATAATGTAAAATGGACGGATCAAGCACAAAAAGGCCACCAAAATACACATGTGCATACATCCACCACCATTTGGAGAGAAAAAAATTCATACACCACTCTCTGGAAAATTCCTTACTTACCGCAGCTCAGTGGTGACGAACGATCCCGACCTTGGACATCCTCCAACTTAGAGGTGACGAACGACCAACTCGTTGTGGAACCGTCGCTCCCGCCGGCACAGGAGCTTCCACGACTCCATCCCCCTCCTGTAGAGTCGCCGTTCTTCAGCAGGCCCAAGTTGGAGGCTGCCCCATCACCTGAACAAATCATAGGCACCAATAGTAACTGGAAACGGCACTAATGAACGCACTGGTGAATCAGAAGCCATGGAAAGAAATTAGTGAAATCCAAAAGAATAAATCTGGGACTTACAGAAAAACTGACCAAGTATTTTCTAGACAACACCTCAACAAAATTCAAGCACATAATAACAGGAAACTTTGCCTGCTATGTATTTTATTGAAGAAGAAAATCTACACCGGTACCAACCAGAACGTGGGAATGAAACAAAAAACGAAAAAACTGTGTTGGTCGTTGCCATAACTGCAAGTCAATGAATTTTAATATATTCTCTAACTAAAGGGGTACACCACGGTACATGCAATGCAAGCTACAGCCATTATCATCTCTGAATGGTGCTTACTTCACAAAAGGAGTCTATTCACCATTTAGTCATTACAAAGGAGATACAAATCTTATGCGTAAAATAACATGATGGAAAACTAGATGCCAACCGTTTCTGTAATATTCAAACTTACTATACATTCCAAATTGCAAAAGAATTTTTTTAGACAAAAGCCTGCACGATTACCGGCTAGATCTCATATAGAAATTTATTCAGAAGCCTAGAGCGGTGATTACTGAATAGTACTAATGCTAGTGTAGAGAGAACTAACTTGTTGTGAAAAAGCGGAAGAGGCTATGGCCAAGAGTTCGGGGAGCTCAAAGGGTATGGTATCACTGAACATGCTTATTGACCAGGTAAACGCACACGGGCATCATCTCGTGGCCGGCAGCGGCGTGCAGCGCCCTGTAGCCACCGTCCCTGGCGTCCTCCTTGACGCGGCCGTTCCCGCCATCCAACGCGCTCGTGATGCCTGGAACCCCCCCCCCCCCCCCCCGCCCAAATCAGGATCGAGCGCAAAAAAACACTCCCAAATCGGGATCTGGAGGACCTGGACGGGGGTGACGCAGGGCATCGTTGGAGGGGCACGGATGGCCCGGCGGCGAGCTCCGTAACGCGTCCATGGCGGCACTTGTGGAGAGGAACGGCGCACAGTAAAGAGGAGAGAGAGAGATGGGAAAATGAGGAGAAGCGAGAGAGGGAGGCACGGCGGCGGGGTCCTGCTGGCCGTTCCCGACGAGGTCAGGGAGGCGCTCGGGCGAGGGCATAGAGGAACACGCGGCGGCAGCGGCGAAGGAGGAGGGGTTGGGAACCCTAGCCGCGTTGGAGGAAGAGAGAAGGGCGAGGGAGGCGTGGGTGGCGATCGATTGTTTGCGCGGGCTGTCTCCGAGCATACCTGGCCAAATGGGCCGGCCGGCCCGGCACGGCCCGCCCTGAGTTAAACGGGCCAGGCACGGCACGGCCCGACCAGGCACGCTTAGTACACGGGCCGTGCTAGGCCGGCATGCGTGTTGACCTTCAGGGCCAGGCACGGCACTACTATTAAACGGGCCGGCCCATCGGCACGTTTAGCCGTCAGCCCACCTAATTTTTAGCCTATTTCACCTATAAAAAAATTAAAAAATAAAATTAAAAAAACCTAAATGGGCCGTGCCGGGCCGGCACGCGTGCCCAGCCTCCAAGCCCAGGCACGGCCCGATTAATCACGTGTCGGGCCGGCCCACCACGGGCCAGGCACGCGTGCTAACGGGCCGGCCCGCCAGGCACGGCCCATTTGGCCAGGTATGTCTCCGAGCGAAACTGTTCGCATGCGAAACATGATGAAAAAACCGATGGACGAAGGTGTGGGACGAAAAAAAAACCGGACGAAAAAAACCCGGATGAAACGGAGACTACCAAATCCTCCATTAGGAGTAGAGATATGTTGTGTCTTTTGAGTGAGTAGGCGAAGATGGACTATATCGTATGAGTGTGGATACAAAAATCGACTTAAATAAAGCATCTACAACTATGATGGGCTAATTCGGCCCTTAAAAGTGTAACACCCCCCAGTGTCATGCTACAGTGACCTCACACTAATGATGCCATGTCATCATGCCTTTCCATGCCAAATAGCCACTTGTCCAAAATCAAGTTCAAATTCCATTTGAAATGCAAGTCAAATAATTACTTCTTCAGATAATTAAATAAAATAGTTCATAATATTACAAATAATCCCAAAGCAATTATAAAAATAAAACCAACATTATTTGAATTCCCAAATTGACCCTAGCAACCAAAACAGTGGACCAGCAGTAATTTAAATGACCTTTTCAATTTATAATAATATTTAAACTCTACCAAATACTTTGAAACTTTTTGTGCAACACCACAACCTTGTGCCTGAGTTATGAGCCAAGTTTCAAATATAGCAAAATTCATTTGATGGACCAAATAAATGCAAAACAGAGACAAATAGCAGAAACAGAAAATAAAAAGGAAAAGAAAACCTAAGCTACTGTACCTATGGGCTCTAGGTCAGCAGTGACCGGCCCAGCCCACCTACCCCGTCATCCCCAACCCCTCTCTCTCCCCGTGCGTGTCGACCGGGTCGCGCCCGTGGCTGCCGATGGCCACGCGCCGATGATCCCGCGGCTCCGAGGCGTGGATAAGGACCCCTGCGGCGCTCTCTCTCTCTCCCCTGGAACCCTAGCTACCCTCACTTCCCCCTCGCACGCCCTCTCCCTCTCTGATTCCGCTCGTCCGAGCATTGCCGTCGCCGTTGCCTCCTCGTTGCCGCGGCCACCGACCACTCCGAGCTATGCCACCGTGTCCAGGAGATCCGCCGTGGTCGTCTTCGCCTCCTCCGCCACTGGATCGAGGCCGAGGTGCACCAGCGACGCCGCCCGCGTCGATCCCCTTCGTCGGATGCCGCCTCTGCCTCGCCGTTGATCTGCGCCACCGCGACCTCCCCGGCCTCCCTGGGCTGCTCCTCGCCCCCGCTGTGAGCCACCGTGCCGGATGCGCTCCTCCCTTCCCTTCCTAGTCGCCCCTACCTGCATGGGTCGTCGCTGTCGAAGCTCGGTTCCGCCGCCGCGCTCGCTGCCGTTGATGCTGTGCTCCACTCCGAGCACCCCCCGTGTCCCCTGCTTGCCTCATTCGACGCAGCGTCGTGTTCGCGTTCGAACGCGCATCTCCGCCGCTCAAATGGTCGCCGGAGCGACGATCCCGAGCCCCTCCGCCGTCCTCTGTGCCACCGGCGCGCGCGCCGGCGTTTAAACGCCAACGGGACCCATGTGCCAGGTCATTAGCGGCTAATTCCTGCTCTAACAGCCATTGACAGTGGGCCCAGTCTAATTAGGATTAGGATTAATCTGATTAACTGTTAGAATAATTTTGTTAGTTAAATAAGTCACTGACAGCCCGGCCCCACATGCTAATTAGGATAACTAAAATTAATTAAAACCTGTTTAGTCTAAACAGACACTGACTGCTGGGTCCCACTGGACCCAGTTGACCTGTCAACTAGCTCACTGGGCTGGCCCCAGTCAATGATAGGTGGGTCCCGGTTGACCCTGTTGACCAGTCAACTGGTCAACAGTTGACCCGCTGACTCAGCAGCTGGGACCCACTGTCAGCCAAACATGCACTTCTCTGGGTACACTCTCTGTGTACCCATAGCATTTTCCTAATTATTTTCGAAATTAAATTAAATTCCAGAAATTCCAAAAAATGATTAAAACTTTGAAAAATCATAGAAAATAAACTGTAACTCGGATGAAAATAATTTATATATGAAAAATGATCAGAAAAATCAGACGAATCCGAATATGCCATCCACATACCTATCACATGCCTCCAACACTGCAAACATGGAACCTTTCCCTCCGGATCAATATACCGATAAGCACCTGGAGCTGGGAAAATATTCCCGGATATTTTTCCTCTCCGTCTAAAATAATTAGGGAAGCATTAAAGCACATAATCAATCCTTACTGACTTGACATGCATCTGTGTGCATTTGTTTGCCCGTTATTTATTTGTTTCTCCCTCCTCTTTCTTCTCCGGTAGGCCCTGCGACTGCTGCCGATACCCCTGTGATCGACTACGCCACCGACGACCCTTCTTCCCTTTCAGCAGAGCTTCTAGGCAAGCAAAACCCCCTTGATCATTTCTATATCGCCCATTCTTTCTCTCCCATGCTTGCATTAGATTTTGCTACTGTAATTGATTGCTTCTATTCTGATGCATAGCCTGATTTTGTAACCTGCTGTTGGTACTTTACTTGTTAACCTAAATGCTTAGTATAGACTGGTCAGTGATCCACCAATGGCCCCACACCCTTGTCCTTGTTTCCATGCTTTACCACCGGTGACTCGATCAGTGTGATCGATGTACAGAGACCGAACACAGCACCGCACACCCCCTTAGTTGTACGACTCTGCAGGGCTACTATCGAGTGCCGAGGGTGATACCTCCTACCTCACTCCTGATGATATCTCTGTAGCGTAGCTAGTCGGTTGTGGGTTATCGAGGGTGATTCATCTTTCACCACCTCCGACGATGCCTCTGTCGTGCAGCCCCTCAAGTGTGAACCCATCGAGGGTGATTCCTCCAAGTCCACCTTGACGGTTACATCGAGTGGGAATCCATCGAGGGTGATTCCTCGGATTTCCCATGATATTATGGACACACGGGTACTTTGACCTTCACCTCAGACCATTGTTAAAGACGGGTCGGCTCCAAGAGCACCCGCGAGATAATGTTGAAGTCGGGCCGACCCAAAGGGTACCCGCGAGAGAGTCCTGTGGCGACTGGCTATTAGCGGTACCACCCAGGATGTGGTGGTAGCGCGGGACTTGTCCCGACAGCCGACATGGAACTTACACTGTAGTCGGAGCGACAGGGCAGGCGGAGACTACCTAAGAGAGAGGTGGGCCTAGTCCCTGGTTGTGGTCCGCGAGATACCTAGTCGGAACGGCCAAAGCACTGGTCGTCTCCGCGAGCTCCTAATAATTCACTAACGGATTTGGGTATTTGATCTGAGTTGGCCACTGGCCTATACGCACTACCACCACGCTGGATAATGGTTTAATGGGGCCCTCGGCGCCGTATGTATCAGCCGAAAGCTCTGTCAGACGTCCAGTTCAGCATTGTGGCTGGACCGGATCGCGCCATCCAGGCAGAGGTGGCGCTGGAATCCACCTGCGCACAATGACCCGGAGTGCAAAGGGCGATGGTCCCAAGACCCCTGAGCACTTAGGATGTAGACCGGCGGGGACCTCTCTGCGGAGCCTAGGTGGGACTACGTCGTGTCGATCAGCCGAGGCTAGGCATGACCGAGAAAAGTGTGTCTGGCCAGAGTTAATCGAGCGTGTTGGGTAACAGTAGTGCACCCCTGCAGGGAAGTTATCTATTCGAATAGTCGTGTCCATGATAACAGGACGCTCAGTGTAGTATCCCGATCTACTATAACTTGAACTGGATACATGTTACTTTATTAATATGTTAGCTCCGGGATCGCTTTCTCGCAGGGGGTCGAGGAAGGATCTCTGGGCTTTGCTACTACATGCTTATTACTTTATGTTATACTTCTAATCTGCACTCTTCTAATGCTACAAGACGCTTCAAGATGCTAGTCTTCGATAGGCTAGGCCTTTCCCTCTATTCTGGCATTTCTGCAGTCTAGTCCACAGATACAACCCTTCCCTTTGATACTGATGCATACTTAGCATAGATCTGATGTAAGTCTTGCGAGTACTTTGGATGAGTACTCACGGTTGTTTTGCTACCTCTTTTTCCCTATACCCGATTGTTGCGATCAGATGACAGAGCCTCGGAGCTAGCTGACCCCGTCGACGACTACTACTACCCCGACGGAGCTTACTACTACATGGAGACCGACGACCAGGAGTAGTTTAGGAGGCTCCCAGGCAGGAGGTCTGCGCCTTTTCGATCTAGTGGTCGTTGATTTGCTCAGCCTTCTTAAGGCAACATTTGTCTATTTATATCTGTACTCAGATACTAATGCTTCCGCTGACTCTTGTGTAACTCGAGCTTATGTATTCGAGCCCTCGAGGCCCCTGGCTTGTAATATAAAGCTTGTATTATTTTATTTTGTGTCTAGAGTTGTGTTGTGATATCTTTCCGTGAGTGCTTGGGCTTGATCGTGCGCATTTACGTGTATGATTAGTGCACGGTCGAGTTGGGGGCGTCACAATAAGTCTGCGGACGCGTCCGGGCACTGACCGGCACGTCCGCTTCGACTCCCTATATCTTTGCGCATCCAACTAATCTTGTAGAATTTGACCTCCTACTTCAGACATTTCCTCGAACAGATCGCGTGCAACACCGCCAGAGCACGACCAGGTGCCGCGACAACCACACGGACAATGTGCGCGCGTCGCAGCAGCCCTGGACGCCCGCACACAGCGGCCAGCACGCAGATTCGGGCGCAGCGACCAGGCGGCTAGCACGCGGCTACGGACGCGACCAGACAGCCAGCACGCGCGATGGCATGCGCACGGAGCTGCAACACGAGCCTACGCTATGCAAGCCAACTCCGGTCGCGAGCGTGCGGGGTACGCATGAGGTCCACGGCAGAGATGGCGAGGGCGACGGCGGCGGCAGAGGTCACGTTAGCGGCGTTGAGCTGTTGGTCATTCAGGATGGGAATGGGCCGGGTCGGCCCATCGGGACGCTGACCCAACCCAAAAATTTGAGGCCAATTGGTCATGTGGGTCGGTTTCAAATGAGATCTGGGTCAATAGAACCGGCACCGGGTGACCCACCTTATAGTCTTATATCTCACAACAACTGCAATCTGCATCGTGTCGGCATTGTCGTAGGATCCGATTTTGCGACGCCACAACAACTGCAATCTGCATCGTGTCGGCGTTGTCGTAGGATCCAATTTTGCGACGCAGTGTGTCGTATAATTTTGAGCGAACGCTCGCGTATATGAACAGCAAAATTGTCTTGATATGTTTTGACAAGATGCACACATCCACAAGCAGACGGTTTGATTTTTTCTATTAATCATGTATTAGAAATCTTATTAATTTTTATACTAGTCGGATTCCCTTCTATTAAACTGAGCCTAATTTTAACATCTCATTTGTCCACAAGACAATGTAAAGCAAGAATTTGGGTCGACCCGAAATATCTATCGGGCCAACAAGGCCACTAATTATTCTTTATATGGGTTGACTCGTGGCCTCTCAAATTGGCCTTGGGGCCACAAGGGCCGGGACCAAGTCCAGGTCCGGGCCGGCTCATTCCCATCCTGACTGGTCATCAGTAAGGCCGCTCTCTTTCTCGCCCGACGACGACGACGATGACACGCGTATGTAGATGACCCCGGCGTCAGCCGCCTCCTTCGACCGCGTCATGGCCGACAGACGTACTATCCATCCGACGATAGAGAGACGAGAGAGGAAGGAGGATTGAATGGTTGCAGGTGGGGTTGAGTGGGCTGGGACCTCCTATTTGGCGATTTACGCACCAAATAGGGAGGAAACACACACCCGCCGCTCCCCAAGCAATCGTTTTTGGGCCAGCCCATGTGGGTGGTGGAATGCCCCTGTTTCAATTTTTTTTGCCTTTTGTTTTATCTTTTTGTTTTTGTTTTGTTCTTCTTTAAAATAATCCGGGATTTGAAACAGTTCCCAATTTCAAAAAATAGCAAAATTTGGAAAAAATATTTGAGAAATAAAATAATGTTCATGAATTCATAAAATGTTCTCAATTTTAGAAAATGTTTGGGAAATAATAAAATGTTTGTGGATTCAAATAATGTTCATGATTTTGAATAAAATGTTAATGAATATGAAAAATGTTTAGGAAATAATAAAATGTTCACGGATTCAAAAAATGTTCATAATTTGGAAAAAACAACTTTGCATATTCAAAGAATGTTCATGATTTTGAAAGAATGTTCTGGGAAATGAAACAATGTTCGCGTATTTAAAATGTTCATGAATTTTTAATAAATGTTCACGAAGTTTTTAAAAAACATTAACAAAAAACAACACATGTACATGAATTTCAAAAATTGTTCCCAACTTTCAAAAAGAAGTTCACGAATTAGAAAAATGTTCGCTGATTCAAAAAATGTCAATGAATTTTAAAAATATTCATGCATTTCAAAAATGTTTTTATTAGAAACAAAAAGTATTCTTGAGTTTCTAAAAGTGTTCCCAAAATTCAAAATTTGTTCCCCGATTCGAAAAAATATTCACAAGTTTCAAATAAATGTTCACAATTTTTAAAAATGATCAATTTGTAAATGATGTTCATGATTTCAATAAATGTTCATGAATTCAAACAAATATTCTCAAATTTTAGAAAAAATCATGATTTCCAAAAATGTTCAAGATTTCAAAAAAATGTTAATGAATTTGAAAGATGCTCCTGAAATGAAAAGGACAAAGAAAAAAGAAAATAAACTAAAGAAAAAGTGAAAAAGAAAAGTGAAAAGAGAAAACAAACATGAAAAATAATAAAAACAAGAAATGAAAATGAGAAAGAAAATTGAAAGAAAAAAAAGAAAATTAAAAGGACCATACGAAAAAGGGAAAAGAAAGAAAAACTAAAAAAACAGAGAAAAAGGAAAATACTGGTTCAGCGAAGGTTTTAGTTCCTTCTCAAAACCGAAGGAGAAAAACTAGACTCGGCTAACCCATACGCTAGATAGGCGCGCGAGTGGGTATGCGCTAGGTCGCTATACAGTGACCTACACGCCAAATAGGAACCACCGAGTGGACTGGCTATGACGTGGAGTGCGCCCTCATATTGGTCCCATATACGGGCTAGGTTTGAGGAGTGCTGGCAAGTGGGGGGTTCGGCTGGGTCACTTTATTCTGACCAGACACTGACAGGGGTTGACGGTCCGAACGTTTAGGGAGGGAATGCACGGTCCGGCTGTAGATGCTCTTAGAGTCTCTAGGTGCGCGCCTAGTCGTGCCAAGGTGGACAACCAGAGAACAAAAAGGATAAAAGGATGTCGACGGGATGCGGTGATTGGGTGAGTAGGGACTACAAAATCATCGTGCAACACATCAAGTTTTATCTCCCAGAATTAATTGGGTTGACATTTTGCTATTTGGAACTGAAAAAACTACACACTCATAATAGTAATTCTGGGAGAACAAGAATAAAATCATCAAATTTCCAGGATAACATGGAAATAATTTCAATGGTAACTTAAGTTAATTACAAAAAAATGTAACTTTGGTACCTCAAAACTATAAATAATAAAGACTGAAAATAGTAATTCTTCCATAAAAAGAATGAACCATAAAAAATGCATAAATTCAGGGCGTAAATAGTAAAAATCGCAAACATAGACATACCCCAAAAGAATTCCGGAGACAAATAAATGGCTTGAAGGGAAATGATACGACCCGATATACAAAAACCCAACATACAAAAAAATAGAAAATTGAGTGAAGGTGAAATGATATAGCCATCACGGTAAGCAATCGAACGTCCTGAAATTCGAATAAAGGTGTCAAAATCAGTCAACTAAAAATTCAACATGAATCATAGCAGGAGATCGGAGGCCAAGAAATTCGAGTGAAAGCAAATTGAACTCACTTCACATCGACAACAAATCTCTCGTCTTCTTCCCATTGAGCTTTGGCAGACGAATCCCCAACTCAATCACTAAGTTGTAGACCTTGAGTTGTCTTCCAGTCTTCACAAACTTCCAAAGCAAAACTACAAGCCTGGAAGCTTCTGCGATACCCCAACCATCTAGGGTTCTCCATAAACATAAGAGTAACAAGTAACACAAAGACCTCAAGGGAGATTCAAGATTGACTTGGTGGAATCACAAATCTAGGTTCCACTTTATTTCCCTCAAGCAAATCAAAGTTTGTTGGTTGTGGAGGAAAAAAATGAGAGCTTGTAGTGGTCAACATTGGTGGAGCATGAAGATCTGGTCGACATCCACCATTACCGAGCATGATATAATATTAATGCATTAGTTGCCTTAGTAGTGAGTGTGACATGACATTGAGCAATTAAACAAAACTCGTTTCACTATATTTGTGTGTGTGCGCGCGCGCGTGCATCCATGTGCATGTGTGTGCATGCGCACACGCACATGTATTGGGTGTGACATGACATAGAAACATGTACTCCCTCCATTCCTAAATATAAGTCTTTGTAGATATTTCACTATGAACCACATACGGATATATATAGATGCATTTTAGAGTGTAGATTCACTCATTTTGCTCCGTATGTAGTCCATAGTGAAATCTCTACAAAGACTTATATTTAGGAACGGAGGGAGTATGAGATATGTGCAAGATAAATCATCGAGATATATGAGTAAACAAGTGATATAACTAATCAACATGATCAAATTTAGATCCATAGTGTAAACATAAACTAAGCATCGCATAGACTCACTTAGAATCCTTTGCTGGTGTGGATGTGCCCAAGAGCAATCTGCTCTACTCTCAAAGTCTCATAGAATAAATATTTAGGTTTCAAGAGGATAGAGTGTTTAAAACATAAGAGTTTTAATACGATTTGAAAGCTGGATCTAGAATCAGACGGTACAAACCCAATTGCACAGTTGGAATGCTACAAAGGCGAAAGGTGGCAACTTTCTCCACACTTGTAGAGCTCGAACCAACCCTTCTTGGAGATTCTGAATGAGCTCTTTTATGGTATACTAAGCTCTTCTGAATGAGTCTTCGGACGAAAGATAACCCTCGGAGGGGCGAAATGAAACATGCTCAAAACGTGTGTAAATGTGCCATAAAAACTCGGAGGCTTGAAATGAACATCACTTAGAAGGTCTGATCGAAAGTTGGTTTTGTATAGTTGACAAGTCTTGGCTCTGGAGGTTCCGACCACTCAACATTCAGAGGGTCCAAACTATAGTGAGCCTTCGGGATTTCGCAGCCGATCATTTTTTTTAATGTTCATAATGGAACGACTCGAAGTATCCGAACTGGTCATTAGAAATCTCTACTACTTAAAAAGAACGTAAGGTTCCCATTTCACCTCTCTTTCGTCCAACCTTCCTTATATACGTCACCCTCTTTCCTTCTTATTTTTGATTTTTTTCCTCCCATCTCTGATTTTTCTCCCATACATTCTCCCTAAAATAGAATCAATTGTCTCAAGGACGCGACTAACGTCCGATCAGTCGGTCGTTAGCAACAGATCCGAATGATCGAACCCAGCCTCGCTCCCGCGACCCGCGAACACTAGCCAACTGCTTCGCGAGGCCCACCCACGATAACCCAGCCTCCCTTCGCGAGGCCGAGTGCGCGCAGCGCGTGAGGCCCAAGATCAAGACAGCCCCCTGGCCCACCTTACCTCGCTTGTGACTTACCACCCAAACCCTTCTTTCTTACCTCCATCGCAAGAAACAGGCACCTGCCCCGATCTGTTCTCCTCCTCTCTCCCTGACGCGCCTCCATCGCCGACGAGCTGCATCCCCCGATCTGATCCACCAAAAACACATCAACCACCATGCCCGAGGACTACTAATCCCCCAATCACAAGGATTTTAGAGAGGGGCAGGTTTACCACATCATCAAGACTAGGGTTACCACATACTATGGCACCAATTACCTAGTTCATCTGAATTTCGCCAGAATCAAGCAAAAAGCAAGGAGGTAACTGATTCAAACTCCTATACAGATGCTGCATTTTCAATTCATACCAAAAAAATCAAGGCAATTCCATGGGATAACAACAAACCAAAAGTTGGGAAAAGATAGCCCTTTTCCTAGCCCACACATCCTACATGTGTGGAATTCCTCCCTCATAATTGAGTCACCATTCAAATCCAGACAGGTTACCATCAATATTGGATTAAGTTGTCTTTTCATAGCCCAAAAGTTGGGAAAAGAGAGCCATTTTCCTAGCCTACACATCCTACATGTGTGCAAATTCATCCCTCATCATTGAGTTACCATTCAAATCCAGATAGGTTACCATCATGATTGCATAAGTTATCTTTTTTCGTAGACTGTTAAAACTACATGTATGAAATTTCTCATTGATAATTGAGTTACCATTCAGATCAATATAGATTACCATAGTGTGTGCACTAAGTTATCAGTATAAAACAAGAACAAAATGAAAAAAAGCATCCTTTAACACTCATTCACCGTAAAAAAATCCTTTTTATTCTGGAAAAAAACCATTAGTGTATGCGAACAACAAACAGGGCACAACAACCCAAAAAAGAAAAAGTTATCATGTTGTTTCAAAAGAAGTTACCAGAAAAACTCTATACCAACACTTATCAGCCCATGGATGCACATAGAACCAGGGCGCTAACACTAAAAAAATACCATGTGTTGATTTACATTGTTGCAATCAGGACTGAATGATAAGAAATCATGTTCATGAAATGAGGTTGTAGATACTATCGCTGTCATGCGCTGGTTACTTCCAATTGACACCTGTTATAAAAATGAAGTAATTAGTGCAAAAAAGAAATAACACTTGTTGTGAAAAAATAATCAATATTGCTTGGAAGTGTGGAATTGATGGATGTGATTATATGCGCTAGCAGGTGCTGCAACACAAAAATGGCGCAAAACAACGGGGCTAATGTGGATATCATGATGAGTGGTGTGGGGACAAACCAACATGGTGAGCATGCACATACAGCAAGCTTTGGTTCTGCCAACATCAACAAAACAGACAAAGGTAACAGTTACCACGCATCAGTGTACAACTACCACATTTTATACACAAAGTTACCATCCAACTTGAATTGCAATTACCATTCATGATGTTTGCAACTACCACATTTACTACATGCAAGTCACCATGCAAAAAGCATTTCATTTACCATGCATCAGTTCACAAAAAAGAAAAAAACCAAAAAAACTTACTACATTACCATGAAACCTGCTACAATTACCACACTCACTGCATAAAAATTATCATGCAATATGCATTACACTTACCATGCGTTCAGTTTACAACTACCATCAGCTTATTGCATGCAAATTACCACACAAACTAACATCTTCAAAAACATTGCAGGTGCAACATCTAGAAGCAAGCCAATGGTCCGAGAGCCAAGCAAAGAACCGACTACTAGTAGCAAAGGGGGGAGAGAAAGCTTCTTTGATGAGTCAGTCAGCGAGCCAGCCGAGTCCAGAAACAGGAGGGGTGAATGCTGATCAGGGAGACATAAACACCGAGGCCTACTCCACGCCGAAGCCTCCTGATGAAACGATGAAGTTTGACACTTATGAGGAAGCTTATGATCACTACAAGCTATATGCGCTCAGGCATGGGTTTGGGATAAGGCTGGAATACAGGAGAACAATAAAGGACGATACTGTAAACAGAGTCCTCTTGGTTTGTGGGAAAAGCGGCAAGCCAAAAAAAACAAGGAGGAGACACAGGATGTGCAGAACCCAAAAGGCATCGTGAAGAAGAGGAAAAGAGGGAAGGTTGTGAGGACATAATGTCCAGCCCACCTTTACATTACGCACACGGATGCGTGGTGGAGAGTCGAACGCTTCAACGACAACCACAACCACCCTCTAATCAGAAAGCCGTCCCTGACAAAGTTCCTATCATCACATAGGAACATTCCCAAGGATGAGCAGGACTTCTTGAAGATACTGCATGGATGCAACATAGAGACATCAAGACAGATGCAACTAATGTCATGGTTCTACGGGTCTCCTAAAGATGTACCATACACGACAAAGGACATCGCAAACCAGCAAGCTAAATTCCGCATGGAGTACCGCCACGCTGATGTGGGAAGCACAATCTCATACTTCCAAGATATGAAGGCACAAGATCCAGATTTCTATTGGAGAATAAAACTTGATGACGAGGACAGAGTGGAAAATTTGTTCTGGATAGATGGTGCGTCACGCAGGGCATATGCTAGGTACAATGACGTTGTGTCATTCGACACAACATACATGACAAACATGTACAAGATGCCATGTGCGCCCTTCATTGGCATTAATAACCATGGGCAGTCAATCTAGTTTGGTTGTGGATTTGTTCGAAATGAACTATCTGCAAACTTTGTGTGGCTGTTTAATGCATTCTTGCATGCAATGGGTGGAGTTGCGCCAAAGAACATAATAACAGATCAAGATTTTGCGATGAGGAGTGCTATTGCTGACGTGTTCATCGGGATAGTACACAGGAATTGCCGCTGGCATATAATGAAAAAGGCCCAGGAGAAGCTTGGGAAGCTGATGGCTGACGATGAGCCACTGAACAAGGCATTCAAGGATTGTGTTGACAACAGCTTGACTGGTATTTTACTTCCCACCCAAACTACCTTAAACACAAATGAGTTCGCATGCATGGGATCAACAGTTGCCATGTAAGAAAGTGATAAGTTACCAGAGAAGTATAACCAAGTTACCTGCATATTTTTCTGTACTGAACCTATCATGTTTGTTGCACGCATTTTGTTTGTTGCACACACAAAATAACTTTGCATCCCCCACTAGTTGTGATTGAAAGATAATTTTTTTTGTTTGCTAGTTAAAATGATGCTTGAACTACAAACACCGAGGGGTATTCGTTGTGGAAAAAATATCATCCTATGTGCACTGTAGTTACCATGTTGCTTGAACTAAAATAACCAAGTGTTTGTGATAGAATTATCAACAAGAGTGTATTTAAGTTACCAATCTGTTTGAACTAAGGTTACCACCCTTCAAGCCCTGATGTTACCATGTTTCTGTTTTGAATGCAGTTGAAGAGTTTGAACACAAATCGTGGGTGATGATGGAAACGTATGGCCAGACCGACAACGAGCATTTCCATTGGCTGTGGGAAAACAGGGAATGTTGGGTCCCGACATACTACATGCACAATTTTTTTTCCGTTCTTGCAGACCACGGCAAGAAGTGAGGGGTTCAACTCTGTGCTGAAGAAGTATGTCAACCCAAACAACTCACTGGTCGAATTCGCACAACAGTACACTGCGATCCAGGATAAGGTGATGGCTAGCGTGTCGAAAGAGCAGTTGGAAACAGTGTACAATGAAACCAAAATGTACTCAATGAACCCGCTGGAGTTGCAAGTGCGGGGGCTGTACACACATAACATGTTCTGCAAATTCCAGGTGGAGATGAAGGTGAAATCAGCCTACAGATGCGACACATTGCATGATGGTACATTCAAAGTCAGCTCGGTACAGGGAATAATACCAAAATATGGGGACAGGGACTACCATGTGCAAGCAAACATGGGTGAAGGGACATACTCATGTTCTTGCTGCAAGTTTGATCGAGACGGACTACTGTGCGCACACATACTACGAGTGATGGACCAGATTGGGGTGTATGAGATACCTGAAAAGTACATTCTAAAGAGGTGGACTTGGGATCCAGAGGAAGATCTTATTCAACCTGATTTCGAACAGCCAACAGTTAAGAAGTCGATGCCAGAGGAGGGGAAAAGCGTCATGCGATATACGTCAATTCTAAAAGATTTTAAGGAATCAGCCAAAGACGCTTGCCTAACAGATGATGGAACCAGATTGGCAAGAAAACACCTGCATGCTTTCAAGGAGGAGCTTGAAACCATGAAGAAGAGTCAACTTAAAAAAGTAAGAAAGGACAAGGAAGAAGCAAAAGGATCGTTTTAAGGACAACTGGATCCCTGCTCGATTCCCGTGGGTCGGGTGAATGAAGACAACCCCGCCACACAGCAAATAAGTGCCCCTAATGCGCAACAATAGGAGAACCCCGCCACACAGCAAACAAGCGCCCCTAATGCGCAGCAACACGAGAACCCCGCCACACAGCAAACAAGCGTTCCTGTGACGATACATGCTAGCAAAAACAAGCATGCTTTTGTCTTCCAGCCCCCACATCCTGATGCAGCTCAGTCCTTAAACACAAAGTTGATCCTAGACCCACCCAAGACTACAACGAAGGGGCGGCCAAAGTCAAAAAGGAAGCAGTCAGCTTTTGACATTGCGAAGCCAAAGTCACAAAGGAAATGTGGTGTATGCGGGAGCCTGCACCACGACAAACGCACATGCAAATCTCCCCTGCCAAGATAAATGAAGAAGGTGGTTTGAAAAAGGAAGATGGTGGCTACATTCTCTTCATGGACCACATGTTATGAAAATAATGTAATCCCCAGTTATTGTATACCTAGTATGTAATCTATAAGCACCATAATGTGCAAGCTATCAACACCCTTCTATGCCAGTTACCAGCACTGTATGATGAAGTTGTCATGGCTTTGTAATCCAAGATTTTATATCTATATTTCTGTAAGCTATCAGCACCCTGCTATGCCAGTTACCAGCACTGTATGATGAAGTTGTCATGGCTTTGTAATCCAAGAATTTATATCTATATTTATGTAAGCTACCGGCACTGCATTGTGTTCGTTATCAACAAAAATTACGTCTGCTTGGACTTATAAAAAATAGAAGCAAATAATCCCGGTTGTCGACCAAGATGCTGGCAGTTATCAAATAAAATGTGGTACAATTTAAAATGACTGTCAAAAAATTTATCATCTGGTCCATGAATTTATATACTATAGTAAACAACTTGTCAACACTTTGCTGTATGACTTTATCATGACAGATTGATGTAAAGTTATCGGGGCAGTTGGGTAAAAGATATCACAGGTTGACAGTATGAGTTACCAACCATCACATGAAGATATATATGTGATGATGTGCCTCTATTGCAACTAACCGAAGCATAACAACACAGTCGTGACAATTCTCACCTCATGATCCGCTGCCAAACAGATGATAACGCCACTGCGTGCATTTGTTACGATCATGATCTAACCACCTCAATGTCAGAATTTTCCTGAGAGCTGGAATTTGTTCTTGAGTTAAAGCCGGGATATTTTTCCTATCCCACACCTCAAGATACGTGCAGGCGAAAAATCCACAATCAGTGCTGAAAACATTTGTGATGAAAACAAGCCACAATCGGCTTCATTGAGTTTGCGAACAGTCAAAAACAGTTATCAATATATATAGGGAGGTGTAAAAGAGAGTGAAGAGGCCACAACTAACCCATTTTCCTGTTTCAGCACATCAATGTACACAAGTTCATAGTCCTGAATTTGCTTATGCGAGTCCTTGTAAGCAATCAACCAAGCCTTCTTTATAGCGTTCATGTATCTTGTCCCATGCTCGAGAAGAGATGGACTATCTTCTTCGCGCAATGAATCTAGAACTTCGAACCGTTTCGCCCTGAGATTTAGTGACAACACATACCAATGCCCGTCATGTGGACCGTTACCCAACTTTTGCAAAACAGGAAATAACAGCTGCAATTTAAAGGCAGTAAGGTTATCAGGGCAGAAAGAACAAAATTACCAGGGTAAAAAGATGCTGAATTTCACAGGCAAAAGCAACTTTAAAAAAGTTACCGGTGTGCATAAAGAGGTTATCATGACAGAAAGAACAAAATTATCAGGGTAAAAAAATACTAAAGTTAACAGGAAAGCAAAAAAAACTTATCAGGACACTAATTGTAAAGTTACCAAGGAAGTTATACTAGGGTTACTATGTCTTGGAGCAAAAACAACACATAAAAATAGTTAACATATCAGAAAAGAGAAAAAATGTGACAAAAAATCCAGCAAACATAAGATACCTGATCCTGGTGACTAAGAATGTAAAACTGGTCCCGTCGGAAATGCTTCAATACAGACTTAGATTTGAAGTCTCCTATCAACAGATACACGGACAGCAGCCAAGGGAAGATGACCCTTTTTGGGATTTCCATATACTGAAGAATGCGAACATGTAACTCAGCAATGCTGGTTGATAGTTGCCCAATTCCCTTCACACAGTCGGCGAGCTCGCCGAGAGTGACCCACCTCCCATCAATGTCAATAACCCTAATACTACATTACAAAAGAGTTAAAATACATTTCAAAAATGGCATAAAAAATGTTTTATGTTAAAAATGAGGAAAAAAAGGAAAAGTTCATTGTTACCCCTTAATCTTGGAGTTAGAATCAGTTGTATGCTTGATAACTTCATTGTAAACAACCTCTTCCTCATCAGTGGGTGTGAGGGTAGCAAAAGGCGGGAGCAGGTATTTGGACGGGTGGGTAACTGATACGTCTCCAACGTATCTATAATTTATGAAGTATTCATGCCATGTTTATTATAGTTTTGTATGATTTTGGTGCACTTTTGTATGGCTTTTATATGATTTTTATGGACTAACATATTGACCTAGTGCCCAGTGCCAGTTGCTGTTTTCTGCTTGTTTTTGGTTTTCCAGAAAATCCATATCAAATGAAGTCCAAATGCAGCGAAACTTTTTGACGATTTTTTCTGGAACATAAGAGACACTAGAAGCTTCGGGAGGGGGCCAGAAGACAAACAGGGGCCCCACGAGCCACTAGGGCACGCCACCCCCCCAGGCGCGCCCTGGTGCCTCGTGGGCCCCCTATGGCCCCTCTTCGCGTGATTCCAACGCCAAAAATCATATATATTCAGAAACCCCCGAAAGTTAACCTAATTGAGTTTTTACGCCGCCGCAAGCCTCTGTACCAAGGAGATCCCATCTGGAGCCCTTTTCCGGCACCCTGCCGGAGGGGAGAATCATCACCGGAAGCCATCTTCATCATCCAGGCGGTCTCCATGATGGGGAGGGAGTAGTCCACCCTCGGGGCTGAGGGTTGTACCAGTAGCTATGTGTTTTATCTTTCTCTCTCATGTTCTTGATTTGGCACGATCTTGATGTACCGCGAGCTTTGTTAATATAGTTGGATCATATGGTGTTTCCTCCCTCTCTATCCTTGTTGTGATGAATCGAATCTTTTCCCTTTGAGGTTTTGTTATTGTCGGATTGAATATTTTAGATTTGAGAACACTTGATGTATGTCTTGCATATGAATACCCATGGTGACAATGGGGTATTATATTGATTCACTTGATATATGTTTTGGCACTCAACTCGCGGATTCTCGAGGTGACATTGGGGTAATCTATGCATAGGGGTTGATGCACGTTTTCATTATCTTTTCTCCGGTAGAAACTTTGGGGTGCTCCTTGGAGTTCTTTGTGTGGATTGAATATTATGATTATGAAGTTGTTTGATGCATATCGTATAATCAACTCATGGATACTTGTGGTGACATTGGAGTATCTAGGTGACATTAGAGTTGGTTGATGTGTATCATATGGTGTTATTTTAGTACGAACTCTAGGGCTGTTTGTGACACTTATAGGAATAGCTCAATAGATCGATCAGAAAGGATAACTTTGAGGTGGTTTCGTACCCTACTAACAATTTCTATCTTATGTTCTCCGCTAATAGGAACTTGGGAGTGATTCTTTATCGCACGTTGAGGGATGGTTATATGATCCAATTATGTTAGCATTGTTGAGAGATTGCACTAGTGAAAGTATGAACCCTAGGCCTTGTTTTCAAGCATTGCAATACCGTTTGTGCTCACTTTTGTTACTTGCTACCTTGCTGTTTTTATATTTTCAGATTACAAAAACCTATATCTACTATCCATACTACACTTTTATCACCATCTCTTCGCCGAACTAGTGCACCTATACAATTTACCATTGTATTGGATGTGTTGGGGACACAAGAGATTTCTTGTATTTGGTTGCAGGGTTGTTTGAGAGATACCATCTTCAACCTACGCCTCCCATGGATTGATAAACCTTAGGTCATCCACTTGAGGGAAAATTGCTACTGTCCTACAAAACTCTGCGCTTGGAGGCCCAACACGAGTCTACAAGAATAAGTTGTGTAGTAGACATCAAGCTCTTTTCTGGCGCCGTTGCCGGGGAGATGAGTGCTTGAAGGTATATCTTTAGATCTTGCAATCTAATCTTTTAGTTTCTTGTTTATCACTAGTTTGGTTTATAAAAAGAAAACTACAAAAAAATGGAATTGAGGTTGCCTCATATTATTCGTCTTTATCATGTCTTCCTTGAAAATAAGGATTCCGATAATTTTGCCCAATTGATAGAAGAATTCAATAAAATGTTTGGCATAAAATCTTTGAATTATGAGCATGATTGCAATGTTGTTAGTATGAATTCTTTGATTATCCATGATGCTAATGATATGCAAAGCCATAAGCTTGGGGATGCTACGTTTGATGAAGATGATATTTTTAGTCCCCCAAGTTTTGATGTGCAAATTTGTTATGATGGTTTCATGCCTCCTATTTATGATGATTATATTGATGAAAGTGGATTTGAAGAGGTCATGAATTTATTTAGTGATGATTCCACTATTTTGGAAGAGGTTTCCATTGATTATGACAACAAAGTTGCTATATATGATGATTATTGTGATGACATGTATGCTATAAAGAATAATGATAACTATGAAACTTGTTATCATGATTTTAATTTTCAATTGGATTATGCCAATCAAGTATCTCATGATAGTTATTTTGTTGAGTTTGCTCCCACTATTATGAATGAGAATAAATTTGCTTATGTGGAGAGTAATAAATCTTCTATGCGTGTGCATCATGAAAAGAGTGTTGTATGTGATAGTTATATTGTTGAATTTATTCATGATGCTACTGAAAATTATTATGAGAGAGGAACTTATGATTATAGGTATCTCAATAATATCAAGTTTCCTCTCTATGTGTTGAAAGTTTTGAAGTTGCACTTGTTTTGCCTTCCTATGCTAGTTGATTCTTGTTACCATAAATTGTTTGCTCACAAAATCCCTATGCATAGGAAGTGGGTTAGGCTTAAATGTGTTTGATATATTTCTCATGATGCTCCCTTTATGTTTCAATTCTTTACTTCTATGTGAGCATCATTCAAAATTATCATGCCTAGCTAAAAGGCTTTAAAGAAAAGCGCTTGTTGGGAGGCAACCCAATATGTATCCTTTCTGTTTTAGTGTGTTCACATGATTAAGCTACTGTATTAATCATGTTTTATATGTTTTATTTCAAAAAAAGTGCCAAGTAAAACCTTTGGGATAGTGTGGATACTTGTTGATTCAATTCTGTGCAAAAACAGAAACTTTTGCCTCCAGTGTTTAATTTCCCAGATTTTACTGGAGCGTCCAAAAATTCTGAAAATTTTAAAAAGTATTTATTTGCAAATTTTTGACGTTGTCCTAATTTTTCAGAATTTTTAGAGTTCCAGAAGTATGGTAGTTGCTCAGATCATTACAGACTGTTCTGTTTTTGATAGATTCTGTTTTCAATGCATAGTTTACTTGTTTTAATGTTTCCATAGCTTACATTATGAGATATAAATTGTGTAAATGATATAATACAGTAGGAATTATATGGGAACAATTGTGAATCTTGTCTTGGACAGTACCTAAGTGATGGTTTATTCTTTATCATACTAACCGTTCTCACGAAGCTCCGTTAAGTTTTGTGTGATTGAAGTTTTCAAGCTTTGGGTGAGATGACGATGGATGAACGAATAAGGAATAGCAAGACCCTAAGCTTGGGGATTCCCAAGGCACCCCAAGGTAATATTCAAGGAAGACCCAAGCGTTTAAGCTTGGGGATGCCCCGGAAGGCATCCCCTCTTTCGTCTTAATCCATCGGTAACCTTACTCGGAGCTATATTTTTATTCATCACATGATATGTGTTTTGCTTGGAGCATCATTTTATTTTGTTTGTGTTCGCTTGCTGTTACTTAGAGTCATGTTTTGTATCTTTTACTTCAATAAAAATGTCAAGTATAGCCTTTACCATGCTTATTTTGCAAGTTCATGAGTTGCTGTTTCAAAACAGAAAGTATGCTGCTATTGATTAAATTGCCCAGAAATGTCAGAATGTGATAAAATCTTGAAATTTTGACACAGTGAACGTTGATAAATTATTTCTAGTGTGGTAAATTTTCAGAATTTTTTGAGTTATCTAAGTATGGATTCTTAATTATCCTTTACAGACTGTTCTGTTTTGGCAGATTGCTGTTATAGTTGCATTGTTTGCATATGTTTGTGTGTTTAATATTTCTATTTGAGGATAGGAGTATTAAATATGAAGAGGCATTTAGTATGCAATGTTTAATTATAATTTTAGTGATTTGCTACAGTAGATAATGTCGAGGTTTTGAGTGGATTTATACTAACATATCTCACAAGTTCTTGTCAAGTTTTGTGTGGATGAAATTTTTGAAACTTAGGGAAACTATTATATGAGAAGAATTAACGAGACACAAGAGTTCAAGCTTGGGGATGCCCAAGGCTCCCCAAGTTAATATTCCAAGAAGTATCAAGCATTCAAGCTTGGGGATGCCCCGGTAGGCATCCCATCACTTTTCTGCATCAACTATCGGTTAGTCTCGATTGAACCCAAGTTTTTACTTGTTCACATAAATGTGTGCTATACTTGGTTGTGTCTTTGTTTTGCTTGCTGTTTGAATAAAATATCAAGATCTGAAACTTTTTAAATGAGAGAGAGTCCTCACATAGCTACCTATTTACTACTCATTTGGTCTTCACTTATATCTTTTTGGAGTAGTTTGTCATTTACTCTTGTGCTTCACTTATATCCTATGAGTAAATTATTGAAATGAATTGAATATCATAAAGTTGAAATTTATATGCTTCATATGCTTGTCCCATGGGGAGTAGTGACTTCACATACAAGAAGTATAAGTGGTAAAATTTATTGAAAGTTAACAAACATAGCATTGGTCACTTGAAAAATTCATGAAAGAATTTTGAAGGAAGAGAAATTTCACATATAAATATACTATCTTGGACATCTTCTATGATTGTGAGCCCCCATTAATTATTTTCAAGCTTGATCAAGTAGTTGACGTTGGACAAGGAAGACAACGTAATGAGTTATGTTTGTTTATATTCACATAGAAGTTATATTGTCATGGATCCTCTAACATGTGGTGCTTGCTTAGGATCTTTTGCTAGCCAAAAATTCGTACCAAGTAGAGATACTACTTGTGCATCCAAAAACCCTTAAACCCAATTTCTAGCCATGAGAGTCCACTATATCTACCTATGGATTGAATAAGATCCTTCAAGTAAGTTGTCATCGGTGCAAAAAGCAATAAAAATTGCTCCTAAAATATGTATGATCTTTTATTGCAAGGGAAAATAAGCGTTGTACGAACTTGTGATGGTAAAGAAATAAAAGCGACGGACTGCATAATAAAGGTTGCTATCACAAGGGGCAATATAACGTGACGTTCCTTTGCATTAAGGGCTTGTGCATCCAACAACAAAAAGCGCATGACAACCTCTGCTTCCCTCTGTGAAGGGCCTATCTTTTACTTTTCTGTATTTACTTTTATGTATTTACTTTTATGCAAGAGTCATTAATGTTCATCCCTATTCCGCTTTATTTATTCTTTAGTTGGCAAGCATTATGTGGTAGGGAAAGATCCAGGCACATATATCCAGTTGAATATAGGTGATCATGAGTTATTATTATTGACATTATCCCTGAGATAAATAAGTTGGGAGGGGAAACATTAAGCCCCTATCTTCCTATGTGTTTGACTGAAATGGTTTGTTCTAAAAATATGCTTTGAGTGTCAGCAATCATGGAAGACTAAATGATGGTTGAGTATGTGGAATTTGCTAAATCAAAGCTCTTACATAGACCCTTCCTGAAAATAAGATGAATTACAATTGTTTGATGACTGAGAACATAGTTTGTTAGTTTTCAAGAAAGTTTACGGCCTATACTTTAAACATGTGAATAGCTTGCTACTTGATCATGGGAAGTTTTATGAGATGAGCTACTGATTATGATATATATTGATGCTAGAAAAAGTGATTGAAATTATCATTGATCAAACTTATGCACTATGCTAGCATTCACACTTCATAAATTATTTTTTTATCATTTACCTACTCGAGGACGAGCAGGAATTAAGCTTGGGGATGCTGATACGTCTCCAACGTATCTATAATTTATAAAGTATTCATGCCATGTTTATTATAGTTTTGTATGATTTTGGTGCACTTTTGCATGGCTTTTATATGATTTTTATGGACTAACATATTGACCTAGTGCCCAGTGCCAGTTGCTGTTTTCTGCTTGTTTTTGGTTTTCCAGAAAATCCATATCAAATGAAGTCCAAATGCAGCGAAACTTTTTGACGATTTTTTTTGAAACATAAGAGACACTAGAAGCTTCGGGAGGGGGCCAGAAGACCCACAGGGGCCCCACGAGCCACCAGGGCGCGCCACCCCCTCAGGCGCGCCCTGGTGCCTCGTGGGCCCCCTGTGGCCCCTCTTCGCGTGATTCCAATGCCAAAAAATCATATATATTCAGAAACCCCCGAAAGTTAACCTAGATGAGTTTTTACGCCGCCACAAGCCTCTGTACCAATGAGATTCCATCTGGAGCTCTTTTCCGGCACCTTGCCGGAGGGGGGAATCATCACCGGAGGCCATCTTCATCATCCAGGCGGTCTCCATGACGAGGAGGGAGTAGTCCACCCTCGGGGCTGAGGGTTTGTACCAGTAGCTATGTGTTTTATCTCGCTCTCTCGTGTTCTTGATTTGGCACGATCTTGATGTACCGCGAGCTTTGTTAATATAGTTGGATCATATGGTGTTTCCTCCCTCTCTATCCTTGTTGTGATGAATCAAATCTTTTCCCTTTGAGGTTTTGTTATTGTCGGATTGAATATTTTAGATTTGAGAACACTTGATGTATGTCTTGCATATGAATACCCGTGGTGACAATGGGGTATTATATTGATTCACTGGATATATGTTTTGGCACTCAACTCGCGGATTCCCAAGGTGACATTGGGGTAATTTATGCATAGGGGTTGATGCACGTTTTCATTATCTTTTCTCCGATAGAAACTTTGGGGTGCTCCTTGGAGTTCTTTGTGTGGATTGAATATTATGATCATGAAGTTGTTTGATGCATATCGTATAATCAACTCATGGATACTTGTGGTGACATTGGAGTATCTAGGTGACATTAGAGTTGGTTGATGTGTATCATATGGTGTTATTTTAGTACGAACTCTAGGGCTGTTTGTGACACTTATAGGAATAGCTCAATAGATCGATCAGAAAGGATAACTTTGAGGTGGTTTTGTACCCTACAAACAATTTCTATCTTATGTTCTCCGCTAATAGGAACTTGGGAGTGATTCTTTATCGCACGTTGAGGGATGGTTATATGATCCAATTATGTTAGCATTGTTGAGAGATTGCACTAGTGAAAGTATGAACCCTAGGCCTTGTTTTCAAGCATTGCAATACCGTTTGTGCTCACTTTTGTTACTTGCTACCTTGCTGTTTTTATATTTTCAGATTACAAAAACCTATATCTACTATCCATACTACACTTTTATCACCATCTCTTCGCCGAACTAGTGCACCTATACAATTTACCATTGTATTGGGTGTGTTGGGGACACAAGAGATTTCTTGTATTTGGTTGCAGGGTTGTTTGAGAGATACCATCTTCAACATGTGCCTCCCACGGATTGATAAACCTTAGGTCATCCACTTGAGGGAAAATTGCTACTGTCCTACAAAACTCTGCGCTTGGAGGCCCAACACGAGTCTACAAGAATAAGTTGTGTACTAGACATCAGTAACCCTAACTTTCCGAACAAAGGATTTAGGAGTTGCACTGCGTACTAATTGCTCTGTGCGAGGTGGCAATTCTGGTGTAACAAATGTTGGACTTTGAGAATGGTCTGGGAAAAACAAAAAACAAAACTAAGATGTATAGTGCAACAAAGACATGAGTAAGCGAGGTGAAAACATTGAACATAAGTTATCAACAAGTGGATGAAGAACTTATCAAGTGGTGGGGCAGAACTTATTGGCTGTCACATGTTTTGCATGGTTGAAAAAATGAAAAAAGGTATTTATACAGGGGTTGCAATGTTCAGGGAACAGAAAAAATCACCTCCTTGAACATTGGATTTCCCTTTTACTGCTGGATTGTCATGTTCAAACTCTTCCCACCACATGAGAACCTCATCATCGTCAATCTCAACATCATACACTTGAACACGACGATCTTTTGGGATTAGATAAAAAAAAAGGAGAGATGACGACATGAACAAGAGTGATAAGCAAGAATGATATCTTGAAAGAAAGTAGTATAAAAAATGAGTCAATAAAGATATAAGGGTGAAGTTATCAGGCCCACATTACAAAAATTACCAGGTAATGTGAAGGTGGATTACCAGCACAATGGTATGGATTTTTAAGGACATATTAAAAAATGTTAAGCTGCGGGCATACTGAGAAGCAAGTGTAATAATCTGAAAGCATGTAGTAAAAGATGAGCAAAGAACTTTATGGGGTAGAATTGGTAAGGAATATATGTGGGTGGAGTTATCATGTCCATATTACTGAAATTATCATGAAATGAACAGTTGACTTACCAGTATAATGGTAAGGACTTATCAGGATAATAAAAAATGATAAAAATGAGGGGATAATAACAAATTACAAAGCAAAAAGAGTACACAACTACTAGTACTAGTGCAGGCATGTTAGGAAGCATGACAATGTAAGGAAAAGAACTACACGATGATAGGAGATGTATATATCAGGCGCTTACTATAATTAGTAACAGAGAAAAGTGGTCAGTTACCAGGCCCATAGTTAGTGTGATATCAACAGATATCAACATTGACAAAGTTACCAGGGGAGAGAGGTTTGAGTTATCACCAATATGTAAGGTAGGTTACCAGAAGAAATTTTGTATGTTATCATCTCAGCTAGCGTCGTACAATATGACACGGAACACAACAAAATATATTCCATACACACCACACAAGCATAAAAGTTGTTTTACATTCATCCATACACACGAAAGCATAAAAAAGCCAAAAATATATAACAAAAGCACGACCAATAGAAAAACAAAAGGTCTTCACTGACATAATTCCATCAATCACTCTCGCTGCAAAAGCGAAGACGCAAGGTCTTCACTTACCAGAGTTGCGTGGCGCAGCCCAAGCAACCGGTTTGGCGTCGATAGCTTTCCCTCCTTTCTTGCCCTTGATGTCAGCAACACTGGGAGACGCAAGCCCTAGAACCGCGACAGGACCAGTTGCTGGTGTTGGAGGTGGTACTTGAACCGATGCCGTCGCCGCTGATGCTTCTGGTGCTGGAGGAGGTACTTGAACCGACGCCGTCGCCACTGATGCTTCTGGTGCTGGAGGTGCAGCTTGACCCGTAGGAGCCGATGGTGGTGCAGCTTGACCCGTCGGAGATGCTTCAGTCGATGGTGGTACTTGTGGCGTCGCATCAAAAATGGCATCAAGCCCAAGAGAGCAGCTTGGTGGCGTAAAATCACCAGGCGCTATATATACAGCGGCGTGTTCTCTAGCTCCAGGGGTGCTCGACTCTACGACAGGGTCATCTTCAACTCGAACATGAAGATCTTCAACTGGAGCATCGGCTTCCACGCTAGGTGCTGTATCGGATACTTCTACAAATACAGTAACACCAACATTAAACAATTGGAAAAAGGCATCAGAGAAACATAAAATGGACATTGTATATGTTAACATCAGAACAATAACATAAGTTACCAGGGTTGTAAAGAGGCAAGTTATGAACAGAAAATAGACAAGTTACCAACCTGGGGCTGCTTTCTCTTCATTAGCACTTTTGGTCGCCGCAGGATTCTGGACCTCATGCTCTTGACCTTCAGCCATTGCCGTATCACTAGGCACAGAGACTTGGCTAGCTCCCACAACATCTTCAATGACACGAAAGGATGCATCAGAAAAAAGTGAACACAGTGTCAACATAAATCATCACTACTATAGACAAAAAAAAGTAGTGGGAGCCAAAAATAACCTATAGCTTGATCTTCATCAAGTCCCGCAGCGGGAGATGGAATGACTGAACCAACATCTTCAGCTTCAATTACAACAGCCGCGCTGGCAATATCTTCTACAACAGCAGCAATAGTGGCCGCTGCAGCGAGGTGTTCTACAGGGTCAGCAGAAACACCAGCGGAGGTCGCCGCAATAGCATCGGATGCGCCCGAGCTAGCTGCTGCTGCTTCAGCAGAAGCTGACGAACCACCCGTCGCATCAAGTTCTTCAACCACAGACGGAGACGTCGCCGTGGGTGATTCATCAAGATGAATAACTTCTGTTGTCTGCGATGATGTTGTCTGCGATGATGTTGCTCTTAGCCGTGGAGAAGATCTGGTCTTGGTAAATCGCACCTTTTTCACAGTGTTTTTCCATATTGAATGGCTGAAAAAGGGGTACAAATGAGGAGTTGTGAGATTACACATGTTGTTGAACTTAAGTTACCAGATGTTACCAACACAAAGTTATCACATGCTGCAGGTATAAACTACCAGGAAAGTCTTACTACGTTATCAATGTTTAATAATATAAGTTATCAGATGATATGAACAAAAAATACCAGCCTTTTGTTTTCATTAACTTGACACAGAGAATAATTCAGTGCAAAAAAATAAGAATGTACGGGGAAAATGCAAACAAGAAATGGGAATACCTTGTTCCTGATACACTGGGCGAAGCCTTAGCCATAGCAACGTGTTTGCTAGCATCTTGTTTGCTAGGTGCCCTGCATAAAAAAAATTAATCAAAAGTTACAAGCACAAAAAGTTATCAAATGATGTAGGTATAAACTATCAGGAAAAGTCTCACTGAGTTATCGAATGTTCAACAATATAAGTTATCAGATACTACGAACAAAAATTACCAGCCTCTTGTTCCCATTAACGTAACCCAAATTATAATTCAGTGCACATGAGATAGTAGGGGAAATGTAAACAAAATCAGCAAAGTACTACTAAATAGAAAATATAGTAAGAGGCATCAAAGAATGGGAATACATTTTTACTGGTACACTCGACGAAGCCTTAGCCGCAGCATCTTGTTTGCCAGGTGCCCTGCAAAAAAAAGTTAATCGGAACAAAAGAAACGGTGCTAAAAAACTATGAAAGAGCTAATTATCAGGAGGTAACTACTGAAACTACCATACACAAACAACTGGATCTACCATGTAGTATCAGGTACAGCAAAACCATGGAAAAACGAATTCACCTGCGTGGCGCCTGCTTCCGCTGGGTGGATGGTGGGATGGTGACACCAGTGCCCTTTTCAGCCACACGGATACCAAGCTCTTGGACAACAATTTTCTTCATAGATAAATGAATGTCAGCTGCTGACGACACATCTAGTGAAGTTGGTCTTTGCAGTGGTCTTGGCGGAAGAACTGGTGAAGAAGGTCTTGGCGGCACAACTGGTGAAGTTGGATGGGGCGGCACAACCGGTGAAGCTGGACGGGTGGGTGATGGTAGCCTCAGTTTCCTGCGCCTCTGGTAGGCCAAATTTTTCACAAGCTGAGAACCACATCGTTTGACAGAAGATTCGGTGGCCGCCTCAGCTTGCGTGTCTGTCAAATCTCACTGGCTAAGCCTTCCATCACCTGATCCGACTGATGTTGTATGAGAGGTGGCAGTGAGCATGATCTGAGACTCAGTAAGGTTATCATCGCCAGTGCAGACAGGCGTCCCTTCAACATTTGCTGCTCCGCTGTTATGAGCTTCGACAGTTACATTCTCCGGGTGCGGGGTGTCATCACCAGCTGTCCTGCTACCTGTAGCCACATCCGTGGTACCACTGCCTGAAGCACCAAAAGGATCCTTACTACCACGATGAACAAATCGATAATCCATATCATCACCATCATCGTTGTCGTCGGAGTCAGCATCAGAATCAACGTCATCGCCACCCTGGTGCTCATCATTGGGATCTGACTCATTAGCAATATTCTTTCCAGGGCTTTCTGGTCGCCTGCTACGCGATGAGCGAGTGGTCCTTGCCGTAGTACGAGCAGCAGAAGAAAGCACATTCAGTCCAGCGTCTAGCTGACGGGAGGCATCTGAATGGCCTTCATCATCCAAGGAGGTGAATGATTGCACAAGATCACCATGTATGCCGGCCATGGCAGACGTGAAACGACCAACTATCTGAGTAGATTTGGCAAGTTTCTGCTCAATAGAAAAAATGCAAAAAAAGTTAAAAACACAATAAATGATCAGGGATGAAACTTCAGATGGTAAGACAAAAAGTTACAGAGAACACACACATGGAAAAGCACACATGATGTAAGTGACATAAGTTACCATCCAAATGCAACACAAGTTATCAGGAGTTCACAACATAAAATACGATGTAAATAAAAACAATGTACGATGTCATTACAATAAACACATGAATGTACCATGGCATTACAATAAACACATGTAATTACCACATGGTTGCATCAAATTTATCAAGATTTAACAACATAAGTCACCATGAAAATGAAAAACAATTTATGATGGCATAAGTAAACAACATTATTAGATCACAGCAAAAAAGTTATCAAGGCTTTACAATAAGAATCACCACAAGAATGCAACCAAGTTATCAAGCTTTAAAAGAACATATGCTGCCATGAAAATAAAAAACAAATCATGATGGCATAAGTTCACAGCAAAACTTATCAAGGCATTACAAGAAGAATTATCACAAGAGTGCAACAAAGTTATCAGGCTTTAGAGAACATAGGCCACATTGAAAATAAAGAACAAATTCTGATGGCATAAGTAAAGAGCATAAGTTTACAGCAAAGAGTTATCAAAGAAGAATTACCACATGAGTGCAACAAAGTTATTAGGCTATAAAAAAACATAGGATAGCATGAAAAATAACACATAGAATTACGTGCACACCTCCTGACTGCAGCTTGGGGCAGCATGAACACGCATAAATTTATCAAGACCTTGCAGACCACCAAAAAGACAGAAATCCATGCCAAACTCGGGCTTCAACTGGAAAGAAATGAAGTGATAAGTCAGATGAGTAACAACCAAAAAATGAAAAAAAATTACAGTTGCAAACAGTGTATGAACTGAAAACAGAAATAATATAGACAAATTACCGGTAGTTTCCCAAAAGAAATTTTGTCCGCCTGAACATCCTTATTGAGGACACGAGTTATCAGCTCCTTCGTCCAGACATTGATAGGGAAAGGCCCAGCAGGCAATACGATACCGAGACCAGAAAGATCAATCGCGTGAATGTACAATAGCTGATACGAAAGATACAAGCATCAGGATACACACAAACAACAACAGAGAAATATGAAAGATGAAAAATGACAAAAAAGAAAGTAAAGGAAAGCGGCAGCACTTACATTGTAGAAAAGAAGACAACCCTTGGTAGGCTTGCGTTTTAGAAGCGCCTTGTGTAGTTCATCAGCAATGAACTTGGACCAGTTGAGATTTTTAACATCGTCAATGTCCCGCTGCAAGTTGAAAACAAAAGGTGAAGTTCAACAAATAGAACACAAATATGAAAGTTACTGATACATCCATTTTGCATCATGTTTTGCTACTGTTATTTATAGTGTTTTTTTATCAATATAACACTTTGTGAAGCAATTCTAATGCCTTTTCTCTCTTAATATGCAAGATTTACACAAGGAGGGAGAATGCCGGCAGCTGGAATTCTGGACCTGAAAAAGCTATGTCAGAGATACCTATTCTGCACATCTCCAAATGAGCTGAAATTTCACGGAGAATTATTTTGGAATATATAAAAAATATTGGGATCAAAAAGTACCAGAGGGGGCCACCCAGGTGCCCACGAGGCACCAGGGCACGCCACCCCCCAGGCGCGCCCTGGTACCTCGTGGGGCCCCTGGCCCACTTCTGGCCCCCATTTTCTGGTATATAAGTGCATTTACCCTAGAAAAAAATAAAGAGAAGACTTTTGGGACGGTGCGCCGCTTTCTTGAGGCGGAACTTGGGCAGGAGCAATTTTGCTCTCCGGCGGAGAGATTCTGCAGGGGATACTTCCCTCCGGGAGGGGGAAATCGTCACCATCGACATCACAAGCGATCCTCTCATCGTGGGAGGACCAATCTTCACCAGCACCATCTCATCTCAAACCCTAGTTCATCTCTTGTATTCAATCTTTGTCTCAAAACCTCAGATCAGTACCTGCGGGTTGCTAGTAGTGTTGATTACATCTTGTAGTTGATGCTTGTTGGTTTACTTGGTGGAAGATATATGTTCAGATCCAATATGCTATTTGATATCCCTCTGATCATGGACATAATTATGATTTGTGAGTAGTTTCTTTTGTTCTTGAGGACATGGGAGAAGTCTTGTCATAAGTAATCATGTGAATTTGGTATTCGTTCGATATTTTGATGATATGTATGTTGTTGATTCCCTTAGTGGTGTTATGTGAACGTTGACTACATGACACTTCACCATCTTTGGGCCTAAGGGAATGCATTGTGGAGTAGTAATTAGATGATGGGTTGCTAGAGTGACAGAAGCTTAAACCCTAGTTTATGCGCTACTCCGTAAGGGGCTGATTTGGATCCATATGTTTAATGCTATGGTTAGAGTTATCTTAATTCTTCTTTCGTAGTTGCGGATGCTTGCGAGAGGGGGTAATAATAAGTGGGAGGCTTGTCCAAGTAAGGGCAGCACCCAATTACCGGTCCACCTACATATCAAATTATCAAAGTAGCGAACGCGAATCAAACAAACATGATGAAAGTGACTAGATGAAATTCCCGTGTGTCCTCGAGAACGCTTTACTTACTATAAGAGATTGTTCCGGCTTGTCCTTTGCTACAAAAAGGATTGGGCCACCTTGCTGCACTCCTTGTTACTATTGCTACTTGTCACTTGTTACAAATTATCTTGCTATCAAATTACTCGTTACCGATAATTTCAGTGCTTGCAGAAAGTACCTTGCTGAAAACCGCTTGTCATTTCCTTCTACTCCTCGTTGGGTTCGACACTCTTACTTATCGAAAGGACTACGATTGATCCCCTATACTTGTGGGTCATCAAGACTCTTTTCTGGCGCCGTTGCCGGGGAGTGAAGCGCCTTTGGTGAGTGGAATTTGGTAAGGAAACATTTATATTACGTGCTGAAATTTATTGTCACTTGTCACTATGGAAAGTAATCCTATGAGAGGTTTGTTCGGGGTATCTTCACCTCGACCGGAAGCACCAATAGTTGCTCCTCAACCTACTGCACCTACTGAAAATATTTATTTTGAGATTCCTCTGGGTATGATAGAGAAACTGCTAGCTAATCCTTATGCAGGAGATGGAACGGTACTTCCTGATATGCACTTGATATATGTGGATGAAGTTTCTGGATTGTTTAAGCTTGCAGGTTTATCCAGAGATGAAGCTAAGAAGAAAGTATTCCCTTTATCTTTGGAGGGAAAGGCAACTATATGGTATAGGCTATGTGATGATACTGATACATGGGACTGGAACCGATTGAGGCTGGAATTCCACCAGAAATTTTATCCTATGCATTTGGTTCATCATGATCGGAATTATATATATAATTTTTGGCCTCGTGAAGGAGAAAGCATCGCTCAAGCTTGGGGGAGGCTTAAGTACATGATGTACACATGCCCCAACCATGAGCTCTCAAGAAAAATTATTCTAGAAAATTTTTATGCTCGGCTTTCTGATGATAATCGCACTATGCTTGATTCTTCTTCGACTGGTTCCTTTATGAAGAAAACTATTGAATTCAGATGGGATATTCTGGAAAGAATTAAACGCAACTCTGAAGATTGGGAACTCGACAAAGGTAATGAGTCAGGTATAATACTTGAGTTCGATTGTGTTAAATCTTTTAGGACTACCGATACTTTTCATAAGTTTAGCACTAAATATGGACTTGACTCTGAGATAGTAGCTTCCTTTTGTGAATCATTTGCTACTCATGTTGATCTCCCTAAGGAGAAGTGGTTTAAATATCATGCCCTGTTAAAGAAAAGACTGAGGAACCCATTAATGTTAAAGAAGAAACAACTGTTTACCATGTTGATCCAGTTGTACCTACTGCTTATATTGAGAAACCACCTTTTCCTGTTAGGATTAAGGAACATGCTAAAGTTTCAACTGTGGTTAACAAAAGTAATGTTAGAGCACCTAGACCCTCTGAGCAAATTAAAGTTAAACCTAATGTTGCTATGGTTAAAGATCTCTTGGTCGATAATATAGATGGGCATGTTATTTACTTCTGTGATGAAGCTGCTAGAATTGCTAAACTAGATTCTAAAGATAAAAACAGACCTGTGGTAGGCATGCCTGTTGTCTCTGTTAAAATAGGAGATCATTGTTATCATGGCTTATGTGACGTGGGTGCTAGTGTGAGTGCTATTCCGTTTACCTTATATCAAGAAATTATGAATGATATTGCACCTGTTGAAATAGAGGACATTGATGTTACTATTAAGCTTGCAAACAGAGATACCATTACACCACTTGGGATTGTTAGAGATGTTGAAGTCTTGTGTGGGAAAATAAAATACCCTACTAATTTTCTAGTCATTGGTTCTCCACAAGATGATTTTTGTCCCATTATATTTGGTAGACCTTTCTTGAACACTGTTAATGCTAAGATTGATTGCGCTAAAGAAACTGTTACTGTTGATTTTGGTGGTGTGTCTCATGAGTTTAATTTCTCCAAGTTTCGTAGACAACCTCATGATAAAGAATTGCCTAGTAAAGATGAAATTATTGGTCTTGCTTCTATTGCCTTACCTCCTATTGATCCGTTAGAACAATATTTGCTAGAACATGAAAATGATATGCATATGAATGAAAGAAACGAAATAGATAAGATGTTCTTTGATCAACCACCTATCCTTAAACACAATTTGCCTGTTGAAACTCTTGGAGGTCCTCCTCCACCTAAGGGTGATCCTGTATTTGAATTGAAGCAATTGCCTGATACATTGAAATATGCTTATCTGGATGAAAAGAAGATATATCATGTTATTATTAGTGCTAACCTTTCAGCGCACGAAGAAAAGAGATTACTGAAAACTCTGAGGAAGCACCGAGCTACTATTGGACATACTCTTGATGATCTTAAGGGCATTAGTCCTACTCTATGTCAGCACAAAATTAATATGGAGCCTGATGCTAAACCAATTGTCGACCACCAACGACGATTAAATCCCAAGATGAAAGAGGTGGTAAGAACTGAAATACTAAAGCTTCTGGAAGCAGGTATAATCTATCCCGTAGCTGATAGTAGATGTGTAAGTCCCGTTCATTGTGTCCCTAAGAAAGGAGGTATTACCGTTGTTCCTAATGATAAAAATGAACTCATTCCACAAAGAATTGTAACTGGTTATAGGATGGTAATTGATTTTAGAAAATTAAACAAAGCCACTAGAAAAGATCATTACCCCTTACCTTTTATTGATCAAATGTTAGAAAGATTGTCTAAGCATACACACTTTTGCTTTCTAGATGGTTATTCTGGTTTCTCTCAAATACCTGTATCACCTGGAGATCAAGAGAAAACCACCTTTACTTGTCCTTTTGGAACTTATGCTTATAGACGTATGCCTTTTGGTTTATGCAATGCACCTGCTACCTTTCAAAGATGTATGACTGCTATATTCTCTGACTTTTGCGAAAAGATTGTTGAGGTTTTCATGGATGATTTTTCCGTATACGGAACTTCTTTTGATGATTGCTTGAGCAACCTTGATCGAGTTTTGCAGAGATGTGAAGAAACTAATCTTTTCTTGAATTGGGAGAAGTGCCACTTTATGGTGAATGAAGGTATTGTCTTGGGGCATAAAATCTCTGAAAGAGGTATTGAGGTTAATAAAGCTAAGGTTGATGCTATTGAGAAAATGCCATGTCCTAAAAATATTAAAGGTATAAGAAGTTTCCTTGGTCATGCTGGTTTTTATAGGAGATTTATTAAAGACTTCTCTAAAATTTCTAGGCCTCTTACCAATCTCTTGCAAAAAGATGTTCCATTTGTTTTTGATGATGATTGTGTAGAAGCCTTTGAAACACTTAAGAAAGCCTTAACCACTGCACCTATTGTTCAACCACCTGATTGGAACTTACCTTTTGAAATTATGTGTGATACTAGTGATTATGCTGTTGGTGCTGTTCTAGGACAGAGAGTTGATAAGAAATTAAATGTTATCCATTATGCTAGTAAAACTCTAGACAGTGCCCAAAGAAATTATGCTACTACTGAGAAAGAATTTTTAGCAGTTGTGTTTTCATGTGATAAATTCAAATCTTATATTGTTGATTCCAAAGTTACTATTCACACCGATCATGCTGCTAGTAAATATCTTATGGAAAAGAAAGATGCTAAACCTAGACTCATTAGGTTGGTTTTATTGCTACAAGAATTTGACTTACATATCATTGATAGAAAGGGAGTTGAGAATCCCGTAGCAGATAATTTGTCTAGAATGGAAAATGTTCTTGATGACCCACTTCCTATTAATGATGATTTTCCTGATGAACAATTAGTTGTCATAAATGCTTCTCATAATAATCCTTGGTATGCAGACTATGCTAATTATATTGTTGCTAAATTTATACCACCTAGTTTCACATACCAACAAAAGAAAAAGTTTTTCGATGACTTAATACATTACTTTTGGGATGCCCCACATCTTTATAAAGAAGGAGTAGATGGTATTGTTAGACGTTGTATACCTGAGCATGAACAGGAACAAATCCTACGGAAGTGTCATTCCGAGGCTTACGGAGGACACCATGCAGGAGACAGAACTGCACATAAGGTATTACAATCTGGTTTTTATTGGCCTACTCTTTTCAAAGATGCTCGTAAGTTTGTCTTATCTTGTGATGAATATCAAAGAATTCGTAATATTGGTAGACGTCAGGAAATGCCTATGAATTATTCACTCGCTATTGAACCTTTTGGTGTTTGGGGATTTGGTTATATGGGACCTTTTCCTAAATCCAATGGGTACACTCATATTTTAGTTGCTGTTGATTACGTTACTAAGTGGGTAGAAGCTATTCCAACTAGTAGTGCTGATCATAACACTTCTATTAAAATGCTTAAAGAAGTTATTTTCCCGAGGTTCGGAGTCCCTAGATATTTAATGACTGATGCTGGTTCACATTTTATTCATGGTGCTTTCCGTAAGTTGCTTGCTAAATATGATGTCAACCATAGAATTGCATCTCCCTATCACCCCCAGACTAGCGGTCAAGTTGAATTGATTAATAGGGAAATAAAATTAATTTTGCAAAAAACCGTCAATAGATCTAGAAAGAATTGGTCTAAGAAACTTGACGATGCATTATGGGCTTATAGAACTGCTTATAAAAATCCTATGGGTATGTCTCCTCTCCTTATAAAATGGTTTATGGAAAAGCATGTCATTTACCTCTTGAGTTAGAACATAAAGCATATTGGGCAATTAAAGAACGCAATTATGATTTCAAACTTGCTGGTGAAAAGAGGTTATTTGATATTAGCTCATTAGATGAATGGAGAACCCAAGCCTATGAAAATGCCAAATTATTTAAAGAAAAAGTTAAAAGATGGCATGATAGAAGAATTCAAAAATAGGAATTTAAAGTAGGCGAGCAAGTTCTATTGTACAATTCTCGTTTGAGATTCTTTGCAGGAAAACTTCTCTCTAAATGGGAAGGACCTTATATCATCGAAGAAGCTTATCGCTCCGGAGCCATCAAAATAAACAACTCCGAAGGCACTCATCCGAGAGTGGTGAATGGGCAAAGAATTAAGCATTATATTTCAGGTACTCCCATTAATGTTGAAGCTAATATTATTGAAACAATTACACCGGAGGAATACATAAGAGAGACCTTCCAGAACACTCCGGAACCCTGAAAAGGAAGAGGTATGTGATACGGTAAGTAAACCGACTCCAAAAATTCCATAAAAATATTTTTTGTCAGTTTTGGAATATTTAAAAAATTACAAAAATAAGAAACAGCCGGGGGGACCCACCTGGTGCCCACGAGGCACCAGGGCGCGCCACCCCCCAGGCGCGCCCTGGTACCTCATGGGCCCCACATGTGCCTTCCCGACTCCGTTTTTCTTCTGGATTACTTGTTTTGCAAGATAAAAATTCTTTATATATACTTCCAGATGTTTTGACCACCGTATCGCGGAAATCTCCTCTGTTCTTGTTTCGTGCTATTTTTCTGACAGATCTAGATCGCTATGGCTCCACCAAGCTCTTCCAAGGACAAGTTCTACGAGAAGGTCATCAACCCCTACCTTCCGAAGGTGATGAAACACCCTCAAGCCATTGAGATGCGTGAGGGGGTGCTTCACATCCGGGATGTTCAAGGACCCAAGAAGACCGGGAGCGTGGAGTCCAGGCTCGAAGCGGTGGAGCAGGAGATCTTCAAGTGCCAAGGGATGGTGGAACGTGGACTCAGCGCCAACCACTCCATGATCACGGAATTCACCCGTGAGCACAAGGTGGATGGCCAATCGATGGGGGACATCATCTTCAAGCTCAATGAACGCATCAACTATCTCCAAGGCCAAATCTATGATCTTCAAAACCAAAATTTTGAGTATGAGGCAAGATTCAAAGGTATGAGTTTAGCTGCAAGTTTCAGCACTCCGGATACTCGTTCATCTTTTTATGATGGGGAACCTATGCCATGAAGCCGGAGGACCAGCCCACCACTTCATCACCACCGCCATCACTGAAGTAGGAAACTTGAGTACATGGGTATGGGCACTACCCTTGGCTTGTGCCAAGCTTGGGGGAGGTGCCTCAGTATCGTATCACTATCACTTTTATTATCTTTACCTATTTCTAGTTCGATCCTTAGCGATTTCGTGATTTAGTTGAATAAAAGTTTAGTATGATCTACTTTCGAGTGTTAGCTTCGTGATCTATCTATCTATGTAATCGAGTTGAGAGTTATATAATAAAGAGTAGTTTGAGTTTTTGCTTCTTTACTTTCATGTTTTAATGCTAGCAATGAAAATAATGAAAAAGATCGTATGCTAATCTTATGGAAAGTAATGACATTACATAAGGAAAAGTATAAGTGGTAAAATTTATTGGAAGTTAACAAACATAGCATTAGTCAATGATGCAATTCATGAAAAAAATAATAGGGAAGAGAAGATTCACATGCAAATATACTATCTTGGACATCTTTTATGATTGTAAGCCCCCATTAAGTATTTTATGTCAAATTGTTGACGTTGGACAAGGAAGACAACATAATGAGTTATGTTTGTTCATATTCACATAGAAGTTATATTGTTATAGATCCTCCAACATGTGGTGCTTGCCCAATATCTTTTCTAGCCAAAAATCCGCACTAAGTAGAGATACTACTTGTGCATCCAAAACCCTTAAACCCAGTTTCATGTCATGAGAGTCCACTATATCTACCTATGGATTAAATAAGATCCTTCAAGTAAGTTGTCATCGGTGCAAAAAAACAATAAAAATTGCCTCTAAAATATGTCTGAACTTTTATTGTAAGGGAAATAAGCGTTGTACGAACTTGTGATGGTAAAGAAATAAAAGCAACGGACTGCATAATAAAGGTTGCTATCACAAGGGGCAATATAATGTGACGTTCCTTTGCATTAAGAGCTTGTGCATCCAACAACAGAAAGCGCATGACAACCTCTACTTCCCTCTGCGAAGGGCCTAACTTTTACTTTACCGCATTTACTTTTCTGTATTTATTTTTATGCAAGAGTCAATAGTGTTCTCCTCTATTCCTTTTTATTTTTCTCTTTTGCAAGCATCATGTGGTGGGGAAAGATCTAGGCATATATATCCAGTTGGATATGAGTGATCATGAGTTATTATTATTGACATCACCCTTGAGGTGAATAAGTTGGGAGGCGAAATTATAAGCCCCTATCTTTCTATGTGTCTGGCTGAAACTTTTTGCTCCATATATATGTTGTGAGTGTTAGCAATCATAGAAGACTATATGATGGTTGAGTATGTGGACTTGCTAAAAAGCTCCTACATAAGACCCTTCCTGAAAGTATGATGAATTGCAATTGCATTGTTGACTGAGAACACAGTTTGTTAGTTTTCAAGAAAGTTTATGCCTTATACTCCATTGTTGTGATGAATTGTTACTTTCTCATGAGAAGTTTTATGATAATAAATATTGCTGTTATAATAATGATCATGATGCTACTATGTCCGTATTTTGTTTTTATCGACACCTCTCTGTCTAAACATGTGGACATGATTATCGATATCGGCTTTCGCTTGAGGACAAGCGAGGTCTAAGCTTGGGGGAGTTGATACGTCCATTTTGCATCATGTTTTGCTACTGTTATTTATAGTATTTTTGATCAATATAACACTTTGTGGAGCAATTCTAATGCCTTTTCTCTCTTAATATACAAGATTTACACAAGGAGGGAGAATGCCGGCTGCTGGAATTCTGGACCTGAAAAAGCTATGTCAGAGATACCTATTCTGCACATCTCCAAATGAGCTAAAATTTCACGGAGAATTATTTTGAAATATATAAAAAATATTGGGATCAAAAAGTACCAGGGGGGCCACCCAGGTGCCCACGAAGCACCAGGGTGCGCCACCCCCCCAGGCGCGCCCTGGTACCTCGTGGGGCCCCTGGCCCACTTCTGGCCCCCATTTTCTGGTATATAAGTGCATTTGCCCTAGAAAAAAATAAAGAGAAGACTTTTGGGACGGTGCGCCGCCGTCTCGAGGCGGAACTTGGGCAGGAGCAATTTTGCTCTCCGGTGGAGAGATTCTGCCGGGGATACTTCCCTCCGGGAGGGGGAAATCGTCGCCATCAACATCACAAGCGATCCTCTCATCGTGGGAGGACCAATCTTCACCAACATCTTCACCAGCACCATCTCATCTCAAACCCTAGTTCATCTCTTGTATTCAATCCTTGTCTCAAAACCTCAGATTGGTACCTGCGGGTTGCTAGTAGTGTTGATTACATCTTGTAGTTGATGCTTGTTGGTTTACTTGGTGGAAGATATATGTTCAGATCCAATATGCTATTTGATATCCCTTTGATCATGGACATAATTATGATTTGTGAGTAGTTGCTTTTGTTCTTGAGGACATGGGAGAAGTCTTGTCATAAGTAATCATGTGAATTTGGTATTCGTTCGATATTTTGATGATATGTATGTTGTTGATTCCCTTAGTGGTGTTATGTGAACGTCGACTACATGACACTTCACCATCTTTGGGCCTAAGGGAATGCATTGTGGAGTAGTAATTAGATGATGGGTTGCTAGAGTGACAGAAGCTTAAACCCTAGTTTATGCGCTACTCCGTAAGGGGCTGATTTGGATCCATATGTTTAATGCTATGGTTAGAGTTATCTTAATTCTTCTTTCGTAGTTGCGGATGCTTGCGAGAGGGGGTAATAATAAGTGGGAGGCTTGTCCAAGTAAGGGCAGCACCCAATTACCGGTCCACCTACATATCAAATTATCAAAGTAGCGAACGCGAATCAAACAAACATGATGAAAGTGACTAGATGAAATTCCCGTGTGTCCTCGAGAACGCTTTACTTACTATAAGAGATTGTTCCGGCTTGTCCTTTGCTACAAAAAGGATTGGGCCACCTTGCTGCACTCCTTGTTACTATTGCTACTTGTCACTTGTTACAAATTATCTTGCTATCAAATTACTCGTTACTGATAATTTCAGTGCTTGCAGAAAGTACCTTGCTGAAAACCGCTTGTCATTTCCTTCTGCTCCTCGTTGGGTTCGACACTCTTACTTATCGAAAGGACTACGATTGACCCCCTATACTTGTGGGTCATCAGTTACCACATTGACATACAATGAAGTTATCAGCCACACGAAGAAAGAAATGACAGTATTACAGCACCACTTACCAACACAACATACCACCTGGGGCTGACTTTGTTGGAGGTGGTCGGGGCGATGACAGTATTGCCCGCAAGCAAAAGCCACATCCGCTTGAAAGTAATGTCAGTGTTATCATAACCCTTGATGAGATCGACAAGATCAGTCATTTTAGGGGCATATCCGAGATCACCAAACAACTCAAGCCCTAACTCAATATCAGCTTCAGTAGGAAGGTTGTAAGGAACATCCTTCCCTCCACGTGGCACGCCCATAACACGATGCACAGATTCTTCATTAACAGGAAGCCTACCCCGCCCTAGTACGACCACCTCACGGGAATCAGGATCGTACAAGCCGGCAAGCCACACACTGAGACCGTTGAAGAGATGGTCGCACTTGATATTCCGAAGGCTTGTGAAGTCCATCTCATCAATGGCATCCTGCCTGTTTTCAGGCATGTCTTTGCATGCAACCAGAAGCAAACTAGGTGAGGCTCTGTTCCGCGGAGGCGGAGGAGGGCGCTTCGGCTTTTTCGAAGGAACGTCATCAATTCCATCACCATCTCCTTTGCGCTTCCTCGGCATTGTGTCCCTGTCACATACAAAAAAAAGAAGGCAAATGAAACCAATTAGATGACATATGAAAAACTGCTATCCCAAGTAATAACAACAATTATAGACTGGTGTTTGCCAAGGAAAAATACAGCTGATAAACAAAGCACCGTGGTCCATGGTAAGAAATAAAAAGTACCATGCCCCTGATAAATTCAAGCACTATGCACATGATTACAAAAAATATAAAACACAAATGCACTGGATAAAAAACAAAACATCGTTACACCTGATGAACTATAGCCAAAAATGACCCTGGTAAATTAAGCATTATGCACCTGGTAATTCAGGCACAATGCCACTGGTAAGCGCAAAAACAGCATCACTTTGATGATGTACATCAAATTTACCCCTGATAATTTTAGCATTGACCTATGGTAATTAAATCACAATGATGCTGGTAAGCACATAAAATTACCAGACCACTGAAAATTTAAGCATTGTGCTGCAGGTAATTCGAACGCAATGCTACTGGTAAGTACAATACCATGATCATGATAAATTACTGGAACATCAACATTGGTAATACAAAAACACTGAAATCCTGGTAACTCGAGCACTATAACATTATTCAACTAGCGGAAAAATCATGGGGCTGCTGTTCAAAAACACATACATAATTTTAGCCACCTAATATGAATATGCTATTTGCAAGGGAAATATACCACTTGGTAATCAAAGCACGATTGACCCCCCGTAAAGAAATAAAAAGTACCACGCCCCTCATAAATTCAGCACTATTACCATGATTAAAAATCAAAAGCACGAAGCACTGAAAAAACAAGCACCATACATCTGACAACTTATAACACGGTGACCCTGGTAAATCAAGCATTATGCACATGATAATTCAGGCGACATGCTACTGGTAAGCGCAAACAACATCCCTCTGATGATTTATTACCATGATAATTCTAGAAATGTTCCCATGGTAACTCAAGCACAATCGTGCTGGTAGGTACAAAAAGTACCAACCCACTGAAATTTTATGCACAAACAACACCGGTGAAAATAGCAGTGTTACACTTCTGATAATTTGAGCACAATGTCACAGGTAAGTACAATACCATGATCATGATAATTAATAGCACAACAACACTGATAATTCAAGCAATGTAAACCTGGTAATTAGAGCATCATAACCCTAATCAACAACACATCATATATCTGACATAAGAACATCTAGGGGAAAAACATAGGGTTACTGTTCAAATCCACAGCCACTACTGCACAGCCTAATCCACATCCACAAAAATCATCAGAACGAAAACCCGTGGCCAAATCCGCCAGAGAATCAACCAACGGCGCTCCGCCACGAAAATCTATCCACCACCCACCCGCCGACCAAATTCGCACAAAATGAACCAAAATCCGAACATACATCTCGAAGTAAAACTAGAAGGTAACCTAATCTAACCTAATAGCAACATCAACCGGCCAAATTCGGAGGGGACAACCACTAAATCCGCGGCGGAACAGAGGGGCGAAGCAACAGGAAAACAGAGGGGATGGGGAATGCGTTCCTCACCGCCGAATTAGAAGTCGTTCGCCGAGTACCGGACCGCGCCGCCGCCCGCAAACGTCGCGGACGAGGGAGAGGAGAGGGAGATGAATGTCGAATGGCAACCGCAGTGCGCGAGAGGGGAGAAGTAATGCGGGCGAAGGAGAAGAGGGGGAGTAGAGTTCGTGCGCATTGGGCGAGAGAGGCGGTTTCGATCTGGCCCACCTGTCATCGACGCCAGAAACCGTAACGGCTATAGGCACGCCCTCCGCGACGCGCGCTTCGCTCGCACTGAACCACCAACACAACGCGAACCGTTCGATTCGAAACGTGCGGCATCCGAATCGTTCGGATCTGTCGCAGAATTCCGACCAGTCGGATTTTAGCTTTCTCGTTGTCTCAAATTTTATTAACTTACCAAAATAAAAACATATTTTGTTTCGCAAGTTATTAAATTCTTACCAAATAAGTGCTTAACAATAAAATGGCAGGTAAATCATGGCGATTGCATGCGAAAATTTGCTAAGATTTGCGCATCAATATAATAATAGACGTGCAGTCATGAGCTAATCTACTAAAATGTTTAATACTCCCGTTGCAACGCACGGGCAATTGTCTAGTTTAGAAAAACATAACTAGCTTGGAGGTCCCGGACAGAAGTCACTCTGAGAGGAACCGAACCTGAGCAAGGAGCTTCTGTAGCATCACGAATACCTACATGGTCCTGCATGAGATGTGATTGTGCATTCATAGCATCAATGTATACGTACTTCTGGAGTTGTGACGAATGTTTTATTCAAACTTAGGGTTAAATCCCCTTGGATTGATATGATTAATGTTGGTGATGTGCCTCAAACACAGTTGCACGTCACCATCCGGAAAACAAAAAATTGAGCCTTGCATGTATGCATGGACTCTACCAATATATGATCAATGTCATCGTGATAAGGGTGCGCACCTAGTTCTTGATGTGTAGACATCACAAACCGAGATGATTCTCCATGTTGCGCGATTTTGCTGCCAAAATGATACACCCTCCATGATTGAAAACAAGGTCTATAAAATTTGGTTGAAGTCAAAAGATTCTAAGTTTGACCAAGTTATAAAATAAACTATCAACAACCACAAAATACCACAACTTAGAATTGACTGATCTACGCCTTCTCTTTCCTCCTCCACAAGAAAAGACATCAGGCTTTCCTCCTCCTCCCGTCGGTGCCGCCGCCGGTCTGTCCCATCACCGATGGCCTTTGGGCCATCATGGAGGTGTGGAGGACCTCGGCCGGGGGCCGGCGGGAGGGACCCCGTTCTCGTTCTTGTTAGGTTCAACGTCTTGGTTGGGGCTGTGTAGCGGCAACGATGTCCCTCAGTAGAAATAATGTCTCCCACGTTTTATATATTATCCCGTCTGGATGGTGTGTCTAGAGTCGTCGGAGGGTGTGTGGAGGTGTGTCTCCATCGGATCTTGTGGGATTTGGTCGGTGTTGGTTTTCGATGGATCTGCTTGGATCCGGTCTTCGTTCGTCTTCATATGGGTGTTTACAGGTTTGATCCTTCCGATCTACAACTTTCTTCATCGGCGATGGTTGCTTCTCTGGTGCGTTGATCCTATGAGGCCTTAGCACGACGACTTCCCGACTGTCTACTACAACAAGGTTTGCCCGGCTCCGGCGAGGGAGGGGCGATGACGGCGGCACGCCTTTGGCTCGCTCAATTGCTTGTAGTCGTCGCTAGGTGGTCCACAGACCTGGTTGTAACTTTTATTACCTCTGGTGTTCTTTGTACTATTATGATTGAAGATGAATAAATCGGAAGTTTGACGCAAAAAAAAAAACAACCACAAAAATACCAAATTAGTGCCATTAGTGCACAACTTTTCCTTTAGAGTATACCTACCTCGTATTGTAGTTGTTGATAGTTTTTTTTTTCCATAAATTGGATCAAACTTTGCATCATTTCACTTTCGATCAAACATACAGGCCTTCTTTTTTACTAGTAGGGAGGAAGTACCGCCTAGTAAATTTCAAAAAAAAAAGTACCGCCTAGTATCTTACTGACGACCTTGGTGGAAAGAGAAATAGTCATTTGGCACGAACTGAACGTTAAAACTAAGATAGTTAGTGATTTTTTTACTGACGACCCTGCTGTTACTGATATTTTTACCCGGTACCCAAAGCCTTGGTTGGAGGAAGAGGAAAACTGCCGAATGTGCGGAAGTTAAAAGAAAAAACTGCCGAATGCGCGGTACGTACGCATTTATTGCTTGTACACACGCTAGACTACAGAGTACAGACAGCAGTGGTGCGTTGATCTCACGGGCCGCCGATACACGACGCCAACATGCGCATGCTACCGAACCTCCGGGACCTGGACAGCCCGCGCCCGCCGTTCCGGCCGCCGGACGCCGGAGACAGCTCGCCGGAGAGGTCCTCCGGTGGCGACCGGTCGTCGTCGTGGCCGAGGCCGAGCTCGTCCGCCCCGGGGCGTCGGACGGGGAACCTGCAGCTTTGAGAGTACTGGCAGTGCCCGCCGCCGGCCAAGCTCTCGTGCTCCCGCCCAAGCCCACCCGCCGCGCCGGCGGGGACGGCGAGGCGCTCGTAGCGGTCCGGCGGCCTCGGCCTCCGCCTCCTGATGGCCGAGCGGAAGAAGGGGAAGATGCCCTCCATCGCGGGCCTGGATCGAGCAGCAGGCCGACCGAGCAGAGCAGCGGAGCTTCTTGCTAGTTTGCTGGGTCAGTCATCTGCGCGCAGGCAGGTGCTCGGCTGCTTGGCTGGTTTCATGGCGAGATTTGAGAGACTGAGGGATGGAACGAATTGGCATCCTCATCAGGTTTCTTATAGCGGAAGAGGACAGTAGGGATTTGACTTGCGCATTTGTTAATCTGATCAGCATGATTGATGGCAGGCGCTCTGTCGATGGTTGCATCGGCCGTGCTGCATATGCATGTGACCACGAGAGGGGAACAGGAGCTTCGCATGGAGGCATGGAGTGGCATAGCACGACCGATCGATCATCTCCTAATGGCCAGCGTGCATCGGGTAGCTACTCAACCGAAATCAGTTGCGGATTCGCAGGTGACTCGTGCACGTACGCACCTACGTCACTGCGTGCGAAAATTCTTCTCTTCCCACCCCACCGCTGGCCGGGGATCACTCCCAGCTTTTTTTTTTCCTTTTTGTGATGAATGATGGTCGAAATGGAGGCCCGTTGCCGCTTCGTGCATCTCGGTGGACCGGGCCGATCGGAGAAAGCGTACTAATCTCGTCGAGTGGGCCGGAGCTAAGCTACCTCCCGTGGATCCACCCAAACCTAAAAATCCACCGGAGAGAACGCCGGCAGGCCCTCCGCCGCCTTCCCCGTCCAGGCAGGCGTGTCCTGCCCTTCCTCCGTCCCCGGTTTCTCACCGTTGAGCTATCTCGGAGGGGAGGGCTAGCTCTTGGCGCGTGGATGGCGGGGGAGGAGGCAGGTGGAGGCCAGGCGCGCGTCCCCGGAAGCGTTGCCCGTCCTGACTTCCCCGCGCCGGCGACGCTCGAGCATGGAAGCGGGAGTGGGCGCCGGCGGCCACTAGGGTAAGACAGAAACTGTTACCACTGTCATTTTTTTCAGCCCCATACTTCAGTATACAAGGACTAATAATAAATATAATAAATAATGGAGAAATAATACTGATAATAAGATTTAACCAGTTGAAAGCCTCTGAATTCAACCTTTTCTTTGCTTCTCGATTGGTTCTGCTCTGTTGTCACCACCAGGGCAGTTGTTTGAACACAAAATAAAATGGAGATTTTTTTTATACATCGGCTGGATATGTTCTACTCCCTCAGTTAGTACAATTGTACTAAATCAGCGACAACTAATATGGAACAGAGGGAGTATTTGACAGCTAATTTTGATTTAATACGGAATTTACATGTAATTGGTTTGTCTACCTATATAAATCAGTTTGACTACATAAACTAAGCCCACAGTAATGGGTGTTGAATATGAGATTTTCGAATGAAGCCACGCTGCATCAGCACATCAATCATTTATTCGTTTGTTTAACTCAGCGAAAGATGGACTAAAACGGATGTACTGAAACTAAGACTGGCATGTAGGCTGTAGCAGTGGTTTTCGCCACCATGGTTAGCACTAGTTACCACACCATGGACTAATATCTGTTTGCCAGTGTTTACTTGAGTTGAATGTATGACAGTGTGTGATCTCTAACTAGCTTCAGCTTGGCAATCTCTACAGCAGTGTCTAGTTTTAGTTTTGTACTGGTAGTATTGAGTGTCCATTTTGAACTTCGCTACTTGAGCTATGCATATTCATAAGAACAAGGATCCAACTATAGTAGACCTTGCATCTCTGTAGTTCCATTTTTTTGTCCCCATTTCTCTCATGATTGGAGATTTCACGGCCTAATTCTCACTCTAGAGGGATTCTATTTCTCAAATTTAACCCTTGAGTCATTCATCCAGCAACTTCAACATCTTTCTCACCAGACATTGCTTGGCGTACAGAGCCAGCATGCAGTGCGTTGCTGGACCAACCTACAAAGCGAGAGAATGACCAGCGTCATTCTGAGTGCAAGGAATCTTCACATTCCTTTCTCCAGATATTAGCTGCCTAATTTCTATCATTTAGTTTACATACCGAGAGTGATTCTGGCCTGGACATTTGATAAGGTTGATATATATCCTCTAAAAATATCAGTTTCCACGTTGGTTCTGGCCAGACTTGGTGGCCTATTGTCCACCATCAAGAGAGGGTTTGAGGGATTAGTTTATGAGTCCAGATCGAGTGGAGAGACAAAAGAAAAGAGCGCAAAATCAAGGATAGAAGTAGCGGAAAACCTAGCAGGAGAAATTTGATATCAGCTATGCATCTTTGTGCCACTCAAAGTATGCTTATAGCTGTACTGCCCACTAAAAGAAGTCCTAAATCTGCACTAAATAATGATTTAAAAGCCTTCTTCCTGCATTTGTAAATCCCCGCAAAAAAACTAGCGAGACTATTCGTTCGGGGGGGTGTTTCGAATCAACTTGTCGACTTGAAAACCTTGTTCCGTATCCTTAAAAAAACTTGTTCCAGACATTGTTAAAGATTCTTGTATGAAAAGTTTGTAAATCCTTTTGTCTGGTAGTGGTTGATTAGTTAAAGTTTGTGAGTTCCCTTGTCTAATGGTGTTGATTAGTCAAATTTAGCCGGCCGGAAGACGTCTCGGCTTGACTTGTCACTTAAAAACCTTGTTTGTGACATGACCAAAGATTTTCGTGTGAAAACTATAGTTATTTTAGATGATGATGTTTATTTTAGATGATGATGTTTTTTTTTTTAATTGGGCACAATATCAAGATGATGCAACTACAGAAGAGGTCAACTCTGAACCTTATTTTTCAAGCGGGCACTTGTTTCCTACCAGTTTATTCAGCCAGTCCTAGTCTCCTAACCCTTATCCTCTCCTCTCAGGATTCCTTAAACAACTCTGTGTGACAAAGTCGAGTTGATTTTCTTAGCAGCAGCGGGACTTATCATGCATAGGAGAAGGTGAAGCTGCCCAGAAGTTCAGCTGACTGCTTCGTGATAGTATGCAACTCACTTCAGGCATCTTCCTAGTAGGTTCGATTGTCATTTTCTAAAAAAGAGAATTTATTTTAAGAAAGGTAACCTCCTGGTATGATTGGTTGACACTTGGAGCACGATGCAGTTTTCACCTATCCACATTCTCTGCATTTTCCTGGAAAACTGGCAGTCAGGCGCACCAATAGAATAAGTCCAAGCGAGGGTGACATGCATGAACCAGTTCTGGCACAAAGGTTGGACCTCGTCACAATGATAATCAAGTTTAGGCATCGTTCACATGGTTGATCAATACGCAAAGTTCGTGAATTCCACTTCTATATATATTGCTGCTTTGTAATGACCGGCCTCTGCCCATACCACTTGACATCTTCTCCCGTGTCCTGAAGCCTCACACACAGTGCATAGGGCTATTTGGATTGCTTGATTGCGGGAAAGAAGATCCCGCAGCCAATGGAGGGGGTGATGGTGAGCGCTGTGACAGGAGTGATTTCACCACTCCTGCACAAGCTCGCGGCCTTGCTGGAGAAGAAGTACAAGCTGTCCAGAGATGCGAATAGGATACGGTATGACCATTAACAGCCACATCCATCCCGTGCCATCCATCGGTCTATGCCTTTTTTGGGCTGAGATTTTTAATTGTTCTATCCATAGATAAATAAGTGCTTGCCTATTGAATAAATAAGTGCTTGCCTATTGTCTCAGCCCATTAAATAACTAAGTGCTTGCCTATTGGGCCTTTAAAGGCTGGAAGCCCGTGGACCACATATGCTCTGCCTGCTTCATTTGCACGGCAGCGAACTGGCCACCAGGACGGTTCGATCGTTTAGTCCCACCTCGCTTGCACAAGCGCAGGAGACGTGGAGTGCTATTATAAAAGAGACTGGGAGGGGTGAGTCACAGACCAGGGAATGCACTGAGCTACGCACGCATGCTGCGGGTAGAGAGATTCTTGGCTTTCACAAAAAAAAATGGTTAGTTGTGGGTCGTTTTTGGGCTGGCCGCAAGGTCGGCCTGACTTAATTTCGGATAATCCGAAATAGTTAGACCGGATAATCCGATCGCAAAACCGGATAATCCGGTATCCGGCGGTTAATGCCTGTACCGTATCCTATTCCGGATCCGGTTTAGGTATCCGTTATCCGGTTCCGTATCCGGCGGATAGCGTTTTCCTCTTTCCATATCCTGTCCTACCGGTTTCGGATCCGGATTCGGTCTGGAAACTATCCGATCCGGTTTCACCCTTAATGAATGCTCTGCTCGTGAAGCTGTCTAGGTTCGACGAGCTTGATGAGCAACAGAAGGACTGGCGTGACAAGGTCCGTGAGCTGTCTTATGGTATGGAAGACTGCATCGACATATTCATGAATGATCTTGATAGCGCTGGTGCCAAGGCTGGGCTTTTGGGTGAACTAAAGAAGCTCAAGGCTCACTACAAGATTGCTAACAGAATTGAAGAACTGAAGGCTCAAGTCTTGGAAGCAAGCGATCGTCACAATAGATATAAGCTTGATGAGCATGTTGGTTCTTCTCGGGGCCCTGAGGCTATTGACCCTCGTGTACAGGCACTCTATACCGAGGCTGATAGCCTTGTAGGCATAGATTCCCTAAAGGACAAGCTTATCGAGTTGCTGAGGATGGAGGAGAATGCACCACAACTTCATGTGGTATCAGTTGTTGGATTTGGAGGCATGGGCAAGACAACGCTTGCCAAACAAGTTCATGATAAGATCAAAAGCCAATTTGATTGCACAGCCTTTGTATCGGTGTCTCAAAATCCCAATCTTGTCAAGGTATTGTCAGATATACTCTCTGGAGTTTGGGGGCAGGTGCCTTCTTTCCTGAATGAAGAGCGCCAACTGATCGACAAACTCAGGGAAGTTCTCGAAAACAAAAGGTATGCTCGTATGACTAGATCAGCTATAACAAATGATTACGATGTATGAATAGCCACATCGTAATTGGATAACCTCCATAGAATTGACTAGTGAAGTACTATCACTTCTTTATCTGTGGTGGTTCTCAATTACATTTGCATGGCCCCATAATTGCTAAATTATTTGAGCATTTTCTGTTGACACTTCAGACATGCCGTTACTTCTCTGACTTATCGAACTACTTGGGCTTGATCATTTTTGCCTGCCTGTAAAACAAAGTCCACTTAAATCCATGGCATGCTTAGATCCTGAAACCAATAGTTTGCGGATGTTGTAGATCAAGGATATGTATATCCATATAACGTATCCAACTAGACTAAATGTGGGACGTTACCACCATAGAGCACCACCATATAGTATGCAATGAGATAGGATTTGTTAGTACACAAAGCAAATTTTAGTTTGGTCTGAGACTTTGAGCACAGAAGGCACTACTTTAGGAGTAGAGGTCTAAACTTCACTGTCATTTATGTTTCTAAATTGGAGAAATATAAATTTAAGTCTCAAACCTGTATACAAAGTAACTTCTGATCAGAATTACTCAAGTGGAATTTACCAAGTAATCAAAATTCAAACTAAGCTGCAATTAGAAATATTTATTAGAAATTTTGTGAGTCTTTTATCTGTATATTTCTCAATCGAGACCCAAAGTGGTCGGACCCTTCCCCGGACCCTGCGCAAGCGGGAACTACCTGCACCGGGCTGACATTTTTTTTATCTGTATATTTCTCAATCATGCATGCTGGAAAAATTCCAGTGGTCTTTTTTTTTTCTTAACCATGCAGGAGAACTGCTCGTATAAAATCCCAGTGGTCTATCCGGACTCTGCAGAGGGTTCTTAGATATATGTGAAGTTAATGATGATACTTTCACTCAAATTTGTTTTTTAACGATCTGTAATTACACAAATTTAACTAGTATATGTAAGAGCGATAATACCGTGGGATCCTACTGTGGTTCTATACTATTAGTGTGACAAATCGTATTTCATATTTTTTGACAGGTACCTCATCGTCATTGATGATATATGGACAATGGAAGCATGGAACATTATCAAATGTTCTTTGATGGAGAATAATCATGGCAGTAGAGTTATAACAACTACACGTATTGAAGATGTAGCTCAGGCATGTTCTTGTTCACATGGCCATGTTTACAAGATCAAACCTCTTAATGATCTTGACTCAAGGAGTTTATTCCATAGAAGGATTTTCCCCTCTGAAGATGCTTGTCCTGAGAAACTAATGAATGTTTCTGATGAAATTCTAAAGAAATGTCAAGGGGTTCCACTAGCCATACTGAGTGTAGCCAGCCTTTTGGCTAATCATAAGGAGGTAAATTCAAAGGATTTCTGGGAAATGATACAAAACTATTTAAGTTTACAGTTGGAAGGAAACCCTGCTTTACAATGGATGAGACATGTCCTTAATCTTGGATACAGTTATTTATCTCTGGATCTTAAGACCTGCATGCTATATCTTGGTATATTTCCTGAAGATTCTGAAATAAGAAAGGATGATTTGGTTAAGAGATGGGTCGCCGAGGGTTTTGTTGGCCTAGAGGAGATGGCGGAAAGTTATTTTAGTGAGCTCATCAATAAAAACATGATCCAAATAGCCAAGTTTGATGACTGTGGGAATGTGCTCTCTTGTCGAGTGCATGATCTAATGCTTGACTTTATCATACTGAAGTCCACAGAAGAAAACTTTATCACTGTAATTAAGGAATCCCCTATAATTCGTGATCCACACACCAGGAAAGGCTCCATGGAAGTTCGCCGACTATCCCTCCAAGTCAGAAACTCAGAATGCAATCAAGTGCCAGGGAGCATAGCTCTAGCCCAAGTTAGGTCATTTAACTTTTGGGGCCCTGGTCAATGTATGCCTTCTCTCTCGAGGTTTCAACTCATGCGAGTTCTACATCTTGATGTTTATGATTCCAAGGAAGAGCAGTATGATCTATCTTCTATATGCAATTTGTTCCTACTGAGATATTTGAGGATCGGAGGTTTGAAGTGTGAGAAACTCCTAAAAAAATTGCAAAAATTGAAACATCTGAAGACATTGGAGATAGTCGGTGGAGAAAATGATGCATGGCTGGATGTTCGCTACTTACCCTCACTGTTGTGGCATCTCATCATTCCTTCAGATCTGTCTTTGGTTGGTGGGATCGGCAGGATGGAAGCCCTTCGTACTTTGCATGAACTGTCCATTACAGATTTTGGGATCCTGAATGAACTCGGTCTGAGGACAAATGTGGAGATCCTGAAGGAAAAGACAAATCTGGAGATCCTGAAGGAACTTGGTGAACTGAAGAACTTAAGTGAGCTAAAGCTTCATCTGTCCGGACTTACTAATGCTTTTGAAGATTCTCTACTCCCTTCGCTCTGTAGGCTCGGCAGCCTTCAATCCCTAACCACCAGTGGAAACCACTTAAATGATGATTGCTTGGCTTATTGGACCCTACCTCCACGGCATCTTTATAGATTGCACGTGCTGAACTGCCCCTTCTCCGTGGTCCCAGATTGGATTGTGCAACTTGAAAATCTCAAAAGCTTGGAGATGCAACTTGTGTCACTGCCGAGGGTTGGTGTTGAGGTTCTCTCCAGTCTGACCTCACTGGTGCACCTTACACTGCGTGTTAGGGATCATGCTCCCGAAGAAGACGTCGTCATTATCCGTGGTTCAACGTTCCCAAACCTCAAGAATCTTGTCTTCACATATGAAGTGCCTTGCCTGGTGTTCGAGGCAGGGGCTATGCCAAGGCTCCAGGACCTCACTATAGAGTGTTGCGCAGAAGCTGTGCAGCAGGCCAATGGTGTACTTGATGGCATCGAGCACCTGGGGAGTCTCAAGGCATGCAAGGTGAACATTTATGAGCGGGCCAAGCTCTTTAGACAAAGTTGTTTTCCTATGATGATGGTACTCGGTTCATGTGGAATGGAAGAAGAGGATCCACACATGCAGGGGCAGAGTCTTCAGGCTGCAATCAGGGAGGCGATCAACAAGCACCCGGGCAATCCCAATATCAGTATTATAACTTTTTGATAGTGCGATCAAGTGAAGGAGATGGGAGGAAGCACCCAAGTCAAAAAGGTAGGATAAGAAAATTCCCATACTGTTGTACTTTGTCTCCTTTTATGTTTTGTGAAAGCAAAACATTTTTTTTGCGAGTGGAAAGCAAAACATATTGCTTTTACATATTTGGTCAATGATAGAACTCCACCATGAAGCATGCCACATGTTTTCAATACATGGTTTTGTGGAGTACATAACCCTCTCCACGCACTAATTCATGTTGGCATAACTGTTTTCTTTTTTGAACAATCGTTGGCATAACTGTGATCTATTATGCAGGTGTTTGTTCTTGTGTATCAAATGGTTGCGATGTGAGCAGATGGAATGTAACACCCCAAAAATTTAATTATGTTTTTATTAAGTAAAATTTGGCCAGAAATAAAATTTTGATTTATATTGGGTCTTTTAATAAATTCAGAGTCTCTTCTGTTTTCTGTTCTCCAAAACTCTTCCCTCCATATAGAAAATTTTAGAAAAAATATTGTGGGCTTTAGAAGTTTTCTTAAAACATTTCATTTATATTTTAAATAACAGTAGGAAATATTTTCATAATAAAATTTGCCCCAAAATAATTCTTTTAATAGCATTTTCAAACTTTGAAATGCTCCTGTTGCACTATAACTATTTTAAATAATTCTCCTAAAATTCCATAAAAATTATGAAGGGTCAAGAAATGCCTATAGATCACTTTTATGCAAAAACCCAACATGGTCCTTTGAAAATTTTGAGCAAAACTTTCACTTTTCAAGTCTGTTCCATTCTTGAGTTATAACTGCAACCCCAATTTTCCTTGCTCCAAAAATTCTGAATTTTTTCCACCTTATAGTCCTTCCAACCAAACCCTTAAGTCCAAAAGACCAGCTCCATTAGCATAACTTAAGTTCACCAAATAATTCCCTGTAGTTTCTGTCCAGAACTGAATTTCTCCAAAACTTGCACTAGCAAGTATTTCCTTTCATAAAACCAACTTCGGAATCATCACTAACATCCAAGGAGACACCATTCTGCCAAGTATCACTTCCATAAGAATTTTCTAATTGGCCCTAACATTCTGTCAAATACCTTGTGGGCATGACAGGAATTTAGCATCTCTCTTAACTACATTAGAAACTTGATCATCTGGCCAATGCAGCATGCCCACCATTCTACCCAAACCAAGATTTGCTACACTAATAAATTATAGCTCAATTGGAGCAGCCTAGCATGCACGGGCATTCTGCCGAACACACTGTGGGCATGCCCAGAGCGCGCGCTCCGCACCCGCAGCAGCGCCCGAGCCCCTGTCGCTCCTCTGCTGCTTCCCCCTCTCGTCCTGATCCTCTACTGGATCACCGGATCAACCCCGAGGCCTTGCCGACCTTCTCCTTTGGCCTCTAGCGCCGGCCACCCACCGGCAGCCACCGTCCCGAGTCGTCGCCATCGTCGTTTCTTCGGACACGGCATCGCCTCGAGCCACCTGGCTCAAACCGGAGACCGCCAGCGCGCCCCTCCTTAACTGCCAACCTCCCCCGCACCGGAGCTCTCCCCCTGGCGTCGCCCTCCACCGACCAGCGCCGCCACCGACTCTCGCCTGTCGCTGTCACTCGCCGGCCAAGCCACCTGGCCCATTCCCGAGCTAGCCAGCGCACCCTAGCTCTAAATGCCAACTGTCCGAGGTCCGCCGCCCTTCAACCACCTCGCCGCCGTCCACGGTTTGCCATGAATGGCCACCGCCGCCATGGTTATCTTCGGAGCTTGCGGAACCGACCCATCCGCGGCTATAAAAGCCACCCCAGGCCCCTCTTCCTGCATCAACGCACCTCCCTCTCCCTCCCCGAGCTTCCTCGAGTAGCAGAACGACCTGGAGCGGTCGCCTTCTTCCTCTCCGGCAACTACGGCCGCCGCCACCTTTCGGATGATTCCGAGCCAACCAATGCCTCCCCCTCGCAAGTTTCTTCACCACTAGCCTCCTGGAACCCTCACCAATCCATCCTACCTCTCAAATTCCCTGGAGATGCGCCGTGGGCAAAAGCCCCTTTCAACCGACGCCGCCATCCGCTGGAGAACCTCGCCGCCGGTGACTCCGTTCACCCCACCGACCGTGGCGGGTACCGGAAGAACCGTATTGACTTCCTGAGCCCGATGGTGGGCTCAACTCACCGAGGGGTGTCGCCGTTTGCCGGTGAGGATCGCCGGAGTCCCGCCTCTGTCCGACCGCGAGAGAGAAGGCGCGGGCGACCAGTCAAACTTGACTGGTGGGGCCCGTGGGACCCACTGTCAGTGACCCATTGGCCACGCGCGCGCTGTTAAGTGGAGGCGTATTTCCCAAAGTACGCCTTCGCTACTGGAAAGCATAAGCTCGGCCAAAACGTTTTCTTTTTATAGTTTTATAAAAATCAGATTTTGACCACAACTTTGGCTGCCTCTAACTTTTAAACCACAAGTCCAAATGGATTGATTCTTTTCCTGTTATTCTTCATTTTTCATCTAGTTTATTTTAGTATTTATTTCAAAATTCCCAAACAACTTTTTTTACTGTTTTCAAACTATGTGGTAATTGCAATATTTTGAAAATAGGAAAAATGGAGGGAAGAAACTTTTCAAAAGTTTTGGAGTGCACCCAATCCTTCTGCATGCTTAAGGCAAGCATCTTGAACACTTGATATGGTGAATGTTTGGTAGTTTGCTAGTTAGGGTACCTGAATCATGATTATGATAATTTTGAATGAAACTTGCATATTGCTATTTTTGCATGCATGATCCATTGATATTTTGTTACCCTCACTTAAACATGAAATATGAGTGAGGATGATTGTTCTCACATGCCACAGATGTCTATGTTGGTCCGGAACTAACCTGCAGGAAAGAATCAATCACAAAAGAAAAGTGACTGTGAAACGAGAATCTCGTGGTGACGAGAATGATCAGAGGGGCATGTTGGGACATGCCAGGTAGTGACCCTATTGGGTACTGCCAAGGAAATATATTGTGCTAACCACTGCAGGAAAACTTAAACCTCTTGAGTCGACCGTAGATCGAGTCTTGTTCCGGTAACCCCCATACTTGATTCGTGTTGCCACTTGTCCCTGCCACAGGTAGGGTATGGTTTAGTAAGTTGATAACCCCTTTCCTTGCACACACTGTACAGAGAGGCCATGGTGAAAGGTACCAGAGGCCTCTAGTAGGCATGTCACCTGGTCAGGGGGCATGGGTGTTTCCTGCTGGGCCGAGAGGGGGCACCCCTTGTATTCCGCGCGTTATAAATTGTGATCCCATGCTATTCGAGACGGTGGTCTCCCCGTCTTAGAGTTTTCCTGGAGTGATGCCTTGGGTGATTCCGGGCATCAGAATGGTTAAGCTGGTGTGTGCTGGTTAGGTGTGTTTTCAACCCAAAGGCCGTAATTGGAATCAGTCAGCATCTCGATGTTGCCTAAAGAAATCCTTTACTTGCGGGTAAAGAGTACACCCTCTGCAGAGTTTTATAACCTATTCGAATAGCCGTGTCCGTGGTTAAGGACTACAGTCTGGGTTGGTCAAGTGTCGGTCTTCGGAGGAAATAATTAAATTGATCGTGATTCACTTTTGAAGGATGATTATTGTCACTACTGATGCTGTCATGAATATTATTGTTAACCTGGATATTGCTATGGACTAACCCTTTTCTCTTATATGTAACCCTGCGTATCTCTTGGGATGGCTGTGCCACCTGGATACTCATTTCTTTTTTTGAGTATCTCTTGGGATGGTTGTGCCACCTGGATACTCTTTTCTTTTCAGTATCTCTTGGGATGGTTGTGCCACCTGGATACTCATTTATTTTCAGTATCTCTTGGGATGGTTGTGCCACCGGGATACTCTTTTCTTTTCAGTATCTCTTGGGATGGTTGTGCCACCTGGATACTCATTTCTTTTTTAGTATCTCTTGGGATGGTTGTGCCACCTGGGTACTCATTTCTTTTCAAGACCTTTCGAGGCGTCGCATTCAGACACCCGTTTGGCATTTCTTTTCAAGACCTCTCGAGGCGTCGCATTCAGACACCCGTTGGGCATTTCTTTTCGAGACCTCTCGAGGCGTCGCATTCAGACACCCGTTGGGCATTTCTTTTCAAGACCTCTCGAGGCGTCGCATTCAGACACCCGTTTGGCATTTTTCTTGGATCCTCGGGCGGTCTAACGCCGGATGTTCCATTTTATTTCCTTGGAATTCATCGGGTGGTCTAACGCCCGATGTTTCATTTTATTTCCTTGGAATTTTTCGGACGGTCTAATGCCCGATGTTCCATTCTATTTTCTTGGTTTATTTACTAGAACGATATATTTAGCCATCTACACCGTTTATCATGCCATGCTTTAATATCAGTCAGCATATGCATATAATTTAGTTCATTATGATCATATGCTCTCTGTTGCATTCGGTATATCTTTTGTTCATGATGTTTGCGAGTACATTCAAACGTACTCGCTGGCTTGTCCCTGGCTATTGTCTTGGCCAGATCATGATTAGGAGAAGAGCACTACGAAGGCACACCCCGCAACCTAGGAATTGGAGATAGCAGCCACGCGGGATAGGAGTTATCCAGGTCAGCTGTTCCTGTGGGATTGGAGCCCCCACCAGAGATGGAGATCCGCTACCCGCTTCCGCCATCCGTTGTTAGAAATCATTGTTGTATCATTAGACCTTTATGGTCTTGTATCCAATTCTTGTAAATTGCTTGGTAATCTGTAACAAGGACGTGTCCACCAGTAACAAATGATCTTGGGGCTGGTGACGACACGAGGGGTTAATTCTGGGATATTATGTCCCGGATATCCGGCCCCGACAACCTTGGTATCAGAGCCCAGGTTGACCATTGGCTAATCCTATCTTAGCCTGGTCGCTATCCCTAGGTTTCCACACCATCTAAAACCTTTTCTGTCCGTAGCCAAGCCCATCTCATCCGATAGCCTGCACAGTGGCCAGCCGACACCTTTTGACAGTCGGTGCCCAACCTATCAGCCTGTCCATAGGCCGTGTGCCTGTGGCCGACACCTGAGTTGTCCCATCCACAAGCGTGCGATGGAAGACTCCACTGACCTATAAAGGAAGCCTTGCCCCAACTCAGCACATCACAGCCTCACTCTCAGTTCGATATCCAACCACCAAGATGCCTGGTCGCATCGTTCGTAACGAGACCACCGCAGCCGAGCTTGGAGACTTTGTAATCATCCTCGCCAATCTCACCCGTCGAGCTTTTGGCATAGAAGAGCCCCCGGAGTATGTTGTGTACCAAGAGCACACGAGTGATGCCATCCACCACTTCTGGGCCACGGTGCACATCTACGGGAGGGGCACCACATCAGAACGCCCCTACCGGTTCACCGGGAGGACGACCTCCGACGAGCCCCAAGCCATCCAACTTGCAGCCCGAGAGGCTGTAGTTAATCTCCGGCATTTGTCGCCGAGAGTTAACATCCGTCCTTTCTACTACTACCCTAGTCGTGAAGGCTATGGTAGCCCGACCCAAGTCGCCAACGGAGACCATGAGACGGATCCTGCTCTAGTGCATCTGGTGCGCTACCTGAGAGCACAAGAGGCACTATTCGATCAGGTCACCCTTGATCTGATTGCGACCCGCAGGACACTCGCTCTCCTGACTCCGGTAAGAAGAGCAGCTGCACCCACCGCCGACACCCCGATAGTGCTGTTCGGGAGACCGATCGAGCCCTCGGAATCTGTCCTTGTTGTCCATCCGGGCAATGCCTTCGTCTCCCCTGGGGAACTCCGTCGTCTCTTGGAGACCTACTCCAACGGGACTGTGACCACGACACCCCGCGAGGGGCACCACCGCTACCCCAGCCCTGTAGCTCCCCATCCGACCCCGGCCAGCTCCGACACTGAACCACACGGAGAAGCCTCGACATCTGCGGGGCACGCCCGGCTAGATGTCAACGAGGTGGACTGAGTCCACCAGAATTGTTGTAGAGCCTTAGTAGCCCTGTATTTTCGTAATAGCAGTTGTATGGCGTGGTAAGTTTGTAAATTACTTGTGTGCCATTATCTTAATAGTAGTATGCGTGATCTAGCGTAAATTGTTGGCATGTGGTGGCAGAGTAAATTCTAGACGTGACTGCCGAACCCCCTAACCGACACGCACAGTAATACGTCACATTCCTTTTGGGGAGTGAGGTCTGAGACTTTGACTCAGACAACCCTACGCCGGAGCCGATGCACAAGTCGTACCGGCGCCGCCTCATGTTTCCTAACCCAGGTACCTTATAAGCGGCCATATCCCACTCCACACCAGCAACCATCAACCTTGAGCACTGCTTTTCCCCATTCATCCCTCCATGTCTCACCTCGGAGCCTTCCTGAGAACCCCAGATGCAAGCCCGGGTAGTTTTGCTAAGGTTTTGTGGGATTTCACCCGCAGCACTCTTGGCTCCACCCACCCACCCCAGTATGAGTTGTTCAAATTGAGGATCACCCCTGATTCCTCGAAATACTGGGCAGTTGTGCACATCCCACCAGAAGATTTAGACCAAGGCCCTCCATATGTTGTCTTCATCGGGAGATCCATGCCAACCTCAGGCATGGCCATTGAGGCTGCTGCTTATGAGGCAGTTACCCGTCTTCGATTCGCGGTACCCGCTGCCAGTGAAAGGAAATACAGAGTTAATTAAGTTAATTAATTAATTAGTTAATTATTTATTTATTTATTTATTTTAATTCTTTAATTCTTTATTTACCTATTTATTTATTTATATTTATATTTTCTTTTTCATTTTTATTTTCGTTCTAAATAGGGCGGGGCCCAGAGGTCAGTGGCACGGGCGGACATGTCCCCCCGTTCATTCATTCAGGCGCCGGACATGTCCGCGGGTCTGTGTGCGCGCGGGCACACAGGGAAGCCGGACACGTCCGGTGTCCGTAGCGCGCGCGCACGCACGGCCGCACAAAGGAGGCCGGTGATGGCCACGGCGGGACGGGGCCGCGGCAAAGGGGCGGCGAGGGGCGGAGCCAGGCGCGGGCGCGGACGGGCGGATGCGAGCGTGGGTGGAGGCGGCAGAGCGCAGGCGAGAGCGGCGACGCACGGGCGGCGGCAGCGCGAGCAGCGGCAGCAGCGGCGCGGTGCGTGCGGGGCGAGGCCGGGGCGAGCGCAGGCGGCGAGGCACGGGCAGGCGACGGCGAGCGCGAGCGCGAGGCCGAGCGTGGCGAGGCGCGGACGGGCGCGTCAGGGGACGGCGGCGACGACAGAGAAAAAAGGGGGGGAAAGGAGAAGGGGGTCCTCACCCCCGTGTAGACGAACGGGGTCGGCGAGGCTCGTGGAAGCCGGTGAGGGGGAGGTTGGGGAGGCGAGGCGACGGCGATGAGGACGGCGACGACGACGGGCGACGACGGCGGCGTCTCGGGAGAGAGGGAGGGGGCGAGGGGAAAGTGGGGGAATCGGGCTAGGGTTTTCCAGGGGAGGGGGTTAAGTAGCGGGGGGGGGGGGGGGGGCTGGGCCGGCTTGGCTGGGCCGAGGCCCAGTTGGCGAGGGGGCTCTTTTCTTTTTATTTTTATTGTTTTCTGCTTTCTCTTTTTCCTCTGTTTTGCAAAAATGTATAGACACAAATTGATTTTTGTAAAATAGGAGACTTAGCCCAATAAATAGTATGCAATTTTTAGCACTACCAGAAAATGGTTTGGTGAGTAAATGATTTTAGTTGCTTTTTATTTAAATAAAAATGGATTAAATGTTTCTGTTTTGCCACTGTTTTAGGATGATAGAGTCATTTAACTAATTCAATAAATGTTGATTATATTTTTATAAATGCCTCTGGATTATTTGCTATTTAATGAACATTTGGTTTTCAAATTTGAACAACTTTTATTTTTCACTTTAAATTTGAATTTCAATTTGATTTGGAATTTTGAAATGAGATATGATGCAAAAGATGATTAAGCACTAGTTAATCATGCTGACTTGGCATTATCAAGAGGTGATTACTGTAGCTGTTACATGGGGATGTTACAATTCTCCTCCTCTAAAAGAAATTCTCGTCCCGAGAATTAAGAGGTAGGCTGGAAGAGAGTGGGGTACTCTTCACGAAGACGATCTTCGCGTTCCCAAGTGGCTTCAGCTTCAGAATGATTCGACCACTGAACTTTAAGGAACTTGATCGACTTCTGACGGGTTCTACGCTCAGCTTGATCGAGAATGCGGATCGGATACTCTTGATAAGATAGATCTTCTCGCAATTCAAGCACTTCATGATCCACTGCTCGGATAGGATCCTTGAAGCAGCGTCGGAGTTGCGATACATGAAAGACATCATGCACTTGAGAAAGGTTTGGCGGCAACTCAAGTTGATATGCCACTTCTCCTCGACGGGCGAGAATACGGAACAGGCCAATGTAGCGGGGAGCTAACTTGCCCTTGATTCCGAACCGATGAGTGCCTTTAAACGGAGTGACACGAAGGTAAGCCTGTTCGCCAGGTTGATAGACCATTACCTTATGTTTACGGTCATTGTTGCTCTTCTGACGAGACTGAGCAGTTTTCAAATGTTCACAGACAATGCGGACTTGTTCTTCAGCTAGTTGAATAATGTCCGGACCAACGAGTGATCGTTCCCCAGTTTCTGACCAATTCAGAGGGGTCCGACACTTACGTCCATAGAGAACTTCAAACGGTGCCATCTTCAGACTAGCCTGGTAGCTATTGTTGTAAGAGAATTCGGCATATGGGAGAGATTCGTCCCATTTCTTACCGAATGAGATGACACAAGCTCGAAGCATATCTTCAAGCACTTGATTGACTCGTTCAACTTGTCCCTGGGACTGGGGGTGAAATGCGGTGCTGAAGGACAGATGAGTTCCCATAGCTTCTTGGAAACTGTTCCAAAACCTTGATGTAAAGAGGCTGCCACGGTCTGAGCTGATCTCCAACGGAATACCATGGAGTGACACAATTCTGGAAACATACAAGTCTGCTAACTGACTAGCAGTGATTGTCTCCTTGACTGGCAGAAAGTGAGCAACCTTTGAGAATCGGTCAATGACGACAAAGATAGCATCATGACCCTTCTGCGATCTGGGAAAACCAGTAATGAAATCCATTTCGACTTTGTCCCATTTCCATTCAGGAATAGTAAGTGGTTGCAGAAGTCCAGCAGGCCTTTGATGTTCAGCCTTGATGCGACGGCAAACGTCACACTCAGCAACATAACGAGCGATATCTTGTTTCATACCAGGCCACCAGAATCTCTGATGAATGTCTTGGTACAACTTCGTGCTACCAGGATGAATTGAGAGAGGAGTTTCATGTGCTTCTTTCATAACGTCCTTCCTCATATCCTGGTTGTGAGTTGTAGGGACCACTAAGCGACCGTTGAAGAACAAGCCGTCTTGGTCATCTAGGTAGAAGTCTGAATACTTTCCTTCCCCAAGATACTGTTTAATCTTGTGGACTTTGGAGTCATACTTCTGCATACTTCTGATCATATGCTCGAGATTTGATTCAACAACCAGGGTATTGAGATGACCCTGTGGAACAATATGGAGGTTCAACTTGCGAAGCTCTTCATAAAGCATAGGTTGCGCTTCCTGAACCATGAGGTTGTTGCAATAAGCCTTGCGGCTCAAAACATCGGCCATTACATTAGCCTTGCCAGGGGTATAGGAAATATTCATGTCATAATCGGCTATTGTCTCGAGTCATCTTTGCTGACGAAGGTTCAGGTCTGGTTGAGTATACAGATACTTAAGGCTTTGATGATTCGTGTATATCTCGCAACGATTACCGAGAAGGTAATGTCGCCACAGCTTCAGAGCATAAATTACTGCAGCAAGCTCGAGATCATGTACTGGATAATTTTCCTCATGAGGACGCAATTGTCGCGAGGCATAAGCAATTACCTTGCGCTCTTGCATTAGGACACAGCCTAATCCTTGAAGAGATGCATCACAGTAAATCACTCCTTTTGGGAATCCAGGGGTGCTAGCACTGGGGCAGATGTCAACTTATCTTTCAGTGTCTGAAAACTCTCTTGGCACTTTTCTGTCCACTCAAATTTAACACCTTTGTGTAACAGATCAGTCAACGGCTTGGCAATCTTGGAGAAGTTCTCGACGAAACGGCGGCAATAGCTGGCAAGTCCGAGAAAACTTCTGACTTGCTTGACATTCTTTGGAGGAGTCCAGTCAAGAATGGATTGAACTCTTTCTGGATTAACAGCAATGCCATCTTTGGAAATCACGTGACCAAGATAAGTCACTTCAGATAACCAGAATTCACACTTCGAGTATTTGGCATATAGCTGGTGTTCTCGAAGTTTCTCCAATACAAGCCGAAGATGTTCGGCGTGTTCTTCTTCATTCTTGGAAAATATAAGGATATCATCCAGATATACCACGACGAATTTGTCGAGGTAATCCATGAAGATATAGTTCATCAATCGAGAGAAGGTGGCGGGTGCATTAGTTAATCCGAAGGACATGATGGTGTACTCGTATGATCCATAGCGAGTAACGAAGGCTGTCTTCGGAATATCCTCTTTACGAACCCGGATCTGGTGGTATCCCAATCTCAAATCAATTTTAGAGAACACTGAGGAACCAGCAAGCTAATCATACAGATCGTTGATTCTGGGAAGTGGATACTTGTTCTGAATTGTTGCTTGGTTTATAGGTCGGTAATCTTGAACTAACCGATTTGTTCCATCCTTCTTCTTAACAAAGAGCGAAGGTGCTCCCCAAGCAGAAGAATTGGGGCGGATGAAACCCTTTTTAAGTGACTTGTCGATTTCCTCCTTAAGCTCAAGGAGTTCATGAGGTGGCATCTTGTATGGGCGCTTGGCAATAGGAGTAGTGCCTGGCTTCAAGTCGATGACGAACTCGACAGCTCTAACAGGGGGTATTCCTGGAAGTTCTTCCGGAAAGACGTCTGGAAAATCGCGAACGACTAGAACGTTCTCAATTCCTTCAAGAGGTGAAGCGTTCAATGCATTCAGGGCATATATCTGTCTCTCGGCATTCTGAATTATCTGAGCTGAGTAGTTGATTGTCTGGCCAGAAGGGTGCATGAGCTGGACTGTCTTGGCGGCACAGTCTATTAAGGCTTTATGAGCGGTCAACCAGTCCATACCGAGAATAACATCAATGTTGGAAGGTCCGAGCACAATTAGAGAAGCAGGGAAAACTAGACCTCCCATTTCGATTTGGTTGTGGGGGCTTACCATTGTGGTTTGCCACTTGGATCCCGGAGATTGAACCGTTGAAGGAGTGGGTAATTTTTCCATGTCCAACTCATGTAACTGAGCAAACTGCTGGGATACGAAGGCATGCGATGCTCCTGAATCAAAGAGAACAGAGGCTGGCACTGAATTAACTGGAAGAGTACCCATCACGATTTTAGGGGACTCACGAGCTTCTTCAATCTTGACATGGGTAACTTGACCACAACCCATAGCAGGCGGACTGGCATTACGGCTACTAGAAGGATGTTTTCGACGGCCCTTCTTACGACCAACAGGAGGATGTGGTGTACTCTGAGGCAGGTTCTGGCGACAGTTGATAGCACGGTGTCCTGGCTGACCACACTTGCGGCATGAACCATCATTAAGTGGAGGAGCCACAATATTGAGCTGTTCACCCTGAATCGTTAGCTGTCTCGGCGGCGGAGGCAGACGAGGTGCAACATAAGACGGCCTTGGTGTTGGAGCAGGTCGGTGATATACATTGTGCGGGATCCAGACTCGACGTTTCTGAGCAGGCTGACCCGAAGACGAGCCAACGTCACGAGTGCGCTTGAGCGACTCCTGGTACTCATTCAAAGCAGTTTCAATTCGGAAAGACTGGCTGACAAGCGTTGCAAAGTCTGCAGCTTCATGAACAGCAAGTGCGAGCTTTATATCAGGATGCAGTCCTTCACGGAATTTCTCCTGCTTGCGAGCGTCAGTGCAGACGTCATCTTCGGCATAGCGGGATAATTCAAGGAATTTCCTCTGATATTCATCCACAGTCATTTTGCCCCGAGTGAGTTTGCGGAATTCCTTCTTCTTCTGGTCCATCAGACCTTGAGGAATGTATCGTGCACGGAATGATGTCTGAAATTCCTGCCAAGTCGTGGCTGTCCCAGCAGGCAGCATTCGCCTGTGGCTTTCCCACCATTGAGCAGCTGAACCCCTCAAGTGATATGTCGCATAGGTGACGTAACTGTCAGGGAAAACATTTGCCGACTCCATCTGAAAGGCGATGTCACGGAGCCAATCATCAGCATCCATTGGATCAGTCGAGTTGCAGAAGGTGGACGGGTTGAGGCGCACGAAATCTTGCAGTGGAATCGGTCCAGGCTCCTGACGAGCATCATTGCGTTCCAATCGGTTTACCAGACTCTCATTGAGCTGACGGTTCAGTTCAAACTGCTGCATCATTGCGGCAATATAGGGTGGAGGCGGAGGATCGTCAGCCATTCTGCCAAAACAACAGGGGCAGTTTAACAAGAGCAATTGCATTGAATGAGGCTATTCATGATGTAACATGAGAAATGAAGAAAAAGTGCATTAGATACAAATTAGTAGTCATTAAAGACATACAGATCCATGCACAGCGTTGGATTCAAACGGATAGTACGAGCTCAGAAACACTCGCAACTAGACAAACTAGGCGGCGCGCAGGCACGCGGTGGAGAGATACAACAACGCGACATAGCAAAGGCTACACCAACGTCGGAGAAAACTATTGGAGCAAGGAGTCTGCAATGAACAACGCAGGGTGCCCTCGATAAAAGGATCCTGCGGTCCATGAATATTGTGCAGCAGAAACCTGGCCCTCATCTCGAAGAAAGGGGGGAATATATTCAGAACTCCGGGTGGATGTGATCACGAGATCCTAATGTTAGAGTTAATAAAACTTTAACCCGAATAGGAGAGAGAGCAGAGTCCTAGAGTAAGGAAGAGGAATAAAAGATCCTAATACCACCCATTTGGCGACGTGGGCCCGTAAGCCACACAGCCATGTTAGTAAAACAGTTTTCAAAGACTAGACTCAACTTCGGCCAAGGAGTTGGAAAGGGGGCTACCTACAGACAGTCGGCTCTGATACCAACTTGTGACGCCCCCGACTTAATCGTGCACTAATCATACACGCAAATGCACACGATCAAGCCTAGGGACTCACTTGAAGATATCACAACACAACTCTAAACACAAAATAAAATAATACAGGCTTTATATTACAAGCCAGGGGCCTCGAGGGCTCGAATACATAAGCTCGGGTTACACAAGCATCAGCGGAAGCACAAGTATCTGAGTACAGACACAAAGTTAAACAAGTTGCCTTAAGAAGGCTAGCATAACAACGACACTGATCGAAAAGGCGTAGGCCTCCTGCCTGGGAGCCTCCGAATCTACTCCTGGTCGTCGGGGATCTCGACGTCGTAGCAGACTCCTCCGGGGATCTCCTGCTCCTGGGCTCCGACGTCTGATCGTATCAATCGGGTATGGGGAAAAAGAAGTAGCAAAGCAACCGTGAGTACTCATCCAAAGTACTCGCAAGACTGACATCAGAACTAAGCTACTTATGCATCGGTATCAAAGGAATGGGGCTGTATCTTTGGACTAAACTGCAGAAATGCCAGAATAGAGGGGAAGGCCTAGCCTATCGACGACTAGCATCTTCAGCGTCTTGCAGCATTAGAAGAGTGCAGATTAGCATAATATAAAGTAACAAGCATGTTGAAGCAAAGCCCAGAGATCCTTTCTCGACTCCCTGCGAGAAAGCAATCCCGGAGCTTACAATTAATTATCATGTATCCAGTTCAAGTAGTAATAGATCGGGATACAACACTGAGCGTCCTGTTACCATGGACACGGCTATTCGAATAGATAACTTCCCTGCAGGGGTGCACTACTGTTACCCAGCACGCTCGATTACATCTGGCCGGACACACTTGCTGGGTAATGCCCGGCCTCGGGTAATCGACACGACGTAGTCCTACCTAGGCTTAGCAGAGAGGTCCCCGCCGGTCTACATCCTAAGTGCGAAGGGGTCTTGGGCCATCGCCCTTTGCACTCCGGGTCGTTGTGTGCAGGGTTAGATCCAGGCACCACCGCTGTCATGGATGGCGCCGATCCTGCCGTGCCACAATGCTGAACTGGACATCTGACAAAGCTTTCGGCTGATACATACGACGTAGAGGGTCCCATAACCATTATCCCACGTGGTGGTAGTGCGTATAGGCCAGTGGCCAACTCAGATCAATACCCAAATCCGTTATCGCATTATTTGGAGCTCGCGGTGACGATCAGTACTCCTGTCGTCCCGTCTCGAGGAAGTGCAACAAGGGCCAGGCCCATCCCTCTCTTGGGCGGTCTCTGCCTGCCCGACTGTGCCTCGTAATTATCTCGCGGGTACCTTCACGATCAACCCGACTTCACATCTCTCGCGGGTACCCCTTGGGGTCGACCCGACTTTATTCAGTAAAAATAGTAATGTCCCAGTAACTGTGTGTTCAGAACATCAAGGAGGAATCCGAGGAATCACCCTCGTTGGAATCCTACCCGATGTAGTCCGTCAAGGAGAACCAAGAGGAATCACCCTCGATGGTCCACACTTGAGGGGTTGCATGACAGAAGCTTCACCGGAGGTGGATGAAGAGGAATCACCCTCGGTAATCCGCGCCCGATTAGCTATACTACAGAGGCATCATCGGGAATGAGTTAAGAGGTATCACCCTCGTCACTCGAGGACAACTCTGAGGAGTCGGACAACTTAGGGGTTGTGCGGTGCTGTGTTGGTCTCAGCCCGACGATCACATCGATCGGGGCACTAGTAGCTAAGCGGGGCAACTAGGACCAGGATGGGGCCACAGATGGATTTCATCCAACCTATACTAAGCATTTAGGATATCAGGTAAGTATCAACAGAAGTTACAATGAACAGGCTATGCATCAGAGTAGGATAAAACAATTGCAGTAGCAAATTCTAATGCAAGCAGGAGGGAGAAAGAATAGGTGATATAGGCATGCGTCAAGGGGGTTTTGCTTGCCTGGAAGCTCTGCGGCAAAAGAGGGGTCTTCGACGGTGTAGCAGTCCTGCGGGGCGGCGTCGGTCTCGATGTCTAACGGAAGCGAAGAGGGGGAAGAAACAGTAAATATAAAGCAAACAAATGCACACAGATGCTTGGCATGACAATAGGCTGTGCTAGGGTGCCCTAACGCAGTGCTACACGATACAGGTGAAGGGGGAAAACATCCGGGAAAGTTTTCCCGAAGTTTGGCATTTTCGGACAGATGAAACAGAGGGGGACGGTTCCATGTTCAGCATGCTAGGGGCATGTGACAGATGAACGGAGTGCGTATTCGGAATCGTCATATTTTTCTGAACGTTTTTCATATATAAATTATTTTAATCCGAGTTACGGTTTATTTTATATTAATTTCCAAAGTTTTAATCATTTACTGAAATTATTTAATTAGAATTATCCGAAACAGTGTTTGCTGACGTCAACATGACGTCACAGTGACGTCACCAGTGAACAGGACCAGTGGGTCCCACCTGTCAGTGTCTGTTTAGGTTAATTAGGGTTTAATTAGACTAATTACAGATTAATTAGGTTAATTAAATAATTGGTTTAATTAAACAGAGTTAATTAAGTTAATTAATTAATTAGTTAATTAATTATTTATTTATTTATTTTAATTCTTTAATTCTTTATTTACCTATTTATTTATTTATATTTTTATTTATCCTTTTTATTTTCTTTTTCATTTTTCTTTTCGTTCTAAATAGGGCGGGGCCCAAAGGTCAGTGGCACAGGCGGACATATCCGCCCGTTCGTTCATTCGGGCGCCGGACATGTCCGCGGGTCTGTGTGCGCGCGGGCACACAGGGAAGCCGGAAACGTCCGGTGTCCGTAGCGCGCGCGCACGCACGGCCGCACAGAGGAGGCCGGCGATGGCCACGGCGGGACGGGGCCGCGGCAAAGGGGCGGCGAGGGGCGGAGCCAGGCGCGGGTGGAGGCGGCAGAGCGCGGGCGAGAGCGGCGACGCACGGGCGGCGGCATCGCGAGCAGCGGCAGCAGCGGCGCGGTGCGTGCGGGGCGAGGCCGGGGTGAGCGCAGGCGGCGAGGCACGGGCAAGCGACGGCGAGCGCGAGCGCGAGGCCGAGCGCGGCGAGGCGCGGACGGGCGTGGCAGGGGACGGCGGCGACGACAGAGAAAAAAGGGGGGGTGGAGAAGGGGGTTCTCACCCCCGTGTAGACGAACGGGGTCGGCGAGGCTCGTGGAAGCCGGCGAGGGGGAGGTCGGGGAGGCGAGGCGACGGCGACGAGGACGGCGACGACGACGGGTGACGACGGCGGCGTCTCGGGAGAGAGGGAGGGGGCGAGGGGAAAGTGGGGGAATCGGGCTAGGGTTTTCCAGGGGAGGGGGTTAAGTAGCGGGGGGGCTGGGCCGGCCTGGCTGGGCCGAGGCCCAGTTGGCCAGGGGGCTCTTTTCTTTTTATTTTTATTGTTTTCTGTTTTCTCGTTTTCCTCTGTTTTGCAAAAATGTATAGACACAAATTGATTTTTGTAAAATAGGAGACTTAGCCCAGTAAATAGTATGCAATTTTTAGCACTACCAGAAAATGGTTTGGTGAGTAAATGATTTCAGTTGCTTTTTATTTAAATAAAAATGGATTAAATGTTTCTGTTTTGCTACTGTTTTAGGATGATAGAGTCATTTAACTAATTCAATAAATGTTGATTATATTTTTATAAATGCCTCTGGATTATTTGCTATTTAATGAACATTTGGTTTTCAAATTTGAACAACTTTTATTTTTCACTTTAAATTTGAATTTCAATTTGATTTGGAATTTTGAAATGAGATATGATGCAAAAGATGATTAAGCACTAGTTAATCATGCTGACTTGGCATTATCAAGAGGTGATTACTGTAGCTGTTACATGGGGATGTTACACAATACTTGAGTCCATTCGCATTTTACTCGCTTATGCCAATCACCATGATATCATTCTTTACCAAATGGATATTAAAAGTGCTTTCTTAAATGGTGAAATTGAGGAGGAAGTGTATGTTAAACAACCTCCCGGCTTTGAGAATCCCAAGAAACCTAATCATGTGTACAAACTTCGTAAAGCTCTTTATGGTCTTAAACAAGCTCCTAGAGCTTGGTATAAATGCTTGACAAAGTTTCTTCTTGAAAAAGGGTTTGAAATTGGGAAGATTGATTCAACTTTGTTCACTAAGAGGGTTAATGGAGAATTATTTGTATGCCAAATTTATGTTGATGATATTATCTTTGGATCTACTAACCCCTCTTTTAGTGAAAAGTTTGGAAGGTTGATGTCCGAAAAGTTTGAGATGTCTATGATGTGTGAACTTAAATTCTTTCTTGGTTTGCAAATCAAACAAACTAAGGAGGGTACCTCCGTTTCTCAAACAAAGTATACCAAGGACTTATTCAAGAAGTTCAACATGCAAGAGAGTAAAGGTATGAAAACTCCCATGCCCACGAGTGGACATCTTGACTTGACCAAGGATGGCAAACCGGTTGATCAAAAGGTATATCGATCTATGATTGGTTTATTGCTATACCTATGTGCCTCCCGTCCCGACATTATGCTAAGTGTGTGCATGTGTGCACGATACCAAGCGGCACCAAAAGAGTGTCACCTTAAGGCGGTGAAAAGAATTGTGAGATACTTGTTACATACACCAAACTTTGGCATATGGTATCCCAAAGGATCTTCTTTCAATCTTGTTGGCTATTTCGATTCGGACTATGCCGGAGACAAGGTTGACAGAAAATCCACTTCGGGTACATGTCAATTTCTTGGTAGATCTCTTGTGTCTTGGTCCTCCAAGAAACAACACTCGGTAGCTCTATCTACTGCCGAAGCGGAATACATAGCCGCGGGATCATGTTGTGCTCAATTACTATGGATGACACAAACTCTTAAAGATTATGGTGTGCATGTGAGACATGTACCATTACTATGTGACAATGAGAGTGCTATTAAGATAGCACACAATCCCGTGCAACATTTTCGAACTAAGCATATTGAGGTTCATCACCATTTTATTCGAGATCATGTTGAGAAAGGTGACATTGACCTTAAACATGTTCGTACCGACAAACAATTGGCGGACATCTTTACCAAACCCCTTGATGAGAAAGTATTTTGTCACTTGAGAAGTGAGTTGAACATCATTGATGCTTCAAACGTGAACTAGAGGTTCATGTGGATGCATACAAGGGCATGAGCATTCTTGACTAATCCATGATACCTTCATGATCATCTTAAATCTTGGACACTTTGCTCCCTTGTATTGTATCTAACCTTTTGTAGGTACTTGGACAAGCTTCATGTCACAAGATTGCATCTCACTCTTATCTTGAGCAATCTTATATAACCCAAGTATCAACAATAGATGGTGGAACAAGGAACAAGACAACCTAAACATATCGTTTGACAACATTTGAGTTATGCTTCATTCTTGTCATTTTGGATATACATGTTGTTCCTTGCAAATCTAACCCATGTAGGAAGATGAACTACAAATGATAGGATAGCTCCAAACTTCAACTCATGAGCATCCACTTCAAGTTCAACTACATGATGGACATCACCACAAAATCCCAATGTAAGTTCTCACATCTTAGAGAAGCTTTACTCAAATACATGAGCTAAGGCAACTCAACAAGATGTGAATACATTGAAATGCTTAAAGGAAAAATGGCAACCCCACTTCGAGCTTAAACGATGAGTATGACCTATGATCAAGTGTTCTCACTTGACTCCTAAGTCAATATACTCTAACATAGGTGACCTAGTCGCCGACCCATCTAGATGAAGTTCTAAAAAAAACATCATCTAGATGATTCTTTGCTTCTTTTCGTTTAGCTTGTTTCATAGCAAATTCCTTGCAAATCCGTGAGAGACTTCCTTTGCCTAGTGAGCTGAGTTGACAAATTGTACCATTGCATCAAACTCGGTCCCACCGAAATACTACAACTTGGTGTCACCGATTTTGCTGCTCTAAGGAATTTTCTGTCAAAAATTTCCTGAGTTTTTCTGCTCCAGCTCCACTCGATGATTCTTAACCTCTACTTGCATCTATAGCCATTCAATGGCTAGTGTGTTCCTCAAGGACCAAACCCGCTTGCTCAATAACCTTGAAGTCCCTTCTTGGAAATCGATGTCAAAGGGGGAGAGAGGAGTTACATCAAAGCTTATTACTACAAAAGAGATGCACCTTACAAGAGGAGAGAACATTACATGTTTCTAAGAGGGGAGAAACATGATCAGTTTGTTCTTTAGTTGTTCTAGTTTTCTCACCCTACCTGCTCCCAATATTCAATGTCAGATTCAGGGGGAGAGGAAGTTCTTTTAGGGGAGACAACTATTTCTTTTGGGGACATGTCTGCTTCAAAGAAGTATTCACCTAGTGATACTCCATTCTACATGTCATCCCAATCTTGGTTTCTTGTTGATCTTGTGTCCTTTCTTGAAGAAGTTATCTTGTGTTATCTAACCCTGTTTTCTCAAGTGTATTTCTTCAGGTACTTGATCAAGACTTTCAAGGTAAGTATACGCATCACACTCATGTACATGATTGACCCCTTGCTAGTATATATTGTTTGCAAGGAGACAATCATGGACATGTGGACCCTATATGATATATATATTTGCTCTGATGCATATAGCCAAGATACATGTTGCATGTATATCTCCCATGTGGTATCACCATGTTATATGCACCTCTTCAGGGGGAGTTCAGGGGAGCTCATACTTGTTACATGTTTCTTTCAAAGCTTTCATACAAACTTCTGCTAAATCCTTATTTGAAGCTTTGATGTATGTTGTCATCAATTATCAAAAAGGGGGAGATTGAAAGCACATTTTCTCCCTTGGAGGTTTTGGTAATTTATGCCAACATACATGTTGTTGGACTAATGCTTTTATCTAGTGAATTTCAGACAAGTTCAACAATGGTGTGGCATGGACGAGAGAATGTGGAACCCCTTCAAAATGCTAAGGACAAGGATTGGCAAAAGATCAAGACTCTACATTTTTGGTTTAGTGATCCAAGATCACATTGAGTCCATAGGAAAGCCAATACTATTAAAAGGGGATGAGGTGTTGCTTAATGGTCTTTTTGCTCAAGTGCTTAGTGACAGTACTCCTAAACCCTCAACCACTCTCTCAATTCCAAATATGTCCAAAACCAACATTCCAACTCGGCCCCACCGAAATTCTCTATCCGGAGCCACCGAGTTCGTCTAGACTTAGCCACTGCCAAAACCCTAACAAATCGGATCCACCGAAATGGATCTCGGTCCCACCGAGATGGCCTTGCCAACTCTCTGTAATCGTTTGCATTCACTTCGGTCTCACCGAGTTATGCAAATCGGTCTCACCGAGATGGCTTGCCAAGTCTCTGTTGCCTTATTGCTTCACTTCGGTCCAACCGAGTTGATGCAATCGGTGCCACCGAGATGAGGTTTGCCCTAAGCCATTGCACTTTGGTCCATCCGAGTTGTTCCTATCGGTCCCACCGAAATGCCTAACGTTCATATCTTTTACACAGTTCGGTGCCACCGAGTTGGGTCAAAAGTGTGTAACGGTTGGATTTTGTGTGGAGGCTATATATACCCCTCCACCACTTCCTTCTCAGTAAGGAGAGCCATCAGAACGTGCCTACACTTCCACCATACATTTTCTGAGAGAGAACCACCTACTCATGTGTTGAGATCAAGAGATTCCATTCCTACCATTTGAACCTTGATTTCTAGCCTTTCCCAAGTTGCTTTCCACTCAAATCCCTCTTCCACCATAGCCAAATCTGTGAGGAGTTGTTTGAGTGCTGGGAAGACTATCATTTGAAGCACAAGAGCAAGGAGTTCATCAACAACACACCATCTATTACCTTTTGGAGAGTGGTGTCTCCTAGATTGGTTAGGTGTCACTTGGGAGCCTCCGACATGATGTGGAGTTGAACCAAGGAGTTTGTAAGGGCAAGGAGATCGCCTACTTCATGAAGATCTACCCCAAGTGAGGCTAGTCCTTCGTGGACATAAGCCATGGTGGAAAAGACAAGGTTGCTTCTTCGTGGACCCTTTGTGGGTGGAGCCCTCCGTGGACTCGCGCAGCCGTTACCCTTCGTGGGTTGAAGTCTCCATCAACGTGGACGTACGATAGCACCACCTATCGGAACCACGCCAAAAACCACCGTGTCTTCATTGCGTTTGATCTTCCATACTCTACCCCTTTACTTTCCGTACTCTTGCATGCTTTACTATTTCCGCTGCTTAATCTCTAGATATACATGTGTAGAAAGTATTGGAGTGATCTTAACTTGTGCCAAAATCTGCCTAAGTTCCAAGAGAAATTAAAAACTGCTAATTTGTTGGTTAAGGGTCTATTCACCCCCCTCTAGACCTATCTCCTCGATCCCACAGTATTCCTAGTCTGGCCTCTAAGACTAGCTCTAGTGTTGCATGATGGTTCTGTTTTCCTGATCATGGGCATGACTATGCCGGCAACTTTGAGGGCACAATGTTAGAAGAACATTTGTGTTGAATCGACCCGAATTGATGTTATGCTATGAGATACATTCGTCACAAGTTAATGGTTAATAACACAGATAAAGTTAACGTTTGCATAATTCCTTAGACCATGAGAGTATCGAGTTTCTTCATGCTTGCTTCATGAACTTTGGGGTTTGTTAAACGTCATCCGTAACTGGGTGGCTATTATGGCGGCTTACGGGTTCATGGGAAAGTATGACAAGGGACTTGATAGCTCAAGATTGGGATTTGCTCCTCCGACGATGGAGAGATATTCTTTGGGCCCTCTCGGTGTTATGGTATCCATCATCGTCTGGCCAGACACATTGTGATTTGATCACAGGGATGCTGGAACACGGGAACGAGAAAAGGGAACAAAACCGGTAACGAGGTAACTGGCATAGTGGACAAGTTGTGATCCACGGGGATGCTGATAAATCTCACCTAGGGTTTTTGTAACATATCGCAAAGCAACAGGAATAGCACACGGCAACTGGAGGTTCACTCGAATATTTATTTGTGTGGGTATAAGGGTCAATATGGGTGTCCAAGGCTCGAATGTTGATCATTGATCGGAAAGTGTTCCGGTCATGTCTATACTTCACCGAACCTATAGGGTCACTTGCTTAAGGTTCATCTATCTGCTGAATACTAGACAGGGAGTCTGAGAGAAAGTCACCGGAAAAGTTTCGGAGATGACGGAAAAGTTCTGGAGAGAAAACCGGAAGTGTTTCGGAGCTGCCGGAATTGTTTTAGAAAAAAATGAAAATGTTTCGGAATAAAACCATCATACCAGAAATGTTCCGGAGAGTGTCCAAGATAATTTTAGAGGGTTCCGGAAATGTTCTACGACCTTCCGGAATTTTTCAGAAGAAATAGTCGCAGAAAACACCTTGTCCCAGCGTGAGGGGACAAGATCCCATGATTCGTGGGGGCTGTTTTGGGGGCGCCCCCCTTGAGGGGGCAGCCCCTTGTGGCTGGACAAAGGAGTTGGGGGGGCCCCCATGGTGGGGGGCAGCCCCCACAAATGGTGGAAAGTGTTGGGAGGTGGTGGGGCCCCATGTTGGGGCACTATGGACAAGGGAACATGTTTTCCCCTTGTTTAGTGGGAACATGTTTTCCTTGTTTGGTGGGTGCATGTTTTGTGGGCTGAAATTTCAGCCCCCCCCCCACCCCTTCCACCACTATATAAGGAGGAGGAGAGGTGCTCTCCAACTCTCTCACCAAATGGCATGCATGATCTGCCTTTCTTCTCTCCCTCCCATGAAATAGTTTTGTAGAGCCGAAAGGCTGTCTGGGTTCCGGTGGGAACTAGTTCTGGACGATGAAGCCCTGCCGGATAGCTAACACCGTATGTGTGCAACCCCGTAGAGAGTTCGTACGTTCGATCTTTTGTTCGAGGGTCCTCCCGAACGGCTGTCCGAGTGACCGTCCGAGTTTTGAGGGTCCTCCCGAAGGGCTGTCCGTGACACCGTCCGAGGGACCGTCCGACCGCCTCCCGATGGGCTGTCCGGGGGGCAGACGAGGGAGTACATCCTCGCGGTTGGGAGGTTGTAAATCCTAGCTGCGGGAATCTGCACCGACGATCTACATCGACTCTACTTCCGCTGCACTACGAGTCGGTAATGATTAGATCAAAAACCTTGTATGCAATCTTCATAGTGGTCCTGGGCTGGTGCGTAGGTCGAAAATTTTGTGTTTTCTGTTGCGTTACCCTTCAGTGGCATCATGAGCCGTGCTATGCGTAGATGCAGGTTACGATCTAGAATACATAAAGATGTATGGGTGTTGCACAATATAATTTGTAGTAGATGAGTTCTATTACTGAAAATTATTTGTGCGGGTAGCTGATGAAATATGTTACCCAATGTTCTTGTTGCTTCCCTGGAATTTGCATATTTCTGATCTTGATAACATCATGGTGGAGTTTCAAAGTTCTGGCAATCCGCGATCCTGATTGATCAACGAAGTGCTAACAGTTCGTTGAATTCCAACATAGTTAGAGAGAAAGATGAAATTTCGCAGACAAAAGGGCAATGCAGATATGATCTGCATGGGGGTCATGCGTATGACGAAGTTCAGTATGGGGCTCGAGATTTTATTATCTCGCGTTTCATACACCCCGTAAAGTTAATCTAGCGACTTGAATAATCATACTTGATGATGGACGTAGGTAGCTTCGGTTTGTTTCGAAACCTTAGAAGCCACGTAAAATAAAATTTTGCATAAACCGATTGGAGGCGTCTAACTTGGTTTTGCAGGATGACATGAGATGTGCATGTGATGTGGTATAGCAGTTCTCATATTAATTTGATTATGTATGAGATGACTATATAATGTAAATTAACATGACCTGCGTGTCATGATTCGGTATGATGGCTGGAGCCATATGATTGTCACTTTAAATGACCTGCGTGTCAACCTTGTTGTAATGCATTATTTTATTAGCTATAGAGATAACAATATTATCTGGTGCATCGACAAGGTGGTGGCAATCTTCGCGAAGGTGAACATCGACGCGAATGCCGAAGACGAAGAAAATAAAGACTTCTCCTTCAGAAAGGGCTATACCATATCATGCTATTATGAATTGCCTGAGATGTTTATCCCTCTTGGTGCACCCTTCTTGATTGTGCGGTAGTCGCTTTTTATTAGGGTGATCTCTCACTTAAAATATCAAGTAGTTAGTGTTCTCCCAAGTGTAGCACCGTCACGGCACCTATCTCTTCGGGGTATCACATGGATACATGGGTACGAACGATTAGAGAAGTGTGAGGCGGGTGAGTTGAGACCTTGCAGCGAGATCACTTGGTTGTCTTGACGTTCCGGAGGATCGTCCTGAGCTCGGAACACGCCCATCGAAAGATGAACAAGAGTCATATAGAGATGTGATTGGCAAGTTGGCCTACCGATTGCAATTCTCGTCACTTGAGATGGATACATCCTTGGCGTTGAATTTCAATATGGGTCTTGTATCACTCACAATCAATTATGAGAGATATTGATTTGAGTGGGAGCACATTTCAGAATTAATTCTTTTAATTCTTAGTGCAATTAATTATGAACATAGTCTAAGTGTAATTTGTATAAAAGTTATAGAATATTGGCTCGCGTTTCCACCTTCCCTATTAAAATTGAATAAGCTGTTATTTATCTGGTTAAAACTTTACGATTGGTAACGTACTGTGAGGATTGTCCTCAAGAGTGCCGAGAAGGAGTTTGTCCTATCGCATTCTTTTGGTATTCTCCCGCTAATGCTATGGATGATGTGACTCTCGTCCTTCGATCCAAAAGCTAGAATTCCGTTACGGTCAAGTGCAATATGTTTGCTTCCATGAGACACGAACTTCAAAAGTTTGGGATAGTTATGTGATATTCATGGAAACTGAAAATCATTTTCAGAGACAGACAAAGGCTAAAAGATATGTAATATCCAAAGCAATGTTTGTTTGCAAAGTATTAGTAAAGTGTTTACTGGGCATTTGACTGATGAGAGAGGGATCCATAAGAACGCCTGTCATATGATGAAGGTGAATAAAACAACAACTTAAAGAGAAAGGAAATGTCCAAAGGGTGTTAGTGTGACTTACACGCCTAGGAAGTCCGGGGCTAATGCCACTCTTAAGTTGGGTGCTTCTTCTGAGAGTAGGAGAAATATTGGAAGTAAAACTGTTAGAAGTATAAAGGCAAAAAGAAACTGTTAGAAGTATAATGGCAAAAAGAATAAAGACTGGAATGTCCAGCTCATGTATGAATGTCATACGAGTTATAGATGTACAGAAGGCTGGTCAAAGAAATAGTTCTTGAGAATTGTGGTTAAACTGTTAGTCACTGATTCTTGGGTATTGTGGTTAAAGTTGATCACAGAAATACCCGCTCGATTGCATTCAGTTGCGACTCGATGCAAGAACTACTACCGCCTAAAAGACTTGCCAGGAATGAGGTTTAGATACACGCTGGGAACATAGTAAATGTTACTATACCTTCCATCGGTGTATTCCCTATGTATTTATTTTCATAATTCATTTTTGGAGTTTCATACACTCTAGCCCATTGCATAAGGTATCTTGCAAGAAGGTTGTTCATAAGAGAACTTTTGATGTTCGGTGTTATGAATAACATAAGGGCCATACTTTCATTATGAATGAGATGTATGTTATGAATATTGATAATAATACATTACCTCTGTATTTACTTTCATAATTCATTTTAGAGTTTTATACACTCTAGCCCATTTGCATAATGTTTGTTGCAAGAGTGTTGTTCATAAAAGAACAATTGTTGTTCAGTATTATGAATAACATAAGGGCCATACTTCCATCATGGATGGGATGTATGTTATGAATATTGATGGTAATATGATACATCCGTAACACTGACGCTAAATGTCGCAAGACTAAAAGAATACCACATATGTGTGGCACTGCATTTGGTCACATTGGAGAAACCCGCATGGAAAAATTCCATTATGATGGATTTTGAAGTCATTTGATTATGAATCATCTGACACTTGCAACTTTCGTCCGAAAAGTGAAGTGACTGAAATACCGTTCACAGGCCATAAGGAATGAGCAACGAACTTATTGGTGATCATACATTTTGATGTGTGTAGTCCGATAAATGTTGTTGCAAGCAGTGGATTTGTTTATCTTCAAAAATGACTCAAGTAGATATATGGATATTTGCTTGATGAGACGTAAGTCTGGATCTTTTGAAATCATTCGAAAGGTTTTCAAAAATGAAGTAGAAATTATTGTAACAAGAAAATTATGTTTCTGCAATTGGATTGCGGAAAGGAATATTTGAGTTACAAGTTTAGCGAATGTCTGATGAGTTGTGAAAAGAGTTTCATAACTTACACCTCCCGGAGCACCACTGTGAGTGGAATGTCCTTGAAGATGTAATCAAACCATTTATGACATGGTAAGATCAAAGATGACATAAAACAATTTGCCATTATTCCTTTTAAAGTAATGCTTTAGAGACTGCGGCTTTTACACTGAAAAGAGTGCCATCAGATCTGTTGAAATGACACCATGGTATGGTACACCCAAGCATGTTATATCTTTTCTTAACATTTGGAATATGGGGCTTGTGTAAAATATTTACAAACCTATTCCAAATCAGACAAGTGCTACTTTGTAGGTTATCCCAAGTTATTGGGAATTCCTCCATCACTATACCGAGGCAAAAGGTTTTGCCACAAAGAACGGTATAATTTTGAAAGAAAATGTTTCTTGCAAAAATGTGAGTGCGAGGACAGTGCAACTCGACGAGATAACAGTATCTTCGTCATCAGGTCAAAGGAAAGAAACCTCGGAAGAAATTTACGGAAGCCTCTACAATAAAATGTATGGACTTCGGTCGAACTTGCAGCTGAACCACGTAGGCAAAACTCGTGCAAACCTCTCAGGTGCGCAGATGAGATATTGTTGCTAGACAACAGTATACCTACGATACACAAGGAAGCGTTGATGGGCCCTGACTACAGAATTGGCTAAATGCCAATACAATCCGAGATAGTTTCCATATAAACAATTCAAGATTACATCTTGATGAACCCTTCGGAAGACTTAGAGTCTAATGAATGTTAACTGATACGGATAAAAATGTTTTATTCATAAAGCTCGACTTGTTGCAATAACAAATTCAAGGAATTGACTACGATGAGATTGTCTCACCGTAGCGATGCTTAAAGTCGGTTCGGGTTAAATTAGCAATTAATACATATTTCAATCATGAGATGTGAAACATGGATGACAAAAGGATTTCCATGAAATGGGAATACAAACTAGGACCTGTATGTGATACAGTCCAAAGTATTTTGTCTATCCAGAGGATGCTGGTGAGTATGCAAACTTCAGAGTTCCAGCGATGGACAGAAGAGAGCAACATGGAGTTGGAATCTTCGTTTTTAGTCAAAAGAGTTTGATTTCATCAATGGATACCGAAGATGCTTGTGGTTACAAGAAAGTAAGTGGGAGCATAATAATATTTCTAAAAACCTTGTGTGCTTGACACATTGTTGATTGAAAATAATATAAATTTCTTGACACGAATTAGGACATCATTGAAAATAGTTTTTCGATGAAGTGCTTGGGCTAGGTAGCCTCGAAATTAGGCATATTTATCTATGGAGATAAATATGGCCTAATAGGCTAAAGCCAAAAATACATATTGACAAGATGTTAAGACAGTTTAGCATTAAAACGCCAAGGAGTGATTCTTGCCGAAGTCACATGGAAAGAGTTTTGCAAGACTCGGTGTCCCAAAACACTGATTTGCAAAATACATGATGGAGATTCCACACACTTTCATGTTTGGATTAATCATGTATTCTATGGTATGTAAAACAACCAGATATGTCCGATACTCCCAAGCTGTTGCGAGTATAGATACCAAAGTGATCAAAGTACTGATCATGGGATAACAGTGAAAAATGTCGTTAAGTACTAAAGTAGCACTGATGACATGTTTTCTCGCAAGCAGAGATTATGAATTGCTCGTTGTAAGTAGTTACATCGATACAGTCTTCATCAATGCTCCAAGCTATTTTCGATTTAAGTTAAGGGTTTTGTGTAATACACAATATGGTGGCACGGTAGCTGGAAATTGTTCCAAACAGGTTACTATGGCGAATTCTATAACAAAGGCTAAGTATGTTGACGCTTTGGAAGCGACAAAGAAGATGTTGAATCATATAGTTCATTCATGAACTTAGTATGGTTCCAAGATGGCTTTGGTCAATGGGACACTATTGCAAATAGTTGCTCCATAGCTCAGTCTGAGGAATCAAGGTTTGACCTGTGATTCACATATAAACAAAGCCAAGTCCACACAAAATATGAAGTTTGTTAAAGCGTGAAAACGCGAGGATATGCAAAGATACACACGGACCTGAAGTTGTCAGCTCTGTTGGACATCAGGCTATACCACAAGCGAAACATATTTTACACCGGTATGCCATAGGTGTAAAGTGCATTAGCATTGACTAGATTATTGACTCTAGTGCAAGTGGGAGTCTATAGGAGATATGCCCTAGAGGCAATAATAAATGTTATTATTTATCCCCATGTTCCTAATTATGTTTATATTCCGTGCTATAACTGCTATGGTTCTCGAGTCTACAATAACCACGAGGCTCGGAGGGAAACTCATGTGCACGTGTGGAATTATAAACGGTAAAATGTATTCCTAGTCTAGCCTCTAAGACTAGCTCAAGTGTTGCATGATGGTTCTGTTTTCCTGATCATGGGCATGACTATGCCGGCAACTTTGAGGGCATAATGTTAGAAGAACATTTGTGTTGAATCGACCCGAATTGATGTTATGCTATGAGATACATTCGTCACAAGTTAATGGTTAATAACACAGACAAAGTTAACGTTTGCATAATTCCTTAGACCATGAGAGTATCAAGTTTCTTCATGCTTGCTTCATGAACTTTGGGGTTTGTTAAACGTCATCCGTAACTGGGTGGCTATTACGGCGGCTTACGGGTTCATGGGAAAGTATGTCAAGGGACTTGATAGCTCAAGATTGGGATTTGCTCCTCCGACGATGGAGAGATATTCTTTGGGACCTCTCGGTGTTACGGTATCCATCAACATCTGGCCAGACACATTGTGATTTGATCACAGGGATGCCGGAACACGGGAACGAGAAAAGAGAACAAAACGGGTAACGAGATAACTGGCATAGTGGACAAGTTGTTGATCCACGGGGATGCCGATAAATCTCACCTCGGGTTTTTGTAACATATCGCGAAGCAATAGGAATATCATACGGCAACTGGAGGTTCACTCGAATATTTATTCGTGTGGGTATAGGGGTCAATATGGGTGTCCACGGCTCCGATGTTGATCATTGATCGGAAAGTGTTCCGGTCATGTCTATACTTCACCGAACCTATAGGGTCACAAGCTTAAGGGTCATCTATCTGCTGAATACTAGACGGGGAGTCTGAGAGAAAGTCACCGGAAAAGTTTCGGAGATGACGGAAAAGTTCCGGAGAGAAAACCGGAAGTGTTTCGGAGCTGCCGGATTTGTTTCGGAGAAAACCGAAAATGTTTCGGAATAAAACCATCATACAGGAAATGTTTTGGAGAGTGTCCAAGATAATTTTAGAGGGTGCCAGAAATGTTTTGGGACCTTCCAAAATTTTTCAGAAGAAATAGTCGCGGAAAACATCTTGTCCCAGCGTGAGGGGACAAGATCCCATGATTCGTGGGGGCTGTTTTGGGCTGTTTTGGGGGTGCCACCCCATGAGGGGGCAGCCCCTTGTGGCCGGACAAAGGTGTTGGGGGGCCCCTCCATGGTGGGGGGCAGCCCCCACAAATGGTGGAAAGTGTTGGAAGGTGGTGGGGCCCCATGTTGGGGCACCATGGACAAGGGAACATGTTTTCCCCTTGTTTGGTGGGAACATGTTTTCCTTGTTTGGTGGGTGCATGTTTTGTGGGCTGAAATTTCAGCCCCCCCACCCCTTCCACCACTATATAAGGAGGAGGAGAGGTGCTCTCCAACTCACTCCAACTCTCTCACCAAATGGCATGCATGATCTGCCTTTCTTCTCTCCCTCCCACAAAATAGTTTCGTAGAGCCAAAAGGCTGTCTGGGTTCCGGTGAGAACTAGTTCTGGATGGCGAAGCCCTGCCGGATAGCTGACACCGTATGTGTGCAACCCCGTAGAGAGGTCGTAGGTTCGATCTTTTGCCCGAGGGGCTGTTCGAGGGTCCTCCCGAAGAGCTGTCCGAGTGACCGTCCGAGTTTTGAGGGTCCTCCCGAAGGGCTGTCCATGACACCGTCCGAGGGACTATCCGAACGCCTCCCGAAGGGCTGTCCGGGGGGCAGACGAGGGAGTACATCCTCGCGGTTGGGAGGTTGTAAATCCTAGCTGCGGGGATCTGCACCGACGATCTACATCGACTCTACTTCCGCTGCACTACGAGTCGGTAATGATCAGATCAAAAACCTTGTATGCAATCTTCATAGTGGTCCTGGGCTGGTGCGTAGGTCAGAAATTTTTTGTTTTCTGCTGCGTTACCCTTCACCTCGGGCGGTCTAACGCCCGATGTTCCATTTTATTTCCTTGGAATTCATCGGGCGGTCTAACACCCGATGTTTCATTTTATTTACTTGGAATTTTTCGGGCGGTCTAACGCCCGATGTTCCATTCTATTTTCTTGGTTTATTTACTAGAACGATATATTTAGCCATCTACACCGTATTGATATTTATCATGCCATGCTTTAATATCAGTCAACATATGCATATAATTTAGTTCATTATGATCATATGCTCTCTGTTGCATTCGGTATATCTTTTGTTCATGATGTTTGCGAGTACATTCAAACGTACTCACTGGCTTGTCCATGGCTATTGTCTTGACCAGATCATGATTAGGAGAAGAGCACTACGAAGGCACACCCCGCAACCTAGGAATCAGAGATAGCAGCCACGCGGGATAGGAGTTATCCAGGTCAGCTGTTCCTGTGGGATTGGAGCCCCCACCAGAGATGGAGATCCGCTACCCGCTTCCGCCATCCGCTGTTAGTAATCATTGTTGTATCATTAGACCTTTATGGTCTTGTATCCAATTCTTGTAAATTTCTTGGTAATCTGTAACAAGGACGTGTCCACCAGTAACAAATGATCTTGGGGCTGGTGACGACACGAGGGGTTAATTTCTGGGATATTGTGTCCCGGAAATCCGGCCCCGACATGGAAGCTAGGGCCAAGCGATTGGAGTGTTGGGGGCTTTATTACAATGCCTCAGTACAAGGAGCAAATGGAAGCTAGGGCCAAGCGATTAGGGTGGCTTATGAGGGAGTTTATGTCCCAATTTGAATGATGAGCGTGTAATAATTTTTTCTCATGCTAAGTTGATATGGTGTGTTTTATTTTGTTTTGAGCTTGTAATCCTTGTAGCTATGACACGCTAATAAACATTGGGTTGTGTGCATTCGCAATGTAGAGGCTGGAGGCAATATATATTTTATTTTCTAAAGAAAAAGTACTTTGAAAGTACATGATACAAGAAACCGTGCATGTTGCACATTGGATCGACTAACTAATTTAGATATTATGAAATGAAGTTTAAATCTTAAGACATTTATTATATATAATGTGGTTGAAAATCATCATATGCACGGTATTCAATACGGTTCAGTTAGAACTTTAGTTGTGTGAGCGAGTGGTGCTCCAGGTTTTGTAATAAGTTCATTCAGGTTGCTACACGTTGTGTGAGGGTTTGGCACGTTGGCTGGATGGGGCACTTTTTGAACCTTGTATGAACTTGCTGTTGGTTTCAATGAAATTGGGAGCGAGAGCTCATTAATCTGAAAAAGTACAGTATGAGATAGTGTTGACCGGTATGGGGGCCTGGCCCATCCCACTGTTGGCATAGGGCCCAAGCCCATGTGTATCTGACCTAGATGAGAGCACCAGACGCTGTCTGGATATGTGCGTGAGTAACACACGAGAGGAGTCTCAGCCGCCACACACACAGAGGTACTCTCCCGATTCAACATGGTATCGAGCCAGGTTGCGGCGGCGTCGGCGTAGTCGCTCGCCGGCGACGCGGTGGGGCCCGGCGGGGTCAGGCGAGAGGAGCCTGCTCGCGCTGCTGCGGCAGGGCAGTTGCTCGCGCGGCTGCGCAGGGGACGTGCGAGCGCGGCGGGGCCTGAGAAGAAGCTGCGGGCAGGTCAAGTTCCTCTGCTGCTTGCAAGACGAGATCCTCTACTGTTCTGCTGCTTCTGCTATTGCCGAGCTGCTGCTGTTGAATTTGCTGCTGGAGCTGCCGTGCTGCTGTGTCCGCTGGTTGAAGAGAAGAGGAGTGTTGTACTGGTGCTTGCTGCTGCTTGCTGTTGGTTGTGCTTCTGCTGAGGGGCTGCCGCTGGGACGGGTACTTTTGGAGGCCAAGGTCCTCTGCTCGTCTGCAGCTGCTGAACTGCAGGTGCTGCTACTGCTGTTGTTGATTTTTTTTTTCTGCTGCTGGTTGAAGAAGAGGGGAGGCCATTATGGGGGCTGAACTCACTGCCGCTCTAGAGAAACTTGCGCAGCTCATGAGTGCGAAAGCTGCCGAGGGGTTACCTCCTGCAAGTGGCGCCATCGTTGTGGCCCACGCGGATCAGGTGTTCAAGCTTGAGCTCATGCCAAATGATGTCAAACTGAATGGCGTGAGCAGCTACCTGAGCTGGTCGAGGCGGGCCTTGTAAATCTTGAAGACAAAGGGTCTGACAGAGTATGTTCTTGGAACGTTTGAAGAGCCGGCTGACAAGGCGAGCCCAAAATGGAAGAAGTGGAGTGTTACCGACTCACTGATTTTGGCATGGATGTTGAACTCCTTGATTCCAGCGATCGCAATATCTGTTGAGGCATTCCCAACTGCTTCTGCTGTGTGGAGCAAGCTGTCCATGAGGTATTCCGGTAAGGGAAACCTGATGCTCATGTCTCAAATTGAAGACAAAATTCATGTTGTTCGTCAAGGTGACAGAAGCGTGCTGGTGTATGTGAATGAGCTGCAACACCTTTGGGCATATCTGGATCAGTGTGATCCCCTTGAGATTCCACATGCAGAGTCCATGGAAATTGCCAGGAAGTGGGTTCAGCGCAGGCGTGTGGTGCAGTTTCTAAAGGGCCTAGATCAATCTTTTGAAAGTAGGCATGCTGCGATGCTACATCAGCCGACACTTGTGCCCCTTGATGAGGCCATTGCTGCGATGTCCCAAGAAGAGGTACGCCTGCAATCCAGAAAAGGAGTTGGCAACGAATCTACTTATAGAGTGACTGACCAGCGAGGTCCTGGGGTGTGTCACAATTGTGGTCTACCAGGGCGTATCAGTCGATTCTGCACTGGACCTAGGAGAGTCAGAGGCCGAGGGTATAGTGGTGGCAATAGCAGCCGAGGTGGTTGGAATGGGAGTCGTGGTCGGAATGGGAGTGGCCGTTCTTGGAATGCTCCTCATTGGAATGTTCCCAAGGCAAATGTAGTTGGTTCAGCTGAAGGGAAGCAGCCTGTAGGAGGACAGGAGACTGCTATCAGCTATGCCAACTTTGTTGATACAAATGAAGGTAACGTTGAACATGCATCAATCGCAACCCATAAAATAAACTCTGAATGGGTGCTTGACTCTAGAGCATCACAACATGTTGCTGGAGATTTTAATGAGTTTAAATCTTATGTTCCACACTCTCTTGCACATCAGCAAAACATTCACACAGCAGATGGCACAGCCCAACCCATCACATGTGTTGGGACAGTTAACTGCACGCCGAGTATTGAATTATCCTCAGTGTTGCATGTGCCAGCTTTTCCTGTGAACTTAGTGTCCTTGAGTGCTTTGGTTGACCAAATAGATTGCCGAATAATTCTTGACAAAGTTGTGTTCTTGATCCAGGAGAGATTGACGGGCATGAGTCTTGGGACTGGAACAAGGTGTAGAGGGTTGTGGTACATGGATCGTTGCATGCCAGACCAGGAGGGATGGGACATGCTACCTGCAGTTGCTGAGGACAAGGAGACTAGAGCATTGATCCATCACTGTAGGACGGGACATGTGTCTTTTGACAAAATGTATCAAGTATTTCCTGATGTAATGAGTGGTGTGGACAAGAGCAAGCTGAAATGTGACGCGTGTGAGTTTGCTAAACATACCAGAAACTCATATGTGAGTAAGGGAATCAGGAGCATATCTCCTTTTGTGTTGATCCACTCTGATGTATGGACCTGTCCAGTGTTATCTGTTAGTGGTATGAAGTACTTCGTTACGTTCATTGATTGTCATTCTCGGATGACTTGGGTCTATCTTCTGAAACATAAAGATGAAGTGTTTCAGTGTTTCAAAGTCTTTTATGCACTTGTTCAGACTCAATTTAATGTGAAAATTCAAGCACTCAGATCTGACAATGGCACCGAGTATGTTAACAAGGCCATTGGTGCCTTCATGTCAGACAAGGGCATCCTGCATCAAACATCTTGCCCGGACACACCTCCTCAGAATGGGGTGGCAGAGAGAAAAATCGCCACCTGCTAGAGGTGGCCCGGGCACTGATGTTCACCATGAATGTGCCCAAGTTCCTGTGGAGTGAAGCTGTCATGTGTAGGGTAACGCAGTAGAAAACAAAAATTTACAGACCTACGCACCAGCCCAGGACCACTATGGAGACTGCATACAAGGTTTGATCTTTTTCGTTACCGACTCGTAGCGCAGCGGAAGTAGAGTCGATGACGAACGGCGGTGCAGATCCCCGCAGCTAGGATTTTACAACCTCCCAACCGCGAGGATGTATACTCTCATCTGCCCCGCGGACAGCCCTCCGGGAGGCGGTCGCACAGTCCCCCGGACGGTGTCGCGGACAGCCCTTCGGGAGGACCTCCGAAACTCGGACTGTCACTCGGACAGCCCTTCGGGAGGACCTCCAAAACTCGGACGGTCACACAGACAGCCCTTCGGGAGGCACTCTCGAACTAAGACCGAAACTACGATCTCTCTACAGAGTTGCACACATACGGTGTCATCTATCCGGCAGGGCTTCGCCGTCCAGAACTATTTCCTGCCGGAACCCAGACAGCCTTTCGGCTCTACGAAACTATTTCGTGGGAGGGAGAGAAGAAAGGCAGATCATGCATGCCATGTGTGTGAGAGTTGGAGTGAGGATGGAGAGCTCCTCTCCACCTCCTTATATAGTGGTGGAAGGGGTGAGGGGGGGGGGCTGAAATTTCAGCCCACAAAACAAGCACCCACCAAACAAGGAAACATGTTCCCATCAAACATGGATAAAACATGTTCCCTTGTCCATGGTGTTCCCCCATGGGGCCCCACCTTCCTCCCAACACTCTCCACCATTTGTGGGGGCTGCCCCCCCACCATGGGGGGCCCCCCCAACACTTTTTCCAGCCACAAGGGGGCTGTCCCCTAAAGGGGGCGCCCCCAAAAACAGCCCAAAAACAGCCCCCACGATCCGTGGGATCTTGTCCCCTCTCGCTGGGACAAGATGTTTTCTGAAACTATTTCTTCTGAAAAATTCCGGAAGGTCCCAGAACATTTTTGGCACCCTCTAAAATTATCTGGACTCGCTCCGGAACATTTCCGGTATGGTGGTTTAATTTAAAACCATCTTCGTTTACCCGGTAAACAATTCCGGCAGCTCCGAAAACCTTTTTCGGTTTTTTCTCCGAAAAAATTCCAGAAATTACAAGACCAATCTGGCAACCTCCAAAACATTCCCGGTGCTTGCCGAAACCTTTTTGGATCAATGGTTTTATCCGAAACAACTTTTCGGTTTTACCGAAACTTTTTCGGTGTTCTCTCCGGAACTTTTCCGTTGTCTCCGAAACTTTTCCAGTGACTTTCTCTCGGACTCCTCGTCTAGTATTCGGTAGATAGATGACCCTTAAGCGTGTGACCCTATAGGTTCGGTGAAGCATAGACATGACCCGGAACCCCTTCCGATCAATGATCAACATCGGAGCCGTGGACACCCATTTTGATCCCTATACCCACACGAATGAATATTCGAGTGAACCTCGAGTTGCCGTGTGCTATTCCTGTTGCTTCGCGATATGTTACAAATACCCGAGGTGAGACATGTTGGCATCCCCGTGGATCAACACCTTGTCCACTATGCCAGTTACCTCGTTGCCGGTATTGTTCTCTTTTCTCGTTCCCGTGTTCCGGCATCCCTGTGATCAAATCACCCTATGTTTGGCCAGACGATGATGGATACCGTAACACCGAGAGGGCCCAGAGATATCTCTCCATCGTCGGAGGAGCAAATCCCAAACATGAGCTATCAAGTTACTTGACATACTTTTCCATGAACCCGTAAGCCGCCGTAATAGCCACCCATTTACGGATGACGTTTAACAAACCCCAAAGTTCATGAAGCAAGCATGAAGAAACTCGATACTCTCATGGTCTAAGGAATTATGCAAACATTAACTTCCTGTGTTATTAACCATTAACTTATGACGAATGTATCTCATAGCATAACACAATTTGGGTCGATTCAACACAAGTGTTCTACCAACAATTGTGCCCTCAAAATTGCCGGCATAGTCATGCCCATGATCAGGAAAACAGGATCATCATGCAATACTTGAGCCAGTCATAGAGGCTTGACTAGGAATACATTTTACCGTTTATTATCCCACACGTGCACATGAGTTTCCCTCCAAGCCTCGTTTTATTTGTAGACTCGAGAATCATTGCAGTTATAGCATGGAACATAAACATAATTATGAACAGGGAGATAATCAATAACATTTATTATTGCCACTAGGGCATATCTCCTACAGACTCCCACTTGCACTAGAGTCAATAATCTAGTCAATGCTAATGCACTTTACACCTATGGCATACTGGTATAAAATATGCTTCGCATGTGGTATAGCCTGATGTCCAACGAATCTGACAACTTCAGCTCCGTGTGTAACTTTGCATATCCTCGCGTTTTCACGCTTTCACAAAATTCATATTTTGTGTGGACTTGGCTTTGCATATGTGTGAATCATTGGTCGAAACCTGATTCCTCAGACTGAGCTATGGAGCAACTATCTGCTATAGTGTCCCATAGACCAAAGCCTTCTTGGAACCATACTAAGTTCATGAATGAACTATATGATTCAACAACTTCTTTGTCGCTTCTCAAGCGTCAACATACTTAGCCTTTGTTATAGAATTCGCCACAGTATCTTGTTTGGAACAATTTCCAACTATCGTGCCACCATATTGTGTATCACACAAAACCCTCAATTTAAATCGAAAATCGCATGGAGCATTGATGAAGACTGTATCGATGTAACCTTTTACAACGAACTCTTCATGATCTCCGTTTGCGAGAAAACATGTCATCAGTACTGCTCTAGTACTCAATGACATCTTTCACTGTTGTCCCATGATCAGTACTTTGATCACTATGGTATCTATACTCGCAACAACTTTGGAGTATTGGACATATCTGGTTGGTTTTACATACCATGGAATACATGATTAATCCAAACACAAGAGTGTGTGGAATCTCCATCATGTATTTTACTCATCAGTGTTTTGGGACACCGAGTCTTGCAAAAACTCTTTCCATGTGACTTCGGCAAGAATCACTCCTTGGCATTTTAAATGCTAAAAAGTTTTAGCATCTTGTCAATATGTATTCATTGCTTAGCCCCATTTAGGTAAATCTATCTCCATAGATCATCATGCCTAATATTGAGGCCATTTTAGCCTAAGCACTTCATCGAAAAACTATTTTCAAATGAAGTCCTAATTCGTGTCAAGAAATTTATTTCCAATTAACAATGTGTCAAGTACACACGGTTTTTAGAAATATTATTATGCTCCCACTTACTTTCTTGAATCACAAGCATCTTCGATACCCATTTGATGAAGTCAAACTCTTTTGACCATTTCATCAAAAACGAAGATTCCAACTCCACTTTGCTCTCTTCTGTCCATCGCTGGAACTCTGAAGTTTGCATACTTACTAGCATCCTCTGTATCGAAAAATTACTTTGGACTGTATCACATATAAGTCCTAGGTTTCATTTCCATCGGATGGAAGTCCCTTTGTCATCCATGTTTCATATCTCATGATTGAAATATGTATTAACTGCTAGTTCAACCCGAACCGACTTCAAGCATCGCTACGGTGAAACAACCTCATCGTAGTCAACTCCTTGAACTTGTTATTTCAACAAGTCGAGCTTTATGGATAAAACATTTTTATCCGTATCAGTTTTTAGTTCCATAAATATTCGTTAGACTCTAAGTCTTCCGAAAGGTGTATCAAGGTTTTAATCTTGAATCACTTATATGGAAACTATCTCGGATTGTATTGGCATTTAGCCAATTCCGGAGTCAGGGCCCATCACCGCTTCCTTGTGTATTGTAGGTATACTGTTGTCCAACAACAATATCTCGTTAGCGCACCTGAGAGGTTTGCACGAGCCTTGCCTACGAGGTTCAGCTGCAAGTTCGACTGAAGTCCATACATTTTATTGTAGAGACTTCCGTATCAGTCGCAGTAGGAAACTCCGGAATCACTTCCAAGGTTTCTTTCCTTTGATCTGATGACGAAGATACTGGTTATCTCGTCGAGTTGCACTGTCCTCCCACTCGCCTTTTGTAAGAACTATTCTCTTTAAAAGCATACCGTTTTGCGGCAAAATCCTTTGCCTCGGTATAGTGGTGGGGAATACCCAACCGACTTGGGATAACCTTACAAAGTAGCACTTGTCTGATTTGGAATAGGTTTGTAACCTTTTACACAAGCCCCATATTCCAAATGTTAAGAAAAGATATAACATGGTTGGGCGTATCATACCATGGCATCATTTCAACAGACCTGATGGATCTCTTTTCAGTGTAAAAGCCGCAGTCTCTAAAGCATTACTCTTTAAAAGGGATAATGGCAAATCTATTTATGTCATCTTTGATCTTACCATGTCATAAATGGTTCGATTACATCTTCACGGACTTTTCACTTGCAGTGGTGTTCCGGGAGGTGCAAGTTATGAAACCCCCTTTCACAACTCATCAGACATTCGCTAAACTTGTAACTCAAATATTCCTTTCTGCAATCGAATTGTAGAAACATAATTTTCTTGTTACAATATTTTCTTCTTCATTTTGAAAACCTTTTGAATGAATTCAAAAGATCCAGGCTTACGTCTCATCAAGTAAATATCAATATATATCTACTTGAGTCATTTTTGAAGGTAGACAAATCCACTGTTTGCAACAACATTTATTGGACTACACACATCATAATGTATGATTACCAATATGTTCTTTGCTCGTTCCTTATGGCCTCTGAACGGTATTTCAGTCACTTCACCTTTCAGAGGAAAGTTGCAAGTGTCAGATGATTCAAAATCAAATGACTTCAAAATCCATCATAATGGAAGTTTCCATGCGGGTTTCTCCAATGTGACCAAATGCAGTGCCACACTTGTGTGGTATTCTTTTAGTCTTGCGACATTTAGCGTCAGTGTTATGGATGTATCATATTACCATCAATATTCATAGCATACATCCCATCCTGTATGGAAGCATGGCCCTTCATGTTATTCATAACACCGAACATCAAAAGTTCTCTTATGAATAACCTTCTTGCAAAATACCTTATGCAAAGGGCTAGAGTGTATGAAACTCTAAATGAATTATGAAAGTAAATACAGAGGCAATGTATTAATATCAATATTCATAACATACATCTCATTCATAATGAAAGTATGGCCCTTATGTTATTCATAACATCGAACATCAAAAGTTCTCTTATGAATAACCTTCTTGCAAGATACTTTATGCAATGGGCTAGAGTGTAAAACTCTAAAATGAATTATGAAAGTAAATACATAGGGAATACACTAATGGAAGGTATAGTAACATTTACTATGTTCCCTGTGTGTATCTAAACCTCATTCCTGGCTAGTCTTTTAGGCCGTAGTAGTTCTTACATCGAGTTGCAACAGAGTGCAATCGAGCGGGTATCTTTGTGATTAACTCACAATACCCAAGAATTAGTGATTAACATGTTTAACCATAATCCCAAGAACTATATCTTTGACCAGCCTTCTATACAACAAAAACTTGTATGACATTCATACATGAGCTGGATATTCCAGTCTTCTTTCCTATTGCCATTATACTTCTAACAGTTTAACTTTCAGTAATTCTCCTACTCTCAGAAGAAGCACCCAACTTAAGAGTGGCGTTAGCCTCGGACTTCCTAGGCGTGAAAATCTTACTAACACCCTTTGGACACTTCCTTTCTCTTTAAGTTGTTGTTTTATTCACCTTTCATCATATGACAGGCGTTCTCCTGGATCCCTCTCTTATCAGTCTTATGCATAGTAAACACCTTTACTAATAGTTTGCAAACAAACATTGCTTTGGATATCTCATATCTATTAGCCTTTGTCTGTCTCTGAAGATGATTTTCAGATTCCATGAATATCACATAACTATCCAAACTTTCGAAGTTCGGGTCTCATGGAAGCAAACATATTGCACTTTGACTGAAAAGGAATTCTAGCTTTTGGATCGAAGGACGAGAGTCACATGATCCATAGCATTAGCGGGAGAATACCGAAAGCATGCGATAGGACAAAGTCCTTCTCGGCACTCTAGAGGACAATCCTCACATTACGTTACCAACCGTAAAGTTTTAACCAGATATTTAACAGCTATTCAATTTTAATAGGGAAGGTGGAAACGCGAGCCATTATTCTACAACTATTATGCAAACCACACTTAGACAGTGTTCAAAATTAATTGCACTGAGAATTAAACAAGTTAATTCTATAGTGCGCTCCCACTCAAATCAATATCTCTCATAATTGATTGTGAGTGATTCAAGACCTGCATATCCATTCAACGTCACGGTTCGAGATGAACACCCATGGCGTGAACTTCAATCGGTAGGCAAACTTGCCGATCACATCTCTATGCGATTCTTGTTCATCTTTCGATGCGTGTGTTCCGAGCTCATGACTTTCATGCCTGAACGTCAAGACAACCAAGTGATCTCGCTGCGAGGTCTCAACTCACCCGCCTCACACATCCCTAATCGTTCGCACCCATGGAGATCATGCAATGCCCCGAAAAGTTAGGTGCCGTGACGGTGCTACACTTGGGAGAACACTAACTACTTGATATTTCAGTGAGAGATCACCCTAATAAAAAGCGACTACTGCGCAATCAAGAAGGGTGCATCATAAGGGATAAACATCTCAGGCAATTCATAATAGCATGATATGGTATAGCCCTTTCTGACGGAGAAGTCTTTCATTTCTTCGTCTCCGGCATTCGCGTCGGTGTTCACCTTCGCGAAGATTGCCACCACCTTGTCGATGCACAAGATAATATTGCTATCTCTATAGCTAATAAAATAAGTGCATTACATAAGGTTGACACGCAGGTCATTAAAGTGCAATCATATGGCTCCAGCCATCATGCTGAATCATGACACGCAGGTCATGTTAATCAATTTACATCATATAGTCATCTCATACATAATCAAATTATTATGAACACTGCTATACCACATCACATGCACATGCAAACCATCCTGCAAAACCAAGTTAGACGCCTCTAATCGGTTCATGCGAAATTTTATTTTACGTGGCTTCTAAGGTTTCGAAACAAACCGAAGCTACCAATGTCCATCATCAAGCATGATAATCCAAGTCGCTAGATTAACATTCCAGGGTGTATGAAACACGAGATAATAAAATCTCGAGCCCCATACTAAACTTCGTCATACGCGTGACCCCCGTGCAGATCACATCTGCATTGCCCTTTCGTCTGCGAAATTTCATCTTTCTCTTTAACTACGGTGGAATTCAATGAACTGTTAGCACTTCGTTGATCAATCAGGATCGCGGATTGCCAGAACATTGAAACTCCACCATACTGTTTTCAAGATCAGAAATATGCAAATTCTAGGGAAGCAACAGGAACATCGGGTAACAGATTTCATCTGCTACCCGCACAAATAATTTTCAGCAATAGATCTCATCTACTACCTAATTATATTGTGCAACACCCATACATCTCTATGTATTCTAGATCGCAACCTGCATCTACGCATAGCACGGCTCTTGATGCCACTGTAGGGTAACGCAGTAGAAAACAAAAAATTTCCGACCTACGCACCAGCCCAGGACCACTATGGAGACTGCATACAAGGTTTGATCTTTTTCGTTACCGACTCGTAGCGCAGCGGAAGTAGAGTCGATGACGAACGGCGGTGCAGATCCCCGCAGCTAGGATTTTACAACCTCCCAACCGCGAGGATGTATACTCTCATCTGCCCCGCGGACAGCCCTCCAGGAGGCGGTCGCACAGTCCCCTGGACGGTGTCGCAGACAGCCCTTCGGGAGGACCTCCGAAACTCGGACTGTCACTCGGACAGCCCTTCGGGAGGACCTCCAAAACTCGGACGGTCACACGGACAGCCCTTCAGGAGGCACTCTCGAACTAAGACCGAAACTACGATCTCTCTACAGAGTTGCACACATACGGTGTCATCTATCCGGCAGGGCTTCGCCGTCCAGAACTAGTTCCTGCCGGAACCCAGACAGCCTTTCGGCTCTACGAAACTATTTCGTGGGAGGGAGAGAAGAAAGGCAGATCATGCATGCCATGTGTGTGAGAGTTGGAGTGAGGATGGAGAGCTCCTCTCCACCTCCTTATATAGTGGTGGAAGGGGTGAGGGGGGGGGGCTGAAATTTCAGCCCACAAAACAAGCACCCACCAAACAAGGAAACATGTTCCCATCAAACATGGAGAAAACATGTTCCCTTGTCCATGGTGTTCCCCCATGGGGCCCCACCTTCCTCCCAACACTCTCCACCATTTTTGGGGGCTGCCCCCCCACCATGGGGGGCCCCCCCAACACTTTGTCCAGCCACAAGGGGGCTGTCCCCTAAAGGGGGCGCCCCCAAAAACAGCTCAAAAACAGCCCCCACGATCCGTGGGATCTTGTCCCCTCTCGCTGGGACAAGATGTTTTCTGAAACTATTTCTTCTGAAAAATTCCGGAAGGTCCCAGAACATTTCCGGCACCCTCTAAAATTATCTGGACTCGCTCCGGAACATTTCCGGTATGGTGGTTTAATTTAAAACCATCTTCGTTTACCCGGTAAACAATTCCGGCAGCTCCGAAAACCTTTTTCGGTTTTTTCTCCGAAAAAATTCCAGAAATTAACAGACCAATCTGGCAACCTCCAAAACATTCCCGGTGCTTGCCGAAACCTTTTTGGATCAATGGTTTTATCCGAAACAACTTTTCGGTTTTACCGAAACTTTTTCGGTGTTCTCTCCGGAACTTTTCCGTTGTCTCCGAAACTTTTCCAGTGACTTTCTCTCGGACTCCTCGTCTAGTATTCGGTAGATAGATGACCCTTAAGCGTGTGACCCTATAGGTTCGGTGAAGCATAGACATGACCCGGAACCCCTTCCGATCAATGATCAACATCGGAGCCGTGGACACCCATTTTGATCCCTATACCCACACGAATGAATATTCGAGTGAACCTCGAGTTGCCGTGTGCTATTCCTGTTGCTTCGCAATATGTTACAAATACCCGAGGTGAGACATGTTGGCATCCCCGTGGATCAACACCTTGTCCACTATGCCAGTTACCTCGTTGCCGGTATTGTTCTCTTTTCTCGTTCCCGAGTTCCGGCATCCCTGTGATCAAATCACCCTATGTCTGGCCAGACAATGATGGATACCGTAACACCGAGAGGGCCCAGAGATATCTCTCCATCGTTGGAGGAGCAAATCCCAATCTTGACCTATCAAGTTACTTGACATACTTTTCCATGAACCCGTAAGCCGCCGTAATAGCCACCCATTTACGGATGACGTTTAACAAACCCCAAAGTTCATGAAGCAAGCATGAAGAAACTCGATACTCTCATGGTCTAAGGAATTATGCAAACATTAACTTCCTGTGTTATTAACCATTAACTTATGACGAATGTATCTCATAGCATAACACAATTTGGGTCGATTCAACACAAGTGTTCTACCAACAATTGTGCCCTCAAAATTGTCGGCATAGTCATGCCCATGATCAGGAAAACAGGATCATCATGCAATACTTGAGCCAGTCATAGAGGCTTGACTAGGAATACATTTTACCGTTTATTATCCCACACGTGCACATGAGTTTCCCTCCAAGCCTCGTTTTATTTGTAGACTCGAGAATCATTGCAGTTATAGCATGGAACATAAACATAATTATGAACAGGGAGATAATCAATAACATTTATTATTGCCTCTAGGGCATATCTCCTACATCATGATGGCCACCTTCTTGATCAACCGCACGCCATCCCGGGTGACAGGTATGAAATCACCGTGTGAGTTGGTTTTCGCAGAAAATAAATTTCCTATTCCTCCCAAGGTGTTCGGTTCCACTTGTTTTGTTCGTGATCATAGGCCATCAGTCAACAAATTGGATCCTCGGGCCGTCAAGTGCATCTTTGTTGGGTATTCTTCAGGACCAAGAGGGTACAAATGCTGGAGCCCGTCTGAGAGGCAGACATTTGTGAGCATGGATGTTACGTTTCGTGAATCGAAACCTTTCTATGGTGAGAAAACTGATCTAAGTGTCTTGTTTGAAGACCTTGACCAATGTCTCCAACCGGATATTGGTCAAGAGGGGGAGAGTAGTAGCACACAAATGCAGACGATGCATCAGTCACCTCAAGCAATAGACGAATCCATAGTAACTCATGTGGCTCCTGTGATAGAAGCATCGACTTCCATCGGTGATGTGCAGATTGGCACACCGGCACCGGCTCAGGTTGGTAGTGTGCCGAGGTGGACATCAGAGCAAGAGGAGCAGCTAAAGGTGTATTCGCGGAAGCGTTCGCCGTCTCAGATTGGTACTATGCCGAGGTGGACAACAGAGCAAGAGGAGCATCTAAAGGTGTATTCACGAAAGCGAGGTGAGGGGGAGCAACAAGATCCGCCATTGACGGAACAACAAGGTAGTAATGATGTTATTTCCATCTCTTTTGATGGGGATCAAGATGAAGGGTCAGTGGACTTAAGGAGAACTACTCGAGCAACAACAGGGATACCAGAGAAACGGTATGATTCGATGACAATGATATTGGAAATTATGTTTCCTATGAAGCATTATCTCCAGCCCACAAAGCATTTGTTGCTTCTCTTCAGTCTGTGTCAGTTCCGACTGACTGGAAGAAGGCAAAGGAGGACTCAAAGTGGCGAGTGGCCATGGTGGAAGAGCTGGAGGCTCTGTGTAAGAACAAGACATGGGTACTAACACCCCTTCCAACAGGAAAGAAGGCGGTTAGCTGCAAGTGGGTATACACTGTGAAGCAGAATGCAGAAGGAAAGGTTGAAAGATACAAAGCAAGGCTTGTGGCGAGGGGGTACAACCAGACATATGGCATTGACTACGATGAGACCTTTGCTCTAGTAGCAAAGATGAACACCGTGAGGATTCTGATCTCCTGTGCAGCAAATTTCGGGTGGCCTTTACACCAACTTGATGTGAAGAATGCCTTCTTGCATGGGGACTTGAAGGAGGAGGTATACATGGATATACCACCTGGGTTCTCGACTTCTGAGACTGCTGGCAAGGTATGCAGGCTAAAGAAAGCTCTTTATGGACTAAAACAGTCTCCAAGAGCTTGGTTTGACAAGTTTAGACGGGCTGTGTGTGACATGGGGTATGGACAATGCAATGGTGACCATACATTGTTTTATAGACACTCTAAAGGAAAAATGACCATCCTTGCAGTTTATGTTGATGATATCATTATCACCGGCGATGATGACGTAGAGATAGCAAGGTTAAAGGGGTGTCTGAGTAAGGCATTCGAAGTTAAAGATCTTGGTCGACTCAAGTACTTCCTTGGTATAGAAGTGGCAAGGTCTGGAAAAGGAATAGATCTTTCTCAAAGAAAGTATACCTTGGATCTCCTCTGTGATGTTGGCATGTTGGGTTGTCAAGCTGCTTCAACCCCAATTGATTAAAATCATAAAGTGACTGCCAATCACACTAGTAGAAAACAGGGCTTTGGTCCAGGCCGGGCCAGCCCATTAGTCCCGGTTCAGTCACGAACCGGGACCAATGGGGGCAACGGTCCCGGTTCGTGAGGCCAGGGGGCCGGCCGGGCCTCGTGGGGCATTGGTCCCGGTTCGTCTGGACCCTTTAGTCCCGGTTCCAGACACGAACCGGGACCAATGTGCCTCGCTCCTGGCCCACAACCATTGGTCCCGGTTCGTGGCTGGAACCGGGACCAAAGGGGGTCCTTTAGTCCCGGTTCCAGCCACGAACCGGGACCAATGAGATGCCTATATATACCCCCCCTCGCCAGCGAGCAGAGCACTCCACACTGCTCTGTTTTTCTGGCCGGCGAGGGGAGAGCTTTGTGGTGCTCTAGCTCACCTCCTATGCACATGAGGTGTTCGATGAAATGCCCGAGCCATACTTAAGCTTTCTCCTCTGGAAGCTCCTTGTCCAAGCTCCATTTTCCTCAAGATTTGTCTAGGTTGGCGGTCCGTCCTGTCCCGTCCCCGTCCTCACCGCCGTCGATCGCCCGCGCCCATCTCGGCGCCGGCATCACCGTGGTTAGCCTCTTCTTCTTATCTTCTTTCTAAAATAAAAAAGTTCTTACTTGTATGATTTAGATAGATACTTGTGTAACTTTCTTACTTTTATTATTGTTTGTTATTATATAGTGCGATGGTTTTGGTTATATGTTGTTCTAGATAGTTCTTACTTGTATGATTTAATTAGATGCTCTAGAGAGTTATATGTTGTTCAATAATGAGAACTATATAACGCACGCAGATGAACCGGCACTGGATGTACGGTGACCGACGCACCTCCGAGTATATTAAGGGCCTGCATAATTTTCTCGAAGCGGCTGAGGCAAACAAGCAGAATGGTTTTATGCATTGTCCATGTACTGTCTGTGAGAATACGAAGGCTTTCTCCAACTCTAAAACCCTTCACTTCCACCTGCTTGAGAAGGGTTTTATGCCACGCTATAATGTTTGGACCAAGCACGGAGAAAGAGGGGTTATGATGGAAGACAACGAAGAAGAAGAGGATGATGACAACTACCCGCCCCCTGAATACGGTGATGCTGCAATGGGGGAAGCTGAAGATCAAGAGGAACCAGACGATGTGCCCGATGATGATCTTCGCCGGGTCATTGTTGATGCACAGAGAGAATGCGAAAGTGAAAGGGAGAAGTTGAAGTTCGATCGCATGTTAGAGGATCACAAAAAAGGGTTGTACCCAAATTGCGAAGATGACAACAGAAAGCTCGGTACCACACTGGAATTGCTGCAATGGAAGGCAGACAATGGTGTATCTGACAAGGGATTTAGTTCGCTACTTAAAATAATGAAGAAGAAGCTTCCAAAGGATAACGAATTGCCCGGCAGTACGTACGAAGCAAACAAGGTTCTATGCCCTCTAGGATTGGAGGTGCAGAAGATACATGCATGCCCTAATGACTGCATCCTCTACCGCGGTGCGTACGAGGATTTGAACGCATGCCCGGTATGCGGTGCATTGTGGTATAAGTGTTGGGGAACGTTGCATGGGAAACAAAAATTTTCCTACGCACACATAAGATCTATCCATGGTGATGAGCATCTACGAGAGGGAGAGTGAATCTACATACCCTTGTAGATCGCTAAGCGGAAGCGTTAATAAACGCGGTTGATGTAGTCGAACGTCTTCGCGATCCAAATCGCCGAGCGTCCCGCGATCCAATCACGATCCTTCCGATCTAGTGCCGAACGGACGGCACCTCCGCGTTCAACACACGTACGGCTTGATGACGCCTTCACCTCCTCGATCCAGCGAGCGATGGTGAAGTAGTGGTTGAGTTCCAGCAGCACGACGGCGTGGTGATGGTGGTGAGGAACAATCTCTGCAGGGCTTCGCCAAGCGCTACGGAGATTATGACGGAGGAACTAGAGGGCTAGGGTTGCCGGCACACGGCTTGGGAAATCCTGATGTGTCCCGTGTGCTAGCCCTGCCCCTCTATTTATATGTTGAGCCTTGGGGTCTAAACTTGGAGTAAAAGCCTCCTCCGGGTCGGTTTTGCCCGCACAAGGTCGGTTTGGCCCGCAGGAAAAGAGTCCAATTCGGATCCTGCCGAATCGTGCACAGCCGCGCACAAGCGGTAGTACCGCTTCACACAAGCGGTAGTACCGCTTGGGCGGTAGTACCGCTTCACACAAGCGGTAGTACCGCTCGGGCGGTAGTACCGCTTCACCAAGCGGTAGTACCGCTTACGCGGCAGCAAAACTACTTTTGCACTTTCCAATACCTTGTGGGCTTTATCCCTTTGGCTCATATAAAGTGTTGCTGCACCCGAACACTTCGGTAAACATCCGGAACCCCTTCCGGTGAACTCCGGAACTCTTCCGGAGATCAAAACACTATTATCACATATATCAATCTTTACCTCCGGACTATTCCGGAGATCCTCGTCATGTCCGGGATCTTATCCGGGACTCCGAACAACCTTCGGTCACCAACATAATAACTCAACTATACTAATCGTCACCAAACGTTAAGTGTGTAGACCCTGCGGGTTCGAGAACTATGTAGACATGACCGAGACACCTCTACGATCAATAACCAATAGCGGGACCTGGATGCCCATATTGGCTCCTACATATTCTACGAAGATCTTTATCGGTCGAACCTCTATGTCAAGGATTCAGTTAATCCCGTATGCTGTTCCCTTTGTTCTTTGGTATGTTACTTGCCCGAGATTCGATCGTCGGTATCACTATACCTAGTTCAATCTCGTTACCGGCAAGTCTCTTTACTCGTTCCGTAATACAAGATCTCGTGGCTAACACTTTAGTCACATTGCTTGCAAGGCTCATTGTGATGTTGTATTACCGAGTGGGCCCTGAGATACCTCTCCGTCATACGGAGTAACAAATCCCAGTCTTGATCCATGCCAACCCAACAGACACCCTCGGAGATACCTGTAGAGCACCTTTATAGTCACCCAGTTACGTTGCGACGTTTGATACACACAAGGTATTCCTCCGGTGTCAGTGAGTTGCATGATCTCATGGTCAAAGGAACAGACACTTGACATGCAGAAAACAATAGCAATAAACTGACACGATCAAATGCTACGTTTACAGTTTGGGTCTTGTCCATCACATCATTCTCCTAATGATGTGATCCCGTTATCAAATGACATCTCATGTCCATGGCTAGGAAACCTTAACCATCTTTGATCAACAAGCTAGTCAACTAGAGGCTTACTAGGGACACAGTGTTGTCTATGTACCCACACATGTATTTGAGTTTCCAATCAATACAATTATAGCATGGATAATAAACGATTATCATGAACAAGGAAATATAATAATAACCAATTTATTATTGCCTCTAGGGCATATTTCCAACAGTCTCCCACTTGCACTAGAGTCAATAATCTAGTTCACATCACTATGTGATTTACATTGTAATGAATCGAACACCCATGCAGTTCTGGTGTTGTTCATGTTTAGCCCTTGGAAGAGGTTTAGTCATCGGATCTGCAACATTTAGATCCGTGTGTACTTTGCAAATATTTATGTCGTCCTCCTTGATGTAATCGCGGATGGAATTGAAACGTCGTTTTATGTGTCTGGTCCTCTTGTGAAATCTTGGTTCCTTGGCTAGAGCAATGGCACCAGTATTATCACAAAACAGAGTCATTGGGTTAAGCGCACTAGGCACTACTCCAAGATCTGTCATGAACTCCTTCATCCAGACACCTTCCTTCGCTGCCTCCGAGGCAGCGATGTACTCCGCTTCGCATGTAGAATCAGCTACCACGCTTTGCTTGGAACTGCACCAGCTAACCGCACCCCCATTAAGAATAAATACGTATCCGGTTTGCGACTTAGAGTCATCCGGATCAGTGTCAAAGCTTGCATCGACGTAACCCTTTACGATGAGCTCTTGATCACCTCCATAAACGAGAAACATGTCCTTAGTCCTTTTCAGGTACTTCAGGATATTCTTGACCGCCGTCCAGTGTTCCATTCCTGGATCACTTTGAAACCTTCCGGCCATACTTATGGCAAGGCTGACATCGGGTCTTGTGCACAGCATTGCATACATGATAGAGCCTATGGCTGAAGCATAGGGGATGACACTCATCTTTTCTCTATCTTCTGCAGTCACTGGGCATTGAGTCTTACTCAACTTCACACCTTGCAAAACAGGCAAGAACCCCTTCTTGGACTGATCCATTTTGAACTTCTTCAAAATCTTATCAAGGTATGTGCTTTGTGAAAGTCCTATTAAGCGTCTCGATCTATCTCTATAGATCTTGATGCCTAATATGAAAGCAGCTTCTCCTAGGTCCTTCATTGAAAAACTCTTGTTCAAATATTCCTTTACGCTTTCCAGCATTTCTATATTGTTTCCAATCAGCAATATGTCATCCACATATAATATTAGAAACGCTATAGAGCTCCCACTCACTTTCTTGTAAATACAAGCTTCTCCGTAAACTTGTATAAACTCGAACGCTTTGATCACCTCATCAAAACGAAGATTCCAACTCCGAGATGCTTGCACCAGTCCATAAATGGATCGCTGGAGTTTGCAAACTTTGTCAGCATTCTCTGGATCGACAAAACCTTCTGGTTGCATCATATACAACTCTTCCTTAAGGTAACCGTTAAGGAACGCTGTTTTGACATCCATCTGCCAAATTTCATAATCGAAAAAGGCAGCTATTGCTAACATGATTCTGACGGACTTAAGCATCGCTACGGGTGAGAAGGTCTCATCGTAGTCAACTCCTTGAACTTGTGAAAAACCCTTTGCCACAAGTCGAGCTTTATAGACGGTGACATTACCGTCCGCGTCCGTCTTCCTCTTAAAAATCCATTTGTTCTGAATGGCCTTACGCCCTTCAGGTAATACTTCCAAAGTCCATACTTTGTTTTCATACATGGATCCCATCTCGGATTTCATGGCCTCTAACCATTTCTCGGAATCCGGGCTCATCATCGCTTCTCCATAGCTCGTAGGTTCATCGTTGTCTAACAACATGACCTCTAAGACAGGGTTGCCGTACCACTCGGGAGCAGTACGCGTCCTTGTCGACCTACGAGGTTCGATAGCAACTTGATCCAAAGCTTCATGATCATTATCATTAACTTCCTCTTCAGCTAATGTAGGCTCCACAGAAACAACTTTCTGCGCTGCGCTACTCTCAGGTTGAAGTAAAGGTTCAACAACCTCATCAAGTTCTATCTTCCTCCCACTCAATTCTTTCGAGAGAAACTCTTTCTCAAGAAATGTTCCGTTTTTAGCGACAAACACTTTGCCTTCGGATCTGAGGTAGAAGGTATACCCAACTGTCTCTTTTGGGTATCCTATGAAGACGCATTTCTCCGCTTTGGGTTCCAGCTTTTCAGGCTGAAGCTTTTTGACATAAGCATCACATCCCCAAACTTTAAGAAACGACAGCTTTGGCTTCTTGCCAAACCAAAGTTCATATGGCGTCGTCTCAACGGATTTCGATGGTGCCCTATTTAAAGTGAATGCAGCTGTCTCTAATGCATAACCCCAAAACGATAGTGGCAAATCGGCAAGAGACATCATAGATCGCACCATATCCAATAAGGTTCGATTACGACGTTCGGACACACCATTACGCTGTGGTGTTCCAGGCGGTGTTAATTGTGAAACAATTCCACACTGTCTTAAGTGACTGCCAAACTCATAACTCAGATATTCTCCTCCTCGATCAGATCGTAGGAATTTAATCTTCTTGTTACGATGATTCTCAACTTCACTCTGAAATTGTTTGAACTTTTCAAATGTTTCAGACTTGTGTTTCATTAAGTAAATATACCCATATCTACTTAAGTCATCAGTGAAGGTGAGAAAGTAACGATAACCACCGCGCGCCTCAATGCTCATCGGACCGCACACATCAGTATGTATGATTTCCAATAAGTCACTTGCCCGTTCCATTATTCCAGAGAACGGCGTTTTAGTCATCTTGCCCATGAGGCATGGCTCACATGTGTCAAGTGATTCAAAATCAAGTGACTCCAAAAGTCCATCAGCATGGAGCTTCCTCATGCGTTTTACGCCAATATGACCTAAACGGCAGTGCCACAAGAAAGTGGTATTATCATTATCAATTCTACATCTTTTGGCATCAATGTTATGAACATGTGTATCATTACTATCGAGATTCAATAAGAATAAACCCTTCACATCGGGTGCATGACCATAAAAGATATTACTCATATAAATAGAACAACCATTATTCTCTGATTTAAATGAGTAACCGTCTCGCAATAAACAAGATCCAGATATAATGTTCATGCTTAACGCAGGCACCAAATAACACTTATTTAGGTTCATCACTAATCCCGACGGTAATCGAAGAGCGAGCGTGCCGACGGCGATCACATCAACCTTGGAACCATTTCCCACGCGCATCGTCACTTCGTCCTTTGCCAGCCTCCGTCTATTCCGCAGTTCCTGTTTTGAGTTGCAAATATGAGCAACCGCACCGGTATCAAATACCCAGGCACTACAACGAGAGTTGGTAAGGTACACATCAATAACATGTATATCATATATACCTTGTTTGTTGTTGGCCGCCTTCTTGTCAGCCAAATACTTGGGGCAATTCCGCTTCCAGTGTCCAGTTCCCTTGCAATGAAAACACACAGTTTCTGGTTTGGGTCCAGCCTTGGGTTTCTTCACGAGAGGAGCAACTGCTTTGCCACTCTGCTCGGAGTTACCCTTCTTACCCTTGCCATTTTTCTTGAAACTAGTGGTTTTATTGACCATCAACACTTGATGCTCCTTCTGAATTTCAAACTCAGCGGCTTTCAGCATCGCAAACAGCTCGGCGACTGACTTGTTCATCCCGTTCATGTTATAGTTCAACACGAAGCTCTTGTAGCTAGGTGGCAATGATTGAAGAACTCTGTCAGTGATAGCCTCTGGCGGAAGGGGCATCCCTAACTCAGCCAGACGGGTGGAGTACCCAGACATTCTGAGCACGTGATCACTGATAGACCCGTTCTCCTCCATCTTGCAAGCATAGAACTTATCGGAGATCTCATATCTCTCGATCCGGGGATTCTTCTGAAAGATAAACTTCAATTCCTGGAACATCTCATATGCTCCATGACGTTCAAAACGTCTTTGAAGTCCCGGTTCTAAGCCATACAACATTGCACATTGAACTATTGAGTAATCATCAGAACGAGCCTGCCAGGCGTTCACAACGTCTAGAGACTCAACTGGAGCGGGTGGATCACCAAGCGGTGCATCAAGGACATAAGCCTTCTGGGAAGCCGTAAGGATAATCCTTAGATTACGGGCCCAGTCCACAAAGTTACTTCCATCATCTTTCAACTTAGCTTTCTCTAGGAACGCATTAAAATTCAGGGGTGCTACCGCGCGAGCCATGATCTACAACATAAATATTGCAAAGACAACTTAGACTATTGTTCTTAGATAATGAGTTTAGTTAATCATATTACTTAAAAACTCCCACTCAAATTGACATCCCTCCGATCATTCGAGTGTAACATGATCCAAATCCACCAACTCAAGTCCGATCATCACGTGAGTTGAGGTGGTTTCAATGGTGAACATCTTCATGTTGATCATATCTACTATATGACTCATGTTCGACCTTTCGGTCTCTTGTGTTCCGAGGCCATGTCTGTACATGCTAGGCTCGTCAAGTTTAACCCGAGTGTTCCGCACGTGTAACATGGCTTACACCCGTTGTATGCGAACGTAGAGTCTATCACACCCGATCATCACGGCGTGTCTCGAAACGACGAACTTTCGCAACGGTGCACACTTGGGGAGAACACAATTTATCTTGAAATTTAAGTGAGGGATCACCTTATAATGCTACCGTCGTCCTAAGCAAAATAAGATGCATAAAAGGATTAACATCACATGCAAATCATAAGTGACATGATATGGCCATGAACTTGTGCTTTTGATCTCCATCTCCAAAGCACCGGCATGATCTCCATCGTCACCGGCATGACACCATGATCTCCATCATCTTGATCTCCATCAATGTGTCGCCATAAGGTTGTCGCGCCGACTGTTGCTTCCACGACTATAGCTAACGTTTAGCGATAAAGTAAAGCATTACATAGCGCTTAATGATTGACACGCAGGTCATACAATAATTAAAGACAACTCTATGGCTCCTGCCAGTTGCCGTACTCATCGACATGCAAGTCGTGATATTCTATACAATACATGATCATCTCATACATCACATATATCTCATCATGTAATTGGCCATATCACATCACAACATACCCTGCAAAAACAAGTTAGACGTCCTCTAATTGTTGTTGCAAATTTTACGTGGCTGCTACGGGTATCTAGCAAGAACGATTCTTACCTACGCAAAACCACAACGTGGTGTAGTGATTGCTTTTTGATCTTCTAAAAGAACCCTCTTCATTGAACCGATTCAACTAAAGTGAGAGAGACAGACACCCGCCAGTCACCTTTATGCAACAAGTGCACGCAGCGGTGAAACCAGTCTCGCGTAAGCGTACGCGTAATGTCGGTCCGGGCCGCTTCATCTCACAATACCGCGGAATCAAGTATCAACTAGTAACGGCAAGCAATATGTATACACCCACGCCCACAACTCGTTTGTGTTCTACTCGAGATCTCATCTACGCATAGACCTAGCTCAGATGCCACTGTTGGGGAACGTTGCATGGGAAACAAAAATTTTCCTACGCACACATAAGATCTATCCATGGTGATGAGCATCTACGAGAGGGAGAGTGAATCTACATACCCTTGTAGATCGCTAAGCGGAAGCGTTAATAAACGCGGTTGATGTAGTCGAACGTCTTCGCGATCCAAATCGCCGAGCGTCCCGCGATCCAATCACGATCCTTCCGATCTAGTGCCGAACGGACGGCACCTCCGCGTTCAACACACGTACGGCTTGATGACGCCTTCACCTCCTCGATCCAGCGAGCGATGGTGAAGTAGTGGTTGAGTTCCAGCAGCACGACGGCGTGGTGATGGTGGTGAGGAACAATCTCTGCAGGGCTTCGCCAAGCGCTACGGAGATTATGACGGAGGAACTAGAGGGCTAGGGTTGCCGGCACACGGCTTGGGAAATCCTGATGTGTCCCGTGTGCTAGCCCTGCCCCTCTATTTATATGTTGAGCCTTGGGGTCTAAACTTGGAGTAAAAGCCTCCTCCGGGTCGGTTTTGCCCGCACAAGGTCGGTTTGGCCCGCAGGAAAAGAGTCCAATTCGGATCCTGCCGAATCGTGCACAGCCGCGCACAAGCGGTAGTACCGCTTCACACAAGCGGTAGTACCGCTTGGGCGGTAGTACCGCTTCACACAAGCGGTAGTACCGCTCGGGCGGTAGTACCGCTTCACCAAGCGGTAGTACCGCTTACGCGGCAGCAAAACTACTTTTGCACTTTCCAATACCTTGTGGGCTTTATCCCTTTGGCTCATATAAAGTGTTGCTGCACCCGAACACTTCGGTAAACATCCGGAACCCCTTCCGGTGAACTCCGGAACTCTTCCGGAGATCAAAACACTATTATCACATATATCAATCTTTACCTCCGGACTATTCCGGAGATCCTCGTCATGTCCGGGATCTTATCCGGGACTCCGAACAACCTTCGGTCACCAACATAATAACTCAACTATACTAATCGTCACCAAACGTTAAGTGTGTAGACCCTGCGGGTTCGAGAACTATGTAGACATGACCGAGACACCTCTACGATCAATAACCAATAGCGGGACCTGGATGCCCATATTGGCTCCTACATATTCTACGAAGATCTTTATCGGTCGAACCTCTATGTCAAGGATTCAGTTAATCCCGTATGCTGTTCCCTTTGTTCTTTGGTATGTTACTTGCCCGAGATTCGATCGTCGGTATCACTATACCTAGTTCAATCTCGTTACCGGCAAGTCTCTTTACTCGTTCCGTAATACAAGATCTCGTGGCTAACACTTTAGTCACATTGCTTGCAAGGCTCATTGTGATGTTGTATTACCGAGTGGGCCCTGAGATACCTCTCCGTCATACGGAGTAACAAATCCCAGTCTTGATCCATGCCAACCCAACAGACACCCTCGGAGATACCTGTAGAGCACCTTTATAGTCACCCAGTTACGTTGCGACGTTTGATACACACAAGGTATTCCTCCGGTGTCAGTGAGTTGCATGATCTCATGGTCAAAGGAACAGACACTTGACATGCAGAAAACAATAGCAATAAACTGACACGATCAAATGCTACGTTTACAGTTTGGGTCTTGTCCATCACATCATTCTCCTAATGATGTGATCCCGTTATCAAATGACATCTCATGTCCATGGCTAGGAAACCTTAACCATCTTTGATCAACAAGCTAGTCAACTAGAGGCTTACTAGGGACACAGTGTTGTCTATGTACCCACACATGTATTTGAGTTTCCAATCAATACAATTATAGCATGGATAATAAATGATTATCATGAACAAGGAAATATAATAATAACCAATTTATTATTGCCTCTAGGGCATATTTCCAACAATAAGATTAGAAGAGATGACCCTGGTGATGTTGAGGGCCAGAGCACCGGGAAGAGGGTTCCTGCCAAGGTGATGTGGTATGCTCCTATAATACCACGGTTGAAATGTCTGTTCAGAAACAAAAAGCATGCCGAGTTGATGCAATGGCACAAAAAAGACCGTAAGAAAGACGGGAAGTTGAGAGCACCCGCTGACGGGTCGCAGTGGAGAAAGATCGAGAGAAAGTGGAGCAACTTTACAGATGACCCAAGGAACGTATGGTTTGGTTTAAGTGCAGATGGCGTTAATCCTTTTTGGGATCAGAGCAGCAAGCATAGCACATGGCCTGTGACTCTATGTATGTATAACCTTCCTCCTTGGTTGTGCATGAAGCGGAAGTTCATTATGATGCCAGTGCTCATCCAAGGCCCTAAGCAACTCGGCAATGACATTGATGTGTACCTAAGGCCATTAGTTGATGAACTTTTACAGCTATGGAATGGAAGAGGTGTACGTGTGTGGGATGAGAACGAACAGGAGGAATTTGACCTACATGCGTTGCTGTTTGTAACCATCAACGATTGGCCTGCTCTCAGTAACCTTTCAGGACAGACAAACAAGGGATACCACGCATGCACACACTGTTTAGATGACACCGACAGTATATATTTGGACAAATGCAGGAAGAATGTGTACCTGGGGCATCGTCGATTTCTTCCGACCAACCATCAATGTCGAAAGAAAGGAAAGCATTTCAAAGGTGAGGCAGATCACCGGAAGAAGCCTGCCCTCCGTACTGGTGATCACATACTTGATATGGTCAATGATTTACAAGTAATCTTTGGAAAGGGTCCTGGCGGACTATCTGTTCCGACTGACGATGCGGGACGCGCACCCATGTGGAAGAAGAAATCTATATTTTGGGACCTACCCTATTGGAAAGACCTAGAGGTCCGCTCTGCAATCGACGTGATGCACGTGACGAAGAATCTTTGCGTGAACCTGCTAGGCTTCTTGGGAGTGTATGGGAAGACAAAAGATACACCGGAGGCACGGGAGGAACAGCAACGTGTGCATGAAAAAGACGACATGCATCCAAAGCAGTATGAAGGTCCTGCCAGCTACGCTCTTACCAAAGAAGAGAAGGAAATCTTCTTTGAATGCCTGCTCAGTATGAAGGTCCCGTCTGGCTTCTCGTCGAATATAAAGGGAATAATAAATATGGCAGAGAAAAAGTTCCAGAACCTAAAGTCTCATGACTGCCACGTGATTATGACGCAACTGCTTCCGGTTGCATTGAGGGGGCTTCTACCGGAAAACGTTCGATTAGCCATTGTGAAGCTATGTGCATTCCTCAATGCAATCTCTCAGAAGGTGATCGATCCAGAAATCCTACTAAGGTTAAGGAGTGATTTGGTGCAATGTCTTGTTAGTTTCGAGCTGGTGTTCCCACCGTCCTTCTTCAATATCATGACGCACGTCCTAGTTCATCTAGTCGACGAGATTGTCGTTCTGGGCCCTGTATTTCTACACAATATGTTCCCCTTTGAGAGGTTCATGGGAGTCTTAAAGAAATATGTTCGTAACCGCGCTAGGCCAGAAGGAAGCATCTCCATGGGCCATCAAACAGAGGATGTCATTGGGTTTTGTGTTGACTTCATTCCTGACCTTAAGAAGATTGGTCTCCCTCAATCGTGGTATGAAGGGAGAGTGACTGGAAAAGGCACGCTAGGAGCGGACTCAATAATATGTAGGGACGGGCATTCTTGGTCTCAAGCACACTACACAGTTCTACAGAATTCTACCTTGGTGACCCCGTATGTCGATGAACACAAGAATATTCTGCGCTCCAAACACCCGGAGCAGTGTGATGACTGGATTACATATGAACACATCAGAACTTTCGGCAGTTGGTTGCAAACACGTCTCATGGGTGATAACACTGTTTCTGATGAGTTGTACTCGTTGGCCAGGGGACCATCTTCGACTGTATTGACTTACAAAGGGTACGAGATAAATGGGAATACATTTTACACGATCGCCCAAGATCAAAAGAGCACCAACCAAAACAACGGTGTTCGCTTTGATGCAGCAACCAATAGGGGAAAGGACACATATTATGGTTACATAGTGGATATATGGGAACTTGACTATGGACATGATTTCAAGGTCCCTTTGTTTCAGTGCAAATGGGTCAATCTGTCAGGAGGCGGGGTACAGGAAGACCCACAGTACGGAATGACAACAGTGGATCTGAACAATCTTGGGTACACAGACGAACCATTCGTCCTAGCCAATGATGTGGCGCAAGTTTTCTATGTGAAGGACATGTCTACCAAACCAAGAAAAAGAAAAGATAAGGAAGTGAATACATCATACGATGAGCCAAAGCGCCACATAGTTCTTTCAGGAAAAATAGACATCGTGGGATTGGAGGGCAAGACAGATATGTCCGAAGATTATGAAAAGTTTCATGAAATTCCTCCCTTCAAAGTCAAGGCTGACCCAAGCACCCTGTTAAACGATGAAGATTATCCATGGTTACGGCGCAATAAGCAAAGGACACAAGCGAAGAAAAAGTGAAGACTTTCTCTCCACAACTATATCATTGCAGTTACATGTGAAGAAATGAAATGCCTTTTGTAACAGATGAGTTCATTTGTAGTGCTTTTCAATTTCAGGGTCATTTAGCTCAAAAAATCAGTAAATGCATGCAAAATACCAAATGAAGTCAGAAAGGGTTGAAAATTGATGATGTGGCTTTGAATGGTGCATTTTGAACACACAAAAAGTCTGGAGTTCAAATAAGTTCAAAAAAATGAAATCCTTTTGTAACACATGAGTTTTCGTCCGAAACCCTGATACTTCGAAAGAGATTGTCCATTTTGTACACGAAGTGCATCCAGTTTTTGCCGTAACCCTCTCAACTTTTTAGCAAATGCTATGTGGGTGAAATGATGATACCATGCCAACTTTCAACCTTTTCAGAGTTCATTTGAAGTGCTTTTCAATTTCAGGGTTATTTAGCTCAAAAAAATCAGTAAGTGCATGAAAAATACCAAAAATACCGCCGTCCTCGTCCCCGTCGCCGCCGTCCTCGTCCCCGTCGCCTCCCCGAGCCGCCGTCCTCGTCCCCGTCGCCGCCGTTCTCGTCCCCGTCGCCTCCCCGAGCCGCCGTCCTCGTCCCCGTCCCCGTCGCCTCCCCGAGCCGCCGTCCTCGTCCCCGTCGCCGCCGTCCTCGTCCCCGTCACCTCCCCGAGCCGCCGTCCTCGTCCCCGTCGCCGGCCTCCATCCATCGCCGCCCCCCCCCAGTGAGCCCCCCCTTTCATGTATATGTATATATGTTCATGTATATGTATATGTGTATATGTTCATGTATATGTTTTTTTTCATGTATATGTATATATGTTCATGTATATGTGTGTATATGTTCATGTAAAAAGTCTTCGTTGTTTTTCATATGTACGAAAATGTAGAGTGAAAACGAAAACAAACATATAAGAAAAAACAAAGGAAAAAATGAAGAAGGAAAAGAAAACCGCCCGGCCCGGCCACCACCGCATTTTCATAAAGTTTTTCCACCGAGTCCACGTCGCACCGAGCACCCGCGGCGAAGCAAGTCTTTTTTTGAAGGTAGTTTTTTTGTTAAATGAAAATGTTGGCATCGGCTCTATCATCACGTTGGCATCGGCTCTATCTATCAACAAGGCCACGGGAGCACCCCGGCCCCCTATCAGCACGTTGGCATCGGCTCCCCGAGGGCTTTCCAACGGATCCAGAATGTATGTCGTTGTTGATATACCCCCTCCCCGATAACTTCGACATGAGGGGGGGGGGGTCGATATACCCCCTCCCCGATAACAATTTTTTTCTAAGTTACTAAGGTAAAATGTTCACCCCCCTCTCGATATACCGGGCGACCAACTCTCGAGGCCACCCAAACCCTAGAAAAAAAGCGTTGTCGACATACCCCCTCCCCGATAACATTTTTTTTCTAAGTTACTAAGGTAAAATGTTCACCCCCCTCTCGATATACCGGGCGACCAACTCTCGAGGCCACACAAACCCTAGAAAAAAATCGTTGTCGACATACCCCCTCCCCGATAACATTTTTTTCTAAGTTACTAAGGTAAAATGTTCACCCCCCTCTCGATATACCGGGCGGCCAACTCTCGAGGCCACAAAAACCCTAGAAAAAAAGCGTTGTCGATATACCCCCTCCCCGATAACATTTTTTTCTAAGTTACTAAGGTAAAATGTTCACCCCCCTCTTGATATACCGGGCGACCAACTCTCGAGGCCACCCAAACCCTAGAAAAAAAGCGTTGTCGATATACCCCCTCCCCGATAACATTTTTTTTCTAAGTTACTAAGGTAAAATGTTCACCCCCCTCTCGATATACCGGACGACCAACTCTCGAGGCCACCCAAAACCTAGAAAAAAAGCGTTGTCGATCTCCTACCCCCTCCCGCCCCTACCCGACAATCTCTCGAGGCGGTCCGGATGTCGGACACTCATGTTTGTATATTAATTGCCATGTTGTAATATTTGCAGAAACTATGGCTCAAAGAGACTTGGAACAAGAACAGTTGTTGGGGGAGATAATCCTCGGCGGACGTGATGTCTTGTCGTTTCTCAACGACACCGATGGTCTGGAAGGAGAGGATGACGGCTCCGGTGATCGAACAATGGAGGAGGAAGGACATGATCATGATGGCTCCGGTGACCGAATGCCGGAGGAAGAAGGAGACCATGATGACGGCTCCGGTGACCGAACGGAGGAGGGAGCTGTTGCAAAGTCCGACGAGGTATATATATTAATTAAGCCTGTGCTGACTAGCAAATTGATGCATTAATTGTTTTGGTATGTACATATATTAACTCTTCTTTCTTCTTTTATTGCCCTCCGGATCGAGCCAAACTTCGGTAACGAGACGAGGCCCGAAGAAGAGGTTGCGCAAGGATGAAAGGTTCACGATCACAGCACTCGCGGACGATGGCCATCCGATTGAACCCAAGCGGACCAAGGACGCATTTTCTGCTCAGTGCGGAGTTATTGTTAGGGACAACATCCCGATTAGCATCAAGCAATGGAATAAGCCTAAGGACGACGCCCCTGAAGGTGATTATGTCACCGATAGACAGAAAGATGATCTTTGGACCGCGCTGAAGGCAAATTTCACCCTACCGCCAGAGGAGGATCCGAATAAGCCAGTTATAGAGCCACTGGTCAAGGAGTGTGCTCTTAAGAAGATGGCAGATCTATTCAGGAGGTGGAAGAAGGAGTTGAAATCAAAGTTTGTCGACAAAGGGAAGACTCCAGAATTCACCGGCCGATTTGAGAAGATAAGAGATCACTGGCCCGCATTTGTGGCCTACAAGACATCAGACAAGAGTAAGAAAATGTCAAAGACAAACAAGAACAACGCTGCAAAGAAGCAGTATCACCATCACACGGGGTCAGGTGGCTACCTCAAAGCCCGTCGTTGTGGGACAAAGCTGAGAATGACCTGATTGCTAAAGGGGTCGAACCACAGACATTGAACTGGCCAGACCGTTCAAGGACTTGGTTCTTCGGGGTTGGGGGAACTTTGGACCCTGAAACAGGGAAGTGCCGTTGGGCGGACGAGCAACTTGCAATACCCGTCACGAAGCTTCAGAAGTATATCACCGCAGCGCAGGAAGGGACGTTCATTCCCGACAGAGAGAAGGACGAGCTGACTGAGGCCCTAGGGAATGCTGAGCACCCTGGACGAACACGAGGCACACCAGGCTCCGTTCCGTGGAAGTTTGGGTTTCCCGACGCAGGCGGTTAAAAAAGCCGGGAGAGAAAGAGGAAAGAGGAGCTGAGCGACATGCAGAAGCTCAATGCAAGACTACAAAAGCTAGAGGAAGCTGAGAGCCAGCGAGCTGCCGACCAACCATCTCAGCGACACGAAGCTACCCCGCCATCTCAGCGGAGAAGCAGCGTGGCTTCCACGGAGCCCGTTCAGCCTGACTTCACGTCTCCTAGCTACCCCGTGGATACTATCACGGAGGCTCAACATTGCGAGCTTATGACGAAATGCCGGAACCTCACTTTCAAGGCGGCTGTCGGCTCTGTTGCACCTCCTCAACCCAACGGAACTTTTCACTGCCGTCCGATTCCACATGACTATGCTGTTGTGATGGTGGATGAAGTAATGGAGGGATTTGAGGAGCTCGAGCTTGACCACTCTACAGGTGAAGGGGAGAAACGGCTGGTTCATGCTCTGAGGAGTACATGTCTATGGCAGAAGGTGTACATCAAGCTTCCAAACTGGACGCCTCCGCCTCCTCCTCCTCCTCCGGCGAGTCAGGGCACTCCGCCTCCTCCTCCTCCTCCTCCGGCGAGTGATCAGGGCACTCCGCCTCCTTCTCCGGCTCCTCCGACGCGTGAGGCCACTCCGCCTCCTCCTTCGCCTACTCCGGCGCGTCGGAGCAGTCCGCCTCCTCCTCAGCCTCGTCGGCAATGGCGGAAGACAAACGCCGCCGCTCCGGCTCCTCCGGCGCGTCAGATTTCTCCGCCTCGTCAGCAACGACGGAAGAGAGACGCCGCCGCTCCGGCGGCTAGCAGTACAAGCAGAGGCGGGAGCCAATTCAGATACGGTCCATCTCTCAAGCCTCTGGAAAAGTTACCATATGAGAGGACCGAGCAGGAAAACGAGGACATATGTCGTGCCCAACTGAGGGACCATTTTGCAAAGAAAACTCCACCTCCGAAGGAGAAGGTAGATCCGGTGAAAGTGAAGCGCACTATCAATGCCCTGAAGCGACCACCACCGCCTCCGCCGGATTCCAACTATGACCGCATAATTACTAAGACACATGCTAAAGCGCAGCAGTCGGGAAGTACTTCCAGTGCTGCAAGAGCGAAAAAACGAAGAAGTGGGAAAACAATTCCCCAGCTCGGCGAACAGGAGAAGCAATCGTGCCCCCCGCTCAAGGTGTCTAGCGATATCGCTAATCATCCGGTGCTACTGCCCGGTACCACTCTTGATGATTACCTGCCCGATGATGTACAGTTTGAAACGGCTGAGGTAGTAGACGTCTTTAGATACGAGCACGGGAAGCCTCTCGTCAAACCTGATCATCCTCATCTAACAACGATGATGCAAAAATTGCATGACTGGTACATGGAAACCTGCAGGAAGTCTGGGAAAGACAGTTTGTTAGTCGGAATTAAAAAAGAGCATGACTTCCCTGGAGTCGAGCTGCTGCCTGTTGAATTTGTGGAGTTATTTCAATTATACAATCAAAAGGCCCTCGACAAACAACTCATGACTTGCTACTGTCTGTAAGTATTACTTCTATAATTAAGTCTCTAGCTCAGCTCGTTCATTGCATGTATATATAATTATCCTCACTATATTATGCAGATTGAAGATGGTCGAATGCCAAAAAATAGGAATCTTCGACGTTGGGTTCATTAGCCCAAATACCGTAAATGAATGGTCGGTACGAAAGGCGGCTGAAGATACCGAGAACAACTTACTACAAACGTTCCTTACACATCAAAACAAAAGGGAAATACTCTTTCCTTACAACTTCAAGTGAGTGTTACTGTCTTCTGCATATTTAGTTCCGCTTACTCATGGTTAAGTAATGTAATTGATGAGTTATTGAAAGATCGTGGATGTCGCCTAGAGGGGGGGGTGAATAGGTGCTTTAAAATAATTACGGTTTAGGCTTGAACAAATGCGGAATAAAACAAGCGTTTAATTTGTCAAGCACAAAACCTAAATCGACTAGGCTCACCTATGTGCACCAACAACTTATGCTAAGCAAGATAAACAACTAAGTGATAGCAAGATATATAACAAGAAACAATATGGCTATCACAAAGTAAAGTGCATAAGTAAAGGGCTCGGGTAAGAGATAACCGAGGCACGCGGAGACGACGATGTATCCCGAAGTTCACACCCTTGCGGATGCTAATCTCCGTTAGAGCGGTGTGGAGGCACAATGCTCCCCAACAATGCCACTAGGGCCACCGTATTCTCCTCACGCCCTCGCACAATGCAAGGTGCCGTGATTCCACTAAGGGACCCTTGAGGGCGGTCACCGAACCCGTACAAATGGCAACCCTTGAGGGCGGTCATCGAACCCGTACACTTTGGCAACCCTTGGGGGCGGTCACCGGTACCCGACAAATTGCTCGAGGCGATCTCCACAACCTAATTGGAGACCCCGACGCTTGCCCGGAGCTTTACACCACAATGATTGATCTCCGAGGCACCACCAAGCCGTCTAGGGCGCCAAGGCACCCAAGAGGAACAAGCTGTAGGGTGCTCAAACACCCAAGAGTAATAAGCTTCTCAACTACTAACTTCCACGTATCACCGTGGAGAACTCAAACCGATGCAACTAATGCAATGGCAAGAACACACGAAGTGCTCAAGTCCCTCTCTCTCAAATCCCACCAAAGCAACAAAAGCTATGGAGAAAAGTGAGAGGAAGAACAAGGAGAACACCAAGAACTCCAAGATCTAGATCCACAAGGTTTCCCTCACATAGAGGAGAAAGTGATTGGTGGAAAGATGGATCTAGATCTCCTCTCTCTATTCCCTCAAGAAGGAGCAAGAATCATTGGAGGGATGGAGAGATAGCAAAGCTCTAGAAGGTCAACAATGGAGGAGAGAGAACTGCAAGGGGATGAAAGAACCGTTGGGGAAGAAGACCCCTTTTATAGGCCACTCCAAATCCAACCGTTATGCCTGTGCTGGACGCGTACAAGCGGTACTACCGCTTAAGCGGTAGTTCCAGCCAGCAGCAGGCGAGAACACGAAACTGGAGCGGTAGTGCCGCACTAAGCGGTACTACCGTCCAACAAAGCGGTACTACCGCTAAGGAGAAAAGAGCACCTCTGCGAAACACACGCGGTAGTAGGAACGGTAGTGGAGGGCGGAAGTACCGCCCTAAGCGGTACTACCGCACTACTGCCGCACTACTACCGTTTAACAGAAAAAAAGGCACCAGAAGAATTTCAGCAATCGGAACTTGCAGCGGTAGTAGAAACCAGAAGTACCGCCCAAGCGGTACTACCGTGCTATTACCGTGCCACTACCGCACAAAGAGGTACTACCGCTTAACAAAAATCGGCAACAGAAGAAATTCCCACAAGCGGTACTCGCTGCGGTAGACCACAGCGGTACTACCGCATAAGCGGTACTACCGTGGTACCGAGCGGTACTACCGCTTGGGTGCTGCAAAAGTGCCCAAGCAGAACAGACAGATACAGGAAAACCAGAACTGCCACAACTTCTACATATGAGCTCCGAATTGAGCAAACTCAAGCTTGTTGGATAGAAGACAACGAGTACTATCCAAACAGCGACTGGTTATAATAAGAAGTGGCAGGGGAGAAATGCCTAAGATATAGAGAAGAGAAACCTCTATGAATGAAGAACCGGCATAAACTCCAACATCGAAAACATCATAGAAGATGCATATATGAACTCCGTTTTCGATGAACTCGAGCTTGTCATGAAGATGACCAAAAGCTCAAAGACTCACAAAGAGAAACACCAAACACGAACCAAGAAAGATGATGCAAGGATGCAATGGTTTGAGCTCTCTACGAACAATACGATCAAGCTACTCATCCGAGAGCCCCCCTTGATAGTACGGCTATCGATCCTACAACCCGGTCTCCCAACTACCACTATGAGACCGGTAAAATAGAAAACCTATCAAGGGCAAACCTTTGCCTTGCGCATAGTCCACTTGAGCTAGATGATGACGATCTTGACCTCCTCAAGTTGGACCACCTTTCTTGATTGCGCCGGCTTGATGAAGACTAGTAGATTGCTCCCCCATACTCCACTATGGGTGAGCCACTCTTCGGCACATCTTCACAAGTCCATTGTCACCACAATGGACGGCAAGCTTCAAGCATGTGATCTCTTCATGATGCTCCACTTGAACTTGCACACCGCAATCTTGATGACGATCACCACTTGATGTCATCCTCCATGGGTTGAATGAGATCTTCCTCTTGACGCAAGCCCATGGAAACATACCTAACCCCACATAGAACTCTCGCATAGAACATGGGTTAGTACACAAAGCGTAATGGACAATGCTTACCATACCGTGAGATCACTTGATCCCACTCGGTACATCTTCTACGCTTTGTGTGTTGATCAACTTGAATCACTCTTCATATTTAGTCTTGATCAACCTTGAATCTTTCCAACTCTCTTCATTAGGATGATGTCTTGAAGGTAAACATGAATGTTCACACAAACTTCTTCTTCAAGACATGCTTGCAATAGGCTCAACACTCACATGACCAATCTTTGGATAAATCCTTGAATAGCACCTTGGTCAACACATATTCTTCTTCTAATAACCTTGAAACCAACAAATGGTCTTCAAGCAATGCCTATGGACAAACCCTTCAAATATAACTCAAGGCAACCATTAGTCCATAGAGATTGTCATCAATTACCAAAACCAAACATGGGGGCAGCACATGTTCTTTCAGTTATGCGTGCGCAGCTTCCACTATATTCTGCTATCCATTAACCTTGACGGGGCATTAGTAACTGTCTTAGACTCGCTCCGTAAAGATCCCAAGTATTATGTGGACATGACTGCAATGCTCCAGAAGTAAGTTCAATCAATACCGGGACCATATCGGCAACTTTCGTTCATTTCCTGATATCAAGTAATCATTTTCTTTGCCTGCCAGGGTTTGGAAAACGTTCACCGCTAAGGTTCCGGGTCTGAAGAAGGAGCTGCGATTTACACACCCCAAAGTAAGTAGTACTAGCTAGTTCCGCGCATCTCTCATTGATTCTAGTTTCATCAATACCATTATCATGCTTGCTTATCAGTTTGATTGAACTCTATTCTCGTAAAGTGCTTGTTGCAGGCACCCAACACTCATTTATGTGGATACTACGTATGCGAGTTCATTCGCTACTATACCTCTGAACGGGCCTCCTTTGAGAAACAATTTGAAGTACGTAAACAATATTCACAATTTTATTTTATATATTACCATCAATTGTGTTGAGTTTCATTCATATATATGTATTGACCCCTTCTTTAAATTAGATCTGGCAGATGCGGGATGAACTCCTACCACATGATCGCATACGAGCAATTCAAGAGGAATTGGCGGGATTCTTTCTTGACCACGTCATACCTGAACAAGGAGAATACCATGTGAAATTGAAATTGTTGTAAGGGATGTTATATATTGTACATATGTAGCAGTGTCGGATAGATATACGAAAACTTGTTGTTCGACCAAGCACAAAGAAAGAGATGTCACTTCTCTCTATATATGTTCATGACGATCTTGTGTAATTAATGGTTTCCTTTATTTGCTTACTAGCTAGCGTCGAGTTCTCTCTATATGTGTAGTAGCTAGCGTCGACCAAACACGGAAAAAGAGAGGTCACTTCTCTCTATTAGCTCGCTAACACAATATGAAACCCCTAAATTAACCCTCCAAAACCCCAAAACCCCCCCTTCCAAAAAAAACAAAACCCCCAGCGACTGCGAGCTGCTGACGCGTGGCCGCCTTTTGGTCCCGGTTGGTGTTACCAACCGGGACCAAAGGTGGAGCCTTTAGTCCCGGTTGGTAACACCAACCGGGACCAAAGGTGGAGCCTTTAGTCCCGGTTGGTAACACCAACCGGGACTAAAGGTCCTCCCTCCCCCGCCCCAGGCAGCGCCACGTGGAGGGCCTTTGGTCCCGGTTCGTAAGCAAACCGGGACTAAAGGTTTTGGGTATTAGTCCCGACCCTTTAGTCCCGGTTCCAGAACCGGGACTAAAGGCCCTTACGAACCGAGACAAATGGCCCTTTTTCTACTAGTGTCAGGTGATCTGGTGGATAAAGAAAAATATCAGCGATTGGTGGGAAGATTGTTGTACTTGTGTCATACACGGCCAGACATTGCATTTGCAGTAAGTGTTGTGAGTAGATATATGCATGAGCCTAGAAGTGAACATCTAGAGGCAGTATATAGAATCCTGAGATACTTGAAGGGTTCTCCTGGGAAGGGACTGATATACAAAAGTCATGGACATCTTGTTGTGGATGGTTATTGTGATGCTGATTGGGCTAGCTGCCTGGATGATAGGAGATCAACTTCAGGCCATTGTGTTTTCGTAGGAGGAAATTTAGTGTCTTGGAGAAGCAAGAAACAACCCGTTGTTTCCAAATCAACCGCAGAGGCTGAATACAGATCCATGTCTCAGGGATTGAGTGAGTTGTTATGGACAAGAAATCTATTACAAGAGCTGAAGATATTGAAGACCAGTTGTATGAATGTATGGTGCGACAACAAGTCGGCAATTAACATAGCAAACAACCCAGTTCAACATGATAGAACCAAACATGTGGAGATTGATAGATTCTTTATCAAAGAAAAAATAGATGCTGGGATTATCAAGATAGAGTATGTGAGTTCAGGACAACAAATTGCAGATTGCTTGACTAAAGGACTGGAAACTAGAGAATGTAGTTCAGCGTGTGACAAGACGGGAATGATAGATATCTACCACCCATCTTGAGGGGGAGTGTTGACCGGTATGGGGGCCTGGCCCATCCCACTGTTGGCATAGGGCCCAAGCCCATGTGTATCTGACCTAGATGAGAGCACCAGACGCTGTCTGGATATGTGCGTGAGTAACACACGAGAGGAGTCTCAGCCGCCACACACACAGAGGTACTCTCCCGATTCAACAGATAGTGTTCGAATTTGCAATTTGTTACCATTCTTAGGTTCACCCATGGACGTTGTCTACAAGCGTCAAACGTCATCACCCACCGCAACTGCGCCCTACTTTACCATAAAGTCCCGAGTCATCTTGCCGAAACACCACGATCACCACACGTCCACACACACCAAGCTCACACCAACTCTAGAGTACCGAAGTCAGCTCACTGAGAATACTTACAGCTACGAGTTACTCCATGTTCTTCCAATCTAAAGGCCTTTTAATTACCCTGTCGAAAAGAAAAACCTTCTAGTTAATAATTGGGAAATGTCTTAAAATAAATAGCAACATTGACATGACAAATATTTACCACATGATGAAATTTCAAATCTGGTTTTGAAACGGCTAAAAGAATAAATCTAGTACTGATATTGATAAATGAGCCAAATTCAAGGCTTGACTGGATTTGCCATTTTCTTCGGGTCACATGCTAAATTTGGATTTGATTCTTTTCAGACAATTATAATGGGCCAAAATAACGGCCTAACTGGATTTGCCATTTTCTTATAGATACATGTTCAACTTGGATTTGATTTGTTTTACTAGTCTATATACTGGAGTTTATTACTCATTTTTATACTTGTTGTTTTATTTTCCAATTACTTCTTCAATGGAGAAAAAGAAAGAGATTAATAAGAATTCTCTTACCCTAGTTGGAAGGGTACCATCTTTTATAACTATCCATTACCATTTTTGTCTCCAGCACGACCCATTGATAAAATGTGGAGGGAAGTAAGGGAAATAACCGATACTACAAGAACAATTTGTCTTTGCTATAGGTATTGTAGCTGGTATTCATGTGATTGATTTAGTAGGTGTTTTCTTTTACGGTTCATACTCTACATTGCGTTCGTCTATGTAGTAATTGGAGGGACTCAATTGTAAAACTAATCAAAGGGGCCAGATTGTAAACATGAAGAAATAGTAGCTTAGTGGGTAATTACTCTCCTTTATCTGATTAGAGCGGAAATGATCATAATTTTTACTAGTACAGTGTAACTTTAATCTATTCTATTTACTCGTATGTTCTGTGTGCGCGCACACTATACAATAGATTTATGAGAGAAATAATGCATGATGTCTAGCTTTTTTAACCATCATACCATAGGGGCATCGTCTTAACTCTTAAGCGTGTCGAAGGTGTTAATTATTTTATTATTATTATTATTATTATTTCTATGTAGACATTCTTTCCTCTTATCTGCTCCCTCATTGAACATGATACTTTATAAATTAATACATTTATAAGGTGATATTTTCTATAAAAACCTCAAATCATATCGATCTAGACATGGGTTTTTTTACACAACGCTCATTTATGTACTCCTCCTTCGATGCCTTTCTTTGACAAACTTCTCCTCCTTTATTCACTCACAAGAATTGCTGCATTGTTTACATGTATGAATACCACCACATCCGGTGCTGAATCCATCTAGACAGAGGGAGGAGAAAATCTAGCTATCCTAGCTAGTTCATGAGCTACTTGATTACTTTCTCTATTACAATGATCATAGACCACATGATTAAAGTCTAGGGACATGAAATAACAATCATCAAAGATAGCACTAGCTACCGAGGATGAATTACCCTCTCTCAAGGCTGCAACAACTTCCACAATATCCGAATTGATCTCAATCTTGCTACATCCCATAGTTCGTGCGAGATACAACGCATCTCCAACGACTCCAGCCCGTCAGGGCTCGCAATATCCACTGCCCATACTGATCGATGGACGGAGCCCGCTCACGGGAGGGGAAGGGGGTGGGGTGCAGGCATGCGGCTAGGGATCCTAGGAGGGGAACGAGTAGGTTTCATCATACTGAAGTCCACAGAAGAAAACTTTTTCACTGTAATTAAGGAATCCCCTGTAATTCACTGTAATTAAGGAATCCCCTGTAATTCATGATCCACATACCATGAAAGGCTCCATGGAAGTTCGCCGACTGTCCCTCCAACTCAGAAATACAGAATGCAATCATGTGCTAGGGAACATTGCTCTGGCCCAAGTTAGGTCATTTAACTTTTGGGGACCTGGTCAATGTATGCCTTCTCTCTCGGGGTTTCAACTTGTGCGAGTTCTACATCTTGATGTGTATGATTCCAAGGAAGAGCAGTATGATCTGCCTTCAATACGCAGTTTGTTCCTACTGACATATTTGAGGATCAGAGGTTTGAAGTGTGATGAACTGCTAAAACAATTGCAAACACTGAAACATTTGAAGTCATTGGAGATAGTCGGTGGAGGAAATCGTGGAGAGCTAGATGTTCGCTACTTACCCTCGATGTTGCAGCATCTCATTGTTTTCCTAAAAATTTGACTTTGTTTGGTGAGATTGGCAGGATGGAAGCCCTCCGTACTCTGCATCAACCCTTCATTATACATGTGGAGATCTTGAAGGGACTTGGTAATATGAAGAACTTAAGGGAGCTAAAGCTTCATCTGTTCGGATTCACTCGTGATTTTAAAGATGCTCTACTCCCTTCGCTCTGTAGGCTCGGCAGCCTTCAATCCCTAACCACCAATGGATTGACCTTAGGATATGATTGCTTGACTTATTGGAACCCACCCCCATGCCATCTTCATAGACTGCACGTGCTGAACTGCCCCTTCTCCGTGGTCCCAGATTGGATTGTGCAACTGGAAAACCTCAAAAGCTTGGATATGCAACTTGTGTCACTGCCAAGGGTTGGTGTCGAGGCTCTCTCCAGTCTGACCTCGCTGGTGCACCTTAGACTGAGTGTTCGGGATCATTCACCCAAAGAAAACGTCATTGTTGTTGTCCGTGGTGCGACGTTTCCAAACCTCAAGAATCTTGTCTTCACATATGAAGTTCCTTGCCTCACGTTCGAGGCAGGGGCAATGCCAAGGCTTGAGAACCTCACTATAGAGTGTTGCGCAGAAGCTGTGCGGCAGGCCGATGGTGTACTTGATGGCATCGAGCACCTGTGGAGCCTCAAGGCATGCAAGGTGGACATTTACGAGCGAGCCAGCCGCTTTAGGGAATGTTTTGATACTGCAGTTGTACAGTTTTGTGCAGTTGAAGAAGAGCCTCCACACATGCAGGGGCAGAGTCTTCAGGCTGCGATTAGGGAAGCGATCAACAAGCACCCAGGGAATCCTAATGTCAGTATTGTAACTTATTGATAGTGTGATCAAGTGAAGGACATGGGAGAAAGTGTCCAAGTCAAAATGGTAGGATAATAAAACTTACATACTCTTGTACTTTGTTTCCGATTCTGTTGTGTGAAAGCGGAACATACTACTCGTACATATGTGGCCTTTGATAGAACTCCACCATCATGAAGCATGTCGCATGTTTTCAATACATGGTTTTGTGGAGTACATAAATCTCTTCGCTGACTAATTCATGTTGGCATAACTGTGGTCTATTATGCAGGTGTTGTTCTTGTGTATCAACTGGTTGTGACGTGAGCAGATGGAAGCTGGGACCAAGCGATTGTGTTTGCCTTTACTACAACGCCTCAGTACAAGGAGCAAATGGAAGCTAGGGTCAAGTGATTGGAGTGGCTCATGAGGAAGTTTATGCCCCAATTTGAATGATGAGCGCGTAATAATCTTTTCTCGTGTTAAGTTGATATGGTGTGGTCTATTTTGTTTTAAGCTTCTAATCCTTATAGCTATGATGACACTTTAATAAACACTGGGTTGTCTGCATTTGTGATCTAGTGGTCCGAGGCAATATATCTTTTATTTTCTAAAGAAAAAGTACTTGGAAAGAACACAATACAAGAAACCGTGCATGTTGCACATTGGATCGACTTATTGGATTTAGATATCAAGAAATGAAGTTTAAATCTTAAGAGATTTATTATGTATTAAGAAATGTGGTTGAAAAATCATCATATGCATGGTATGCAGCACGGTTCAGTTAAAACTTTAGTTGTGTGAGTGAGTGGTGCTCCAGGTTTTGTAATCCAGAAAGATACATACTGGGAGGAACCCAGCCTCCTCAGCGATTTGCGATTCCTGGCCGTTGGATCGGTTTTTTGATTCGTTTTCGGCCGTCGGATCGAGCCCCAGGACAACCTCGGCCGTCGGATCGAGGACCCGACACTGTAGGAATGAATAGTTTCACTCCCGACGTGCCACCGCGTGTAATTAAACTGCTCCGCCAAGGGCATTTTCATCATTTCACGTAAAGGGGTATAAAAGAGGGCCGTGCCTGTGGAGAGAACCTAGCCCGCCTCTCCCGCACTCGCACCGTCCCTCTCCTCTTCCTCCCCCCCCCCCCCCCCCTCCTGCCCACTCGCTCGATCCCCACTGTCGCCGCCTTGGTCGCCGATCGATTCCGGCCGCTCCGATGAGCTCCGGCGCCACCTAACACACACACGGCTGCTCCTCGACGAGCTCTACTAGCTTCACCGCGTCGATCTACTTTTCCTCGCCTCCTGTGGTCACCCCCGTCGATTTCCCTTGCTAGGGTTTCGGTGGTGGAGGTGGACCTCGGCCGCCTGCTCATTGCCCCGGTCATCTCCGCCCCTGATGGTGCTCCTGGATGTGCTATACGTCACCTCCTCGCCTTCTTGGCCGCTTCGGTGCCCGTGGCATTCGTGCTCGTTGGCGGGACGGTGCAAGGCGCAACTCCGACGCGGCGGCGTGGTGGATGTGCGGTGTAGGAAGCGGTTCCTCGCTGGTTGGACGGCGTCCAGGTGCAACCCTGGCGCCCACTGAGTACTGCCTCGGCTACAACCTCCCTCGGCGAGCTCCATCTTCCTCCTCCTCCTCTGCTTCGGGTACTGTATGGGGCATGGCCGTGGCTATGTTGATGTGGTGCTCGTCTGGTTGATGCTCTATGCCCTACTCATGTATCAGTTCCTACTTGAGCTCTGTAGTTGTGGATCCATACTATTCTAGGGTTTGCAGGCTACTGTTCATGTTTAGTTGCTATCATAGGAGCTCCTGTGATGCTCTGGTTTACATGTGGATGCCCTGGTCCTATAGCTATGCTCCTGGATTTGATGAATTGATCAGTGGCGTTCGTGCTAGGGTGATGATGATTAACCGTGGCTGAAATAAGCGTGCCTTTGAGCAGTCGAGGCACCTGTGGGTATCAAGTTGGAGCCTCCCTCTTGTCTCTAGAATTCTTTTTGATCCTGTGATACTTATTGTTCTGTCCTTGGATGGTCATTCTTGTTGAGTGATAACCAGGGCAGCTCCACTGTATAAACAGATTGATCTGGTGATAAGAGATGACAGGGGTAGGTTATATGATCGAGGAAAGGGGAATCTGAGCCCACTATGCAATCCTGAAAGATACATACTGGGAGGAACCCAGCCTCCTCAGTGATTTGGCGTTCCTGGCCGTTGGATCGGTTTTTGATTCGTTTTCGGCCGTCGGATCGAGCCCCCGGACGACCTCGGCCGTCGGATTGAGGACCCGGCACTGTAGGAATGAATAGCTTCACTCCCGGCGTGCCACCGTCCACTGTATAAACAGATTGATCTGGTGATAAGAGATGACGAGGGTAGGTTATATAATCGAGGAAAGGGGAATCTGAGCCCACTATGCAATGAACCCTGAACCCTTTTTTATTTGTATTTAAAGGTGTTGCTTATTTATGCTCCAGTGTTTATAGCCGTCTTATGTGGTTTACATGTGGATGCCCTGGTCCTATAGCTATGCTCCTGGATTTGCTAAATTGATCAATGGCGTTCGTGCTAGGGCGATGATGATTAACCGTGGCTGAAATAAGTGTTCCTTTGAGCAATCGAGCCACCTGTGGGTATCAAGTTGGATCCTCGCTCTTGTCTCTAGAATCCTTTTTGATCCTGTGATACTTATTGTTCTGTCCTTGGATGGTCATTCTTGTTGAGTGGTAACCAGGGTAGCTCCACTGTATAAACAGATTGATCTGGTGATAAGAGATGACGGGGGTAGGTTATATGATCGAGGAAAGGCGAATCTGAGCCCACTATGCAATGAACCCTGAACCCTTTTTATTTGCATTTAAAGGTGTTGCTTATTTATGCTCCAGTGTTTATAACCGTCTTATGTAAAGATTTCTTCTCTCTCATACCTTTATTGCATATAAGTTATTCTTGATCTTTTATTGTTTGTTGTTGGTCCTTGATTTAATCTGGTTAAGAGTAAGTTGCACTTTGTTATACTAGAAAGACTCGCTCCCAGCAAGTTATCGGTTGAATGGCTTGTTTTAATTCGTTGTGATACTATTACTTCTATTTTTCCGCAAGTTACCAGTTGCAGCTATTTGTTCTTACATGCTACAAATAAAAATGCTACATGATTTTTTTTAGAGTTTTTTTTGGGAGATAATGCTGGATTGTTCATGTAAAGAGTGACCAAGGTAGCATGTCCCATGCTGCTGTCTGTATCCATAAACAATTTTTCGACTTCTGTGATTAAGTTGCTGGGTAATCCGAGCCATTGAGCGGACATTTCCTTTTGTTTTCTTTAGTTTGTTCTGAAGCTTTCCCCAATTCTGTCTGTCACCACTGCATTTTTTGGATCATGCACCAGACTAAATGTAGGTGAACTTTGAAGGATGTGTGTTTTGTTAGCTTTGTAACTTATTTCCTTCCTAAGTAAGCATTTGGGGTTATTTTATTTTGTTGCTACCTTCTGGACGACGGGCGGGCGGGCGGGCGGATCTTGGACGGCATTACCACAACCATATCGATGGTCTAATCTTGAGGTGAAAATACTCTCTTTTTCTCTCATTTATGTTAATTGAATAGTTACTTGATTTGATGTTGGTTAGTGTACTGCGTGCTATTTTACTCTCTCATTTGCGTATGAGTGCGTACAAGTTGTCCTTGGGATTTTCTTTGTAGCAAACTCGATGGATTGTTGATACGGTTTCCTAGGCCATTGTTCTTTGTACAATACATGAAGCGATCTGCTCGTGTGTGTGTGACTTTGTCTGATTATTAGGCTTTAGATTTTCTGCTGGTTTATCTTATAATTCATGGTAGCATTCAATATTTTTATCAATTACTATGTCTCAGTTGTCGAACAGGACAGTAAGAGTCTAATAAAATTCTTGCACAACAAAGATTGTCATCCTTTAGTTACCCAGACCTTTGTTTTCGTGGTATAAAACCAACTGCTGTCAACTTTAGTACTCTGGAAAATCATATAACTATTCTGAAATTTCCTATGACACAGGCCGAGGCAAGCATCGTAAGGATCCCAGTTAGAATGATGCTTGATCTCCTGTTAGAGCATCTTGGGCTTCACAAGGCCATCTGAGACTCGGGCTCAATGAGAACACGATGAGTATCATCGTTCTCTACAACAGAAGCATTTTTTTATCATTTTATCATTCAGCAGCTCGAGCTTCAGGTACTGGAATAGACTTTCATTTTGTCCCAAACTGCAACGACACCAGTAGAAAATAGTTGGACATATAGCTGAAGTTTTTTTTTTTTTTTTTTTTTTGAGGAAGACATATAGCTGAAGTTGTTACTCCATCAGACCATAGTTGAAATTGTGAATCTAATCGTTCTTTATTTCCAGGACATGAGTATTTGTAAATTTATATTATGTCTATTATGTGATCTCAGAGCACTTCAGTTTTGTGTTGAAACCTCAAGCTACCATTGTGGTGCCTGCCAAGCTATCAACCAACAAGAGGTTGCCCTACTTTTCGCGCCTGCCAAGCTATCAACCGACAAGAGGTTGCCCCTGCTCTTTCTTATGTATTTGCCGGCCCAAGTTTTTTTAATTATTAGAAGAGGGTTTGTTTGGTGAGGGGGCTTCATTTGTAATGGTTCATTATTTTAAAGGGTTACATTGTTGTAGGTATTGCGCTGAGCTGGAATAGATTGCTGACCAGGGCCGCCTCTTGCCGTCAAGGTCACTGTTGAGCTGCCTTCTTTCCTTCGGAGGCTTATTGTATTGCTACAGGTTTCTGCTACTATCCACTCGCCCATTGCATAGAAAGATCCATTTCTCTCCAAACTCTATCATGCTTGGGTTTTTTTTAGTGTGTACTTTCCTTGCATAGTTCTGAGTTTTAGATTGAATGGGTCACTGTTGAACTGTACATATTTTAGATCTTGGTTCTACTTTTCATTTCAGAAAAATGTTATCTTTTCATTCATATTTATTGTTTTAAGAAATGTTATCAGGGTTGTTGGTTCCACTACAATATAAATCCCATTAGGCAATTCAATCATAGCGAATGTGATATTTCACTTTTAGGAACAATTGCTCTCAGCTTCTTCCAAGTCTAATTTGACTAAAAAGTGAGTGTCGTGTTTCTTAAATGATCACCAGATTTTACTGTACTGTTCGTCATGTGAATAAATGAATGTGTAACTGAATGTTCTTTTCTATTCATGGTAAAAAAAAGTGTCCATCCACATTCATGTCAGTGTTCACTATTAAAAGAAAGAAAGAGATCTGTTTGATTCTAGCAGCACATAGGATAAAAAATTAGCTGTATCCAATGTTTAAGATTATTTTCGTGTCCATGTGCTTAATCGTTTCATGCCTGGCTCATGTAATCTTTCCAACGAAAAGAATGTGTTATTAATTTCTGGAGGGCAGGACAATGCTTCATGTCCTTTGTATAGTTAAATCTAAATGCATGTATTATAAATCTATGGTATACAATGGTTTTCCCTTTTCGATTTTCCTTGCTGGTTTTTATGCTTCATGTCCTTCGTGGGAGAAACAATGCTTCATATCCTTTGTGGGGAAATCTCATTGTTGTACATGATACATATTTTGCAGGGAATAAGAATAACTAAAGTCTTTGCAATCTTTTACATGTTGGCGTGCTTCTTTTGCAGGGAATAACTTGAGTTCCGTTACTGTCACGAGCCTGAGGTTCTGATCCTAGGCCTCGGCTGCTCGGCCAGAAGCTAAGTCAGACCAACTTTTGTTAGTTCTTGAGATTTTTTTGTGGCTTTGGATTTACAGTCTGCAAACTGTGCTCATGCTTCTGTCATTCCTTCTACCTCTAAAATATATATGTTTTTTTTCTATGATGTACTACTAAACTATGCGTGTTAAACAAAGCATGGTGATTACTAATTCCTTATGAGCTTCTTAATATTTGTCTCTGCACCAAGGAGGCAATACGCATGAACCAGATAACTGTATTTTTTTCTTCCTGTTTTCACTATATGACAGTACATCTCCATTGTGCTTATTGTTATTTGCCAACTCTGTGGATCGGAACTTGAATTGTTATTTCTGGTCCCACAGATGTTGGATTGCAAACCCATCTTCATGCTACATCATTCGCCTAAACATACATTTATTTCTTCCTCTATATCCTTGGCTAAACATCACTTATTTCTTCTTTGTATTGGTGGTATGAAGTTTGTTCTCGGATTGACTATGGTGAAATGTCTAGCTGGCACTGTTTTTTTTTTCTTTGACCTCATATATTGCTTTGTTCCTCTTGTGCTTGTGCATCATGGTGACCCAATTGTCTGTGTCTTCCTTTTTTCTGAGGGATTTTTCTGTTTCTTCTTTGATAGTCTGTATACTTCAATTTGAATATTAATACTCGCAGATCATGAGTTCTTCTCTACATTAATCTTTTGATGGATTGTAAATGAAATAAAACACATGTGTGTTTTAGTTTCTTTTCTTCTCCAGGAATATCGTTTTTTTCTTCACTTCCTGGGCCAACGTTACTCAACTTTTCTTGGAGCGACGAGGAACTTCAACCATTCTTGGTGAAAGGAAATCTGAAGACTCTCTGACAGATGTATTAGTCAGCATGGACTTTTATCATCCTTGAAACTTGTGTAGACTGCTATCTGATTGTCACCAGCCTTCTGTATAAACGCTTCGCTTTCAGTATTTTGTACTATCTCGCTGCCCTATGCGCTACTCAGGCGTCGGTCTCTTTCGATATAAATAACATGCTCTAATTATTATGAACGGCCTTTGATCTGTGAAATGCATTCCTTTCTATGTAAATGACTAGCTCTAATCCTGATCTATTAAACGTTGCTTTTGGTCTATTCCTTTTGTGCTGAGCTTGATGCGCCTCAATTGTATTGGGTGATATTTACTTTGATTGGAAAATTCATGAGGTTAAATATTTGGTGCATTGCGTTGGGTGTTGAACCGTGCATTGATTGCATACTACATTGATTTGGATTTTACGTCTGGAACGGGCAACGCGCGCCAGGGCGCGTTCCCTATCTATGTTCTACTTTGTACTGAATCATATGTATATTGTGCTTGCCCCTAAATTGTTGCTTTGCACTGAATCACTATTACTATATTATACTTTGATCTGAGTTTTGGTGCTTTCTACTGAAAATCAAGTTTTTATGGAGACTATGCCCTTATGTGAGTCTTCAGGCCTTGCTGGGTTGTTCTATTGTTGTGAAGGCATCATCATGGGTGATTGTAGTTACATTGCCTCCTTCACACTTACATCCACCATCAATCAGGTAAGCACTCCCTTTTTTCCACATAAAATCAAGTGAATGTTGTACTCCCAATCCAATTAGCACTTTTCGGTTTGATAAATATCATGCATTGATCCCTGCACTTTTGACAAATTTATGTTCATGACATCTCCAGTTTACTCCTGTTCTCATTCTTTGTGCTTCTCAGATCTGCCAGCTCCATGGAGGCATGGAACCCCTCATCATTTTGTGGGACTAAGTGTGGAGTTACTTGTGCAAGTCACACCATCGGCAAACACATAAAGACCTACATGCTATCATCGCAAGTAGAGCATTTACATGCTCCAAGTCAATCTGTTAGGGAGAAAACAAAGGCTTGTGTGCCTATTAGTTATTTTTCTTCTTCTATCATATGTGGGCACCTTATCTATCTGTAACATGTGACCTGTGCAACTGCAAAAATCTTAGGCAATACAAATTATGTGTAACACATGTTCTTATACACTTTGCCTATAGAAACTATGCATAGTTGTTACTCCCTTTTTGTGGACTTGTGTGATATATATTGTAAATAAATTATCATGAACTACTGAACCTTTGCACTTCTGCTGTAACATACTTAACTTTTGCACTATTGCCTTTCATCGTATAAACGTATGAAATAGAAAACGTCTCATACCAGGTTGGATATGGCTGGGGCGGGTGGGGTGCGGCAAGCCGCACTTCCTATCTAGTAAGTTCATTCATTCAGGTTGATGCGTCATGTGTGGGAGTTTGGCGCGTTGGCTGGATGAGGCATTTTTGTGAACCTTGTATAGACTGTGTTGTTGGTTTCTGTGAAATTGGGAGAGAGAGCTCCTTAACTGGGAAAAGTGTGCAATAGTGTTCGAAATTTGCAACTTGATACCATTCTTGTGTTGCTTTTTCTTGAGTTGACCATTCTTGTGTTGATGTCATTCAAGTGATCACTTATATGCCTGCGAGGACAATGATAGTAATTGCGAGCACACTTGTCAAGTGCTTTTTTCCTTGGCAGGATAGCTACAAAGACACCAACCCAAGCTCATGCGCAGTTGTAAATATTATACCCATATTTGTATTTACAAAAAAGGAAAATTTAACACAAAAATGGCCAGCACGCTCTCAAGCCTTCCGTTGAGTAATTTGCACAGGATGAGCTCGTTCGACTTGAGTGTGCATGTCTTTCCTCGTTCCCAAGAAAAGTCTTACTCCTCCCGCGGGCACCGCCCCACCTCTGGTGGCCTCTGGGCTGCGGAGGTGCAGAGGATCTCAGTCCCCCGCCGGCGGAAGGGACCCCACACTCTCGTTGTTGGTAGGTTCAGTGTCTTGGTTGGGGTTGTATGATGGTGGCGATGTCGCTCAGTAGGAATAATGTCTTTCATGTCGTCCCGATGGTGCATTTAGCGTCGTCGAAGGGAGTGTGGAGGTGTGTCTCCGTCGGATGTCGTGGGATTTGATCGGTGCTAGTCTTCGGGGGAATCTATTTGAGTCCAGTTTTTGTTCGTGTGATTACAGGTTTGATCCTTTCCGATTTACGACTATCTTCATTAGCGATGATTGTTGCTCTAGTACACTGGTCCTTTGGAGCCTTAGCACGACTACTTTCTAACTATCTACTATAACAAGGTTTGTCTGGCTCCGGTGAGGGAGGGGCGATGATGGCAGCGCGTCTTCGGCTCGCTACAGTGCTTATAGTCATCGCTAGGTGGTCTTCGGCAGTTGTAACTTTTAATACCTCTAGTGTTCTCTGTACTGCCACTATTAATTACGAATAGATCAAAAATTTCTCTATAAAAATGCCTTATATTGAGTAAACAACGTTTATTTACATACTCCGTACTCCTTCTGATGGTTATGCTAGTGTCCTAGTCGCTCTTCAACCATTTTCTTAGGTGTATTACCCTTCATCAATAATTTTATCTGGGGAACGTCAGATTTTTTACGCTCCCCAGCGAAGGCCTCATTTGCCGTTCGTTCTGCCAGCACGAATCTTGGTGCAAAGCTAGTGCCAAGTCAGCCTTTTGGATTCGTTTGCGCTTGGGCACCCTCTCACCCCCCCCCCCCCCCCCCGCGCTCGTTCACTTTCTTCCTCACCACACTCGATCCCCTAGAGCTCGCGGCGTTGGCGTAGTACATAGCGAAAATTGCACTCCCTCCGATCCATATTACTTGTTGCTGATTTAGTACAACTTTAGGAGGGAGTGATTATTTTAGATGATGATGTTTTCTTTTGGTTGGGCACAATATCAAGATGATGCAACTACAGAAGAGGTCAACTCTGAGCCTTATTTTTCAAGCAGGCACTTATTTTTTTCCCAGTTTATTCAGCCTGCCCTAGACCATTATCCTCTCCTCTCAGGATTCCTTAAACAAGTTTGTGTGACAAAGTCGAGTTGATTTTCTTACCAGCAGCGAAGGCGAAGGTGAAGCTGCCTAGAAGTTCAGCTGACTGGTTCGTGATAGTATGTCGATATAATAACTTTTGTTAGTTTCTCGCTTGATAGTTGCCATGGAACTCTTGAATTTAGTAGAGCGAATTTCTTGAAAAGTAGCCCTATATTTGGACTTCCATCATGTCATGGTTCATCTTATGAAAGGAACTGATAGGAGAGACACCACACGACAAAGTGGACAAACTTCTTCCACGCGGCAAACATGGAGGAACCGAGGCAGGGAAGATATACACCTTCGCCATCAGGCGCAAGGCAAAGGGCCTCAGTCTTGCTGCTGACTCCCTCCAAAGACATCATCATCAACCTTTGCCATCACCGATATATTACAAAACCAACTTCATGTTTATAGTGTGATATGCTTCACATTGGGTTGTCTTTCCTCGTGGAATACTTCTTATCATAGTATTATGGATTGTCCATCTGAACTACTATAAGTATCAATACAAATAACTTTATCTTTCTCTTTCGATCGATTTAAGCAACTCACATATATAATGGCTACAAATGTCTTATAATACCCACATAGTTCCTGGTTCTAATTTGATTCTACAAGAAATCTGTTAATACATGACGGTTCCAATTCGTCACGGACCTGCGCAAAACTATCATGGGAGGGCATACGTGACGGATTTGAAATCCGTCATGTATATCGCGTCATAATTTGACCACTGTAGGCTCCATGACGGATCATCGAAAACCATCACGAACCATGACGGCCCTTGACCGTCATGGACGGCACTAAACTGACGTTCTCATAACGACGTTAACTTGTCTGCCACGTCAACATCTGACCTGGATCTGACATGTCGGCCCATGAAGTAATCGGCCCAATAAGAATTTCGACTCTAAATTTTAGCTCCATCTAAGACCAACGCCGATGTAGTTATCAGCCCAATTAAAAAGTGGGCCCATTAAAGTTTCGATACGTCCAAGGCCCACTAGTTTCAATCCCAAGGACTAGCCCATCTCATTTCTCATGGTCCATGGAAATTCTATTTTTTTTCAAAAATATATGCTCATGTCATTAAATAAAAGAAAAAAAACATAAACAGGGCAAAATAAATTTTACACAAAACCTTAAAATTATAGATATTTCCAGATAATACATCTAGAAGGACTAGCAAAACACAAGAAACCAGAATCTACAAACCCCTATGCTAATTCTGCAGCCACCACCACCCGGCTTAGCGCTCGCTGGACGCATATCCAGCCATCCACCGCCACCCGGCTTAGCGCTCGCTGGACGCATATCCGGCCATCCACCACCACCCGGCTTAGCGCTCGTTGGATGCAGATCCGGCCATCCCTGCTGACATCATCTGAGGGAGAACCTTATCCACCAAAATCTCGCCTCAACCCATGGTTGACATTGCCTGCACGTCAACAAACGTTATGGCAGCCTCAAAAAATAACATGTCCGAGCACAGCGCATCCCCCAATAGCATGGTCCCAGTGAGCTCTTGTTTCATGTATTAACTATTTTTCAATTATTTCTAAAGAATATAATATTCTTCAGTTAGTTTATAAGTAGACAACGTTTTCCAATGACCATGCTCACTAATGGAAAATTACATCTTCAAAGTTAATTGTAGAAGCAAGCGAGCTCAGGTTTCTGTATGAACAAACCATGGTCTCTAAGCTACAATTATCCTGTGACGTGAAATACTTTTGTTATAGGAACGTGTTATAGGAACGACATATAATCTTGATGGACTACATCATGAATTGTGAGATTAATCCTTTTTATTAATGTGATAATTTCTATTTTGTTAATATTTATGTGGATACATGTAGTAACGAGCCATCACAATCACTTTTAGTTAAAACCTTTGGTTGGATTACTCCCTGGAAAAGTCAAGTTAGATATAAAATGATTACATATTAATTACCATGCTCTAAGCTTCATTGAATATCATGATTAATAGAAGAAATATTTTCCTTGTGGAAGATGGACAATTACCTGCGGCGTAGCTGTGTGAATCTTAGTCCTTTTACCTTTTACCAATCAATTGTTTAAAAAGCTAGAGAGATACACCTGCAATGAGTTCGAGAACAGAATGTGATTTATTTGGTTCTTCTATATTTCACTCAAACAATTTTAAAATAGATCAAATAAGGATACGTGGGTTCCATGAAGTATCCATGCATTCTAGCACTGGGGATACTATTGTTGTAGTGTTGATAACCATGGTGCAGAGGTGTTGGAACACACTTGGGTTCATGAACCAACAACAGACAAGTGATTTTTGTTACTCATAAGTAAATCTGGAAAAGAATTTGCAATGGTTGTCATCAGGTTATGGGATCCCTGATCCCTAAAGCACACACGCACTACATCACACAGACTACTCAAGGAATCATAAACATTTTTGCTGCTACAAGTACATCAGATAAACAAATTTATAGCTATGTCTGATGCACATAACATATTTCTCACAGAACAATTCTTACATAATATCACCGGCATGTACTACCACAGCAGAAGGACTGGAATTTTGAACTGTAGTTGTGGGAAAAGGAAAGCAGAGAGTGTATATTCCACAAGTAGAGCTCCATGTGTACTAGACCAGCGTCAATTAATATGTATCGGAGGGGGAGTAGTTGATTTCTTCACATTCAACAGATTTGGAGTGCACATGGAGCTCTACTTGTGGAATATACGCTCTCTGCTGTGGTAGTACTAGCATCAATTAATTTGGATCGGAGGGAGTATAAAACATTTCACATTGTCACACACAGTCAGGTACAAGAATGTACGATGCCTTCAACTTGAGCAAATTAATTGCCTGAAACATCTACGCAGACATGGAGTTTCCACATGCCAAATCTACCATTATCGTGCTCAACTGAACATATATGTCAGATTAATGAATGAATTTCTATGCCCTGATGCTAAACAAAACAGGCTTCTCACAGAACAGATTCATACTCCGATACAGTATATCTTAATTAAGAGCACGTCTTGCATCTCAGGGCACATCCAGCGAGCAAAGGATACACAGTATATCTTAATTAAGAATGAAGCATGCAAGTACATCACAAAATCATAAAAAATCTGGCTACATCATAAAGACTGAGCAGTAACATACCTTGAGCAGTACATCAGCACTTGCTACAGCTTCAGAGATAACAAATTAAGTTCTGCGCCAAAGAGATTATAACAACTGGCTTCATTTCCTTCAAGTAGAAATGCTAGAATACCAACCTCCAAGAAAACCATTCCTGAACTATGAAACAGTGCAATCACATTAATTCCAAGAAAATGCCATATGAAGCATAGTTTGCCACACCAGCCATTCGAGCAATAAAATAACTGGCGTACAAGAGTAAGACAAACGGACAATATACTACAACGTAACACATGAGGACCATTGCATAAGAGCATCCCTTGGATCAGTAGCATTACTCAGCACATATACATGAGATCCGAATCTAATTACTAGGGCAATGTGTACTCAAACAATCTGAATTCAATATCAGGGCAATTTTAATGCACTCAAATCCAATACCAGGCCAATTAATGCATGCAAAACAATCTGAATCCAATACCAGGCCAATCTAAATCCAAGCAGAGCCAGACATGAAATTCATATTGATGAACCCCTCCTCATATGCGAGGAAGAAGAGTGGACATATAGGACACATGGACAAACAACATGACAAGGACTTATGTTTGCAGATCGATGACAGGACCATGACATACAGACTCGCATTCGCTAATACAACATATCTTCCAGTTCCAGAGTACCAAGAAACAGAACATATCTAGTGCACATATACCCAGAACCTATCTAGTACACATGTACCCAGAAATAACTAAGCAGATAAACACTGACATCACCAACAAATTTTGAAAGAATACAAATGTTCCGCCGACCAATCCACTAACCCTGCAGTAGGTAAGATCGGATCTTAAAGGGGACAAACTCACCCACCGACATGGCTACGAGCAGCAGCACCTAAGTGCAGGGCAGGAGGACCGAGGCAAAGCCAAGGAGGCGGCGCCCGTCGCTGCAGCGCGGCAGGAAGAAGCCAGTGGCCATCTCGGCGCCCCTGTACACTGCATCCAAGACAGCGGCGCCACCTATACCTCGCCATGGCTCGGCGCCGACCGAAGATGGATCCGTGGCCGCCGCACGGAACATTAGCGACTTCCAAATCTGGTGGCAGAAAACGACGAGCTCGGCGCCGCTACCTCCACCTTGGCCTTCTCGTCGGCGTCGATCTGGTTGAGATGGCCAGCGCATCACGGGGTTCGCCGCGGCATGTGCGCTGCTCGACTGAGACCGAGGAAGGAGGATTGATGTGCGACGGGTGGTAATGGACGGCGTCGACCGTCGTCCAGCCGCAGCAGTCGGTCCCGCTGCCACCACTGCCGCCGCAGCTCGAGGGCGTGATCTGGACCGGGGTGTATGGGCTCGTGGCCATGGCGGTGGGAAAGATGAGGAGGGGACCGAGGCATATAGAGCGGAGAAGAGAGGGGAGCGGTGGATCGGGAGAGGTAAGGCTTGTTCTGCACCGGCGCCGGCACCGGCGTGGAGCGGGCAGACGAATATTGGTGGAGTGGTGGCGGCTGAGGGAACGGGAGGAGAGGATGGGAACTAGGGTTAGGTGTGTGTGTGGACCGTGGAGTTAAAAAGGGCTGGCTCGAAATTTTGCCACCCTGCCGCGTTGGCTACTTGACTTGAAATTTTGCATCGCCGCGCGCTCTGTTAAAGTTCCGTGCGCCCCCTTTTCTTTCCAATTTCTATATAATGTTAGACCGACTGACAAGTGGACCAAATAAGAGCATCTCCAATAGATGATGTATATTTTCGTGCTCCAAACCGATGATGTCAAAATTTACATCACCAAAAAGTGCTTTTTACATCTCCGAAAAAGGTTCAACTCCAACAGATGGTCCAAAACGGAGATGTAAAAGAGCAACTCCAACAGATGGTTCAAAACGAAGATGTAAAATTCTGAAAACGACGGCGGCGGCGTGCGGTGCGGTGCGGGCGGCGGCGGTGCGGTGCGGGCGAGGGCGGGCGGCGACGGCGGCGTGCGGTGCGGTGCGGGCGAGGGCGGGCGGCGGCGGCGTGCGGTGCGGGCTGGGGCGGGCAGAGGCGGACGGGCCGGGGCGGGGCGGAGGCGGGCGAGGCTGAGGCGGACGGGGCCGGGGCGGGGTGGAGGCGACCGGAGCGGAGGCGGACGGGGCCGGGGCGGCGCGGTGCGGCGACGGCCCGATCCGCCTGTACGACGGTGGGCGGCGGCCCAGGCGGGGTGGAATCGGCGGCGGGGGTAGGGGCGGGGCTGGATCTGCGGCGGGGCGGCGTCGGGGAGCTGCAGCGGGGCGGCGTCGGGGCGGCGGCCGAGCGGGGAGCTGCGGCGGGGCGGCGGCGGGCGGGAGGAAGAAGGGGGGAAATGAACTGAAGGGCGGTTGAGCGTTGGCGCGCGGCCGCGGTTTTTACATCTCCTGCCTCCGGAGATGTAAAATTTTTTGCATATGGACCATATGTTGGAGAGCTGTTTTTTGCCTCGGAAGATCCAAAAGTTGGTTATTTTTACATATGGACCGTCTATTGGATGCTCTAAGAAGGCACATACGACACATCAGCAGGAGCCATCCGTCACGGTTCGGATGGTGCATAAAGAAAGAAAAAACGAGCGTAGCTGGTTGATTCATGACGATTTTCGTGACGGTCCTTCAATGTCCGTCATTAAGGGCTACTGTTTTGGGGTGCCATTCGCGTCTTGCTGACCATGACGATCTCCGTGACGGTTTCCGAGAATGTCACCAAAAATCCGTCATAGATTAACAGGTTTCTTGTAGTTCTTGCGCCATGGGCGTCATCTAGTGATGAGAAAAGTCACCCAATAGCTTTCAGCACTCTGCCGCACCATGGGCTTCATCTAGTGATGAGACACTAGTAGAGAAACGGCCTTTAGTCCCGGTTGGAAAAGGCCTTTAGTCCCGGGTCACCAACCGGGACAATTAAATCGGGACTAAAGGCCCCCACCCTTTAGTCCCGGTTGGCCACGACCCGGGACTAAAGGCCCTCCACGTGGCCGCGTGCTAGCCCGGGGGCTGGGGGACCTTTAGTCTCGGTTGGTGACACCAACCGGGACTAAGGGTTTAGGGGTTTAGGGGTTTACGGTTTTCGGGGTTTAGGGGTTTAGGGTTTTAGGCTTTATGGTTTATTTTTCCTTTTCATTTTATGTTTTCCATTCAATTCTTTTTCATTTCAAACATATTTAACGCTACTACATACTGTACACGTTATGCATATATAATATAATTTCTCGTACGACCATACATATATCATATAATTTCTCGTACGACCATACACATATATATACAATTTGGTATATACAATTTCTCCTACAATTTGCAGATCATTACATGCAGGCATTAGGTGCAATGGTATTCTCCTCTTTCAGATATGACCTCCCTAAGCAAAAATCCCGCAACTTCCTCTTGAATTGCTCGTAAGCGGTTCTTTGGTAGGAGCCTATCCCGCATCTCTTGCATCTTTAAAGAAGGAGATCAATATGAATATATTAGTTATGTGTATATATATTAGATCATTAAAAAAATTGTGAATAATGTTTACGTACCTGTAGTTGTCTTACATCTCTGCGCCATTCGGTCGTCATGCGAATGTTCTCGCAAACGTAGTATGCACATAAATTAGTCTCATGTTCCTGCCTCATGCACTTTGCAAGAATAGAATTCAATCAGATAATAATCAAGCATGATAATGGTATTGATACTAGAATTAAAGAGGTGCGCGGACCTAGCTAGTAGTACTTAATTACCTTGATCCGTCGCCATGACAGCTTCGGTTTCCATTCACCGACAACCTCTTTGATGAACCGTTTCCAAACCCTACCCGACAAAGAAAATGAATAAAGGAGTTATTAATTACTTGATATCAGGAAATAAACGAAAGAGGCCGATATAGTGCGATACTGATTGTAATTACCTGTCGAGCATCAAAATCAAGCTGGTGTATTCTTGAGGGTCTCTACGTAGTGAGTCCATGGTTTCAACAGTTCCAGCGTCAACTTTAATGTTTAGCAGGATCCAGTGGAACCTGCGCACACGTTTATATAAGCAGGCATGCATAACTCATGAACTACACTTAACATCGAGTAAGCAAAAAATAGAATTTGTAGTACAAGACAGTAACACTCACTTGAAGTGGTAAGAAAATAGTATATCTATTTTGGTATTTTGTGCCTTCAAAAACCTTAGCAAGTTCTCCTTTGTGTCATCGGGGAAGTCTTTTATACTTAGTTCATGAATGATATATGGGTCAACGAACCCAATGTTAAAGATTCCCTCTTTTTGGCATTCGAGAATCTTTATTCTGCATAATAGCGTACAAAAGAATATAGTGAGGATAATTACAGGCAATGAACGAGCTGAGCTAGAGACTTAAATTACAGAAAGAAATCACTTACAGACAATAGCAACTGACGATAGATTTGTCGAGTGCGGCTTGATTGTATAACTGAAAAATTTATGAAAGCTCAATGATTATCTTGTTTTCATAGAAGTAATGCTCTTCCTTGACTTTCACGCTGAGCGTCTGTCGCCCGTTCGCTACTTCTTTCATGTACCACTCATGCAATCTTCGCATTTGTGTTGGTAGATGCTCGACCTGCTCAGGTCTGACCAGAGGGTTCCCGGGGACATATTTCCATACTAGATCACCCATGGGGAGTTCCTCGGTGCCTAGGAGTTGTTCAACAGTGATACCCATCTCTCTAGCAGCGTCGGTTAGCGCGTTATCGGTAATCACCTTGAGCGGGGGGATCGATTGCATTGCCTGTTCTCCGAGCTGGGGAACTGTGTTCCCGCTTTTATTACTACTTGTACTTTTCAACTGCTGCATTTGATCATGATATGACTTGCTAATACAGCGTTCATAGTCTGATGGCCTATTCTCCACATGTGCCGGGGGTCGCTCTAGAAGATCCACAAAGTGTTGTATGGTTTTCGCAGGTATTATCTCCTTTGGCGGCGGGGGCGGTTTCGGTGCAAAATGGGACTTCACTTCGGAAGCCACGACCGATCTGGTTTCCTCCTCAGTCATCTCGTAAGCTAACTTCTTTTTGGCAGGAGGCTCGGGTTTCTTCTTTGGTGCTCTCTTCCGCTTGTGGTCCTGCTGCTGGGACATAAGGGGTGGAGTCGGCTGACGCGGCGGAGATCGATATGGCGGACTCGCGCTGGGCTCCATCTCGAGGTGGGGTGGAGTCGGCTGACGCGGCGGACTTACATGTGTATTGCTACTCGGAGGAGTCGGTGGCCTTGGCGCCGAGTTTGGAAACACGATGCAATCCTTTCTCCATACAATGAGACCACGTATGACTTCTCCCAGTGTCTGCTCCCCTTGACCTCCAGGAATGTCAAGCTCTAGTGAGTCATATCCCGACAGAACTTCATCCACCCCGACACGAGCATAGCCAGCTGGAATCGGATTGCCATGGATGGTTGCTTCAGGTGCATTCGGTAAAACAAAGCCGACCGCCACCTTCATGGATATGTTCTTCATTTTCATGTGTAGCTCACAACTTGTCGTCTCTTTGATATCATCCACGGGGTAGCGAGCCAGCAGTGCATCATCGGCCGGGACCCCCGTGGAACCCACGCTGCTTTTCCGCATAGATGGGATGGTACTATCCAATGCTGGATCTGCTTGCTCGTGCCACTGAGACACCCTTTGCTGGCTAATTGTGTCGATCTGCTCCTGCTGCCGCATTAAAACGCGTTCCAACTCCGCGTTCTTTGATTCTACCTTTTGAAGCCGGTCTGCATCCTGCTTCTTTTTTCTCGCACAGCTTCTATAAGTGTCGTTCCACTCCGAAAACCCCTGGACCCACGGAACAACGCCTTTGCCTTGTGTTCGTCCTCCATGTTCAGGATTCCCGAGGGTGCGTGTAAGCTCGTCGTTCTCTCTCTCGGGCCGGAACACCCCCTTTTGAGCATCTTCTATTGCTTGAAGTAAAGCGTCCGAGGCTGTTTTAAGAGATGCCTTTTCAATAATCTCCCCTGTCGCTGGGTCCAACTTTCCCCATGCACATAAAACCAATTCCTGGACCTCTCGGGCCAACCCGCTGTTTTTGGAGTGACCCCTTCACCAATCATCTTGGCCTCAGCTGCTTCCCACTTAGGCACGCCACTCTTGTAGCCACCTGGCCCCAGAACATGGTGATACTCTTTTTTGGCAGCATTTATCTTATTTTTTCTCGACCGTTCCTTAGCTTCATCTGATTCCTTGTACTTCACAAATAAGTCCCAGTGATCTTTTACCTTCTCTAGTGCTCCAGTGAATTCTGGAGTCTTCTTTTCTGCCTTGAGGTAGTCGCTGTATAATCTTTTCTTCCAGGTCTAGAATTGTGTGGCCATCTTCTTAAGAGCAAACTGCTTGACTTTCAACCGTTGGCCATCTATGAAACCCTCTAGCAGGTTGAAATGTGACATGAGCGTATCCCAAAGCAAATTTTTTGATCTTTCGTCCACATAACTAACTTCTCGATCTTCCTTTGGCTTATTCCATTCTTGAATGGTGATCGGGATGTTGTCCCTAACAATAACTCCGCATTGACTTATAAATTTACGGGCATTCTGTGCAGGAGCAATCGGTTCGCCATCTGCTGCGACTTCATTGATGTTGTACTTTATGCCATCGGCCAACTTTTTGGCCCGGCCTCGTACCCTTGTAGAAGATTTGCTCGATCCGGAGGGCTAAACGAAGAAAGATTCATTAATATATATATACAAATCAATTAATACATCTAATGATCACCAGAGGCCTAATATATATATATATACCTCGCCGGACTTTGTTAATTGGAGAACATTTTCTTCGCCATCATTGTTTGTTTGCCCTTCGTCTCTTGGTTCTTCCTCAAGTCCCTCACCGGACTCGTTCAGATATTGTGAGCCGTCATCTGGTTTATTCTCTAGGTTTTGGGAGGAGCGTATCATGTCGAACATGATATCCTCTTCATGGTCTCTGCCGCTATCGTCCATAGCTTAACTAATCCAGAAGAAAGATAAAACAATTAGAATGCATTCAATAAGCAAAAACTGAATCGGAGTCTACCGGAGAGAATAGGGGGAGAAACAATAAATATAAAGCACACAGATGTAACACAGATGCACGACATGACAACTTGCAGCGCTAGGGGTGTTCTAACGCTGTACTACACGTTGCACACGGAGAGGGAAAACATCCGGAGGGGTTTTCCCTGCGTTTGGCATTTTCCGGACAGATGAAAAGAGGGGACGGTTCCATGTTCAGCATGCTAGGGGCATGTGACAGATGAACGGATTGCATATTCTGATTCGTCATATTTTTCTGAGCAATTTTCATATATAAATTATTTCCATCCGAGTTATGGTTTATTTTATATGAATTTCTAAAGTTTAATTCGAAAATCATTTAATGTTAATTGCTAAGTGTACACAGAAAACGTACACAGAGAGTGTACCCAGCTGTTTGCTGGTGAGGCTGACAGTGGGGCCACTGAGCTGAGTCAGCAGCCCAGTCAGCAGTCAACATTTGACTGGTTGACTGGTCAAACCCGACAAGTGGACCCCACTGGTCAGTGAGACAGCTATTAAAATAGGTTTTAATTTAAACTTAACTAATCTAATTAAGCGTGGGGCCTAGTTGTCAGTGTCTTAGTAATTTAAACTAATTAAGTTAATCATTTTAGTTAGTTAAGGGGGTGGGGCCTACATGTCAGTGAGCCTGTGGAGGGGTTAGTGGCCTGGGACCCACCTGGCGGTGACCCAGGCAGCGGCCGCGCGGTGGCACGCCGGCGGTGGCCAAAACAGCGGCGGAGCCGCACCGGACTCCGCCGGAAATGCGCTAGGGGGGGTCCTTTTAGCCTGAGGTTTGGGGCGTTCGGTCGCGGGCGTCGAGCCGCGCCGAAATGCGTTGGTGGCCGGGCCGGGAGCGGCCGGAGACGGCGCCGGCGACGAGCGGAGGCGGAGCGTGGGCGGCGACGTCAAGCGTGGGCTACGGGCACGGAATCGAAGGGGAAATGGAGGGGTCTTGACAAGAGGCTCACCGCGAGGTCGAGGCGATGCTCAGCGGGCTCGGGGAGGGGCCGGAGCGAGCGGGATGGCGTCGGCGATCTCCGGCGTCAGAGGTTGAAGACGAGCGGCCTGGCGGCGTGGTGTTCGATCTGTCTCCCGGGCAGTGGCTGGCCCCGGGACACAACTTATATACGCGGGATCTTTAGTCCCGGCTCCAGCCTCGCACCGGGACTAAAGGTCCTTTAGTCCCGGTGCGTGGCTGGAACCGGGACTAAAGGCCAACGGGACTAAAGGTTGGCCTTTAGTCCCGGTTCCAGCCACGCACCGGGACTAAAGGCCTGTTTTCGGCGGCCCAAATTACGCGCGGGAGAAGGACCTTTAGTCCCGGCTGGTGGTGGCAACCAGGACTAAAGGTGTTTTTCATGTTTTCTGTTTTTGTTTTTTGCTTTATTTTTTTACTTTTGTTTCTACTTACAAGCAATATTTAGAGTTTTTGAGTGAATCTTTTTGCTTTAGGTCACAAAAATTATAAACTTTCTGTTAGTGCCAGTAGTTTTCAAATTTGAATAGTTTAAATTTGAATTCTTTGAAATTTGTGTGAATCACTAGTTTGTGAATAACTTTAGTTTAAAAATAGATTTTTGAGTGAATCTTTTTCCTGTTGTTTAATATTAGTGTGTTTTATCAGTATGTTCAATTCGGGAGTTTTTAGGATATTTTAAATAGGTGTTTTAATCAAAAACAGATTCTGTTTAGCTCTTTTAGTTTTATACCTTTTTCCTTTATTTTAATTATTTTAGTTTATGTTTTCTTGTTATTCTTTTGCCAAATTATATTATGTTTCTGTTAGTCAACATGAGGAGTTTTAATTTTCATCAGAGAGTGACAAATAGTTCTACCAAGTTATTTCTCGAGAATGGACATAATTGCATTGATTAACTCCTCTATAATTAAAATACTAAAAGGACAAGAATAATTGAAAATTCATAACTTAATAAATAATTATTCAAAAATCATGTTTCAAATGCCAAAATGCCAAAACACATATATACCCTAACTCTTACAAAGATTCCCTTCGGTTTGTCCGAAGTGGGACTTTCCAGCTATAAGTCCGGAAACTCACTAGAGAGAAAGTGATGACGGTGAAGCCGGTCACATCCCAGAGTGGGATCTTGGGGTATAAAACTTTTTCTTCGCGTGTGGCCCTTGCTTATGATTGCGCCGTAACCATGGAGAATCTTCATCATTTAACAGGATGCTTGGGTCAGTCTTCACTGTGAAGGGAGGAATTTCATCAAACTTTTCATAATCTTCTGACATGTCTGTCTTGTCCTCCACTCCCACGATGTTTCTTTTCCCTGAAAGAACTATGTGGCACTTTGGCTCATCGTATGATGTATTCGCTTCCTTATCTTTTCTTTTTCTCGGTTTGATAGACATGTCCTTCACATAGAAAACCTGCGCCACATCATTGGCTAGGACGAATGGTTCGTCTGTGTACCCAAGATTGTTGAGATCCACTGTTGTCATTCCGTACTGCGGGTCTACCTTTACCCCGCCTCCTGTCAGATTGACCCATTTGCACTGAAACAAAGGGACCTTAAAAGAAGGTCCATAGTCAAGTTCCCATATCTCCTCTATGTAACCATAATATGTGTCCTTTTTCCTATTGTTGTTTGTTGCATCAAAGCGGACACCACTGTTTTGGTTGGTGCTCTTTTTATCTTGGGCGATCGTGTAAAATGTATTCCCATTTATCTCGTACCCTTTGAAAGTCAATATAGTCGAAGATGGTGACTTGGCCAACAAGTACAGCTCATCTCCAACAGTGGTGTCATTCATGAGATGTGTTTGCAACCAACCGCCGAAAGTCGCCATGTGTGTACGTTTAATCCAGGGGTCAGACTGCTCTGGGTTCTTGGAGCGTACAATATCCATGTGTTCCTCGATATACGGAGCCACCAAGGTGGAATTTTGTAGAACTGTGTAGTGTGCTTGAGTGAAAGAATGCCCGTCCATACATATTAATGAATCCTTTCTGTAGGATCGAAAGTATGTCTAGAGGGGGGTGATTAGACTACTTGACCAAATAAAACCTAACATTTTCCCAATTTTAGTTGTGGGCAGATTTTAGCAATAGTACATGTCAAGCATCACCCTACACATGCAATTCTAAGAGTATAGCAGCGGAAAGTAAGCAATTGCATATGTAAGTAAAGGAGGGATTGGAGATTTCAAACGCAATGAAGACACGGTGGTTTTTAGCGTGGTTCCGATAGGTGGTGCTATCGTACGTCCACGTTGATGGAGACTTCAACCCACGAAGGGTAACAGCTGCGCGAGTCCACGGAGGGCTCCACCCACGAAGGGTCCACGAAGAAGCAACCTTGTCTATTCCACAATGGCTTACGTCCACGAAGGACTAGCCTCACTCGGGGTAGATCTTCACGAAGTAGGCGATGTCCTTGCCCTTACAAACTCCTTGGTTCAACTCCACATCAGGTTGGAGGCTCCCAAGTGACACCTAACCAATCTAGGAGACACCACTCTCCAAAAGGTAATAGACGGTGTGTTGTTGATGAACTCCTTGCTCTTGTGCTTCAAATGATAGTCTTCCCAGCACTCAAACAACTCCTCACAGATTTGGCTATGGTGGAAGAAGGATTTGAGTGGAAAGCAACTTGGGAAAGGCTAGAGATCAAGGTTCAAATGGTAGGAGTGGAATATCTTGATCTCAACACATGAGTAGGTGGTTCTCTCTCAGAAAATGTATGGTGGAAGTGTAGGCACGTTCTGATGGCTCTCCTTACAAAGAAGGATGTGGTGGAGGGGTATATATAGCCTCCACACAAAATCCAACCGTTACACACTTTTGACCCAACTCGGTAGCACCGATTCAGAAGACTCGGTGGCACCGAACTATGTAAAAGATATGAACGTTAGGCATTTTGGTGGGACCGATACAGACAACTCGAATGAACCGAAGTGCAATGGCTTAGGGCAATCCTCATCTCGGTGGCACCGATTGCATCAACTCGGTTGGACCGAAGTGAAGCAATAAGGCAACAGAGACTTGGCAAGCCATCTCGGTGAGACCGATTTGCATAACTCGGTGAGACCGAAGTGAATGCAACCGATTACAGAGAGTTGGCAAGGCCATCTCGGTGGGACCGATATCCATTTCGATGGATCCGATTTGTTAGGGTTTTGGCAGTGGCTAAGTCTTGGATGAACTCGGTGGGGCCGGATAGGAAATATCGGTGGGGCCGAGTTGGAATGTAGGTTTAGGACATATTTGAGTAGAGAGAGTAGTTGAGGGTTTAGGAGTACTGTCACTAAGCACTTGAGCAAAAAGACCATTAAGCAACACCTCATCCCCTTTTAATAGTATTGGCTTTCCTATGGACTCAATGTGATCTTGGATCACTAAACCAAAAAATGTAGAGTCTTGATCTTTTGCCAATCTTGTCCTTCGCATTTTGAGGGGTCCACGTCTCTAGTCCATGCCATGCCAATCATTGAACATCCTGAAATCTTAATCTTGAATGGACATTAGTTCAATGAGATATATGTTGTTATGAATTACCAAAACCACCAAGGGAGCAAATGTGCTTTCAATCTCCCCCTTTTTGGTAATTGATGACAACATATAGATCAAAGCTTCGACAAATGATTAAATGAATGAAATACATCGTCGCTTTGAGAAGTATGTGATAAGTAAGAGCTCCCCCTAAATTTGTGCATTATTAAAAATTTGCGTTTGAATGCAAATGCACAATCGATTAGGCTCATGGGTCACTCTTCCATGTCACATACATCTTGGTGGAGCGCGCAAAATGATATGAGTGGAAAAGTAAGCACGCATCACCAACATAAGTAATTGATCATCACAAGATAATGATAAAGATAAGCATAGATCATCACATTAAGCATAGTATGATCAATTAACCTAGTATCTTGCAAGCATAAACGACAGAATATCACACAGACACTGTAGCAAGCACACACATAACAAAGGTAGCATCAAACAAATTGTAGCAAAAGAACTCTCGAGAAAAAAAAAACAACGACCAAAACACTCTCTCTCGAAGCCTATGATCTATACAAATTCTCCCCCTTTGGCAACAAGTACCAAAAAGATTGAATAGGTATAGCACTAGTCGGCACTCTAGGCACGGTCCTCCGAAGCTCCTGAAGGCGATCTCCTGCTGGCGGCTCCGGTGTGCGTAGACGGCATTGAGAGGAGAGCATCCGCGAAGGCTTCTGCAGACGTTTGCTGGGCTGGTGGAGTAGATACCGGCGGTGGCACTGTGGTAGTAGCGGCTGGTGCAGATACTGTGGTCCTCGGATCCACAACTGGCACTGCAGCAGACCTGGCTGCCCTAGGCACTATCTGAAATCGCTCTGTGGTCGGTCTGTCATCTCCACTGTCATCTGATCTGGCTAGCTTGACAGCATCAACATCACCCTGCAGCTGTTCTACGGAAGTCTGAATCTCTATAACTTTGACATCCAAATCATGAAATTTTGTCTCAATAATCCGCTCAAAACTGGCCTGGGTCTGGGTGAGGTTAGCCAAACTTCGCTGAATCCTCAGAGTGGCTTCAAGCAGATATGTCATTTGATCCTTGGGTGTCTTGAGATTGGCAATTGGTGCATTTGGAGCTAATGCCTCCTGAGCTGCTTTTGCTTCTCTGGCTTTGCAGATTTCCTCTTGAGCTTGTGCTGAAGTGGGATGCGAAGGATCCATCACTATGACATTATCCTCAAAATCTGGATGCAATGGCAAATGCTCTCGATCAAGAAGGTATGTGCTGGTTCCAACCTTAGAGTTGATTAATAACTGAATATGTGGAGCATATCCGCACGATCTCTTCTGATCTGTTGCAGTCCTCTTGATAGTTTCTACTATCAGGCTCATCACCTTGAATTTCTGAGGTGTATCAAACAGATGCAGCAAATTGATGGAGTGGCCACGAATCATCTTATCATCGCCTGACTTGGGTAACAAGGTGTACCGCAAGATTGTGTTTGTGGTGGCCAGTCCTGGTAGCAAATGCTTCACTGATCCAAGTTTGTGTGTCTCTATATCCTTCTGAGGAATTGCAGTGTACATGTTGGCCATGGAGTTGTGATCCATCTTGAGCTTGGCATATATGTCTATATCATCATCCTCTTCCTTGGGTGCACTAAGAAGATTTGCCTACTCAGAGATGGTTGACTGGTATCTTATACCCTCAGTCATCCACACTATTCTGCCATCTGGATAGAAATGAGCAGTAGAGTAAAATTGCATGATCATCTCATCATTCCACTTGGTCAATTTCTGTCCAACAAACTCATCAACTCCTGCAATCCTGAAGCTCTCATGGACATGGGGAAAATAATCTTCATTCTCATCGATGTATTCCCAGTCCACCCACTTCATGTCACTGACTATGGGCTTCTTATCAAGCAACACTGTTTCATAAAAGCCCTGTTGTTCACAAGTGTGAAAGCGATAATCACATGTTGTCCTTCTCCTTATAGCATAAGGATCTGACTGTCTCCACTGACGCAGTCCTTTATCCTTTCTCAGCATCATGTTCTCCGCAACTGGGTGTGCGTTGTCATGGTCTGGTATCTTAGGCTTCAACTTTCTGAGCACTAGTGGCTCTTCATCAACATTTGACTCAGGCACTGGGGCCTTGTTCTTCTCTGCAGCTGATATGTTCCTGGTTGACCTCTTGGGCGCTGGTGCCTTTGGCTTGGACTTGGGAGGGGCAGAAATCTTGATTGCATCAGACATGAGCTTCTGAGCTTTTGCAGGGGGTGCATTTGCTGGCTCATCCTCCTCCTCTTCCTCCTCATCAATCATCATGGAGGGTCTGCCAATCACACGGGCAGTAGTTTTCCTTATCCTCTTCTTCTTAGCACCTGCTGCTAGTTCTTTGTCACTAGGCTCTTCAAGAGTGAACTGCATGGTCTGTTTTGGAACTTTCCTCACAGCAGTCTTATCTTTGGTGGATGATGGTTTGGTGTTGTACTCCTTAGCAAGCACAACTCTTTTCTTCTTAGTTGCTGTTTCACTGGCAACAAAATTTTCATCCTCACTGTCAGAGGTTTTCTTCTTCCTTGTTCTGGTTGCAGCTTTAGGAAGATCTGGAGAGCTCCTCTCTCCCTCATAGAAACTTTCAGCTAGGCTTGACCCTTCACTCATTTCTGCCTGCTGTTCAGACCTGTTTTGACTGTCACTGTCACTTGACATCTTGCTGAGCTGACCCTGTGAATAGATGGGTTTAGGTAGAGTAGATGAGTCATCACAAAAAGCAGATAGTTTTCATAAAATTTGAGTTCAACTTTTAGTTTCAAGTTTTCACAGGATGCATTTCGGATGGACCGAGTTGATCATCTCGGTGATACCGAAGCACACTACAGAAACCTTACACACCACTTCGGTCAGACCGAGATGGGGTTCGGTGGCTCCGAGATGCTAGGGTTTCACTGAGACTTTACTTTCGGTCTCACCGATTCGTACAACTCGGTGGTACCGAGACGTACTAGTGCTATGGCCAGAGGCCAAATTGGTGGGGCCAAAAATTTCGAATCAGTCGGTCCGAGATGCATTCGGCGGAAACTTAAACCTAGAAATTTCGCTCGAATCTAATCTACGAAATTTTCCTGGTGGATTTAGCATTGCAATCGTGGCAAGAATCATGGCATTCCTAACATGCATTGAATCGGAAATTGGAAGCACGAAAGGGATCGAATCTCACCCTAACTTGGTGGAGATCCTCTACGGCGGCAACGGCGGTGGAGATTGCCGTTGACGGCGACGGAGTCCTGCGGCGAGGGCGCGCTGGAGACGACGGAGAAGTCCGAAGACGAAGGGCGATGGCAGCGACGGGGAGCGGGAACGAGTGGGGTCGAGAAATTTCAACTGTTCGGTCCGCGCGATATATATTCCCGTACGCTGTCGGTGGCGCCGAGTTGAACAACTCGGTGGCACTGATATGTGTAACTGCACGCAGTTTAGCACATCGGTGGCGCCGAAACTGTTCAATTTGGTAGCACCGAGATGAAAACCTAGATCAATCTAAATGATTTCGGTTGGACCGAGTTTGAGTGAGTTGGTTTGGCCGAAATCAATTAGAAGGTTTTGGAGGTTCAGCCCTTTCAGATCGGTGGCTCCGAGTGCTCCTCACTCGGAGGGTCCGAAAAAGACTTGTTCAATTTTTGTGATGCAGCAAGAATAGACTTTAAGACAAGAAAGCATAGATAGCTAGAGAAGGTTCTTAGGCATTCTTGTACATCCACTTGGCCAGAAAAACCAAGACAATCAAAACTACAAATGGATGTCCTCGAGTGATGAAAACATGCAAACCAACATGCTCACACAATAAGATAGCAAATGAAATATGTGTCAAACATGCACAACCAATTCTAGCATCTATCAAACAGTGGCGATGACTAGGTCATCTATATATGAGTATATTGACTTAGGAGCCAAATGAGAACATTTGATCATAAGCCATACTCATCGTTTAAGCACAAGTGGGGTTGCCACTTTTACATAAAGCATTGATGTGTTCACACCATTAGAGTTGCTTTAGCTCAATTGTTTTGAGCAAGCTCCCCCTAGATGTGATATTCCCCCTAAGAGGGATGAACTAACCTTGGGTTTTGTCGATGATGACTTCATGTAGATGTTGAAGATGTGGATGCTCAATGTTGATGTAGACCATCAAGAGTTGGGAGCAATCCTTTGGAGTTTTGTGCTTTCAATACCTACATGGGTTAGTCCCACACAAGAAACATACAAGGATATCCATAGACATAGAGTGAAATACACATATGATGATGTCCATAAATGCATTGATTACCTTGTCCCTTGTCTTACCAACAAGAGGGTTTGTGACTCCATGAACTTAGTGCAAAATGTGGAAGTTGGTTGCACAAGTTCTTGCCATAAAGAATATGAGTGAAGTTTGTTGGCGGAGTCACCCTCACGAACTCTCTAGTTCTTCTTCTTTTGGACCCACATCAACTTGATGGGAATCCTTGGAGTTGTAGTAGCACTTGATGAAGTAGAACTTGATGAAGTCTTGGGAACCCACTTGACCATGGCTTGAGGAGCTTCTTCAAATGAGTCAATCTCTTCTTGAAGCTTGTCCTGGCCTTTTAGCTTGTGGTCTTGTGGTGGAAGATCTTCTTGAGCTTGTGTTCCCTTGAAGGAAGTAGGATCATACTTCTCTTGTTGAGGAACAAACTTCGTCTTGGGGTATTGACCTTCTTCCCACTCAACTCCATCGGCATTGAACTTTCGTTCAAAACCAACACCTTGGTTCTTCCGGTGCCTTCTTTGCTTGCGTACAATTTCCTCAAATTGCTTACTCCCGGCAAGACTTTTGTAAACACCTTTTTCTATAATTCCTTTCAATAGCATATTTTCTTGCTCAAGTGTAACTTGGCTAAGAGAATCGTTAGTGGAATCAATAGAACTACTAGAAGCAACAATGTTGGATTTAGCATTGTTATTGTTACTACTAGAGGTAGAACCATTTTTACTCTTGTTGCTAGTTTGCTTAGGTTTAACTTGTGGCATAAAGGTAGACAAGAGTAAACGTTTGGCAAGATATGAAGAACTCTTCTTTCGAAGATCGTCATTGATAGCTTTAAGAAACTCATGCTCTTGCTCTAAATTTAGCTTCTCGAAGCGTAGCTTCTCATGAGTTCTTAGAAGTTCTCTATGATCCTCTTGAGTCGTTTCATGAGCTAACTTAAGAGCATTTAGTTCTTTAGTTAGACGCTCAATCTCCTTCATAGCATTGTCACTCGTTTCCTCTTGACTATCATGATTACTAGCATTTTCATTATAGCTCACATTACTATCCTTGTCAACAAGTAAATCATCATCACCAAGCAAATCATCTTCATCACTATTGAAATCAAGATACTCGGGGTGTGATACCTTGGGGCCTTTTGCCATGAAGCATCTTCCAATTCCTTCATTTGGTGAGTCAAATAGATCATAGGAGTTGGATGACACAAGTGCAAGTCCGGCAACACCTTCATCTTCACTATAGTCGGAGTTGGAGTGATAACTTCTCTCGGAGTGGTTGTCGGAGTCGGAGCCGAAAACCCATTCACCAACATGAGCTTGATGTCTTCTTCTTGTGTAGATCCTTGATGACTTGTCCTTCCTCTCCGAATCCTTGCTTCTTCGAGAGTGTCTTTGTTCATAACGATCATCTCTACTCCTTCTCTCCTTATGAGGTGATTCATCTCTTCTATATCTTTCTCTTGGTGATTCGTCTCTTTTCTTGTAGGGAGCCGTACACTCATTGGAGTAGTGTCCGGGCTTCCCACAATTGTAACAATTACGGTCACGACTTGATGATCTTTTCTCATAGTGTCTTGAGCTAGAGTTTCTCTCTTTCCCTTTGTTCTTGTAGAACTTGTTGAATCTTTTCACCATTAGGATAATCTCTTCATTTGATACTAGGTTGTCACTTGGAGTTGTTGGAGCATCGGTTGAGGCTTTGTAAGCACCACTTGACTTGTTGTGTAGCTCCTCTTTGTCCTTGAGTGACATTTCATGAGCGACAATCCTTCCAATGACTTCAGTGGGCTTGAGATCTTTGTAATTTGGCATCATTTGGATCAATGTGCAAACGGTATCATATTTTCCATCCAAAGCTCTAAGTATCTTCTTGATGATGAATTTGTCGGTCATCTCTTCACTTCCTAAGCCGGCAATCTCATTTGTGATGAGAGCAAGCCTAGAGTACATCTCAGCGACTCCTTCACCATCCTTCATCTTGAACTTGTCAAGTTGACTTTGAAGCACATCCAACTTAGATTCCTTGACGGACTCGGTACCCTCATGCATATCAACCAAAGTATCCCAAATTTCCTTTGCATTCTCGAGGCGGCTGATTTTGTTGAATTCTTCGGGACATAGACCGTTGAATAGAATGTCACAAGCTTGAGCATTGTATTGCAACATCTTCAATTCTTCCGGGGTTGCTTCACGATCCGATTCCTTGCCATCCTCAAAGAATATGCATTTTCATCTTATGTTTCCAACTAGTAAAGTTTGTACCATCAAAATATGGACCTCTATGGTGATAGTTACCCTCACTAGACGCCATACTCTCCTAGATTGTGAAACCAAGGCTATGATCACCAAAGAAATGGAAATCAAGGCTTTACGGAGACCAAAGCTCTGATACCACTTGTAGGATCGAAAGTATGTCTAAAGGGGGGTGATTAGACTACTTGACCAAATAAAACCTAACCTTTTCCCAATTTTAGTTGTGGGCAGATTTTCGCAATAGTACATGTCAAGCATCACCCTACACATGCAATTCTAAGAGTATAGCAGCGGAAAGTAAGCAATTGCATATGTAAGTAAAGGAGGGATTGGAGATTTCAAACGCAATGAAGACACGGTGGTTTTTGGCGTGGTTCCGATAGGTGGTGCTATCGTACGTCCACGTTGATGGAGACTTCAACCCACGAAGGGTAACGGCTGCGCGAGTCCACAGAGGGCTCCACCCACAAAGGGTCCACGAAGAAGCAACCTTGTCTATTCCACCATGGCTTACGTCCACGAAGGACTAGCCTCACTCGGGGTAGATCTTCACGAAGTAGGTGATCTCCTTGCCCTTACAAACTCCTTGGTTCAACAACACATCAGGTTGGAGGCTCCCAAGTGACACCTAACCAATCTAGGAGACACCACTCTCCAAAAGGTAATAGACGGTGTGTTGTTGATGAACTCCTTGCTCTTGTGCTTCAAATGATAGTCTTCCCAGCACTCAAACAACTCCTCACAGATTTGGCTATGGTGGAAGAAGGATTTGAGTGGAAAGCAACTTGGGAAAGGCTAGAGATCAATGTTCAAATGGTAGGAGTGGAATATCTTGATCTGAACACATGAGTAGGTGGTTCTCTCTCAGAAAATGTATGGTGGAAGTGTAGGCACGTTCTGATGGCTCTCCTTACAAAGAAGGATCTGGTGGAGGGGTATATATAGTCTCCACACAAAATCCAACCGTTACACACTTTTGACCCAACTCGGTAGCACTGATTCAGAAGACTCGGTGGCACCGAACTATGTAAAAGATATGAACATTAGGCATTTCGGTGGGACCGATACGGACAACTCGGATGAACCGAAGTGCAATGGCTTAGGGCAATCCTCATCTCGGTGGCACCAATTGCATCAACTCGGTTGGACCGAAGTGAAGCAATAAGGCAACAGAGACTTGGCAAGCCATCTCGGTGAGACCGAAGTGAATGCAACCGATTACAGAGAGTTGGCAAGGCCATCTCGGTGGGACCGATATCCATTTCGGTGGATCCAATTTGTTAGGATTTTGGCAGTGGCTAAGTCTTGGATGAACTCGGTGGGGCCGGATAGGAAATATCGGTGGGGCCGAGTTGAAATGTAGGTTTATGACATATTTGAGTAGAGAGAGTGGTGAGGGTTTAGGAGTACTGTCACTAAGCACTTGAGCAAAAAGACCATTAAGCAACACCTCATCCCCTTTTAATAGTATTGGCTTTCCTATGGACTCAATGTGATCTTGGATCACTAAACCAAAAAATGTAGAGTCTTGATCTTTTGCCAATCCTTGTCCTTAGCATTTTGAGGGGTCCACGTCTCTAGTCCATGCCATGCCAATCATTGAACATCCTGAAATCTTAATCTTGAATGGACATTAGTTCAATGAGATATATGTTGTTATGAATTACCAAAACCACCAAGGGAGCAAATGTGCTTTCACTTTCCTAGCGTGCCTTTTCCACTCACTCTCCCCTCATGCCGCGATTCAGGAACACCAATCGGCTTAAGGTCAGGAATAAAGTCGACACAAAACTCAATAACCTCCTCTGTTTCATGGCCCTTGGAGATGCTTCCTTCTGGCCTAGCACGGTTATGAACATATTTCTTTAAGACTCCCATTAACCTCTCAAAGGGGAACATATTGTGTAGAAATACAGGACCCGGAATGGTAATCTCTTCGACTAGGTGAACTAGGACGTGCGTCATAATATTGAAGAAGGATGGTGGGAACACCAACTCGAAACTGACAAGACATTGGACCAAATCATTCTGTAACCTTGGTAGGATTTCTGGATCGATTACCTTCTGAGAAATTGCATTGAGGAATGCACATAGCTTCACAATGGCTAATCGAACATTTTCCGGTAGAAGCCCCCTCAATGCAACCGGAAGTAATTGCGTCATAATCACGTGGCAGTCATGAGACTTTAGGTTTTGGATTTTTTTTTCTCTGCCATATTTATTATTCCCTTTATATTCGACGAGAAGCCAGACGGGACCTTCATACTGAGCAGGCATTCAAAAAAGATTTCCTTCTCTTCTTTCGTAAGAGCGTAGCTGGCAGGACCTTGATACTGCTTTGGATGCATGTCGTCTTTTTCGTGCATACATTGCTGGTCCTCCCGTGCCTCCGGTGTATCTTTTGTCTTCCCATACACGCCCAAGAAGCCTAGCAGGTTCACGCAAAGATTCTTCGTCACGTGCATCACGTCGATTGCAGAGCGGACCACTAGGACTTTCCAATAGGGTAGGTCCCAAAATATAGATTTCTTCTTCCACATGGGTGCGTGTCCGTCAGCGTCATTCGGAACAGATTGTCCGCCAGGACCCTTTCCAAAGATTACTTTTAAATCCTTGACCATATCAAGTATATGATCACCAGTACGGTGGTCAGGCTTCTTCCGGTGATCTGCCTCACCTTTGAAATGCTTGCCTTTCTTTCTTAAGAGATGCTTGATCGGAAGAAATCGGCGATGTCCCAGGTACACATTCTTTTTACATTTATCCAAATATATACTTTCAGTCTCATCTAAATAGTGCGTGCATGCATTGTATCCCTTGTTTGTCTGTCCTGAAAGGTTACTAAGAGCAGGCCAATCATTGATGGTTACAAACAGCATCGCTCGTAGGTCAAATTCTTGCTGTTTGTGCTCATCCCACACACGTACACCTTTTATATTCCACAACTGTAAAAGTTCTTCAACTAATGGCCTTAGGTACACATCAATGTCGTTGCCGGGTTGCTTAGGGCCTTGGATGAGCACTGGCATCATAATGAACTTCCGCTTCATGCACAACCAAGGAGGAAGGTTATAGATACATAGAGTCACAGGCCAGGTGCTATGATTGTTGCTCTGCTCCCCAAAAGGATTAATGCCATCTGCACTTATACCAAACCATAAGTTCCTTGAGTCAGCTGCAAACTCCGGCCACTTTCTCTCGATTTTTCTCCACTGCGACCCATCAGCGGGTACTCTCAACATCCCGTCTTTCTTACGGTCTTCTTTGTGCCATCGCAACAACTTGGCATGCACTTTGTTTTGGAACAAACGTTTCAACCATGGTATTATAGGAGCATACCACATCACCTTGGCAGGAACCGTCTTCCTGGGGCGCTCGCCCTCAACATCACCAGGGTCATCGCGGCTGATCTTATAGCGCAATGCACCGCATACCGGGCATGCATTCAAATTCTCGTACTCCTCACCGCGGTAGAGGATGCAGTCATTAGGGCATGTATGTATCTTCTGCACCTCTAATCCTAGAGGGCAGACAGCCTTCTTTGCTTCGTACGTACTGTCGGGCAATTCGTTGTCCTTTGGAAGCATCTTCTTTAACATTTTCAGCAACTTTTCAAATCCCTTGTCAGATACACCATTCTCTGCCTTCCATTGCAGCAATTCCAGTGTGGTACCCAGCTTTTTCTTGTCATCTTCGCAATTTGGGTACAACAATTTTTTGTGATCCACTAACATGCGCTGCAACTTCAACTTCTCCTTTTCACTTGCGCAGTTTCTCTTTGCATCAGCAATGGCCCGACCAAGATCATCAGTGGGCTCATCTGATGCCTCTTCTTCAGCTTCTTCCCCCATTGTAATACCATCGTATTCAGGGAACCTAGGATAGTTGTCATTATCCTCTTCTTCTTCATTCTCTTCCATTACAACCCCTCTTTCTCCGTGCTTGGTCCAACAGTTATAGCCGGACATGAAACCGGACTGAAGCAGGTGGCTGTGAAGGACTTTTGAGGTAGAGTAATTCCTATCATTCTTACAGACACCACATGGACAGCATATAAAACCTTTCCGCTTGTTTGCCTCAGCCGCACGCAGAAAACTATGCACGCCATTAATGAACTGGGGAGAGCGTCGGTCATCGTACATCCATTGCCGGCTCATCTTCATTACACAACATCGAAAAGACCAAATTAATACAAGTTCATACATAAAGTTCATACACACTTATTCTCATAAAACAACATACAACTATCTAGCTAAAGCATTTAAATGCAACAACAAATGCGATCAAAATCGCAACTAAGGTAATAATTGATCCAATAGCATAATGATACCAAGCCTCTTTTATTAACGGCATATTTTCTAATCTTTCTAATCTTCAAGCACATTGCATCCATCTTGATCTTGTGATCATCGACGACATCGGCAACATACAACTCCAATTTCATCTTCTCTTCTTTAATTCTTTTCAATTTTTCTTTCAAATACTCGTTTTCTTTTTCAACTAAATTTAATTTCTCGACAAGAGGGTCGGTTGCAATTTCCCGTTCACATACCTCCTAGATAAAAATATCTATGTCAACTTGATGGGCATAATTGTCATAAACACGAAATGCAACAAATAGTTATAAAAGATAATATACCACATCCGAATCATAAACCGGACGAGGGCCGACGGGGATGAATATCAAAACCATGGCACTATGTATAACAAACAATCATACAAGTAAGAAAATTATACAAGTAACTATCTAAATCTTACAAATAAGATTTTTTTTACAAAAAGGATAAGAACAAGAGGCTCACCAAGGTGGTGCCGGCGATGGGACGTTGCGGGCGATCGACGGCGGTGAGGATGGGGACGGGAAGGCACTAAGTAAACCACACCTACACATATGCAAACTAAGAAGTTAATTTGAGCTCAAATTGCACATAAATCAAATAAACTCCCACATAATTACTCCCAAACTAAAACCCACAAATCACTATACTTAGAGCATGAAACGAGCTAAACTAGCAATGAGAGATGAAAGCATGAAGTTGCTAACCTTTTAGAACCCTTGGATAGATGGGGTGCCTCCAATCTTGATAAATCTTGGCAACAATGGAGGATGAGCTCGAGCTAGGGGAAGGAAACAGAGAGGAGAGAAATGAGAGCTTGCGCTCGGGCTGGACGAAGCATCTATATATAGGGAGATCTTTAGTCCCCGTTGGTTATACAAACCGGGACTAAAGGTCCATCTCTAGTCCCGGTTGGTGATACCAACCGGGACTAAAGGTGCTCGCAGGGGCCCCAACCTGCCGCCACCCCTTTAGTCTCGGTTGGTATCACCAACCGGGACTAGAGGTCCCAATTGAACCGGGACTAAAGGGGGCCGTGCCCCCGTCCGCTCCTAGCCGTTGGAACCGGGACTAATGATCACATTAGTCCCGGGCCCAAACCCGGCCGGGACTAATGCTTCGGATCAAAGGTAGGTTTTCTACTAGTGAGAAAAGTCACCCAATAGCTTTCAGCACTCGGCAAAATCAGAACAAAGGTAGAAATAACTATTAGCTATTATCGATGGAAGACGGCGGCGATGACCTATGAGAGTGCGTCGGACCGGTTTGTGCCCCAGACCTGGTATGTGGCTTGGTTGGGGCTTTAAATGTTAGGATTAGGTGAGAGATCTGGGTATTCGGCTCACACTTTCTGCACCCCTTCATCAATGGTTAGGAGTAGTGACAGATGTTGCCAAGATGGCGGCTTCAGACATATTGATGTATTACTTTGTAAGGTTTTTGTGAATAATTAATAAAGTGGCTGCATGCATCTCTCAGATGCAGAGGCCGGGGGTCATCCTCCTTTTAAAAAAAAAAGATGATTTAAGTAATCCGATTTATCTTAATTTCAGATGAGCACACACACCCTCCTGCAATATTTTGGGGATACCAATGTCGATCTTTTCTTCAGTGTTAACTTATGAACCATCTAGATCTAGGCAGAAACGAAATCATACAATAAGTTTCAGAGTTGTCAAACTATATGACCAGATCCATCCATCCTGGTTCCTTTCAACTCACCTTAGTATCAAGGAATCTATTTCGCTCTTCTACATCTGCATGTGCCAGGTCTGTACCACAGACCAGAAATTGCAGGTACTAAAAATTAAAGGGAAATATTGAAAAACTGACGTTAGATTTTTAAGATTTTCCACCGAACGCCCAGAATTGTCATGGGAAAACAGATAAAACTGTCATGTTGTTTGTAAGGGATTTGCAATGCTCTAAAGCGAAATTTTCCATGTAGTACAAAAAAATGACAGAAAAATTGCCGCACTGCACAGAGTAATTGCCATGCGTTCGGTCAAGATCTGACGGTCCTAAGGGATTCACTGGGATTGCTTTAAAATATGAAGTTCGCTGGTTATCAAAGTCCAAATTAAATCCATCGAGGTATGGATCTAAGAAGGATTGCACAAAAGCGGTGTACAGTGATTTTTCCATATTTTTTCTTAGATGACATTCTCAATGCTAATAAATGATTTCTCTCTCACAAAGAACACACACTCAATCGACTGCATGTTGTTTTTACAAGTTTTTCAGGCTTCATTACTTGTACGTGTGCATGGTTTGTTAAGGAGATGTTTGTTAATATGCAGGCAATTGCTCTCGGAGAAGGGGTGTGCCACAACAGGAGTAGGAAAACAAGGCTCTCGACTCCATACCTTAGAGAATGATCTAAACCCAAGATGATTTTTTTATTCTTATCAATATATGGTTCTCCTTATCTGTTTTGCTATCAACTTGATGACACTAGCGCTTTGTCTAACACCCAGAACTCGGATTGGAGGTTTTAGTTAGTATGGGACAAGTTGTTCAGGAAGCAGAACATTTGTTATCCCTCTCTCATGCCCAAACTGCCATCAATAAAAGGAACAACGTTGGTAATTCTTCTCCGCTCAAACTGCCGACAATAAAAGGAACAACATTAATTGGTAATTCCTCACTCATTACATTTCTATGTCCAGTTCTTTCATGTGATTTTTGCGTTGGTCCAGAGAGCAGAGGAACTGTTTCTTCTTTCAGCACTTATTAAATTGAGGGAGTGCTGCCTTAGTTAGCTACTTCGAGTCAGACTACAAGCATTACTCACTTAACAGTTGATTGTCTTTCAAAAACATCTATATATGACAAACAAACAAACATGACGAGAGAGCACACTGCATTCTTGCCTTCAATCTCTTGACCAAAATTACTCTGCTGATCTGAGCTCTATATATGCAAGAGATTTTATATCGTACATAAGAAATACTCAAAGGTGTGGGACGAGGTGGGGTATCTGTTCCAATGATCGTTTGCCCTTGATCCAGCTTCTGAAAAGCAAATTAATGTAGGACACCAAATCAAGGCCGGACATGGCAGGAATCTGACGGCGGCAGCCGGGCGTCGCGCGGTTGGGGCAGGGATCATGCGGGCAGGTGGGGTTGGACGCCGTGTTCATGGAGGCGCTGGGTGGAGGCTATTGGCTACGATGGAGGGTGGTGCGGGCCACGACGCGATGCCAGGAGGTCCTCCACACAGTGGCGGAGCCAGAGTCGGGGGGGGGGGGGGGGGGGGGGGGGAGGGGGGAGGTAATAGGAGTAGGTTTTCTTCAACTAAGCCCTCACAATTCTTTTCTTCACAAGTTAGTTCGATGTTAGGGGCATAGCTCCGCCTTTGCCTCCACGTTGCGCATCTCCAGCGGCTCCGGCCCGTCGGGGTTCGCAATATCCACTGCCTACATTGATCGATGGAGGGAGGCCTTTCGCGGGAGGGAAAGGGGGACGATTAGGTTTCATCGCATGAGCGGTTGTGCGGCTAGGGATCCTGGGAGGGGGCCGAGTAGGTTTCATCGCACTGGTTTTAATCAAAGATTATCTCCATCGGTTTGTGGAGGATAGAAAAAATGGCAGGGGTGAGGAGGTGGGACGAGAGCCAACGTAATCTAAGTACGAAACGACGTACCAACTCCTCCACTATTAAAGAGGAGTATGTAGAGATGAAGGAAATTATATTTGTAATCAGATGCCTATAAAAATATTTCTATTTCTTTTGAATAATAATACTACAATTGGCAGTAGCGAGTGAACAAACAAACTACTGATATTTCAATAATAACTAAACATAATGAAATTATTTTGATTTGTTCTTCAAGGGATGCTGAATGGTGTGTCTGATCGAACAGTCCATCTCTTAGAACCTTTGGATTTCTACGTAGAGGGAAAGAACCATTCCAACCTCGAAGATTTCGTTGGAGTGTGACCTTTACTAAGTGAAACTATACTAGTTTTTCCAGTCTTCATGTCATACACACAGTAACTGGGAATGCCATCGACAACCTTTCGGCAGTCGGAGCACCTGCACGGGGCGGCCCGCCTCACTGCCCGTACCCATGCCCAGTCGCTGCCTAGAACTAACACACGGTTCCCACCTTGAAAACTCCGGTGATACTGCTCCGACGAGCCTCCTACTGCAAGCTCTCTAGAGCCCGTCGTGCCGACAAAGAGGACCTGGTCGCTCATGTCTTTCACCGCCGACCATTCGCCCTTCTCCAAGTCTGCTTCGAATACATGCAAGCTCATCGTGTGGGGATCAGTCACCACGTCCAGGATCCTCCAGCGCACCATCAGCAGCTTCTGGTTGTCGGACGATGTCACCAGGTGATATTTTCCGTGGGCTGCCATGTGTTGCCCCTTGATGACATGCTCAACTCGACTCCGAGATAGCGCCGCCTCTCCGTCTCCGATGAGAAACTCATGGGCGAACAGATCCCCATTCCAGCCGATAGCAAAGATCTTTCCGCGGTGGATGGTTACGTCCATGTAGAGAAGGTCCAGAGCTCTAAGACGGTGGGCAACGTCTCGCTCCAACTCTCCGTCGCCCGGGAGCTCATCGCACGCTTCGACGCGGCGCAGGATTTCAGGCCGCTCTCGCCTGCCGAAGCATGGCTTCGCCGGAAGCTCAAGGCTTCGTACCTGGGACTGGCTTCCCTGGAGCGCTCCCTGGCCCGGCAACGTGCGCGCTTCAACTTCCTCAAGGCCGGCGACACGAGCTCGACCTTCTTCCGCCTGCACGCCGCCCAGCGAGCCCGCAAGAACCACATATTCCAGCTTCAAGTTGGAGACTCCCCCGTGCATGGGCACGAGGCGATCGCCGAGGCCGCGTTCGACCACTTTACGGCCATCCTCGGTACCGCCGCCGAGCGCACATCCTCCATTGATCTGGATGCCCTTGATCCACGCTCGTTCGAGCTGCATGACCTCGAGCTGCCATTCTCTGAGAGCGAGATTTGGGAAGCCATCCGGCAGCTGCCGAAGGGGAGGGCACCCGGGCCAGATGGATTCACCTCGGAATTCTTATGCGCATCATGGCCGGTTATCAAGGACGACTTTATTCGCTGCTTTCGACAAGCTGTACACCCTCAACGGCCGTGGGTTCCAGCGGCTCAATGAGGCGCTCCTCACCCTGCTGCCCAAGAAACAAGATGCCGGCACACTCTCGGATTACCGGCCGATCAGCCTGATCCATCTCTTTGCCAAGCTCTTAGCCAAGGTGCTCTCGCTCCGCCTCGCGCCGCGCCTCGGCGCCATGGTATCTACCAACCAGAGTGCGTTTATCGCCGGCCGGTGCATTCATGACAACTTCTTGCTCGTTCAGCAAACCGCGCGACAGCTACACAACCTCAAGAATCCCCGCGTCATGCTTAAACTGGATATTGCACGTGCGTTCGACTCCGTCTCCTGGGCATTCCTACTCGAGACCCTACGCCACCTCGGCTTTGGTCACCGCTGGCGCGAGTGGATCTGCATTCTTCTTGGCACGTCCAGCACACGCGTCCTGATCAACAACCTTATTTGCCGGGCGGCCAGCGAGGGCGTGCTGCAATGCCTCACCACACGACACATGGCTTCGAGTGTCTCCCTATACGCCGACGACGTCGTCGTCTTTTGCCGACCGGACAAGCAAGACCTTACTGCCGTCCGCGAGCTGCTACGGGTCTTCGGGGCCGCCTCGGGGCTGCACACTAATTTTGCCAAATGCGCGGCATCACCCATCCAATGCACGCCCGCGGACCGGGCCATGATCACCACGAACTTCGCCTGCCCTTTACAAGACTTCCCCACCACTTACCTCGGCTTACCGATGTCCATCCACAAGGTCAGCACCAACGCCCTACAGCCGATCATCGACAAGCTGGAGCGCAGGCTGTCGCCGTGGTGGGCGTCCATGATGTCGCGGGGCGATCGGCTTGCGCTGTGCCGTCACGTGCTCTCGACAATGCCTGTACACATCATGCTCGCGATGGCCATCAACCCGCCGATCCTCAAGCAAATCAACCGGCTTATCCGCAGTTTTCTTTGGTATGGTCGCAAGGATGCGAGTAGTGGCCACTGCCTCGTCAGCTGGCGTCGGGTTTGCAGGCCGGTCTCCCTCAGCGGCCTCGGCATCCCGGACCTCCAGCGCGCCGGCATTTCTCTGCGTGCCCGGTGGCTATGGTTGCAGAAAACGGATGCTTCGCGCCCATGGCAGCACCTTCACATCCCGCGCTGCCCGGAGGTTCAGGCCATCTTGAGAGCTTTGACCACTTGGTACGTCGGCAACGGTCAGACCTGCAGATTCTGGGAGGACCACTGGCTTGACGGCCAAGCCATGTCCGAGATCGCGCCCTTGGTCTACAACAGGGTGCCCAAGCGTCGGCGCAAGACGCGCTCGGTGCGCGACGGGCTCCTCAATCGGGCGTGGTCACGGATATCCAGGGCGCAATGGGTGCGGCCATGGCCATACAATACGTCTCTCTCTGGCGTCGCCTACGCCTCCTGACCCTGACCGACGAGCCGGACCGGTTGTCCTGGCGATGGACCGACACGGGGGCCTACACCGCGCGTTCGTGCTACAAAGCCCTCTTCGCTGGTTCTACAACAGACCCGCACTGGCGCATCACCTGGAGGTCCTGGGCACCGCTCCGCATCAAGTTTTTCATCTGGCTCGCTCTGCTCGGCCGCTGCTGGACCGCCGACCGCCTGGCGCGCCACGGCCTACCCCACGAGCCGCTCTGCCTTCTCTGCAATCAAGAGCCCAAGTCCATGCAGCATCTTCTCGCGGGCTGCTCCTTCTCCCGCCAAGTTTGGCACGAGGTGCTATCTTGGTGCCGATCCACTGCCACGATCCCCGACCAAGACGAGGAGTTCATCGCCTGGCTCTCCTCGGCCATCTCCAGTACCACGAGCTGCCTCCGCCGTGGTCTCGCCTCCATCGCCATCCTTACCGCATGGCACCTATGGAAGCACCGCAATGGGTGCCTCTTTGATGGCGACCAACCCGCTGTGGGCCGCGCGGTGCACACGATCCAGGAGGAGGCGCGACTCTGGGCTCGAGCCGGCGCTAAGGGGCTTGCCCTTATCCTACCAGAGACGTAGACCTGGGCTTCTGTGGCTGGCACACCCGCCTACCCTTGTGTGCCACGGCTAATGATGCATGCCATCCCTGTGTACGTACATGCTAGCTAGTCGTTCATGCTACTTCGATCTATAACACTCTCATGTACTGTCACCCTACCTATCAATGCAATGATACGCAAAGCTTTTGCGTATTCGCGAAAAAAGGTCCAGACCATGGTAGTGACCGGCGGGCGTGCCGACCACATGTGACCACCAAAGCGCCTGCGGCCTGCCCGGCAGGAAACATGTAAAGTTGGCGGCTGGTGCGACGTGGAACGGACCGCCTAGGAACATGGCGACGACGAGCTGAGGCGACTGGACGACGATCTTCAACACAGAGCGAAGGAAGGTTGGTTGGATAATCCCATGCAAAGTTGGCGGCTGGTGCGACGTGGAATGGACCGCCTAGGAACATGGCGACGACGAGCTGAGGCGACTGGACGACGAGCTGAGGCGACTGGATGACGTCACCGGCACCTGCAATCCCATGCCTGGGATTGGCTTAATAGAATCCTAACTAACATGAGAGAAGGTGTGGGAGGTGGGTTAGCCGATCCAGGATAATTGCGCTCGTGAGAGAAGATAACGATGGAGAGCCGGATGGAAACCGCTTGATCCGGATTTTCGGGAGGGGCGACGTCGCGGCTGCGGCGGCTGTACCTCCTCCTACCCGCCCCCCTCCTCACCCCTCACTAGTAGAAAAACGACTTTACGTTCGCATCATTAGTCCCGGTTTGACTACGGCCCGGGACTAATGTGACCATTAGTCCCGGTTCCAACGGCTAGGGGCAGGGGAATCATTAGTCCCAGTTCGTGTTGAACCTTTAGTCCCGGTTTGTGACACAAACCGGGACTAAAGGTGTGGTGGCAGGCTGGTGTCAGGCTGGGGCCCCACGATCACCTTTAGTCCCGGTTCGTGTCACAAACCGGGACTAGAGGTTAGCCTTTAGTCCCGGTTTGTGACACAAACCGGGACTCAAGGTCTGGTGGCAGGCTGGTGTCAGGCTGGGGCCCCACGATCCCCTTTAGTCCCGGTTCGTGTCACAAACCGGGAGTAGAGGTTAACCTTTAGTCCCGGTTTGTTACATGAACCGGGACTAAAGGTGTCACTATATAAACCCTTCGTCCAGCCCGAGCCGAAGCTCTCTGTTTTTCCCCTTTCCTCTCCTCTCTGTTCTTCCCCTATTGCTCGAGCTCATCCTCCATTTTTGCAAAAATTTGTCAAGATTTGAAGGCACCCCATCAATCCAAGTGTTCACAAAGGTTAGCAACTTTGTTCTTTCATCTCTCATTGCTAGATTAGCTCTTGCATTGCTCTATAAGTATAGTGATTTATGGGTTTTAGTTTGGGAGTAATTATATGTGGGAGTTTATTTGATTTATATGCAATTTGAGCTCAAATTAACTTCTTAGTTTGCATGTGTAGGTGTGGTTTACTTAGTGCCTTCCCGTCCCCGTCCTAACCACCGTCGATCGCCCGCACCGTCCCGTCGCCGGCACCACCTTGGTGAGCCTCTTGTTCTTATCCTTTTTATAAAAAAAATCATGTTTGTTTGATTTATATAGTTACTTGTATAGTTTTCATACCTGTATGGTTGTTTGTTATACATAGTGGCATGGTTATGATATCCGTCCCCGTTGGCCCTCGTCCGGTTTATGATTCGGATGTGGTATATACTCTCTCTTATAACTATTTGTTGCATTTCGTGTTTATGACAATTATGCCCATCAAGTTGACATAGATATTTTTATCTAGGAGGTATGTGAACCGGAAATTGCAACCGACCCTCTTGTCGAGAAGTTAAATTTAGTTGAAAAAGAAAACGAGTATTTGAAAGAAAAATTGAAAAGAATTGAAGAAGAGAAGATGAAACTGGAGTTGTTTGTTGCCGATGTCGTCGATAATCACAAGATCAAGATGGATGCAATGCGCTTGAAGATTAGAAAATTTAAAAAATATGTCGTTAATCAAGAGGCTTGGTATCACTATGATGTTGGATCAATTGTTACCTTAGTTGCGATCTTGATCGCATTTGTTGTTGTATTTAAATGCTTTAGCTAGAGAGTTTGTATGTTGTTTTATGAGAATAAGTGTGTATGAACTATATGTATGAACTTGTATTAATTTGGTCTTTTCGGTGTTGTGTAATGAAGATGAGCCGCCAATGGACGTACGATGACCGATGCTCTCCCTAGTTCATTAATGGCATGCGTACTTTTCTGGTTACGGCTGAGGCAAACAAGCGGGCGGATGGTTTTATGTGTTGTCCATGTGCTGTCTGTAAGAATGATCACAATTACTCTAACTCAAGAACCATTCACGTCCACCTGTTTACGTCTGGTTTCATGTCCGGCTAAAACTGTGGGACCAAGCACGGAGAAAGAGGGGTCCTAATGGAAGAGAATGAAGAAGAAGAGGATGATGACAGCTATCCTGGCCATGGGTTCCCTGAATACGATGGTACAACAATAGGGGAAGAAGCTGAGCCGGCAATGGGGGAAGAAGCTGAAGAAGAGGCATCAGATGAGCCTGCTGATGATCTTGGTCGGGCCATTGCCGATGCAAAGAGAAACTGCGCAAGTGAAAAGGAGAAGCTGAAGTTGCAGCGCATGTTAGAGGATCACAAGAAATTGTTGTACCAAATTGCGAAGATGACAAGAAAAAGCTGGGTACCACACTGGAATTGCTACAATGGAAGGCAGAGAATGGTGTATCTGACAAGGGATTTGAAAAGTTGCTGATAATGTTAAAGAAAATGCTTCCAAAGGACAACGAATTGCCCGACAGTACGTACGAAGCAAAGAAGGCTGTCTGCCCTCTAGGATTAGAGGTGCAGAAGATACATGCATGCCCTAATGACTGCATCATCTACCGCGGTGAGTACGAGGATTTGAATGCATGCCCGGTATGCGGTGCATTGCGCTATAAGATCAGCCGCGATGACCCTGGTGATGTTGAGGGCGAGCGCCCCAGAAAGAAGATTCCTGCCAAGGTGATGTGGTATGCTCCTATAATACCACGGTTGAAACGTTTGTTCCAAAACAAAGAGCATGCCAAGTTGATGCGATGGCACAAAGAAGACCGTAAGAAAGACAGGAAGTTGAGAGTACCCGCTGACGGATCGCAGTGGAGAAAAATAGAGAGAAAGTGGAAGGACTTTGCAGATGACGCAAGGAACGTATGGTTTGGTTTAAGTGCAGATGGCATTAATCCTTTCGGGGAGCAGAGCAACAATCATAGCACCTGGCCTGTGACTCTATGTATCTATAACCTTCCTCCTTGGTTGTGCATGAAGCGGAAGTTCATTATGATGCCAGTGCTCATCCAAGGCCCCAAGCAACCCGGCAACGACATTGATGTGTACCTAAGGCCATTGGTTGAAGAACTTTTACAGCTGTGGAGTATAGAAGGTGTACGTGTGTGGGATGAGCACAAACAGCAAGAATTTGACCTGCGAGCGTTGCTGTTTGTAACCATCAATGATTGGCCTGCTCTTAGTAACCTTTCAGGACAGACAAACAAGGGATACCACGCATGCACGCACTGTTTAGATGATACCGACAGTATATATTTGGACAAATGCAGGAAGAATGTGTACCTGGGGCATCGTCGATTTCTTCAGATCAATCATGTCTTAAGAAAGAAAGGCAAGCATTTCAAAGGTGAGGCAGATCACCGGAAGAAGCCTCGCCACCGTACTGGTCATGATATACTTGATATGGTCAAGGATTTAAAAGTAATCTTTGGAATGGGTCCTGGCGGACAATCTGTTCCGAATGACGCTGACGGACACGCACCCATGTGGAAGAAGAAATCTATATTTTGGGACCTACCATATTGAAAAGAACTAGAGGTCCGCTCTGCAATCGACGTGATGCATGTGACGAAGAATCTTTGCGTGAACCTGCTAGGCTTCTTGGGCGTGTATGGGAAGACAAAAGATACACCGGAGGCACGGAAGGACCAGCAACGTATGCACGAAAAAGACGGCATGCATCCAAAGCAGTATCAGGGTCCTGCCAGCTACGCTCTTACCAAAGAAGAGAAGGAAATCTTCTTTGAATGCCTGCTCAGTATGAAGGTCCCGTCTGGCTTCTCGTCGAATATAAAGGGAATAATAAATATGGCAGAGAAAAAGTTCCAGAACCTAAAGTCCCATGACTGCCACGTGATTATGACGCAACTACTTCCGGTTGCATTGAGGGGGCTTCTACCGGACAACGTTCGATTAGCCATTGTGAAGCTATGTGCATTCCTCAATGCAATCTCTCAGAAGGTAATCAATCCAGAAATCCTACCAAGGTTACAGAATGATTTGGTGCAATGTCTTGTCAGTTTCGAGTTGGTGTTCCCACCATCCTTCTTCAATATCATGACGCACGTCCTAGTTCACCTAGTCGAAGAGATTGCCATTCTGGGTCCTGTATTTCTACACAATATGTTCCCCTTTGAGAGGTTCATGGGAGTCTTAAAGAAATATGTTCATAACCGTGCTAGGCCAGAAGGAAGCATCTCCAAGGGCCATGAAACATAGGAGGTCATTGAGTTTTGTGTTGACTTTATTCCTGACCTTAAGCCGATTGGTGTTCCCGAATCGCGGCATGAGAGCAGACTTGGTGGAAAAGGCGCGCTAGGAAAGGACCAAGTAATATGTATGGACGGACATTCTTGGGCGTAAGCACACTACACAGTTCTACAAAATTCCAGCTTGGTGGGTCCGTATATCGACGAACACAAGAATATTCTACGCTGCAAACACCCGGAGCAGTCTGACGACTGGATTACACGTGAACACACGGGGACTTTCGGCGGTTGGTTGCAGACACGTCTCATGCATGACGACAGTGTTGGAGATGAGTTGTACTTGCTGTCCAAGTTACCATCTTCGACTATATTGACTTTCAAAAGGTACGAGTAAATAGGAATACATTTTACACGATCGCCCAAGATAAAAAGAGCACCAACCAAAACAGTGGTGTCCGCTTTGATGCAGCAAACACCAATAGGCCAAAGGACACATATTATGGTTACATAGAGGAGATATGGGAACTTGACTATGGACGTGAATTGAAGGTCCCTTTGTTTCACTGCAAATGGGTCAATCTGTCAGGAGGCGGCGTAAAGGAAGACCCGCGGTACGGAATGACAACAGTGGATCTCAACAATCTTGGGTACGCAAACGAACCATTCGTCCTAGCCAATGATGTGGCGCATGTTTTCTATGTGAAGGACATGTCTACCAAGCCGAGAAAAAGAAAAGATAAGGAAGCGAATACATCATACGATGAGCCAAAGCACCACATAGTTCTTTCAGGGAAAAGAAATATCGTGGGAGTGGAGGACAAGACAGACATGTCAGAAGATTATGAAAAGTTTCATGAAATTGCTCCCTTCACAGTGAAGATTGACCCAAGCATCCTGTTAAATGATGAAGATTGTCGATGGTTACGGCGCAAAGGGACACACGCGAAGAAAAAGTTTTATACCCAAAGATCCCACTCTGGGATGTGACCGGCTTCACCGTCATCACTTTCTTCTCTAGTGAGTTTCCGGACTTATCTCGAAAGTCCCACTTCGGACAAACCGGATGGAATCTTTGTAATAGTTAGGGTATATATGTGTTTTGGCATTTGAAAGGCGAAGAAATATATCTTGAAGGACTGGATGCAATTTTCAACCCTTTCTGACTTCATTCGCTATTTTTCATGCATTTAATGAATTTTTGGAGCTAAATGACCCTGAAATTGAAAAGCACTACAAATGAACTCTGAAAAGGTTGAAAGTTGGCATGGTATCATCATTTCACCCACATAGCATGTGCTAAAAAGTTGAGAGGGTTACGACAGAAACTGGATGCACTTCGTGTACAAAATGGACAATCTCTTTCAAAGTATCAGGGTTTCCGACGAAAACTCATCTGTTACAAAGGCATTTTCATTTTTTTAAATAACCTAAGAATTACCAAATTGAATATAATGATAAAACACACTAATATTAAACAGCAGAAAAAAGAATCACTGATAAATCTATTTTTAAAGTAAAGTTATTCACAAACTAGTGATTCACACAAATTTCAAATAATTCAAATTTAAACTATTCAAATTTGAAAAGTACTGGCACTAACAGAAAGTTTATAATTTTTGTGACCTAAAGCAAAAAGATTCACTCAGAAACTCTAAATATTTGGCTGTAAGTAGAAACAAAAGAAAATAAATAAAGCAAAAAAAATGAAAAAAAAAAGACCGCCTACTGGGCCGCCACGGCCTGCATACGACTAGAAACCCAACCTCTAGTTGGGCCAGGATGCAGGCCCGCACGGCCCAATAGGCCCCACAGGGCAGCACAAGTTCGGTAGGTCCACAAAGGCCTGCTTAGAGAGGAGCTCGACACGGTAGCCGCGGCGGGGCTTATAAACCGCTGCGAGCTCCTCTCAACTAGCGAGGTGGGACTAAACATTCGACACGGGAAGCTAGGCCTTTAGTCCCGGTTGGTGGATCCAACCGCGACTAAAGGCCCCCTTTAGTCCCGGTTGGAGCCACCAACCGGGACTAAAGGCCTGGCTTCCCGCCGCTTGGCCTGGGTGAATTTCACCTTTAGTCCCGGTTGGTGGCTCCAACCGCGACTAAAGGGGGGCCTTTAGTCGCGGTTGGAGCCACCAACCGGGACTAAAGGCTTTCATATATAAGCGGCACTTACGAATCCATCCTCTCCATTCTCTCGACGCCAAACACAGAGACGCCGCCAGGCTGCTGCGCCGCCGCCTGCCCCGACGCCGGCCGCCCGCGCCTCCTCCCCGACGCCGCCCACGCCTCTCCTCTCCGACGCCGCCCCTGACGCCGGCCGCCCGCGCCTCTTCCCCGATCGATGCCACCCGTGCCTCTCCTCTCCGACGCCGCCCGCGCCCGCCGGCCTCGACCTCGCCGTCGCCGGCCTCGATCGACCTCGCCGTCGCCGTCCTCGACCTCGCCCGCTGTGAGCTCGCGCCGCCCCCTCCGGCGATTTTTTTTTCACTAGATATGTTTTAGATTATTATTAACTAGTATACATTGTATGTATATATGTATATATGTATGTATGTTTTGATGTTTTAGATGTTTTAGATGATTATTTTTTCACTATATGTATGTATGTTTTAGTTTTTTTTTCACTAGTTTTTTTATACAATGTATGTATATATGTATATGTAGATGAACGGTGGAATTTGCATAGATTTTTAGTTTTTTAGTTTTTTATACTTATAGAAAAAAGTTGCATAGGAAAAAGTTGCATAGAAAAAAGTTGACCATGTATTAATAATATTTTAATGTTAATATATATCTTAATGTTGTATTTGCAAAAGTTTGTCATGTATTTGCAAAATCAAGTGAAAAAGAATTACAAAAATCACAATCAAGCATTTAAAAAATGTTAAATTTGCATAGAATTTGTTCTCGACGTTTACGATGTCCGGCCCGCATCCTCGTCGTCGACTCGGTGGCGAGAACCTGCTTGAGAGGCACCATGTCCGGGACTGGGCTCCGCTGGGCTGGCACTGGGAGGTGCTACCTTCTGGGGCGCGCAGCTTGGTGAGGAACCGGGCTCCCGTCGTCGACCCGGAGCTTCTTTCGTGGCGGTCGCGTGGGCCACTTTCGGTGCGGAGGCAGCCGGCCCCCGCGGAGGTGGTACGTCGCCGTGTCAGGGAGGAGGACGAGCACGTCCGTCGCTACATGGTTGCGTTGGACGTCAGGTTCTCCAATACCTGGCAGGTTCTTCAGGGATCTCACCCGAGCTATGATCCTGTGATGGTTCCTTCTCTTTGGGTGTCCACCGCCCGCGCCTCAGGAACCGCGAGTGAACTAGATTCTTCGATAATATTTGATCTGTATTAGCTAGTGATGTTATATGATAATATTCAAGATGTATTAGTGATAATTAATACTCGAGATGTATTCGAGATTATATTCGATAATATTCGAGACGATGTATTCGAGATTATATTCGATGATGCATATTATCTGGATTATTCGAGATGTATTAGTGATATTATTCGAGATGCATATTATCTACTATGATTCAGTTTTTCCTTATTGATTGCATTCTAATTTGAATACTAAATTGTTTTGTCTTTCTTCTGGATTAGTTAATATAAGCTATGGACAATACCGGCAGAGACGGAGAAGAGACCATGTTCGACATCATATGCTCCCCGAGCCCAGATGAGAATGAACCCGAAGATGACGGCTCGCAATATCTGAACATTAATAATTCCGGTGAGGGAGTATTAATATTTGATGAAGACGAACGAAGAGACGAAGGCCACAATAATGATGACGAAGGAAATGTTCTTCAAATAACAAAGACCGGCGAGGTATATATATAGAAGGCCTCTGGTGATCATTACATGTATTAATTGATTTATATATATTAACGAATCGATCTTTCTTCTTTTCGCCCTCCGGATCGAGCAAATCTTCTACAAGCAGGGCAGTACGAGGCCCGGCCAGAAGGTTGCAGGCTGGCATAAAGTACAACATCGATGCCATCAAAGAAAATGGCGAACCGCTTGCTCCTAAAAAGAATGCGGACAAATTTACTCGTCAATGCGGAGTTATTGTCAGGGACCAAATCCCGATCTCCGTTCAAGAATGGAATAAGCCAGCAAAGGGAGATCAAGGAGTTACTTTTGTCGACGGAAGAGCAAAAGATCTGCTTTGGGAATCGCTCATGGCACATTTCACCCTACCAGATCATTTGACAGATGAAGAACGGGAGAAAGTCAAGAAGAGTGCTCTTAAGAAGATGGCAATAGCATTCAACAACCACAAGGAAAGAATATGGGCCAAGTACCAAGCAGACGGAAAGAAGACTCCAGCATTCAAGGGAACACTGGAGAAGGCAAAAGATCACTGGGACGCTTTCGTGCAGTTCAAGGAATCGGAAGAAGCTAAGGAACGGTCGAGAATAAACAAGATTAATGCTGCGAAAAAAAGTGGCACCATACTCTGGGGCCAGGTGGCTACCAGGTCAGCCGGCCTAAGTGGGATCTCGTTGAGGAACAGATGATTGCTGCAGGGGTCACTCCAGTTACATTGAGTTGGCCCCCCAGGTGCAGGACTTGGTTTTATGCGCATGGGGGGAAGTTGGACCCAGAGACAGGGCTGGTTATGGAGCGGGCAAGTCCTAAAGAAGCCTCCGACGCTTTACTTGTTGCAATACAAGATGCTCGAACGGGAAAGTACAAGCCCGACAGAGAGAATAACGAGCTTACGCACGCCCTGAACAATCCTGAACACCCGGGACGAACACGAGGCAAAGGCGTTGTTACGTGGTTTGAGGGGTTTGCGGATTGGAACGCCACTTACAGAAGCCGTGCGAGAAAGAAGCAGCAGGAGGAGGAGCAGAGGAAGCAGGAGGAGGAGCAGAGGAAGCAGGCAGCAGACCGCCTTCAACTGGTAGAATCAAAGCACGCGGAGTTGGAACGCGCTTACCTAAGGCAGCAGGAGCAGATCGACTCACTTAGCCAGGAAAGGGCGTCTCAGCGGCAGCAGCAAGCAGATCCAGCATTGGATACAACCGTCCCATCTATGCCGAAAAGCAGCGTGGGTTCCACCCCGGCCGATGATGCACTGCTGGATAGATACCCTGTGGATGATATCAAAGATACGACACCTTGTGAGCTACACATGAAAGTGAAGAACATATCCATGAAGGTGGCGGACGGCTATGCTTTAACAAATCCCCCTGAAGAAAACTTTCATTGCAATCTGATTCCAGCTGGCTATGCTCGTGTCGGGGTTGATGAAGTGATGTCAGGATATTACGAGCTACTGCTTGACATTCCTGGAGGTGACGAGGAGCGCACACTGGGAGAGGCCATACATCGTATCATTCTATGGAGAAAGGATTGCATCGTCTTTCCAAGGCCACCGACTCCTCCTCCAAGTCCGCCACCGCGTCAGCCGACTCCAACCCTGCCCGAGACGCAGCGCGGCGCTAGTCCGCCACCGCGTCAGCCGTCTCCACCACCCCACCCCGAGACGGAGCCCATCAGCGCGAGTCCGCCATATCGATCTCGGGCGCGTCAGCCTTCTCCAAACCGGAAGAGAGCACCAAGCAAGAAAGCCTCTCCTCCTGCCAAAACGAAGTTGGCTTACGAGATGACTATCGAGGAAAACAAGGCCGAAGTGGCTGCCCAAGTGAAGGCCCATTTTGCACGGAAACAGCCCCCGCCGAAGGAGAAAATACCTGATGAAGTCATACAACACTTTATTGATAATGCTCAACCGGCTGTGAAGAGGACGGACTCAGACTATGAGCGTTCTATTAAGAAGTTATATGTGGCACAAAAAGATAAGGAGTCGAGCTCGAGCCAAGCAAGGAGTAGTAAATGCGAGAAAACTATTCACCGGCTGGGAGAACAGGCAGTGCAATCGATCCCCCCGCTCATTGTACAATCACATGGTGTGAGTACCGCCGATCAGCCGGTAATAACCGACGCTCATAGACAGATGGCTAGAGAGGCCGGTGTCACTGTTGAACAACTCCTAGGCATCGAGGAACTCCCCAAGATTCAATATCACGAAGTAGCATGGAAATATGTCCCCGGCCAAGATCTGGTCAGGGAGGTCGAGAATCTATCAATGAAAATGCGCAATTTGCATGACTGGTACCTGAGAGAAGTCAAGAAGGGGCGAGATTCCCTCATGGTGAAAGTCAAGGAAGAGCATTACTTCCATGCAAAAGATTTGTGGGTTGAGTTTCAAGAATTGTTTCAGTTATTCAATCAAGACGCACTCGACAAATCTCTCGTCAGTTGCTATTGTCTGTAAGTGATTTTTTTCTGTAATTTAAGTCTCTAGCTGTGCTCGTTCGTTGCCTGTAATTATCCTCACTATATTCTTTTCTGTGGTATTATGCAGAATGAAGATTTATGAAATGAAAAGAGATGGACGCTATGGCATTGGGTTCATTGACCCAAATACCATTAATGAAGAGGTGTGGTCACGTCACCCAAAAGAGACAGAGAAGTACTTGCTAGAGTTTTTGAAGCAACTAAATACCCAACCAGAAATAGTATTTCCTTACAACTTTGGGTGAGTGTTACTGTCTTGTACTACAAATTTTATTTTGCTTACTAGATGTTAATAAGTGTAGTTGATGAGTTATGCACATGCCCGCTTAATTATACAAACGTGTGCGCATGCAGTTTCCACTGGATCCTGCTAATCATTGAAGTTGACGAGGGAAAAGTTAAAGTACTGGACTCACTACTTAAAGAACCTAAAGAGTACTTAATCGTGAAGGGGATGGTCGACAGGTAATTTCAATCATTATCGCACTATGTCAGCCAGCTCTTTATTTCATTTCCTGATATCAACTAATTAATAACTCCTTTATTCATTTTCTTTGCCGGGCAGGGTTTGCCAAAGCTTCATCAAACAGGTCCAGGTGCATGGAAACAAGAGCTGAAATGGGTGCGACCCAGGGTACGTAATTAAGTAGAACTAGCTACGTGTCCGCGCATCTCTTTAATTCTAGTTTCAATACCATTATCATGCTTGATTAATTATTATCTGATTGAATTCTATTCTCGTAAAGTGCATGGGTCAAGCGCCGGGGAATAATTTATGTGCATACTACGTTTGCGAGAACATTCGCATTATGACGTCCGAAAGGAGCAGATCTGAAAGACAACTTTGGGTACGTTTGCCAGAACACTATCCACAATTTTTTTATCATGATCTAATATATATACACATAACTAATATATTCATCTTGATCTCCTTCTTTAAAGCTGAGGGAGATGCGGGAAAAGCTCCTACCAACGGACCGCATACGAGCACTTCAAGAAGAAATTGCGGGATTTTTGGTTGACCAGGTCATACATCCCAAAGGAGCATACCATTACACGGCTTAATAAATTGCGGGATTTTTGGTCTACAAATTGCGGGATTTTTGGTTGACCAGGTCATACATCCCAAAAATCCTGCTTTTGCATGCATGTAATTATCTGCAAATTATAGGAGAAATTGTATATACCAAATTGTATATATATATATGTGTATGCGCATATGGTCGTACGAGAAATTCTATGATATATATATGATTGGCTACGAGAAATTCTATTTATATATGCATGACGTGTACAGTATGTATGTAGTAGCGTAAAATATGTTTGAAATGAAAAAGAATTTCTCGCAAAAAAAAAAAAAGAATTAAATGGATAACACAAAATTAAAAGGAAAAATAAAACATAAACCCCTATACCTTTTAGTTCCGGTTGGTGTTACCAACCGGGACTAAAGGCCCCCCAGCCCCCGGCGCGGGCTCGTGCCACGTGGACCTTTTAGTCCCGGTTGGTGTTATCAACCGGGACTAAAGGCCCCCCAGCCCCCGGCGCGGGCTCGTGCCACGTGGTGGGCCTTTGGTCCCGGGCCGTGACGAACCGGGACTAAAGGGGGGGGGGGCTTTAGTCCCGACCCTTTAGTGCCGGTTGTTGAACCGGGACTAAAGGCCCTTACGAACCGGGACTAAAGACTGATTCTGCACTAGTGCCTGCTGCCGGTGGCGGCAGCCGGTGCTGGCGTGGCTACCATCGGCACTCGCGCGGGTCTGCGTGACCCGGCGGGCTGCAATCCGGCGGAAGTTTGCCGCATCTTGCACCGTCCGGCAGCTCGGGAGCGACCACCATCGACCCTCACGGGGGTTGATCGTCTCATGGTCATCCTGATTATCCACGCGATTATTTCTCCATGCTTTTTATGGTGGACATACACTTTATTTCTTGATCGTCTCTTCTGTTTTGTTATTTTTTCCTTTTGTTCACTTCGTCCGTCCGCTGGCTACGAAGCACGGATACTTCAAAATCTGCTGTATCGGCATACAGAACATGGCCGATACGTCTACGTACCTGCTATAGCTAAGGACGCCGATAACGAACTAACATTCGCGCTGGGGAGGAGTCACCCCGAACGATTCGTTCGTGCCCAGCCTTCATGCGATCGAACAAAAACAGAGTTATGCTGTCGTTCGGGCTACCGCCTGGCCCGCGCGAACGGCTAGCCAGCTCGGCTGAGTAGGCCCGTGTTTTCCCAGCTGGGCCTTCCCGAGCAACATTTGTTAAACCTGCAAAAAAAAAACAGAACAACAATACCTACAGTAAAATTGCCATGATAAACTACAAAAAAGATAAAATACCTACAGGAAATAGCCATGATGCTGCAAAAAAAATACCTACATGGCAACAATATGCCAAAAAAGTAAATATGACAAAACCAACTTGATATTGCCACGTTGAACTACAGAAAAGAAGATCATACATGGCAAAATGTGCATACTAAAAATCGTACAAAAGAAGGACGTCGATAATTGCTGAACGTTCGGTCTGGGGACCTCCCTGACCGAACGAGACGTTTGGTACAATACCTCATCCGCTGACGAACGATTTCGTTCGGGAGGAGAAGCCCCCAGAGTGAACGCCTCATCATCCCTAACAGCCCAGAAGTGAAACAAAATGCCCAGTAGTAGCGAAAATAAAAGAAAAAGCCCAGATTTTGCTGTTTTTCCTGTGACAAGAAAAAGCCCAAGTTTTTGCTTGTTAAAGTAAAAAAGGCCATCAACTTTCAAACGCAGATTGCCATGGGTAAAAAGGAATATATTTTAGCAATAACCCAAAAAAGAAAACAGTCATGGCAATTTTCATCATACAAACAAAATAATTTGCCATGGCAGATTCATAGCAAAACATGTCATGGTATTCTTAACTAAATTTACATATATTGTATGCGAAATTTGCCGTGTGTGAATAAACACAAAAAGTTGAAAATAAATAAATGAACAAAAAAAAAACGCCATGAGCAAATTCATATTAAAATTTGCCATGGTATTTTAAATAAAATTACCGTGTTTTGTATGAAAATTTTCCATGTATGTGAAGTAGCATGAATTATGAACAGAATTGCCATGGCAAAAAATGCATGTTAAAATTTGCCTTGGTGTTTTAATTATAAGTGTCGTGCTTTGTATAAGAAAAAAAATAGCAAAAAAATTTGCCATGATGTAAAAAAGAAATTTGCATAGACTATATTTGTCATGATGCATATACTATAGTTGCCATGATGCATAGACTATATTTGCCATGGTCCTGTACAAAAGAAATTTGCCATGTTGTAGAAAAGGATGAAATTTGCCATGGTACATATAGTGAAATTGCCATGATCCTTAAACTACACTTGCCATCAAAGTAAGGTATTTTTTTCCATGTTACAAAGAAAAAGAATTTTTCCATGATCCATAAACTACATTTGCCATGCTTGAATAACTTAATTTGCCATGGTCCAATAAAAAATGCCATGGTATTAGACGAGAAAACATGAGGAGTAAAAACAAAGTTGCCATGGGCCATGAAAAGTAAATTTCTCATTAGTAATAAAAACTAAATTTAACATGTATATAAAAGTAAAATTTGCATATATTTTACATGAAGAAAAGGTAAAATTTTAGATGGACCATAAAAGTTAAATTGCCATGAAAAAAATAAGAAATAATTTGCTGCGAACTATTGAAGTATAATTGACATGTATGTAAAAGTAAATTTTCCATGGCAATATAGGTAATTTTGCCATGGCAATATAGATAATTTTGCCATGACAATAAATGTAAATTTGCCATGGCAAATAATAAGTGAAAATTGCCATGGCAATAAAAGTTAAATATTTTCCATGATGATATAGGTAATTTTGCCATGGCAATAAATGTAAATTAGCCATGGCAAATAAATAGTAAAACTTGCCATGGCAATAAAAGTTAAATATTGCCATGGCGATTTAGGTAAATTTGTCATGGCAATAAATGTAAAGTTGCCATGGCAAATAAATAGTAAAACTTGCCATGGCAATAAAAGTTAAATATTGCCATGGTAATTTAGGTAAATTTGCCATGTTAATAAGGTAAATTTGCCATGGCAAAATAAAAAGTTAATTTTGTCATGCCAATAAATTTAAGTTAATTTTTTCATTGCCATGGAAATTAGGTAAACTTGCCATGGCAAAGAAAAAGGTAAATTTGCCATGGCAATAAAGGAAAACTTTCGATGCAAATAAAATGTAAATTTTGCCATGGCAATAAAAATAAAATTTGCCATGGCAATGTAAATAAAATTTGCCATGGAAATAAAAAGTAAATTTACCATTCTCCAAAGTAAATTTGCCATGTTCTCAAAAGGTAAAAATGTTTTGAAAGATCAAAAATTCATGCATTTATCGTCTGACTATTCCAAAAAAATGTTTCAGATTTTGCCATGATGTATGAGACACACTTGTCCGAAAAAGTTGCCATATTACCAATCCACATAATTTTTCTACCATTATATGCTCAATGAACTAGAACTTGTAGGGGCACATTTAAAAAAATGGACGAAATTCTTGTGGCAGATGCATGTTAAAATTTGCCATTGTATTTTTATTGTAGTTCATTGAGATTTGTATAGATTTGCCATGACGCAAACACGATGATTACCATTGCTCTACAAAAATCATGGTAGATGGCAAAAATTGGCAACACTTTATGTTCGGGAAATACCATGGCAAAAAATACCATGTGCAAAACAGAATGAAGAGTACAGAAACAAATTGGGCAAAAAAACGACCACAATTACCATGGCAGATGTATATCAAATTTTGCCATCCTTTGTGTGAGAGCTTTGTCATGTATGTAATGTAAAACACATGATGGCAAAAGTTACCATGGCAGATGTATAGTGAAAATTGCCATACGTTCTATAAGAAATTTGCCATGTATGTAAAAATAAGGCAAGTTGTGACCACAAATAGCATGGTAGATGTAGTTTGAAAATGTGGCATGGCAAATTTTAATTTGAATGGCCATGCTTTGTATTAAAAAAAATTGCCCATGTATTTGATGTAACACAAGGTATGACCTCAATTACCATGGCAGAGTATATTAAAATTTGCCATGGTATTTTAATTAAAATTGTCATGCTTTATATAGGAAATTTGCCATGTATGTAGAAGAACGCAAAAATGTGACCAGAAATTTGCCATACCATTGAAGACAAAAATTACCATGATCTAATATAATTGTCATGCTTTCTTATATCATGGCAAATTCACTTTCCTATGCTTTCTAAGATCATCGCAATTTGGTACACATTGTGAATAGTGACATGGCAAAAATTCATAGATTTTGTGTTTCATACGATCATGGCAATTGTTACAAAAAATTCCTAGTGGTCACATGGCAAATTTTAGAGACATTGGAATTTAATTTGTTTTCCTAATTTTTCCATGAACCAGAAAGAAAAGATAATTTTTGTACTGATTAGATGTTTATCATAGCAGATTGAGATTTGCCATGGCAAATTCAAAAAAACAAATCATGAATCATGGTGTTTCTGCAGATCATAAGTTGTTATAGCAGTTGTTTATGTGAACATAGTGTTTTCTGCTATTACTTGTACATCAAAGGTCAACTCGTATGCCGTTTTTGGTGTTGGAGATGAACTTGGTGCTCGGGTTTAGAATCAATGCAACGTGCCCATGTAGAACAGGTCGTCCTTGATGTGGACGTTGGTGGAGCTGACGAGCTTGGTGCTGGAGATGAACATGGTACTTCACCGTCGTCCTTGTGCAAGGTCACAATTCGCCCAATGAAGAGACTCAGCAGACGGCCGCGACCAGGGCCCAAATCTGCCGGAGCCTGGCTGGCCTCAGCGCCGCTGCCCCCCGCCTGTTTCCTCGCACTCGAGGCGCCACCACGCAGCGCTGCATCCGCGCCGTGCCCAAGCCGCAAGCCGCTGTGTGCTCACGCCGCCACCTCCGTCCGCCCCCATCTCCTCAGCCACCGAGCAACGGTGGCACATCGGAGGTCGCAGTCGGCCCCGATCAATCCTAGTCCAGCTCCGCCCGTGGCAGCCGCTTAGAGTTCTCCGTGGAGGTCCCTGCCACCTAGCCCACTCCCGCGCCTGCCACCGAGCAAACGACGCCAACACAGCGCCGGGAAATCGCGCCCGCCCCAAACCCATGGCTGTAGGAAGCACCGCCGCTGCTATCCCCCTCCGCGCCCTGCCTGGTCGAGCAGTGCCACGTCGGGACGGCTCCGCACCTCCCCCATCCGCGTCAAGCCTCCTGTAGTAGCATCGTCGCCTCCTTTCCCTCTCTCCGGCAACTCCGGGCCGCTGGAATCACGGCACCACCACGCGCGTGGGTCCCTCTCCTCCACCATCTTGACATGGTCGCGGCCCGAGATCCGCTTGCCGCACGACGCGCATGAGCCTCCGCCTCCGCGCCGCGCCATGGCGCCACCGCTGGGAATGGCCGCCACTGCAGTCGCCGGAGAAACGGAAGGGGAGGAGGGAATCGGGAGAGGAATGGGGGAAGGAGTGGGGAAGAAGGGAGATAAGACAGAGAAGTGTGGGGATGGAGGAGGCGTTCGCGGCGATGTTTCTTTACACCGAACGAAAAATAAATCTGACGTGGCTGCTTTAAGATTCGAGATTGTAATCGACGGCATAGGGGTCGTTCGAGATGAGATCTTAAAATCCTGACGTTCGGCAGTTATTGATTCCGATAGCTAATGCTTGCGCACCCAATTGTGTTCTGGTCGCATCGTTCGTCTATTTGCTAAACGCATGCAACTGTGCATGCACTTTCTATGTGCCATCATGTATTGTATTAACACCTCACCTTACCTTACGTACGTGTCGTGCATGCACTTTGGACGTGTTTGGTTGCTCCGGGTGAATTTGCCTGCATTGCATGTGTGTCTCACTTGGGCCTGGTTGAGGAAAAACAAGGAAAAAAATCAACATCTGCACCTCGTTTGGTTGCCCGCATCGAGACTGCCAGCATTAGGGGATCGGTTTTGGCACGGTGTTTGATGTCCTGCATTGGCTCGGCTCATGCAACTACACGTTGTTTGGTTGCATACACGGAATATGATTAAGAGTTAACACTTACACTGAACAGACAGAGTTACACTAGAGTGCCTAGCGACTGCGATGGACGGTGACCGCGGTGCCGCGTCCGACACGACGAGCACGGAGTTGCGGGCGAGCGTTCCTGTCCGCGGCACGGCAAACTAGTTGCTAGCATCGTCTCCAGAGAGAAAGTCCGTGCGGAGGAGCACTCTGGCAGAGGACGGGGCCGGGGGGGGGGGGGGGGGGGATGCAGTGCGTGCGCCATGGCGGCGTGAGTGTAGTAGGACGCAGGCGAGGAGGCCGAGAGGAACGACGTCGTCAACTCCCTAGTAGGACGCAAGCGAGGAGGCCGAGAGGAACTATGCCGGTGATGGCGCCAGTGTAGCAGGACGTGGGAGAGAAGGCCGAAAGGAACGACACCGCCGGCTGCGCCAGTGTAGTAGGACGCGGGAGAGGAGGACCAGATGAACGACGACGACGATGACGCCTGTGCAGCAGGACGCGGGAGAGGAGGCCGAGAGGGACGTTTAGAAGGGACTTCGGAGGAGATTAAGGACTGTCATTAAAACAGCCTACACATACGCATATGTACAGTCACGAGGAAAATGTAGATCTACTCATCTACGATCGGCGAAACAAAAAACGTGCAACACAAAAGGCATGTGAAATTACGAGATGAAGCAAAGGAATTTTCAACGGTCGACCGTGCGCGACGAATTTGATAAAATTCGTCCAAAATAGCTCCAAACATGATCACGAAATTGAACATTTACGGTCGACGAAACTACGAACCGATCGACTGAATGAAACCACAACATCGATGTGCATCTTTTTTGTGCAGACCTTATCTCAAATTGAAGCACCGTTGTGTAGATTAGAAGGTGAAAGAGGTTAAGGAGAGATTACACTAGAACACGTGCAAACCCACCTACAGCCGAATTGGAGGGGGAATCCCCCTCCCCTTGGCCGGCCAAGGGGGGGAAACCTTCCCCCCTTGTGTGGCGCCCCCTCCCCCTCCTCCAACCTATATATACTAGAGGTTTTGGCACTTTTGAATACACAAGTTTTTGGAGCCTCCTCTAGTTCTCTAGTTCTAGTTGATTCAATTAGAGATAGATCTAGATCCTCTCTAATCCTCATAATTAGAAGCCCAGTGTGGTTCTAATCTCCTCCCTCTAATTCTTCGATGACGACTAGCTCTGGACGGTGGAGCGCTGCCGGATCATGAAGATCGTACGCTTGCAAATTGTGGAGAGGCCGTGCTTTCGGTCTTCTGTTCGAGGGATCGTTCGTGAACAGTTCGAGGGACTTCAAGTACGATCTACACCGACTCGTCTTCTTCCGCTGCAACTCGGATTCGGTAACGATCTGATCCAAACCGTTATTGCATCTTCATAGTGTTCCTGATTGATCGTAGTGCGATTTTTTTTGTTTTCTACTATGTTTCCCAATAACAGGTGATCCAACCGACCCAACAAAAGAGTCGTCGAAGAAGGTTAGGAGAGGTTTCCGTGGAAAGAAGTGGGAGGAGGAGAACAAGAAGCAAAATGGGGCGGCGGCCAAGATGATGAAGAGGTTTGAGGACATCTTGGCAAAGAAGGAGGAGTCATGTGTCAAGCGCTTCGACGCCAAGGAGGAAAAAAGGTCCAAGAGGTTAAACATCTTGATGGCGGTGACCAGTAAGAAGTTCAATATCAAAGAGAAGAAGACCAAGCTCGAAGAGAAGAAGCTCGAGATCTGCTTCGGAGGATTCGAAGATGTTAACCTTGTAGATGGAGGAGTTGGATGAGGATGCAAAGATAATCGTGCAAGCCGTCTGTCTTAGGATGTTGAAGTGCTTGAAGGCCAAGAGACAGAGAAGAAGGAGGTGACCGAGAAGGAGGTGGATGACAAGGAGGAGCCGACGACAGAGTGAGCGTGGAGACTCGGATAGTCAGTCCGGCAGGGCAAAAAATTCTTTTTTTTTGCATGGACTACCGGATTGAGATACTTTTGTGATTGGGCATGTAAAAACTATAAACATCACCCTCTTTTTGGTCTATGTGAACACCACACTTTAACTTGCTATTGATATGCATTCGAAATTCAATTGGCCGGACCTGGATCGACGTTTAGAGGATGTGGTTGGATGACCGGCTCCCGCATCCTTGTTCGTGGACTGATCCGAACCAATCATGGACAAATAGTGTGTCTGTTTTAGGAGTCGGCGTTGGAGATGTGCCCTTACATACTCCTTCGAAGCTTATGCTCGTGTCCTATTCAGTCTTAAATCATTTTCTTTTGCGCATTAGGGCATCTTCAAGGCGGACCGTCGAACCTCCCGCAAGCGTCCAAATCGTGTTGTCCGGACGCAGTTTGCCATCCAACGCGGTCCTGTATCAGTCCGTCGAGCGGTCTGGACCATGTTTTTCCGGCAAACTGGAACCAAACGGGGGGGGGGGGGGGGGGGGTTGCGGGAGTCCGGTCATCTGTCTCAAAAGGCACCACGTACCGTCTCTACTCTGCGTTCGCTCATAATGGCTAGCATTTGGCGTAAGACTTTGTGCTAATTGTGTTACATTTTGCGAAAGGTAGTGTGGAAGACGTTTGTACATTTGACGGAATGCGCTAATTATGCTTGATTAGGTGGTCATTGCTAGATTAGGCGGAGCTTAGTAGCTTCATTTGGCAGAAGCTACCTTTCCGCCAAATGCTTATCAGTAGCATTTGGCGAGGCTAGTTTTCCGCCAAATGCTTATGAGTAGCATTTGGCGGAAATTAGTGGCTTAGCTATTAAAAAATTACAAATCACAATTGCTATTTTTTTAAGGCGGACATTTACGGTATAGGGTTGGATGGATGGCTCCCATATCCTGTCTAGACACTAGCCCGGACCGATTTTTAGACAAATACCGTGTCTTTTTGCGGGTCGACGTTGGAGATCCCCTTAACCCTTCAATAATTTTATAGGGTGCGGCTAGGTCGCAGTAGACTGAGACTTAAACAAGTCTTGGTCAAGTGACATAACACGTAAAAATGAAAAAAATTAAAGAAAATTTTGCACAAATATCAATGTAAGATCTCACGAGCATAAAGAAATATAGACACATTGATCGAACAATTGTTCTAAATTTGAAATATGCGTCGAATATATTCAGATGCCCGACACGTCAAAGCACTCAAAGCTCATCGCGGGTTTCGCAACGGTCTGGCGCTGCACGCAAACTGCTCGACGGAAAGCAACAAGGCATGTTAGGCGCCACTGACCCATGCGAACACGCGCTTGCTGCTGAACCTCAGGGACCTGGAGACCTCGCGCTCCCTCCGGCCGGCCGGCAACAGCAGCTTCCGGGAGAGGTCCTCCGGCGCCTGACTGGCGACCCCGTATTCTTCGTCGTGCGAGAAACCGAGCTCGAACTTGTAGGCATCCGAAGGTCGCGCGGCGAACCGGCAGCTCTGAGACTGGTGACCGCCGCCGTCCAAGCGAGCGTGCTCTCGCTCCCGCCAGCGCGTCTCACCGGTGCCGAGGGGGTCTTTTCGGCTGGCCGGCAGAAGCAGCTGCCGCGAGAGACCCTCCGGTCGCGCCGGGGGTTGGCGGGAGGCCCCGCCTTCGTCGCGCGAAACACTGAGCTCGTCGACCGGCGAAGGACGCACCGCGAACCGGCAGCTCTGAGACTGATAACCGCCGCCGTCGACGCGCGCGTTATCCCGTCCTCTCGTCTCGCCTGTGGCGAGGCGGTCGTCTCGGCTGGCCGGAGGAATCAGCTGGCGCGGCAAACCCTCCGGCTGAGTGCTGCGAGTGGAGCCTCCGTCGCATTGTACATCGACCTCGTCGGCCGTCCAAGGACGGGCCGCGAACCGGCAGCTCTGGGACTGGTAGCAGCCGCTGTCGAAGCGCGCGTCCTCCCGCGCGCCCGTGGCCAGCAAGCGCTCGTAGCAATCCGCCGAGGAAAGCTTCCGCAAGAGACTCTCCGGTGGCGGCCGGCTGTCGCCGTCGTACGAGAATCCCAGCTCGTCGGGCGGCGAAGGTGGGCGCACGGCAAAATGGCAGCTCTGGGACTGGTAGCCGCCGCCGCCGCCGTCGAAGCGCGCGTGCTCGTGACCCCGCGCCGCCGCGGCGATCTGCGTGTAGCGATCCGCCCTCGCTGACGACGACCTCCGCTTCCTCTTGATCACCGCGTACACGAACGGGATGAGCCCGACCACGGGCATCTCTCTCCCCCTCTCCCTGATCTGCAGCTAGCACCGGAGCGAGCAAGAGTGTGGTGCTTTCTTGCTTCTCTCAGGCTGTCAGGCAGCACGATGAGGCTTCTTGACGAGATGAAATGGATCGACATCGCCATGTCTCTTATACCAGTCTACCAGAGGAGGAGATTAGACCGCGCGATCTCCAGCCAGAGTTAACTATGCAAAGACGACAGCTGCAGCTGAATTTTCAACTGGTTATGGCGGATCAACATGCACTAATCTATGGCGGATTTGGTATATATTCGCGGCAGCTAGGAGCATGTGACGACGGCTGCCGTTTACACTTTACAGGCGACGCATGCATCAACGTCTCAGCATGCATGCGAACAATACAAATGCTAGCAAAATCAGATATTTTCGTCGGATCGGTGAACTCATCGATCGATCGGTAGTTATTGGGGCCAAGAGCTAGCCGCCATCCGGGATAAACAAGCTCAGGTGCTCAACCATACACTAATAGTAGTAGGTAGCCACTAGCCTAACCATACACTTATACTGTTGTATATACATGGAGACAAACACACACACACATACACTTATACCCGTGCGTTATACACTCAACCATGTATGTTCATTTGTCTCTCTATTTCACCGTTCGTTACTTATCCAGCGGTAACGAACTGGATTTTGTTTTGCCGGCACTGGTGGAAAAACGGGATTTAGTCCCGGTTGGAAAAGGCCTTTAGTCCCGGGTCATCAACCGGGACAACTAAATCGGGACTAAAGGCCCCAACCCTTTAGTCCCGGTTGGCCACGACCCGGGACTAAAGTCCCTCCACGTGGCCGCGAGCGCGCGCCGGGGCTGGAGGACCTTTAGTCCCGGTTGGTGACACCAACCGGGACTAAAGGTCCTCCAGCCCCGGCGCGCGCTCGCGGCCACGTGGAGGGACTTTAGTCCCGGGTCGTGGCCAACCCGGGACTAAGGCCCCTCCACGTGGCCGTGAGCTAGCGCCGAGGGCTGAAGGACCTGTAGTCCCGGTTGGTGACACCAACCGGGACTAATGATTTTGTATTAGGGTTTAGGGTTTATGGTTTATTTTTTCTTTTTATTTTGTGTTTTCCATTCAATTCTTTTTCATTTCAAACATATTTTACGCGACTACATACTGTACACGTTATGCATATATAATATAATTTCTCGTACGACCATACATATATATATACAATTTGGTATATACAATTTCTCCTACAATTTGCAGATCATTACATGCAGGCATTAGGTGTAATGGTATTCTCCGCTTTCAGATATGACCTCCATAAGCAAAAATCCCGCAATTTCCTCTTGAATTGCTCGTATGCGGTTCTTTGGTAGGAGCTTATCCCGCATCTCGTGAATCTTTAAAGAAGGAGACCAATATGAATATATTAGTTGTGTATATATATTAGATCATCATAAAAAAATTGTGAATAGTGTTTACGTACCTGAAGTTGTCTTACATCTCTGCGCCATTCAGTCGTAATGCGAATGTTCTCGCAAACGTAGTATGCACATAAATTAGTCCCCTGTTGCTGCCTCATGCACTTTGCGAGAATAGAATTCAATCAGATAATAATCAAGCATGATAATGGTAGTGAAACTAGAATTAAAGAGATGCGCGGACCTAGCTAGTACTACTTAGTTACCTTGGTCTGTCGCCATTTTAGCTTCGGTTTCCATTCACCGACAACCTCTTTGATGAACCGTTTTCAAACCCTGCCCGGCAAAGAAAATGAATAAAGGAGTTATTAATTACTTGATATCAGGAAATGAACGAAAGAGGCCGATATAGTGCGATAATGATTGAAATTACCTGTCGAGCATCAAAACCAAGCTGGTGTATTCTCGAGGGTCTTTACTTAGTGAGTCCAGGGTTTCAACAGTTCCAGCGTCAACTCTAATGATTAGCAGGATCCAGTGGAACCCGTGCACACGTTTATATAAGCATGCATGCATAACTCATCAACTACACTTAACATCGAGTAAGCAAAATAGAATTTGTAGTACAAGACAGTAACACTCACTTGAAGTTGTAAGGAAAAAGTATTTCTATTCTGGTATTTAGTTCCTTCATAAACCTTAGCAAGTTCTCCTCTGAGTCTTTGGCGTGGTTTTGTATCATAATTTCATTAATGATATATGGGTCAACGAACCCAATGTCATAGATTCCATCTCTTTTGCATTCGAAAATCTTCATTCTGCATAATAGCGTACAAAAGAATATAGTGAGGATAATTACAGGCAATGAACGAGCTGAGCTAGAAACTTAAATTACAGAAAGAAATCACTTACAGACAATAGCAACTGACGATAGATTTGTCGAGTGCGTCTTGATTGTATAACTGAAAAATTTCTGGAAACTCAATCATTATCTCGTTTTCATTTCACAATGAGCATCTCTCGCCCGTTCTTTACTTCTTTCATATACCACTCATGCAATCTTCGCATTTGTGTTGATAGATGTGGGACCTGCTCAGGTCTGACTAGAGGGTTCCTGGGGACATATTTCCATGCTAATTCAGCCATGGGGAATTCCTCGGTGCCTAGGAGTTGATCAACACTGATACCTAAGTCTTTAGCAGCGTCGGTTACCTTATCGGTAATCACCTTGAGCGGGGGGGTCGATTGCATTGCCTGTTCTCCGAGCTGGGGAACTGTTTTCCCGCTTTTATTACTACTTGTGCGTCTCGACTGCTGCATTTGTTCCTGATATGACTTCCTAATAGAGCGTTCATAGTCTGATGGCCTATTCTGCACATGTGCCGGGGCTCGCTCTAGAAGTTCCACAAAGTGCTCTACGGTTTTCGCAGGTATTATCTCCTTTGGCGGCGGGGGCGGTTTCGATGCAAAATGGGACTTCACTTCGGAAGCCACGACCGCTCTGGTTTCCTCATCCGTCATCTCGTAAGCTAACTTCTTTTTGGCAGCATGCTCATCGTTGGCTTTCTTCTTTGGTGCTCTCTTCCGCTTTTGGCCCTGCTGCTGGGACATAGGGGGTGGAGTCGGCTGACGCGACGGAGATCGATATGGCGGACTCGCGCTGGGCTCCGTCTCGAGGTGGGGTGGAGTCGGCTGACGCGGCGGACTTAGAGGTGTATTGCTACTCGGAGGAGTCGGTGGCCTTGGCGCCGAGTTTGGAAACATGATGCATTCCTTTCTCCATACAATGACACCACGTATGACTTCTCCCAGTGTCTGCTCCCCTTCATCTCCAGGAATGTCAAGCTCTAGTGAGTCATATCCTGACAGAACTTCATCCACCCCGACACGAGCATAGCCAGCTGGAATCGGATTGCCATGGATGGTTGCTTCAGGTGCATTCGGTAAAGCAAAGCCGACCGCCACCTTCATGGATATGTTCTTCATTTTCATGTGTAGCTCACAACTTGTCCTCTCTTTGATATCATCCACGGGGTAGCAAGCCAGCAGTGCATCATCGGCCCGGACCCCCGTGGAACCCACGCTGCTTTTCCGCATAGATGGGACGGTACTATCCAATGCTGGATCTGCTTGCTCCTGCCGCGGAGACGCCCTTTGCTGGCTAATTGTGTCGATCTGCTCATGCTGCCGCATTAACATGCGTTCCAACTCCACGTTCTTTGTTTCTACCTTCTGAAGCCGGTCTGCATCCTGCTTCTTTTTTCTCTGACGGCTTCTATAAGTGTCGTTCCACTCCGAAAACCCCCGAACCCACGGAACAACGCCTTTGCCTCATGTTCGTCCTCCGTGTTCAGGATTCCCGAGGGCACGTGTAAGCTCGTCGTTCTGTCTCTCGGGCTGGAACAACCCCTTTCGAGCATCTTTTATTGCTTCAAGTAAAGCGTCCGAGGCTGTTTTAAGATCTGCGTTTTCAATAATCTTCCCTGTCGCTGGGTCCAACTGTCCCCCATGCGCATAAAACCAATTCTTGGACCTCTGGGGCCAATCCGTTGTAGCTGGAATGACCGCTTCAGCAAGCATCTTGGCCTCAGCTGCTTCCCACTTAGGCACGGCTCTCTTGTAGCCACTTGTCCCCAGAACATGGTGATACTCTTTTTTCTCAGCATTTATCTTGTTTTTTCTCGACCATTCCAGAGCTTCATCCGATTCCTTGTACTCCACAAATGCGTCCCAGTGATCTTTTATCTTCTCTAGTGCTCCAGTGAATTCTGGAGTCTTCTTTTTTGCCTTGATGTAGTCGCTCCATAATCTTTTCTTCCAGCTCTGGAATTGTGTGGCCATCTTCTTAAGAGCCCACTGCTTGACTTTCAACCGTTTGGCATCTGTGAGACCCTCTGGTAGGTTGAAATGTGACTTGAGCGTATCCCAAAGCAAAATTTTCGATCTTTCGTTGACATAACTAACTCCTCGATCTTCCTTTGGCTTATTCCATTCTTGAACGGTGATCGGGATGTTGTCCCTAACAATAACTCCGCATTGATTTATAAATGTACGGGCATTCTGTTCAGGAGCAATCGGTTCGCCATCTTCTGCGACTTCATCGATGTTGAACTTTATGCCATAGCCTAACTTTTTGGCCCGGCCTCGTACCCTTCTAGAAGATTTGCTCGATCCGGAGGGCTAAAAGAAGAAAGATTCATTAATATATATATATACAAATCAATTTATACATCTAATGATCACCAGAGGCCTAATATATATATACCTCACCGGACTTTGTTAATTGTCTAGCATTTTCTTCGCCATCATTGTTTGTTTGCCCTTCGTCTCTTGGTTCTTCCTCAAGTCCCTCACCGGAGTCGTTCAGAAATTGTGAGCCGTCATCTGGTTCATTCTCTTGGTTTTGGGAGGAGCGTATCATGTCGAAGCTGATATCCTCTTCATGGTCTCTGCCGCTATCGTCCATAGCTTAACTAATCCAGAAGAAAGATAAAACAATTTAGTATTTTACCTAAAGTTTTCTACACAAAAAGAAAGGAAAAAGGTATAAAACTAAAAGAGCTAAACAGAATCTGTTTTTGATTAAAACACCTATTTAAATATCCAATAGGGCGTAGCAAACTAAAGTTTTATCACAATCCCGGGCATTGGTGTCAAGTGGGTGTGTGGGGTTTTCCTACCTCATGATACTACTTGCAAGATCAACATTAACAATGTAACCTACTAGCATGCATGGTGGAAAGGTGGTAACTAATGCAAATAAAACATAGGTAAAACAATGATCAAAGTGGCTTGCCTTCCTGGTGAGCTTGAAACTCCAAAGACTCGTAATAACAAGCTTCGCACTCCGGATGGTCTAACGAATCAAACAATTTACACACAATGAGGAATTCATCCTAATAATCATAACAGTAAGTAAAACTAATAATAAAACAATCAATAAAACAATCAAAGAAAACCAAGACAAAAACCAAAGAAAACACCAAATCACACAAAGGAAAACTATAGTGCTAAACTACACCATACAATTAACTTTCTGTCCTAATTAAAGTCTTAACAGAAAAGAAATTTTAAAACAACTAACTTAACAGAAAGTAATTAACTAAATTATTTACTAGCAAAAACAAATAATTAAAAAGCTATTCTAATGCTAAAGTTAATAAGAAACTAAGTCATATCACTAATATATCTAAATAAATTTTAATTACTTAGAAAAATATTAGTTTTACAACTTAACAGAAAGTCTTACTAAAATAATTTAGTGGCAAAAATAAAAACTTTCAAATAAAAATAAAACAATTATTTTTATCACTAGTCATGCAAATTCTAGTTCTGTTTTAAAACTACTTTTAACAGAAATAAAATTACTCTAAAAATTATTTTCCTAAGTTTTCTAGTTAAACAAAACTATAACAAAACAGGAGCAAAAAGAAAAACTTTAAAACCTATTTTTATTTAAGAGGTATTCGCTATTTAGTGATTTAAGCAAATTTATTCAAACTCAAATAAAAAAATTCAAACATGTTCAAACTTTGCATCTACAGAAACTAGACAAAATTTTGAATCTAATGCAAAAAGAATCAATCAAAAACACTAAAAACTCTAAAAGATATTCAATTTCTAAAAACAGAATCAAATCTAAAAAAGAAAACAGAACTGAAAAAAAATAAAATCTACCTATCGGCTAATGGGCTACGGGGCGCTCTGTGGTTGGCTGCAGGTGTGCATGATAGTTCTAATCGGGCGGACGACCGCACTCTAAAAGAAAATGATTCAGTGATAATAAAAAAACTCGATCTAATCTAGACCGTTCACCTAAGATCTAACGGAGGAGGGGAAGGTCCGACGAGGTCTCCGGCGAGGGTGGCGTTCGGGCTCAATGCGGGCGGCGGCTCCGGTGGGTCTCCGGCATCGGCGAGGGATACAGATGATGCGGGCGAGTGAAGCGACGATGTTGGTGGTGGTGGAGTGGCTCGGGGATGGGTGTAGGCGGCGGAGTGAGCTCGGTGGCGGCGGTAGGGGCGAGCGGCGGGGCACGACGGGGACAAGGGGAGAGGAGGCCGGGCCTCACCGGCGTTGGAGGGAAGAGGGGCGGCAAGGCTTGAGGGAGCCGTTGGGGAGGAGGCCGGATCGAGACGACGGAGCGGCGACGGCGGGGCGGTCCGACGACGGGGGGGGGGGGGGGGGTCCGGCAGCCTGGCGGCGGAGGCGATCTCGGCGGTCGGAGGTTGAAGACGAGCGGCCTGGCGGCGTGGTTCTGTTTCCTTCTCCCAGGCGGTGGTTGGCACCGGGACACCAGTTATATAGCTGCGACCTTTAGTCCCGGCTCCAGCCACGAACCGGGACTAAAGGTCCTTTAGTCCCGGCTCCAGCCACGAACCGGGACTAAAGGCCAACCTTTAGTCCCGGCTCTAGCCACGAACCGGGACTAAAGGTCCTTTTCGGCGGCCCAAATTCCACGCGGGAGAAGGAACCTTTAGTCCCGGCTGGTGGTTGCAACCGGGACTAAAGGTGTCTTTTTAAAGTGATTCTTTTTGTGTAGAAAACTTTAGGTAAAACTCTTAGAATATTTAGAGTTTTTTAGTGAATCTTTTTTGCTTTAGGTCACAAAAATTATAAACTTTCTGTTAGTGCCAGTAGTTTTCAAATTTGAATAGTTTAAATTTGAATTCTTTGAAATTTGTGTGAATCACTAGTTTGTGAATAACTTTAGTTTAAAAATAGATTTTTGAGTGATTCTTTTTCCTGCTGTTTAATATTAGTGTGTTTTATCAGTATGTTCAATTTGGAAATTTTTAGGATATTTTAAATAGGTGTTTTAATCAAAAACAGATTCTGTTTAGCTCTTTTAGTTTTATACCTTTTTCCTTTGTTTTAATTATTTTAGTTTATGTTTTCTTGTTATTCTTTTGCCAAATTATATTATGTTTCTGTTAGTCAACATGAGGAGTTTTAATTTTCATTTTGAAGAAATTATTTGACAGATTCAATTTGTCCATATATAAGAGTTTCAACACATGGCCATGTTCAAAATATTGGTCAAAACCCTCAATTACCCTTTCTGGATATTTCAAGCTTTTGAAATATTTACAAAGGAAATATTCACCATAAATTCCAAGAAAATTCTAGCTTGTCATCTCTGTCCATTTTCTAGTTTGAGCAACTTTACATTGCTAAACATGTCCAAATGAGCTCAAACATGGTACACCTGCTAAAATGGTCTAGATATTCATCTAGACCAAGTGGTGCATCAAGGAGAACAAATTAGCTTGGTCAAAGTATGCCAAAACCAATTTTGCCCATTTCTAGGGTTTGACAAAGTTACATTGGCAACTTTCTCCCATTGATCTCAAATTTTTACCACATTGCCAGATGGTCATGAGCATCACCCCCATCAAGTGGCACAAGTTGGAGAACAAGTTAACTTGATCAAAGCTTGTCAAAACCATTTCTGCCCATTTCTAGGGTTTGAAATATTTACATTGCCAAGTTCTTCAAATGAGCTACAAATTTGTACCCTAGCTCAAATTGATACCAAGCTCTTTCCTGTTAAATTCCAAAGCCATTGGATTCCTCTAAGTACCTCTATTCATCATCAAACACCTTCTGCCAAAATCTTGTGGTCAATGATTGGGGTACCAAATGGATTCTCCTTTAGCTCAAATTTTTACCAGAGCTCACCCTAGTCATATTCTACCTCGAGTAACTCTCTCTCTCTCTTCCATAGCTCAATAATTGAGGGGTGAAAACCCTCACTTTACCTCTCTGGACAGCCACTATAATTAAAATACTAAAAGGACAGGAATAATTGAAAATTCATAACTTAATAAATAATTATTCAAAAATCATGTTTCAAATGCCAAAATGCCCTAGCTTTTTTGTTGGATTCCGACGTTTCGGAGTCCACCTAGGAACACCCAAAACACATATATACCCTAACTCTTACAAAGATTCCCTCCGGTTTGTTCGAAGTGGGACTTTCCAGCTATAAGTCCGGAAACTCACTAGAGAGAAAGTGATGACGGTGAAGCCGGTCACATCCCAGAGTGGGATCTTGGGGTATAAAACTTTTTCTTCACGTGAGTCCCTTGCTTATGATTGCGCCGTAACCATGGAGAATCTTCATCATTTAACAGGATGCTTGGGTCAGTCTTCACTGTGAAGGGAGGAATTTCATCAAACTTTTCATAATCTTCTGACATGTCTGTCTTGTCCTCCACTCCCACGATGTTTCTTTTCCCTGAAAGAACTATGTGGCGCTTTGGCTCATCGTATGATGTATTCGCTTCCTTATCTTTTCTTTTTCTCGGTTTGGTAGACATGTCCTTCACAAAGAAAACCTGCGCCACATCATTGGCTAGGACGAATGGTTCGTCTGTGTACCCAAGATTGTTGAGATCCACTGTTGTCATTCCGTACTGCGGGTCTACCTTTACCCCGCCTCCGGTCAGATTGACCCATTTGCACCGAAACAAAGGGACCTTAAAAGAACGTCCATAGTCAAGTTCCCATATCTCCTCTATGTAACCATAATATGTGTCCTTTTTCCTATTGTTGTTTGTTGCATCAAAGCGAACACCACTGTTTTGGTTGGTGCTCTTTTTATCTTGGGCAATTGTGTAAAATGTATTCCCATTTATCTCGTACCCTTTGAAAGTCAATATAGGCGAAGATGGTGACTTGGCCAACAAGTACAGCTCATCTCCAACAGTGGTGTTATTCATGAGATGTGTTTGCAACCAACCGCCGAAAGTCGCCATGTGTGTACGTTTAATCCAGGGGTCAGACTGCTCCGGGTTCTTGGAGCGTACAATATCCATGTGTTCCTCGATATACGGAGCCACCAAGGTGGAATTTTGTAGAACTGTGTAGTGTGCTTGAGTGAAAGAATGCCCGTCCATACTTATTACTTAATTCTTTCCTAGCGTGCCTTTTTCACTCAGTCTCCCCTCATGCCGCGATTGAGGAACACCAATCGGCTTAAGGTCAGGAATAAAGTCAACACAAAACTCAATAACCTCCTCTGTTTCATGGCCCTTGGAGATGCTTCCTTCTGTCCTAGCACGGTTATGAACATATTTCTTTAAGACTCCCATGAACCTCTCAAAGGGGAACATATTGTGTAGAAATACAGGACCCAGAATGGTAATCTCTTCGACTAGGTGAACTAGGACGTGCATCATAATATTGAAGAAGGATGGTGGGAACACCAACTCGAAACTGACAAGACATAGGACCAAATCATTCTGTAACCTTGGTAGGATTTCTGGATCGATTACCTTCTGAGAAATTGCATTTGAGGAATGCACATAGCTTCACAATGGCTAATCGAACATTTTCTGGTAGAAGCCCCCTCAATGCAACCGGAAGTAATTGCGTCATAATCACGTGGCAGTCATGAGACTTTAGGTTTTGGAATTATTTCTCTGCCATGTTTATTATTCCCTTTATATTCGACGAGATGCCAGACGGGATCTTCATACTGCTCAGGCATTCAAAAAAGATTTCCTTCTCTTCTTTGGTAAGAGCGTAGCTGGCAGGACCTTGATACTGCTTTGGTTGCATGCCATCTTTTTCGTTCATACGTTGCTGGTCCTCCCGTGCCTCCGGTGTATCTTTTGTCTTCCCATACACGCCCAAGAAGCCTAGCAGGTTCACGCAAAGATTCTTCGTCACGTGCATCACGTCGATTGCAGAGCAGGCCTCTAGGACTTTCCAATAGGGTAGCTCCCAAAATATAGATTTCTTCTTCCACATGGGTGCGTGTCCGTTAGCGTCATTCGGAACAGATTGTCCGCCAGGACCCTTTCCAAAGATTACTTTTAAATCCTTGACCATATCAAATATATCATCACCAGTATGGTGGCCAGGTTTCTTCCGGTGATCTGCCTCACCTTTGAAATGCTTGCCTTTCTTTCTTAAGAGATGCCTGATCGGAAGAAATCGATGATGTCCCAGGTACACATTCTTCTTACATTTATCCAAATATATACTTTCAGTCTCATCTAAATAGTGCGTGCATGCATTATATCCCTTGTTTGTCTGTCCTGAAAGGTTACTAAGAGCAGGCCAATCATTGATGGTTACAAACAGCAACGCTCGTAGGTCAAATTCCTGCTGTTTTTGCTCATCCCACACACGTACACCTTTTATATCCCACAACTGTAAAATTTCTTCAACTAATGGCCTTAGGTACACATCAATGTCGTTGCCGGGTTGCTTAGGGCCTTGGATGAGCACTGGCATCATAATGAACTTCCGCTTCATGCACAACCAAGGAGGAAGGTTATAGATACATAGAGTCACAGGCCAGGTGCTATGACTGCTGCTCTGCTCCCCAAAAGGATTCATGACATCTGTACTTATACCAAACCATAAGTTCCTTGCGTCATCTGCAAACTCCGGCCATTTTCTCTCGATTTTTCTCCACGGCGACCCATCAGCGGGTACTCTCAACATCCCGTCTTTCTTACGGTCTTCTTTGTGCCATCGCAACAACTTGGCATGCTCTTTGTTTTGGAACAAACGTTTCAACCGTGGTATTATAGGAGCATACCACATCACCTTGGAAGGAACCCTCTTCCTGGGGCGCTCGCCGTCAACATCACCAGGGTCATCATGGCTGATCTTATAGCGCAATGCACCGCATACCGAGCATGCATTCAAATTCTCGTACTCCTCACCGCGGTAGATGATGCAGTCATTAGGGCATGCATGTATCTTCTGCACCTCTAATCCTAGAGGGCAGACAGCCTTCTTTGCTTCGTACGTACTGTCGGGCAATTCGTTATCCTTTGGAACCGTCTTCTTTATCAGTTTCAGCAACTTTTCAAATCCCTTGTCAGATACACCATTCTCTGCCTTCCATTGCAGCAATTCCAGTGTGGTACCCAGCTTTTTCTTGTCATCTTCGCAATTTGGGTACAACAATTTTTTGTGATCCTCTAACATGTGCTCCAACTTCAACCTCTCCTTTTCACTTTCGCAGTTTCTCTTTGCATCAGGCGTTGGCGAGCCGGGTTACCCTGTAACCCGGCAAGGGATTCTGGCCGACGGGGGAAGTGTCTTTGCAATAGAACCAAGTCCTCTGCCACCCTTTCGGATGACTGGCCGGCTTGGCGTTGGGGAAGATAATATTCTTTCGGCGTTGGATAGAAATCCCGCCGAGTTCGATGCTGGGGCCATCCTTGTGCTCCGTTTGGCGGTTTAGATAAAAGAGCTCTCGGAACAAGATAAGAGACGGCTCGAGCTGTAAATAGACTTCACAAAATACTTGGAATTGGCACAGATTAAAGATGGAGTTGGGGGCCAAGTCCTGGGGCCTGATGTTGAACAAGTGTAGCACATCCCTGAATTTTTTTAAGCCGGGAGGGCGAAAGCCCCTTGAGACATGATCAGCAAATACGACTACTTCATTTTCGCCGGGTTGCGGGTATATTTCTTCTTCAGGAGCTCGCCATGAAATTATCTGCTTGGCTGGCAGCAACCCGGTGTCTGTCAGAGCTTGCAGACTCAATTCAGACATACTGGACTTGGCCCAATTAACAATCTTGGGCTTGGGAGGCATGTTCTGGAAAGGGAGGAAAATATCATAAGCCAGCAATATAATCACTTGATGAGATGTGAATGATGCAACAAGACAGCAAGTAAGAAGTTTGACCGGGTCATAGAGAAGATGCATGCTAGTTGCCGGATCAAGATTATTAGCACGGGTAAGCCGGGGGTTACATGTTCAAATTTGACCAAGTGTTGAGGCATGGCTTGGGCAACGAGTCCGCAAACAAGCATCCAACCGAGTAACTATTCTTACGGATCTAAAAATGCATCCAAAAAGGAAATTCAAATACCTAAGTGGGGATCGATACGAGGGCCTGCGCTCAATGCGGGTCCGCGGAGGATGATACAGAGATCTAGATGCGAAAAATGGTACTACCGCAGTAAGTAAAATGCCTACACGGATCATTTCACTGATTTTAGATCCACTAAACGAGAGGAGAAGGATGAACATGAAGAACACCGACGAACTACACAGAAGAATGGGCGCCATAGATCCAGAAGGGCAAGATTTTTGACGTACCAGATTGCAGCGAATGCAGCAGCGGTGTTTTTGATGAGCTTCGGCGACGATGGGGCGTCGGAGAAGGACGTGCTCGAGGCGGCCGGAGAGTTCGGAGTGGCGGCGCTTCGGGTGTGTGAAGAGGCAGATGCGAGGAAGACGATGGAGAGGGTAAAAATGACAGAGGAGGTGAGGTGGCCACTTTATAGGCCCAGTAAAAGTTAAAACGGGAGGGGCGAAACCCAAAGCGGCGCAGTGATTTTCGGTGGCATGGCTCCTCGATTTTCGCGCCTGACAAGACGATACGTACCCACTCAAGGATTCGAGGTGATGTCATCCCAGATTTTGCGGAAATGGATCGTGACGTCGTGAAGGAAAAGGAGCTGAAAATTTCTTAGTCTGAACCTGAAGAGGGGATTCGCCGATCCATTTAACCCGGCCAATTGAGCTGGCCTATGACGGTGCTCTAAAAGGGGCGGCTTAGAGAGTATTACTGATGTTTTGCTTTTTCAGAGTTTAACGTGAATAAATTCAAGTCAAACTGAGGGCTAATGTTGGGGATGTATACCAGCATTTAAACCCGGCATGATATTAACCCGGTCATAGAGCGGGCTCAGCAGGCCAACTCAGGGCAGGGTCCTAGGACTCAAGGTGGGCCGGCTTAATGAGGCTTGGTGACGACAGGCCGGCTTAGGCGATGGGCCGGCTTACAGAGATGATAAGCGGCGCGGAGACCGCCTTGGAGAACAAGTAGGAAAGAGTAGGAGGCGGGTCAAAGAACGACCCGGACTCTCATGTAATCTAGGGTTCCACTTGTGTATATAAAGGGGAGCACCTATACGAAAAAGACTAAGTTGCAATCTCATCGAGAGCTAGGTTAGCGAATCTGCATCTTTATAATCAAGATCTACAGCAATATAGACAAGCATGACGTAGGCTTTTACCTCCACCGTGAGGGGCCGAACCTAGGTAACCCGGTGTCTTCTCGTTCCCGCTCAACCCCACTGAGCTTCCACGTTAGTGCGATGGCTTCATCTCTAAGTCCTTCTACTAGGACATCTGTCGCGACAAAGCCACGACAGTTAGCGCCCACCGTGGGGCTCACGCACGGTGGGTTTGAGTTCTTAGCGGGATCTCTTCCAGGGTTCGGGAAGTACGCGGTTGGCATGATGTCCAAGAGCCGCCGCGGGAAGTTCTACATCGACGATTCATACTGGGGCCCCGACGCCGACTCAATCGAGTACGGGTACCGGGTCCCCTTCGGCAAGATCCATACCTTCATCGGCGTGGTCGGCGAGCCGGCCGCTGGGTTGGAGAACATCGCCGGCGTCGAGTCAGCGCGCCGTGTTGGTCAGCTCCCGGCGAGACCCGGCCCGCGTCAAGCCGGCCAAGATCACGTTTTCGTGGGCTTCACCCAAGGGGTGGCCCTGTCGGAGAACTCCCAGACTCAGGACGACACGCTTGTCCAATCTGACGGCGAGTCCTCGATGGGGGAAACCGAGTCAATTCTTCCGCTACATGATGGAGGGCTGGGGTACACGCGCAACGTCTACCCAGAGAGCCCAGATCCGCCTCGCTTCGCGGCGGTATACATGGCGGGCAGGCAAGATCCAGCACGAGACCCGGCCAATCCAACGGCGGGACAGAACAATCTCCTGGCCGGCTCAGGAGGAGCCGGCACCTCGGCCTCTGCCTCTCAGAAGACCGGGGTTCAGGCACTCGCGGACTTGATGACTACGCTGGCGGCCCTGTTGGCCGAGCCGGTCACTGCAGAAAACGCAGCGGCGCGCAACACAGAGATCACGAAGTGTCGCGAGGAGATGGCCAAGATCCAAGAAGACCTCAATGCGGAGAACGCCCGCATGATGCAGGAGCAGGCACAGATCGCCGTGGAGAGACAGTGCCTTGACGAGGAAACACAGTACCTGAGTCGCCGGCAGGCCGAGTCAGAGCTTGTTCACAGGAGGCATCATCAGAGCCGGCTTCCGGCTAATCTCGAGCCGACTCAGCTGTTCACCACGCCGCCAGCTCCGACGAACGCGGGGGCTGGAGTTATCCCCATGAGAGAGCCGCCGCTTCAGCAGCCTGTTCAGCAGCGAGAGCCGGCCCGACTTCGTACGCCAGATCAGCAGCAGCAGCCGCCGTCCCACCGGTTCCAGACCCCAATTGGACACTACTCCAACCCGGTTGATAACGTGCTGGCCGCAACCCACAACTTGGCAGCTATTCCGATCGAGGGGGACGGGCCGATTCAGACAGAGGCCAGAAACGTGATTGCAATGCTCAAGACGGCAGTGGTGCAGCAGGCCAACTACTCGCACAACCAGCACCGGCTTCACTCAACCCCACATCACAGCCGCACCAGGAGTCAGCGCCCTGAGTCACCGGCGGTTTCCAGCAGCGCGCACCACAGGAGAGCCGCCCAACCGCTCGCAGAGCAGCAGCAGCCCAGGATCCCGCAGGATGTGGCAGACGCAGCTCGGATTCTGCGAGCATGGGAGGAAGAAAACGCGCGTGCAGGGCACAACCCGCCGGCGCGCGTTAACCCGCCGCCGAATGCTAACCCGCCTGAAGCGCATCATTCGCCCGAGATAACCCGGCCAGGCGGTCGGCTTGAGAGTGCTTCGAGCCGCCTGGTCAGGACCCCCTGCTTGGTGCCAGCGCTGCGAGAGGCGCGCATACCTCCAGATTTCAAGGGGCATCGCAAGGTTCCTAACTACACAGCAAATTTAGAGCCTACGGAGTGGGTCGAGAGCTATGAGCTGGCAATGGACTTGTTGGGTGCAAGCGAGTCAGTCCTGGCGCGTTACCTACCGCTGATGTTGGAGGGCCCTGCGCGCACCTGGATGAAAAACCTACCGGCGAACTCTTTCAGCACGTGGCAGGAACTGAAAGAGCGCTTCATCAAAAATTTCCAGGGAACCTGTAAAATGCCGACCACGATTGTTGATCTAGAACGTTGTGTCCAACGTGAGGATGAGTCAGCGCATCACTGGGCTTGCCGGGTTGCGGAGGTCATACATAGCCCAGACAGCATCTTGGCCGCGCAAGCAGTGCTTGTTCTGGAAAGAACATGCAAGTTCCAGCCGCTGGTCCAGAAGCTTGGGCGGCTTAAGCGAAAGGTCCAGGACATGGGAGACCTCATGGATTTCTTAACCCGGTACGCGGAGTCAGATAACACCAAGGATCCGCTGTCAGGCGAGGAGAAATCCGACAAGGGAAAGAAGGCTGGCAGTAAGGGCCAGCAACAGAACAACGGGAACGGTCAGAGCAACAACGGTGGAAAGCACAAGGGTTACGATGGTAGCTCTGATTTGGTGGCGAACACAAACGCGGAAAACAAAGGTCAGCGTCAGAATGACGGTTCCAGGAAGCAGTCCTCCGGCACTCGCCCTCTCACTTACGAGGAAGCCCTCAAAGCTCCTTGTCCGAAACACAATTATAATGGTAAACCGTCCACTCACTCTTGGGAAAATTGCTATGTGATGCAAGAGTTCGCCAAGCGTATCTTTCAGAATCATCATCATGGGGGAAGCAACGGCGGACAACCCGCCAACCCAGGACCTGGCTTCTCAGGAGCCGGCTTGCAGGGGCCCTTCGTCGGGCCCGGCTTCCAGGGAAATAGTGGCCAAGGAGGCGGGTTCCAGGGGGCTGGAGATCCGGGAGGTGGCAACCAGATAAACAACCAGGGAAATCAGCGCCAGTCTAGTGCGGCACGATTCCAGAGTAACCCGAAGCAGTTAAATAGTGGACAGTATCACGTTTTCACCACCAGTACTTGCAAGCGGGATCAGAAGGTGCAGCGAAGAGCTGCCCATATGGTGGAGCCGGCGGTTCCCTATTACCTCAACTGGTCTGAGCAACCGGTCACCTGGAGCAGAGCGGATCATCTGGTCCTACTTGATCACCCTGGCCACTTAGCTCTGGTGGTTGCGCCACAAGTCGGCGGTTATACCCTGACTAAAGTGCTCATGGACGGAGGCAGCAGCATCAACATCCTATACTATGATACGTTCAGGCGGATGAATCTATCCGATAAGCAGTTAACTCCGTCTTCTACAGTCTTTCACGACATTGTTCCTGGCAAGTCAGCATATCCCATGGGAAGAATCTCCCTTGAGGTGGCCTTTGGCTCAGAGGATAACTGGCGTTCTGAGTTTCTGTCCTTTGAGGTGGTTAAGCATAAGAGCTCGTACCACGCTTTGTTTGGCCGGCCGGCTTATGCGCGGTTCATGGCGCGACCATGTTACGTCTACCTAAAAATGAAGATGCCAGGACAGAGGGGAACCATCATAGTGGAAGGCAACCGAAAGATTGCACTTGAGTGTGAGGAAGGAGACGCAGCTTATGCTGAGATGGCTTGCGCTGCTGAGGAGTTGCGGTATTACAAGGATAATGTTGACCCGGCTGACAGGATGTCTCTAAAAAAGTCCACTACAGAGTTTGACCCCCTGCTCAAGTTTAAGTCAGCCAGAGATACGAAGCAAGTTGATTTCACCCCAGGCAATTCTTCGGAGCAGTTTACCATCGGGGCAAATATGGATCCCAAATAGGAAAGCGCGCTCGTCGAGTTCATCCGTGAGAATCGGGACATGTTTGCATGGAAACCTTCTGACATGCCAGGTGTACCGAGAGAACTCGCTGAGCACTCCCTTAATGTGGATCCCAAGTTTAAACCAGTTCGCCAGTATCTCCGTCGCTTCAATGAGGAGAGGTGGAAAGCTATTGGTGAAGAAGTGGCTCGGCTCCTAGCTGCCGGGTTCATCGTCGAAGTCTTCCATCCTGAGTGGTTGGCTAATCCAGTACTTGTTCTGAAGAAAAACGGGACTTGGCGGATGTGTGTTGATTACACAGACCTGAATAAGGCTTGTCCTAGTGACCCCTTCGCCCTACCCCGTATTGACCAGATCATCGATGCTACGGCTGGTTGTGAGAGTTTATGTTTCCTGGATGCTTACTCTGGTTATCATCAGATCAAGCTGAAGCCGGAAGACCAGGCAAAGACGGCTTTCATCACACCTTTTGGGGCCTTCTGTTATACAACCATGTCATTTGGTCTGAAGAGCGCCCAGGCGACTTATCAGCGTTGTGTCCAGAACTGTTTCCACAATCAGATCGGGCAAAATGTTCATGCTTATGTGGATGACATTGTGGTTAAATCTCGGAAGAAAGAAACTCTATTGGAGGATCTCAAGGAAATATTTGATAATCTCCGTGTCTACAAGATGAAGCTCAACCCGGAGAAGTGCGTTTTTGGTGTCCCTGCAGGAAAGCTTCTGGGGTTCCTTGTCTCTGAGCGAGGCATTGAAGCTAACCCGGAGAAAATTAAGGCAATCACGACCCTGGCTAAGCCGGCCAAGCTGAATGACGTGCAGAAGCTGGCTGGGCGGGTTGCGGCTTTAAGTCGGTTCATAAGCCGGCTTGGCGAAAAAGCGATTCCGTTATATCAATTGCTCAAGAAATCAGATGATTTCGTTTGGAGCAAGGAGGCAGATCAGGCTTTTGAGGCCCTTAAGAAACAGCTGTCTGAGCCGCCGGTCCTTGCTGCCCCTCGCGAGAAGGAGCCGATGCTGTTGTATATTGCTGCCAATAACATCGCTGTAAGTGTGGCGGTCATCGTCGAGCGCGAGGAGGATGGCAAGGAATATCCTGTCCAGCATCCTGTGTATTACGTCAGCGAGGTGTTAAGCGAGTCTAAGCAGCGATACCCACATTGGCAGAAGCTGGTCTACGGAGTATTCATGGCTAGCCGCAAACTGGAGCATTACTTCCACGAGCATCCAATCACGGTGGTTAGCTCAGCGCCTCTTGGGGATATAATCCAGAACCGAGAAGCTACAGGCCGGGTTGCTAAGTGGGCTATCGAGCTCGGTCCGCATCATCTCAAGTATGTGCCTCGCACAGCAATCAAATCTCAGGCGTTGGTGGATTTCATTAATGATTGGACAGAGTTGCAGGCTCCCGAAGAGAAGCCCGACACAACATACTGGTCCATCCATTTTGACGGCTCAAGGCAGATTGAAGGCTCGGGGGCTGGAGTAGTGATTACTTCCCCACGAGGGGACAAGTTCTGTTATGTTCTGAGGATCATGTTCACCTGTACTAACAATGCAGCAGAGTACGAGGCCTTGCTCCATGGGCTCCGGATAGCCAAGGAGATGAATCTGAGCCGGGTTAGATGTTTGGGCGACTCAGACCTAGTGGCTTAGCAAGTGTCAGGTACATAGGATTCTAAGGACCCTCTTATGGCGGCTTATCGACAGGCATTCACAAATATTGCTGGGCATTTCAAAGGTTATCAAGTCGACCACATTGATCGCTGGCAGAACGAGGCGGCAGACGCACTCTCTCGCTTGGGTTCTCAGCGCAAACCAGTGCCACCCAATGTGTTCCTGGACGTTTTGCACAACCCGTCTGTCAACTTGCCAGCAGAGGAGGACTTGGCTATTCCGGACCCAGAGGCGGCTCTGGTGGCTGCTATCCATGCTATCCCTGATTGGACGGTCCCCTACTTGGCTTACTTAAGCCGGGGAGAACTGCCAACAGAGGAACTCCTCGCTCGGCAGATCATCAGACGATCTAAGTCTATGACTATTGTCAATGGCGAGCTACACAGACGAAGCGTCACTGGTGTCTTTCAACGTTGTGTTTCCCCTGAAGAAGGCTGCACAATTCTCAATGAGATTCACTCTGGCGATTGCGGGCACCACGCCGGCTCAAGATCACTGGTCGCCAAGGCTTTCCGGCACGGTTTTTACTGGATCACGGCTCATGCTAATGCAGAGGACATTGTCCGAAAATGTGATGGTTGCCAGAAATATGCTCACCAGGCCCATGTGCCAGCTCAAGAGTTGAGGATGATCCCGATTACTTGGCCGTTCACGGTCTGGGGGCTTGACATGGTGGGACCCTTCAAACGTTCCAAGAACAAACATACACACCTACTGGTGGCTGTGGACAAGTTTACCAACTGGGTAGAAGCAGAGCCGGTCAGCAACTGCGATGCGGCTACAGCCGTCAAGTTTCTAAAAAAGCTGATATTCCGATTCGGCTACCCGCACAGCATCATCACAGACAATGGGACCAATCTGTCCAAGGGAGCCATGGAACAGTTCTGTCAACAGGAGCATATCCGGCTTGATCTAGCGTCGGTGGCGCATCCTCAGTCCAACGGGCAGGCGGAAAGGGCTAATCAGGAATTGCTACGCAGTATCAAGCCTCGGCTCATGGTGCCTTTGCAGCGCACGCCGGGTTGCTGGGAGGAAGAGTTACCTTCGGTACTTTGGAGCATACGGACTACCCCCAACAGGTCAACAGGCTATATGCCGTTTTTCCTAGTCTATGGTGCGGAAGCTGTACTTCCAAGCGATATTCGTCACGACTCCCCTCGAGTGGCGGCTTATGTGGAATCAGATTATGAACTGGCTCGCCAAGACGCTCTTGATGCTCTGGAAGAAGAACGCGATCTCGCCGCTTCCAGATCGGCAATCTATCAGCAAGACCTATGTCGCTATCACAGCCGCAGGGTTCGCAGCCGCACTTTCCTGGAAGGTGACTTGGTGCTCCGTCTGATTCAAGACCAGACAGGCATGCATAAGTTTTCATCGCCTTGGGAATGGCCCTTCGTGGTCAGCAAGAATCTCAACAACGGGTCATATTACCTGATTGACATACGTGAGGAAGATAAATCACGCACCTCCGAGGAGGAAACAAGCCGGCCCTGGAACGTTGCCCAGCTCCGGCCATACTACACCTAAGTCATCGACTGGGTCATATCTTTGTACATACCTTTTCTCCTGTATATACCTGTCTTTGATCAAATATAATAATGACCAGCAACACTGTGTGAAGGTGTTGTTTTGCCTCAAAACTTGTGTACTGGATCTTTATTTGTTGATCTTGGTTACTTGGGGGCTTCCAACTCAATTGAGTTTAGCTTACAAAACCCTTTTAACCCGGCGAGATGCCACAGCGTTGGTTAAACCTGCTTGTTAGCAAGATGCTACTCCCTATAAAAATGACCCGGCGCACGTCTAGTGAGTCAATCACTTCTGTGACCCTGAACTCATCAGAGTTAAAGCGTTCGATTGGTTGTGTGAGAGCCGGCTTTCAGAGAGAGAGGACAAACCAACAGGCCACAGTGCCAGCTCTACGACAGCATAGTCCGGCTTGCGCTTTCAGAGCCGGCTGTTTTATGTTCGGTTCAGCGGACGGCTTATGTTATTCAAAGCCGGCGGTTTCATGCATGTTCCGGCTTAAGATTATGTTCATTGTTGCACTCACTTTTGCATACATACATACATACATCCGTGCATAGCATTTACTTTAATTTCTTGATTCATTGCAACAGTAACAAAGATTATTCGTTCATATGATATCATCTGCAAACATTACATACCTTTGTTGTTTCAGCAACACTGTTCTATTATAGAAACCGGCTCTCACAGCACCAAGAGGATTTAAGCGGCACGGTATTCATAAGTGTTGAGCACAGGCAATTCAGAGGTTCAGTGCGCGATGGCACTGGCATCAGCAAGCACCAAATATTTATACTATCTTATTACAAGCCGCCCACCAATGGCGGCCATGGCAAAAATTTACAAGACTGTCCTATGTAGGGTTAAGCTGGTTCTCTATGCTGCCGGGTCGGTACGGACACCAGCACCTGAGGAAGCACCCTGTGCCGGCTCTTCGCGGCCATCGTCATCTTCTGCTTCTTGGCTTGAGTCATCGGTCGACCACTGAATGGAGCCTAACGCTTCAAATAGAGCATCGTTGGATATCAGGGAGGAAGGGTCGACTTCAGGAGCGAAGGACGGCTTACCCATACGGGTTAGGGCCACCGGCTCATGGTTGGGTGGCTCTATCCGCTCATTCTTTTCGGAGTACGGCGCCTGGTACCGGGTTAGGTCTGCCTCTTCTGCGATTTCAGTGGCGGCAACCCGGGTTTCCTTGATGCAGCGTTGGAAGTCCCTCTTGGTAAACGACGAATCATCTACATTGAATTCCGGGTACCCGCCCGTCACCTGAGCCGAGTCAAGCTCCGGCACGTATGCCTTGGCCCGTGCAAGGGCGGTCAGAGCCCCTGTACGGCAGCACGCCCTTTTCCAGTCGTCGAACCACCTGGGCACGATGGACAGCTCTCTCAGTGTATCTGCAATCAGCTGTGGCGGCGCCTTGGTGCTTTTGGCGGCCATTATGCAATGGCAGCCGCCTATGTACAGTTGTTCTACCAGGGTATAGATCGCCTTCAGTTTTACCACTGGTAGTTGCACAAGGGTTTGATTTTTCCGGCCTGCAAAGAACAAGTATGCATGATCAGTTACGCCGGCTTTGGATGATAAGCCGGTCCAGTTGAATTATGCTCAGTTTTACTTACCAAAGATGGCTCGGCACATGGCGGTAATTTGACCTTTGAGAGTCGTCAGCTCCTGGGTCACCGGCTCAAGTTTTGTCTCCGCCTCTTCAGCTCTCGTGGCTTGGGCGGCTCTTGCAGCCTCAGTTTCTTGCAATGTGTCCCTCACGATGGCCAGAGCTTTGTTAGCTTCAGCGGCGGATTCCTCGGCGGCTTTGCGCAGTTTTTTCTCCTTCCTTACTTCCTTTCGGAAGAAGGTGGCCTGGGTCTCCACTTGATCTAGCATTTCCTGCAAGGCAGACTGTTACAACATTCTATTTACATGACCCGGGCCGCCCTATTGGACGACCCGGCTCATGGGGGCTACATGCTTTCAAGCTTCAAGACACACAGTAAGGCAAGTTCCATGCAGCTGCAGGCAATCTCCATGGCACTTGGGGGCTATTGCATAAATCGATCTAGATTGCTCGTTTTTAAAGACCCGCCCGTCATGGCCGACATGCCGGCCTTGGAAGGTGCTGGATGGGATTCTAAGTTTCAGCTACAATTTTGAAGACCCGGGTTATTATTTCATATTAACCCGGCCCTTGGGGGCTAATGCATCCATTGATCTATTCTGTTAAGTTATGGCGACCCACCCGTCATGAATGGCGAGCCGGCCCTTGGGATGCCAGTTGGGGTTCCACTTACGAGCTTAATTCTGAAGTCCCGAATCATTATTGCATAATGACCCGGGCCTTGGGGGCTACATATATATATATGGTACACAGTAAAGGGCGCAAGTTACCTCGTATTTCCGCTTCATGGAGGTTATCATGGCGATCTCTGTGTTCCGGCTTTCCGATAGCCGGGTCAGCACAGCTTGGTGCAGGGTACTGGCGTCTTGATCTTCAAATGTCAAAAATTGAAGAGTCGTCTTCCCCTTGTCCTTCGGGGCCGGCTCAGGTTTGGCCAGAATTTTGGTAAGGGCCGTGGAGGATTCTGGTACAGCGGTCTGACGCTCACTTGTCACCACTACCTCTTCGGGAGCAGGCGTTTCGTCTTGAGCCGGCGCTTCAGGCTGCGGGGCGGTTTGATCTGCAATTAAATCTTCCCTCTCCTGAGCTGGAGGGGAGGCACGAGCCGGGCTTGCCGTATCCACAAGCGGCGGACTGTTATGGAAGGCCGGCTCATCCTGCGTAGCCAAGGGGGCCTCTTCTGCTTGAGGGCCTGATGGAATAGCCGGGTCAGAGGACCCGGCAACTGTTTTTTTCTTAATGGCTTTGGTGCTGTACAAAGAGCAAGGGAGTTACTCATTTACAAGGGTGAAAGAGTAAGAGCTGCTACAGGTCATAAGTGATTACTTACCCAGGGTTGATGTTGAACGCCGGCGCTTGTGTAGTGCTTGATTCGCCTGAGGAGTGGGACGTCTGATATGCCGAGTCATTTAAATGTAAGGGCTCCTTATAATGACCAGCTAGAGGAAAGGAGGGAGTTGGACTAAGAAGCACCTCAGCTCGCGCTTTACGGGATGGCGGCTCATATGGAATCCCACCACTTAGCTCGCCTTCGCTGCTCCGGGTCTTCCTTTTGGTGGTCCCGGCTTGACGAGTTTTCTTCAAAACAAATTTGGGGTCTAAATGAGCATCTTCGTGGGACAAAGGGACCTTACGGACGGCAACCCGGGGCTTCCTTCGAACCTTGCGGATTACAGCCCGGGTTTTCTTCCGGATAGGTACTGGAGAGTCTGAATCTGAGGAAATTATAGTTACCTCTGGCTCAACTGCATGGCTAACTTCAACTTCTTCCTGGAATGAGTAAGCGTCAGTGGTTTGATTAAAAAGGCGGCTTAAGGGGGTCAGGTTCTACCTCATTGTCCTCGTTGTTCTCTGACTCCTCCTCGTCGTCCTCTTGAGGAGTAGGGTTTATAGGCTCGACCCGCCACCAATTGTCGTTTTCCTACACCAGGGCAGATTGGCGAAATGAAGACAAAGGCAATATGGTATTTACAATGATCAAGGGCGGAGGCGGCTTACTGGAGGGGTCGGCTTATTGGCGCTGAATGGGGCAAGCCCCACGGTCTTGATGTCTTCCATCGTCTCGCCAAGCAATTTCTTGGCTAGTTTTATAACCTCCTTTTCTTTGAGGTTGACCCGGCTGAACCGGAGTGGATCTTCGTGATGCCCGGTGTAGGTGTGCATCAGCCGAGTCCTGGAGCTCAGCGGCTGAATCCTCCATTCGACCCAGGTCCGGGTCAAATCGGCACCGGTAAGGCCGTGAGCAAGTAAGGCGTTCATCTTTGGATATAATGGCTCTAGATTCTCCCTCTCTTCTTGGGAAGGAGGACCCGGGAAGATGGCGTTGGCGAGCCGGGTTACCCTGTAACCCGGCAAGGGATTCTGGCCTGCGGGGGAAGTGTCTTTGTAATAGAACCAAGTCCTCTGCCACCCTTTCGGATGACTGGCCGGCTTGGCATTGGGGAAGATAATATTCTTTCGGCGTTGGATAGAAATCCCGCCGAGTTCGATGCTGGGGCCATCCTTGTGCTCCGTTTGGCGGTTTAGATAAAAGAGCTCTCAGAACAAGATAAGAGACGGCTCGAGCTATAAATAGACTTCACAAAATACTTGGAATTGGCACAGATTAAAGATGGAGTTGGGGGCCAAGTCCTGGGGCCTGATGTTGAACAAGTGTAGCACATCCCTGAAATTTTTTGAGCCGGGAGGACGAAAGCCCCTTGAGACATGATCAGCAAATACGACTACTTCATTTTCGCCGGGTTGCGGGTATATTTCTTCTTCAGGAGCTCGCCATGAAATTATCTCCTTGGCTGGCAGCAACCCGGTGTCTGTCAGAGCTTGCAGACTCAGTTCAGACATACTGGACTTGGCCCAATTGACGATCTTGGGCTTGGGAGGCATGTTCTGGAAAGGGAGGAAAATATCATAAGCCAGCAATATAATCACTTGATGAGATGTGAATGATGCAACAAGACAGCAAGTAAGAAGTTTGACCGGGTCATAGAGAAGATGCATGCTAGTTGCCGGATCAAGATTATTAGCACGGGTAAGCCGGGGGTTACATGTTCAAATTTGACCAAGTGTTGAGGCATGGCTTGGGCAACGAGTCCGCAAACAAGCATCCAACCGAGTAACTATTCTTACGGATCTAAAAATGCATCCAAAAAGGAAATTCAAATACCTAAGTGGGGATGGATACGAGGGCCTGCGCTCAATGCGGGTCCGCGGAGGATGATACAGAGATCTAGATGCGAAAAATGGTACTACCGCAGTAAGTAAAATGCCTACACGGATCATTTCACTGATTTTAGATCCACTAAACGAGAGGAGAAGGATGAACATGAAGAACACCGACGAACTACACAGAAGAATGGGCGCCATAGATCCAGAAGGGCAAGAGTTTTGACGCACCAGATTGCAGCGAATGCAGCAGCGGTGTTTTTTGATGAGCTTCGGCGACGATGGGGCGTCGGAGAAGGACGTGCTCGAGGCAGCCGGAGAGTTCGGAGTGGCGGCGCTTCGGGCGTGTGAAGAGGCAGATGCGAGGAAGACGATGGAGAGGGTAAAAATGACAGAGGAGGTGAGGTGGCCTCTTTATAGGCCCAGTAAAAGTTAAAACAGCAGGGGCGGAACCCATAGCGGCGCAGTGATTTTCGGTGGCGTGGCTCCTCGATTTTCGCGCCTGACAAGATGATACGTACCCACTCAAGGATTCGAGGTGATGTCATCCCAGATTTTGCGGAAATGGATCGTGACGTCGTGAAGGAAAAGGAGATAAAAATGTCTAAGTCTAAACCTGAAGAGGGGATTCGCCGATCCATTTAACCCGGCCAATTGAGCTGGCCTAGGACGGTGCTCTAAAAGGGGCGGCTTAGAGAGTATTACTGATGTTTTGCTTTTTCAGGTTGAAGTTTAACGTGAATAAATTCAAGTCAAACTGAGGGCTAATGTTGGGGATGTATACCAGCATTTAAACCCGGCATGGTATTAACCCTGCCATAGAGCGGGCTCAGCATGCCAACTCAGGGCAGGGTCCTAGGACTCAAGGTGGGCCGTCTTAATGAGGCTTGGTGACGACAGGCCGGCTTAGGCGATGGGCCGGCTTACGGAGATGATAAGCGGCGCGGAGACCGCCTTGGAGAACAAGTAGGAAAGAGTAGGAGGCGGGTCAAAGAACGACCCGGACTCTCATGTAATCTAGGGTTCCACCTGTGTATATAAAGGGGAGCACCTATACGAAAAAGACTAAGTTTCAATCTCATCGAGAGCTAGGTTAGCGAATCTGCATCTTTATAATCGAGATCTACAATAATATAGACAAGCAGGACGTAGGCTTTTACCTCCACCGTGAGGGGCTGAACCTGGGTAACCCGGTGTCTTCTCGTTCCCGCTCAACCCCGCCAAGCTTCCACGTTAGTGCGATGGCTTCATCTCTAAGTCCTTCTACTAGGACATCTGTCGCGACAAAACCACGACACCGACCAAGATCATCAGCGGGCTCATCTGATGCCTCTTCTTCAGCTTCCCCCATTGTAGTACCATCGTATTCAGGGAACCTAGGATAGTTGTCATCATCCTCTTCTTCTTCATTGTCTTCCATTATAACCCCTCTTTCTCCGTGCTTGGTCCAACAGTTATAGCCGGACATGAAACCGGATTGAAGTAGGTGGCTGTGAAGGATTTTTGAGGTAGAGTAATCCCTATCATTCATACAGACACCACATGGACAACACATAAAACCATTCCGCTTGTTTGCCTCAGTCACACGCAGAAAACTATGCACGCCATTAATGAACTCGGTGTAGGGGAACGCGACAGAAAACAAAAATTTCCGGTACAGCGAGCACGCCCAGGATCACTATGGAGACTGCATACAAGGTTTGATCTGATCCGTACCGACTCGTAGCACAGCGGAAGAAGAGTCGGTGTAGATCGTCGGTGCAGATCCCCGCAGCTAGGATTTACAACCTCCCAACCGCGAGGATGTACTCTCTCGTCGGACAGCCCTTCGGGAGAAGGTCGGACAGTCCCTCGGACGATGTCACGGACAGCCCTTCGGGAGGACCCTCGAAACTATTTCGCTGGGAGGGAGAGAGAAGCCAGACAAGTCAAATGGCATGTGTATGAGAGCAAGGATGAGTCTTTAGGCAGCCCCCTCCACCTCTATTTATAGGAGCAGCAAGGGGTAGAGGCAAGCGGTAAAAAGACCAAAAGGGGCTCAAGATCTTTTCACCCAAATGCCACATAAGGGTGTGTGTAGAACATATCCACCATGAGGTGGAAGGAAACCCCAAGGCGCCCCCCCACACCACCATGGACAAAATTTGGTGTTGCACCCTTTGGGGGGGCACCACCTTTCACACACCTTTATCTCTCACCAAAAGTGATTTTCTTCTAGAAGAAAAACCCAAAAAGCACTTTCACTATTCATGAAGACATTTTTCTGCGTCCGTTAAATCCCAAATTATTTCTGTGTGCCTAGAATAATTCTAGTACCCACTAAAACAATTTTGAACGCATTCCAAAACAATTCCGGAACAATGTTTTTCTTCAGCGAAAAGCTACCATAGCGGTTCCGGCTGCTCCGGAACATTTCCGGTTTTTCCTCCGGAAAAATCCTTCAAGTTCCCAGAATGATTCTGGCACCCTCCAAGAATTTCCAGACGTGTGCCGAAACCAATTTGACTTAATGGTATACCCTGAAACAACTTTTCAGTTTTACCGGAACTATTCCGGTGTCCTCTCCGGAACGTTTCCGTTGCATCCAAAACTTTTCCGGTGATTTTCTCTCAGACTCCCCGTCTAGTATTCAGCAGATAGATGACCCTTAAGCATGTGACCCTATAGGTTCGGTGAAGTATAGACATGACCCGGAACACTTTCCGATCAATGATCAACATCGGAGCCGTGGACACCCATATTAACCCCTATACCCACACGAATGAATATTCGAGTGAACCTCCAGTTGCCGTGTGCTATTCCTGTTGCTTCACGATATATTACAAACACCCGAGGTGAGATTTATTGCATCCCCGTGGGTCAACAACTTGTCCACCATGCAAGTTACCTCGTTACCGGTTTTGTTCTCTTTTCTCGTTTCCGTGTTTCGGCATCCCAGTGATCAAATCACAATGTGTCTGGCCAGACGATGATGGATACCGTAACACCGAGAGGGCCCGAGAATATCTCTCCATCGTCGGAGGAGCAAATCCCAATCTTGAGCTATCTCGTTACTTGTCATACTTTTCCGTGAACCCGTAAGCCGCCATAATAGCCACCCAGTTACAGATGACGTTTAACAAACCCCAAAGTTCACGAAGCAAGTACGAAGGAACTCGATACTCTCATGGTCTAAGGAATTATGCAAACATTAACTATCTCTGTGTTATTAACCATTAACTTGTGACGAATGTATCTCATAGCATAACATCAATTCGGGTCGATTCAACACAAGTGTTCTACTAGCATTGTGCCCTCAAAATTTGCCGGCATAGACATGCCCATGATCAGGAAAACAGGATCATCATGCAATACTTGAGCCAGTCTTAGAGGCAAGACTAGGAATACATTTTACCGTTTATAATACCACACGTGCACATGAGTTTCCCTCCGAGCCTCGTGGATATTGTAGACTCGAGAATCATTGCAGTTATAGCATGGAACATAAACATTCATTACAAACTCGGAGATAGAAAATAACTGTTATTACTGCCTCTAGGGCATATCTCATACAGACTCCCACTTGCACTAGAGTCATAATCCAGTTACATGGCTTCCCTAACACCAATGGCTATCCGGTGCTGCTCATGCTTTGCTCGTGGTAGAGGCTTTGTCATCGGGTCTGACACGTTCAGATCCGTGTGAACTTTGCGTACTTTCACTAAACCCGCTTCAACATGATGTCGAATGAGTTTATATTTGCGTTCAATATGTCTTATCTTATGGTGCGAACTTGGCTCCCTTGCCTGAGCCGCGGTGCCACTATTATCACAATAGATCTCCACCGGGTCCAGAGCACTTGGAACCACACCAAGGTCTTCAAGAAATTGCTTGATCCATACCGCCTCCTTGGAGGCTTCTGAAGCTGCAACATATTCCGCCTCCGTCGTAGAATCCGCCACAGTCTTTTGTTTGGAACTTTTCCAATCAACCGCACCGCCGTTCAATATGAAAACATAGCCTGATTGAGATTTGAAGTCATCTGGGTCAGTCATGAAGCCTGCATCAGTGTAGCCACTTACAATGAGCTCTTCATCACCTCCGTACACAAGGAGTAAAACCTTGGTCCTTCTGAGGTACTTAAGAATACCCTTGACTGCAGCCCAGTGTTCCAATCCTGGATCACTTTGGTACCGGCTACTAACACTTAGCGCATAGGAAACGTCCGGTCTTGTACATAGCATGGCATACATAATAGAACCAACTGCCAACGCATATGGAACATCATTCATTTGTACTCGCTCATCGAGAGTCCGAGGACACTGATTCTTGCAACGCACTGTGCCAGGTGACATGGGGAGTAGGCCTTTCTTGGAGTTCTCCATGTTGAACCTTTTCAACACCTTGTCAATGTACGTGCTTTGGCTAAGCGCTATCAGGCGTTTTGATCTATCTCTATAGATCCTAATGCCCAATACATATGCCGCTTCGTCTAAGTCTTTCATTGAAAAACTTTTCTTCAATGAGTCTTTTATTTCGCTAAGAAAATTCACGTCATTTACAATCAACAATATGTCATCCACATACAAGATTAGAAATGCTTTTGCGCTCCCACTAAACTTCTTGTAAACACAAGATTCTTCGTCATTCCTGATGAAGCCAAACTGTTTGACCACTTCATCAAAACGAATGTTCCAGCTCCTTGACGCTTGCTTCAGACCATAAATGGCTTTCTGAAGTTTGCATACCTTTCCAGCATCCTTATGAATGACAAAACCTTCTGGCTGTATCATGTATACATCCTCTTTGAGGTTTCCATTTAGGAAAGCCATTTTGACGTCCATCTGCCATATTTCATAATTGAAATAAGCAGCAATTGCTAGTAATATCCGAACAGACCTAAGCATAGCTACGGGCGAGAAAGTCTCGTCGTAGTCCACTCCTGGAACTTGCGTGAACCCTTTCGCGACAAGTCTAGCTTTGTGGATAGTAATGTTACCATCCGCGTCCGTCTTTCTTTTGAAAATCCATTTACAACCAATGGGCTTTACGCCTTCTGGGAGTTCTTCCAAGTTCCAAACTTGGTTTTCGTACATGGATTCCATCTCGGATTTCATGGCCTTGTGCCATTCCCCTGAGCTGGGCCCCGCAATCGCTTCCTTGTAGTGCGCAGGTTCATCGTCTTCAAGAATGAAGATTTTGTTATGAAACCACTCACGTGGCTGGATAGTCCTACCTGATCTGCGCGGTTCAGTTACAACATTGTCTGAAGTTTCCGCATCACATGCGACAACTTCCGGCTCGGTTGTAGGGATAATTTGCGGAATTTCTTCCGGTTCCTCAGCCATAACAACGGTTGCCGAAGATTCACTAATCTCATTAAGTTGTACTATCCTCCCACTTAATTCTTTGGCGAGAAACTCTTTCTCAAGAAAGTGTCCAACTCTTGCGACAAACACTTTGCCCTCGGACTGGTTGTAGAAGGAATACCCAATGGTGTCTTTGGGATAACCTACAAAGTAACATTTGTCTGATCTGGGGTCGAGTTTGCTTGGTTGTAAACGTTTTACATAAGCTTCACAACCCCAAACCATGAGATGCGACACATTGGGTTTCTTCCCATACCATAATTCAAATGGCGTCGTCTCAACAGACTTAGACGGTGCTCTGTTTAATGTATAAGCGGCAGTGAGTAGTGCGTGACCCCAAAAGGATATCGGTAGATATGTAAGAGACATCATCGACCTTACCATGTCTAACAAGGTTTGGTTACGTCGTTCCGACACTCCGTTTCGCTGTGGAGTTCCGGGAGGCGTAAGCTGTGAAACGATTCCACGGTCACTCAGATGTTGGCCAAACTCATGACTAAGATATTCGCCTCCGCAATCAGACCGCAGAAACTTAATCCTTTTGTTACGATGATTTTCTACCTCATTCTGAAATTCTTTGAACTTTTCAAAGGTTTCCGACTTATGCTTCATCAAGTAGATATATCCATACCTACTTAAATCATCAGTAAAAGTCACGAAGTAGAAATACCCACCCCGTGCGATTGTGCTCATTGGACCACATACATCACTATGTATTATTTCCAACAATTCACTCGCCCGTTCAGGATGACCCGTGAACGGCGTCTTGGTCATTTTCCCCATCAAGCAAGCTTCACATGTGTCAAATGATTCAAAATCAAGGGACGGTAAAATTCCATCTTTATGGAGTCTTTGCATGCGTTTCTTTCCGATGTGGCCAAGGCGACAGTGCCACATGAAAGTGGTGGTGGTATCAGCCTTCTTAAGGCGTTTAGCATTCACGTTAAAGACATCATTTCCACATTCAAGATTTAGTATGAAAAGGCCCCCAACAATGGGTGCAAATCCATAAAACATATCCTTACAATAAAGTGAACAACCATTGTTCTCTGACTTGTACGAATACCCATCGTGTACTAAACATGATCCGGAGATAATGTTTCTACACAATAGTGGAACAAAATAACAGTTATTTAGTTCTAAGATAAATCCTGAAGGGAGACGTAGAGGCATAATGCCGACGGCTTGAGCCGCGATTCCAGTGCCGTTCCCGACGCGCATCACGACTTCATTCTTTGCTAGTTTGCACACCTTCTGAAGCCCCTGTATCGAGTTGCAAATGTGAGCAACCGATCCGGTATCAAATACCCAAGACTTAGAATTTTCGCTAGCAAGCAAAACGTCAATGACATTAACTTGTATAACAATTATACCTTTTCCGGTTTTCCCGGGCTTCTTATCTTCCAGATACTTCTTGCAGTTTCTCTTCAAGTGTCTTGTGCCCTTGCAGTAGAAGCACTCAGTTTCATTCTTGGCTCCGCCCTTAGAGTTGCTTTGGGAGCCGGTCTTACCGGCGCCCTTGCCCTTCTTTGGCTTGCCTTTCTTTTTGAAACTGGCGGTTTTATTCACAAGCAACACTTGCTTGTGATTTTTCCGCAGTCCTCCTTCCGCAGTTTTCAGCATGGCGAGCACCTCTTCCGGTGTCTTCTCCATCCCACTCATGTTGTAGTTCATGATAAAACCGTCGTAAGACGGGGGGAGTGAAGAAAGCATCATGTCCATCATATGGTCAGGTGGAAGTGGAAATTCCAGGGTTTTATGCTTTTCAGCATAGCCAATCATTCTGACTACGTGTTCACCAACTGAACTGCCCTCAGCCATCTTGCATTCCATCAAGGTCTTCATGATATCAAATCGTTCAGACCTTGCGGTTTCCTTGTACAGGGCATCCAATTCCCAGATCATACCACGGGGTTTATGGAATTCAAAACGTTTTTGAAGCCCTGGACTCATGCAAGCTAGTATGAGGCACTGCACTAAGTTATGATCATCATCCTTAGTGGCCCAGACATTTTGTTCATCTTCCGGGGCATCTGCCGCCGGTTTAGCTGGAAGAGCAGTTTCAAGCACATACATTTTCCTAGCGCTCCCGAGGACAATCCTCAGGTTACGGACCCAGTCCGCATAATTGCTTCCAGTCGCAGCTAACTTTTCTTTCTCTAACATCGGGCCTAAGTTGAACGCGGCGTTACGAGCCATTTGATCTACAACGGTAAACACAAGTTTCACTTAGACTTTGTTCATAATGATTTTTGCACTAGTGAATAAACAATTTTATTCTAAAGTGCGCTCCCACTCAAATCAATATCTCTCAAAATTGATTATGAGTGATTCAAGACCCGCATTTCAATTCAACGTCACGGTTCGAGATGAACTCAAATGGCGTGAACTTCAATCGGTAGGCAAACTTGCCGATCACATCTCTATGTGATTCTTGTTCATCTTTCGATGCGTGTGTTCCGAGCTCAGCACTGTCCTGCCTGAACGTCAAGTCAACCAAGTGATCTTGTTGCGAGATCTCAACTCACCCGCCTCACACTTCTCTAATCGTTCGCACCCATGGAGATCATGTGATGCCCCGAAGAGATAGGTGCCGTGACGGTGCTACACTTGGGAGAACACTAACTACTTGATATTTTTAAGTGAGAGATCACCCTAATAAAAAGCGACTACCGCGCAATCAAAAGGGTGCATCATAAGGGATAAACATCTCAGGCAATTCATAATAGCATGATATGGTATAGCCCTTTCTGACGGAGAAGTTAAGTATTTCTTCGTCTTCGGCATTTGCGTCGGTGTTTACCTTCGCGAAGATTGCCACCACCTTGTCGATGCACCAGATAATATTGCTATCTCTATAGCTAATAAAATAAGTGCATTACTTAAGGTTGACACGCAGGTCATTAAAGTGACAATCATATGGCTCCAGCCATCATGCCGAATCATGACACGCAGGTCATGTTAATAAATTTACATCATATAGTCATCTCATACATAATCGAATTAATATGAGCATTGCTATACCACATCACATGCATATCCTGCAAAACCAAGTTAGACGCCTCTAATCGGTTTATGCAAAAATTTATTTTACGTGGCTTCTAAGGTTTTGACTTAAACCACAGCTACCAACGTTTTATCATCAAGTATGATTATTCAAGTCGCTAGATTAACACGAGATAATAAAATCTCGAGCCCCAAACTAAACTTCGTCATACGCATGACCCCCGTGCAGATCATATTTGCATTGCCCTTTCATCTGCGAATTTCATCTTTCTTTTGACTATGGCGGAACCCAAAAAACTGATAGCACTTCGTTGATCAATCAGGATCGCGGATTGCCAGAACTTTGTCAAATTCCACCATGCTGTCTCGAGATCAGAAATACGCAAATTCTAGGGAAGCAACAAGGACATCGGGTAACAGATTTCATCTGCTACCGCATAAATAATTTTCAGCAATAGATCTCATCTACTCCAAAATTATATTATGCAATGCCCATACATCTCCATGTATTCTAGATCGTAACCTGCATCTACGCATAGCATGGCTCATGATGCCACTGTAGGGGAACGCGACAGAAAACAAAAATTTCCGGTACAGCGAGCACGCCCAGGATCACTATGGAGACTGCATACAAGGTTTGATCTGATCTGTACCGACTCGTAGCACAGCGGAAGAAGAGTCAGTGTAGATCGTCGGTGCAGATCCCCGCAGCTAGGATTTACAACCTCCCAACCGCGAGGATGTACTCTCTTGTCGGACAACCCTTCGGGAGGCGGTCGGACAGTCCCTCGGACGATGTCACGGACAGCCCTTCGGGAGGACCCTCGAAACTCGAACGGAAACTCGGACAGCCCTTCGGGAGGACACTCGAACAGCCCCTCGGGCAAAAGATCGAAACTATGACCTCTCTACAGGGTTGCACACATACGGTGTCAGCTATCCGGTAGGGCTTCGCCGTCCAGAACTAGTTCCTGCCGGAACCCAGACAGCCTTTCGGCTCTACGAAACTATTTCGCTGGGAGGGAGAGAGAAGCCAGACAAGTCAAATGGCATGTGTATGAGAGCAAGGATGAGTCTTTAGGCAGCCCCCTCCACCTCTATTTATAGGAGGAGCAAGGGGTAGAGGTAAGGGGTAAAAAGACCAAAAGGGGCTCAAGATCTTTTCACCCAAATGCCACATAAGGGTGTGTGTAGAACATATCCACCATGAGGTGGAAGGAAACCCCAAGGCCCCCCCCCCCACACCACCATGGACGAAATTTTGTGCTGCCCCCTTGGGGGGGGGGGCCACCACCTTTCACACACCTTTATCTCTCACCAAAAGTGATTTTCTTCTAGAAGAAAACCCAAAAAGCACTTTCACTATTCATGAAGACATTTTTCTGCGTCCGTTAAATCCCAAATTATTTCTGTGTGCCTAGAATAATTCTAGTACCCACTAAAACAATTTTGAATGCATTCCGAAACAATTCCGGAACAATGTTTTTCTTCAGCGAAAAGCTACCATAGCGGTTCCGGCTGCTCCGGAACATTTCTGGTTTTTCCTCCGGAAAAATCCCAGAAGTTCCCAGAATGATTCTGGCACCCTCCAAGAATTTCCAGACGTGTGCCAAAACCAATTTGACTTAATGGTATACCCAGAAACAACTTTTCAGTTTTACCGGAACTATTCCGGTGTCCTCTCCGGAACGTTTCCGTTGCGTCCGAAACTTTTCCAATGATTTTCTCTCAGACTCCCCGTCTAGTATTCAGCAGATAGATGACCCTTAAGCGTGTGACCCTATAGGTTCGGTGAAGTATAGACATTACCCGGAACACTTTCCGATCAATGATCAACATTGGAGCCGTGGACACCCATATTGACCCCTATACCCACACGAATGAATTTTCGAGTGAACCTCCAGTTGCCGTGTGCTATTCCTGTTGCTTCACGATATATTACAAACACCCGAGGTGAGATTTATTACATCCCCATGGATCAACAACTTGTCCACCATGCACGTTACCTCGTTACCGGTTTTGTTCTCTTTTCTCGTTTCCGTGTTTCGGCATCCCAGTGATCAAATCACAATGTGTCTGGCCAGACGATGATGGATACCGTAACACCGAGAGGGCCCGAGAATATCTCTCCATCGTCGGAGGAGCAAATCCCAATCTTGAGCTATCTCGTTACTTGTCATACTTTTTCGTTAACCCGTAAGCCGCCGTAATAGCCACCCAGTTACGGATGACGTTTAACAAACCCCAAAGTTCACGAAACAAGTACGAAGGAACTCAATACTCTCATGGTCTAAGGAATTATGCAAACATTAACTATCTCTGTGTTATTAACCATTAACTTGTGACGAATGTATCTCATAGCATAACATCAATTCGGGTTGATTCAACACAAGTGTTCTACTAATATTGTGCCACACGTGCACATGAGTTTCCCTCCGAGCCTCGTGGATATTGTAGACTCGAGAATCATTGCAGTTATAGCATGGAACATAAACATTCATTACAAACTCAGAGATACAAAATAACTATTATTACTGCCTCTAGGGCATATCTCCTACACTCGGGAGAGCGTCGGTCATCGTACATCCATTGCCAGCTCATCTTCATTACACAACATCGAAGTGACCAAATTAATACAAGTTCATACATAAAGTTCATACATACTTCTCATAAAACAACATACAACTATCTAGCTAAAGCATTTAAATGCAACAACAAATGCGATCTAAATCGCAACTAAGGTAATAATTGATCCAACAGCATAATGATACCAAGCCTCTTTATTAATGGCATATTTTCTAATCTTTCTAATCTTCAAGCACATTGCATCCATCTTGATCTTGTGATCATCGACGACATCGGCAACATACAACTCCAATTTCATCTTCTCTTCTTCAATTCTTTTCAATTTTTCTTTCAAATAATCGTTTTCTTTTTCAACTAAATTTAACTTCTCGACAAGAGGGTCGGTTGCAATTTCCGGTTCACATACCTCCTAGATAAAAATATCTATGTCAACTTGATGGGCATAATTGTCATAAACACGAAATGAAACAAATAGTTATAAAAGATAATATACCACATCTGAATCATAAACCGGACGAGGGCCGACGGGGACGGATATCAAAACCATGGCACTATATATCACAAACAATCATACAAGTAAGAAAATTATAAAGTAACTATCTAAATCATACAAATAAGATTTTTTTTTTACAAAAAGGATAAGAACAAGAGGCTCACCAAGGTGGTGCCGGCGACGGGACGGCGCGGGCGGTCGACGGCGGTGAGGACGGGGACGGGAAGGCACTAAGTAAACCACACCTACACATATGCAAACTAAGAAGTTAATTTGAGCTCAAATTGCATATAAATCAAATAAACTCCCACATAATTACTTCCAAACTAAAACCCACAAATCACTATAATTATAGAGCATGAAACGAGCTAAACTAGCAATGAGAAATGAAAGGATGAAGTTGCTAACCTTTTAGAACCCTTGGATAGATGGGGTGCCTCCAATCTTGACAAATCTTGGCAAAAATGGAGGATGAGCTCGAGCTAGGGGAAGGAAACAGAGAGGAGAGAAAGGAGAAGCTTGGACTCGGGCTGGACGAAGCAGCTTTATATAGGGAAGACTTTAGTCCCGGTTGGTGATACCAACCGGGACTAAAGGTCTATCTTTAGTCCCGGTGGGTGATACCAACCGGGACTAAAGGGGCTCGCAGGGGCCCCAGCCTGCCGTAACCCCTTTAGTCTCGGTTGGTATCACACTATCACCAACCGGGACTAGAGGTTCCATTTGAACCGGGACTTAAGGGGGACGTGCCCCCGTCCGCTCCTAGCCGTTGGAACCGGGACTAATGCTCACATTAGTCCCGGGCCCAAACCCGGCCGGGACTAATGCTCCGGATCAAAGATAGGTTTTCTACTAGTGCGGGGAGTAGAGGCCAAGAAGAAGAGGCCCCGTGCCGTTGGATCTCGTTGTTTCCTTCGAGGAACCCTGTTGGATTATTCCCATCGTCGCTTCTAAGATGCTCCTTTTTCTGTCATTATTGAGTTCAAATTTGTCTTCTTTTTTGGAGGTCCGGACTCAGTTAGCACGGTCGGCTCAAGATAATTATTACTAGCAGTAAGAAGCAATCTTTTTGAATTAACCACGGTCATTTTTTTAGAACAATTAACCATGGTCATACCATTCTAAAAGTAGGCTCGTGAAGCCCAAAAATGCCAAACGGAGACCAAGCTCCATGGAGGCCTTAATTTGAAAACTTCAAAATTCAAACTTTTTTGTTTGAAAAAAATCTGAAAAAAATTACACATATACCTAGATACATAATAAACATGTGTGCTAGTTTTCAGGTTGAAATACATTAAAATGAGAGCTACACAAAAGAGACAATTTTGAGGCTTTTTAGCATATGTACTGTTCATCCTTAAAGTCTATGATTTTTTTTGTGCAGGTCGCAATTCAAGGTATTTCATCCTGAAATTTTTCACACGTACACATTACATCCTTGCATACATGTGTATTTATTTTTAAAATTTTCTGTAACTGAAAAGTTTGAATTTTGAATTTTTCAAAATAAAGGCCTCCATGGAGCTCGGTCTCCAAAATGCCCTACTCCGTGAAGCCGAACATTATCCTCAACAACATGGGCTGGATTAGCTACTTGGATGCAAAGTGTTTTCAACATGGGCTGGCTTAGCTACTACAATACAAATTATTTTTGTAGTTTCCTCATAGTACAGCTTCTATGTCGATTTTTGGTAAAACTCTAACATTGAGGCTTTGGAGAATGGTCGATCGTATTTAGTGTGTAGGTCGGGGGATAGCGCGAGAGCTATACTCGCTTATGCTCGTCTCTCCTGAAGTTTTTCTTTCACTGTCGTTTCTACGCCGGCCCGTTTCGGTGTTTTTTTTTTCGTTCCCCGGCTCGTGTGATGTTCCTTGTTTGGTCTAGTTTTCTTCTGCTTCTTTTTCTTTTTTCCTTTATATTTTTTCTTTCGGTTTCCTTTGTTTCTTCACGGTTTTCTTCGGTTTTACTATTTTATTCGCTTTTTTTCAATGGTTTCCTCCGTTTCTTTCTTGGTTTTCATTGTTTTTTTTTCTTTCATCTTTTCGACGATTCCTTAGTTTCTTTTTCGGTTTTCACTATTTTTTCCTTTCTATCTTTTTCCTTTGGTTTTAAATTTTCTTTTTGGTTTTCTTCAATATTCTTTGTTTCTTTCTTGTATCCACTCTTTTTCATTTCATTTCTTTTTACCCTTTTAGGTTTTATTTGGTTCTTTTTTTGTTTTCTTTGCTTTTCTTCGTTTCTCTTTGTTTCTTTGTTGGTTTTCATCGGTTACTTTTTATTCAACACATGTCTACTTTTTCAGTACACAATGTACATTTTTAGTGTCATGTGAAACATTTTGTTGATACACCTTAAACATTTTTTAAATAGACGATTTATGTTTTTCCTTAAATACATGTTTTGAACGCTTTTTTGAATACACAGTGAACATTTTTTCAAACACACGGTGAACATTTTTTAATGGCAATATTTTTTTCACACACAATGTACATTTTCTTATACATCAGAAAACATACTTATCTACACGTTTAATATTTTCTAAAACACATGGTTTTGATGTCTACTTTTATTTAATGTGTGTTTTACATTATCCGTATGCGAGGTCTACCTTTTTGATACAGATTGTACAATTTTCGTATTCATTAGGGACATCTTTTATACTAGTTAACCAAATTAAATACATGATTAATTTTTTTTTCGGATATATGTTTTGATGTCCACTTTTTTCATATAGATTGTACATATTTCGTAAAAAACATTTTCGTATACACGTTTCAAATACATGATTAACATTTTTTTACGGATATATATTTTGATATCTATTTTTTCCATGCAGATTGTACATTTTTGGTATATATAAGAAGAAAAATCTTATAGACACTTAACTCTTCGCTAGTACATGATTAACAGTTTTAATTGAATCTAAAATTGTAAATATATTCATTTAAAATATAACTAAAAATTAAAAAATAAGAAAAAAAAGCGACGTTACAGCATCTCTAGCAGACCCCTTAAAACCGCGACCCTTATACTGCGTTTACAGTTCGTGAAAAACGCGTTTTGCGGCTCGCGCGGGCTGCGGCCGAACAGACCCCGCATAGCAGAACTGTAAAACAGAATAATATATTCTGTTTTACAGTTCCGCTTTGCGGGGTCTGTTCGGCCGCAGCCCGCGCCAGCCCGCAAACCGAAAAAAATCAAATTAGACAATTTGACCGCAATTCCGATTGTTGGCTTCAAATTCGAACAATCAAACATAGTTTGCACGGAAATTAAGCATAGTTTTCAATCATGACGCAAAAGAACCTCATGCAAAAGCCACCACCACCATCTTCATCATCGTCATCGCTCTCCACCACCGCCACCGAAGCCACCACCACCTCCATGACCATCATCGTCAACATCATCAATGTCCACCACCGCCACCGATTCCCCCACCGGTACCGATGCCATCACCCATCGCCGCTAGCATCATTCTCTTCAAGATCTCTCTCCTTGCCATATCATGCCATTCTTTGGTGAGGCCGTCCATGTCATTGCGGTTCATAGTCATGATCTTGTTCTCCTCGGCAAGAAGCTTGGCCAAGGCCTTGTTCTCCTCGGCAAGGGCTTTTCTCTCCTCAATGGCGGCCCTGCGCAACCCTTCTTCCTTGAGTAATTGCCACTTTTCTTGCTTCTCTTGCGCCTTCTTCTCGGCCAACTCCTTCTTTGCCTCCAATGTCTTGGCCACCATCAACTCATTTGATTGCACCATGGCATCTATCTTGTCCCGCAAACTTGATGCCTCCACTTCCCTCTTGATCTTGTCCTTGGCCTTCTTGTTTCCATCGGGTTTGTTCTTGTTTCTTGGGCCATCATCATCATCCATCTTGGTGAGTGCACCCCTCTTCGGTGGGGATTCTTTCTCAATCAACTTCCACTTCTCGCTTTCTTTAAGAAATTTCCAACAATGCTCTAGTTGAAATGGCTTGCCACCGGAAGCTTTCATGTCCTTGTACCTTTTTTGCGCAATCTTGTCCTACAAAATGAAAACAATGTCATTTTATGCAACCACTCCGACGGCTACAAATGATTTGCACAGCTTGGGACGTGAAAACAAACTCACATAATTGGATTCCACGGTACCACTTGGAGGTGCATTGCGGACTTGCTCCAAGCACGCAGCCCAACGGCTACAAATTGGGTTGATCACGTTCCAACGACCTTGGAGTGACCGAAAGGTGCGTGGCGTCCTGTTGGGATACTTTGCCATCATGCAGAAGAACTGATCCTCTATCCTTTGCCAATACCGCTTGGCGTTTTGGTCAGTGCCGGTGCACGCATCAAGAGACACTGATTCCCAAGCCTTGACCAAGATTTGATCTTCCAATTACGTGTAGTTCTTCAATCTTGCGCGCACTTTTGCTTGCGCTTGCTCGAACGCCCCCTCCTCGACCTCCTCCACCTCATCTTCTTCCTCACCGTGACCATGCATGCCACCATCCATCTCATTGTAACCGTAATCACCGATCGGTGCTTGATCGATGTCCACGGTGTTGTCATCCAACAAGTGCACGAACTCGGCAGTCGCATCATGCAAACCGGCGCTAGAATTTCGCTCAACAAGTCACGAACAAGCGCAATGGCGAAAATTGAAACAACTAGAAGAAAAATCGAAGTTTCATACCTTGCGCCCATTTCATCGAACACCTCGGGGGCGGAGGCAGCAGCGTCGTCCGCCGGCATGCTCGGGGTAGCTCTTGCCGGGGCAATCGGAGGAGGTGTTGGCGGGGTAGCTCTTGCGGTGGGCCTCTTGCGTTTCACAGCCGAAACCTTCCCTTTCTTCACCGGCGCGGGCCGGACCGGATTGGCAGAGGCGGTGGCGGCGGCGGCGGGCACGCGTGGCTTCCCGGCGGGGGCTGCGGGAGCGCCGCCTGATACGTCTCCGTCGTATCTATAATTTTTTATTGTTTCATGCCAATATCCTATAATTTCCACATACTTTTGGCAATATTTTATATGATTTCTTGGACTAACATATTGATCCAGTGCCCAGTGCCAGTTCCTGTTTTCTGCTTGTTTTTTGTTTCACAGAAAATCCATATCAAACGAAGTCCAAATGTAATAAAATTTTACGGAGAATTATTTTGGAATATATGTGATTTTTGGGAGGTGGAATCAATGCAAACGGAGGCCCACAGCCTTCACAAGCCACATGGGCGCGCCTCCCCCCTGGCGCGCGGTGGTGCCTCATGGGCACACCGTAAGTCGGTTGGGGCTCTTCTTCGGGCGCAAGGAAGCTAATATCTGGAAAAAAATCATGTTAAAATTTCAGCGCAATCGGAGTTACGGCTCTCCGGTAATTTAAGAAACGGTGAAAGGCCAGAAAACAGAAGCGCGAAACAGAAGAGAACAGAGAGAGAGATCCAATCTCGGAGGGGCACCTGCCCCTCCGCCACCATGGCAGCCATGGACCAGAGGGAAAACTCTCCTCCCATCTAAGGGGGAGGCCAAGGAAGAATAAGAAGGAGGGGGGCTCTCTCCCCCTCTCTTCCGGTGGCGCCGGAGCGCCGCCGGGGGAAACATCGTGACGGCGATCTACACCAACAACTTCGCCGCCGTCAACACCAACTCTCTCCCCCTCTATGCAGCGGTGTAACCTCTCTTTTCCCGCTGTAATTCTCTACTTAAATATGGTGCTTAATGCTACATATTATTATCCAATGATTTGTGGCCATCCTATGATGTTTAAGTAGATTTGTTTTGTCCTATGGGTTGATTGATGATCGTGATTGGTTTGAGTTGTATGTTTTATTTTGGTGCTGTCCTATGGTGCCCTCCCTGTCGGGCAAGCGTGTGGGATTCCCGCTGTAGAGTTTGCAATACGTTCATAATTCTCTTATGGTGGGCGGCTAGAGTGACAGAAGCTTGCACCCGAGTAAGGGGGTTGTTGCGTATGGGAGTAAAGGGGACTTGATACTTAATGCTATGGTTGGGTTTTACCTTAATGATCTTTGGTAGTTGCGGATGCTTGCTAGAGTTCCAATCATAAGTGCATATGAGCCAAGTATGGAAAGTATGTTAGCTCATGCCTCTCCCTCATATAAAATTGCAATACTGATTACCGATCTAGTTATCGATTGCCTATGGACAAATCATTCTCTTGTGTTACAAAAGCTTTCTACTAAACAACTACCTTTTATTATCTTGCAAATTACTCGTAGTTTTATTCTCGCAAAGTACTTCTAGTTTTATTCTTGCAACCTATCCTATCACCTACAAAATAGTTTCATAATTGTTCTACGTAAAGCGAACGTTAAGTGCGCGTAGAGTTGTATCGGTGGTCGATAGAACTTGAAGGGAATATTAATTCTACCTTTAGCTCCTCGTTGGGTTCGACACTCTTATTTATCGAAAAAGCTACAATTGATCCCCTATACTTGTGGGTTATCACCGCCCTGGACGACGACGTTGCCCTGCCGCTTGCGGGGTTGCACGGTGAAGCCTTGAACGGCGCCGGGCGCGACATGGCCGGCGACGAGATCTGCCGGAGGGGTTGGCGCGTGGATGACATCCACGGTGACGGGCGAGCGCTAGGAGGCTTCCATGGCGGCGGCGGAGGGAGAGCAGCGTCGGCGGAGGGAAGGGGAAGCGGGGGCTTGCCGCGTGGAAATGTCCCTCCCGCCAAAAACCGATGCCGATAGGGGTCAAGCTCGGGTCGGCCTCCCACCCCGTGAATCTAAAGGTTGAGGGCGAAGATTTGCCGCGCCACGCAAATTTTTTTACAGGCCGCGGTCCGATACGGGGTCTGATCGGGCCACTTTTTTGTCGCGAAACCGTAAACTGGCGGTTATTTTGCGGGTCGGCGCGATATAAGGGGTCTGCTAGAGATGCTCTTAGTGTGTCGGGGCGAGCCCACGTTGTACCCGGGGGATAACGATGTAACACAAACCCCCGATGCGAGCGCTGCTTCAACTGGGTCAACCCATTTTGGTTTTCCACCCACTGGTTTTGGAAACATTCTAGAACCTTCCCTGAACCAGATTTTTCTTTGTTTTTCTTACTTTTTTCTTTCTTATTCATTTTTATTTTCCCTTTTATTTTTTTATTTTTAAAAATCTATCAACTTCTTTCAAGCTCCAGGGATTTTTCAAATTCGCGAACAATTTTCAAGTTTGTGGAATGTTTTTCAAATACGCGAACATTTTTTCAAATTAATGAACAATTTCTTATACATGTAAAAAAACCAAGTTCATAATTTTTTAAAAGTAGGAACATATTTCAAAATCTGCGAACAAATTTCCCAATTCGTAACATTTTTTGAATTTACGGAAAAAATTGAATTGACAAAAACTTCTTGAAGTTTGGGAACAACTTTCGAAATGCATGATTTGTTTTTGAATTTGTGAACATTTTTTGAATCAATGAACTTTTTAAAAATATGGGAACACTTTTTAGAAATTCTCGATTTTTTTTGAATCTGCCTGCATTTCTTAAAATTTATGAACATTTTTTGCAATTCGCGAAATTTTTCCAAACTAGTGAACATTTTTTTAAATTTGGTTCATATTTTAAAATTCATGAATAATCTTTTGCAATCCATGATTTTTTTATTTGTTAACATTTTTTAAAAGTTAGGATATTTTTAAAATCTGGGAATAAATTTAAATTTGTGAACCTTTTAAAAAATTAGAACATTTTTTCAAAATCGTGAACATTTTATTAAATGCCGAATTTGATTTAGAGAAGACAAAAAAAAGGAAAAAGAAAAAACAGAAGAGAAAAACGAAAAAGGGTTGCCCGCCTCGCACATGGGCCCGACCAAAAGGGTGCTCGGGGGACTGGGGTGTGTCGTTCATCACTTTCCACCCACAGGAGGTCCCTTGGCGTATTTCCTATTCGCCACTCGTTGCATCGAACTATCGACGCAATGCACAGGCGAACCACAGGAACAAATTTCGACGGGTCAGTTGAAGTAAAAGTTTTGGTCTAGGATTGAAGACTACTATTGCAACACGACGACCGCCCTACCCAACCACACTCAAGTCTCTCTTGAACACTGGTGGAGTGTGATCCGAGAGCAGTCCAGTCGATGGTCCGATTGTATAGATCAAGTGAATAACTTTCCACCGAGTGGGGTGCCAATCACGGAGTATGGCTCAGTCATCCAAGAGCTATACAAGCAACGCAACAAAGAGGGCGGCGACAAGGTCTTCAAATTGCACCATTACTGCAAGGAACTAGTTGGCAATCAAAAGTGGATCCAAAGGAACTTCAAAACCACACCAAAGATATCACAGATTAGCATCTCCATTGAAGCCGATGACGAGGAGGATGTGAATTCTAGCAAAAGACCGGATGGTACAAAGATTACTAAAAGCCGATGACGGGAATGTTTGTGCAACGATTGAGACCAAGAAAGATTTGGCGCCCGAACGCAAAGAAGATAAGGCGGCGAGAGAGAATGAAGTCAAGTTCATGAGGATTAGAAGTGAAGGACAAAATTGGCGGCTCAAGCGAAGATGGTGGAAGCATAGTAGCATAGGCTTGCACTTGAGGAGGAGATGCTTGCAAAAGAGAAGAAGGTCGATGTGACGCCCCCGTCTCAATCGTGCACTAATCATACACGCAAATGCGCACGATCAAACCCAGTGACTCACGGGAAGATATCACAACACAACTCTAGACACAAAATAAGATAATACAAGCTTTATATTACAAGCCAGGGGCCTCGAGGGCTCGAATACATAAGCTCGAGTACAAGCGTTAGCGGAAGCAACATTATCTGAGTACAGACATAAGGGTTAAACAAGTTTGCCTTAAGAAGGCTGAGCAAAACAGCGACACTAGATCGAAAAGGGACAGGCCTCCTGCCTGGGAGCCTCCTATGTACTCCTGGTCATCGGTCTCCACGTAGTAGTAGGCTCCGTCGGGGTAGTAGTAGTCGTCGACGGGGTCAGCTGGCTCCGGGGCTCCGTCATCAGATCGCAGCAATCGGGTATGGGGAAAAAGAGGTAGCAAAGCAACCGTGAGTACTCATCCAAAATACTCGCAAGACTTACATCAGAACTATGCTAAGTATGCATCGGTATCAAAGGGAAGGGGCTGTATCTATGGACTATACTGCAGAATAGAGGGAAGGTCTAGCCTATCGAAGACTAGCATCTTGCAGCGTCTTGGAGCATTAGAAGAGTGCAGATTAGCATATAAAAGTAATAGGTAATAGTAGCAATGCCCAGAGATCCTTCCTCGACTCCCTGCGAGAAAGCGATCCCGGAGCTAACATATTATTTAATTAACACAGGTATCCAGTTCAAATTGTAGTAGATCAGGATACTCTCCGAGCGTCCTGTTACCATGGACACGGCTATTCGAATAGATATACTTCCCTGCAGGGGTGCACCAACTTACCCAACATGCTCGATTAACTCTGGCCGGACACACTTTTATCGGGTCATGCCCGGCCTCGGCTGATTGACACGCCGTAGTTCTACCTAGGCTCAACAGAGAGGCCAGCACGCCGGTCTACATCCTAAGTGCTCAGGGGTCTTGGTCCCATCGCCCTTTGCACTCCTGCGCGTTGCGTACGCGGCCGGGAGCAGACCCACCCCCTTAATACAGGCGCAGGCGGTTCCCATCCAACCAGGCGCGCGCCGCTCAACTGCTGATGTCTGGAGAGCTTCGGCTGATACATACGACGCCGAGTGCCCATACTATTCCCGCGTGGTGGTTAGTGCGAAAAGGCTAGAGGCCTACTCAGATCACATAAACTAACCCTTACTGTATTGGGAGCTTGCGGAGACGAGCAGTGATTCACGATCAGTGATCCCGTCGCCCCGTCTCGTGGACTTACGGCAAGGGCCAGGTCCATCCCTCTCCTGGGGCGGTCTGCTTGCCCGGTCGTGCCACGTAATTATCTCGCGGGTACCTTCACGGTCAACCCGACTTCACATCTCTCGCGGGTACCCCTCGGGGTCGACCCGCCTTCAACAAGGGACTAAGGTATAAACATGGTAACCGTGTGTCCATAACATCAAGGGGGAAATCCGAGGAATCACCCTCGATGGATTCCCACTCGATGTATCCGTCAAGGTGAACATGGAGGAATCACCCTCGATGGGTTCACACTTCAGGGGTTGCACGACATAGGCATCATCGGAGGTGGTGAAAGAGGAATCACCCTCGATAACCCACAACCGACTAGCTTCGCTACAGAGATATCATCAGGAGTAAGGTAGGAGGTATCACCCTCGGCACTCGATAGTAGCTCTGCAGAGTCGTGCAACTAAGTGGGTGTGCGGTGCTGTGTTGGTCTCTGCACATCGATCGTGTTGATCGAAACATCCGGAAGCAAAGCATGGCAACACGGACAAGGGTGCGGGGTCACTGATGGATCACTAACCATTCTATACTAAGCATTTAGGACAACAGGTAAAGTATCAATAGTAGGTTACAAAATCAGGCTATGCATCAGAATAGGAGCAATCAAATACCGTAGCAAATTCTAATACAAGCATGGGAGAGAAGGGATGGGCGATATAGGAATGATCAAGGGGGTTTTGCTTGCCTGGAAGCTCTGTGGTGAAAGAGGGGTCGTCAGTGGTGTAGCAGTCCTCAGGGGTCTCGTAAGGCTCGAGGGCTACCGGAGAGAAGAGGGGGAGGAAACAGATAAATACACAGCAAACAGATGCAACACAAAGCATGACATGGCAATATGCTGTGCTAAGGGTGACATGTTGATACGTCTCCAACGTATCTATAATTTATGAAGTATTCATGCCATGTTTATAACAATTCTATATGGTTTTGGTATGATTTGATTAGAACTAACCCAGACTGACGCTGTTTTCAACAGAACTACCGTGGTGTTGTTTTCTGTGCAGAAATAAAAGTTCTCCAAATGCAGCGAAACTTTTTGACGATTTTTTTTGGAACAAATGAGAACCAGGAAGCTTTGTGGGAGGACCAGAAGAGCCACGAGGTGCCCACGAGGCACCAGGGCACGCCAGGGGGGGTATGGCGGCGTGGTGCCTCGTGGGCCCATCTTAGCCCATCTTCGCGTGATTCCAACGCCAAAAAATCCTATAAATAGAGAAACCCCCAGAAATAACCCTAGAACTTCGACTACGCCGCCGCAAGCCTCTGTACCTCCATGATCTCATCTACAGCCCTTTTTCGGCACCCTGTCGGAGGGGGAAATCATCACCGGAGGCCATCTTCAACATCCCGGCGGTCTCCATGACGAGGAGGGAGTAGTTCACCCTCGGGGCTGAGGGTATGTACTAGTAGCTATGTGTTTGATCTCTCTCTCCCTCGTGTTCTTGATTTGGCACGATCTTGATGTACCGCGAGCTTTGTTAATATAGTTGGATCATATGGTGTTTTTCCCTCTCTATCTTGTTGTGATGAATTGAGTTTTTACCTTTGAGGTTTCACTATTATCGGATTGAATATTTTTATGGATTTGAGAACACTTGATGCATGTCTTGCATATGAATACCCATGGTGACAATGGGGTATTATATTGATTCACTTGATATATGTTTTGGCACTCAACTCGCGGATTCCCGAGGTGACATTGGGGTAATCTATGCATAGGGGTTGATGCACGTTTTTGTCCTACTTTCTCCGGTTGATGCACGTTTTTGTCCTACTTTCTTCGGCACTCTTTGAAGTTCTTTGTGTTGGATTGAATATTATGAATCTGAAGTTGTTTGATGCGTATCGTATAATTGACTCACGGATACTTGTGGTGACATTGGAGTATCTAGCTGACATTAGAGTTGGTTGATGCGTATCATATGGTGTTATTTTAGTACGAACTCTAGGGCTGTTCGTGACACTTATAGGGATGGCTCAATAGATTGATCGGAAAGGATAACTTTGAGGTGGTTTCGTACCCTACACCAATTTCATCTTATGTTCTCCGCTAGATAAGAACTTTGGAGTGACTCTTTGTCGCACGTTGAGGGATTATTATATGATTCAATTATGTTAGCATTGTTGAGAGATTGCACTAGTGAAAGTATGAACCCTAGGCCTTGTTTTCAAGCATTGCAATACCGTTTGTGCTCACTTTTGTTACTTGCTACCTTGCTGTTTTTTTAGATTATAAAAACTTATATCTACTATCCATACTACACTTGTATCACCATCTCTTCGCCGAACTAGTGCACCTATACAATTTACCATTGTATTGGGTGTGTTGGGGACACAAGAGATTTCTTGTATTTGATTGCAGGGTTGTTTGAGAGAGACCATCTTCATCCTACGCCTCCCACGGATTGATAAACCTTAGGTCATCCACTTGAGGGAAAATTGCTACTGTCCTACAAAACTCTGCGCTTGGAGGCCCAACACGAGTCTACAAGAATAAGTTGTGTAGTAGACATCAAGCTCTTTTCTGGCGCCGTTGCCGGGGAGGTGAGTGCTTGAAGGTATAACTTTAGATCTTGCAATTGAATCTTTTAGTTTCTTGTTTTATCACTAGTTTGGTTCATAAAAGAAAACTACAAAAAAAATGGATTTGAGGTTGACTCACATACTTCATCTATATAATATCTTTCTTGAAAATGATGGATTGGAAAATTGTGCTCAATTGCTAGAGGAAGAATTTAATAAAATGTTTAATGTGAGTACTTTGAATGATGAGCATGATTGCAATGTTGTTAGTATGCTTTCTATGAATATCCATGATGCTAGTGATATGCAAAGCCATAAGCTTGGGGATGCTATATTTGATGAAGATGATATTTTTAGTCCCCCAAGTTTTGATGAGAAAATTTATTATGATAATAGCATGCCTCCTATTTATGATGATTATATTGATGAAAGTGGGTTTGGAAGAGTGTCAACTCTAGGTACTAATGATCCCACTATTTTGGAGGGTGTTGAATCTTATGGCAATAATTATGAATGTGGATTTGGAGAGGTCATGACTTTGTTTAGTGACGAATCCACTATTTTGGAAGAGATTTCAATTGATTATGACAACAAAGTTGCTATCTATGATGATTATTGTGATGACATGTATGCTATAAAGAATAATGATAACCATGAAACTTGTCATCGTGATTTTAATTTTCAATTGGATTTTGCCAATCAAGTATCTCATGATAGTTATTTTGTTGAATTTGCTCCCACTATTATTGATGAGAACAAATTTGCTTATGTGGAGAGTAATAAAATTTCTATGCTTGTAGGTCATGAAAATAATGTTTGATGTGATAGTTATATTGTTGAATTCATTCATGATGCTACTGAAAATTATTATGAGAGAGGATCATATGCTTGTAGGTGTTGCAATAATATCAAGTTTCCTCTCTATGTCTTGAAAGTTTTGAAGTTATGCATGTTTTGCCTTCCTATGCTAGTTGATTCTTGCTCCCATAAATTGTTTGCTCACAAAATCCCTATGCATAGGAAGTGGGTTAGGCTTAAATGTGCTTGTCATATGATTCATGATGCTCTCTTTGTGTTTCAGTTCTTTAGTTTTATGCGAGCATCATTGAAATCATCATGCCTAGCTAAAAAGGCATTAAAGAAAAGCGCTTGTTGGGAGACAACCCAACATTTACCCCTACAAATTTTTTATGTTCACATGATTAAGCTACTGTAGTAATCATGTTTTATATGTTTTCCTTCAATAATGTGCCAAGTAAAGCCTTTGGGATTGTGTGGATGCTTGTTGATTTGATTCTGTGCAAAAACAGAAACTTTTGTGTCCAGTGCTGGAATTTTTATTCTGTACTGGAGAATGATAAAATTCTGAAATTTTTACACAGTATTTGGTTAAATTTTTTTACGTTTTCTTAATTTTTCATAATTTTTTGAGGTACAGAAGAATGGTTTTTAAATCGCCCACTACATGCTGTTCTGTTTTTGACAGATTCTGTTTTCGGTGCATAGTTTGCTTGTTTTAGTGTTTCCATAGCTTATATTGAGTAATATAAATTGTGGAAATGATAGACTACAGTAGGCATTATGTGAGAACAATTATGAATCTTGTCTTGAAAGTACCTAAGTGGATGATTTATTTTTATCATACTAATCTATCTCACAAGTTCCATTAAGTTTTGTGTGGATGAAGTTTTTAAGATTTAGGAGAAGCCATGATATGAGAGAAATTAAGGAGGCACAAGAGCTCAAGCTTGGGGATGCCCAGGGCACCCCAATATAACATTCCAAGAAGTCTCAAGCAACTAAGCTTGGGGATGCCCCGGTGGGCATCCCACCTTTCTTCATCAACACCTATCGGTTAGCCTAAGTTTTTACTTGTTCACATGATATGTGCTATTCTTGGAATGCCATTTTATTTTGTTTTCTTTGCTGTTTGAATAAAATACTTAAGGTCTGAAATTTTTAAATGAGAGAGAGTCCTCACATAGCTACTTAATTACTTAACTACTCATTTGATCTTCACTTATATCTTTTTGGAGTAGTTTGTCATTTACTCTTGTTCTTCACTTATATCCTATGAGTAAATTGTTGAATGCATTGAATATCATAAAGTTGAAATTATATGTGCTTCATATGCTTGTATCATGTCTAGTAGTAGTTTCACATTTGGGTTAGAAAGTGAAATCTATTGAAGTTTGACAACCACAATATTGGTCATAAAAGCAATTCATGAATGATTAGTATAAGGAAGAGAACTTTCACATATAAATATATTATCTTGGACATCTTTTATGATTGTGAATACCCATTAATTATTTTAAAACTTGAGCAAATTAGTTGAAGTTGGACAAGGAAGACAACGTAATGAGTTATGTTTGGGTATATTTGCATAGAAGTTGTATTGTTATGGATCCTCCAACATGTGGTGCTTGCTTAGGATCTTTTGCTAGCCAAAAAATCGTACTAAGTAGAGATACTACTTGTGCATCCAAAAACCCTTAAACCCAGTTTCTTCCCATGAGTGTCCACCATATCTACCTATGGATTGAATAAGATCCTTCAAGTAAGTTGTCATCGGTGCAAAAAGCAATAAAAATTGTTCCTACAATATGTATGATCTTTTATTGCAAGGGAAAATAAGCGTTGTACGAACTTGTGATGGTAAAGAAATAAAAGTGACGGACTGCATAATAAAGGTTGCTATCACAAGGGGCAATATAACGTGACGTTCCTTTGCATTAAGAGCTTGCACATCCAAAAATAAAAAGCGCATGACAACCTCTGCTTCCCTCTGCGAAGGGCCTATTTTCTACTTTATGTATTTACTTTTATGCAAGAGTCAATAGTATTACTTCTCATTTTAACCTTAATTATTCTCTAGTTGGCAAGCATCATGTGGTGGGGAAAGATCCAGGCACATATGGCCAGTCAAATATATTTGATCATTAATTATTATTGTTGACAATTATCTCTATGATAAATAAGTTGGGAGGCGAAACATTAAGCCCCTATCTTTCTCTGTGTTTGATGGATGCTATTTGTTCTAAAAATATGCTTTGAGTACTAGCAATCATAGAAGACTATATGATAATTGAGTATGTGGAGCTCTTACTTAGACTTTGTTGAAATTAAGTTGAATTGCAATTGTTTGGTGACGAAGAACATAGGTTGTTAAGTTTCAAGAGAATGCATTGTTTGAACCATAACATGTGAATTGATTGCTACTTTATCATGATGAGTTTTATGAGATGAGCTACTGTTTATGATATATAATGATGCTAGAAAAAAGTGATTGGAATTATCATTGATCAAACTTATGCACTATGCTAGCATTCACACTTCATAAATTATTTCTTTTATCATTTACCTACTCGAGGACGAGCAGGAATTAAGCTTGGGGATGTTGATACATCTCCAACGTATCTATAATTTATGAAGTATTCATGCCATGTTTATAACATTTCTATATGGTTTTGGTATGATTTGATTAGAACTAACCCGGACTGACGCTGCTTTCAGCAGAACTACCGTGGTGTTGTTTTTTGTGCAGAAATAAAAGTTCTCCAAATGCAGCGAAACTTTTTGATGATTTTTTTTGGAACAAAAGAGAACCAGGAAGCTTCATGGGAGGACCAGAAGAGCCACGAGGTGCCCACGAGGCACCAGGGCGCGCCAGGGGGGGTATGGCGCCGTGGTGCCTCGTGGGCCCATCTTAGCCCATCTTTGCGTGATTTCAACGCCAAAAAATCCTATAAATAGAGAAACCCCCAAAAATAACCCTAGAACTTCGACTACGCCGCTGCAAGCCTCTGTACCTCCATGATCTCATCTACAGCCCTTTTCCGGCACCCTGCCGGAGGGGGAAATCATCACCGAAGGCCATCTTCAACATCCTGGCAGTCTCCATGACAAGGAGGGAGTAGTTCACCCTCGGGGCTGAGGGTATGTACTAGTAGCTATGTGTTTGATCTCTCTCTCTCTCGTATTCTTGATTTGGCATGATCTTGATGTACCACGAGCTTTGTTAATATAGTTGGATCATATGGTGTTTTTCCCTCTCTATCTTGTTGTGATGAATTGAGTTTTTACCTTTGAGGTTTCACTATTATCTGATTGAATATTTTTATGGATTTGAGAACACTTGATGTATGTCTTGCATATGAATACCCGTGGTGACAATGGGGTATTATATTGATTCACTTGATATATGTTTTGGCACTCAACTCGCGGATTCCCGAGGTGACATTGGGGTAATCTATGCATAGGGGTTGATGCACGTTTTCGTCCTACTTTCTCCGGTAGAAATCTTGGGGCACTCTTCGAAGTTGTTTGTTATGGATAGAATATTATGAATCTGAAGTTGTTTGATGCGTGTCGTATAATTGACTCGCGGATACTTGTTGTGCCATTGGAGTATCTAGGTGACATTAGAGTTGGTTGATGCGTATCATATGGTGTTATTTTAGTACGAATTCTAGGGTTGTTCGTGACACTTATAGGGATGGCTCAATACATTGATCGGAAAGGATAACTTTGAGGTGGTTTCGTACCCTACAACAATTTCATCTTATGTTTTCCGCTAGATAAGAACTTTGGAGTGACTCTTTGTCGCACGTTGAGGGATTATTATATGATTCAATTATGTTAGCATTGTGGAGAGATTGCACTAGTGAAAGTATGAACCCTAGGCCTTGTTTTCAAGCATTGCAATACCGTTTGTGCTCACTTTTGTTACTTGCTACCTTGCTGTTTTTTTTTATTTTCAGATTATAAAAACTTATATCTACTATCCACACTACACTTGTATCACCATCTCTTCGCCGAACTAGTGCACCTATACAATTTACCATTGTATTGGGTGTGTTGGGGACACAAGAGATTTATTGTATTTGATTGCAGGGTTGTTTGAGAGAGACTGATACATCTCCGTCGTATCTACTTTTCCAAACACTTTTGCTCTTGTTTTGGACTCTAATTTGCATGATTTGAATGAAACTAACCCGGAGAGGGGCCACCTGCTGCCCATGAGGCACCAGGGCGCGCCACCCCCCAGGCGCGCCCTGGTGGCTTGTGGGGCCCACATGGCTCCGCTGACCCTAATCTCAGGCCTATAAATTCAGAATTCCAGAGAAAAAAATAAGGGAGGAAGTTTTATTGCGTTTCACGATACGAAGACGCCGCCACCTCCTGTTCTTCATCGGGAGGCCAGATCTGGAGTCCGTTCGGGGCTCCGGAGAGGGGGACCTTCCGGCATCGTCATCATCAACCATCCTTCATCACCAATTTCATGATGCTCACCACCGGGAGGGAGTAATTCCTTCGTAGGCTTGCTGGACGGTGATGAGTTGGATGAGATTTATCATGTAATCGAGTTAGTTTTGTTAGGGTTTGATCCCTAGTATCCACTATGTTCTGAGATTGATGTTGCTATGACTTTGCTATGCTTAATGCTTGTCACTAGGGCCCGAGTGCCATGATTTCAGATCTGAACCCTTTATGTTTTCATGAATATATTTGTGTTCTTGATCTGATCTTGCAAGTTATATGCACCTGCTACGTGTTATGATCCGCATACCACAAGGTGACAATAATTGGGATTCTTTCCGGTGATTGCCGTAGCGTGAGGAGTTCATGTATTCACTATGTGTTAATGCTTTGTTCCGGTTCTCTATTAAAAGGAGGCCTTAATATCCCTTAGTTTCCTTATGGACCCCGCTGCCACGGGAGGGTAGGACAAAACATGTCATGCAAGTTCTTATCGCAAGCACGTATGACTATATACGGAATACATGCCTACATTATATTGATGAATTGGAGCTAGTTCTGTGTCGCCCTAGGTTATGACTGTTACATGATGAATGTTATCCAACATAATCACCGATCCAATGCCTACGAGCTTTTCACATATTGTTCTTTGCCAAGTTACTACTGTTGCTACTACTGTCACAATTGCTACTACTATTGCTGCTACCGTTACTACTACTGTTACTATTATTGCTACTGCTATCAAACTATCATACTACTGTGCTACTGATCACTCTGCTGCAGATATTTAGTCTCCAGGTGTGGTTGAATTGACAACTCAACTGCTAATACTTGCAAATATTCTTTGGCTCCCCTTGTGTCGAATCAATAAATTTGGGTTGAATACTCTACCCTCGAAAACTGTTGCGATCCCCTATACTTGTGGGTTATCAAGACCTTTTTCTGGCGCCATTGCCGGGGAGCATAGCTCTATTTGCTGAGTCACTTGGGATTTATATCTGTTGATCACTATGAAGAATCTGAAAGATGCTAAGACCAAGATCGTTCCCTCTAAGACGAGGGAGGTAAGGAACTGCCATCTAGCTCTACACTTGATTCACCTTCTGTTTTGAGTAAACTTGCAACACCACCACCTGCTATTAATTCTCATATGTCGCAAGTTATTGATGATACTACTTCTGCTATGAATGATACTTATGATGATGCTAGTACTATGCTTGATAATGTTGTGCCACTTGGTGAATTTCTTAATGAACAACTTGCTAAAGCTAAAGAAATTGAAAATGTTGAAACTCTTGAGAATTATGATTCACCTATTATGCCTAGCTCCCCTACTAGAGTTGAAACACCTGATGAACATTGCTTTGATAGGGAGACGGCTAGAGCCATCCTTGCTTGTAATGGTAGAGATGAAGTTATAAAATTGATTGCTGAAATGAAAAAAAAATCTATGAGGGAGAGAATGAAATATGATCCTAAGTTTGCTACCTCTCCCATATTTGTTACTGATAAGGATTATGAATTCTCTGTCGATCCTGAGTGAATTACTTTGGTTGAATCCGATCCTTTCCATGGCTATGAAACTGAAACCGTTGTGGCACATCTTACTAAATTAAATAATATAGCCACCCTATTTGCTCATGAGGAAAAAATTCGCTATTACTATATTCTTAAGTTGTTTCCTGGGGCGCGCCACCCCCCTGGGCGCGCCCTGGTGGCTCGTGGCCACCTCCTCTGGCTTCTGGCCCTCTCCCGAAGCTTCTAGTGTCTCTTATGTCCAGAAAAAAATCTCCAAGAAGTTTCATGGCATTTGGACTTCGTTTGGTACTGATATTCTGGAAAACTAAAAACAGGCAAAAAACAGCAACTGGCACAGGGCACTAAGTTAATAGGTTAGTCCCAAAAAATGATATATAATTGCTTGTAAACGTATATAAAAACATCCAAGATTGATACTATAATAGCATGGAACAATCAAAAATTATAGATACGTGGGAGACGTATCAAGCATCCCCAAGCTTAATTCTTGCTCGTCCTCGAGTAGGTAAATGATAAAAACAGAATTTTTGATGTGGAATGCTACCTATCATATTCATCATATATTCTTTTCTTTGTAGCATGGACATTTGGGCTTGAATGATTCAAAGCAATAGTCTATAGTTTGACATGAAGACATAAATACTCTAGCATACTAACAAGCAACCATGTCTTTCAAAATATCAACGCTAAAGAAAGTTATCCCTAGCCCATTATGCTCAATCATTGATCCATTCATGAAACACACTCAATATTAGCTACACACAATGCACAATAGTGCTCTCTAGCTGGTGCTTTGTAAGAGAAGATGGAGACTCAAAATAAAAATAAAAATTGCATAAAAGTAAATAGATAGGCCCTTCGCAGAGGGAAGCAGAGATTTGCAGATGTGCCAGAGCTCAAAGCTTAAATTAGAGAGATAAAATGATTTTGAGAGGCATGCTTTTCCTGTCAACGAAAACGACCAAGAATTCCCAATATCTTCCATGCTAGACACATTATAGGCGGTTCCCAAACAGAAAATAAAGTTTATTTCCTTTCCACCATTCTTTCACAATCCATGGCTAGCCGTATCCACGGGTGCCCTCCATACGAACACTTTCCAAGGAATTTATTATTATCATCATATTAAAAACAATTCATTTCGGGACTGGGCATCCCTATTACCTGCCACTCTCTCGTGCAATGACAAGTGAATAAACACTCATCGTGAGAATAACACACCTAGCATGGAAAATATTGGCCACCCCCTGCCGCTTCATGAGCGGTACGGGCACATAAAACGGAAAATTATTTTGAAAAATTAGAGTTGGCACATGCAAATTTACTTGGAACGGCATGGAAATACCGCATATAGGTAGGTATGGTGGACTCATTTGGCACAACTTGGGTTTAAGGAGTTGGATTCACAAGCAGTATTCCCGCTTTGAAAGATCGTGGATGTCGCCTAGAGGGGGGGTGAATAGGCGCTTTAAAATAATTACGGTTTAGGCTTGAACAAATGCGGAATAAAACTAGCGTTTAATTTGTCAAGCACAAAACCTAAATCGACTAGGCTCACCTATGTGCACCAACAACTTATGCTAAGCAAGATAAACAACTAAGTGATAGCAAGATATATAACTAGAAACAATATGGCTATCACAAAGTAAAGTGCATAAGTAAAGGGCTCGGGTAAGAGATAACCGAGGCACGCGGAGACGACGATGTATCCCGAAGTTCACACCCTTGCGGATGCTAATCTCCGTTAGAGCGGTGTGGAGGCACAATGCTCCCCAACAATGCCACTAGGGCCACCGTATTCTCCTCACGCCCTCGCACAATGCAAGGTGCCGTGATTCCACTAAGGGACCCTTGAGGGCGGTCACCGAACCCGTACAAATGGCAACCCTTGAGGGCGGTCACCGAACCCGTACACTTTGGCAACCCTTGGGGGCGGTCACCGGTACCCGACAAATTGATCGAGGCGATCTCCACAACCTAATTGGAGACCCCGACGCTTGCCCGGAGCTTTACACCACAATGATTGAGCTCCGAGGCACCACCAAGCCGTCTAGGGCGCCAAGGCACCCAAGAGGAACAAGCTCTAGGGTGCTCAAACACCCAAGAGTAATAAGCTTCTCAACTTCTCACTTCCACGTATCCCCGTGGAGAACTCAAACCGATGCAACTAATGCAATGGCAAGAACACACGAAGTGGTCAAGTCCCTCACTCCCAAATCCCACCAAAGCAACAAAAGCTATGGAGGAATATGAGAGGAAGAACAAGGAGAACACCAAGAACTCCAAGGTCTAGATCCAAGGGGTTCCCCTCACTTAGAGGAGAAAGTGATTGGTGGAAATGTGGATCTAGATCTCCTCTCTCTTTTCCCTCAAGAAGGAGCAAGAATCATTGGAGGGATTGAGAGTTAGCAAGCTCAAGAAGATCAGCAATGGGGGGCAAAAACGAGCTCTAAGGGTAAGAAAACCGTTGGGGAAGAAGACCCCTTTTATAGCCCCCACCAAATCGAACCATTACCTGCGCTGGACGCACTCAAGTGGTACTACCGCTCCAAGGAGCGGTACTACCGCTTAGAGCGGTACTACCAGCCGAAGCCAGTGAGTACAGCAAGCACAGGAGTGCGGTAGTGCCGCACGAAGCGGTACTACCGCACCAACAGGCGGTACTACCACAAAGGTTCGCAGAACAGCTCAGAAAAGAGGTAGTGGAGCGGTACTGGAGCGGTACTACCGCCGCAAGCGGTACTACCGCCCAACAGCCGCTCAACTACCGCTAAGGAAAAACAGGGCACCAGAAGAATTTTAGCAAGCGGTACTGGAAGCGGTAGTATAAAGCGGAAGTACCGCATAAGCGGTACTACCGTGCTACTACCGCTCACCAAGAATGGGCAACAGAAGAAATTCCCACAAGCGGTACTCGCTGCGGTAGACCACAGCGGTACTACCGTGGTACCGAGCGGTACTACCGCTTGGGTGACAAGAAAACTGCCCAGAGACTAAAACTGCCATAACTTCTGCAAATGAGCTCCGAAATGAGCAAACTCAAGCATGTTGGATAGAAGACAACGAGTACTATCCAAACAGCGACTGGTTATAATAAGAAGTGGCACGGGAGATATGCCTAAGATATAGAGATGAGAAACCTCTATGAATGAAGACCCGGCATAAACTCCAACATCGAAAACATCATAGAAGATGCATATGAACTCCGTTTTCGATGAACTCGAGCTTGTCATGAAGATGACCAAAAGCTCAAAGACTCACAAAGAGAAACACCAAACACGAACCAAGAAAGATGATGCAAGGATGCAATGGTTTGAGCTCTCTACGAACGATACGATCAAGCTACTCACTTGAGAGCCCCCCTTGATAGTACGGCTATCGATCCTATAACCCGGTCTCCCAACTACCACCATGAGACCGGTAAAATAGAAAACCTATCAAGGGCAAACCTTTGCCTTGCGCATAGTCCACTTGTGCTAGATGATGACGATCTTGACCTCCTCAAGTTGGACCACCTTTCTTGATTGCGCCGGCTTGATGAAGACTAGTTGATTGCTCCCCCATACTCCACTATGGGTGAGCCACTCTTCGGCACATCTTCACAAGTACATTGTCACCACAATGGACAGCAAGCTTCAAGCAAGTGATCTCTTCGTGATGCTCCACTTGAACTTGCACACCGCAAACTTGATGACGATCACCACTTGATATCATCCTCCATGGGTTGAATGAGATCTTCCTCTTGACGCATACCTAACCCCACATAGAACTCTCGCATAGAACACGGGTTAGTACACAAAGCGTAATGGACAATGCTTATCATACCATGAGATCACTCGATCTCGCTTGGTACATCTTCTACGCTTTGTGTGTTGATCAACTTGAATCACTCTTCATATTTAGTCTTGATCAACCTTGAATCTTTTCAACTCTCTTCATTAAGATGATGTCTTGAAGGTAAACATGAATGTCCACACAATCTTCTTCTTCAAGACATGCTTGCAATAGGCTCATCTCTCACATGACCAATCTTTGGATAAATCCTTGAATAGCACCTTGGTCAACACATATTCTTCTTGAAACCAACTAATGGACTTCAAGAAATGCCTATGGACAAACCCTTCAATATAACTCATGGCAACCATTAGTCCATAGAGATTGTCATCAATTACCAAAACCAAACATGGGGGCACCACATGTTCTTTCAATCTCCCCCATTTTGGTAATTGATGACAATCACTTTCAAGAGAGTTTATATAAGGAATTAAGCATCACCATGCAAAGCAACAACTAATAATGCAAGAGCATGTGATGCAAATGCTTAGGAACAAAACCAAAGCAAGGAGAGATAACTCTCTAAACTTCTCCACAAACTCTCTAAACTTCTCCCCCATTGGCATCGATTGCCAAAATGGGCGAAAAGCTTAGAAGGCAAACAAAATATGCGTTCCTCCATAAAGTGTGTATTTCTCAAAATATGAGTGGAATACAATACACATATCCAAGGATGAATAGTTGGAGGAAGACAAACTATATTGAGGATCCAAAGATTGCAAAAGGAATGATATGACACAAAGACATACCAAGAGAGAAGCAAGCATAAGTAGGATATAATTCATTGCATTACTATTGACTTTATGTGCATGCATAGGGAATCACAAACCTTAACACCAATATTCTTACTAAATATCAATTACTCACTAACATGACTCACATATTATCATCTCCATATCGCAAAACTATTGCAAGGAATAAAACTTATCATATCCAATGATCTTTCACGAATTTTTTTATTATATCCCTCTTGAATATTCATCACTTTGGGACCAAATTCATATCTTGTGCAAATTACCATTACTATTATCAACTCTCAAAAAGAAATAAGTGAAGCATGAGAGTGCAAATATTTATTCAAAATTTAATCTTATCAACTCTCAAAATAATATAAGTGAATCATGAGAGTTCAAATATTTCTTCAAAATATAGCCACCGCCGTGCTCAAAAAGATTTAAGTGAAGCACTAGAGCAACTGCCTAGCTCAAAAAATTTAAGTGAAGCACATAGAGTATTCTAACAAATCATGATAAACGTGTGGCTCTCTCAAATAGGTGTGTCCAGCAAAGATGATTGTGACAAACTAAAAAGCAAACAAAACAAAGACTCATATAATACACGACGCTCCAAGTAAAACACATATCATGTGATGAATAAAAATATAGCTCCAAGTAAAATTACCGATAGTTGGTAGAAGAAAGAGGGGATGCCTTCCGGGGCATCCCCAAGCTTAGGCTCTTGCCACTCCTTATTCCTTCATCTATCGTGTTCTCACCCAAAACTTGAAACCTTCAATCACACAAAACTCAACAAAACCTTCGTGAGATCTGTTAGTATAACAAATAAATCCTTAACTCTAAGTACTGTAGTAAATTGATTCATATTTAATATTGGCATAATGCTACTTTACTCCAACTTCTCCATGACTCATACCCCCCGATACGATCCATAGATTCATCCAAATAAGCAAACTGTGCAACAAAAACAGAATCTGTCTAAAACAGAACAGTCTGTAAAGATCAATTTAAAAGCTATACTTATGTAACTCCAAAAATTCTGAAAAATGAGGAAAACGTGGGAAATTCATATACCAATACTTTGTAAAAATTTCAGAATTTTTCTGACACTGTAGTACAGAATTAAAATTCCAGCACTGGACGCAAAACTTTCTGTTTTCCAAACAGCATCAATTATACTATCTTCCAAATCATCCCAATGGCTTTACTTGGCACAAACACTAATTAAAACATAAAAACACAATCATAACAGTAGCATAATTGTGTAAACACAAAAAAAACAGAAAAATAAACTATTGGGTCGTCTCCCAACAAGCTCTTTCTTTGTAGCCATTAAGATAGGCTTGAAATTTCAATGATGCTCACATAGAAGATAATAATTGAAACACAAAGAGAGCATCATGAAGCATAAGAAAAACACATTTAAATCTAACATACTTCCTATGCACAGGCATTTTATAAGAGAACAAATTATCTAGACAAGAATAACCTAGCATATGCAAGGAAGGAGAAAGAAACAATAGCAATCTCAACATGAAGAGAGGTAATTTAGTAAAATGAAAATTTCTACAACCATATTTTCCTCTCTCAAAGTAATTACATGTAGGATCATATTCAAATTCAACAATATAGCTATCATATAAAATTTTCTCTTCATGATCCACATGCATAAAAGTCTTATAATCTTCCAAGATAGTGGGATTATCATCAACTAAAGTCATGACCTCTCCAAACCCACATTTATCAAAAATTTCATAAGATTGAACACTCTCCAAATATGTGGGATTCTTTTTACCTAAAGTTGACACTCTTCCAAACCCACTTTCAATATTATTGCAAACATTATTATCAATAGCACATTCATCATGAGGCTTAAATAAATTTTCAAGATCATAAGAAGCATTATCACCCTAATCATGATCATTGCAATAAGTAGTGGATATAACAATATCATCATCCCCAAGCTTGTAGTTTTGCATATTATTAGCACAATTGACATTAATAGAATTTATAATAACATCATTGCAATCATGCTTTTCATTGAAAGAGCTATCATGAATCACTTTATAAATTTCTTGTTTCAATACTTCATCACAATTTTCAGATTCATGATTTTCAATCAAAACTTCATAGAGATAATCAAGTGCACTCAACTCACTAGCAATTGGTTCATCATAATTGGATCTTTTGAAAAGATTAGCAAGTGGATGAGGATTGATGTCTACTACACAACTTGTTCTTGTAGACTCGTGTTGGGCCTCCAAGCGCAGAGGTTTGTAGGACAGTAGCAATTTTCCCTCAAGTGGATGACCTAAGGTTTATCAATCCGTGGGAGGCGTAGGTTGAAGATGGTATCTCTCAAACAACCCTGCAACCAAATACAAGAAATCTCTTGTGTCCCCAACACACCCAATACAATGGTAAATTGTATAGGTGCACTAGTTCGGCGAAGAGATGGTGATAAAAGTGTAGTATGGATAGTAGATATAGGTTTTTGTAATCTGAAAATATAAAAACAGCAAGGTAACGAAAAGTAAACGGGCATAAAAACGGTATTGCAATGCTTAGAAACAAGGCCTAGGGTTCATACTTTTACTAGTGCGATCTCCCAACATTGTTGACATAGTTGAATCATATGTAAATCCCTCACGTGCGACAAAGAGTTCACTCCAAAGTCACAAATAGCGGAGAACAAACGAAGAAATTGTTGTAGGGTACGAAACCACCTCAAAGTTATCCTTCCCGATCAATCTTATGAGCCATCCCCCTTAATTGTCACGAACAGCCCTAGAGTTCGTACTAGAATAACACCTTAAGATACACATCAACCAAAACCCTAATGTCACCTAGGCACTCCAATGTCACCACGAGTACCCACGGGTTTGATTATACGATATGCATCACACAATCTCAGATTCATCTATTCAAACCAACACAAAGAACTTCAAAGAGTGCCCCAAAGTTTCTACCGGAAAGTCAAGACGAAAACGTGTGCCAACCCTTATGCATAAATCCCCAAGGTCACGGAACCCGCAAGTTGATCACCAAAACATACATCAAGTGACTCAAGTTAATATCCCATTGTCACCATAGATATCCATATGCAAGACATACATCAAGTGTTCTCAAATCCTTAAAGACTCAATCCGATAAGAAAACTTCAAAGGGAAATCTCAATTCATCACAAGAAGATAGAGAGGGGAAAACTCCATATGATTCATCTATATCAACAAAGCTCGCGATACATCAAGATCGTGCCATCTCAAGAACACGAGAGAGAGAGATCAAACACATAGCTACTGGTACAAACCCTCAGCCCCGAGGGTGAACTACTCCCTCCTCGTCATGGAGACCGCCGGGATGATGAAGATGGCCTCCGGTGATGCCTTCCCCCCTCCGACAGGGTGCCGGAAAAGGGATGTAGATGAGATCGTGGAGGTACAGAGGCTTGCGGCAGCATAAAAACTCATCTAGGTTAACTTTCGGGGGTTTCTGGATATATAGGATTTTTCAGCGTTGGAATCACGTCAGACGGAGCCACATGGGCCCCACGAGGTACCAGGGCGCGCCTAGGGGGGGTGTCGCGCCCTGGTGCCTCGTGGGCACAGGGTGGCCCCCTCCAGTGGCTCTTGGTGCCAGTATTTTTTATATGTTCCATAAAAAATCTCCAAAAAGTTTCATCCAATTCCAAGAACTTTTATTTTTGCACAAAAAACAACACCATGGCAATTCTGCTGAAAACAGCGTCAGTCCGGGTTAGTTCCAATCAAATCATACCAAAACCATATAGAATTGTTATAAACATGGCATGAATACTTCATAAATTATAGATACGTTGGAGACGTATCAAGGATCCATATCAATAGATTTTTAGCAAGCGAAGATGCAAGCAAATAGAAGACACATGGCACACAAGCAAAGATAGCAAACGAACAAAAAGGCAAACGGAAAATATTTTTGTATTTTTGTAAAAACTTTTTAGAAGTGGGGGAGATGAAAACGAGAGGCAAAGGCAAATAAAATAAATGCAAGGAGATGAAAGTTTATGCGTAGGTACTTGATAGATGTTGATGATGTCTCAGCGGCAACGGCACCAGAAATTCTTCCTGCTACTTGTGAGCTGCATTGGGATTTCCCCGAAGAGGAGGGGATGATGCAGTACACTAGAGATAAGTATTTCCCTCAGTTATGAAACCAAGGTTATCACTCCAGTAGGAGAATCACGCAACAACTCGTTAGCAGTACCTGCACACAAAACAACAAATCCTCGCTCCCAACGCGAACAAGGGGTTGTCAATCCCTTGGCGGTTAATTGCAAGAATAAATTGTATGGTGATAGATAGATAGATTGAACAAAAATACAAAATAAAATAAGTAAAGTAAAATTGCAGCAAGGTATTTTTAGGACTTTCAATATATGATAAGGGTAGACCCGGGGGCCATAGTTTTCACTAAAGGCTTCTCTCTTGAAAATAGCATACGGTGGGTGAACAAATTACTGTTGGGCAATTGATAGAAAAGCAAATAATCATGATGATATCCAAGGCAATGATCATGTATATAGGCATCACGTCCGAGACAAGTAGACCGAAACGATTCTGCATCTACTACTATTACTCCACACATCGACCGCTATCCAGCATGCATCTAGAGTATTAAGTTCATAAAGAACGGAGTAACGCCTTAAGCAAGATGACATGATGTAGACAAAGTAAACTCACGCATGAATAAACCCCATCTTTTTTACCCTTAATAGCAACGATACATACGTGTCATGTCCCTTTCTGTCACTGGGATTGAGCACCGCAAGATCGAACCCATTACAAAGCACCTCTCCCATTGCAAGATAAATCAATCTAGTTGGCCAAGCCAAATCAATAGATCGGAGGGAAATACGAAGCTATAATAATCATGCATAAAAGAGTTCAGAGAAAACTCAAATAATATTCATGGATAATCTGATCATAAACTCACAATTCATCGGATCCCAACAAACACACCGCAAAAAGTGATTACATCGGATAGAACCCCAAGAACATCGAGGAGAACATTGTATTGAAGATCAAAAATAGAGAAGAAGCCATCTAGCTACTAACTATGGACCCGAAGGTCTGTGGTAAACTACTCACGCATCATCGGAAGGGCAACAAGGTTGATGTAGAGCCCCTCCGTGATCGATTCCCCCTCCAGCAAAGTGCCGGAAAAGGCCTCCAGATGGGATCTCTCGAGAACAGGAACTTGCGGCGGCGGAAAAAGTATTTCGTGGACTCCTCTGTTGGTTTCCCGATTTTAGAGAATTTATAGAGGTGGAATTAGGTCAAATGGAGCAGAGGTGGGCCCATGAGGCACCAGGGCGCGCCATTCCCCTCGGCACGCCCTGGTGGCTCGTGGCCACCTCCTCTGGCTTCTGGCCCTCTCCCGAAGCTTCTAGTGTCTCTTACGTCCAGAAAAAAATCTCCAAAAAGTTTCGTGGCATTTGGACGTCGTTTGGTACTGATATTCTGGAAAACCAAAAACAGGCAAAAAAACAACAACTGGCACTGGGCACTAAGTTAATAGGTTAGTCCCAAAAAATGATATATAATTGCTTGTAAACGTATATAAAAACATCCAAGATTGATACAATAATAGCATGGAACAATAAAAATTATAGATACGTTGGAGACGTATCACCCAGTCATCACAGTTGACCGGTCAACGTGGTCCACTGGGCCCCTGGGACCCACTGGCAGTGACCCAGGGTGGGCCCCAGGCTACGCCAGGTCAGCGGCGGTCGGCGTCTCGCCGCCGGCGACCAAAAACACGGCGGCGCGTACGGGACCTCGCCGGAAAACCGCTACGGGGCATCGTTGCGAGCGCGACCGGTTGCGTTCGAACGTGCGTTCGACGCCGCATCGAACGGTGGCGGTGGCAGAGGCTAGGGTGGCCGGAGTTGGCCGGAGCAACGGCGGCGGTGGCCTTCGGGTGAGGTCGGGATCGACGCTGCGGGGCACGGCGAGTAGTGTGCGCGCGTGCGTTGGGCTCCTGGGAGCTCCAGGAGCTCGGAGCAGTGCTCGGACGCGGGCTGCGGTGGCACTGGCCATGGCGGCGAGCTCAACAGCGGCGGTGGGTTCGGCCAGGACGGTGGGGTGAGCTACGGGCGCGAAAAGGAGGGGAGAGGAGAGGGGTTTGGTGCGGGTGCTCACCGCGGAGGCGCACGAAGGCCCGGCGAGTGAACGGGAGCGCTGAGGCGGCCGGAATCGACGGAGCTCGCCGGCGACCGAAGACGAAGAAGACGACGCGATCCGTCGAGGTGGTGGCTCCCGGGTCGCGTCCTTTGTCATAGAGGAAGTAGCAGACGGCGGCGGCCCTCCTGGACACGGCAGAAGGGCGCGGGGACGGCGGTGGCTACGCGGATGGCTCGGCCATGGCGACGGCGACGCTCGGTGAGGAAGAGAGCGAGCGAGAGAGCGCGTGGGAGGAGGAGATGAGGACGGGCGCGAGTCCCCGAGGCCAGCGCGGCGTTCTTATCCTCTCCCGCGACGCTGTAGCGGCACGGAGCGGCGGGCGGATGCGGTGGCCACGGCGCTCAGCGTCGGGCGCGCGCGCGGGGGCTGACACGGGGAGGAGGGAGAAGACGACGGCGCTGCTGGGCTGGGCCTGCACACTGTGCACTAAGGCCCAGTGCACAGTGGCCCTTTTCTTTTTCTTTATTTCTTTCTTTGTTTTTCTTTTTCAGAGAGCATTTTGCATTTAATTTAGCCATCAAATGACTTTTGTAAAAATTTGAAACTTGTCACATAAATACAATGCAATATTTGGTACTGTCACAAAATGTTTGAGAGGCCTTTGAATTTGTTTGGATTTTTCATAAATAAAACAGCATTTAAATATGCTGTTTTAGCACTGTTTTAAATGCTATAGTCCATTTTAGCAAGTAAGTGATGTTATTTTTCTTAACAAATATTTGTTATGGAATATTTGCTAAAACATGAACTATTTTTCAGACATGTTTGTGAAACTTTAAGTTTCACTTGCAATTTGAATTTGATTTCAGTGGTGGAATTTGAAATGAGATATGATTCCAATATGATCAAGCATTGCAAATCAAGGTGACTTAGCATAATCACGAGGATCACTGTAGCTCATTACATAGGGGTGTTACAATTCTCCTCCTCTAAAAGAAATTCTCGTCCCGAGAATTCAGGAGGTAGAAGGAAAGAGATCGGGATATTCTTCATGAAGACGATCCTCGCGTTCCCAAGTGGCTTCATCTTTAGTGTGATTCGACCACTACACTTTAAGGAACTTGGTTGCCTTCTGACGGGTGCGATGTTCAGCTTGATCCAGAATACGGATCGGATGCTCTTTATAAGACAGATCATCTTGCAATTCGAGCATCTCATGATCCACTACACGGTGCGGATCCTTGAAGCAACGTCGAAGTTGCGACACGTGGAAGACATCGTGGATGTGAGAGAACTGCGGCGGCAATTCCAATTTATATGCCACATATCCATGTCTGGCGAGAATGCAGAAGGGACCAATGTAGCGAGGAGCTAACTTGCCCTTGATCCCAAAACAATGAGTGCCCTTCATAGGAGTGACACGGAGATAGGCTTGCTCACCAGGTTGATAGATCCATCCCTAGTGTTTACGATCATTGTTGCTCTTCTGGCGGGACTGGGCCGCCTTGAGATTTTCCCAGACAATACGGACTTGCTCTTCGGCTTGTTGGATAATATCTGGACCAATGAGCGGCCGTTCCCCAGTTTCTGACCAATTCAGAGGGGTTCGGCACTTACGTCCATATAACACCTCGAAGGGAGCCATCTTCAAGCTAGCTTGATAGCTGTTGTTGTAAGAGAATTCAGCATACGGGAGAGATTCTTACCACTTCTTACCAAATGAGATAACACAAGCACGCAGCATACCTTCAAGCACTTGATTAACTCGTTCAACTTGGCCTTGGGACTGGGGGTGATAAGCTGAGCTCCAGTTTATATGAGTTCCCATAGCTTCTTGGAAACTTGCCCAGAACTTTGAGGTGAAGAGGCTGCCACGGTCTGAACTGATCTCCTTCGGAATACCGTGGAGTGTCACAATTCTTGAGATATATAAGTCTGCTAACTGACTAGCGGTGATCGTCTCCTTGACTGGCAGAAAGTGTGCAACTTTAGAGAATTGATCAACGACGACAAGAATAGCATCGTGACCCTTTTGCGACTTAGGAAGGCCAATGATAAGATCCATTTGAACCTTGTCCCATTTCCACACAGGGATAGGAAGCGGTTGCAAGAGTCCAGCAGGCTTTTGATGTTCTGCTTTGACGCGACGGCAAACGTCACATTCAGCAACATAGCGAGCGATATCTTGTTTCATATTGGACCACCAGTACCTTTGACAAAGGTCTTGATACATCTTGGTGCTACCCGGATGAATAGACAGTGATGTATCATGTGCCTCCTTCATAACCTTGTCTGTCATAAGCTCGAATCGGGGTACCACAAGGCGATCTCTGAAGTACAAGGTTCCATCTTCAGCAAGCGAGAAATCTCTGGCCTTTTCAAAGGCAAGATCCCTTTTCATCTAATCAACTTCATCATCTTTTGCTTGCGCGGACTTAATAGCTTTCTCGAGAGTTGGTTCCAAAACAAGGGTATTGAGAGAACCTTGTGGAACGATGTGGAGGTTCAACTTGCGAAGTTCTTCATGAAGAAGGGGTTGAGCTCGCTGAACAATGAGATTGTTGCAATAAGACTTGTGACTCAAAGCATCGGCCATTATATTAGCCTTACCAGGGGTATAAGTAATACCGCAGTCATAGTCTGTAATTGTCTCCATCCATCTCTGTTGACGGAGATTCAAGTCTGGCTGAGTAAACAAATATTTCAGACTTTGATGATCAGTGTAGATCTCGCAACGGTTACCAAGAAGGTAATGTCGCCACAACTTCAGTGCATATATAACTGCAGCAAGTTCAAGATCATGAACTGGGTAATTCTCTTCATGAGAACACAACTGTCGTGAGGCATAAGCAATCACTTTGTTCTCTTGCATTAGGACACAGCTTAATCCTTGACGAGATGCGTCGCAATAGATGACGAATTCCTTGCGAGAATCCGGAGGAGCAAGCACTGGTGCAGAAGTCAGCTTGTCCTTGAGAGTCTGGAAACTTTCCTGACATTTTTCTGTCCACTCAAACTTAACGCCCTTGTGAAGCAGATTAGTCAGAGGCTTGGCAATCATGGAAAAGTTCTCGACAAAACGGCGGCAATAGCTTGCGAGTCCGAGAAAACTTCTCACTTGCTTGACATTCTTCGGGGGAGTCCAGTTAAGAATAGCCTGAACTCGCTCTGGGTTGACAGCAATGCCATCCTTGGAAATTACATGACCAAGGTAGGTCACTTCAGATAACCAGAATTCACACTTGGAATATTTGGCATATAGTTGATGCTCTCGAAGCTTTTCCAGAACAAGACGAAGATGTTCAGCATGTTCTTTCTTATTCTTGGAATATACCAGGATATCATCCAGATAAACCACGACGAACTTGTCGAGGTAATCCATGAAGACATAATTCATCAACCGGGAGAAGGTTGCTGGAGCGTTGGTTAAGCCAAAGGACATGACGGTGTACTCGTATGAACCATAGCGAGTAACGAAAGTGGTCTTCGGGATATCCTCTTCGCGAACTCGAATCTGATGGTAACTCAACCGCAGATCGAGTTTAGAGAATACCGAGGATCTAGCAAGTTGATCATACAGATCATTGATCCGAGGGAGCGGATACTTATTCTGAATGGTTGCCTGGTTAATGGGTCGGTAATCTTGGACCAACTGATTCGTACCATCCTTCTTCTTGACAAAGAGAGAAGGTGCTCCCCAAGCAGAGGAACTTGGACGAATGAAACCTTTATGAAGTGGCTTGTCGATTTCCTCCTTAAGTTCAAGGAGTTCATGCGGCGGCATCTTGTAAGGATGCTTCGCAATAGGTGTAGTGCCTGGTTTTAAGTCGATGACAAACTCGACAGCTCTAACAGGGGGTACTCCTGGAAGTTCTTCTAGAAAGACATCTTGGAAATCGCGAACGACTGGAACGTTTTTGATTCCCTCAAGGGGTGAAGCGTTCAATGCATTCAAAGCATAAATCTGGGCTTCGGCATTTTGAACGAGATGAGCATGGTAGTTTACTATCTCATCTGAGGGGTACAGGAGATGAACAACTTTAGTGGCACAATCGATTGAGGCGGTATGAGCCTTCAACCAATCCATTCCTAGAATGAGGTCAATGTTGGAAGACTTCAAAATAATAGGAAAAGCATGGAACTCTAACCCTTCAATTTCAATGGTAACATTGGGGCTGGACATGGAGGTTTGACATTGGCCCGCAAGAGTGTTTACCATTAACGGATTGTGCAACTGCTCACATTTAGTGTCATGCATGTATGCAAAAGCTTCTGACATGAATGAATGTGATGCTCCTGAATCAAATAAAACAGAAGCCGGTACTGAATTAACGAGAAGAGTACCCATCACAGTAGCAGGTTGATCTTGAGCTTCATTCAGATCAGCATGGTATGCTTGACCACGACCATAAGAAGGCCTGGCATTGTTGTGGCGGGGCTGATTGTTACCACGGCCATTTCCACGGCCAGCTGACGGAAGCATAAGCTGATTCTGATCCTGAGTGCAGTCTCTGGCATGGTGACCTGGAAGGCCACACTTGAAGCAGAGCCCGTCATTGGGACGGGGAGCAGGAGCTCGAAGTAGTGGAGCTTGAGGTCTTGGCTGCCTCGGAGGTGGAGGAGGCAGATGAGGTGCAACATACAACGGCCTTGGAGCAGGTGCAGTTGGGCGGTACATGCTGTGAGGAATCCAGATACGGTGCTTCTACGAAGACGAGCCCGAAGATGAGCCCGCGTCACGGGTGCACTTGAGTGCGTCCTTATGATCCTTCAGTCAAGTCTCAACCTGAATGGCCTTATTCAGCAAGGTGGCGAAGTCAGCGAAGTCTTGTACAAGGAGCGCGAGCTTGATATCAGGGTGAAGTCCTTCGCGGAACTTTTCCTGTCTGCGAGCATCAGTAGCAATATCCTCTTCAGCATAGCGAGATAATTCAAGGAACTCCCGCTGATAGACCTCCACAGTCTTGCTGCCCTGAGTGAGGTTGCGAAATTCACGTTTCTTCTGGTCCATGACTCCTTGCGGAATGTAACGGGCACGAAAAGCAGTTTGGAACTCCACCCAAGTGATGATGGTTCCAACAGCTAGGGTACGCCTGTGACTGTCCCACCATTGAGCTGCGGGACCCTTCAGAAAGTAGGACGCAAAAGTGACATAGCTGGCAGGGGCAACATTAGCAGACTCCATCTCATAAGTGATGTCACGGAGCCAGTCATCAGCGTCAAGCGGCTGAACTGAGTTGCGGAAAATAGTTGGGTTGAGACGCACGAAGTCTTGCAAGGTTATTGGGGTTGGCTGTTGGTTCATGTTCGGACGTGGAAACTGGTCCATTATCCCTTGCATGAATTGATGATTCATTTCAAATTGTTGCATCATTGCAGCCATATAGTCGGGCGGTGGTGGATTGTTGGCACCATGGCCATGACCTGCGGGTCTAACCATCCTGCTAAAAGCAACAGGGGGTAGTTTAGCAACGAGTATTGCAGGTGTATGGAATCATTCATGAAGTAACACGCACAACAAAGGAAGTGCAATAGATACATCATCATAGTCAAACATGACATACAGATCCATACATAAAGTCGGTTACAAGCCAGCGGTACAAGTTCGAAAAGGAAAAGCTAGACACACTAGGCGGCACGCAGGCACGCGGTGGAGGGATACAACAACGGGACATAGCGATAGCTACATCAACGTCGGAGAAAACCACTAAAGCCAGGCAGCTGCAAGTGACGACGCAGGGTGCCCTCGACATAGGGATCCTGCACTCCGTGAACACTCTGGTGCAGAACCTGGTCCCGAACTAGAAGAAGAGGATCACGTGGAGGAGTATGACCTCCAACAACAGGCCAATCAAGACCTGGTGACATCTCTGTCCTGCGCGGGTAAAGGATGTACTGGGGGTGTATCCCTGCACTGACTGCTGGCAGCAACTGTGTCAGAGCGTCGTAAAGACGAGCACGAGTGGCGTACAACTCGACAGCAAGAGCTCGGGCAGTGCGATCCAAAGCCTCAGAGTACTGAACCAAAACCTGCGGGTCATAACGACGTCGCACGTAAGGGGTACAGACAGCAGTGTAGTATCCACTCTCATCCCCAGCGGGGGCATACGGGATATATCTGAAACCAGTCTCCTCCAAGCGGGTGTGCTCTCCACGGAGACGGGCAATAGCAGCATAGGCAGCATCATGGACTGCCATGTCAATAGTCACTCCAATACCATGAAAGGTATGCAACTCAGTGGTGGAGTTATCCTGCCGATCGAAGATACGAACCACAGCGTGGTACTGCTCCTGGTTGAACTCGCGGTAGTCCTCGTAAATAGTGTACTCGGGGTACCAGCGATATCCCAGCTTGGTCAAGAGGTCGACCAGAATGGCAGGGAATCCAGTCGCATCAACAGCCATAGTCTGGCGTACGAGCTGTCTTGCGGGACGCATCTGAAACAACGGAGTGCAAGATGTCAAATGACAGTGTGAGAAGCATAAGATAGCATTGAAAGGAATGTTTGCAGATAATCCAGCTCTCCGGGTTGATGTGATCACGAGAACCTAATGTTGGAGTTAGTAAAATCTTTAACCCAAATAGAAGAGAGATCAGAGTCCCAGAGTAAGGAAGAGGAATAAAATATCCTAACCCATCCGTTGGCGACGTGGGCCCGTAAGCCACACAGCCATGTTAGTAAAACAATTTTGCAAAGACTAGACTCAACTTCAGCCAAGGAATTGGAAAGGGGCTTCCTACAGGCAGTCGGCTCTGATACCAACTTGTGACGCCCCCGTCTCAATCGTGCACTAATCATACACGCAAATGCGCACGATCAAGCCCAGAGACTCACGGGAAGATATCACAACACAACTCTAGACACAAAAATAAGATAATACAAGCTTTATATTACAAGCCAGGGGCCTCGAGGGCTCAAATACATAAGCTCGAGTACAAGCGTTAGCGGAAGCAACATTATCTGAGTACAGACATAAGGGTTAAACAAGTTTGCCTTAAGAAGGCTGAGCAAAACAACGACACTGGATCGAAAAGGCGCAGGCCTCCTGCCTGGGAGCCTCCTATCTACTCCTGCGTCGGTCTCCACGTAGTAGTAGGCTCCGTCGGGGTAGTAGTAGTCGTCGACGGGGTCAGCTGGCTCCGGGGCTCCGTCATCTGATCGCAGCAATCGGGTATGGGGAAAAAGAGGTAGCAAAGCAACCGTAAGTACTCATACAAAGTACTCGCAAGACTTACATCAGAACTATGCTAAGTATGCATCGGTATCAAAGGGAAGGGGCTATATTTGTGGACTATATTGCAGAAATGCCAGAATAGAGGGAAGGTCTAGCCTATCGAAGACTAGCATCTTGCAGCGTCTTGTAGCATTAGAAGAGTGCAGATTAGCATATAAAAGTAATAGGTAATAGTAGCAATGCCCAGAGATCCTTCCTCGACTCCCTGCGAGAAAGCGATCCCGGAGCTAACATATTATTTAATTAACACAGGTATCCAGTTCAAATTGTAGTAGATCGGGATACTCTCCAAGCATCCTGTTACCGTGGACACGGCTATTCGAATAGATATACTTCCCTGCAGGGGTGTACCAACTTACCCAACATGCTCGATTAACTCTGGCCGGACACACTTTTATCGGGTCATGCCCGGCCTCGGCTGATCGACACGCCGTAGTCCTACCTAGGCTCAACAGAGAGGCCAGCATGCCGGTCTACATCCTAAGCGCTCAGGGGTCTTGGGCCCATCGCCCTTTGCACTCCTGCGCGTTGCGTACGCAGCCGGGAGCAGACCCAGCCCCTTAATACAAGCGCAGGCGGTTCCCGTCCAACCCGGTGCGCGCCGCTCAACTGCTGACGTCTGGAGAGCTTCGGCTGATACATACGACGCCGAGTGTCCATACTATTCCCGCGTGGTGGTTAGTGCGAAAAGGCCAGAGGCCTACTCAGACCACATATCCTAACCCTTAGTGTATTGGGAGCTCGCGGAGACGAGCAGTGATTCACGATCAGTGATCCCGTCGCCCCGTCTCGTGGACTTACGGCAAGGGCTAGGTCCATCCCTCTCCTGGGGCGGTCTGCCTGCCCGACCGTGCCACATAATTATCTCGCGGGTACCCTCACGGTCAACCCGACTTCACATCTCTCGCGGGTACCCCTCGGGGTCGACCCGCCTTCAACAAGGGACTAAGGTATAAACATGGTAACCGTGTGTCCATAACATCAAGGGGGAAATCCGAGGAATCACCCTCGATGGATTCCCACTCGATGTATCCATCAAGGTGAACATGGAGGAATCACCCTCGATGGGTTCACACTTGAGGGGTTGCACGACATAGGCATCATCGGAGGTGGTGAAAGAGGAATCACCCTCGATAACCCACAACCGACTAGCTTCGCTACAGAGATATCATCAGGAGTGAGGTAGGAGGTATCACCCTCGGCACTCGATAGTAGCTCTGCAGAGTCGTACAACTAAGGGGGTGTGCGGTGCTGTGTTGGTCTCTGCACATCGATCGTGTTGATCGAAACATCCGGAAGCAAAGCATGGCAACACGGACAAGGGTGCGGGGTCACTGATGGATCACTAACCATTCTATACTAAGGATTTAGGACAACAGGTAAAGTATCAACAGCAGGTTACAAAATCAGGCTATGCATCAGAATAGGAGCAATCAAATATCGTAGCAATTTCTAATGCAAGCATGGGAGAGACGGAATGGGCGATATAGGAATGATCAAGGGGGGTTTGCTTGCCTGGAAGCTCTACGGTGAAAGAGGGGTCGTCAGTGGTGTAGCAGTCCTCAGGGGTCTCGTCAGGCTCGGGGGCTACCGGAGAGAAGAGGGGGAGGAAACAGATAAATACACAGCAAACAGATGCAACACAAAGCATGACATGGCAATATGATGTGCTAGGGGTGACCTATCGCAGTGCTAAGTGTTATAGACGGAGCGGGAAAATATCTGGGAATATTTTCCCGGCTTTAGGCAATTATCAGTACATGGATCAGGAGGGGAAGGTTTCCAGGTTCACCTACTTAGGAGTGATGGTCAAGCATTTTGATCACATATTCGGATTCGTCTTATTTTTCTGATCATTTTTCATATATAAATTATTTTCATCCGAGTTACGGTTTATTTTTTTATGATTTTTCAAAGTTTTAATCATTTTCTGGAATTTCTGGAATTAATTTAATTTGAAAATCATTTAAATATTAATTGCTATGGGTACACAGAAGTGTACCCAAAAATGTGCAACAGAGGCTGACATGTGGGCCCAGTTGACCGAGTCAACTGTCCAGTCAGCAGAGACTGACTGGTGGGCCCCCTGCTGACTCAGCAGGGCCTTATCCAAATGAACAGTGGCAGAGCCCCACATGTCATACACAGTGGCTAATAAGAGTATTAGATTAATTAATTAATTGGGTTAATTTGAGGGTGGGGCCCCACTGTCAGTGACTAATTAGTTAATAGATTAATTTTATTTAGAAAATCAGTTAATTAGCATGTGGGTCCCGCCTGTCAGTGACTGGGGCTGCCCAGTCATCACAGTTGACCGGCCAACGCGGTCAACTGGGCCCCTGGGACCCACTGGCAGTGACCCAGGGTGGGCCCCAGGCGACGCCAGGTCAGCGGCGGCCGGCGTCTCGCCGCCGGCGACCAAAAACGCGGCGGCGCGTACGGGACCTCGCCGGAAAACCGCTACGGGGCACCGTTGCGAGCACGACCGGTTGCGTTCGAACGTGCGTTCGACGCCGCGTCGAACGGTGGCGGTGGCAGAGGCTAGGGTGGCCGGAGTTGGCCGGAGCAACGACGGCAGGCGGCGGTGGCATTCGGGTGAGGTCAGGATCGACGCTGCGGGGCACGACGAGTAGCGTGCGCGCGCGCGTTGGGCTCCTGGGAGCTCCAGGAGCCCGGTGCAGTGCTCGGACGCGGGCTGCGGCAGCAGTGGCCACGGTGGCGCGCTCAACGGCGGCGGTGGGTTCGGCCATGACGGCGGGGCGAGCTACGGGCGCGGAAAGGAGGGGAGAGGAGAGGGGTTTGGTACGGGTGCTCACCGCGGAGGCGCACAAAGGCCCGGCGAGTGAACGGGAGCGCTCAGGCGGCCGGAATCGACGGAGCTCGCCGGCGACCGAAGACGAAGAAGACGACGCGATCCGGCGAGGTGGTGGCTCCCGGGTCGCGTCCTTTATCGTAGAGGAAGTAGCAGACGGCGGCGGCCCTCCTAGACACGGCAGAAGGGCGCGGGGACGGCGGTGGCTACGCGGATGGCTCGGCCATGGCGACGGCGATGCTCGGTGAGGAAGAGAGCGAGCGAGAGAGCGCGTGGGAGGAGGAGATGAGGACGGGCGCGAGTCCTCGAGGCCAGCGCGGCGTTCTTATCCTCTCCCGCGGCGCTGTAGCGGCGCGGAGCGGCGGGCGGGTGCGGTGGCGACGGCGCTCAGCGTCGGGCGCGCACACGGGGGCTGACACGGGGAGGAGGGAGAAGACGACGGCGCTGCTGGGCTGGGCCTGCACACTGTGCACTAAGGCCCAGTGCACAGTGGCCCTTTTCTTTTTCTTTATTTCTTTCTCTGTTTTTCCTTTTCAGAGACCATTTTGCATTTAATTTAGCCATCAAATGACTTTTGTAAAAATGTGAAACTTGTCACATAAATACAATGCAATATTTGGTACTGTCACAAAAAGTTTGAGAGGCCTTTGAATTTGTTTGGATTTTTCATAAATGAAACAACATTTAAATATGCTGTTTTAGCACTGTTTTAAATGCTATAGTCCATTTTAGCAAGTAAGTGATGTTATTTTTCTTAACAAATATTTGTTATGGAATATTTGCTAAAACATGAACTATTTTTCAGACATGTTTGTGAAACTTTAAGTTTCACTTGCAATTTGAATTTGATTTTAGTGGTGGAATTTGAAATGAGATATGATTCCAATATGATCAAGCATTGCAAATCAAGGTGACTTAGCATAATCATGAGGATCACTGTAGCTCATTACATAGGGGTGTTACAGTCGACGAGCATGCTATCATTTTCATGGACCCGAGCAGGATGAATGCCATGGCAAGGAAGTATTGGGAGCTCACTCATGTGGAGATCTTGTCCCAAAAGGAGGTTGGCCGACGTGGTGGTGGTGGTGATGGTGGTGGCCGTGGGGGAGATGGTGGTGGCTGTGGAGGAGATGGTGGTTGCCATCGGGGTGATGGTGGTCGCTGTGGAGGAGATGGTGGTGGCCGTCGGGGTGATGGTGGTTTCTTTGGTGGTTCTGATGAGCACGAAAGTGCTTGAGTTCGTGTATGCATTTGGTAGGGCTTGGTCCACAACACAAGATATGCCAGGTTGTGGTTTTTTGGATTAAACTTGATCGATGTGGTGGCTTTTGCATAAATTATATGCATGTTTTGGTTTCGAATTGTTCGATTGGATTAGCTATATGTATGTTATGGTTGTTTTTTTTACGTATGTTGAATCTGAATCATTCAAATGATTGCTGAAATACCATCAATTGCATGAAATGTATGTGCCGAAGGGATAGAAGAATTAGTCAAAAAAATTAGGGAGTTAAATATGGGGATCTAGTTAGGTTTGGCCACTATTTAACTCCTCAAAGTTTAGGGAGTTAAGTTGGAGGATGCTTTAAGGAGTTAACGTATAGGGGATTGGCGAGAGATGCTGTAAGGATTGGCTTCGCTTGAAAGTCTTGATACTCCCTCCGTCCCAAAAACATTGTCTTAGACTTATCTAGATACAGATGTATTTAACACTAAAATGTCTCTAGATACATTCGTATCTTGACAAATCTAAGACAAGCTTTTTGGGACGGAAGGAGTACATCTCTTTGGGTGGCAAAGCCTTCCATCGAGCAACGTTGGCTCGACATGTCAATCAATAATAAACCAAAATGAAGTGACATAGCTTCTATCACCAATCTTATTTGTTGGGTCATTTCAAATGAGAGAAATGTCCATATGTTCAATAGCAAGCCTGCGCCGCATACCCCTCTACTCCACATCATCAAGAATTTTTTGAACTCTTGTGAAACTGTGATTATTTCCAAGAAATAGCCATCTTACAAGTCATGGCATTCTTAATGCCAAGGTTTTAGTATTTAAATACCTACTCTCCACCTCTTAATTTTCTTATCGAGAAATGTTTCCTTTGCTGACACTTCCCAGTTTAATTTTGTTGCTCTTTACGTGATATTCATACTGTTAGAAGGGAATAGAGAGGAAGATTGGCGGAATATGATTGATGTATTATTGAGCCTCGAGGGCAAGTATATATTGAGTACAAGACTTGGAGGGCAAGACGCCTCTCCTAGAGATAAGGTAGGCCTCGAGGGCGAGTATATATTGAGTACAAGACTTGGAGGGCAAGACACCTCTCTTAGAGATAAGGTAAGAGATGGATTACAAATCCTAGACTACCAAATACATGTAACCCAAATATATCTCTAACACATACATTACGATGGTATTTTGTTCCTTGAGTGCGATTTTCAAATTACTTTGCATTCAAGCATAGCCCAATAGCCCCCGCAAAAAAAAGCATAGCCTAAGAGGTTTTTACGTCACCCTTTCGTAGTATCGACTTAAATAATAACAGTATTAGGTCGATAAGATCATGCATTTCATTCATTATCTTGACGACTTCGGCGCAAACAGGGTTGAACATCACATGGTTACACCCGCTTGAGTGGCAAAGAATATACCGTGTCTAATAGTCCATGGGCTTAACCTTTGTGCAATTTTGGTGCTTGTTTGTCATGTCGATGTAATTGACCTTGGTTTTCCAGCTATAACTCCCAATGCCATGGTCATGCTATCAAGGTTTAAAATGCATTGACGTTCACCTTCACCATGTCGCCAGGTGGAAGATCCCATTCATCTCGTTTGATCTAGAACGGTGTTGGGTGCCTTCTCATAGTTCGTAACAGGCCGATCTGGACGGGTTTCAAACATTTCAACATCGCCATGTTGGCGTCTTTCCCACTGAATGAAGTACAAATCAAGGCTACCTGAAGTTTCTTAGACAGCCCCTGCAACCATCATGATTATGACTCTCTCTATCTCTCTATGACCCTCTTCTGGCTCTTTTTTTTTTTTTTTTAGAATTCTAGCTCTTTTTTTTTTTAGAATTCTAGCTCTGCTTTTTTTTTATGTGGACCATGGAAGACCGGTTACCTGAATCAGGCCGGGAAATGGTCCACGAAGGCCCAACCAAAGCCATCTCCCACCCGACCTGTTGCGCCGGCCGCCGGGAGGAGAGACACGCCGCCGTCTCGCCTCTTTCCCCTCGCAAAGCACAGCCCAGCGATCGAGAGTCGGAGGTGGAGGAGGAAGATGTCGAAGTCGTGCAAGGGACTAGCCATGGAGCTCGTCAAGTGCCTCAGCGAGACCGACTGCGTCAAGGTCAGCCGCGCCCCTCCCCCTCGCTCGCCCCCTTTCTCCCCCCGCGCCTCCCCGTGCCGCCGCCGTCGCCGCCGCCGTCCCCTTTCGATTCGGTTTGGCGTGGTTCGGTGTATGAATACCAAGGGAATCAGGAAACGATCTCGGACGCTGCGCCGTCTTTGTGGTCTTGGATGCTCTGTGCGAGATGGCGCACTGCTCAACCCATTTGCTCTTCGCTGATGCAGGTTCAGAAGAGGCCGTACAAGGAGTGCGCCGGGGAGAAGGCTCCCAACATTACCAGCGAGTGCGTCGGCCTGCGGGAGACCTACTTCAACTGCAAAAGGGGCCAGGCATGTGTTCAATCACTCGCTGTGAATCGGCTACGCCAGTTGTGATCCATGTTTCGTTGCGCATCAGCTATACTTATTTTTCCCTTTGATGGTTTTGCTTGCAATTGTTGTTCTGCTGCGCTGTTAGATATTACTAATATGTGTGCACGTGAGTAGTTTGCTGATCTATAGGCGATGAACTGGTCTGCAATTTATTGCGAATCCGGCGTCCAGCATTCGTTAGGTACTTGAGATGGTACTTGGTCCACTCCCTTGTGGCCTCAACTTTGTTAATTGATGTATTCTTATGAACTGGCTTCTGGTGGTACAGTTCATATAGCTGGCCGATGACCCCCAATTCAACATGTTTGGGGCCTGCCACAATGCCTGTATTAATGCTCTCGCAACCAACGTCCAGGGGTGCGCTACTGCCATTTACTTAGTTCAAATGCTACAGATCGATACAACAATGCCTGAGGCAAATATCTGTGGCGCATGATAGGTTAGGTTTTATTTGTGCCTGTTCTGTATGTCCAAGATTTCAGAGTGAAAGTGAATTTTACACGTCGATAGGTATGCTTCGTTGATTTTTCTTTAAATCAAGACATGAGATTGTTTAACCAGATATACAGGGTCGAGCAAGCTAATAATACCTACAAAGTTAAATCACTAGAAGCTCCTTACTTTGAACTGTAATATACAAACATTTAGGTAATGGGCCCTTTTCATGTTTGACGTATTAGTTTTACTCCCTCCGTTCCTAAATATAAGACCTTTTAGGATTCCACTATAGTTCATAATGGAATCTCTAAAAGGTCTTATATTTAGGAACGGAGGGAGTAGTATCTATGCATCATACAGCTTATAAGAGACTATATTTTAGGTCGACAAACAGGTTGTTCACAAAATATAGTGGCAATGTGACGAAAAACTACAACTATAAACAGCAAGCAAAATGTTTTTTTCTTTTCACCTTGCTTGTACAGTCAGAAAAGTAGATGGACTCACAGTCAGAATTAGAATCTCTCTGTAACTGCTCTATACACCACATATCTTCTCAATATCCTTTAAATACCTGTTATTGTAGATTAAAGGGCCAGATTTAGAAATGCCTGTAGCACTTGGCCCTTTTCTTGTTTGATGTATTCTTTTTTAGTATCTATGCATCATACTCCCTCCTTTCATGGGAACGGAGGGAGTACAACTTATAAGAGACCAGTATTTCGTTGTGGTAGAACAGGCTGTGCACAAAAGACGTGTGACAATATGAGGAAAAAACTACGATTGTACGGACAGTCAAAGGCAAAAAATCTTTTTTTCCCTTTCACCCTGCTTGTACAATAAGAAGAGTAGATCTGTCACTGGTGGTCAGAATCGGAATCTCTCTGTAACTACTCCCATACGCTACATATCTTGAAATATCCATTATTGTAGATCAAAGGAGCAGATTTAGCTACAAAGGGCTGTAGTATGATAACTTGAGTACGTGTGGATTAATAGATGGTACATACCATGTATATGTTTTCCTTAATTCATAGTAGTTGCTAACTTTCAAATTCCATTGCTATATACCGCTTCAAATCTTTCACCATCTGATTCATATGCAGCTTCTGTGTGAATTGTGGATAATAGTAACACCTCTCCTTAACAGCTCATTTAATTTCTTCATATACAGATATAAGCATATATTTATTTTCCCAACATTTATGGTAACCCATTGTCCTTTGGTGTACAAGCTATGAATGTGACATACAAACTACTTTAAGAATATTTTGCGGGTTTGGCCCATTACTATTGCATTAGATATTAATACTTGTCGCTCTATCCCTCCTTTTTAGGCGGCTATCAATTCTATTGTTCCATATGCTTAACTTCCTTTGGTGGCATCTTGATTGCTATAAATTTCGTCACTGTTCTGCTTAGGCCTTTTATACTCCTTTTTTGTTACTCAAGTTTGCAATTGGAAAATTGCTAATTTTGTTAATCGCTGCAACAGGTTGACATGCGAGCCCGGATACGTGGGAACAAGGGGTATTAATGGTGTGCATGTGAACTCCCTTATCCAGCTGAGACTTGCAGCCGAATTGTCACTACAAGACATTTTGTGTTCTATATATACTCTGGATCTCCACAGGATCATAATGTAGTTGGTATGTATTTTTCTTTGCCATAGGAGAGAGGAACCAGCTCAGCACACGAGTAGTTTCGGTCGATGAGAGGGTGCATCTCTATATTCCTGCCTAACCATTGTCTTCTGGAGAGAAAAAGAAATGTTTGATCAAAATGTAGTTTGTCTGCAATTTTCTGTTATGGAGCAGAGCTGTATGACCTTTTTTGTTCTAAAACTACTCTGAAAGAAGATTGGGGTGAAACGTTGAACAGCTAAGCTGCTTTTCTTAATTGGGAAGCAAGTTGGCTAGCTTGAAATAACCTGCTTTGGAAGGAGGTTGATGTATGGCTCGCTGCATTGTACAGTATCCCCAGCCTACTGATGCCAGCCTTTAGCAGTGTCGTTTTGCGCAGTTATTGCGTGGCCTCTTTGATTCAAAGGATTCTTATAAGAATTTTAAAGGATTGATGAAATCCTTAGATTTTTTTCGTTGATTCGTAGGATTGAATCTGATAGGAATGTTCTCCAGGGATTCGTTTGTATTACATACCATATGAATGTTAACATCCTCTCGAACCTCTTGCAAAGAATCCTTTGTTCTTTTTCTATGATGCAAGCAAACAATTCAGGTGAAAGTGACATTGCAACCATGTGTTTTTAATTATCTCCGCCTTTTTGAAATCCTACTAATCAAAGAAACCATGGTGTGTACATTAATTTACTGGCTAGTACTCCCTCTGTAAACTAATATAAGATCGTTTAGATCAATCTAAACGATCTTATATTAGTTTACAGAGGTAGTAAGTTTTAGCATCGCTGTCTACTTTCGACGAGGGTAGTCGCTTTTGCTAGAGTCATTGTCAGTTTCACGTGTCCGGGTATGTTTTGGCTAGCAGTTTATGCCGACTAGTCGAAGTCACGACGATTATATGGTATTTCTCTGTCCTTTATAGAAAGTTTTTACTCCGTTTGCTGTAAAAAAAAAATGCTGTCAAAAAAAAAGTTTTTACTCCGTTTCTTTTCGGAATCGATAAGTGCCGAACGTGCCCGGTTTTAGAAATCCCCCCCGAACGCTGCAACTGCCCTACGATGTCTTAGCACGAATCACGGAACAAATCCAGTGCCACGTCATTTTTCGGAGTTGTTCGGTGCGTCGCGCGACCGAGCCGAACGCGTATGTCTCGTCCTTATCCTCTTCTCTCCCTACCGCACCCTCACTCTCTCCGGTTCTCATCCCACCGCCGCCCAACTCCCATTTTCCCGCCGCCCCACAGCTCGCGCCGTGCGGAACCCACCGTCCCCGGCAACACGCGGCCCCGCGGCCTCCCGGCGAAGCGCCCGCGCGGCCTCCAGGTGAAGCGCCCGCGCGGCCTCCCGGCGACGGGACGCGCCCTGCGCGGCCCCTGGCCCACGCGGCCTCCCGGCGACATGACGCACCCTGTGCGGCCCGTGGCGACGCACCCGCGCGGCCCCCGGCGACGTGACTCCTCCACTCCGTCATCACGGCCGCCTCTATCTGCGCGTGAAGGGGCGGAGGACAAGCTCTACGTGCTCGCCCGAGCTAGCCCGTCAGTGTCTCTGGTCCTCCTCCGCTGTTCACCGGCGCGGCGATGGCGGCCGCGCCTTCTCCAGGGTCGCGAGGGCGACGGCGACGGCGACGGAGAGATCCTATCAAGCTCTGTCCAGGGCCGCGTCTCCTCCAGGACCGCATCTCCTCCTCCTTTGAAACCAGGGACTCCATGGACGCCAAGTCGACGAGCGGCGGGGACGGCGAGATCCAGTCGAGCTCGTCAGAGGCGAGGTCATCCGCCCGCCCGCCATGTCTCGCATTTGCAAGGTCGATCCATCCGCGTCCTTTTTCCTCCCCAAAGTTGTTGATGCTCTGAATATATCATGGCATTTTCCCCAAGCTTAGATGGTTTTCCCAGCTAGCTCTCACTATAAACATGGCATATTTTGGGACAATTCTGTGTAGAAACATGGCAATATAGTCTTCGTTTTTGCCATCCTAATTTTGCATTTCTGTAAATTGCCATGCCAATATAGTGGGCTCTTTCCACACATTTCTTTTGGGTCATGCTATACAGTGATGATTGTTGTTGCTGTGATGGCATTTTTCATCAAAGTTCACAATCTCCAAAATTGCCATGGCAATTACCTCGGTTTTTTGCCATGATCCGTAAACTATATCTATCATGCTCCATGAAAGTAAATTGCCATGGTCAAAAGATTTTTGTATAAGGGGGATTTTATATTATTTTTTATTTTTTCTAGCATGGCAAAACTTTTTTTATGTACATGGCAAACTTAATTTATTGACCATGGCAATTTTATTTCAAATACCATGGCAAATTTTGCTTTTTTCGTATCATGGCAAATTTAACTTCTTTTATTTTTCCATGGCGACTTTACCATGTTTTTTTAATTCTTTCACTCACATGGCAATTTTACTAAAGGGGGATTTTCATATTATTTTTTATTAATATCATGACAAACTTTTTTTTATGGACATGGCAAACTTAATTTATTGACCATGGCAACTTAGAATTATTTTTCTCTCTACATTTTTTCCATGGCAACTTTTTGATAACAAATTAGAATTTATTTGTCTCTATCTACAATTTGACATGGCAACTTTTTTAAAAACAACTTAAGTGCAATAAAAATGTCATGATATGGGACCATGGCAAAAAAAAACTTCTTCTTTTTTAGGCCCAAGGCAATTTAAGTGCATGGATCATGGCAAGTGTAGTCTACAGGTCATGGCTATTTTACTTTCTGGGCCATGGAATTTTTATTTTTTTGCAACATGGCAACATTTCTTTAAATATGGGACCATGGCAAATTTAGTATATATATTATGGAAAATATAGTTAATGGAGCATGGCAAATTTATTATATGGGCCACAGCAAATTTAGTTTTTTTGACCATGGCAAAAAAAATTCAACATGGCAACATTTCCTTTAAATATTGGAGCATGGCAATTTTAGTTAATGGGCATGGCAAATTTAGTATATGGACCATGGCAAAAAAAAATTTGCAACATGGCAACATTTCTTTAAATATTGGACCATGGCAAATTTAGTCTATATATCATGGCAAATTTAGTCTACGGAACATGGCAAATTTATTATATGTGCCATGGCAAATATAGTTTCTGGATCATGGGCAAATTATTGAAAAGATGACAATTTTATTTTCTACCGCGGCAATTTACACATATTTGGACCATGGCAAAACTTCTTTTTCTATGGGACCATGGCAAATTCAGTATATATATCATGTCAAATTTTAGTTAATGGAGCGTGGCATAATTTTTGCCATTTATGTATTTTTTGTTTTTCTTTTGCTACAGTATAACCTTGTCCTGTGGGTATTTTTACTTCTTCTGTAGTTTATCAAGGCAATTTTTACTGTTGGTATTTGTTGTTTACCTTTTTTTTGCATGTTTACCAGGAAGGCCCAGCTAGGAAGACACAGGCCTACCGAGCCCAGCTGGCTGGCCGTTCGGACGGAATGCGCGGTAGCGCGAACGACCACGAGCAGTTCGGGCGCAGCTGGTTGGGGCCCGAACGAATCGTTCGGGATGACACCTCCCCATATCGAACGTCAGTTCGTTATCGGGGTCCTTTCTTTTTGCAGCATTTCGTACTCTTTTTTTTTTGTGGTCGAGGAAGCCCCTTCTTACCTGAAAGCCAGATTCGTGAGTCCTAAGATAGGAGGTTCCTTTTCCATTCGCCATCACATCGATGGGATCACCCTAACGGGAGTAGCGCACTCTCATTTATCCTCTTCCCGATCGCCGTGATGGAAGCCTGTGCCCCCTGCCCTGGGAGAAGAGAAAAGAAAGGAGCTGGCCAGTACTACTCGGGATCGAGGCTAATGAGCCAGCTATGATTAGACCGGATCGGACGTCGATCCCGACGATGCTGATCGAGTCCACTGACCTTTTGCGCCGATGCGTGGCGTCCCAATGCCGCAAAGTGGATTCTGACGTTTCAGGCGCAAGCCACCGGCAGATCTCCCTTGTGTCCGTCACAAGAGATTGAATAGCCTAGGCATCTCTTAATCTTCCACTGGATCCTAATATATTTTTACCGTAAAAATCGGAAATTCACTTTGGATCCTAGGAGCATATGCTCCTGCCATTGGAAAAACATTTCGAAATGTCAAAAAATTCCGAACAAAAATTTGACATGTACAACTCGATATTCTATGTGCGCACGTCAAGTTTTGTGGAAAACCGGCATTTTCTGCGGCTTGTGCAAAAAAGACAAAGAAATGCCTCGTGAAAAGCTCTTTTTACCACTGAATTTTGTCTTTTTCACACGCGACACAAAAATTGTCAAATTTTCACGAAACGACTTTGTGAGTGCGTAGAATGTCGAGATGTACGCGCGAAACATTTTGTCGGAATTTTATGACATTTCAAAATACGTTTGAAATACATTTTAAAAAACAGGAGCATATGCTCCTAGGAGCCAAAACACCCCTCTCCGTAAAAATGTAGTACTAACTACTTTTATGAGTTGGTGCTAGTCAAATATTTCTGAGCTTATATAACTATACATAGGATAGGATCCTTTGATTCAATGGATTTTCAGGATTAGAATCCCTAAGAATTTTTTTATTTCTAGGATTGAATCTTATAGTAATTTTCCCTAGATATTCCTCTGTGCTACATTTCATAGGAATTTTAGCATCCACTCAAACATCTTGGAAAGAATCCTTTGTTTTTTCAATCAAACAAACCAAAATCCTATGGGATTCAAATGCGCGTGACATTGCAATGCTACGTTTTTCCTATTCCCGCGCTTTTACGATGTAGTCCTTGAGATTATTATATAGAGTACATGAGAGAGAGGGATAGGCTTGGAGTACAAGGCAAAATTGTTTAAACCTATTTTACCTCTAATACATATTTATCTCTAATTCTCAAATAATATCTCTAACAATCCATACATGCAGTGGACAATTCATGGCATCTATGTTCCTTTATCATTTCAGTCCAGTTTAGGAAACGGGGCAGCAACGTGTCTTTGTCGCCACACTATCACATTATAGTTCCTTGTTGCACACCTTCTCCATGCAGCTAGGGAGATTTACGCCGTAACATTTTGCAGGTAAGGGGAGAGCAACTGCTTGTATCTGCACATTCAAAAAAAAAAACTTTGTCAAGCCAATTTTGTAGAAGGTAATTCGCCGTCTTATGTTTTCGCATATCAGATATACATAATTTTTATGGGGAGTTCACCGCCAGAAAATGCAGATGAAGTTGTCTTCACAAGTAGTGAGAAATGGATGGTTGCAACATAACCTCATTGTCTATTACGCACGAGTAGAGGATGGTGGCCATGACTATGACTATGAGAGCCATCAAAACCAGAGCGCCTGCTAGTACTCCCTCCGTCCCATAATATAAGATCTTATTACATCCAATAAGGGCATCTTCAAAGGATGACTCACTCCGGCATCATGTCCGCGGACCACGCCCGGACATAAAAACGGATATACCAGAGACATTTGCGGGTTGGTGTTGGAGATGCCCTAAGATCTTACATTATGGGGCGGAGGGGGTACTTTTTTATATGCCTAGTTCGTCTTCTTATATATATTTTTGTGCATTGCAATGTTCATCTCTCAGGAAGTGGATGTGTACCAAGGTTTTTTTTTATTTCATGATTTTAATGGCAAATAAAACAATAACTTCTATATATCAATATTTTGGTTGTCAAATAAATCTTTGGTTGACCAATACTCTTATCTGTTATGTGAACAACACCTGTCGCCAACTTAATACATTAGTTGTGAAAACGAATATGATAACTTCTGTGTATATCAATAGGTTTCCCGATGAAATTAATAAGTGCGTTAATTTTTTGATAATAAAATACCATATATTTTGTACGAATACTTTCTGCCATTGAATTGGAAGTACTAACCATGGTTATTTGGTACTCCCTCCGTTCCAAAATACGTGTGGTGGTTTTAGTTTGAGGGAATACGGTACCATCTAAAGACATATTTGGATCGAATGCAGTATGACCTGTGGATGGCTGTGGTCGGATCGAGTAGTACCGAATAAAACGGAGCTTAAACCCAAAGCGGCAGCGAGCTGCTTGAGTAGAGAAGATACCCGATCGATGGAGCTAATTATGCTGCTACTCAGTACTCAGCGGCTACTGACTGTCCGGTGTTGTAGCTCTGTGCTTGCTGGTGCAGCTGCAGCGAGCGAGCGAGCAGTGCGTCTCACTCCGATCCCCTGACAGCTCGGTTCGAACCAACGCGCGATAATTTTCGTCCGTCCGTCATTACCGTATAATAATTTCCGTCCGTCGCGCGTGACAGGCCATCCAGATTTTTGACCATCGTCATTGTGGCCCAATTTAGCAGCCCCGTTGTGGCCCAACTAGGGCGCAAAAATTATATGTGCCAAGGAGTGGGATCGAACTCACAACCTCCAACTAAACTTTACAAGCTACCACCAGTTCAGCTACAATACACTTTGTACATTGAGGGCGCAAAAATTATATGTGCCAAGGAGTGGGATCGAACTCACAACCTCCAACTAAACTTTACAAGCTACCACCAGTTCAGCTACAATACACTTTGTACATTGAGGAAGGATTCTAAAGTTATAGAATAGTCCCACCTCGACTGCTTATATACAACCATACCAGTTTATATACGTGCGGAATTTACATGTATCTGAAGCTGGCTGTCAGATGACTCCTATCTAGGTGATAAGAGAACGGACATATGCAGATTGCTATGGACTCCATAATAAGAGACGATATTGCACGAAAACAAAGGCAAGACCTGGCTGATTAACTGTCTAACCGATTTGAAGTATTCGTGTACATGCGTGCTGGTGTGTTCCGGGCAGCCGTAAAGATCAATCAGCCAAGGCTGTTGTGTACATGTAGTCCTATCTCCGGGTAGACGGCACATGGCAGTGCAAGGGAGAGCGGCCATGGCCAACAACAGGTTCGTCAATGAAAGACCTCCAAAAAGCACCGGCCAAGCGGTGCCTAATTAACTACACATGGTGGTGCTCTTATAATCTAGAAGACCACAATATTAACTAAATTTGTTAGTTTTTTTAAAGGTGAATTTATGTTATCATCAATACAAGGGAATTTGTATGTCCGAAACAACCAGGCTTGCTGTGCATAGTTCATGTTTTCAAACGTACTATTCACTTCTTAAACCTGCTTTATCAGAGGTATCATTTATACTTTATATGCTCTAGGGCTTCTCTACTCCACTACCAATTCAGTTGACTGCTTCTATGTCCCTTGATTCGTATTCAATTTTTTTTTCAGGGTTTAACTCTGCTACAAGCTTGCCCTCCAAACAGATGATACATATGAACCAACGAGAAGGAGAAATAAGCTATGCTCACAACTTCACTATTGAGGTATATTATCTCCTCTCGATTATTTCACTAGCAATTACCAATAGAAGAAAGAGATATTTCAGTTTGGTGTGCACAATCAGCGTCGAAGTACGAAGTACTGAAATATCAATGACCCGTTGCAACGCACGGGTCCTTTTGCTAGTTCTACTTAATCATGACAGGCCCTCACTGACTTCGCTCACTCTGCCGTCACCCTTGCTTAACACTCGCACTACTTTGAAGGCGAAGCTTGACTATATTAGCCATGCATGCTTGATCCCTACGTTTAAGGCCCTCTCTAATGTTGACAATTTGATAAACGTGACGGTTGTGTTGTCACGTATGCTGACCATGTTCAGACGAAAATTCAGATAGGAACTGGCAAACTGGAGTGCACACCGGAAGGACGCCGTGTGTTTTTTTCTAGCGAGGAAGGGCGCCGTGGTTGACCAGCAACTGCCTGGTTCCTTCGAGACTCTGAAATCCAGATTTTTTTTTTCACTCTATGCCTGGTCATGCGTGTGCGACTGTGCATACACATTCTGCACATGTATACTTCACAGGCGAATTTTTTAACCGGAGTCCAAAAAGGACTCGATTCATTTAATTAAGAAAATGAGAATTATTTGGTTAATTACGAAAAATCAGGCCAAAACCGGAACAACACGCCCACGCAGGGCATCACTAGCCGACCTGGCTGCACGTAATACTCACACACATCACCGAAAATGAACTATATCGAGGATATCATCGCTTCTCGTCGAGCAAGCAACTCCAACTGCAGTGCATTTGACCATCAATGGCGTCTCGCCACGACAAGCACACAATACCTGGGCCATGCCAAACAATCGTCCACAATCGCCGGTGGCAAGGCAACTCCAAGTCTGAAGGCGAGCTACGACGAAGAAATATGCAAGGTTGGCACCGTGAAGGATCGACGAGCCACCCCACCCCCTGTAAGTCATCGTCACAACTCGGGCCTCGCCATCGCAACTCTGACTCCTCCGCAAACAGACCCCAATGACACCACCAACATGCCGAAGAGGCGACTACCACAACCTTGTCGTGACCTCGACCTCGCTCATCCCCATCGATATTCTCACACGAGCCGCCCACGACCACCACCTCGAACCACGAGTCCATCCGACCGGATACATCTCCAGAACGATGCCCCCAAAGAGAGAACGCGACACCTAGCAAAGCTTATAGCATCACTATCGTCTGATCCAGGAGACCCAATTCTAGGGTTTTCCCCGGAGAATCTCGGGCACAAAGGCGAGAATTGCACACCCCGACGCCACCAACAAGGTAACAACACCCGCAGACGCCGCCGTCGACGGACCTCAGCCACAGCCGAAGCACGGCTTTCACTGGCAGCCCCGCACACCCAAGCCCGCGACCGGTCAGGCCACCTAGTCACATATGAATTCATGATGCAATGCAACCACAAACCCACACTGCGCAAAAATACTAACCCTAAGAGGGCTTTTGGTCTGCTGCCACAAACCGGTGACCCAAAGCCGCACCTTACCAATCGTATTGTGGTTAATCTGTGTAGACCCTCCCCAAGAAAGGCGACTCCTAGGTGACAAGATCTTCCTACCTCCTAGCGGCGTTGTCGTCGGTCTGCCTCATCTCCCGTGTCCTTAGGGCCACGGAGGCGCGGTGGACCCCGACTCTTGCTGGGGGGGGGGGGGGGGGGGGCTCCTGGTCCGTTTTAGGTATTTTTTAGGTTGATTAGGGGTTTGTGTCCATCTCAAGAAGGCGATGCAGCGGTGGTTCCTAAAGATGGAATAAGGTTCTTCACGCATGGCCTCCGTCCCGGCGGTGCGTCTAGCGTTGTCGGAAGGCTTGTGGAGGTGTGTCTCCGGCGAAACTCGTGGAATTCGGTCGGTGTTGTCTTTGGTGGATCTTCGTGGATCCAGTCTTCGTTCGCTTGTGTTGGTGTGTCTACAGGTTGGATCATTCCGATCTACGCTTATTTTCATCAGCGACGGTTGCTATTTGGTCCGCTGGTCCTGTCGGGCCTTAGCACGACGACTTTCCGGTGAGGGAGGGGTGGTAACGCCGGCGTGCCTTCGACTCGCTTCAGTGATTATAGTCGTTGCTAGGTGGTCTACGAATTTGAATGTAATTTCTGTTACTTCTAATGAATAGTTCAAAAAAAATTCCAGCAAAAAAGTAAAAAGTTGCATCTTCACTGGGCAGTGAGGTTAATGAAGTACATTCAGATGGGCTAGTCGCCTAGTTGCACCTTCACTGTGGCAGTACGTGGCCAGCCAGTGAGGTGAACCAGATTCTCCAGGGACCAGGGCACGGTCAGTGAGTGACAGAGTATCCACACTGACATTCTCTTTTCCTGCCACAGAAAGGCCTCTGCCATGCATTCTCATTCTCTCGCGCATGCACGAAATTCCACTACCTGATGTTTTTCTGATGCAGCGCTGCTCCTAAACTAACCGTGATCAGATTCACCACCCACAACTCACCAACCCGTCCAAGCAGAGCAGAGCAGTCACCCCTCACCAACACACAAGATCAAAACTTTCTCCCCATCTCTCGTTTCGTTTGTGCATATCTGAAATCTCATCTCTCTTCCCCCCAAAAACGAGGAGAGCACAAAGCGTTTTGCTAACAGCCCCTCGCCTCCCGCTATCTATCCATCTATAAATGCGATACCCCGAACCAACCTCCAGGATCCTAATCTCCCACGGAATAGAAAGTTGAGATTTTCCCGGTTAACTATCAGAGCCTACAACAAGAAGGTGAGCGTGCGTGCGGGTGCGTGATCATGAAGCCGCGTGGGCTTCCGCCGGCGGCGGCGGCGGCTGGTGTGCCGGCTAGGCTCCGCCCGCACCTCCCGCGCCTCACCGCCTTCCTGATCGTCTTCTCCGTCGGGTACTCGCTCGGCATCGTCTCGTCGTCCACCCGCCCGTCCACGCCCAAGCCGTCGCAGACGGTCATACGGCCGCACGCCGCGCACCTCACCGCGGCCTCCTCGGCTGGCGTCACGGCGGCGTCAAACGGCACGGGCACGAGCTACCCGCGCTCGCCGCCGCACGACCTGTTCCGGTTCGGGGACGAGTGCGGGCAGCCGGTTCCCGCCGAGGACGTGGTGAAGACGCTTCTCGACAAGCTGTTCGACGGCGAGAGCCCGTACGCGAGCTTCCCGCCGGCGCACACCGCGGCGCTGCTGCACCCGGCGGCGGCGCGGCCGCGCGGGTGGGGGTCGACGGGGGCGGTGTTCGCGGACCTCATCGAGGAGGTGCGCCCGGACGTGATCGTGGAGCTGGGCGCCTTCCTGGGCGCCTCGGCTCTGCACATGGCGGCCGTGGCCCGGAACCTGTCGCTGTCCCCGGCCATCCTCTGCGTCGACGACTTCCGCGGCTGGCCGGCCTTCCGCGGTCGCTTCCGCCGCGACGTCCCGCAGCAGCGCCACGGCGACGCGCTGCTGCTGCCGCAGTTCATGGCCAACGTGCTGGCGGCGGGGCCCGAGGCCGCGGCCGCGGTGCTGCCGCTGCCCTTCTCCACGGCGTCCGCGCTCGGGGCGCTGTGCCGGTGGGGCGTGTACGCGGACCTCATCGAGGTGGACGCGGGCCACGACTTCCACTCGGCGTGGGCCGACATCAACCTGGCCTGGGCCGTGCTGCGCCCCGGCGGCGTCATGTTCGGCCACGACTACTTCACGGCCGCCGACGACCGCGGCGTCCGGCGCGCCGTGACGCTGTTCGCCAGGGTCAAGGGGCTTACCGTCCGGCCCCATGGCCAGCACTGGATCCTCTCCCCGAAGCCGCGCGGCGACGGCCGGTGACGCGTGCTCTGGCTCTCTCCGGTGTGTGTGCTCGTGCTTGTCGCCGTCATCGGCGGGGCCTGCCACGCACTCTCGCGAGGCATCCAGTGGAAACTCACCATACGTGTCCACGTCTCAGAGCAGAGCAGGACGAAAAGCTTACGTCTGCGCCTTGTCCCCGGTCTCTGAACTCCCGGGGCATTCGTTCGTCTGGGCCGCCATTTTTCTTTTGTCCACCCAATCACATTCTTCTTATCTTACACGAGAAATCAACAAACACGACGATTGTGCACGCACGTCGTCCATTGTACATCAAAGGTAGATGAAAAGCTCTTGTGTCATGTTTGGTAAACTTCTTACTTATCGATCAAGAATATGAGATAGATTATTTATCTTCTGGTAAAGAAAAAGCCCGCAGCAGGGTTGTTTCGGTACGGAGATGGTGATAGGTGATGGATGGAGTTGTGCACAGTACGTAGTGGAGGATGATGTGGTTCGCGCACCAGCCGGCCGGAGGGACGAAGCTTTAGCTAGAGCTAGAAGAAGGTGACGGTGCGACCGAAAGCGTTGAGGACGACGTACGTACTGGATGCTTAGCGTGGGAATGGCCATGGTGGGAGAGGGAGAGAGTAGTGGCGAAGCTAGTTAGGTGGTTCGTTAATAAATTTGCTTGTTCGGTCATCATCGTCGAGTGATTTACAAGTCAATCGTCTCTCCTGTGACCGGTCGAGCCCACGGAGTACGTACGGGTGGATGTGGATGGTCTAGTTAGACTTCTTCATACAGTGGAGTACTCCGTTAATTTGTTGGACGGACACAGGTTCTTCGGATTATTCGATCTGGGAGTGCGTGGAGGAGACGCACCACGCGCGGTGAACCTCACGCAAGAAAGTCAGGGACTCTGGACTGAAATCCATTTGATACTTTCGTTTCTGCTTGGCTGTTCCGCAGCCGCAGTCGCTACCCGAATATGTCAATATTACACTGGCGTGCCCGTGATATCCGACTCGGTCGATATATACAGCGATCACCAGGTTACTCAGCACAGCGGTCAACACATACATACGCTGCTGTATACTCCTATTTTGATGCGCCTTCTTAACGAAAGCATAAACATAACTTTACGGAAGTGGAGTCATGGCTGACTCACGTCTCACAACTGTGCGGTGTGCGGTCTCATAAGATGTAGGTTCATATTTTATATATTTGGTATTCTACATATAAATAGTTTTCTCTATAAATTTGGTCAAAGTTTGAAAATTTTGACTTTTTAAAAAATCTATACGCACTACATTTTGGAACGGAGGGAGTATGACGCGCGGGTGCTGTCAGCCTGTCACGTATTTTATGTTCACAGTTATGTAAAAAGATGTCCGTCGACGAACGCCGTAAATGGCCAGTAACACTAACCTGAAGCTTTTATTTCCTTTTTTTTTACGGAACTAACCTCAAGCTCATTTAGAAAGCAGAGAGTACGTACGGCTACGTCGGGGTGAGTCTAGTCTACGGTGGCGACTGAACTGCTCTTGCTGGTTCCGTTCGAATATGTTGAGAAATAAAATATGTGATCAATTGTATGGGAGAGATGCCTCCCAGGAGGTGTCTGTTGGGGAAGAGGTGTCTTCCCAACACACCCCTTCATCTTGTATATAAGTGGGCAAAAATGCTACACCTACGAATTCCTACGTAAATCACTTACGAAAGCAGGTCTCTTTTCCTAACCTCCACTAATCCCCCCCTGATTTTCAGGGTGGGGCCCTGTGCAAGCCCATAAAAAAATCCCACATCAGCACCTACGTAAACTTTCGTAAAAAACTCTACGTAAGTCTAGCAAAGCTCATAAGTGGGTCTCCCACATATTGCAATGGACTAATGAATCATTTGGACTCTTCATTTGTCTCTTTTACTTTCGCTCTACAATACGTTATCAACACATAGACTCAACCAGACACGAGCCTTTGCGTCGCCGGCGGCAGCATGCTACAACGAAGACGGCACAACGGCCAGGGCATGCAGCCTTCCGCAGTGCGAACCAGACCGACGAACAACATCGCATCGCGTCGGCAACAGGCAGCACGTGGAACGAGCAGCGGCTACGCCACAGCCACAGAACGCGGCGGCGCATCAAGTCGTCTACGGTCAAGAGGAGCATGCATCCGTTGAAGAAATCGATCAGGATAAGGCTAACTTGATTTTCATTTTTGAGATTAGCATCAACGATCCACTGATCGTGTCTCTTCAGAACCGACGGAGCAATCCATCGATGGCGGTTACACACCGCCACGGCCCTCTTGAACGACGACGGGGACGCATCAGACGAAGTTGCGGCCTAGCGCGGCTCTCCGTGTTGCGTCGGCTATGGCAGACCCGCGCGAGGCGGCGCCCATCCCGGCGTGGAGGCGCGAGACAGGACGTCGCCGGCGGCGCTAAACAGCACCCACGCTATCCACGAGCGATCGACTGCACAGACGCCAAACTTCTCTCTAAGAAAGATTAGAGGAATCGATCCTGATGGATCAATACATGTCTCGTTCGTTTGTTCTCATTTTGATTAAACAAATATGCTAATCAATTCTGTTGTGGCTTCCGCATGCATCCATTGGGAACAAGACCAACAGGCGGACCGAAGCCAACAACTACGGCCACTACTTCGCTCCGGCGCTCGGCAACATCAAACCGGCGGTGGCCTCGTCGAGGACGCATGAACAGCCGCAGCGTAATTCTTTCTCGGCGACGCTCGACGCCGTCCTCAGTAATCTCTGGTAAGTCCGACCGACTACGACCCATGTGCGGTGCTGCGGCGAACGACGACACCCTCCATGGCAGCCGGCTTGCCGTGTAGCAACGCGGTGGCGTCTTCACGGCCGACGTCGCACTCGCCGGCGACCGCGAATCCCTGCGCGGAGGCGGTGCCTAATGCGCACGCAACCCTCGGTTCCGGCGCGGCCTCGACCCCACGGCGGCCAGTTCGCCATGCGATGAAGCGCTCCGGTGTGGCCAAACCACACCGACAAGGCGCGGCGGTTATTTTCCCCATGGAATTGGTAACTAACCACATGGGGAAGAAGGAGAAGCCTATCTCCTTGGCTATTTTAGAAATTAGCCATTGGATTATTCTATAATCCCTTATAAGTCCCTGCAGTTTCTGTTTCAGCCCTTGGGCTTATAAGACCGTGAGGTTTAGCCCTCAGTCTTATTGAAAATTGCAAACGAGTCATCATGCTCGTTGGACTTAGTAGTTTAGCCCTCGGGCTTGCTATTTTCAGCATATAACCATATGGTTATTGTTATTTGCGTTTTATGCCCTAACTTTAGAGCAAATATACATGATAGACCATCAGGTCTTGCTGAATTGCATAATAGTTAATTATGCATCATTTTACATCATGTAAAATGACCGTTTGAGGCCCCCACAAGTCCTCATATATGTTGCACAAGTATGTTTATACTTCTGCATTTATTTGTATTACATGAGTAATACTGTTGCAAAGCAATATGTTGATTCCATTATTCACATAGAATATGAAACTTGCTTGCAAATTTGGGAAACATAAGGTAGTGCAGTGTATGACACTGCAAATTTACATTTGTCACAAGGAATCGACAAATGGTACCTACTGCTTAATTGCAGATTATCCAATGTTATTGTGAGGCCTATATTATGTCATTTCGACATATGACCACCTTCAATTTGCACACAACTTATGGATTGCATAATGGCAACGAATTAATTTCGTTCACAACTGTGAGGTCTACACCACCATATGGTGATTACCTTCAATGTGTTTTTAATTAACTCAAGGTTGTGAGAACCTCCATAAGTGTGAGGTCTACACTACTTAGTAGTGATTATCTCATGTGTTCAAAGCCAAAGTGAAGGCACAAAACTTATGACATAGCCATTATGAGGCCTACACCATTGTTGCCTACCTTCATGATGTTTTCCCAAATACTTGTCAATTTCATAGCATTTGTCATTGGTTGTGACTATAGTGTCACATACTCCATCAGGAGAGAAATCCAAGGCAGGCATTAGTGGCGTCTATGCTACACATTGTGCTATGAAGAGAATTATGCAAAATACTTGCATATTTTGGTGATTACCTTCCATGAGTACACAACTTATGATATGTAATCATAGCAACGAATTAAATTTCGTGCACAACTGAGAGGTTTATGCCACTTCGTGGTAATTACCTTCACGTGTTTTAAATAACATAAGGTTGTGGAGGCTATGATCGATTGAAACTGTCTATAAGAATGAGGCACCACTGGGTGGTTGATTATCTCTATGTGTTTTATGGGAATTAAAGGTTTATCCTTTCTGAGGTGACTACACTTACATTGAAGATCTACACCACATTGGTGATTATCTTCTTGTGAAGGCTTGCTCCATGGGTCACTAAGAATCACCATGATCATGATTATGCTTAGCCATAGCATTTTCATTGTACTTAATTTACCAAAGGTAAATTAATGCATGAGAATTTCATGCAACATACGGCTGACCTTTTTCGAAAGGAAATGCGATGTGATGACATAAGGTGGAAGTAATTACTGAAGATGGGTCATGGACATTAATGATTTTGTCGACCTGTGGCCTTGTCGCCATAGAGACTCCACCTGCAGAGAATGTCATGGCTATTTGTAAATAGCTAAAATGTGCATATTTGCATTTATGTGACATCGCAATGTCTCGGTTTTCAAACTGAGTATTTAATGGACAATGAATATCCATTTGCCCTTTGGGACTCCCTTAAGGAGATATATGTTGTCATAAGCATCACACGAATGAGAATTCATTCATATGAATGAGAATTCATTCATATGAATGAGAATTCATTCATATTAAGGACTTCAAGTCTATTGATACTTATAATTCTGTTGTCTATAAATCGACACCAAGTTGAGATTATGTGATAAGGCAGTCTCAGATCTTGATCTGATTGTATGTCCTTACTGCACTTTACATACTCCTATGATGGTAAAAGAAATACCATCTTTATTTCAGGGTGAAAACATGATGAACTTCTTGTGAAGAATCATTGGGTACACCCAGGGGGTGTTATACCATTACCTGAAATCTGTGCTAGTGCTTACAGTACCAAGCAATTTTGTGGTTAGAGAACCACGAGGAGTTGAACGTAAAGTGAAAGAAAGAAAAAGACAAGCAGAATCTAGTGTATATCTCGCAAAAGGATGGATCATTTAAGATAAATGATCACAAGGACAACTATCAAGTTTGTCAAATGGGTGGTTGTACGAAATATCGTACCAACCATTACCAAACTGTCAAGTATTGGGTTGAATCAAACCACCAACTCATTGGAGAAGGCGAATGAGTTGAACGGGATAAGTTTGAAGTTCTACTTCAAATGGACAACCAGAAAATATTCTGGCACGGTAGAAGGAGAATGAACTCCTCTACATTGATGATATGCTTGTGGAATGATATTCCTAAGAATTTTGGAGATCTCATGTAGTCTCCTAATTATCCCGAAATAATATTAGCCAATTGTACTACTACATGTAGTATAATTTGCAACATCTTATTCATGGGACATGATAGTTGTGAGAAATTGAGTGTATGAATCAATTCATACTCAATATTGTTGCGTACACAATAAGTTTTCCTCCTATATCAGGCTGGTATGAGGACGATTAGAAAGATTATTGATAATTCTGTTGGCCACAACAAAGTTGCAATATTCCCGACAATCGTCAGATTTTATGTGCACTGCACGTGCCATAGGGGAATTAATTTTAAGGCACTCTCACCTTAAAATTTGAAATGAGCTAGATTCACATTCAAGAATATATGTGGATTGCTCAACCATTGTCTGGGTTATGTTAGCACTTCATGGTATTTATATACGCATCTAGAAGATGGTCTTAGGTGTGTATCATCCACACAAAACCATGTGTTTACTGAAACAATTGCTCAAATTGACGAATTTAGAGCAAATTATCCTACAGATGGGATAATTCCATTGGAATGGAAATGACATTGAATTTGATTCATGAACATTCTATGGTCATATTCAGTACATTGTGCACATAACCAAAATGGTTTGACTAGATCTCTTCCCAAAGAGAGTCAAAATTGCATGGCCACTATTGCAGAATTGTGATGAGCCAATTTTTTGTTGTTGTTGTAACATGCGGTCTCACACGCCGCATATTTGGTCTAAATGAGATCAAATGCATATAATACTGCGTACCCTTGCAGTTTGTACATGGAAATCAGTGGAGTATTTCCCATCTGCGGTAATTCGGTTGCATACCGATATCACCACCCCAGTGTACATCAAGGGCCTTCACATATATTTGGGATCTATGTGAGGAATAACTGTGGTATGATTGTTAATCCGTCAAATACCTTAACCCTAATGAGGGAGTTATTTCCAGCCTGTGCGCTGATTGCTTTTGCAATAAGGACATTATCTGGCATTAGGGGGAGAAATGTACCACATAGAATGTCAGAAAATGCATAAGAAATGTCGTAGGCATTTTGTCCACGTACTTAAGAATCTGAACTGGAGGTTCAGGTTATGAGAAATTTGCAACATATTGCAAATAATCTGCCATATACATTTACTGATGACAAAGGTGTCACTAAAATCTAGTACCAGACTGAGTGGAGGTACCTAATAACCACTCGTATCCCCAGATGAGAGCAAGAGGGGGAGAATTCTGGTCACATGAGATTAAGTTCTCATATGTTTTCGTGGAAATAGAGGAAATGGTCTCCTCAATCAGTAAATGTGATTCAACCTCGGGTTGAATGACACTTGACGGATGCGCGTCATCCAAAGCCCAACACATTTGTGCACACATTTTTAAGTGTTGGGACATCGAAACACCTTGACTTCGTTGTTGTGGGAAATCACAAGGAGTTAAAGGCGTAACGAGAATTCCACAAATGATATTGATTCACGAGAATCGTATATGAAAAGTCTACATATGTCGACATAAATTTCTTCTTGAGAATTGCTGAAATCCTTTTGAGCCCTGAACCAAAATCCATGGAGAGTGTTGTTTACACTTATATTGGTTCAAATGAAAGGAAGCAATTTAGGAAGAGTGGCACTCGCTCATCAAAAGAGAGGTGTTTACCATAGTAAAACCTGCTCCTCATAAGTATCTTCTGTAGAGAAGAGAAGTGATTTTTCGTTCAGAAACGAAAATAAATGAGGTGGTGAGAAAGCGAGGCTTGTAGCGTAAGGGTTTTCGTAGAGACCTGACATCGGTTACGATGTAGCATACCTTCTCGGTATGAGTGGAATTATGTTTCGATACTGAATTGGCAGTACATATCCATGTAGTTGATGTATGTAGTGGCTACATACTCGCATGGATCACTCGGTTTGGATATTTATATTGAAGTCATCGAAAGGGCTTAATATTCCGAATCCAATGATAAATCACAACATGTTTGTGTGAAGTTTCAGAAGTCATTCTATGACTCTAAAGAGGTCGGAGAGTTGTGTGGTACAACCGACTAAGTGAGTTACTCCTTGATAAGGATTACTCTAATACTAATGATTGTTGATGTGTATTCATGAATATATCCTGAATTGGATTTACATCAGCTTAGTGATGTGGATGATCTTATCATCATTGTCTATACAAGACATATGAGATACACACAATCATTTTAAGACGGATATTTGGGTCAAACCAAATGATGCTAAGTTCATAGCTTGAGCATATTTCCCTCGGGAATAAATGTATATCAGTCTTCATATATCTAGAAATATTGGAAAGTTCAATATGGATATATGAATATATCAGAGACACCTATGGTCATATTATACCTGACATGGGATACAAGCCCATTCAGATTGAGGGGAGATGGTGAAGTGATAGTGGACCTAAAGTTCCATATTTGAATACCATCGAGCACTCATATATCTTGCAAAATATGTCAGGCCTGATATTTTTGTTGTCAATTTATTAAGAGTGCAATCCCCAAATAAAAGGTATAATTGTTGGTGTAAGGATTATCCTCAGATATGTCCAAAACACAAAAGGTCTTGATTAATTCCATCGGGGAAATCAAGATGGGACCATGGTGTGATATCCTGATAATGGCTAATAATCTGATCCCAACAATGCCATATCAAAGACTGGATTTACTGAAAGTGTATTCTGAAGGAAGCCTTCAGGATAGAATCTAAATGGGTCCTTCCAGTGATCATTCTGTCGTAATTATGAAGCATGACAAGCAATACATGGCTTCACAGAATGACTGGCCACATACGAGATCATGTGGAGATTCATTGGAATCAACTATCATTATCTACCAAGATAATGTCACTTGTATTGCTTATGGGTTATATTTATCCTCGCGAATTACAGAAATGTAAGAGGATAATTTGCAAACAAATTATTGTGATATTCGCAATATCTCTACCAATGTTTATATTCCAGAATCAGGTTCATGGAATTGGTATGAAACAACATTGATGTTTGCAAAGTTCAGGGGGAGTAAAATCCCAAGTTATAACCTGTTGGTGATCTTCAGATCATTTATATTGTACTCTTTTTCTCTTTATGAGTTTTCCATGATGGTTTCTCATATAAGGTTTTTAATGAGAATATAAATACAAGTGCGGATATATGCCATATTGGTTTCTCCTTATATTTTTTTCCACTGGGTTTTAAAGGAGTTTTCGATGGCATATTATTGTAATGTTTCTCCTCAATTTTTCCCACAGGGTTTTAGGAGGAGTTTTCAGTTTGCAATATACAGATGACGAATTGATCAAGGGGGAGTGTTGAGAAATAAAACATGTGATCAATTATATGGGAGGGATGCCTCCCAGGAGGTGTATGTTGGGGAAGAGGTGTCTCCCCAACACACCCCTTCATCTTGTATATAAGTGGGTCTTCCACATATTGCAATGCACTAGTGAATCATTTGGACTCCTCATTTGTCTCTTTTACTTTCGCTCTACAATAGAATATATGGAGATCTGCATGCCCCGAAGTCCACATTGGGCGGTCTAGAATCGTCGTCAAACTTTCAAGCGCGGAACAAACACAATGACCAGATTAATAATCTGTTTAAGGAATATGTCAGCAAAAAAAGAAGAAGGAAGATGACAGGTGCCAGTAGATCAGATCAGTCAGCCCTTGTCACGATGACCAGCGTGTCCGACCCGATCGAGATTGGCGGCGGCGCACGGGCCGTGGTACCGTACGCGCTGTCATGTGCGTTGTTCTGGCTGCGGGAATTGGGTGGCCGGATGTGGAGGTGGAGCTACGGCGGACCGCGGACGGCATGTTTTTTTGTTTTTGTTTTTTTTAGTAAACTGACGGCATGGCTTGGGTACGTACATCCGGTGGGCGCGCGATCGAGCTAGCTGCTAGTTGCGTCGCTAAAGGCCAACCCGTACGGAAAAATGTACACACCATTCAGAAAAAAAAGGTTCGTAACATTTTAAAAATGTTCACACGCACGGAAATATTTTTCATGACATTTAAAAAAAATCATATAATGTAAAATTTTATTGACGAACTTTATCAAAGAATTCATACCTTACTAGTCAAAAAAACTGTTCATGACATTTATAAAATTTTCGCACATTGAGAAAAATGTTCATGGCATATTTTTATTTTATTATTTGATGTGAAAATGTTATGACATGTAAAAGCAATGTTCGTATCATTTAAGAGATTGTTTTTAACACTTAAAATTTTTGACATCTTTAAAAAAATCATGAAAAAAATGAAAAGAAAGTTAAAACATGTATTCATAAAATATTTAATGTGTATTATGAAAAATGGTAAACGTTTATTTGAAACTATTTAGAACAAAATGTTTAGCTGGTACTTCAAAATTTGTCGATGTGTATATAAGAATGTTCATACGTTAACAAATTATTCATCAAATATATAACTTTCGCAATTTTGAAACAAAATTTCAATGATATATAAAAATAATATTCCTACACTAAAACTGTATGAATTACAAATTTCATGAATTTGAAAAATCAAAACTAAGAAAAAAATAAGCAGAAAGGAAAACGAAAGGAAAAAACAGCAAGCCAAAATAAGAGAAATGTCGACGTGTATTGAAAAATGTTCATACTTTTATAAAATAAATATGTTCTTGCAAAATATAAAACATTGTTTTGCGTAATTTTGGAAAACATGTTCATGACATATGGAAAAATGTTCCTAAACAAAACACTAAACCGAAAAAAAGAAAAACAAACTTGTCAGGGAAGGGCACCGAGTCCCTAATGCTCCAGTGATGAACTATTTGGTAAGCCTTCCCCTCTGCGCTTTCCCGTTGGCCCTATTACACATCTTTGATTGCCTAACGTGTTTATGTCGTTCTCATCCACAGTGCAAACAGATCAAAGAAGCAGCTGATGAAAGCCAGACTATTCTGCAGACAACCCCGATTGGAAAAGGCAAGGAGGAAGGTGCACTTCGAGCATTCATTAAGGTACATATCTCAATTGGGTGTCCATGTTACATATGTTGCTAAGTTTGATATCTCATACACTTGTCCATGTTACAGCGTCAGGGCCTGAGGTTAAGGCGGTTATCGAACCTTGTCGGTTGCCGTGACCCAGAATATTCAGAACCATCTTTGTCTAGGTCCGGTACACCATCTAATCCCTCAACTGACCATGGGGCTCATCTGGAGGACGAGACTACCTCGACAGCTCATCTGGAGGATGAGGGTGTGCTCACCCAAGCGGTATGACAATAGCACATATTCATCTTTTTGATGTATTTCTCACTTTATTATGACGCACGGTCTTTACCATATCGTTTGTTTTTATGATAGCTTGATGTTGATGATGACATGACATTGGAGGATTATCAAGTTCGGTCCGCATACATGTTGAAGCCTAGGAAGAACTTCAAACGATTCACGCCCGACGACTTCACCACCAAAGGCAAGAGGGTGGTCGAAGGGAGCTCGCGGATGGCAAGCTTGGATGATGAGGCGGAGGAGGAGGAGGAGGAAGAGGAGACACCGCATCCGGTTCATCCTTCCATGAGGAAGAAGATAGCCACCAAGAGGGGAAGAGGCTCCAAGAACACGGGCGGAAGGAACTAGTCGTCGGCGTTTCCTTAAGAAACTGAACTAGTCGTCGTTTTATTTGGTTGATGAACTTGTGAGGTTATGTAAGATGTTGAGAGGGTGTTGATGAACTCTTAGTAATCTGCTACTTGTGTTTGAAGTGATGTTGAACTTCAAGTGATGTTGAAATTGTCAATGTATGACCAAACTGCTTTATGTGAGATCCATGTTATATATTATCAATACAAATATTGGATGAAAAAGAAATGAACAGCAAATATGCTGTTTCTACAGTGAACAGAAGCGTGATGCCTTTGGCTCAGGCGCTGCACTAGACAGTGCAACGCCTAGGCGTCAGGCGTCACGCTGTATAGTGCAGCGCCTGAGGCACATGCGTTGCACACACACTTAGACAAAATTTTGGACGAAAACCTACTGGAACCTTTCTGTTGCTGATATCCAGATGTGCAACGCCTAGGTGTTAGGCGTCACACTGTGTTGTGCAGCGCCTTACGCCTAGGCGTTGCACACCTAGATATCAACAACATAAAGGTTCCAGTAGGTTTTCGTCCAAAATTTTATCTAAGTATGGGTGCAACGCCTTTGGGTGAGGCGCTGCACTGCACAGTGCAACGCCTTAGGTCCAGGCGTCACACTGTGTAGTGCAGCGCCTCAGTCAAAGGCGCTGCACCAACACTTAGACAAAATTTTTGACGAAAACCTACTGCAACCTTTCTGTTGCTCTTTGGGAATGATATCCAGATATGCAACGCCTAGGAGCCAGGCGTCACACTGTGTAGTGCAGCGCCTTACGCCTAGGCATTGCACACCTGGATATCAGCAATATAAAGGTTCCAGTAGGTTTTCGTCCAAAATTTTGTCTAAGTATGGGTGCAACGCCTTTGGGTGAGGTGCTGCACTGCATAGTGCAACGCCTTAGGTCCAGGCGTCCCACTGTGTAGTGCAGCGCCTCAGCCAAAGGCGCTGCACCAACACTTAGACAAAATTTTGGACGAAAACCTACTGGAACCTTTCTGTTGCTCTTTGGGGATGATATCCAGATATGCAACGCCTACGCATCAGGCGTCATACTGTGTAGTGTAGCGCCTGAGGGCTAGGCGCTGCACTACACAGTGCAGCACCTAGGCATCAGGCGCTGCACGGTTGGCTTTTTTAGAAAACAGAAAAAATACATTTTGAGGTTCAAATCCTATATCAAAAAGCACATAGCACAAATACACATAGATTAGTCCACAACACATAGCACAAATACACATAGAGTAGTCAATAGCACATATTAGTAGACATGGAGGAGTCATAGCACATCGTAGTAGACTTACAAGAGTCATAGCACATGGAGGAGTCCATAGGACATACTAGAACACATAGAGGAGGTTGGCGGACATAGAAGTACACATAGAAGAGTGATAGCACATAATACTACAAACTTTGGTCGACAACCAAATCGAAGATCATAGCGTAGTAGACAACAAGTTCACATTGCTCTATTGTGTCGAGCAAGGTCCCTTTCCCTTCTTCTTCTTCCTCTCCTCTTATTCTTCCTCCTCCCTTTTCCTTATGAGATGAGACTCATGAACCACCATCTCTATGAATAGCTTATGCTCCATCTCTTTTTTTTCCTTCTCAAAAGCCCAAAGTTTCTTGCATTTTTCTTCTAAATTCTTTTGCCGTTGCGCAGCTGCCTTCTCACATGCAATCCTCAACTTGTCCCTCCTCGTGATCTCCTCAAATATCCCTCTCTCTTTTTCCTTCATCTTCTCTTCGAACTCATGTTGCTTCTTCTTCTCTAGTGCGGCTGCATCCTCCTCTCTCAGCTTCCTCGCAGCCTTCTCCCACCACCCCGCCATCTCACCTTCCCCATCCTTCTCCTCCACCCCTTCATTGTTGGTTTGTTGGGTTGAGAAGCCGCCATACCTATAAAAATTAGAACATAATAGTTAGTAAGGACAAGAAGAACATATTAAAAAAATATGTAAATTGCAAAATAATAGTTAGTAAGGACAAGAACAAAGTATGAAAAACATGTATACTGCAACAAAATAGGTAGTAAGCCACGTACGGAAAAGGTCCATCTAGGTATCCAAACATTCCTCTACCACCACCTTGGCCGAGACCACCACCAAGGCCAAGTCCACCACCACGGCCTCTACCACCGCCAAGTCCAAGACCACCACCACGGCCTCTACCACCACCACGGCCTCTTGTAAGACCTAGTTGCCTCCCTCTTTGTTGCCTATTTCCTCGTGGGCTTGCCCCTTGTTGGCTACTACTTGGTTGGTTTGGCACTTGTTGACTAACACTTGGTTGGCTACCACTTGCTTGGCTTGGCCCTTGTTGCGTATGACCATGTTCACTACTATTTGCTTGGCTTGGCCCTCGTTGGCTAGGAACTTGTGTATCTCCTTGTTGTCTTGTGCTTACATCATTTTTCTTTGATCTCTTTCTTGGTTTGGTACAAGTTCTTGTGTTGTGTCCCCCACCTTTGCAGTCACCACAACGGGATCTCTCACGAGGCTCTTGGAATTGGCCGTTACCCGATTCTCGAACGCCACCATGGCCCCATCCGTCCATGTCACCTCTAAGACGCTTTGTCTTACGTCTTCCCCGTTTAACGACCTTCAATTCCGGATCGGGCCATAGTTGAACTCCATGATACTCCGGCCATTGTGATTGGTCGAAGTATGGGTGAAATCGGGGAGCCCATGTATTCTTAACCATCATGATTGAAAACTCGGACTCCCTCACGGTGCGCGGGTGATTTACGTCCACATTCCTAACGCGAGCTGCGGTATACAAGTGCGAGCATGGGAGATGAAGCAACAATGGCCTCTGGCAAGAGCAATCACACCATGTTAGGGAGACCTTGAAAGCCCGTCATCCGTGTTGGCGGCCATCGTTTGTGGTTCCTCCTGGCTCTTTCAATTCGAACAACCAATCGTCGTTGTTATATAATATAGCTTCTTTGGAGTCCGCCTTCCGTGATTGAAATTCCAACCATTCATCAACCTTTGGTGGGAACTTGTACTTGTACTTCTTCTCGTTCTCACCCGCAATCTGCTTATCCGTTTCCATTGAGTGCTTTAGAAAGTACGCATTCATCTTGTCGAATGTGTATTGAACTATTGCCGTCACGGGTAATGCACGTACACCCTTGAGCACCCTATTGAAGCATTCGGCCATGTTGCTTGTCATTTGACCAGACCTCCGGCCATCTTCATCAAAAGCACGTGTCCACTTATTCCTTTCTTGAATGTTTCTATTGAGAAAGTCACGACCCCCGGGATCAAGTTTTTTGTGTGTAAGCAATTTGTTGTACAAGTTGGCGAACCGCTTGTCGGAGAAAGCGAGGCAACAATCTTGAAGATCATCGGCCAACTCCTTAAGGCCACATGCCCTATAGAAGTTTGAACAAAAGTGCCTCATGCACCATCGATGGTGTAACGGAGCATGCCCGGGAATGTCAATGTCCACCGCGTTAAGAATTCCTTGATGGCGATCCCATATGACACAAATTTCCCTTTGAGCCGGTAATACCTTGGTTCTCAAAAGACGCAAGAACCACTCCCAGTTATCATTGTTCTCCACCTCAACCAAAGCAAAAGCCAAAGGCAACACCCGGTTATTGGCATCACTTGCTATTGCAACCAACAAGGTGCCCTTGTATTGTCCGGTCAAGAACGTGCCATCAACGGCGATGACCGGCCGACAGTGTTCGAAAGCCCTCACGCATTGCTCGAACGCCCAAAATGCACGGCCAAATACTCGCACGGTCCTTCCGTCGTGAATCGTTGTTTTTTGCCCATGAGGCTCGACCGCATGAACCATGCCCGGGTTAGTGGCGGCCATAGCTAACAACAACCTAGGGATTCAGTTATATGCTTCCTCCCAATTACCATACAACATCTTGAATGCGGCTTGCTTCGCCTTCCATGCCTTGCCGTATTTCACCTTGTAATGAAAGATGGCTTTCACAAGGTCCATGATGCTCTGAATGCTCATGATTGGAAGTGTGGATATTGTGTTGGAAAGCCTGTAAGCGACGAACTCGGACGTGAGTTGTCTATGGTCTTGGGACACAATCTTGCCATCCACCTTCTTGCCTCTACACATGTGACTTGGTACACAACTAACTATGTGCCAAGTGGGCCCTCCTTTCCATGGTCTTGGGACACAATCTTGCCATCCATATTCTTGCCTCTGCACATGTGACTTGGTACACAACTAACTATGTGCCAAGTGGGCCCTCCTTTCCATGGTCTTGCACGCACAATCCATGGACATCGGTCAGCCTCACATGCAACCGTGTAACGCACATTGACGTCCGAGTGAACCACCTTGTGTGGACGATAATGCGTGACCGAGTAGTTGTCGAGCCACATCTTCAATTCCAAGAAGGTTCCGAATTTCGACCCGGGAGAAATCCCGTTCTTGCCGTCTTCCAAATCCCGGTGAGAAGATGGCCTAACTCCAAGACATACACCTTTGCCACCGTCCACCACGGCTTAATCCGTGAGACTAACATCCTTGAACAATGGTGTCCGATGATCCCACCCGAATACCTTCTCGAAAGCTTCGGCCTCCTTCACCGTGAACTCCTCCTCATCAACTTCTTCATCGGGACCTTCGTCATCCGACTCCGATGCATAGCCACGGGAATAAGGGATGGAATGGTCCATTGTCTCTTGCACATGATATTTGTCGAGATCACCCACATTGTTGTCATGGAGATCAATTTCATTGTCATCGTCCTCATACTCATCATTCTCCTCTTGCAAAGCTTCATTTTGGTTGTTTGTAATCGGGCTCAATGTTGGCCTCACTTGTTGAGTCAAAGGAGGTTCACTCATTTCATCTTCGTTCATGGGTGGGGGACTACTAGCAACCAACGGGGAGGCGTTCCGGTTCAAGTCCAAATGCAACCTAGACTCAACCTTCTTAGTTGTAAATAACTCAAGAGCCTTGTCTAGTGATTCGGCCACCGTCTCCTTGTATGCAACCCAACGTTGCTTGGAGTTCACACGCATGGTCTTCCAACGGATGTGCATTCCAAAACCCACATTATTCCTTCCCTCCAACTCAACGATATCACTTGGGTCCATCCAATTCAAATATTTCCTCACTTGTTCCAAGACCTCGGCATAGCTAGGACTACTCTCAAACACCATGTCAAGCTCATCCGGGTCCGGTTCAATATTGCCTTTCAAAAAGGCGTCTTTGTCCACATGATGAACATAAACACATGTTCTTCCCATCCCTAGAATAATTAAAACAACACAACGTAACATAGATTCCATAAGTACTCATTCGAAGATTAACACAAAATACAAAGCCCTAACATGTATATGAAACAATAACCCTAACCCCCACTAAACAATAACCATAAGCATAGCCCTAACATACTAACTACCCTAACCCTAACCCCAACATAACAACACCCATAACCCTAACCCTAACATACTAAGAAGTCTAACCCTAGCAAATTGGCAAACAAACATCTCATATCTTCATACAAATTTCAAGATCCATAAAAAACTAGGGTTTCCCCAAACTAGCAACAAATGAGCAAATGTGAGCATTTTTTGGATGAAAACGAGGGGATCGGAGGAGATTACCTTGAGGGAGGGATTGGGTTGGAAATCCATGGAGAAAATCTTCAGATTTGGAAGATTTGGAGAAGGATTTGAGAGGGGGAGAGAGGGGGAGAGAGGTGTTGGTGGTTGGGGGTGTGTGTGGGAGGGGGGCCAGCCTACCAAGCACTAACAGAATGTGCAGCGCCTAAGAGCTAGGCGCTGCACATTACATGTGTGGCGCCTAGCTCCAAGTCGTTGCACTGCTCGGTGCGGGGCCCAACTGTGCCACGCTGGCCAGGCGTGCAGCGCCTAAGAGCTAGGCGCTGCACAGTGGAGTGCAGCGCCTGACTGTCGGACGCTGCACAAAAGGGTCATCTGGGTGAAATTATTTCAAACACAGTTCAGTTTGTGAATTCTTTTCGTCCTCAAGTCAATTTTGTCGTTTTTGCCGGATGTAGTACAGATGCTATTGACGACACAAATGTCTAATGTACTAGATTAATTATCATCCTACCATAATACACATCCTCGTGCCTTATCTATTTCGCTCTCCCACACCCCTTAACCAAAATTAGTACTCCCTCTGTAAAGAAATATAAGAGCGTTTAGATCACTACTCCAATGGATGGCGTATTTGCCAACTACAAAGTGGTTGTGGCAATTTTGTTAATCTCAATATCTGTCATCTCAGTTTCTTGAACGTGGTCATAGCAGTAGAATGTGTATGCATGCATTCATAGGGGTAAATGTGCGTGCGTGTTCGTGAGTGTCTGCTTCTATAATGTGTTTCTCAAATAAGAAGAAATGGAGCATCCGCTAACAAGTTGCTCCAATTCCATCGACTAGAATACATTGAAAGATTCAAAGCTGATGTTGTTAGCAAATATATCAAGTAATGCCTGTTAAAAAAATCAAGTAATGCAGCGTGTGAGTGCCTGCATTGTCGGGTAATATAATGGGGTAGTGCCGCGAAGACATAGCGTCTGCTTTTGACTAGGTTCTTTAAACCTATGAGATCAAAGAGTGAAAACTTAGACAATCTTTCGAGTAGTTTAGCTGGCAGGGTGTGAGTCTTTATGAAAAACCTTGCCGTTGTGTTAGAGTCCCAGATCTTCCATAAGATAGCGAGGAGGATGGGGGACCAAATCTCTTGGTCGAGGCCTGGCGGAGTGATGAAGTTCCACAGAAGGAGCACAGAGTCGACAACCAGGAACCCCATTTGCCGCCAAACAACCATGGACCGAGGGCATAGAATGAACATGTGCAAGGTGTCTTTGACCAGGGCGTTGCAAGTAGAGCATGCACTGTTTGGGCCCATGTGCTCCTGATGTATGTTAATTTTGGAACTTCTGTCCGAAACACTCTCATTATAGTATATTTCTTTGTAGTTGATTGATGTTTTGGTTAATGAAAATTAGTTTTGACTTTAGACCATGCGTGCAAGTATTGTTGTAACCACATGCATATATATGTTCAAGTGACGTTGTTATTCGTAAACTAATGGAAATCGCTTTCCAACTGGGATATGCACGTACTGATGCAAATCGCTTTCCGAGTGTGGAAATAGTTCTTCCGCAATGATGTCAGTGCAGTACGTAGTTATTCCGGTTAAAGGAGTCCTGATCTCAGCTCCAATATCGTTGCTAAAATCAGATCACATGCATGCCGCATTACACGCCAGCTCGGCGAAACCCGTTAAAATCAAACAACATGTGTAAAACTGTATGTTGACAACGTACTGCTACTGATATTGATGCGGTGGATGTTTTTGAGCTGATAAGTATAGTGTTAAGTTTTGAGATGTTGGAGATTGTAATAAGCTTAGATTTTGGCAGTGTGGTTTTAGTAGTAAAGCGTGAAAGTCTACAGTTGCATAATGATGGGAGGTATCATGTTATGTATGATTGAACCCTACTGGCCGGTCACAAAACTTGTTACATTATCAATTTTGTAATGAATGAAAATGGAAGCGATAACCAGGGCAGGTCCTGAGAGATTTGATTTATCAATCATATCCATTCGGTAAGTGTAATTTATGTAGAAATTTCTTTTTTAGAAAAAGGAGGATTACCCCCCGGCCTATGCATCACAATGATGAATGTGCGAAACAACTTGTGGTTGGATGGTTAGGTGGACAGTGGTATCCCCAGCCCAACAGGGTTCAAGTCCTGCCGCTCGCATTTTATCCTGGATTTATTTCAGGATTTCCGGCGATGCGCGTTCAGTGGGAGGAGACGTTCCCGTCGACTACGAGGCGCCTACGGTGACTTCGTAAAATCTCAAAATGATATGCCGGCTCAGTTTCTCAGGGGTGCTCATAGGGGTAGGGTGTGCGTGTGTGCGTTCATAGGGGTGAGTATATGCGCGTATATATATATGAGCGCTTGCGTCTGTACTGTGTTCAAAAAAGAATGATGAATGCAGCTATATTATTAAAACAAATGGTCCACAAGTACGAAGTTCGGTACAAGGTCTCAAAATAAACATAAATGAAACAAAAATCGCCACAACCGGCATAAATAGGACCAGATGACTAAGCACCTATCATATTATTGGAGCATCATCCAAATCGGTTATAAGTATCCCGTGCTATCTCTCTCAACGGTGGCACCCAAAAGCCATATGCTCTTTGGCTTCCGCATGAGTGACGACCACGTACGGATCCAGCCAATTGCTCTGTATATAACCTGCAAAAAAATTATGACTGTTTGTTTGTTAAAAATCACATCACACTAGTACAAAACGGGCCTTTAGTCCCGGTTGGGAAGGGCCTCTAGTCCCGGGTCACCAACCGGGACAGCCCAATCGGGACTAAAGGCCCCCACCCTTTAGTCCCAGTTGGTCACAAACCGTGACCAACCGGGACTAAAGGCCCTCCACGTGGCCGCGCTCGTGCGCTGGGGCTGGGGACCTTTAGTCCCGGTTGGTGACACCAACCGGGACTAAATCCCTGCCACTTTAGTCCCGGTTGGTGACACCAACTGGGACTAAAGGTTTAGGGGTTTAGGGGTTTAGGGTTTATTGTTTATTTTTTCTTTTCATTTTGTGTTTTTCATTTAATTCGTTTTCATTTCAAACATATTTTACGCTACTACGTACTGTACACGTTATGCATATATAATAGAATTTCTCGTAGAACATCATAGAATTTCTCGTACGACCATGCATATATATATATATATATATATATATATATATATATATATATATATATATATATATATATATATACACAATTTGGTATATACAATTTCTCTTACAATTTGCAGATCATTACATGCAGGCATTAGGTGAAATGGTATACTCTGTCGGGAGATATGACCTGCTCAAGCAAAAATCCCGCCATTTCCTCTTGAAGTGCTCGTATGCGGTCCTTTGGTAGGAGCCTATCCTGCATCTCCAACATCTTTAAAGAAGGAGATCAATATGAATATATTAGTTGTGTGTATATATATTAGATCATGATAAAAAAATGTGAATAGTGTTTACGTACCCAAAGATATCTTTCATCTTTGTTCTTTTCGGTAATAGAGCGAATGTTCTCGAAAACGTAGTATGCACATACATTTGTCCCCTTTTCCTGCCTCATACAGTACTTTACGAGAATAGAATTCAATCAGATAATAATCAAGCATGCATGATAATGGTATTGAAACTAGAATTAAAGAGATGCGCGGACGTAGCTAGTACTACTTAATTACCTTGGCCCGTCGCCATTTCAGCTGTGGTTTCCATTGACCGACAACCTCTTGGATGAACTTTTTCCAAACCCTGCCCGGCAAAGAAAATGAATAAAGGAGTTATTAATTACTTGATATCAGGAAATGAACTAAAGAGACCGACATAGTGCGATAATGATTGAAATTACCTGTCGAGCATCAACTTCAGGCTTCTGTATTCTTCAGGGTCTTTACCTAGTGAGTCCAGTACTTCAACAGTTCCCTCGTCAACTCTAATGATTAGCAGGATCCAGTGGAATCTACGCACACGTTTGTATAAGCGGGCATGCATAACTCATCAACTACACTTAACATCGAGTAAGCAAAAATAGAATTTGTAGTACAAGACAGTAACACTCACCTGAAGTTGTAAGGAAAAAGTATTTCTGGTCTGGTATTTAGTTCCTTCAAAAACATTAGCAACCTATTCTCTGTGTCTTTGGAGTAGTCTTGTATCATATTTTCATTAACAGTATTTGGGTCAATGAACCCAATGCCATAGACTCCATCTCTATTCATTTCAAAAATCTTCATTCTGCATAATACCACAGAAAAGAATATAGTGAGGATAATTACAGGCAATGAACGAGCTGAGCTAGAGACTTAAATTACAGAAAGAAATCACTTACAGACAATAGCAACTGACGAGAGATTTGTCGAGTGCGTCTTGATTGAATAACTAAAAATTTTCTGGAAATTCAATCCACACATCATTTCCATGGAAGTAATGCTCTGGCTTGACTTTCACCATGAGGCTCTCTCGCCCGGCATTTACTTCTCTCAGGTACCATTGATGCAATTTGCGCATTTGCGTTGGTAGAAGCTCCTCCTCGTCAGGCCTGACCAGAGGGTTCCCGGGGACATATTTCCATGCTAGTTCCTTCGGATCCATCCTGGGGAGTTCCTCGATGCCTAGGAGTTGTTCAATAGTGATACCCATCTCTCTAGCCGCCATCTCTGTATCAGCGTCAATTACCCTCTTATCGGTACTCACCTTGAGCGGGGGGATCGATTGCACTGCCTGTTCTCCGAGCTGGGGAACAGTTTTCCCGCTTTTATTACTACCTGTAAGGCTCGACTACTGATTTTTTTTGTTGATGATATGACTTGCTAATAGAGCGTTCATAGTCTGATTGCCTTTTCTCCACAGCCGGTTTAGCAAGATTCAGAAAGTGTTGTACGACTTTCTCAGGTATTTTCTCCTTCGGCGACGGGAGCGGTTTCGGTGCAAAATGGGCCTGCACTTCGGAAGCCACTTGGGCTTTGGTTTCGTCCTCAGTCATCTCGTAAGCCAACTTCTTTTTGGCAGGAGGCTCGGGTTTCTTCTTTGGTGCTCTCTTCCGCTTTGGAGTCGGCCCACGCGGCGGAGATCGATATCGCGTACTCGCGCTGGGCTCCATCTCGAGGTGGGGTGGATTCGGCTGACGCTGCGGAGATCGATATGGTGGCGGACTCGTGCTGCGCATCGTCTCGAGGTGGGTTGGAGTCGGCTGACGCGGCGGACTTAGAGGAGGAGTCGGTGCCCTTGGCGTCGAGTTTGGAAAGACGATGCAATCCTTTCTCCATACAATGATACCACGTATGGCTTCTCCCAGTGTCTGCTCCCCTTGACCTCCAGGAAAGTCAAGCTGTAGTGAGTCATATGCCGATAGAACTTCATCCACCACGACACGACCATAGCCAGGTGGAATCGGATTGCCGTGGAAGATTGCTTCAGGGGGATTTGGTAAAGCATAGCCGTCCGCCACCTTCATGGATATGTTCTTCAGTGGAAGGTGTAGCTCACAACTTGTCGTCTCTTCGATATCATCCACGGGGTAGCGAGCCAGCAGTGCATCATCGGCCGGGACCCCCGTGGAACCCACGCTGCTTTTCGGCATAGATGGGACGGTGATATCCAATGCTGGATCTGCTTGCTGCTGCCGCTGAGACGCCCTTTCCAGGCTAAGTGTGTCGATCTGCTCCTGCTGCTGCATGAAAGCGCGTTCGAACTCCGCGTGCTTTGCTTCTAGCTGTTGAAACCGGTCTGCTTCCTGCTTCTTCTTGTCTTCCTCCTGCTTCTTCTTTCTCACACGGCTTCTATAACTGACGTTCCAGTCCGCAAACCCCTCAACCCACGGAACAACGCCTTTGCCTCGTGTTCGTCCCGGGTGTTCAGGATTCCCGAGGGCGCGTGTAAGCTCGTCGTTCTCTCTCTCGGGCTGGAACACCCCCGTTCGAGCCGCTTCTATTGCATCAAGTAAAGCATCCGAGGCTTCTTTAAGACTTGCCTGCTCAATAACCTCCCCTGTCTTTGGGTCCAACTTTCCCCCATGCGCATAAAACCAAGTCTTGCACCTGTCGGGCCAACCCAATGTTTTTGGAGTGACCCCTGCAGCAATCATCTTTTCCTCAGATTCATCCCACTTAGGCTGACTAGTCTTGTAACCACCTGGCCCCAGAACATGGTGAAACTGTTTCTTCTCAGCATTGATCTTGTTTTTCCTCAACCGTTCCTTAGCTGCTTCCGATTCCTTGAACTCCACAAATAAGTCCCAGTGATCTTTTGCCTTCTCCAGTGCTCCAGTGAATTCTGGAGTCTTCTTTCCTGCTTCGACGTACCAGGCCCATAATCTTTTCTTGTGGTTGCGGAATTGTGTGGTCATCTTCTGAAGAGCACTCTTCTTGACTTTCTCCCGTTCTGCATCTGTTTAATGCTCTGGTAGGGTGAAATGTGACATGAGCGTTTCCCAAAGCAGATCTTTTGCTCTTTCGTCGACAAAACTAACTCCTCGATCTCCCTTCGGCTTATTCCATTCTTGAACGGAGATCGGGATTTGGTCCCTGACAATGACTCCGCACTGACGAGTAAATTTGTCCGCATTCTTTTTAGGAGCAAGCGGTTCGCCATTTGGTTTGATCTCATCGATGTTGTACTTTATGCCAGCCTGCAACTTTTTGGCCGGGCCTCGTACTGCCCTGCTTGTAGAAGATTTGCTCGATCCAGAGGGCTAAAAGAAGAAAGATTCGTTAATATATATATATATATATATATATATATATATATATATATATATATATATATATATACAAATCAATTAATACATGTAATGATCACCAGAGGCCTTAATTAAATATACCTCGCCGGTCTTTGTTAATTGAAGATCATTTCCTTCGCCATCATTGTTTGTGTGGCCTTCGTCTGTTGGTTCTTCCACAAATATTCCCTCACCGGAATTGTTCAGATATTGTGAGCCGTCATCTTCAGTTTCACCCTCTGGGTTTCGGATCATGTCGAACATGATATGCTCTTGATCATGGTCGTCTCTGCCGCTAGCGTCCATAGCTTAACTAATCCAGAAGAAAGATAAAACAATTTAGTATTCAAATTAGAATGCATCTCGAATAATATCACTAATACATCTCGAGTAATACAGTTAATGCATCATCGAATATTATCGAATATAATCTCGAATACATCTCGAATATTATCACGAATACATCTCGAATATTATCACTAATACATCTCGAATATTATCTCGAATACATCTCGAATATTATCACTAATGCATCATCGAATATTATCGAATATAATCTCGAATACATCTTGAGTATTATCACTAATACATCTCGAATATTATCATATAACATCACTAGCTAATACAGCTCGAATATTATCGAATAATCCAGTTGACTCGCGGTTCCTGAGGCGCGGGCGGTGGACACCCAAAGAGAAGGAACCATCACAGGATCATAGCTCGGGTGAGATCCCTGAAGAACCTGCCAGGTATTGGAGAACCTGACGTCCAACGGAACCATGTAGCGACGGACGTGCTCGTCCTCCTCCCTGACACGGCAACGTACCACCTCCTCGGGGGCCGGCTGCCTCCGCACCGATAGTGGCCCACGCGACCGCCACCAAAGAAGCTCCGGGTCAACGACGGGAGCCCGATTCCTCACCAAGCTGCGCGCCCCGGAAGGTAGCACCTCCTAGTGCCAGCCCGGCGGAGCCCAGTCCCGGACATGGCGCCTCTCAAGCAGGTTGTCGCCGCCGAGTCGACGACGAGGATGCGGGCCGGGCATCGTCGACGTCAAGAACAAACTCTTATGAAAACAAATTCCTATGCAATAATTATCATTTTATTATGCTACTCATATTTAATAAACTTTTACAACTATAGTAGATGGGCAAATTTGAACAACATTTTATAGCATTGATCCATCTAACATTCATCTAATTAACATTCATCTACACACAAAAATACATAATAAATCCATCTAATTACCATTCATCTAATTAACATTCATCTACACACAAAAATACATAATAAATCCTTCTAATTAACATTTCTTTCAAAAAAAGAGAACCTAGGATCTTCTCAAAACACAATTGCCATTCACAAAATTCCATCAAGCATTTCTTCTATCTTAGGACAGTACCCAACATCATTTCTTTCATTAAAACTTCTTTATTAATATTCAAACAATTACAAAACCAAATTCTATCAATTCATGACCTCCTTTGGTTTTGCAAAGGAACTATATTCCCCCTAACATTTCTAGTCCAGCAAAAACTATCTCAACTAGACGCTAGTACCCACACTTCATTTCTCCAAAAATAATCTGTCCACTAGTTCAAAATTTTCAAGTTTCATTCAAATGAAATTTGGACCAGATTCAGTTTCCTTGCTCAAAACCCAATCTCTACTACTCCAACAATTCTGAAATTTTTACAGCACCTCAACCATGCATTAGAGAAGCACCACAAAAAAATTAAAAATTTTGAAAAATGCCTAGCTACTGTTGGCATTGCTATCGAACACTTGCTGTGCACAAATTCAGAAATTGGGCAAAGTTCAGAGATTGCACTGCCGTGCACTTCACTCTTCCTCTCCTTCCTCTCCTTCACAGCTTTGCCTCTGGCTCATGCGCATCCACGGGATGCGGCAGGGGGACGCGGGGTTGCCGGAGCCGATAGCAGCGAGCACATCCGTTACGACGCGGGCGGCGGAGCGCGACGGGGACAGAGGGAGGGGTAGGCCTGGGACTTACCGGCGTTGCCGAGGAGAGGGGAGGCGAGGCTCGGAGGAGACCGGCGAGGAGGAGGTCGGAGACGAGGAGCGGCGATGGCGACGAGCGGTGTGGATCGCCGGAGAACGTGGGCAGCCTGGCGGCGTGGTGATCGATTTGTCTCCTGGGCGGTGGAAAACGCTAAGTGACAGTTATATAGGATCGACCTTTAGTCCCGGTTGATCGACCTTTAGTCCCGATTGCAACCACGACCCGGGACTAAAGGACCTTTAGTCCCGGTTCGTGGCTGCAACCTGGACTAAAGGTCTGTTTTCGGGCCCAAATTAAGCGCGGGAGGGGGACTTTAGTCCCGGTTACAGCCACGGGCCAGGACTAAAGGTCTGTTTTCGGGCCCAAATTAAGCGCGGGAGGGGGCCTTTAGGCCCGGTTGGTGGCTCCAACCGGGACTAAAGGGTTGGTCCTGGCGTGGTGGAAGTTTAGTCCCACCTCGCCAAGCAAGAGGCACTCGCACCAGTTTATAAGCCCCACTGCGATAGCCGTCTCGAGCTCCTCTCTAAAGCAGGCACTATATGCCTAACGTTTGCCCTGCCCTGTGGGCCCTGCTAGCCCTGCGGGCCTGCATCCCGACCCATATATAGTTGGGTTTCTAGTCGTATGCAGGCCGTGGTGGCCTAGTAGGCGGGCATTTTTTTTCTTTTTTGCATATGTTATGTCAACTTTTTAATCCCGGTTGGTGGATCCAACCGGGACTAAAGGTCTTTTCCAGTTTTTTTTGTTTTTTGCTTTATTTTTTTCTTTTGTTTCTACTTACAGCCAAATATTTAGAGTTTTTGAGTGAATCTTTTTGGTTTAGGTCACAAAAATTATAAACTTTCTGTTAGTGCCAGTAGTTTTCAAATTTGAATAGTTTAAATTTGAATTCTTTGAAATTTGTGAGAATCACTAGTTTGTGAATAACTTTACTTTAAAAATAGATTTTTGAGTGATTCTTTTTCCTGCTGTTTAATATTAGTGTGTTTTATCAGTATGTTCAATTTGGTAATTTTTAGGTTATTTAAATAGGTGTTTTAATCAAAAACAGATTCTGTTTAGCTCTTTTAGTTTTATAGCTCAAAAAAATCATTAAATGCATGAAAAATAGCAAATGATGTCAGAAAGGGTTGAAAATTTATGATGTGGCTTTCAATGGTGCATGTTGAATGCACAAAAAGTCTGGAGTTAAAATAAGTTTAAAAAAATGAAATGCCTTTGTAACAGATGAGTTTTCGTCCGAAACCCTGGTACTTCGAAAGAGATTGTCCAGTTTGTACACGAAGTGCATCCAGTTTTTGCCATAACCCTCTCAACTTTTTAGCACATGCTATGTGGGTGAAATGATGATACCATGCCAAGTTTCAACCTTTTTAGAGCTCATTTGTAGTGCTTTTCAATTTTAGGGTCATTTAGCTCAAAAAAAATCAATAAATGCATGAAAAATAGCAAATGAAGTCAGAAAGGGTTGAAAATTGATGACATGGCTTTGAATGGTGCATATTGAACGCACAAAAAGTCTGGAGTTAAAATAAATTTATAAAAATAAAATGCCTTTGTAACAGATGAGTCTTCGTCCGAAACCCTGATACTGCGAAAGAGATTGTCCAGTTTGTACACGAAGTGCATCCAGTTTTTCCCGTAACCCTCTCAACTTTTTAGCACATGCTATGTGGGTGAAATGATGATACCATGCCAAGTTTCAACCTTTTCAGAGTTCATTTGTAGTGCTTTTCAATTTCAGGGTCATTTAGCTCAAAAAAATCAATAAATGCATGAAAAATAGCGTTCCTTCGCGTTTCAAATGCCAAAACACATATATACCCTAACTATTACAAAGATTCCCTCCGGTTTGTCCGAAGTGGGACTTTCCAGATAAGTCCGGAAACTCACTAGAGAAGAAAGTGATGACGGTGAAGCCGGTCACATCCCAGAGTGGGATATTGGGGTATAAAACTTTTTCTTCGCTTTGCGTCGTGACCATGGACAATCTTCATCATTTAACAGGATGCTTGGGTCAGTCTTCACTGTGAAGGGAGCAATTTCATGAAACTTTTCATAATCTTCTGACATGTCTGTCTTGTCCTCCACTCCTACGATGTTTCTTTTCCCTGAAAGAACTATGTGGCGCTTTGGCTCATCGTATGATGTATTCGCTTCCTTATCTTTTCTTTTTCTCGGCTTGGTAGACATGTCCTTCACATAGAAAACCTGCGCCACATCATTGGCTAGGACGAATGGTTCGTCTGTGTACCCAAGATTGTTGAGATCCACTGTTGTCATTCCGTACCGCGGGTCTTCCTTTACCCCGCCTCCAGTCAGATTGAACCATTTGCACCGAAACAAAGGGACCTTCAAATCACGTCCATAGTCAAGTTCCCATATCTCCTCTATGTAACCATAATATGTGTCCTTTGGCCTATTGGTGTTTGCTGCATCAAAGCGGACACCACTGTTTTGGTTGGTGCTCTTTTTATCTTGGGCGATCGTGTAAAATGTATTCCCATTTATCTCGTACCCTTTGAAAGTCGATATAGTCGAAGATGGTGACTTGGCCAGCAAGTACATCTCATCTCCAACAGTGTCGTTGTCGGCGTACGACACCTATGGGATCGCGTGGATCCCTTTACGGTTCGGCAAGGGGAAAAGATTTGCACAAAGAGCGGAACCAACGATCAACGCGAGGATCTTTACCCTGGTTCGGGCCGCTGATAAGCGTAAAACCCTACTCCTGCTGTTGTTTATTGTGGATGTTCTTGGCTCAAGTACACGAAGCGCTTGTGGTGGGAAAGCAACTATGCATGCAGAATGGGCCGGAAGGTCCTCTCCCCTGTAGCTACGCCTTGGGCCTCCTTTTATACGTCCAAGGGGTCACCAACAGTGGCAGACAGCAGTACAAGAGGTGTAAAGTTACTACAGTATTTCATGATTATCACCGACGTCTTAGGACAAACGCATTTAATGCTCCGTTTAGGTGTCCCTTACTTTCTCGGGGGCGGAAAAAGGGCCCGTCCCATCAGCACCGCTTAACCCCATTTGCGGTTGACACCGTGACACGCAACCAGGAGGACAAGCCCTAAACGACAGGCTAGTCGCTGCGCTGGAGCGATGGCACTGTGCTGAAGCGGTGGGATCTTGCCGGGTGTGAGATCTTGCCGGGTGCGAGGCCTTGCCGGGCGCGAGGCCTTGCCGGGTCTTCGCGAGCCTTCCCGGCAAGGATCTTGCCGGGAACCCAGCCTTCGGTCTTCTGTCTTCTGATCATTAGCTTGAACGGCTTCTTGATATCTTGTATCCGTTTCCAGTTGTCCTCCGGCAGGCCTTGCCACTGGTGTGGCTACAACCGTCCGTGCACAAGTATGGGGTACTAAAATGACCCAAACTTTAGTACACCGACAGGAGCCCCCGGGCCTAGGCCATACACGGGTGCGAGGCGTTGTTGGGCTAGGCCCAAACAGTGCACGGGCACGCGTGGCAGGAGTTAACTGTCATAATCCTCTTATTTACCGTGCCCCCCCCATCCACGACGCGCATTAAATGCGGAACGTGGGAGACGTGCGCGGAACGGCCGCAGTAGTGCGCTTGTAAAAGTGCATTCCCATTGATTAGTAAAGAGGCAGCCTCCGCTCCTTCCCCATAAAAAGGAATCCGCAGAGGCGCTGCTCATTTACCTCTCATCTTTTCCAATCTGGAAACCGCCATTGCCTTCTTCCTCGAGCTCGGAACAGAGCCATCCCATTCATCCGCCACCCCCATGCTTGCATCAGTCTCGGCCTCCTCTTCCACAGTCGCCATGCCGCCCAAAGCAAGCAAGGGCAAAGCGGCGAAAGCCGTCGACTCGGATGCAGAGGCAGACAAGGCCGATTTGGTGGAGATGCGGAAAAAACACGTCGTCTTTGCGACAACGCTCGACAGGCACGCCCTGATTGAGCGATACCTGTGTATGTGGGGGAAGAAGACGAAGGCTCACCCTGCAACTCGCGTACTCCCAGCTTCCGCCGAGGGCGGCCCAGATAAATTCCCTTTCTTCGCCGCTTACTTTTACTGCAGGCTCTGCCCTCCATTTTCTGATTTCTTCATCGACATCATGTATACATACGGCTTCCTCCTCTTGGATTTCACACCGAATGCCGTGACATGTATGTCGGTCTTTGCTCATCTTTGTGAAAACTTCGCCGGAGTAGCTCCCAGCACAGCCCTCTTCCGCCACTACTTCGTTCCCCGTATCGAAACAGGAGACGCCCTTTCTGGTTCTATCACCTGGATTCCAAGGGCATGGAATAAAGAGATATACCCAGACGGTCTCTACCGTAAGAAGTGGGAGGAATGGCGGGCCGAGTGGTGCTGGGTTAGGGAGAAAGATCCCCAGCCATTTGTTCGCTCCAGCAGACGAAGGTGGTTCGCGGCAAGGACTGGAGTGGTCTCGATCCTCATGATGATAAGCTTGCGATCGCAGTTACCAGGATCCACCGTCTCAAGGTTGCCGGGCTCACAATAGAAATGGTTGGCGCCGATTTTCTCCGCCGCCGCACCGCCCCTCTGCATAACAAAGGGAGACCAGCTTGGGACTTCAAGAATGCGGCAGATATCATGAGGCTGCGCCCTGGCCTGAACAACAACCTGACAGTCTTCCAGCACACAGCCCTCTGCCATAAGCTATTCAGGCCTGACGGGAAATACAAGTTGCCGGCTGGCATAATTCCCTTGTGCAACAACTCTTCTCTGAGTCCAATCATCACCATGATGCTGGCGTTTAACGCCCACAGCCTTGTCGGAACTTGGGTCGAGCCGCCTAAAGAGCGCGTGCAGGAATTCTTCGACAATTTGTCAGAGAGAGCCGTCCGGGAAGAGTCAATCCTCATCCGCCCTACCACTGATGAAGAAGTGGCGTACATCGCCAGCAGGGCGGAAGAAGCGAACCTAGCCGCGGAGGCTGGCAACTTTGGCTTCGCGGAAGAGGAAACCAGCGAAGAAGGAATGGTGTCGGAGGAGATCCTTGCCGAGCAAGGTGAAGTCGCCGGGGAACAGAGTGGCATGATTGCCGGGGGCTCTACTATTGAAGACATGGCCGAGGAGCAGCTGTGCGAGGAGCCCCCAGTTCCGGAGAAGAAGAAACGTGTTCTTCGAAAAGCCGTCTCTGGCGTCCCAGCACATCAGCCTCCCTCAAGAGATGAGGTTCCCGGCAAGAAGGCGGTCGGCAAGGCTGCGCAGCGGCAAGAGGCCCAACAGCCACCCGTGCGACGTACGACATGCTCGACCGCGGCAACAACTGGTGTGGCGGGAGCATCCCATACGACGGCACCAGCGGCTGGAGCAGCAGGGTCACACCAACCTACTGCTTCTGCCGCAGCCAAGCGTCCCAGGACCCCTTCTCCACCTCCTCGCCCGGACACCGAAGCGGAGGTCGACTTCGACATCTCCTCTTTTAGTCCGGATAGAGAAGAGTAAGGGCCCTCGCCGTATCCTTCAACTTTTGAATTCCTGGTACTGCTTAACTCATTTGTTTTGCTTTGGCCTATCCCCGCAGAGATACAGAGACGTTGGCGCAAAGGTTGGCGAAGAGGGCGAATACTTCTACGGGTGATGAGCCTTCGGCAAGCACCGTTGGTGCGCCAGAGACCATCGTCATCAGCCCGGAGCCCAGCCCTCAACGCAGTCTCCAACCCAGCCCCCAGCGTGAGTCCACTACTCATTTTCCGCTGGCGAGCGTTGGGGAGATTATCTTCGCTATTGACATCACTGGGCTTGTAGGAGAAGGACGACAATAAGGAGAGCCATTGGAGGCCGTCCCTGAAGTCCCAGAGATGAACCTTCGGCAGGGGGTTCCACTGGCGAGCCCATCCGCATTGAAGAGGAGCCGGCAAGCACAGGCGTTGGCCATCCTACATCGGCAACTAATGTTGCCGGGAAAGAAGAAGCCACCTCTCAACAGCTCAACACAGGTAAACCGCATGCCTTGGCACTTGTTATTCTTTCTTCATTTCTGTTTTCTGGAACTCCAACTTTGGTCTCATCTTGTTTCCTTTCTTGGCTTTCAGATCTCCCCTTGATGAAACAAATGGATGTTGATGCTGTCATCGGAGAGACCACCAGGGATGTTGCCGCCGAGGCCGACAGGGTCGCAGCTGACGAGGCCGCCAAGGCTGCACAGGAAGAAACCGCCAAGGGATCTGCTGAGGGGGCCGGCAAGGAGACCGGCGACCATACTGACGGCATTCCTGTCGCAGGAGCGTCTGGCGCTACGCCGGTCGCGGAGCCCCCGGCTGCCGGTGAGGCGGTTGTCGAGGATCAACCGTCAACATCCGACGTGCCCCCATCAAGCAGTTACCTCAAGGTCGGCGACAACCTGTTCGTCAGCGTACCGGGGACGGCGAACATTGGGGTGCCAGTCGAACGAGAAACCTTTGATGAAGACGTCGTTGCCGCAGCTAGCAGCAGCGGGCCCAGGGAAGAGCAGCTCCTCCAAGCCATGAGCGATAACTTTCAGAAGCTCCAGGCGCTTTACCGCGCCCGAAATGAGAAGCTGAACTCCAGGGCGGCAGTTCTTGAAGCAGCGGAGGCAGATTTCCAGAAGCGCATCGAGGAGACGCAAGTCTGGTATGCCGAGGCTTTCCAAGAGCTGACGGCTGGTTGTGAGCAGCTGAATCAGAGTTGGAACGAGCTCCTCATGAAGCAGTCCGATGTCGAGAAGGCACAGGAGGAGGCCGCGTAGCAGGCCGCTGCAGAGGGAGCTCGCTTGACGAAACGCCGCGTCGGGCTTGATGCTCATGAAGAAGACCTTGCCGCTCGCGAGGAGGCGTTTGCCGCCAAGCTTCGCAGCAAGGACGAAGAGATCGAGAAGCTTGTCGCGCGGCGAACACAGGAGCTGGAGCAGAGGCACAAGGAAGCACTCGAAGCTCTGGTCGTAGACCACGCCGGCAAGCTAAAGGAAGCCATCGATGCCGCCGAAGCAGCAGAGGCCGCCAAGAGCGAGCTGGGCGATAAGGTAAAGAGGCTGGAAGCGGATCTTGAGGGCCACGGCAAGGAGATCTCAACGCTCAAAGCCGATAGAGATAAGACTCTCTTTAGCTTGGCGGAGATGCAAGCCACCATGTCCGACAAGATCAAAGAGCTCTCTTCAGCCAATGAATCCATTGCCGATCTGACATTGAAGCTGACAACGCTGGAGGAGTCCCTTGAGAGCAGCAAGGCTCGTGAGAGGGCTCTGACCAAGGATCTCCAGGCTGAGAAGAGCCTACTCAACAGCGCCGCCGCCACCTATAATGACTTCGAGAAAGGTGTGACGATCTGGACTGAGCGCCTCGTCGACGTCGCGGAAAGGCTTGCCGCAGAACTGTCCACCATGGGCTTGAATAACTTCGGCTACTCTTCTAATGAGCGGGTGTCTTCGAGCGCCAAGCTGACCATGTTCTTCGAGGGCGTTGTTGATGCTCTCAAGCTGCTCCAGGCTAACCGAGCAACCCATCTGGCCAACGAGTCTCGCAAACTCTGTCGGGCCGTCCTCCGCAAGGTGCTCATCAAAGTAGTGCACAAGAACCCTGGCATCAACCTCACCGATGTCCTTGCTAGCTTGCCGGAGGATGCAGATCTCAAGGCGCTTGAAGAGCTTGTCGCGCCCATCGTTGACAGAGTGAGCCACGTCAAGCGGGTCGAAGGCCAGCGCAGGGACTAGCCGCTTCGCTTCATGTTGTCGCCACTATTCCATGCCAAAGACAGTTTTATCTTAAGTTAGAATTGCGGCGACTATCAATGTAATATAACTTACTATGTTTTGGATGAATGTATGCTATTTCCCTCGTCTGATTTCTTTCTGTATGGTTTTTGCCCTACGCTTATTGGGATCTTGCCGGTGCGCGCGCCCTTGCCGCGAGCGCTTTGAGGAACGGGTCCTTAGCAGCCTGCTAGGGGTGTCGCTACCGACAAGATACCTTGACGCTTTCAGTGCAGCCACTTAAGTTGTTGAGCGGACTCGAAACAAAGTAAGGGCGCAACTAATCACGACAAGGTTCCTTCGCGGGCAGGTTTTCCATACAAAGGCCGAAATCGTTCAAGGAAAATAACCCTACAACAAAAATCTGCTTAAAGAGTTTTGCAACTTAGCTTTTCGTTGCTGTACTCCTTATTGCAAAATGTCAACTTGAACGTCGCCTGTCGGTATCCATACCATCATCCCCCCCAGCAAACGTGTACGCGAGGGAACCTTCTGTCCTTTGAGAAAAAGAAAGAAGAGAAAATAGAGATATGGAACCTTGGCGGTTCATTAGTGCTCACCGGAAGCAAGTGCAATACAATATCTCAGACAAGCATGCATATAGAAATGACATGAAAATCGACAAGAATTGTAAAACACTTAAGTTTATTCAACTGTGCACAGGGTCTGCGCCTGGCTTTGTACAAAGGATCATATGCCTTGTCGGCAAGACTTGTACAAAAGGTGGTTGTCGGGAGACCCGGCAACCGCGCCTTATGGGTAGAACTTACGAAGGTGTTCGATATTCCAGGAGTTGCTCACTGGAATGCCATCTTCGGTCTCCAGGCGGACTGCGCCAGGCCTGGTGACTCGTACTACCCGATAAGAGCCTTCCCACTTCGGCGTCAACTTATTGGAATTCTTGGCCGACTGAACGCGCCGAAGAACAAGGTCGCCTTCCTCAAGGCTCCGGGCGTGAACCTTGCGGCTATGATAGCGGCACAAGGTTTGCTGGTAGCGTGCAGCTCGCACAGCAGCCCGAAGACGATCTTCCTCAAGGAGCGTTGCGTCATCATGGCACAGCTGCTCTTGCTCAAACTCATCATAAGCGAGCACTCGAGGTGACCCGTATATGAGTTCCGTGGGGAGAACTGCTTCTGCCCCGTAGACCAGGGAGAAGGGTGTCTGGCCAGTAGCTCGATTTGGTGTCGTTCTGATTGACCAAAGAACCGCCGGCAGCTCATCAATCCAGCGTCTTCCGCACTTGTGCAGCTAGTCAAAAGTTCTTGTTCTGAGACCTCGCAGCACTTCAGCATTTGCCCTCTCCGCTTGGCCGTTCTTCTCGGGTGAGCAACAGAGGCAAAACAGATTCTGCCGCCAAGGTCTTGGACATACTGCATGAAGGTGCGGCTCGTGAACTGCGTGCCATTGTCGGTGATGATCCTGTTTGGCACACCAAAACGGCACACTATTCCCTTGAAGAACTTGACGGCTGACTGTGCTATCACCTTTCTCACTGCTTCCACTTCCGGCCACTTCGTGAACTTGTCGATAGCAACGTACAGGTACTCGAAGCCCCCGGCAGCACGGGGAAAGGGGCCCAATATGTCGAGCCCCCAGACCGAAAATGGCCAGGAAAGAGGGATTGTCTGAAGAGCTTGAGCTGGTTGATGAAATTGCTTAGAATGGAACTGGCACGCTTCACACTTGGTTACTAGTGCAGTTGCATCCTGGAGAGCAGTGGGCCAGAAGAAACCTTGCCGGAATGCCTTGCCGACAAGAGCTCTCGAGCCTATGTGGGAGCCACATATGCCTCCATGTATCTCTGCCAACAGCTCCAGTCCATCCTCCTGAGGAATGCACTTCAATTTCACACCGTTCAGTCTCTTTCTGTACAGGACGCTGTCCACGAACGGGTACATACTAGACTGACGGGCTACTTTCTCTGCTTCTTCCGATTCCTCAGGGAGTTCTCCTGTTTGAAGGAATTGGACGATGTGTTGTGCCCATGTCGGAGCCTGAGGCTCGACAACAAGGACTAAAGGCATATCTTCGGCTGCGGGAGCGCTTGCTTCTGCGGCAAGAACCTGAGGTTCTGCGCGAAGCTGCTGCTCACCGACAACCGTGTCGTTCCCGGCAACTTCCTTGTCGGCGGCTTCTGGAAGCTCTGCCGGAAAGTACTTGCCGGTACTTAACTTCCTTCTCTTCTCTTGCCTCGTCGATGGTGTTACGGATGGCTGAGTTAAGCGGAGCACAAAAGTTCCTGGTTCCACAGGTAACTTGAGGGCAGCACGCTTTGACAGGTCGTCGGCAATGTTGTTCTCTGCTCGAGGAGCATGCTCCGTTTGCAGACCGTCAAAACGCTCCTCCAACTTTCTCACTTCATCTACATATGCTTCCATCAACGGGCTCTGATAATCTTTGTTCACTTGCCTGACGACAAGCTGTGAATCACCTCTGACGATGAGCTTCTTAATTCCAAGGTCTGTTGCGATCCTGAGACCGGCAAGCAGTCCTTCATATTCTGCAGTGTTGTTTGTTGATCTCTCCCGGGGAAAGTGCATCTGAATCACATACTTGAGGTGCTCTCCGGTGGGTGCGACAAGCAGCACGCCAGCACCGGCGCCTTGTAGCGAAAAAGCCCCATCAAAGTACATAATCCATTCTTGATCTATTTCCTTGCCGGGGATAGTTGTCTCTTGAATTTCTTCGTCTGGCGTCGGTGTCCATTCTGCAATGAATTCTGCCAAGGCTCTGCTCTGAATAGTTGAAGTGCTTTCAAATTTGAGACCAAAACTTGACAGTTCCAACGCCCACTCTACTATTCTGCCGGTCGCATCTGGATTTCGTAAAATCCGTTGCAACAGGAAGCGAGTGACGACGGTGATTTCATGTGCCTAGAAATAGTGGCGCAGCTTCCTCGAGGCCATAAGGAGGCCGAAGAGCAGCTTCTGCACGCCAGAATTTCTTGACCTGGCCCCCTGCAACAGGGAGCTGACAAAATAGGCTGGGCGCTGCACCATCTTCTTCTTCTGCACTGCTTCATTTGACTGCGCGGATCCTGTCTTGTCAGCACCAGACTCTGCTAGGGATAGTCCTAGCTTGTCGCTTGACGGGTTTGCCGCTGCCGCTGCCTCTTCGTCTACTTCTCTCTGCGCCACTAACGCAGCACTAACCACTTGATTCGTTGCCGCTAGATATAGCAGCAACGGCTCTTGTGGCCTAGGTACGACCAGTGTCGGCGGAGAGGAGAGGTACCTCTTCAAGTCCTGCAGCGCTGCCTCCGCTTCCGGAGTCCATTTCATCGGTCCTACCTTTTTTAAGATTTTGAAAAAGGGAAGGGCGCGCTCAGCGGATTTGGAGATGAACCTGCTCAGAGCAGCAACGCAGCCGGCAAGCCGACGCACATCTTTGACACGTCTCGGTGCTTCAATCTGCTCAATTGCCTTGATCTTGTCGAGATTTGCTTCGATTCCACGTTGAGACACAAAGAACGCGAGAAGCTTGCCGGATGGAACACCAAACACACACTTCTAAGGATTGAGCTTCAGATTGATCCTCCGCAGATTAGCAAATGTCTCTTCTAAATCTTGTATGAGTGTTGCCTTGTCCTTGGTTTTGACCACTATGTCATCCATATAGGCTTCCATATTTCTATGTAGCTAGGGCTCAAAACCAATCTGGACTGCTCTTGCAAACGTTGAACCAACACTTTTCAACCCGAAAGGCATGCGTATGAAGCAATACGTGCCACATGGGGTGATAAATGCGGTTTTCTCTTCGTCTTCCTTCGACATGAAAATCTGATGGTAGCCTGAATATGCGTCAAGAAATGACAGCAAATCGCAGCCAGCAGTGGAGTCCACAATCTGGTCGATGCGCGGCAAGGGAAAAGGATCTTTTGGGCAGGCTTTATTGATATCAGTATAGTCGATACATAGCCTCCATTTTCCATTCGCCTTGCGCACTACAACTGGATTGGCCAACCATGTTGGATGGAGGACTCCTCTAACTAGACCTGCTGCTTCAAGCTTCCTGATTTCTTCGGCGATAAACTCTTGCCGCTCCAAGGCTTGCTTCCTGACCTTCTGCTTGACGGGCCGCGCGTGAGGACAGACAGCAAGGTGGTGCTCGATTACCTCCCTGGGAACACCGGGGATATCAGATGGTTGCCATGCAAACACATCGACATTCGCCCACAGGAAGGCAATGAGCGCGCTTTCCTATTTGTCATCGAGGGTGGAACTTATGGTGAAAGTTCCTCCCGTACCATCCTCCTTGGCGGGCACCTTCTTAGTTTCTGGTGGAGCTGCCTTGGATTTCTTGCTCTTGCCGGTGGAGCTCTCTGGCACTTCCTCGATGGGAGCGCAGCACTCCGAGGAGGTGCGCTTGCCGGAGTGTGTGTTAGAGGTGTAGCCGGTCTTCTTCTTCCCCCCGGGAGCTTCAGCGGTAGGAGCAAGTGCCTTGGCGGCAGGTGCTGCAACTGCCTCCCGGTAGAGTTGGTCGGTGCAGATAAGCACATCCTTCTTGTCGGAGTTGATAGTGATGACACTCATCGGCCCGGGCATCTTCAGTGTATTATAGGCGTAGTGCGATGCCGCCATAAACTTGGCCAGCGCCGGGCGACCAAGAATCCCATTATAGGGCAATGGAATCTTGGCGACGTCGAAGACGATCTTCTCCGTTCTGTAGTTCAACTCACTACCAAATGTCACTGGCAGGGTGATCTTGCCCTTCGGTTGGCTCCTTCCCGGATTGATCCCTTGGAATGTGCCCGTTTCCTCGATATCTTCATCAGGAATTTGCAATCTTTTGATCACATCAGGCGAGATCAAGTTCAAACCGGCCCCACCGTCAACTAACATCTTTGTCACCTTGAGGTTGCGGATCGTTGGTGAAACCAACAATGGCAAACACCCGACCGCAGTTGTGCGATCAGGGTGATCCTCGGCGTCAAAAATGATAGGCGTGTGGGACCACTTCAGTGGCTTCCGGGCATCGACCGATGGCTCTGCTGCATTAATCTCGCGCGCCCACTGTTTGAGTCGGCGGTGAGAGGAATGCAACGAGGCGCCTCCGTCAACGCACATGGCTTCTGTAGCTTTCTGGAACTCGTGCTCGCTGGACTCGTCGCCCTCTTCATCATCATCATCACCCCCCTGTTCCTTGTCGCGGCCTCGAGCGGGCCTCTCCTTTTGTTGCTTGGCCTTACCGCGGCAACCTTCTCGGCCACCGCGCTTCTTGCCGGACCCCCCAGCGCCATCCTGGGCCTTTTCCTTGTCTCGCCTTTCATACTCGGCTTTCTGCTTCTCGACAAGCTCCTCAACTTGCCGGCAGTTTTGGAGATCGTGGCCCTTGGTGCGGTGGATCTTGCAGTACTGCTTGGCGGAGCCCTCCGGCTTGTCGGCAGCCGCCAAGGCCTGACATGCGGCACACCCGGAAACCTCCTTGCCGGGGTCATCAGTCTTGGCCTTCTTGGCGGTGCCGGGGTTGCCGGATCCCTCGACGGCAAGCACGGCCTTGCCCTTGCGCTTCCTATTCCTCCGTCGGCCTTTCTTTGCCGGGGTAGCGGCGTCTTCGCTTTCAGAATCGACTCCTGCGCCAGCGTCCTCGCCGGGGAGTCTCCTTCCCTCTTCGGCCCGAGCACATCTGTCAGCCAGAGCGTAGAGCTCGGCGACATCCCTGACCTTGTTCATCGCCAGCTCTTCCCGCATCTGGCGGTTGCGCACATTCTGGTGAAATGCGCTGATAACAGCGGCAGGATGAACGTCTGGGATGTTGTATTGTATACGGCTGAATCTCTGTATGTACTTGCGCAAGGTTTCGCCATCTTTCTGGGGGATGAGATGTAAATCACTTTCTTGGCCAGGAGCTTGGTGGCCTCCAGTAAAGGCGCCAACAAACTCATGACACAGATCTGCCCAGGAGGAAATGAAATTCTCCGGCAGGTGCATCAACCACGACCTAACGTTGGGCTTAAGCACCAACGGGAAGTAGTTGGCGAGTATCTTGTCGTCTCGAGCCCCGGCAGCCTACACCGCAATGGTGTAGATGCTCAGGAACTCTGACGGGTGAGTCTTGCCGTCGTATTTCTCCGGCACCTCCGGCTTGAAAGATCGGGAATTGGGCCACTGGACTCGCCGCAGCACACGAGTAAAAGCTGGACAACCCACCTCGTAAGGTGGGCTACCAGAATACCCTGGCGCAGGCTCGTCGACAGTGGGTCAAGCGCGCCTGTCGGATTGACGGCGCGCTTCCCGTCGTCGCTCGATGGTGGTTCGAGCGTCCTCCTTGTGCCGTTCCCGAAGAACCAGACGTTGATCGCGGCGAACCCGCGGATCAGACGACGCCGTGGAATCATCATCACGGGCGTCGATCCGCCGAGTTAGCGACCGCTCTTGTCGTAGCGGAGGGGAACGCATCGTAGTCGTACCGCCTCCGGTCTTCTCGCCATCGGCACGCACCGGCCTAGTAGACTGCCGCCGCGAAGGCTCTGCCTGCTGCGGCCTATCGTCATTAGCAAAGCCGATGAGGCTCTGAGCTTCTCCGCAGCGGGAGGGAAGTCTAGGAGCAGCTGAGCTCGCGCCAACGCTTCTGCTGGTGTAGGCGGCGGCGAAAGATGCGAAGAGCGTGAGGTGCTCTGACTCCTAACGGAATTAGATTGAGCACCGTCACGGTTCTGCAGCCGCGCGCGGCTTCCACCAGCGTGTTGGCGTGGATCTTGGCCCCGCGCATCTTGAGAGTGATGCGCAAGGTTTTTTCCATGGGGATGCCTGGAACCACCAACATCGCGGCGCTGTACGTCGCGCGCGACCTGAGAAGGCCGCGGCGCATGCGCCGACGTGGGTGTCTTGGAAGGCGCCGTCCCGTCCTTGGAGTTCGCTGCGCCACCCGTAGGTAGCACGGCTCCGTCCTTGGACCTGGCGCTCGCCTGGCTCGGATCGCCAGAACGTCGCGGAGGCTCAAGACCTCCACCTCCTCCACCAGCGCCCACGCCATCACCCGTCTGTGCGGGTATGGGGAGGCTGGACGCAGATGGATCAACCGCCGTAGCGCCCTTCTTTTTGGGAGCCATGGCGATGAAAGATGATCAAGAACTGGCGCGCTGACCGCTTGATCGGGTTCGCGCAACCTCTTCCCCCTACCTGGCGCGCCAAAGATGTCGGCGTACGACACCTATGGGATCGCGTGGATCCCTTTACGGTTCGGCAAGGGGAAGAGATTTGCACAAAGAGCGGAACCAACGATCAACACGAGGATCTTTACCCAGGTTCGGGCTGCTGATAAGCGTAAAACCCTACTCCTGCTGTTGTTTATTGTGGATGTTCTTGGCTCAAGTACACGGAGCACTTGTGGTGGGAAAGCAGCTACGCATGCAGAATGGGCCGGAAGGTCCTCTCCCCTGTAGCTACGCCTTGGGCCTCCTTTTATACGTCCAAGGGGTCACCAACAGTGGCAGACAGCAGTACAAGAGGTGTAAAGTTACTACAGTATTTCATGATTATCACCGACGTCTTAGGACAAACGTCTTAGGACAAACGCATTTAATGCTCCATTTAGGTGTCCCTTACTTTCTCGGGGGCGGAAAAAGGGCCGGTCCCATCAGCACCGCTTAACCCCACTTCCGGTCGACACCGTGACACGCAACCAGGAGGACAAGCCCTAAACGACAGGCTAGTCGCTGCGCTGGAGCGGCGGCACTGTGCTGAAGCGGTGGGATCTTGCCGGGTGCGAGATCTTACCGGGTGCGAGGCCTTGCCGGGCGCGAGGCCTTGCCGGGCCTTCGCGAGCCTTCCCGGCAAGGATCTTCCCGGGAACCCAGCCTTCGGTCTTCTGTCTTATGATCATTAGCTTGAACGCCTTCTTGATATCTTGTATCCGTGTCCAGCTGTCCTCCGGCAGGCCTTGCCACTGGTGTGGCTACAACCGTCCGTGCACAAGTATGGGGTACTAAAATGACCCAAACTTTAGTACACCGACAGTCGTCATGCATGAGACGTGTTTGTAACCAACCGCCAAATGACGCCATGTGTGTACGTTTGATCCAGGGCTCAGACTGCTCCGGGTTCTTGGAGCGTACACTATCCAGGTGTTCCTCAATATACGAAGCCATCAAGCTGGAATTTTGTAGAACTATGTAGTGTGCTTGCGCCCAAGAATGCCCGTCCATACATATTACTGAATCCTTTCCTAGCGTGCCTTTTCCACCCAGTCTGCCCTCATGCCGCGATTCGGGAACACCAATCGGCTTAAGGTTAGGAATAAAGTCAACACAAAACTCAATGACCTCCTCTGTTTCATGGCCCTTGGAGATGCTTCCTTCTGGCCTAGCACGGTTATGAACATATTTCTTTAAGACTCCCATGAACCTCTTAAAGGGGAACATATTGTGTAGAAATACAGGACCCAGAATAGCAATCTCGTCGACTAGGTGAACTAGGATGTGCGTCATGATATTGAAGAAGGATGGTGGGAACACCAACTCGAAACTGACAAGACATTGCACCAAATCATTCTGTAACCTTGGTAGGATTTCTGGATCGATTACCTTCTGAGAGATTGCATTGAGGAATGCACATAGCTTCACAATGGCTAATCGAACGTTGTCCGGTAGAAGCCCCCTCAATGCAACTTGAAGCAATTGCGTCATAATCACGTGGCAGTCATGAGACTTTAGGTTCTGGAACTTTTTCTCTGCCATATTTATTATTCCCTTTATATTCGACGAGAAGCCAGACGGGACCTTCATACTGAGCAGGCATTCAAAGAAGATTTCCTTCTCTTCTTTGGTAAGAGCGTAGCTGGCAGGACCTTGATACTGCTTTGGATGCATGCTGTCTTTTCCGTGCATACGTTGCTGGTCCTCCCGTGCCTCCGGTGTATCTTTTGTCTTCCCATACACGCCCAAGAAGCCTAGCAGGTTCACGCAAAGATTCTTCGTCACGTGCATCACGTCGATTGCAGAGCGGACCTCTAGGTCTTTCCAATAGGGTAGGTCCCAAAATATAGATTTCTTCTTCCACATGGGTGCGTGTCCGTCAGCGTCATTCGGAACAGATTGTCCGCCAGGACCCTTTCCAAAGATTACTTTTAAATCCTTGACCATATCAAGTATATCATCACCAGTACGGTGGCGAGGCTTCTTCCGGTGATCTGCCTCACCTTTGAAATGCTTGCCTTTCTTTCTTAAGAGATGCTTGATCGGAAGAAATCGACGATGTCCCAGGTACACATTCTTCTTACATTTATCCAAATATATACTTTCGGTCTCATCTAAACAGTGCGTGCATGCGTGGTATCCCTTGTTTGTCTGTCCTGAAAGGTTACTAAGAGCAGGCCAATCATTGATGGTTACAAACATCAACGCTCGTAGGTCAAATTCCTGTTGTTTGTGCTCATCCCACACACGTACACCTTTTATGTCCCACAGCTGTAAAAGTTCTTCAACTAATGGCCTTAGGTATACATCAATGTCGTTGCCGGGTTGCTTGGGGCCTTGGATGAGCACTGGCATCATAATGAACTTCCGCTTCATGCACAACCAAGGAGGAAGGTTATAGATACATAGAGTCACAGGCCAGGTGCTATGATTGCTGCTCTGCTCCCCAAAAGGATTAATGCCATCGGCACTTAAATCAAACCATACGTTCCTTGCGTCATCTGCAAAGTCCCGCCACTTTCTCTCGATTTTTCTCCACTATGACCCGTCAGCGGGTACTCTCAACTTCCCGTCTTTCTTACGGTCTTCTTTGTGCCATCGCATCAACTTGGCATGCTCTTTGTTTTGGAACAAACGTTTCAACCGTGGTATTATAGGAGCATACCACATCACCTTGGCAGGAATCCTCTTCCTGGGGTGCTCGCCCTCAACATCATCACCAGGGTCATCGCGGCTGATCTTATAGCGCAATGCACCGCATACCGGGCATGCATTCAGATTCTCGTACTCCTCACCGCGGTAGAGGATGCAGTCATTAGGGCATGCATGTATCTTCTGCACCTCTAATCCTATAGGGCAGACAACCTTCTTTGCTTCGTACGTACTGTCGGGCAATTCGTTGTCCTTTGGGAGTTTCTTTTTCATTATTTTCAGCAACATTTCAAATCCCTTGTCAGATACACCATTCTCTGCCTTCCATTGCAGCAATTCCAGTGTGGTACCCAGCTTTTTCTTGTCATCTTCGCAATTTGGGTACAACAATTTTTTGTGATCCTCTAACATGCGCTGCAACTTCAACTTCTCCTTTTCACTTTCGCAGTTTCTCTTTGCATCAGCAATGGCCCGACCAAGATCATCAGCGGGCTCATCTGATGCCTCTTCTTCAGCTTCTTCTTCTTTATTCTCTTCCCCCATTGTAGTACCATCGTATTCAGGGAACTCGGGATAGTTGTCATCATCCTCTTCTTCTTCATTCTCTTCCATTAGAACCCCTCTTTCTCCATGCTTGATCCAACAGTTATAGCTGGACATGAAACCGGACGTGAACAGGTGGACGTGAATGACTTTTGAGCTAGAGTAATTCCTATCATTCTTACAGACACCATATGGACAACACATAAAACCATTCCGCTTGTTTGCCTCAGCCGCACACAGAAAACTATGCACGCCATTAATGAATTGGGGAGAGCGTCGGTCATCGTACATCCATTGCCGACTCATCTTCATTACACAACACCGAAAAGACCAAATTAATACAAGTTCATACATAAAGTTCATACACACTTATTCTCCTAAAAGAACATAAAACTATCTAGCTAAAGCATTTAAATGCAACAACAAATGCGATCAAAATCGCAACTAAGGTAATAATTGATCCAACAGCATAATGATACCAAGCCTCTTTATTAACGGCATATTTTCTAATCTTTCTAATCTTCAAGAGCATTGCATCAATCTTGATCTTGTGATCATCGACGACATCGGCAACATACAACTCTAATTTCATCTTCTCTTCTTCAATTCTTTTCAATTTTTCTTTCAAATACTCGTTTTCTTTTTCATCTAAATTTAACTTCTCGACAAGAGGGTCGGTTGCAATTTCCGGTTCACATACCTCCTAGATAAAAATATCTATGTCAACTTGATGGGCATAATTGTCATAAATACGAAATGCAACAAATAGTTATAAAAGAGAATGTACCACATCCGAATCATAAACCGGACGAGGGCCGACGGGGACGGATATCAAAGTCATGGCACTATGTATAACAAACAAACATACAAGTAAGAAAATTATACAAGTAACTATCTAAATCATACAAATAATATATTTTTTTATAAAAAGGATAAGAACAAGAGGCTCACCAAGGTGGTGCCGGCGACGGGACGGTGCGGGCGATCGACGGTGGTTAGGACGGGGATGGGAAGGCACTAAGTAAACCACACCTACACATATGCAAACTAAGAAGTTAATTTGTGCTCAAATTGCATATAAATCAAATAAACTCCCACATAATTACTCCCAAACTAAAACCCACAAATCACTATACTTATAGAGCATTGCACGAGCTAATCTAGCAATGAGAGATGAAAGGACAAAGTTGCTAACCTTTGTGAACACTTGGATAGATGGGGTGCCTTCAAATCTTGACAAATCTTTGGCAAAAATGGAGGATGAGCTCGAGCAAGGGGAAGAACAGAGGAGAGAAAGGGGGAAAACAGAGAGAATGGGCTCGGGCTGGAAGAAGAAGGGTTTATATAGGGAAGTCTTTAGTCCCGGTTGGTTATACAAACCGGGACTTAAGGTCCACCTCTAGTCCCGGTTTGTGATACAAACCGGGACTAAAGGGGCTCGTGGGGCCCCAGCCTGACACCAGCCTGCCACCACCCCTTTAGTCCCGGTTTGTATCAACCTCTAGTCCCGGTTTGTGATACAAACCGGGAGTAAAGGGGATCGTGGGGGGCCCAGCCTGACACTAGCCGGCCACCACCCCTTTAGTCCCGGTTTGTATCACAAATCGGGACTATAGGTAGAAAATGAACCGGGACTAATGATGCCCGTGCCCCCGACCGCTCCTAGCCGTTGGAACGGGGACTAATGGTCACATTAGTCCCGGGCCGTAATCAAACCGGGACTAAAGGGGCGGACGAAAGGTCTGTTTTCTACTAGTGTCATTCCGGCAGTTTCATGTAGCCCAAATTAATGCACACACCCCTACTCGAATATGCGCCGCTATTTATAGCCCAAATTAATGCACACACCCCTACTCAAATATGCACCGCTATTTTAGGTTCTACCCCATCTAGCCATGTTCCAAATAACGTGGCCATCTATTAGGGGGGGCTGACATTGAAATTTGTGGGAAATGATCCAATGATACCTTACGTCCTTCGGATGTCGATCTACCCAACTCCCAGTTGTGACCTTCTTGATTCAACTTCAGAAGAAAAAAGATACTGTTGCCTCCTGCCCCATCATTTGTTTAGTTTTGCTGCTGCTCTACATGTGCCTTTCCTGAAATTTCAATGTTATTCATGGACGAACCTGGACCCTTTCCCTATCCCGGCATCTTTATAACCTGCCGGTACAGTTGTTGGAAATCGATCTAAGTCAGGATCGGCCTTGGTCGAATGTAACACCCCCATGTATTAGCTACAGTAACCCCCCGTGATCAATGCCAAGTCATCTTGCTTAACAGTGCTTGATCACCTTTGGTTCATATCTCATTTCAAATTCCAACTCTAATTCAATTTCAAATATGAAGTGGAAAATAAAAGTTATTCAATTTGGAAACTAAAGTGTTCATGATTTTGCAAATAATCATTAGATAATTGTAAAATAGAAACCAACATTTATTGGATTATTAATATGCCCCTCACTTATATAAAACAGTACCAAAACAACACTAATTAATCCATTTCATTTAATCCAAAATTCAAATGAAATCAATTTGACTCCAAACCTTTTTATGGCAGAACTAGATATTGTAGAGTAATTTTGTGGCACCATTCCCTATTTACAAAAGTCAATAGTTGGCCAAACATTTAGCAACACAGAAAGGAAAATAAAAAAATAGAAAAATAAAAAGAAAAAGACAGAAACGCACTGCTAGACTGGGCCTAAGTGGCGCATAGTGCGGCCCAGCCCAACCTGGCCGGCCTTTCCTTCCTCCCCCTGCTGCTCACCGCCACCGCCTCGCCTCGCCGCCGTGCCAGAACTCTCCGCCGTCGACCGCTACCCCGTCTGGTGCCTTCAAGTGGAGCTCCCCGCCTTGGCATCGAGCTACTCGAGCTCTTCTTCGATCTACGGCCACCGCGACCTCGCCGTCATTTCCGGCGCCGTCGATCCCTCCTCGAGCACACTAAGCGCATTTACAGGCTCCCCGTGAGCTCTCCTCCCTTTCCCCTCTCTCAGCGCTGCCTTTAGATGCCCGTAGCCGCCACTGCCATTGCCGCCCGAGCCTTGCTCCGCCGCGGTGCTCGTCGCCGTCGCTGCCGTCGCCGTCAAGCTCAACCGAGCACGTTGTCGAGCTCAGCACGCCCGCGCGAACCCAACGCCGCCCGTTACGCGCCTTACCGTGCCCCGTAGCGCCCGACTCGCCGATGCCCGAACTCCGGCGTCCGCCGCGCAGGTCGCCGCCGTCGATTTAGGTCGCCTCCGGCCGAGCCACCGCCGCAGAACGACGCGGCTCGTCACCCTCGTCCGAACGCACCCCTCCACGGCCGATTTGGTGGCCTGTGCGCGAAATCCGACCGCCACCCTTGCGCGCCGCCGCGCGAAATGGTCGCCGGAGCAACTCCGGTGACGGCACCGACGTGGCTGCCACATGGCCTGCCCTGTGCGACTGACCGCTGGGCCCCACGGGCCCAGTTGACCGAGTTGACTTGGTCAACTCGGCTGACTGGGCAGCCCAGTCACTGACATGCGGGCCCCGCGATAATTAAAACATATTTATAAATAAATAATCTGTTAATTAAATTAATCACTAATTAGTCACTGACAACTGGGTCCCACCTGTTAATTAACCTAATTAACTAAATTAACACATGTTTAATTAAAACATTCACTGACCAGTGGGACCCACTGGTCAGGTTTGACCCTGGTCAGCCGGGTTTTGACCGCTGACGCCATGATGACGTCATGCTGACGTCACATTACACTGTTTTGGATAATTCCGATTTAATAATTAAAACAATTCTAGAAATTCAATAAAACTTTGAAAAATCATATAAAATAAACCGTAACTCAGAGGAAAATAATTTATATATGAAAAATGATCAGAAAAATATGAAGAGTCCGAATATGCCACCCACATACCTGACACACCCCTCTAACATGATGAACGTGGAACTTTCCCCTCCAATTCATCTGTCCGATAAATGTCCGGAGCTGGTAAAACACCTCCAGATGTTTCCCGCTCCGACTAACTTGCGTAGTACGGCATTAGGGCCCCCCCTCGAATAACGTGCTGCCATGCCATGCATCTGTGTTGCATTTGTCTGCTTTTTATTTATCGTTTCTCCCCCCTCTTCTCTCCGGCAGACCCCGAGTCTGACGCTGCTGCCGAGTACGACTACGCCCCTGACGATCAGACCTTTTCAGCAGAGCTTCCAGGCAAGCAAACCCCCTTGATCATTCCTATACCACCTATCCTTTCTCCCCCATGCTTGCATTAGAATTTGCTACTATAACTGATTGCTCCTATACTGATGCATAGCCTGTTTTTGTAACCTACTATTTCTACTTTACCTGTCATCCTAAACTGCTTAGTATAGGTTGGTTAGTGATCCATGAGTGACCCCTCACCCTTGTCCATGTTGCCCCGCTTTGTTACCAGTGCCTCGATCTTTGTGATCGATGTGCAGAGACCGTCACATCACCGCACACCCCCCTTAGTTGTACGATTCTGCAGGGCTACTATCGAGTGCCAAGGGTGATACCTCGTACTGCACTCCTGATGATATCTCTGTAGTATAGCACCTCGGTGGTGATTGCAGAGGGTGATTCCTCGCTCTCCCCTTCCCGAAGATGACTCTGTCGTGCAACCCCTCAAGTGTGGACCATCGAGGGTGATTCCTCCTGGTTCTCCTTGACGGATTACATCGAGTAGAAATCCATCGAGAGTGATTCCTCGGATTCCCACGATGTTATGGACACATAGTTACTTTGACCTTTACCTCAGTAATTTGGGAAGTCGGGATTGCCAGGAGAGCACCCGCGAGAGATTATTGTGGCGGAACGACAGGGCAGGTGGAGACCACCTAGGAGAGAGGTGGGCCTGGTCCCTGGTCGTTGGACCGCGTGTTAGCAAGTCGGAGCGACAGGGATCCTGTTCGTCTCTGCGAGTTACTAAACACGCCTAACAGATTTGGGTATTTGATCTGAGTTGGCCGCTGGCCATATACGCACTACCACCACGTGGGATAATGGTTATGGGACCCTCTACGTCTTATGTATTAGCCGAAAGCTTTTCAGATGTCACAGCTCAGAGATGCGGGCTGATCGTTGGGGTGGGCTGGTTACGTCACTTGTGTATACAGTGTCGCGCCTGGGCCCTGACCAGCCACGTAACGTGCAGGAGTGCAAAGGGCGATGGCCCAAGACCCCTTCGCACTTAGGATTTAGACCGGCGTGTTGACCTCTCTGCTGAGCCTAGGTAGGACTGCGTCGTGTCGATTACCCGAGGCCGGGTATTCCCCAGAAAGTATGTCCGGCCAGATGTAATCGAGCGTGCTGGGTAACAGTAGTGCACCCCTACAAGGAAGTTATCTATTCGAATAGCCGTGTCCACGGTAACAGGACGCTCAGTGTTGTATCCCGATCTACTACAACTTGAATTGAATACATGTTACCTTAACTGTAAGCTCCGGGATCGCTTCCTCACAGGGAGTCGGGGAAGGATCTCTGGGCTTTGCTTATACATGTTTGTTACTTTATAATATGCTAATCTACACTCTTCTAATGCTGCAAGACGCTGAAGATGCTAGTCTTCGATAGGCTAGGCCTTCCCCCTCTGTTCTGGCATTTTTGCAGTTTAGTCCAAAGATATAGCCCCATTCCTTTGATACCGATGCATACTTAGTATAGTTCTGATGTAAGTCTTGCGAGTACTTTGGATGAGTACTCACGGTTGCTTTGCTACCTCTTTTTCCCCATACCCGATTGCTGCGATCAGATGACGGAACCCAGGAGTCAGCTGCCCCCGTCGACGACTGCTACTACACTTCCGGTGGAGCCTACTACTACGTGAAGACCGACGACCAGGAGTAGATTCGAAGGCCCCAGGTAGGAGGCCTTCGCCTTTTCGATCAGTGTCGTTGTTTGTGCTTATTTTTTAAGGCAAATTTGACTAACTATGTCTGTACCCAGATGTTATTTGATTGTATGACTCGAGCTTATGTATTCGAGCCCTCGAGGCCCCTGGCTTGTAATATAAAGATTGTATGACTTTTTTTTGAGTTTAGAGTTGTGTTGTGATATCTTCCCGTGAGTCTCTGATCTTGATCGTGTGCATTTGTGTGTATGATTAGTGCACGGTCGAGCAGGAACGTCACATCGAATCAGCCGAACAGTCGTCCATTGTAATTGGGAACATATCTGTGAAGCTCACACGTCGATCTCACGGTCAAGACAGCACATCGATATTTCTCTCTATTTTGCATGCCTCTTTCTATCTACGGCCTACGTACGTGCATGCATGCGGCATGCCCATAGCCAGTGACGGACAATGTTTTCGTATGTGCCATGGGAAGGAGATAAGATGGTCCACACTACATTATACTCCCTCCATTTCACAGTGTAGTACGTCCGTGCTTCCCGAGATCTATATTTGATCATAAATTTAACCAACGAAACCGACTGTGGCAGAAGCAAAAATTATACTACTGAATTCGTGTTGAAATAGCGAATTAAGTGGTATAATTTTTGCTCCGCCGCAGTCGGTCTCGTTGGTTAAATTTATAATCAAATTTAGATCTCGAAAAGCGCGGGCGCACTATATTGTGGAATGGAGGGAGTATATGATGCTGCTATACATGCTACAAGCTCCAAGCTTTCGCTATGATTACATAGCTTGCTCCTTTCCCGTTGTCTTACTACCTTTGTTATACACTATTCACCAGCGAGGGTACAAATGCGGTTGACAACACAAATGCATGTGGATTAATTAGTCGTCCTGTCATAATACTACGCGTTCTCATGCATTATATGTTTCGCTCTCGATCGCACCCCTCAACCATACATGCTACTAACGGCTAACAACTTGCTTCGTCGATTCCCAAGACAATGATATATCGATTATTTAGTAGAAAAACAGTAAGCTTAAAATCTAACGTCAGATTTTTAAGCATGGCAAATCGGACATTTTTCATGACAAAAAATGTTGTCGCAAGAATGACAATTTTTCTTTAGCAAGCATGGCAAATCCTTTAGGAAAAACCTGAGAATGGCAAGAATTTGCCATGCATGCTTGATAAAAGAATTTGCCATACTCACGCCAACATTATTTGTCATCTCGGGCGTTCGATTTTCTATGCTAATTGTAAAGATATGGTGTATTTAGGTCTTATGAAAAGATAGAATAGAGATAGGATTCACGATCATAACATGTCTCCTACTCCAAGTCAATCTTTTTTACCCCAATCGAGGCTCAAAACAACACACCACGTTACACCAATTCTCATTAACTATGACAATTCACAAGTAATGCGTATGAATATTCGTGGCTTGATTTATTCCATGGAAAATACCAGAACTGTATTTTTTTTACAATAAATATCAAAACTGTAATTTAAATAGTGATCTAAACGTTTTTATATTTGTTTACGGAGGGAGTACTACTAGTACTACTCCCGAAAGAAATGGCGGATGCGGATACGTGAGGTGCACAAACATAGGGGAGCACAGCCTCTCGCATTTTCTACGGGATCCTGAAACCACCAGCCACCCCGACCTAGGCTCTAGGTATCTAGCTAGCTAGGCGCTGTCGCGGAGCCTCTGGAGCAGAGCGCACTGGAGGACGCCGTCCACGTCGTCGTCCTGGAGCGCAGTGGGCACGTCCACGACGACGTCCTGCACCGTCACGCCCTGCACGCGGTTCACGCACGCGTGCTGCACCTGCAGCTCTAGCGACCGGAGCGCGCCCATCAGCCGCGCCGGCGCGTGCGGGACTCCTCCGGCGCTCGTCACGCGCACCGCCGCCGCTTCCTTCCCCACCATCCGCACCTCCACCACATCGTCGCCGGCCAGGTGGCGCAAGGAGGAGCCGGCGGCCTCGTGACGAAGAAGCGGACGCGTTCGACGCCTCCCACTCCCACCTCGCGGCGGCCGCCTGCCGACCCTCGTCCTCGAGCCGCGCGACGCGGGAGCGTAGCTCGGCGATGTAGGCGGCGGCATCGGCGAGGAGGGAGGCCCTGTCCATGCGGGACACGGTAGGCACGGCCGTGCGGAGATCGCAGAACCGGCGGTTCAGCTTTTCGCGGCGCTGCCGCTCGGCCTCCACGTTGCTGGGGGCGGGGCCCTCGGGCCGTGGCCCTGGCTTCCGCCCACGCCGCTGCTTCGTTGACGTCTGGAGGCTCGTCGGCGGCATCTCGGAGTCCGGGGAGAGCGACGAGCTCCCCTCAGGCCACAAGCAATCTCCCTCCTCGCTCTTGGCCGCCGCGACGACGTCGCCGAGCAGCCATTGCTCGGGGACCTCGCAGGAGGCAAACTCGAGGACCTCGTGGTGGTTCTCGTCCGCGGTGGAGAGCTGGCGAGGCGGCGATGGTGGCAAGAAGGCTGAGCATGGGGAGAGCAGCTCGTCCATGGCTGGCCGGCACGGCGCTGAGCTCGCGTGTTTTGTTGCTCCGCTAACCGAAGAGCTCCAAGTGTCTCCCGGGAGTTGGACTTTGGAAGCGTCGGTGCGTTTCTCGGCAAGTTTCTACTGTAGTACTCCTTCCATAAAGAAATATAATAGCGGTTAAAGCATCTACAGCCGGACGCCCCAAATCTGCCTCATACTTCCGGCCGACCCGCCCAGTCACGACCAGTCACGAAATTTCGACCCAGACGGGCGTCTCAAACGGGCTTTAAACGCTCAGGCTGACCGGCACCCCTCATATCCAACTCAAATATGTGACGTCCGCGCGCGTCCGCCACGTCGGACCCGGCCCATGCTGGTCCACCCGACCCCACTGTGACGCCTCCAGCCCGACCATGCACTAATCATACACGCAAATGCGCACGATCAAGCCCAGGGACTCACGGGAAGATATCACAACACAACTCTAGACACAAAATAAAATAATACAAGCTTTATATTACAAGTCAGGGGCCTCGAGGGCTCGAATACATAAGCTCGAGTTACACAAGAGTCAGCGGAAGCGACACAAAAGTATCTGAGTACAGACACAAAGGTTAAACAAGTCTGCCATAAGAAGGCGAAAACAAACAACGACTCTGATCGAAAGAGGCAAGGCCTCCTACCTGGGAGCCTCCTAAACTACTCCTGATCGTCGGTCTCCACGTAGTAGTATGCTCTGTCGGGATAGAAGTAGTCGTCGACGGGATCAGCTGACTCCGGGGCTCCGTCATCTGGTCGCCGCAATCGGGTATGGGGGAAAAGAGGTAGCAAAGCAACCGTGAGTACTCATCCAAAGTACTCGTAAAACTTACATCAGATCTATTCTATTTATGCATCGTTATCAAATGAAGGGGCTGTATCAGTGGACTAGACTGCAGAAATGCCAGAGTAGAGAGAAGGCCAAGCCTATCGAAGACTAGCATCTTCAGCGTCTTGCAGCATTAGAAGAGTGCAGATTAATAACGTAACATAAAGTAACAAGCATGTAGTAGCAAAGCCTAGAGATCCTTCCTCGACTCCCTGCGAGAAATCAATCCCGGAGCTTACATATTAATGTAACATGTATCCAGTTCAAGTTGTAGTAGATCGGGATACAACACTGAGCGTCCTGTTACCGTGGACACGGCTATTCGAATAGATAACTTCTCTACAGGGGTGCACTACTGTTACCCAATACGCTCGATTAACTCTGGCCGGACACACTTTTCTCGGTCATGCCCGGCCGCGGTTGATCGACACGGCGTAGTCCTACCTAGGCTCAGCAGAGAGGTCCCCGCCAGTCTACATCCTAAGTGCTCAGGGGTCTTGGGCCCATCGCCCTTTGCACTCCGGGTCGTTATGCGACGAGCCGGGACGGGCACCACCTCATCCTGGATGGCACTGGCCCGACAGGCCCACAATGCTGAATTGGACATCTGACAAAGCTTTCGGCTGATACATAAGGCGCCGAGGGCCCCATTAAACCATTATCCCACGTGGTGGTAGTGCGTATAGGCCAGTGGCCAACTCAGATCAAATACCCAAATCCGTTAGTGAATTATTAGGAGCTCGCGGTGATGATCAGTACTCCTGTCGTGTAACACCCCTATGTAAATGAGCAACAATGATCCATCATGATGATGCTAAGCTACTGTGATTTGCAGTGATTAATCATGTTGGAATAATATCTCATTTCAAATTCCTCTTTGAATTCAAATTCAAACTATGAGTGAAATTTGAAGTTGCTCAAAATTTGCTGGAAAATAGTTCATGTTGTAGCAAAAATTCCAAAACAATGTATTGTTAAGAAAAACAACAGCACCTATTTTCCTAAATTGGGCTAGAGCATTCAAAACAGTGCAAAAACAGCACTTTAAATGCCTTTTCTATTTTTAAAAAATTCAAATGGAATCCAAAATTGTCCAAACTTTTTGTGGCAGAGCAGAATAATGCAAAGTATTTATGTGGAGCAAATTCACATTTTTCAAAATGCATTAGAGCAGCTCATTTTCTTTTTCTAAATTTCTGTAAAAAGAAAAAGGGAAAAGAAAAAGAAATGGCCTAAACTGGCTGGGCCTAAGTGCACAGTGCACCCGGCCCAGCCCAGCCGGCCTGTCTCCCTCCTCTCTCTCTCTTCCCCGTCGCTGTGTCGCTCGCGCCGTGGCCAGAGCGCGGCTGCTCCGGCCACTAGCCGACACCGCGACGCCACCGACGCGGGGAGGGATAAGGCTGAGCCCTATCCACTCCCCCTGGACCTCTCACCACTCTCCCCTCGCCTCTCTCGCTCTCTCCCGCACTTCTTCTCCCTCTCTAGTGCGCGGCCGTCGCCGTCCGTCGTCGTTCTCGCGGCCGTCGTCGTCCCCGCGCCAAGCCTTCTTCTCCACGCGCTCCGCCGAGGTCGATTACGGCCTCTACGATGAGTCATTGGAGCCGGGGAGCCCCACGCGTCGAGATCGCCGTCGTCGTCTTCGTCTCGGGTCACCGGCGAACTCCACCGCATCCGGCCTCCCCCTGCGCTACTAATCCCTCGCCGGGCCTCCTTGTGCCTCTTAGGTGAGCGCCGCACTTCCTCTCTCTTCCTCCCCTTCGTTTCGCGGCGTCTAGTGCGGTCGCCGTCGATGGCCGAGCTGAGCTCCGCCGCATAGCTCGTCGCCGTCAACAGAGCTGCTGTCGAGCTCGTCTGAGCTCGTAGTCGAGCTCAGCGCCGCCGTAGGAGTCCATTGCGACTATCGCCGCCGCTTGCCGTGCCCGGATTCGCCGTTGCCGAGACCCACCCGAGAATGCCGCCGCCTCCGCCGCTCGCCGTCGCCGTTTCCGGCCGAATCACCGCCACCAAACGACGCGCGGGCGAGTGCACGTTCGAACGCGCCCAGCCGCGTGCAAAATGGCCGCCGGAGCGCGTTTTCCAGCGGGTTCCCGAGCGCGCCGCCGCGTTTGCGCGTCGCCGGCGGCTAAACGCCGGTGGCCGCCGACGTGGCTGGCCTGGGGCCCACCCAGAGTCACTGACCAGCGGGTCCCTGGGCCCCGTTGACCACGTTGACTGTGGTCAACGCGCTGACGTGGCAGCCACAGCCACTGACATGTGGGCCCCGTTTGCTTAATTAACCGTTTTCTAATTAATTAAACTGTTAATCCTAATTAAGTTAATTAGTTAAGCTAATAGTCACTGACATGTGGGGTCCACCCGCTAATTAACCCGGATTAGTTCAAATTTAATCCTAATTAGTTCTGTGTCTATGACATGTGGGACCCAGCTGTCAGGTTTGACCTGAACAGCTGCGGTTGACCCACTGATGTCATGCATACGTCATGCTGACGTCACCTTGCACTATGCTAGATAATACGATTTATTTAATTAAAATAATTCCAGGAATTTCAGAAAACTATTTAAATCTTTGAAAATTCGTAGAAATTCAACCGTAGCTCGGATCGAAAAACTTTCTGCATGAAAGTTTTGATCAGAAAAACGAGACGAATCCGAATGTGTGGTCAAAATGCTTGACCATCACTCCTAACTACCTGAACATGGAACCTTCCCCTCTGGTTCAGTATACCGAAATCTGCGACATGTAGCATTGCATTAGGTCACCATCAACACTGCATACTGCCATGCCATGCATCTGTGTTGCATTCGTCTGCCTTTATTTATTGTTTCTCCCCCCTCTTCTTCTCTGATAGCCCCCAAGACCGACGCAGCTCAGGAGACCGACGACACCACTGACGACCCCTCCTTTGCCGCAGAGCTTCCAGGCAAGCAACCCCCTTGACGCATGTCTATATCGCCTATTCCTTCTCCCTCTTGCTTGCATTAGAATTACTGCAGTTACTATTCTGTATACCTACTCTATTGCATAGCCTGTCCTTGTAACTGCTTTTGATACATTACCCGCAATCCTAAATGCTTAGTGTAGGTTGGATGTAACCATCTGTGGCCCCTCTTCCTTGCTCTAGTTGCCCCGCTTTAGCACCTGTGCCCCGATCGATGTGATCGACGGGCTGAGACCAGCACATCACCGCACACCCCCCTTAAGTTGCCCGACTCTGCGGAGCTATTATCGAGTGCTGAGGGTGATACTTCTTAACTCACTCCTGATGTTACCTCTGTAGTTCAGCTAGTCGGTGGTGGATTACCGAGGGTGATTCCTCTTTCACCACCTCCGATGAAGTTTCGGTCGTGCAACCCCGCAAGTGTGACTGTCTTTGAGGGTGATTCCTCCGGATTCACCTTGACGGATACGTCGAGTGGGAATCCAACGAGGGTGATTCCTCGGATTCCTTCTTGATATGATGGACACACGGATATTGTGACTTTACTACTGATACTGGATAAAGACGGGTCAGCCCCGAGGGGTACCAGCGAGAGATGTGGATTCGGGTTGACCATGAGGGTACCCGAGAGATGAATACGTGGCACAGCCGGACATTCTTAGCCCTTGTCGTAAGTCCACGAGACGGGGCGACGGGGTCACATGATCGTGAGTCTCTGCTTGTCACCGCGAGTTCCTAATGCGCTAAGGGTTTGGATATGTAATCTGAGTAGGCCTCTGGCCTTTTCGCGCTAACCAGCACGTGGGAATAATATGGGTACTCGGCGTCGTATGTATCAGCCGAAGCTCTTCAGACGTCAGCAGTTGAGCGGCGCGCGCCGGGTTGGTCTGGTAAAGCCTGCGCTTGTATTAAGGGGGCTAGGACTGCTCATCGGCCGCGTACGCAACGCGCAGGAGTGCAAAGGGCGATGGGCCCAAGACCCCTGAGTGCTTAGGATGTAGACCGGCGTGCTGGCCTCTCTATTGAGCCTAGGTAGGGCTACGGCGTGTCGATCAGCCGAGGCCGGGCATGGACCAAACAAGTGTGTCCGGCCAGTGTTAATCGAGCGTGTTGGGTAAGTTGGTGCACCCCTGCAGGGAAGTTTATCTATTCGAATAGCCGTGTCCACGGTAACAGGACGCTCGGAAAATATCCTGATCTACTACAACTAGAACTGGATTAATTTGTGGCTCCGGGATCGCTTTCTCGCAGGGAGTCGAGGAAGGATCTCTGGGCGTTGTTACTATTTGTTGCTACTATTATTTATATGTACTAATCTGCACTCTTCTAATGCTGCAAGACCGCTGAAGATGCTAGTCTTCGATAGGCTAGGCCTTTCTCTCTTTATCTGGCAATTCTGCAACCTAGTCTGCTTATTCAGCCTTCCTTTGATAATGTTGCATATTTAGAATAGATCTGATGAAAGTCTTGCTGAGTACTTTGGATGAGTACTCACGGTCGCTTTGCTTCCCATTTTTTTCCCATACCCGATTATTGCAACCAGATGACGGAGCCCAGGAGCCGGCTGCCCCAGCCGTCGACTACGACTACTACTATCCCCTTGGCGGATACTACTACTATGAGGAGCCCTCCGACGACCAGGAGTAGATAGGAGGCACCCAGGCAGGAGGCCTGCGCCTTTCGATCCAGTGTTTTTTTATTTTTCCCCGCCTTCTTAAAGGCCTATCTGTTTAACTTTATGTCTGTACTCAGATATCTAATGCTTCCGCTGATGCTTGTATGACATCGAGCTTATGTATTCGAGCCCTCGAGGCCCCTGGCTTGTAATATAAAGCTTGTATGACTTTTATTTAAGTTTAGAGTTGTGTTGAGATATCTTCAAGTGAGTCCTTAGGCTTGATCGTGTGCATTTGCGTGTATGATTAGTGCACGATTAAGTCGGGGGCGTCACATGTCGCCTCGTCTCGAGGAAGTGCAACAAGGGTCAAGCCCATCCCTCTCTAGGGCGGTCTCTGCCTGCCCGGCCGCGCCTCGTAATTATCTCGCGGGTACCCTCCAGGTCAACCCGACTCTCAAGAGACTGTCGGGAACTCGGGTCCACCTCTACCGGGGTGGAACCGTCTGTCCCTTCAGTCCCGCAGTAACAGTACATGGGGGCAACATTTGAAGGTAACCGTGTGTCCGTAACATCAAGAGGGTAATCCGAGGAATCACCCTCGATGGATTCCCACTCGATGCTACCGTCAAGGTGATCTCAGAGGAATCACCCTCGATGGATTCACACTTGAGGAGTTGCACGACAGAGGCGTCATCGGAGGTGGTGAAAGAGGAATCACCCTCGGTAACCCACAACCGACTAGCTACGCTACAGAGATATCATCAGGAGTGAGGTAGGAGGTATCACCCTCGGCACTCGATGGTAGCTCTACAGAGTCGTATAACTAAGGGGGGTGTGCGGTGTTGTGTCGGTCTATGCAAGTCGATCACATTGATCGGGGCACCCGTAACAAAGCGGGGCAACAGGGACAAGGGTGAGGGGTCGCTGATGGATCACTCAATCAACCTATACTAAGCAGTTAGGATAACAGGTAAAGTTTCAACAGCAGTTACAAAAACAAGCTATGCATTAGAATAGGAGCAATCAAATACAGTAGCAAAATCTAATGCAAGCATGGGAGAGAAAGAATGGGCGATATAAGAATGATCAAGGGGGGTTTGCTTGCCTGGAAGCTCTGTTGAAAAGTAAGAAGGGTCGTCGGTGACGTAGTCGATCACAGGGACAGCGTCAGTCTCGGGGTCTACCGGAGAGAAGAGGGGGAAGAAACAATAAATATAAAACACACAGATGTAACACAGATGCACGACATGCCGGTAGGTTATGCTAGGGGTGTCCTAATGTAGTGCTAGGTATTTTAAACGGAGTGAGAAAATATCCGGGAATATTTTCCTAGCTCCGGACAGTTATCGGTGTATTGAACCGGAGGGGACGGTTCCATGTTCACCTAGTTAGGAGTGATGGTCAAGCATTTTGATCACATATTCGGATTCGTCATATTTTTCTAATCATTTTTCATATATAAATTATTTTCATCCGAGTTACGGTTTATTTTATATGATTTTCCAAAGTTTTAATCATTTTTTTTAAGTTGTTTTAATTAAATAAATCCGACAAAAAAGGAAATATGACGTCAGCATGAGGTCAGGGTGATGTCAGCAGTCAACCCCAGCTGTTCAGGTCAAACCTGACAGCTGGGTCCCACATGTCAGTGTCACAGTAGCTAATTAGGGATTATTTAAACTAATTAAAGATTAATTAGGGGGGTGGGGCCCCACTTGTCAGTGACTGATTAACTTAACAGAATAATTAACAGATTATTTAGCATTTTTATTAATTATAAAACCGTTAAATTAGTGCGGGACCCGCATGTCAGTGACTAGTCAAGCCCAGTCAGCAGGGTTGACTTGGTCAACCGGGTCAACGGACCCACTGGGCCCACTGGTCAGTGGCCCAGGCGGTGCCATGTAGGCACCACGCCAGCGCTGGCTGCCGGAGTTGCTCCGGCGAGCCCTCCCGTGGTGGTGCGTTGCCGGAGATGCTCGGAATCGCGCTACGGGGCACCAAATCGCGCGCGGTTTGGCTCTATCGATCGGGCACTCCACCGCGCGTCGACTGGTGGGGTTAGTTTGGGCAGGGGTGGCCGGTACGTGCGCCGGCGATGACGGCAGGCGGCGGCAACGTTCAGGCGGAGGAGAAACAGCGGTCGCATGATAACCCACAAGCATAGTGGATCGCAACAGTTTTCGAGGGTAGAGTATTCAACCCAAATTTATTGATTCGACACAAGGAGAGCCAAAGAATATTTGCAAGTATTAGCAGTTGAGTTGTCAATTCAACCACACCTGAGACTAAATATCTGCAGCAGAGTGATCAGTAGCACAGTAGTATGATAGTTTGGTAGCAGTAGCAATAATAGTAACGGTAACAACAACGGTAACAGCAACAGTAGTAGCAATTGTGACATCAGTAGCAACAGTAGTAACTTAGCAAGAACAATATGTGAAAAGCTCGTAGGCATTGGATCGGTGATATTCGTTGGATAACATTCATCATGTAACAGTCATAACCTAGGGCGACACAGAACTAGCTCCAATTCATCAATGTAATGTAGGCATGTATGCCGTATATAGTCATACGTGCTTGCGATAAGAACTTGCATGACATCTTTTGTCCTACCCTCCCGTGGCAGCGGGGTCCATAAGGAAACTAAGGGATATTAAGGCCTCCTTTTAATAGAGAACCGGAACAAAGCATTAACACATGGTGAATACATGAACTCCTCAAACTATGGCAATCACCGGAAAGAATCCCAATTATTGTCACCTTGGGGTATGCGGATCATAACACATAGCAGGTGCATGTAACTTGCAAGATTGGATCAAGAACACAAATATATTCATGAAAACATAAAGGGTTCATATCTGGAATCATGGCACTCGGGCCTTAGTGACAAGCATTAAGCATAGCAAAGTCATAGCAACATCAATCTCAGAACATAGTGGATACTAGGGATCAAGCCCTAACAAAACTAACTCGATTACATGATAAATCGCATCCAACTCATCACCGTCCAGCAAGCCTACGAAGGAATTACTGACTCCCGGCGGTGAGCATCATGAAATTGGTGATGAAGGATGGTTGATGATGACGATGCCGGAAGATCCCCCTCTCCGGAGCCCCAAACGGACTCTAGATCTGGCCTCCCGATGAAGAACAGGAGGTGGCGGCGGCTCTGTATCGTGAAACGCAATAAAACTTCCTCTCCTATTTTTTCTTCTGGAAACTGAATTTATAGCGTTGGAATTAGGTCATACGGAGCCATGTGGGCCCCACGAGGTACCAGGGCGCGCCAGGGGGGGCGCCCTGGTGCCTCGTGGGCACTGGGTGCCCCCCCTCCAGTGGTTCTTGGTGCCAATATTTTTTATATATTCCATAAAAAATCTCCAGAAAGTTTCATCCAATTCCAAGAACTTTGATTTTCTGCACAAAAACAACACCATGACAATTCTGCTGAAAACAGCGCCAGTCCGGGTTAGTTCCATTCAAATCATGCAAATTAGGGGCCAAAACAAGAGCAAAAGTGTTTGGAAAAGTAGATACGACGGAGACGTATCACCGCAGCGTGCGATAGCTCAAACGAATGGGGCAGGGGCGATCTACGCGCGCTAGCAAGCTAAACGGACAGCGGCGCGTGACCAAAAGGTCACATGAAGCTCAACGGCGACGAGCTCCCGCGGCGGTGAGCTCGGCCACGTTGGGGATGGCGACTACGGCTACGAAAGGAGAGCACGGAGAGAGGGAGAGGGACGCGGTGCTCACATCGGATCCGTAGGGAAAGGGCAGCGAGCTCGGGGAGGCTTGGAGACGGCGGTGTGGCGTCGGCGATCTCCGGGCAGAGGTGGCGGTGACGAAAGAGGGCCTCCCGGCTCGTTCCAGTCGGCGTAGTCGAAGTGGTCGACGGAGAGGAAGCTCCCAGACGCGAAGCTGGTCGCCGGAGTGCTCGATGGCCGCGCGGTTTACGGTGGAGCGGCCATGGAGGCGCTCGGGTGAGAGTGGCAAAGAGGGAGGGAGGAACAATGGGCGGCTATGGTTTGTCCACGAGGGCGAGAGGGGTCTTAACTAACCAGGGACGGGCGCGGCGTCGCGCTGTCGTGCGGGAGAGAGGGGGGCCGGGCGCGGCGAGCGCGCGCGCGGTGACAGAGAGGAGAGAGGGTGAGCAGGAGGAAGGAAAGGACAGGCGTGGGCTGGGCCTGCCTGTTTGACTTAGGCCCAGGCACAGTAGAATTTAGGCTTTTTCCTTTTTTATTTTTCTGTTTTATTCTATTCTTTACTGTTTTGCATTTTCTTTTAATAGCAAACGATTTTAGAAAAATGTGAAACTTGCCAAATTAAATACCCTGCAATATTCTGCACTGCCACAGTGGGTTTGGGATTTAAATGAATTTATTTGAATATTTGTTTAAATGAAATGGTTTAAATAGGGTTGTTTAGGTACTGTTTTTTTGGATGTTATGGTCAATTTGGGAATTCACTTAATGTTGGTTTTATGTTTATAATTGCTTTGGGATTATTTGTAATATTATGAACTATTTTGTTTAATTATTTGAAGAAGTAATTATTTGCCTTTTATTTTGAATTTGAATTTGAGCTGGATTATTTCCTAGATGCAATTTATTTAGGATGATCATGATGACATGACAATTTAATTAGCTTAATGACAGGGTTAAAATCTGGGGGTGTTACACCCACATACATTCCTTCCCATCCGCTCGCCGGAACAAACACTAGTCACTTCACTCCACTCCCCTCCGCCACCCAAGCTCACCTCCGCCAGTCTCCGGCATGGAGGGCAGTAGATCTGAGTCCTTCACCTTCGGATTCGTCGACCCCGAGCTTATCTCACGCGGCCCCGAGGAGGAGATGGCCGTCCGGCTTGCGCTCCGCCGCTCCCGGGAGGAGGCCCATGACAGGCAGCGCGCGGACTCCTTCCGTCGGGAATCCATTGCGTCCGCCCAAATGGCGCATGGATCTGGCTAGGTGTGACTGATGGAAATATGCCCTAGAGGCAATAATAAAGTTGTTATTATTTTATATTTCCTTGTTCATGATAAAGGTTTATTATTCATGCTAGAATTGTATTGATCGGAAACTTAAATACATGTGTGAATACATAAACAAATACCGTGTCCCTAGTGAGCCTCTACTAGACTAGCTCGTTGATCAAAGATGGATAAGGTTTCCTAACCATAGACATGAGTTGTCATTTGATAACGGGATCACATCATTAGGAGAATGATGTGATGGACAAGACCCATCCATTAGCTTAGCATATGATCGTTCTGTTTATTGCTACTGCTTTCTTGAATGTCAAATACATGTTCCTCGGACCATGAGATCATGCAACTCCCGGATATCGGAGGAATACCTTGTGTGCTATCAAACGTCACAACGTAACTGGGTGATCATAAAGATGCTCTACATGTATCTCCGAAGGTGTCCGTTGAGTTGGCATGGATCGAGACTGGGATTTGTCACTCCGTGTTTCGGAGAGGTATCTCTGGGCCCTCTCGGTAATGCACATCATAAGAAGCTTGCAAGCAAAGTGACTAAGGAGTTAGTTACGGGATGATGTATAACGGAACGAGTAAAGAGACTTGCCGGTAACGAGATTGAACTAGGTATGGAGATACCGACGATCGAATCTCGGGCAAGTAACATACCGACGGACAAAGGGAATTACGTATGTTGTCATTGCGGTTCGACCGATAAGATTTTCGTGGAATATGTGGAACCAATATGAGCATCCAGGTTCCGCTATTGGTTATTGACCGGAGAGGCGTCTCAGTCATGTCTACATCATTCCCGAACCCGTAGGGTCCGCACGCTTAACGTTCGTTGACGATATAGAGTTATATGAGTTATGTGAATTGGTAACCGAATATTGTTCGGAGTCCCGGATGAGTCAGCGGAGGTAGAAATCAAGAAGGAGCATCAAGTGTTGATGGTTAACAAAACCACTAGTTTCAAGAAAAAGGGCAAGGGAAAGAAGGGGAACTTCAAGAAGAACGGCAAGCAAGTTGCCGCTCCCACGAAAAAACCCAAAGTTGGACCCAGGCCTGAAACAGAGTGCTTCTACTGCAAAGGGACTGGTCACTGGAAGCGGAACTGCCCCAAGTATTTGGCGGATAAGAAGGATGGCAAAGTGAGCAAAGGTATATTTGATATACATGTTATTGATGTGTTCCTCACTAATGCTCGCAGTAGCGCCTGGGTATTTGATACTGGTTCGGTTGCTCATATTTGTAACTCGAAACAGGAGCTACGGAATAAGCGAAGATTGGCTAAGGACGAGGTGACGATGCGCGTCGAGAATGGTTCCAAGGTTGATGTGATCGCCGTCGGCACGCTACCTCTACATCTACCTTCGGGATTAGTTTTAGACCTCAATAATTGTTATTTGGTGCCAGCGTTGAGCATGAACATTATATCTGGATCTTGTTTATTGCGAGACGGTTATTCATTTAAGTCAGAGAATAATGGTTGTTCTATTTATATGAGTAACATCTTTTATGGTCACGCACCTTTTGTGAATGGTCTATTCTTGTTGAATCTCGATCGTAGTGATACACATATTCATAATATTGATGCCAAAAGATGCAAAGTTGATAATGATAGTGCAACATACTTGTGGCACTGCCGTTTAGGTCATATTGGTGTAAAGCGCATGAAGAAACTCCATGCGGATGGACTTTTGGAATCTCTTGATTATGAATCATTTGATACTTGCGAACCATGCCTCATGGGCAAGATGACTAAAACTCCGTTCTCCGGAACAATGGAGCGAGCTACTGATTTGTTGGACATAATACATACCGATGTATGCGGTCCGATGAATGTTAAAGCACGCGGCGGGTATCGTTATTTTCTAACCTTCACAGATGATTTGAGTAGATATGGGTATATCTACTTGATGAAACACAAGTCTGAAACATTTGAAAAGTTCAAAGAATTTCAGAGTGAAGTAGAGAATCATCGTAACAAGAAAATAAAGTTTCTACGATCTGATCGCGGAGGCGAATATTTGAGTTACGAGTTTGGCCTTCATTTAAGAAAATGTGGAATTGTTTCAGAACTCACGCCACCTGGAACACCACATCGCAATGGTGTGTCCGAACGTCGTAACCGTACTTTATTGGATATGGTGCGTTCTATGATGTCTCTTACCGATTTGCCACTATCGTTTTGGGGTTATTGCAAGAAACCTAAGCTGTCGTTTCTTAAAGTTTGGGGATGCGATGCTTATGTGAAAAAGCTTCAACCTGATAAGCTCGAACCCAAAGCGGAGAAGTGCGTCTTCATAGGATACCCTAAAGAAACAATTGGGTACACCTTCTACCACAGATCCGAAGGCAAGGTCTTTGTTGCCAAGAATGGGTCCTTTCTAGAGAAGGATTTTCTCTCGAAAGAAGTGAGTGGGAGGAAAGTAGAACTTGATGAAGTAATTGTACCTACTCTCGAATTGGAAAGTAGCTCATCAGAGAAAACAGTTCCCGTGATGCCTACACCAATAAGAGAGGAAAATAATGATAAAGATCATGAAACTTCAGATCAAGTTACTACTGAACTTCGTATGTCGACCAGAGTACGTTCCGCACCAGAGTGGTACGGTAATCCTGTTCTGGAAGTTATGTTGTTAGACAACAGCGAACCTACGAACTATGAAGAAGCTATGATAAGCCCGGATTCCGACAAATGACATGAGGCCATGAAATCTGAGATAGGATCCATGTATGGGAACAAAGTGTGGAATTTGGTGGACTTGCCCTATGATCGGCAAGCCATTGAGAATAAATGGATTTTTAAGAGGAAGACAGATGCTGATGGTAATATCACTGTCTACAAAGCTCGACTTGTCGCGAAAGGTTTTCGACAAGTTCAAGGGGTTGACTACGATGAGACTTTCTCACCCGTAGCGATGCTTAAGTCTGTCCGAATCATGTTAGCAATTGCCACATTTTATGATTATGAAATCTGGCAAATGGATGTCAAAACTGCATTCCTTAATGGTTTTCACAAAGAAGAGTTGCATATGATGCAACCAGAAGGTTTTGTCAATCCTAAGGGTGCTAATAAAGTGTGCAAGCTCCAGCGATCCATCTATGGACTGGTGCAAGCATCTCGGAGTTGGAATATACGCTTTGATGAGGTGATCAAAGCATATGGTTTTGTACAGACTTACGGTGAAGTCTGTATTTACAAGAAAGTGAGTGGGAGCTCTGTAGCATTTCTAATATTATATGTGGATGACATATTGTTGATTGGAAATGATATAGAATTTCTGGATGGCATAAAGGGATACTTGAATAAGAATTTTTCAATGAAAGACCTCGGTGAAGCTGCTTATATATTGGGCATCAAGATCTATAGGGATAGATCAAGACGCTTGATAGGACTTTCACAAAGCACATACCTTGACAAAGTTTTGAAGAAGTTCAAAATGGATCAGTCAAAGAAAGGGTTCTTGCCTGTCTTGCAAGGTGTGAAGTTGAGTCAGACTCAATGCCCGACCACGGCAGAAGATATAGAGAAAATGAAAGTCATTCCCTATGCCTCAGCCATAGGTTCTATTATGTATGTCATGCTGTGTACCAGACCTGATGTGTGCCTTGCCATAAGTTTGGCAGGGAGGTACCAGAGTAATCCAGGAGTGGATCACTGGACAGCGGTCAAGAATATCCTGAAGTACCTGAAAAGGACCAAGGACATGTTTCTCGTTTATGGAGGTGACGAAGAGCTCGTCGTAAAGGGTTACGTCGATGCAAGCTTCGACACTGATCCGGATGACTCTAAGTCACAAACCGGATACGTATTTATATTGAATGGTGGAGCTGTCAGTTGGTGCAGTTCCAAGCAGAGCGTCGTGGCGGGATCTACGTGTGAAGCGGAATACATAGCTGCTTCGGAAGCAGCACATGAAGGAGTCTGGATGAAGGAGTTCATATCCGATCTAGGTGTAATACCTAGTGCATCGGGTCCAATGACAATCTTTTGTGACAACACTGGAGCAATTGCCATAGCCAAGGAGCCCAGGTTTCACAAGAAGACCAAACACATCAAGAGACGCTTCAACTCCATTCGTGAATATGTCAAGGATGGAGACATAGAAATTTGCAAAGTACACACGGATCTGAATGTGACAGACCCGTTGACTAAGCCTCTTCCACGAGCAAAACCTGATCAGCACCAAGACTCCATGGGTGTTAGATTCATTACTATGTAATCTAGATTATTGACTCTAGTGCAAGTGGGAGAATGATGGAAATATGCCCTAGGGGCAATAATAAAGTTGTTATTATTTTATATTTCCTTGTTCATGATAAAGGTTTATTATTCATGCTAGAATTGTATTGACTGGAAACTTAAATACATGTGTGAATACATAAACAAATACCGTGTCCCTAGTGAGCCTCTACTAGACTAGCTCGTTGATCAAAGATGGTTAAGGTTTCCTAACCATAGACATGAGTTGTCATTTGATAACGGGATCACATCATTAGGAGAATGATGTGATGGACAAGACCCATCCGTTAGCTTAGCATATGATCGTTCTGTTTATTGCTACTGCTTTCTTGAATGTCAAATACGTGTTCCTCAGACCATGAGATCATGCAACTCCCGGATATCGGAGGAATACCTTGTGTGCTATCAAACGTCACAACGTAACTGGGTGATCATAAAGATGCTCTACGGGTATCTCCGAAGGTGTCCGTTGAGTTGGCATGGATCGAGACTGGGATTTGTCACTCCGTGTTTCGGAGAGGTATCTCTGGGCCCTCTCGGTAATGCACATCATAAGAAGCTTGCAAGCAAAGTGACTAAGGAGTTAGTTACGGGATGATGTATTACGAAACGAGTAAAGAGACTTGCCGGTAACGAGATTGAACTAGGTATGGAGGAGAGGAGGCGCCCCCCTCCACAGTTCCGTCCCTCGGTAAAGAGACTTGCCGGTAACGAGATTGAACAAGCAAAGTGACTAAGGAGTTAGTTACAGATTACTGTTCACATGGCACTATTCCTTCTACTCCAAGCCCCTACACATATATAAATAGAGGAGAGGAGGCGCCCCAAAGGACACAACATTGTCTTAGCCGTGTGCGGCGCCCCCCTCAACAGTTCCGTCCCTCGGTCATATTTTCGCGGTGCTTGGGCGAAGCCCTGCGGAGATAGCATCACCATCACCGTCACCACGCCGTCGTGCTGCCGGAACTCATCCACTACCTCGCCGTCTTGCTGGATCAAGAAGTTGAGGACGTCACCGAGCTGAACGTGTGCTGAACGCGGAGGTGTCGTACGTTCGGTGCTCGGTCGGTTGGATCGTGAAGTTGTTCGACGACATCAACCGCGTTGTTCTAACGCTTCCGCTTACGGTCTACGAGGGTACGTAGACACACTCCCCCTCTCGTAGCTATGCATCTCCATGGATAGATCTTGCGTGTGCGTAGAAATTTTTTTGTTTTCCATGCAACGTTGCCCAACAGTGATATCAGAGCCAGGTCTATGCGTAGATGATATGCACAAGTAGAACACAAAGAGTTGTGGGCGGTGATCATCATACTGCTTACCACCAACGTCTTATTTTGATTCGGCGGTATTGTAAGATGAAACGACCCGGACCAACCTTACATGTCCACGTACATGAGACCGGTTCCACCGACAGACATGCAACTTGTTTTGCATAAAGGTGGCTGGCGGGTGTCTGTTTCTCCTACTTTAGTTGAATCGAATTTGACTGCGGCCGGTCCTTGTTGAAGGTTAAAACAGCAAAATTGATAAATCACCGTTGTGGTTTTGTGCCGTAGGTAAGAACGGTTCTTGCTAGAAGCCCGTAGCAGCCACGTAAAACTTGCAACAACAAAGTAGAGGACGTCTAACTTGTTTTTGCAGGGTATGCTGTGATGTGATATGGTCAAGACATGATGTGATATACGTTATTGTATGAGATGATCATGTTTTGTAATTTATCGGCAACCGGCAGGAGCCTTATGGTTGTCTTTTTATTGTATGAAATGCAAGCGCCATGTAATTGCCTTACTTTATCGCTATGCGTTAGCAATAGTTGTAGAAGCAATAGTTGGCGAGACGACCACGACACAACGATGGAGATCAAGGTGTCGAGCCGGTGACGATGGAGATCATGACGATGCTTTGGAGATGGAGATCAAAAGCACAAGATGATGGCCATATCATGTCACATATTTTGATTGCATGTGATGTTTATCCTTTATGCATCTTATTTTGCTTAGAACGACGGTAGCATTATAAGATGATCCCTTCACTAAATTTCAAGATAAAAGTGTTCTCCCCGAGTATGCACCGTTGCTAAAGTTCGTCGTTTCGAAGCATCTCGTGATGATCGGGTGTGATAGATTCTACGTTCACATACAACGGGTGTAAGCCAGTTTTACACAAGCAGAATACTTGGGTTAAACTTGACGAGCCTAGCATGTACAGACATGGTCTCGGAACACTGGAGACCGAAAGGTCAAACATGAGTCATATAGTAGATATGATCAACATGGAGATGTTCACCATTGATGACTATCCCATCTCACGTGATGATCGGAGATGGGCTAGTTGATTTGGATCATGTAACACTTAGTTAACTTGAGGAATGTTAATTTAAGTGGGAGTTCATTAGTAATTTGATTAATTGAACTTAATTTATCATGAACTTAGTCTTGATAGTTTCTTTGCTCTATGTTGTAGATAAATGGCCCGTGCTACTATTCCGTTGAATTTTAATGCGTTCCTAGAGAAAGCTAAGTTGAAAGATGATGGTAGCAACTACACGGACTGGGTCCGTAACTTGAGGATTATCCTCATTGCTGCACAGAAGAATTATGTCCTTGATGCACCGCTAGGTGATGGACCTGCTGCAGGAGCTGCTGCAGACGTTCTGAACGCCTGGCAGGCTTGATCTGATGACTACTCGATAGTTCAGTGTGCCATGCTCTACGGCTTAGAACCGGGACTGCAAAAGCGTTTTGAACGCCACGGAGCATATGAGATGTTCCAAGAGCTGAAATTGATATTTCAAGCTAATGCCCGGGTTGAGAGATATGAAGTCTCCAACAAGTTCTTTAGCTGTAAGATGGAGGAGAATAGTTCTGTCAGTGAACACATACTCAGAATGTCTGGGTACCACAACCACTTGACTCAGCTGGGAATTGATCTTCCGGTTGAGAGTGTTATTGACAGAGTTCTTCAGTCACTGCCACCAAGCTATAAAGGCTTCGTGATGAACTATAATATGCAAGGGATGGAGAAGACAATTCTCGAGCTCTTCACGATGCTGAAATCAGCGGAGGTAGAAATCAAGAAGGAGCATCAAGTGTTGATGGTTAACAAAACCACTAGTTTCAAGAAAAAGGGCAAGGGAAAGAAGGGGAACTTCAAGAAGAACGGCAAGCAAGTTGCCGCTCTCACGAAGAAACCCAAAGCTGGACCCAGGCCTGAAACAGAGTGTTTCTACTGCAAAGGGACTGGTCACTGGAAGCGGAACTGCCCCAAGTATTTGGCGGATAAGAAGGATGGCAAAGTGAGCAAAGGTATATTTGATATACATGTTATTGATGTGTTCCTCACTAATGCTCGCAGTAGCGCCTGGGTATTTGATACTGGTTCGATTGCTCATATTTGTAACTCGAAACAGGAGCTACGGAATAAGCGAAGATTGGCTAAGGACGAGGTGACGATGCGCGTCGAGAATGGTTCCAAGGTTGATGTGATCGCCGTCGGCACGCTACCTCTACATCTACCTTCGGGATTAGTTTTAGACCTCAATAATTGTTATTTGGTGCCAGCGTTGAGCATAAACATTATATCTAGATCTTGTTTATTGCGAGACGGTTATTCATTTAAGTCAGAGAATAATGGTTGTTCTATTTATATGAGTAACATCTTTTATGGTCACGCACCTTTTGTGAATGGTCTATTCTTGTTGAATCTCGATCGTAGTGATACACATATTCATAATATTGATGCCAAAAGATGCAAAGTTGATAATGATAGTGCAACATACTTGTGGCACTGCCGTTTAGGTCATATTGGTGTAAAGCGCATGAAGAAACTCCATGCGGATGGACTTTTGGAATCTCTTGATTATGAATCATTTGATACTTGCGAACCATGCCTCATGGGCAAGATGACTAAAACTCCGTTCTCCGGAACAATGGAGCGAGCTACTGATTTGTTGGACATAATACATACCGATGTATGCGGTCCGATGAATGTTGAAGCACGCGGCGGGTATCGTTATTTTCTAACCTTCACAGATGATTTGAGTAGATATGGGTATATCTACTTCATGAAACACAAGTCTGAAACATTTGAAAAGTTCAAAGAATTTCAGAGTGAAGTAGAGAATCATCGTAACAAGAAAATAAAGTTTCTACGATCTGATCGCGGAGGCGAATAATTGAGTTACGAGTTTGGCCTTCATTTAAGAAAATGTGGAATTGTTTCAGAACTCACGCCACCTGGAACACCACATCGCAATGGTGTGTCCGAACGTCGTAACCGTACTTTATTGGATATGGTGCGTTCTATGATGTCTCTTACCGATTTGCCACTATCGTTTTGGGGTTATGCATTAGAGACAGCTGCATTCACGTTAAATAGGGCACCGTCTAAATCCATTGAGACGACACCATATGAACTATGGTTTGGCAAGAAACCTAAGCTGTCGTTTCTTAAAGTTTGGGGATGCGATGCTTATGTGAAAAAGCTTCAACCTGATAAGCTCGAACCCAAAGCGGAGAAGTGCGTCTTCATAGGATACCCTAAAGAAACAATTGGGTACACCTTCTACCACAGATCCGAAGGCAAGGTCTTTGTTGCCAAGAATGGGTCCTTTCTTGAGAAGGAGTTTCTCTCGAAAGGAGTGGGAGGAGAGTAGAACTTGATGAAGTAATTGTACCTTCTCTCGAATTAGAAAGTAGCTCATCAGAGAAAACTGTTCCCGTGATGCCTACACCAATAAGAGAGGAAGATAATGATAAAGATCATGAAACTTCAGATCAAGTTACTACTGAACTTCATAGGTCGACCAGAGTACGTTCCGCACCAGAGTGGTACGGTAATCATGTTCTGGAAGTTATGTTGTTAGACAACAGCGAACCTACGAACTATGAAGAAGCTATGATAAGCCCGGATTCCGACAAATGGCTTGAGGCCATGAAATCTGAGATAGGATCCATGTATGGGAACAAAGTGTGGACTTTGGAGGACTTGCCCGATGATCGGCAAGCCATTGAGAATAAATGGATTTTTAAGAGGAAGACAGATGTTGATGGTAATATCACTGTCTACAAAGCTCGACTTGTCGCGAAAGGTTTTCGACAAGTTCAAGGGGTTGACTACGATGAGACTTTCTCACCCGTAGCGATGCTTAAGTCTGTCCGAATCATGTTAGCAATTGCCGCATTTTATGATTATGAAATCTGGCAAATGGATGTCAAAACTGCATTCCTTAATGGTTTTCTCAAAGAAGAGTTGTATATGATGCAACCAGAAGGTTTTGTCGATCCTAAGGGTGCTAACAAAGTGTGCAAGCTCCAGCGATCCATCTATGGACTGGTGCAAGCATCTCGGAGTTGGAATATACGCTTTGATGAGGTGATCAAAGCATATGGTTTTGTACAGACTTACGGTGAAGCCTGTATTTACAAGAAAGTGAGTGGGAGCTCTGTAGCATTTCTAATATTATATGTGGATGACATATTGTTGATTGGAAATGATATAGAATTTCTGGATGGCATAAAGGGATACTTGAATAAGAATTTTTCAATGAAAGACCTCGGTGAAGCTGCTTATATATTGGGCATCAAGATCTATAGGGATAGATCAAGACGCTTGATAGGACTTTCACAAAGCACATACCTTGACAAAGTTTTGAAGAAGTTCAAAATGGATCAGTCAAAGAAAGGGTTCTTGCCTGTCTTGCAAGGTGTGAAGTTGAGTCAGACTCAATGCCCGACCACGGCAGAAGATATAGAGAAAATGAAAGTCATTCCCTATGCCTCAGCCATAGGTTCTATTATGTATGTCATGCTGTGTGTGTACCAGACCTGATCTGTGCCTTGCCATAAGTTTGGCAGGGAGGTACCAGAGTAATCCAGGAGTGGATCACTGGACAACGGTCAAGAATATCCTAAAGTACCTGAAAAGGACCAAGGACATGTTTCTCGTTTATGGAGGTGACGAAGAGCTCGTCGTAAAGGGTTACGTCGATGCAAGCTTCGACACTGATCCGGATGACTCTAAGTCACAAACCGGATACGTATTTATATTGAATGGTGGAGCTGTCAGTTGGTGCAGTTCCAAGCAGAGCGTCGTGGCGGGATCTACGTGTGAAGCGAAATACATAGCTGCTTCGGAAGCAGCACATGAAGGAGTCTGGATGAAGGAGTTCATATCCGATCTAGGTGTAATACCTAGTGCATCGGGTCCAATGACAATCTTTTGTGACAACACTGGAGCAATTGCCATAGCCAAGGAGCCCAGGTTTCACAAGAAGACCAAACACATCAAGAGACGCTTCAACTCCATTCGTGAATATGTCAAGGATGGAGACATAGAAATTTGCAAAGTACACACGGATCTGAATGTGGCAGACCCGTTGACTAAGCCTCTTCCACGAGCAAAACATGATCAGCACCAAGACTCCATGGGTGTTAGATTCATTACTATGTAATCTAGATTATTGACTCTAGTGCAAGTGGGAGACTGATGGAAATATGCCCTAGAGGCAATAATAAAGTTGTTATTATTTTATATTTCCTTGTTCATGATAAAGGTTTATTATTCATGCTAGAATTGTATTTACCGGAAACTTAAATACATGTGTGAATACATAAACAAATACCGTGTCCCTAGTGAGCCTCTACTAGACTAGCTCGTTGATCAAAGATGGTTAAGGTTTCCTAACCATAGACATGAGTTGTCATTTGATAACGGGATCACATCATTAGGAGAATAATGTGATGGACAAGACCCATCCGTTAGCTTAGCATATGATCGTTCTGTTTATTGCTACTGCTTTCTTGAATGTCAAATACATGTTCCTCAGACCATGAGATCATGCAACTCCCGGATATCGGAGGAATACCTTGTGTGCTATCAAACGTCACAACGTAACTGGGTGATCATAAAGATGCTCTACGGGTATCTCCGAAGGTGTCCGTTGAGTTGGCATGGATCGAGACTGGGATTTGTCACTCCGTGTTTCGGAGAGGTATCTCTGGGCCCTCTCGGTAATGCACATCATAAGAAGCTTGCAAGCAAAGTGACTAAGGAGTTAGTTACGGGATGATGTATTACGGAACGAGTAAAGAGACTTGCCGGTAACGAGATTGAACTAGGTATGGAGATACCGACGATCGAATCTCGGGCAAGTAACATACCGACGGGCAAAGGGAATTACGTATGTTGTCATTGCGGTTCGACCGATAAGATCTTTGTGGAATATGTAGGAACCAATATGAGCATCCAGGTTCCGCTATTGGTTATTGACCGGAGAGACGTCTCAGTCATGTCTACATCATTCCCGAACCCGTAGGGTCCGCACGCTTAACGTTCGTTGACGATATAGTGTTATATGAGTTATGCGAATTGGTAACCGAATATTGTTCGGAGTACCGGATGAGATCCCGGACGTCACGAGGAGTCTCGGAATGGTCAAGAGGTAAAGATTTATATATGGGAAGTCATATTTTGGGTTCCGGAAAAAGGTGCAGTTTTTTCGGTATTGTACCGGGAAGCTTCCAGAAGGTTCCGGAGGATTCCGGAGGGGTCCGGAAGTCCACAAGTGGGTCCACCACGTCCCAAAGGGCTGGCATGGGCTAAGGGGAGGCGCCCTGGCCTTATTGGGACAGGCGCACTAAGTCCTCAAAAGCCCGCGCAGCTAGGGAAGGAAAAAAGGGAGAGTCATAGTAGGAATAGGATTGGACTTTGGAGTCCAAGTCCACGTGTGTACTATTCATGGTTACTGTTCACGCGGCACTATTCCTTCTACTCCAAGCCCCTACACATATATAAATAGAGGAGAGGAGGCGCCCCAAAGGACACAACATTGTCTTAGCCGTGTGCGGCGCCCCCCTCCACAGTTCCGTCCCTCGGTCATATTTTCGCAGTGCTTGGGCGAAGCCCTGCGGAGATAGCATCACCATCACCGTCACCACGCCGTCGTGCTGCCGGAACTTATCCACTACCTCGCCGTCTTGTTGGATCAAGAAGTCGAGGACGTCACCGAGCTGAACGTGTGATGAACGCGGAGGTGCCGTACGTTCGGTGCTCGGTCGGTTGGATCGTGAAGTTGTTCGACGACATCAACCGCGTTGTTCTAACGCTTCCGCTTACGGTCTACGAGGGTACGTAGACACACTCCCCCTCTCGTAGCTATGCATCTCCATGGATAGATCTTGCGTGTGCGTAGAAATTTTTTTGTTTTCAATGCAACGTTCCCCAACAGTGACGTCGTTGCCTCACCGAAGGCGGTGCGGTCTGTCTGGCGTCCGAACGCGATGGCGGACGCGCAACCCCTCTGTTGGCGCGTGGAGCAGCAGGCGCCATTGGCGTCGTCCGACGCAAACATGGCACGGCGTGCCCGCCGTGCGAGGCAGCGGGCACGGGAGGCGGCGGCAACCCTCGCGGCGGTGGACGTCGGCGAGGCGGAGTCGCATTCTCCGGCGCCGCGTATGGTGCACCAGTCCGGGCACCGCAACCGCGTCATGGTGGATGTCGCCTTCTCGTCACAGGACGGATCCATCATCGACCTGACGTCCACCAGCACCGTCCGGGTTCCGGGCTTCGATGAGGAAGAGTAGGGCATGGGAGACGGCGGCGCCTTGAGTCCCGTGAGCCGGCTTGTGTCCCATGCCCTACTCTACCTTGCCGGCGACCGGACCAACACTCCGAGGAGCGCAGCCGGCCGCCGGACATGGGCACGGGGGAACCGGGCGAGCTCCGCTTAGATTAGGTTTCACGTTGCATGTAATAATATGGATTTGAGGTTTCTAATTTGAGGTATCCGGATGTGGAATGCTTTATTTGAGACTTGACCGGTCAGTGTCCGCGGACGCGTCCGCGGGCGTTTGAGGGGTCGGGTTTGCCAAGTCCGGCTGTAGATGCTCTTAGATCACTGAGTACTACCTCCTTTCCGGTTTATAAGGCATGTACGTATCTCTAGGTTGACAAATAGACCAACGTAATACAAATTATATATCACAAAAAATGTATCATTTGAAATTTCAAATCATATACTCCCTCCATTCCAAATTAAGTGACTCAAAAATGACTCAACTTTGTACTAAAGTTAGTACAAACTTGAGTCATTTTTGAGTCACTTATTTTGGGACGGAGGGAGTATTTTCTAGTGGTATAATTTTCAAACTATACAACTTATCTTATATTGGTCAAATTATAGATCTAAGGATACGCGCATACCTTATAAACCGGAAAGGAGGTAGTATATGCCAAGCTATCATCTGGTCCATCTGGCTCCATGCCAAAGATCATTGTCCTGGTGCAGCCCCGACAATAAACATCATGGTTTTTATGTGGCAATTGATGAGGGGCAGACTTACATCAGCAAAAAGCATCTTGAAACGTCACGGCCCTATAGCGACGGCTCTTGCGCCTTGGCCCTTGCATGACTAGCCGGAGGACAAGAACGATATTTTCCCTTGTACTGCATCCATGAGAAGTTTATGTGGAGCTGTGTGTGCCGAGCGATGCTAGACATAAGGAGGATTTTTTTTATACTCCCTATGTCCCATAATATAAGAACGCGTTCTTACATTATGGGAGGTGAAGGTTTAGAATTGAAAACAGGGTGAGGAAGGGGCCCGTCCCATTGAAATTCAGAGAGGGAAGAAAGATTTGGTTTAGGAAAGATCTGCAAAACGCCTGTAAAAAGTCAGTGGGTGTAGGATTAATTGGTGTGTGCCAGGGTATGTTGTGCACGCTAGCTGGGTGGCGCTGTTACGCCATTCTGCATGTACATGGAGTATCATGCATATGATACACGGTATCTTTATACGGTGATGTTATTATGTTGATGTTCCTGAGAAGGCATGGCAAAACGAACGTTTTTTAAGGTAATTTATATAGTTGTAAGGATGGCAAATTCCTCCACGAAGCATGGCAAATCATGGGCAAAAAATGAACCAAATGGATTTGCCATCCTGGTTAAAGAAAACTGTCATCCGCGGACAACACAAATTGCCATGTAAATCATTCGCAATTGTCATGCCGCCAGTGAACATTCGCTGGTTAAGCCTGTCCTCTTTATAATGCATTGGTACATGCTGCAAGCTCCAAGCTTTCGCTTTGATTACATAGCTTGTTTCTTTCCCGTTGTCTTATTACCTTTGTTATACCCTATTCACTATCGTTGGTACAAATGCTGTTGACAACACAAATGCATGCATCACGTACTGGAATGGATTAACTAATCGTCCTCTCATTATATTACACGTTCTCATGCATTATATGTTTCTCTCTCGATCACACCCATCAACCATACACTCTACTAACGGCTAACAACTTGCTCCCCCGATTCCCTTGACAAAGATATATCGATTCAAACATTCAAATCTGACCTGGTTGGAAAATTTGTCAAGCCATTCGACGTGTGCCTATATATCAATACAACGGGGAATGGGTGACTTACTATTTAATCTTGGAAGTTTTTCCAAAACATTTGACAAAATCCACAAGTTAAACATTAGACGAACGAAAACTCTGCTTATAAGACAAGTTCTTCCGATTTTTTTTGCAATGAATATTATTATCATGGGTTGTTGGAACATATGGACCCAAAGAAATGGCAAGATTTTCAAGAATGAAACCCCTGAAAGTGATTCTTGGCGCTTTAAGATGAAGCGGGATCTTATGCTGGCCAAGGATAGAGCCAAAGAGAAGAGCAAAGAATGCCTTGATCAACAGATTGATTCCCTATTCTGATTTTGTTATATTTTTTTTGCTTGTACATAACTTTTGTTTATATTAATGAGAAGAATTGCTCTACAATCACTGGGCCAAAAAATAAACATTTGGTGTGAACTTTAGTTTTCTGATGATGTGATATCATGTACAACTAATTTGTTGCATTGGAAAGAACTAGGGAATGGTCCGCTCTTTATGCTTCTGGCAACAAAAAAAGGTTAGAAATTACATTTGACAACAAATCAAAAGATATTTTTTAATAAAATATAATACTCCCTCAGATCCATATTAATTGTCACTGATTTAGTACAAGAGGAAGTATATGTTTTCCTAGCTAAACTGAAGACCTAAAATTTTGTGGCCGACTTATAAACCAAACTGGAGGGAGTAAGTACATTTGTACTTCTAGATGTAGGTTAGGCATGCGTACTGATCTAGAACAACGTAGGAATGATGAGCTTTACTACACCTCCGGACGATTACAAGGTGAGGGACGTTACGGGATGATGTGGCAATCATTAATTGGAGATTGTTGGGGGCATGGGCCCACCTGAAATTCAGGGGGTGGGGGGAGTTGTGATTAGTGGGGAAGGAAGGTTCATAGGGTTCGTAAAATAATTTCGTAGGTCTAGCATTTTTGTAGGAATGACCATTCAACTAGCTAGAGTTCCAAACTTTAATTCCGTGTAGCAATACCCAACGACCGGGCAATTACACATACAAACAAAAGGTCCACTGGTCCACTGGCTCACAATCTGAAGTCTTTTCTTTTGACGGGGAACAATAGGGTCTTCCCTTTTCTTTGCGAAAAGTATCAGATCTATTATAAAAAGTTCACCGGAAGTACAAAATAGCTCAAACATAATAAAAACGGTTTGTTTTTATAAGAAAGAGTGGTGTATATAAAAGCTAGGAGCTACTCACAATCTATAGATCAGTTATACACATTGGTTTCACAGGATGTAGAAACGAAACATCTTTTAATAATCCAACGTTTTTGATAAATAAGAAACATATCGATCGAACATGTGGAATTTTGCCGTATACCGTGAACTGTTCTTGCACAGTTTGGTTCATTGCTCGAGTACTGGTGATGGTGATGCATAGATTGCGCTCATGCTGAGGACACATGTACGGTCCATCGTCGCGTGGTACAGGTCTCATTTTATAGATAACAATGTCTTTTCACTAAAATATTGTTTATGCGAGTTTATAAAATTAACCATAACTTCATGCTTTTCCCTAAAAAAATGTATAACTTCATGCTAGAAATGGCAACAAATAGGTGGTTCAAAATGCAGTTTACCTTACATTCCATGTTTAAGATGAAATTCTTGTTGCTTTAGTGAAAAAACAAAAAAAAAATTGGGGGGGGGGGGGGGGGGGGGGGTCCAACTGCCAACCTACTTGGCAAACAATAAAAAATTTGCAGGAAAACACTCGATGGTTGGCCCACAGTAGGCCCCGAATGGATTTGCTCGTCCCTCGATGAAAAGGGTGTCTGCTACCGAATGCCAATTTGGCACATACTCCCTCCATTTCAATGAATAAGAGCAAGTACAATAGCAGGCTTATGGTCCGCTTACATGGCATTTTTGCCTATGTGGAGAAGAGAGGTATGAAAAAGTAAGGAGAGTGGGCTCTCATGCAAGAGCCTAGCTATATACGTACTTCTAGGTAAATACAATAAATGTGAAGAAAGAGAAACAGAAAAGGTAGAAAAAAGTACTAATGTAATAGCCAACCCTATTGTATGAGTGAGTGGTATTGCTAACTCTTGATGACATGGCAGCCTCATATAGCCAGCTGTTGGCTATATTATTAATCATGCTCTAAGATGTGCACGCATCCCAAGGTTTCCTTAAATTAGACCAACCAAATGTGTATACGTGATAAAAATTATATGGTTGAATTGGTAATGAAAAGAGATTTTCAATGGTATAACTTTTAAGTCACACAAATACATATTATGGATCTAGTTTATAGTCAACGTTGGATTTTGAGAAGCGAAATGCCTTATTCATTGGAATAGAGGGAGTAGCCGCATGGCAACAGATGCCATGCAGTATGCGGGTCAATTATTCCATTCTCTGGATTTTTTGCCCCAACGTCTTAGGTCAAACTGTCCAGGTAAATAGCAACAGAATACATTACCAAACCAGCATCAACCATCCTCAAACGTTGGTTGCACAGTTTTATCTCCAAGGGAGGTAGAGCACCTCCCTCGACAGAGAACAAACTTTTGTTATTTTAAAAAGATTTTTATCTTTTGCAATGCAAGAAGCCATAAATTAACCAAGTCAGGGAGTTACAAGAGAACATTCCTACAGAAAAAAATGACACCTAGTACTTATCGTGGAACCAAGGAGTTATTGTAACTGCGACCCGGAAGACAACATACGCAAATGAGAGACGGCACCAACGACGATCCGAAGCACAAACCATCAACATCAACAACAGGGTAAAGATTGAGCGAAGGGACACTAAGCCACATCAACACCAAAAAGCAGTCATATGATCCTATTGAAGAGATCACTTATGCCACTGGAAACCGAAGCGGAATCATCTTGGTCGACGATATCCCCCCTAACACACAACCTAGTAGACCAGACTTCGGGAAAGCAACCATCACGTGCTCGACAGTGACGCTGGAACCAATACCACCTCGACAAGGACTAAGGTATTTATTCCACCGCGTTGTCTCCTCTACAGCCAGGACGAATGACAGGAAGACGCCAATTTCTAACAAACTAGAGCAAAGCTCCATACAAGAGCAAATATCCATCCCTAGGGGCACCGGAACCGGTCACCAAAGGCGAGGGAGACATGCAGAATAAGTTGATGAGGATGAGGACTTTAATTTGTGGCATTTCCTTTTTTTAAATGAGTGTGGATTAATTAGGTCACGAAGTCATTGTTACAAGCAAGCAAGGCTAGATTTAACAGGCAGGTTGGCACCGCACATTTAAAACACCTTAGCACAACTCCTTACGACCTAACTATGCTAAAGCATGCGTCACCTCATTACCTTTTCTGTTGATTTTTTTTTCCACCGAATTCATGAAGCGTCATTCATGTTTAAGCTGCTTGAATTCTCGAATGACGCTACTTATGTTTAATCTATTCAGATATGTCAATTTGAATGCTCTTACCACTAAATTGCAATCAATCTCAAGCACTAACAGATTGGGCGTACAATGGTGCATGTCTCAGACTTTCTAGGAAGGCACATGCTTGTCCTTCTACATTTTGGCCATGATGGATTATGATGCAGTATAATCTGCGGTGTGTCATATCGTATCACTGCTCTCCACACATTGCTATTGGCTGGGTGTGAACTATGTAAGTGCTTGTTCGGTTAATCCCCTCCATAAGGGGTTGGAGAGGATTGGAGGGGATTGAGGAGGACTAGTGGTTGAGGCCCGCCATTGCGGCCCTCCTGAGAGGAAGTTGGGGCGTTGCCAGGTAGAGGCACGCCCCTTCCACTTTCTTATTTGTACCACGAGGTGTTATTCGATCACTCAAAGTACACACATTTAAGCCCATTGACAACCATGCGTTTAAATTAAAAATCTCTAGAGAACACAAGTCACCATTCACAACATTTTCATCAGTGTGAGAGGATCATTTGTGTTTTTTCTAATACAATGATTATAACTTTCCAAGATAAAGCTGACATGCTAAGAAAACCTTAATTTCTTCTGTGTGAGAGCTTCAAAACATGAGAGAGACTCATGGAAGGCTTAGTCTGATCCATGCAATATAAGGAAGAAGTGAGGGTGTGTAAGAACTGCAATAAACCAAATGTACAATGGGAAGCAAATGAGAACAATAGCCAAGTAACATCACAATATATGTAGTCATGTAGTCGATAAGATACACCTAAAATCTCAACACGCATCATTTTCAGTTTATGAACATAAATTAAATACCTCACATTAATCTCACCAAGCCAAGAGCAAATTTAAAGCATGAGTGGGGAGGCAAGGTAGTAGAGAGACAAAGAGACAGTGCAGAAGCTAATACCTGTGTACGGGTAGCAGCTCATGTCTCTGAATGCTCTTGCTACGGCAGCTGCCCATCAACTCGTGCCACATCTTCTGCAAATGATAGATGTTTGGAATTGAAATAAATTAATTGTACTAACATGGTATGACTGGAGTTGTGTCTATTACCACTAACTAATGAAGTGCCATTACAATATTCTCCTATCAGCAATGTAGAAGAAAATGATGATTCGGGGTAGAATATATAGACATGACATATTATTTCAGACCAGACAAAAGAGGAAACATCAAAGAAAATCAAAGAGAGTTGTAATGTTCATTCCTTGCTGCAGTTTAAATGATCTGATGGAACTAATCAATCTTTTTAATGGATGTAACCAACAACTATTGCCATAGTAAATCAAAACTAATTTTTAATAGCCACTAATTTCCACTATAGATGAACCATCTGTAGTAATCCAAAGTAACATCACACAAAACCATATATGCGGAATAATATAGCAACCTATTGGTCTGCTTGTGCTTCTTCTCCTCACCCTTCAATCCGATTATGTGTACCTACAACAACAGCTTAGTTGCTTCCACTAATCAAAGTGATTGAATAATGTAATGTTGGCACAAAAAATGTACTACAGAGTTATCAGGTAATACATTGAGATTCGCTTCAGAAATATGTTCCATCTAGGATGCTTTCTCCTTTGCAAGAGCTACAGCCAGTTCGGCTTTTGCCAACTCTTGGACCTTCTCAACTTATTGGCTTGCCTCGTCCTCCTATTATGCCAGACATAGTACAGTTACATAAAGAATTGATGCAAGGACAACGCAAAAACTATGGCACAAACACATAGGACCGACCATCCACTGAAAGTCTCCACGGCTTATACAATTTGGGTACAAACTATGGCAAAAACACAAACTATGGTACAAAATTACCATTGTGGTTTTAATTGAATGGAGGCTTTTGTACCACGGCTTATAAAATTTGGGCATCATCTCCTTATGTCAACATCAGAAGCGAAAGGACAAAAATTGCGACGAATTATTCATGTGAGCATGGGCTAATTCAGCAAACAATCTTATACTGTCCACTGCTGCATCAAAAGCTGCCCGTAAGAAGATTCAACATCATGGTATGGAGTCCACCAGATTCAGATCCTAACAGTAGTCGAACGATTCAATCCCAATCACGCACAGTTCCTTCAAACCAAAGGGAACAATTCCGCAATCCTAAACCCAAAACAGCACCAATATCCGTACACACACACGCATCTTCATAGTCCATACCAAATTCACAACAACTTTCATTTTTTTAATACGACTAACTAACAAGATGCAGGGACACACTAATTTGTTCATCACCGGTTAATAGAGAAAGGGGTGAGAAGAATAGAGATCCAAGTGTTGTAGAGAGGGAAAGAGTGAGCGCAGCTGAGGTGGTGCAGATCAAGTTGATGGTGGCCGCGCCAGCGATTGGGAGCAGGAGGAGGGTGATCGGCACACTTTGCCCTCGTCCGGTCGCCGAACCCCATCGCTACCTCCTCGCAGCCGCCATGAACACCCCGAGCCTCCTGCGCCGGATCGATACGCTTCCATCCGCGTCGAGGAAGTTCACAGATAAAAACTGATGTCGCCGCCCTCTCCTCCCACCACTCTAGATGACGACGATCGTGTGGCTGTGTGGGAGAGCGGATCACACGAGAGAGAGGAGGTCGCGTGAGTGGGCAGCGTTGCGTTGGTGTGGTGGCGCTTGCGGCGGCAGGTGAGAGGAAACGAGAGAGAGGGCGTGGCTTCGTGGAGAAGATTGCTCCATCGCTAGTTTTATCTTTTTTTTAGAACTATTGCTAGTTTTATCTGAGGGAGGTGTTACCTGGGCACAGTAAAATCGCCACGTGGATCACCCCAGCGGTCGCCATTCTCCCACACCTTAGGGCTCCTTTGATTCAAAGGATTTTCATAGGAATTTGGAGGATTAGGATCCTTAGGATTTTTTCCTATGCTGGTTGTTTGATTCATAGGATTAAATCCTATAGGAATTTTTCCTAAGGATTTCTTTGTACTACTTCCTATAGGATTTCTAGCATCCACTCAAACCTTTTTGAAAGAATCCTTTGTTTTTCCTATGATGCAATCAAACAACCCAAAATCCTGTTGGATTGAGATGACCATGACATTCCAATCCTATGTTTTTTCTATTCCCGTGTTTTTAGAATCCCGCGAATCAAAGAGGCCCTTATTGTGTTTGATTTCGACTGGCAGGGGATTTAATCCCTTTGAATCCCTCCAAATCCCAACAGAACAAGCCCTTAGGTTGTATCACCACCTTGCGACATTTTAAGTCAATAAAATACCCTTTGTCAGGAAAAAAAATCGGTTGTAGAGACTTGAGGCTGTTCTGCAAACACAATACACTCCAATTTTACCACCTAGTATTAGGCTAAGCTTGCTATTTGAATAGGGTTGTGTTGAAATGCGGAATCTAGTCACTTCCTTGTTTTCTTACTAATTTTCACAGGATCCAAGGAAAAATCGAGTCTTTTGAAAACTTTCCTTTGAATTGGGGTTCAAAATACTCCCTCCGTTCACTATTATTATAAGATGTTCTAACTCTTTTTTGAATGGATGTATATAAACGTGTTTTAGTGTATATGTTAACTGATTTCAGAACGTGTGTAATTCATATTGAAATATCCAAAACATCTCATAATTCGAAACGGAGATAGTAGCATATAGCAAAAGGTCCTGGTGACTAAAAACCCTTAAAATCTTTTTCTTTCTTTTATCATTAGGAGCCGTGCGAGATGAAAGTCTCATGCACGGTTTTGCATGAGAGAAAGAAGCGAATAATCCTCTTTTCGACTCCGACTCCCCCACTCCAGTCGTTGGTAATAAAATCTATCTGAATCGAAGAGCCCTTGCTTTCCTAATACCACAACCAGCGTACCATCGATGTATATTGGATTATAGAGAGCCCATTAGATTGATCTTAAGGTTGTTCTCTTGAACCAAACATTCATGTTCATCTCTAGCAGCACAAGATACACCAATACAATTAGTACTAATTAAGTTGTCATACAGGACATGTATACATGTATATATTACACAATAGTATAACAAACACTCTCCCCTAAAAAATGGGGAAAAAATCAGTTTAACAAGCACATAATCTCTACTCCTAGTGTTTCAGTTGGTAGTCTCCGTTCCACGGTTAATTTTCGTCCCACCTACCATGGTTTTTTTTCGTCCTCCCTCCCACCTCCCACCTCCCAGCGATTCCCCCCTGAACCGACGAGCGGCAAAAAAAAACTCGAAGCAAACCACCTAGCGATGCCTCTACGTACTCCCCTCGCAAGCAACAGAACCAGACGAAAAAAAATCTACGAAGAAAAACCAGCGAAAAAAAAACGGGCACGACCCGCACGCACGCACGCACGGTGCCCTCTCGCACGCACAACTCGCATTCGTCCCTGCGCTACCTTTGTCCCTTCGCCGCCGCCCTCCCATCGATCCGCCGCCGATCCCTTCGCTACCTACATCCTTTCGCCGCCGCCCTCCCATCAAGCCGCCTCCGCACTCCCATCAAGCCGCCCTCCTCCTTTCGTCCAAGGCTAGGAGCTTCCCTCCCCAATCCGATCTGACGGAGAGAGTGCCAGATCCGGCCGGGGGAGCCGCCGTAGAGCCTCCACGTCGGTGGAGCAGCAGCAGCCCGATTGAAGGTGGGTGCCCGAGATCGTCCAGCAGCTCGCCGCACCTAGCAGAGGAGCAGCAGCATCCACCGGCCACACAGCTCGCCTCGCCGCACCGCAAACCATCGAGGGCAGGGGCACCTAGCAGAGGAGCGCGCGGCAAGCTCGTCACCATCTAAGCCCCGGCACCTTTCTCGCCGGGCCATGGCGGCGGAGGTCGACGGGACCCGGAAGCGCGGGGCGGCGGCCTTCCTAGACGACCCCTTCGAGGTGCTGCAGGCGAAGCGGGGCCGGTGCTCGCCGTCCGCCGCCGCGGCCGCGGTCGCCGACCTCGGCATCAACATGGAGTTCGACCCCGTCGAGGCGCTCCAGTCCGTCTTCCCCGGCGCCGATCCGCAGGTACCCCCGCCGCCGCTCCGTGCCTCTTTCTTTCGCTTCTTGTTCTTTCGGTTGATTGGTAGGTCGTGCGCAGACGTGTAGTAGAGCCCGCCGATTCAGTTCATCACAAGAACCAATCGAACTTGGTTACACCGCAAGAAAGATAGTGCCTTGAATCTTGATACGAATTTTCTGTTGTCGATTCATATCCCCTTTCTTGAATCAGAATAGACTAAGAGTTCAGAGATTGATGGAATTGGAAATCAAAAGTTCAGAAGAATCATCCACCACGATTTCCCTCTTGCGCGTGCCAAGCGCTTCGTGTATATACCGTTACAGTTAAGCAGGGTAGGAATCACCCATGAGGATTATTCCTCTGCTGATTAATTATCGTACACGCTTTCGACCCGACATGATCGCCTGCCCTCCCGCCACTTTGAATTCTTCTCACATATGATGGCTAAATTTAGGATTCAGAAGTAAACTGTCTGAACTAAATAACTGAAAACAAATAGCTTGCACATCTGTTCTATCCTTGTGCACAGAAGTTCTGCCATGGTTTTCTGAAATCCTGGTATAGCTTTGGTTTATGCCACAACAGTGGACTTGAGAACCCCGATTTGTACCGTCTTGCTCTGTACATGTCTAATGGGTAATTTTGGGGACTTTCTAGCTTCTGCGGGGCTATCTCGAAGCGTCGGGAAATGTCTTGGATGCTGCCATCAGAAGCTTCAGGGATTATTTGGCATCGGATTCAGCAACGACCAATGCTGGTGCCTCCTCATCTGGAGGTATGGCTGACATGACTGAAAAATAACCCTGACTGCTTCTTTCTCTTGTTGCCTGATAGTTATAGTAATGTCTAGAGATGTATATTTTTTATAAACAGCACCATTCGTACAATTTGCATCTTGTCTAACTCTTGAACGATTGTTAATCGCAGTGGCATCTGATGTGCCGGTGATGAATACTCCAGCCAACAGCACTGAATGGGCGGAGCTAATTGTCAAGGAGATGTCGTCCGCTTCAGATCTGAATGACGCCAGGAATCGAGTCTTCAGGATACTTGAAATGTTCGACAAATGTGCCGCAAACTGCAGTACTCCTGATGAGGCGCATAAAATGCGTGAGGTAACTAATGCATCCGCTGTTGCTTCATACCCTCCGTTCAAAAACATTACATATCATAATCGTCTGAGTTCAGACATTTGACAGTGCAATAGTCAGAAAATCACAACATGAGGCACAAAGCTAATGATATCAAATTTGTGCCGCCATAAAGTATGTGTTATTAGATTAATCGTTGATCAGTGCTTGAGCCTAGAAAATCAAAATACACTTTATATTTTTGGAAAGGGGGTAGTTGATACTGCCAAATGGCCGGTTACTTCTGAGATGTGTTTCTGGAAATTTCGATGTGCTCACCTGTCCGGGCGCCGCAACCCCATAGAATGAAGCTTGATGCATGTGCAGAATCGTTAATTATCTTATATTTGTGCAGATGATTATATCAACTATTTTGGGCTGACCTCTTGCTATTCTAGCAAAGATTGTTTTAGTATTTTGTTTTTCTCTACGAAAGATCAGGTAATCTGATATTAAGCTCTTTATTTTAAAGTAATTGAATTTTGGGTTTGTAATGATTGTTCATGACTAATAGAAAATATATATTGTAAAATTCCAGGACCGAATGGATTTTTGGTCTATATTGCAAATATGTATAATGGATTACTGGTGAGCTCGGTATTGGTGGGACGTTTCAGATCCATAACTTCTTCAAAGCTAAATCAGCCCATACTGCATGTGCTTCTTCCGAGGTACACTAAATTGGCATGTTGAGGATTCATGCTTGATGTATTATACAAGTTATCCATTCATAGCTTCATTCGTCCGCCATCGCCGCCGTCGAGGACCAAGAGGCTCATGTGTGCGTCACCAAGTCCACCAAGCCTATTCCATCACTGATCGCTGCCAGACAAACAACAAAGCAAATCTCAACCTCACCTGCAAATTTCCTGGTAATGTTTGCTCCCTGTTATATCGCTGTAGGTCTATTTTTTGATGATTTGTTTGTTGGGGCTTGTTCAAGAATTCCAAAGATTTTGTAATCTGTTTGGAGAATCATAGGGATAATTATACTATGTCTCGTTAGGGGTACATAAGAGCTGCAACATTCATAGAAAAAAATTGTTCATTCTTGAAGCACACAACAGGTGCTATTTTTTTAATTCAAGTTCTTTCATATGCTGGTCTACCTTGTGCTACTCCCTTTCATCCATGTATTTCTAAGAAAACCAAACTAATATGCATCCTTGACTCACATATGAGTTATATGGGTTACGTAAAAAGCAAATGTTGCTTCTTTTTATTCAGATGCTTTGAGAACCAAGTCTACCTGGTTCTCTTCCTTTCATCCATGTCTTTTAATGTGCAGTGTACAGTGTGTAGAATGAGCAAACTTGTGAATCTAGAGCACAAACTCATGATTGATCAAGGGAGTGGCACTGCCGGCTGGGTTAGAGTATAATCAACTGTACTTGGATTAGACGAAGGGCACGACGGATAAGCGAGGAAAGGAGTAGTGTGAGGCGGTTGGCGGTGTTGAAGAGGATGAGAGGGCCGCACACTCGGTGCCATGCTACTGGAGGGCCCGCTGCTGGAGGCAGTCCTAGGGATTTTTGGATCAATGACAGTAACGTTGGCGACCCAGGTATCTTCTTCCATCTCTGGATCCTGAATCTATATCTCTCTAATCTGCAAAGACATGCAGTAGCGACGGGTACAATTGCGTGGTTGTGACCGCCGACCAGTACACGAGTGGGGCTGCCGTTCTCCTACCGGTACGCAGCTGCTCCAGTGCCACCGCATATATACTCCGATGAGTATCCTTGATATCTTCCCTCCACATTGCATCTAACGACACACTTCCACATTGCATCTGATGACACACTTCCAACTGGAATATATCAATTACATACCACGGTCATAAGTGTCACACTTCCAACTGATGACATGTCATGATGATGTGCTTTTTGGTTATTCTAGGACTTACAAAAACATGTCATCTGATTTGTTCCCCTTCGGTACATTAGAGGTTATAGGTCATTTATTGAACGGTTATAATGACTTTTTCTTTGGGTAAGTCTATGCTAAAATATATGCAGATTTCCTCTCAAAAATATCTACCAGTCATATTGTTAAGGGAGGATCCAATCTATTACTTTGAATTTAAGCTATCACATTTATCATATAGTATTTAATATTGGTAGTAGATTAAATTTTTAACATGACTTTAATTGAAATTTTTAGGTGAAATTTGAAACTTCCCTTGAGAGATGCTAAAGTACTATTTATTTGACCGGCTTGGTGTACATTGACCTTTACTGCCTGAATGTTATGAATTATATTCGTGGTGGATGATATGAATGTTGGGGAACGTTGCATGGGAAACAAAAATTTTCCTACGCACACGCAAGATCTATCCATGGTGATGAGCATCTACGAGAGGGAGAGTGAATCTACATACCCTTGTAGATCGCTAAGCGGAAGCGTTAATAAACGCGGTTGATGTAGTCGAACGTCTTCGCGATCCAAATCGCCGAGCGTCCCGCGATCCAATCACGATCCTTCCGATCTAGTGCCGAACGGACGGCACCTCCGCGTTCAACACACGTACGGCTTGATGACGCCTTCACCTCCTCGATCCAGCGAGCGATGGTGAAGTAGTGGTTGAGTTCCAGCAGCACGACGGCGTGGTGATGGTGGTGAGGAACAATCTCTGCAGGGCTTCGCCAAGCGTTACAGAGATTATGACGGAGGAACTAGAGGGCTAGGTGTTGGGGAACGTTGCATGGGAAACAAAAATTTTCCTACGCACACACAAGATCTATCCATGGTGATGAGCATCTACGAGAGGGAGAGTGAATCTACATACCCTTGTAGATCGCTAAGCGGAAGCGTTTAAGAAACGCGGTTGATGTAGTCGAACGTCTCCGCGATCCAAATCGCAAGTCGTCCCTCGATCCGATCACGAACTAGCGCCGAACGGACGGCACCTCCGCGTTCAACACACGTACGGCTTGATGACGCCTTCACCTCCTCGATCCAGCGAGCGATGATGAAGTAGTGGTTGAGTTCCAGCAGCACGACGGCGTGGTGATGGTGGTGAGGAACAATCTCTGCAGGGCTTCGCCAAGCGCTACGGAGATTATGACGGAGGAACTAGAGGGCTAGGGTTGCCGGCACACGGCTTGGGAAATCCTGATGTGTCCCGTGTGCTAGCCCTGCCCCTCTATTTATATGTTGAGCCTTGGGGTCTAAACTTGGAGTAAAAGCCTCCTCTAGGTCGGTTTTGCCCGCACAAGGTCGGTTTGGCCCGCAGGGAAAGAGTCCAACTCGGATCCCTGCCGAACCGTGCACAGCCGCGCACAAGCGGTAGTACCGCTTCACACAAGCGGTAGTACCGCTTGGGCGGTAGTACCGCTTCACCCAAGCGGTAGTACCGCTCGGGCGGTAGTACCGCTTCACCAAGCGGTAGTACCGCTTACGCGGCAGCAAAACTACTTTTGCACTTTCCAATACCTCGTGGGCTTTATCCCTTTGGCCCATATAAAGTGTTGCTGCACCCGAACACTTCGGTAAACATCCGGAACCCCTTCCGGTGAACTCCGGAACCCTTCCAGAGATCAAAACACTATTATCACATATATCAATCTTTACCTCTGGACTATTCCGGAGATCCTCGTCATGTCCGGGATCTTATCCGGGACTCCGAACAACTTTCGGTCACCAACATAATAACTCAATTATACTAATCGTCACCAAACGTTAAGTGTGTAGACCCTGCGGGTTCGAGAACTATGTAGACATGACCGAGACACCTCTACGGCCAATAACCAATAGCGGGACCTGGATGCCCATATTGGCTCCTACATATTCTACGAAGATCTTTATCGGTCGAACCTCTATGTCAAGGATTCAGTTAATCCCGTATGCTGTTCCCTTTGTTCTTCGGTATGTTACTTGCCCGAGATTCGATCGTCGGTATCTCTATACCTAGTTCAATCTCGTTACCGGCAAGTCTCTTTACTCGTTCCGTAATACAAGATCTCGTGGCTAACACTTTTAGTCACATTGCTTGCAAGGCTCATTGTGATGTTGTATTACCGAGTGGGCCCTGAGATACCTCTCCGTCATACGGAGTAACAAATCCCAGTCTTGATCCATGCCAACCCAACAGACACCCTCGGAGATATCTGTAGAGCACCTTTATAGTCACCCAGTTACGTTGCGACGTTTGATACACACAAGGTATTCCTCCGGTGTCAGTGAGTTGCATGATCTCATGGTCAAAGGAACAGATACTTGACATGCAGAAAACAATAGCAATAAACTGACACGATCAAATGCTACGTTTACAGTTTGGGTCTTGTCCATCACATCATTCTCCTAATGATGTGATCCCGTTATCAAATGACATCTCATGTCCATGGCTAGGAAACCTTAACCATCTTTGATCAACAAGCTAGTCAACTAGAGGCTTACTAGGGACACAGTGTTGTCTATGTACCCACACATGTATTTGAGTTTCCAATCAATACAATTATAGCATGGATAATAAACGATTATCATGAACAAGGAAATATAATAATAACCAATTTATTATTGCCTCTAGGGCATATTTCCAACAGTCTCCCACTTGCACTAGAGTCAGTAATCTAGTTCACATCACTATGTGATTTACATTGTAATGAATCGAACACCCATGCAGTTCTGGTGTTGTTCATGTTTAGCCCTTGGAAGAGGTTTAGTCATCGGATCTGCAACATTTAGATCCGTGTGTACTTTGCAAATATTTATGTCGTCCTCCTTGATGTAATCGCGGATGGAATTGAAACGTCGTTTTATGTGTCTGGTCCTCTTGTGAAATCTTGGTTCCTTGGCTAGAGCAATGGCACCAGTATTATCACAACACAGAGTCATTGGGTTAAGCGCACTAGGCACTACTCCAAGATCTGTCATGAACTCCTTCATCCAGACACCTTCCTTCGCCGCCTCCGAGGCAGCGATGTACTCCGCTTCGCATGTAGAATCAGCTACCACGCTTTGCTTGGAACTGCACCAGCTAACCGCACCCCCATTAAGAATAAATACGTATCCGGTTTGCGACTTAGAGTCATCCGGATCAGTGTCAAAGCTTGCATCGACGTAACCCTTTACGACGAGCTCTTGATCACCTCCATAAACGAGAAACATGTCCTTAGTCCTTTTCAGGTACTTCAGGATATTCTTGACCGCCGTCCAGTGTTCCATTCCTGGATCACTTTGAAACCTTCCGACCATACTTATGGCAAGGCTGACATCGGGTCTTGTGCACAGCATTGCATACATGATAGAGCCTATGGCTGAAGCATAGGGGATGACACTCATCTTTTCTCTATCTTCTGCAGTCACTGGGCATTGAGTCTTACTCAACTTCACACCTTGCAAAACAGGCAAGAACCCCTTCTTGGACTGATCCATTTTGAACTTCTTCAAAATCTTATCAAGGTATGTGCTTTGTGAAAGTCCTATTAAGCGTCTTGATCTATCTCTATAGATCTTGATGCCTAATATGAAAGCAGCTTCTCCTAGGTCCTTCATTGAAAAACTCTTGTTCAAATATTCCTTTACGCTTTCCAGCATTTCTATATTGTTTCCAATCAGCAATATGTCATCCACATATAATATTAGAAACGCTATAGAGCTCCCACTCACTTTCTTGTAAATACAAGCTTCTCCGTAAACTTGTATAAACTCGAACGCTTTGATCACCTCATCAAAACGAAGATTCCAACTCCGAGATGCTTGCACCAGTCCATAAATGGATCGCTGGAGTTTGCAAACTTTGTCAGCATTCTCTGGATCGACAAAACCTTCTGGTTGCATCATATACAACTCTTCCTTAAGGAAACCGTTAAGGAACGCTGTTTTGACATCCATCTGCCAAATTTCATAATCAAAAAAGGCAGCTATTGCTAACATGATTCTGACGGACTTAAGCATCGCTACGGGTGAGAAGGTCTCATCGTAGTCAACTCCTTGAACTTGTGAAAAACCCTTTGCCACAAGTCGAGCTTTATAGACGGTGACATTACCGTCCGCGTCCGTCTTCCTCTTAAAGATCCATTTGTTCTGAATGGCCTTACGCCCTTCAGGTAATACTTCCAAAGTCCATACTTTGTTTTCATACATGGATCCCATCTCGGATTTCATGGCCTCTAACCACTTCTCGGAATCCGGGCCCATCATCGTTTCTCCATAGCTCGTAGGTTCATCGTTGTCTAACAACATGACCTCTAAGACAGGGTTGCCGTACCACTCGGGAGCAGTACGCGTCCTTGTCGACCTACGAGGTTCGATAGCAACTTGATCCAAAGCTTCATGATCATCATCATTAACTTCCTCTTCAGCTAATGTAGGCTCCACAGAAACAACTTTCTGCGATGCGCTACTCTCAGGTTGAAGTAACGGTTCAACAACCTCATCAAGTTCTATCTTCCTCCCACTCAATTCTTTCGAGAGAAACTCTTTCTCAAGAAATGTTCCGTTTTTAGCGACAAACACTTTGCCTTCGGATCTGAGGTAGAAGGTATACCCAACTGTCTCTTTTGGGTATCCTATGAAGACGCATTTCTCCGCTTTGGGTTCCAGCTTTTCAGGCTGAAGCTTTTTGACATAAGCATCACATCCCCAAACTTTAAGAAACGACAGCTTTGGCTTCTTGTCAAACCAAAGTTCATATGGCGTCGTCTCAACGGATTTCGATGGTGCCCTATTTAAAGTGAATGCAGCTGTCTCTAATGCATAACCCCAAAACGATAGTGGCAAATCGGCAAGAGACATCATAGATCGCACCATATCTAATAAGGTTCGATTACGACGTTCGGACACACCATTACGCTGTGGTGTTCCAGGCGGTGTCAATTGTGAAACAATTCCACACTGTCTTAAGTGACTGCCAAACTCATAACTCAGATATTCTCCTCCTCGATCAGATCGTAGGAATTTAATCTTCTTGTTACGATGATTCTCAACTTCACTCTGAAATTGTTTGAACTTTTCAAATGTTTCAGACTTGTGTTTCATTAAGTAAATATACCCATATCTACTTAAGTCATCAGTGAAGGTGAGAAAATAACGATAACCACCGCGCGCCTCAATACTCATCGGACCGCACACATCAGTATGTATGATTTCCAATAAGTCACTTGCCCGTTCCATTGTTCCAGAGAACGGCGTTTTAGTCATCTTGCCCATAAGGCATGGCTCACATGTGTCAAGTGATTCAAAATCAAGTGACTCCAAAAGTCCATCAGCATGGAGCTTCTTCATGCGTTTTACGCCAATATGACCTAAACGGCAGTGCCACAAGAAAGTGGTATTATCATTATCAATTCTACATCTTTTGGCATCAATGTTATGAACATGTGTATCATTACTATCGAGATTCAATAAGAATAAACCCCTCACATCGGGTGCATGACCATAAAAGATATTACTCATATAAATAGAACAACCATTATTCTCTGATTTAAATGAGTAACCGTCTCGCAATAAACAAGATCCAGATATAATGTTCATGCTTAACGCAGGCACCAAATAACACTTATTTAGGTTCATCACTAATCCCGACGGTAATCGAAGAGCGAGCGTGCCGACGGCGATCACATCAACCTTGGAACCATTTCCCACGCGCATCGTCACTTCGTCCTTTGCCAGCCTCCGTCTATTCCGCAGTTCCTGTTTTGAGTTGCAAATATGAGCAACCGCACCGGTATCAAATACCCAGGCACTACAACGAGAGTTGGTAAGGTACACATCAATAACATGTATATCATATATACCTTGTTTGTTGTTGGCCGCCTTCTTGTCAGCCAAATACTTGGGGCAATTCCGCTTCCAGTGTCCAGTTCCCTTGCAATGAAAACACACAGTTTCTGGTTTGGGTCCAGCCTTGGGTTTCTTCACGAGAGGAGCAACTGCTTTGCCACTCTTCTTGGAGTTACCCTTCTTACCCTTGCCATTTTTCTTGAAACTAGTGGTTTTATTGACCATCAACACTTGATGCTCCTTCTGAATTTCAGACTCAGCGGCTTTCAGCATCGCAAACAGCTCGGCGACTGACTTGTTCATCCCGTGCATGTTATAGTTCAACACGAAGCTCTTGTAGCTAGGTGGCAATGATTGAAGAACTCTGTCAGTGATAGCCTCTGGCGGAAGGGGCATCCCTAACTCAGCCAGACGGGTGGAGTACCCAGACATTCTGAGCACGTGATCACTGATAGACCCGTTCTCCTCCATCTTGCAAGCATAGAACTTATCGGAGATCTCATATCTCTCGATCCGGGCATTCTTCTGAAAGATAAACTTCAACTCCTGGAACATCTCATATGCTCCATGACGTTCAAAACGTCTTTGAAGTCCCGGTTCTAAGCCATACAACATTGCACATTGAACTATTGAGTAATCATCAGAACGAGCCTGCCAGGCGTTCACAACGTCTAGAGACTCAACTGGAGCGGGTGGATCACCAAGCGGTGCATCAAGGACATAAGCCTTCTGGGAAGCCGTAAGGATAATCCTTAGATTACGGGCCCAGTCCACAAAGTTACTTCCATCATCTTTCAACTTAGCTTTCTCTAGGAACGCATTAAAATTCAGGGGTGCTACTGCGCGAGCCATGATCTACAACATAAATATTGCAAAGACAACTTAGACTATTGTTCTTAGATAATGAGTTTAGTTAATCATATTTTAAAAAACTCCCACTCAAATTGACATCCCTCCGATCATTCGAGTGTAACATGATCCAAATCCACCAACTCAAGTCCGATCATCACGTGAGTTGAGGTGGTTTCAATGGTGAACATCTTCATGTTGATCATATCTACTATATGACTCATGTTCGACCTTTCGGTCTCTTGTGTTCCGAGGCCATGTCTGTACATGCTAGGCTCGTCAAGTTTAACCCGAGTGTTCCGCACGTGTAACATGGCTTACACCCGTTGTATGCGAACGTAGAGTCTATCACACCCGATCATCACGGCGTGTCTCGAAACGACGAACTTTCGCAACGGTGCACACTTGGGGAGAACACAATTTATCTTGAAATTTAAGTGAGGGATCACCTTATAATGCTACCGTCGTCCTAAGCAAAATAAGATGCATAAAAGGATTAACATCACATGCAAATCATAAGTGACATGATATGGCCATGAACTTGTGCTTTTGATCTCCATCTCCAAAGCATCGGCATGATCTCCATCGTCACCGGCATGACACCATGATCTCCATCATCTTGATCTCCATCAACGTGTCGCCATAAGGTTGTCGCGCTGACTGTTGCTTCCACGACTATAGCTAACGTTTAGCGATAAAGTAAAGCATTACATAGCGCTTAATGATTGACACGCAGGTCATACAATAATTAAAGACAACTCTATGGCTCCTGCCAGTTGCCGTACTCATCGACATGCAAGTCGTGATATTCTATACATCACATGATCATCTCATACATCACATATATCTCATCATGTAATTGGCCATATCACATCACAACATACCCTGCAAAAACAAGTTAGACGTCCTCTAATTGTTGTTGCAAATTTTACGTGGCTGCTACGGGTTTGCAAGAACCGTTCTTACCTACGCAAAACCACAACGTGGTGTAGTGATTGCTTTTTGATCTTCTAAAAGAACCCTCTTCATTGAACCGATTCAACTAAAGTGAGAGAGACAGACACCCGCCAGTCACCTTTATGCAACAAGTGCACGCAGCGGTAAAACCAGTCTCGCGTAAGCGTACGCGTAATGTCGGTCCGGGCCGCTTCATCTCACAATACCGCTGAATCAAGTATCAACTAGTAACGGCAAGCAATATGTATACACCCACGCCCACAACTCGTTTGTGTTCTACTCGAGATCTCATCTACGCATAGACCTAGCTCTGATACCACTGTTGGGGAACGTTGCATGGGAAACAAAAATTTTCCTACGCACACACAAGATCTATCCATGGTGATGAGCATCTACGAGAGGGAGAGTGAATCTACATACCCTTGTAGATCGCTAAGCGGAAGCGTTTAAGAAACGCGGTTGATGTGGTCGAACGTCTCCGCGATCCAAATCGCAAGTCGTCCCTCGATCCGATCACGAACTAGCGCCGAACGGACGGCACCTCCGCGTTCAACACACGTACGGCTTGATGACGCCTTCACCTCCTCGATCCAGCGAGCGATGATGAAGTAGTGGTTGAGTTCCAGCAGCACGACGGCGTGGTGATGGTGGTGAGGAACAATCTCTGCAGGGCTTCGCCAAGCGCTACGGATATTATGACGGAGGAACTAGAGGGCTAGGGTTGCCGGCACACGGCTTGGGAAATCCTGATGTGTCCCGTGTGCTAGCCCTGCCCCTCTATTTATATGTTGAGCCTTGGGGTCTAAACTTGGAGTAAAAGCCTCCTCTAGGTCGGTTTTGCCCGCACAAGGTCGGTTTGGCCCGCAGGGAAAGAGTCCAACTCGGATCCCTGCCGAACCGTGCACAGCCGCGCACAAGCGGTAGTACCGCTTCACACAAGCGGTAGTACCGCTTGGGCGGTAGTACCGCTTCACCCAAGCGGTAGTACCGCTCGGGCGGTAGTACCGCTTACGCGGCAGCAAAACTACTTTTGCACTTTCCAATACCTCGTGGGCTTTATCCCTTTGGCCCATATAAAGTGTTGCTGCACCCGAACACTTCGGTAAACATCCGGAACCCCTTCCGGTGAACTCCGGAACCCTTCCAGAGATCAAAACACTATTATCACATATATCAATCTTTACCTCCGGACTATTCCGGAGATCCTCGTCATGTCCGGGATCTTATCCGGGACTCCGAACAACTTTCGGTCACCAACATAATAACTCAATTATACTAATCGTCACCAAACGTTAAGTGTGTAGACCCTGCGGGTTCGAGAACTATGTAGACATGACCGAGACACCTCTACGGCCAATAACCAATAGCGGGACCTGGATGCCCATATTGGCTCCTACATATTCTACGAAGATCTTTATCGGTCGAACCTCTATGTCAAGGATTCAGTTAATCCCGTATGCTGTTCCCTTTGTTCTTCGGTATGTTACTTGCCCGAGATTCGATCGTCGGTATCTCTATACCTAGTTCAATCTCGTTACCGGCAAGTCTCTTTACTCGTTCCGTAATACAAGATCTCGTGGCTAACACTTTTAGTCACATTGCTTGCAAGGCTCATTGTGATGTTGTATTACCGAGTGGGCCCTGAGATACCTCTCCGTCATACGGAGTAACAAATCCCAGTCTTGATCCATGCCAACCCAACAGACACCCTCGGAGATATCTGTAGAGCACCTTTATAGTCACCCAGTTACGTTGCGACGTTTGATACACACAAGGTATTCCTCCGGTGTCAGTGAGTTGCATGATCTCATGGTCAAAGGAACAGATACTTGACATGCAGAAAACAATAGCAGTAAACTGACACGATCAAATGCTACGTTTACAGTTTGGGTCTTGTCCATCACATCATTCTCCTAATGATGTGATCCCGTTATCAAATGACATCTCATGTCCATGGCTAGGAAACCTTAACCATCTTTGATCAACAAGCTAGTCAACTAGAGGCTTACTAGGGACACAGTGTTGTCTATGTACCCACACATGTATTTGAGTTTCCAATCAATACAATTATAGCATGGATAATAAACGATTATCATGAACAAGGAAATATAATAATAACCAATTTATTATTGCCTCTAGGGCATATTTCCAACACTAGGGTTGCCGGCACACGGCTTGGGAAATCCTGATGTGTCCCGTGTGCTAGCCCTGCCCCTCTATTTATATGTTGAGCCTTGGGGTCTAAACTTGGAGTAAAAGCCTCCTCCAGGTCGGTTTTGCCCGCACAAGGTCGGTTTGGCCCGCAGGGAAAGAGTCCAACTCGGATCCCGGCCGAACCGTGCACAGCCGCACACAAGCGGTAGTACCGCTTCACACAAGCGGTAGTACCGCTTGGGCGGTAGTACCGCTTCACACAAGCGGTAGTACCGCTCGGGCGGTAGTACCGCTTCACACAAGCGGTAGTACCGCTTACGCGGCAGCAAAACTACTTTTGCACTTTCCAATACCTCGTGGGCTTTTATCCCTTAGCCCATATAAAGTGTTGCTGCACCCGAACACTTCGGTAAACATCCGGAACCCCTTCCGGTGAACTTTGGAACTCTTCCGGAGATCAAAACACTATTATCACATATATCAATCTTTACCTCCGGACTATTCCGGAGAACCTCGTCATGTCCGGGATCTTATCCGGGACTCCGAACAACTTTCGGTCACCAACATAATAACTCAATTATACTAATCGTCACCAAACGTTAAGTGTGTAGACCCTGCGGGTTCGAGAACTATGTAGACATGACCGAGACACCTCTACGGCCAATAACCAATAGCGGGACCTGGATGCCCATATTGGCTCCTACATATTCTACGAAGATCTTTATCGGTCGAACCTCTATGTCAAGGATTCAGTTAATCCCGTATGCTGTTCCCTTTGTTCTTCGGTATGTTACTTGCCCGAGATTCGATCGTCGGTATCTCTATACCTAGTTCAATCTCGTTACCGGCAAGTCTCTTTACTCGTTCCGTAATACAAGATCTCGTGGCTAACACTTTTAGTCACATTGCTTGCAAGGCTCATTGTGATGTTGTATTACCGAGTGGGCCCTGAGATACCTCTCCGTCATACGGAGTAACAAATCCCAGTCTTGATCCATGCCAACCCAACAGACACCCTCGGAGATATCTGTAGAGCACCTTTATAGTCACCCAGTTACGTTGCGACGTTTGATACACACAAGGTATTCCTCCGGTGTCAGTGAGTTGCATGATCTCATGGTCAAAGGAACAGATACTTGACATGCAGAAAACAATAGCAATAAACTGACACGATCAAATGCTACGTTTACAGTTTGGGTCTTGTCCATCACATCATTCTCCTAATGATGTGATCCCGTTATCAAATGACATCTCATGTCCATGGCTAGGAAACCTTAACCATCTTTGATCAACAAGCTAGTCAACTAGAGGCTTACTAGGGACACAGTGTTGTCTATGTACCCACACATGTATTTGAGTTTCCAATCAATACAATTATAGCATGGATAATAAACGATTATCATGAACAAGGAAATATAATAATAACCAATTTATTATTGCCTCTAGGGCATATTTCCAACAGTCTCCCACTTGCACTAGAGTCAATAATCTAGTTCACATCACTATGTGATTTACATTGTAATGAATCGAACACCCATGCAGTTCTGGTGTTGTTCATGTTTAGCCCTTGGAAGAGGTTTAGTCATCGGATCTGCAACATTTAGATCCGTGTGTACTTTGCAAATATTTATGTCGTCCTCCTTGATGTAATCGCGGATGGAATTGAAACGTCGCTTTATGTGTCTGGTCCTCTTGTGAAATCTTGGTTCCTTGGCTAGAGCAATGGCACCAGTATTATCACAAAACAGAGTCATTGGGTTAAGCGCACTAGGCACTACTCCAAGATCTGTCATGAACTCCTTCATCCAGACACCTTCCTTCGCCGCCTCCGAGGCAGCGATGTACTCCGCTTCGCATGTAGAATCAGCTACCACGCTTTGCTTGGAACTGTACCAGCTAACCGCACCCCCATTAAGAATAAATACGTATCCGGTTTGCGACTTAGAGTCATCCGGATCAGTGTCAAAGCTTGCATCGACGTAACCCTTTACGACGAGCTCTTGATCACCTCCATAAACGAGAAACATGTCCTTAGTCCTTTTCAGGTACTTCAGGATATTCTTGACCGCCGTCCAGTGTTCCATTCCTGGATCACTTTGAAACCTTCCGACCATACTTATGGCAAGGCTGACATCGGGTCTTGTGCACAGCATTGCATACATGATAGAGCCTATGGCCGAAGCATAGGGGATGACACTCATCTTTTCTCTATCTTCTGCAGTCACTGGGCATTGAGTCTTACTCAACTTCACACCTTGCAAAACAGGCAAGAACCCCTTCTTGGACTGATCCATTTTGAACTTCTTCAAAATCTTATCAAGGTATGTGCTTTGTGAAAGTCCTATTAAGCGTCTTGATCTATCTCTATAGATCTTGATGCCTAATATGAAAGCAGCTTCTCCTAGGTCCTTCATTGAAAAACTCTTGTTCAAATATTCCTTTACGCTTTCCAGCATTTCTATATTGTTTCCAATCAGCAATATGTCATCCACATATAATATTAGAAACGCTATAGAGCTCCCACTCACTTTCTTGTAAATACAAGCTTCTCCGTAAACTTGTATAAACTCGAACGCCTTGATCACCTCATCAAAACGAAGATTCCAACTCCGAGATGCTTGCACCAGTCCATAAATGGATCGCTGGAGTTTGCAAACTTTGTCAGCATTCTCTGGATCGACAAAACCTTCTGGTTGCATCATATACAACTCTTCCTTAAGGTAACCGTTAAGGAACGCTGTTTTGACATCCATCTGCCAAATTTCATAATCGAAAAAGGCAGCTATTGCTAACATGATTCTGACGGACTTAAGCATCGCTACGGGTGAGAAGGTCTCATCGTAGTCAACTCCTTGAACTTGTGAAAAACCCTTTGCCACAAGTCGAGCTTTATAGACGGTGACATTACCGTCCGCGTCCGTCTTCCTCTTAAAGATCCATTTGTTCTGAATGGCCTTACGCCCTTCAGGTAATACTTCCAAAGTCCATACTTTGTTTTCATACATGGATCCCATCTCGGATTTCATGGCCTCTAACCACTTCTCGGAATCCGGGCCCATCATCGCTTCTCCATAGCTCGTAGGTTCATCGTTGTTTAACAACATGACCTCTAAGACAGGGTTGCCGTACCACTCAGGAGCAGTACGCGTCCTTGTCGACCTACGAGGTTCGATAGCAACTTGATCCAAAGCTTCATGATCATCATCATTAACTTTCTCTTCAGCTAATGTAGGCTCCACAGAAACAATTTTCTGCGCTGCGCTACTCTCAGGTTGAAGTAAAGGTTCAACAACCTCATCAAGTTCTATCTTCCTCCCACTCAATTCTTTCGAGAGAAACTCTTTCTCAAGAAATGTTCCGTTTTTAGCGACAAACACTTTGCCTTCGGATCTGAGGTAGAAGGTATACCCAACTGTCTCTTTTGGGTATCCTATGAAGACGCATTTCTCCGCTTTGGGTTCCAGCTTTTCAGGCTGAAGCTTTTTGACATAAGCATCACATCCCCAAACTTTAAGAAACGACAGCTTTGGCTTCTTGTCAAACCAAAGTTCATATGGCGTTGTCTCAACGGATTTCGATGGTGCCCTATTTAAAGTGAATGCAGCTGTCTCTAATGCATAACCCCAAAACGATAGTGGCAAATCGGCAAGAGACATCATAGATCGCACCATATCCAATAAGGTTCGATTACGACGTTCGGACACACCATTACGCTGTGGTGTTCCAGGCGGTGTCAATTGTGAAACAATTCCACACTGTCTTAAGTGACTGCCAAACTCATAACTCAGATATTCTCCCCCTCGATCAGATCGTAGGAATTTAATCTTCTTGTTACGATGATTCTCAACTTCACTCTGAAATTGTTTGAACTTTTCAAATGTTTCAGACTTGTGTTTCATTAAGTAAATATACCCATATCTACTTAAGTCATCAGTGAAGGTGAGAAAGTAACGATAACCACCGCGCGCCTCAATACTCATCGGACCGCACACATCAGTATGTATGATTTCCAATAAGTCACTTGCCCGTTCCATTGTTCCAGAGAACGGCGTTTTAGTCATCTTGCCCATGAGGCATGGCTCACATGTGTCAAGTGATTCAAAATCAAGTGACTCCAAAAGTCCATCAGCATGGAGCTTCTTCATGCGTTTTACGCCAATATGACCTAAACGGCAGTGCCACAAGAAAGTGGTATTATCATTATCAATTCTATATCTTTTGGCATCAATGTTATGAACATGTGTATCATTACTATCGAGATTCAACAAGAATAAACCCCTCACATTGGGTGCATGACCATAAAAGATATTACTCATATAAATAGAACAACCATTATTCTCTGATTTAAATGAGTAACCGTCTCGCAATAAACAAGATCCAGATATAATGTTCATGCTTAACGCAGGCACCAAATAACGCTTATTTAGGTTCATCACTAATCCCGACGGTAATCGAAGAGCGAGCGTGCCGACGGCGATCACATCAACCTTGGAACCATTTCCCACGCGCATCGTCACTTCGTCCTTTGCCAGCCTCCGTCTATTCCGCAGTTCCTGTTTTGAGTTGCAAATATGAGCAACCGCGCCGGTATCAAATACCCAGGCACTACAACGAGAGTTGGTAAGGTACACATCAATAACATGTATATCATATATACCTTGTTTGTTGTTGGCCGCCTTCTTGTCAGCCAAATACTTGGGGCAATTCCGCTTCCAGTGTCCAGTTCCCTTGCAATGAAAACACACAGTTTCTGGTTTGGGTCCAGCCTTGGGTTTCTTCACGAGAGGAGCAACTGCTTTGCCACTCTGCTTGGAGTTACCCTTCTTACCCTTGCCATTTTTCTTGAAACTAGTGGTTTTATTGACCATCAACACTTGATGCTCCTTCTGAATTTCAGACTCAGCGGCTTTCAGCATCGCAAACAGCTCGGCGACTGACTTGTTCATCCCGTGCATGTTATAGTTCAACACGAAGCTCTTGTAGCTAGGTGGCAATGATTGAAGAACTCTGTCAGTGATAGCCTCTGGCGGAAGGGGCATCCCTAACTCAGCCAGACGGGTGGAGTACCCAGACATTCTGAGCACGTGATCACTGATAGACCCGTTCTCCTCCATCTTGCAAGCATAGAACTTATCGGAGATCTCATATCTCTCGATCCGGGCATTCTTCTGAAAGATAAACTTCAACTCCTGGAACATCTCATATGCTCCATGACGTTCAAAACGTCTTTGAAGTCCCGGTTCTAAGCCATACAACATTGCACATTGAACTATTGAGTAATCATCAGAACGAGCCTGCCAGGCGTTCACAACGTCTAGAGACTCAACTGTAGCGGGTGGATCACCAAGCGGTGCATCAAGGACATAAGCCTTCTGGGAAGCCGTAAGGATAATCCTTAGATTACGGGCCCAGTCCACAAAGTTACTTCCATCATCTTTCAACTTAGCTTTCTCTAGGAACGCATTAAAATTCAGGGGTGCTACTGCGCGAGCCATGATCTACAACATAAATATAGCAAAGACAACTTAGACTATTGTTCTAGATAATGAGTTTAGTTAATCATATTACTTAAAAAACTCCCACTCAAATTGACATCCCTCCGATCATTCGAGTGTAACATGATCCAAATCCACCAACTCAAGTCCGATCATCACGTGAGTTGAGGTGGTTTCAATGGTGAACATCTTCATGTTGATCATATCTACTATATGACTCATGTTCGACCTTTCGGTCTCTTGTGTTCCGAGGCCATGTCTGTACATGCTAGGCTCGTCAAGTTTAACCCGAGTGTTCCGCACGTGCAACATGGCTTACACCCGTTGTATGCGAACGTAGAGTCTATCACACCCGATCATCACGGCGTGTCTCGAAACGACGAACTTTCGCAACGGTGCACACTTGGGGAGAACACAATTTATCTTGAAATTTAAGTGAGGGATCACCTTATAATGCTACCGTCGTCCTAAGCAAAATAAGATGCATAAAAGGATTAACATCACATGCAAATCATAAGTGACATGATATGGCCATGAACTTGTGCTTTTGATCTCCATCTCCAAAGCACCGGCATGATCTCCATCGTCACCGGCATGACACCATGATCTCCATCATCTTGATCTCCATCAACGTGTCGCCATAAGGTTGTCGCGCCGACTGATGCTTCCACGACTATAGCTAACGTTTTAGCGATAAAGTAAAGCATTACATAGCGCTTAATGATTGACACGCAGGTCATACAATAATTAAAGACAACTCTATGGCTCCTGCCAGTTGCCGTATTCATCGACATGCAAGTCGTGATATTCTATACAACACATGATCATCTCATACATCACATATATCTCATCATGTAATTGGCCACATCACATCACAACATACCCTGCAAAAACAAGTTAGACGTCCTCTAATTGTTGTTGCAAATTTTACGTGGCTGCTACGGGTTTGCAAGAACCGTTCTTACCTACGCAAAACCACAACGTGGTGTAGTGATTGCTTTTTGATCTTCTAAAAGAACCCTCTTCATTGAAATCGATTCAACTAAAGTGAGAGAGACAGACACCCGCTAGCCATCTTTATGCAACGAAGTTACATGTTAGTTGAAGGAACCTGTCTCGCGTAAGTGTACGCGTAATGTCGGTCCGGGCCGCTTCATCTCACAGTACCGCCGAATCAAATATCAACTAGTAACGGCAAGCAATATGTATACAACCACGCCCACAACTCGTTTGTGTTCTACTCGAGATCTCATCTACGCATAGACCTAGCTCATGATGCCACTGTTGGGGAACGTTGCATGGGAAACAAAAATTTTCCTACGCACACGCAAGATCTATCCATGGTGATGAGCATCTACGAGAGGGAGAGTGAATCTACATACCCTTGTAGATCGCTAAGCGGAAGCGTTAATAAACGCGGTTGATGTAGTCGAACGTCTTCGCGATCCAAATCGCCGAGCGTCCCGCGATCCAATCACGATCCTTCCGATCTAGTGCCGAACGGACGGCACCTCCGCGTTCAACACACGTACGGCTTGATGACGCCTTCACCTCCTCGATCCAGCGAGCGATGGTGAAGTAGTGGTTGAGTTCCAGCAGCACGACGGCGTGGTGATGGTGGTGAGGAACAATCTCTGCAGGGCTTCGCCAAGCGTTACGGAGATTATGACGGAGGAACTAGAGGGCTAGGGTTGCCGGCACACGGCTTGGGAAATCCTGATGTGTCCCGTGTGCTAGCCCTGCCCCTCTATTTATATGTTGAGCCTTGGGGTCTAAACTTGGAGTAAAAGCCTCCTCCAGGTCGGTTTTGCCCGCACAAGGTCGGTTTGGCCCGCAGGGAAAGAGTCCAACTCGGATCCCGGCCGAACCGTGCACAGCCGCACACAAGCGGTAGTACCGCTTCACACAAGCGGTAGTACCGCTTGGGCGGTAGTACCGCTTCACACAAGCGGTAGTACCGCTCGGGCGGTAGTACCGCTTCACACAAGCGGTAGTACCGCTTACGCGGCAGCAAAACTACTTTTGCACTTTCCAATACCTCGAGGGCTTTTATCCCTTGGCCCATATAAAGTGTTGCTGCACCCGAACACTTCGGTAAACATCCGGAACCCCTTCCGGTGAACTTTGGAACTCTTCCGGAGATCAAAACACTATTATCACATATATCAATCTTTACCTCCGGACTATTCCGGAGAACCTCGTCATGTCCGGGATCTTATCCGGGACTCCGAACAACTTTCGGTCACCAACATAATAACTCAATTATACTAATCGTCACCAAACGTTAAGTGTGTAGACCCTGCGGGTTCGAGAACTATGTAGACATGACCGAGACACCTCTACGGCCAATAACCAATAGCGGGACCTGGATGCCCATATTGGCTCCTACATATTCTACGAAGATCTTTATCGGTCGAACCTCTATGTCAAGGATTCAGTTAATCCCGTATGCTGTTCCCTTTGTTCTTCGGTATGTTACTTGCCCGAGATTCGATCGTCGGTATCTCTATACCTAGTTCAATCTCGTTACCGGCAAGTCTCTTTACTCGTTCCGTAATACAAGATCTCGTGGCTAACACTTTTAGTCACATTGCTTGCAAGGCTCATTGTGATGTTGTATTACCGAGTGGGCCCTGAGATACCTCTCCGTCATACGGAGTAACAAATCCCAGTCTTGATCCATGCCAACCCAACAGACACCCTCGGAGATATCTGTAGAGCACCTTTATAGTCACCCAGTTACGTTGCGACGTTTGATACACACAAGGTATTCCTCCGGTGTCAGTGAGTTGCATGATCTCATGGTCAAAGGAACAGATACTTGACATGCAGAAAACAATAGCAATAAACTGACACGATCAAATGCTACGTTTACAGTTTGGGTCTTGTCCATCACATCATTCTCCTAATGATGTGATCCCGTTATCAAATGACATCTCATGTCCATGGCTAGGAAACCTTAACCATCTTTGATCAACAAGCTAGTCAACTAGAGGCTTACTAGGGACACAGTGTTGTCTATGTACCCACACATGTATTTGAGTTTCCAATCAATACAATTATAGCATGGATAATAAACGATTATCATGAACAAGGAAATATAATAATAACCAATTTATTATTGCCTCTAGGGCATATTTCCAACAATGAATGTCGGGGAGGTGATGGAGAAGTATGACGAGGAACTTGTGAAGGCTGAGGGCATGGAGAAGAAGGGGAGAAGCTAAGTGGGAGGCTGACATTGGCGAAGGAGAAGGCTAGATGAGTGTTGGCATTGGCAGACAACGGGTCATTGCAGATGTTATTTTTTCTGGACATTTAACAAAATATGAAATAAGCAAACATATAGTGGTCCAAGTTGACGAAGTAGAGTTGATGGCCCTTTGGTTTTTGATCAATGTCTATATCTTTGTTATCCTGTGGCAACGCACGGCAAACGTACATATCTTAAACAACAATTTATGACCTTTCATTTTCGTTCTTATGATATAATATAAAGTTCAGTGTTACTTATTTCATTCTATTTTATGGTAATGATGCGTTGGATATATTTTAGTGTACAGCCCATAGCCTCAACATTTGCACCGTAGCTTCACGCCACCGTCTCGCCGTGCTTACGGCAGCCCGGCATCTCGCCTTCTTCCCGTGCACAACTGAAGCTTCATTGGCCTACATACACTTCCCTAGACAATCAAAACTGCATGCATCACTAAAAACAAACATGCAGAAACATTGAAATCAAGATTAAGTCCCAACTGCCCGCCCGCACACGACGGCAACGGCGGCCAGGCCGTGGTTGCGCCAGCTACGGCGGCTGGCATCCCCACAGCTAGGCTAGACAGCATGCGGCTGTGGCGGCGTCCATCATGCTCGCTCGCCTACCCGCAGGTCAGCACGCTCGCTCGCCGACGGCCAACACACAAGCCAGCACAAGGCTGCGGCGACCCGTCAGCGCGCCCACGGTTGCATGCGGCTTTGGCCAGCAGGTACATGTGGTGGTCGCGCGAGGTCGTCAGGCGCCTCCCCTAGGTCGACGCCTCCCCCACCATCGTCCACGCTGTCAGCAGCCTCCTCTGCTCACCTCATCATCGTCGCGAGGCACCTCCTCCCCTGCGTTGGCATCGTTCCATGCTCCACGTGAGAGAGGCGAGAAAGAAAAATTGGGTGGTTGCAGGTGGGACCGAGCGGGTACCCGGGCATGACCGCAGCCCATCCTGCCCCTAGATTTGAGATGGGTGTTGTTTTATTCATTCATCTATCTGAGACCAAAACGTCACAAATACAATCCAGATAACATTATTGTGTTTGACAGTATGATGTGTGTTAGCTGATTATTAAAAAATATGTTAGCTAAGACGACATTGTTCTTAGTTATTTAGCTCCGTGAGTAGAATCTTAAATTTTGTCAAAAGCCCGTGGCAACGCACGGGCGTTCTACTAGTAACACATGCGTACATAAACTCAGGCCGTTAAGTATAGATCCAAACAAGCTTTCACTGGTCACTGTTTACAATATATGGATATTGGAATTTATTCCATGGACGACACGCAGCAGAGGCGCCAGATTTACCATGCATGGCATCGATCGTACGCGGGAGTTGTCTCGTGATGTACCTGCTCACGAGAAAACGTAGGGGAGCTCTAGGCTCTATAGCTAGGCGCTGTCGCGTAGCCGCTGGAGCAGCGCGGAGCGGAGGGCGGCGCCGTCGTCGTGCTGCAGCGCGGCGGGCACGTCCACCACGACGTCCTGCACCGTCGCGCCCTGCACGCGGCTCACGCACGCGTGCTGCACCTGCAGCTCCAGCGACCGGAGCGCGCTCATCAGCCGCGCCGGCGCGTGCGGGGCGGACCCCGCGGCCGTCGTTACCCGCACCGCCGCCGCGTCCCGCCCCACCATCCGCACCTCCACCGTCTCGTCGCCAGCTAGAAAGTGCTGGAAGGAGGCGCCGCCGCCGCCGCCGTGGGAGGCCGAGCTTGTGTCCCACCTCGCGGCGGCCGCCTGCTTGCTCTCGTCCTCGAGCCGGGCCACGCGGGCGCGCAGCTCGGCGATGTATGCGGCGGCGTCGGCGAGGAGGGAGGCCTTGTCCATGCGGGACACGGTAGGCACGGCAGCGCGGAGGTCGCAGAAGCGGCGGTTCAGTTTGTCGCGGCGCTGCCGCTCGGCCTCGACGTGGCTGACAGTGGGGCCCTCGGGGCGGGGCCCGGGCTTCCTCCCCCTCCGCTTGGCCGCTGGACGCGGCGTCGACTCCGTGGAGGCCGGGAGGCTCGCCGCCGGCAGCTCCGAGAGCTCGGAGTCCGGGGACAGCAACGGGCCCGCGGGCCACAGGCCCCCCGCGTCCTCGCTCTTGGCCGGCACGACGATGTCGCCGAGTAGCCATTGCTCGGGGACCTCGCAGGAAGTGAACTCGATAAACTGATGGTGGTGGTGCTCGTACTGGCCGGACGGCGGCGAGACTGGGAAGAAGGAGGAGCACGGGGAGAGCAGCTCGTCGTCCATGGCCGGCAGCAGGTGCGTACGTGTCGCTCGTCGAACTCGCAAGTGGAGGTGCTGTACCTGTAGTTCCACTCCACTATGGCCATGTATTTATACCGGTTGCACATTAGCGGTTGAGACCTCGCATATACGTTTATCTCACGGAAATGGCCTCTGTCGTTTTCGATTTATCTTTGCCCCGCAAAAAACATGTCCGTGTGGGCCCCGGCTTGAGATCTTGAAGGAACCAATAGATGACAGTTAGGTTAGCTAGCAGTTGTGTAGTCACTATGTGAGAAAAAGAGAGAAGAAACGAGCAAGTTAAATTGCAGTGGTGAACTAGACAGTAACCTGCACATACATATTGAAAATGGATAGTTACTGTCCCGTGCGGGAACACAACCAAAGCGATCGTTTTCTTTGTTCCCGTGGAAGAAAGGTTTCTCGTGCCTCCCGCCGGTGCCGCCACTGGTCTACCTCGTCTTCTGTGGTCTTAGGGCCATGGAAGCGTCGTAGATCCCCAGCCCTTGCCGGCGGGAGGGCTTCGTTTTTTCATGCTCTTTTGAGTTTTGTTAGGGTTTGTGTCCTGCTCGGAGAGGCGAGGTGGCGGCGGCTCTCTGAAGATGGAATAAGATTCTCCCCGCCTAGTCCCCGTTCCGGTGGTGTTTCTAGCATCATCGGAGGGCGTGTGGAGGTTTGTCTCTGGCAGATCTCGCGGGATTCGGTCGGCGTTTGTCTTCGATGGATCCACGTGGATCATGTCTTCGTTCGTCTGTGTTCGTGTATCTACAGGTTGGATCCTTTCAATCTACGCTTCTCTTCATCGGCGGCGGTTGCTGTTCTGGTCCGCTGGTCCTATGGAGCCTTAGCACAACAACTTCCCGACTATCTACTATAACAAGGTTTGTCCGGCTCCGATGAGGGAGGGGTGAAGACGGCGACGCGCCTTCGGCTCGCTCCAGTGCTAGTAGTCGTCGCTAGGTGGTCTATGGACCTAGATGTATTTTCTACTTCTGGTGTTCTTTGTACTACCTTGACAATTGATGAATATACAGATCGAAAGTTATCCTCGCAAAAAAGGATAGTTACTCACTACCTTTCGATCCCAATGCCACTTCCGATGTGGCTCATCACCGGGTTCAAGAAGAGGATTCGCGCCTGTTGTCTTCTCGAAGGGCAGTAACGTGCTAAGTGGCGGCCATTGCCAGGTGGCTTGGGACCAAGTGTGCAAGCCGGTGGAGTTCGGTGACCTCGGCATTCTCAACCTCAAGTTGCTGGGCTATGCATTCCGGTTGCGCTGGCTATGGATGCAGCGTTCGTCAAACTGTTGTTGGTCGGGTCTTCAGCCGCTTGTGGAGCCAGAGGTGCAAGCCATTTTTGACTTCGATCAAGGTCGAGCTTGGGGACGGCTGGAAGGCCCTCTTTCGGACTAATTGCTGGCTGCAGGGGCGCTCCATTCAGTTTGAGGCGTCGAATCTCTTGCACATCGTGAACGACAGCGTGCGGCGATCGCACACAGTCCATGATTCTATTATCAATGGTACTTGGATCAGAGACATCATAGGGGTGCTGACTGTCAGAGTTATCGCGCAATTCCTGCTGCTCACGGATTCGTTGTTGGAGGTGCAGCTGCTCACTGGGATTCCAGATCACATCATCTGGAAATGGACGTCGTCTGAGGCCTATTCTACCAGTTCCGCGTACCAGGTCTTCTTCGCTGGCCTTGAGCGTGTTCCGTGCGGCAAGGCACTATGGAATACATGGGCTCCGGCCAAGTGCAAGTTGCACTTCTGGCTAGCAATGAGGCAGCGGATCTGGACAGCTGATCGACGCTTGAGGCACGTCATGCGGTCACACGTCACATACCCGCTATGTGTCCAGGAGGCCGAGACGGCAGACCACCTAGCGTTGGGATGCGAGTTTGCCAGGGAGGTGTGGCATTCTGTCCTCTCTCATTGTGGTCTCGGTCAATTGGTGCCTGCCGCTGATGCAGTCCTCGTCGAGTGGTGGCCGACAAGATGTACGCTAATCACTCAGGCACGGAGGAAGGCTTTCGACTCCCTTGCTCTCCTCACCGTCTCGATGTTGTGGAAGGAATGCAACGGCCGCGTCTTCCAGCAATCGACGGTTGTTGCCCGTGAGCTTTGTAGGCGCATCGGTGGTGAGATTGTGCTATGGAAGCTCTCCGGTGCGAAGGGGTTGTCGCACATCTTGAGATAGGGCCTCCCTGTAGGTAGGGCGTTGTAGTGTGTTCCACCGGTGTTTTTGGCTGCCCGCCATCTGTTGCCGTTTAGACGACTGTAACCACGGCAAGCCGTCGGACTCGTTGTATTTTTTCTTCCTTCTTCTAATACATCGACAAGCAAAGCTTTTGCCCTGAAAAGACCTCTTTTTGTCTAGGAAATGACATTGACCGAGAATTTTAGAGGATGGATTCAAGTATATATGTGCACGTTAATTTTGAAACTGAAACATAACCATTTATGAGGTAGGAAAAAAAGTCAGAAGATTGTTGTTTCGACGGAAGTGATTGTGACTTAAATTGTTCCTCGAACAATTTGCAATTTACATGCACATACTTATCCCATTCTCTAAATGATTATCAAAAATGCAAAAACCATATATCCATTCTTCACATGAATATCATAAATTTCTAAAACTTAATTGATGTGATTTTTCCTAAAATTTCTGGGTCGAGATCATATACACCATGTCAGTGGTTGGGCATGCGGTTGTGCAGCTTAACGAGCCAAGTTCAATTCCTAAAATTGACAGGTAATGCACAGGGGTTTTCCCCATTTATTGAGAATCAAACTTGGTGTGTGGTGGAACCACTCATCAAGAAATATCTTAATACTCATTTAAAAAATTCTGAGGACCATGTTTATCTTGGTACTCATACTAAAATGGCCGTATGCATCCCTAGTTGGTGCAGAGGCCGGGGAAGTGAAATTCTCCCCCAATTTAAGGTCTTTTTCACATCGCGAACATCGTGTACCCCCTCGCATCGCTCCCACGAGCGACCAAGGGGGCGAACCCTAGCCGCCTGGGCTAGGCCTCCTCCTCCTCCAGCTCCCTCCCTCGCCGCCTCCGGTGCGCGCCACCGATCAGGTCGGCGTAGGCTTCGGCGGGGACCTCTCCTCTCCTCGTTCGATGTCGCGCGGCGCGGGACGATGGCTTCAGCAATGGCGTCATGATGATCCAGGGCACGGCGGCGCGATGAATCCCGGCGGCGGCGCTTGCGGCGCTGGTGGAGTTCAGCTGGGCGTGGCATGCCGATCGGCTGGGCGTGGCCAGAGGATGGAGGTGGGGCTGGGCGTGGCCATTGGCGGTGGCGGCGGCGGCGTCCGGCCCGGATTCGGTCTTGGCGGTGGCGACGGCGATGGCTGGCCCGGATCCGGCCATGGTGGTGGCGGCGCCCCCTCCACCGGGGATGACGGGCCAGGTGGTGGGTCCTTGTGGCGGCGCCGGTGGCGGTGGATCTTGGGATCCCGTTTCCACACTCGTCGCAGGACGCGCGTGGAGGCCGGAGCTTTCTCCGGCGTCGACGGCACTTGATGCGGGATCGCGGCGGCGGTTGCCGTTGTATGGGCGACAACAGCGGCTGGCGCGACGGTGGATGCTCCCTGTAGCGCCCGGAATCGGGGCGGCGGCCCCTCTTCATCAACGGCGGCGGACTCCGGGATTGTGTGGGCGATTCGGAGTCTGGATCTCGAGGTGGTGACAGCCTTCAGAGGTTGGTGACGGTATGAGACGGCCCCTCCATCAACAGATCGGGTTCGATGCGGCTCGGCAGGTGATACATGTGCCTATTTAGGAGTTGTCAGGCAGTGCCTGTTGCCGGCAGGTGAAGCCACCGGTGGATGCGCTACCGGCGGATGCTACGCACGACGTCTTATGTGGAGACGTCAAGTCATGCCTGCTATTGGCAGGTGATGCACGGTGGCTCTGGTGGAGGTCTCATGTTTAGCCTGTTGTTGTTGGATCGAAGGTGGTGCGACAGTAGCGGGAGGCAGGCGGTATGGGACGTCTTTGTCTTCCGTTGTCTTCTCCAGAGGTATCCGGCTATCGAGAAGTCGGAAGACGGATAAGGGCGGATGGTACAGGCGGCTTCAACGACGAGTTTATGCACTCCGATGGAAACACAAGATCTCAGATCGGGCTATGTCGACGCGCGCCTGCGTCGTGTCCTTGCTGAAGGTGGTGGACTGAAGCTTGGCTTTGGGGATGAGAATCCGGAGTTCAACCTTGTGGTGGACTCGCCATCATCGGTGCACGTGCGGCGATTCCTTCTTGAAGGCGTAGCTTAGGAGTTGTGTATTTTTCATCTCTGTTGTGTCTTGTAACATAGGGTTAGTGGCTATCTGGGGAGTTACTGTCGCGAGGTATACGGCCTCAGGGTTTGTTTTCCGTTTTATTTTCGGGTCGAAATTGTTCGGCTGCTAGATTTTGCGTTATTAATAATATATGGCTGCATGCATCGTTCTGATGCAGAGGCCGGGGTTATCCTCCTTTTCAAAAAAAAAATATACACCATGTCACCATGTTCCAAAAACCCAGCCCTGAACTAAACTCGCGAGAAGTTGGACTGCACCGTCGTTTATATGCTCCCCATTATCCAAGCCAAATCAGAGAAAAACACGAGTGAACGGAAGGGTCAGCCTCGGTGATGATCCTTGACCTTTCTCCCAAGCCATGCATGCAGCAGCTAGCTATTCAAGCACGTACTACGTTGACCTTTCTCCCACGGCATGCATGCAGGGCATATAGTAGTTCGATCTGCCCGCTACAGCCATGGGCCATGCAAGCACGTACGGCGATGGGAGAAAAGGTGCCGGGCGGGCTGGGCTCGATGCATTACGTTTTTTCACTCCGTAAGGAAAATGGGAAATAATGGCGCATGCGCGCAGCAGCTTTGCACCACAAACAGATGGCACTGAGCCACTGACTACGTAGAAGTTGCCTAAAAACTAAGGGCTGGGACTCGGTAGTGAAAAAAAAGGCTGGGACTCGGTCGGTTTGGCTGTGCCGTTAGATTTTCATCCAACGCCGTCCAACCTTCTTCTTTTTTAACACTAGTAGAAAACATGGTTTTGGTCCAGGCCAGATAAGAGCATCAGTCCCGGTTCTGTTACGAACCGGGACCAATGGTTGCATCAGTCCCGGTTCGTAGAGGCCAGGGCGCCGGCCGGGCCACGGCAGGCACCAGTCCCGGTTCGTCTGACCCCTTTGGTCCCGGTTCCAGACACGAACCGGGACTAAAGGGCCTCGCTCCTGGCGCAGCCCTTTAGTTCCGGTTGGTGGCTGGAACCGGGACTAAATGTGTGTCTTCTGTCCCGGTTCTAGCCACGAACCGGGACTAAAGAGATGCCTATATATATGCTCTCCCCTGCCCGCTCACTCCTCTGTTTTTTGGCCGGCCGGTGTGGGAGGTGTGTGCTGCTCTGTTCTCACCTCCTATACATATGAGGTGTTCGATGAAATGCCCGAGTCACACTTAAGCTTTCTCCTCTCCAAGCTCGATCTCCAAGCTCCATTTTCCCCAAGATTTGTCTAGGTTTGGCGGTGCACCATTGTCCCCGTCCCCGTCCTCACCGCCGTCGATCGCCCGCGCCGATCTCGTCGTCGGCACCACCGTGGTGAGCCTCTTGTTCTTATCTTCTTTTTAAAAGAAAAAAATTCTTACTTGTATGATTTAAATAGATACTTGTATAATTTTCTTACTTTATTATTGTTTGTTATTATATAGTGCCATGACTTTGGTATGCGCCCCCGTCGGCCCTCGTCCTGTCTATGATTCGGATGTGGTATATTATCTTTTATTATGATTTGTTTCATTTAGTGTTTATGACAATTATGCCGACCAACGTGACATAGATATTTTTATCTAGGAGGTATGTGAACCGGAAATTCCAACCGACCCTCTTGTCGAGAGGTTAAATTTAGTTGAAAAAGAAAACAATTACTTGAAGAAAAAATTGAAAAGAATTGAGGAGGAGAAGATGGAATTGGAGTTGCATGTTGCCGATGTCGTCGATGATCACAAGATCAAGATGGATGCAATGCGCTTGAAGATTAGAAAGATTAGAAAATATGCCATTCATAATGAGGCTTGGTATCATTATGCCGTTGGATCAATTGTTACCTTAGTTGCGATTATGATCGCATTTGTTGTTGCATTTAAATGTTTTTCATAGTTTCAATGTATGTTTTAATTAGATGCTCTAGAGAGCTATATGTTGTTCTATGAGAACTATATATGTATGAACTTTATGAATTTATTTTTTCAGTAATAACATTTGATCACTACTGTACTTTGGTTTTAATGTGATGATGAACTTGTATTAATTTGGTCACTTCTCTATTCATGATGTTCTGTAATGGTTTTTGATACACTTAATTATATAATGCACGCAGATGAACCGGCAATGCATGTACGGTGACCGACGCACCTCCGAGTATCTTGAGGGCCTGCATAAATTTCTCGAAGTGGCTGAGGCAAACAAGCAGAATGGTTTTATGTATTGTCCATGCCCTGTCTGTGAGAATACGAAGGATTACTCTAACTTGAAAACCCTTCACGTCCACCTGCTTGAGAAGGGTTTCATGCCACACTATAATGTTTGGACCAAGCACGGAGAAAGATGGGTTATGATGGAAGACAACGAAGAAGAAGAGGCTGATGACAACTATCCCCCTGAATACGGTGATACTGCAACGGGGGAAGCTGAAGATCAAGAGGAACCAGACGATGTGCCCGATGATGATCTTCGCCGGGTCATTGTTGATGCAAAGAGACAATGCCAAAGTGAAAGGGAGAAGTTGAAGTTCGATCGCATGTCAGAGGATCACAAAAAAGGGTTGTACCCAAATTGCGAAGATGACAACACAAAGCTCGGTACCACACTGGAATTGCTGCAATGTAAGGCAGACAATGGTGTATCTGACAACGGATTTGGGAAGCTACTGAAAATAATGAAGAAGAAGCTTCCAAAGGATAACAAATTGCCCGACAGTACGTACGAAGCAAAGAAGGTTCTATGCCCTCTAGGATTGGAGGTGCAGAAGATACATGCATGCCCTAATGACTGCATCCTCTACCGCGGTGAGTACGAGGATTTGAACGCATGCCCGGTATGCGGTGCATTGCGATATAAGATCAGACGAGATGACCCTCGTGATGTTGAGGGCGAGCGCCCCAGGAAGAGGGTTCCTGCCAAGGTGATGTGGTATGCTCCTATAATACCACGGTTGAAACGTCTGTTCAGAAACAAAGAGCATGCCAAGTTGATGCGATGGCACAAAGAAGACCGTAAGAAAGACGGGAAGTTGAGAGCACCCGCTGACGGGTCGCAGTGGAGAAAAATCGAGAGAAGGTCGGGGGACTTTGCAGGTGACGCAAGGAACGTATGGTTTGGGTTAAGCGCAGATGGCATTAATCCTTTTGGAGAGCAGAGCAGCAATCATAGCACCTGGCCCGTGACTCTATGTATCTATAACCTTCCTCCTTGGTTGTGCATGAAGCGGAAGTTCATTACGATGCCAGTGCTCATCCAAGGCCCTAAGCAACCCGGCAACGACATTGATGTGTACCTAAGGCCATTAGTTGAAGAACTTTTACAGCTGTGGAATGGAAAAGGTGTACGTGTGTGGGATGAGCACAAACAGCAGGAATTTGACCTACATGCGTTGCTGTTTGTAACCATCAATGATTGGCCTGCTCTCAGTAACCTTTCAGGACAGACAAACAAGGGATACCACGCATGCACGCACTGTTTATATGACACCAAAAGTATATATTTGGAGAAATGCAGGAAGAATGTGTACCTAGGACATCGTCGATTTCTTCCGACCAACCATCAATGTCGAAAGAAAGGCAAGCATTTCAAAGGTGAGGCAGATCACCGGAAGAAGCCCGCCCTCCGTACTGGTGATCACATACTTGATATGATCAAGGATTTACAAGTAATCTTTGGAAAGGGTCCTGGCGGACAATCTGTTCCGAATGACGCTGAGGGACGCGCACCCATGTGGAAGAAGAAATCTATATTTTGGGACCTACCCTATTGGAAAGACCTAGAGGCCCGCTCTGCAATCGACGTGATGCACGTGAGGAAGAATCTTTGCGTGAACCTGGTAGGCTTCTTGGGCGTGTATGGGAAGACAAAAGATACACCGGAGGCACGGGAGGACCAGCAACGTGTGCACGAAAAAGACGGCATGCATCCAAAGCAGTATGAAGGTCCTACCAGCTACGCTCTTACCAAAGAAGAGAAGGAAATCTTTTTTGAATGCCTGCTCAGTATGAAGGTCCCGTCTGGCTTCTCGTCGAATATAAAGGGAATAATAAATATGGCAGAGAAAAAGTTCCAGAACCTAAAGTCTCATGACTGCCACGTGATTATGACGCAACTGCTTCCGGTTGCATTGAGGGGGCTTCTACCGGAAAACGTTCGATTAGCCATTGTGAAGCTATGTGCATTCCTCAATGCAATCTCTCAAAAGGTAATCGATCCAGATATCCTACCAAGGTTAAAGAATGATTTGGTGCAATGTCTTGTCAGTTTCGAGCTGGTGTTCCCACCATCCTTCTTCAATATCATGACGCACGTCCTAGTTCATCTAGTCGACGAGATTGCCATTCTGGGTTCTGTATTTCTACACAATATATTCCCCTTTGAGAGGTTCATGGGAGTCTTAAAGAAATATGTTCGTAACCGTGCTAGGCCAGAAGGAAGCATCTCCATGGGCCATCAAATAGAGGAGGTCATTGGGTTTTGTGTTGACTTTATTCCTGACCTTAAGCCGATTGGTCTTCCTCAATCGCGGTATGAGGGGAGACTGACTGGAAAAGGCATGCTAGGAGCGGATGCAATAATATGTAGGGACGGGCATTCTTGGGCTCAAGCACACTACACAGTTGTACAGAATTCTACCTTGGTGACCCCGTATGTCAATGAACACAAGAATTTTCTGCGCTCCAAACACATGTGAACACATCAGGACTTTTGGCAGTTGGTTGCAAACACATCTCATGGGTAACAACATTGTTGGAGATGAGTTGTACTCGTTTGCCAGGGGACCATCTTCGACTATATTGACTTACCAAGGGTACGAGATAAATGAGAATACATTTTACACGATCGCCCAAGATCAAAAGAGCACCAACCAAAACAGTGGTGTCCGCTTTGATGCAGCAACCAACAGGGGAAAGGACACATATTATGGTTACATAGTGGACATATGGGAACTTGACTATGGACATGATTTTAAGGTCCCTTTGTTTCGGTGCAAATGGGTCAATCTGTCAGGAGGCGGGGTACAGGTAGACCCGCAGTATGGAATGACAACAGTGGATCTCAACAATCTTGGGTACACAGACGAACCATTCGTCCTAGCCAATGATGTGGCGCAGGTTTTCTATATGAAGGACATGTCTACCAAACCGAGAAAAAGAAAAGATAAGGAAGCGAATACATCATACGATGAGCCAAAGCGCCACATAGTTCTTTCAGGGAAAAGAGACATCGTGGGAGTGGAGGGCAAGACAGACATGTCTGAAGATTATAAAAAGTTTCATGAAATTCCTCCCTTCAAAGTGAAGGCTGACCCAAGCACCCTGTTAAACGATGAAGATTATCCATGGTTACGGCGCAATCAGCAAGGGAAACACACGAAGAAAAAGTGAAGACTTTCTCTCCACAACTATTCTGATGATGGCTTTGATCTAGAATATCACTGCAGTTACATGTCAAGAAATGAAATGCCTTTTGTAACATATGAGTTTTCGTCTGAAACCGTGATACTTCGAAAGAGATTGTCCATTTTGTACACGAAGTGCATCCAGTTTTTGCCGTAACCCTCTCAACTTTTTAGCACATGCTATGTGGGTGAAATGATGATACCATGCCAACTTTCAACCTTTTCAGAGTTCATTTGTACTGCTTTCCAATTTCAGGGTCATTTAGCTAAAAAAATCAGTAAATGCATGAAAAATAGCAAATGAAGTCAGAAAGGGTTGAAAATTGATGATGTGGCTTTGAATGGTGCATGTTGAACGCACAAAAAGTCTGGAGTTGAAATAAGTTAAAAAAATGAAATGCCTTTATAACATATGAGTTTTCGTTCGAAACCCTGATACTTCGAAAGAGATTGTCCATTTTGTACACGAAGTGCATCCAGTTTTTGCCGTAACCCTCTCAACTTTTTAGCACATGCTATGTGGGTGAAATGATGATACCATGCCAAGTTTCAACCTTTTCAGAGTTTATTTGTAGTGCTTGTCAATTTCAGGGTCATTTAGCTCAAAATAAATCATTATATGCATGAAAAATAGCAAATGAAGTCACAAAAGGATTGAAAATTGATGATGTGGCTTTGAATGGTGCATTTTGAACGATGAAAATTATCAAAGTATTTTTTGTTAAAAACTTTAATAGCAAAAAGAATTTTCATAAAGTATTTTTGTTATAAACTTTAATAGCAAACTAAAATAACATAAAAAATAAAAAAATGCAGCTTTTATAAAACTCTAATAGCAAAAAGAATGAACTAAAATGAATCAATTAAAATATTTTGTTATTATCAACTAAAACAAAACTATAATATTCTTCAATAGCAAAAAGAATCAACTAAAAAGCTTTTATAAACCTCTAGTTATTATCAAAATAATATTAACTTAAAATTATATAAAATTTATGCAACTAAAATTATCAAAGTATTTTTTTTGTTTAAAACTTTAATAGCAAAAAGAATTTTCATAAAGTATTTTTTGTTAAAAACTTTAATAGCAAACTAAAAAAACATAAAAAATAAAAAAATGCCGCCTACTAGGCCACCACGGCCTGCATACGACTAGAAACCCATCTTTACATGGGCCAGGATGCAGGCCCGCGGGCCCAGCAGACCCAACAGGGCAGTGACAAAGGTTAGGCATGTACTGCCTGCAATAGAGAGGAGCTCGACAGCTCAGTCGCAGCGGGGCTTATAAACCGGTGCAGGCGCCTCTCGACTAGCGAGGTGGGACTAAACATTTGTCCGCGGCAGCACAGCCCTTTAGTCCCGGTTGGTGGCTCCAACCGGGACTAAAGGCACCCCTTTCGTCCCGGTTCGTGCCACCAACCGGGACTAAAGGGCTCTGCTTCCCGCCCTTCGGGCTGCTGAAATTGACCTTTAGTCCCGGTTGGTGTCTCCAACCGGGACGAAAGGGGTGCCTTTAGTCCCGGTTGGAGCCACCAACCGGGACTAAAGGGTTGGGTATATAAGCCAACACTTACGAAATTTTCAGAGTTCATCTGCAGTTTCCCCCGACGACGCCGAAGAGCACCTCGACGCCGCCAGGCTGCCCCGACGCCGTCCCCCGCTCCCCTCGCCGCGCCCTGCCCCGACGTCGTCGCCGCGCCCCTGCCCCGCCGTCGCCGTCGCCGCCCCCGAGCCCGCGCGCTCTCACTTCTCGTCGCCGCCCCCGCCGTCGCCGTCGTCGTCGAGAACACCCCTAACTCTCTCGGGAATTCAACATATCCCCGATAACTTCGACATGAGGGGGGGGGGTCCGCAAGTATCCTCGACGACCATGAAAGAGGCGGTCCGCAAAGTATCCTCTCTCGAAAGATAGGACGACTCATCAGACATGAGGGGGGGAGGAGTCCTCGACGATCGTCTGAAACTGACTGTTATAAAACTTGTCAACTTTGGATGATGTTTGCCACTAATCCATTGCTCATATGCATATGATTCCTTGTTGTGATATTAAGTCCATGTTTGCCACTAATCCATCTCTCATGGTTGTATATTGCCATGTTGTAATGTTTGCAGAAACTATGGACAGAGACTTAGAAAAAGAAGAGTTGTTGGGGGATATAATCCTTCAAGGAGGTGATATCACCTTGTCGTTTCTCAACGACACCGATGGTGAGGAAGGAGATCATGACGGCTTCGGTGATCCAACAATGGAGGAGGAAGGAGATCATGACGGCTCCAGTGATCCAACAATGGAGGAGGAAGGAGATCATGACGGCTCCGGTGACCGAACGGAGGAGGGAGCCTTAACTGTTGCAAAGTCCGGCGAGGTATATATACATATATTAATTAAGCCTCTGCTGACTTGATGCATTAATTGTTTTGTATGTACATATATTAACGCTTCTTTCTTCTTTTAATTAGCCCTCCGGATCGAGCCATACTTCCGTAAGGAGACGAGGCCCGAAGAAAAGGTTGCGCCAGGATGAAAGGTTCACGATCGAAGAAGTCGGTCGAGATGGCCAACCGATTGCTCCCAAGCGGAGCAGGGACACATTTATACATCAGTGCGGAGTGGTTGTTAGGGACAGTGTCCCGATCAGCATCCAAGAATGGAATAAGAAGAAGGACCCTGAAGTTTCTTATGTTCAGGATAGACAGAAAGATGATCTTTGGACCTCGCTGATGACGAATTTCAGCCTACCGCCAAAGGCGGATCCGAATAAGGTCAAGGCGTTTGCTCTTAAGAAGATGTCAGAACTATTCAAGAACTGGAAGAAAGATTTGAACAAAAAGTTTGTCGAGAAAGACAAGACTCCAGAATTCATCGGTCCATATGAGAAGATAAAAGATCACTGGCCCGCATTTGTGGCCTACAAGAAATCGGACAAGGGCAAGCAAAGGTCAGCGGCAAATAAGCTAAATGCTGCAAAGAAGAAGTATCACCATGTTACGGGGTCAGGTGGCTACAGCAAAGCCCGGCCATTGTGGGACAAAGCTGAGCAAGACCTGCTTGCTAAAGGGGTCCAACCAGCGACATTGCACTGGCCAGATCGGTCAAGGACTTGGTTCTTCGGGGTTGGGGGAACTTTGGACCCAGACACAGGGGAGTGTGTTTGGACGAAAGCTCAACTTGCAATACCCGTCAAGAAGCTTGAGGCAGCAATCCAGGCAGTGCAGGAAGGGACGTTCATTCCCGACAGAGAAAAGGACGAGCTGACAGAGGCCCTCGGGAATCCTGAACACCCTGGACAAACACGAGGCACATCAGGCTCCGTTCCGTGGGTGCATGGGTTTCCCGACAGCGGTGGTTATAGAAGCCGAGAGAGAAAGAAGAAAGAGGAAGCAAGCGAAATGCAGAAGCTCAGTGCAAGATTAGCGAAACTAGAGGAACTTGAGAGCCAGCGAGCTACCGACCAACCATCTCAGCGGCACGAAGATCCTTCCTTCGACACTGCCCCAGAAGCTACCCCACCATCTCAGCGGAGAAGCAGCGTGGCTTCCACGGAGCTCGTTCAGCCTGATTTCACGGCTCCTCGCTACCCCGTGGATAGTATCACGGAGGCTGAACATTGTGTGCTAATGGCGAAATGCCAGAACCTGACCTTGAAGGCGGCGGTCGGCTCTGTTTTACCTCCTCGAGCTAACGGAACTTTCCATTGCCGTCCGATTCCACATGGCTATGCTATTGTCACGGTGGATGAAATAATGGAGGGATTTGAGGGGCTGGAGCTTGACTACCCTACAGGTGAAGGGGATAATCTTCTGGAAAATGCCTTAAGGAGTACCTGTCTATGGAGAAAGGAGAACATCAAGCTTCCAAACTGGACGCCGCCTCAGCAGACGTAGCCGGATGAGGCCCCTCAGCAGACTCCTCACAGTCCAGCTCAGCCGGATGAGGCCCCTCAGCAGACTCAGCCGGATGAGGCCCCTCAGCAGAGTCCTCTTCCGCCTCAGCTGTCTCCGACGCGTCAGCGGACTCCGCCTCCTCCAGCGCGTCAGCGGACCCCGCCTCCTCCGGCGCGTCAGCGGACTCCGCCGCCTCAGCAACAGCGGAAGAGAGCCGCCGCCGCTCTGGCGGCTAGCAGTACAAAAGGCGGGAAGAAATTCAAATTTGGTCCAAGCCTCAGGGTTCCTCCAAAGTTACCATATGAGATGACTGACAAGGAAACCGATGACATCGTGAAAGCCGAACTGCAGGCCCATTTTGAACCAAAACGTCCACCTCCGAAGGAAACAATAGATCCGGTGAAAGCGAAGCGCACTCTGGATGCCCTTAAGCGACCACCACCGCCTCCGCCGCAATCCAACTATGACCGCTGTATTGAAAAGACATATGATGAAGCGCGGCGGTCGGGAAGTACTGCCAGTGCTTCAAGACGAAGAAGTGGGAAAACAATTCCCCAGCTCGACGAACAGGAGAAGCAATCGTGCCCCCCGCTCAAGGTGTCTAGCGATATCGCTAATCATCTGGGGCTACTGCCCGGTACCACTCTTGGTGATTACGTGGGCAATGATGTACAGTTTGAAACGGCTGAGGTAGTAGAGATCTTTAGATACGAGCACGGGAAGCCTCTCGTCAAACCTGATCATCCTCCTCTAACAACGATGATGCGAAGATTGCGTGAGTGGTACTTGGAAAGCTACAGGAAGAATGGGTCCGATTGTTTGATGGTGAGAATTAAAGATGAGCACGACCTCATTGGAGTCGACCTGATGCATGTTGAATTTGTGGAGTTATTTCAGTTATTCAATCAAGAGGCCCTCGACAAACAACTCATGACTTGCTACTGTCTGTAAGTATTACTTCTGTAATTAAGTCCCTAGCTCAGCTCGTTCATTGCATGTATATATAATTATCCTCACTATATTATGCAGATTGAAGATCGTCGAATGCCCAAAAAGACAAATCTATGACATTGGGTTCATTAGCCCAAATACCGTAAATGAATGGGCGGTACAAAACAGAGTTAAAGAAACTGAGGAAAACTTGCTAAAAGCGTTCCTTCGACATCAAAACAAAAGGGAAATACTCTTTCCTTACAACTTCAAGTGAGTGTTACTGTCTTGTGCATATTCGGTTTCGCTTACTCGAGGTTAAGTACTGTAATTGATGAGTTATGCGTGCGCAGGTTCCACTTTATTCTGCTATCCATTAAGCTTGACGGGGAGTAGTAACTGTCTTAGACTCGAAACGTAAAGATCCCAAGGATTATGCGGACATGACTGCAATGCTCCAGAAGTAAGTTCAATCAATACCGGGACCATATCGGCAACTTTCGTTCATTTCCTGATATCAAGTAATCATTTTCTTTGCCTGGCAGGGTTTGGAAACAGTTCACCGGAATGGTTCCGGGTCTGAAGAACGAGCTGCGATTTACACACCCCAAAGTAAGTAGTACTAGTTAGTTCCGCGCATCTCTCATTGATTCTAGTTTCATCAATACCATTATCATGCTTGATTATCAGTTTGATTGAACTCTATTCTCGTAAAGTGCTGGTGGCAGGCAGCCGGGAATAATTTATGTGGATACTACGTTTGAGAGTTCATTCGTGACTCGACCACTGAGCGGGGCTTCTTGTCTGACAAACAATTTGAAGTACGTAAACAATATTCACAATTTTATTTTATTACCATCAATTGTGTTGAGTTTCATTCATATATATGTATTGACCCCCTTCTTTAAATTAGATCTGGCAGATGCGGGATGAACTCCTACCACATGATCGCATACGAGCAATTCAAGAGGAATTGGCGGGATTCTTTCTTGACCACGTCATACATGAAAAGGGAGAATACCATACGGAAATTCAATGGGAGTTTGGCGCTTGATGATGTCAGGGATGTTATATTGTATATATGTAGTAGCGTCGGATAGATATACGAAAACTTGTTGTTCGACCAAGCACGGAGAAAAAGAGGTCACTTCTCTCTATATATGTTCATGACGATCTTGTGTAATTAATGGTTTCCTTCATTTGCTTACTAGCTAGCGTCGAGTTCTCTCTATATGTAGTAGCTAGCGTCGTCCAAGCACGGAGAAAGAGAGGTCACTTCTCTCTATTAGCTAGCTAACACAATATGAAACCCCTAAACCCTCCAAAACCCCTAAACCCCCCCTTTCAAAAAAAAAACCCCAGCGCCTGCGAGTTGCTGACGCGTGGCTGCCTTTTGGTCCTGGTTGGTGTTACCAACCGGGACTAAAGGTCTTCCTGCCTAAGTGCTGCGCAGCGGCCACGTGGAGCTCCTTTAGTCCCGGTTGATGGTGTTACCAACCGGGACTAACGGTCCTCCTGCCTGGGCACCCCACAGCGGCAACTTGGAGCACCTTTGGTCCCGGTTCGTAGGCCAACCGGGACTAAAGGTTTTGGGCATTAGTCCCGATCGTTTTGTCCCGGTTCCAGAACCGGGACTAAAGGCCCTCTGGAACCGGGACAGATGCCCTGTTTTCTACTAGTGTAAGCCTCCCCCCCCCTAACCCGCTGATTGGTGCCGACCGAACCGCCTGCTGCCCCCGCCGGTGTATATGGCGCTCCTGCACGGGCCTTGTCAAGCCTCCCATTTGCTCCCATCGGCAACGCAATGGCTGCGACGTCCCTGTCTCCCGCTCGTGAAGCCTCGAGCCTCACCCGAGACGGGGACGCAGCATACCACGTCGCCCCCGCTCGGTCCCGGAGCTCCGCGCTGCCTCACCGGCCCTCACCGAGGAAAATCGATTGACGCATTTGCCATTTTCAAGCAACTTGCAAATAGCAAACGTGCATATACATATACAATTGCAGGTGCAGCACAGCCACCCGGGCGGGAGAAGAAACAGAAGTGGAAGAAGAATTATGGCACGGTGGGACTGATCGAGATGTGGTCTGTGCACGGCAAAGGCCCGTCGGCCTGAGTTACCTAAGTAAATTTTTCGTATTTATAAGTTGATGCAGTGAGCGGTCCGTATATAACTCCGTGCTGATACACACGGGTGTGATGAAAATCGAGATTAGATAGACAATTGTTATAGTTGACTTATATATAAGAAACTCTCGGTCTGACTTGATCAGTTGATAGATTATTCAGTTCAAGAGCTCAATTTTTTCACTTTCCAATTTTTCATTGTCCCAACTGATAGCAATGGGAGGACACACAAATTAATCCATTTTCCTGATTTCTTTTCATTCAGAAATGCATATTGATGTCAATGGTCTTTTTTAAGAAAAGAAAACACACTACAGACACAGACACTCCCATACACGCACGCACACTCACCTCTACGAAAGCATCAACGCATGCCATGCTCCTATGAGCACTTTCAAGAGACTGAGCCGATGGATCCTAAGATTGACGAAGTCGCCACAGATGTCTCACAGGTCATACCGGGGAAAAAACTGTGCCGAAAACTCTAGGATAAATCAAGAAAAATGCGACGATTCATGCCAAGTCTAGGACTCGTACCAAAGTGAGCACGTTCCACCCCTGGAAACACTGTCATCCGCTCAGTTCGCTGGACGCCAATGGTCTGTTTATTCCTAATTTAATAGCCGCACAGTACAAAAAATTTCCCAGAACATGGCATCATCAATCCATCCGTGTGACCTACCAGCTCTGAAATGTGGCCACCCAGGGTAAATCGATCGAGTGCGACGTGCTGCTGAGAAAGGGACTGGGCATGGTTTGTCTTTGGCTCGTAGCAAACGACAGAGGCCGGACAGGACATGGTGACAATGTACTGCGTGGGTCTTGAGGAGCAAGCTTTCTCGCTTCACCTTTTCCCGTTCCAGGAAGCACCTGTGCTAATTGCCATGCTGAAACTAGCCTCCGACGTGCCGGCCGGCTGGCAAACGCACGTCACCCGCTTCGCGCATCAGGCAATGGAAGCCGTGGAACAAGTTGAAAAGATCCGATCACACTCAGATCGTACCGCTTGGGAACTTGAGATAGGCGACGCGTCGCGATCAGCAAAAAGACGGATGATGCGCGCCAGGCCAAATCTACAGGTACGTACCACGTACGATCGATTAGATGACTGGTCGATGGATAGATACGTACAAGTTACGCCACGCCATGGCTTAAGTTTCCTGCAGGTTAGCTCAGCTGAGTTAACCGTGCAGCAATCATCACGGCGGTGAGATTGATGTAAGTCTCACTCGATTTGACGGCGCGATCTGCTAATTGGATCGATCCTTATCGGTATAGCTACTCGTTTTGACTACGCGCGCGCTAAGCAACAAGCCAGGCAAGAGTCCAAGAGAACACCAGCTTCAGCCTTCAGGTGCCAAACACCAGACGAATACGGCACATGCTTCAGCAAACTAAGCTAGCTAGGAGTATTAGCTACGTTCTGAGCTTTGCTCATTGCTGTCATCTTGCGGCCCGGCCGGAGATCGATTTATGTACGGACTACTAGGGTTTAGTATGATTGTCTAGTGCATATGTACATGCACTAGTGGAGAAACGGCCTTTAGTCCCGGTTGGGAAGGGCCTTTAGTCCCGATTCACCAACCGGGACTAATAAATCGGGACTAAAGGCCACCACTCTTTAGTTTCGGTTGGCCACGACCCGGGACTAAATCCCTGCCACGTGGCCGGCAGCGCACGCCGGGGGCTGGGGGCCTTTAGTCCCGGTTTGTGGCACCAACCGGGACTAAATCCCTGCCACCTTTAGTCCCGATTGGTGACACCAACCGGGACTAAAGGTTTAGGGGTTTAGGGTTTATTGTTTATTTTTTCTTTTTATTTTGTGTTTTTTATTTAATTATTTTTTATTTCAAACATATTTTACCCTACTACATACTGTACACCTTATGCATATATAATAGAATTTCTCGTAGAACCAATCATATATCATAGAATTTCTCGTACGACCATGCATACACATATATATATATACAATTTCTCCTACAATTTGCAGATCATTACATGCAGGCATTAAGTGAAATGGTATTCTCCGTCGGGAGATATGACCTGCTCAAGCAAAAATCCCGCCATTTCCTCTTGAAGTGCTCGTATGCGGTCCTTTGGTAAGAGCCTATCCCGCATCTCCACCATCTTTAAAAAATGAGATCAATATGAATATATTAGTTGTGTGTAAATATATTAGATCATGATAAAAAATAATATGAATAGTGTTTACGTACCCAAAGATGTCTTGCATCTCGGCTCCTTTCGGTCATAAAGCGAATGTTCTCGCAAAGGTAGTATGCACATAAATTATTCCCCTTTTCCTGTCTCATACACTTTACGAGAATAGAATTCAATCAGATAATAATCAAGCATGATAATGGTATTGAAAGTATAATTAAAGAGATGCGCGGACGTAGCTAGTACTACTTAATTACCTTGGACCGTCGCCATTTCAGCTATGGTTTCCATTCACCGACAACCTCTTTGATGAACTTTTTCCAAACCCTGCCCGGCAAAGAAAATGAATAAAGGAGTTATTAATTACTTGATATCAGGAAATGAACTAAAGAGGCCGACATAGTGCGATAATGATTGAAATTACCCGTCGAGCATCAAAACCAGGCTGATGTATTCTTCAGAGTCTTTACCTAGTGAGTCCAGTACTTCAACAGTTCCCTCGTCAACTCTAATGATTAGCAGGATCCAGTGGAATCTGCGCACACGTTTGTATAAGCGGGCATGCATAACTCATCAACTACACTTAACATCGAGTAAGCAAAAATAGAATTTATAGTACAAGATAGTAATACTCACCTAAAGTTGTAAGGAAAAAGTATTTCTGGTCTGGTATTTAGTTCCTTCAAAAACATTAGCAAGCTATTCTCTGTGTCTTGTTTGTGGTTATTTAACACATTTTCATTAACGGTATTTGGGTCAATGAACCAATGCCATAGACTCGATCTCTTTTCAATTCAAAAATCTTCATTCTGCATAATACCACACAAAAGAATATAGTGAGGATAATTACAGGCAATGAACGAGCTGAGCTAGAGACTTAAATTGCAGAAAGAAATCACTTACAGACAATAGCAACTGACGAGAGATTTGTCGAGTGCGTCTTGATTGAATAACTGAAAAATTTCTGGAAATTCAATCCACACATCTTTTCCATGGAAGTAATGCTCTGGCTTGACTTTCACCATGAGGCTCTCTCGCCCGGCCTTTATTTCTCTCAGGTACCAGTCATGCAATCTGCGCATTTGCGTTGATAGAAGCTTCTCCTCGTCAGGCCTGACCAGAGGGTTCCCGGGGACATATTTACATGCTAGTTCCTTCAGATCCATCGTGTGGACTTCCTCGATGCCTAGGAGTTGTTCAACAGTGATACCCATCTCTCTAGAAATCTCTCTATCAACGTCGGTTACCGCCTTATCGGTACTCACCTTGATCGGGGGGATCGATTGCACTGCCTGTTCTCCGAGCTGGGGAACAATTTTCCCGCTTTTATTACTACCTGTAAGGCTCGACTGCTGATTTTTTTGTTGATAATATGACTTGCTAATAGAGCGTTCATAGTCTGATCGTCTTTTCTCCACAGCCGGTTTAGCAAGATCCACAAAGTGTTGTACGACTTTCTCAGGTATTTTCTCATTCGGCGGCGGGGGCGGTTTCGGTGCAAAATGGGCCTTCACTTGGGCATCCACGACCCCTTTGTTTTTCTCCTCAGTCATCTCGTAAGCTAACTTCTTTTTGGCAGGAGGCTCGGGTTTCTTCTTTGGTGCTCTCTTCCGCTTTGGAGTCGGCTCACGCGATGGAGATCGATATCGCGTACTCGCGCTGGGCTCCGTCTCGAGGTGGGGTGGATTCGGCTGACGCGGTGGAGATCGATATGGCGGACTCGCGCTGCGCTCCGTCTTGAGGTGGGTTGGAGTTGGCTAACGCGGCGGACTTGGAGGAGGAGTCGGTGGCCTTGGCACCGAGTTTGGAAACACGATGCATTCCTTTCTCCATACAATGAGACCACGTATGGCTTCTCCTAGTGTCTGCTCCCCTTGACCTCCAGGAAAGTCAAGCTCTAGTGAGTCATATCCCGACAGAACTTCATCCACCTCGACACGAGCATAGCCAGGTGGAATCGGATTGCCGTGGATGGTTGCTTCGGATGCATTCGGTAAAGCAAAGCCGTCCGTCACCTTCATGGATATGTTCTTCATTTTCATGTGTAGCTCACAAGTTGTCGTCTCTTCGATATCATCCACGGGGTAGCGAGCCAGCAGTGCATCATCGGCCGGGACCCCCGTGGAACCCACGCTGCTTTTCGGCATAGATGGGATGGTACTATCCAATGCTGGATCTGATTGCTCCTGCCGCTGAGACGCCCTTTGCTGGCTAATTGTGTCGATCTGCTCCTGCTGCCGCATGAAAGCGCGTTCCAACTCCGCGTTCTTTGATTCTACCTTTTGAAGCCGGTTTGCATCCTGCTTCCTCTGGTCTGCATCCTGCTTCTTCTTTCTCGCACGGCTTCTGTAAGTGTCGTTCCACTCCGCAAACCCCTCAACCCACGGAACAACGCCTTTGCCTCGTGTTCGTCTCGGGTGTTCAGGATTCTTGAGGGCGCGTGTAAGCTCGTCGTTCTCTCTCTCGGGCTGGAACGCCCCCGTTCGAGCCTCTTTTATTGCTTCAAGTAAAGCGTTCGAGGCTTCTTTAAGACTTGCCTATTCAATAATCTCCCCTGTCTTTGGGTCCAACTTTCCCCCATGCGCATAAAACCAAGTCCTGCACCTGTCGGGCCAACCCACTGTTTGTGGAGTGACCCCTGCAGCAATCATCTTTTGCTCAGATTCATCCCACTTAGTCAACCCAGTCTTGTAGCCACCTGGCCCCAGAACATGGTGAAACTTTTTTTTCTCAGCATTTATCTTGTTTTTCCTCGACCGTTCCTTAGCTGCTTCCGATTCCTTGAACTCCATAAATAAGTCGCAGTGATCTTTTACCTTCTCTAGTGGTCCAGTGAATTCTGGAGTCTTCTTTTTTGCGTTGACGTAGTTGGCCCATAATCTTTTCTTCCAAGTCTGTAATTGTGTGGCCATCTTCTTAAGAGCACACTTCTTGACTTTCTCCCGTTGGAGATCTGTGAAACCCTCTGATAGGGTGAAATGTGACATGAGCGTATCCCAAAGCAGATTTTTTGCTCTTTCGTCGACAAAACTAACTCCTCGATCTTCCTTTGGCTTATTTCATTCTTGAACGGTGATCGGGATTTGGTCCCTAACAATAACTCCGCATTGACGTATAAATTTGTCCGCATTCTTTTTAGGAGCAATCGGTTCGCCATCTTCTTTGATTTCGTCGATGTTGTACTTTATGCCATCGGGCAACTTTTTGGCCGGGCCTCGTACTACCCTTGTAGAAGATTTGCTCGATTCGGAGGGCTAAAAGAAGAAAGATTCGTTAATATATATATTATATACAAATCAATTAATACATGTAATGATCACCAGAGGCCTTATATATATATATACCTCGCCGGACTTTGTTAATTGAAGAACATTTCCTTCGCCATCATTGTTTGTGTGCCCTTCGTCTATTGGTTCTTCCTCAATTTCCTCACCGGACTCGTTCAGATATTGTGAGCCGTCATCTGGTTCAATCTCTGGGTTTTGGGAGCGTATCATGTCGAACATGATATCCTCTTGATCATGGTCGTCTCTGCCGCTATAGTCCATAGCTTAACTAATCCAGAAGAAAGATAAAACAATTTAGTATTCAAATTAGAATGCATTCAATAAGAAAAAACTAATACATTTCGAATAATCCAGTTAATGCATCATCGAATATTATCACTAATACATCTCGAATATTATCATATAACATCACTAATACAGCTCGAATATTATCGAATAATCCAGTTGACTCGCGGTTCCTGAGGCGCGGGCGGTGAACACCCAAAGAGAAGGAACCATCACAGGATCATAGCTCGGGTGAGATCCCTGAAGAACCTGCCAGGTATTGGAGAACCTGACGTCCAACACAACCATGTAGCGACGGGCGTGCTCGTCCTCCTCCCTGACACGGCGACGTACCACCTCCTCGGGGGCCGGCTGCCTCCGCACCGATAGTGGCCCACGCAACCGCCACCAAAGAAGCTCCGGGTCGACGACGGGAGCCCGATTCCTCACCAAGCTGCGCGCCCCGGAAGGTAGCACCTCCCAGTGCCAGCCCGGCGGAGCCCAGTCCCGGACATGGCGCCTCTCAAGCAGGTTGTCGACGACGAGGATGCGGGCCGGGCATCGTCAATGTCGAGAACAAATTCTTATGAAAACAAATTCCTATGCAATAATTATCATTTTATTATGCTACTCATATTTAATAAACTTTTACAACTATAGTAGATGGGCAAATTTGAACAACATTTTATAGCATTGATCCAACCATTCTTTTTATAGAGAACCCACACTTGAACAACATTTCTATTCATCCATTTAACATCCATCTATCTAACATTTCTATTTATCCATCATTCTAACATACATCAATATAACATCTATCCATCTACATATCCATCTAACATTCATCTACACACAAAAATACATAATAAATCCATCTAATTAACATTCATCTACACACAAAAATTACATATTCCCAAAATCTCATGTCTCATCCACAATGTCGTTATCAAAATTAACCATCTGCTCACACTAATAATTAACATGACTTGAAAAATACAAGGACATTTTCAATCTCATCGATCATTGGTTGTCCATGGCGGCGGCCGAGCTCGGGGTGTGCGGGGAGGGGGGGGTAGTTAGAGGCCGTGCGCGGGCCAGGGGAGAGCGGGGGAAGACAAGGGGGGCTCACAGCGAGGTCGTCGCGAGCTCGGGGAGGGCTCAGGGAGGTCGTGGACGCGTCGGTGCTCGAGGGCGAGGTCGAGGCAGTGGCGGCGACCGGCGAGGAGGAAGACGATGGTGCGGGCGCTGTGGGCCTCTTCGCTCGTTCCCGTGGTCGAGGAAGATGCAGCGGGCTGCGGGCTCGGGGAGGGGCCGGAGCGAGCGGGACGGCGTCGGCGATCTACGGCGTCGGAGGTTGAAGACGAGCGGCCTGGCGGCGTGTGGTGTTCGATCTGTCTCCTGGGCGGTGGAAAACGCTAAGTGACAGTAATATAGGATCGACCTTTAGTCCCGGTTGAATCCACGCCCCGGGACTAAAGTACCTTTAGTCCCGGTTCGTGGCTGCAACCGGGACTAAAAGGTTGGCCTTTAGTCCCGGTTACAACCACGGGCCGGGACTAAAGGTCTGTTTTCGGGGCCCAAATTAAGCGCGGGAGGAGGACCTTTAGTCCTGGCTGGTTGTGCCAACCGGGACTAAAGGTTTTTTTTTCATTTTTTCTGTTTTTGCTTTTTTTTTTTCTTTTGTTTCTACGTACAGCCAAATATTTAGAGTTTTTTAGTGAATCTTTTTGCTTTAGGTCACAAAAATTATAAACTTTCTGTTAGTGCAAGTAGTTTTCAAATTTGAATAGTTTAAATTTGAATTCTTTGAAATTTGTGTGAATCACTCATTTGTGAATAACTTTAGTTTAAAAATAGATTTTTGAGTGATTCTTTTTCCTGCTATTTAATATTAGTGTGTTTTATCAGTATGTTCAATTTGGTAATTTTTAGGTTATTTTAAATAGGTGTTTTAATCAAAAACAGATTCAATTTAGCTCTTTTAGTTTTATACCTTCATTTGTTTTAAATATTTTAGTTTATATGTTTTCTTATTATTCTTTTGCCAAATTATATTATGTTTCTGTTAGTCAGCATGAGGAGTTTTAATTTTCAACCCTTACTTACTTCATTTGTTATTTTTCATGCATTTAATGATTTTTTTAAGCTAAATGAGCCTGAAATTGAAAAGCACTACAAATGAACTCTGAAAAGGTTGAAACTTGGCATGGTATCATCATTTCACCCACATAGCATGTGCTAAAAAGTTGAGAGGGTTACGGCCAAAACCGGATGCACTTCGTGTACAAACTCGACCATCTCTTTCGAAGTATGAAGGTTTCGGACGAAAACTCATCTGTTACAAAGGCATTTCATTTTTTTAACTTATTTCAACTCCAGACTTTTTGTGCATTCAATATGCACCATTCAAAGCCACATCCTCAAATTTCAACCCTTTCTAACTTCATTTGCTATTTTTCATGCATTTAATGATTTTTTTGAGCTAAATGACCCTGAAATTGAAAAGCACTACAAATGAACTCTGAAAAGGTTGAAACTTGGCATGGTATCATCATTTCACCCACATAGCATGTGCTAAAAAGTTGAGAGGGTTACGACAAAAACTAGATGCACTTCGTGTACAAACTGGACCATCTCCTTCGAAGTATCAAGGTTTCGGACGAAAACTCATCTGTTACAAAGGCATTTCATTTTTTTAAACTTATTTCAACTCCAGACTTTTTGTGCATTCAATATGCACCATTCAAAGCCACATCCTCAAATTTCAACCCTTTCTAACTTCATTTGCTATTTTTCATGCATTTAATGATTTTTTTGAGCTAAATGGCCCTGAAATTGAAAAGCACTACAAATGAACTCTGAAAAGGTTGAAACTTGGCATGGTATCATCATTTCACCCACATAGCTACGGGACGGTGCGGGCGATCGACGGTGGTTAGGACGGGGACGGGAAGGCACTAAGTAAACCACACCTACACATATGCAAACTAAGAAGTTAATTTGAGCTCAAATTGCATATAAATTAAATAAACTCCCACATAATTACTCCCAAACTAAAACCCACAAATCACTATACTTATAGAACATTGCACGAGCTAATCTAGCAATGAGAGATGAAAGGACAAAGTTGCTAACCTTTGTGAACACTTGGATAGATGGGGTGCCTCAAATCTTGACAAATCTTGGCAAAAATGGAGGATGAGCTCGAGCAAGGGGAAGAGAACAGAGGAGAGAAAGGAGAAAACAGAGAAAGGAGAGCTTGGGCTCGGACTGGACGAAGCACTATATATAGTGATATCTTTAGTCCCGGTTGGTGATACCAACCGGGACTAAAGGGGCTCACAGGGGCCCCAGCCTGACGCCAGCCTGCCACCACCCCTTTAGTCCCGGTTGGTAACACCAATCGGGACTATAGGTCACAAATGAACCGGGACTAAAGCCTAGCCGTTGAAACCGGGACTAGTGGTCACATTAGTCCCGGTCCAAAACCCGACCGGGACTAATGCTCCAGACGAAAGGCATGTTTTCTACTAGTGATGCCGCCAGGGACGAAACCAGAAAAAATGGACACTGGTGTCAAGCTTTGTCCACTCCAGCGCAAAGTATAGCAGCGCAACATACATAATGTTGGAGTGCGGCATAAAGAGAGAAAATATACAATGATTCAGTAATATTATTATTACATCAAAAAAGTCATACCGAGTACAGGCTGAGTGAAGTCATAAAGCCAAAGGTTAACTTCAAGCACTTCAGTTGTTACTTTCTGAAAAGGATGCACAAAAGAACATATTATATTCACAACAATGTTACGAAAAAATAATACAAAAAATAAATATCATCATTAAGCAAAAATATAAAGTGACATGAGGCTCACATTTTATAACTTCCTTTCTCAATCTTCCATCTTCTTAAATAGATCAATCACATCATCATTTATAATTGTAGAAAATATATCTTTCCCCACATAGCAAATCAAGCACTCATTCATGAACTCGTCACCCATTTTGTTGTGCAAAACACTCTTGACAGTATTCATTGCTGAAAAGCATCTCTCCACTCACATTGTGGCAACCGACAAAATTTGCACCAACTTTAGAAGTTGATACACCAAAGGAAAAACAAGATCCTTCCTAGTGCCCACCAACACTTTAGCAAGATCATCAATGCCATCCAAATTGGCAAATCTTTGGTCCGCTCGGACATTGTCAATGTAAATCCAAAGTTCATGGCCAAGATAAATCAGTTGTGTTGAACTGAAATCATCAGGATAGAACTCAGCTAACTTCAATAAACTCTTCAAGTTAAAAATAGCAAATGAGTTTTTTGGGTTGAAAGAAGCCATGTGAATAAGCAATGAAGAATTTACTTCATGGAATCTTTCATTGAACTCCCTAAGTTGCCGATGAATAACAGAATTAAGACACTCTATTTGGTAATGATGGAGGTTTGTTATATTGGGTCTTTTTTGTGGTGTACATTGGTTCTTGCAGCCTATAAGGTCCTCTAGTTAAATATCTCCGTCTGATCTCGTCTTACTTCTTAGGATTCTTAGTGTACTGTGATATTTTTTTTTTGATCAGCTGGATAAGGAGGAAGATCATCCAAATTTATTTCTGTTGGAATAGTAGTACTAACGCTTGATGTATGAATATGATCTTGTCTAAGTCTAAGTGACCTGGAAGTCCCTGCTGCAACTGATGGTAGTGGCCTTTTCCACAAAAATCTGTCCATAACCTCCTAGTCGTATGTGAATCAAGGAAGAGAACAGCAAAATTTCTAATTAGTTCAGTTACGAAATTTAGTCTAAAGGCTGAAGGTAATACACATGCGTGTCACGAGGCATACCTGGGAAGAGTCGATCTAGGCTTGGTGGATTAGCACCAGATTATGCCACAACAATCGGCCGGCCGGCGTCCCCAGATTAGACCAAAATCCCGCTGATTCATCGGCTCGTCTCTCTGTAATTCCACCAGGCGGCACCAACAAAGAATTATCACATCGGAAGGGGATTGGGGAATTAGGGATTGAGAGGAGGCGATGAGACGAAGAGATAGAAACTCCGCATACAACAGCGTATCTGCGTAAAGGAAATTAAGGAATTAGGAACGACTGCTTTTGGGCTGTGTGCAGCGGCGTATAGGAATTTGCTGGAACGACCTCATATCTTTTTAGTGACTATGGGCTTCTACGACTAGGCTGGAATTACGCTGTGCTTTGGGCTTCTCCGGCTGGGCTGGGGTCAATCATTTTTTTGGGCTGGGGTCAAAGACAAATCCTATTAACAATATTACTTGTGGTTACGATCGGCACTGGTGTTAATTGACACCAGCCCTTACACGGGAGCTCCGTCCCTGCATGCCGCCTGTTTACAACATTTTTTCGGTTCTTCGATCTATAGGAAAAGTAGCTTAAAACCATAGAAGTAGGAAATTTTCCCCATGTACCACTATTAATCCGTTTGATTCAAAGAAACAAAACAGAAGAAAAAAATAAGTGGAGACTTTTTCCTTCGGCTTAAGTTTCATGGGAAAAACATAGAAACTTTGCATTCCTGTGCATAAAAGAATGAGGAAAAGATCATAAGTACCATAATATTAACTGCATGTGCTTTAACCATAATTTGATCGTAGTTTTTACTATTCCTGTGTTTTTCCTATTCCTGCCAATCAAACACCCATTTCTGCAAATTCCTAAAATTTTCACAACCTCTATGTTGCACATGAAATCTTATGATATTCCTATGGTTTTTCTATCCTGCAAATCAAAGAGGTCCTTAGTTTTTCTGGCGATACTTACGTGTGTGGCCCAACATTTGGTGTCATGGATCAGAGTTTTTTTTTTTTTTGAACAAGGGTAGGGTCCCGAAAGACCCAGAAACTGCGTTAATTGTGGAGCGGTGGTACACGGCAGTTTACAACAGGACCCAAAGAAACATGAAAATTATAGGTAAGTCCCTAACTTTTGCGACTAGGACCCTGAACAAAAAATAGAAAACGCGATCGGGTCCAAATCAGCTTCTTCTCGGTTGCAATCCCACCGTCACCGGGGACTACGCCACTTGGGACGATGCGACCTCCACAACTCTCCTTCCAGAAGCGAAGCACGCCGGAGGAAGAAGCCATGCACGCCAAGTCGAAGATGCACTGCCTCCCCTTAGGCATTGAGGCCGGGAGGAATAACATAGTCCGCCCTTCGGCTAGAGGGATCAAAGGCGGGGCCATGGAGGCCGGCAACTGGCCGCTGCTGCGGGCGCCGTAGCTCCACGACAGAACATGCCCTTGATGATGAGCTCCACCCACTTCCGCGGACTCCAACTCCTTGCACCTTCCCTACTCCTTGTCCACCACCGCGGTGGCATTGGGGGTCAAGAAGGAACGCCGAGTCCTCCTCACAACAGGGACAATACCGAGCTTATTTAGGGAGACCCCGGTGGCGTTCCCATCGATTGCCTCTGGCTCCTCACCATGGAGCACCGCAGTCAACAGAAGAACCACCATAAGCCACCATACGTTGCTCAGGAACGACGGCAGCGCGCTCCAATCCGGCATCACGCCATACGCCACTAAGGCACCACGAGACCTAGCTCTAATCGCTCCAGCCGGCCTTGCCGTCAGAGAAGATTGGGGATCGGGCTGGGAGCAACCCACGAGAGACTCTCAAGAGTTCTGGAGAAGAGAGGAAGGAACGTCATGGATCAGAGTTTATTAGCCCGTTTGGAACAAGGGAAAAGTATGAGAATTTTGGAGGATAGGATTCCCATAGGAATTTTCGTGTGATACCGTTTGGAATATAGGAATTGCTACCCAACATTTCTTTGAAATTCCTATGGAATGGGCTAAAGTAATTTTGGAGGAAGATAAATATGACGTCCTGCCTCATGTTTTCTTCTCTTTGTGTCTACAATTCTTGTGTTTTTTCCTGAGTAAGGACCTCATGTTTTCTTCTCTTTGTGTCCGCAATTCTTGTGTTTTTTCCTGAGTAACATTCAAATGACAGTTGTGTAGTTCATGTACAAAGCCAAGATACATGACATCTCAATTCATATATTTTCCACATTCCTACGTTTTGAACTCATGCATTTGAAACTCTTCATTAATGATGGGATTTTCTATCATGTTGACTTTTTTTGGAACTACATGGCCCATGGGTAAAATATAGTGAGTTCTGAATTTATGTTTCCTTTCTTCGTGTATGTATTCGAATTAGGGCCTTTTTTTATCCACGGGGTTTTCGGAACACAGGAATAGAAACACACATGATTGCAATGTCATGTATATTTGTATCTTACGGGATTGTTTGGAAGATATCTTACAGGAATTTGATTTGTTTGATTGCATCAAAGAAAAACAAAGGAATTTGTATAACAGTTTTGATTGCAAAGAAAAGCTTAGGAAAAATTTCTATAGGATTTATTCTAAGAATTGAAGGACCAGCATAGAAAACATTCTTAAGGACTCTAATCCTCCAAAATTTCTATGAAAATTGTTTGAATCAAAGAGGCGCTAAAATTCTAAAAGACTACATGACATCGCTATCATTTCAACCGCTCCTACATATAACATGACAGAGCAATTCATGTATATATAGGAACAATCTAGATCTCGATTGGTCGAAGAATGACCTAGATACACAGTCCGAGGATGGGTGTATTCATGGATGTCGAAAGACCAGCACATTCAATTATTCATGGAAGTCCAAAGACCAGAACAGAGTCCAAATACGGTCCATGCTACATAGTTCTTAGACACTCCTGGTTGACCTAGACCAACTCCAAGAAGAGACTGAAAATCAATTGGTTCCGAGCCCACCCAAAATATTGTTATCGGTACCATATCCTATATACTTAAATAGTTGATCCAGTTCTCTCAACATGCAATCTTATATTGACACGTGTCCTAGATGTTTCACTTGTATGCTCATCTGTGCATGTGATCTGCTCCTTTCGTTTTCACATTATATCACATAGCAAGGTTGCTTTCTGACTTTTGACCACATTGTTTTTTGGATTTCATACACCTCGGTCGGAATCAACTGGGAATTTTGAAATGGAAAACATGGAATTGTATTTGAGAGTCGACGAGGGAAACCAAATAAGGGGCCAACGTAGAATATGTTGGAAATACATTGGAAACTAGATTAATTAACTAAAAAGATTAGTATCACATGGCGTGGCGTTGAGTACTAACTGACACGGCCATCAGAAGATCATCAAGATGGTGATAGGGGCACCACTTGAATTCCACGGTGAAAACTCTTGTTCTGGTCTTTAATGATTGGACTCAACAGCGATGAACTTACGTCGTTTCCTGATGAAGACGTTGTTTACTTGTTGATTTGCCGTTTTTTATTGGCCGGTCTCAACAATCATGATGAGAATCATTGTCCTGGTCGTCTCTGGCCGGAAGTGGCAACGACGGTGCGAGGCCATGTAACCCTTCTTGTAGGCATTGTTGCAGAAGAAGTCGACGTAGTCGTAGGTGCTAATTTCATATCTTCTAATGGTCTATCGTGGTTGTCTAAGTTATGTATGATGTATTTGGTCTCGTTGCCTTGCATCAACTTTAGTAAAGATAACTGTGTGCATCACATTGAGCGGAGGCCAGGGTCTTCAACCTCCTTTTCGAAGAAAAATATTCGCACGGTCAGTGTGATCAGCCAGCAATCTCAACACACACACAAAAAACACTAAAAAGACTACTAGTAGTTCTCAGCCAACAGTAGATCCTATAGTTCCCATCGACCTTCCATACCCGTTCCTGTTGATTTGGATCGCCGGCGGCCACGTCTCCATCGTCCAAATCGGGAAGGATGTGAGCCGGACAGCAACAAAAATACAAAGAACCTTATCAGCAGAGTGGCCTGGACGCTGTAGCTAACGAGAAGGGCCGATCGAAGAACGGACACCGGTCGAGTTGAATTTTACACAGCGATTGAGAACGATCGGATAATTAAGGTCTGATCAGACGAGCCGATCGAGCTAACGTGACGCTTGAGTGCAATGCTCTCGGCTAACGTGAGCAGAGTTTGAAGGTGACGAGCCACATGACATCCCGATCCGATCTTAACTAGGCGGTGGCCGTGACCGCGGCCGGCGGGGAGCCCCAGCTGCGTGCGCGTGTGCGTGTGCGTGGCATCCCGATCCGATCCTCCATGGCCCATGCAGCTGCTAGCGCGATCCGACGTGACTGACCTCTCTACCGGCAACGGTGGATTCTGCACGGGCACAGCCGGTCCCCGGAGCTACGTACTACGCGACCTACGGGTACGGTTTATGTTTGGACTTTGGACCGGCGCTGCCGTCTGCTTGCCCTTGTCTTGACACGCGCGGTGGATGTTCCCCTGCACCTCCTTCGTCGTCCCCGTCCTTCCGATCGTCCTTCTCGTCCACCGCCGCGGCGGACGCCGGCGATGACACGCGCGCGTGGTCTCGATCCGGAGCCGGCGGATGCACTTCGCAGTGTACACGCATGCGTCACACAGGTTACGAAACTAGAGGCTCCTTTTTTTTTTCGAGAAACTTTCAATCTATTCATCTTCAATCATGACAGTACAAAGAACAACAGAGGTAATAAAAATTACAACCATGTCCGTGGACCACCTAGCGACGACTATAAGCACTGGAGCGAGTCGAAGGCGCGTTGCCGTCATCGCCCCTCCCTCACCGGAGCCGGGCAAACCTTGTTGTAGTAGACAGTCGGGAATTCGTCGTGCTAAGACCCATAGGACCAGCGCACCAGAGTAGCAACCATCGCCGATGAAGAAAGTCGTGGATCAGAAGGATCAAACCTGTAAACACCCAAACAAAGACGAACGAAGACCGGATCCAAATAGATCCACCGAAGACCAGCACCGACCGAATCCCACGAGATCCGACGGAGACAAACCTCCACACGCCCTCCGACGATGATAGACACACCATCGGGACGGGGATAGAACGTGGGAGACATTATTCCTACTAAGGGATATCGCCGCCGCCACACAACCCCAACCAAGACGCTGAATCTAACAAGAACGAGAAAGGGGTCCCTCCCGCCGGCGGGGGCCCGAGATCCTTTGATTCAAACAAAGGAGTTTCATAGAAATTTGGATCCTTAAGAATTTCACCTATGTTTGTTGTACGATTCATGGGAGAGGATTTGTGGCACGCAAGTGCGGGGGCACGCATGGTAGAGGATTTCACCTATATTTTTTAAAAGTTTTATATCTTTTAAAGAAAAATTCAAATTAAGTTTTGTTTTCATATTCGTGTTTATCGTGACCAACGCTTTCAAATAAGATCCATTTTAAATATATTTTGAAGACTTCTAGAAAAATATGTTAAAAATGTTGAAACTTAGTACGAGCAACCGATAAAAATCAATTATTTTGTGTCTACGACCGACAGAAAAAAATGCTTAAAATTATATCTCTGAAACTGGTTGAAACTTGACAGTTTTAGATGCAAAAACCGTAAGTTTCATCGTTGAAACTTTTTGAAGGATTTTCTTTTTTACTGTGCCCTCGTGCGGTATTGAATTACTGCTCGAATCTCCTGGCAAAACGAGTGGGCGGAAGGACTTGGCAGGTGAGTGCCCCGCACTCGCATGCCCCTGCGCATTTCGGTATGATTCATATAATTGAAATCCTTAGAATGATTCAATGGAGTTCCGTAGGAATCTTGAAGGATTTGGATCCTTAAGAATTTTTTTCTATGTTTATTGTTTGATTAGTAGGATTGAAATCCTTAGAAACGTTTCCTTAGAACTTATGTGTGCTATGTCTTGGAGGGGAAAAATCCACCGACTCAAAGCTCTTAATAGAATTAATTTACTTTTTTATGTACTATCAAACACTCTTTCATTTGAATTCTTATAGTTTTCTAATCATATACTCCCTCCGTCCCCAAATCATTGTCGCTGATTTAGTATAGAGTAGTATTCAAGAGGACATGACATTGCAATCATGCGTAATTTCTATTATTGCGTCTTTAGAATCCTGCGAATCCAAAAGGCTAATTTCTACTGCTTTGTTTTTAGAATCCTGCGAATCAAAAAGACCTTAGTTTTTTTGTTGTTGGTTGAAAAAATACATTTGGAAGCAGTTAGTCCAACCAACATCGTATGGACACGCTCACGCCCCTACACGGCCGTCTCGTCTAATCAGATGCTACGGAGCAAGGATTCCAAAATCATCATGTCAGTGACAGCCTCTGCACAGTGCTCTCCTTAACACAACCCGTATCTTTCAGTGCTGTACCTCTTATGCCAGGGAAAAGCGCCCGCAAAGCAAGAGCACAGTAACCATGAAAGATACGCTTAAGCTTGACAAGCTAGTGAGGCAGGCAAGTCACACGGACGTTTTTCAGCAAATGCATCAAGCATGGCGATCGTTTTAAATTCTCAACCTCACCATCACCGCCCATGCACTGCAGGCATAAAAATTCGGCCGGTCGTTGTGCTGGGTTCCCCGGACAAACCAACAAACCAGACAGAAAAAATTCAAACTGAAACACGCGTCACACGGGAGCAAAAATAATATAAAGACATTGATTAAAGAGCGTTGGCAGAGCTGCAATAGACTAGTTGTAGTTGAACGGGCCTCCGAAACAGGCTTTCGCCCCGCTTTATAGATAAAGCATACGTCCATACAACCACAACTCAAGCACAGTCATAAAAGAAAAATGCTGGGGCCACAGCACAAGGACGCCCAAATGAAGGAAGAAGAAACAAACGGCCACCAGGGGCAAGCTACGAAGCAGGCGAGCGGTCGGAGAGCCGACGCGCGGTAGACACCAGGGCGTCCAGGAATAGCTGAAGTCGATCACGATCCCTCGGCCTAGCGAGCGGATGCCAGTGCTGCAAGAAGGCAAGAAATTTGAAGAACGAGTCAGAGGCACGTCGCGGGAACACCCGCTCAATCACCATCTTGTTGCGAGAAGTCCAGAGAGTCCACATCATAGCCGCGAAGATGAGCCAGAACAGTCGGCGCTTATGGCCAACCTGGGTGGCCCTAACCTGCAGAAACCCTGCAAGGTCATGGGCCTCCCACTCTGGCCCTAGAGCCTCACGAACAAAGCACCAAAGTGCCGGCGCTGCTACGCAAGAAAACAAAATGTGTGTTCCCGTTTCCGGGACATGGCACAAAGGGCAAAGGCCATTGCCCGGGCCATGGCGTTTCAGCACCTCTGTCCCCGAAGGAAGACGGTCTCGGAGAAGCTGCCATACAAAAATCTTAATCTTCAAGGGCAACGGTGCCTTCCACAGTGGGGATAGCCACTGTAAAACCGGCATACGACATAATGCCTGATAGGCCGAGCTAACGGAGAATTCACCCGAAGGGGAACGACTCCAAGAAACAGTGTCAGGGTCCTGGGACAGAGGATGAGGGACTACTTCCCTCAGGTCGGACCATTCCCGTACCTCCTCCGGTCCGAAAGAGCGGCGGAACGCAATGTTCCATCCCTCCTCCAAAGCAGCCGCATAAACTAGAATGGTCGGGTCCTCACAAATCGCAAAGAGCCTCGGGAACCGCAAGCGTAGGGGTTCACCCTCGAGCCAGGGGTCCAACCAAAATTGGGTCCCAGACCCATTGCCAACCGAGAAACGCAAACCCAACCTAATCTCTTCCTTGATGGCCTGAATAGATTTCCAGAACTGGGACCCAGCCGATTGTGAGCAAGCCAAGAGGGGTTGGCCCTGCAAGTACTTGGACTCAACCAGCTGCAGCCACAACCCCCCATCTCCCCGCAAGATCCGCCAAACCCAACGCAGCATAAGCGCCACGTTCATCCGGCGAGATGCAGGGATGCCCAACCCACCTCGGTCCTTCGGCAAGCAAATGTCAGCCCACTTCACCATATGGTACTTGGGCCGACCATCCCCTGCCTGCCAGAAGAACCTAGCCAGCTCCTTGTCAAAGGAGCTATGCACACCTTCGGGTAAGATGTACATCCCCATCATATACATGGGGAGGCTGGCAAGGTTAGAGCTAATGATGACAGTTTTGCTAGCTTTAGAAGTGAACCTACCGCACCAGGGCTCCGCACGGGACGCTACTCGTCCCACAAGCGGATCATACCCACTCACCAAAATCCTGGACTCAGCCAGGGGCATCCCCAAGTAAGAAATGGGGAATGACGCCAACCTACAGTTGAGGTTATCCGCGATCCGAAGCTGCTCAGCCTCAGAATAGCCAAGGACCACCACCTCGCTCTTATCAAAGTTAATCTTAAGTCCAGACATTTCCTCAAAGCAGAGCAAAAGGAACTTAAGATTAACAATGTCCGAGTCCGAGCCTTCCACCATAATCATGGTGTCATCCGCATACTGTAAGTGAATAACCCCCCCCCCCCATCCGGGATGAGGTGACTAACTACAACCTTAAGGTGGCCGGCCAACTTGGCCTTATCTAAGATGCCCGCAAGGGCATCAACTGCGAGGTTGAAAAGCAAGGGGGAGACAGGGTCCCCTTGCTTTACCCCTCTGGAAGCCTGGAAAAAGGGTCCCACTTCGCCATTGATATTGATCGCCGTGTTCCCAGATCTAACCAGTTGCATGATCCAGGAACACCACCTCTCGTCAAATCCTCGTCGCTCCATCACCAACCTCAAAAAGGACCAGTCCAGACGGTCATATGCCTTCTGAAAGTCCAACTTGAGGAAGACCCCCTTAAGCCCCTTCGACGCCACCTCGTGGACGATCTCGTGAAGGGCAAGAATTCCGTCATGGATCCGCCGGCCCTTCAGGAACACGGACTGAAGGGGGTGAGCAATACTTTTCGCCACCGGGGATAAGCGAGTTGCGCAAACCTTCGCAAAGATTCGCTCCAACACGTTGATCATCGTGATGGGGCGGAAGTGCCGAATATCCGTCGCCCCAACTACTTTGGGGATCAGGGATATGACACCATAGTTAATCCTAGCCATGTCCAAAGTTCCAATATAGAACTCATGAAACATGGGCATAATGACCGGGCGTAAGATCTCCCAGAATTTCTGGAAGAAGACTACCGGGAGGCCATCCGGCCCGGGGCCAAGCAGGCTTTCATAGACGCAATGGCTCGCCCCACCTCCTCAGGGGAGAATGGGAGAGTAAGTTCCGCATTCTCCGCATCGGAGACCTGGTCAGCAAGCGGCCAGAAGTCAGCGCAGAGAGAGAGACCTCCGCGCGGCTCAGCCGAGAACAGCTCCTTGTAAAAGGAGTAAATATGGGTGGAGATGTCATCTGGGCTTTCCAGAAGAACATCCCCATCCCAGAGGAAAGGGATGGCACACTTCCGCCTGCGGCCATTAGCAATCGCCTGAAAGTAGGCAGTGTTCGCATCCCCCTTAAGGAGCCAGCTCTGGCCCCCTCGGCGTTGCCAAAACATCTCCTCACTCTTGTAGATGTCCATGAGCGAGGCCTCGAGGGCGTATCTCCTAAGCCAGTTGTCAGGTGACAAGCCCTGCCCGTCAGCAAGGTCATCCAACACCTTAATTTGATCCAGCAGGGCCCCTTTACGGGCCCGGAGATCAGCACCAAGGTTCGCCCCCCAGCCCTTCATGGCCTGACGAGACAATTTAGCACAGTGATGCCAGACATCCACAGCACAAAACACACGAGGCGGGGACGCGACCGCCTCAAGCCAGCGGTCGCGAACCATCGCAAAGAAACCCGGTTGCTCCAGCCAAAATGTCTCAAAGCGGAAGCGACGGGTCCTAGGGGGGGCCTCATCCCCCGACGAGAAAAGCAGGGGGGTATGGTCGGAGCCAATCCGAGTGACCGCCTTGAGCGAGCACAAAGGGAACATCACTTCCCACTGAGCCGACACAAAGACCCGATCTAGAACACTCCGGATGGGGTCCGCCTGCTTATTCGTCCACGTGAACCTAGCCCCTACGCGGGCTATCTCACGGAGCGCAAGGTCCGCAATGCAGTCGTTAAATAGACGCATGCGGACCCGATCAACATTAGGCGAGCTTTTATCAGAAGCCCACCTAATGAGGTTGAAGTCCCCGGCCACCACCACCGGAGTGGTGCACCTCTCCACCTTATTTTTAAGCTCAGCGAGGAAGTCAGCAGAGCGAGCATGATCCACAGGACCATAGACGAAAATCACCTCCCAGCTGAAGTGGACTCGTCGGTCAGTGACGGACATGCTCAAGAAGAATTCCCCTCGGTCCATATCCTCAACCGAGAAAGCATCCTCCCGGACTCCGAGCAAAATGCCCCCAGATTGCCCCGTAGCAGGCAACCACTGCCAGGCAAACTGGTGGCGGGAAAGCCCCTGGAGCTCATGCATACTAAAGTCCTGGCGAATCGTCTCCTGCAGTCCCACAATGTCAATCTCCTCCTGACGCAAATATTCGATGAGCTGACGCCTCCGGCCAGAGAGGCCGAAGCCCCTAATGTTCCAACATAGGAGCTTCATTTAATAACCTCAGTGGAGTTCCTAGGCCCCGCAAGCGGGGCCGAGCTAGCCCGCCCGTCAATCGCGGGTCGAGGGGATGCCTTCACCGGACGGCCACGCCGCCCCCGCGTAGGGGGGGCAGCGGAAGACTCCGGTCCTAGGGAAGCGGACCTGGAGGTAGACCCACACACCTCTAGTCGGTGTTCAGTGGGGTTGAGACGAGTGGGAGGATGCCCACGCAGCTCCCTCACCGGGGGAGGGACTGCCGAGGGTGTCTCCATCACAGTCTCCAGAGGGGGCGCAGCACTGTCCCTGGTCTCTCTATGACCAGGGTCAGTGTGCGCCGGGGTGCTGGGTTCACCACGCGCAGCATAAGCACGAGCTTCAGCCAACGCCCCATCAAGCCGCTCCTTGGCGCAGATAGCAGAGATCTGCTCAAGGATGGGCCCCTTCTCGCCACGGAACACGATGCCACTATCGGTAGCCACCTCAGCCAGATGTGACAACGGAGCGGAGCCAATCACAGAAAACCGAGAACCAGAACAGGAAGGATCAGAAGGGATGGGGGAAGTACCTGAGGACAAGTCACGAGCAGCCGCCCGCATGGCAGCCTTCTCCTGGATCGTCGGAACACGGCCATCCAGAAGGACCCGAGACTGGCTCAACCGCGCACTCTGACGTGCGGCCACCTGCGGGGAGGCCCCGCCCCGAAGCTTGGAACCAGCCGCGGTAGGGGACACCAGGGCCAGGTCCAAGGGTGGAGCCAGCTCCAAGGCCGGGGACCCCCAGGCTGGAGAAGGGGGGACCCCGGCGACCGCGAGTAACAGACCACCCCAGGTGAGCGCGGCGACGACGAGGGGCGCTCCTCCATCTCCACACTCACCACGTCCTCCTCCATGACCTCCAGGTCAGCCACCGGGGTTGCGACAGGGGGAGGGACTGCCATGACCACAGACCCACCTCCCGACGCCACTTGAGAGGCCGTCCCGGCAGGGTAGGAGGACCCACCACCAGCAGAAACCGGGCTACGCCGCCCATCGGACGGAGCAGGCGGAACCTCATCATCCTCCTCAACATCCTCACCAGAGGAGCTCTCCCCAGGTGAGGCCCCATCTCCACCATGCCCCTCACCCTGGCGAGGCACAGTGGCATCGGCGGCCGGCCCAAGCAGATCCTGAGGAACCGGGGACTCAAGCTCGAAGGTGAGGCACTTTCCATTCTTGCCGAAGTAGAATACCAAGGACAGACCATCAATCTCTGCCGGAGCGGGGCAGAGAATCTCAATGCGGGCGGGGCCATCATCCTCAAAGGACGCCAGATCAGCGGACACCAGCTTGCCCACCGGCTCAGAGATCGCCTTGAGGATGTGGGCAAGCTTGCCACCCCGCGACGCCGCCCTGCCACCACGAGGTAAGCCGTAGACAAGGACCCACACCTTCTCCAAGGACGGCACCGGGTCAGGCTCCGCATCAGCGGCACGAACGGAGATCATGAACTTATTGATGGGGCAGCGAATGAGGTCATGGGAACACACACGGAGCAGCTCGGCGGAGGGGAAGGGGACCGAGAAGACGAGGGGGGCCGTCTCGGTCACCTCCCAAGAGAAGTCGGAGTCGCGGAAGTCACCGATGTAGGCGGCGAGCTCGGCCTGGATGAGGTCGGCCGAGATCACCACCCCAGCAGGCAGGTCCTGCTCGGGGGCAGGAGTGACCGTCGCCAAGTGCGGCCGCACCGCCTCCTCCTCAATCTCAGCATCCACGTAGTAGAAACCGCCCCCTTCAGTCCCGTACCCGAGGTAGGCAAGGGTCGTGGGGCATCGGGGAGGGGCCTCAAACTCCGAGCGAAAGTGACCCGCACATCCACAGTTGATGCACATCGTCTCCTCGCGGGTCCTGGGGGGGCGGCCGCCTTTGGGGCCGACGGCCACCGGAGCCACCGGGACCTCCTGTCCCGAGTCGCCCAAAGGGGCGGGGGAAGCGTCCACCCCCGAGGTCTTCTTCTTCTTGTGCTTCTTCTTCTTCTTGTTTTGATCAGCATCACCTGGGAGGTCGGGGAACCGACGCGGAGGAGGAGAACGGTCCGGTCGGGGTTCACTCCGCCGCCGCTCGGGGGCATAGTCCCGAAGCGGGCGACGGTCGTCCCGCCGAGCGGAGTCGGAGGCGCGAGAGACCCGGGCCTCATCACCACGCCGGCCGGACGGACCATCACGCGCAGCACCGGAGTCGCCCGAACCAGACCCACGGCGTCGCCAGTCGCCTTCGGAAGGCCAGGGGTCGTCAACACGGCCAACCGGGGCGCGGGACGCCGGAACCTCCCTGTCCCGAACCGCCGGCGGCGGTCGGGTCACGAGCTCCTCCCGAAGCTCCGATTCCCGGTGCAGATCGTCCTCCCGCCGACGGGCCTCAGCGCGCCGCCGCATGTCACCAGGCGACCCCGGAAGCGGGAGCCGCGGATCCCTGGCAGGGTCCCGCGGGGGGGGGGGGGGGGCGGGCGGCGCAGGGAGGTGCCGGAGTACACAGCCGGCCGCCGCAGCTGGCTCTGTTCCCCACGGTCATAGCGCGCGGCGGAAGAAGGCTCGGGGCGCCCAGTCGAACCGGCAGACAGGGGCCGTTTCGGCCGCGGCTGACCGTCGCCAGCGTCGCGGGCCATCAACACCTCGAGGAAAGTGCGGGGGCGGGGAGGGACGGGGACGCCGGACTGGGAGGGAACCGGGGCGGCCGAAGAGGCGGGCAGGAGGAGTGGCGGCGGCGCAGGAGGTAGACGAACAATGCGGGAAACCCTACCCCAGCGCGACACCTCTCCTCTGGTCGCAGGCCAGCCCTGCCTCGGATCCACCGAGCCCCGTTGGATCCAAATCCAACGGGCCGGATCCTCGTGGGAGAGAAACCAGGCCCTATTGGCCGAATCGATCGCCACCTGGGCCCTCCGCGCGGCCTCCCGGACCTCTTGGGCCGAGAGCCCACCCAACCGACCAGCACCCGGCCCGCGAGACGGCCCACCCAGCTTCTCCGCCCGGTCGACACCCGACCACCGGGGCACGCCCGCAGCCGAGCGCGCCGCCGGCAGAGGGTCAACCCCAGCGACGGCGCCGGCGGTCCCAGCGCTCACCGGAGAGGCCACCGCCGACACGCAGTCGGAGGCGCCGTCCGCCACCACGGGGGATAACCCGGGCAGCGCAACGGGCCGGGCACCGAAGAGGGCGGGGCGAACCGCGGCGGCCGGGCGACACAGCTCCGGCAGGGCCCTCTGGCGGCGCCGGCGAGAAGCAGACCGGCCTCGCGGTCGCGCATGACGAGCCGCGACCCAGAAATCGCCCAAAAGGGGAGGCGCCAGGGACACGGGCAGCTCCACCGGACCCCCCTCTTCTTCCTCCTCCGCCATGTCAGCCCACGGCGGCGACGAGCGGCCGGAGCAGGGGGCCAGCCCGCGACGCCCCACGGCGACCAGGTCCGGCGAGGCCCCGGCGGCCATCCCAGCGCTCATGGCGACGGCTGGGACGGGCCCGCGCACGGGGGCCGGAGGCGGATGCAGTGCGCCACAACGGTCGCGAGAGCCCGCGTCCGTACGCCAGTTGAATGGGCCAGGCCAAACAAATGAGCACAAAAACTATTTTGGGCCATGCTGGTGAAACTGCTAGTTGGAGAGTGTTTACTCCTGTGCTCGACAGGGCAATAGTTAGTACGTATGTTGTGCAATCATCCAACTCGTGCGATCATACAACCAAACCACCTTGAGCCGTCCAATCTGCAAGCCATGGCGCCTGATTCAGATAGGCGCTCTCCCACCTCCATTTAAATGCTCCACCTGCCCGTTTCTCTTCTTTTTTTTGTGAAAAACTTTCAGTCTATTCATTTCCAATCATGACAGTACATCGAACACCAGAAATAATAAAAATTACATCCAGATTCGTAGACCACCTAGCGACGACTACAAGCACTGAAGCGAGCCGAAGGCGCGCTGCCGTCATCGCCCCTCCCTCGCCGGAGCCGGGCACAACTTATTGTAGTAGACAGTCGGAAAGTCGTCGTGCTAAGGCCCCATAGGACCAACGCACCAGAACAACAACCGTCGTCGATGAAGACAAGCTTAGATCGGAATGATCCAACTTGAAGACACATGAACAAAGACGAACAAAGACCGGATCCGAGCGGATCCACTAAAAACAACCACCGACCGAATCTCGCGAGATCAGCCGGAGACACACCTCCATTCGCCCTCTGACGATGCTAAACACACCACCGGGGCGGGGGCTGGGCGGGGAGAACCTTATTCCATCTTCAAGAAGCCGCCACTGTCTCGTCTTCCTGAGCAGGACACAAACCCTAACAAAACTTGAAGAAGCATCTAAAAACCGAGCCCTCCCGCCGGCAAGGGCCAGGATCCACCGCGCACCCATGGCCCTAAGGCCACAAGAGACGTGGCAGATTGGTGGCACCGCCGACCGGAGGCAGAAACCCTAGCCACCTTCCCTTGGAGGAGAGACAAAGGAAGGAGAGACGCCCGGTGTTTTTTTATATAGAATAGATATGATTATATGGATGAGAATTTGTGGCACACAAGTGCAGGGGCACGCATGTCCCTGGTGTCCGCTTTTTATTTTGGCTTCCGATTTTTAAAGTTCTATATCTTTTAAACGAAAATTCCAAATTAAGTTCAGTTTTCATATTCGTGTTTCTCGTGTCCAGCGCTTTCAAATAAAATCCATTTTGAATATATTTTGACAACTTTTATAAAAATATGTTAAGTTTCAATGTTGAAACTTAGTATGAGCGACCGATAAAAATCAATTATTTTTTGTCTATGACTAACAGAAAAAATTGCTTGAAATTATATCTCTCAAACTGGTTGAAACTTGGCAGTTTTAGATGCAAAAACCGTAAGTTTTATCGTTGAAACTTAAAACTTTTTGAGGGATTTTCTCCTTTACTGTGCCTCGTGCGGGATTGAACTACTGAGCGAATCACGAGGCAAAACGAGCGGGCGGAAGGACTTTACTCTCTCCGTTAGTTTGAAAAACGTTCTTATATTATGGGACGGAGGGAGTATATTGTAGGTGTTGTATTCAGATTTAGGAAGTTCTATACATCAATATCTTTCGTTCTAGCAACGGCTACACGTGGGACTGCTTCTCTGCAATTAACGGCAAGTCCCAGCGGCAGAGGAGCCTTCTGCTGGTATGGTGGCTTTGTGGTGGCAACCTGCATGATGCCTTCGCCGTGCCAACTTCTATGGCTTCATCTGTAACAATCTTCTTTGAATTGTAAGTCTCAGGAGCGTACTCCTCGTCTAAGCCTCACAAATTTGTGTTATCATGGCAAACACATACTTCCTTCGTTTCAAAATATAAGACGTTTTTTTGCCAAATATTCTAATACAGAGAGAGTAACAGTTAGCTTGTTCAAGGTGTGTGTGTGTGTGTGTTTTTTTACGGGAAAATTCTGATATATTCTTCTTCAATCATGGCAGTACAACGAACACCAGAGATAATAAAAATTACATGCAGATCCGTAGATCAACTAGCGACGACTACAAGCACTGAAGCGAGCCGAAGGCGCGTCGCCGTCATCGCCCCTCCCTCGCCGGAGTCGGACAAAATTTGTTGTAATAGACACTCAAGAAGTCGTCGTGCTAAGGCCCATAGGACCAGTGCATCACAACAACAACCACTGCCGATGAAGGATAGCGTAGATCGGAATTGTGACGCCCCTGCTCGACCGTGCACTAATCATACACGCAAACGTGCACGCTCGAGATCAGAGACTCACGGGAAGATATCACAACACGACTCTAAACTCAATTAAAAGTCATACAAGCTTAATATTACAAGCCAGGGGCCTCGAGGGCTCGAATACATAAGCTCGACTCATACAAGCATCAGCGGAAGCAAAAGTATCTGAATACAGACACAAAGTTAAACAAGTTTGCCTTAAGAAGGCTAGCATAACAACGACACTGATCGAAAAGGCGCAGGCCTCCTGCCTGGGAGCCTCCGAATCTACTCCTGGTCGTCGGTCTCCACGTAGTATTAGGCTCCACCGGAAGTGTAGTAGCAGTCGTTGGCGGTAGCAGCTGACTCCTGGGCTCCGTCACCTGGTCGCAGCAGTCGGGTATGGGGAAAAGAGATAGCAAAGCAACCGTGAGTACTCATCCAAAGTACTCGCAAGACTGACATCAGAACTATGCTAAGTATGCATCGGTATCAAAGGAATGTGGCTATATCTTTGGACTAAACTGCAGAAATGCCAGAATAGAGGGGGGGGAAGCCTAGCCTATCGAAGACTACCATCTTCTGCGTCTTGCAGCATTAGAAGAGTGCAGATTAGTAGCATAACATAAAGTAACAAGCATGTAGAAGCAAAGCCCAGAGATCCTTCCTCGACTCCCTGCGAAAAAGCGATCCCGGAGCTTACAGTTAAAGTAACATGTATTCAGTTCACGTTGTAGTAGATCGGGATACAACAGTGAGCGTCCTGTTACCGTTGACACAGCTATTCAAATAGATAACTTCCCTGCAGGGGTGCACTACTGTTACCTAACACGCTCGATTAACTCTGGCCGGACACACTTTTATCGGGTCATGCCCGGCCTCGGTTGATCACACGATGTAGTCCTATCTAGGCTCAGCAGAGAGGTCCCCGCCGGTCTACATCCTAATTGCTCTGGGGTCTTGGGCCCATCGCCCTTTGCACTCCGGGTCGTTGTGTCGCGGATCGAAGTCCAAGCACCACCTCAGTCCTGGATGGCACTTGCCCAAACCGGCTCACAATGCTGAACTGGACGTCTGACAGAGCTTTCGGCTGATACATGCGACGTAGAGGGTCCCATAACCATTACCCCATGTGGTGGTAGTGCGTATAGGCCAGCGGCCAACTCAGATCAAATACCCAAATCCGTTAGTGTGTTGGGAGCTCGCGGTGGCGACCAGTACTCCTGTCGTCCCGTCTCGAGGAAGTGCAACAAGGGTCAGGCCCATCCCTCTCTAGGGCGGTCTCTGCCTGCCCGGCCGCGCGTCGTAATTATCTCGCGGGTACCCTTGGGTCAACCCGACTTCACACCTCTCGCGGGTACCCCTCGGGGTCGACCCGACTTTAACAAGGGACAGTGGTAAAAGCCAAGGTAACCGTGTGGCCATGACAACAAGGGGGGAATCCGAGGAATCACCCTCGATGGATTCCTACTCGATGTAATCCGTCAAGGAGAACCAGGAGGAATCACCCTCGATGGTCTCTACTTGAGGGGTTGCACGATCGAGTCATTATCGGAAAGGGGAGAGCGAGGAATCACCCTCTGCAATCACCATCGATGTGCTATACTACAGAGATATCATCAGGAGTGCAGTACGAGGTATTACCCTCGGCACTCGATAGTAGCCCTGCAGAGCCGTACAACTAAGGGGGTGTGCGGTGATGTGACGGTCTCTGCACATCGATCACAAAGATCGAGGCACTGGTAACAAAGCGGGGCAACAGGGACAAGGGTGAGGGGGTCACTGATGGATCACTAACCAACCTATTCTAAGCAGTTTAGGATGATGGTAAAGTAACAACAGCAGGTTACAAAAGCAGGCTATGCATCAGAATAGGAGCAAGCAATTACAGTAGCAAAATCTAATGCAAGCATGAGGGAGAAGGAATAGGCGATATAGGAATGATCAAGGGGGTTTTGCTTGTAGGGGAACGCAGCAGAAAACAAAAAAATTCCGACCTACGCACCAGACCAGGACCACTATGGAGACTGCATACAAGGTTTGATCTTTTCGTTACCGACTCGTAGCGCAGCGGAAGTAGAATCGATGACGATCGGCGGTGCAAATCCCCGCAGCTAGGATTTTACAACCTCCCAACTGCGAAGATGTACTCCCTCGTCAGCTCACCGGACGGATCTCCGGGTAGCCCTTCGGGAGGCCTCGGGACAGTCCCTCGGATAGTCCCACCGGACGGATCCTCGGACAGCCCTCCGGGAGGCCTCTGGACAGTCTTTCGGATAGTCCCACCGGACGGATCCTCGGACAGCCCTCCGGGAGGCCTCTGGACAGTCTTACGGATAGTCCCACCGGACGGATCCTCGGACAGCCCTCCGGGAGGCCTCACGGACAGCCCTTCGGGAGGACCCCCGAAACTCGGACAGCCCTTCGGGAGGACACTCGAACAGCCCCTCGGGCAAAAAAGATCGAACATACGACCTCTCTACGGGGTTGCACACATACGGTGTCATCTATCCGGCAGGGCTTCGCCGTCCAGAACTAGTTCCCACCGGAACCCAGACAGCCTTTCGGCTCTACGAAACTATTTCGCGGGGAGGGAGAGAAGAAGGCCAGATCATGCATGGCTTGCGTATGTTGAGAAAGAGTGTGTCTTTAGGCACCCCTTCCACCCCTATTTATAGGCCAAGCCCAAGGGTAGCTTCTCCAAGAAGCTAAAGGGAAAAATACCAAAAGGTCCTCAAGGTAGCTTCTCCAAGAAGACACCCAAAAAGCACTTTCACTATTCACGGAAACATTTTTCCGCGACCGTTAAATCCGAAAATATTTCTGTGGGTCTTAGAATAATTCCAGTACCCACACAAATGATTTTGGACGCGTTCCGAAAAAATTCCGGATTAGTGATTTTCATCTGCGAAAAGCAAACAAAGCGGTTCCGGCAGCTCCGGAACATTTTCGGTTTTTTTCTCCGAAAAATCCCAGAAGTTCCCAGACCAATTCTGGCACCCTCCAAGAATTTCCAGGCGTGTGCCGAAACCAATTTGACTTAATGGTATGCCCTGAAACAACTTTTCAGTTTTTACCGAAACTATTCCGGTGCTCTCTCTCCGGAACTTTTCCGCTGTCTCCGAAACTTTTCCGGTGACTTTCTCTCAGACTCCCTGTCTAGTATTCAGCAGATAGATGACCCTTAAGCGTGTGACCCTATAGGTTCGGTGAAGTATAGACATGACCGAAACTCTTTCCGATCAATGATCAACATCGGAGCCGTGGACACCCATATTGACCCCTATACCCACACGAATGAATATTCGAGTGAACCTCCAGTTGCCGTGTGCTATTCCTGTTGCTTCGCGATATGTTACAAATACCCGAGGTGAGAATCATCGGCATCCCCGTGGATCAACACTTGTCCACAATGCCAGTTACCTCGTTACCGGTTTTGTTCTCTTTTCTCGTTCCCGTGTTCCGGCATCCCTGTGATCAAATCACAATGTGTCTGGCCATACGATGGTGGATACCGTAACAACGAGAGGGCCCAGAGATATCTCTCCATCGTCGGAGGAGCAAATCCCAATCTTGAGCTATCAAGTTACTTGACATACTTTTCCATGAACCCGTAAGCCGTCGTAATAGCCACGCAGTTACGGATGACGTTTAACAAACCCCAAAGTTCATGAAGCAAGCATGAAGAAACTCGATACTCTCATGGTCTAAGGAATTATGCAAACATTAACTTTCTCTGTGTTATTAACCATTAACTTGTGACGAATGAAACTCATAGCATAACATCAGTTCGGGTCGATTCAACACAAGTGTTCTCCTAACATTGTGCCCTCAAAGTTGCCGGCATAGACATGCCCATGATCAGGAAAACAGGACCATCATGCAACACTTGAGCTAGTCTTAGAGGCCAGACTAGGAATACATTTTACCGTTTATTATTCCACATGTGCATATGAGTCTTCCTTCGAGCCTCGTGGTTATTGCAGACTCGAGAACCATAGCAGTTATAGCATGGAACATAAACATAATTATGAACATGGGGATAAATAATAACATTTATTATTGCCTCTAGGGCATATCTCCTACATTGCTTGCCTGGAAGCTCTGCTGAAAGGGGCTGGTCGTCAAGGGTGTAGTCGTACTCGGCAGCAGCGTCAGTCTTGGGGTCTACCGGAGAGAAGGAGGGGGGAGAAACAATAAATACAAGCAACAAATGCAACACAGATGCATGGCATAGCAGCACGTTATTCGAGGGGTGTCCTAATGCAGTACTACGCAAGTTAGTCGGAGCGAGAAACATCTGGAGGTGTTTTACCAGCTCCGGGCAATTATCGGACAGATGAATCGGAGGAAAATTTCCATGTTCATCATGTTAGAGGGGTGTGGCAGGTATGTGGGTGGCATATTCGGATTCTTCATATTTTTCTGGTCATTTTTCATATATAAATTATTTTCATCCGAGTTACGGTTTATTTTATATGATTTTTTAAAGTTTTATTGAATTTCTGGAATTAATTTAATTATTAAATTTCAATTATCCGAAACAGTGATATGTGATGTCATCATGACGTCAGTGTGACGTCAGCGGGTCAAACCCGGCTGACCAGAGTCAAATCTGACCAGTGGGTCCCACTGGTCAGTGTCACAGTAGCTAATTAGGGATTATCTTTAACTAAAATAGGTTAATTAACGGGTGGGACCCAGTTGTCAGTGACTGTTTAGTTAATTAATTTAATAAATGAAATAATTAGCATTTTATTTATTAATAAAATGTTTAAATTTAGGCGGGGCCCGCATGTCAGTGACACGGGGCCGCCCAGTCAGCGGGTTGACCGGGTCAACCGGGCCAGCGGGACCCACTGGGCCCACTGGCCAGTGGCCCATGCGGCGCCACGTCGGCTCTAGGTCAGCGGACAGCGCCGGAGACGCGCCGGCGAGCCGTTCCACGGCGGGGTCGCCGGACTTGGCCGGAAAATCGCCACGGTGGTCCAAATCGCACGCGGCTAGGCTCTTTCGAACGTGCACTCTGCCGCGCATCGAATGGGGGTGGTCGCAGCGGCTGAGGTGGCCGGAGTTGGCGCCGGCGACGACGTCGGGCGGCGGCGTTCTCGGGCGGTGCTCAGTCTCGGTGTTGCAGCGCGCTAACGAGCAAACGGGGTGGCTAGGGAGAGCCTACGCGACGCGGCGAGCTCAACGGGCACGAGCCCGTGACCAAATGGTCACCAGAGACTCGCCGGCGGCGAGTGCGAGCGGCGACAGGTACGGCCATGGAGGAATCGGTGTCTACGGCGCGGGGAGGAAGGAGGGGATCCGGTGCGGCTGCTCACTGCGGGATCGTAGGGGGTGGTAGCGAGCTCGGGGAGGGCTCGACGGCGCCGGATTCGTCGCCGGAGTTTGTTGGAGCCCAGGAGGAAGAAGAGGTCGCCGCGCTCGAGGCAGTGGCTCCCGGCTCCAATGGCTCGGCGCAGATGGGGTAGCGGACGACGGCGATCCGATCTGGCACGGCGGCGAGGCGATGTGGTGGCGGTGGCCGCGGGATCAAGCGGTGCCCGACGACGACGGCGCTCGGTGAGCTCGCGGACGAGCGAAGGAGAGGGGATAGGGTAGCTAGGGCTCGCCAGGGGGCTCGGGGCAGTCCTTATCCCCGCGGGGCACCGTCGGATGGTCGACAGCGGCTGCATCCGCGCGTGGACGGCTGCACGCGCGTCGGCCAGCGCCATGGCTTCGGCCTGGTGAGAGGAAGGAGAAGGCCTCGCTGGGCCGGGCCGATTTGCACTGTGCACTGGAAGCCCAAGTGCACAGTAGACCGTTGTTCTTTTCCTTTTTCTTTTCTGTTTTGGCTTTTGTTTTTCTGTTTTGCAAAATGTTTGGCCCCAATTTGACTTTTATAAAATAGGGAGTTATGCCACATAAAAACTTTGCAATAACTAGCACTACCAAAAAAAGGTTTGAAGGCTAAATGATTTCATTTGAATTTTGGATTAACTGAAATGGATTAAACACTACTGTTTTGGCACCGTTTTTGGAAGATAGAGTCATTTAAATAATTCAATTAATGTTGATTTTATTTTTATAATTGCTTTGGGAATATTTACAATATTATGAACTATTTAGTTCTGGATTTGAACAACTTTTAAATTCACTTTAAATTTGAATTCTCAATTTGAATTGGAATTTGAAATGAGATATGATTCTAATGTGATTAAGCATTGTAAATCAAAATAACTTGGCATGATTAAGAGGTGATCACTGTAGCTTAATACTTGGGGATGTTATAATTCTCCTCCTCTAAAAGAAATTCTCGTCCCGAGAATTAAGAGGTAGAAAGGAGAAAGGGGTCAGGGCATTCCGGGAAGCTTTTCTGGAAATACCTCTTAAAAGTCGCGAACGACTGGAACGTTTTAATTCCTCAAATTTAATGTCATGCATGTATGCAAAAGCTTATGATATGAATGAATACGATGTCCCGAATTAAAATAAAACAGGAGATGGTATTGAGTTAACAAGAAGAGTACCCTTCACAGTAGCAAGCTGATCTTGGGCTTCATTCAGATCAACATGGTAAGCTTGACCATGACCATAAGAAGGTCTGGCATTATTGTTGCGGGGTTGGTTGTTACCACGGCCATTTCCATGGCCAACAGGGGGTAGTGCAAGCTGATTCTGGTTCTGAGGGCATTCTCTGGAACGGTGACCTGGACGGTCACACTTGAAGTAGAGCCCATCACTGGGACGGGGAGCAGGAGCTCGAAGTAGTGGAGCCTGAGGTCTTGGCTGCCCCGACGGTGGAGGGGGTGCAGCTGGATGGTACATGCCATGAGGAATCCAGATGCGGCGCTTCTGCGATGACGAGCCCGAAGATGAGCCAACGTCATGGTGACGCTTGACGGCATTCTTGTGTTCCATCTGAGCGGTCTCAACCTGGATAGCCTTGTTCATGAGGGTGGCAAAGTCGGTGAAGTCATGAACAGCAAGTGCAAGCTTGAGGTCTGGGTGGAGTCCGTTACGGAATTTCTCCTGTCTACAAGCATCAGTGGCAATGTGTTCTTCAGGATAGCGAGATAATTCAAGAAATTCCCGCTGATAAGCTTCGACAGTCTTATTGCCCTGAGTGAGGTTGCGAAACTCACGCTTCTTCCGGTTCATGATTCCCTGAGGAATGTAACGGGCACGGAAAGCAGTATGAAACTCGACCCAGGTAACGACTGTCCCAGCAGGTAGTGAACGCCTGTGGGTGTCCCACCATTGAGCAGCGAGAACCTTCAAGAAGTAGGACGCAAAGGTGACAAGGTTGGCAGGGGCGACATTGGCAGATTCCATCTCGAAGGTGATGTCGCGAAGCCAGTCATCAGCATCCAGTGGCTGTTCAGAGTTGCGGAAAATAGTAGTGCTGAGACGCACAAACTCCTGCAGAGTTATTGGAGCAGGTTGCTGATTCTGAGCATTCTGGTTCTGATTTGGAAACTGAGCCATGATTCCAACCATGAACTGGCGGTTCAGCTCGAAATGTTGCATCATAGCTGCCATATTGTCTGGCGGGGGTGGATCGATGGCACCACGGCCACGACCACGACCACCTGGTCTAACCATCCTGCTAAAGATTTAACAGGGGGTAGTTTAGTAAAAACCACTGCAAGTGTCTAGAGACAAGCATGATGTAGCACAACAATGAACAAGTAGTGCAATAGATTCATAACAGTAGTCAATTAAGACATACAGATCCATACACAAAGTCGATTACATGCGGACAGCATAAGTTTGAAATTCAAACAGCTAGACATACTAGGCGGTGCGCAGGCACGCGATAGGGAATACAACAACGGGACGTAGCAAAGGCTACATCAACGTCGGGGAATACCACCGAAACCAGGTAACTGCAGGTGCGGACGGTGAGTGTCCACGGCAGAAAGGTCCTGCGCTCCGTTATTACTCTGATGCAGAACCCGATCTCGAACTGGGAGGAGAGGTCCACGTGTGGGTGTGCGACCTCCAACAGCAGGCCAATCGATACCTGCAGGCATCTGAGTCCTGCGCGGGTAAAGGATGTACCCTGGATGTATCCCTGCCCGAACAGCTGGCAGCAACTGTGTCATAGCCTCGTAGAGACGTGCTCGAGTGGTAAACAACTCGACGGCAAGAGCCCGGGCAGTGCGATCCAGAGCCTGAGTGCACTAAATCAAAACCTGCGGGTCGTATCGACGTCGCTCGTAAGGGGCACAGACGGCTGTGTAGTATCCGGTATCATCTCCAGCAGGGGCATACGGGATGTATCGGAACTCGGAGTCATCCAAGTGACTATGCTCGCCACGAAGACGTGCGACAGCAGAATGGGCAGCGTCATGGACTGCCATATCAATCGTCACGCCGATACCGTGAAAAGTATGCAACTCAGTGTCGGAGTCGTTTCGCTGATCAAAGATACGAACATCGGCATGGTACTGCTCCTGGTTGAACTCGCGGAAATCCTTGTAAACCATGTACTCGGGGCACCAGCGGTAGCCCAATCTGGTAAGGAGGGCAACCAGGATAGCTGGAAAACCAGGCGCATCACGAGCCCAAGTGCGGAGTACAAGCTGCGTCGTGGGACGCGGCGGGAACAAACGATCCATCTGAAACAGAGGAAATTTCAAAGTTGTCAAATGACTGTGATTGAATTGTTGCATCGTGCATTCAAGAAGTAATTTGTAGGTAATCAAAGCTCCGGGTGGAGGTGATCACGAGAACCTAGAGTCAGAGTTAGTAAAATTTTAACCCGAATAGAAGAGAGAGTAGAATCCCAGAGTAAAGGTGCGGAATAAAAGATCCTAATACCACCCATTGGCGACGTGGGCCCGTAAGCCACACAGCCATGTTAGTAAAACAATTTTTAAAGACTAGACTCAACTTCAGCCATGGAGTTGGAAAGGGGCTTCCTACAGGCAGTCGGCTCTGATACCAACTTGTGACGCCCCTGCTCGACCGTGCACTAATCATACACGCAAACGTGCACGCTCGAGATCAGAGACTCACGGGAAGATATCACAACACAACTCTAAACTCAATTAAAAGTCATACAAGCTTAATATTACAAGCCAGAGGCCTCGAGGGCTCGAATACATAAGCTCGACTCATACAAGCATCAGCGGAAGCAAAAGTATCTGAGTACAGACACAAAGTTAAACAAGTTTGCCTTAAGAAGGCTAGCATAACAACGACACTGATCGAAAAGGCGCAGGCCTCCTGCCTGGGAGCCTCCGAATCTACTCTTGGTCGTCGGTCTCCACGTAGTAGTAGGCTCCACCGAAAGTGTAGTAGCAGTCATCGGCGGTAGCAGCTGACTCCTGGGCTCTGTCACCTGGTCACAGCAGTCGGGTATGGGGAAAAGAGATAGCAAAGCAACCGTGAGTACTCATCCAAAGTACTCACAAGACTGACATCAGAACTATGCTAAGTATGCATCGGTATCAAAGGAATGGGGCTATATCTTTGGACTAAACTGCAGAAATGCCAGAATAGAGGGGGGGAAAGCCTAGCCTATCGAAGACTAGCATCTTCAGCGTCCTGCAGCATTAGAAGAGTGCAGATTAGTAGCATAACATAAAGTAACAAGCATGTAGAAGCAAAGCCCAGAGATCCTTCCTCGACTCCCTACGAGAAAGCGATCCCGGAGCTTACAGTTAAAGTAACATGTATTCAGTTCACGTTGTAGTAGATCGGGATACAACACTGAGCGTCCTGTTACCGTGGACACGGCTATTCGAATAGATAACTTCCCTGCAGGGGTGCACTACTGTTACCCAACACGCTCGATTAACTCTGGCCGGACACACTTTTATCGGGTCATGCCCGGCCTCGGCTGATCGACACGACGTAGTCCTACCTAGGCTCAGCAGAGAGGTCCCCGCCGGTCTACATCCTAAGTGCTCCGGGGTCTTGGGCCCATCGCCCTTTGCACTCCGGGTCGTTGTGTCGCGGATCGAAGTCCAAGCACCACCTCAGTCCTGGATGGCACTTGCCCCAACCGGCTCACAATGCTGAACTGGACATCTGACAGAGCTTTCGACTGATACATACGACGTAGAGGGTCCCATAACCATTATCCCACGTGGTGGTAGTGCGTATAGGCCAGCGGCCAACTCAGATCAAATACCCAAATCCGTTAGTGTGTTGGGAGCTTGCGGTGGCGATCAGTACTCCTGTCGTCCCGTCTCGAGGAAGTGCAACAAGGGTCAAGCCCATCCCTCTCTAGGGCGGTCTTGTTGGAGAACGTTGCATGGGAAACAAAAATTTTCCTACGCACACACAAGATCTATCCATGGTGATGAGCATCTACGAGAGGGAGAGTGAATCTACATACCCTTGTAGATCGCTAAGCGGAAGCGTTTAAGAAACGCGGTTGATGTAGTCGAACGTCTCCGCGATCCAAATCGCAAGTCGTCCCTCGATCCGATCACGAACTAGCGCCGAACGGACGGCACCTCCGCGTTCAACACACGTACGGCTTGATGACGCCTTCACCTCCTCGATCCAGCGAGCGATGGTGAAGTAGTGGTTGAGTTCCAGCAGCACGACGGCGTGGTGATGGTGGTGAGGAACAATCTCTGCAGGGCTTCGCCAAGCACTACGGAGATTATGACGGAGGAACTAGAGGGCTAGGGTTGCCGGCACACGGCTTGGGAAATCCTGATGTGTCCCGTGTGCTAGCCCTGCCCCTCTATTTATATGTTGAGCCTTGGGGTCTAAACTTGGAGTAAAAGCCTCCTCTAGGTCGGTTTTGCCCGCACAAGGTCGGTTTGGCCCGCAGGGAAAGAGTCCAACTCGGATCCCTGCCGAACCGTGCACAGCCGCGCACAAGCGGTAGTACCGCTTCACACAAGCGGTAGTACCGCTTGGGCGGTAGTACCGCTTCACACAAGCGGTAGTACCGCTTACGCGGCAGCAAAACTACTTTTGCACTTTCCAATACCTTGTGGGCTTTATCCCTTTGGCTCATATAAAGTGTTGCTGCACCCGAACACTTCGGTAAACATCCGGAACCCCTTCCGGTGAACTTCGGAACTCTTCCGGAGATCAAAACACTATTATCACATATATCAATCTTTACCTCCGGACTATTCCGGAGATCCTCGTCATGTCCGGGATCTTATCCGGGACTCCGAACAACTTTCGGTCACCAACATAATAACTCAATTATACTAATCGTCACCAAACGTTAAGTGTGTAGACCCTGCGGGTTCGAGAACTATGTAGACATGACCGAGACACCTCTACGGCCAATAACCAATAGCGGGACCTGGATGCCCATATTGGCTCCTACATATTCTACGAAGATCTTTATCGGTCGAACCTCTATGTCAAGGATTCAGTTAATCCCGTATGCTGTTCCCTTTGTTCTTCGGTATGTTACTTGCCCGAGATTCGATCGTCGGTATCTCTATACCTAGTTCAATCTCGTTACCGGCAAGTCTCTTTACTCGTTCCGTAATACAAGATCTCGTGGCTAACACTTTTAGTCACATTGCTTGCAAGGCTCATTGTGATGTTGTATTACCGAGTGGGCCCTGAGATACCTCTCCGTCATACGGAGTAACAAATCCCAGTCTTGATCCATGCCAACCCAACAGACACCCTCGGAGATATCTGTAGAGCACCTTTATAGTCACCCAGTTACGTTGCGACGTTTGATACACACAAGGTATTCCTCCGGTGTCAGTGAGTTGCATGATCTCATGGTCAAAGGAACAGATACTTGACATGCAGAAAACAATAGCAATAAACTGACACGATCAAATGCTACGTTTACAGTTTGGGTCTTGTCCATCACATCATTCTCCTAATGATGTGATCCCGTTATCAAATGACATCTCATGTCCATGGCTAGGAAACCTTAACCATCTTTGATCAACAAGCTAGTCAACTAGAGGCTTACTAGGGACACAGTGTTGTCTATGTACCCACACATGTATTTGAGTTTCCAATCAATACAATTATAGCATGGATAATAAACGATTATCATGAACAAGGAAATATAATAATAACCAATTTATTATTGCCTCTAGGGCATATTTCCAACAGTCTCCCACTTGCACTAGAGTCAATAATCTAGTTCACATCACTATGTGATTTACATTGTAATGAATCGAACACCCATGCAGTTCTGGTGTTGTTCATGTTTAGCCCTTGGAAGAGGTTTAGTCATCGGATCTGCAACATTTAGATCCGTGTGTACTTTGCAAATATTTATGTCGTCCTCCTTGATGTAATCGCGGATGGAATTGAAACGTCGCTTTATGTGTCTGGTCCTCTTGTGAAATCTTGGTTCCTTGGCTAGAGCAATGGCACCAGTATTATCACAAAACAGAGTCATTGGGTTAAGCGCACTAGGCACTACTCCAAGATCTGTCATGAACTCCTTCATCCAGACACCTTCCTTCGCCGCCTCCGAGGCAGCGATGTACTCCGCTTCGCATGTAGAATCAGCTACCACGCTTTGCTTGGAACTGCACCAGCTAACCGCACCCCCATTAAGAATAAATACGTATCCGGTTTGCGACTTAGAGTCATCCGGATCAGTGTCAAAGCTTGCATCGACGTAACCCTTTACGACGAGCTCTTGATCACCTCCATAAACGAGAAACATGTCCTTAGTCCTTTTCAGGTACTTCAGGATATTCTTGACCGCCGTCCAGTGTTCCATTCCTGGATCACTTTGAAACCTTCCGACCATACTTATGGCAAGGCTGACATCGGGTCTTGTGCACAGCATTGCATACATGATAGAGCCTATGGCCGAAGCATAGGGGATGACACTCATCTTTTCTCTATCTTCTGCAGTTACTGGGCATTGAGTCTTACTCAACTTCACACCTTGCAAAACAGGCAGGAACCCCTTCTTGGACTGATCCATTTTGAACTTCTTCAAAATCTTATCAAGGTATGTGCTTTGTGAAAGTCCTATTAAGCGTCTTGATCTATCTCTATAGATCTTGATGCCTAATATGAAAGCAGCTTCTCCTAGGTCCTTCATTGAAAAACTCTTGTTCAAATATTCCTTTACGCTTTCCAGCATTTCTATATTGTTTCCAATCAGCAATATGTCATCCACATATAATATTAGAAACGCTATAGAGCTCCCACTCACTTTCTTGTAAATACAAGCTTCTCCGTAAACTTGTATAAACTCGAACGCTTTGATCACCTCATCAAAACGAAGATTCCAACTCCGAGATGCTTGCACCAGTCCATAAATGGATCGCTGGAGTTTGCAAACTTTGTCAGCATTCTCTGGATCGACAAAACCTTCTGGTTGTATCATATACAACTCTTCCTTAAGGTAACCGTTAAGGAACGCTGTTTTGACATCCATCTGCCAAATTTCATAATCGAAAAAGGCAGCTATTGCTAACATGATTCTGACGGACTTGAGCATCGCTACGGGTGAGAAGGTCTCATCGTAGTCAACTCCTTGAACTTGTGAAAAACCCTTTGCCACAAGTCGAGCTTTATAGACGGTGACATTACCGTCCGCGTCCGTCTTCCTCTTAAAGATCCATTTGTTCTGAATGGCCTTACGCCCTTCAGGTAATACTTCCAAAGTCCATACTTTGTTTTCATACATGGATCCCATCTCGGATTTCATGGCCTCTAACCACTTCTCGGAATCCGGGCCCATCATCGCTTCTCCATAGCTCGTAGGTTCATCGTTGTTTAACAACATGACCTCTAAGACAGGGTTGCCGTACCACTCAGGAGCAGTACGCGTCCTTGTCGACCTACGAGGTTCGATAGCAACTTGATCCAAAGCTTCATGATCATCATCATTAACTTCCTCTTCAGCTAATGTAGGCTCCACAGAAACAACTTTCTGCGCTGCGCTACTCTCAGGTTGAAGTAAAGGTTCAACAACCTCATCAAGTTCTATCTTCCTCCCACTCAATTCTTTCGAGAGAAACTCTTTCTCAAGAAATGTTCCGTTTTTAGCGACAAACACTTTGCCCTCGGATCTGAGGTAGAAGGTATACCCAATTGTCTCTTTTGGGTATCCTATGAAGACGCATTTCTCCGCTTTGGGTTCCAGCTTTTCAGGCTGAAGCTTTTTGACATAAGCATCACATCCCCAAACTTTAAGAAACGACAGCTTTGGCTTCTTGTCAAACCAAAGTTCATATGGCGTTGTCTCAACGGATTTCGATGGTGCCCTATTTAAAGTGAATGCAGCTGTCTCTAATGCATAACCCCAAAACGATAGTGGCAAATCGGCAAGAGACATCATAGATCGCACCATATCCAATAAAGTTCGATTACGACGTTCGGACACACCATTACGCTGTGGTGTTCCAGGCGGTGTCAATTGTGAAACAATTCCACACTGTTTTAAGTGACTGCCAAACTCATAACTCAGATATTCTCCTCCTCGATCAGATCGTAGGAATTTAATCTTCTTGTTACGATGATTCTCAACTTCACTCTGAAATTGTTTGAACTTTTCAAATGTTTCAGACTTGTGTTTCATTAAGTAAATATACCCATATCTACTTAAGTCATCAGTGAAGGTGAGAAAGTAACGATAACCACCGCGTGCCTCAATACTCATCGGACCGCACACATCAGTATGTACGATTTCCAATAAGTCACTTGCCCGTTCCATTGTTCCAGAGAACGGCGTTTTAGTCATCTTGCCCATGAGGCATGGCTCACATGTGTCAAGTGATTCAAAATCAAGTGACTCCAAAAGTCCATCAGCATGGAGCTTCCTCATGCGTTTTACGCCAATATGACCTAAACGGCAGTGCCACAAGAAAGTGGTATTATCATTATCAATTCTACATCTTTTGGCATCAATGTTATGAACATGTGTATCATTACTATCGAGATTCAACAAGAATAAACCCCTCACATTGGGTGCATGACCATAAAAGATATTACTCATATAAATAGAACAACCATTATTCTCTGATTTAAATGAGTAACCGTCTCGCAATAAACAAGATCCAGATATAATGTTCATGCTTAACGCAGGCACCAAATAACACTTATTTAGGTTCATCACTAATCCCGACGGTAATCGAAGAGCGAGCGTGCCGACGGCGATCACATCAACCTTGGAACCATTTCCCACGCGCATCGTCACTTCGTCCTTTGCCAGCCTCCGTCTATTCCGCAGTTCCTGTTTTGAGTTGCAAATATGAGCAACCGCACCGGTATCAAATACCCAGGCACTACAACGAGAGTTGGTAAGGTACACATCAATAACATGTATATCATATATACCTTGTTTGTTGTTGGCCGCCTTCTTGTCAGCCAAATACTTGGGGCAATTCCGCTTCCAGTGTCCAGTTCCCTTGCAATGAAAACACACAGTTTCTGGTTTGGGTCCAGCCTTGGGTTTCTTCACGAGAGGAGCAACTGCTTTGCCACTCTGCTTGGAGTTACCCTTCTTACCCTTGCCATTTTTCTTGAAACTAGTGGTTTTATTGACCATCAACACTTGATGCTCCTTCTGAATTTCAGACTCAGCGGCTTTCAGCATCGCAAACAGCTCGGCGACTGACTTGTTCATCCCGTGCATGTTATAGTTCAACACGAAGCTCTTGTAGCTAGGTGGCAATGATTGAAGAACTCTGTCAGTGATAGCCTCTGGCGGAAGGGGCATCCCTAACTCAGCCAGACGGGTGGAGTACCCAGACATTCTGAGCACGTGATCACTGATAGACCCGTTCTCCTCCATCTTGCAAGCATAGAACTTATCGGAGATCTCATATCTCTCGATCCGGGCATTCTTCTGAAAGATAAACTTCAATTCCTGGAACATCTCATATGCTCCATGACGTTCAAAACGTCTTTGAAGTCCCGGTTCTAAGCCATACAACATTGCACATTGAACTATTGAGTAATCATCAGAACGAGCCTGCCAGGCGTTCACAACGTCTAGAGACTCAACTGGAGCGGGTGGATCACCAAGCGGTGCATCAAGGACATAAGCCTTCTGGGAAGCCGTAAGGATAATCCTTAGATTACGGGCCCAGTCCACAAAGTTACTTCCATCATCTTTCAACTTAGCTTTCTCTAGGAACGCATTAAAATTCAGGGGTGCTACTGCGCGAGCCATGATCTACAACATAAATATAGCAAAGACAACTTAGACTATTGTTCTAGATAATGAGTTTAGTTAATCATATTACTTAAAAACTCCCACTCAAATTGACATCCCTCCGATCATTCGAGTGTAACATGATCCAAATCCACCAACTCAAGTCCGATCATCACGTGAGTTGAGGTGGTTTCAATGGTGAACATCTTCATGTTGATCATATCTACTATATGACTCATGTTCGACCTTTCGGTCTCTTGTGTTCCGAGGCCATGTCTGTACATGCTAGGCTCGTCAAGTTTAACCCGAGTGTTCCGCACGTGCAACATGGCTTGCACCCGTTGTATGCGAACGTAGAGTCTATCACACCCGATCATCACGGCGTGTCTCGAAACGACGAACTTTCGCAACGGTGCACACTTGGGGAGAACACAATTTATCTTGAAATTTAAGTGAGGGATCACCTTATAATGCTACCGTCGTCCTAAGCAAAATAAGATGCATAAAAGGATTAACATCACATGCAAATCATAAGTGACATGATATGGCCATGAACTTGTGCTTTTGATCTCCATCTCCAAAGCACCGGCATGATCTCCATCGTCACCGGCATGACACCATGATCTCCATCATCTTGATCTCCATCAACGTGTCGCCATAAGGTTGTCGCGCCGACTGTTGCTTCCACGACTATAGCTAACGTTTAGCGATAAAGTAAAGCATTACATAGCGCTTAATGATTGACACGCAGGTCATACAATAATTAAAGACAACTCTATGGCTCCTGCCAGTTGCCGTACTCATCGACATGCAAGTCGTGATATTCTATACAACACATGATCATCTCATACATCACATATATCTCATCATGTAATTGGCCATATCATATCACATCATACCCTGCAAAAACAAGTTAGACGTCCTCTAATTGTTGTTGCAAATTTTACGTGGCTGCTACGGGTTTGCAAGAACCGTTCTTACCTACGCAAAACCACAACGTGGTGTAGTGATTGCTTTTTGATCTTCTAAAAGAACCCTCTTCATTGAAATCGATTCAACTAAAGTGAGAGAGACAGACACCCGCTAGCCATCTTTATGCAACGAAGTTACATGTTAGTTGAAGGAACCTGTCTCGCGTAAGTGTACGCGTAATGTCGGTCCGGGCCGCTTCATCTCACAGTACCGCCGAATCAAATATCAACTAGTAACGGCAAGCAATATGTATACATCCATGCCCACAACTCGTTTGTGTTCTACTCGAGATCTCATCTACGCATAGACCTAGCTCATGATGCCACTGTTGGAGAACGTTGCATGGGAAACAAAAATTTTCCTACGCACACACAAGATCTATCCATGGTGATGAGCATCTACGAGAGGGAGAGTGAATCTACATACCCTTGTAGATCGCTAAGCGGAAGCGTTTAAGAAACGCGGTTGATGTAGTCGAACGTCTCCGCGATCCAAATCGCAAGTCGTCCCTCGATCCGATCACGAACTAGCGCCGAACGGACGGCACCTCCGCGTTCAACACACGTACGGCTTGATGACGCCTTCACCTCCTCGATCCAGCGAGCGATGGTGAAGTAGTGGTTGAGTTCCAGCAGCACGACGGCGTGGTGATGGTGGTGAGGAACAATCTCTGCAGGGCTTCGCCAAGCACTACGGAGATTATGACGGAGGAACTAGAGGGCTAGGGTTGCCGGCACACGGCTTGGGAAATCCTGATGTGTCCCGTGTGCTAGCCCTGCCCCTCTATTTATATGTTGAGCCTTGGGGTCTAAACTTGGAGTAAAAGCCTCCTCTAGGTCGGTTTTGCCCGCACAAGGTCGGTTTGGCCCGCAGGGAAAGAGTCCAACTCGGATCCCTGCCGAACCGTGCACAGCCGCGCACAAGCGGTAGTACCGCTTGGGCGGTAGTACCGCTTCACACAAGCGGTAGTACCGCTTACGCGGCAGCAAAACTACTTTTGCACTTTCCAATACCTTGTGGGCTTTATCCCTTTGGCTCATATAAAGTGTTGCTGCACCCGAACACTTCGGTAAACATCCGGAACCCCTTCCGGTGAACTTCGGAACTCTTCCGGAGATCAAAACACTATTATCACATATATCAATCTTTACCTCCGGACTATTCCGGAGATCCTCGTCATGTCCGGGATCTTATCCGGGACTCCGAACAACTTTCGGTCACCAACATAATAACTCAATTATACTAATCGTCACCAAACGTTAAGTGTGTAGACCCTGCGGGTTCGAGAACTATGTAGACATGACCGAGACACCTCTACGGCCAATAACCAATAGCGGGACCTGGATGCCCATATTGGCTCCTACATATTCTACGAAGATCTTTATCGGTCGAACCTCTATGTCAAGGATTCAGTTAATCCCGTATGCTGTTCCCTTTGTTCTTCGGTATGTTACTTGCCCGAGATTCGATCGTCGGTATCTCTATACCTAGTTCAATCTCGTTACCGGCAAGTCTCTTTACTCGTTCCGTAATACAAGATCTCGTGGCTAACACTTTTAGTCACATTGCTTGCAAGGCTCATTGTGATGTTGTATTACCGAGTGGGCCCTGAGATACCTCTCCGTCATACGGAGTAACAAATCCCAGTCTTGATCCATGCCAACCCAACAGACACCCTCGGAGATATCTGTAGAGCACCTTTATAGTCACCCAGTTACGTTGCGACGTTTGATACACACAAGGTATTCCTCCGGTGTCAGTGAGTTGCATGATCTCATGGTCAAAGGAACAGATACTTGACATGTAGAAAACAATAGCAATAAACTGACACGATCAAATGCTACGTTTACAGTTTGGGTCTTGTCCATCACATCATTCTCCTAATGATGTGATCCCGTTATCAAATGACATCTCATGTCCATGGCTAGGAAACCTTAACCATCTTTGATCAACAAGCTAGTCAACTAGAGGCATACTAGGGACACAGTGTTGTCTATGTACCCACACATGTATTTGAGTTTCCAATCAATACAATTATAGCATGGATAATAAACGATTATCATGAACAAGGAAATATAATAATAACCAATTTATTATTGCCTCTAGGGCATATTTCCAACAGGTCTCTGCCTGCCCGGCCGCGCCTTGTAATTATCTCGCGGGTACCCTTGGGTCAACCCGACTTCACACCTCTCGCAGGTACCCCTCGGAGTCGACCCGACTTTAACAAGGGACAGAGATAAAAACCAAGGTAACTGTGTGGCCATGACAACAAGGGGGGAATCCGAGGAATCACTCTCGATGGATTCCTACTCGATGTAATCTGTTAAGGAGAACCAGGAGGAATCACCCTCGATGGTCTCTACTTGAGGGGTTGCACGACCAAGTCATCATCGGATATGGGAGAGCGAGGAATCACCCTCTGCAATCACCACCGATGTGCTATACTACAGAGATATCATCAGGAGTGCAGTACGAGGTATCACCCTTGGCACTCGATAGTAGCCCTGCAGAGCCGTACAACTAAGGGGGTGTGCGGTGATGTGATGGTCTCTGCACATCGATCACAAAGATCGAGGCACTGGTAACAAAGCGGGGCAACAGGGACAAGGGTGAGGGGCTCACTGATGGATCACTAACCAACCTATTCTAAGCAGTTTAGGATGACAGGTAAAGTAACAACAACAGGTTACAAAAGCAGGCTATGCATCAGAATAGGAGCAAGCAATTACAGTAGTAAAATCTAATGCAAGCATGAGGGAGAAGGAATAGGCGATATAGGAATGATCAAGGGGGTTTTGCTTGCCTGGAAGCTCTGCTGAAAGGGGCTGGTCGTCAAGGGCGTAGTTGTACTCGGCAGCAGCGTCGGTCTCGGGGTCTACCGGAGAGAAGGAGGGAGAAGAAACAATAAATACAAGCAACAAATGCAACACAGATGCATGGCATAGCAGCACGTTATTCGAGGGGTGCCCTAATGCAGTACTACGCAAGTTAGTCGGAGCGGGAAACATCTGGAGGTGTTTTACCAGCTCCGGGCAATTATCGGACAGATGAATCGGAGGGGAAAGTTCCATGTTCATCATGTTAGAGGGGTGTGGCAGGTATGTGGGTGGCATATTCGGATTCTTCATATTTTTCTGATCATTTTTCATATATAAATTATTTTCATCCGAGTTACGGTTTATTTTATGTGATTTTTCAAAGTTTTATTGAATTTCAAGAATTAATTTAATTATTAAATTCGAATTATCCGAAACAGTGATAGGTGACGTCATCATGACGTCAGTGTGACGTCAGCAGGTCAAACCCGGCTGACCAGAGTCAAACCTGACCAGTGGGTCCCACTGGTCAGTGTCACAGTAGCTAATTAGGGATTATCTTTAACAAAAATAGGTTAATTTACGGGTGGGACCTAGTTGTCAGTGATTGTTTAGTTAATTAATTTAATAAACGAAATAATTAGCATTTAATTTATTAATAAAAATGTTTAAATTTAGGCGGGGCCCGCATGTCAGTGACACGGGGCCGCCCAGTCAGCAGGTTGACCGGGTCAACCGGGCCAGCGGGACCCACTGGGCCCACTCGCCAGTGGCCCAGGCGGTGCCACGTCGACGCCAGGTCAGCGGACGGCGCCGGAGACGCGCCGGCAAGCCGTTCCGCGGCGGGGCTCGCCGGACTTGGCCGGAAAATCGCCACGGTGGTCCAAATCGCGCGCGGCTAGGCTCTTTCGAACGTGCACTCTGCCGCGCATCGAATGGGGGTGGTCGCGGCGGCTGAGGTGGCCGGAGTTGGCGCCGGCGACGACGTCGGGCGGCGGCGTTCTCGGGCGGTGCTCGGTCTCGGCGTTGCAGCGCGCTAACGAGCAAACGGGGTGGCTAGGGAGAGCCTACGCGACGCGGCGAGCTCAACGGGCACGAGCCCATGACCAAATGGTCACCGGAGACTCGCTGGCGGCGAGTGCGAGCGGCGACAGGTACGGCCATGGAGGAATCGGCGTCTACGGTGCGGGAAGAAGGGAAGGAAGGAGAGGATCTGGTGCGGCTGCTCACTGCGGGATCGTAGGGGGTGGCAGCGAGCTCGGGGAGGGCTCGACGGCGCCGGATTCGTCGCCGGAGTTCGTTGGAGCCGAGGAGGAAGAAGAGGTCGCCGCGCTCGAGGCAGTGGCTCCCGGCTCCAATGGCTCGGCGCAGATGGGGTAGCGGACGACGGCGATCCGATCTGGCACGGCGGCGAGGCGATGCGGTGGCGGTGGCCGCGGGATCAAGCGGTGCCCCATGATGACGGCGCTCAGTGAGCTCGCGGACGAGCGAGGGAGAGAGGATAGGGTAGCTAGGGCTCGCCAGGGGGCTCGGCGCAGTCCTTATCCCCGCGGGGCACCGTCGGATGGTCGACAGCGGCTGCATCCGCGTGTGGACGGCTGCGCGCGCGTCGGCCAGCGCCATGGCTTCGGCCTGGCGAGAGGAAGGAGAAGGCCTCGCTGGGCCGGGCCGATTTGCACTGTGCACTGGAAGCCCAAGTGCACAGTAGACCGTTGTTCTTTTCCTTTTTCTTTTCTGTTTTGGCTTTTGTTTTTCTGTTTTGCAAAATGTTTGGCCCCAATTTGACTTTTGTAAAATAGGGAGTTATGCCACATAAATACTTTGCAATAACTAGCACTGCCAAAAAAAGGTTTGAAGGCTAAATGATTTCATTTGAATTTTGGATTAATGGAAATGGATTAAACACTACTGTTTTGGCACTGTTTTTGGATGATAGAGTCATTTAAATAATTCAATTAATGTTGATTTTATTTTTGTAATTGCTTTGGGAATATTTACAATATTATGAACTATTTAGTTCCTGGATTTGAGCAACTTTTAAATTCACTTTAAATTTGAATTCTTAATTTGAATTGGAATTTGAAATGGGATATGATTCTAATGTGATTAAGCATTGTAAATCAAAATGAATTGGCATGATTAAAAGGTGATCACTGTAGCTTAATACTTGGGGATGTTACAGGAAGGATCCAACCTAAAGACACACGAACGAAGACGAACGATAACCAGATCCGAGCAAATCCAACAAAGACAGATCCGCTGAAGACACACCTCCACACGCCCACCGATGATGCTAGACGCACCACCGGAATGGGGGTTAGGCGAGGAGAAGCTTATTCCGCCGTCGTCTCGCCTTCCTGAGCAGGACACAAAGCCTAATAAAACTCAAAGAAACATCTGAAAATGGAGCACTCCCACTGGCAAGGGCCGGGAACCACTGCACCTCCATGGCCCTAAGTCCACCGGAGACGAGGCGGACCGGCGGCGGCGCCGGCGGGAGGAGAGAACCCTAATCTTTTTTAATATAAAAGAGCAGTTCGTTTTGTGTCTTATACGGTTGTAAGGTATGTGTGTGTTTACTCACCGATCAATGTTCATACTATTGTGATTGTAACTAATATGATGTCGATTGTATGTTGCCATCGAGAGTGTCCAGTGAAGGTATCGATCTTCTGCAATATGCGTAAGAAAATGTAGAAATGTCTCTCTTCTTAGTTATCGATATACTTTGGTCTTCTAAATTAGTCTTTAGATACTTTCTCGAAAAGTGAATCAAAAAAACTTGCATATATAATGAAACTTTTAGTGATGATGTCAATCCATATTCAAGCATCAGCCCTATGCAATTTTTTATAAAGCTAAGATTGCTTCTCTATTCGTATGCAGAATATGAAGTAGTATTGTCATTTTTTAATTACTTGGACAATAAATTTCCTAATTCAACATTAGTGTCATCGCCTCATCCTTGCATACGCCTCCTCTTCTCCTACAATCATGGCATGCATACTCTCCTTTGTTGCTCTGCACGCTGCACTTTTTCGAAACGGGGCACTTTACTACTTAAAAGATTTAAGCATTACATCCGGTCTCTGCATAACTAAGATGCACACAGCCAAACAAGGTCCTCTCACACAAACGAAAAATGAAAAGGCGAGATACAAAGAAACATGTGGAGTCCCTATAACGCCTAAAGCAGAGGGGGCCAATCCTAAGATCATGCTGCCATCCATGTTGGGTAGAAGTATCCCTTCGCCGTAGCCTCCAATCGTGTACACACCTCCGTAAATAGGTCTCGATTCTCCACGCGTTGTAGAGAGGAACATAAACGAAGAGTCCCGGTACATCTGTAGATAACCTGCATAAGAGAAGTACTTTTATCGTTAAAAACCTTATCATTTCTACATAGCCAAAGTGACCAAATAACGGCAAGCGCTCCCACCCTGAGAAGAGTTATAAACCTGTGATCAATATCATGTAACCAGTTGCCAAATACATTAGCAACACTACAAGGAGAATACAAGCCAGTAGCTATTTGGATGACTGACCATATAGAATGAGCCAATTTGCATTGGAAGAATAAATGTTTTATTGTCTCATCATGGTGACAAAAAACACATTGCAGACTTCCATGCCAATTCCTCTTAATAAGATTATCTTTAGTAAGAATGACTCTGCGACGAAGATACCATGCAAAATTTTTATTCTTAAGAGGTATCTTCATCTTCCAGATCTTCTTATTATTATCCACTGGCACATCAGACTGGACTAATGCTCTATACATAGACTCCACTGAGAATTGTCCATTCCCATGTAGGTTCCATCGGAATACATCGGACCCATGTGACAATTGCACCGTGGACAACCGCTGGAGCATGATGTTCTGCGATTGAATTCTGGGTCCAATTAAATCCCTTCTGAACGTCACATTTGACGGAAATGATTCCAATACCGTGGCGATAGTATCACCCTATAGAGCCGGATATTGTTCCCGGAGTGTGGCATTTCCTATCCAGGTATCCTCCCAGAATCTAATTTCCGAGCCGTCCTTAATCGAGAAGGATTCATAGCAGAAGAAATATTTCTGCGTAGCCATTAGCCCCGCCAAAAGTGAGAATCCCCAGGCTTCTGCACGCCGCACTTATCCCCGAGGCCTCATCAACTAGCCTCTCTGATGTGACGCTCACTTTGTGATGGGCCCATCTATACACACCTGATATTAGCAACACCACCGCACAACTTCATCTCCGACGTGTCCCCCATGGCCTGGCAAACTTGGTGCGGCAGCGTGTCTATGACGGCTTTGACAACATCATCAGTTTCGATATCGGCACCCTCCTCGATGACTGGCTCAATTGTGTTCGTGCGCTTGTCAAGGATGCATCCTTGTGCTCATGAACCTCCATGGCACTTCATTGCGGCTGCAGCTTCACGTGTGGCTACCTCAGCACCAACAACCCCAACCTTGACATTGGCAGAGACTTCCCCTCACACGGCTACCTCGACCATGACTACACCGCCACATGATCTCTGTTGTCCCGACATTGCAACGAAGTGCTATCGCAGCACCTGACACTACTAGGAAAAGGGCTATAGCTAATATGGACATTAATGGCGCACCACATATGTGGTGCGCCACTGCTATATAGCAGTGGCGCACCATGTGTAGGTACGCCATTAGTGTCCATATCAGTAATGGCGCACCACACCAACGGTGCGCCACTACTAACAATTTTTTTTCCAAAACTAGTAATGGCGCACCAGGGTCTAGTGCCCCATTACTAGTTAAGTAATGGCGCACCACACACTCTGTGCGCCACTACTGACAATTTTTTTTTTACTTTTTTTTTCAAAACTAGTAATGGCGCACCAGGGTATAGTGCGCCATTACTAGTTCAAACTAGTAATGGCGCACCCCAACCACGGTGCGCCACTACTAACAATTATTTTTTTTATTTTTTTGGCAAAACTAGTAATGGCGCACCACATGAAAGGTGTGCCATTAGTAACCAGGGTTACTAATGGCGCATTTTAAGGTGGTGCGCCATTGGTAACCTGAGAGCAGCTAGATATTTTGGACAGCCACCTACCACACTCACTTTCCCCACTTCATTCTCTCCACCTCCTCCTCCAAGCTTGTCTCGGGTGCCTCCTCCTCCTCACCTCATTTGCACCATAGATTCACCCAAATTAAGTGGTTAAATTTCCTTTTTTTGATAGGTAAGTAAGGGGAAAGCTTTCTTTATGTTGTAGATCTACTTTTTTCTCCCTCCAACAACGTGCACATGCACTTTTTATGGCCTAGATCTACGTATGTTTGTGGTGTTGCATATGTTTGTGTTTGCAGGTACCGGTATTTGAAATGCGATAGTTGCCAATATTTTGTCGAAATGTTGATTCATTTCCGTTTCGGCGAGAATTTGGCACTATGCATTCTTTTTGGTCCTATTTTTAGGCAAAATCATGCCAAATTTTTTTTTTGTTCTAAAATATCGTTTTGCTCTACCCCGCAGGCGACCATGGTCCGCACGATGACCGAAGGCATCGTGAATAGGTTTTTGAGCTCCGCGAAGGCCGAGATGCTTCAAAAGAACGAGACGGAGATAAGATGTCCGTGTCGAAGATGCAAGCTGAAGAGCCTTATGGACCCGGATTCCGTACAGGTGCGGGACCACCTGCTCTTGCGTGGTTTCATGGATGGCTATCGGTGGCAAGGTGATGAAGATGATTATGAAGTCGTCCATGGGGGCCGGGCAAGAAATGAGGAAGGGCAGCAAGACAACCGCGGCGAGGGCGGGCGAGAAGACGAAGAATCTCCAGGACATGATCACGAAGTAGATGCAGTAGTACACAGTCATCATGTAGAAGATGCCGGACATGATGATGAGGAAGATGCCGGAGCAGACGAAGGGCATGATCATGAAGATGAAGATGCCGGAGCAGACGACGATGGACCATCGATGGGCTGGGTGCAGGACCCTCATATTCAAGAGCTGCTTCTCAAGCAGACGGATAACGCAAGAGCTGCCGCCCGAGAGAAAGCCAAGCTGGATCAACTGGAGATAGACGCGGTTACTCCATTGTATGAAGGATGCAGGCCCGAGGATACCCGCCTGAAAGTAACGCTCATGGCTCTGGAGATGAAGGTAAAACACAGAATGACCGACGCAAGCTTCGACGAGAACATGTCATTCTGGCACGAACGTCTTTCCAAGGGGAACAAGTGCCCGACCAGTTTCGAGGAGGCGAAGAAAATCGTGTGTCCTCTGGATTTACCGCACGTGAAACACCATGTGTGCATGAACAATTGCATCATTTATCGGGACGAGCACGCGGAGTCTACCATATGTCCGGTGTGCGGCGTCACTCGATACAAGAAGAGGAAGAAAGCTCCTCGAAAAGTGGTGTGGTACTTTCCGATCACTCCTCGTCTGCAGCGGTATTTCGTGGACCCTAAGGTAGCAAAGCTCCTGCGTTGGCACGCGGATAGGGAGGAGAAGAAGCGAGAAGATGACGGAAATTATCCGGAGATAAATAAAAAAGACAAGATGCTGAGTCACCCTAAGGATGCGAGCCAGTGGCAAGCGTTGAACTTCGAACACCCAGAATTTGGGGACGATCCAAGGAACATCGTGCTGGGCGCGAGCACCGATGGAGTCAATCCGTTTGGCAGCCAGAGAAGCACACATAGCACCTGGCCTGTGTTTGTGTGGATGTACAACCTTCCCCCCTGGTTGTGCATGAAGAGGAAGTACATTCACATGAGTATGCTAATTGAAGGGCCGAAACAACCAGGGAACGACATCAATCTGTATCTGGGGCTGCTGAAAGAGGAGCTAGACACGCTGTGGAAAACGCCAGCCAATACGTGGGACGCCGCAGAGAAAGAATATTTCCCTATGAGAGCCGCACTGCTCACGACGGTGCATGACTATCTCGGTTACGGATATGTCGCGGGGCAGGTGGTCCACGGATTTTCTAGATGCGTCAGGTGCATGGATGACACAACGTATCGCCAGCTAGATAGAGATCCTGGGTCTTCGAAAACCGTGTTCATGGGACATCGAAGGTGGCTTCGCGACGATGACTCATGGAGAAAACGCAAGGATCTGTTCGATGGTGAAACCGAACCCCGAAGACGCCCGCGTACGAGGAGCGGCGAGGAAATAGACGAGCTGTTGAAAAATTAGAAAGAGTGCCCACCGCCGGGAAAGGCGCCAGAGCCGGGAAAGGCGCCAGAGCCGGGAAAGAAGCGAAAGGCGCCAGAGCCGCTGCTGAAGGTATGGAAAACGAGGTCTGTTTTCTGGGACTTGCCGTACTGGAAGATCCTCCGTGTGCCTCACAGCCTTGATGTCATGCATATCACGAAGAACGTGTGCGAGAGTCTGCTTGGTACCCTGCTCAACATGCCAGAGAGGACCAAAGATGGGCCGAAAGCAAGGGCAGACTTGAAATCAATGGGCATCAGGGAGGAGCTTCACGCTAATGATGATGATGATGATGAGGAGGAGGCGAAGGACACGGAAAGTCGTCGCAAAGGCAAAAAGGCCAAGAAGATCGGAAATGACTTCCCTCCCGCGTGCTTCACTCTAAGTCAGGAGGAGATCGAGCAGTTTTTCACCTGCCTCGTAGGAGTAAAACTTCCTTACGGTTACGCGGGGAAGATAAGTAGATACCTAGACTCAGCGAAGCAGAAGTTCAGCGGGATGAAGTCTCACGACTGTCACGTGCTGATGACGCAGATACTTCCAGTTGCAATCCGTGGGATCATGGACGCGCACGTCCGTGAAACGCTATTTGGCCTATGCAACTTTTTCGACGTCATCTCTCGAAAGTCGGTTGGCGTGAGGCAACTCAGAAGGCTACAGGAAGAGATCGTGGTGATACTATGCGAGCTTGAGATGTACTTCCCGCCCGCATTCTTCGACGTTATGGTGCATCTGCTGGTCCATATCGTGGAGGATATCATCCAACTCGGGCCGACGTTCCTGCACAGCATGATGCCGTTCGAAAGGATGAATGGTGTCATCAAAGGATACGTTCGCAACATGTCACGTCCAGAGGGAAGCATAGCCAGGGGCTTTCTGACCGAAGAGTGCATCTCCTACTGCACGAATTATCTAGGCATCGAGAACCCCGTTGGTCTGCCCGTCAATAGGCACCTCGGCAGGCTCGCTGGATGGGGTCACCGCGAGGGTCGCCGCGAAATGCATGTCGACTTCGAGGGTCGACTCGCCGACTTTGAAAGAGCAAACCTAGTCGCGCTACAACACATAGACGTGGTCGATCCTTGGGTGGTAGAGCACAAAACCTTTATTGAGAAGACGTACAATGACCGAGGCCAACAGAGGACGGATGGAGATATAATCAAAGAGCACAACTCATGTTTCACGCGTTGGTTCAAGGAGAAGCTTCTATCGTACCCTTTACATGAGGATTCTTCCGCGGAAGAACAACTCATATTCGCCTTGTCACAGGGCGCCGAGCACAACCTGATGACGTATGAGGCGTATGATATAAACGGCTACACATTCTACACCGAGGGAAAGGACATGAAGAGCGATGGTTATCAGAACTCCGGGGTAACGATGGAATCCTACACCGGTAACGACAAGGACAGATACTACGGAAGGATCGAGGAGATCTGGGAGCTGAGCTACGCTGGAGAGAAGGTCCCGATGTTCCGTGTCAGATGGGCCAAGAGCGTCCTAAAAGAAGACCGGTATTTCACCACCATGGTTATACCCGAAGCCAAATCCAAGACCGCGGGCGCAAACGTCACCGCGAAAAATGAGCCATGGGTACTGGCTTCCCAAGTGGACCAATGCTTCTTCATTACCGACCCGTCAAAGCCCAGTCGTGTTGTCGTGAGGAGAGGCAAAAGGAAGATCATCGGAATGGATGGAGTCGCCAATGAGCAAGACTTCGACAAGTACGGCGACCCGAAGATGGAACATGACGACGACGATGAAGTGCCATACACCACAAGAAGAAGCAGGACCACCCTACCTAAAGGACGTCCGTTCAAGAGAAGAACTCCATTTGCGAAAAAGAAGGGCAAGAAGATTGTGAAAAGATAGCTAGCTAAGATCGATTGTATTTAAATTGTAGTCTTCATTTCTCGATTGTATTTCGACATATGGAAATGATATTTCTTCTGTTCTAGTCCTCATGAATATTTATTTATGTTTATTCTGGTATTTATGTTTATTCTGGTATACCAATTTTTATTTGATGATATTTTTTCACATTCATAAAATTATTAGATGCAACTAAATATAATAATAAAAAAAGTTAGTAATGGCGCACCAGGGGAAGGTGCGCCATTGCTATCACTGTGTTTATGGCGAACCAGGGGAAGGTGCGCCATTGCTATCACTGTGTTTATGGCGCACCCCTAGATGGTGCGCCATTGCTAAACTTCACCCCTAGATCGTCATTGTTCTGTCCATCTCGCTGTCCCTCCCTCGCCAGATCCCCCTCGCCCCCCGCGCCCGCTCCACCGCCGCCGCCGACCCCCCGCACCCGACGACCCCCGCGCCCGCTCCGCCGCCGGAGCACTAGGAGGAGGAGGCCCGCGTCCACCAGGAGAGGAGGCCCGAGCACCTCGCGACCTCCCCGCCGTCTATCCCCGCCTCCCCCAAGCTCGCCGTCTCCGCCCTCCGTCGTCTCCGCTCCGGCCACCACCTCATCGTGGTCAGGTAATCTTCATTGCCCTCCTCCCTCTGCCTCTCTTCTCCTCTCTTCCTCCTCTCCTCCCTCCCGGCCATGCCCTCTTCTTCTCTCTTTTGCTAGGTTTAGGTCAAATCCCTCTCGAATTTAGGTCAAATTAGGTTCAAAAAATTGCTAATTTTGGTCAAATTAGCAAGTGTCCAACTTCTTGCTCTGTAGCAAGTGTCCATCTTCCTGTGTATTTCATATATATTGGAGTTTATATCATATATATTGCTGGCATGTATTTCATATGTTCTGTAGCATTAAGGCTACATAGCATGCCATTTTTGTGCCATCGTGTCGTGATGATATTGGGGGGTTTTGTCTCCGACCATCGTGTCGTGATGATATTGTGGGGTGTTGTGGGGTTGCAGCGGGGCAGGGGTGGGATAATGATTTTGCAGGTACCCCGAGAGGCCCTTGAGTTTGCCGGAATGTCGATTAACTTCCGTTCCGGCAAATTCGGGTACTCCATATGTCCTATTTTCAGCAAAGGTCATGCTGAAATTTTCCGTGAATTTTAGCATGACTTTGCTAAAAATAGGACATATGGGGTACTTGCGACTAATGCATGGGCCGGGGTATCTTAGTACTTAATTAAGTAGGAAACCGAAGCCCAATCGGAGTACAGGGATTTGTCCATGTCATTTTCTATGGCATCGGCCTCTGATACAACACCCTGCCGTTCATACCTCCCAACAGAAAATGAACTTGAGCAGGACTATAAAACTGTGATGTTCCAGTTTTTGTACTTACTATCCCTCTTCATCCTTGGAACATTTGACAAGAGCAGACCAGGGAGTGCTTCTGCACCAGTTTACTTGTCGTTTTACCTGCAGTCCAGCAAAATAAACGCCACCTAAAATCTGTTCTCAAGTTTGCTATGTCTCAATACCTTGTACTACCATAGCCCGTTGATGGCTTCTTTAATTTGAAGTCAGGTTGTTATGCCTTTTCTCTTAAAGAAATAATTAAAAGATTTCAGCCCTTGGATATGGTTCTCTGTAATTTCCAAGAAAGAAAACTGCAATCTGAAACAGATGATCAATTTTCAGCCCTTGGATTAGTTTAGTATTTTTTCACACACTCAGACACCCTTGCTTGCCATGTGTGTGAGAGAGGTAGTGAGAGGATACAAGAAGAAGGGGTTAGGAAGGGACTTGGACCTTAGCAACAACACACTAACAGGTTCCATCCCAAAACACCTAGGCAATATCACAAACATCTCTGAATTGTTCCTTGACAATAACCAACTTTTTGGCGACATTCCTCGAGAATTAGGTTATTTGGTCAACTTAGAGATCTTGTTCCTTGACAATAACCAACTTTTTGACCAAACTTTTTTCCTATTTAGAGCGAACATGGCCCACAACAATGCCGGCGGTTCGGGCAAGCAATTCTGGGAGCTGTCCCAGGAGATGGAGGAAGAACCTCACCGCTATGAGGACGCCGCGGAAGACACCGATCCCGACTACACAACCCCTAGTGGCGTCGGGGATGACACCACTGATGAAGCCGCCGAGGATGCCACCACTGATGATGGCAGCGCACGCACAGATGGCAGCCAACCGAAGAGGCAACGGAAGGACCGGCGCCCGAACGTGCTCGGCACCGTCAAGCAGGAATTTACTGAAGTGTCCTCCAGTGGGCATCCAACGGCGCCCAAAGAATTAGTCAGTGGGTACTCGGGACAACTCGGGTGCATTCTCCGGAGCACCGTCTCGATCAACACCGAGAACCTAAGGCATCGTGACCGAGGGAATTTGCGCAACCTCCTCTTCACGAAGCTGCACGAACGATACAAGTTCCCCGGTGACGTCGCAAACACACGCCTCTCAGGGAATAAAGTGAACAGTGCCGCCCTCACGAAGATGAGCACGGCCCTGGCTACTTGGAGAGCCGCGGTGAGGAGAAGGATTCTAAGAGGTGATAGTTATGAGAAGATCAAGGAGACAAATCCTTCGATCAGCGAAGCTGACTACCGGGAGTTCAAGGCCAAGTGCGAGTCCCCGGGGTCCGCGGAATCAAGTCAGTGGGGGAAAGATATGCGGGACTTGAACTTAGGGGTCCACAAACTCGGTCCCGGCGGTTACAGAGTGGCGGAACCTATATGGGACAAGGAGGACGCGGAGTGTGCCGAGCAAGGCCTACCGCTCCTCTTCGATAAATACCGTGACAAGCAGACCAGGAACTATGTCAGGGCCCGGTACAAGGTGGACCCGGTAACAAAGGAGCTTACCACGGATCCGAAGACCAAGGCGCTTGAGCTTGTTCTGGTAAGGAATACACCCCCGCGTAATTAGCTCCATATGGTTGCATTCTAATTAATGAAGCCAAATTTCTAAATGGTTCACGTTCCTTCCGCAGGACACTGAAAGCAGTAGCGCGGGGTCGTCTCAGAGCTCCCCTTGGGACACCACTTTAAATAGGGCGTTGAACGTAATGAAAAACAAGGATATGTTCAGTAAGCCGTCGTCAGCTGGTCGTGTGGCCGGCAAAGGCTTGTCCACGAAATGGTCGGAATACTATACCGTTGGGCGAAAGGAGAGAAAGACCAGCTCGGAAAGCCAGCAGCGCGAGGTTCAAGAACTCAAGGCAAAAGTGGCGCCGATTCCGGAGATGGTCCAAGAGCAAGTGCGAGACCAACTGGGAGCGACGATCACCGCCATTGTGCCTACCTTGATTGAGGGGCTGCAGGCGTGGATTGCGGGCGGCCAACAGGGGCCGCCCCCGATTCCCAGCTTCACGGGCAGCAACTCGCACAACGCGCCGGCGGCGCCATTGGTGTCTCCGGCGGAGGCGGTATTGGTGTCTCCGGCGCCGGCGCGGGCATTGGAGCTTAATGCACCCGGGTGTGGGAATAATACGCCAGCCGGCACCTCGGCAGCAAGCGGCCCCTCCGTCACTTGCACGCCCGCCGTTGGCGGTGCCTCGACATTAGCCGAGCTCGACGCCATCACGGTAACTAAGCCTCTCGGCCGATGACTTCATCTCCTTGCCTTTGACTGGGCATCCCTGACGCCCTACATGTTTTCGCAGGGCGCCGCCGACGTTCCATGCACTCTCCTGCACTTCGTGGGCGGCGAGTTGATCGATGTCGCCAAGGCCAGAATCGTTCAACCGGGCAACCCCGTGTTCCACGGTACTCCGATGCCACCCACCGTGTATAGGGTTCAACTGGTTCGGGTGCTGCCGGGCTGCGACGACTTGTTACCTCCGTTTCGACCCGCTGGGGCCGACGAAGATGATGTGATGACCCTCAGCGCCTGCTTAAGCTGGCCCCTGCTTTGGCCGAAGAGCCAGATTCGTTTGGGGGCGGGGGACACCACCCCACAGACAACACCGCCAGTCGTGCCGGCGCCAAGCCATGGCAAGACCGCCGCAACGCTACCGGACATGTCGGACATGCATATGGCACAGGATCCGGACGACGACGACGACGACGATGGTACATTTACCAAAGTCGATAAGTACTTCAACGAACATGGGTACGGTGACGAATTCTTGGGGCCTCCTTCTCAAGAACCGAACCTTGCAAAAGACGATCGCGATCTACCTGGTACCGCGGAGAAACCCAATTGCAACAGGCGTTGTCTGGCGTTCAGTTCTCAGGAGACGCCTCCAGCTGCCGCCTTCACCGAGCCTCAGATAGCCGAGGTGCGAAATATTATCAGCCCCAACACACTCAAGAAGGCGGTCTCTCAGCAGAACTCGATCCCATTACAGCAGAAGAAGAAGGGACGGAAAAGAAAGATTAAGGGTGCGAGCCAGCCGGCACCGAGTACGATCCGTGCTCAGGACGGGCCACCTTCACCTAAGGATATCTCGAGGAGGGTGCATGTGGCAGGTAGGCCGATGCTATCGACTAATATGCTCAATGCTGCAACCGGTGCTATGCGGAGTCTGCATGACAGTGTTCTTTCTTTGGAGAAGCGGCGTCTCTCCGAGAATGATGTGGCATACCCGGTTTTCGTGGCCAAGGTGCCAGAGGGCAAGGGCTTTGTCGATAGCACCATCGGGGGTATGATCGTCCTGCGGTTTGATGACATCTTCGCTATGTTTAACCTTCATCCGCTGCACTACACCTTCATTCGGCTATTTTCGCTTAGTATGGAGATGCGGATCATTAGAGACAAGACCCCGGACATCGTGATAGTCGACCCCTTCTACATGCGTGCCAAGATCTTGGGCAGCGCTGGGGACCGGCAAGTCGCGAGTTCATACCTCGAAGGCGTCATTCTGGCGAACCCAGATAAGGATAACTTCCTCGTGCCTTACTTTCCCGAGTAAGTCATCCCCTCACCGCCCCGTAACATATGATTTCTTAGATTTCGATCGTTCTTTTTTTTTCTAACATTCCGTGTTTTGTGCAGTGACACACATTGCACACTCATCCTCTTAAGCTCGAAATATTCCATGGCCACGTATTTCGACTCGGACCGTCAGTCGAAGAAAGCCTACACAAATATCAAGAAAGTTCTTGATGAAGCTCTCCCCGGCTACGCCAGATCTGGAGGCACCTTCAAGAGGCCAATTTGTAGGTACGGCAAGCACGTGTTCACCCACAATACGACGTTCCCCTGCGTCAAGCAGCCGCCTGGCGGTCAGAAGGATGCCTACTACGCCCTCCATCACATGCGGGCGATCGTGCGGGACCATAATCACCTTCTGCTACCAAATAATCTCAAAGATTGGGCCGCACGCTTGTCGGCAATCCAGGACGCGGACATCAGACAAGAATTCTTTCGCATCCAGTCGGAGTTTGCGGAAATCATCCATCAAGATGTCCTTCGTACCTCGGGGCAGTTCTACCTTAGATATCAACCGTCCAACAGTGAGATAGAAACAACGCTACAAATGCAGGCTGACAACGACCGCGATTTCATGACCATCACGATAGACGGCGGCTTCATCCACGCTCCGGTCCCTGAGTCGAGTCGAAAGTAGTGATGCTATGTAGTTCTGAAATATCGATTAGCTCATGTTGTAATTAAACTTTAATGAACTTGTATGTCTCTTTAGTTTGGACAGTCGTTCAACTTATATGTAATCGATGCTATTTATTAGTAGGACCATGAATCGTGATATTAATGTGTTGCTTTTCTCTTCCGATCCTTTTGTTGCATACTTATATATTGCTTATGTATTGTCTATGAATTGCTACTAACGTTTTGTTTGTCTAGTGCATAGAGATGCCGTGGTATGTCGTGTACAAGGGTAAGGTTCCCGGAGTCTACGACGACTGGGAGGAGTGTCAGACACAGGTTCACCGTTTCAGCGGTAACAGTTACAAAGGGTACACCACTAGGGCGGAGGCGGAAGCTAGATACGCGCGCTATCTAGCGGGAGAGAGGAGGGAGCGTTGGAGGAACCGGATGAAGACCAGTTTCATCGCGATGATGCTCATCGTGATGACCGCAGCTCTCTTCTATGTGATGGTAGTTTAGATGATCGATATCGACTTGTAATGTGAAGACAAACTCGCTACTCGCGGTCTCGAGACTTGTAATGTTCTAACTTTGTTCGGTATTTTGAATTCGGAGACTAATATGATGAATTGTATTCGGAGACTAATCTTCTATTGTATTCGATAAATCTGCTGTTTATATGTTGTGCTGTCTATATTCTGTGCAGTAATATATTTTGTAACATGTGCAAATATCAGAAAAGAAAAAAAAATTCCTAATATTCATACTAGTGGCGCACCACACTGCACTTTAGTGGCGCACTGCAATAAACACACTAGTGGCGCATTATCTAGAAGTGCGCCATTAGTAACCCAGAGCACAAGGTAAATATGGCCCCCTGGGAGGCATAGTAATGGCGCACCAGGGGACATAGTAATGGCGCACTGCCAGGTGCGTCACTATTGTCTGGTATACTAATGGCGCACCAGGGGTGCGCCATTAGTACTTGTTACTAGTGGCGCACCTATAGTGCGCCATTAATGGCCAAAACAGGTGCGCCACTAACAGGCCTTTTCCTAGTAGTGTGAGTTCTCCATCGACTTCCTATACCGTCATAGAAACCGCCATGCAACGTTGTCCGCGGCACCTCCGGTATGACTGTGGGGTGACATCCTGTTGGCTTCTTACCTTCGGCTTCCTGTCCAAACTGACCATCTACGACCCTTCATTGTACATGAACTACTGCTATGACTGTAGAGGATATTAGAGCATTATATATTTGGTTGTTACGGAAAGATATGATAGAGATATCATTTGTGATCCTATCATGTAGTACTACAAGGGGTTTGGTCTTTACTTTACTTGTAAGTGAATCCCTTGTATTACCTCTATGTATAATCAATCCCCTCTAGACACACATCACATTACTTTTGTTTTTTTAGAAACACAGGTATAAATACATACACTCACACATGCGCGTACATTCACCCTTATGAACACACGTACACATCATATAAACATATCAGATATTAAGCCGACAAGTTTTGAGATTGACGAAATCATCGAACAACTAGAGGCTCGTTCAGTGATAGTCCGTGATGACTATGGATTTGATTTATCATTTATTCCATGGAGAATAGCAGGACAGCAAATAAACCGTTGTAGTACTCCGGAAAAGTCAACGGTGGGTGCGTACGTGCGAAAACGTAGGGCAGCGCTGCTCTAGGCTCAGGTAGCGCTACTAGGCCGTGTAACGTAGCCTCTGGAGCAGTGCGGACCGGAGGGCGCCGTCGCCGTCGTCGTCCTGTAGGGCAGCGGGCACGTCGACGACGACGTCCTGCACCGTCACGCCCTCCACGCGGTTCACGCACGCGTGCTGCACCTGCAGCTCTAGCGACCGGAGCGCACTCATCAGCCGCGCCGGTGCGTGCGGGGCTTGTCCCGCGCTCGTCACGCGCACCGCCGCCGCGTCCTTCCCCACCATCCGCACCTCCACCACATCGTCGCCGGCCAGGTGGCGCAGGGAGGCCCCGGCGTGGCCGCCCCAGGACGAAGAAGCGGACGCGTTCGACGCCTCCCACCTCGCGGCGGCCGCCTGCCGGCCCTCCTCCTCGAGCCGCGCGACGCGGGACCGCAGGTCGGTGATGTAGGCGACGGCGTCGGCGAGGAGGGAGGCCTTGTCCATGCGGGACACGTTGGGCACGGCGGCGCGGAGGTCGCAGAACCGGCGATTCAGCTTGTCGCGGCGCTGCCGCTCGGCCTCCACGTGGCTAACGGTGGGCCCCTCAGGCCGCGGCCCGGGCTTCCGCCCACGCCGCTTCGTCGTCGACGCCTGCAGGCTCTCCCCCGGCAAATCGGAGTCCGGGGACAGCGAGGAGCTCCCCGCAGGCCACACGTAATCTCCGTCCTCGCTCTTGGCCGGCACGACGGTGTCGCCGACCAGCCATTGCTCGGGGACCTCGCAGGAGGCGAGCTCGAAGACCTGGTGGTGGTGCCCCTCGGCGGTGGAGAACTGGGAAGGCGGCGATGACGGGAAGAAAGGGGAGTACGGGGATAGAAGTTCGTCCATGGCCTGCGCGGACGTGCGTGTCGCTCCGCAGAGTGAAGAGCTCGAAGTGGGAAATTAGCGGAGGGGGGTGGGCGTGTTTTGTACTGGTGACACATTTGCGGTTAAAACCTCGCCTAAATGACGTGTCACGTTAAAGGTACCTGTCCTTTCCAATTTGAATTCCTCCCGCGAAAAACATGTTCGTTAATTTGGGATCGGAAGTTTGAAACCAATAGCTAACTACAGACATAGTCATTTATAAGACAGTTTTGCTGGAAGTTAGTGGCGTGAATTTCGAAATTGGGTCGGCCGATTGGGGTGAGAAGGAAACAGGCGACACCAGCAGTCGTCGGCCAGGAACGAGCCGTGGCCGACGAAGTCGAGTTTGAAACTTGACGGTTTTGGGGGGGGGGGGGGGGGGGGGGGGGGTAGAGGGTTGGCCAGGGTGGCGGCAAGCAGTATGATGCGGGAGGTCGATGGGAGGGGCGGTCGCGGGAGTGTGGCCGGCCACATGCGGTGGAGGCAGGCGATTTGGCCGGGGCTACATCGGCGGTTGTTAGAGTTAGAACAGGAACAGTGCATACTGGTTCGAGCTAGAAGACGATGCAGGATCCGTTGGACCTTGATCAAAGGGTTTAGATCGAACATGAAAAATCAACCGGGGACAAAATCGTTTTCAAGCGACTGGCCCCTAGCCAGTCCCTTTACAAGAGTTTTTTTCCCTTTATAATTTGATTTGTAGATACCGAAGACTAAATTAAGCAAGAGCACACACAAGTAGTATGTTGGAGTGATAAATACTCCCTTCGTCCCATAATATAAGAGCGTTTTACACTAGTACAGTGTAAAAACACTCTTATATTATGGGACGGAGGGAGTAAACTACAGTTAACATATATTCGCATGAAAAACAAGTAACTAACAATGACAAAATTATGTTAACTTCGCATATACACATGTATTGACTTGATTTCCCAGTGTCTCTTCTCTGAGTGAAGTATGTTTATGTGGAGAAATGTTCTTTGAGAGGCATTATCCTTTACAAGCACTCTTACTATTATGCCTGAGAATTTGCGTGAAGACTCTAAATAGAGTTGCTTACCTTGAGGGTTTCAAGTGTTTTTGAGCTCTCCGCCGCCATCTTTGACTCTGGTGGAGCGGGGAAGAAAAGAGGTTTTGTGAAGCGAGCCAAAGTCAACGTGCGTGAAAGCAACAAGGAGCCCAGTAGGGCTAAGTCGATGGAGGCTGGAGGTTAAGATATTGGTGGAGACGCTCTTTGTCAGCTAGAGAAGAATTAGTGCTCTCTAATGTCTTGTACAGTGGTTGGTAATAATTTTATCTTAAGTTTGCCATGTAATTTAGAGATGACATTAATATGATATACAATGAGTTATCTCGTAGTCATATCTCTAGTAAATAGATATACCAAAATGTATGATAAGAGATATCGTTGGTAAGAGATCATCTCTTAATTAAGAGAAGGCAAACATTTTTCTAGTTTCTCTTTCTTGCACACCTCAATATTAATCCTACGTGGCACTCTAAGATAACACCATTGTACACACCTTAGGCATATAGAGGGATGGTTGACAGATGATGTCAACGGATGCATGGTAGGATGCATGGTGAGCGAGTGTTATTGAAAGAATTGATAGGTAAGGGGAGAAGGGACATGGTAGGAAGAGAATAAATGTGGGTCTAAGGGCATCTCTAGCCGAACCCCTGAAATTTAGCCCCTCAAACGCCCCCTCAACCTTAACTCCTCAATTTTGAGAAGTTAAATAAAAGTGGTTCCTAGTTGAACTCCTAAACTTAACTCTCCAATTTTTTAACACAAATTCAAATATTTAGTCCATCGAGTTAGCTTCACTTGCCTTTAGATCAATGTGGACTGCTTTATAAAACATCATTTTAGGAAAATAGTTCACCAGTTCCTCAAGTGATCCAAACAAGACGACAAGAATAATTACACACTTCAACAAAAACACAACTTTCTTAATTGCTACTACAAGTGCAATCAACACTTTCTCCATCTCCTTATGTTCATTGCCAACACTTTTGCCTTTCTCTATTTGAAATGCCTCTTGGAGCTCGAGCTACATGGAGCTCATTTTTTTGAAAAATTCCAAAATCATATTTTAAAGTTTCAAATAAACTAAAAAAAATACACATGAACCTAGGAATGTACTACATCTCTGTGAATTTTCATGATGAAATACGTTTTGGTGAAAGCTACAAAAAATCATGTATTTCTAGCACATGCATTATCTCTATAGAGGCGCATGCTCTAGCCAATGCAACCAAAAGACCGATCTGATGGAAGAGACTATGCAATACATTCGCGGTTCCATTCCCTATGAAATGCGGCATCGAGGTGATCGTTCTCTTCTATGAGCTCGAGGCAACGGCGGGGCCTAGATGCGTCGATTCTGGCGATGTGGGCGGTCGGCGAGCGAATCGAAGTAGGGCGGCGGGGGCTACAGGGAGTTGACGGGAGTGCTTGGTGGACACCGGTGGCAACGCCGTCGGTGCGAGCGTGGAGGCGGCCAATCTTGTTTCAATCGCTCAAAAATGAGGGCCAGCGGAGGGTTCTCAAATGTTTGAGCAGCTAAACATTTTTAGGGTTCGGAATCTTTTGAGGAGTCAAACTCTTTTGAGAGTTCGGCTAGAGCTGCCCTAAGGGCATCTCCAAGGCGGACCCGCAAACCGCCCGCATCCATCCGGACCGCGGAAGCCATCCAACGCGGGCCTCTATCGGTCCGTGGCGCGGTCCAGACGCATTTTCTCCCTCAAACCGAAGACAAAAGTGGGGGAGGTTTGCGGGAGTCCGGATCAATCCCAAGCCCACTTCTGACCACCCTGGCCCACCAAAAACCCGTCACCCGCCCCTTCCGTGCTTTCCTTCCGATGCACGCGCCGCTTACCGTGCCGCATTCATGCCGGCCCAGAGCACGCGGAGGCCGGCATTGATACCGCGATGTGACCGTAGGGATGGAGGGCGGCGCTGACCGACGCGACCTCTCGGTAGCCGCCACTTCAACGCGGACGCAGGTTCCCGAGGAACCAACTCCGGCCGCTGCGCCGCATTGAAGCGATTGACCGGCCCTTCGCATAGCCTGGCCGCGGCTATTTAAGCCGCGCTCCGGCGCCGTCCACATCGCATCCTCCTCCTCCCCTCCACGCCCATGTCCTTCCACATCTCCGGCGATGGGCAAGTCTTGGGCGTCGGCGCCGGCAGGCGGTTTCGGGGCGGGATCTGGCGCCGCCGCCCTCGAACTCCGGGGCCGTCGTCCTCATCGGCTGGCGGCGACTCGGCGTGGGCGGAGATCGTCATCTCCTCCGACGACGAGGAGGACCAGCAGCCGCCGTCGCCGCAGTCCGCGCCGGCGGTGCCGTGCCAGCTCTACGCCGGCACCGACACGGAGTTCGAGAAGCAGATGGAGCTGATGCTCCGTCGCTCCGTCGTCCACACCAACGGCCCGGCTCTGCCACCGGGGGCGCTCCTCCACGTGAAGCCGGAGCCGGCATCCCCTCCACGCTCTCTGTCGCCGCGCAGCCGCGGCGTCCAAATCGGACGCCGCGTGAAGGAAGAGCGGCTCTCGCCGCCGCCCTGGCGCTTCGTCAAGCAGGAGCGCCACCCGCCGCCGCCCCTGCGGAAGGCGCGCGGTCGCATTCTGCACTACCTCGGTAGCGGCGGCTCCTCCTCGTCGTCCCGGAGCGACATGACGGCGCAGGAGTACGCCGACCGGGAGCAGCTCCGACGGGACAGGCGCAATGCCGCGCGCCGATCCAAGTTCGTGGACTCGGACGTCCCGCCGCCACACATCGCGGCAGACCCGGACCTGGCGTATGCCTGGGCCCTGGACCGCTCCGTGACGACATGGGAGACGGCCAAGCGCCGTCTCCGACGCCTCGACGGGGAGATGGCCAGGTACGGCGAGGAAAATTCCCTCGCCGACCCCGACGCCGCCTCCTCCAACGATCGTCGCCTTCTCCCCCAGCCCACGTCCTCGGTGGCCGCGGCCGCACTGCGCACGGCGCAGGAGGAGGCGGAGAGGATCATCCGCGAGCGTCAGGCGGCCGCCGGGAAGCCCTGCCGCGACGCCGCCACCTTCCGCCGCCCCAAGCCCGACTCCGACGACGGGTCGGGCCACGATGACGGAGGAGGAGCCGCCGGCCAGCCCGGCATTGGCCACGAGGTCACCGTGAAGTATAGGATAGTTTAGGGTTTTATTTTTAGGTTTTTAGTTCACCGGACGAAATATAGTCCGGTTTTATGTACAAATTATCCTAGTTTCAATGAAATTCGCCGTGTTTTTATCAGAATTCATCCGGTTTGATCGAATTTCGTCCAGTTGGTTCGAGTTGTTGTGAAAATGTATGTGCCTACGGTTGGATGGCTGCCTCCCGCATCTGTGTCCGCGGACGGATGCGGGAGTCCGCGGATGCGGGAGGATTTTTACGGGTTGCCGTTGGAGATGCCCTAAGTGAACAAGACTACATCCCTTTTCGTTTAAACGTACAGCTTTCATATAATTAACAGCGTGCTGGATATTGCAGGGATTATATATGGCGTGTGAAGCGAGTGAATCGTACGCATAAGACTGTTGCCTTTTGCTGTGGAGGACATGTTTGGAACTAGTCCATCATTTGCGCATATGTTCGCAAGTACTACATGATGTTACCGGGCAATAATTTATTCGAGCATGTGCATGTATCCAAAAATGTGACGTGTGTGCTTCACGTGTGCCATTGGCCGGCGCAGGGAGCATGCATGCATGTATGCGCCCATATAAGGTGGAAAGGTCAGAGCGCTCTCTCTCTCTCTATCTGTTCCAAATATCTGACATCTCTTAGCAGCTTGCTAACAAATTAAATGAGTGATAAATTTTGATGTACTTTGCTTAGACGTTCTAGGGGTATGTAATGTAATAATAAATATGAAAATGCACACACCGGCACGTGCCACGTCGGACGTTGCCACGTCCGATCGAGGGAGAGACTGGCCATTTCGCGACGAGGAGTATCTTGGACTCATAGCAGCCATCCAGAAAGATACACAGAGGCTGAACCTGAGCTCTCTCAGAGCTCAGGCACTCTCGGCCGTCGGATCGATTTGCTTGATGGGTTTCCGGCCGTCGGATCGAGCCACCGGACGAGATGGGCCGTCGGATCGAAGCCCCCTCCTGTAGCAATGAATAGTTACCGTTTCCCCGCAGTCTCGCTCACTCCGCGGTTTCAGACGGGTCTCGCTGACGTGTGGGGTAACTCGCGTGTGGGCCGTGTCTGTCAGCGACTGTGTCTGGGAGCGTCTTCTGTGCGGCCCGTCGGCGCGCTCCAGGGTCAAATATCTCGTGCCACCGCCGATAATTAACGTGCCCCGTCGAGGGCATTTTCGTCTTTTCTTGTCCTGGCCTTGTGCGTGTTGGGCACTGATTTGCCCGTGGGTGGATGAGGCGAGGGACGGCGACGGGCTTGCCTCTTCGTGCTCCCATTCGCCCCCTTCTCAGGAGCCCCACCTTTCCCGCACGCACGCGCGATGCGTCTCGCCGCCGCCGCCATCTTTGGTCCCCGTCCCCGTCCCCAGATCCGCCTCCTCCACCACGCCCCCCACCGCGAGCTCCGCGTCCTCCATCACGGCCCAAGCCGCGAGATCCGCCTCCTCGACCCATCTTTGTTACGTGCAGCAGCAAGCCCGGCTTAGCTCCGTCCACCATCTTCGTCGCGCACGGCGCCGTCAGCCGACCAGGTCGCCGCCGCGTTGTCTGCTCCTCCGTCGACCTCACGCTGAGCTGCCGGCTGGCGCTCTCTGTTCCCCGGGGTCGTCCACTGCGCGTCGTCGGTTCGACCCAGGAGCGGCGGGGGTAGAGGCGCAGGGCGAGGAGCACCCGCCGGAGGCGCTCGATGTGGCTCCCCCGTCACTCCTCCTCCTACGCCCACTGCAGGTGCTCCCCCATGGCCCCTCCTTCTCCTCCATCGTGAGGCAGGGCTCGGCTGCAGCTCTACTCTAGGTTCTCCTCTCTCTCCCTCTCTCTCTCTCCCTCTCTCTCTCTCTCTCTCTCTCTCTCTCTCTCTCTCTCTCTGACTGCTGCTCCATCCATCATCTTGGACCGCTACTCTTGTATAATATTTTTCGTTCGATTTGTTATCTCCCGGTGCTCATCTAGGTCTTCTGTTGCCCCGTTGCTGTTCTAGGGTTAAGATTTGCTATTGGATTGGTGACTGCCGCGAGCTGATAACACGTCAGGTTGCTACGATCTGCCGTCCCTGTTGATCGAGGTTGCTTTGCTGGTTCTGCCTTTGCTCGGCCATCCCGTTGCAGGGGCTCATCTTATCCCGTCTTTCTCTGTCCGTATTTTATTTTAGCTCCTGTATTTTGAGCATGGATTGTGCCTTAATAGATCTACTGTTATTGTTAGGCTTTGTTTTTTGTGGGGGGTTTGCTTATTTTCGGTTTTCATTGTTTGTGGCAGGATGTTTGCTGTCAAAATCTTGTGCTGCTCAGTTACTTTGTTTTACCAGTCATTCACCTATTTTGTTGATAATGGACTATCTGTTGAGTATCTTTTTTGGAGCTAATCTTATATTTTTCTTCAGGTTGCCACCAATGGGAATACAGCCAGTGGACTGGTTTTGCTTGTCAGCGACCAGAACAAGAACAAGTCAGTTCTTATCTGTACATATTCAACTTTGTGGATGATTGGAGGCTCTGTGTTCATAGTTTATATGGGTCATCTTTATATCTGTGCCATGGTGGCTGTGAGAGCTTTTTAACCTACTCAGAACATCGAGCGAAGAGAAACAACTGTCAGGGCTCAGGCTGCCGAATTGGTAGCTTATAGGGCATTCTGATTATACTATTATTTTGAACCAGAAAATTGTCAATGACTCAGCTGCCACCAATTTAATATATTTCAAATGTACATATATTCTTGTGGGAACAAGTTTCATCACTTCTTCACGGCATTCTTAATCGGGAGCTTGGTAACAGCGTAACTTCAGATCACTTGCTGTATAGGGTCGTCAGCAGCATAATAAAGTATCAGAAGTTTATTCGCTGTTTTTCTTTATATTGCAGGTAAGGCTCAATATATCTTTCAGTATGCAAATAATTTCCATTGATGATGATTTGTTTAAAAACTTAATGTCGTTTTAAGAATAATTTTAGCTTATTACATTGTTCTAACATATTAATATGTGTAAAGAGCTTATCGAAATCAGAGTAATAGACTGTATCCTACCCATGACATTTACAGCCTGCTTGGTACTGAATATTGCAGGGAGATGGACAGTACATATGAAACTATGTAGGAAAAACTGTTTCTTGCACATTTATGAAGCTTCGTTCGCTGACGGGGTGCCGCCGCTGGGAACGCCTGGATGCGATGGCTGCAGGTGGCGTAGAGGAGGAGCTGAGCCCCTCCCCCCCATGGCGCAAGATGCCCTCCAAGAGGAGCGTCTGATGCGTGAGTGCGTCCATCCTCTCCTCCCCTTTGCTTATTCTTCTTTTTCATTTGATCTGCGTGTGCGTGCGTGAGGTCTCATCTCATCTCTGCTCGTGTGCAGGAAGGCCATGGAGTAGCTGCTTGGTTCAAGGGCATGCCGTGGCTGCTCCCTATGTTGAGCGCGTGGACGGAGGAGCTGATCCTCCTCACGCGGCCAGGCCAGATGCAGTGCTGGGTATGACTCATGGCTGCCTCCTACTCCCCTCCCTCTCTCTCTCTACCACTCAGATGTGAGTTGGATTCACCTTGCAACTGTACAGGCAGTATGAACTGCAAATAAAATTGAATGGTTCAACTTAAATTTGACCAAAACTGCAGCATCCTCCATCATCCCCTTTTGGATGTTCAGTTTACTGTACGAGTCAATATGGCTTTGATTTTAAAATCAGCTTCAAAGGTTGCTTTCACAATCCTTTGATATTCAGTTTACTGTACGAGTCACTGAGGGCTTGCTGTTAATTTGCCTCAAGGTTCTGTTGCTAGGTACAATTCTTTTATTAGGCTACTCTCTCTAAGTGGGCAAATTTGTATTATTTGCAGAGGACTAGGATAAAGATTTGGTTCTGAAGGTTTTTTAATGTGCTATGTGGTATGTGATGTGCCTATCTTTATATATATATATTAATATGTTCATTTTTAGCTTTATATGATTCAACTGGATATGAGATATTAATATTTCCCAAGCAACAATGACTATGGTGTTCTTCTTAAAGGTGATAATATCTTTCTGTAGACCTTAGCATCACATGTGTTTTTAAATGTATCTGCAATTAGTGTCCTTGATTTTCCTTTGGTAAGGTGTATCATGCTCATCTGCAATTAGCGTCATAGTTATTTAAGATAGACAAACCTGTATGTGATTTTTTCAGAAAGCTTAGCTCATTTTGTTTTGGAAGTGCTTTAAAACCAATTGAGATTCATGATTTGTTGATGCCTGACAGTTTCACATGCTCTTATTGTCATGGCCCTTTGACTTTACTGATGTTAAATTTGAATGCTATGGTTGTCCTGCATTCCCATCTTTTGATCCATATATTGTCTATTACCGGGTTAGCTAAATGTGATGAGGTGGGGGTGCGGCGGTCTGCATCCACACGCTGCTCGGCGTCACCAGGTCGCTGGCACAGATCCTCGCGCCCATGTCGTTCAACACGCCACAGCTCTTGCCTACATATCCTCGAGCATTGGTTGGCATGCCTTTGGTAGCAGTAGCACCCATTTGATAGTTTTCTATTTATAAACTGAGAAGCTGTCTTTTACTTGAGAACTGAAGGGATTATGTTACCTAGCGCAAAGGGAATTTTCTTTGTACGTATTGATTTATTTACATGTATATGAGATACACGTTTATGGCTCATACCTGATCCATATGAACTGAGACATATATCTATCCATTGATATGGCATCTCCTTTTTATTATTATTTAACATAATGTTTTGCTAGCAGTTAAAATAATCCTAAACAATCTGGAAACATATAGCTTTGAATAGACATATATTATTTTGCTGAAGAGTTCAGTCCATGCATGTTTGGTTCCTGTTAGTTTAGTTAGTGGCCTATATGAATTTGATTTGGCCCACGATATTTTTGTACAGCTATTGATTTGCTAGCATATACTCTAAACTTAATTTTGTTAGCTCTTATCTGGTGTTCTTTCTTACAATATCTTTTTATATGACGTAAGCTTACTCCGTTCATGAGAGTTTCTCCATGTTTATGAAGAAAAGATTTGGGTTCAGAGCACCTTCGGTTATAAGAATTTGTTTTCTAATTCTTGCTGGTCAGTCACAAAGCATTAATTTTTGTTTGCTTTACAATTTTTCAGGAGTAATGGAATGTTAATTGGCTGGTGGCAGCATGTTCAAGTATGGGAAATGATGAGCTCCTACTTCTTTTTATGCCAGCTCTCTGCCGTAGGTGATCTGCGACCTTCTTCCCCACATGTTTGTGATAATCAGTTATCCTCCAGAGGGAATTGTGATTGTGATTAGTATCTTTAGACATTGGCCATATTCGCCAGTACTCACCGTCTCTTTCATTTCTCCTCATTTTCTAAATGTATTGGCCTCTGGTATATACAACTGAAATCGATGTGCCAAACAACAAGAAATAGAAGTAACAAGAAATATCTATACATTGGAAGATTTTGAATGCCATTTTATTAGAGTAGTTCTGAAATGCTGCCTCATTTTTTTTCATTCGTGTTGTTTCTCATAGTTTTAAACTAAAAGGAGGAGCTATAAAAATTGTCCTTTATCTTTCATATTTTTTTATGTTGAAGCGACTACGTAATATCTGTCCAAAGCGATTCTCTTTTAGATGTGATGTCCGATGTATTCCAGCTTACAGTAGATGACACAAAGGTGTTATCCCAGGTCCAGTTCATCTGATGATGTAAATATAGTGGTTGACATGCTCAGTTGCTCCACATCTGTTAGATACTAAATAGGCTGGTTCTTCAAACTGTAAAGTTTGGAATCAGATAGGGAGTTTAAACATATTCAGTTTAAATAATGACAGGCTTTTGTATTATTGTTGTCTTCCTTTATCTCCTTCTGTTATGACTAATCATGGTTTTCTTAATTAAACATCATACTAATCAGATAGGGAGGAGGACCTGGAGCGGCTGCTGCCGAGGGAGCGGCTGATGGAGGCGGTCTGCAGATGGCGTACGAGTCAAGGAGGTCCACCGCAAGTGGCTGATGATGGGTGCACAGGGGATGAGATCTCCGGTGGAAAGATGCATCCAGGCCCGGCCACCTCTCCACCACGACGTGCCAGCCAGTTCTCTCTTGCCCCTCCTTCCACACCGGCTCACCGTCTCACCCACCTGTAAGGCTCTCTCTACTCTCCCTGATCTCTATTCTTTCCATCGTCTTAGCTTACAGGGCCTGGTTTGGTACTGGCCAGGAGGTGACGAGGTACTAGATCCGCTACCATCATAGTTGCGATTGTAAAACAGAATACATCCAAAGCTGATCGAGATAGACCAGCAATCATTACCATCGGCAATGCCTTTTCAGGTTTTCCCTTGTATTAAACTGCAGGTTACGCTCACTATTGGTTCAGTGTCCAAACAGTTTCATGTCAGATTTAGTAGTATAATTAGGTGACAGAAGAAATTAGACAAAGGCCGGTTTGATCCATACACATATGGACTGACGGCGACAACTACATGTATTATTCAGAGATTTACGCCCGCTTCTCAAAACCACAGAGTAGGTCGTGCCATATCGTGTGTGTGACTTGGTCGTGTCCTTTCTTCGACTAGGCACCTTCGCAACCACTTGAGCAGCAGTGTAGCACCATGTCTCAGGCTAGAGCAGAGGGCTATTGTTCTTACTCATTTGCCCCCTAATTTATATGGTTTTGCTATGAACCAATCCTATTTGGCAAAAGATTGCATTACTGTATACCATAGAAGAACCATTTAGACCAGTTATCCTCGACTACCGGTATAATTTGCTTTTGGTGTATCATCCTATCTTTGAACAGAGAGCTACTGGCTACTGTTCTTACTCATTTGCCGCCTAATTTATATGTATAACTGATTTATATGGTTATTCTATGGCATAGCAGATTGGTTCTGCTATGAACCAATCCCTAATTTATATGGTTCTTCTATGCTATCTTTTGAACTAGGCGTAGGCGTTTGTCTGAAAAGAAGTGTTATGCTTTGGTGTTGTTGTTGGTTCCAGAGGGGGCAGAAGAGGAAGCCATTTGCATTCATCAGTAGGTTGCGCAAGGTGGTAATTGATGCTCCTCCCTTGCCTCTCTGCTCTTGGGTGTAGTGAACTGCCTGCTATTTATAATTGTCTTTGTGCTAAACAGTTGTGCCACTTGTGAGCGACAACATGCTAGAATGTGTCTTCTTTTCTTTGATGGACATGGCTGTTGACAGCATATGACTTGTAACTTACCAATTAGCATGTGAAGGAAGCGACCAGAGAGGGAGGGCGTCGCCGGCGTCGTGAACCCATGCGGGCGCAACGGGGTGTGCGCGTGCCTCCGCGGGTTCGCGCCGCGGTTGCCGGAGGCGTGGGCGCCGCGGGTCAACCGCCTCGGGGAGGATGGGCGCCACACGCCACGGTCGCCGGATCCGTTGGCTGCGAGTCCGGGCGCATCGGATCCGGTGGCTGTGAGGAGGCAGCGCTCGGAGGAGGCCATACGCAAGGGGGCAGCGCGCGGAAGAGGCCGGATGCATGGAGGCAGCGCACAGAGCTCAGTTGCAGCGACGAGCTGTGATGCTGCCTCGGCTACAACCTCGTAGGTGAGCTCGTCCTCTCCTCGGCTGCTTTGTTTTTCTTAATTTGCAGCTATGTTCATTTTCCATGGACTACAAGGTTCATAAAACGTCTATGGAGTACAAATACGCAGCTCCAGCTCCTTTGATTTGCATCCATGGAGTACAAACACGCAGCTCCTACGTTTAGTACACCAAACATGCACTTAGGTTCAGTAGTACTCCTAGGTTTTGTAAATACTCCTAAATTCAGTTAGATTCAGTAGTACTCCTAGGAGTAAATGGGCATCAAGAGAACGATTTTGCATGTGTTTCAGTTAGGTTCAGTAGTTCTCCTAGATTTTGCATGGTGTTCAGTTAGGTTTAGTTCGACAATCAACCTCACTGTCGGTACAGAAGCCAATTAGTTTAACTAAATTGATACTCCAAATGCATGAGTACTCACTTCAGCTCTGAATTGCTTCTCAGAGAAGTTTCACTGAATTGCAAATCAGCATACCTGAACATGATATGTGCACTGTACCAATTAGTTTAACTGAATTTTGACAGTTGGTGGATTCAGTTAACCAAAGTTTAGTTCTTGTGCACTGTACTCCATTTGTTAATTCAAATTAAACTGATGTACAAATGGAGTAATTTGTTAATCTGTAACTCTATTTGTTACTGAATTTCGACAGTAAATTTAACTACATTTTGACAGTTAATGGAGTAGCAAATTTGACTGAATTTTGACAGATTTAACAAGGTGGGCTGTCAGCATGGTGTTCGAGTTGGTCAATAGCGGTGCACCTACGCCATGTATGGATCAATACAAATCAGTTGTCCTCGGCAAAAACATTGTGGCTTCTTTTGGTACGAATTTTGCCTTTATGATCTGTAGTGAAATTGCGGTTATCCTGGGCAACAACTACACTTTGCTTTTGGTATATATTTAATCTGTATGCCCTATATTAAACTCAGTTATCCTGGGCAGCGTGATATATGAACACATTTATTCTGAGCGGTTATTCTAATTTCCTTTGGATGTTCTGAACGCTTTGTTATGTTGAAATTTTAGACGCTGGATCAGTGTGCTGAGCCAGGCAACGCGCGCTTCCGATCTTAGCATTACCTGCTTGACCAAAGCGTTGGGACTGGCACCCTCGCGCCTTGGCGCGATCCCGATCTAGTATGTATGCTGCATGCATGCAGCAGCGATCTCTCTGACCTTTCTCCGCTGGGCCAGCTGCCACAATGGCCATACGGCCCGTGCACGTACGGCGACGGATTTACTCACGTCACGTGCGGGAAACGGCCAGACGCACATCGGCAAAAATGACAAATCTGACTTGTGAAACTATTTCACAAACTGAACTGTGTTTGAATTTTTTTTACTCAGTTGACCCTTTTATGCAGCGCCCGACAGGCAGGCGCTGCGCTTTATTGACAGACGCTGCATGCCTAGCCAGCGTGGCAGGCCCGGCCCCACCCCTGGTCGTGCAGCGCCCAGGAGACAGGCGCTACACTACCATGTGCAGCGCCTAGATGATAGGCACTGCACATTGACTTAAGCCGCCGCGGGCCGGCCATCCCCAACCGACCCACCCATTGTTCCAGTAACCGAACATGAGCAGCGCAGCGGCGGCCATCTCCTCCCCCCCTCCCCCCCCCTCAATCCCCTCTCTAAAATCCTTCCGATCTGAAGTTTTCGGCCGTGGATTTCTTTCCTAATTCCTCGTACAAGGTAAATTCCTCCGATCCCCTCCTTTTATCCATAAAATCGTTCACTTTTTTCAGATTTGTGTGCAAGTTTGGGTGAAACTCTTGATTTGCTTGGATTAGAAATTTATATGATAGATTGAAATATTGTTGTGTGATTTAGGATTTGTAGATGATATGCAATCTATTTGGAACCCTAATGTTGTTGATTTGTATTGTGAATCTTGGTTTCATAGTAATTTGTACGTATATATGAAAAAGAAGTCACATAGGAAGTCATATTTGGTTGTTGAGTATTATATTAGTATTTAACCCTAGTTTGGTCATGTTTTGTTGTTGAGTATATATGGAAAAGAAGTCACATATGAAGTGTTTTAGGAAGTCACATAGGAACTCTAGTGTTGTTTAGATGAATATTCTTTTTTATTACATACGTATGATTGTTGATTATTAATGTTGGGTAGTTGATAAGTATTTAAATTTATTTTAGTACCCATTGTAAATGATGGTTCCGTACGAATTTGTATGTATATATGAAAAATGCTCGCATGTGCAATAATGAATATGAAGTGTTTTATTTTTCTCATGTATGTTTATTGTTTGAAATTTGTAGGATGGTTTGGCTTCTCGAAGATTTCTATGACGTTCAACGCCGGGCCTACATGATGTCGGAGAAGCAGCTGGTAATAATCATAGTAGTTGGTATTTTGAAATTTGTGTTTAGTTCAAATAGACATGCCCCATATGTAATCATCTGACTTGTGTGTTTGCAGTTGCTTCAACCTCTGAAGATTCGGTCGCACGGGGTCTCTGGTGGTGCCATGCGCTACGATGAGCGGTACACACTGTACATCAGGCAGACAGGACTCCTCCCGTTCATTCAGCTGGTCAGCCGGTCGACGCCGAACCTCAATGCTGCAGCAATCACCACGCTTGTTGATCGGTGGAGGACGGAGACGCACAGTTTCCATCTTCGGACCGGGAAGATGATCGTGACGCTCCAGGATGTCTCCTTGATCGCCGGTCTTCCTATCGAGGGGAAGCCTCTCTGTATGAGCACCGATTCTGATGGGTGGCGCCAGCAGATGGAGGCCCTTATCGGTATGTCTCCTGCAGAGGCTCCAGTAGGTGATGGAGAGAAGAAGGAGAGAGTCGCAGCCGGAGCTCCTTTCACGTGGATTGTAGCGAACTTTGCGCATTGCCCTGAAGATGCTAATGATGATGTGGTCCAGACATATGCTCGTGTCTACATGTGGTACGTTATCTCCAAGACTTTGTTTGCTGACGCCACTGGCAAGAACGCTCCATGTATGTGGCTTAAGGCGTTGACCGTCTTCGACAGCCAATGGAGTTGGGGTTCGGCGGCACTGGCCTACTTGTACCGACAAGTAGTCAGTTGTTTGTTTTTTACTTCATTTCGGTATGGAGTTGGGGTTGCTCTTAAGTGAACCTTGTTTTCCTTTATGTGCAGTTGGACGATGCTTGCTGTAGGATCTCGAAGGACGGATGTATTGGTGGTTGTATGCTCGTACTCTCGGTATGGAGCTGGGAGCGCTTGCTGGTCGGACGCCCGAAGGACGTAAAGTTCAAGGAATGGGACGACAAAGGCGACGAATTACGGCTCCCCACTTGGGCTTACAAGTGGGATGTGGTATCCGAGATGACGAGCGATGCCACTCTCATGTATAGGCAGTACACCAACAAGTTGGACACGATTACGACTGAGTAGGTAAACATTGACATTACATCACTCATTGTCATGCTTTTATGAAAACTCGAGATCAATGTTGCGTTGTTCTGCTATGTTCCAGGTGGATTGGGAGCCATATGGCGCCAAGGATAGATTAGGTAATGCAGTAGATTTCGTCCTGAATCCGATGTGCTTGCGGGATAGGCATCTTTGGCTTATGCGGTGCCCACTCATATGCAACTGGGCGGTTGAGCTTCACATGCACACCTGGACATCTATGCAGAGAGCAACAGAAGTTTTACACAGGCGCTGCACTACACAGTGTGACGCCCGAGACTCCGACATTGCACTATGTAGTGCAGCGCCTGAGCCAAAGGCGTTGCACACCTGGACATCTATCCAGAGAACAACAGAAGGGTTACAGAGAAATTTCGGCCAGAAATTTCTCTAAGTGTGGGTGCAACGCCTTTGGCACAGGCGCTGCACTACATAGTGTGACGCCTGGGACTCAGGCGTTGCACTATGTAGTGCAGCGCCTGAGCCAAAGGCGTTGCACCCACACTTGGAGAAATTTCTGGGCGACAACTGCCTGTAACCCTTCTGTTGCTCTCTGGATAGCATGTCCAGGAGTGCAACGCCTTGGTCTCAGGCATCACATTGTATGGTGCAGCGCCTGGTACCGAGGCGTCACACTGTGTAGTGCAGCGCCTAATGCCAAGGTGTTGCACACCTGGACATGCTATCCAGAGAGCAACAGAAAAATTACAGGCAGTTTGCGGCCAGAAATTTCTCTAAGTGTGGGTGCAACGCCTTTGGCATAGGCGCTGCACTACACAGTGTGACGCCTAATCCTCGGGCGCCACACTGTAAAGCTTTTTCAAAAACAGAAAAAAATACATTTTGTGGTTCACATCCTATATCACAAAGCACATAGCACAAGTACTCGTTGAGTCAAAGGAGGTTCACTCATTTCATCTTGGTTCATGGGTGGTGGACTACTAGCAACCAACGGGGAATCGTTCCGGTTCAAGTCCAAATGCAAACTAGACTCAACCTTCGTCGTAGCAAATAACTCAAGAGCCTTGTCTAGTGATTCGGCCACCGTCTCCTTGTATGCAACCCAACATTGCTCGGAGTTCACACGCATGGTCTTCCAACGGATGTGCATTCCAAAACTCACATTATGCCTTCCCTCCAACTCAACGATATCACTTGGATCCATCCAATTCAAATCTTTTCTCACTTGTTCCAAGACCTCGGCATAGCTAGGACTACTCTCAAACACCGTGTCAAGCTCATCCGGGTCCGGTTCAATATTGCCTTTTAAAAAGACGTCTTTGTCCACATGATGAGCATAAACACATGTTCTTCCCATCCCTAGAATAATTAAAACAACACAACGTAACATATATTTCATAAGTACTCATCCGAAGATTAACACAAAATACAAAGCCCTAACATAGATACGAAACAATAACTAGCCAAGGCACTAGTAACAGAATGTGCAACGCCTAACAGCTAGGCGCTACACATTGCAAGTGTGGCGCCTAGACGTAAGGCGCTGCACATTACATGTGTGGCGCCTAGATGTAAGGCGCTGCACGGCTGGGTGTGGGGTCGAGCCTGGCCCAGGTGTGCCACGCGTGCCAGATGTGTAGCGTTTGACATCCAGGCGCTGCACAGTGTAGTGTGACGCCTAGCTGTCGGGCGCTACACAAAAGGGTCAGCTGGGTGAAATTTTTTCAAACACAATTCAGTTTGTGAAATAGTTTCGTCCATAGGTCAAATTTGTCATTTTTGCCACGCACATCACGCATGCAGCAGTTGCAACTTGCAAGTTGCATGGGGGCGCTGATGCATGCGGTCGGCAGCTAGCAGGGACCGGAGGAGTGTACGTAGGAGGAGGCCCAAGCCGCAGACTACCATACCAAGCTCGTGGACCAACAGCGTACGAATTGCCCGCTGGCTTTGCTTTGTCCCTCCCCATCGGTAGGGTGCACAAGGCCCCTAGACTTGTTCATGAAAAGGGCAACGTGCATGCGTCCAACTTTTGCCTGATCTTTTTTTTTTCAAGAAGGACACCAGACTATATTAAAAATAAGCAGTGGTACAACACAACACCAGAAAAATAAGAAATTACAAAAAGAACCCTGGGAACCAATCTAGCCCCAACTCCAGCGGGATGAGGGTGCACCGCCGCCGTCGCCGCCGCGCCCCCCTGAAGCCAGCGAAACCCCTGGTTGTGCGCACGGAAGAATGACGTCGGGAAGTCTCCATCCTCGGTCCAGGAGGACCAGTATGCCGGGGAGAAGCCAGATCGGAACTGCGCCACCACTCGCGCCGGTTTGTAGAATGACGGTGATGAGGCACCACCGTCGACGAGAAACATCAAATCCGGAGTCACCACGCTCCTACAGAAGCTCCATGCCCCCCGCACCGCCGCCGGAGCACGCGTTGCCGCGACGGCGAGGCCAGAGCATAAAATCCACCTCGAGGCCAGCACCGCTACCGCACCAGCCTCGATTGGTTAGCCTGCTACCAGATCCACCGACGACCGCCTCACAACGACCCACCGGAATCAGATTTATTCCACGCCGCCACCACCATAACCGTCAAGACAAAAACGGCAGACGAAAAAAAAGACAGAAATGGCGGACGGAAAGAAAAACCTAGCCCTAACCTAACTACACGCATCAACGAGACGGAGAGCTCCCCCTCCCCCCGCCCGAGAGAGGAGGAACCCCTCAACTCACTGGCGGAGGACGGTGGCACCCGTGTCGCCTTCGGTTTCGCCTCTCTCTACAGGGGAGGGAAAAGCGAAGCGAATGTACTGGCCAACTTTTGCCTAAATGTGGCGGTGAATGACACTCGATATGTATTCAAATAGTTTGGATTGATGACCACATGACTCACGTGGTATGACACTCGATATGCAAGTACAAAGGCCAGGAGATTTATGCTTGAGTTGGAAAAACGCATCCGGTGCCGAAAACGAAAGGGACAATTTTTTAGGTAAACGTTTGCAATCGGCGAGCCGGCCGAAATTGGGCCGGTCGCCTCCTCGCGTAACGCACATCCACCTGGACCCACGCGACCGCTTGCCCACTGCTCTCCACAGAAATCTTTGTTAGGAATTAATTAATTAAGTTAATTAAGTGTAACCTTTGTAACCGCCTTGTAAACAGGGTATAAATACCCCAATCTTCAATCAATGAAATAACAGTTCATTCATCATTCGCTCTCTCTCTCGTTTCTTTTTGAGAGAAGTGCATATTACACCCCCCTCCAACTCTATCCCTAGTCTAATATACACCCCCTAACTCCAATACCGTCTAACTTACACCCCCAACTCTCAAAACCAGCCAGAATTCAACCCTCACCTCCCCGTTGACCGGTTATCGCCCAGTTGGCCGGATTTGACCCATTGACTGGATGAACAGTAAATTCAAAAAAAAACTTAAAATTCAAAAAATATTTTCGTTTTTTCACTGGCGAACAGTAAATTGACAAAAAAAAAATTCTGTTTTTTCACTGGGTGAACAGTAAATTCGAATAAATAATAAATTATTTTAAAAAAAATCGATTTTTTTTGCGTGGACGATTTTTTTTGAAATAATTTATTATTTATTCGAATTTACTGTTCACCCAGTGGAAAAACAGAAATTATTTTTTGTTTTTATTTTTTTGTCAATTTACTGTTCACAGGTGAATAACGATTTTTTTTAATTTTAAGTTTTTTTTGAATTTACTGTTCATCCAGTCAACGGGTCAAATCCGGCTAACTGGGCGAAAACCGGTCAACGGGGAGGTGAGGGTTGAATTCTGGCCGGTTTTGAGAGTTGGGGGTGTAAGTTAGACGGTATTGGAGTTGGAGGTGTATATTAGACTAGGGCTAGAGTTGGGGGTGTAATATGCACTTCTCTCTTTCTTTTTTACACGTTATCAGCACTTTGCCCTAACCTAGAGCGAGCGATTAGGCCACTAAACAGAGAAGACCGGCAGCGCCGGCGGTGCCCGCGCACATCAATCCGTCACCGGCGACGTCCTTGATGCCCGAGAGGCAGCAAGATTTCTCCCACACGACCGGACGCGTGCGAGCCCAGCCTTCCTTGGCGCATCCCGTTGTCCCAGGCGGCGCAACGCACGAAGGCGCGGCGGCACTTCACCAAGGCGCGCGGCGAAGACTTTCTCCCCACACATGGTGTTGACGCGGCCTCCATCTGGAGGCGCGCGATGCGACTCTTGCCCTGCGCTCGAGCCAGCAACCCCGGACTGGCATCCACCGGCACAGCCCTTCCCGACTTGCAACGGCGCGGCGCTCCTTCCTCAGGCAGCGCACGACACGGAAACGAGCGTGGCCGCGGCCTGTCGGCGCGGCTCTCCACGACCCGGCCTCCAAGTGTTTGGACGCCCTCCGGCGTGCCGCACGGAGGCGGCTCCATCTAGAACGCGGCGCAGCGGCCTCAGCCTTCCTCCGACGCGGTGCTTGAGACGAGCGGCTGGCGCGCATGATACCTACGAACGCAGCCCCATAGCATTGATGCCATCGGCAATTGCCTAATCGGAGCACTATGAATCGATTGGTTCATCGTTCCTAAACGAGCACGACAGTGAATATCTCCATTAGCAACCGCACAGGAGGAAAAATTGGGGCAACCTTAGGGCATCTCCAACGCAAGGCGCCTAATCAGGCGCTTGATTAGTAATAAAAAAGGATTTTTCTCCTAGCGTCTGGGCTTGGAGTCCATGCATGCAACGCTGAGAGCTAGCATACAAGCGCTACGCACAAAAAATAGAACGGGCAGCTCGTTTAGCGCCGGACGACTCTTGTGGCATCGACGCTAACCAAATTTCAGGATTTGAACGGGATTATGGAGAAACGGCCGGGATCCTGACCCTGGCGCCCATCGTAAGCGCCCCCGTTGTACATGCCCTTATCCCTTTGGCGATTTTTCGAATCAGCCCTCCTATTTTCTTTATTCTCATGTTAATACCTACATCACATATTGAGCACACATGCTTTGCTGTACTTTACATCTACGCCGGTGTGATTTCTAAGATCATATTTCAAGACCGAAACAACTACATGTTACAGAATAGTAAACACACTATCGGTTTGATCCTCAGATCTAATTTTTGTGCAATTCAGTTTCTATATTTACTATGTCATTTTTCCGTAAAACGAAATAGACGTTTTCTGAAATTTGTTACATGCTATTACATGTTTAATCTGTTTGCCTCTAGCATTCTTTGTAATAGCAATATTTGGACAACAATTATGCAATTGATTTTTTTTCTCTTGCAACCATTGATATAAATTCAGATAAGAGTTATAAAGTGTCATACTTAATATGGCTAGCGCAAATTTTATTTGTGAATCACAAGGTATTGGTGGCATCTACTGCACCATTTGCAGATTATCCATCACTACTGTGAGGTCTACATCTTGTTATTTCAACAAGATGGCTACCTTCGGTGTGCTCTTCCAAATATTAATGCTTAATATGACTAGCCCAAAATTTATTTGAGAATCACAAGGTATTGGTGGCATCTACTGCACTATTTGCAGATTATCCATCACTACTGTGAGGTCTACATCTTGTCATTTTAACAAGATGACTACCATCGAAGTGCTCTTCCAAATATTAATATTATATGTGACTACCTCAAGATATCATAAGGTAATACTGGCATCTACTGTAATTTTTTACAGACTATCCACTATTACTGCAAGGTCTACATCATGTCACTTTGACAGATGATTACCTTCAAAGTGATTTTCTTAAATATAGCATAACATAAAGTAATAGAGATATGAACATCTACTGACAAAAGTCAGATTATGTTTTCTATTACTGCGAGATCTACACCATAATGGTGATTATCTTCAAAGTGTTATCCTATATAAATTGAGGTCTACACATATTGTTATAAAGCATCAGCTATTCTAAAATTTGCTCCTCTGAAGCAATTGTTGTTGTTGTTCACTAAAATATTTTACTCTCATAGTAAATATTGTTCTTCCACACTCGTTATATGCCGAAATGTTATTTTTGTGTTAATATAAACTATTCAAGCCTCACTTTGCTCGAATGTCATAGAAAACTACGCAAATGTTTGCATATACTGGTGATTACCTTCTATTGCATTGGTAAAATGCATGGCAGTGGAGTGTATGTCACTATTTTATTATTATTGTGCCGTCCATCCATCAAGATGGATACCATAATTTATAGCAAAATTGTCTCAAACACTATTGCAATGTCCACATCACATTATGGTTATACTTTCATAGTGAGTAACCAATGTTAAACATGCAACGTCTATGTTTTTGGCAATGACTCTAAAGTTGCAACGGACATATGCATTTTATATGTCACCAATTTCACTTAGTTCTCAAACTAAGTACATAATGGATGAATATTTATTCACCTTGAATATTTCCCTTAAGAGAAACATGCTTCCATAAGCACATCGCGAATGATCACCCATTCGTTGTTCAACGCCTCAAGTCTATCGCAACTTACAATTTTGGTAGTTATAAAATCAACTTCAAGTTGAGATCTCGCGATCAAATATTTTCATATGCAGATCCGGTTGAAATGCCCTTAATACACTTTACATCCTCTTATGATGGCACTACCATTTCCATGGTAAAGAAATATATAATTTCTTAAAATCACCATATTCACCCAACGGGTGCTATACCATTATTGGAAATATTTGCTAGTACTGAGAATACTATGCAAGTCAGTGGTCACAAAAATGAACCATGAAAAATTCAAATTAAAGTGAGGCTAAACGACAATCAAAGACAAAATTACCTCTTAATAGGGAATATATCATTTTCAAACGATCACTACGACAACTCTCAAGTTTGTCAAATGTGTGGTTATACAAATATCATACCTATGATTACCAAACCCTCAAATACATAGTCAAACCACACCACAAATTTGGAATAAATTTGAAAATTTGCAAACTTACAACCAGAAAATATTCTGGTAAATGATTGTTCTCAAATCTTCATCGGAAGGAGAGAACCAAAAATCTAGTGCAATAAAATGATGGTGAATTCCTTTGCAACGATGATATGTTTGCGTAATAAATTTTTCAATGATATTGGAGACCTCATGTAATATCTTAATTATTCCCAAATATTATTAGCCTATACTTGTTCTACTACAAGTAGTGCGATGTCCAATATCCTATTTCTCGGACACGATATTCGATAAATTTTGAATGTATGAATCAATTCATACTCAATGTTGTTGTGTACACAATGATTTTCCAAATATTAATAAATTAAACATTAGGCTTGATAGCGTTAGCCATCCTGGTTTGGGGATGATTAGAAAATTATTGATAATTCTGTTGGTCACAACTTACCATGTTGCAAAATTTCCCAAATCATCAGATTTTATGTGCACCACATGTGCCATAGGGGAAATCAGTTTTAAGGCACTCTCACCTTAAGATTCTAAACGAGCCACTCATTCTTCCTTGAGCACATTCAGAAGATATATGTGGATTACTTAATCATTATGTGGGATTATTTAGATACTTGATGGTACTCAAAGAAACATTTATAAAATGATTTCAAGTGTGTCTCTTGTCACACACAACCATGAATGATCTTACTAAATTAATTGCTCAACTTATCAAGGTAAGAGCAAATTATCCTAAACACAGGATAAACCCATTCAAATGGACAATGTTGTTGAACTCATTTCACGAGCAATGCCTGATTATATATATTACTTATGTACATATCCAGAATGTTTTAGGTAAATATCTTATCAAAGATAGTGAAATTAATTTCATGACCAATCTTACAGAATTGTAATATACCAGCCTCTTGCTGGACACATACGGCCTTACACACCGTACGTATGATCTAAATCATACCAACTGCATATCATACTACTTTCCCCTTGTAGTAACACTAGTAGAAAACAAGGCTTTGGTCCTGGCCAGATCAGAGCATTAGTCCCGGTCGTGTTACGAACCGGGACTAATGGGAGCATCAGTCCCGGTTCGAGAGGCTAGGACGCCGGCCGGGCCTCGGCAGGCATCAGTCCCGGTTCGGCTGGGACCTTTAGTCCCGGTTCCATCCACCAACCGGGACTAAAGGGGTTGCTGCCCTTTAGTCCCGGTTGGTGTCTGGAACCGGGACTAAAGGGTAGGCCATTAGTGTTGGGGAACGTTGCATGGGAAACAAAAATTTTCCTACGCACACACAAGATCTATCCATGGTGATGAGCATCTACGAGAGGGAGAGTGAATCTACATACCCTTGTAGATCGCTAAGCGGAAGCGTTTAAGAAACGCGGTTGATGTAGTCGAACGTCTCCGCGATCCAAATCGCAAGTCGTCCCTCGATCCGATCACGAACTAGCGCCGAACGGACGACACCTCCGCGTTCAACACACGTACGGCTTGATGACGCCTTCACCTCCTCGATCCAGCGAGCGATGGTGAAGTAGTGGTTGAGTTCCAGCAGCACGACGGCGTGGTGATGGTGGTGAGGAACAATCTCTGCAGGGCTTCGCCAAGCGCTACGGAGATTATGACGGAGGAACTAGAGGGTTAGGGTTGCCGCACACGGCTTGGGGAAATCTTGATGTATCCCGTGTGCTAGCCCTGCCCCTCTATTTATATGTTGAGCCTTGGGGTCTAAACTTGGAGTAAAAGCCTCCTCCAGGTCGGTTTTGCCCGCACAAGGTCGGTTTGGCCCGCAGGAAAAGAGTCCAACTCGGATCCCTGCCGAACCGTGCACAGCCGCGCACAAGCGGTAGTACCGCTTCACACAAGCGGTAGTACCGCTCGGGCGGTAGTACCGCTTCACCAAGCGGTAGTACCGCTTACGCGGCAGCAAAACTATTTTTGCACTTTCCAATACCTCGTGGGTTTTTATCCCTTGGCCCATATAAAGTGTTCTCGCACCCGAACACTTCGGTAAACATCCGGAACCCCTTCCGGTGAACTCCGGAACCCTTCCGGAGATCAAAACACTATTATCACATATATCAATCTTTACCTCCGGACTATTTCGGAGATCCTCGTCATGTCCGGGATCTTATCCGGGACTCCGAACAACTTTCGGTCACCAACATAATAACTCAATTATACTAATCGTCACCAAACGTTAAGTGTGTAGACCCTGCGGGTTCGAGAACTATGTAGACATGACCGAGACACCTCTACGGCCAATAACCAATAGCGGGACCTGGATGCCCATATTGGCTCCTACATATTCTACGAAGATCTTTTATCGGTCGAACCTCTATGTCAAGGATTCAGTTAATCCCGTATGCTGTTCCCTTTGTTCTTCGGTATGTTACTTGCCCGAGATTCGATCGTCGGTATCTCTATACCTAGTTCAATCTCGTTACCGGCAAGTCTCTTTACTCGTTCCGTAATACAAGATCTTGTGGCTAACACTTTAGTCACATTGCTTGCAAGGCTCATTGTGATGTTGTATTACCGAGTGGGCCCTGAGATACCTCTCCGTCATACGGAGTAACAAATCCCAGTCTTGATCCATGCCAACCCAACAGACATCCTCGGAGATACCTGTAGAGCACCTTTATAGTCGCCCAGTTACGTTGCGACGTTTGATACACACAAGGTACTCCTCCGATGTCAGGGAGTTGCATGATCTCATGGTCATAGGAACAGATACTTGACATGCAGAAAACAATAGCAATAAACTGACACGATCATATGCTACGTTCGTAGTTTGGGTCTTGTCCATCACATCATTCTCCTAATGATGTGATCCCGTTATCAAATGACATCTCATGTCAATGGCTAGGAAACCTTAACCATCTTTGATCAACGAGCTAGTCAACTAGAGGCTTACTAGGGACACAGTGTTGTCTATGTACCCACACATGTATTTGAGTTTCCAATCAATACAATTATAGCATGGATAATAAACGATTATCATGAACAAGGAAATATAATAATAACCAATTTATTTTTGCCTCTAGGGCATATTTCCAACAGTCTCCCACTTGCACTAGAGTCAATAATCTAGTTCACATCACTATGTGATTTACATTGTAATGAATCGAACACCCATGCAGTTCTGGTGTTGTTCATGTTTAGCCCTTGGAAGAGGTTTAGTCATCGGATCTGCAACATTTAGATCCGTGTGTACTTTGCAAATATTTATGTCGTCCTCCTTGATGTAATCGCGGATGGAATTGAAACGTCGCTTTATGTGTCTGGTCCTCTTGTGAAATCTTGGTTCCTTGGCTAGAGCAATGGCACTAGTATTATCACAAAACAGAGTCATTGGGTTAAGCGCACTAGGCACTACTCCAAGATCTGTCATGAACTCCTTCATCCAGACACCTTCCTTCGCCGCCTCCGAGGCAGCGATGTACTCCGCTTCGCATGTAGAATCTGCTACCACGCTTTGCTTGGAACTGCACAAGCTAACCGCACCCCCATTAAGAATAAATACGTATCCGGTTTGCGACTTAGAGTCATCCGGATCAGTGTCAAAGCTTGCATCGACGTAACCCTTTACGACGAGCTCTTGATCACCTCCATAAACGAGAAACATGTCCTTAGTCCTTTTCAGGTACTTCAGGATATTCTTGACCGTCGTCCAGTGTTCCATTCCTGGATCACTTTGAAACCTTCCGACCATACTTATGGCAAGGCTGACATCGGGTCTTGTGCACAGCATTGCATACATGATAGAGCCTATGGCCGAAGCATAGGGGATGACACTCATCTTTTCTCTATCTTCTGCAGTCACTGGGCATTGAGTCTTACTCAACTTCACACCTTGCAAAACAGGCAAGAACCCCTTCTTGAACTGATCCATTTTGAACTTCTTCAAAATCTTATCAAGGTATGTGCTTTGTGAAAGTCCTATTAAGCGTCTTGATCTATCTCTATAGATCTTGATGCCTAATATGAAAGCAGCTTCTCCTAGGTCCTTCATTGAAAAACTCTTGTTCAAATATTCCTTCACGCTTTCCAACATTTCTATATTGTTTCCAATCAGCAATATGTCATCCACATATAATATTAGAAACGCTATAGAGCTCCCACTCACTTTCTTGTAAATACAAGCTTCTCCGTAAACTTGTATAAACTCGAACGCTTTGATCACTTCATCAAAGCGAAGATTCCAACTCCGAGATGCTTGCACCAGTCCATAAATGGATCGCTGGACTTTAGGTTACTTGTATGATTTATAAAGCTACTTGTATAATTTTCTTACTTGTATTATTGTTTGTTATTATATAGCGCCATGGTTTTGGTATCCGCCCCCGTCGGCTCTCGTCCGGTCTATGATTCGGATGTGGTATATTATCTTTTATAACTATTTGTTTCATTTAGTGTTTATGACAATTATGCCGACCAACTTGACATAGATGTCTTTATCTAGGAGGTATGTGAACCGGAAATTCCAACCGACCCTCTTGTCGAGAGGTTAAATTTAGTTGAAAAAGAAAACAATTATTTGAAATAAAAATTGAAAAGAGTTGAAGAAGAGAAGATGAAATTGGGGTTGCATGTTGCCGATGTCGTCGATCTACACAAGATCCAGATGGATGCAATGCGCTTGAAGATTAGAAAGATTAGAAAATATGCCATTGATAATGAGGCTTGGTATCATTATGCTGTTGGATCAATTGTTACCTTAGTTGCGATTTTGATCGCATTTGTTGTTGCATTTAAATGTTTTACATAGTTGTATGTTAGTTTCAATGTATATTTTAATTAGATGCTCTAGAGAGTTGTATGTTGTTCTATGAGAACTATGTATGAACTTTATGTATTTATTTTTTCAGTAATAACATTTGATCACTACTGTACTTTGGTTTTAATGTGATGATGAACTTGTATTAATTTGGTCATTTCTCTATTCATGATGTTCTGTAATGGTTTTTGATATACTTAATTATATAATGCACGCAGATGAACCGGCAATGGATGTACGGTGACCGACGCACCTCCGACTACATTACGGGCCTGTATAATTTTCTCGATGTGGCTGAGGCAAACAAGCAGAATGGTTTTATGTATTGTCCATGTACTGTCTGTGAGAATACGAAGGATTACTCTTCCTCGAAAACCCTTCACTTCCACCTGCTTGAGAAGGGTTTCATGCCACACTATAATGTTTGGACCAAGCACGGAGAAAGAGGGATTATGATGGAAGACAACGAAGAAGAAGAGGATGATGACAACTATCCTATGTTCCCTGAATACGGTGATACTGCAACGGGGGAAGCTGAAGATCAAGAGGCACCGGATGTGCCCGATGATGATCTTCGCCGGGTCATTGTTGATGCACAGAGAGGATGCGAAAGTGAAAGGGTGAAGTTGAAGTTCGATCGCATGTTAGAGGATCACAAAAAAGGGTTGTACCCAAATTGCGAAGATGGCAACACAAAGCTCGGTACCGCACTGGAATTGCTGCAATGGAAGGCAGAGAATGGTGTATCTGACAAGGGATTTGGGAAGCTACTGAAAATAATGAAGAAGAAGCTTCCAAAGGATAACGAATTGCCTGACAGTACGTACGAAGCAAAGAAGGTTCTCCGCCCTCTAGGATTAGAGGTGCAGAAGATACATGCATGCCCTAATGACTGCATCCTCTACCGCGGTGAGGAGTACGAGAATTTGAATGCATGCCCGGTATGCGGTGCATTGCGGTATAAGATCAGACGAGATGACCCTGGTGATGTTGAGGGCGAGCGCCCCAGGAAGAGGGTTCCTGCCAAGGTGATGTGGTATGCTCATATAATACCACGGTTGAAACGTCTGTTCAGAAACAAAGAGCATGCCAAGTTGTTACGATGGCACAAAGAAGACCGTAAGAAAGACGGGAAGTTGAGAGTATCCGCTGATGGGTCGCAGTGGAGAAAAATCGAGAGAAAGTGGCCGGACTTTGCTGGTGACACAAGGAACTTATGGTTTGGTTTAAGTGCAGATGGCATTAATCCTTTTGGGGAGCAGAGCAGCAATCATAGCACCTGGCCCGTGACTCTATGTATCTATAACCTTCCTCCTTGGTTGTGCATGAAGCGGAAGTTCATTATGATGCCAGTGCTCATCCAAGGTCCTAAGCAACCCGGCAACGACATTGATGTGTACCTAAGGCCATTAGTTGAAGAACTTTTACAGCTGTGGGATAAAAAAGGTGTACGTGTGTGGGACGAGCACAAACAGCAGGAATTTGACCTACGAGCGTTGTTGTTTGTAACCATCAATGATTGGCCTGCTCTTAGTAACCTTTCAGGACAGACAAACAAGGGATACAACACATGCACGCACTGTTTACATGAGACTGAAAGTATATATTTGGACAAATGCAAGAAGAATGTGTACCTGGGACATCGTCAATTTCTTCTGACCAAGCATGCCTTAAGAAAGAAAGGCAAGCATTTCAAAGGTGATGCAGATCACCGAAAGAAGCCTGTCCTCCGTACTGGTGATGATATACTTGATATGGTCAAGGATTTACAAGTAATCTTTGGAAAGGGTCCTGGCGGACAATCTGTTCCGAATGACGCTGACGGACACGCACCCATGTGGAAGAAGAAATCTATATTTTGGGATCTACCCTATTGGAAAGACCTAGAGGTCCGCTCTGTAATCGACGTGATGCACGTGACAAAGAATCTTTGCGTGAACCTGCTAGGCTTCTTGGGCATGTATGGGAAGACAAAAGATACACCGGAGGCACGGGAGGACCAGCAACGTATGAACGAAAAAGATGGCATGCATCCAAAGCAGTATCAAGGTCCTGCCAGCTACGCTCTTACCAAAGCAGAGAAGGAAATCTTTTTTGAATGCCTGCTCAGTATCAAGGCCCCGTCTGGCTTCTCGTCGAATATAAAGGGAATAATAAATATGGCAGAGAAAAAATTCCAGAACCTAAAGTCTCATGACTGCCACGTGATTATGATGCAACTGCTTCCGGTTGCATTGAGGGGGCTTCTACCAGAAAATGTTCGATTAGCCATTGTGAAGCTATGTGCATTCCTCAATGCAATTTCTCAGAAGGTAATCGATTTAGAAATCCTACCAAGGTTACAGAATGATTTGGTCCAATGTCTTGTCAGTTTCTAGTTGGTGTTCCCACCATCCTTCTTCAATATTATGACGCACGTCCTAGTTCACCTAGTCGACGAGATTGCAATTCTGGGTCCTGTATTTCTACACAATATGTTCCCCTTTGAGAGGTTCATGGGAGTCTTAAAGAAATATGTTCGTAACCGTGCTAGGCCAGAAGGAAGCATCTCCACGGACCATCAAACAGAGGAGGTCATTGAGTTTTGTGTTGACTTTATTCCTGACCTTAAGCCGATTGGTGTTCCTGAATCGCGGCATGAGGGGAGACTGGGTGGAAAAGGCACGCTAGGACCGAACTCAATAATATTTAGGGACGGGCATTCTTGGGCGCAAGCACACTACACAGCTCTACAGAATTCTACCTTGGTGGCCCCGTATATCAATGAACACAAGAATATTCTACGCTCCAAACACCCGGAGCAGTCTGACGACTGGATTACACGTGAACACATGGGGACTTTCGGCGGTTGGTTGCAAACACATCTCATGGGTAACACCACTGTTGGAGATGACCTGTACTTCTTGGCCAGGACACCATCTTTGACTGTATTGACTTTCCAAGGGTACGAGATAAATGGGAATACATTTTACATGATCGCCCAAGATAAAAAGAGCACCAACCAAAACAGTGGTGTCCGCTTTGATGCAGCAAACACCAATAGGGCAAAGGACACATATTATGGTTACATAGAGGACATATGGGAACTTGACTATGGACGTGATTTTAAGGTCCCTTTGTTTCGGTGCAAAAGGATCAATCTGTCAGGAGGCGGGGTACAGGTAGACCCGCAGTACGGAATGACAACAGTGGATCTCAACAATCTTGGGTACACAGACGAACCATTCGTCCTAGCCAATGATGTGGCGGAGGTTTTTTATGTGAAGGACATGTCTATCAAACCGAGAAAAAGAAAAGATAAGGAAGCGAATACATCATACGATGAGCCAAAGCGCCACATAGTCTTTCAGGGAAAAGAAACATCGTGGGAGTGGAGGACAAGACAGACATGTCAGAAGATTATGAAAAGTTTCATGAAATTTCTCCCTTCAGAGTGAAGACTGACCCAAGCATCCTGTTAAATGATGAAGATTATCCATGGTTACGGCGCAATAAGCAAGGGACACATGCGAAGAAATAGTTTTATACCCCAAGATCCCACTCTGGGATGTGACCGGCTTCACCGCCATCACTTTCTCTCTAGTGTGAGTTTCCGGACTTATAGCTGGAAAGTGCCACTTCGGACAAACCGGAGGGAATCTTTGTAAGAGCTAGCTAGGGCATTTTGGCATTTGAAACATGATTTTAGAATAATTATTTATTAAGTTATGAAATTTCAATTATTCCTATCCTTTTAGTATTTTAATTATACAGAGTTAATCAATGCAATTATGTCCAAACAAAATATGAATGTCTTCTGAGCACCGGTTGGTTGCTCAATATTTTCAAAAACATATTGACAAACCACCACCTGATGTGTCAAAGAATAAAGTTATATAAAATTCTAGTTATGATCAACTAAAACAAAACTATAATATTCTTCAATAGCAAAAAGAATCAACTAAAAAGCTTTTATAAAACTCTAGTTATGATCAAAATAATATATGCAAAAAATTAAAATTGCCATAACATAAAAAATAAAAAGACATAACATGTGCCATATATTTTATAGTGGTTATGAAAGAATATTAAAATTGACATAACATATGCAAAAAATAACATAAAAAATAAAAAACATAACATATGCAAAAAATTAAAATTGCCATAACATAAAAAATAATATAAAAACTAAAAAGACATAACATGTGCCATATATTTTATAGTGGTTATGAAAGAATATTAAAATTGACATAACATATGCCAAAAATAACATAAAAAATAAAAAAAACATAACATATGCAAAAAATAACATAAAAATTAAAAAAATACCCGCCTACTAGCAGACACCACGGCCTGCATACGACTAGAAACCCAACTATATATGGGCCAGGATGCAGGCCCGCAGGGCTAGTAGGCCCAACAGGGCAGAGGTTAGGCAATTAACTGCCTGCTTTAGAGAGGAGGTTGGCAGAGAGAACGCAGCCGCGTATATAAACCGGTGCGATCTCCTCTCGCTTGGCGAGGTGGGACTAAACTTTCACCACCCCACGGCTGTGCCACCCTTTAGTCCCGGTTGGTGGCCGGGACTAAAGGCATGGGTTTCCCGCCCTTTGGGCTGCTGAAAACGATCTTTAGTCCCGGTTGGTGCCTCGCACCGGGACTAAAGGGGGGCCTTTAGTCCCGGTTGGAGCCACCAACCGGGACTAAAGCGCTGTGTATATAAGCACAACTTCGAAATTTTTCCCCCAAACCTTCTTCTTCCTCCCCAATCTTCCTTCTCTCCGCCCGACGCCACCGAACACCACCACGACGCCGCCAGGCTGCCGCGACGCCCTGCCCCGACACCCTCGCCGACGCCCTCGCCGCGCCCTGCCCCGACGCCCTCGCCCCGCCCTACCCCGACGCGCGCCCTTCCCGCGCCCTGCCCCGACGCCGCCGCTCCTCGCCGACGCCCTGCCCGGCCCGACGCCCTCGCCGACGCCCTGCCCCGACGCCCCCGCTCCTCGCCTCCTCGCTGTGAGCGCGTCGCCCCGATCCCCTCCCCCTCCTCGCTGTGAGCTAGCTAGCTAGCCTCTCTTTTTTCCATTTTTTTTTCATTTTTTGGTATTGTTAGATTCATGGATGCATATGTTGATGTTGCTAAAGGATGAGATGTTGATGTCAGATGTTGCTATGTGACACTTAGTTTCTAAAATAGTTATGTGAGATATTGTTGATCTTGTTATGTGACACTTAGTTTCTAAAATAGTTTCTAAAATAGATTCACTAGCTTTTTTTTCAATTTGAGATGTTGTTAAATAGCTATGTGAGATGTGATGAGTGGTTACTAAAACAAATTGAGATATGATGAGTGGTTACTAAAACAAATTGAAGAACAGATTTTTTGTATTAGAGTTCATTTTGTTTTTTTGTATGTTTTAATGCAGACATCTTTTGGGCAATCTTTGAACATGAAGTAGGAGCATTTTGATGTCATCTTGCTGGTAGATTTTAGTTCATGCCATGTTAGGACCTGTAGTGAGTGCTACAAGCTTGTAAACTTGCTATCTATTCATTTCTGCCATGCCATGGTATTTTTCTAAGTCTGAAACTGGCAGTATTAATACTTTGCATTTTGCCTTGAGGTTTGCAACAAATCTGTGCATCTTTGGATCATGATCAGTAAGGGTGTTTTGTTGAGGGTAATTAGTACATGCTTGCCATGCTCTTTGTTGCCATGAAAAACTGCTGTAGCATATATTTTACTTGCCTCAAAGGTTGCATCATGAATCTGTTTTCTGTCACTCTATGCAAATATCACTTAAGTCTAAAAATCTGTTAATACTTGTCAACTTGATCATGATGATTGCCATTGATCTAGGGGTCATTTGAATTAGTTCAGTAAGCATGTTTTGCCATGTGTTACATCTCCGTGGAATTACAAGTTGTGGTGTTGCATCTCCGTGGAGTTGGTCCCTGATCGTCCCTCCGCTGTTCGACAAAAGGTGTCCATTTGTTGTATGTTGAGTTTTGTTCATAGGATGATGGTTGGTTCATTTGTTGAGTTGTGTATTCATCTTGTGTATAAATCTTGTATTCATCTTGTATTCATTTTGTATTCATCTTGTGTATAAATCTTGTATTCATCTTGTACAAATATCATCGTAACTTCGACATGAGGGGGGGGGGTCGTTAAAACATAACCCCGATAACTTTGATTTTGAGGCATATGAAAACCTGATTTTCACGTCGGACAAGCATGAGAGAGGCGGTCCGCAAAGTATCCTCTCCAGAAAGATAGGACGACTCATCAGATATGATTCTAGATAATGTCCAATGCCTCATATCGGGAACATAGTTATATTGGATAATTGATCTTCATATAAATGAAGCATAAAAGTTTAGCAATCACTTACAAATTTTCATGTTGTTCATTGACTTCGACATGAGGGGGGGGTCGTTAAAACATAACCCCGATAATTTTGGTATAACTTCGACATGAGGAGGGAGGGGGTCGTTAAAACATAACCCCGATAATCCATTGCTCATATGCATATGATTCCTTGTTGTGATTAGGTCTATGTTTGCCACTAATCCATCTCTCATGGTTGTATATTGCCATGTTGTAATATTTGCAGAAACTATGGAACACGACAGAGACTTAGAACAAGAAGAGGCGTTGGAGGAAATAATCCGCGACGGAGATGATGATATCATCACCTCACAGTTTCTCAACGACTCCGATGGTGAGGGAAGAGAAGATGACGGCTCCGGTGATCGGATGGAGGAGGGAGAAGATGACGGCTCCGCCGGTGTTGGAGCCTTAACTGTTGCAAAGTCCGGCGAGGTATATATATTAATTAATTAAGCCTCTGCTGACTAGATGCATTAATTGTTTTGTATGTACATATATTAACGCTTTTTTCTTCTTTTAGCCCTCCGGATCGAGCCAAACTTCTATAAGGAGACGAGGCCCGAAGGCCAAACTTCTATAAGGAGACGAGGCCCGAAGAAAAGGTTGGGCGAGAATGAAAGGTTCACGATCGAAGAAGTCGATCCAGATGGCAAACCGACTGTTCCCAAGCGGACCCAAGACCGATTTATACATCAGTGCGGAGTTGTTGTTAGGGACAGCGTCCCGATCAGCATCCAAGGATGGAATAAGAAGAAGGACGATGGGGTTTCTTATGTCGACGATAGATGCAAAGATGAGCTTTGGAACTCGCTCATGATAAATTTCAGCCTACCGCCAGAGGAGGATCCAAATAACCCAGTTATACAGCGAAAAGTCCAAAAATGGGCTCTTAAGAAGATGGCAGAACAATTCAAGAACTGGAAGAAAAGATTGAACGAACAGTTTGTCGAGAAAGACGAGACTCCAGAATTCACCGGTCAATATGCGAAGATAAAAGATCACTGGCCCGCATTTGTGGCGTACAAGAAATCGGAGAAAGCTAAGAACAGGTCACAGACAAATAAGCTAAATGCTGCAAAGAAGTTGTATCACCATGTTACGGGGTCAGGTGGCTACAAGGTTGCCCGGCCTACGTGGGACAAAGCTGAGAACGACCTGCTTGCTAAAGGGATCCAACCAGCGACATTGAACTGGCCCGAACGGGCAAGGACTTGGTTCTTCGGGCATGGGGGAACTTTGGACCCAGAAACAGGGAAGTGTGTTTACACGAAAGAACAACTTGAAACACCCCTCATAAAGATTCAGGAAGCAATCAAGGACGTGCAGGAAGGGAGGTTCCATCCCGACAGAGAGAAGGACGAGCTGTCACTCGCCCTCGGGAATCCTGAACACCCTGGACGAACACGAGGCACATCAGGCTCCGTTCCGTGGGTGCATGGGTTTCCCGACAGCACTGGTTATAGAAGCCGATGGAGAAAGAAGAAAGAGGCCGCAGACCGGATGCAGAAGGTAGAAGAAAGATTAGCGTTGCAGGAGAAGAAACTAGAGGCACTTACCAGTCAGCGAGCTACCGGCCCACCATCTCAGGAGCACGAAGATCCTTCATTCGATACTGCCCACGAAGCTACCCCACCATCTCAGCGGAAAAGCAGCGTGGCTTCCACGGAGCTCGTTCGGCCTGATATCACGGCTCCTCGCTACCCCGTGGATGATATCACGGAGAGGGAACATTGTGAGCTAATGGCAAAATGCAGCAACCTAACCTTGAAGGTGGCGGTCGGCTATGTCTTACCTCCTCGACCTGATGGAACTTTCCATTGCAATCCGATTCCAGATGGCTATGCTATTGTCGGGGTGGATGAAGTTACCAACGGATTCGAGGGGCTGGACCTTGAGTACCCTACAGGTGAAGGGGAGACTCATCTGGTAGATGCCGTAAGGACTACCATTCTATGGAGAAAGGAAAACACCGTGCTTCCACAATGGACGCCGCGTCAGCAGACTCAGCCGGAGGAGGCCCCTCAGCAGACTCCTCACAGTCCAGCTCTATCTCCGCTGCCTCAGTCGTCTCCGCCGCGTCAGCACACTCCGCCGGAGGAGGCCCCTCAGCAGAATCCTCTGCCGCCTCAGCGGTCTCCGCCGCGTCAGCGGATTCCGTCTCCTCCGCCGCCTCAGCAACGGCGGAAGAGACCCGCCACCGCTTCGGCGGCTAGCAGTACAACAACGAAGAAATCCAGAGCAGGTCCAAGCGTCAAGAAGGCTCCTGCCAAGTTATCGTACGACATGACTGAGGAGGAAAATAACGAGATCGTGACTGCCGATGTGAAACGCCAGCTTGCACCGAAACGTCCAGATCCAAAGGAGAAAATAGATTCGGTAAAAGCGAAGCGCTGTCTGGATGCCCTTAAGCGACCACCACCGACTCCGCCGCTCTCACACTATGACCGCTGTATTGTAAAGACATTTCATGAAGTGAAAAGGTCGGGAAGTACTAGTAGCAGTGCTGCAAGAAGTGGGAAAACAATTCCCCAGCTCGGCGAACAGGAAAAACAATCGTGCCCCCCGCTCAAGGTGTTTCCCGATATCGCTAATGATCCGGGGGTAGCGGCCGCTCATCCTGCTTACACTCTTGGTGATTACTTAGGCGATGAGGTACAATTCGAAATGGCTGAGGTAGCCTTTAGATACGAGCACGGAAAGCCTCTCGTCAGACCTGAGCAGCTCCCGTGTCTATCAACGATGATGCAAAGATTGCATGACTGATACTTGAAAGCCTGCAAGGAAGGGACCGACAATATCTACGTGGGAATTAAAGATGAGCACTACTTCAATGGAGTCGAGGCGTTATACATTGAATTTGAAGAATTATTTCAGTTATACAATCAAGACGCCCTCGACAAAACTATCGTCAGTTGTTATTGTCTGTAAGTATTTTTTCTGTAATTAAGTCTCTAGCTCAGCTCGTTCATTGCATGTATAATTATGCAGATTGAAGATCCACGAATGCAGAGGAAAAATCTATGACATTGGGTTCATTAACCCAAATACCATAAATGAATATACGGTACAAAAAAAACCCGATGATACAGAGAAAAACTTGCTAAAGGCGTTACTTGGACAACAAAACAAAAGGGAAATACTATTTCCTTACAACTTCGAGTGAGTGTTACTATCTTGTGCACATTCTGTTTCGCTTACTTGAGGTTAAGTGTAATTGATGAGTTATGCGTGCGCAGGTTCCACTATATTCTGCTAGACATTCAGCTTGACGCGGGACTAGTAATTGTCTTGGACTCGAGACGTAAAGATCCTAAGGAGTGGACGGACATGAGTCAAATACTCCAGAAGTAAGTTCAATCATTATCGCACCATATCGGCAACTTTCGTTCATTTCCTGATATCAAGTAATCATTTTCTTTGCCGGGCAGGGTTTGGAAAAAGTTCACCAACCAGGTTAGGAGTGAATGGAAAAAGGAGCTGCGATTTTCACACCCCAAAGTAAGTACTACTAGCTAGTTCCGCGCATCTCTCATTGATTCTAGTTTCAATACCATTATCATGCTTGATTATCATTTTGATTGAACTCTATTCTCGTAAAGTGCTTGTGGCAGGCACCCGGAAATAATTTATGTGGATACTACGTTTGCGAGTTCATTCACCACAAGACCTCTGAGCGGGGCAGATCTTCAGAACAATTTGAAGTACGTAAACAATATTCACATTTTTATTTTATTACCATCAATTGTGTTGAGTTTCATTCATATATATATATATATATAAATATTGACCCCCTTCTTTAAATTAGATCTGGCGGAAGCGGGACGAACTCCTACCAACTGATCGCATACGAGCAATTCAAGAGGAATTGGCGGGATTCTTTGTTGAGCATGTCATACCTACAAACGGAGAATACCATCGGGATTTGCAATGCGATTTTGGTAATTAGATATTAGGGATCGTAAGAGATGTTATATTGTATATATGCATGAACGTGTACTATATGTAGTAGCGTTGAATAGATATACGAAAACTTGTTGTTCGACCAAGCATGGAGAAAGAGAGGTCACTTCTCTCTATATATTGATCATGACGATGTTGTGTATTGGTTCCTTCATTGCTATATGTAGTAGCTAGCGTCGAGTTGAATGAAAAGCATAAAATAAAAATGAAAACCCTAAATGTAAAATAATTGAATGGTAAACACAAAAAGAAAAGGGGAAACACAATATGAAACCCCTGAAGCCTCCAAAACCCCAAACCCCTCCTTTCAAAAAAAAAACCCAGCGCCTGTCAGGTGCTGACGCGTGGCTGCCTTCTAGTCCCGGTTGGTGTTACCAACCGGGACTAGAGGTCCTCTTGCCTGGGCGCCCACAGCGGCCACGTGGAGCTCCTTTAGTCCCGGTTCGTAACCCAACCGGGACTAAAAGTGGGGACCTTTAATCCCGATTGTTCAGTCCCGGTTGCAGAACCGGGACTAAAGGCCCTCTGGAACCGGGACTGATGCCCTGTTTTCTACTAGTGTAACTACATGGAAATCAACAAAGTATTTCCCATCTGCGATAATTCGGTTACATACCGATATCACCACTCCAGCGTACATCAATGGGCCCTCACAGAAAATTAGGGATCTATGTGAGGAATAACAATTTATCCGTCAATCAAAATTATTCATAGCCCGTATGCTGATTACATCAGCAATAAGGATATTTTCCGGCATTAGGGGGAGATAAGTACCACAACGAATGCCGTGAAATAAATTAGAAATGTTATTGACATTCAATCCTTATATCCACGTACTCAAAGAATCTGAACTAGAAGTTTAGAGAATCATATATTTGCAACACATTGTAAATCTGCCACATACATTTACTGATGACAGGGTGTCACTAAATTCTATATTCCTACAGTAAAGTGTCAGAAAGAGTGGAGGTACCTGATAAACCACTCTTCTCCCCAAATGAGAGTAAGAGGGGGAGAAAATCTGACCACACGAGATATAATTTCTCATATGCTTCCGCGGAAATAGAGGAAATCAGATCCTCAACTAGTAAATGTAACTCAACATCAAGTTGAAAGACACCTCGCAGGATGCTCATCATCCAAATCCACGGTAGAGTGGCATATTGGTTCACATAAATGTAACTCAACATCAAGTTGAAAGACACCTCGCAGGATGCTCATCATCCATTTCCACAAATTTCATCGATTCCTCTAGAATCATATAAAATAAAAGACTACATTTGTCGACATATATTTCTTCTCAAAATTGCTAAAACCTTTTGGGCCCTGAACCAAAATCCATGGTAGAGTGGCTCTTGCACTCATATTGGTTCACATAAAAGGAAGCAGTAACGAAGAATAGCACTCGCTCAGAAAAAGAGTGGTATTTACCGCAGTATTACCTACTCCTCATAAGTATCTTCCATATGGAATACTAAAAACTTCTCATTCATATAAATAGTCAATGAGGTGGTGAGAAAGCGAGGCTTGTAGCAAAAGGGTTCACGCAGAGACCCGACATCAAATTATGATGTAACATACCCTCTTGGTATGAGTGGAATTATGTTTCGATAATAAATATCATTGGCAGTACAAATATTATTATCCATGCAGTTGATGGATGAAGTGACTACATACTCATATGGGTCACTCGTTTCGGAAAATCTATACCGAAGTCCCTGAAGGGCTCACAATTCCGAATCCAAAAATAAATCGCAACATTTTTGTGTACAACTTCAGAAGTCACTCTATGGCTCGAAATAGTCGGAAATAATATGGTACTACCGACTAAATGAGTTCTTTCTTCAAAAGGATTACTCGAACAATGATGATTGTTTATGTGTTTTAATAAAGAAATCACAAATTTGATTTCCTTACATCACCTTAGTGTATATCGATGATTTCGTCATCAATGTCTCTACAAGACCTAAACATACACAAAATTATCTCAAGACAGAAAATTTGGATTTAACCAAATTTAGTTTAAGTTTACTACTTGAGCATTCTCTCAAGAATACATATCAGTCTACATATATCCAAAACATATACGAGAAGTTCAATGTGGATATATCATACCAACAAAAGACATGTGTGGTCATACTACCCCTCATAGGGTACAAAGCCATTCATACCTAGGGGTGATAATGAAGTGATACCACGACTTAAAGTTCTACATGTCACTAACACCAAAGCACTCATATAATTGCAAACTACGTCAGGCCTGACACTATATTTGCTATCTTTGTTCAGAGTGCAACCCCCAACAAAAGGTATATGTCCGATATAAGAAATATCAACTTATATCTCAAGCTCACAATAAATGTTGAACAATTCCATCAGGAAAATCAAGATATGACCATGATATGATGAAATGATCTTGGCTCTTTATTTGATCCCAACAATGTCATATCAATGACTGAATTCACTGGAATAGTATTCTCATGGAATTCATCTAGATAGACTCTAATGACTATTTCCACTTATCATTCTGATATAATTGCTTTATCTAGAAGCATTGAAAAATATGCATGGCTCGGTAGAATGATTAACCACACTCAAAATCATGTGGTTGAGATTCATCAGAATCACATAACTTGGTTTTATCAAGATTCTACCACTTGTGTTACTCAATAACTACATGTTATATGAAGAGCAATATCATAATCACAATGCTCTGAATCACATTAATTTTCTCTACTGTAGACGACTACTGTAGTTTTTGTTGCTGGGATTTTTTTGCTACAATCACATTAATTTTCTCTACCACCATCTTCGGTTTTTGCTGGAACCAACCAATTTTTTTGCTACCATGTTTTTTTGGTGGAACCGGTGCATCACTTTTTTTGCTACCACCGTCTGAGTTTTTGCTACAACCAATGTTCTCAATTGCTACATCCATTACATGACATGCATCGCCGCGTCATGTAATTTGATGGAACCAACAAAATAATTGCTCGAAGCGGCATGATTTTTTGTTGGAACCAGCGTTTCTTTTTGCTGGAACTAGCTAATTTGTTCGCTACAAATCGACTACCGAAGTTTTTCTGCTTCTGAGATTTTTGCTGGAACCATCATTATTTTTTGCTAGAACCGGCAAATCTTTTTGCTTCAACCCAACACTGGAGGTTTTTGTTGCTTTTTTTGGCTAGACATGGCGGTGCATGTCAATAACGGCGGGGAGCAGGAGACGGGGACGCTGGGATGCTGCAACCATGGCTACAGCGCGCTGGAACCCTCCTGTGTTCAAGCTGCAACCATGGCGAGCAGAGGCAGCCGAGGCAAGTGCCGGGCACGAGCAGCAGGTGACGGGCGCGGTGGCAACCAAGCACAGGAAGACGAGGACAAGTGCGGGCGGCCGGCGAGCGCACGAGATCTGGCCTTTTTTCGTATTTCCTGTGGGTGTTTGACTTTTGAAAAGAAGCAATCAGCCGGTTGGGAAAAGGATGTATCGGACGCTTGGCAGCCGACCGGCCCAAATTTGGGCCGGCGCGCCGGCGCCTATCAGCGCCCAATTTTTTATCCTAAACTAGTGGAAGGCCAACTTTTCTCCCAAGCATCTTTCCCCGACATACATGCATTTCTATCAATATATCACATTTTTCCTAATTTGTTAACCACATGGGCACAAAAGGTTTAGACTACCACGTAATTTGTGTTTTTGATCGACCTAGCTAGCTACGTCAAGATACCATTGTTTGTGTAAACTGAAATGTGTGGCGCTGATATGTACGTACTCAAAAAAGGACAAGTACGTGTTGGCTCGTAGCGAACGGCAAAGGACACAACAATGCGTTGGTCTTCTGGAGTGGCCTCGACGCTATAGCTGACGACGGCAAGTGTCGAGGAACACGTGCTCTAGCCAGGCAGTGCCTCTGCCTCTGAGTCAAACATTGTAGTGTACGTATGTACCTGGCACGGCACGGCCATCAGACACGGAGGCACAAGCTGTGCTGCTCAGCTCTACCCTATGAACAAAGCCACGCTACAGTGACAGAGTTCCTCTGCACGGTCATGGTTTTAGATTCTGTATGTACTTCACCGTCATGGCCCATGAATTTGTTGTTTGGTTCGCCCGACAAACGAGCAAGCCAAAAAATAACCGTACTTGCTGGACAAGAATCAGACAGAAACGGATCTGTCCATTAAATCCTCTCGAGAATGGCATGATTTTTGAAAAAAGAGAGGCACAATTAAGCAACTTGCGCGGGGCAAACTGAAGATAACACTGGCAAGAGTGAAGGTAGCAACATCTGACAAGGAAAACAGGCAAGGATTCGGTACAACAGCAAGAGTTCCGGGCGGTAAAACAGTCTCGAGTCTCGGACTAAACTACCTGGTCACAAACAGTAGGCAAGCCGCGCTAGGTTGCACTTGTGGTGGAAGAAATTTGATTCTAGATCTTACCCTCCCAGAGGCACTCAGGTGAGGGGCCACCGTTGTTGCGGTTGTTTCCAGAGGAGGCGCACATTAGCAGATCCCGAAGGTGGGGTGGTGGCTGGAGGCCCATGGCGGAAGCACGCTCCCAGCGCTGAAGCCGGTTGACACCGATGCACGGCCCAAACTTCATGTCCATGTCAAACTGCCTCAGCTGCTCCTCTTGCTCATTGAAATCATCTGCAGCAATATAGTCATAAGCAAAAGTTATGGTTTGTAAGCAAAAAGCGCGGGCGAGTTTCAACTGTGCACATGACAATCTCTCCAGCGAGTACCTTTGAGGTCTATGGATCCGTGAGAAATTAGTGCTGCTGTCTGAGCCTTATTCGAGGCCCCAACAGAGGCCCCTCCAGTGTAATTCTGTGTTTTCTTCTTAGAAGATGCTGAAGTTTTGCCTGCACCTCCTTTCTTCTTCTGCCGGTAGAAATCTTTCACGCCAGTAGAAGCCATTCTTGTTCTATTATTCAGTTCTGCCTGTGTTTTCCTGTCAAAGCCCCCCAACAGAAACTTAAAATCACTTCTGCTGTAGCTTTTGGGTTTCATTTGCATTTTATTCATTTCATCAGAAAGAATGCTATGAGCTATAATAAGTACAATGTGAACATGGCAACATCAGAAACTGTTCAATGTTTGTTCATAGGTCATACATAGCCAAGTCCTGATTCCCGAACACTAACGACCCATCTTAATAGAAGGAATCTGAAAGCTGACGTTGTTCAGTCTATGAGAATATCAGTGTTTCTGTGACGATTTCTAAACGTCATATGACTTAAGACTACAATAAACTAGGTGCGAAACATATACTGCAAGAACCAGCAACTGAATAATTAATCTATGCATCTCATTTACCACTAGGTGATATCTGCACATAGATTGTACTGACATTAACCCAGCCAGTTCAAAAGCAAAATAGTCCGTTCGCCTGCCTACGTCAGAACAAATGGAGCAATCATCCGACAAAACATGGACCATAAATAAAACAGGAAACAGGCATGAATAGAATACAGAAAGCAATATTGTTCCTCACCAGCATATACTATACCATCGACAGCCAAACTACGAAAGGCCTACCGATCTCTGTCATTTCAAGCTCCTGATATGCACCCGTGCCCTAGAAGCAGAATCCTAAGGAACAGGGCAGATTCCTATATATGCTAAGCAGTAAGCTTAAGGCACTGAAACGCATTGATACCACAATGCGGTAATGCCTAAACCAAGGTAAGAAGAATACACACATCTTGGTTCTTGAAACTCCGTAAAAACAAAAACTCATTCCGGTTATGCACATGTTCAGCTACTGAACCTGATCCTCCAAAACTCCAGTGGAGATGTTATTGGTGCCATCCTCTATTCTACTTCCATCACACTTAAAAATCCAAACTTCCGGTATCAAACCAGCCACATAATGCAGACTCCTTTCTTACACGCGACGAACAGATGCGGTTACATACATTCCCCCCTTCCCCGCTCCAAAATCGCCAGAAAGGAGAGGCAAAACGATGCTAAGACGGCGTGCTGGCGGTTACTCCCCTTGCGAATCTGACGCTCTACCTCCAACTCAAAGAGCTCGCTCAGTCATTAGACCCAATCCCTTCCCGAAAATAGAAAAAACCCTATCCCAATCCCAGTCCCCGCAGAGACCTAGAATCCCCCTTCGTCGGACTTGCGGAGGCAGTTCCAAGTCCGGCGGAGGTTGGCGGAGGGTACGCCGGGAAGTTTGAGAGATTTTTTGAGATCGAGCCGAGGGCGTACCAGAGAGGCGGCGGAGCAGAGCAGGCGAGCGGAGAACCGGAGAACGGCGGCGAGGTCAGGTCGGTAGCGAATCAGGTTTTCGCCTCTTACGTTTGCTTTTTCTTCGCCTCTCTCGTTTTTTTTTTTTTAGAAAATCTTCGCCTCTCTCGTTTTTTTTTTGTGTCTCAAAAAAAAAAAAAAACCTTGAAAACTGTAGAGTAGGCCTTGTTAGCCCAGCTAGAGCCGATTTTCTTTTACGGAGTCGCATCATGCAGGATCCATCCCTACATAGATGGCCCGGCTTTGGTTCAAAAGGATGGCCCGGCCTTCGTTCAGCCCATTATCAGGTATTTGTTTTTCTTATTTATTTAAGTCTTCAATCAATATTTATTTTTACTTATCTATGTAATCTGTATTAAAAGGCAGGAACAAATAATGTGACTTAAATTAAAAAATCATGTATTTCCTAAAAAGAGTATACAAAAAATGTTCGTCTATTCCCCGCAAAAAAAAAAATGTTCGTCTATGCATAAAATATTCATGGATTTAAAAAATGTCTTCATACATGAAAAAATATCGATATGTTGTAGAAAAGAGGTTCATGTATGTCAAAGTAAATATTTGCATGTAGTTAAAAAACTTTTCATTCATTTTTAAAATATTTTTTTAAATGTTCATCTATCGTAATGAGATAGATGCTCATGCTTTAATAATAAAACGTTCACATGTTCCAAAAAACTGTTATGTTTCTCATAAAAACATCATATATTTACCAAGAAAACATAATTTTGTTAAGAAAATAAAGTGAACAATAAAAGAAACAAAACATTAGGAAACCATTATAGAAAAAAATGCTCATCTACCCAAGACAAAACAAGAAATAGAGGGAAGGTGTAATAAGAAGCAAAAAAGTAAAATAAGAAAAAGAACAAAGAATAAAAAATAGAAATAACAGAAAATAAAAAAACTAACTAGAAATGTTGAAAATTGTAGTCTCCCATTCAACTCTCTCCCCTCCCTCCCCACCTCTAGCTAGTGGACCATCTTCATCATTCAGCTTGGCATGCCTACAACGTATTGGTTAGATTTGTGTGGGTAAATGAAGGTGTACATTTTATTGCATTTGGCTTGCAGTTTGTATCAATCCAAATAGATCCAAAGAGATAAAAAGTGGAGTACATCACACAAGTTGAGACGCGTGCACGATGTACCCGTGAGAGCCAACTATTCGTTTGATGGCATAACACACTCCAAATTAATGTTATGTGTCTCGGCATGGAGGATTATTTTCTAAAATAATTGAAAACATACGCCTTAAAAAACATCAAATTGGCTTATACATGATTAGAAGAACGATCGGATATAACTGGATAACCAAGTAACTAAACCCGTGGGTACAAATGTTGACGCTCATCTTCAAGAAGAAGTGGCGCGTGGACGGTGGTGAATAGATGGTCGTTCTACTATGTCTCTAGCTCTATGTGTTTGAGCCTCTGGTGTCATCAAGATGTGCCCCATACGTCCACTACAAGAAATATGCCAACTTGCGACCATCAATATTGGTCACTGAATGGTCATTGTTTTTTATTTGCGACCTTTTTGTGACCAAAAATAGTTGGTCAAAAGCTGACCGTCTTTAATGAAACTTAACGACCTTCTTTGTGAAATGGTCGTAGAAGGTAACGACCAAAATAAAAGGTCGTAGATTTTACGACCAATTGTTTTGGTCACTGGCAATCTGCCCAGACCACGTCAGAACCAACGTGGCAGGCTGACGTGGCAAAATTACGACCAAACAAAACGGTCGTAGATCAGAATCAGCCCGGTCCAGTTCAGCCGTCTCTATGGGCCGAGCCCAATAATTCAGCCCATTTAATATATATTTTTTCTCTGTTAAATTTGGGCCGTATCCATTTCTCGGCCTATTTACAGTCCATTTCTTATTTAGGCCTCAACCTTTTTTCGGTCCATTTCTTTTTAAATTCGGCCTTTTTATGTTTTTTTACAGATCATTTTTTCAAATCATTCCAGTCACATTTAATAGATTATTCCAGACAGTGGTCCCGGTCATCAAGTTTCATTTTTTCGCATATTAGTACATAATCAGTATACTAATCAGAAAAGGAGAAACCTCATGAAAATCTTCAAATTAACAGCGAAAATTTGTCTATTACAATATACCACTCGGAACAGATAAGAGAACAAATGAAATTCCATATTTTCACGCTTCACCCAGATTAGCATACAATACCATACAATCACAATACAACACTTCACAAGTACAACGACCTGCAAGAATTTCTTCATTTCTTCACACTTCTTCGGTCCGTCGTGAGCCTGTTGACATTAGAATGCATACCCTCGAGTGATGGGTTATTGCGGCGGTGGTCCACAGAGATGCCACTAGTAGATCAAGCTTCTTTGGGATTCCTGCTGCATGCAGTTGCAACATACATATGTCAGTAGGCAGAAAATTGACAATGCAAACTAAATGGAAAGCCATCATAATTTCTCAGGAGAAGGAATCCCTTCAATTTAGCATCTGTGTGTAAGAACTCAAACTCTAATGCACCATTCATTTCAAAGTAGAAAACAAAATATGGCATGCAGATATTAATTCTACATACAAGGCATGTAATCAAGTGGATTCTATTATCTTGTAAAGCAACATATTATTTTAATAGTACATGTCAGGATGTATACCAAATGATCACTCCGATGATACAACATCCCACATGGGTAATTCAAAGATGGAGGAAGCAAAATGAAGGGGGGAGGGGTGATCACCTTGGGCTCCTCAAGTGTAAATCATCTGTCGGCCCTGCCATTCATGTTGTACTTAAGAGTCTGGCATTGCACAGTTGGGCGAATAGGTCCAGAGTTAGCCATTTTTGGCAAGCTGTACATGAAACAAGAAAATGTAAGATGATGGTTCTGGAAAAATAGTAAACTTGCAACCAGATTCAAAGAAAACAGAACAGCAAGGTCATGCCATGACCAAATCCTAACCAGAATGCATTTAATAAAATGGATTGCTTCTGGCTGCTGTACTAGTATATATATATATATATATATATATATATATATATATATATATATATATATATATATATATACGTGCTAACAACATGAAGGTTCCATCAGGCCATGATCAACTACTCCAGACCATTGCGTGCTTTGCAAAAAAAATACTAGATGAATCTCACTAACAGGAGCACTAGGTGATTAATGGAAGAAGTAATCAACAGATTACACAGTGAACAAGTGAAGGATTTAAATCTCTCCCTTTGGAAGAACTAAGTCGATGAAGACATGCAGCAGCAGCAGGAGAAGCCTTGCATCATTGGTTTGGTCGGGTCGACGCCGGAAAGAGCGCTGCTGTACATGATCAGCACCCGAGCGGCTCAACCCCTCTGTCCCCAACCTCAACTCGCTCGTGCGGCTGCTGTAGTTGGATGCAAGTGCGTAAATACAACATACTTTGCATCATATATCTAGACTATAGCATCATATTCTCACCAGCATTTGTGCATCAAAATCACTACTGAAAATAAAAAGATAGCATGTAGTAATAGTAACAGGCTTCTATAGTAGTATATATTTATGGTAGATCAATAGCACAGCATGAAGTTTCCATCAGGTTGCATGTAGTACTACTCCAAATGTACAAATTTTCTAGCTAGCGTATGAGCCATACTATTTTATGCTAATGTATGGGCATACAAGATGCAGTAAACAGAGCTCATATAGTTCATTGAGCACAAATTAACAAGCTAAGATAACCTGTTCTATGGATATCATCAAATTGTTGCATATCAGACTGCTGATAAATATTCCATGTAGTGTTTTAACTAGACATCATTCTAGGGAGGAACCAAACAGTGGAATGAGATACATAGCACGGATAAATTATTAACCATGACCATTAACCAATAAAGTACAACAGAATCGGGCACATCGGACTTGGAACACTAACAGGATTGCATCCGGATCACAATATGACCTACACACAAACAAATGGCACTGACCATTAGTAGAAAACAAGGCATTTGTCCCGGTTCCAGAGGGCCTTTAGTCCCGGTTCTGGAACCGGGACAAAACGATCGGGACTAATGCCTAAAACCTTTAGTCCCGGTTGGCCTACGAACCGGGACCAAAGGTGCTCCACATGGCCGCTGTGGCGCGCCCAGGCAGGAGGACCTTTAGTCCCGGTTGGTAACACCAACCGGGACTAAAGGGTCTCCACGTGGCCGCTGCGCAACACTCAGGCAGGAGGACCTTTAGTCCCGGTTGGTAACACCAACGGGGACCAAAAGGCAGCCACGCGTCAGCAGCTCGCAGGCGCTGGGTTTTTTTTTTTGAAAGGGGGGGGGTTAGGGGTTTTGGAGGGTTTAGGGGTTTCATATTGTGTTAGCTAGCTAATAGAGAGAAGTGACCTCTCTTTCTCCGTGCTTGGTCGACGCTAGCTACTACATATAGAGAGAACTCGACGCTAGCTAGTAAGCAATGAAGGAACCATTAATTACACAACATCGTCATGCATGATCAATATATAGAGAGAAGTGACCTCTCTTTCTCCGTGCTTGTTGGTCGAACAACAAGTTTTCGTATATCTATTCGACGCTACTACAGATAGTACACGTTGATGCATATATCTATTCAACAGGTTTGCAATTCCCGATGGCATTTTCCGTCTTTAGGAATGACATGGTCAACAAAGAATCCCGCCAACTCCTCTTGAATTGCGCGTAGGCGATCAGCTGGTAGGAGTACGTCCCACTTTTGCCAGGTCTAATTTAAAGAAGGGGGGGTCAATATATATATATATATGAATGAAATCAACACAATTGATGGTGATAAAATAAAATTATGAATATTGTTTACGTACTTCAAATTGTTGTTTAGTGAAGCCCCTCTCGATGGTCTTTTGGTGAATGAACTCGCAAACGTAGTATCCACATAACTCATTTCCGGGTTCCTGCCACATGCACTTTACGAGAATGGAGTTCAATCAAAATGATAATCAACCATGATAATGGTATTGAAACTAGAATCAATGAGAGATACGCGGAACTAGCTAGTACTACTTACTCTGGGTTGTTTAAATCGCAGCTCCGGTCTCCATTCACCCTTAACCCGCGTGATGAACTTTTTCCAAACCCTGCCCGGCAAAGAAAATGATTACTTGATATCAGGAAATGAACGAAAGTTGCCGATATAGTGCGATAATGATTGAACTTACTTCTGGAGCATTTCAATCATGTCCGCATACTCCGTAGCCTCTTTACGTCTCGAGTCCATGACAGTTACTGCTCCCTCGTCAAGCTGAATGGCTAGCAGAATAAAGTGGAACCTGCGCGCGCATAACTCATCAATTACACTTAACCTCGAGTCAGCGAAACAGAATATGCAGAAGACAGTAACACTCACTTGAAGTTGTAAGGAAAGAGTATTTCCCTTTTGTTTTGGTGTCGAAGGAACGCATTTAGCAAGATTTTTGCAGTCTCCTCGGGGATCTTCTGTACCGACCATTAATTTACGATATTTGGGTTAATGAACCCAATGTCATAGATTTGTATTTTTGGGCATTCGACGATCTTCAATCTGCATAATATAGTGAGGATAATTATATACATGCAATGAATGAGCTGAGCTAGAGACTTAATTACAGAAATAATACTTACAGACAATAACAAGCCACGAGACTTTTGTCGAGGGCGTCTTGATTGTATAACTGAAAGAGTTCGTCAAATTCAACGAAGATCGAGTCGACTCCAACGAAGTCGTGCTCATCCTTAATTCCCACCAAGATACTGCCCGTCCCATCCTTGCAGGTTTCCAAGTACCATTTATGTAATCTTCGCATCATCGTTGGTAGATCTCATTCCAGATCATCACTTCTGACGAGACGCTTCCCGTGCTGGTATTTAAAGGTGTCTACCGGCTTAGCGATTTCAAAATGTACATCATCGCCTAGGTAATCACCAGGATTGAAACCAGGAGCAACGGCCGCTACCCCTGGGGTATCGGTAAACACCTTGAGCGGGGGGCACGATTGCTTTTCCTGTTCGCCGAGCTGGGGAATTGTTTTCCCACTTCTTGCACCAGTATTGCTACTTCTCGACCGACTCATAGCTTTGTCATATGTCTTTGCAATAATGCGGTCATAGTTTGATAGCGGCGGAGGAGGAGGTGGTCGCGTAAGGGCATCCAGAGTGCGATTCGCCTTTACCGGATCTATTTTTTCCTTTGGAGGTGGAACTTTCCATGCAAATTGGCGTTTCAAATCGGCAGCCACGACCTCATCGGTTTCCTTGTCAGTCAGCTCATATGGTAACTTGGCAAGAGGCTTCAGGCTTGGACCAAATTTGAATTTCTTCCCACCACCTATTGTACTGCTAGCCGCCGGAGCGGCGGCGGCTCTCTTCTGCCGTTGCTGACGAGGCGGAGTCCGCTGACGCGACGGAGGAGGCGGAGTCCGCTGACGCGGCGCAGGAGGCGGAGTCCGCTGATGTGGCGCAGGAGGCGGAGTTCGTTGATGCCGCGGAGGAGGCGAAGGAGGATTCTGCTGAGGGGCCTCCTCCGCCGGAGTCGGCTGACGCGACGGACACAGCTGAGGCGGCGGAGACAGCTGACGCGCCGGAGACGAATGAGGCAGCGGAGTTTGCTGAGGGGCCTCCTCCGGCTGAGTCTGCTGAGGCGGCGTCCAGTTTGGAAGCTTGATGTTCTCCTTTCTCCATAGGCAGGTACTCCTTAAGGCATTTTCCAGAAAAATCTCCCCTTCACCTGTAGGGTACTCAAGCTCCAGCCCCTCAAATCCCTCCATTATTTCATCCACCCCGACAATAGCAAAGCCATGTGGAATCGGACGGCAATGGAAAGTTCCCTCAGCTCGAGGAGGTAAGACAGAGCCGAGCGCCACCTTCAAGGTCAGGTTATGGCATTTCGCCATTAGCACACAATGTTCATTCTCCGTGATACTATCCACGGGGTAGCGAGGAGCCGTGATATCAGGCTGAAGGAGCTCCGTGGAAGCCACGCTGCTTCTCCGCTGAGATGGTGGGGTAGCTTCTGGGGCAGTGTCGAAGGAAGGATCTTCGTGCCGCTGAGATGGTTGGCCGATAGCTCGCTGGCTCTCAAGTTCCTCTAGTTTCGCTAATCTTGCATTGATCTTCTGCATTTCGCTTGCTTCCGCTTTCTTCTTTCTCTCTCGGCTTCTATAACCACCGCTATCGGGAAACCCATGCACCCACGGAACGGAGCCTGATGTGCCTCGTGTTCGTTCAGGGTGTTCAGGATTCCCAAGGGCCTGTGTCAGCACGTCATTCTCTCTGTCGGGATGTAACCTCCCTTCCTGCGCTGCCTGGATTGCTTCCTCAAGCTTCTTGACGGGTATTGCAAGTTGAGCTTTCGTCCAAACACACTCCCCTGTGTCTGGGTCCAAAGTTCCCCCAACCCCGAAGAACCAAGTCCTTGACCGATCTGGCCAGTGCAATGTCGCTGGTTGGACCCCTTTAGCAAGCAGGTCTTGCTCAGCTTTGTCCCACGTAGGCCGGGCTTTGCTGTAGCCACCTGACCCCGTAACATGGTGATACTTCTTCTTTGCAGCATTTAGCTTATTTGTCGCTGACGTTTGCTTGCCCTTGTCCGATTTCTTGTAGGCCACAGATGCGGGCCAGTGATCTTTTATCTTCTCATATGGACCGGTGAATTCTGGAGTCTTGTCTTTCTCGACAAACTTTTTGTTCAAATCTTTCTTCCAGTTCTTGAATAGTTCTGCCATCTTCTTAAGAGCAAACGCCTTGACCTTATTCGGATCCGCCTCTGGTGGTAGGCTGAAATTTGTCATCAGCGAGGTCCAAAGATCATCTTTCTGTCTATCCTGGACATAAGAAACTTCAGGGTCCTTCTTCTTATTCCATTCTTGGATGCTGATCGGGACGATGTCCCTAACAACCACTCCGCACTGATGTATAAATGTGTCCCTGCTCTGCTTGGGAGCAATCGGTTGGCCATCTCGACCGACTTCTTCGATCGTGAACCTTTCATCCTGGCGCAACCTTTTCTTCGGGCCTCGTCTCCTTACGGAAGTTTGGCTCGATCCGGAGGGCTATTTAAAAGAAGAAAGAAGCGTTAATATATGTACATACAAAACAATTAATGCATCAAGTCAGCAGAGGCTTAATTAATATATGTATATATACCTCGCCGGACTTTGCAACAGTTAAGGCTCCCTCCTCCGTTCGGTCACCGGAGCCGTCATGATCTCCTTCCTCCTCCATTCGGTCACCGGAGCCGTCATGATCTCCTTCCTCCTCCACTTGATCACCGGAGCCGTCATGATCTTCTTCCTGACCATCGATGTCGTTGAGAAACGACAAGGTGATATCACCTTCGTTGCGGATTATATCCCCCAACAACTCTTCTTTTTCTAAGTCTCTGTCCATAGTTTCTGCAAATATTACAACATGGCAATATACAACCATGAGAGATGGATTAGTGGCAAACGTACATAGACCTAGCTAATCACAACAAGGAATCATATGCATATATGAGCAATGGATTAGTCGCAAACATCATGCAAAGTTATCGGGGGTTATACTTTCGAGAGAGGATACTTTGCGGACCGCCTCTCTCATGCATGTCCGACGTCCCCCCTCATGAAGAAGTTATCGGGGTTATGTTTTAACTACCCCCCCCCCCTCATGTCGAAGTTATCGGGGTTATGTTTTAATGGAACATAATTTGTTAACTTGACATTAGACGTCAATAGTATTATACATAACAATAGTGCTATATGATATTATTGTTGTAGCGTTATATATAAGACCCCACCTGCCACCTTCGACAAACGGGTAGGGGCGGGAGGGGGTAGGAGATCGACAACGCTCTTTCCTCTAGGGTTTGGGTGGCCTCCAGATCGGTTGGTCGGGCGAGCGGACCGGGAGTAAATTTTGAATATATGAGTTGTTACTCCCTCTCTCCCATAATTAACCTTAGTAAATTTCATTATCATCATGCCCATTTAGTAAAGTTGCCTCTCCCCGATTTAGGCAAAGTAAAACTTAGTAAGATCATCATGCCCATTTAGTAAAGTTGCCTCTCCCCGATATAGAAAAACAATATGCATACATCCATGGATCATCCATACATCATTGCTCATATATTCAAACTTAATATTAGTTTTAGCAAGATCATCATGAACAAAAATTTCTTTGAACAATTTTTTTTTCTATGTACAATTTTTTTTTGTATGAACAAAAAAAATCATGAACATTTAGTAAAGTTGCCTCTCCCCAATTTAGGCAAAGTAAAACTCAGTAAACTTAATATGAGTTTTAGCAAGATCATCATGAACTTAGTAAACTTAGTAAACTTAATATGAACAAAAAAAAGCATACATCAATGGACAAAAAAAATTCTATGAACAAAAAAAAGCATACATCAATGCATACATCCATGGATCATCCATACATCTGCATATACATACATACACCATCCATACATACATCAATGGACAAAAAAAAATTCTATGAACAAAAAAAAAGCAGAGCAGGGGCGGCGGCGCGGCAAGCAGAGCAGCTGGGACGGCGGCGGCGGCGGCGTCGGGGCAGGACAGGGGCGGGGGGAAGGGGGGGCTCACTGGGGGCGGCGTCAGGGCAGGGGCAGGGGCGCGGCGGCGTCGGGGCAGGGCAGGGGCACGGGGAGCGGCGCCGGCGTCGGGGTAGGGCGCGCGTCGGGGCAGAGGGCGTCGACGGCGAGGTGGAGCAGCCTGACGGCGAGGACGTCGACGGCGAGCTCGGGCAGCCTGGCGTCGTCGTCGGGGGAACTGCAGATGGGGATTGGAAATTTCCTAAGTGTGCGCTTATATAGCCCCCCCTTTAGTCCCGGTTCGAGCCACCAACCGGGACCAAAGGTAAATTTTAGCAGCCCAAAGGGCGGGAAGCAGAGACCTTTGGTCCCGGTTCGTGGCTCCAACCGGGACTAAAGGGGGGCCTTTAGTCCCGGTTGGAGCCACGAACCGGGACCAAAGGCCTACGGCTGGCACGGCGTCGGGCGGGTGGATGTTTAGTCCCACCTCGCTAGCTGAGAGGCGTCGAGAGTGGTTTATAAGCGCGGCTGCGCCAACCCTCTCGAGCTCCTCTCTTATGCAGGCCTACGGGCCTAAACGCACTCTCTCTGCCTGTGGGCCTACTGGGCCTGCTGCGGGCCTGCATCCTGACCCAACTAGCGGGTTGGGTTTCTAGTCGTATGCAGGCCGTGGTGGCCCAGTAGGCGGCATTTTTTTAATTTTTGTTTTTTTTGCTTTATTTATTTTCTTTTGTTTCTAGTCGTATGCACGCCGTGGTGGCTAGTAGGTGGGCCTTTTTTTTATTTTTTGCATATGTTATGTTTTTAAAATTTTAATGTTATTTTTTGCATATGTTATTTTTAGTTATATAATTTTAGTTGCATAAATTTTATATAATTTTAGTTGCATAAGTTTTATTTTTTATTGATTCTTTTTAGTTGATTCCTTTTGCTATTAGAGTTTTATAAAAGTTTTTTAGTTTTCTATTAAATTTTGTAACAAAAAAATACTTTATGAAAATTCTTTTTACTATTAAAGTTTTTAACAAATAAATACTTTGATAATTTTAGTTAATATTATTTTGATTATTTTAGTTAATATTATTTTGATTATTTTTAGTTGATTCTTTTTGCTATTGAAAAATATTATATTTAATTGATTCTTTTTAGTTCATTATTTTTGCTATTAGAATTTTATGAAAGCTTTTTAGTTCATTCTTTTTGCTATTAGAGTTTTATAAAAGCTTTTTGATTCATTCTTTTTGATATTAATTCATTCTTTGAGCTAAATGAACCTAAAATTGAAAAGCAGTACAAATGAACTCTGAAAAGGTTGAAAGTTGGCATGGTATCATCATTTCACCCACATAGCATGTGCTAAAAAGTTGAGAGGGTTACGGCAAAAACTGGATGCACTTCGTGTACAAAATGGACAATCTCTTTCGAAGTATCACGGTTTCGGACGAAAACTCATATGTTACAAAGGCATTTCATTTCTTGACATGTAACTGCAGTGATATTCTAGATCAAAGCCATCATCAGAATAGTTGTGGAGAGAAACTCTTCACTTTTTCTTCGCGTGTGTCCCTTGCTTATTGCGCCATAACCATGGATAATCTTCATCGTTTAACAGGGTGCTTGGGTCAGCCTTCACTTTGAAGGGAGGGATTTCATGAAACTTTTCATAATCTTCAGACATGTCTGTCTTGCCCTCCACTCCCACGATGTCTCTTTTCCCTGAAAGAACTATGTGGCGCTTTGGCTCATCGTATGATGTATTCGCTTCCTTATCTTTTCTTTTTCTCGGTTTGGTAGACATGTCCTTCACATAGAAAACCTGCGCCACATCATTGGCTAGGACGAATGGTTCGTCTGTGTACCCAAGATTGTTGAGATTCACTGTTGTCATTCCGTACTACGGGTCTACCTGTACCCCGCCTCCTGACCGATTGACCCATTTGCACCGAAACAAAGGGACCTTAAAATCATGTCCATAGTCAAGTTCCCATATGTCCACTATGTAACCATAATATGTGTCCTTTCCCCTGTTGGTTGCTGCATCAAAGCGGACACCACTGTTTTGGTTGGTGCTCTTTTGATCTTGGGCGATCGTGTAAAATGTATTCCCATTTATCTCGTACCCTTGGTAAGTCAATACAGTCGAAAATGGTGTCCTGGCCAACGAGTACAGCTCATCTCCAACAATGTTGTCACCCATGAGATGTGTTTGCAACCAACTGCCGAAAGTCCTGATGTGTTCACATGTAATCCAGTCGTCACACTGCTCCGGGTGTTTGGAGCGCAGAATATTCTTGTGTTCATTGACATACTGGGTCACCAAGGTAGAATTCTATAGAACTGTGTAGTGTGCTTGAGCCCAAGAATGTCCGTCCCTACATATTATTGAATCTGCTCCTAGCGTGCCTTTTCCAGTCAGTCTCCCCTCATACCGCGATTGAGGGAGACCAATCGGCTTAAGGTCAGGAATGAAGTCAACACAAAACCCAATGACCTCCTCTGTTTGCCGGCCCATGGAGATGCTTCCTTCTGGCCTAGCATGGTTACGAACATATTTCTTTAAGACTCCCATGAACCTCTCAAAGGGGAACATATTGTGTAGAAATACAGGACCCAGAATGGCAATCTCGTCGACTAGATGAACTAGGACGTGCGTCATGATATTGAAGAAGGATGGTGGGAACACCAGCTCGAAACTGACAAGACATTGCACCAAATCATTCTTTAACCTTGGTAGGATTTCTGGATCGATTACCTTTTGAGAGATTGCATTGAGGAATGCACATAGCTTCACAATGGCTAATCGAACGTTTTTCGGTAGAAGCCCCCTCAATGCAACCGGAAGCAGTTGCGTCATAATCACGTGGCAGTCATGAGACTTTAGGTTCTGGAACTTTTTCTCTGCCATATTTATTATTCCCTTTATATTCGACGAGAAGCCAGACGGGGCCTTCATACTGAGCAGGCATTCAAAGAAGATTTCCTTCTCTTATTTGGTAAGAGTGTAGCTGGCAGGACCTTCATACTGCTTTGGATGCATGCCGTCTTTTTCGTGCACACGTTGCTGGTCCTCCCATGCCTCCGGTGTATCTTTTGTCTTCCCATACACGCCCAAGAAGCCTAGCAGGTTCACGCAAAGATTCTTCGTCACGTGCATCACGTCGATTGCAGAGCGGACCTCTAGGTCTTTCCAATAGGGTAGGTCCCAAAATATAGATTTCTTCTTCCACATGGGTGCGCGTCCCTCAGCGTCATTCGGAACAGATTGTCCGCCAGGACCCTTTCCATAGATTACTTGTAAATCCTTGACCATATCAAGTATGGCATCACCAGTACGGAGGGCGGGCTTCTTCCGGTGATCTGCCTCACCTTTGAAATGCTTGCCTTTCTTTCTTAAGAGATGGTTGGTCGAAAGAAATCGACGATGTCCCAGGTACACATTCTTCCTGCATTTGTCCAAATATATACTTTTGGTATCATCTAAACAGTGCGTGCATGCGTGGTATCCCTTGTTTGTCTGTCCTGAAAGGTTACTAAGAGCAGGCCAATCATTGATGGTTACAAACAGCAACGCATGTAGGTCAAATTTCTCCTGTTTGTGCTCATCCCACACACGTACACCTTCTCCATTCCACAGCTGTAAAAGTTCTTCAACTAATGGCCTTAGGTACACATCAATGTCGTTGCCGGGTTGCTTAGGGCCTTGGATGAGCACTGGCATCATAATGAACTTCCGCTTCATGCACAACCAAGGAGGAAGGTTATAGATACATAGAGTCACGGGCCAGGTGCTATGATTGCTGCTCTGCTCCCCAAAAGGATTAATGCCATCTGCACTTAAACCAAACCATACGTTCCTTGCGTCACCTGCAAAGTCCCCCCACCTTCTCTCGATTTTTCTCCACTGCGACCCGTCAGCGGGTGCTCTCAACTTCCCGTCTTTCTTACGGTCTTCTTTGTGCCATCGCATCAACTTGTCATGCTCTTTGTTTCTGAACAGACGTTTCAGCCGTGGTATTATAGGAGCATACCACATCACCTTGGCAGGAACCCTCTTCCTGGGGCGCTCGCCCTCAACATCACCAGGGTCATCTCGTCTGATCTTATACCGCAATGCACCGCATACCGGGCATGCGTTTAAATCCTCGTACTCACCGCAGTAGAGGATGCAGTCATTAGGGCATGCATGTATCTTTTGCACCTCCAATCCTAGAGGGCATAGAACCTTCTTTGCTTCGTACGTACTGTCGGGCAATTCATTATCCTTTGGAAGCTTCTTCTTCATTATTTTCAGTAGCTTCCCAAATCCGTTGTCAGATACACCATTGTCTGCCTTCCATTGCAGCAATTCCAGTGTGGTACCGAGCTTTGTGTTGTCATCTTTGCAATTTGGGTACAACCCTTTTTTGTGATCCTCTAACATGCGATCGAACTTCAACTTCTCCCTTTCACTTTGGCATTGTCTCTTTGCATCAACAATGACCCGACGAAGATCATCATCGGGCACATCGTCTGGTTCCTCTTGATCTTCAGCTTCCCCCGTTGCAGTATCACCGTATTCAGGGGGATAGTTGTCATCATCCTCTTCTTCTTCGTTGTCTTCCATCATAACCCCTCTTTCTCCGTGCTTGGTCCAAACATTATAGTGTGGCATGAAACCCTTCTCAAGCAGGTGGACGTGAAGGGTTTTCAAGTTAGAGTAATCCTTCGTATTCTCACAGACAAGGCATGGACAATACATAAAACCATTCTGCTTGTTTGCCTCAGCCACTTCGAGAAATTTATGCAGGCCCTCAAGATACTCGGAGGTGCGTCGGTCACCGTACATCCATTGCCGGTTCGTCTGCGTGCATTATATAATTAAGTGTATCAAAAACCATTACAGAACATCATGAATAGAGAAGTGACTAAATTAATACAAGTTCATCATCACATTAAAACCAAAGTACAGTAGTGATCAAATGTTATTACTGAAAAAATAAATACATAAAGTTCATACATATATAGTTCTCATAGAACAACATATAGCTCTCTAGAGCATCTAATTAAAACATACATTGAAACTATGAAAAACAACAACAAATGTGATCATAATCGCAACTAAGGTAACAATTGATCCAACGGCATAATGATACCAAGCCTCATTATGAATGGCATATTTTCTAATCTTTCTAATCTTCAAGCGCATTGCATCCATCTTGATCTTGTGATCATCGACGACATCGGCAACATGCAATTCCAATTCCATCTTCTCCTTCTCAATTCTTTTCAATTTTTTCTTCAAATAATTGTTTTCTTTTTCAACTAAATTTAACCTCTCGACAAGAGGGTCGGTTGGAATTTCCGGATCACATACCTCCTAGATAAAAACATCTATGTCACGTTGGTCGGCATAATTGTCCTAAACACTAAATGAAACAAATCATAATAAAAGATAATATACCACATCCTAATCATAGACAGGACGAGGGCCGACGGGGGCGGATACCAAAGTCATGGCACTATATAATAACAAACAATAATAAAAGTAAGAAAATTATACAAGTATCTATCTAAATCATACAAGTAAGAATTTTTTTCTTTTAAAAAGAAGATAAGAACAAGAGGCTCACCACGGTGGTGCCGGCGACGAGATCGGCGCGGGCGATCGACGGCGGTGAGAACGGGGACGGGGACGGGACGGACCGCCAAACCTAGACAAATCTTGAGGAAAATGGAGCTTGGAGGTCGAGCTTGGAGAGGAGAAAGCTTAAGTGTGGCTCGGGCATTTCATCGAACACCTCATGTGCATGCATAGAAGGGAGAACAGAGCAGCGCATGCACACCTCCCACACGGCCAAAAAACAGAGGAGAGGGTGGGCAGGGGCGAGGGTATATATAGGCATCTCTTTAGTCCCGGTTGGTGGCTAGAACCGGGACAGAAGACTGACCTTTAGTCCCGGTTCCAGCCACCAACCGGGACTAAAGGGGCAGCGCCAGGAGCGAGGCCCTTTAGTCCCGGTTCGTGTCTGGAACCGGGACCAAAGGGGTCTTGCCGAGGCCCGGCCGGCGTCCTGGCCTCACGAACCGGGACTGATGCACCCATTGATCCCGGTTCGTAGCAGAACCGGGACTAATGCTCTTATCTGGCCTGGACCAAAGCCCTGTTTCCTACTAGTGGACCTACACACAATATGACCTACACACAAACAATATGACCTACACACAAACAAACAGCGTACATCATTCAGGGTCTGGTTTGCAAGGTATTGTTTGTACATTGCTGCCTCTTGTGACCAGTGAGTTGACACATAGATGATGTTATATATCTCTGTGTCATTAAGTTATACGTATATTGGTAATTTTTATTTCAGATTCAAAGTCCTAGTAATTGTTATTAACTGGAGTAGTAGTTATCTGAAGCAGCTAAACTATGGTTCATACTGCTTGCTGCCAACCTGAGACAAGTATTGATGACTTCTTCAGATTGTTATTAACGTATCCTCTTTACCTTGACAAGTATTGATGACTTCTTCAAATTGTTCTGTGGGACGCCATACCTGAGATAAGCCTGTGAAAGTAGCACAAAGAGATCCCATCAATAAAAAGTAGACACAGTATCAAGAACTAGCAGCAAACTTCCTGGGCCAGGGAGAGAAGCAGTACATGCATCAGCAGTGCATTGTGTATGTTCACCCAAAACGCGATCTTCTCTTCGTTTGTCATCCTTCTCAGATCAACGGTTTCCAACCGGTACAAAATCAACCTGAAATATCAATTTAGACGACCGAATCAGTAACAATGGAAAGACCAATGATACATTCACATTCACATTCACTGGAGAATAAGGATGAATGTAGCTCACTTGTAGGAGCTAGCAACACAGTTACTGGTGAGAATTGCCTTCTAAACATAAAACATGAATCATTTCCAAACATCGAATTCACCCCAATCCTAGATAAAAAAAAGTTTCTCTTATACTATGAATCCTCCCCATCTACTAAACAGTAAGCACCACATCCATTCACATCAATTCTCAGAGGAAGTCCAGAAATTATCAAGCAGTTACCCTACCAATCCACCAAGACTCATGCATTCCAGAAGCTAATGGCCCCAGGTACAACACAATGTAGCATCGAATTTGCACACGGATGACACAGCTGAGCCCAAATTGGTTGTAATAAAGCGACAGGAAATCGGTACTGTACAGGAGGGGCACTAGATCAGCGACAGAGGTAGCGACGTACCACGCACTTGCTGAACCCTCCCTACAGCGCGACGAGCGCCACGAGGTCCGCCTCCGAGAGCCCCGCGCCGCCATCTACATCCAGAACCCACCCCGACTCAGGGATCTCCACGCGAAGCAAAAAGGCAGGGGAGAGGAGAGGAGATGGGCGCGCGGGGGAGCGGCGGAGGGGGGTGCGTTACATGAGGAGAGGCCGGAGATGTAGATGAGGATGGCGCTGATGCCGGAGAAGATGGCGGTGGCGAGTGTCTCTCTCTCACCAGATGTGGTGGTCGCTGTCGGAGTTACAGAGATCAGGAGGGAGCAGAGCAGGTGTCCCGCAGCAGCTCACCAGGAGGTAGCACGGACGGCCTTGAGGTCCAGCGCATCCACGGCCCGTCTGGCGTTGGGCGCCCTCACGAAGACACCAGTGGAGGAGCTGCAGCCTGTGCTCGTCGGGAGAGTAGGGGCGGTCGGAGATGCTGCGGGAGGCTGAGGCAACCAGCAGCACACCGCGTCGAGAGAAGGGGGTGGATGGATGGATGGGCTGGTCGTGTGCGGGGAAGAGGGCGAGGGAGACTGGATCTGGCAGTAGGTGATGTAGAAGAGCCGACGGAGTAGCGCCGGCGACGAAGGTGGCGAACGAAGGGGAGGAGGGGCGGTGGCGGAGGGACCCGTCGATCTAATTTTGGATCGGGGAGAGGGAGAGAGAGGGGTTGGGTGGGGTTCGCGCGAGAGAGACAGGAGCGGGTGGTGGAAGGGAGGATGGCCGGGGCTATGGGAGGAGGGGGCGACGGCGGAGGGACCTGCCGGCGAGGTGCGAGAGGCGGCGGCGTCGATCTGGATCGGGGAGAGGGAGAGAGAGAGAGGGAGGCGGCGGCGCGTGGGAGGGTAGGGGATCGAGGGAGGAGGGTGTGCCTCGGTCTGGTAGGGTTTGGGTTCGGCTGCTGAGAGTGGCAGACGTTGGATCCGTTGGGTGTGGACGGCTCAGATCGGCTATAGTTGGTGATCCGTGAGAAGAGTCCTGATTGGTTCAGAACATTTGTGATTTAAAATAGCTTCTAAGTACTAAAAATAGGGGGATTTTGTGAAGCAGCTATCATTTTTTTTTTGCAAAAGGGCACCACTAAAATTTTCACTCAAATTAGACCATATTTTATGGATGATCACCAATTTATATGCATTTCTGATCTTTCTAGCTATTTTAATCATTTTTCGAGTGCTCAAAATGAGTTTTTTTTGTGAAGAACCTACCAAATATTTATTGCAAAATTGGACTCCATCAATTTTTTAAAATATTAGGCCATATTTAATGTACAATTGACCAAATGGTTGGGTGTCAAAAGTTTTGATCCACTTCTCGTGAAAAAGACAAATTTCCGCCGATTTAGTAGGAAGCGGGTCAAATTTGAACTACAACTGCCTCATAGTTTGCTCTTTATTTTTTCCAAAAATCATTTCTAGGTACATAAGTATTTATTTAATCAGAAAAACTCCAAAAGTTTTGCAAGATTCAACTCCTAGCTACGAACGGTCATGCCCGTCGTTTTGACCGCATTTTGAAACGGGCTTAAGAAATTTAAAAAAAATCAAAAAAAATTGAAAACCTTCGCATTGTGTCATCATATGTGACCTAGTTTCCAGGAAAAATAATAAACTTGTAATACGGCAATTATTTTAAAAAAGTGTTCTCAGAAATGAGCTATCATGTGTGAAGATTCACGGCTTTCAAGTCAAATGATCAATCTTATGGCCACATTCATGACATAGTTTGTTCAAATGATCTCATATTGTGCACAAAGGTGCATCTTGGAATGGCAAACAATGTTGCCTAAGAAAGTTTTCATTTTCTTTGGACGAAAATTTCATTTTCCATTTTTCGAGTGCCCAAAATGAGATTTTTTGTGAAGGACCTACTATATATTTGTTGCAAAATTAGACCAAATCAATTTTATAAAATATTAGGCCATATTTAATGTACAATTGACCAAATGGTTGCGTGTCAAAAGCTATGATCCACCTCTCGTGAAAAAGACAATTTTTTGCCGATTCAGTAGGAAGCGGGTCAAATTTGAACTGCAGCTGCCTTATAGTTTGCTCTTTATTTTTTCCAAAAATCATTTCTTGGTACATAAGTATCTATTTAATCAGAGATACATGGTGTGGTGGCGAGACGCCGAGGTTTGGATGGTGGCCGAGGCCCCCAACTCCAGAGCGCGTAAACTGGCATGCCAGCCGCGTGGTCACCGCGTGACCGTGGCGTTGCCACGCGTTCTGGGCGGCCTAGGCATGTCTGGTGGGTTGGGCACTCCCCCGGTAGGTGTTAGGAAGAAGAATACAACTGAAGAATCTCACGAGGAGACTGAACTAAGCTCAAACATGAATTAGCAGCCAAGTGTTTGATTAGCGGTGGGGGAAATGCACATGGCCAATGGGCCTGAGTTTTGGCTGAGGATGATCATCTACTAAGGAGACTGTCTTGGCAAATTTGCAGCTCAAATGGAGGAGCCTAGGTGGCACTTGCTTTGCAAAGTACCACACTGGAAAGAAATATGGATGTTGAAGCTGGGCTCAAATGAACGAATGGATTGAGCTGACATTTTGTGGAGGGAAGTTATATAGGTAGGAAGATGCCCTGGTAAAGTTTCAGCAATAATTAAGCAATATAAAATATAGTTGCTTCACAAACTGAAAATATGACCAGAATAAAAGATTGGATGATGAGCTCACATGGATTGCTGGATAGAACTCAAATTTTATGGAGAGTGATGATTTGAGCATATGAAAGATTTGGAAAAATCTCAAATCATTTGGATAATCCTAGCTAGTACTTCCTTCACAAAGCTTCTCTCTGGATAGAAACTTTGGAAATTTTCTGAGGAAGATTTACTATGCAAATGGAGCTGAATATTGTCATGTGGCAATGATTTGGATATGGAAGAGTGCCCAAAAAGTTTGAGGGCAATAGGAGTGGTCTAGATAGCACTTACTTTGCAATGTGCCAATCTGGCAAAAAAATAAAAATTGAAGCTGGGCTCACATAGATGATTCGATTGAGCTGCAATTTTGATGAGGATGATAATTTGGGCATATGAACGCACTGTAAAAATTTCATACCATTTGGATAAATAAAAATGGTACTTCCTTCACAATGCTCTCCACTGAACAGAAAATTGGGAAAAATATTGAGGGAAATTGGCTAAATTAAATGAGCTAAAATTTTGTGGAGGGAAGTTATATAGGTAGGAACATGCCCTGGTAAAGTTTCATCAATAATTAAGCAATATAAAATATAGTTGCTTCACAAACTGAAAATATGACCAGAATAAAAGATTGGATGATGAGCTCACATGGATTGCTGGATAGAGCTCAAATTTTATGGAGAGTGATGATTTGAGCATATGGAAGATTTAGAAAAATCTCAAATTATTTGGATAATCCTAGCTAGTACTTCCTTCACAAAGCTTCTCTCTGGATAGAAACTTTGGAAATTTTCTGAGGAAGATTTACTATGCAAATGGAGCTGAATATTGTCATGTGGCAATGATTTGGATATGGAAGAGTGCCCAAAAAGTTTGAGCGCAATAGGAGTGGTCTAGATAGCACTTGCTTTGCAATGTGCCAATCTGGCCAGAAAATAGAAATTGAAGCTGGGCTCACATAGATGATTCGATTGAGCTGCAATTTGGATGAGGATGATAATTTAGGCATATGAACGCACTGTAAAAATTTCATACCATTTGGATAAATAAAAATGGTACTTCCTTCACAATGCTCTCCACTGAACAGAAAATTGGGAAAAATATTGAGGGAAATTGGATAAATTAAATGAGCTAAAATTTGGTGGAGGGAGGTTCTATGAGCAGGGTCATGTCCTGGTAAATTTGCAGCAATTATAAATTAATATAAAATATAGTTGCTTCCCAAACTGAAAATATTACTAGAAACAAAGATTGGATGGTGAGCTCACATGGATTGTTATATGGGGCTCAAATTTTGTGGAGAGCTATGATTTGGGCATATAGAAGATGTGGCAAAAATTCAACTCATTAGGATATGCCTAGCTAGTACTTCCTTCACAAAGCTTCTAGCTGAACAGAAACTTTGGAAATTTGCTGAGGAAGATTTACTATGCAAATGGAGCTGAATTTTGTCATGAGGCAATGATTTGGATAGGAAATAGTGCCCAAAATTTTTGAGGGCAATCAAGAAAATATAAATAGCACTTCCTTCACAAAGTGCTGTTCTGAACATAATAGGAAAATGAATATTCCTGAATTATTTTTGAACTAGGAAAGGAAGGTTTTTGACATATTTGAGGAAGATATGATCCAAAGAATTTATGAGAATTTTTTGGGAATTTTAGAAATGACAGAAATGTAGGCTGCTTCACAATCTAGGGCAAAAATTGACACATGGACATGACACATAGGTAAAACTGATGAGGTGGCGCCTAGTCATAGCAATGCACCACAATTTACAAGGCTATGACCATCTATATTGGTCGTGATTAGCTAGAAATAAGGCAGCAGACCAGTGCTGTCTGCTTTACGACCATTTCGTGTAAGGAAATTATGACTTTTCTGACCAAAATGGTCGTTATGGTTTAGGGTTTGGAGCCCCCGAACAGCTTATGACCAATTGGTCTCAAATGGTCGTAGATTTATGACCATTTCTTCCAGGGTCACCGACAGAAGATCACAAGTTGACATATTTCTTGTAGTGGTCGATGTTTGTGGTAGACATATGAGTGCATGAGCTTGGTGATGATCTTTAGTGATAGCGTGGTGCCACGTCCGGTGTACGTGTAGTAAGGTGAACATGTCCACCCAGATTCAAGTTGGCACAAAATGCTCACATTTTTCGTGAATTTTTTCATGCTTTTCGGCGCTACTTTTCCAGCGATGTGGCGTGCCGTCAACAACGAGCCATATGTGACGACTTCGTCAATCTAAAGATATGCTAACCTGGTCTCTCAAAGATGCTCATATCGATAGAATGTGTGTGCATGTGTTCATAGGAGCGAGCGTGCATGCGTGTTTGATGAGCGAGCGTGCATGCGTGTTTGATGAGCGTCCGTGCATTTGTGTTTAAAAAAACAAAGAAAGGCACCGACGTGTGACGCACGGTGCCAGCTTAAAAACGGCGCTGCAATGTTCCATGCGGTCGGCAATCGCTCGCGCGCCGCGCACCATCACGCGCTCCCGTCGCGCCATTGCCGTCACCACGCGCCTTCTTCTCTAGACTAGATAGAAAGGGCAAAAAAAAGAAAACCGCACACCGTGGAAGAAGGACGACTTTCCCGGGAGGCTCCCGATCGGCGGGGTCAACGGTCGCACTGCTCACTACTCCCCCCTTGCTTGCGCTCCAGGCCACGCCAACGCAAGCCCTTACGTAACCAGAGAACCCCGTACCCACACCACAACGTGCGGTCGGCACGGGGCGGGCGCCTCTCCCTCCCATAAAACTCCTCCAGAGCAAGGCCCGGTCTCCCTCCGCCATCCATCCATCCCCCGCCCCCTGCCCCCAAAACAATCGCACTCGTGACTACTACCAATCTGCCCAGCAGAGCCGGCGCGGGGGGAACACGCTCGCTCGCTCGCGCCGCGTTGCATGCGCCGGGCGGCCGCCACCACCACTAGGATCAGGATCGAGATGGCGGCGGAGGAGGTCAGGCAGGCGTCCGCGGCCGCCACGGCGGCCGAGGCCGCGTCCGCGTCGGTGCCGGCCCCCGCGGGCTCCCGGTGGGCGCGGGTCTGGCCCTCCGCGCTGCGCTGGATCCCCACCTCCACCGACCGCATCATCGCCGCCGAGAAGCGCCTCCTCTCCGTCCTCAAGTCAGTACCCCTATCCCTCCCTCTCCCGGAGCACGATTAGTTGTTTTGGTCGACGATTACTAGTGGTAGGCGGACGATTAGTTGTTCCCGCCTCTTCAGTCTATCCCGCGATTCGCCATAGTTGATTGACTTCCCCATGTAGCCCAATTTTGGGGTTATTGAACTTGTAGGGCTGTAATCCGCTCGTCCCCTACCACGGTTGACTGGCTGGGAGCATTGGGCGAGGGCGAGTGCTACAGCTGTCTGTTTGTGCTAAAAACCATCTCGCCGGCTACTGATTCTGGAGCCAATTGTCATGTGGAACTTACTACTACCTTAAATCTGGGACCATATCAGAGCACTGTGTCACTTTGGGATCACTCAAGCCTGGATTTATTACTTAATTTGAACTGTTCGATTGTTGTGCATAACACCCAGTTTCGTTTAAGCATGGAGTTGAGGGCTATTCTGTCTGCTGGTTAGTATCTGTTTGGTCTCATGAAGCTCATACATCAGTATACCATATGTTGTACTATTTGACAATGTTAGTACTTTGGAAGCATCCTTGACCATTAGTTAGTTGGACTTTGTCCATTTGGTCTTTTTATACTGTTTAAAAAATATACTCATGAACTGCATGGTGAACGGAAGAGAGGACTGTGTTTGTTGTCGATCTAGTCGTTCATTCCAATGCATGATAGCTTGGTCAGTATATTGCTCTGTTTCGATTTATGTAACGAGGTATTTAAATAACATTTTCCATTATCTTAACTTCTTAAGTCCTTAACTCCCCGAAGGGATAATGATATGTGTTCATTCCAAGATATAACGTTGTATTAATAGTACTGACATGGGACATCCCCAGTTTTATGCTTACTTGGCTTTTGGTAGATATTCCAGGTCTTCCTTTATTTATTGTATAGAAGAGTTAAAAATTTCATTTTGTTCTGATACGTGACGTAACCTTTTATCTTTGCAGAACTGGGTATGTCCAAGAACAAGTTAACATTGGCTCTGCTCCACCTGGGTCAAAAGTAAAATGGTTTAGATCATCAAGTGATGAGCCAAGGTTCATCAATACAGTGACATTTGATAGCAAGGAGAATGCTCCCACCCTTGTCATGGTCCATGGTTATGGTGCTTCACAGGGGTTCTTCTTTAGAAACTTTGATGCCCTTGCAAGCCGTTTCCGGGTGACTGCCATTGACCAGCTTGGGTAAGCTCTAAGAAAATCGAGACTACTGTGACTTATATTCCTCAAGTGTGGCGATTGAAGTAATTATATTTCCATTCCTTTGTTAAATGTTTCTTAATTGTTACAATTGTCCTTGACACCTGTAGAAAAGGGATATTGGTCTGAACAGTTTTTGTGCATTGCAATATTTGCACACAATGTGTCTGCATACCCACAAAATACTATGATATGATTCCTGGCTTGTTCACATGCCACAAATCTAATTTTGATATTTACAATTATCGGTGTTAATGTTACTCGTTGTTGTAATTGACGTAAAGAAAGAAAAATATTAGTGTAGATTTATTGATCTTAGAGTTCAAGATATATGTTAGAAATTGAATGTTATCATAGTGTGAGTTAAGAGGAGTCACTCACGTCCTCTAGGTAAGGAAAATTAGTCTGACGATACACAAATGTTTGCCTACTGTTAGGATATGTGTTATGCATGATAAAAAATGTTTTATACTGTTCTTGTAATTACTCCACATTCTTTGATGTTGCATATTGTTGATTTTTTCGTACCCTTTTGCAGTTGGGGTGGATCAAGCAGACCTGACTTCGACTGTAGAAGTACTGAAGGTTAGATACAGATACTTTATTTGTTGCATGACTTTGTAAGGTGCTGTTAGATATTTTATTATGCTACCGGTTCCCCTCAACTGCCACTATCATTTCTGTTGTTGACCATGCCTTGGCATCAAATTTTATGGTGAAACATCCCCTTTTCTTTTTATTTTTGACGATCCTGCAAGCAATTGCTACTATCAGAAACCCATGTAGATTTGTTCCATCATATTGCTTTGTGATGTAGTTTCTGGTATATGCTTTTTTGAAACAATGAGTAACATGCTTCCTTTCATTTTTTATTTTGGTCAACTTTGTAAACAGAAACCGAGGCTTGGTTCATAGATTCTTTTGAGGAATGGCGCAAAGCAAAGAACCTCAGTAATTTTATATTGCTTGGTCATTCTTTCGGAGGATATGTTGCGGCAAAGTATGCCTTACAGGTATATTTATAATAAATTTAGCAAGTGAAGCTACTCGACTGGTGCCTATGATAATTATACTAAAATGTATGCTTTGTTTCAGCATCCTGAACATGTTCAGCACTTGATTTTGGTTGGTTCTGCTGGCTTTTCATCAGAAACAGATCATAGTTCTGAGTGGTTAACCAAGTTCCGTGCAACGTGGAAAGGCATGCTAGTAAACCATCTTTGGGAGTCCAATTTTACTCCTCAAAGAATTGTGAGGTAAGGCTAGGGCTTCTTCTATTTGTATTTTCATTTTTTACCTAAAAATGCAAATGAAGACAAGATGAAAATGTAAGCCTCTCCACTTCATAATTAGCAATCATACACGTCTAGTTAAATTTGCAAAGTGCACGTACCTTACAAAACAGAGCAATCCATCACTCCCATTTTAACTGATGGAAGTATTATGCAGCCAGCTGTGACCACCATATCAGACCAAACCTGCCAGCATGATTTTGTTAGGAAAATAGCAAAAGCAAAGTGAACGGAAGCTCCACAAATAAGCTGCACTACTATTCTATCAAATAGAAAAGTACCAATTGTTCTCCAAAGTAACACAAATTAGCAAAAATCGCAATCAAATTCCGTTTGCTGACTTAGAAGTCCATGTCATCATATATACTCTGAACTGGCAGTCACAGCTGGGGTTATAACAACCACGACATGCTTCAGTCAGTTAAAATGGATGGAAGAACTGGATTGCTCCTTCTATCGAAGTAGATGAGTATTATGTTCAAATTGAAGTGCAGATAGCTGCAACAATGCGAAAGCAATCGAATTTCTGCTGTGTTTCTTCATAAATACGTTTGAGTCTTTTTTCCTTTCTAAGCTACCTCTTTGGTACCTATTGTACTGACTTCCATTTATTTTACTTAAACAGAGGATTAGGTCCTTGGGGCCCAGATTTAGTTCGGAGATATACCACTGCTAGGTTTGGCTCACATTCAACAGGTGAATTACTAACAGAACATGAGTCCTCCTTGCTGACAGGTAAACATTCATTGTCACATTATTAATCCAGTAAATGCATTTTCTTGGATGATGCTTGTAACTGAACCTTATTGTTGCTTTCTTGTATATGAAGATTACATTTACCACACTTTAGCTGCCAAAGCTAGTGGAGAGCTGTGCTTAAAACATATTTTTTCCTTCGGGGCATTTGCAAGGAAACCACTTCTGCACAGGTTAGCTCCTCTTCCTATGTAATTAGTTTCTGGGAACTGTTTCCCTGGTGATCTTAATAGCAGGTACAATAGTTATGTTTCTTAATAATCATTAAGAATATAAGATAAGATCCCCTTCCATTATATTATCTAGAACTGTATTTAAAAAGCGAAAAAGGAGTGTGTGGACCCAACTAGTTGAGGAAAATCCACTTTCATTGATTGTGGCTTTCAAATCTTTAGCGGACATGATAGGGTTTGTTTCTCATGTTCTTCCCTGACATACTTGTTAATTTCTTCTCCCTTTATAGCATTAGTTAAGTAGATAACTATGGCTGCCAATAACCACTTATTGGTTACCATGCATAAATGCAAATTTCAGCATGGCTTATCTAGTGAAAAGTTGAACATCTGACTCTGCAATCCTGTCATGTATTCTGACATCAGTTCCGTAATGTCATCGATCCTGGATGCACTCTTTCACCAGATTATAATTTCAAAAGCTTAAAATATTCCTCACATGGTGCATGCTTGATAAGAATTTAGTACCAAGCTGATGCAATTGAACCACGCATTAGTTTTTACTCTCATAGCATCACATTGCCCAGTCTTGTTAGGACAGAAATTGCTCATCAAGAAACTACTATAGTTGATAAAATCTTTTGGGGGAAGAGATCATCCTAATCTACACTATCCATTTTAATCGTCCACACTTCAAGAGAGTATTAGCCTATAACTAACTAGCTATGCTACCAATGTTCGACCATATATTTAATATCTACTCCCTCCGTAAAGAAATATAAGATCGTTTAGATCACTACTTTAGTGATCTAAACGCTCTTATATTTCTTTACAGAGGGAGTACATGATAAGGTAAATGATCTTGTAGATGCAGTAATTTATTGACCAAAAATACCAGATATAAGCGAATCATCATGCAGCGTAAATATATTGTATTTTTTCTCACTGGCCTATAACTTTGCAACAGTGCATCCGATTGGAAAGTGCCAACTACTTTCATATATGGCCAGGACGATTGGATGAATTACCAAGGGGCGCAGCAAGCACGCAAGGACATGAAAGTCCCTTGCGAAATCATCAGAGTCCCACAGGTCAGTTTTCTTTTCTGGCAGTATGTGTACAGGTAAAAGATTGTGATTGGTATTGACGACATATACCTTAACGGCTATGCAGGGAGGACATTTTGTGTTCGTAGATAACCCTGCGGGGTTCCACTCGGTGATCTTCTACGCGTGCCGGAAATTTTTAGCTGGAGATGCAGAGGAGGGTCTCTCTCTTCCTGATGGCTTGATATCTGCATGAGGCGTCATCTCATGTGATCTCATACCGAATAGCGGTGTCAGCATAAAGCAAAGCTATAGGACGATAGAAATGGTTAATGACCGACGTCACCAATTTGTTTTTGTATGTATGAATTGTGTGAATATGTGTCTCATATGTGTTTGGGTACCATAGTGAGATATAATTATCTTATACATGTAAGATCTCTCAGTTTTTTGGTCAAGTTATTGTGAGTTATGCTCTATTTAGGGTCAACATGCAGTCATTGTTGTGTCGTAGCTAGTAGCCTGATATATATCTTTTTGGTATCTTACGACACTACACATCATCCTGATATGTATCTTGGTATCTTTTGACATTGATCCTACAGGCTATTTCGATACTACTACGATCCATTCTATTCTGATGATTATACTACTTAGTATCCTGATGAACAACCTTTGTCATCACAAAAACATGTGTGCCACAGTTTTTGATTGCACGTGCATGTTTGCTCAACATCTTTGGCACACTACTTGTCTGTCTGTTCAATTCCCCTACCTTTTTTTACTTCTGCCAAGAATGCTAAAATAAATGTAGAAAGGGTACTTCATAGTGATCTTCCTGAAGATCTATTCCATTTACCCTTGTGTACTGAAGCAATTTTGAATTTAGAAATATGAATGACACATGGAGCTATATTTGGGGAAATGAGAAGTTTTCCACTATGGAGGCATCTATCTATTTTTCTTTTTGAGAAATAAATGTAATTTTATTTGTACTCATAACTATTACAAGGATACCGTTTTGGATCTAACTTCAAGTTACGGGGATCTGCACTGAAGTAGAGATGTTGTCGTCGAAGGCTTTCATGCCTCGCTATCAGCGGAGTGCCTCATGACATTTATCTCTTTAACCCTCGTTTCCTTGTGCCACCAGGTGTGCTATGATATTTCTCTTGAAGAAAAAAAAAACTTTGTAGCCATGGGATTATCGGAAAGTATCGAAGGATCTTGTGTCGAACCTTTTTTTTCTGTCAAGGTGTCTTCACCTTGATGTACCACACTCGGGAAAATTAGTATTGTTCGCCTGGTCTCCCCAATACAAAGTGCAATCATACTTGCATACATGAATTGTCTCATAACAAGATCAAGATCAGAAAAAAGCTCTCTTAGCATCACGGTAAGATTTCGCCAACCGTGTCATAATGCAGCATTCCTTGTGAAGTCCTCGCTACGTTTCTTGCATGAGCTTTAAAAAATATATTCAACCCACCTAATGCATCTTCTTTATTTCCATATTATTTTTCCGTGTCATCTACGAGAGCTTCCATATTATCATACTTAGATTCATTGCGCACCTCAAAATCATCATGCTTGTCAGTTTCGTAACCACCTTATTGGCAGTACCACTGCTTTCACCATTGTCCAGTGACTCCCCATGATAGATCCACCTCGTATTGGTCTTGGACATCCATTGATACTTACTGAAATTTAACTTGATCTAATGGATGACAGAACTAGTGCTAACCTTTCATAGCATGAAGAAAAGAGATTACTTAAAACTCTGAAGAAGCACCGTGCCGCTATTGGATATACTCTCGATGATCTTAAGGGCATTAGTCCCACTTTATGTCAGCATATAATTCATATGGAGCCAAACGCTAAACCCGTTGTTGATCATCAAAGAAGGCTGAATCCTAAAATGAAGGATGTGGTAAGAACTGAAATATTAAAGCTTCTTGAGGCAGGTATAATTTATCCCATAGCTGATAGTAGATGGGTAAGTCCCGTTCATTGTGTTCCTAAGAAAGGAGGTATTACCGTTGTTCCTAATGATAAAAATGAACTTATTCCACAAAGAATTGTAACTGGTTATAGGATGGTAATTGATTTTAGAAAATTAAATAAAGCTACTAGGAAAGATCATTACCCCTTGCCTTTTATTGATCAAATGTTAGAAAGATTATCTAAGCATACACACTTTTGCTTCCTAGATGGTTATTCTGGTTTTTCTCAAATACCTGTTTCACCTGAAGATCAAGAGAAAACCACATTTACTTGTCCTTTTGGAACTTATGCTTATCGTCGTATGCCTTTTGGTTTATGTAATGCACCTACCACCTTTCAAAGATGTATGACTGCTATATTATCTGACTTTTGTGAAAAGATTGTTGAGGTTTTCATGGATGATTTCTCCGTTTATGGAACTTCTTTTGATGACTGCTTGAGCAACCTTGATCGAGTTTTGCAGAGATGTGAAGAAACTAATCTTGTCTTGAACTGGGAGAAGTGCCACTTTATGGTGAATGAAGGTATAGTCCTTGGGCATAAAATTTCTGAAAGAGGTATTGAAGTTGATAAAGCTAAAGTTGATGCAATTGAGAAAATGCCATGTCCTAAAGATATCAAAGGTATAAGAAGTTTCCTTGGTCATGCTGGTTTCTATAGAAGGTTTATAAAAGACTTCTCTAAAATTTCTAGGCCTCTTACTAATCTCTTGCAAAAAGATGTGCCATTTGTTTTTGATGATGATTGTGTAGAAGCCTTTGAAATACTTAAGAAAGTGTAACACCCCAAGTGTTTAGCTACAGTGACCTCACACTAATGGTGCCATGTCATCAAGTTTGACTAAGCCAAATTGCCACTTGAGAAAAATCAAAGGCAATTCAAAATTCAAATTGCAAGTCAAAAATAATATTTCTTTAAACAGCTAAACAAAATTGTTCATAATATGTCATAAAATCCCCAAGCAACTGTAAAAATAACACAAACTTCGTTGGATGCCCAAATTGTCCCTTGCAATTATTTTAAGTGGTCCAGCAGCAAAATACTTGGCCTTTTCAATTTCTAAAAATATTTGAACAGTTCCAATTGGGTCCAAACTTTTTGTGCAACGTAGTAATATTGCATAGTATTTATGAGCCAATTTTCATGATAAAAAAAATTCAATTATTGTGAAAGAAAAATAGAAAAGAGAGCTAAATAACTGAAACAGTAAATAAAAAGGGAAATAGAAACCTAGCTACTGTGCACTTGTAGCCCACTGCTACAGTGCGAGGCCCAGCCCACCACAGGCCTTCTCCTACATCTGTACAGAGAGGAGGCAGAGACCTGTGCGTGTTGGCCATCCGCGCCTCCATTGCCACCGATGCCGCCGTGTCGAGCATCCGATGAGCCCCCCCTAGGTGTATAAAGCCCTCCCTGACCGAGTGGACAAACCCTAGCCCGCAAAATCCCCCTCGCTCGTCCTCCCTCTCTCGGTTTTGGTCGCTCCCGAGCCGCCGTCGCCACGCCATCATTGCCACCGTGGCCACCGGCCTTCCTTCGTCGCGCCAAGACGTCCAGGAGCTCCGCCATCGTCGTCTCCTTCGCCCTCGCCTATGGGTTTGAGCTAGGACCACCCCAAGCCTCGCCATCGCCGGTCTTCTTCGCCACGGCCGCCGCATCTCATCGCTGGGATCGATGCGTCTGGCCAGCCCCGCACCTCTTGACCACGTCCACGAGCTCCGGGGAGAGCTCCTTTGCTGATTCCCCTCCTTTTCCCCTTCGATTCATCGTCGTAGCCTTCGCCTTGTGCTCGCCCATGGCCGCGTCCGAGTTACACGTGCACGTGCGCCTGCTCCCGCAGCTACTGCCGCCCATGGCCATGCGCGCCGCTGCCCATGCCTGTGCGCAGCCGCGCCAGTGCGCGCTCGCACGCCCGCCCGTGCCCTGCCTCGCCCCTAGACGCACCCGCCCGCTGCTGCTGCTGCTCTTACTGCTGCTACTGCCCCCTTGTCGCCTGTGACGCCCCCGACCCAATCGTGCACTAATCATACACGCAAATGCGCACGATCAAGCCCAGGGACTCACGAGAAGATATCACAACGCAACTCTAGACACAAAATAAAATAATACAAGCTTTATATTACAAGCCAGGGGCCTCGAGGGCTTGAATACATAAGCTCGAGTTACACAAGAGTCAGCGGAAGCATCAGTATCTGAGTACAGACATAACTAACAAGTTTGCCTTAAGAAGGCTGAGCAGAACAACGACAATTAGATTGAAAAGGCGCAGGCCTCCTGCCTGGGAGCCTCCTAAACTACTCCTGGTCGTCTGTCTCCACGTAGTAGTAGGCTCTGTCGGGGTAGTAGTAGTCATCGACGGGATCAGCTGTCTCCGAGACTCCGTCATCTGATCGCAATAACCGGGTAGAGGGGAAAAAGGTAGCAAAGCAACCGTGAGTACTCATCCAAAGTACTCACAAGACTTACATCAGATCTATGCTAAGTATGCATCGGTATCAAAGGGAAGGACTGTATCTGTGGACTATACTGTAGAAATGCCAGAATAGAAAGGGAAGGCCTAGCCTATCGAAGACTAGCATCTTGCATCGTCTTGCAGCATTAGAAGAGAGCAGATTAGTAGCATAACATAAAGTAATAAGTAATAGTAGCAATGCCCAGAGATCCTTCCTCGACTCCCTGCGAGAAAGCAATCCCAGAGCTATCAAATTATTAAGTAACTCAAGTATCCAGTTCTAGTTGTAGTAGATCGGGATACTCTCCGAGCGTCCGTTACCGTGGACACGGCTATTCAAATAGATATACTTCCCTGCAGGGGTGCACCAACTTACCCAACACGCTCGATTAACTCTGGCCGGACATACTTTTCCTGGTCATGCCCGGCCTCGGCTGATCGACCCGACGTAGTCCTACCTAGGCTCCACAGAGAGGTCCTCGCCGGTCTACATCCTAAGCACTCAGGGGTCTTGGGCCCATCGCCCTTTGCACTCCGGGTCATTGCGAGCAGGGTGAATACCAGCGCCACCTCTCTCCTGGATGGCACGATCCGACCGTGCCACAATGCTGAACTGGACGTCTGATAGAGCTTTCGGAAGAAACGTACGATGCCGAGTGCCCATACTTATTCCCGCGTGGTGGTTAGTGCGAAAAAGGCCAGATGCCTACTCAGATCACATATCCAAACCCATTAGTATGTTGGGAGCGCGCGGTGACAATCGTGCTCCTGTCGCCCCGTCTCGCGGACTTACGGCAAGGGCCAGGCCCATCCCTCTCTAGGGCGGTCTCTGCCTGCCCGGCCGTGCCGCGTAATTATCTCGCGGGTACCCTCCTGGTCAACCCGACTTATCCAGAGACTGTCGGGAACTCAGGTCCACCTCTACCGGGGTGGTACCGCCTGTCCATTCAGTCTCGCAGTAACCGTTAAAAAAAGGGGCAACAGTTAAAGGTAACAGTGTGTTCGTAACATCAAGGGGGAAGTTTGAGGAATCACCCTCGATGGACTCCCACTCGATGTAACCGTCAAGGTGAACTTGGAGGCATCACCCTCGATGGGTTCACACTTGAGGGGCTGCACGACAGAGGCATCATCGGAGGTGGTGAAAGAGGAATCACCCTCGGTAACCCACAACCGACTAGTTACGCTACAGAGATATCATCAGGAGTGAGGTAGGAGGTATCACCCTCGGCACTCGATAGTAGCTCTGCAGAGTCGTACAACTAAGGGGGTGTGCGGTGATGTGTCGGTCTCTGCATGTTGACCACACCGATCGAATCTTCTGGTAGTAAAGCCTGGCAACACGGACAAGGGTGTAGGGCCACTGATGGATCACTAACCAGACTATACTAAGCATATAGGACAACAGGTAAAGTATCAACAACAGGTTACAAAATCAGGCTATGCATCAGAATAGGAGCAATCAAATACAGTAGCAAAATCTAATGCAAGCATGGGAGAGAAAGAATGGGCGATATAGGAATGATCAAGGGGGTTTTGCTTGCCTGGAAGCACGAGTAGAAAGTAGAACACAAGTGAGTTGTGGGCGTGGGTGTATACATATTGCTTGCCGTTACTAGTTGTTACTTGATTCGGCGGTATTGTGAGATGAAGCGGCCCGGACCGACATTACGCGTACGCTTACGCGAGACAGGTTTCACCGCTACGTGCACTCGTTGCATAAAGGTGACTGGCGGGTGTCTGTCTCTCTCACTTTAGTTGAATCGGTTTCAATGAAGAGGGTTCTTTTAGAAGATCAAAAAGCAATCACTACACCACGTTGTGGTTTTGCGTAGGTAAGAACGGTTCTTGCAAACCCGTAGCAGCCACGTAAAATTTGCAACAACAAAGTAGAGGACGTCTAACTTGTTTTTGCAGGGTATGCTGGTGATGTGATATGGCCAAGACATGATGTGATATAAGTTGTTGTATGAGATGATCATGTTTTGTAAATTATCAGGCAACCGGCAGGAGCCTTATGGTTGTCTCTTTATTGTATGCAATGCCAACGCTATGTAATTGCTTTACTTTACCGCTATGAGTTAGCAGTAGTAGTAATAATAGCAATAATTGGCGAGACGACCACGACGCTATGATGGAGATCAAGGTGTCACGACGCTATGATGGAGATCAAGGTGTCACGACGCTACGATGGAGATCAAGGTGTCAACCCGGTGACGATGGAGATCATGACGGTGCTTTGCTGATGGAGATCAAAAGCACAAGACGATGATGGCCATATCATGTCACATATATTGAATTGCATGTGATGTTAATCCTTTTATGCATCTTATTTTGCTTAGGACGACGGTAGCATTATAAGATGATCCCTTCACTAAATTTCAAGATAAGTGTTCTCCCCTAGTATGCACCGTTGCGAAGGTTCGACGCTTCTAAGCACCACGTGATGATCGGGTGTGATGGATTCTTTCGTTCGCATACAACGGGTGTAAGCCAGTTTTACACACGCAGAATACTTGGGTTAAACTTGACGAGCCTAGCATGTACAGACATGGCCTCGGAACACAAGAGACCGAAAGGTCGAACATGAGTCATATAGTAGATATGATCAACATGAAAGATGTTCACCATTGATAACTAATCCACCTCACGTGATGATCGGACGTGGTTTAGTTGATGTGGATCATGTTACACTTAGACAACTTGAGGGATGTTAATCTAAGTGGGAGTTCTTAAGTAATTTGATTAATTGAACTTCAATTGTCATGAACATAGTCTTACTTGTCTTAGCAAATTTATGTTGTAGATCAATAGACCGCGCTGTAGTTCCCCTGTTTTTATTATGTTCCTAGAGAAAACGAAGTTGAAAGTTGATGGAAGCAACTATGCGGACTAGGTCCGTGATCTGAGGATTGTCCTCACTGCTGCACAGAAGGCTTATGTCCTTAATGCACCGCTCAGTGAAATACCCCTATGGCTTCGTCTGAGGACGTTATGAACGTCTGGCAGACAAGAAAAGATGACTACTCGATAGTTCAGTGCGCCATACTTTACGGCTTAGAACCGGAGCTCCAAATATGTTTTGAGCAACACGGAGCATATGAGATGTTCCAAGAGCTGAAAATTTGTTTTTCAAGCTCACACCCGGGTCGAGAGGTATGACACCTTCGACAAGTTCTATAGCTACAAGATGGAGGAGAACAGCTCCATTAGTGAGCATGTACTCAGAATGTCTGAGTACTTCAAACACTAGAATCAAGTGGGAGTTAGACTTTCGAATAAAGTGGTGATTGATAGAGTTCTCTAGTCACTATCACTAAGCTACTGGATCTTCGTGATGAACTATAAACATGCAAGGGATAGAAGATCCTTAAGCTATTCGCGATGCTACAATCTGCGGATGTAGAAATCAAAAGAGGGAGCATCAAGTGTTGATGGTTAATAAGACCACTAGTTTCAAGAAGGGCAAGGGAAAGAAAAGGGAACTTCAAGAAGAACGGTAAAATAGTTGCCGCTCACGCGAAGAAACCCAAGGCTGAACCAAACCCGAGACTTAGTGCTCCCATTGCAAAGGAAAATGTCACAGGGAGCGGAACTTCCCCAAAGTAACTGGCAGATAATAAGACTGGCAATGTCAACAAAGATATTTGATATACATGTTATTGATATGTACCTTACTAGTACTCGTAGGAGCACCTGGGTATTTGATACTTGTTCAGTTGCTTACAACTTGAAACATGGAGCTTCGGAATAAACGAGGGCTAGCTAAGAACGAGGTGACGATGTGCATTGGAAGTGTCTCCAAGGTTGATGTGATCACCATCGCCACGCTCTCTCTACCTTCAGGATTAGTGATGAACCTAAATAATTGTTATTTGGTGCTTGCGTTAAGCATGAACATTATATCTGATAGTGTTTATTGCAAGACGGTTATTCAATTTTAGAGAATAATTGTTATTCTATTTATTTGGATAATATCATTGATGATCATGCACTTAAAATGAAAGGTTTATTGAATCTTGATCATAGTAATACATATGTTCATAACACGAATGCCAAAAGATAATGATAGTACCACATATTTGTGGCACTGCCGCTTAGGTCATATCAGTGTTAAACACATGAAGAAACTCCATGCAGATGGGTTTTTGGAATCTCTTGATTATGAATCATTTGAGACATGTGAACCGTGCCTTATTGGCAAGATGACTAAAAACTCCGTTCTCCGGAACAATGGAGCGAGCAACCAACTTATTGGAAATAATACATACCGATGTATGCGGTCCGATGAGTGTTGACGCGCGCGGTGGATATCGTTATGTTCTCACGTTCACAGATGATTTGAGTAGATGTCTACTTGATGAAGCATAAATCTGAAACATTTGAAAAGTTCAAAGAATTTCAGAGTGAAGTAGAGAACCATCGTAACAAGAAAATAAAGTTCTTACGATCTGATCGTGGAGGAGAATATTTGAGTTACGAGTTTGGCAATCACTTAAGACAATGTGGAATTGTTTCACAGCTCACGCCACCTGGAACACCACAGCGTAATGGTGTGTCCGAACGTCGTAATCGTACTCTATTGGATATGGTACGTTCTATGATGTCTCTTACCGATTTGCCACTATCATTTTGGGGTTATGCATTAGAGACAGCTGCATTCACTTTAAACAAGGGCACCGTCTAAATCCGTTGAGATGACACCGTATGAACTGTGGTTTGCAAGAAACCTAAGATGTCGTTTCTGAAAGTTTGGGGATGCGATGCTTATGTCAAAAGGCTTCAGCCAGATAAACTCGAACCCAAAGCGGATAAGTGCGTCTTCATAGGATACCCAAAAGAGACCGTTGGGTACACCTTCTACCACAGATCCGAAGGCAAAGTTTTCGTTGCTAAAGAATGGATCCTTTCTAGAGAAGGAGTTTCTCTCGAAAGAAGTGAGTGGGAGGAAAGTAGAACTTGATGAGGTAATTGTACCTCCTCTGGATAGTAGTACGCCACAGAAAGAAATTTCTGTGAAACCAACACAGACCAGAGAAGAAGTTGATGATGATAATCATGAGGCTTCGGATAAAGTTACTACAGAACTTCGAAGGTCAACCAGGACACGTTCTGCACCAGAGTGGTACGGAAATCCAGTCTTGGAGGTTATGTTGTTAGACAACGGTGAACCTTCGAACTATGAAGAAGCGATGGCGAGCCCGAATTCCGACAAATGGCTTGAGGCCATGAAATCCGAGATTAGATCCATGTATGAGAACAAAGTGTGGACTTTGGTAGACTTGCCCGATGAACGGCGAGCTATTAAAAATAAATGGATCTTTAAGAAGAAGACGGACGCTGATGGTAATGTCACCGTCTATAAAGCACGACTTGTTGCTAAAGGTTATCGACAAGTTCAAGGAGTTGACTACGATGAGACTTTCTCACCCGTAGCGATGCTAAAGTCTGTCAGAATTATGTTAGCAATTGTCGCATTTTATGATTATGAAATCTGGCAAATGGACGTCAAAACGGCATTCCTTAATGGATTCCTTAAGGAAGAATTGTATATGATGCAACCGGAAGGTTTTGTCGATCCTAAAGGTGCTAACAAAGTATGCAAGCTCCAGCGATCCATCTATGGACTGGTGCAAGCATCTCGGAGCTGGAATACTCGCTTTAATGAAGTGATCAAAGCGTTTGGGTTTATGCAAGTTTATGGAGAAACTTGTATTTACAACAAAGTGAGTGGGAGCTCTATAACATTTCTAATAAGTATATGTGATTGGAAATGATGTAGAATTTCTGGAAAGCATAAAGAATTAATTGAAAGGAGTTTTTCAATAAAAACCTGTTTTTGAGTTATCCACGGTTTGGGCATCGAGATCTATAGAGATAGATCAAGACACCTGATAAAAGATTTTCACACACCTTGATGAGATTTTGAAGAAGTTCAAAATGGATCAAGTCAAAAGAAATAAGTTCTTGGCTGGTGTGAAGTGGAGTAAGACTTGAAGATCTAGGTAAAGGTTGTTTACATGTTAGGCATCAAAATCTATAGAGATAGATTGAGACGCCTCATATGACTTTCACAAAACATATACCTTGACAAGATTTTGAAGAAGTTCAAAATGGATCAGTCAAAGAAGGAGTTCTTGACTGTGGTGAAAGGTGTGAAGTTGAGTAAGACTCAAATCTCGACCACGGCAAAATAAATAGAATGGATGAAGGTTATCCCCTATGCCTCGGCCATAGGTTCTATAAAGTATGCCAAGCTGTGTGCCTTGCCATGTGTCTGGCAAAAGAGGTACCAAAGTGATCCAGGAGTAGATCACTGGACAGCGGTCAAGAATATCCTGAAGTACCTGAAAAGGACTAAGGAAGAATTTCTCAGGAATAGAGGTGATAAAGAGTTCGTCGTAAAGGGTTACGTCGATGCCAGCTTTAAACACCGATCCGGAAGACTATGAGTCTCATACCGGATACGTAAAGTGGGACAGTCGGTTTGGAGTAGCTCCAAGCAGAGTGTGGTAACAGCATCTACATATGACATAGATATTTGCCAAGAACACACGGATCTGATTATTGCAGACCCATTGACTAAAACCTCTCTCACAAGCAAAACATGATCAGCCCTAGAACTGATTGGATGTTAATTACATGGAGATGTAAACTAGATTATTGACTCTAGTGCAAGTGGGAGACTGTTGGAAATATGCCCTAGAGGCAATTAATAAAGTGTTTATTATCATATTTCTCCGTTCATGATAATGGTTTATTATTCATGCTAGAATTGTATTGACCGGAAACTTAATACATGTGTGTGGATAATAGACAAATACTGAGTCCCTAGTAAGCCTCTACTAGACTAGCTCGTTGATCAAAAGATGGTCAAGATTTCCTGACCATGGACATGAGTTGTCATTTGATAACGGGATCTCATCATTAGGAGAATGATGTGATGGACATGACCCAACCGTCAGCATAGCATATGATCGTTCAGTTTAATGCTATTGCTTTCACTATGTCAAATACACGTTCCTCTGACCATGAGATCATGCAACTCCCGAATACCGTAGGAATACTTTGGGTGTATCAAACGTCACAACGTAACTGGGTGATTATAAAGGTGCACTACAGGTATCTCCAAAAGTGTTTGTTGAGTTGGCATGGATCAAGATTGGGATTTGTCACTCCGACTATCGGAGAGGTATCTCTGGGCCCTGTCGGTAATACAGCATCACAGAAGCCTTGCAAGCACCGTGACTAAAGAGTTAGTTGCAAGATGATGTATTACGGAACGAGTAAAGAGACTTGCCGGTAACGAGATTGAACTAGGTATTGGATACCGACGATCGAATCTCGGGCAAGTAACATACCGCCGGACAAAGGGAACAACATATGTTGTCATATGAGGTTCACCGATAAAGATCTTCGTGGAATATGTAGGAACCAATATGAGCATCCAGGTCCCGCTGTTGGTTATTGACCAGAGAGTTGTCTCGGTCATGTCTACATCATTTCCGAACCCATATGGTCCGCACACTTAAGGTTCGATGACGATATAGTATTATATGAGTTATGTGATTGGTGACCGAATGTTGTTCGGAGTCCCGGATGAGATCACGGACATGACGAGGAGTCTCAGAATGTCCGAGAGGTAAAGATTCATATATTGGAAGGCTATATTCGGACGTCGGAAAGGTTCCGAGTGATTCGGGTATTTTTCGGAGTACCGGGGAGTTACGGGAATTCACCGGGAGAAGTAATGGGCCTTATTGGGCCATACGGGAAAAGGAGAGGCAGGCCACGTGAGGAGGCGCACGCCCCCCCTTGCCCAAACCGAATTGGACTAGGGGAGGGTGCGCAGCCCCCTCTTTCCTTTCCCTCTCCCTTCCCCCTTTCCTACTCCGTATGGGAGGTGGAATCCTACTAGGACTAAGGAGTCCTAGTAGGACTCCCCACACTTGGCGCACCCCTAGGGGGCCGGCCTCCTCCCTCTCATCCTTTATATACGGGGGCAAGGGGGCACCCCAAGACACACAATTGTCCCATAGCCGTGTGCGGTGCCCCGATCTCCGTTTTCCACCTCGGTCATATTTTCGGAGAGCTTAGGCGAAGCCCTGCCGGAATCACTTCACCGTCACCGTCACCACGCCGTCGTGCTGACGGAACTCATCTATTTCCTCGACGTCTTGCTGGATCAAGAAGGCGAGGATCGTCACCGAGCTGCACGTGTGTAGAACTCGGAGGTGCCGTACGTTCGGTACTCGATCGGTGGAGCTCGAAGGATTGTTCGACTACATCAACCGCGTTGTGAGACGCTTCCGCTAACGGTCTACGAGGGTACGTAGACACACTCTCCCCTCTCGTAGCGATGCATCTCCATGGATAGATCTTGCGTGAGCGTAGGAAAATTTTGAAATTCATGCTCCGTTCCCCAACAGTATCACCCTCGGCACTCGATAGTAGCTCTGCAGAGTCGTACAACTAAGGGGGTGTGCGGTGATGTGTCGGTCTCTGCATGTTGACCACACTGATCGAATCTTCTGGTAGTAAAGCCTGGCAACACGGAGAAGGGTGTAGGGCCACTGATGGATCACTAACCAGACTATACTAAGCATATAGGACAACAGGTAAAGTATCAACAGCAGGTTACAAAATCAGGCTATGCATCAGAATAGGAGCAATCAAATACAGTAGCAAAATCTAATGCAAGCATGGGAGAGAAAGAATGGGCGATATAGGAATGATCAAGGGGGTTTTGCTTGCCTGGAAGCTCTGCTGAAAGAGGCTGGGCGTCTGCGACGTAGTCGTACTCAGGGGCCACGTCGGTCTCGGGGTCTACCGGAGAGAAGAGGGGGAAGAAACAATAAATACAAAGCAAACAAATGCATCATAATGCATGACATGTCAATATGTTGTGCTAGGGGTGACCTAATGCGGTGCTAAGCGTTACAGACGGAGCGGGAAAATATCTGGGAATATTTTCCCGGCTATGGGCAGTTATCGGACAGATGATCCGGAGGGGAAGGTTCCATGTTTGTAGTGTTAGAGACATGTGACAGGTATGTGGATGGCATATTCGGATTCGTCTTATTTGTCTGATCATTTTTCATATAGAAAACATTTTCATCGGAGTTACGGTTATTTTTCTATGATTTTTCAAAGTTTTATCAATATTCTAGAATTACTGGATTAATTTTAATTCGAATTCTCCAAAACAGTAAATTACTAAGTGCACCAAGGATTGTACCCAGCTGACCTACACAGAGGCTGACCAGTGGGCCCGTTGACTGGGTCAAGGGTTCAGTCAGCCTCCAATCAGCAGTGGCTGACAGGTGGGGCCAGCTGCCGAGTCAGCAGGCTGACTGGGTCAGCCTTATCCACTGGAACAGTGACTAGGGCCCCACATGTCTATGACTGTTAGTAATTAACAGGTTTAAATTAATCTAACAGGTTAATTAGCTAGGTGGGACCCCACTGTCAGTGTCACATTACTTAGCAGATTAATTTTTAATTAGCAAAATAGTTAATTAGTGCGGTGGGGCCTACATGGCAGTGACTCGGGGCTGCCCAATCAGAACGTTGACCAAGTCAACGTGGTCAACGGGGCCCGCGGGGCCCACTGGCAGTGGCCCAGGGTGGGCCCCAGGCGGAGCCACGTCAGCGGCGCCGGCGTCTCGCCGCCGGCGACCAAAAACGCGGCGGCGTGGCTCGGGAGGGCGGCGGGATTCGGCTACAGGCCTCCATTTCACGCGCGGCTGGTCAGGATCGAACGCGGGCGAAGTTCCGCATCCAACAGTGGCACTGGCTCGGCCGGAGGTGAGCTAGAATGACGGCGGCGACGACCGCGTAGGACGCCGGAGTTCGGTCGAGCTCGGGAACGACATTGTAGAGGGCAAAATGACCGGTGCGTGGCATCTACAGCACCTACGCGAGCTACCTAAGCGGATGGAGGGAGGCACGGGACCAATGGTCCATCGGAGCATCGCCAGAGATGAGGTCGGGCGGCGGCGCACTTCGGCCACGGTGGGGAAGCTAGCTAGAGCTTGAGATCGACGGCGAGAGGAGAGGGGAAACGGGAAGGGGCTTACAGCGAGCTTGTAGATGAGCAACGTGGGCTCGGGGGAGGCTCGACGGCGCCAGAATCGTCGGCGAGGCCCGACGGTACAGAGGAGGAAGACGATGGCGTGGGCGACACTGTGGTGGCTCCCGGCTCCGGTTCGTTGTCGCAGACGACGTAGCGGTCGACGACGGTCCCTTAGGACATGCTGGCGAGGCGAGAGGCGGCCGGTGGCCGCGGGATCGACGCGGCGACGGCAACGACCGCGTCGGGCTCTTCTCTAGATCGGGGAGGAGAGTGAGAGGGAGAGGGAAGTGGGGCTAGGGTTCGTCCGCGGGGCGAGGGGCGGCCTTATGCGCGACGGGAAGCCGCGAGATGGCCGGCGCGTGGCGATCCGCGGCCACGGACACGCGTGGCGCCGACACGCCGGGAGAGAGGGCGCGGGGTGGGAGACGACGGGAGGTGGGCTGGGCCCTGGGCACAGTGCTCCTTTTCCCTTTTTCTTTTTGCTTTTCTGTTTTTTTCCTTTTTGCTTCTGTTTGCATTTCTTTTCACATTAAGTGACTTTTGTAAAATGTGCAACTGGTCAAAACTAATGCTAGGCAATATTGGACACTGCCACAAAAAGTTTGGGGGCCTAATGATTCCATTTGAATTTTCCACAAGTGAAAAGGCATTTAAAATGCTTCTTTTGGCACTGTTTTAATTGCTAGAGCCCAATTAAGCAAATAAGTGATATTGTTTTCCTCAACAAATAATTATTATGGAATATTTGCTAAATGATGAACTATTTTGCAGCAACTTTTGTGCAACTTCAAATTTCACTTACAATTTGAATTGAATCCAGTGATGGAATTTGAAATGAGATATGAATCCACTGTGATCAAGCATTGCAAATCAAAGTGACTTAGCATAATCATTAAGGATCACTGTAGCTCATTACACAGGAGTGTTACGTCGCCACTTGCTCTGCTGTTGTGGCTGCGTACTGTCGCTGCTGCTGCCGCGCCCTGGCCGCGCGCCCGCCTCCGCTCGGCCGCGCCGGCCTTGCCCGCGCCGTCCACTCGCTCGGCCGCCCGTGCTGCGGCTTGCCCTGGCCGCCGGTGCCTCCTGTGTGTGCTCATGCGTGATGCACAGCCACACAGTGGTCGGCTTGTGCCACTGCACATGGGCCAGCCCAATTAGTTAGGGCCTAATTAAAGGTTAGTTTAGGATTAAATTAGTGCTAACTTAGTCTATAGCAAATGACATGTGGGTCCCCCTTGATTAGATTAAAGAAAATCAATTTGGAAATTGTTAAAACACTGACATGTGGGACCATTGACCCAGTTGACCAGTCAAACTTTGACTGGTCAACTTGTTGACTAGACTGCTGACTGGACCCCCTGGACCCCACCAGTCAGCCTCTGTGGGTAGCCAACAGCTGGGTGCACTTAGTATTTTACTATTTAAATTCGAATTAAATAAATTTAAAAAAATGCAGTAAACTTTGGAAAATCATATAAAATAATCCGCAACTCGGATGAAAATGTTTTCTATATGAAAAATGATCAGAAAAATAAGACAAATCCGAATATGCCATCCATATACCTGCCACACCCCTCCAACACTGCAAACATGGAACCTTCCCCTCCGGACCGCCTGTCTGATAACTGCCCAGAGCCGGGAAAATATTCCCAGATATTTTCCCGCTCCGTCTGTAACGTGTAGCACTGCGTTAGGTCACCCCCAGCACAGCATATTGCCATGTCATGCATCTGTGTTGCATTTGTTTGCTTTATATTTATTGTTTCTTCCCCCTCTTCTCTCCGGTAGACTCCGAGACTGACGCTGCCCCCGAGTCTGACGTGACCCCTGAGGACTGGTACACCACCGACGACCCCTCTTTCACCGCAGAGCTTCCAGGCAAGCAAAACCCCCTTGATCATTCCTATATCGCCCATTATTTCTCTCTCGTGCTTGCATTAGATTTTGCTACTATGTTCGATAGCTCCTATTCTGATGCATAGCCTATTTTTGTAACCTGTTGTTGATACTTTACCTGTTGTCCTATATGCTTAGTATTGGCTGGTTAGTGATCCATCAGTGGCCCCACACCCTTGTCCGTGTTGCCCTGCTTTGTTACCGGATGACTCGATCCGTGTGATTGACGTGCAGAGACCGTCACATCACCACACCACCACCCCCTTAGTTGTATGACTCTGCAGAGCTACTATCGAGTGCCGAGGGTGATACCTCCTACCTCACTCCTGATGATATCTCTGTAGCGTAGCTAGTCGGTTTTGGGTTACCGAGGGTGATTCCTCTTTCACCACCTCCGATGATGCCTCTGTCGTGCAGCCCCTCAAGTGTGAACCCATCGAGGGTGATTCCTCCAAGTTCACCTTGACGGTTACATCGAGTGGGAATCCATCGAGGGTGATTCCTCGGATTTCCCCCTTGATGTTACGGACACACTGTTACCTTACACTGTTCCCCCATTTACTGTTACTGCGGGACTGAAGGGACAGGTGGTACCACCCCGGTAGAGGTGGACCTGAGTTCCCGACAGTCTCTTGATAATTCGGGTCGACCCCGAGGGGTACCCGCGAGAGGTGTGAAGTTGGGTTGACCAGGAGGGTACCCGCGAGATAATTACGCGGCATGACCGGGTAGGCAGACCGCCCCAGGAGAGGGATGGGCCTGACCCTTGCCGTAAGTCCACGAGACGGGGCGACAGGAGCACTGATCGTCACCGCGCGCTCCCAACACACTAATGGGTTAGGATATGTGATCTGAGTAGGCCTCTGGCTTTTTCGCACTAACCACCACGCGGGAATAAGTATGGGCACTCGGCGTCGTACGATTCTTTCGAAAGCTCTCAGACGTCAGCAGTTGAGCGGCACACGCCGGGTTGGACTGGGTACGCCCGCTTGTGTATACAGGGGCTAGGTCTGCTCCCGGCCGTCCTCGCAACGCGCAGGAGTGCAAAGGGCGATGGGCCCAAGACCCCTGAGCACTTAGGATGTAGACCGGCGTGCTGGCCACTCTGTTGGGCCTAGGTAGGGCTACGGCGTGTCGATCAGCCGAGGTCGGGCATGACCCGATAAAAGTGTGTCCGGCCGGAGTTAATCGAGCGTGTTGGGTAAGTTGGTGCACCCTTGTAGGGAAGTATATCTATTCGAATAGGCGTGTCCACGGTAACAGGACGCTCGGAGAGTATCCCGATCTACTACAATTAGAACTGGATACCTGTGTTACTTAATTAACATGTTAGCTCCGGGATTGCTTTCTCGCAGGGAGTCGAGGAAGGATCTCTGGGCATTGCTACTATTACTTATTACTTTATGTTATGCTACTAATCTGTACTCTTCTAATGCTGCAAGACGCTGCAAGATGCTAGTCTTCGATAGGCTAGGCCTTCTCTCTATTCTGGCATTTCTGCAGTCCAGTCCACAGATACAACCCCTTTCATTTGATACCGATGCATACTTAGCATAGATCTGATGTAAGTCTTGCGAGTACTTTGGATGAGTACTCACGGTTGCTTCGCTACCTCTTTTCCCATACCCGTTTGCTGCGATCAGATGACGGAGCCCCGGAGCCAGCTGATCCCGTCGATGACTACTACTACCTCGACGGAGCCTAATACTACATGGAGACCGACGACCAAGAGTAGTTCGGAGGCTCCCAGGCAGGAGGCCTGCGCGTTTTCGATCTAGATGTTGTTGTTTTGCTCAACCTTCTTAAGACAAACTTGTTTAGTTATGTCTTTACTCAGATACTGATGCTTTTGCTGACTCTTGTGTAACTCGAGCTTATGTATTCGAGCCCTCGAGGCCCCTGGCTTGTAATATAAAGCTTGTTTTATTTTATTTTGTGTGTAGAGTTGTGTTGTGATATCTTCCCGTGAGTCCCTGGGGTTAATCGTGTGCATTTGCATGTATGATTAGTGCACGGTTGAGTCGGGGGCGTCACAGAAAGCCTTAATTTCTGCACCAATTGTTCAACCACCTGATTGGAACCTACCCTTTGAAATTTTGTGTGATGCTAGTGATTATGCTGTTGGTGCTGTTCTAGGACAAAGAGTTGATAAGAAATTGAATGTTATTCATTATGCTAGTTAAACTCTAGACAGTGCTCAAAGAAATTATGCTACTACTGAGAAATAATTTTTAGCAGTTGTGTTTGCATGTGATAAATTCAGATCTTACATTGTTGATTCCAAAGTTACTATTCACACTGATCATGCTGCTATTAAATATCTTATGGAAAAGAAACATGCTAAACCTAGACTTATTAGGTGGGTTCTTTTGCTACAAGAATTTGATTTGCATATTGTTGATAGAAAGGGAGCTGAGAATCCCGTAGCTGATAATTTGTCTAGAATGGAAAATGTTCTTGATGACCCACTTCCTATTAATGATGATTTCCCTAATGAACAATTAGCTGTGATAAATACTTCTCGTAACACTCCTTGGTATGCAGACTATGCTAATTACATTTTTGCTAAATATATACCACCTAGTTTCACATACCAACAAAAGAAAAAGTTCTTCTTTGATTAAAGGCATTACTTTTGGGATGACCCACATTTATATAAAGAAGGAGTAGATGGTATTATTAGATGTTGTATACCAGAGCATGAACAGGAACAAATCCTACGGAAGTGTCACTCCGAGGCATACAGAGGACACCATGCGGGAGACAGAACTGCACATAAGGTATTACAATCTGGTTTTTATTGGCCTACTCTCTTCAAAGATGCATGTAAGTTTGTCCTTTCTTGTGATGAATGTCAAAGAATTGGTAATGCTGGTAGACGTCAGGAAATGCCTATGAATTATTCACTTGTTATTGAACCATTTGACGTTTGGGGTTTTGATTATATGGGACCTTTTCCTAAATCCAATGGGTATACTCATATTTTAGTTGCTGTTGATTACGTTACTGACGGTGTCCTGGATCAGGGGGTGTTAACCTAGCCCGCCCGTCTCTTCAGTTGGGCCGATGGGCCCTTGTGCATGATCTAGGTGGACTCCGGAGGCCGTGTACAGGAGGCGTGATCAAGACTGTCTCCACCGAAGACTTGACGTATACTCCAAGATCTCTCCTGCCGCCCTGCTCCTGGATACCACCTTATAACCCTAGATCCCCTCCCTGGCGTGTATATAAGCCAAAGGGTTTAGCCCGTAGAGGGGACATCAACGCAACATCATTCACCTAGCCCTAGAGTTAGACATACATTATGATCTCGAGGTAGATCAACTCTGTACTCGATACATCTCCATCAATATAAACAAGAGCAGGACGTAGGGTTTTACCTCCATCAAGAGGGACCGAACATGGGTAAACATCGTCTCCATCGTCTCTGTTACCATTGATCCACGATCCACAGCTCGGGACCCCCTACCCCGAGGTCTGCCAGTTTTGACTCCGACACTGGTGCTTTCATTGAGAGTTCCGCTGTGCGATCACCGGAAGGATCGATGGCTCACCTACAGATCAACTGCGCCAACGGCCATGGGAGCGTTTACGCCCCCGGCCAGCTTTTTGTTTTCGACAGCATGGTGTTTTGCGCTGACTCGACGGGTCATCTGGCCTCTGTCGAGAACTACGCCCCAGGTCGGATCGTGATCTTCGGTGGCCTCAAATACACCGCGGATTCCCGCGGCAAACTTGTCCTATTGGGATGGACTCCCAGCCGAATTGAGAGCTTGTCCGGCTCCGAGGGCTCGACTCTGGAACCGATCTCCGTCGTGGTGCCCTTAGAGACCCCCGACGCAAGCAATCCGGCCAGTCTCCTTCCGATCTTCGGACCGGACATAAATCCGGCTCCCACCTCTGAAATTACGCCAGTATTAGAACTGACTTCAGCACAGAACCCGGAATTGTGTTCAGATTCCCTCCGCGCTGAAGACGCGCCAAGTTACACGCCGGGCATACTTCAAGTCAGCCCTGCCTATAGAGCAGCAATGAATCCCGAAGAGCTATCTCACCTCAATGAGATGCTTGACCGCATCCAAAATATGTCCATCTCGGATGGCAAGACTTCGGTTTACGATCAGATCGGACTTAAAGCCGACAATCGAGAAATTTACATCCCACCCACCACCCACCTAGTCGCCACGGTCGATGACTTAACCAACGTGCTGGACTATGGTAAGGCCACAGACATGGATGAAGATGCTGATGGCCCCATCGAGAACACCTCGTCCCCGGTAAACGCGGGCAGATGGACCGCCACGTCCACCTATGATGTTTACATGGTGGACACCCCCAAATCGCCTCCAAGACGTCGGCGAAGACGCCGAAGAGGCAACAATGGGGAACCCAGCAATAATAACGTGATGGCCAATAACGGCAACATGGAAGACGGTGATGCCGATAACCCCGAGGAGGACCTTCAAGCCTCCCCAGGGAGGAACGGCACACCCGACGGACATCTCAGGGACTCAGATCCCGATGACCTCTTTGAAGGGGCCGACGATAACTACATGCCGGAATCCGAGGAGGATGAGAGCCTCGGTACCGAGGACTACATCGTTCCTGAAGACCCTTTTGAACAAGAGCGCTTCCGGCGGCGCCTCATTGCGACGGCCCGGAGCATGAAACGAAAGCACCAGCAGCAGCTACAGGCCAATACCGACGCACTGAATGAAAAGTGGGTCGAAGTGCTCTCCGCCAAGCAAGACATGGAAGATCGGCGGCATAGCGCGCCGAAATCATACCCACACAGGCGTCTCCTGCCGGAGTTTGATGAGGAGCTCGCTGACGACCACGACCGACCCCCTAGAGGCCGGGATAGGCCAAGACGAGAAAATCTCAACGACCGGTGATACGTCTCCAACGTATCTACAATTTATGAAGTATTCATGCCATGTTTATTATAGTTTTGTATGATTTTGGTGCACTTTTATATGGCTTTTATATGATTTTTATGGACTAACATATTGACCTAGTGCCCAGTGCCAGTTGTTGTTTTCTGCTTGTTTTTGGGTTTACAGAAAATCCATATCAAATGAAGTCCAAATGCAGCAAAACTTTTTTACGATTTTTTCTGGAAGGAAACAGACCCAGGAAGCTTCGGGGGAGCAGCAGAAGACCCACAGGGGCACCACAAGCCACCAGGGCGCGCCACCTCCCTAGGCGTGCCCTGGTGCCTCGTGGGCCCCCTGTGGCACCTCTTTGCGTGATTCCAACGCTGAAAAATCATATATATTCAGAAACCCCCGAAAGTTAACCTAGATGAGTTTTTACGCCGCCTCAAGCCTCTGTACCAAGGAGATCCCATCTGGAGCCCTTTTCCGGCACCCTACCAGAGGGGAGAATCATCACCGAAGGCCATCTTCATCATCCCGGCGGTCTCCATGACGAGGAGGGAGTAGTTCACCCTCGGGGCCAAGGGTATGTACTAGTAGCTATGTGTTTGATCTCTCTCTCTCTTGTGTTCTTGATTTGGCACGATCTTGATGTATCGCGAGCTTTGTTAATATAGTTGGATCATATGGTGTTTCTTCCCTCTCTATCCTTGTTGTGATGAATCGAATCTTTTCCCTTTGAGGTTTCGTTATTGTCGGATTGAAAATATTTCAGACTTGAGAACACTTGATGTATGTCTTGCATATGAGTACCCGTGGTGACAATGGGGTATTATATTGATTCACTTGATATATGTTTTGGCACTCAACTCGCGGATTCCCGCGGCGACATTGGGGTAATCTATGCATAGGGGTTGATGCACGTTTTCTTTATCTTTTCTCCGATAGAAACTTTGGGGTGCTCCTTGAAGTTCTTTGTGTGGATTGAATATTATGATTATGAAGTTGTTTGGTGCATATCGTATAATCAACTCACGGATACTTGTGGTGACATTGGACTATCTAGGTGACATTAGAGTTGGTTGATGTGTATCATATGGTGTTATTTTAGTACGAACTCTAGGGCTGTTTGTGACACTTATAGGAATGGCTCAATAGATCGATCGGAAAGGATAACTTTGAGGTGGTTTCGTACCCTACAAACAATTTCTATCTTATGTTCTCCGCTAATAGGAACTTTGGAGTGATTCTTTATCACACGTTGAGGGATTGTTATATGATCCAATTATGTTAGCATTGTTGAGAGATTGCACTAGTGAAAGTATGAACCCTAGGCCTTGTTTTTAAGCATTGCAATACCGTTTGTGCTCACTTTTATCGTTTGCTACCTTGCTGTTTTTATTTATTCAGATCATAAAAATATATTTCTACTATCCATACTACACTTGTATCACCATCTCTTCGCCGAACTAGTGCACCTATACAATTTGCCATTGTATTGGGTGTGTTGGGGACACAAGAGATTTCTTGTATTTGGTTGCAGGGTTGTTTGAGAGAGACCATCTTCATCCTACGCCTCCCACGGATTGATAAACCTTAGGCCATCCACGTGAGGGAAAATTGCTACTGTCCTACAAAACTCTGCGCTTGGAGGCCCAACACGAGTCTACAAGAATAAGTTGTGTAGTAGACATCAAGCTCTTTTCTGGCGCCGTTGCCGGGGAGGTGAGTGCTTGAAGGTATATCTTTAGATCTTGCAATAAAATATTTTAGTTTCTTGTTTTATCACTAGTTTGGCTTTATAAAAATAAAACTACAAAAAAAATGGAATTGAGGTTGCCTCATATTATTCATCTTTATAATGTCTTTCTTGAAAATGATGGAGCGGAAAATTGTGCTAAATTGATAGAAAAAGAATTCAATAAAATGTTTGGCATAAAATCTTGGAATGATGAGCTTGATTGCAATGTTGTTAGTATGAATTCTATGAATATCCAAAATACTAATGATGATTGCACTAGTCATGACAAAAATGTTTCTTATAAGCACGTCAATTTTTGTGGAGTGCATAAAATTTGTGAAGACATGCCTTATAGGGATGATAGATTTTGTAAGAAGCATAAACATGATAGAACCAATTTTTTGCTCAAAGTGATAGATGAATTTGCTACAAAATTATGTTCTCTTTATCCTATTACTTGTGAACTTTGCAATAAAGTTGGTCACCTTAATTTTCAATGCATACTTTTTCATGATCGAATCATGGCTAAATATTGTAATGAATTGACCGCCCTTGAACTATATAATGAGCTTTATCTATTTTTGGGGTGTGAGGAATTGTCACATAAAAATAGTTGGTTTGAAGTATTCATTCTCACGGATGACATTGAAACTAATCTAAAGGAAATCTATACGTTTTGTGTGGTAAATTGCAATGAGAATGCTTATATTGCCAACTATAGAAAAACGGGAAAACAAATAGAATATAAAAGGAACACTAATGAAAGGGTAAAGATTTCCACTTTCCCTCCTATTGTCTCTCATGATGAAATAGGTGACGAGGAAGAGCTTCCTATTCAACCAATCTCATCAATAAGAAGCTTGGAAAAATTGATTAAACCCACACATGATGTGGTGAAGAAGAAGAAAAGAAGAAAGAGTAGAGGTAAAAAGGTATCCCTCCCAAATAATGTTGCTCCTATTATTGTTGTGCCTCATGAGAGTGAATCAAAAATAATTGTGGACGATGATATACTTGATGATGATATTGCTTCTTTGTCTTATGGTACAATGTCCGAAGGAATTATTGAGGATGATTTTATTATGCCTATTACTCATTATGATGATTATGATTGGGAAAATAATGATACTTCTTATAATCTTGAAAATCTTTTTGGCACCAACTTAGAAAATTGTGATGATAATGATTGTTGTACTATTGGTGCTATTCATACTATTGATGATAATAGTGATTATGCTAATGATATGCCAAGCCACAAGCTTGGGGATGCTATGTTTGATGAGAATGACATGTTTGAGATTTTATTTGCTGCAATTAATGTTTGTCCCAAGCTTGGGGATGCTATGCTTAATGAAGATGATCTTTTTAGCCCCCCTACTTTGAATGATCAAATTTGTTATGATGATTGCATGCCTCCTATTTATGATGATTGCAATATTTATGAAAGTGGGTTTGGAAGAGTGTCAACTCTAGATAATAATTATCCCACTCTTTTGGAGGGTGTTCAATCTTATTTTAATAATGATAAAAATGGATTTGGAGAGGTCATGACTTTATTTAATGTTGAATCCACTACTTTGGAAGAGGTTTCAATTGATTATGATGAGAACAAAATTGCTACTTATGATGATTATTGTGATGATACTTATGTTATGAAAAAGAGTGATGATTATTATTATAATACTTGTCATAATTATGAATACCCTTTTACTGAACATTACTCTTTTAATGTGGAAACAATTTTTAGTATTCAAGTATCATATGATACTCCCACTATTATGAATGAGAACAAATTTGCTTATGTGGAGAGTAATAAAAATTCTATGCTTGTGGATCACGAAAAGAATGATTTATGTGATAGTTATATTGTTGAATTTTTTCATGATGCTACTGAAAATTATTATGAGAGGGGAAGATATGCTTATATATATTTCAACAACATCAAGTTTCCTCTCTTTATGTTGAAGGTTTTGATGTCATGCTTGCTTTGCCTTCCTATGCTATTTGATTCTTGCTCCCATAAACTATTTTCTCAGAAAATCCCTATGCATAGGAAGTGGGTTAGGCTTAAATGTGCTATTCATATGCTTCATGATGCTCTCTTTGTGTTTCAATTCTTTACTTTTATGTGAGCATCATTGAAATCATCATGCCTAGCTAGAAATGCATTAAAGAAAAGCGCTTGTTGGGAGACAACCCAGTATTTATACCTACTATTTTTGTGTGTTCACATGATTAATATACTGTAGTAATCATGTTTTATATGTTTTCTTTCAATAATGTGCCAAGTAAAGCCTTTGGGATAGTGTGGATACTTGTTGATTCGATTCTGTGCAAAAACAGAAACTTTTGCGTCCAGTGCTAAAATTTATATTCTGTACTGGAGAATGATAAAATTCTGAAAGTTTTACGCAATATTGGGTTACAAATTTTTTGCGTTTTCCTAATTTTTCAGAATTTTTGGAGGTACAGAAATATGGTTTTTAAATCGCTCACTACATGCTGTTCTGTTTTTGACAGATTCTGTTTTTAGTGCATAGTTTGCTTGTTTTAGTGTTTCCATAGCTTATATTGAGTAATATAAATTGTGGAAATGATATAATACAGTAGGAATTATGTGATAACAATTATTAATCTTGTCTTGACAGTACCTAAGTGGATGATTTATTTTTATCATACTAACCTATCTCACAAGTTCCGTTAAGTTTTGTGTGATTGAAGTTTTCAAGTTTTGGGTGAGATAGCGATATGAGGAGAATAAGGAGTGGCAAGACCCTAAGCTTGGGGATTAACAAGGCACCCCAAGGTAATTCAAGGAAGACTCAAGAGTCTAAGCTTGGGGATGCCCCGGAAGGCATCCCCTCTTTCGTCTTCAACATTATCGGTAACCTTACTTGGAGCTATATTTTTATTTGTCACATAATATGAGTTTTGCTTGGAGCGTCATTTTCTTTTGTTGAGATTTGCTTGCTGTTATCAATAATCATGTTTTATATCTTTTAGTTAAATAAAATGCCAATTATAGCCTTTACCATGCTCAGTTTGCAAGTTTATGTGTTGCTGTTTGAAAACAGAAAGTTTTCTGTTATGTTCAGAATATTCCTGAATAGTCAGAACATGATAAAAATCTGAAATTTTTACACAGTAAGCATGCATGAGTTCTCTGTCACATGGTAATTTTCATAATTTTTGGAGTTAGGGAAGTATGAATTTTAAATCCCCCTTTACAGACTGTTCTGTTTAGGCACATTTCGGTTATGGTTGCATTGTTTGCATATGTTTGCTTGTTTAATGATTCTATTTGAGGATAGGAGTATTAAATATGCAGAGACATTTAGTGTGCAATGTTAAATTATAATTTTAGTGATTTGCTACAGTAGATAATGTTAAGGTTTTGAGTTGATTTATACTAACTTATCTCACGAGTTCTTGTTGAGTTTTGTGTGGATGAAGTTTTTAAAGATTTAGGAGAAGCCATGATATGAGAGGAATTAAGGAGACACAAGAGCTCAAGCTTGGGGATGCCCAAGGCATCCCAAATTAATATTTCAAGAAGTCTCAAGCATCTAAGCTTGGGGATGCCCCGATAGGCATCCCACCTTTCTTCATCAACACCTATCGGTTAGCCTAAGTTTTTGCTTCTTCACATGATATGTGCTATTCTTGGAATGTCATTTTATTTTGTTTTTCTTGTTGTTTGAATAAAATAATAAGATCTTAAATTTTCAAATGAGAGAGAGTCCTCACATAGCTACCTATTTTCTTAACTACTCATTTGATCTTCACTTATATCTTTTTGGAGTAGTTTGTCATTTACTCTTGTGCTTCACTTATATCCTATGAGTAAATTGTTGAATGAATTGAATATCATAAAGTTGAAATTATATGTGCTTCATATGCTTGTATCATGCCTAGTAGTAGCTTCACATTGGGTTCAGAAGGTAAAATCTATTGAAGCTTGACAATCACAATATTGGTCATACAAGCAATTCATGAATGATTAGTATAAGGAAGAGAACTTTCACATATAAATATATTATCTTGGACATCTTTTATGATTGTGAATACCCATTAATTATTTTCAAACTTGAGCAAATTAGTTGAAGTTGGACAAGGAAGACAACGTAATGACTTATGTTTGGGTATATTTGCATAGAAGTTATATTGTTATGGATCCTCCAACATGTGGTGCTTGCTTAGGATCTTTTGCTAGCCAAAAATTCGTACTAAGTAGAGATACTACTTGTGCATCCAAAAACCATTAAGCCCAATTTCTTTCCATGAGTGTCCACCATATCTACCTATGGATTGAATAATATCCTTCAAGTAAGTTGTCTTCGGTGCAAAAAGCAATAAAAATTGCTCCTAAAATATGTATGATCTTTTATTGCAAGGGAAAATAAGCATTGTACGAACTTGTGATGGTAAAGAAATAAAAGCGACGGACTGCATAATAAAGGTTGCTATCACAAGGGGCAATATAACGTGATGTTCCTTTCCATTAAGAGCTTGCACATCCTAAAATAAAAATCGCATGACAACCTCTGCTTCCCTCTGCGAAGGGCCTATCTTTTACTTTATGTATTTATTTTTATGTAAGAGTCAATAGTATCCCTTCTCATTTCAACCTCAATTATTCTTTAGTTGGCAAGCATCATGTGGTGGGGAAAGATCCAAGCACATATGGCCAATCAAATATATTTGATCATGAATTATTATTGTTGACAATTATCTCTATGATAAATAAGTTGGGAGGCGAAACATTAAGCCCCTATGTTTCTCTGTGTTCGATGGATGCCATTTGTTCTAAAAATATGCTTTGAGTACTAGCAATCATAGAAGACTATATGATAATTGAGTATGTGGAGCCCTTACTTAGACTTTGTTGAAATTAAGTTGAATTGCAATTGTTTGGTGACTAAGAACATAGGTTGTCAAGTTTCAAGAGAATGCATTGTTTGAACCATAACATGTGAATTGATTGCTACTTTATCATGATGAGTTTTATGAGAAAAAGTTGCTGTTATGATGCTAGGAAAAGTGATTGAAATTATCATTGATCAAACTTATGCACTATGCTAGCATTCACACTTCATAAATTATTTCTTTTATCATTTACCTACTCGAGGACGAGCAGGAATTAAGCTTGGGGATACTGATACGTCTCCAACGTATCTATAATTTATGAAGTATTCATGCCATGTTTATTATAGTTTTGTATGATTTTGGTGCACTTTTATATGGCTTTTATATGATTTTTATGGACTAACATATTGACCTAGTGCCTAGTGCCAGTTGCTGTTTTCTACTTGTTTTTGGTTTTACAGAAAATCCATATCAAATGAAGTCCAAATGCAGTGAAACTTTTTGACGATTTTTTCTGGAAGGAAACAGACCCAGGAAGCTTTGGGGGAGCAGCAGAAGACCCACAGGGGCCCCACAAGCCACCAGGGCGCGCCACCACCCCAGGCACCATGGGCCCCCTGTGGCACCTCTTTGCGTGATTCCAACGCTGAAAAATTATATATATTAAGAAACCCCCGAAAGTTAACCTAGATGAGTTTTTACGCCGTCGCAAGCGTCTGTACCAAGGAGATCCCATTTGGAGCCCTTTTCCGGCACCCTGCCAGAGGAGGGAATCATCACTGGAGGCCATCTTCATCATCCCGGAGGTCTCCATGACGAGGAGGGAGTAGTTCACCCTCGGGGCTGAGGGTATATACTAGTAGCTATGTGTTTAATCTCTCTCTCTCATGTTCTTGATTTGGCACGAACTTGATGTATCGCGAGCTTTGTTAATATAGTTGGATCATATGGTGTTTCTTCCCTCTCTATCCTTGTTGTGATGAATCGAATCTTTTCCCTTTGAGGTTTCGTTATTGTCGGATTGAATATTTCAGACTTGAGAACACTTGATGTATGTCTTGCATATGAATACCCATGGTGACAATGGGGTATTATATTGATTCACTTGATATATGTTTTGGCACTCAACTCGCGGATTCCCGTGGTGACATTGGGGTAATCTATGCATAGGGGTTGACGCACATTTTCATTATCTTTTCTCTGATAGAAACTTTGGGGTGCTCCTTGAAGTTCTTTGTGTGGATTGAATATTATGATTATGAAGTTGTTTGATGCATATCGTATAATCAACTCACGGATACTTGTGGTGACATTGGAGTATCTAGGTGACATTAGAGTTGGTTGATGTGTATCATATGGTGTTATTTTAGTACGAACTCTAGGGCTGTTTGTGACACTTATAGGAATGGCTCAATAGATCGATCGGAAAGGATAACTTTGAGGTGGTTTCGTACCCTACAAACAATTTCTATCTTATGTTCTCCGCTAATAGGAACTTTGGAGTGATTCTTTATCGCACGTTGAGGGATTGTTATATGATCCAATTATGTTAGCATTGTTGAGAGATTGCACTAGTGAAAGTATGAACCCTAGGCCTTGTTTTTAAGCATTGCAATACCGTTTGTGCTCACTTTTATCGTTTGCTACCTTGCTGTTTTTATTTATTCAGATTATAAAAATATATTTCTACTATCCATATTACACTTGTATCACCATCTCTTCGCCGAACTAGTGCACCTATACAATTTGTCATTGTATTGGGTGTGTTGGGGACACAAGAGATTTCTTGTATTTGGTTGCAGGGTTGTTTGAGAGAGACCATCTTCATCCTACGCCTCCCATGGATTGATAAACCTTAGGTCATCCACTTGAGGGAAAATTGCTACTGTCCTACAAAACTCTGCGCTTGGAGGCCCAACACGAGTCTACAAGAATAAGTTGTGTAGTAGACATCAACTGGCCACCTCCACGCCTTATGGCAAGGACCCCGTAGATTACCTAGATCCTCACGACGCTAGACGTCGCATCGAGGTAAATAGGGTACCTCCTTAGTCCATCTATGGATCAAGAGGACGCGCGCCCGCCGGACTCGACGACTACGATGCCTGGATGGACATGAACGGCCGTGCCCGAGATCAGGCCTACTCACGACTCTCACCCGATCTTCGACGAGATGCTCCTCGGTTCCGAGGTCCGGCTCATCCGATCTGCTTTAAAGACAAGGTGATGGAACATCAATTCCCGGAAGGATTCAAGCCCATTAATATAGAATCATACGATGGCACCACTGACCCAGCAGTATGGATCGAGGATTTCCTTCTCCATATACACATGGCCAATGGAGATGATCTCCACGCCATTAAATACCTGCCGCTCAAGCTAAAGGGACCAGCGAGGCATTGGCTTAACAGCCTCCCTCCTCACTCTATTGGTAGCTGGGAGGCCCTAGAGGACACTTTTCGAGCAAACTTCCAGGGCACGTACGTCCGACCTCCGGACGCTGATGACCTCAGCCGTGTCACCTAGCAGACAGGCGAATCAGCCTGGAAATTCTGGAACAGGTTCCTCACCAAGAAGAACCAGATCATAGACTGCTCCAAAGCCGAGGCCATCGCCGCATTCAAGAATAATATCCGTGATGAATGGTTGGCCCGTCAACTCGGCCAGGATAAGCCGAGGACTATGGCGGCCCTGACCTCAATGATGACTCACTTTTGCGCAGGAGAGGACAGCTGGCTTGCCCGTAGCACTCACAATGGCGAGGCAGGCACCTCGGAAACACGTGATGCCAATGGAAAACCCAAGCGCAACAAAAATAAGCGCAGGTATAAAAATGGTGGAAGCGATACGGAAGACGCTGCGGTCAGCGCGGGGTTCACCGGACCTAAATCCGGACAGAAAAGAAAACCCTTTAAAGGGAACAAGGACGGACCTAGCCAGCTTGATAGACTCCTAGACCGCCCATGTGGAATCCACGGCACTCAGGACAAACCGGCAACCCACACTAACAGGAATTGCTGGGTCTTTAAACAAGCCGGCAAGGTAGCGACAGAGGGTCAAAATAAAACCCAAAATCGTAGCAAAGACGAGGAAGAACCTCGGCGGCCCAATAATGGAGGCCAAAAGAAGTTTCTTGATGAGGTAACAGAGGTCAATATGATCTATGTCACCCACATCCCCAAAAGGGAGAGGAAGCGTGTGCTTCGGGATGTATACGCGCTAGAGCCAGTCGCCCCGAAGTATAACCCATGGTCGGCTTACCCGATCACATTTGACAAGCATGATCATCCGACTAGCATCAGGCATGGCAGATCGGCGGCTCTCGTCCTGGACCCTATTGTTGATGGTTATCATCTAACACGCATCCTGATGGACGGAGGAAGCAGCCTCAACGTCATTTACGAGGACACGGTTCGAAAGATGGGCATTGCCTCATCTCGGATCAAGCCAAGCACCACCACCTTTAAAGGTGTCATCTCGGGCGTTGAAGCCCGCTATACCAGAACGGTCACCCTGGAGGTAGTCTTCAGCTCGCCCGAGAACTTCAGAAGCGAGGAGTTAATCTTCGATATTGTACCTTTCCGAAGTGGATACCACGCGCTCTTAGGGCGCACGGCCTTCGCACGCTTCAACGCAGTCCCGCATTATGCTTACCTCAAGCTCAAAATGCCGGGACCCAACGGCGTTATCACAGTCAATGGTAACACCGAACGCTCACTCTGGACGGAGGAACAGACCGCGGCTTTCGCAGCCGAGGTACAGGCGTCCGAGGAAGCAGCCCGCAGTGATAAACGCGCCGCTCGCTCTTCGAAGCACGCCCGGGCCACACAAATCGACCTCGGCCATGTACTCCCGCACCCAAAATAGGGATACGGGCTCCTCGCGTGCCCTCTCTGGAGTGGGCACTACGTCCCCAGAGTGCATAATTTCGCACTCAAGATTCCCTGGGTCGTCGAGGAGCCAAAAATTTACTCAAACGTCGGCTTCGAGCCCCCGCACATGCAAGTCTCTGTCAAAGAAACAGCCAAAACATGACTACGTCAATGTGGTTTCAACCACAGAACAGACTTCGGCAACGCCTCCTTCAAGGAGCTCGGTCAATCAACGCTTGGAGAGTATAAAGGGCCGGAAAGGCATTGGCCTCCGCGAGTCCCCGCCTTTAATGGTGAACATCTGGTCAACAGCTCGGAGGCGCAGATGTGCGGCAGGTAGCGGCACAGATTCTTAAAAATCCGATAACAAATATCCGCCCTATTTCTTCCTCCCTTTTTACTTTTTATGTTGTATTCTTTCAACTCCTCTTGTTGCAGCTGGGCATGTAAACGCTTGAAATTATGAAATAAAGAAACCGTGCCCCTTAAAGGCCCTTATCATATTTCTTTATAAGCATGGCCCCTTCACTATGAAGAAGTTCTCTAGAAAAGATACAAATGTATCACAAGTACGAAGCATTTGGCGTCTCGGAGTTTGGCTTTATATGCATCGGTTTCAAACCTAGATTTTGGTCAATAGTTGGGTTGCCCGGCTCCTATGTGTACCCCTTACGTTCCCAATGAATCCGGCTAAGGGTGTAATGGGAGAACCACTGCGATTGCGCCGCCAGGTCAATTGGCATGGCGCCTCAGTGGAAAAAGCCGAAAACTGACCATCTAGGTAGGCGCAAACTGGTCCGCCATCCGCAGACCGCGTTAAGCGATGTGACGATAGAAATCACCCGTGTTAAACAAAGGGCTATAATTTCTAGCCGAAGTGTACTATGGCCTAGACCTCGGCCGACCAGGCCGACCACTTCCCACACCGGGGGCTCGTCACCAGCCCCCACAATCAAAGTCCTATGACTAAGTGAAAGTCATAAAGCCACTATAGTCTGATTGCCTAGTTCCTATAAGCACCGACCACCTCCAGGCACCGAGACGTCGGCTAAGGGTCAAAAGTGCCTCAAGGAACACCCTTTGTATGATCCACACTGGGGCTGAAGCCGATGACTGGCCACTTTCAGTTTAAAATAGTCATCCAGGAGGTAAAACTAATTGAAAAACACATATGGAATTTAAAGCCATATTCATTCAAGCAAAAGATAAATTTTTGTACACCACACACTTCGGCATTCCGAAGTACTATTTAGAAATACATAGTGTCCTTTGGACACATGTCTTCGGTGATACGGGCTCCCTCCTCCACCTCGGCAAAGAACTGTTCGGCGGTGCGCAGCTTGTCGGCAGGAGGGCCCGTGGCACATGTCACCGCATCAACCATTCGGAAGTGCGTCTTCACGCAGGCATATGCCCTCCGCGCTCCTTCAAAGCACGCGGACCTCCTCCAGCGGTTCACGCAGGGCACGGCATCTCAGAGACAGGCCGTCAGGCTGAAGAGGGTATTGGGCATGGCTTCGGTAGGCCACAACGTGACGCAGAGGTCCTGGAGCACCGGTCTCGTCATGCGAAACAACTCCACCAGCTGCTTCATTCGATGATTTAGCAGCCATGCTGACGGCGACCCCAGTAACTGCCCCCAAAAGGCCTTCTCCGCCTCGTGGCCCGCTAGCTGGCCGAAGTATGCCACCGCATCCGCCGTGCTCTGCGGAAGATCCGCGAAGACCTCTGCGGAACGCCATAATTGGGTGAGCTCGATACACTCTTTGCCACCAAACGTACACTGCAGTAGAAATAGCTTACCCGAGGCGATTTGCTCCACTTGCTGGAGCGCCTCGTGGTCAGTCCGGGCCGTGGTCTTGAGCTCGGAGTGGGCAAGTTGGAGCTTCTCGAGCTCCTCCTTCGTTTGCTTTCCATCCGCCTGAAGCTTGTCACGCTCCTCAAACAAGCCCTTCAGCGTCTCCTCGACCTCCGCGACCCGTGCCCGGTCCTTCTCCCCGGCTACCTTCTCGGTGGCTCGGGTCTTCTCCGCTTCCGCGGCTGCAGCCTCATGCTGCTTCACCTCCCGCCGAGCCTTTTCGAGCTCGGCCTTGAGCGTCTCAAGCTCCGCTAACACTGCTGTCATTGAAACAGTTCGGCCTTAGTTTTTCATTGAGAAAAACCTCTCATAACTCTTTTGTACAAAGTATAATGCAAGTTTAACTTGCTTACCTTGAGACTGCTCGAATTTCTGGTTCACCAGGTTAAGGTCCTTCTGGGACCTCTTGAGCTTCCGGTTTATCTCCTCAATCTCCTCGGAGACGGAGTCCGGAACCGAAGTCGAAACCTGGCAGCAAAAATACTTATTACAAAGGCAACTACTAACTTATTAGAGTTCCAGGACGGTTGCCTTGAGCAACGCCCTGGGGGCTACCTAACAAGCTCCTCCTAAATTATACAACCCCAATGCCGGTTTCTTGAAACCAACTTCAGGCTCGGGGGCTACTCACTCACTAAGCCGTTTAGCAGGCTGTGATACTATGTCCTCGGACAAATACATAAATCAATAAGCTCAGATGAACAAGTTAAAACTTGTTCCGAGGATAGAAGCATACCTCGAAACTCGCTACGAGGCTCTTAAAAACCTCATGCAGGCCGGCCCCTGCGGACCGGAAGCCCTGCAGCGCCGCGCCTATCAAGGCACAATGCTCTTCCTTGATGGAGGAGCCCTTCAGGGTGTCCTCCCTCTCCTCGGTCCACCCCGCGCCAGCCCGTCCTTGGGCAGTTGGCGGGGATGGAGGGACGACCTCGTATGTACCGATCCGGGTAGCCTCCACGTGCGGTGGCGGAGCCGAAGCAGATATCGGCTGGACCGATGACTGGCCCAGCTCCTCTCCGATGACCTCGGGGTGTTTCTCCCCCGGGTCTTGTTGGGCCGAGGTGTCAACCTCGGCCGTAACGGCCACCTCCCCGACCCTCGTCATGTCGACGTCGGGGGCTAGGGTGAATGTCACCTCCCCTAGCCCGTCATGCGCCGGGGGAGGAACAGCGGGCTCTGGAGTCCCTCTGGCGGATGGCAACCCGCTCGAGGAACCGCTGGGGACTACCCTCGGCGGACTGCGTGAGAAGAGGCGCTCTATGAGTTCTCCCTTGCTAAAAATAACTTGTCAAATTGAAAGACGGGATATAAAGACGATGGCTTACCCTCGAGGCACCGGTTTCTTCTTCCCCGCCACGAGGAAGTCTTCTTCTGAGTCACCGGAGAGCTCGACTCTCTCCGACAACGTGTTGGCAGCCCCGGACGAGGTTCTCCTCGGCCTCTTCGGGCCCTTGGGCGGCATACCAGCTTCGACATCCTCTGACGCCGATCTCTTCCCTTTCGGGAGAGGGATCTCCTCGACGTCACCTTCCTCCGTGTCGCCGTCGTGGGCAGTGGAGGTGTGGGTCTCTTCGGACCGGGTGACCGAGGTCTCCCGAGTCCGAGCGCTTGACTTACCCCTCTGGGACTTCGTCCCTTTGGGGGCCACCACGTGCGGCTCCTCGGTCAGGAGCGCCGAGAGCAGGGGAGTCATGGGATCCTCTGGCAGTGAAGTCGGGCATCGCACTCCTTGTACCCAGGCCAGCCACTTCTGCAAACCGTCAAGCATAACGATTCGTTAAACTCTACTCCTCGATACGGAGGACTGAAATGATTGTTGGTGAGTAAAATCACTTATTGGGGGGGCTTCATAGCCGTCCTCGAGGCCGCGATCCTCCCCTTCCTTGGGGATCTTGTCCTTGGCCAGCTTCATGAGCTTCGTCCACATGGCGGCCAAGGTGGAGCGGAAGAAGGTGGTGATAGAGTCCATGTCCTCGGGCTTTTGCGCCCACATCGGGTAGCCCGAAGCTGGAGAGGGAGTATGCGGTGGTTGAGCATGACGTTGATGACGTCGGCAAGCTTGATCTTCCCCGTGGTGGACCACCATTTGACCCTCTCGACCAGGACCTCCACCTCTTTTGGGTTCCCCCAGGCGACGCCCTTCTCCTTCCAGGACTACAGCTTCTTGTTAGGCCTGGCCGAGAAAGCTGGGACCTCGGCCTGACCAGGGGCGAGCGGATCGGTGATATAAAACCACTCCCGCTGCCACTCCTTCACCGTTTCGATGAAGGTACCCTTGAACCATGTGGCCCCCTGGTTCTTGCTGATTGCTACTTGTAGCTTGCGTTGGTATTATCTCCGAAGAGGAAGGGATGATGCAGCACAGTAGAGATAAGTATTTCCCTCAGTTATGAAACCAAGGTTATCGAACCAGTAGGAGAATCACGCAACACCTCGTTAGCAGCACCTGCACACAAACAACAAATCCTTGCACCCAACGCAAACGAGGGGTTGTCAATCCCTCGGCGGTTAATTGCAAGATTAAATTGTATGTAATAGATAGATAGATTGGAACAAAAATACAAAATAAAATGAATAAAAGAAAATGGCCGCAATATTTTTAGGGTTTTAGTAATATGATTTAGATAGACCCGGGGGCCATAGATTTCACTAGAGGCTTCTCTCAAGAAAATATCATACATGAACAAAATTCGGGCACTGGATGCGAAACTTTCTGTTTTCCAAACATCATCAATTATACTATCTTCCAAATCATCCCAAAGGCTTTACTTGGCACAAACACTAATTAAAAACACAAAAACATATTCATACCAGTAGTATAATTGTGAAAACAAACAATAACAATTTTTTTTATTTTATTCATTGGGTTGTCTCCCAACAAGCTCTTTCTTTATAGCCATCAAGATAGGCTTGGGAATTAAATGATGCTCACATGAAAGATAATAAATGAAACACAAGAGAGCATCATGTAGCATGTGAAAAACACATTTAAGTCTAACATACTTCCTATGCATAGGCATTTTATATGCAAACAAATTATCAAGACGAGAAATTTCTAGCATATGCAAAGGAGAGGAATAAAACATTGACAATCTCAACATAACGAGAGGTAATTTAGTAACATGAAAATTTCTACAACCATATTTCCCTCTCTCATAATAATTACATGTAGGATCATAATCAAATTCAACAACATAGCTATCACATAAAATTTTCTCTCCATGATCCACATGCATAAATTTTTTATCATCTTCCAAGATAGTGGGATTAATATCAACTAAAGTCATGACCTCTCCGGACCCACTTTTATCCAAAAATTCATAAGATTGATAATTTTCCAAAGTAGTGGGATCATTATTACCTAAAGTTGATGCTCTTCCAAATCCACTTTTAATAGTGTTGCAAATTGTATTATCAATAGCATATTCATCATGAGGCTTAAATAAATTTTCAAGATCATAAAAAACATCATCACCCCAATCATGATCATTACAATAAGTAGTGCACATAACAAAATTTTCATCCCCAAGCTTGTAGTTTTGCATATTATTAGCACAATTGACATTCATAGAATTTATAGTAACATCATTGCAATCATGCTTTTCATTCAAGGAGCTATCAAGTATGGGTGTTATAGCAATAATTTCATTTTTAACATAAGGAACTATAGCAAGTTCATCTCTATAAGCATCTTTAATATTGGCATCGTGGCCATAAGAATAACAAGCATCATGTTCATTAAAATGGGATATTTCAATCGAATCATCGGAATCATGATTATCTATAGATTCATGTGTATCATTATTCTCTTCCAAAGCAGTAGACATTCTCTCAATAAATTCACTAACATAGGCATTAGATGCATAATTTTCATAGCAATACTTAAGTATGGCAAAATTTTCAGATTTGTGGAAAGTAATATCATACTTTTCAATCAAAGAAGCAACTTCATAAGCACCCTTAAAAGCAACAAATTCTTCAATTTGTTCAATATCATAGTAATTATAAACACCCTTGGCATAAGAAGACAAGATTTCATTATCATTAAACTCACATAGGTAGGGAAGGTGTTTTTTAGGGTTCTTAGAGCAACAAGTAAAATCATAAATTTCACATAGATTCCAAGCATAGCATAGCAAACAATTTATTTGACGCCATAAGAGTCTCCCTTTTTCAGACAAACGGTGACGCACAAAATGAGCATGCTCCTTTAAATATTTTCCCTCGACTAAACTAGTTGGGGTTTCAGCACGAGCAATAATGGATCGAAGATGACCCAAGTAGTAAACTTTAAGTGAATCCATAGTATCTTATATTTTTACTTTCAATTTCTGTTCTTGTGTGTTCGACATGAAGGCAATAAAAGCAAGCAGGTAAAGAGGCAAACAAGAAAAAAGGCAAACGGAAAATATTTTTGTATTTTTGTAAAAACGTTTTAGAAGTGGGGGAGATGAAAACGAGAGGCAAATGGAAAATAAAGTAAATGCAAGGAGATGAGAGTTTATGCAAAGGTACTTGATAGATGTTGATGATGTGTCCCCGGCAACAGCGCCAGAAATTCTTCCTGCTACTTGTAGCTTGCGTTGGTATTATCCCCGAAGAGGAAGGGATGATGCATCACAGTAGAGATAAGTATTTCCGTTAGTTATGAAACCAAGGTTATCGAACCAGTAGGAGAATCACGCAACACCTCGTTAGCAGCACCTGCACACAAACAACAAATCCTTGCACCCAACGCAAACGAGGGGTTGTCAATCCCTCAGCGATTAATTGCAAGATTAAATTGTATGTAATAGATAGATAGATTGAAACAAAAATAATAAATAAAATAAATAAAAGAAAATGGCAGCAATATTTTTAGGGTTTTAGTAATATGATTTAGATAGACCCGGGGGCCATAGATTTCACTAGAGGCTTCTCTCAAGAAAATAGCATACGGTGGGTAGACAAATTACTGTTGGGCGATTGATAGAAAAGCAAATAATCATGACGATATCCAAGGCAATGATCATGTATATAGGCATCACGTCCAATACAAGTAGACCGACTCCTGCCAGCATCTATTACTATTACTCCACACATCGACCGCTATCCAGCATGCATCTAGTGTATTAAGTCCATAAAGAACGGAGTAACGCCTTAAGAACGATGACATGATATAGACAAGATAAACTCACGTATGAATAAACCCCATCTTTTTACCCTTAATAGCAATGATACATACGTGTCATGTCCCTTTCTGTCACTGGGATTGAGCACCGCAAGATGGAACCCATTACAAAGCACCTCTTCCCATGGCAAGATAAATCAACTCAGTTGGCCAAACCAAATCAATAGATCGGAGAAGAAATACGAGGCTATAATAATCATGCATAAAAGAGTGCAGCAAAGACTCAAATAATTTCATGGATAATCTGATCATAAACTCACAATTCATCGGATCCCAACAAACACACCGCAAAAAGTGATTACATCAGATAGAACTTCAAGAACATCGAGGAGAACATTGTATCGAAGATCAAAAAGAGAGAAGAGGCCATCTAGCTACTGCCTATGGACCCGAAGGTCTGTGGTAAACTACTCACGCATCATCGGAAGGGCAGCAAGGTTGATGTAGAGCCCCTCCGTGATCGATTCCCCCTCCGGCGGAGTACCGGAGAAGGCCGTCAGATGGGATCTCTCGAGAACAGAAACTTGCGGCAGTGGAAAAAGTATATCGTGGAATCTCCAGAGGGTTTCTGATTTTTCCTGAATTTATAGTGGTGGAATTAGATCAAACGGAGCAAAGGGGGGCCCACGAGGCACCAGGGTGCGCCTGCCCCCCCAGGCGTGCCCTGGTGGCTCGTGGCCACCTCCTGGGTCTTCTGTCCCTCTCCCAAAGCTTCTAGTGTTGTATATGTCCAGAAAAAAATCTCCAAAAAGTTTCGTGGCATTTGGACTTCGTTTGGTATTGATATTCTGTAAAACGAAAACAAGACAGAAAACAGCAACTGGCACTGGGCACTAGGTTAATAGGTTAGTCTCCAAAAATGATATATAATTGCTGTAAATGTATATAAAAACATCCAAGGTTGATAATATAACAGCATGGAACAATCAAAAATTATAGATACGTTGGAGACGTATCACTGATCATGGCCCCTCCGCACTCCGCGAGTTCGGAGCCACTGGACTTCGGCTTGATCCCAAAGTGCTTCAGCCATAGGCCGAAGTGCGGCTCGCAGCAGAGGAAGGCCTCGCAGACCATGATGAAGGAAGCAAGGTGAAGAATGGAGTTTGGGGCCATATGGTGGAAATCGAGCCCGTAGTAGTACAACACCCCGCGCACAATGGGGTGCAGCGGGAACCCCAGGCCTCGGACGAGGTGGGGAACGAAGACTACCCGCTCCCCGGCGTTGGGAGCGGGCACCTGCTGGCCAGCAGCTGGAGCACGGGTGGCGATGGCGGGGGTCAGATACCCCACGCTGCGCAGCTCTAGGATGGTGCCGTCCATCACGATGGAACCACCCCAGTGCCCTTTGAGGGTGTCGGCCATGGCTGGTGCTGGAGGTTGGACTCGCAGAAGGAAAAGGGAGCAGGATGGGATCTGGGCGCTGGAGCTAGACGAAGCAGTAGGAGGGGAGAATGAGAGCGGGGTCAATTGCGCTTTCCTCTCCTTCGCTCTTATAATCCTGTGAAAGGCTAAGAGTCCCCCTCGCTACGCCGATAAACTCGCCACTCCCATCAAAGATGCCGTTGAGCATATGGGGGGAAACAAAGTCTTGATGATACCCCTAAGAAAACGGGCACGATCTCTGCCTCGAAGGGACGTGCCAGTAAAAAGGCTGCCTTGAACCGTGATTTAAGGGAAGCAGTAACTGCCCGACCTGTCATGGGGCGTGTCGCTTCGATAAAGCTGTCAGACCGGATTGGACCATTCATACCTGGACGGCGGGCCTTCGAGGCTATGATGGCTATCCTCTTCGGGCAGGGTGCAAGCTCGGTTGGGCCTCGGATGATGCCGCTCCATTAAAAAGAGTAAATCATAAAGGGGAACTCGTCTGTCAAGCCAAGGACTCCGGATCCGAGGTGGCGTCTGTTAAGAAAATCGTCCTCGGTGTAGAAGACTAGTTCGGGGGCTACTGACGGTGTCCTGGATCAGGGGGTGTTAACCTAGCCTGCCCATCTCTTCGGTTGGGCCGATGGGCCCTCGTGCATGATCAAGGTGGACTCCGGAGGCTGTGTACAGGAGGCGTGATCAAGACTGTCTCCACCGAAGACTTGACGTATACTCCAAGATCTCTCCTACCACCCTGCTCCTGGATACCGACCTTGTAACCCTAGATCCCCTCCCTGGCGTGTATATAAGCCAAAGGGTTTAGCCCGTAGAGGGGACATCAACGCAACATCATTCACCTAGCCCTAGAGTTAGACATACATTACGATCTCGAGGTAGATCAACTCTGTACTCGATACATCTCCATCAATATAAACAAGAGCAGGACGTAGGGTTTTACCTCCATCAAGAGGGCCCGAACCTGGGTAAACATCGTCTCCCTCGTCTCTATTACCATTGATCCACGATCCATAGCTCGGGACCCCCTACCCCGAGGTCTGCCGGTTTTGACACCGACAGTTACTAAGTGGGTAGAAGCTATTCCAACTAGTAGTGCTGATCATAACACTTCTATTAAAATGCTTAAAGAAGTTATATTTCCGAGGTTTGGAGTCCCTAGATACTTGATGACTGATGGTGGCTCACATTTTATTCATGGTGCTTTCCGTAAATTGATTGCTAAATATGATGTTTACCATAGAATTGCATCTCCTTATCATCCTCAGTCTAGTGGTCAAGTTGAATTGAGTAATAGAGAAATAAAGTTAATTTTGCAAAAGACTGTTAATAGATCTAGAAAGAATTGGTCTAAGAAACTAGATGATGCATTATGGGCTTACAGAACTGCTTATAAAAATCCTATGGGTATGTCTCCATATAAAATGGTCTATGGAAAAGCATGTCATTTACCTCTTGAATTAGAACATAAGGCTTATTGGGCAATTAAAGAACTTAACTATGATTTTAAACTTGCCGGTGAGAAGAGGTTATTGGATATTAGCTCCTTAGATGAATGGAGAACACAAGCTTATGAAAATGCCAAGTTGTTTAAAGAAAAAGTTAAAAGATGGCATGATAAAAGAATCCAAAAACGAGAATTCAAAGTGGGTGAGCAAGTTCTATTGTACAACTCTCGTTTCAGATTTTTTGCAGGAAAACTTCTCTCTAAATGGGAAGGACCGTATATCATCGAAGAAGTTTACCGCTCCGGAGCCATCAAAATCAACAACTCCGAAGGCAATAATCCGAGAGTGGTGAATGGACAAAGAATTAAGCACTATATCTCAGGTACTCCCATTAATGTTGAAACTAATATTATTCAGACAATGACACCGGAGGAACACATCAAAGAGTCCTTCCGGAATGCTCCAGAACCCTGAAAAGGGGTAGGTATGTGATACGGTAAGTAAACCGACTCCAAAAATTCCATAAAAAATATTTCTGTCCGTTTTGGAATGTTAGAAAAATTACAAAAATAAGAAACAGCCGAGGGGACCCACGAGTCACCCACAAGGCAACAGGGCGCGACCCCCCCCACGGGTGCGCGCCGTGATGCCTTGTGGGCCCCTCGTGTGCCCTCCCGACTCCGTTTTCCTCTCGTATGCTTGTTCTACAAGATAAAAATTCTTTATATATACTCACGGGTGTTTTGATCACCACATCGCAAGTTTATCTTCTGTTCTTGTTTTGGGCTATTTTCTGTCAGATTTTAAAGCCAGGCATCATGTCTTCCTCCTCCTCCAACAACGTGGGAGACGATGCTTGGCTGCTGCAGATGGAACTCAAGAGAGAAGGGGAGGAAGAGGTTACCATGGAAGAAGATGATGGAGAATCGCTGGAGGTGCAGCCCCCTGCTTCAGAGAGGGGTACCCTTGCCGGCATCTCCATAACACCAAATCCTCATCAAGCTATGAGAAGCACTACCAGCCATGGGCGTCCAGAGGTACAAGATGAGCTTCCTCCTAGGAGGCCCTTACACAGGTTACATCGGAACACCTTTCATAATTTGGTCCACAATTATGGGGTCGAGAACACTCCTCATGTGCACATACCTTCCAATTGGGATATCTCCCGTCCAAGTGAGAATGATGCAGGAAAGGGCTCATGGTGGCCTGAAAATAAACATATTATGGTTGAAGTGCAAAAGAATGCCACCACAATTCAGCAGTTTCTTCGGGAGGCCCAGAGCTTGAAGGATATCTTACTAAATATTTTGAAGGACAAGCCTATCACTTCATCACCACCATCACCGAAGAAGGAGACTTGAGTACATGGGTATGGGCACCACCCTGGGCTTGGCCAAGCTTGGGGGAGGTGCCCCGGTATCGTATCACCATCACTTTTTATCATCATTATCTATCTTAGTTTGATCCTTAGTTATGTCATGATTTAGAAGAATAAAGTTTTAGTATGATCTAGTTTCAAGTGCTTGCTTTGTGGTCTATCTATCTATGTAATCATGTGGAAGTTATATAATAAAGAGTAGTTTGAGTTGAGTGTTTTGCTTTTGTTGATCCAATCTTGGAAATAAAATAAGGAGAATAAAAAGTAAGATCATATGCTAATCCCATGGGGAGTGATGACTTCACATAAAAGAAGTATAATTGATAAAACTACTTGGAAGTTGACAAACATAGTATTGGTCATTGTTGCAATTCATGAAAAAGTAATAAAAGAAGTGAGGTCTCACATATAAATACACTATCTTGGACATCTTTTATGATTGTGAGCCCCCATTAAATATTCTATGTCAATTAGTCGACGTTGGACAAGGAAGACAATGTAATGAGTTATATGTTTGCTTATATTCACATAGAAGTTATATTGTTTTGGATCCTCTAACATGTGGTGCTTGCCCCCGATCTTTTGCTAGCCAAAATTCTGTACTAAGTAGAGATACTACTTGTGCATCCAAAAACCCTTAAACCCAGTTTCATGTCATGAGAGTCCACTATATCTACCTATGGATTGAATAAGATCCTTCAAGTAAGTTGTCATCGGTGCAAAGCAATAAAAATTGCTCCTAAATATGTATGATCTTTTATTGTAAGGGAAAATAAGCTTTGTACGATCTTGTGATGGTGAAGAAATAAAAGCGACATACTGCATAATAAAGGTCGCTATCACAAGGGGCAATATAAAGCGACATTTCTTTACATTAAGAGCTTGCAAATTCAAAAACAAAAAGCGCATGACAACCTCTGCTTCCCTCTACGAAGGGCCTATCTTTTACTTTATGTATTTACTTTCATGCAAGAGTCAATAGTATTCTTCTCTATTCCGTTTTTATTTTCTCTCTTGGCAAGCATCATGTGGTGGGGATTGATCCAGGCATATATATCCAGTTGGATGTAGGTGATCATGGGTTATTATTGTTGACATTACCCTTGAGGTAAATACATTGGGAGGCGAAATTATAAGCCCCTATCTTTCTATGTGTCCGACTGAAACTTTTGCTCCATAAGTATGCCGTGAGTGTCAGCAATCATAGAAGACTAAATGATAGTTGAGTATGTGAACTTGCTAAACAAAGCTCTTACATAGACTCTTTCTGATAATATGATGAATTGCAATTGCTTCAATGACTGAGATCATAGTTTGTTAGTTTTCAATTTGGTTTATGGTTCATACTTTAACTTGTGATTGAATTGTCACTTTTTCATGAGAAGTTTTATGATGATGTATTGCCGTTATAATAAAGATCATGATTCCTTCATGTCCGTATTCTATTTTTATCGACACCTCTCTCTCTCTAAACATGTGGTCATGATTATCGATTTCGGTTTTCGCTTGAGGACAAGCGAGGTCTAAGCTTGGGGGAGTTGATACGTCCAATTTGCATCATGATTTCCTACTGTTATTTGTAATGTATTTGATCATTTTTTCACTTTATGATGCAACTCTTATGCCTTTTCTCTCTTAATTTGCAAGATTTATATGAAGAGGGAGAATACCGGCAGCTGGAATTCTGGACCTGAAATAGCTACATCAGAGATACCTATCTTACAGAGCTCCAATTGACTTGAAATTCCATGGAGATTTTTTATTGAATATATAAAAAATACTAGAGAAAAGAGATATTGGAGGGGACCCACCAGTTGCCCATAAGGCAACAGGGCACCCGCCCCTGGGCGCGCCCTGATGCGTTGTGGGGCCTCTGGCCCCCTCCTTCTGCTATATAAGGTCTTTTGCCCTAAAAAAATTATAGAGAAGACTTTTGGGATGAAGCGCCGCCGTCTCGAGGCGGAACCTGGGCAGGAGCTATTTTGCTCTCCGGCGGAGCAATTCCGCCGGGGATACTTCCCTCCGGGAGTGGGAAATCGAAGCCATCGACATCACCAACGATCCTCTCATCGTGGGAGGACCAATCTTCATCAACATCTTCACCAGCACCATCTCATCTCAAACCCTAGTTCATCTCTTGTATTCAATCTTTGTCTCAAAACCTCAGATTGGTACCTGTGAGTTGCTAGTAGTGTTGATTACATCTTGTAGTTGAGGCTAGTTGGTTTATTTGGTGGAAGATTATATGTTCAGATCCTTAATGCTATTCAATACCCCTCTGATCTTGAACATGAATATGATTTGTGAGTAGTTACTTTTGTTCTTGAGGACATGGGAGAAGTCTTCTCATAAGTAATCATGTGAATTTGGTATTCGTTCGATATTTTGATGATATGTATGTTGTTGCTTCCTTTAGTGGTGTCATGTGAACGTCGACTACATGACACTTCACCATCTTTGGGCCTAAGGGAAGGCATTGTGGAGTAGTAATTAGATGATGGGTTGCTAGAGTGATAGAAGCTTAAACCTTAGTTTATGCGCTATTCCGTAAGGGGCTGATTTGGATCCATATGTTTCATGCTATGGTTAGAGTTATCTTAATTCTTCTTTCGTAGTTGTGGATGCTTGCGAGAGGGGGTAATCATAAGTGGGAGGCTTGTTCAAGTAAGAACAGCACCCAAGCACCGGTCCACCCACATATCAAATTATCAAAGTAGCGAACGCGAATCAAACAAACATGATGAAAGTGACTAGATGAAATTCCCATGTGTCCTCGAGAACGCTTTGCTTATTATACGAGTTCGTTCCGGCTTGTCCTTTGCTATAAAAAGGATTGGGCCACCTTGCTGCACCTTTGTTACCATTACTACTTGTTACTTGTTATGAATTATCTTGGTACCAAACTATCTGTTACCTACAATTTCAGTGCTTGCAGAGAATACCTTGCTGAAAACCGCTTGTCATTTCCTTCTGCTCCTCGTTGGGTTCGACACTCTTACTTATCGAAAGGACTACGATTGATCCCCTATACTTGTGGGTCATCATTCTCCTGATTGGTTGATTGACACGGGTGCTAATGTACATGTATGCGGTGATATTTCCATGTTTTCCTCTTATCAGGCCGCAGGGAGTACTTCCGTGATGATGGGCAACGTTCAAGTGCTTCTGTTCATGGTGTTGGCACGGTCGATCTGAAGTTTACTTCGGGGAAGATTGTGCGGCCGAAGAACGTGCATTATGTCCCCTCCGTCAATAAAAATCTTGTTAGCGGATCTCTTCTGTGTAGAGATGGCTACAAGCTTGTCTTCGAGTCCAATAAATTTGTAATATCCAAGTATGGAACTTTTGTTGGTAAAGGCTATTAATCAGGAGGCCTGTTTCGCTTATCCTTGTTAGATGTTTCTAATAAATTTGTTAATCATGTTTGCAACAATAGTGAATCAAATGTCTGGCATTCACGTCTCTGTCATGTTAACTTTGGTTGCATGACCCGTCTAGCCAAGTTGAACTTAATCCCTAATTTTACCACTGTCAAGGGATCTAAGTGTCAAGTTTGTGTGCAAGCTAAGCAACCTCGTAAGTCTCATACAACTGCGGAAACAAGAAATCTTTCGCCACTAGAACTCATACATTCAGATCTTTGTGAAATGAATGGTGTTTTGACAAAAGGTGGAAAGAAATATTTCATGACGTTAATTGATGACTCCACTAGATACTGCCATGTGTATCTTTTGAAATCAAAAGATGAGGCTTTGAACTTTTTCCAGATCTATAAAGCTGAAGTGGAAAACCAACTTGATCGGAAAATCAAGAGGCTTAGATCCGATCGTGGTGGAGAGTATTTTTCCAGTGAATTTGATTCTTTTTGTGCGAAACATGGTATAATCCATGAGAGGACGCCTCCCTATTCACCTCAGTCAAATGGGGTGGCCGAAAGAATGAACCGCACTCTAACTGATTTGGTTAACGCCATGTTAGACACATCGGGTCTCTCCAAGGCATGGTGGGGGGAGGCGATATTGACTGCATGTCATGTCCTAAACCGAATTCCCACAAAGAACAAAGAGATAACTCCATTCAAGGAATGGGAGAAGAAAAGGTTAAAACTCTCTTATCTATGAACCTGGGGCTGCTTGGCGAAAGTCAATGTGCCAATTCCAAAGAAGCGCAAGCTTGGACCAAAAACTGTGGATTGTGTTTTCCTGGGCTATGCTTTTCATAGCATTGGTTATAGATTCTTGATTGTAAAATCTGAGGTATCAGACATGCATGTCAGCACAATCATGGAGTCGAATGATGCGACTTTCTTTGAATATATCTTTCCCATGAAGGATATGGGTAGCTCATCAAATCAGGAGTTGCCTAGTTCATCGAGTCGGGATGTAGTTGCAATTTCTGAACCTACCATTCCGATGCAACATCTTGAAGATCTTGTGGAGAACAACAATGAGACTCCTAAAAGGAGCAAGAGACAGAGGACTGCAAAGTCCTTTGGTGATGATTTTCTTGTGTATCTCATAGATGACACTCCCAGTTCTATTTCAGAGGCATGTGCATCTGAAGATGCTGACTACTGGAAGGAAGCAATCTGTAGTGACATGGATTCCATCTTGGCAAATGAAACTTGGGAGATCACTGATCGTCCTTATGGGTGCAAACCTATAGGGTGCAAATGGGTATTCAAGCAGAAGCTTAGGCCTGATGGTACTATTGAGAAGTACAAGGCACGGCTCGTGGCCAAGGGTTATACCCAAAAGGAAGGTGGAGACTTCTTTGATACTTACTCACCTGTGGCTCGACTAACCACTAGTCGAGTACTACTTTCACTAGCTGCCTCACATGGTCTTTTCGTTCATCAAATGGATGTTAAGACTGCTTTCCTAAATGGAGAGTTGGACGAGAAAATTTACATGGAACAACCAGATGGGTTTATAGTGGATGGTCAGGAAGGAAAAGTGTGCAAATTGTTGAAGTCTTTGTATGGACTTAAGCAAGCACTTAAACAATGGCATGAGAAGTTTGAAAGAACTTTAACAACTGCAGGCTTTGTTGCAAACGAAGCTAACAAATGTGTGTACTATCACCATGGTGGGGGCGAGGGACTTATCCTTTGTTTGTATGTTCATGACATATTGATTTTCGGAACAAATCTGAATGTTATTAAGGAGGTCAAGGATTTCCTATCTCATTGTTTTGAGATGAAGGATTTAGGAGTAGCGGATGTTATTCTGAACATCAAGCTGTTGAGAGATGATGATGGTGGGATTACATTGCCTCAATCTCACTATGTGGAAAAGATCTTGAGTCGCTTTAGCTAAAGTGACTGCAAGCCCTCTCCAACACCATATGATGCTAGCGTGTTGCTTCGAAAGAATCAAAGAATTGCTAGAGATCAATTGAAATATTCTCAGATTATTGGCTCGCTTATGTATTTAGCCAGTGCTACAAGACCTGACATCTCTTTTGCTATTAGCAAACTGAGCTGACTTGTTTCAAAAACGGGAGATGATCATTGGAAAGCTCTAGAGAGAGTAATGCGTTATTTGAAAGGCACTGCGAATTATGGAATTCACTACACTGGGTACCCAGAGGTGCTTGAAGGGTATAGTGACTCAAACTGGATCTCAGATGCTGATGAGATAAAGGCCATGAGCGGATATGTATTCACTCATGGAGGTGGCCCTGTTTCTTGGAAGTCTTGCAAGCAGACCATCTTAATGAGCTCAACAATGGAAGCAGAACTCACATCACTAGATACAACTACGGCCGAAGCAGATTGGCTTCGTCGGCTCTTGAATGACTTGCCGGTTGTTGAGAAACCTGTACCGGGTATCCTTATGAACTGCGACAATCAAACTGTGATCACGAAAGTGAGTAGATCAAAGGATAACATGAAGTCATCAAGACATGTTCAGAGAAGGTTAATGTCTGTCAGGAAAATGAGAAACTCCGGAGTTATTGCATTGGATTATATCCAAACGTCTAAAAATATGGCAGATCCTTTAACTAAGGGTCTATCACGTAATGTGATAGATAATGCATCGAAGGAGATGGGTATGAGACCCACAATATGAGTTGTTCACAGTGGTAACCTACTCTATGTGATCGGAGATCCCATGAATTAGATGTGGAAGACAAGCTGTTGGTCAATTGAGAGGAGAGTATCCTTACTATTAATAATACCACTCCATGAAGATGCAATACTGTCCTAATCTGCATGGAAGGGTGATGTATATCTTAATGTGTTCTAAGTGGCTTATTTAAGCAGAGATGTTGTCCTGCAGAACATCTTTTGAAGAACACACCTATATGAGTCTAATTGTTAAACGTCGCAATCTATGAGAGTAGGGTGCTCTCTAGTAAACTCATGAAAGGCCTCGGAGTATGACGCATAAGCTCCACCCGCGGGGAAGTCCCACGGTATCCCAGTATCGGTCAAGGCTTTGTGTCAAGCTAGATTAGCAGAAAACTTGCAGTTCAAGGCCTAGTCCACTGTTCAAGTTGCTTACTAGTGTAGCATAGAGTTCTAGGTGGAAGTTTAACTTAACAGTCTCCACTGGAGTACCGGTATATAAACAGTGTTTTGGAACCAAAGGCAAATTTTGTGTGCCTCTGGGATCTGGTGGGGGATTGCTAGAATTTAGTCTATTTTTGGGCCAGCCAAATAGCTTTTTCAGAATTCCTAATAAATCCTAGAGGCCCACTTAGCCCATTCATGCAAGGCAAGAGGTGGGACTAAATTTTAGTCCTATACTGCTCTCCTAGTAGGAGTTAGACCTCCTTATAAGGGAGGTTGTTTCTTCACATGTATGAGGATGAGAACAAGAGAGACATTCATGCGCGCTCCTCCTCTGCCGCCCGCCTCACCACGCCATGCCTCGTCACGACACGCCGCGGGTTGCGGGAATGAGCCAAGCCGTTGTCTAAATTTTTGCCACGCATGACTGGTATACGAAAGGTCACACGGGAGCTAAAAAGTTTTGCTGTAGTGGAGATTGAATACGAACGCTGCCCCCTTCAGCTGCTGTCTGTTCGTTTCGTCTCCCTCTTTTGCTTCACCTCCTGTTGCAGCCTGTTCGCCTCCTTCTCCTGTGCCTATAAAATAGAGGTCGCTCCTCTCCAGAGAGACATCAGAACATCATCTTCCTCACTCCACCGAGTTCCAAACTCTGAGCTGCTGCTAGGTTCTTCCCCATCCCGGCTTGCAGCGTGCACCGCAGGTTGGGACTGTAGGCCTCCGAAACCCCGCCACTTCGAGTCCTGTACGGGAGAACGGTGATAAGGTTTTTGGGGAGCGCTCTGCGCGACTACTGACTTCTTCATCATGGATGCTTGATACGTCTCCATCGTATCTATAATTTTTGGTTGTTTCATGCCAATATTTTACAACTTTTATATACTTTTGGCAACATTTTATATGATTTTCTTGGACTAACATATTGATCCAGTGCCCAGTGCTAGTTCCTGTTTGTTGCATGTTTTTTGTTTTGTATAAAATCCATATCAAACGAAGTCCAAACGCGATAAAAATTTACAAAGATTTTTTTTGGAATATATGTGATTTTAGGGAAAAATAATCAATGCGAGACGATGCCCGAGGGGCCCACAAGCTCGAGGGGCGCGCCCCCCTACCCAGGGCGCGCCTAGCAGGCTTTTGGCCACCTCGTAAGGCAGTTGGGTCCCTTCTTCTGCCGCAGGAAAGATAATATCCGGGAGAAAATCCCCTCAAAATTTCAGCCCAATCGGAGTTACAGATCTTCGGGAATTTAAGAAACGGTGAAGGGCCAGAAAACAGAAACGCGAAACAGAAGAGAACAGAGAGAGAGAGAGATCCAATCTCGGAGGGGCTCCTGCCCTCTGGGAGCCATAGTGGCCATGGACCAGAGGGGAAACTCTCCTCCCTTCTAGTGGGGGAGTCCAAGGAGGAAGAAGAAGGAGGGGGGCTCTCCCCCCCTCTCTCCCGGTGGCGCCGGAATGCCGCCGGGGCAATCATCGTGACGGCGATCTACACCAACAACTTCACCGCCATCAACACCAACTCTCTCCCCCTCTATGCAGTGGTGTAACACCTCTTCTCCCCACTGTAATCTCTACTTAAACATGGTGCTTAATGCTACATATTATTATCCAATGATTTGTGGCCATCCTATGATGTTTGAGTAGATTCGTTTTGTCTTATGGGTTGATTGATGATCGTGATTGGTTTGAGTTGTATGTTTTATTTTGGTGCTGTCCGATGGTGCCCTCTGTGTCGCGCAAGCGTGAGGGATTCCCGCTGTAGGGTTTGCAATACGTTCATAATTCGCTTATAGTGGGTGGCTAGAGTGACAGAAGCTTACACACGAGTAAGGGGGTTGTTGCATATGGGAGTAAAGAGGACTTGTTACTTAATGCTATGGTTTTACCTTAATGATCTTTGGTAGTTGCGGATGCTTGCTAGATTTCCAATCATAAGTGCATATGTTCCAAGTACGGAAAGTATGTTAGCTCATGCCTCTCCCTCATATAAAATTGCAATAATGATTACCGGTCTAGTTATCGATTGCCTAGGGACAAATCCTTCTCTTGTGTTACAAAAGCTTTCTACTAAACAACTAACTCTTATTATCTTGCAAATTACTCGTAGTTTTATTCTTGCTAAGTACTTCTAGTTTCATTCTTGCAAACTTATCCTACTACAACTACAAAGTAGTTTTATTCTTGTTCTAGGTAAAGCGAACGTTAAGTGTGCGTAGAGTTGTATCGGTAGTCGATAGAACTTGAAGGGAATATTAATTCTACCTTTAGCTCCTCATTGGGTTCGACACTCTTATTTATCAAAAAAGCTACAATTGATCCCCTATGCTTGTGGGTTATCAAGACCTTTTTCTGACGCCGTTGCCGGGGAGCAATAGCGTGGGGTTGATATTCTCGTGTGTGCTTGTTTGCTTTATCACTAAGTAGTTTTTATTTTCTGTTCTAAGTTGTTTTATATCTTTAGTTATGGATATGGAACACGAAATACCAAAAAAATTAGTTGTACTTGCTACTCATGGAGATGGGGAACCTCCTAAAACCCTCGATGCTGGTTATGTGGAAAACATTAAATATTACTTTGATAATCCTGATAAATCTCCATTCAACTTGATAATGGGAGATACTTTGGATCATCGGGAATACTTTAGGGATTATCGCTTGTCTCAAAAAGGGAAACACTTATGGGATCAAATTAAAATGTTGCGTTGGTATGCTTGGAATTTATGCTTGAGATATGATTATACTTGTTGCTCTAGGATGAAGGCGCCACACCTTCCCTTTTCATGTGAATTTAATGATAATGAAACCTTGGCTTCTTATGCTAATGGTATATATGATTACTATGATGTGGAACGAATAGAAGAATTTGTTGCTTTTAATGGTGCTTATGAAATTGAATCTTTGTTTGAAAAGTATGAAGATTGTGATGATGCTGTTTACAGATCTGAAAACTTTGCTATACTTAAATATTGCTATGAGAATTACGAATACAATGCCGATATTAATGAGTGTATTGAGAAAGTCCCCGCTGTCCAAGAAGAGACTAATATTTTGCAGGCTCCTATGGAAGAAGAAATTGATGACACTGTGAGCTCATTAGATGAAAAAGATGACGAGGAGAGCGAAGAACAAAAGGAGGAAGAGCGGATTAGCTACCCGTGCCCACCTTCTAATGAGAGTAACTCTTCAACTCATACATTGTTTAATTTCCCTTCGTGCTTACCGAAGGATGAATGCTATGATGATTGCTATGATCCCTTTGATTCGTTTGAAATATCCCTTTTTGATGAAATTGATGCTTGCTATGCTTGTGGCCATGATGCCAATATGAATTATGCTTATGGAGATGAACTTGCTATAGTTCCTTATGTTAAACATGAAATTGTTGCTATTGCACCCACACATGATAGTCCTATTATCTTTTTGAATTCTCCCAACTACACTATATCGGAGAAGTTTGCACTTATTAAGGATTATATTGATGGGTTGCGTTTTAGTATTACACATGATGATTTTGATGAATATAATATGCATGTGCTTGCTGCTCCTACTTGCAATTATTATGAGAGAGGAACTACATTTGCACCTCTGTATGTTTCCAATACGATAAAATTGCAAGAAACTGTGTATGCTATGTATCGACCTTTATTATGTGTGCATGAATTGTTCTTTTATGACATGCCGATGCATAGGAAGAGAGTTAGACTTCGTCATTGCATGATATATGTTGCTTTGTGCTCACTACTAAATTACAAATCATTGTTAATTAAAATTGGCTTTGATATACCTTGGGATCCGGGTGGATCGATTACTTGAGCACTTTATGCCTAGCTTAATGGCTTTAAAGAAAGCGCTGCCTGGGAGACAACCCGGAAGTTTTAGAGAGTCATTTATTTCTGTTATGTGCTTTTAAAAAAGTTTAAAAACAAAAAAATATAGAGGGGAACCTAAAAACTTTTTTAAAAAGAGAAGCGATTGGAAGGTTATGCATTGGAGAAGTGAGGGTCGACCTTGAACACTTGTGTTCATGCTCATGGAAACAATGTATAATTTTTCAAGGAAGTTTCTCACAAAAATAATTATCCCCTTGTACAAATCCATTGTATTATAAAAATAATGTGACAAGATTTACCTTTAGGATGTTTACATTGCTTGTTTGGTGTGTGCTGTGCAAAAACAGAAACTTTTGCTGTAGTGTTTGAATTTCTATATTTTACTGGAACATGCAAAAATTCTGAAATTTTTACACAGTACTTCTATGAAAATTTCTTATTTTTTTACTAATTTTTCAGAATTTTTGGAGTTACAGAATTATATGTTTCATTTGCATCTTTACAGACTGTCCTGTTTTCACAGATTGCTATTATAGTTTCTTTATTTGCGTATGTTTGAAATCTTGTTGAGCCCCATTGACTTGGGAGCCATAGAATTGTGATAGCATACAGTGGGTAATGTTTGATTATAATTATACAATAATGTTACAGTAGGACATGATGGGATTTGATGTTATATGTACTAACCTCTCTAATAAAAAGTTCGGTTAAGTTTTGTGTGGATGAAGTGTTCGATGATCGAGGAGGTATCGATATGAGGAGAATAAGGAGAGGCAAGATCTCAAGCTTGGGGATTCCCAAGGCACCCCAAGTAAATATTCAAGGATACTCAAGCGTCTAAGCTTGGGGATGCCCCGGAAGGCATCCCATCTTTCTTCAACAATTATCGGTATGTTTCGGTTTTTGTTTCGTTCACATGATATGCGTAAATTCTTGGAGCGTCGTGTGCTTTTTATTTTTCTTTTAGTAATGCACCATGCTGGTATGAGATAGTCCTTGGTTGATTTATAGAATGCTTCATGCACTTTACTTATATCTTTTGAGTATGGCTTTATAGAATGCTTCATGTGCTTCACTTATATCATTTGAAGTTTGGATGCCTATTTCTCTACATATAGAAAATCGTTATTTGTAGAATGATCTTTTACTTCACTTATATTTATTAGAGCGTGGGCAAGTCTTTTGTAGAAAGAATTAAACTTTCACGCTTCACTTATATCTATTTAGAGAGTCAACAGGAATTGGTCATTCACATGGTTAGTCATAAAATCCTACATAAAACTTGTAGATCACTGAATATGATAAGTTTGATTCCTTGCAATAGTTTTGCGATATCAAGATGGTAATATGTGGGAGGTACTACTGAATAATTGTGGTTTAGTAAGAATAATGGTGTTAAGGTTTGTGATTCCCGAAGCATGCACGTATAGTCTTTAGTTATGCTAAGAAGTTGGAGCATGATTTATTATTGAGTGTCTTCCTTTGCGTGGAGGTCGGGGGCGCGCGATGGTTAACTACTACCAACCTCCCCCCTAGGGGCATGCGTAGTAGTACTTTGCTTCGAGGGCTAATAGAATTTCGCAATAAGTATGTGAGTTCTTTATGACTAATGTGAGTCCATGGATTATACACACTCTCACCTTTCCGCAATTTGCTTGCCTCTTCGGTACCGTGCATTGCCCTTTCTCACCTCAAGAGTTGGTGCAAACTTCGCCGGTGCATCCAAACCCCGTGATATGATACGCTCTATCACACATAAGCCTCCCTATATCTTCCTCAAAACAGCCACCATACCTACCTATTATGGCATTTCCATAGCCATTCCGAGATATATTGCCATGCACCTTCCATCATCATCATATACATGACTTGAGCATTCATTGTCATATTGCATTGCATGATCGTAAGATAGCTAGCATGATATTTCCATGGCTTGTCCATTTTTGATATCTTTGCTACGCTAGATCATTGCACATCCTGGTTGCTGCTTGTAGTCTGCATTGGTATTTCCCCGAAGAAGAGAGGATGATGCAGTACAGTAGAGATAAGTATTTCCCTCAGTTAAGAACCAAGGTTATCAATCCAGTAGGAGAGCCAAGCAAAATTCCGTTAAGCGCACCTGCACACAAAAGAGCAAACACTTGCACCCAACGAAAATAAATTGCAGCAAGGTATTTTTAGGTTTTTAATATATGATAAAGTAGACCGGGGGCCATAGTTTTCACTAGAGGCTTCTCTCTCGAACACATAGCATACGGTGGGTAAACAAATTACTGTTGGGTAATTGATAGAAAAGCAAATAATTATGACGGATTCATGGCAATGATCATGTATATAGGCATCACGTCCGAGACAAGTAGACTGACTCCTGCCTGCATCTACTACTATTACTCCACCCATCGATCGCTATCCAGCATGCATCTAGGGTATTAAGTATGAAACAGAGTAACGCCTTAAGCGAGATGACATGATGTAGACAAAGTAAACTCAAGCAATATGATTAAACCCCATCTTTTTATCCTTAATGGCAACAATACAAATACATGTAATGTCCCCTTTTGTCACTGGGATTGAGCACCGCAAGATCGAACCCATCACAAAGCACCTCTCCCATTGCAAGATAAATCAATCTAGTAGGCCAAACCAAATCGATAGATCGGAGAGAAATACAAAGCTGTAATAATCATGCATAAAAGATTTCAGAGAAGAATCAAATATTTCTCATGAATAATCTGATCATAAACTCACAATTCATCGGATCCCAACAAACACATCGTAAAAGAAGATTACATCGGATAGAACTCCAAGAACATCGAGGAGAACATGGTATTGAAGATCAAAGAGAGAGAAGAAGCCATCTAGCTACTAGCTATGCAACCGTAGGTCTGTGGTAAACTACTCACACATCATCGGAAGGGCAGCAAGGTTGATGTAGAAGCCCTCCGTGATCGATTCCCCCTCCGGCAGAGTACCGGAAAAGGCCTCCAGATGGGATCACGGAAGAACAGAGGCTTACAGCAACGGATAGGTTTTCTCTTCTGTCTCTCTGTTGGTTTGGGAATATTTGTGAATTTATAGCGAAGGAATTAGGTCAAGAGGTGCCACGAGGGGCCCACAAGCCTGGGGGGGCACGGCCACCCACCTGGGGCGCGCCCTAGTGCCTTGTGAAGCCTCCGTGAGGCTTCTGGCCTCCCCCCGAAGCTTCCTGGGTCTCTTCTGGTCTAGAAAAAATTAATCCAAAGTTTTTTTCTCACTTGGACACTTTTTGATAATGATTTTCTGAAAAGGCAAAACAAGCAAAAAACAGCAACTGGCACTGGGCACTGGGTTAATAGGTTAGTCCCAAAAAATGATATATAATGGCATATAAAACATCCAAGATTGATACTATAATAGCATGGAACAATCAAAAATTATAGATACGTTGGAGACGTATCAAGCATCCCCAAGCTTAATTCCTGCTCGTCCTCAAGTAGGTAAATGATAAAAACAGAATTTTTGATGTGGAATGCTACCTATCATGTTTCATCATGTAATCTTTCTCTTACGGTATGAATAATAAGATCCGAATGATTCAAAGCAATAGTCTATAATTTGATATAAAGACATCAATACTCAGGCATACTAATAAACAATCATGTCTTTTAGAATAAAAATGCTAAAGAACGTTATCCCTACAAAATCATACAATCCCGTCATGCTCCATCTTCTTAACACAAAGTATTTATCATGCACTACCCCGATGACAAGCCGAGTAATTGGTTCATTCTTTTTAACGTGCTTCAGCTTTTTCAACTCCCACGCAATACATGAGCGCAAGGCATGGATATAGCACTATGGGTGGAATAGAGTGTGGTGGTAGAGATAAATAAGAGAAGTAAAAAAATAAGAAGATAGTCTCACACCGACGAGGCTAATCAACGGGCTATGGAGATGCCCATTAATTGATGTCAATGCGAGGAGTATTGATTGCCATGCAAAGGATGCACTAAGAGCTATAAGTGTATGAAAGCTCAACATGAAAACTAAGTGGGTGTGCATCCAACTTGCTTGCTCATGAAGACCTCGGGCATTTGAGGAAGCCCATCATTGGAATATACAAGCCAAGTTCTATAATGAAAAATTCCCACTAGTATATGAAAGTGACAAAATAGGAGACTCTCTATATGAAAAACATGGTGCTACTCTGAAGCACATGTGTGCAAAAAGGATAGTAACATTGCCCCTTCTCTCTTTTTCTCTCATTTTTTTTCGTGGGCTCTTTTTGGCGGCTTCTTTTTTTTTGTCCGGAGTCTCATCTCGACTTGTGGGGGAATCATGGTCTCCATCATCCTTTCCTCACTGGGACAATGCTCTAATAATGATGATCATCACACTTTTATTTACTTACAACTCAACATTACAACTCGATACTAGAACAAAAATATGACTCTATATGAATGCCTCTAGCAGTGTACCAAGATGTGCAATGATGCTAGCGTAACATGTATAAAAATGATGAACGGTGGCTGAGCCATAAATACTATGTAAGCTATATGATCATGCAAAGCAATATGACAATGACGATGTGTGTCATACAAATGGAACGGTGAAAGTTGCAGGGCAATATATCTTGGAATGGCTATGGAAATGCCATGATAGGTAGGTATGGTGGCTGTTTTGAGGAAGATATAAAGAGGCTTATGTGTGATAGAGCGTATCATATCACGGGGTTTGGATGCATCGGCGAAGTTTGCATCAACTCTCGATGTGAGAAAGGGCAATGCACGGTACCGAAGAGGCTAGCAAATTGCGGAAGGGTGAGAGTGCGTATAATCCATGGACTCACATTAGTCATAAAGAACTCAAATACTTATTGCGAAAGTTTATTAGCCCTCGAAGCAAAGTACTACTACGCATGCCCCTAGAAGGATAGATTGGTAGGACAAGGTCCATCGCTCGTCCCCGACTGACGGTGTCCTGGACTAGGGGGTACTCACCACGTCGTCTCCCGACCAGTGGGTCGGGCGAAGGACCCCCATGGCGGTTCACTATTGGGCCACTTCGGGCAGCCCATGACATATACGAGGAAGTTTCCACAAGACTTGGTGATCAAGACAAGGACTCCTCTCCACCGACATAGTCGACTAGGACTCTTGTTATCCTTGGCCTTCGGTACATTATATAAGCCGAGGCTAGGCTAGTCGATAGGGCATTGTGATATTCATCATCTCCCCTAGGGTTTAGACCACAACTTACGATCTCGAGGTAGATCAAGCTTGTACTCGATACATCTCCATCAATATAAACAAGAGCAGGACGTAGGGTTTTACCTCCATCAAGAGGGCCCGAACCTGGGTAAACATCGTCTCCATTGTCTCTGTTACCATCGATCCGAGATCCACAGCTCGGGACCCTCTACCCCGAGGTCTGCCGGTTTTTACACCGACACCGGTGCTTTCATTGAGAGTTCCGCTGTGTGATCGCCGCGGTTCGATGCGAATTCAGATCGCCTCCGACGTGATCTACACGTCGGGACCAAACCTCATCGTCGACAATGGCATCTTTGTTGCCGGCTCGACTAGCAACCTCGGCTGGACCGAGGACAACGCTACATGTTGGATCATCAAGATCGGACTGGTGCCCTCATCAACTTCAACTCCGATCTCTATCAAGATCATGGGGGAATCGTCCGTGGTGCTCGGGGGCTCAATGTCAACATTGCCCTCGCGCGATCATGCAGTTTTTTCTGCACAGCGAATTCGTGTTCGCCATCCCCGTCTCCTCGAGCGTCGCTTTGACGATTGCTTCAGTGGAATTGTGCGGAATTGAGTCTAAAACAACCCTGTAAAATTTCGTCTTATTCCGATGGAGGAATCTCCGGCGATCTACGATATACCGGAGCCCTGTCAAATCTGGACATGAATCTGGACGAGTTTAGGGCGAGGAGTCCAGCGTTCAGCTCGGACATCCTTTGGAAGATCCAACCGTTGATCGGCTGCGGAATTCCTATATCTACCATCCCTCAAAATTTCAGCTCGATCCAACGGTTCAAACTCCGGGACGAGTCCGAGGAGTGCATCAATTTTCGGATCTGTTTCCTGCGCGAAAACGAATCCGGCCCGAATTCATCTTTCTTCATGAACGGGACATTGGACATCCTTTTTGAAGGAATCTTTGCTAGGGTATTGTGTGTTGTTCTCAAACACGTGCTCACAAATTTTGAGTCTTTTCCGAGGCGATCTTCACCGTCGTGCCAATGTCAAATCCGCCCGACCATGTTGCTCCATGGCTGCTGACCTGCGATAGCATCAACTGCGTCGTCGCTTCGTCGAGCCGAGGTCAACCTCATCAGGATCATCACCCCGGCGAGCAGACCAAGAGTTCGGTATCACGGCTAAATCATCACCAACATCGTCGCCCCACGGATTGCACGGGTCAGGTGCGCCGGCACCTCCGCGCGGTCACTTCATCGAGCCGGCTTTGACCGTGTCAGAAGTGACGATCTGCGTCGGCAGGGCCGCGCCGTTGCTTCTTCAAGCCGATGTCCACCACGCCGACCTGCTTTGACACCTCGGCTGGCAGGGGGGCTGCAACGTCATGTTACCGACCTGCTCCGTCAACTCGGCTGGACCGGGGGCTTCACCATCTCTTCATCAACCTATTCGGACGACTTCGCCGTCACCAGCCGACCAGTTTTGTCATCTCGGCTGGATCGGGGACTTCGGCGTCACCAGCCGACCAGCTTCGTCATCTCGGCTGGATCGGGGACTTTGGCATCGCCAGCCGATCAGTTTCGTCATCTCGGCTAGATCGGGGGCTTCGCCTCAATATATCGGCAGTGTTGTACTACCACTTCATCAAGCCTAGCTCTTCGCTCGGACACCTCGGCCGGATCGGGGGCTTCGCCATCGCTTCATCAACCTACTCCGGCGTCACCCTGCCGACCTACTCTGTCTCCTCGGCTGGACCCGGGGCTTCGTCTCGGCACATCGGCAGTTTTGTGCTGCCACTTCATTAGCCGAGCTCTTCGCTCGGCCACCCCAGGACCGGCTTGGGGGCTGGGATCTCAACCCGTTGCAAGCCCGGACTACGTCATCAACGCCAAGCACATTAACCAGCTAGGTCACTTTCATGCTTAACTTTTTTCAATTTTTAATTTTTGTTCGGTTCGACCAAGCATTATATTTATGTTAAAATCTGTTTGTTAAAAATGAGGTTCGTTAAAAACTGCTTCTTTTTCCCATGTCAACCAGGGGCTCTTAAATTTGTGCGAGCCATTTTATAATAAGTGTTTTCTTCTAAGTCGTTGCAAAGTCTTTTTCTACCACTCCTTTCTCGACACGAGTGTGTGGTCAATAGCCGGATAGACTGGTTTCTCTCTAAAGCCGCTCGAGTTTGGTTCGCTAAACTGGCCTGAGAAGCACTCCGCCTTCGGGAATAGGAGGTTGAAGCCGAAGGCTGACCCGCTTGAAGTCTTGAGATCGGATGTGTCATGTTAAAGCACGACGAAAGGACAAACTAATTTTAAGATCACTTTTCGGATTGGCACCAAAAAACTTGATTTAGTTCGGACGTCAAGTTTTTACATAAGTTTTTTGGCTTTTCGAGCTTATGGCATTTTAAAGCTATTTGTATGTTTTTCTTTCAGGAGGCGGGACATCCTCATGACCGAGGTGCCCTGCGTAATAATTCAGCTCGGGAGATCTTTTTCGACCCGCAGCTCGGCATCTTTCCTGCCGACCTATACCTCGGCGTTGGCGAAACGCACATGACATCTGGACTAGTTCTCGAGGAGATTCGATCCTCAGGTTGGTCGGCCGCACCCAACCTGAGTCTCGGGGGATGCTGTGTTTCTCCAGCATAACTCTCGCAGTACGACGCCGGACGCCTTTAACGCGTCGGCAATATTAATGGGGGGCTGCGACTAGAGCCGAACCCACCAAAAGCCAAGGTACTCCGAGGAGTCCTCAGCAAAACGTTCTCGGATATTGCTTTATATGCATCAGTTTCGAATTGTGTCTTCGGTCAATAGTTGGGTTGCCCGGCTCCTGTGCTTACTCCTTACGTTCCCGATTGTTCGGCTAAGGGTAAAGGGAGAACCACTGTGATTGTACTTCCGGTTTAACTGGTCAAGTGCCTCAGTGGAGAAAGCCGAAAACAGACTGTCACAATAAGCGTAAACTGGTCAGCGATCCGATGACTGTGTTAAACTACAGATCAATAGAGATTACCCCGTGTTAAGCAGTGGGCCTTTCATAAAATTGGCTGAAGTGTTACTGGCTTGACCTCGGCTGACGCCGAACACTAACCGCGGGCTAGTAACTGGCCTCCCAACTTTAAGCTCCTATGACTAAGTGAAAGTTATAAAGCCTGCATATCTGATTGCCTTGTTTCCGCTAACACAAACCGCCTCCGGGCACCGAGACGTCGGCTAAGGGTTGTCTTGTTATTGTGGAAACACCCTGTGTAGTATCTACAAAGGGGTGGAAGCCGATGATGGGCCACTTTCAGATTATAAACAGTCGCAACAGAGTCAAAATAACATATAGTGTAAAGCTACAAATACAGCTTAAAGGCTGACAATCACAACATGTGCCAAGGGCTCCTTGAGGCACCTCGGCGCGGTTACATCAGGACTCCTGGAGAGCCCAACATATCATTAGCGTTTGTATTCAATGTACAAAAGCTGCCTTCCGTAATTATCATTATAAAGCCATAAATATGCATCAATTTGACTTAAGATTTTGGCCAAGCTGGGTTGCCTTGCTCCTGTGCTTACCCCCTACGTTCCCGATTGTTCGGCTAGGGGGTAAAGGGAGCACCTCTGTGATTGTTACTATCGGGTCATCCGAGTTAGTACCTCAGACTGGGTGAAGCCGAAAGCTAGGCATCTTAAGAATACAATTGGTCGGCAATGACGGAAGTGAAAATTTAGGTTCATTAAAGACCACAGTGTTCGGGAAGTTTCCCTAAACTAAATCCTCAATATTTTTCTCCCACATTGATCGGAGTTGAGGTTCTCATGATCATGGTCAACATGATAGCCTGAGAAAAGGAACTTATAAAGGAACTATTTTTCTTGGAAGGTGTTTCTTACGCTTAAACGTAATATAACATAAGCTCTATTCCACTTTGTTTGTAGAACCAAATAGCCGGATTGCCTTGTTATCCGAAGAGTCTGGTTCGCCTCGGCGGACCAGGAGTAGGAAACACTCCTCGGCCAATGGTCGAGGAGGGAGAAGCCGAAGGCTGGTTAACAAAGTTTGTAGAACAGAGGCATTTGTAATGATGTAAAGTACTTGGATACATAGAATCATTACACATAAATTGTGATTAAAGTCAATTTACTCTAGATATCGATCCTTAAGTTGGCCACCCGTGCCCAAATTAAGGCTCGGGGGCTACTGGGCTTCACGCTTCTCAATTAAAAGCCATTGAAAGGGTACATCGATTCCCTGATCTGGTGTTGCCACCCGACCAGTGGCTCAGGGGCTACTGCATTGCTGATTCAATGCAGGAAAATTCAAAGTGCAAAACAATTTCCGAGGAGATTACGATCCTCGGGTTGGTCGGCCGCACCCAACCTGAGTCTCGAGGACTATGCACACCGTATTTCTGTTCCTAAGTATGCTGCCGAGCTAGGAGTTGATCCTCGGGCCGATTTCGCGAATCGACCTGAGTCTCAGGGGCTACTGGGTCATCGGTTTTATGATTTCCTTCAGGTGCATCTCGAATTTTTGGCCGACACACACCTTGAGGGCTACTGCCTATACATCTCGACAGAGAATAAATTGCGCCAATTGGAAATAAATTCCACAAAAAATCAGCTCATGGCCGAGGTGGCGCACCACCTCGAAAGCAGTCTGACGTAAAAGCTCGGATGCAAGTGGCTGGCTCCATAGAGGGAATTTTTTGCATTAAGCTCGGCTGAATTCCTTCAACTTTTTCAAGACCGAGGTAATATATGACACCTCGGATGCCGATCGGCGTTAGAGCTCGGCTACAAAAAGACACCTCGGATGTAGTCCGGCGTTCGAGCTCGGTTGCAAGAGGACACCGCTGCACGGGGAAAAACTTTGAACCCGAGGTGCGGCATAAAAATAACAAGGCATTGATAAAAGCCGAAAACTTAAAGGGCTCCTCAGATGCCCGACGTATGAACTCTTCGGATTCAGCTCGGCGATCCTCAAGATCGAAGATGGGAAGATTTGTTGAACCAGCTTTCAAGACTGACGACCGAAGACGAAGAACAGCTCGGAAGAAGCGAGGAGCGTCCCCAACTTGAAGACCGGTTCAGGGGGCTAGTGACGGTGTCCTGGACTAGGGGGGGTACTCACCACGTCGTCTCCCGACCAGTGGGTCGGGCCAAGGACCCCCATGGCGGTTCACTATTGGGCCACTTCGGGCAGCCCATGACATATACGAGGAAGGTTCCACAAGACTTGGTGATCAAGACAAGGACTCCTCTCCACCGACATAGCCGACTTGGACTCTTGTTATCCTAGGCCTCCGGTACATTATATAAGCCGAGGCTAGGCTAGTCGATAGGGCATTATGATATTCATCATCTCCCCTAGGGTTTAGACCACAACTTACGATCTCGAGGTAGATCAAGCTTGTACTCGATACATCTCCATCAATATAAACAAGAGCAGGACGTAGGGTTTTACCTCCATCAAGAGGGCCCGAACCTGGGTAAACATCGTCTCCATTGTCTCTGTTACCATCGATCCGAGATCCACAGCTCGGCACCCCCTACCCCGAGGTCTGCCGGTTTTTACACCGACACCGACCGCCACTCATAAGGTAGACAATCAATAATAAATCATGCTCCAACTTCTTAGCATAACGACAGATCATACGTGCATGCTTCGGGAATCACAAACCTTAACACCAATATTCTTACTAAACCATAATCATCTACTAATACCTCCCACATATTACCATCTTAATATCGCAAAACTATTGCAAGGAATCAAACTTATCATATTCAGTGATCTACATGAAAGTTTTTATTATATCCCTCTTGTATACCTATCATATCGAGACCAAATTCATAACCCGTGCATATTACCATTGCTAATCATTAGACTCTCAAAAATATATAAGTGAAGCATGAGAGTGCAATTATTTCTTTAAAATATAACCACCGCCATGCTCTAAAAGATATAAGTGAAGCACTAGAGCAACTGCCTAGCTCAAAAGATATAAGTGAAGCACATAGAGTATTCTAACAAATCACGAATAATGTGTGTCCCTCTCAAAAAGGTGTGTTCAGCAAAGATGATTGTTACAAACTAAAAAGCAAACAAAAGGAAACAAACTATATCACAAGACGCTCCAAGTAAATCACATATCATGTGATGAATAAAAATATAGCTCCAAGTGAGTTACCGATAGATTGTAGACGAAAGAGGGGATGCCTTCCGGGGCATCCCCAAGCTTAGACTCTTGAGTCTTCCTTGAATATTACCTTGGGGTGCCTTGGGCATCCCCAAGCTTAGGCTCTTGCCACTCCTTATTCCTTTATCCATCGTAGTCTCACCCAAAACTTGAAAACTTCAGCACACAAAACTCAACAGAAACCTCGTGAGATCCGTTAGTATAACAAACAAATCTTAAACTTTAGGTACTATTGTAAATTGATGCATATTTAATATTGGAATAATTCTACTGTAATCCAACTTCTCCATGACTCATACCCCCCGATACGATCCATAGATTCATCAAAATAAGCAAACTATACAACAAAAACAGAATCTGTCTAAAACAGAACAGTCTGTAAAGACCTGAATTAATGTCATACTTCTGTAACACCAAAAATTCTGAAAAATTAGGACAACCTGGGAAATTAATATATAAGTACTGTGTAAACAATTCAAAAGGTTCTAACGCTCCAGCGAAAAAACAAAATTCCAGCACTGGACACAAAAGTTTCTGTTTTCCAACAGCATCTATCATACTATCTTCCAAATCATCCCAAAGGCATTACTTGGCACAAACACTAATTAAAACATAAAAATACAATCATATCAGAAGCTATAATTGTGTAAACACTCAAGAACAGAAGGTAAAAGCAAAAATTTATTTTATTCATTGGGTTGCCTCCCAACAAGCGCTATTGTTTTATGCCCCTAGCTTGGCATAATGCATAGTTTCAAGTGTTGTCATCCTTGGTTTTGACATCCTTAGGTGTGCGATTTCAGGAGGTTTTTAAAAAACAATGGGGAACACATCATCAACCAAAATTTTAGGGTCATTAATATTGCTCTCTTCAAACCCTTGTTGATTCCCTTTTACAATCCAAGAGTATTTCTGATTAATTCCATTAAAAACTTGTTGGATGATATGTATGGGAGGAACTTCCTTTTTAGTATTCTCATCAAAAGCATGGTGATCATGGAAAGCGTATCTCAACATATATTCCTCATTATATAAAATTTCATCTATTACGGGATTTTTTTGGCTCATATTATAGAAATCAAAGATTTCTCTAGCTTCTCGTACTATGTAATCAAACTCATTCATAAGGATAAGAGTGGCTATCTTTTTAGCTTTAGGGTTATTTATCATCGGCAACTCATAAAACAATCTTTGCAAGGTAGGGTGAGTGCGGATAAATCTTCTTTCAAGTTTAAGAATGAGTGCGGAGATAGCCTCCCCACAACTATTGGTTCTTTTTAGAATTGGAGTGTCATTACAAACCAAAGTTCCCGTGCAATTAAAGAACTCTTGAATAATGTTTTTCCCTATGACATTTCCGCTTCCTACTACAAAAAATTTCGAGTCTAAATTTGAGGGAATTTCTATCATAGGGATTTTAGCTTCCTCACCTTTTTCAATAACAAAATCAGACATGGCGGCAACTTCAAGCAAAGCAAGCAAACAAACAAATAAAAATATTTTTGTATTTTTGTAAAAAAAATTAGAAGTGGGGGAGATGAAAACGAGAGGCAAATGCAAATAAAAGGCAAATAAAGTAAATGCAAGTAGATGGTAGTTTGTGCGAAGGTACTTGGTAATTTTGATGATATCTCCCCGGCAACGGCACCGGAAATTCTTCCTGCTACTTGTAGTCTGCGTTGATATTTCCCCGAAGAGGAGATGATGATGCAATACAGTAGAGATAAGTATTTCCCTCAGTTAAGAACCAAGGTTATCAATGCAGTAGGAGAACAAAGCAAAATTCCGTTAAGCGCACCCGTACACAAAAGAGCAAACACTTGCACCCAACGCAAATAAGAGGGTTGTCAATCCTCTTAGCGGTTATTTGCAAGGATTAAATCTTATCGAGGTAAATAGATAAACTAAAATACTAATTAAAATAAAAGTAAATAAATTGCAGCAAGGTATTTTTAGGTTTTTAATACATGATAAAGTAGACCGGGGACCATAGTTTTCACTAGAGGCTTCTCTCTAGAACACATAGCATACGGTGAGTAAACAAATTACTGTTGGGCAATTGATAGAAAAGCAAATAATTATGACGGATTCATGCCAATGATCATGTATATAGGCATCATGTCCGAGACAAGTAAACTGACTCCAGCCTGCATCTACTACTATTACTCTACCCATCGACCGCTATCCAGCATGCTTCTAGGGTATTAAGTATGAAACAGAGTAACGCCTTAAGCAAGATGACATGATGTAGACAAAGTAAACTCAAGCAATATGATTAAATCCCATCTTTTTATCCTTAATGGGATTGAGCACCGCAAGATCGAACCCATCACAAAGCACCTCTCCCATTGCAAGATAAATCAATCTAGTAGGCCAAACCAAATCGATAGATCGGAGAGAAATACAAAGCTATAATAATCATGCATAAAAGAGTTCAGAGAAGACTCAAATATTTCTCATGAATAATCTGATCATAAACTCACAATTCATCGGATCCCAACAAACACACCGCAAAAGAAGATTACATCGGATAGAACTCCAAAAACATCAAGGAGAACATGGTATTGAAAATCAAAGAGAGAGAAGAAGCCATCTAGCTACTAGCTATGGACCCGTAGGTCTATGGTAAACTACTAACACATCATCGGAAGGGCAGCAAGGTTGATGTAGAAGCCCTCCGTGATCGATTCCCCCTCTGGCAGAGTACCGGAAAAGGCCTCCAGATGGGATTACGGAAGAACAGAGGCTTGCAGCGGTGGAAAGGTTTTCTCTTCTGTCTCTCTGTTGGTTTGGGAATATTTGTGAATTTATAGCAAAGGAATTAGGTCAAGAGGTGCCACGAGGGGCCCACAAGCCTGGGGGGCACGGCCACCCCCTAGGGTGCGCCCTCCAGGCTTGACGCCTCTTCGTGGCTCTTCTGGTCTTCTCCCGAAGCTTCCTGGGTCTCTTCTGGTCCAGAAAAAATTAATCCAAAGTTTTTTTTCTCGTTTGGACACTTTTTGATAATGATTTTCTGAAAAGGCAAAAACAAGCAAAAAACAGCAACTGGCACTGGGCACTGGGTTAATAGGTTAGTCCCAAAAAATGATATATAATGGCATATAATTGCATATAAAACATCCAAGATTGATACTATAATAGCATGGAACAATAAAAAATTATAGATATGTTGGAGACGTATCACTGGTACACTGCCAGAGGCATTCATATAGAGTCATATTGTCCTAGTATCGAGTTGTAATATTGAGTTGTAAGTAAATAAAAGCGTGATGATCATCATTATTAGAGCATTGTCCTAGTGAGGAAAGAATGGTGGAGACTAATGAGTCCTCGAAAAAGTGGGGATGAGGTCCATGAGACTATTCTAAAAAAAAAGAGGCCAAAAAGAGCCCACCAAAAAAAAGAAAAAAAGAGAAAACAAAAAAAAAATGAAATGAGAGAAAAAGAGAGAAGGGGCAATGTTACTATCCTTTTCCACACTTGTGCTTCAGAGTAGCACCATGTTTTTCATATAGAGAGTCTCCTGAGTTGTCAATTTCATATACTAGTGGGAATTTTTCATTATAGAACTTGGCTTGTATATTCCGATCATGGGCTTCCTCAAATGCCCGAGGTCTTCATGAGCAAGCAAGTTGGATGCACACCCACTTAGTTTTCAGTTTGAGCTTTCATATACTTATAGCTCTTAGTGCATCCGTTGCATGGCAATCCCTACTCCTCGCAATAATATCGATTGATGGGCATCTCCATAGCCCGTTGATCCCCCTAGTTGATGTGAGACTTTCTCCCTTTTTGACTTCTCCTTATTGATCCCAACCATCACATTCTATTCCACCCATAGTGCTATATCCATGGCTTGCGCTCATGTATTGCATGGGGGTTGAAAAGCTGAAGCGCGTTAAAAAGTATGAACCAATTGCTTGGCTAAAACCGGGGTTGTTCATGATAATTATTTTGTGTTAAGAAGATGGATCATGACAGGATCATATGATTTTGTAGGGATAGCGTTCTTTAGCATTTTTATTCTGAAAGGCATGATTGTTTATTGGCATCCCTGAGTATTGATGTCTTTATGTCAAATGATAGACTATTGCTTTGAATCACTCATGTCTTAATATTCATGCCATGATTAGACTATATGATCAAGATTATGCTAGGTAGAATTCCACATCAAAAATTATCTTTTTATCATTTACCTACTCGAGGACGAGCAGGAATTAAGCTTGGGGATGCTGATACGTCTCCGTCGTATCTATAATTTTTGATTGTTGCCAATATTTTGCAACTTTTATATACTTTTGGCAACATTTTATATGATTTTCTTGGACTAACATATTGATCCAGTGCCCAGTGCCATTTCCTGTTTGTTGCATGTTTTTTGTTTTGCAGAAAATCCATATCAAACGAAGTCCAAACGCGATAAAATTTACGGAGATTTTTTTTGGAATATATGTGATTTTTGGGAAAAAGAATCAACGCGAGACGATACCCGAGGGGCCCACAAGCTCGAGGGGCGCGCCCCCTACACCAGGCGCGCCCAGCAGGGTTGTGGCCACCCCGTAAGGCAGTTGGGGCCCTTTTTCTGCCACAAGAAAGATAATATCTCGAAGAAAAGCCCCTCAAAATTTCAGCCCAATCGGAGTTACGGATCTTCGGGAATTTAAGAAACGGTGAAGGGCCAGAAAACAAAAACGCGAAACAGAAGAGAACAGAGAGAGAGATCCAATCTCGGAGAGGCTCCTGCCCTCCAGGAGCCATGGAAGCCATGGACCAGAGGGGAAACTCTCATCCCATCTAGGGGGGAGGCCAAGGAGGAAGAAGAACGAGGGGGGCTCTCTCCCCCTCTCTCCCGGTGGCGCCGGAACGCCGTCGGGGCAATCATCATGACAGCGATCTACACCAACAACTTCACAGCCGTCAACACCAACTCTCTCCCCCTCTATGCAGCAGTGTAACACCTCTTCTCCCCACTGTAATCTCTACTTAAACATGGTGCGTAATGCTACATATTATTATCCAATGATTTGTGGCCATCCTATGATGTTTGAGTAGATTCGTTTTGTCCTATGGGTTGATTGATGATCGTGATTGGTTTGAGTTGTATGTTTTATTTTGGTGCTGTCCTATGGTGCCCTCTGTGTCGTGCAAGCGTGAGGGATTACCGCTGTAGGGTTTGCAATACGTTCATAATCCTCTTATAGTGGGCGGCTAGAGTGACAGAAACTTACACCCGAGTAAGGGGGTTATTGCGTATGGGAGTAAAGAGGACTTGTTACTTAATGCTATGGTTGGGTTTTACCTTAATGATCTTTGGTAGTTGCGGATGCTTGCTAGAGTTCCAATCATAAGTGCATATGATCCAAGTATGAAAAGTATGTTAGCCCATGCCTCTTCCTCACATAAAATTGCAATAATGATTACCGGTCTAGTTATCGATTGCCTAGGGACAAATCCTTCTCTTGTGTTACAAAAGCTTTCTACTAAACAACTAACTCTTATTATCTTGCAAATTACTCATAGTTTTATTCTTGCTAAGTACTTATTTTTTCATTCTTGCAAACTTATCCTACTACAACTACAAAGTAGTTTTATTCTTGTTCTAGGTAAAGCGAACGTTAAGTGTGCGTAGAGTTGTATCGGTGGTCGATAGAACTTGAAGGGAATATTAATTCTACCTTTAGCTCCTTGTTGGGTTCATCACTCTTATTTATCGAAAAAGCTACAATTGATCCCCTATACTTGTGGGTTATCAACGCCACGGACGCCGACGACCACTTCCCAAAAGACAACTTCTTTCCCGTCGTCAACAAGCTCTTCGCCGACATGGCTGGCGACGACGTCAACGCCAGCACCAATGCTACTGATGCAGCTCAGTACGTGTTCGTGTTCTTTCTGTTTGAGTTCCTGCCACAATTTCTTGTTCTAGCTTCTGTTCTACATATGCTCCGTTCATATTCACTACTTCAGATGCTATTTGCATACTCTCTATCATATTGCATGACTTGTCTTATATCTGCTATGATAGTCATGTTTTATCTACTATTTCTGTTAATAAAATCATATGGTAAATTGCTCACATTTCCAACACCAACAACTACTAGAGTAGCAAGGAACTAAGCGCACAGCGTAACATTTAGCCACAAGTTTTAAAAGCATGTTGAAGCGTGATAGGCCGGAATCGCGAGATCTTGTCAGCCCCAGGAATTTTGGGGATCAAGGCCAGCACCACAAAGTTGATCATTGATACGTCTCCAACATATCTATAATTTTTGATTGTTTCATGCTATCATATTATCAATTCTATATACTTTATATGCAATTTTATATCATTTTTGGGAACTAACCTATTAACCCAGTGCCTATTGCCAGTTGCTATTTTTTGCTTGTTTTTGGTTTTACAGAATCTATACCAAACGGAGTCCAAACATGACGAAACTTTTTGACGATTTTTTCTAGACAAAAGGGACCCTAGCAGCTTCGGGAGGAGACCAGACGTGAAACGAGGAGACGGCAAGACAACAGGGCGCGCCCTGATGTCTTGTGGGCCCCTCATGGCTCTGCCTGACCTAATTCCAGTGCTATAAATTCTCTAATATTGGGAAACCCCCAGAAGCACCACCAAAACAATTTTTTTGCCGCCGCAAGTGTCTGTTCTTCCGTGATCCCATCTGGTGGCCTTCGCCAGTACTCTGCCGAAGGAGGAATCGATCACGGAGGGCTTCTACATTAAACTTGCTGGACCTCCGATGATGTGTGAGTAGTTCCCACAGGACCTATGGGTCCATAGTTAGTACCTAGATGGTTGTCTCTCTCTATCTCTCTCTCTCTCTCTCTCTGTCTCTCTCTCTCTTTGATCTTCAATACAATGTTCTCATCGGAGTTCTATTTGATGTAATCTTCTTTTGCGGTGCATTTGTAGGGATCCAATGAATTGTGGGTTTATGATCAGAGTATTCATTGAAAGTAATTGAGTCTTTTCTGAACTTTATTATGTATGATTGTTATAGCTATGTAATGCTATCCAATCTATATGTTTGGTTTGGCCAACTAGATTGATTTATCTTCAACGGGAGTGGTGCATAGTAGTAGGTTCAATCTTGCGGTATCCTCACCCAGTGACAGAAGGGGTAGCAAGGCACGTATTTGTATTGTTGCTAGTAAGGAGAAAATGATGGGGTTTAATCATATTGCTTGGTTTTATTCTATCTACATCATGTCATCATACTTCATGCATTACGTTCTTTGTCATGAACTTAATACGTAGAGAGGCAAGCATAGAAGCGCTCTTGAAGTGGAGTAATAGTAGTAGATGCAGGCAGGAGTCGGTCTACTTGTCACGGACGTAATGCCTATGTACATGATCATGCCATGAATAACGTCATAACTATGCGCTTTTCTATCAATTGCCCAACAGCAATTTGTCTACTGATACGTCTCCAACGTATCTATAATTTATGAAGTATTCATGCCATGTTTATTATAGTTTTGTATGATTTTGGTGCACTTTTATATGGCTTTTATATGATTTTTATGGACTAACATATTGACCTAGTGCCCAGTGCCAGTTGCTGTTTTCTGCTTGTTTTTGGTTTTCCAGAAAATCCATATCAAATGAAGTCCAAATGCAGCGAAACTTTTTGATGATTTTTTCTGGAAGGAAACGGACCCAGGAAGCTTTGGGGAAGCAGCAGAAGAGCCACAGGGGCCCCACGAGCCACCTGGGCGCGCCTTGGTGCCTCGTGGGTCCCCTGTGGCACCTCTTCGCGTGATTCCAACGCCAAAAAATCATATATATTCAGAAACCCCCGAAAGTTAACCTAGATGAGTTTTTACGCTGCCGCAAGCCTCTGTACCTCCACAATCTCATCTACAGCCCTTTTCCGGCACCCTGCCGGAGGGGGGAATCATCACCGGAGGCCATCTTCATCATCCCGGCGGTCTCCATGACGAGAAGGGAGTAGTTCACCCTCGGGGCTGAGGGTTTGTACCAGTAGCTATGTGTTTTATCTCTCTCTCTCTCTCGTGTTCTTGATTTGGCACGATGTTGATGTATCACGAGCTTTGTTAATATAGTTGGATCATATGGTGTTTCTTCCCTCTCTATCCTTGTTGTGATGAATCGAATCTTTTCCCTTTGAGGTTTCTTTATTTTCGGATTGAATATTTCAGATTTGAGAACACTTGATGTATGTCTTGCATATGAATACCCGTGGTGACAATGGGGTATTATATTGATTCACTTGATATATGTTTTGGCACTCAACTCGCGGATTCCCGTGGTGACATTCGGGTAATCTATGCATAGGGGTTGATGCATGTTTTCATTATCTTTTATCCGATAGAAACTTTGGGGTGCTCCTTGGAGTTCTTTGTGTGGATTGAATATTATGATTATGAAGTTGTTTGATGCATATCGTATAATCAACTCATGGATACTTGTGGTGACCTTGGAGTATCTAGGTGACATTAGAGTTGGTTGATGTGTATCATATGGTGTTATTTTAGTACGAACTCTAGGGCTGTTTGTGACACTTATAGGAATAGCTCAATAGATCGATCGGAAAAGATAACTTTGAGGTGGTTTCGTACCCTAGAAACAATTTCTATCTTATGTTCTCCGCTAATAGGAACTTGGGAGTGATTCTTTATCGCACGTTGAGGGATGATTATATGATCCAATTATATTAGCATTGTTGAGAGATTGCACTAGCGAAAGTATGAACCCTAGGCCTTGTTTCTAAGCATTGCAATACCGTTTATGCTCACTTTTGTTACTTGCTACCTTGCTGTTTTTTATTGTTCGCACTACAAAAACCTATATCTACTATCCATACTACACTTGTATCACCATCTCTTCGCCGAACTAGTGCACCTATACAATTTACCATTGTATTGGGTGTGTTGGGGACACAAGAGACTCTTTGTTATTTGGTTGCAGGGTTGTTTGAGAGAGACCATCTTCATCCTACGCCTCCCACGAATTGATAAACCTTAGGTCATCCACTTGAGGGAAAATTGCTACTGTCCTACAAACCTCTGCGCTTGGAGGCCCAACACGAGTCTACAAGAACAAGTTGTGTAGTAGACATCATCTACCCACCGTATGCTATATTTATGAGAGAGATGCCTCTAGTGAAAATGTAACGACCCGGTTCCTAAAAGGATCCAAGTCTCTGTGCTTAAGTGCCATCCCTGGATCGGTATGCTAGCACACACTGTACTCGATGAAATAACTGAAAATCACATATATAAAGTAACGTAAATACTATTACCTTAATCCATACAGCGGAAATAACATCAAAGGTTGTGGAGTCCCATCAACACCAACGACAAAGTTGAGTGTAGACAACGTAACCCTATCGTATCACTTACTCGTCGTATAATTCCTGCAACATGAGACGTTGCAGCCGTGTAGGTCAGAACGATGAATGTACTGGCAAGTCACACCATAAAAGATGAATAAATGTCCTACTTCTACATGCAATCTGGTTGGTGGAAGGTTCTAAGTTTAATTTGCATAAAGCTGATTTTTCCCTACATCAAAAGAATATCAAATTGTTACTACAAAGCTTATCATAATATAATTGAGATGGTTTCTCCACTCAATCTATACCCAAATTGATTAAAACCCATTAAATTAATAAATGTGATGAGATCACTCAAAGTCCCAATTCTAGATGCTCAAATTGTCCATAACCGGGGACACGGCTAATCGATTAGTTTTACACTCTGCAGAGGTTTGCGCACTTTTCCCCACAAGACTCGATCACCTCCTTTGTAGTCCTCGCACTGCCTGGTGTTTGAGAACCAGAAGATCGAGACAAAGTCTTTCAGAAGCATTTCCCCTTAACCATGGGTAGACCGGTACACCTACATATATAACTACATTTGCTAGCCTACCCGGAAAGAGGTCACGCAATGTACTCATCTAAGCCAGAGCCCATATTAGCGTGTGGCTGCGTAGGTAAGCTTCTAGTCATGACAAATTGATAAATCTCTTTGAGCCTGAGTGGCATTCCATAGGGTGATTCTCCGGGTACTCCGGTATTCCCTTGGGCAAGCACTGGTTTCTTCAGGTGCCCGGGATAGTCCACTGGTTACTCCAGGGTGCCCCTACCATTCCACCCAGATGTGTGTTAATGTTGCCACCTTAAGGTTACCCAAAATTGTTATCTCTCGCAACTTCCATGAATCACACATACCAATCCCCGTCTACAAAAGCATAGCAAAAATTCCTACAATGTTAGGGACAATGGAGTAAAGGCTCAGACCTATCTCAATGAACTACTGGGTTTATAATATAGCCAATTTATATATTCTTGCAATCCTACATCAAAAGGACTAAATGCATATAGAAAACATAGGTATTAAAGAAGCATGATCAAGATGTAACTTGCCTTGTACTATTGATGAAGATTCTTCGCACTCAAAATCGTGATAGTTCTACTCATCACACTTCGATCAATCTATCGTAAGCAATCAATTATAACCACACATAAGCAAGCACTCAAAGATAAAAAAGAAACCAAATAAAAGACTCATGAAACTCCAAAAGAATCAAACAAAGTTTTCTGGACAGAAACATATTCTTAACAGAGAAAACATTATAAAACTTTAGTTTAACAGAAAGTATTTGCTATTAGTTTTAATTAGCAAAAGAATCAACTAAAAAGGTTTTATAATACAAAAGTTATGGCCTAATTAAGATAGATCTTAAATCTGATCAAATTCAATTTTTTATATAAACAAAAAATTATTTTTATTAGTCCGCTGGATGGGTATAACATATAGAAATCAGTAGCAAAATGAATTAATTAAAAACCTATTTTTAAATACCAGATATTACCAATTTAGGGTTTAAAGCAAATTTGGTCAAATTCAAATTTAAAAGGTTCAAAAATATTTTTAGCTTGGTTTTCTGGATAGATGGGATTTTTGTGAAATCGTAGGAAAAAGAATCAACTAATTTGGCTTTGCAGATCTAAAGATATGCTAAAAGAAAATTTGGATTGAATTCTGAAATTGAAAACATTAGATATCGGCCGACCGTGGCAGAGGTGCCACATGGCGATCTCTGAGTGGCTGCGGGTGTTGGATGCGGGCGGGTGGCTGATGCTTAATAAAAATGGTTCGGTGAGCAAAACAAAAAAAACAGATCTAACCTAGGCGGTTAGATCTAGATCAAACGGTTGGAGGTTGTCCGCTGCGGTGCTTATGTGGCAAACGGCCGATGTTAAACACATACCGTTTCAGAAAAAAGAAAAAAAACAACTGATCTAATCTAGGCTGTAGATACTAGATCGGACGGAGGGGGTGTTCGCCGGTGCTTACAGAGAGGTGGTCGACGACGATGGCGTCGGGCGTCGGCGGTGACGGCGCTCCGGTGGTTGTTGGTGATGGTGGAGTGGTCGGGAGGACGCGGCTCGGAGAGGGTGTTCCGGTGGTTGTGGATATGAAGCTCGAGGGCGGCGGTGGCGAGCGGAGCGAGCTCGGCAAAGCTCCGATGTCCGACGTGCTCCAGCGAGATCAAACGAGCTTTGGCTCGCTGCTATCGTCGAAGAAGAGGTCCAAAAACATGTCAAACAGAGGCATGATGACTTGGGATTACTGAGGATAGAATGAGGGGTCAACGGAGTTCTCACCGACGATGAATTCCTCCGGCGAAGATGCCTCGGGCGGCGAGATTGGAACGGCGACGGCGAGCGTTACGGGTGGTATTGGCGAGGGGTTTTGGGGGAAAACGAGAGAGGGGTAGAGGGGTGTTTATAGGACATGAGTCTTGGAGGAGGGGCAGGCCGAGGGTAGGGTTTAGGGTGGCTCGGACTCGCGGTGGCGCGGCCGTGTTCGGACAGGGCTCTGCCCGTTTCTTGCGGGAGAAGGATGAAGAGGTGGGTCCCTGTGTCAGCGACAGCGGGAGTGGGAGAGGGTGAGCGGGCGACCGAAGCGATAGCTTTTTGCTTCGCGAGCATGGCTGTGGGCCGAAAGGTCAGATGGGCCAGCGGTCAGTGGCTGGCCTGGGCGCTGGGCTTCTATTTTTTTTAATAAAACAGAGAAGGAAAAGTCATAAAATAAAAATAAAAAAATAAATTTTGCCTAGACCATATATATATATCAAAATTCTTACAATAAAACAAAGAAAAACATGAACTATTTTTCAGAGGCAAATAAATTACTTTAAAAAAATAATTTTTTTAATAACTTCAAATTGTATTTAAATTTGATTTTCAAATCTTTTGCAAATAGGTTCAGTTTTCTTTCTTCAAATACTTTTCAAATCCTCTCTGAATTTTGAAGGGTCATATTTCCATCACTCATATATTTTTAATTCGGAGAATTTTAGATGATTTGAAATTCCAACATAAAAGAGAAAAACTCCCAAATAGGCTTTCAAATAAATTTTGAAAGTGGTACTCATCACTCCCCACTCTATTTCATAAATTTTCAAGAAGTCCTATTATCTTCTCTCAATGAAAATCCTTGAGTGGCATAAAGCTTCTAAGTTTGAATTATTTTCAAATGGAATTCAAATCTTTTCAGAACTCCTTTTTCAAATAGAAGAAGTCATGTTATCTTCACTCTAGGATTTGTTTCGAATTTAAATTTTGAATTCCATGGGAGCCAAAAGCAGGAAAGGAAAGTTTGGGAAAGTTCTTTTACTCCCTCTCATTTAACTTTCAAAAAGTTTTCAAATTTCACACAACAAATCACACAAGCAATCATTATTACTTAATTAATATAACATTCCAAAATTTAGAATTTTGGGATGTTACAAACCTACCACCCTTAAAATGAATCTCGCCCTTGAAATTCGAAGAGGCTAGAAAGAAATAGGTTAGGTTTGGGGGTCTCCTAAAAAATCCATTGATCGCCAGATGGTTTGGGGTGCTACCACCCTTAGAAGCAAAGTCCCCGGTCTATCCAAAACTCGGGTGCTTCCGGCTTAGTGTTGACACCATTGGTCTTCTCACACACCTTGAATAACGCCGTCATTGATGCTTTTCGTGTATATGCATAATGTTTCTCGAGATCCTGTGTTCTGTTTCCAAAAGAATGTTCTTCCATATACTGTTTCTTCTTGGCTGACAGGTCTTGCGCCAATACTAAACAACTATCGATATTCTCATGGTGGTCATCAAATAATTTGACTGGGGTTCCTGCAAAAACGGGTCTAGGTTTCATTCTCACCGTATAACCTACGGTTGGCAATGGCTGCCTTGTACCAGGGTGAAATGTTGTACCATTCTAAGGTTTAGGCTTCACATCGTCGTCTCTCTACTATAGGTAAGTCACTCAAGATTTACCATCCCACATAGCAAAGGCGAATAATAAGAGTAAGTCGGCATGGTAATCAATCCATTCCGCACCCAAATCATTACCTTGTATATGGTTTAGCAAATCTCGCATTCTAACACTCGGTCATCCTCACAAGCATTGCATAATTTCTCTTGTCGACGAACTAAGTTCGGATAAATCCATTGATTCTGCAAGCCAAACAAAACTTCTATCGTTTCTTCACAACTCTCCGGTTTCACGTAAATTTCTATAAGATCGCCTGTTGATAAAGTCGTAGCTTCTTCCAGGATTCTTCCTTAAGCAAGAGTGAGCTTGCTTCTTGTCAGGTCCTGGGGCATGTGGGTTATGGGCCCACCTCATCACTTGTAAGGCTTGAACTCATCATCGGGTTCTAACTGATCATTATTCCATCATCCAGCTTCCTTAGCATTCTTAAATCCATCCAATTGTACTGTGTCCCTTCCTTTTCTTGGTGCAAAACTAGGATGTAATTAACAGGACTCATCATTGTCTTGTCCATTCCAAGGTCTGACATAGATAACAACTAGCTCTTTTATTTCGGGTAATGGTGTTGGGTTCTACCACCCTTAAAATGAAAAACACTAGTTCCTTCAAAATCTTATTCCACGTATCATGATTTCACTCATTGCCTATATAGTAACAACTCAAAAAATCTAAATCAATACCAACATTTATGACATGCCAACTTTATTGATTCTCAAATTATTACACTCTCCTGCATTTCCATTACATGCCTCAACTCAACACCTCCACAATATAAGAGTGTTTCCACTACACTTACTGCATTCCCCCTTTTTTGTTACAAACTCAACTATTTAGCACAAGCCTCCTTCTTATTGGGACAATTTCTGTCAAAGTGCCCGGCTTCCTTACAGCGAAAACAAATGACGTCAGACAAGTCCAGGGGCTTCTTGGTGATTACATATGCTCCTTGGGTTCCTGGCTCCTTTTCTAGACATTGATCGGCGTTGTGACCTAAGGTCTTGCACTTGAAACACATGATATGATTTAGGTCCTTCTTTGCAGAAATCGGGTAGTTCTGGGGATGACTTCGGTTTCTCTTCTTGGGCTTTTTCGTACCAATCAGGGTCTCTATTTCCAGCGGATCATACTTCACTTCTACAGTCGGGAAGTCTCCCAGATACTCTTTTCTTTTCTTCATGCAATACTGTGAAAAATGTCCTTCTTCTCCACATGAATAGCATGCCTTGGAGAAAAGTTTGACTGGGTCTTCTTCGTGTGTGTCTTCAACATCGTCCTTCATCACAGGTTCTTCTAAACTTTCCCTGAGGGCTTCTTTCATTGCTTCCTTCTACTGTTTGGTAATATCTTGTACCTTGGGGTAAATGTGACACTGGGCAGGGTAGTGGGTAGTTCCTTCACACAAGAAACAAGTAACCTGCCTAGTTGGGCATTCTCCAGCTGGGTGATTTCCTTTACAATGAGGGCATCCATCCTTGTGTTCTTCCTGGGTGTGTCCTATTTCTCCGCACATCTTGCATGCACAAGGTTTCTTCTTCGGGTTATCACAGTGCTTCCGGATAAGACAGGATCTCAGTAGAATCATCTTGAATTCTTCCCAAGCATTTGCTCCATTCCATCCTTGCACAGCTTGATGTATCTCTCGCCAGGTTGCAGTACCTTGTGTGATGTGCCGTAAGGTGTATGGAACCATATACTCTCCTCCAATATCGTACTCCTTCATGCGATTTTCCATGTGCCGTATCCACTGTTCTACTTCCAGTTGTGTCAGAAATCTCAGAAATACAAGTCCATCTTCATTCTTCATCTATGGGGTCCAAGGGTTTTGGGATGAGATACGAGAGAGATAGAGAGATACATGCAATACAAACAATATATTTTTGAAAATAGGTTTTATTTGTGGCTGTCGGAAAACACACACAAATGATAGCTCACAAATCATCGTATCTAACGTGAGTATACATCAGGGGTTTTGGTCTTCTAAAGGGTCATATAAATCTTGAAATTCTCCAGGGTCTTCAATTTTCTTCGAGTCTTCGGAGTCTTCAACTGTTGTATTTTCAATTCTTCTAATGCATGGTGAAATCCTCTTTACTCTGAAGTGGTCCTCAGTTGTCCGATATCTTGTCCTTCTCGGAGTGGTCTCATCAGTTGATCCTCCGTGTGGTCAAAAGGGAAAGGGGTATTGTCTAACTATTTGAGGTAAGAGGGAATATTTGATAATGCTCAAAAAGATGAGAGGTAAAGGATCTTTTTGAAAATAACATTTTAGAAAGAACCTAAATCCTATGGCTTTCCAGTTTCTAGGGTCACGTCCTACAGTCAACATGTGCTCTGATACCATCTTGTAACGACCCGGTTCCGAAAAGGATCCAAGTCTCTGTGCTTAAGTGCCATCCCTGGATCGGTATGCTAGCACACACAATACTCGATGAAATAACAGAAAATCACATGTATAAAGTAACGGAAATACTATTACCTTAATCCATACAGCGGAAATAACATCAAAGGTTGTGGAGTCCCATCAACACCAACGGCAAAGTTGAGTGTAGACAACGTAACCCTATCGTATCACTTACTCGTCGTATAATTCTTGCAACATGAGACGTTGCAGCCGTGTAGGTCAGTACGTTGAATGTACTGGCAAGTCACACCATAAAAGATGTATAAATGTCCTACTTCTACATGCAATATGGGTGTAGAGACTTTCATGTTATTCAATTACCTGTCTTGATGTTGAAATTATTAATGCTTCATTCTTCCAATTTGCATATGCTAGATGTTGTTTGTCTTGATAATTTGTTTTCCTATAAAATGGCTATACATAGGAAGACTTAAGTGTGTTTTTCGCATGTTGTATGATGTTCTCTTTGTGTTTCAATTCATATCTTTTATGCGAGCATCATTTAAAATCTCAAGCCTATCTTAATGACTATAAAGAAAGAGAGCTTGTTGGGAGACAACCCAATATTTATCTTTATGATTTATTTTATTTTTCTTGAGTCACATAATTATTGCTACTGTAATGATTGTGTTTTTATCTTTTAATTAGTGTTTGTGCCAAGTAATACCTTTAGGATGATTTGAATGATAGTATAATTGATGCTGTCTGAAAAAAGAAAGTTTTGCGCCAAGTATTGGATTTTACATTTTTTTACTGGAACGTCTGAAAAATCTGAAGTTTTTACACAGTATTGGGATACAAATTTTTTACGTTTTCTTAATTTTTCAGAATTTTTGGAGTTACAAAAGTATGGATAAATATTCTGTCATTACGTACTATTCTGTTTTAGACAGATTCTGTTTTTATTGCATATGTGCTTATTTTGATGATGCTATGGATTATATCGGGGGGTATAAGTCATGGTGAAGTTAGAACACAGTAGATATTATGTAAGAACAATTATGAATCAATTTATAACAGTACCTAAAGTGGATGATTGATTTATTATACTAATGGATCTCACGAAGTTTCTGTTGAGTTTTGTGTGCTGAAGTTTTCAAGTTTTGGGTGAGATCACGATGAGTAAAGGAATAAGGAGCGCCAAGACCCTAAGCTTGGGGATGCCCATGGCACCCTAAGGTAATATTCAAGGAATACCCAAGCGTCTAAGCTTGGGGATGCCATCCTCTTTCGTCCACAATTCATCGGTATGTTACTTGGAGCTATATTTTTATTCATCACATGGTATGAGTTTTACTTGGAGCGTCTTGTGCCATAGTTTTATTTTTATTTTTAGTTTGCCACAATCATTGTTTGCTGGACACACCTTTTGAGAAAGACACACATTCAAATGATTTGTTAGAATACTCTATGTGCTTCACTTATATCTTTTGAGCTAGGCAGTTGCTCATATGCTTCACTTATATCTTTAGAGTACGGCGGTGATGATATTTTAAAGAAATGATTTGCACTCTCATGCTTCACTTATATTAAAAAGAGTCTTAAATAGGAAGTGGTAATATGCACTGGTTATAAGACTAGTCCATGAATGATAGGTATATAAGGTTGATATAATAAAAACTTTCATGTAGATCACTGAATACGAAACGCATTGTTTAATTACATTGATCTAGTAATATGAAAGGGTATTGGTTCATGATCATTGGTTAGTAAAAATATCGATATTAAAGCTTGTTATGTATTACTCATTTAAGTGTCCGTCGTGGCATGATGGGATGTTGGAGCATTTTTATTCCTCTATGAAATCCTTTGTGCTGTTTGAATCGGGGGTGCGCGATGGTTAACTCCTACCAACCTCCTCCGTAGGGGCATGCGAGTAGTACTTTGCTTCAAGGGCTAATAAAACTTTCACAATAAGTATATGAGTTCTTTATGACTAATGCGAGTTCATGTACTAATACAACAATCTCACCAATTCACATATTGCTAGCCTCTTTGGTACCATGCATTGCCCTTTCTCACCTCGAGAGTTGGTGCAAACTTCGCCGGTGCATCTAAATCCCGTGATATGATACGCTCTATCACACATAAGCCTCATTATGTCCTTCCTCAAAACAGCCACCATACCTACCTATCATGGCATTTCCATAGCCATTCCGAGATATATTGCCATGCAACTTCCACGGTTACTTCCACATGACATGTGTGTTCATCATCATATTGCTTTGCATGATCATATAGAGCTGACATGATATTTGTGGCAATGCCACCGTTCATCATTTTTATACATGTTACGCTAGATCATTGCACATCCTGGTACACTACCAGAGGCATTCATATAGAGTCATATTGTTTCATTTTATCGAGTTGTAAGTAAATAAAAGTGTGATGATCATCATTATTAGAGCATTGTCCCAATGAGGTAAAGAATGATGGAGACTGATGAGTCCTCAAAAAAGTGGGGATGAGGTTCATGATATTGTTCAAAAAAATGAGAGAAAAAGAGAGAAGGGACAATGCTACTATCCTTTTACCACACTTGTGCTGCAAAGTAGCACCATGTTCTTCATATAGAGAGTCTCCAGATTTGTCACTTTCATATACTAGTGGGAACTATTACATTATTAGAACTTGGCTTGTATATTCTGATGATGGGCTTCCTCAAAATGCCTGAGGTCTTCATGAGCAAGCAAGTTGGATGCACACCCAGTTAGTTTTAGTTGAGCTTTCATACACTTATAGCTCTAGTGCATCCGTTGCATGGCAATCCCTACTCCTCGCATCGATATCGATTGAAAGGCCTCTCCATTGCCTAACGATCCACCGAGTTGATGCGAGACTTTCTCCACTTTTGTCTTACCTTATATCCTACCACCATATTCTATTCCACCCATAGTGCTAAGTCCATGACTGACGCTTATATATTGAGTGAAGTTAAAAATGCCGAAGCGCGTGAAAAAGTATGATACAATTGCTTGGTTTGACACCGGGGTGCTCATGATTTGTACTTATGTTAGGAAGACGGAGTCATGCCATGCTTACATAATTTAATGAGTAGGGATAACATTCATTAAGCATCATATATTTCAAGAAGTAATGATTATGTTCAAGTGTTCATGAATATTATTATGTTGATGTCAATTACTTCATCGTTTCTCAATATTCATACCCTAAAAAGATTACATGATAAACATGCTAGGTAGCATTCACCATCAAAATTTCTGTTTTTACATTTACCTACTCGAGGACGAGCAGGAATTAAGCTTGGGGATGATGATACGTCTCCAACGTATCTATAATTTTTGATTGTTTTATGCTATTATATTATCAATTCTATACACATTATATGCAATTTTATGTCATTTTGGTAACTAACCTATTAACCCAGTGCCTAGTGCCAGTTGCTGTTTTCTGCTTGTTTTTGGTTTTACAGAAAATCTATACCAAACGGAGTCCAAACACGACGAAACTTTTTGATGATTTTTTTCTGGACAAAAGGGACCCTAGAAGCTTCGGGAAAAGGCCAGACATGAAACGAGGAGACGGCAAGACAACAGGGTGCGCCCCAGGGGGTAGGCGCGCCCTTATGTCTTGTGAGCCCCTCGTGGCTCCGTCTGCCCTAATTCCAGCGCTATTAATTCTCTAATATTGGGAAACCCCCAGAAGCACCACCGAAATAATTTTTCCGCCACTTCAAGTATCTGTTCTTCCATGATCCCATCTGGAGGCCTTCGCCGGTACTCTGCCGGAGGGGCAATAGATCACGGAGGGCTTCTACATCAACCTTGTTGCACCTCCGATGATGTGTGAGTAGTTCCCACAGGACCTATGGATCCATAGTTAGTAGCTAGATGACTCTCTCTCTCTCTCTCTCTCTCTCTCTCTCTCTCTCTCTCTCTCTGATCTTCAATACAATGTTCTCCTCGGAGTTCTATTCGATGTAATCTTCTTTTGCGGTGCATTTGTTGGGATCCGATGAATTGTGGGTTTATGATCAGATTATTCATTGAAAGTAATTGAGTCTTTTTTGAACTTTATTATGTATGATTTTTATAGCTATGTAATGCTCTCCGATCTATCCGTTTGGTTTGGCCAACTAGATTAATTTATCTTCAGCGGGAGTGGTGCATAGTAGTAGGTTCAATCTTGAGGTGTCCTCACCCAGTGACAGAAGGGTTAGCGAGGCATGTATTTGTATTGTTTCTACTAAGGAGAAAACGACGGGGTTTAATCATATTGCTTGGTTTTATTCTATCTACATTATGTCATCATACTTCCTGCATTACCCTGTTTGTCATGAACTTAATACGTAGAGAGGCAAGCATAGAAGCGCTCTCGAAGTGGAGTAATAGTAGTAGATGCAGGCAGGAGTCGGTCTACTTGTCACGGACGTAAGGCCTATGTGCATGATCATGCCATGAATAACGTCATAACTATGCGCTTTTCTATCAATTGCCCAACAGTAATTTGTCTACCCACCGTATGATATGTTTAGGAGAGAGATGCCTCTAGTGAAAACTATGGCCCCCGGGTCTATTTTAATCATATTACGAAAACCAAAAATACCTTGCTACAATTTATTTAATTTTCAATTTATCTATCTACTACTATCAAATTTAATCCTTGCAATTAATGAGTACAAGGGGATTGACAACCTTCTTGCCCGCGTTAGGTGCAAGTATTTGCTCTTTTGTGTGTAGGTACTGTCGACGGTTGTTTGTGTGGTTCTCCTATTGGTTGGATAACCTTGGTTCTCTACTGAGGGAAATACTTATCCGCTATTATATTGCTTCACCCTTCCTCTTCGGGGAAAATCCCAACGCAGCTCACCAGTAGCAATCATCTTGATGTCTACCTGACCTAACGCAAAACCGTGAACAATGTCCGGGACTAAAGGTCGGAGCCAAGACCAACAACTTTTGTAGAAAGCTACTGGAAAACCGTCAGGTCCAGGAGCCGTGTCCGTTTTCATAGCCGCCATCGCGTTGTCGATGTCCTCCTCATAGAAACTAAGCAGAATGTTGGCATTATCTTGCTCTGAAACTTTCTTGCTCAAAGAGAAATGTCAAGAGCCAGACCTGGCCTTCTAACCTGCTCAATCCAAATTAGCTCTTTGTAGAAATCATGAATATGGTTACTGAGATCTTCAGAGGAGTTTATTTCTCCAGCTTCTGTGATCAACCTAGGGATATGTGCGTCTTTTTTATCGTTAGCAAGAGCGTGGAAGAAACTAGTGTTGGAATCCCCTTTGGTAAGACTATGGAACCTCCCTTGCTGGTTCCAGTATATATCTTCTCCCTTATAGAGCTTGATGATGGTGTTCTCAAGAGTGTATCTACGTTACCATTTTACCTCTAAAATACATATAGTATCAGCTGCCCATCTAGTCACACGATTTCTTGCAATGTATCAGCCTTTAGACGCGAGGCTTCCCTACCTCTATTTCCTCCCCACCCTCATAAGAATTGCCTAAGTTTAGTTGAAAAAAATGCCAAGTTTCTAACGAGCCCCTCGTCCTCGGAGATCCTAAACCCTAGCCACTTAGCTTTGATTGAATCAAGGAAGCACTCTTCCTCAAACCACTGTGTTTCAAAATTAACCCGAGGACTTTTATGCACCATCTCTTCCCAGGCATGAAAAAAGTGGGGTATCATTAGATCCAATTCTGGTTTCAGCTTTGAGAGCTGATAGCGGGTAAGCAAGTTCCTAATTGGCAGAGACAAATACTATGTCCAGCACCGAGGGGATAGGATTAATCTGATAATTAGTCCAGGTGAACCGGGCCCCAAACCACTGAATTTATCTAAGCTCCAAGTCAGCCAGAGTGTCACTGAAAAGTTACATCTTATTACTACATATGTTACCCGACGACTTGTCTTCCGCAGCTCTGATTAACTTGAAGTCACCTTCAATAGTGATAGGGCAGTTGATGGAGGGGACAAAGGAGCGAAGCTCCCAAAAATGAAGGTGACAAAGAGTGGTCAACAGTGCCATATACCACGCAGAGCTCCCAGCTAGTTGTCGTGGCCTTGGTGCTAATGGAGACACTTAAGAAAAAGCAACCCTGCGTCCAATTATCTACTGAGAACAAATCTTTATCGACGCCTGCTACTTGTGATAGGCATTGGGATTTCCCCGAAGAGGAAGGGTCAAGTAGTACAGTAGAATAAAGTATTTCCCTCAGTAAAGAACCAAGATTTATCGAACCAATGACTACAAAAAAAGACACATCCGTGACATTATGGCCCGAACGAAAACTTTTCTGTCATGGTTGTGACACTTCTATGACAATAATTGTGACAAAAACATGTATCATCATAGATGTGGTGGGCTCCTACTTCTATGAAAAAAAATTATGACAGAAAATGGGCTTTTCGTCCTGGGCGGGCCAGAGACGCACACGCATGACATTCTTTGGGCCGTCCGTGACGTAAAAAATCATGGTAGAAGTGAGGGAGAGGAAACTTTTAGGGAGTTTCCGGTTACGGTGGGTGGTCGGGGCCGAGCGATGCAGTGTGGTTTGCGTGTTTCTCTCGCACGCGCGCGCGTGTGTGACGCGTTCGTTAACTGAACCCGAGCGAGGCGTTAGCTTACTGAACCTGAGTGATCGCACTAGCTACGTACTGAAGCCGATCGATCCATTCGCTGCTAACTGAACCCGAGTGATTCCCTCGCTGCTAAGTGAACCCGAGCGATTCCTTCGCTGCTAACGGAAGCTGGTCGAGCCCCCCGTACGTGTGAAACGTAGCCGGTGCTGGGTTGCCTCTCGATGAATAGTGCTCATTGCTGCAGCGTGCGCGATACGTAGCTAGAACGAGTCGAGACGCATGCATCGATCGAGCCCCTTGCGCGAGACGTGGTGAGTTAACCTAGCCGGTTGGTTGGCTGTGGATGAACAGTTCCCATTGCTGCCTCCCGCTCGTATGCCCCACCCCAGCCGGTGGGTTGGCTGTGGATGAACAGTACCCTGGCCATGTGAAGGTGGTTGGCGCTGGATGAACAGGACCCCCGAGGAGGCCAACCGGTTGGGGGTGGATGAACAGGACCCCGTGGTGGCTAGATGAACAGTAGCCGGTGGAGGCTGGAGGAAGTCGACGGTGGATGAACAGTAGCTGGTGGAGGCTGGAGGGAGGTCGACCGTGCATGAACAGTAGCCCGTGGAGTCCCGTTTTGCAGTACGCCACACCCCTCCCGATGAACAGGACCCCCGTTTCGACCGTAGGCAGTTGGGGAGAAGTCTGTTTCCTCCATTTTGCGGTACACCAGAGCCCTCCCGATCAACAGGAGCCCGTTTTCACCGTAGGCGCTCGAACAGAAGTCCATTTCCTCCATTTTGCGGTATGCCAGACCCCTAGCCGATGAACAGGACCCCGTTTTGACCATAGGCGGTCGAACAGAAGGGCGTTTCCTCCATTTTGCGGTACGCCAGACCCCGAGTCGATAAACAGGACCCCGTTACGGCTGTTTCGTCCAAGCCGGTTGGCTCCCGGTGAACAGGACGCGTTCCGACCCAGTCGCTTGGCTCCCGATGAACACGTCGCTATTTCCTCCATTCTGACCTAGCCGGTTGGCTGACGATGAACAGGAGGCCGTTGCTGCCGTCCGTTGCTTCTCTCTCCATGTACACGAGCCCTGGCCGTACGTATGCGCGAGTATGCATTCGAGACCCTGTTCGTATGTACGTATGTGCCCGTATTTTTTGCCGTGTGGCTGTACGTACATGTACATGATTTAGACGGGGCTGCCTGAACTGCTACGTGGGGGCTCTACTACGACACGTGCCGCTCCTTACACGCCCACGGTTCATCGTTGCAGAGAGACCAGTATGTACATATACGTTCGCGACCAGACAGACAATGCTACGTATGCTTCAATCGGGTGGGTCCCAGCTGTCAGAGAGGATAAGGAGGCACTTCCTTGCATGCGAAGATATAGCTGCTGGGTCCCAGCTGTTAGGGGCGAAGAATCATTTTTTTGCGCGTAATAAGGAGGCATTTCCTTGCGTGCGAAGATGTAGCTGGTGGGTCCAGCTGTCAGCCTCACCGCGTACAGTCCTCTTTCGATGGCTGTCATTCATTGACCACGTTGACCATGCCGCGCCGAGAGCACCAAGGTGGTGGACGACGGCAAGTCCTGGAAGGGAACTACGCGGAGCCGGGGAAGACGCGGCAGTGGATGTCCACGCGGAGGGGAGTACGAGGGTTGACTGGTTCGGCTGCGGTGTGAGGCTGCCGTCACCGGAGAATAACAGGGGATGTGGGTGAGTAGAGGGAAGGCCTGGCCAGCGGTGGGAGTAGGGTGGGGCTGTGAGGCCTGCGCGGCCGCACAGCCAGCCATGGGAGGCAGGAGTAGGCGGTTCCTCCGGAGCTGGTTTGGGCGGCTGGAGCAAGAAGATCAGAGATTGAAGAAGCAGCATGGCCGTTGGATTAACATCCCATGGTCGCTGCTGCTAGAATCGTTTGTTGACTAAGTTGACAAAGCCCTGCGTACGCGTCAACTTAGTAGGCCCACAAGTCAGCCTCCAAATATGGTGGGGCCCAGTTGTCATGGGGAGGAATCATTTTTTCGCGTAATAAGGAGGCACTTCCTTCCGTGCGAAGATATAGCTGGTGGGTCCCAGCTGTCAGGGGGAGGAATCATTTTTTTTGCGTAATAAGGATGCACTTGCTTGCGTGCGGCCATGGACCATGTGGGTCCCTGCTGTTAGCCTCTCCACGTTCATCCCTCTTCCGATGGCTGTCGTTTGTTGACCACGCTGACCACGCCACGCCGAGAGCACCAACGCGGTGGACGACGACGAGGCCCAAGAAGGGAATGACCTAGAGCCGACGAAGCCATAGTAGTGTATGCCCACGGTGAGGTGAGTACGAGGGTTGACTGGTTCGGCTGCGGTGTGAGGCCTGTGTCCCCGATGAATAACAGGAGGTGTGGGTGAGTAGAGGGATGGCCTGGCCAGCAGTGGGAGTAGGAGGGGGCGGTGAGGCCTGCGCGGCAGCACAGCCGGCCACGGGAGGCGGGAGCAGGCGGTCCCGCTAGCGCTGGTTTGGGCGGCTGGAGCAAGAAGATCAGAGATTGAAGAAGCAGCACGGCCGTTGGATGTTATCCAACGGTCACTGCCGCTAGAATCGTTTGTTGACTAAGTTCACAAAGCCCTGCGTACGCGTCAACATAGTAGGGCCACAAGTCAGCCTCCAAATCTGTGGCAAACAACATACAACCCATTTGCCATTATTTTTAATAATTTACAGCCCATTTGCTAATTCTTATGGATTTTTTCGAAGCCCATATTCTTTTTGCTAGCATTATAGCCCATATTCTGGCCACGGTTAAAAAATTCAACGAAATTTTGCATATTCCGGGTGGGTCCAAACTGTTTTTAATCCCAAAATTTCGAGTCCGATTCAAAATAATTTGAAAAATAAATATATATTAATTTCAAATCGAACGGAATTTTCCCGCAAAAAAATCAATGAAATTTAAAATCTGGAAATCATAAACAAACCGTAATTTGAAACTAATTGCCGGTTTGCTATATTGTTTTTAATATTTACAGCCCATTTTTGGGTAAGCCCCGAATACACCCCTCCTCGTCTTGAAAGATTTGTAGCCCAGCAGGGATGTTTTAAGCAAGTAGGCCTCGGTTGGGTATTCTGCAAAAAAAGTAGAAGTGGGCTAGCCATTTTCAGAAAGAAAAAAAACAACTGGGCTGGTCATGTGGTAAACAGAAAATAAAAGCCTGGGCTAGATGGGGTACAGCCCCCGCACAGCCCAGTTGATACCCTGCTCCGTCCGTCTCAAAAACAGAAAACAACTGGGCGAGCTGCTGGGTCACTGGTGTCTGCCGGTCGTTGTGCAATTCTCTCGTTTATTGACTATACGTTAACAATGGGGTGGGACCCAGAAATTAGGAAACCATTAGCAGGAAGCATTTATTTTGGCTTGTAACAAGGAGGCACTTGCTTGCGTACTGCCATGACCCTGGTGGGTCCCTACTGTAATTCTCTCCACGTACAATCATGTCCTGATTCCTCTTGGTTGTTGACCATGTTGACAACGCCAGAGGGCGGCGCCGCGGTGAGTGAACCAAGGCGGAGAACGACAGCGAGGCCTCGGACGGGAATGAACAGGAGCCGGGGAAGATGCGGCAGTGTAGTCGCAAGAGGAGGGGAGTACGAGGGTTGATTGGTTCGAGTGCGGGGTGGGGCTGACTTCGCCGGAGAATAACAGGAGGTGTGCGGGATAGATGGATGGCCTGGCCAGAGTTTTAGGGTGCGATGGGGCGGCGATGCGTGCGCGGCAGCGCAACCAGCCATGGGAGGCGGGAGCAGGCGGTCCCACCGGCGCTGGTTTGGTTTTGGCGGCTGGAGGAAGAAGAGACTGAAGAAACACGATAGACGTTGGATGTCAATCCAATGGTCAACGTTGGCAGAATCGTTTGTGGACTAAGCCGACACCACGTTGCATACGTTTTTCCCAAGAAAATAAAAAATGGGCTCGTTCGCCAGGTAATATTCCCCAAACTACCACCGTTTGATCTTGGACATCACAACTAAAACTGCCAGGAAAATGCGTTTGTTTGCCATCCTCCTCCCAGGGAACGTTCGCCAGATAACATTCCCAAAATTCAAAGACTTGAGAAGGCATACAGAACAAGCTAGTCTGGCAGTAAAGAGACATTCCTGACTATTAGAAAAAAGAGAGACTTGCTGTTGTAACTGGTTCGAATCCAAACCTAGACTATATATAGTGTTATACTACTCTACAAGTAATGAAACTGACATATCCAACGATCGCTTCTCCTCTTCTCTAGTTACTCTGCCTAGGTTCAGAAGCTCTGGTCGCAGCAACCATGTCGGCTGGCTCGTCCACCTGTACTTCAGCAGGGAATCGAGCCAACAACCAGATGTGTGCGAAGTCGCCACCCGTACCACCGCCTGTGGGTCTCATCACACCCCCGCTGGCACACTCACTGCAGCCGGTTGCTCATCGCACCCCGCTGCCGTTGGTGTGGTGACACTGCTGCAAATCACACAGAGTCATCCGTCGCGTCTCAACTACAACCCTCAACCCTGGCCGAGTCTTCTACAAATGCCCAAATCATGGGGTAATATGGTCAAGTTGTTCGCCTGCTTTCAGTTGCTGAATTTTATTTTTTAAGAGTTTGGTTGATGATCTTCAAATTTGATTCGTGCAGAAAAGGGAGGATTCTTGTGATTTGTATTTCTGGGAAGTTGCAGATGTGGGGGAATGGAACTACGCGGATTGTTTGGTTAGCCGACGAATCCCAATACCAACAGGCTGGGGTGTTGGACAAGTAACTAAAGGAACGGCAGAAGAGGAAGATGCAGAGCAGAAGGTTAAAGACGATGCAGTTCATCAAATCATGGCCAAGTGTGACACCCTAGTTTTTGGCAACGTTTTCTTTTCAAAACTTTCTGGCTTTATTTGCAATTTGGATGGATTTTGAATCTTTTCAGTTGACTTTGGACTTATGAATTTCTCTCAGTGATCCAAAGCCCTCACCATCTTGCCAAAACCTTGTCACTCACCTTCTGGATCAATTTCCAATTCTCAATCTTTCCCAAATATTATTTTTCTTCCTTTGGGAAAATCTGTCATCACTATGGGTTATGAAGCAACCTATAGTTCTGATGATCAGAAAAATCCCAAATTAATCCCACACCTTCTTGTCATCATCTACTCCCACAATCTCTAAAAACATTTCATGGTCCAGTACAAAATTTTGTCCAGAAAACTCCATTTGCTCTCTGGACAGTACTGGCCATTTGTGAAGCAACTCATATTTTCCCAACTCAGAAAATTCCCAAATAATTCCCTGAGATACTAGGGAAGCTATCTTGCCACAATATCCAAAAATATCATCTTGTCCAGTACAAATTTTCACCAGCAATATTCTGCCAAGTTTCTGCTCAATTTAAACCTCTGTGAAGGAAGTACCATCTAGAGGTAACCAAATGAGCTGAAATTTTTATGGCATCTCCTATCCACCAAATAACCATCCCACACCAAAATTCAGCTTCAGCAGATCAGCCAGATGATTGCTACAAGATCATCTAGCTTCTGTTCCAGTAACCACACTTGTACATGAGCTACCTTCAAACTTTGATGAAATTTCCTCAAACTCTGCCAGCCTGGAGTCCTTCTAAGATAGATCACCCCAGACATCTCTTCTGGCTCCATCTCCAGCTCACCTCTCTTCCAGATCTCTCTCAAGATTTTTGTCAGAAACTGTAGCTGAAGCTACACTTCGATTCAGTCTGTACCTAGCCAAACCAAGAGCACAGAGGGACTAAATGACCAAAGGAGAACACCCTAGACATGGTGCGCTAGACTTGCACGGCCTCCAGATGCCGGACACCGTGGTGAGCACGGTACTGGCATGCCAGTATGCGTGCTCTGCATCTCGCCGGCGACTGTCGAGGTCATTCCAGTGGCCTCGCGCTGCCATTTCATGTCTGGAGGTGCCGACATCATCGCTGCCGTCCACTTACCTCACTCCCGATCCTTCCCTTCGCCAAAAACATCCCCGGCGGCCGCCACTGCACTCGGGCACTGTGCCGCCCATGCGGGCACAGTGGCTCTGCCGCTCGTCTTCTTCCTCCGCTAGCAGCCACCGTTCGCCTTAACTCCTCTGCTCTCTCCCATCTCGTCACCCACTCCCGGCCAGCCAGCACGGCGTCCTGGCGCCGGCGACGTGTCCCGAACCCCGCCGCTTCCAGAGAGCTCGCCTCCGCCTATAAAAGGCCACGGCCAGTCCTCCATTGCTCATCATCGCCACTCACCTCCACCCAATCGGACTCCCAAGCATCGAGCCAAGGCCGAGAGGCCCTCTGGCCTCGCCATTCGCCGGAGATCCGCCGCCACCCGAGCACTGCCGCCTCGCCGTTCCACTCCACCCCGACCTCCACTGACCTCATCCGCGAGCTCAGCTCATTCTCCTGACCACGCCCGAACCCTTGCCCGACCGAATCTCCGCCGGAATCGCCGTCTCCGACGACACCCGAGCGCCGCCGCCGCCGGAGAGGAAGGGGATGACGCCGTCCGGCCATCTCTCGTCGCGCTACTGGTACGTGCGTGTTCGCCTCGGTGGGCTCTTTCCATCCCTGTAGTCGCCGGACCTCGCCGCCGTCTGTATCCCCGGCGACCATCGCCGGAGTGCCGCCGCCCTCTGTTCCCCTCTCCCCCTTTTAAATCTGACAACGGGGCCCGCTCGTTAGTGGCTTACCGAGGTGGTAAGTGGAGGCGCCCGGGCAGAGTGCGCCTTTGACGTGGCCCCCTGTGGATTTTCTGATTTTTTTGTTTTAATTCATTTTGACCAGAAACTTTGACCAGCCATAACTTTTAAACCATAAGTCCAAATCAATTGATTCTTTTTGCTTTGGGTTTGTATTGAGCCCCTTTATTTGCTGGAAAATTTTTGGTATTTTTCCCATGCTCATAGAATTTCTGGTGAACAGAACAGTGTTTTGTGACATTTTCAATTGTCTTTTTAAAATATTTTTAGAAGGAAATACTTTTGGATTTGAAGCCCAGGAGTTTGTGGACAACCCAACAGAGCAAGGCAAGCCATGTCATCCATTGCATGAAGGATTTCAATAGTGTTGGTTATTTAATTGAATTATGGGCATTTATTTTAATATGTGATATTTTAGAGTAATTTTATTTTGATGCCTAGCTACTGCCATGTTAAGTTACTCATGATAAAAATCCATGCTCGATAAATGCTTGACAACACTAAACCTAATTGGTTGATCTAGTGTCACCTATCCGGACTTATCCATGCAGCCACATTTGCCGGTATGGGACGGCCTTGACTTGGTCTGGCGTTGTGCTCTTTTATCGGTACCACCACACTAGGGAGGGTTATGCGTGCGTGCTGCCCTGATCAGGTAGACGACAATAATCCTGTGAGCCCAGTTGAGTTATTTTGCCGGCGTCCCCATTTGGGACAGTTAGTGGCCACGACGGTGGTAGGTGTCACGGGGTGACACAGGGGCCACCCAGGACATGACCCTGGGAGGGTAAGATTGTCGGTGGTACGATAGAGGAGTCATGGGTCAGGTAGGTTTCGTTGGAGCACCATCGGTCCACCCGAATGGGATCACGAGGCCAGGGGCTTCATAGTGTGGGTAAAGTGCGCAACCTCTGCAGAGTGTAAGAATCTATTCGAATAGCCGCGTCCATGGTATTGGACAGTCCGTACTAGGCCACTGAATCGTCAACCATAATACTGATAATAATGATGGAAGAACTTGTCTTATGTTCGGAAGTGCTCAGTGAATTATGAGCGTTCCGAGGGTTGTGGGACAACCCGGAAGAGAGTAAGTTGATGTTCGATAACAGTGAGTTAGCAACTTAAGTATTTTAACCTGTAATTGCCATGCTATTGTTTGCTGCATTGTTTTGGTTGCCATGAGCTTGCGAGTACATTCCAAGTACTCACCTGGCGTGTCATGCCAGATGCAGGAGAAGCCGAGGACGGAGGTCCCGAAGGTTCGTGCTACGCTAACTAGGCCGTGTCCACAGCAGTGTCCCTGTGGATGGAGTTTTCCGCGCTATGTTCCGCTACGCCGTAGTTCTACCCAGTAGTATCGAGGCCCTGTTATGTTCCATAAATAATGTAGATATTGTCATAGCACCTGATGTGCTTCTGGCCTCGCTATCGATGTAAATTATGAGCTTGTACTCGAGATATATCAATAAAGTTCAGTTCAGTTCTGTTCCAAGTTGTTGTGTGTTTCCAGAAGACATGATCTCTGGGTTGGAAACACTGGGTAAACCGGTTCTCTGAGCCGGGGTGACACAACGCTTGGTATCAGAGCCGCGCTGACTGTAGGACACCTTAGTTAACCCTGCGCTAGAACCGCGAGTAGTTTAGAGTCTTGGTGTGTCTTGCTTGTTGCATCTGATTGCTGCATTCCATGCATATAGTTGTTATTGTGCTAACCGCTGGTTTGATGAGTGTAGATGGCACCAGTTCCGTACCACTACAACCATGAACCAGCACCGTTCACTTTTCCAGTACTGCTTCGTAGTGTCTGGCTTCGGCTGTATCCCAATGGCGAAGACCCAGTGTATCAGGTGTTCCGAGAGAAGCTTGCTGATTCAGTGTACGAGTATCACGTGGAGGCCTTTCTTACTGCGAGTTCAGATATTGGCAGCTACTCCCGTTCTTCCAAGGGCGGAACTGCTTCTACTCCGGAGTTGGCGATCCAGTTTGCTGCGATGGAGGCTCTTACTGACTTGCGCTTCCACGAGGTCGAGATGCAGACTCATCCAGGTTTCTTTCATTACCCCACCCTGTCGCCTGCGATAGGGCGAGTCCTTTTCGCACCTATTGACCCGGCGAGTGATCGTGCTTCTGGGGTTTTATCTCGTTATCTGAACGCCAGTTACCGCATGATCACTTCACTAGCTGAGGAGCTGACCCATGCCCATGAGTCACTTGCAGCTGTTGCGGGAGCACAGTCTCCTCCTCCACCTCCGTTTTCACCTGCGTATACTCCACCTGTTCCACCTTCTGAGATTCCTTCTAGCTCGTTCGGACCGCCAGGCTTTTCGTCTGGTAGCCGACGTGAGACCCCAGCAGAGTGGGCCTCACTCCTAGCTACTCCAGCTGCTCCGATGCTATGGTGTCGTGCTTCTTCTCCTTCAGAGGTAGAGCCTTCCCGTCAGCATCGTCGCGTTACCTTTGATCCGGAGACCGAGGTGCACATCATCAGCTCAGATTCCGAGACCGGATCAGACGACGAGGAGTCTTCAGTTTACCAGTGTTCGTGCCACCGGCGTCACTAGAGTGGAGGCTTGAGTCTCAGTGCTTGCATCATAGCATCCCTGCATATGTCAACTGCCGTATGAGCAGTCTAGTCATGATCATCCCCCCTACTAGCTTGTCATGTATGATGTTGGGTTGCCTTGTATAATTATGTTGTTCGCTTTATTTTCCCTCTTTTTTTTATTTGGTTTCCTTTCTGGTGTCACACTGTCATGCTTTCCCTTATGGATGTTGCTCATCGATTCGGTATTTTGCAATGGGAACAAATTTAGGATGAAGAGGTGTAGTAATCAAGGCGGCGATGGAACTCCCGTTCGTCGATCCGCCAGACAGGCAGGACAGTCACCAGAAGATTTACCACCTCCACCACCACAGGCACCAACCACTGATCAGATTATGAGAATGTTTGAGGAGAAAAGAAATCAAGATCTCATGGAATTTCTGAAAAGTATGCAGACTATGGTGGGTCAGAATAACAATAATGGGACACACTCTAAGTTGTCCGATTTTCAGCGTACCAAGCCACCCAGTTTTGGTCAAGCTGTGGATCCTATGGAAGCCGATGACTGGCTGAGGACCATGGAAAAGAAGTTGGACATAGCCCGCTGTGATGATTCAGACAAGGTTCCTTTTGTTACTCACTACCTGGAAGGACCGGCAGCTATCTGGTGGGACAATACAAAAATATTGTGGCCTTCTGGAGAAGAGATTTCTTGGGAAAAGTTCAAAGAGGTATTCCGCAAGTATCATATTCCTACCGGCATCATGGAGGTGAAGCAGAGGGAATTTCTGGCCCTTACTCAAGGGAATATGTCGGTGGGTGAATATCTGAACAAGTTTAATAATCTGGCACGGTACTCTACCCATGACGTGTCCACCGAAGAAAGAAAGATTGACCGATTCCTAGGAGGACTGAATCATCCCCTCCGCTGTCAGCTCTGTATGCTTGACTTTCCTGACTTCCAGACTTTGGTGAACAAGGCTTTTATAGCGGAGCGAGAGCATAAGTCAGGATATGATGACCGCAAGCGGAAGTTTGAACCCAAGAAGGACAACCGTGAGCAGTTTGCGCAGAAGCCACACACTTGGCAGCCAGGGCCGTCTGAATACAAGCCCGCCTGGAACTATGGCAACAACAACAATAAGACCATCAGCCAGGACAAGACCTTTGGCAAACAGCCAGGGCTAGAGGACTGCCGCCGCAACAACACATGCTTTACTTGTGGCCAGAGCAGGCATTACTCCAAGCAGTGCCCCACAAGAAATGGGAAGCCACCATCCGACTTCAAGCCACAAGTCAACAGTGTTGGACGCCGCCCCAATATGAATTTCTATCGTGGCCAAGTCCATCATATCTCCGCTGAGGAAGCCCGCGAAGCACCAGATGTGGTCCTTGGTATGTTTTCTGTTAACAGCATACCTGCAATAATTTTATTTGATTCTGGGGCTTCTCATTCATTTATTTCACGGAGTTTTGCCACATTGCACAAATTTTCTCCTTCACTTTTGGATAAAATCATGGTGGTACAATCCCCTGGCTCCTTGCTCAGAACAAATGTGATATACAAGGATCTGGAAATCTCGATACAAGAAGTGAAGTTTCTAGCTACTCTTGTTGCCATCGAATCCCCTGGACTGGATATAATATTGGGAATGGATTGGTTGGTACCACATCAGGTGTGTATCAACTGTGCCACCAGGAAGGTGACACTGGTTAACCCAGCAGGCCAAACAGTGCAATTCACTGCAAGCAGAATGATGTCCAAGAAAGGAATGGCATTCAAAGCCACAGCTACAGACATAAGTCTGATTCCAGTGGTCTGTGAATTTCCGGACGTATTCCCGGAAGAATTACCAGGAATGCCACCAGATCGGGAACTGGAGTTCGCTACTGACGTTGTTCCCGGAACCGCTCCAATTTACAAGAAGTACTACCGCATGTCTTCCCCAGAGCTGGTGGAATTGAAGAAACAGTTGTATGAATTATTGCAGAAAGGGTACATTCGTCCCAGTACTTCGCCATGGGGATCACCTGTGCTGTTTGTTAAGAAGAAGGATGGCAGCCTACGAATGTGCGTGGACTACCGCCAACTGAATGAGGTCACCATCAAGAATAAATATCCGCTCCCCCGCATTGATGATCTGTTCGACCAGTTGAACGGGGCCCGGATATTTTCCAAGATTGACCTTCGAACGGGATATCATCAATTGAAAATCAGGAAAGAGGATATCCCCAAGACAGCCTTTACTACTAGATATGGTCTGTATGAATTTACAGTCATGTCATTCGGGCTGACTAATGCTCCAGCATACTTCATGAGCATGATGAATAAGGTCTTCATGGACTTCTTGGACAAATTTGTGGTAGTGTTCATCGATGATATTCTTATCTATTCCAGGGACAAAGAAGAGCACACGCAACACCTCCGTACTGTCCTGGAAAGACTAAGGACCCATCGATTGTATGCCAAATTCAGCAAATGCGAATTTTGGCTAAGAGAGGTGGGCTTTCTGGGACATGTTCTGTCAGAACAGGGTGTGGCCGTCGACCCCAGCAAGGTAACCGCTGTATTAAACTGGAAGACACCAGCCACAGTAACTGAAGTTCGTAGCTTTTTGGGATTGGCAGGCTACTACCGTCGCTTTATTGAAGGTTTCTCAAAAATAGCCAAGCCATTGACAGAACTATTGAAAAAGAATCACAAATTTGCCTGGACGGAAGAATGTGATAGCAGCTTCATGGAGTTAAAGACGAGGCTAACCACGGCCCCTATCTTAGTTCTTCCAGACATCCACAAGAGCTTTGATATATACTGCGATGCTTCCAGGCGTGGAATCGGCTGCGTTCTAATGCAAGAAGGAAAGGTTGTAGCTTATGCATCCAGACAGCTACGAACCCATGAAGAGAATTATCCCACTCATGATTTGGATTTGGCAGCCGTAGTTCATGCATTGAAAATTTGGAGGCATTATCTCATTGGGCGGCGATGTGAAATATACACAGACCATAAGAGTCTCAAGTATATTTTCACTCAACCCGACCTTAATCTCAGGCAGAGGAGATGGCTTGAATTGGTCAAGGACTATGACATTGGAATTAATTACCATCCGGGAAAAGCCAATGTGGTCGCCGATGCCCTCAGCAGGAAACGAGGTACCCTAAATGCGTTAATGGAGGGAATCCATCCAAGGCTACGAGAAGAGCTTGCCATGCTGAATATGGTGCTATGCGGCCCAATTAGTCCGGATACCTTGGAAATTACTCTGACACTTATGGAAGAAATTAAGGCAGCTCAGAAATCAGATGAAGGCATACAAGAGATCAAGGAGCGCATTCCACAAGGGAAGGCCAAGTCCTTCCATATTGATGATCAAGGTACCCTATGGTTCGAAAACCGAATATGTGTGCCTGATCAAGACAGCCTAAGACAACAAATACTCAGAGAGGCACATGAATCCGCGTACTCTATTCATCCGGGAGGAACAAAAATATACCAGGACTTGCGAGAGACCTTTTGGTGGCCAGGAATGCGAAAGGACATAGCCTACTATGTCGCCTATTGTGACATCTGCAACAGAGTCAAGGCTGAGCACCAAAAACCCGCTGGGCTACTGCAACCTTTACCAGTTCCCCAGTGGAAATGGGATGACATATGCATGGACTTCATTGTTGGACTACCTAAGTCAACAAGAGGCCATGATGATATCTGGGTCATTGTGGATATACTTACGAAAGTGGCTCACTTTATTCCGGTAAAGACCACTTTCAACGTGAATCAGCTTGCACAGCTCTACATGTCCCGGATAGTCAGCCTTCACGGAGTACCCAAGTCTATCACATCAGATAGAGGCTCCTTGTTCACTTCAGCATTCTGGCTCTGATTGCACCAAGCCCTGGGAAATGTGCTAAAGCATAGTACAACATATCATCCACAGACAGATGGACAGACCGAACGTGTGAACCAGATTTTGGAAGATATGCTTCGATCCTGTGCCCTCGCCCATGGACCCAAATGGGAGGATAGTCTACCCTACGCAAAATTCTCCTACAATAACAGCTATCAGTCAAGTCTCAAGATGTCACCATTCGAAGCCCTGTATGGACGGAAATGTCGCACTCCTTTAAATTGGTCTCAGACAGGAGACAGCTGTATCTTTGGCACGGATCTGATGCTCGAGGCTGAGAAGCAAGTTAAGGATATTCAGGAACGTCTTCGAGCAGCCAAGTCCCGACAAAAGAGCTACTATGACCCGAAGCATCTGGAAGTAACTTTTGAGCCCAGAGAATATGCCTATCTCCGAGTTACCCCCATGAAAGGGATAAAGAGGTTTCACACCCGAGGAAAACTTGCATCGAGATATATCGGTCCCTTTCCAGTAATTGCTAGAAGAGGTAGAGTGGAATATCATCTTGAGTTACCACCAGAGTTGTCTGACGTTCACGATGTCTTCCACATATCACAGCTAAGAAAGTGCATTGCACCCCCAATCAAACAGGCAGATATGAGTGAGCTGGAATTGACAAAGGATTTGACCTATGAGGAAAGACCTGTCAGAATATTGGATGAGATGGAAAGAACTACCAGAAGTAAGGTAATCAGATTTTACAAGGTATTGTGGGAGCATCATACCGAGGAAGAAGCTACTTGGGAAAGAGAGGATTTTCTGAATTTAGCATATCCACACTTGTTCCCTGAGCAACCGAATCTCGAGGATGAGATTCATTCTAAGTGGGGTAGGTTTGCGACACCCTGGTTTTTGGCAACGTTTTCTTTTCAAAACTTTCTGGCTTTATTTGCAATTTGGATGGATTTTGAATCTTTTCAGTTGACTTTGGACTTATGAATTTCTCTCAGTGATCCAAAGCCCTCACCATCTTGCCAAAACCTTGTCACTCACCTTCTGGATCAATTTCCAATTGTCAATCTTTCCCAAATATTCTTTTTCTTCCTTTGGGAAAATCTGTCATCACTATGGGTTATGAAGCAACCTATAGTTCTGATGATCAGAAAAATCCCAAATTAATCCCACACCTTCTTGTAATCATCTACTCCCACAATCTCTAAAAACATTTCATGGTCCAGTACAAAATTTTGTCCAGAAAACTCCATTTGCTCTCTGGACAGTACTGGCCATTTGTGAAGCAACTCATATTTTCCCAACTCAGAAAATTCCCAAATAATTCCCTGAGATACTAGGGAACCTATCTTGCCACAATATCCAAAAATATCATCTTGTCCAGTACAAATTTTCACCAGCAATATTCTGCCAAGTTTCTGCTCAATTTAAACCTCTGTGAAGGAAGTACCATCTAGAGGTAACCAAATGAGCTGGAATTTTTATGGCATCTCCTATCCACCAAATAACCATCCCACACCAAAATTCAGCTTCAGCAAATCAGCCAGATGATTGCTACAAGCTCATCTAGCTTCTGTTCCAGAAACCACCCTTGTACATGAACTACCTTCAAACTTTGATGAAATTTCCTCACTCTGCCAGCCTGGAGTCCTTCTAAGATAGATCACCCCAGACATCTCTTCTGGCTCCATCTCCAGCTCACCTCTCTTCCAGATCTCTCTCAAGATTTTTGTCAGAAACTGTAGCTGAAGCTACACTTCGATTCAGTCTGTACCTAGCCAAACCAAGAGCACAGAGGGACTAAATGACCAAAGGAGAACACCCTAGACATGGTGCGCTGGGCCTGCACGGCCTCCAGATGCCGGACACCGTGGTGAGCACGGTACTGGCATGCCAGTATGCGTGCTCTGCATCTCGCCGGCGACTGTCGAGGTCATTCCAGTGGCCTCGCGCTGCCATTTCGTGTCTGGAGGTGCCGACATCGTCGCTGCCGTCCACGTACCTCACTCCCGATCCTTCCCTTCGCCGGAAACGTCCCCGGCGGCCGCCACTGCACTCGGGCACTGTGCCGCCCGTGCGGGCACAGTGGCTCTGCCGCTCGTCTTCTTCCTCCGCTAGCAGCCACCGTCCACCTTAACTCCTCTGCTCTCTCCCATCTCGTCACCCACTCCCGGCCAGCCAGCACGGCGTCCTGGCGCCGACGACGTGTCCCGAACCCCGCCGCTTCCAGAGAGCTCGCCTCCGCCTATAAAAGGCCACGGCCAGCCCTCCATTGCTCATCATCGCCACTCACCACCACCCAATCGGACTCCCAAGCATCGTGCCAAGGCCGAGAGGCCCTCAGGCCTCGCCATTCACCGGAGATCCGCCGCCACCCGAGCACTGCCGCCTCGCCGTTCCACTCCACCCCGACCACCACTGACCTCATCCGCGAGCTCAGCTCATTCTCCTGACCACGCCCGAACCCTTGCCCGACCGAATCTCCGCCGGAATCGCCGTCTCCGACGACACCCGAGCACCGCCGCCGCCGGAGAGGAAGGGGACGACGCCGCCCGGCCATCTCTCGTCGCGCTACTGGTACGTGCGTGTTCGCCTCGGTGGGCTCTTTCCATCCCTGTAGTCGCCGGACCTCGCCGCCCTCTGTTCCCCTCTCTCCCCTTTTAAATCTGACAACGGGGAGGCACCCGGGCAGAGTGCGCCTTCGACGTGGCCCCCTGTGGATTTTCTGATTTTTCTATTTTAATTCATTTTGACCAGAAACTTTGACTACCCATAACTTTTAAACCATAAGTCCAAATCAATTGATTCTTTTTGCTCTGGGTTTGTCTTGAGCCCCTTTATTTGCTGGAAAAAAATTGGTATTTTTCCCATGCTCACAGAATTTCTGGTGAACAGAACAGTGTTTTGTGACATTTTCAATTGTCTTTTTAAAATATTTTCAGAAGGAAATACTTTTGGATTTGAAGCCCAGGAGTTTGTGGACAACCCAACAGAGCAAGGCAAGCCATGTCATCCATTGCATGAAGCATTTCAATAGTGTTGGTTATTTAATTGAATTATGGGCATTTATTTTAATATGTGATATTTTAGAGTAATTTTATTTTGATGCCTAGCTACTGCCATGTTAAGTTACTCATGATAAAAATCCATGCTCGATAAATGCTTGACAACACTAAACCTAATTGGTTGATCTAGTGTCACCTATCCGGACTTATCCGTGCAGCCACATTTGCCGGTATGGGACGACCTTGACTTGGTCTGGCGTTGTGCTCTTTTATCGGTACCACCACACTAGGGAGGGTTATGCGTGCGTGCTGCCCTAATCAGGTAGACGATGATAATCCTGTGAGCCCAGTTGAGTTATTTTGCCGGCGTCCCCGTTTGGGACAGTTAGTGGCCACGACGGTGACAGGTGTCACGGGGTGACACAGGGGCCACCCTGGACATGACCCTGGGAGGGTATGATTGTCGGTGGTACGATAGAGGAGTCACGGGTCAGGCAGGTTTCGTTGGAGCACCATCGGTCCACCCGAATGGGATCACGAGGCCAAGGGCTTCATAGTGTGGGTAAAGTGCGCAACCTCTGCAGAGTGTAAGAATCTATTCGAATAGCCGCGTCCACGGTATTGGAGAGTCCGTACTAGGCCACTGAATGGTCAACCGTAATACTGATAATAATGATGTAAGAACTTGTCTTATGTTCGGAAGTGCTCAGTGAATTATGAGCGTTCCGAGGGTTGTGGGACAACCCGGAAGAGAGTAAGTTGATGTTCGATAACAGTGAGTTAGCAACTTAAGTATTTTAACCTGTAATTGCCATGCTATTGTTTGCTGCATTGTTTTGGTTGCCATGAGCTTGCGAGTACATTCCAAGTACTCACCTGGCGTGTCATGCCAGATGCAGGAGAAGCCGAGGACGGAGGTCCCGAAGGTTCGTGCTACGCTAACTAGGCCGTGTCCACAGCAGTGTCCCTGTGGATGGAGTTTTCCGCGCTATCTTCCGCTACGCCGTAGTTCTACCTAGTAGTATCGAGGCCCCGTTATGTTCCATAAATAATGTAGATATTGTCATAGCACCTGATGTGCTTCTGGCCTCGCTATCGATGTAAATTATGAGCTTGTACTCGAGATATATCAATAAAGTTCAGTTCAGTTCTGTTCCAAGTTGTTGTGTGTTTCCAGAAGACATGATCTCTGGGTTGGAAACACTGGGTAAACTGGTTCTCTGAGCCGGGGTGCCACACCAAGCAACAGCTGGTGAACAGCCCTGGCAGCAATGAGGAGATGAAAGAGCTTGTGAAGATAATGGGCAAGATCGTTGTGCTCTGTAGGATGATTGTCACTTTATTTGCAGTGTATGTAGCACTCATGATGTATTCAGTGGCTCTGACATGAGCACTTTGCTGAAACTAGTAATGAATGAAACCTATTTAGCAGGCTGGGCGTCTAGTGTTGTGAACATCTAATGATTTCTATATTAACGGGAATCGGGGGGCATCCCCTTTTGCTAATAAATAAATAGATAAGCAGAGGACCTGTTGGGTCAGCTATGTTCCCATTGCAAGACGTTCAGCAAATTGCAGTCGAACAACAAACTGCCATCTACTACATTTGCAGTTGTACAATCATGAAATACAAGTTTCACAGCAAAATATGAGTACTACTAAACAACAATGTCATCATGTTTCAGTCGTCATACAATCACCAAACACAAATCAACATACATAATAAGTGATGTTCTCACTAAACAACTACTTCATCAGGTTTCAGTTTTCATAGCAAACACAATTTGACATAGTAGATTGATGTCTACTACGCAAATTTTATTCTTGTAGACGTTGTTGGGCCTCCAAGTGCAGAGTTTTGTAGGACAGTAGCAAATTTCCCTCAAGTGGATGACCTAAGGTTTATCAATCCGTGGGAGGCATAGGATGAAGATGGTCTCTCTCAAACAACCCTGCAATCAAATACAAGAAATCTCTATTCTCCCCAACACACCCAATACAACGGTAAATTGTATAGGTGCACTAGTTCGGCGAAGAGATGGTGATACAAGTGTACTATGGATAGTAGATATAGGTTTTTCTAATCTGAAAATAAAAAAACAGCAAGGTAGCAAGTGATAAAACGGAGCACAAACGGTATTGCAATGCTTTAAAACAAGGCCTAGGGTTCATACTTTCACTAGTGCAATCTCTCAACAATGCTAACATAATTGAATCATATAACAATCCCTCAACGTGTGACAAAGAATCACTCCAAAGTTCCTATTAGCGGAGAACATAAGATAGAAATTGTTGTAGGGTATGAAACCACCTCATAGTTATCCTTTCCGATCAATCTATCACCGGTACAGCGAGCTGCTATACAAACGGTTTTTAACCCCTTTCCGCGATGGAGTTTTAAACCGTCACCTTGCCTGTGTGTGCGATAGGGGGGGTCCTTCCCACACGACCCAGAAACCATCGGGGATAGGTCCTCCGGTTGCACACGCTGGGCAAAATGAGCTCGTGTGCGATCGGGCGAGCCATCGCATACAATTATACAGGCCCAATCATTTTCGTTCATATGTACATCCCACACAGTGAATCCCAGACAAACGTTTCCGTTCGTATGTACATCCCACACAGTGAATCCCAGCCAAACGTTTCCGTTCGTATGCACGTCCCACATAGTGAATGCCAGACAAACGTTTCCGTTCGTATCTACATCACACACATTTTTCTGTATAGGCTCGTTTGTGATAGGTGTAACGATCACACACGCTCTGCCTCTGTAAACCGTTTGCGTTATTCAAGTATATCACACACGCTTTTGCTGCTAGAACCGTTTTTAAAGTTCCATGGACCATTTAGCAGGTTTATTAGTTTACTATTAATAATTCCAGTATTAAGCAAAATCACATTTCATATCGAACAGCTATTTGCCAATTTCATATCAGGCACATAAATATATTATAACATCAGAGTATGATAGGTACGTGAAAACAGCACAGTATAGCATATAGCTAGTTCACCTTCATAAGCACAATATTAGAACAATATATTCATTTCCCTAATCAACTGATGCATGATCAGCCAAATTAGTCTTCTCCACCTCTGCTTTCAGTTCAGTAAGAACCTGTTTTGCACTGACCAACTGGGAAAGTGCCTCCTCCTTCGCAAACACCATCTTAGCAAAGTCTAATTTAAAAAATCTAAGCTCATTCTCCATCTTCCTCTTTTTTTCTAGTACCTTGAAATATTCTTTAGCGTTGACAACATTTTCACTAAGCCTATCTCTATTCTCTTCCTCAAACATGCTCCAGAGCTTTGCTAGGCACATCTTTAAAGACGGTGGCCACTCTTGATCAACCCACTCCAGGTAAGAACACTTCCATTCATCCTATAATATTTAAAACTAAATTAGTTACAGTTGTAGGGAAAATGGGTTTCTAGCAACATAGAAAATCACCACATACATATTTTGAAAAACTAAAGAAACACGTTTATTATGACATATCTTCTCAAAAAGTTCAATGTGCAAATGAATTAATTGTTACTGAGATAACAACCAAATTCAGGAACATCACAAGCTATAATTAAGTTCATAGTCAGGTACTATAATAACAAATTGACCATTTTATGAGGAAGCTAAATATAACTACAACAACAGAGCGACAGTGTTTCAATGCCATCAAATTAATACTAACAGTATGTACATGCACAAATTAAATAACATAGAACTAATACCAATAAAGGCCCTCCACTGTGTAGGCCAAAACTGATGTCAAATAAACGGTTGCTACATTTGGCACCGGTATCCTGCACTGCCGAGTCGTTGCCAGGGGAAAAATTCAGGGAACCGGAGCACCTAGTTGCTCCGATACCCAGTTCCTTCCTGCCATAAAGTATTAGTATTTTATTGCTTGGCTGCTCGGATGTGTGGAGCAAAGTTGGGTGCAGAAACTGCTGAAGCGGTGCCAAATAATTTTCTCAGGGCATCGCTGATGAGATGGCAACATTTTTAGATACTAGGTAGAAACTTTGACAGTGTCTTAACCACATCCATATTAACATAGCACAGTGACAGTGTCTGAATCACATCTAACAAATGATTTGTAACACCGAAAGTGTTGCTAACCTTCTCTGCACATGCCAGAAACTTCCTCCCACTATCCACAGATTCAAAAGCCACTAACTTCACACATGGAGATTGATGGTGACAACGAGCAGGCAGATCTTCAGCTACCCCACTCCATTCCTTGCAAGTGATGGTCCTAGGGAGCTACAAGAGGAACAAATGGCTCAAATCAATCTCCGGGTTAAAATCCTTTATTACAAATCAGAACCCTAAGCCTAGGGGGTGAGACAGAGGAGAGAGGCATACCTGGTTGGTGACATACTCGTCGGAGGAGGAGGAACCGCTGGAGCGGTCAAAGAAGACCATGGCGTCTGCGGTGGTCTGATGCGAGATGGCGAGAGCGAGGAAAGCAAGCGAGGAAGCGGCTATAGCTTGGGAAGGAAGGAAGGAGTAAGCAGGGGAAATGTGGCTCGTGGTCGGGGAGAAAAGGGGGTGGGAAGGGGGGGAAGAGTTAGATATTTTGGCGGTAGACAAAAAAATTCGAAAGGTGGGGGGGGGGAACTTGGCGCGCAGTGTCATCGGACACCTTTCACTTTGAACAAATGTGTGCATCACAAATGATTCTTCAGCTTTACGCGCATGCGATGAGTTTGAGCACTCGAATTTTGGTGGAAATTTCCCTGGGTACAGTGCTCATCGACGTCATTGCATATTTAACATCACTTGCTAATTTGGGGGCGGGGGGGGGGGTACACAAAAGAGCCTACAACACACGGACCACACTTACTGAATCGAGCAATTTTAGTAATTAAAGAGATCCAGTTGACCTAAACATTGCTCTAACAAAAGACCAGCGTTATAAACAAAGGCGAAGTACGCATAATAGAAACAAAGCCGCCGACGCGCCGCCGCCCTATGCCTCGCCGGTTTAAGATGATATGTCGATGACTTGTCCTGGCGACATGCCACCGCTGGTGGACTCCGCGTCCCCCAGGCTGAAGTGGACCGCGTCGTCGTCCTCATCCTCGTCCTCGGCGCCGCCCTCAAGGTTGTAGTACTCGTAGTAGTGGCGGCTCCAGAGCTCGCGTTGGTACTCCACCGCCGATTCCTCGACGGACAGGCGGCTCTCTACCTCCTCCTTAGCCACGAGCAACTCCTCCTCCCGGCGCTCCTCGATATCCGCCGCCTCCTGCATCTCCAGCTCCTGCTCAGTGATCTCATGAGGAAGCAGGGGCTCCATGGCCTTCGCCGCCTTTTCGGACGTGGGGTGCATGCTGGATTCTGAGGAGGCCTGGAATATCTTGGCGTGCGCGTCCTCGACCTGGTTGTGGATGGCCTCGACCCGGGCCAGGGCGACCTCCGCGGCACGGACGGCTGCTCGAGCGCTCTCGGCGTTTGCAGCCGCCGTCGCAGCAGCAGGTGCAGCCGTCTCGGCTGATATAGCTGCCCTGTCGACTGCCGTAGACGCCCTCTTGGCAGATGCGGCCGCGCTCAATGCGGATGCGGCCGCGCTCTCGGCGTAGGTGGCCGTGCTCTCGGCGGAGGCGGAGCCGCTCGGGGAGGACACGACGACCGTACGGGCCCTCACGAAGCGTCTCCATGGCATCATTCTTTGCAAGAAGGGGATGGGGAATGGGTATCGGGGTCTCTAGGATTCGGGGGTGAACAACACTTGAGCAGACGAATCAGGCGAAGATTATGGAGGAAGACATAAAAAGACCTGCGAATTTTCATCGCAAACGGTTCTTCTAACCAACTGTGTGCGATGTAGTCCATTTTTTAATTACCTGCGGCAGACTAATTTGGAGTACACTGGCAACGGATGGTGATGGAAATTGTTCGAATTTTTTTGTACCGTTAACATCCACTGATACAACTATCATGTTAAAATTTGGAATTTTTCAGGGTTCATCTGATCTTTTTAAGACATTAAGTGAGTTCGTAGCCATATAATGGCCGTAATTCAAATTAGAACTGCATGTACATGCAACGGCAAACCATCATGTGTTGGAAAATCATATGTGTGTCCTTGTGTGCGAGTTAATGCCTTGTGCAGTAAATTGGAAGGAATTTTCAAACATATTGGTGTCACGGCTTGGACACAAACAGTGAGAACCATGGCTTTCAAATTCCAAAAAAAAATTCAAAAATGATCAAAAATACATGAAACCTTGCTTGATGTCATGAAATGGTACGAAGATGCAGTGGTAAAAGAATTGGCCAATTTGACAAAAGTTTTGACACAAACCTCTCACAAATCGGAGCATCTCACGAGAAGACACATGGTTCCAAGAGGGAACAATGCATGTTTGATGACGAACCGGCGCTCGCTTCCTCGTATGACCCTGAATTTTTTTCTACCGTTAACATGCACTAATGCAAAGGTCATGTTAAATTTTTGAAATTTTCGGTGTTGATTTGACCTTTTTAAGACATTAAGTGAGTTTCTAGCCATATAATGGCCGTAATTCAAATTTGAACTACATGTACATGCAACGGCAAACCATCATATGTTGGAAAATCATATTTCTGTCCTTGTGTGTGAGTTAATGCCCTGTGCAGTAAATTGGAATGAATTTACAAACATATTGGTGTCACGGCTTGGACACAAACAGTGAGAACCATGGCTTTTAAATTCCAAAAAATTTAAAAATGACCAGAAATACATGAAACCTTGCTTGATGTCATGAAATGGTACTGAGATGCAGTGGTAAAAGAATTGGCCAATTTGACGAAAGTTTTGACACAAACCTCTCACAAATCGGAGCATCTCACAAGAAGACATGTGGTTCCAAGAGGGAACAATGCTTGTTTGATGACGAACCGGCGCTCGCTTCCCCAAAACTTGAAAACTTCAGCACACAAAACTCAACAGAAACCTCGTGAGATCCGTTAGTATAACAAACAAATCTTAAACTCTAGGTACTGTTGTAAATTGATTCATATTTAATATTGGCATAATGCTACTGTACTCCAACTTCTCAATGACTCATACCCCCCGATACGATCCATAGATTCATCAAAATAAGCAAACTATGCAACAAAAACAGAATCTGTTTAAAACAGAACAGTCTGTAAAGATCTGAATTAACGTCATACTTCTCTAACTCCAAAAATTCTGAACAATTAGGAAAACGTGGGAAATTCATATATAAATACTGTGTAAAAAATTCAGAATTTTATCACGCTCCAGCAAAAACACAAAATTCCAGCACTGAACGCAAAAGTTTCTATTTTTCAACAGCATCTCCATGGATTTTAAATTCCAAAAAAATCGAAAATGATCAGAAATACATGAAACCTTGCTTGATGTCATGAAATGGCACCAAGATGCTGTTGTAAAAGAATTGGCCACTTTGACAAAAGTTTTGGCACACACCTCTTACAAATCGGAGCATCTCACGAGAAGACTCGTGGTTCCGAGAGGGAAGAATATGCATGTTTGATGACGAAACGACAGTGGCTTCCTCTTATGGGTTGGCATTTTTTTCTACTGTTAACATCCACAAATACAACTTCCATGTTAAAATTTGCAAATTTTCAGGGGTTATTTGACATTTTTAAGACATTAAGTGAGTTTCTAACCATTTAATGGCCGTAATTCAAATTTGAACTACATGTACATGCAACAGAATATCATCATGGGTTGGAAAAATCATTTATGTAATACATTTTCCAACAATATCATGATAACACAAAATAAGTATTCATGCAAAACATTTGGAAAGGATATGTAATTATCTGGCAAGACAACTGGCCCCCCCATGATTGGCACTCTGTTTCGCACCGCGAGGTTTGGAAGGTGAGTGGCGCGGGTTATTAATCAGACACAGTTCAGTCTTGGGAACCGTCAGCAATTTATTTCACACACAGATTTTGATGCGGGAATCGTGTGTAATTCAAACTATAGTACTTGTAAATTTCGGCCATCGGTGCTTCTACTGCTCCCGTCGATCTAGATTCCAGCCGCAATAAATACTATCCCGCCCACGTCATCCCGCCTGCGTTCTCATCTACATTCTCTCCTCTCTCGCCCCCCTATCTCTCACAACTCTCCCATGGCGCCGACGATCTGCCCACCCATCAAGGAGGAGGCGCCGCCCCGCGAGGACATCCAGGCACAGAGCAGCGACGAGGAGGACCCCTACGCGCCACCAGATAAGGTTGCATCAGAACCCCCAACTTTGGAGTGGTTTTGGGGCCAGTACAATCTTTGTCTGTGGAAAGCTTTGTCGCGGCTGAGAAAGCCAGGCAAGTGGCGTTGAAGAAGGAGTTGGCGGAGGAGCGCGCTAGGGAGCAGGCGGCCTGTGAAGCCCGTGAGGCCGCCTGGGAAAAGGAAAACTGAAGCTTTGGCGGCGGGCGCGTCAACATGCGAACGAGGTGTACGAAGACGGCCGGTACTTCGCCAGGAAGGCCAAAGGCACTAGGCACCTCATCGCTGCATGGAGGTGGGCCAATAAGCTCCAGCGTGCTATTGACAAGGATCTCTGGTGGGCGCCCAACGAAATGGCAAGATCATTCGCGCGCGTCCGCCAGCAAGAGGCAGATCGGCACGTCAAGCGCTGCGAGGCGGAGGAAGCGGAGAACTCCCTCCGCGCTGGGAAGCCGCCGCGCACCAGGGAGCTGCTAGCGAGGGGCTGCCGGAATACTAGCCGCATAAGGAGGGATTATTAGTTTTAGTATTGTTCATTTTCAATTTTATGCATTGTACTTAGTAGTTAAGTATGGGATCCCAGTTAAGTATCATCACATATTGTTCGTTTTCGTACTAATTTCTATCTTGCTGTTTGCCATCCACATGTATAAAATGGAAAACATACACATTGAAACAGAACAATATATAAGAACGGAAAACAGAGTACACACATTGAAACAGAGCAATATTATGATTGTTGGAATACATAGCGATCAACGTCGAAATGACTCAAGAAAATAAAACGCGTCCATGACCACCACACCAGCCTACGGTAGCTCTTGCCTCTGCTTGAAGTTGTGCAAGCGTTCGTCCAAGCGGTTGACATGCTCGCGTTACATCTGGAGCGCGATCTCGAGCTCCAAGTTGGCTATTTCATCAGAGATCACCAGCTCGAGAATGCGACAGCCATGTTCCTCTACTGCGCCTATGTGGACACCTGGGCCAAGGAGGCACTCGAGCCTAGCGACCAATGCGTTGGCATCAAGAGGGCCGCGGACAAGGCGAACGGCGCGACCCATGCGAATGGCGCGGCCGGCGTCTAGTGCAAGCACGGCGCGGCCGACCTCTGGTGCTAGTACGGCGCAGACGGCCTCTACCCACTCCTGGCGAGGAATGGGGCTACTGATGGGCCGTTTAGCCAGCTGCAACGCCCTGTCGACAGCAGGCAAGCGCCAATGGAATCGCTCTTGCTGTGCGGCATGCCGCGCCTCTCGCTCTGCGGCGGTCCATCGGTCTCGCTGTGCGGCGAGCCGCAGCCTATCGGCGCGGACGCGCCTATCTTATGCTGCGGGGCACCACCGATCATGTTGTGCGTCGAGCTGCAGCCTCTCGGCGCTGAGTTGCCTTTCTTGATCCGCAGCGCTGAAGCGCCGTCCGCCAAGGGTCTGCTCAACCCTAGCGATGACGTGCAGCACAACGTCGTCCATCGCGTTGCCGGGGACGCCCTTGGCCTCGATGGGCCGTGGCGCCTGCTCGTTTACCTCGTCGAGGAGGTTGATGTCAGAGGCGGCGCTTCGGTGGGTTGGCATGCTTGCAAAAGGTAGCTAGAGGGGCTATAGGCTGCGCTTGTGCCTCGGTGTGTGGCGCGCCGCCTAGGCTTATGCGCAATCGCTGGGTGGCGGCGGGAAACCGATGGGGAAATGGCGGGAAACGGTGGCGTGTTCATAAAACGCCATCAATTAATGGAAACTTAGCATAGAAGGAAGCGTGAGCTAGCACGACGCGTGCGCGCACATTGCTTGCCCACGGGTGTGATCCATATATCTCGTGTGCCCAACAGAGCACACTATTCACACAAAATAATATTGTTCTATACACAGAGAGCGTAGATGTTGCGCAGACTGAGCAAATCACATCGCACACGGATAAAACTACGGAACCCGTCGGTGATCATTTGATCAATTGCTGACAATTGTTTATCAGCAAGCGTTTGCCCACAACACACACGGGTTATTAGCAGGAATCATCTGTGTTGTTATCGGTCTTCCCATACATTTCGGATTACTGACCTGTTTGCCGCATATCAGACACATCTTGTTAAGTTGAACCGTTTTTGTTGTGTTGCGTAATCACAAACAGTTCATCCGACTGAACTGTATGCCGTGTATCGCACACACCTCGAACTGGCTGCCCGTTTCTGTTGTGTTGGGTAATCACAAACAGTTCATCTGAGTGAACTGTATGCCGTGTATCGCACACACCATGAACTGGCTGACCGTGTTTGTTGGCTCATCGCAAACAGTTCATATGGATCAACTGTATGCCACGTATCGCACACGCGTCTCTAATCTGAATTGTTTTTTATGTCTCCGCCATCGAAAATAGTTCGTCTTATTGGCGACGGTATTTTTAAGACACCGTTTGCGATTCATGCATCGCACACAGTTTGGTCACGGGGTCTCTGATTCATGTGTCGTGTTAGCGGTCGCCTGAGTAGTGTATTAAGCCATCCCTATAAGTGCCACAAACAGCCCTAGAGTTTGTACTAAAATAACACCATATGATACGCATCAACCAACTCTAATGTCACCTAGATACTCCAATGTCACCACAAGTATCCGTGAGTTGATTATTCGATATGCATCAAACAACTTCAAACTCATAATATTCAATCCACACAAAGAACTTCAAAGAGTACCCCAAAGTTTCTTATCGGAGAAAAGATAATGAGAATGTGCAACCAACCCCTATGCCTAGATCACCCCGAGGTCACGAGAATCCGCGAGTTGATTACCAAAACATACATCAAGTGAATCAATAGAATACCCCATTGTCACCACGGGTATCCACATGCAAGACATACATCAAGTGTTCTCAAATCTGAAATATTCAATCCGACAATAACGAAACCTCAAAGGGAAAGACTCAATTCATCACAAGATAGAGAGGGAAGAAACACCATATGATCCAACTATATTAACAAAGCTCGCAATACATCAAGATCGTGCCAAATCAAGAACACGAGAGAGGGATATCAAACACATAGCTACTGGTATATACCCTCAGCACCGAGGGTGAACTACTTCCTCCTCATCATGGAGACCGCCGGGATGATGAAGATGGCCTCCGGTGATGATTCCCCCCTCCGGTAGGGTGCCAAAACGGAGCTCCAGATGGGTTTTCTTCGATACAGAGGCTTGCGGCGGCGGCGGCGAAGTTCTAGGTTTCTTTCTGGGGTTTTTTGTATTTATAGGAATTTTTGGCGTTGGTTTCACGTCAAGGGGGCCCACGAGGGAGCGACAAGCCTGCTCCGCGTGCCCTGGGGGGGAGGGCGCCCCCCCAGGCTTGTCACTTCCTCGTGAGGCTTCTGGTCCTTCCTCGAAGCTTCTGGGGTCTCTTTTGGTCCAAAATAAATCACCGTTAATTTTCAGCCCATTTCGAGAACTTTTATTTCTGCACAAAAAACAACACCATGGTAGTTCTCCTGAAAAATGCGGCAGTCCGGGTTAGTTCTAATCAAATCGTACCAAAACCATATAAAATTGTTGTAAACATGGCATGAATACTTCATAAATTATAGATACGTTGGAGACATATCAGCATCCCCAAGCTTAATTCTTGCTCGTCCTCGAGTAGGTAAATGATAAAAGAAATAATTTATGAAGTGTGAATGCTAGCATAGTGCACAAGTTTGATCAATGATAATTTCAATCACTTTTTCTAGCATCATTATATATCATAAACAGTAGCTCATCTCATAAAACTTCTCATGATCAAGTAGAAAGCTATTCACATGTTAAAGTATAGATCATAAATTCTCTTGAAAACTAACAAACTATGTTCTCAGTCATCAAACAATTGCAATTCATCTTATTTTCAGGAAGGGTCTATGTAAGAGCTTTGATTTAGCAATTTCCACATACTCAACTATCATATAGTCTTCCATGATTGCTGACACTCAAAGCATATTTTTAGAATAAATAGCATCCATCGAACACAGAGAAAGATAGGGGATTAATGCTTTGCCTCCCAACTTATTTATCATAGAGATAATTGTCAACAATAATAACTCATGATCACCTATATTCAACTGGATATATGTGCCTCGATGTAACACCCCGATTTTTGGCCCTTTTTTTTTCTTTTGGATTTCTTCGAATTTTTATTTGGAGTTCATTTTTCCGTGGCTATGTGGTCTTAAAACCTGGGGAGATCATCTCTTTTTCCTCTCCCAAGTGGCTTGTCACTCTCAAATCTAGCCCAAGGCCATGTCATTTCCATCTTAGCCCAACCCCAATATTTATTTATTGGGAATATTCCTTTTTCTATTAAAGGAATAACCCTGTTTGCTCTAGGTTGTGAAGCAACCTATATTTCTGCCATTCCCAAAATTCCCACAAAATTCTCATAAATTCTTTGGATCATATATTCCACAAATATGCCAAAACCCATCCTTGCCCAGTTCAAAAATAATTCAGGAATATTCATTTCCTATTCTGTCCAGATTGGCACTTTGTGAAGGAAGTGCTATTTATATTTTCTTGATTGCCCTAAAAATTTTTGGGCACTCTCTCTTATCCAAATAATTTCCACATGCCAAAATTCAACCTCATTTGCCTAGTAAATCTTCCTCAGCAAATTTCCAAAGTTTCTGTCCAGAGAGAAGCTTTATGAAGGAAGTACTAGCTAGGATTATCCAAATGAGTTGAAATTTTGGTAGCTCATTTATATGGTCAGATAATTGCTCGCCACCAAATTTCATCCCCATCCAACAATCTATGTGAGCACGCCTTCAAATATTGGTTTCTGGTCACAATTTCAGTTTGTGAAGCAACTACATTTTATATTGCTTCATAAAATCTGAAATTAATCCAGGACCTAAGTATCCCTAAATAATGTGAGCATGAAAAAAATCACATTATTTTGCCAAGCCATTTTCTCTGCAAAATTCCCCCAAGTTTCTGACCAGTGGGTATCATTGTGAAGGAAGTACCATTTATACTTATCCAAATGGGATGAAAATTTTATGGCACCTTCATATGCCCAAATAATAATCCTCCACAAATTTCTATCCCAATACAATACTCCATGTGAGTGCTACTTCCTGATCTTGTTTCTGGACCAGATTTTGCAGTTGCAAAGCAACTAGGTCAAATATTGGTCCAAATCCCCTCAAATTTCACAGGCTCATAGTCCTTCCTACCTTAAGCCCCTGAGACATCCTGGTTATCTCTTATCCCCTCTCATTTGATCACTACTTCCTGCTTAAGTTTGCAACAGCAAAGTTCAGTCGATCCCTCCCATCAACCCACAGTGTATTTCTTCGAGACATCACCTCAGGTAGGACCCACTTAGGAAGGACAAGACGCTAGACATCGTTTGGTTGGCCAGAGTGCACCGCGTGCGCCTGTGCACGTGGTGACCACGCGGTCTGGCACGCCGAAAGTGTGCTCTGGCCGTTGGGGCCCTCTGCCGCCACCCGAGCGCCCTTCGTGCGCCACCTCCGCTCGCCGCAGCGCCCTCCCCTGCTCCCCTCGCCTCCCCGGACCGCCCTCCCCCGCTGGTTGCTCGCCGGGCCGAGCCAAATCCATGGGCACGCGGGCACTGTGGCCGCCTGCGCGTGCTCCTTCCCCTGTGCTCGCCCCGTCCACACTCGCGTGTCCCTAGCGCCGCGTGCGCATCTCCTCTGCCTCTCCTGTCGCCTCCAGGGCCCGCGCGTGCCCTGCCTTCGCCAGAAGCATCTACCGCGAGCTCTCGTCGGCTTCCGGCCACGGCATCGGCACCGCGGTTATTTAAGCCGTGCCCGAGCCCTCCTCTCCTCACCAGCCTCCCTCTCCACCTCCTCTAGCCCCGCCTAGCCTCTCGAACGAGCTCAAGGAGCTCTCCTGCCCACCAATGGCCGCCATGGCCACCGTCGGCCTCGGCCTAAATCCGGCCGCCCTGGTCTCTCTCCCTCCGCCCAGACCTCACCACTGCCCTCCCATAGCCGCAGCAAACCTCCTCAACCACCACAGCATCTTCTCCCCGGCCGGAGCATCGTGCCCATTCTCAGCCGAAGCCGCTGTCCGCCGCAGCCATGGCCTCGCTTGGTCCTGCGCTTCCCAGCGGGCGTGAGGCGGCCAGACGGGTGCGCCTCGTCCTCCCGGTCACTCCGGTGGTCCGAGCTCCGCCGGAGATGGCCGGGGTCGCCGGGGCTCGTCGCCGGAGTACGCGGCCGCCCCTGTCGTCGGGCGCGCGTGAGGATGAAGAAAGGGAGCGGGAGGAGAGAGAGAGGGTCAACGCGGGGCCCGTGTGTCATAGACTCAGCGCCCGGGCCCGCCGTTTTTAAGTGAAGACGGCTTTTCCAAAATACGCTTTCGGCTTTGGAAAGCGTACTCCGCCGCTTCTTCGGTATGGATTACGCTTTCGTTTTCTAAAAGCGTATTTCCGAAAGTGCGTTTTCTGTTTATACCGGCCGGCCGAAACCCTTATTTTGCGAACGATCACTGGTTAAGAGCAGAAATGAATAAGTTTTATTTGATTTCTGCCTAACGAACGAACGTCCGTAACTTCGCGACCGTGACTCCGAATCAGGTGATTCCAAAGCCCACGATCTCAGTTCGTCGAGCCCGTTCCGATGGTATCATTTTCATGAGGTTTTCACACTATGAAAATGACCATTTTGCCCTTGCCCTTAAAATAGCTCCGCCGAGAGGGAAACTTTTCCGGCGATCCTTTCCGCGAGTCCATCGCACCTCTCCCCGGTGAATCCTTCATCCCCAAGCAAGCCACAACAGCCACTTGCATGATGGCATTGCAGTAGCCTTGGTTTCCACTTGAATATTTAATAATTTTTTGCTAATTTAATTATTTTGTGAATGCTATGTATGTGCTTGTGAATCCATGTATATGCTTATGCCATGTTCATTTTCATCTAGTAAGTGATATGATTAATTGCTACGGATATTCTTATCATGTTTTATTCTTGTAATCATTTCTGATGCTAGTGATAATGTTAAGCTCACATGAGTAGTTACGGTTTGATATGAAAGTACTTGTGATATTCATGATCATCGTTATGCCATGCTCATTTGCATCTAGTAGATTAAATGATTTATTATTGTCGATGTTATGTTGTTAAATGATTATGTTGCCCATCCATGGTTACACTGGTGTCATGTTCATATGCATTGGCATCTCATCATGTTATTTTGTTATGACTCAGCTCATCACCATTCAAGTTACACCTGACATTAATCGAACTTGAACAAATCTGTTGGCTGAGTCATGGTGCCACCGAATCGAGCTAACCAGTGCAGCCACACTTGCCTTATGGGGGGCCCTAATGCGGTCTATTGTCATGCCTCTCGTCGGTGCCTCATACTAGGGAAGGTTATGTGCGCGCACTACCCTGGCCCGGTAGGTGGCCATAAGCCTTGAGTACCCAGTTTTGGTTTTGAGCTCAGGTCCCCGTTTGGGACAGTTTTGGTTTGGCCACGATGGTGGCAGCCACAGAGGTGGCGGATGTCACATGTTGACATCAGGGTAACCTAGGACATAGCCCAAAGGGGAGTTTGTCGGAGTGGCCGGGAGAGTGTCATGCAATAGACTGGTTTTGTCGGAACGTCATTGGTCCACCCGAATGGGAGCACGAGGCCATGAGTTCCATGGTGTGGGTACAGTGTACTAACCTCTGCAGAGTGTATAATCTATCGATAGCCGCGTCCTCGGTCATGGACACAGTTCGTAGTAGGTCACACTATGGGTCAACAGTAATAATAATCTGAATAATAACAACCCCGGTTCGATGAGAAAAGAAGTTGGTTGATCTTTATGTGGTCATGCGATGATCACAGATAGAGATCAAGCTCCGTGTGGTCATGTGATGATCACGATGGTAAGTTTGTGGTTATGAGATAACCTCCGAGCAGAGTAAGTTGGTCCATGAGACCTTAAATGTCGACCCCCTTGCATGCTAGTGCTAGTATCATCTTGTTCATATCATGAATTATATGTACATGCCATGCTCATGTTGTTGCCTTGCTCATGTCGTTGCCATGCTCATGTTGTTCTAGTAGTATCGTGTTCATCTTTGATGATTAACCTGTAAATGCCATGCTGTTATATGTCTTGATTGCTTTGGTTGCTGTGAGCTTGCGAGTACATTCAAAGTACTCACCTGGCGTGTCATGCCAGATTGCAGGTGATGCCGTGTTTGCTTGTCGAGGATCTCGAGGTTGCGCTCTAGGATACGTCCCAGCCAGAGTCCCTGCGGAGTGGAGTTCATCACCGTCGCCTTTGTTCCGCTGCTAGAAGTTATTCCGCTACGAGTTGTTCCGCTGCTAGCATAGAGCTACCTTAGCAGGCGAAGTGTCGCCGTGCCCCTGTGATCCTTTGTAATATCGGACCCTTGTACCCCGATTATTCGTAATAAAGAGCTGATTTGTTTTATGCCAAGCAGTGCCGTATTCCAGAAGACTTGATCTCTGGGCTGGAATACGGGGTGTTCCGGTCTCTCTGAGCCGGGGTGCCACACTGGATCTTTCCCCGCCACATGATGCTTCCCAAGAGAGAAAATAAAAACGGAATAGAGAAAACACTATTGACTCTTGCATAAATGTAAATACATAAAGTAAAAGATAGGCCCTTCGCAGAGGGAAGCAGAGGTTTTCATGCGCTTTTTATTTTTGGATGCGCAAACTCTTAATGCAAAGGAACGTCACTTTATATTGCCCCTTGTGATAGCAACCTTTATTATGCAGTCTGTCGCTTTTATTTCTTCACCATCACAAGATCGTACAAAGCTTATTGTCCCTTACAACAAAAGTTCATACATATTTAGAAGCAATTTTTATTGCTTTTGCACCAATGACAACTTACTTGAGGGATCTTATTCAATCCATAGGTAGATATAGTGGACTCTCATGACATGAAACTAGGTTCAAGGATTTTGGATGCACAAGTAGTATCTCTACTTAGTGCAGATTTTTGGCTAGCAAAGGATAGGGGGCAAGCACCACATGTTAGAGGATCCAAGAACATATAACTTCTATGTGAATATAAACAAACATAACCCATTACGTTGTCTTCCTTGTCCAACATCAACTACTTGATCAAGGTTGAAAATAATTAATGGGGGCACACAATCATAGAAGATTTCCAAGATAATATATTTATATGTGAAATCTCTCTTCCTTCAATATTCTTTCATGAATTCTTCAAGTGACCAATGCTGCGTTTGCTAACTTTCAATAAATTTTACCACTTATACTTCTTATTTGTGAAGTCACTACTCCCCATGGGACAAGCATATGAAGCACATATAATTTCAACTTTATGATAAGCAATTCATTTAACAATTTACTCTTAGGATATAAGTGAAGCACGAGAGTAAATGACAAACTACTCCAAAAGATTTAAGTGAAGATCAATGAGTAGTTAAACAATTAAGTAGCTATGTGAAGACTCTTTCCAAATAAAGATTTCAGATCCAACTATTTTATCCAAACAGCAAACAAAATGAAAATAAAAGGACACTCCAAGAATAGCACATATCATGTGAACAAGTAAAAACTTAGGCTAACCGATAGGTGTTGATGAAGAAAGGTGGGATGCCCACCGGCGCATCCCCAAGTTTAGTTGCTTGAGACTTCTTGGAATTTTATCTTGTTGTGCCTTGGGCATCCCCAAGCTTGAGCTCTTGTGTCTCCTTAATTCCTCTCATATCATGGCTTCTCCTAAATCTTTAAAAACTTCATCCACACAAAACTCAATAAGAACTCGTGAGATAAGTTAGTATAAATCAATTGAAGACCTTAACATTCTCTACTGTAACAAATCACTAAAATTATCATTAAACATTGCATACTAAATGCCTCTTCATGTTTAATACTCCTATCCACAAATAGAAACATTAAACAAGCAAACATATGCAAACAATGCAACCATAACCGAAATCTGCCAAAACAGAACAGTCTGTAAAGGGGGATTTAAAATTCATAATTCCCTAACTCCAAAAATTCTGAAAACTTACCACGTGACAGAGAACTCATGCATGCTTACTTTGTAAAAATTTAATACTTTTATCATGTTCTGACAATTCACAAAAATTCAGGACATAACAGAAAACTCTTTGTTTTCAAACAGCAACACATAAACTTGCAAAATGAGCATGGTAAAGGCTATACTTGACATTTTATTGAACTAAAAGATACAAAACATGATTATTGATAACAGCAAGCAAATACAAATAAAATAAAATGACACTCCAAGCAAAACTCATATTATGTGACAAATAAAAATATAGCTCCAAGTGAGGTTACCGATAGTGTTGAAGACGAAAGAGGGGATGCCTTCCAGGGCATCCCCAAGCTTAGATTCTTGAGTCTTCCTTGAATATTACCTTGGGTTTCCTTGAGCATCCCCAAGCTTAAGGTCTTGCCACTCCTTCTTCTCCTTCTATCGTCATCTCACCCAAAACTTGAAAACTTCAATCACACAAAACTTCGTGAGATGCGTTAGTATAATAAAACAAATCATTCACTTGGGTACTATCAAGACAAGATTCATAATTGTTCTCACATAATGCCTACTGTATTATATCATTTCCAAAATTTATATTACTCAATATAAGCTATGGAAACACTAAAACTAGCAAACTATGCATTGAAAACCGAATCTGTCAAAAACAGAATATCATGTAGTGAGCGAATTAAAAAGCATACTTCTGTATCTCCAAAAATTCTGAAAAATTAGGAAAACATAAAAAATTTGTAACCCAATACTGTGTAAAAATTTAAGAATTTTCTCACCGCTCCAGTACAGAATAGAAATTCTAGCACTGGACGCATAAGTTTCTGTTTTTGCACAGAATCAAATCAACAAGTATCCACACTATCCCAAAGGCTTTAGTTGGCACATTATTGAAAGAAAACATATAAAACATGATTACTATAGTAGCTTAATCATGTGGACACACGAAAACATTCGGTATAAGTATTGGGTTGCCTCCCAACAAGCGTTTCTCTTTAAAGCCTCTTTAGCTAGGCATGATGATTTCAATGATGCTCACATAAAAGTAAAGAATTGAAAAATAACGGGAGAATCATGAAGCATATGACTAGCACATTTAAGCCTAACCCACTTCCTATGCATAGGGATTTTGTGAGCAAACAATTTATGGGAGCAAGAATCAACTAGCATAGGAAGGCAAAACAAGCATGACTTCAAAATTTTCATCACATAGAGAGGAAACTTGATATTATTGCACCACCTACAAGAATATGATCCTCTCTCATAATAATTTTCAGTAGCATCATGAATGAATTCAACAATATAGCTATCACATAAAGCATTCTTTTCATGATTCACAAGCATAGAGTTTTTATTACTCTCCACATAAGCAAATCTATCATCATTGATAATAGTGGGAGCAAACTCAACAAAATAACTATCATGAGATACTTGATTGACATAATCCAATTGAAAATTAAAATCATGATGAAAAGTTTCATAGTTATCATTATTCTTTATATCATACATGTCATCACAATAATCATCATAGATAGCAACTTTGTTGTCATAATCAATTGAAACCTCTCCCGAAATAGTGGAATCATCATTAAATAAAGTTATAACCTCTCCAAATCCACTTTCATAATTATTACCATCAGATTCAACAACCTCCAAAATAGTGGGACAATTAGTACCTAGAGTTGACACTCTTCCAAACCCACTTTCATCAATATAATCATCATAAATAGGAGGCATGATATCATCATAATAAATTTGCTCATCAAAACTTGGGGGAGTAAAAAGATCATCTTCATGAAACATAGCATCCCCAAGCTTATGGCTAAGCATATCATTAGCATCATGGATATTCATAGAAATCATACTAACAACATTGCAATCATGCTTATCATTCAAGGATTTTATGCCAAACATTTTATTGAATTCTTCTTCTAACACTTTGGCACAATTTTCTGATCCATCATTTTCAAGAAAGATATTATAAAGATGAAGCATTTGAGGCAACCTCAATTCCACTTTTTTGTAGTTTTCTTTTATAAAACAAAACTAGTGAATAAACAAGAAACTAAAAGATTCAATTGCCTCATGAAAAAGATCCACAAGCTCGATAGAATGATATATCTACGCTCCAGACACAAGTCCAATCCCTAACAGAGACCCTTTGTGAAACAAGAACAGCCATTGTTCGATGTCGTCAAGATATGCATGGTTTTGAAACCAGACTATCAGACATTTTCTATGTTGTTCAGGATCCTAGGAGAAATGACAGCGAAGTTTATGGTGCTCCATCAGACACTACAGCATGAAAACGTATGATGTCTACTACGCAACTTTTATTCTTGTAGATGTTGTTGGGCCTCCAAGTGCAGAGTTTTGTAGGACAGTAGCAAATTTCCCTCAAGTCGATGACCTAAGGTTTATCAATCCGTGGGAGGCATAGGATGAAGATGGTCTCTCTCAAACAACCCTGCAATCAAATACAAGAAATCTCTTGTGTCCCCAACACACCCAATACAACGGTAAATTGTATAGGTGCACTAGTTCGGCGAAGAGATGGTGATACAAGTGTAGTATGGATAGTAAATATAGGTTTTTGTAATCTGAAAATAAAAAAACAGCAAGGTAGCAAGTGATAAAACGGAGCACAAACGGTATTGCAATGCTTGAAAACAAGGCCTAGGGTTCATACTTTCACTAGTGCAATCTCTCAACAATGCTAACATAATTGAATCATATAACAATCCCTCAACGTGCGACAAAGAATCACTCCAAAGTTCCTATTAGCGGAGAACATAAGATAGAAATTGTTGTAGGGTACGAAACCACCTCAAAGTTATCCTTTCCGGTCAATCTATTGAGCCATCCCTATAAGTGTCACAAACAGCCCTAGAGTTCATACTAAAATAACACCATATGATACTCATCAACCAACTCTAATGTCACCTAGATACTCCAATGTCACCACAAGTATCCGTGAGTTGATTATTCGATATGCATCAAACAACTTCAAACTCATAATATTCAATCCACACAAAGAACTTCATAGAGTACCACAAAGTTTCTTATCGGAGAAAAGATAATGAAAACGTGCAACCAACCCCTATGCCTAGATCACCCCAAGGTCACGGGAATCCGCGAGTTGATTACCAAAACATACATCAAGTGAATCAATAGAATACCCCATTGTCACCCCGGGTATCCACATGGAAGACATACATCAAGTGTTCTCAAATCTAAAATATTCAATCCGATAATAACAAAACCTCAAAGGGAAAGACTCAATTCATCACAAGAAGATACATAGGGATGAAACACCATATGATCCAATTATATTAACAAAGCTCGCGATACATCAAGATCGTGGCAAATCAAGAACACGAGAGAGAGAGATCAAACACATAGCTACTGGTATATACTTTCAGCCCCGAGGGTGAACTACTCCCTCCTCGTCATGGAGACCGTTGGGATGATGAAGATGGCCTCCGGTGATGATTCCCCCCTCTGACAGGGTGCCAGAACGGAGCTCCAGATGGGTTTTCTTTGGTACAAAGGCTTGCGGCGGCGGTGGCGAAGTTCTAGGTTTCTTTCTGGGGTTTTGATATTTATAGGAATTTTTGGCGTTGGTTTCACGTCAAGGGGGCCCACGAGGGAGCGACAAGCCTGCTCCGTGCACCCTGGGGGGGAGGGCATCCCCCCCAGGCTTGTCGCTTCCTCGTGAGGCTTCTGGTCCTTCCTCGAAGCTTCGGGGGTCTCTTTTGGTCCACAAAAATCGCCATAAATTTTCAGCCCATTCCGAGAACTTTTATTTCTGCACAAAAAACAACACCACGGTAGTTCTGCTGAAAACAGCGTCAGTCCGAGTTAGTTCTAATCAAATCATACCAAAACCATATAAAATTGTTGTAAACATGGCATGAATACTTCATAAATTATAGATACGTTGGAGACGTATCATAGATAATAAGTTGTCTTCTCACAGGCAAATACGACAAAAGCAATCTAATCATTATCCGCAGCAGCAGCGTCAACATCTTCACCATGAGTGTCAGTCTGAATCATAATTCCCCCCAGTGTCATCTTCTTTTTCAGCATCAATGTCCTCGAATGTTGGCTTCTTATTGATCAACTCATCTACTTCCACAGCCTGACAGGCAATCTTTTCTCCAGCCTTATTGATGTGATGGTCCGCAAACATATCATAAACATCTGTTGAATCCTCTACATCAGCAGTAGTGTAAGCATCATCTTGTTGTGCAACTTCATTAAATAAATTCCTCTGCTCAAACTTTTGCAATATTCTCCAGTCTTGGCTACGTGCATATGTCTCTTCCAAGAAAAATATTTGTGTTGCTTGATTTTGCCAAAATAAAAGGCTCGTCGGTGCGGTACGCCGCCTGGACAATGGTGGATTTGAAATAATCATCAGCTTTGGGTTTTGAGGTCTTGGTAAACTGGTTATACTTACAACAGCAAAACAGAACCACGCACCGATTAACCTCGAAACTGGAGATATACTGCAACTGAACAATGTCTGTTATGTTAGCATACATTTCAGTTGTCACTTTCTTGTGCGTATCCATGCTCATGATGGCACTGTTTTGTGTCTTCCTGCCTTCGTCGCGTGCAAGGGTGTTGTAGCGCACATCTCCAACAACGCAAGATGCATAATGTCTTACCCGAGTATCAGGACCCATTGCTACTGCGTAAAGGGTATCACTAACTGCCTGCCCCTCCTCCCGCATCTCCTTAACCTATGGTTAGAAAATAGACAAGTTGATCATCTTATGTACTCTATATATTAAAAAAACTGACAGTACAATTCAAAAGCTTACACGGCTCTTCAACCATTTCGCAAATCCTTCCCTAACCCGTTTGTCAATGTTTCTTGGATTTTGCGCCAGTAACTCCTTTTCGTACACACTATAGAACATAGTGATCGTTTCAAACATCTAAATATATAAGAATGTGCTGCAAGTTTAGTAGATTACGATGTATAAGCTGCAGTACTTAGCACTTACTTGATATAAGGTAGAATCTCAGGACAGTTATTCAACACATACCAGACCATTTTGTCCAAATCTTTAGGTTTGTCATCTTGTCAACTCTTCCCTGTTACTCGAATAGCAGGATCGAAAACATTGAGCTCAGGATTTTTTTCGCCCACCTTTTTGCTAGGCTGATCAGCTGTTTCAATGTATCTTGAGCAGAATGTCAATGCTTCTGTAGCAATGTAGGCCTCTGCAATGGAACCCTCAGGTCTAGCTCTGTTCCTAACATAGTCCTTGAAAGTGCCTAGCCGCCTTTCAATAGGGTACATCCATCCATACTGTACTGGACCTCTAAGTAGTGCCTCATCAGGTAGATGAACAGCCAAATGCACCATCACATCAAAGAAGGCTGGAGGATATATCTTCTCAAGGTCACATAGGATAGTTGGTATCCTCTCTTTAAGACACTTCACAGCATCTATCCTCATATTTCTACTGCAGAGTTCCCTGAAGAATTGTCCCAACTCTGCAACTGCTCTGTATAAGTCAGGGCGGCCCAATCCTCTAAGGAGAACAGGTAAAACCTTTGAAGTAGGACATGGCAGTCATGATTTTTCAACCATTGTACCTTGGTTCCATCTGCACTGATTCTCCATTCAGGGTTGGAAGCAAATCCATGTGGGAATCTCACACGTGACAGGATCTTGCAGAATTCTTTTCTCTTTTGCTTGTCCAAGACGTACACAGCTGGTGCTATATCCCGTGATTCACCAGTGCTATCCCCCTGCAAATCAGATCTGATATCCAGGTGTGTCAAATGAATCCTATATTTTAAGGTATCTTTTGTCTTGCCTTCAATATTAAGAAGTGTGCCGATAATGCTGTCACATATATTTTTCTCGATGTGCATCACATCAAGATTATGCCTCAGATCCAAATCTTTCCAATACTCCAAGTCCCACAAAGTGGACCTGTGGGTAAACAATAATCTCTCTTTCGCCGTGCCACACTTATTTTCCCCGCTACCATTATTAGGATGGTTTCTTGGTGTAATATGCCTGACCTTCTCTAATTCCTCCTGCAACTCATCACTGGTGAGCCTCTCTGGTGCATCACGGTTTTCATGAATTGCATTGAACACAGGTTTTCGGTATTTTCTAAGACGCGGTTTGTCCTTGTCAATGAAATGGTGGTGTCTGATGTAACAGACCTTGCTAAGTATTGGGTATGACAGCGGATTCTTGTCATAGCGAACACATGCGTTGTAACCATGTGTCGTTCGCGCTGACATAGTGCCCAAAGCCGGATAATCATGGATGCACCAAATTATAACAGCATGTAGAATGAAATCAGCTGGTGGGCTGCTATATAGGTCTCGAGTGAGAACACCCCTCCATAGCTTTTGAAGTTCCTCCACAGCAGGCTCCATGAATAAATCAAAATCCTTTCCAGGACTTTTTGGACCTGGGATGAGCAAGGCCATGATGTAGTTTGATTCTTTGGTGCAGACATTTGGCGGCATGTTGTAAGGGATAACAAGCACTGGCCACATGCTATATGTCGCGCTCTAGTGGCCAAATGGGTTGAATCCATCTGTGGCTAAGCCAAGTCTAATGTTTCTCGGCTCAGCAGCAAACTCTTTGTGTTTCAGATTGAAGTTTGTCCAGTCACTACCATGAGATGGATGGCTCATTACATTCAGATCTCTGTGCTCCTGGTTCCTAGAATGCCAAAGTACATCCTCTCTTGTTTGAGCATCATGAAACAACCTCTGCAATCTTGGTATAATTAGAAAATGTCTTAGAACCTTATGAGGAATCCTCTTCACAGCATCGCCATCTTTCCATCTTGATGATTTGCATTTTGGGCATTCACTTAAGTTGGCATAATCCTTCCAGAATAGAACACAATTATTCTCGCAAACATGGATCATATCATATCCAATTCCAACTGCACGGAGGAAATTCTTCATTTTACTGTAGGTGTGTGGCAGCTCCGACACAACTGGGTAACAATCGCAGAAAGCAGCCATCATCGCATCGAATGATTTGTTGGTCATCTGCTGAGATGTCTTCACCTAAAGAAAGCTAACCATAGCTGAGAATACTGACAGCTTACAACCTGCGGTGACTGCCACATTGCATTTCTCCAACATGCGGGCCCACCGTTTTTCTTGTACAGGTGTAAGTTCTCGAAATGCGCGAGCATTTCGTAGCATTGTTTCAATCTTGGTCAAAATCACTGGCTCCGCAGCCACATCCTCCTCCTCCTCCTCTTCCACCTGAGCATCAGGCAGATCAAGATGGTGATCTGCTGCTTCCACATAGTCAGTGACATTGACGTTCACAGCTTCACCATGATGAACCCACCTAGTATATGTGACTGACATCCCATAAAAGTGTAGATGATTTTGCACAGCTGACAGGGGTCTTGAAACTGAATTCATACAACTGCTACACGGGCAGCGCACATCTGCTTTCGGACCACAATACTCAGCTCTGATAAAGTTCATGAACTTTTGAACCCCCTCAACATATGTAGGGGTGAATCGTCGAGCAGAAGTTATCCAAGTCTTGTCCATCTGTCAGACATACAAATTAGTTCTTCTACTAGATATTACAGGAAAAACATATATGTTTCATTATAAAGTCCAGAAAAAATACCTAGGTCGATGTCTAAAGCTATGGCAAGATATTTGGACAAGCAGATCTAAGTAACGAAATATATGTAAAGCTAATTCAGCAAACAGATTAACTGCTAAATTATGGCAGGCTATTTCAGCAATCAATGAGGCCGAGCACACTGCCATCGAAGGCCATCTCAGCAACAAAGATTGAGTGTAAAACAGTGTCGAGCTATTTCACCTAACAGATTGGCTACTAGACAATGGCAATCTACTTCACAATACATACATGGTCCTAAAATATGGCAGGATATTTTAGCAACTAATCAGGCGTGGCATGCCATCTCAGCAAAGCAGATTGAGTGCAGAACAGGGCAAGGTAGCTTTTTAAGCAGAGCATATTGAGTGTAAACTATTTCGGCAAGCAGTGAGATTAACAGCGTCTATCAGCTAACATCCAGCGCTACTCCGACATGCACGGGGCCTCAGTCTAGAATGCACGTACCGTGGGAGAAGCTGACCGTCGTGCGTCTCCAAAAGAACGTCGCCAGCGGTGGCGGCGCGGCTGGAGGACGGCAGTTTACGAGAGCGTACTGTGGGATCGAGAGGATTGCCGTGCATCCCCTCGAAGAACCGCGGCACCGATGTATCGGCGCAGCGGGGAGGGCTAGTTTGGCGGAGCGAATGGAGTGGAGGGGGGCAGGGGCGGGGGCGGGGGGAGGGGGGTTTGGGGAATATTATTGGCTAGTTGGCCGAATGGGAGTTGAATTTGGGATTTGGGGGGAATTTTCGCGCGGTGGGCGGGGGAGTTTGGCGAATGGTCGGTTTCTCCAATTGCGGTCCCATGTGTCAGTGAAGAGGCAAGCCGAAGCGCGTTCCCTTTGGGTGAGCGGTGTGCAGGACCGACCGTGTGAGGGGTGCAATGCGACCGCGACAGGCGTGTTGTAAGTGTACCGCCTTTTCCTTTTGAACTTGTAGAGCGTAACACTTGGTTTTGGTGCTTCACGCGATCCATCGATACAAATCCCGGCTAAAACGGCGCGGACGGGTCTTTTCCCGCGTGATATGCTGGGAGTTTGCCTTAGTTGGTTTGACAGACACCGCGAGAGAAAGACGTGAAATGCGTGAATGTGTAGTGGACGTAATTTTGGAGGACCTAAGAGAAATTGTGTATGTAAACCCTCTGTATTTATTTACTTCGCATATTAGCTTTGTCTCGGGTCAAACTTTCTAAACTTTGACCTAGTTTATACATACAAAAACAATGACAACCACAATACCAAGTAAATATGATTAGAATCATTATTCAATATATTTTCATACATAATATCTTTTTATTGTGAAAGTTCATATAACCGGACGAGATTCATGCAAACACGGCAGATTTTCATTACATTTCAAACGTTTAGGACAAAAAAAAGAAAACAAACCCGACCCTAAACCTATCCTACGGCGACGACATACGTCCACTTTCCTTTGTATTCCGCATCGGCGACCACGTCCTCCATCTACCATCTCCATGAACAGCGGCGGGGTTCAAGACCCGTGAAGTATAGGTGCGGTCTCCGGCGAGGAAAAGTAGAACACGGGAGATGGACCGGCCCACTTGGGACACCATGCCCTGCCGCCTCCCATGCCCTACTCATCCTCGGAGGAGTCTGCAACCTCGGCAGTGCCGGTGGACGTGAGGTCGATGATGGACGTGGACGGTCCATCGCTGTTCACGTGCCATATGCGCCCCCGAACGTTGGACGGCGGCGCGTAGAACGCACGGCTGGCGGAGGTCTTGTCCTCGGCCGCCGGCGCGGCCGGTGCTTGTTCGGCCGCGTCCGCGTCCGGCTACGCCGGCATTGCGTTGCGAGCGGCGGGTTGAGCAAGGGAGGCGACCTCGAGCTTCATCTCCGAAGACAAGCTCTCCCGCAGAGCGTTCCCGCCCGCGGTCATGGTGGATGTGGTGCCAGGGAGGAGGATGTGCTCTGGTGTGGAGTTTAGCTGGGTGTTGCCGCCTTTAAGTAGCGCATACCGGTGAGGCCAAGCGTCCGGGTGCGTCAATGAGTCACCGGAGTTCATACCTCGGGCGGCGAGCCTGCTTAATGGTAGCATGCGAACGGACGGCATGAATGCGGGCAGCTGACGCCGGGGAGGGGGAGCGCACGCGGGCGAGGGACGAGGTTTTTTTGTGGGCCAGGGTAGTCAGCTGCGGGCGTGGCAATGTCGTAGATGCCCTTTGCTCACATGCGATCCCACATGTCAGTGACAAAGCAAGATGACCAGCGTTCCCTTGGGTTAGAAGAGCATGCCGGACCGACCGTCTGGGGGTGCGACGTGAACGCGACAGGGGTGCTTTCAGTGCACCGCCTTTTCATTTCGAACTTGTAAACCGTAACATTTGTAGAGCGTAAGACCAAAAGCATATAGTATGAAGTTGGCACCTCACCTATATCCATCCTAGTAGCCCACGTGTACAATAGTTATTCATACTAGCATTTTTACCAGTATAATTAGTGTACCGCCCTTTCCTTTTCAACTCGTGAAGCGTAACGCTTGGTTAAGTAGCTGGACAATGTGTGTTGCCTGTCTTTGTATGTATTTGAGGTGTGCTAATTGAGGTGTCTGGCTGTTTGAAGGAATAATTGAGGTGTGCCCGCTCCGTGCTCGCATTTAGGTGTCCAACTTACCATGTTCCGGCTGTAGTAACTATACTATGTAAGTTGCTTGGAAAAATAGTTACCTAGGTCGGTTTTGTGAGCCGTCCACTACGTGTCGCTCCCCATCTTAGTAGTGACAAACCCCTTCGGTTCATGACCCGACATACCTTGACGAGATCGATAGATGTGGAGAGATCGAGTGTGTGTCGTGCAAATCAAGGTTTTGGTGTGTGTCTATGATAGAAATGATCGTGTGAGGTGGAGAGTGGGGGGTGTTTGTGTGTACGCTAGTCGGTCATGTACCATCTAGTTGTAGATCGATTGAAATAGGACTAGGGTGGGTCCGGAGATCAATCGATCGACCGATGTACATAGGGGTGTAGAGAAAGATGAATGTATGCTTAAAAAAGATGGATGAAATGCTTGGTTACTATTAATGCATGGTAGAGTGACCTAGGCGTGTGTCGAAGAGCGACCTGATGAGCGAGATACAATCCCGATTCCTCAAGAGGTCGATCATGTGTGACATGCACAAAGAGGAAGAGAGGTGCTATGCGTGTGTGTGCGAGAGAGAGAGAGACCCTGAGATGAAACCGAGAGAGATCGAGTGGGTGTGCAATACAGAGAGAGCGTGCGTCAAAGAAAAAAACGTGACAACACTCTATATTGGGTGTGTGAGATACATTATGCATAAGAAGACACTTGGTACTTGAATCCAACCTAAAAAAAGTTTCAAATATTAGAATTCAACCTAAAGTTGATTCAAATATTTGAACCGGTGATCATAGCATTTGCAAATCATATGTAAAGGGCATTCAATCTTCGTTTCGCTTTTCAACTTACAATATACCATGTACAAGCACGTACATAAATTTGTATTCAAACAGAAAATGGTTTCCAATTTGTATTCAAACATGTGAATGTTTGTTCTCGTGCATGTGCTTGCTACTAGGATTTCACCACGTCTAGCCAGTCCAATAGCAGTAGGAGTACTAGTACTAGTAGTACTACCTTTGTTTTTTGTGCCAAATTTTGACCATAATTTCAATTCAAAATTTTTTAATGCATGTCATCAAAAATTATATCGTTCGATTTGTATTTGAACATAGTTTCCAATGATATTATTTTCGATGACATGCATTAATATTATTTTAGTTACATCTAAGGTCAAAATTTGACACAAAATACGAAGGGGACCAATAAACCAGGACGGAGCCATCTGCACTAGAGTATGGAGTGCTTATTAACACATGGCCCACCTCACACTCTCAACAAATTTCTTGGCATCCATGCTACAATCTCTCCCTCCTCGTCTCTCTCTTCTAGTGTGTTTTTTTACATCAGTCGTCTCTCTCTTCTAAATTCAGCCGACGCGGGCAGGAGAGGGGGAGATGGAGGGGGAAAGTTTGCCTACCGTCGGTTTGCTCTCAACTGCGGTCTCGCAAGTGAGCGATGTGCCGGACCGACCGTGTCGGGGTGCAACGCGAACACGACAAGTGTGATGTACGCCATGAGTTCCTTTTAAACTTCCATACTTCTTTTCTTTGGAATGGCTAACGCGCGCGCGTGCGTCGGAGCGCACGATTTCCGACCGACTGGGCTTGTCCTAATTAAGTAAGTTCATCAGGGTGTATTATTGATAATTAAGGAAAGGGCAGGCTCCACCCAAGTGAAAATCAGGGGGGGCGATTAATTGGGGATGGAATGGTCCATGTGCATTCACCAGGCGAGGATTAAATGGAAAGTAGAGTGGGCAAACGTGCATGCAACCATGTGCTGCTTGTATCGTTAAAGGAGGAGGTGGGGCCACTGTAAATACATGGAAACGGCTGCAGTTATTAATTCGGAATGAAACAGACTTGGTCAGAAGTTGATTGAGGTTGCGATAAGGGGATCCGCGCGTTGGCACGCGCGATCGTGGAAGAGTCTATTCATTTTTTTAGGAGTGCGGCGATTCGGTGCCGAGGCTCACCTGCACCCGGTCAGAAAAAAATTCACAAAATATTCAAAAAAATTCAAAAAATTCATTTTTTTTGCATGGTAGAAAATTTGTTGCGTGAGGTCCGCTCCAATTTTCAAATCATTTGGACATCTGAGCAACTCTCGGCAAAAAAGACAAATCGGGTCAGAACAGTGCATGTACAGTAAAGTTTTTAACTGACAACGAATTTGTCTTTTTTGCCGAGAGCTGCTCAGATGTCCAAATGATTTGAAAATTGGAGCGGACCTCACGCATCAAATCATCAACCATGCAAAAAAATTGAATTTTTTGAATTTTTCTAGTATTTGTTTTGATTTTTTTCGTCAGCGCGGGTGCAGATGAGCCTGGGCTCAGAAGATGAATATCGGGGGTTATCTTCACAAGTTTAAAATGAGGAAAAGGAACACTCACAGCACGCCTATTGCCTTCGCATCAGACCAGCACACGGTCGATCTACCCCGCCGCTCAACGCCAAACGGCTTGGCATTTCACTGGCATGTGGGAACTCATGTTAGCAATCCGACCATGGGCCAAACTAGCCCGCCCCGCCGTCGCCATTTCCTCCACGCGCGTGGTTCGGCCAAAATTTCCACTCGCTTTTTTTGAGAAAGTATACTTGTATTCAAATCACGAAATAACACAAAGAAAATTTTCGCTCGCTGATGAACGAGGCAGTGAGGGGAATGAGGACGTAATTTAATGCATTGCGCCTAAGCATTTTGGGAATATCTGATTTTCGTAAGGTGACTTGTACACTTGGACGGAGGGAGAAACCGCATGTGATCAAACCAAACTAAGCAATCCAATTGCTGACACCTAATTTTCATCGATATAGTATGTTTATAAGACCGATTTATTAAATATAAATATGTTTTTACACAGCAAATGATCCCTAAAAACAACAACATAAATAAAAACTATCACAGCTCACGGAACGAGCCGGCCTCGTCGTCTTTGGCTGCCGGCGTGAACCAGCCGGAGCTGCCGGCGTGTGTCTCCGCGGCGTGGTTGTCCTCGGACTCCAGCTACTCGTTCACGCGGAGCGTGATGGCACTCTGCACGGACGCGAGCACCGCCCGGTTCACATCCACGACGTTCGGTTCCGCCTGCAGGAGGGCCTCAATGGCAGCGGCATCCGCACGCTCCGCGTCGTGTTGAGACTCCGCCGCCCGGTTCAAGTCCACGATGTCCGGTTCTGCCTGCAGGTGGGCCTCGATGGCAGTGGCATCCACGCGCTCCGCGTCGAGTTGAGCCTCCGCCGCCCGGTTCACGACCACGACATCCGGTTCTGCCTGCAGGAGGGCCTCGATGGCAGTGGCATCCGCGCGCTCTGCGTCGAGTTGAGCTTCCGCCGCCCGATTAATGACCACGACATCCGGTTCCACCTGCAGGAGGGCCTCGATGGCAGCGGCATCCGTGCGCTCCGCGTCAAGTTGAGCCTCCGCCGCCCGGTTCATTACCACGACATCCGGTTCCCCCTGCAGGAGGGCCTCGATGGCAGGGGCATCCGCGCGCTCCGCGTCGAGTTCAGCCTCCGCCGCCCGGTTCACGACCATGACATCCGGTTCCGCTTGCAGGAGGGCCTCGATGGCAGCGGCATCCGCGCGCTTCCCGTCGAGTTGAGCCTCCGCCGCCCGGTGCTTCTTTAGGATCGCCAGGTTGAACCGCTGGTCCGCCTGCACCATGGGGGAACCGGACGCCGGCACGACGTCGCCTTCGCCGCGGGGGCCTTCTACGCCGCGACCACTGCCATGAACATTGAATCGCCTTCCTCCTCGGAGCTCGGCTCCAGAGGACTCGGGGATTGGCCCGCCGCAAAGCGAGCTTGGGAACAGAGGTCTGTGGCGCCTACCGCCGCCGCGATTTCTGCGCGGCGCTCCGGCGTCAACATCTTGTAGTACGTGATCTTGCTGCGCACCATGGCTATCCGACAAACTAGGGGACGGCTGATGAGGGCTAGGGGATCGAAAGGTGGGAGAATGGGCTGGGAGGTGGGGTTTTGGGGCAGTGGTGACCGGCCGGCAAGTAGCTGGCATAGGCCGAGCAGCAAAATTTCCGGTGTGAATAGTGGTACCGATGACGACCGGTCAATCGGTTTTGACTGTGTGGAGTTTGCAAAGCCGGATGGCTGGAGCCTAGAGAGTTGTGGGGTGGGATGGGACCAAAGTTTTGGAGTTTGACGTCGCAGACGTCCGGACCTCCCCACCCGTTCGGTCTGTGGGATTTGTTTTTTTATTGAGATGCTATAGGTGGGATTCGTATCCGAAAAGACTCTTCCGCGATCGCGCGTGCCACTGCGCGGATCCCCTTCTCGCAACCTCAATCAACTTCCGACCAAGTCTGTTTCTTTCTGAATTAATAACTGCAACCGTTTCCATGTATTTACAGTGGCCCCACCTCCTCCTTTGACGATACAAGCAGCACATGGTTGCATGCATGTTGGCCCACTTTACTTTCCATTTAATCCTCGCGTGGTGAATGCACATGGACCTTTCCATCCCTAATTAATCGCCCCCCCTGATTTTTACTTGGATGGGGCCCGCCCTTTCCTTAATTATCAATAATACACCCTGATGAACTTACTTAATTAGGACAAGCCAAGCCGGTTGGAAATCATGCGCTCCGACGCGCGCGCGTATCAAAAAAAATTGTGAAGATAACACTTGGTTCTTTGCCTTCGCGCGATACATCGATGGAAATCCCGATTATAATGACGCAGAATTTTCTACTAAATCCCGTAAAAAGGCATCTTGTTTGCCCCTCCGGCCGCAATCATCGCGCTAATCATACTTTCTATTTGACTTCCTTCCCCATTACGGTGACGTCGACGATATCGCGATCATTGTGGCTTTGGCGAAGTGCATTCGACGGAGCGCACCATTGAGGCAGACGATGGTCATGTCGTTTGAAAGTGCCGCCTGGAAGCCGAGGCAACCGCCTTCTTTGCATCCAGGAAGTCCGTAGGAGACAACAACTGTCGTGTCACCATGACCGTTGGATGCGATGTGACCACGTCGTTCGAGCTCGAGCTGCCGCAAGGGGACTCGAACGTGACCGTGTACCCTTACACGGGCACCGGTTTACTGTCGGAAAGGCTCTTCCGCGTCGGGGACCCATCCAGCCTGTGCAAATAACGGAAATGCCAGCGTGCAGTTCAGGGCTGGCTCTGCCCATCAATCTACGTCCCAACGAAACAGAGTGGGAGACGGTCATCCCTGACGGCGTTGTGAGGAAGATAGTCCAGGAGGCGAATCGCCGGCGGTTGCATCAACGAGGAGGGTGTGACTTCAGCTTCGACATGAATGTGGACCGGCGTCATGTCGTTACCCTGCCGGCGCGACGTTCGTGGAGAAGCTTCTTGGCGAGGAAGGTGTTGGGACGTGCCCAGCATGTCTCGCACACACCATCAAACAAGTAGTACAGTAGTACCGCTTATCTAGGCTTTCGCCGGCCTATTGATGCACATACGTGAATTTTTAAATCATATAATGCTCTATGTACGTTTGGTCTTGTCACTAATAAGTACTAGTACTATATTTGTAACCATTGAGTAACTGGTACTACTTGGTGAATGTTGCGTAGCCGTGGATGTCCGAGCTAAATTTAAAACACAGTCATGATCAAACGAGATGTTACCATTGGGCTCCACCACTCTACCAGCCGGAATCACCTTGGCCTATTTGATTTGCAGGATCCTCAAAACGCAGGAATCGCAAAAATATAGGATTGTTCTCTTTGGATGGGAATGGCTTGGATTGGAGTATAGGATTAGGATTGTGTGTTTGATGTCGTAGGAAAGACAGATGAATTTTTAAAATACTCCTAGGTTGGAGTAGATGCAGGATTTCCTATATTATTAAATGTAGCACAATAGCTTCGTCCGTCCAGCTTACTGCGGGAAAAGTCGTTTCTGGAAGAAGACGATGTAGAAGCAAATTCAGCGAAGAGTGAAATTATGGTTGCTTCGCCCGTGACTTTGTACTTTGATGCCTCATTGCTTTGTGATTTGTGATAGTAGAAGGGAGTAGACTCTGTGCTCTATGCATGTGTCCATGCAAGGGAGAAAGGGGAGAGAGGTTGCATTTTTTTATTCCTTCAATCAATTTGGCATCGGCGCACCACCGAGTTCCGGTTCCCTCTTTTTTGGCTTTCGCAGCACCCTCCACAATGGTTCCCATCGATGCCAAAAGCTATTTTACCATTTGGCTACACATTGTGGATGCCCTTAAGCGTACCACTTGGTTTTGATTAGTAAAGAGGAGGTGCTTTTGCCGCGTGGAAGGCGGGGGAGGTTGGCCTCATGGTTTGCTAACATGCGGTCCCACGTGTCAGTGATGTACCAAGCCGATCCGCGTCCCACATGACTACATGAGGCAGAACAACGGCAGAAGCAACTTCAGCGAAGAGTGAAATAATGGTTGCTTCGTCCCTCCAACTTATACTGCGGGAAAGCTGCAGCTTTGTGATTAGACGCCTCATTGCTCATTAATACAGCAGCGCCACGACCGGGGTGCGTCCCCCCTGCAGCTCTGCAGTGTTATTTGGTGCATGGCACATGGACCCGGATGCTGGATGTCCCACATGTCGGTGAAAGGGAATAGAACATTTATGAAAGTGAGCGCTTGCTACTTGTAAGCTGCGTTGGTAATTCCCTGAAGAGGAAGGGAGATGCAGTACAGTAGAGATAAGTATTTCCCTCAGTTATGAAACCAAGGTTATCAATCTAGTAGGAGAATCACGCAACACCTCGTTAGCAGCACCTGCACACAAAACAACAAATCCTTGCACCAAACGCAAACAAGAGGTTGTCAATCCCTCGGCGATAAGTTGCAAGATTAAATTGTATGTGATAGATAGATAGATTGAAAAAAAATACAAAATAAACAAAAAGTGCAGCAAATATTTTTAGGGTTTTAGTATATGATTTAGATAGACCCGGGGGGAATAGTTTTCACAAGAGGCTTCTCTCAAGAAAATAGCATACGGTGGGTAAACAAATTACTATTGGGCAATTGATAGAAAAGCAAATAATCATGACGATATCCAAGGCAATGATCATGTATATAGGCATCACGTCTGAGACAAGTAGACCGACTCCTGCCTGCATCTACTACTATTACTCCACACATCGACCGCTATCCAGCATGCATCTAGTGTATTAAGTCCATGAAGAACGGAGAAACGCCTTAAGAACGATGACATGATGTAGACAAGATAAACTCACGCATGAATAAACCCCATCTTTTTACCCTTAATAGCAACGATACATACATGTCACGTCCCTTTCTGTCACTGGGATTGAGCACCGCAAGATCGAACCCATTACAAAGCACCTCTTCCCATGGCAAGATAAATCAATCTAGTTGGCCAAACCAAATCAATAGATCGGAGAAGAAATACGAAACTATAATAATCATGCATAAAAGAGATTAGAGAAGACTCAAATAATATTCATGGATAATCTGATCATAAACTCACAATTCATCGGATCCCAACAAACACACCGCAAAAAGTGATTACATCGGATAGAACTCCAAGAACATCGAGGAGAGCATTGTATTGAAGATCAAAAAGAGAGAAGAAGCCATCTAGCTACTAACTATGTACCCGAAGGTCTATGGTAAACTACTCACGCATCATCGGAAGGGCAGTAAGGTTGATGTAGAGCCCCTCCGTGATCGATTCCCCCTCCGGCGGAGTGCCGGAAAAGGCCTCCAGATGGGATCTCTCGAGAACAGAAACTTGTGGCGGCGAAAAAAGTATTTCGTGGACTCTTCTGAGGGTTTCTGATTTTTTGGGAATTTATAGTGGTGGAATTAGATCAAACGGAGCTGGGGTGGGCCCACGAGGCACTAGGGCGCGCCTGCCCCCCCCCCCCCCCCAGGCGCGCCCTGGTGGCTCGTGGCCACCTCCTCTGGCGTATGGTCTTCTCCCGAAGCTTCTAGTGTTGTATATGTCCAGAAAAAAAATCTCCAAAAAGTTTCGTGGCATTTGGACTTCGTTTGGTATTGATTTTCTGTAAAACAAAAAACAGGCAGAAAACATCAACTGGCACTGGGCACTAAGTTAATAGGTTAGTCCCAAAAAATGATATATAATTGCAGTAAATGCATATAAAAACATCCAAGATCGATAATATAACAGCATGGAACAATAAAAAATTATAGATACGTTGGAGACGTTTCAACGCTCCACTCTTACGACGGAGGAGTACAAGACACGACGGCCCAGTGAACTGTAACTTGTACTGTACTACTGTACTAGTACTATGTGGTAGTCTTGTACTACTCTTGTAACACTTGGTTTTGCTGTTTCGCGTGATCCATCGATACAAACCCGATTAAACAGGCGAGGTCGGGTCTTTTCCCGCGCGGTAGGCAGGGTAGTTTGGCATAGTCGATTTGACAGAGAGACCGAGAGAAAGATGTGAAATGCTTGAATGTGTAGTGGACCCTTTTTTTTGGTCATGTGTATGTGTAGTCGGACCTTTCAGATCGCTAGATGATACTAGCCATACATTTCAACGCAATTTTAATGTATGCAACATGAATAATTGAAGTAACAATATGAGATCTAAAACTTAAAATACATATGATTTATTGTGTTAGAGTATAGTAGTACTGTATTGCATAGTTATTAGATATAACATGCGAGAATGTGTAGGGACTTACTTTTGGAGGGCCTAAAGAGAGAAATTTGGCATAAATTGGATTCAAATATTTGTATTCGTCATCATAGCATTTGTAACTCATATCTAGAGTTTATACGGTAGACGTGAATGCTTGTTCGCTCTTACGAAACCAGTACAACAATATTGGGGTGGCGTGCCCCAATTTTGGCGTGGGAGGTTGGCCTAGTCGGCTCCACAGAGAGAGCGAGAGAAGAGATAAATACACTGGCGATCACTGTATTTGAAGCGAAAGCATAACACAGTCACCGGACTTCAGAATACGCTCATTAGGGTCACTATATATGTTTGACGGTGATTATACGGTCACTCGCTCACCGTTCAGCATCGTATTGCACTCTGTTGACCGACCAAATAGTCTATGTGGCACTATGTTGACTGGTTAAATTTGCCACTTTCCTTGTGGGTCCCACCTGTCAGTTGGCAAAGGAAAGAGATAAGATAAACAGAAATTTACGCAGGCGCGACAAGACTCGAACTCTTGCGCGCGAACCACCTGGCTGTGTATGTGTGTGTCAGGGCCTGATGTGTGTGCTTGCACGTGTAGGTTGAGCATGTGACACCCTGGTTTTCGCCCCTTGTTTTTTTCCTTTGCGGGATTTGACTCCCGTCTTTTTTTTCGGTGTTATCGGATTTTCTCTCGCTCTTGGGTATATGAAGATGGTCATTTAGCCTTGCCTCTCCTATCTGACCAGAGACTCTCTCCAACCCAACCTTGCCACCCAAAATTTATTCTTAGGATTCTGCCGCCAAAACCCTACTCTCCGATCCACCGGAAGGGAAACCCTAATTCCTTCCGTTACAAAGGAACCCCAATTTCCTTTGATCTGTTGCCACCCAAACTTTTCCCAGTGATCATCCCTTATCTATAAACCCTGGATATGCAAAAATATTGCCAAGTCATTTGCAATATTTTTCATTTAAAATTAATTCCTTTTTCTGCTGTTTAAAGGAATTAAATCCAGGAAAATATCTATCCATCTCCAAAGTTCATGAAAACTTGTGGAGATATTCTTTGTGATCATATTGAGCTCCAATAAAAGTATTGGCTATAATTAAATAAGGGAAATTGCCTTTTCCTATTTAAAGCCAATATTGCATTTTGGGCACTTTCCAAAGGAGCTACCATTTTGGTGGCCAGGAAAAATCCCAAATAATTTGTGGATCTTCTCCTATCCATATCTTCACCATTTCCATCAAGAACCCAAGTTCCACAGATCAAATTTTGAGAGCATCATCCAATTCTTGTTTCTGGATTTATTTTGAGGTTGTGAAGCAACTATATTTTATATTGCTTCAAAAATTCTCAAATTACTCCAGGACCTCACATTCCCAAAATTATGTTACCATGAAAAAATTCACATCATTTTACCTAGCCATGCTCTCTCAAAAATTCCATCTAGTTTCTGTCTAGATCCAAGCTCTGTGAAGGAAGTACCACTTTGGCATTTCCAATTGATCTGAAAATTTTCCAGTATCTTCATATATCCAAATAATCACTCTCCACCAAAATTCAGCTCATTTCATCAATCCAGATGAGTGCAGCTTCAAAGTCAAGTTTCTGGACCAGAATTTGCATTGCAAAGGAAGTATATGCAAATGAAGTCCAAATGGCTTCAAATTTTGTCAGCACCTATTACTGCCTACCACATTTCCCTGTGACAACTTATCTAGCTCATTTCCACATTTTTTCTGACCAAAACTTCTTGACCAAGTTTCTGTCCAGAAACTTTTCTGGCTCCTCTCGATCACTCTAGAGCCGTCCTAGCCCATATATTGTCACATTCTATCTAAATGATCAGTGAGCATCCGTTTTGACAAGTTTGGCACCCAGAGGAGGCCCAGAACGCGACATACCCGTGGTGACCGCGTGAGCTGCACGCAGAAACAGTGCTCTGCGCGTCCATCGCGTTGGGCAGGCCAGCTCAAGCAGCCATGGCGTGTCCTTTGGTGCCGAACTGACTCCCCGTCGTCCACACCCTCCTCTCTGGTCATTTCCCCCTTTGTTTGCTTCCTCCCCGCACCGCGGTGAGCGCCGCCATCGGGCTGTTCTGCCCGTGACCGCCGTTGTCGCTTCTCTCTCTGTCTCCTTCCTCCCCGATCCCTCTCGAGCCCTCCCGAGGTATCTCTCCTCTCCGCGAAGCCGCTCGACGCCGCAACCCGCCAGCCACGCGGTCTGCAAGCTCCAGTATGCCGATAAGATCTCCACGGCGGCCGATCCTATCCCCTCCTCGCCGGGCTATAAATAGCCAGCCCCGAGTCCCCTCGAGCTCGCACCTCACTTCCTCTTCCCCTCCAAAGCCCTCTGGTTCCCACGCCCGGCCGAATCCCTCGCCGGAGCGCTTGCATTTCTGGCCAGACTTCCCCACTGCTCCGCCCCCAATCCCAGCGACCGAGCACCCCCACGCCGCCTCTCACCGGCTGCGAGATGCGCCACTCTCCTCCGAGCTCTCCCATGTCTTCGCCTTCTCCCATGACCCACCGTAGCTGCCCAGCTCGCCGGAGCCGCCGCGTACTACACTCCGACCGCGGCCAAGCTGCAGACCGCCCCCGGCCCCTATTTCCCCACTCACGGGCGCGGGGTGGAGCGGTGAACCCGTTCCCGTCGTCGCCCAAGACCTCCAAGCCCGCCGTCGCCGGAATCGGCCGCGGCCGAGCCGTCCTCTGCTCCTGGCGGGAGGTTGAAGGAGAAGACAGGGGAAGACAGAGAAGGACGGGGTGGGTCCCGCCTGTAAGTGGCTGTGGCCCGGGCCCGGCTGTTAAGTGGAGGCGCACTCCACAAAACTGCGCTTTCGATTTAGTCAAAGCGTAAACACTGGTAATGCGCTTTCGTTTTTCAGCCAGCGGCCGAAATGGCTAGATTGTGAACATTCGCCCGTTAAGAACAGAAATGAACAGTTTTCTGTTTGTTTTCTGCTTAACGAACGAACGGCCGTTTCTTCTCGACCGTAACTCCGATCGAGGTGAATCCAAAGCCCACTTCTTCAGTTCGTCGAGCCCGTTCCGATGCCATCACTTTCACCATGTGTTCACTTTCTGAAAATGCCCATTTTGCCCCTGCCTTATATTCAGCCACTCCGAGAGGGAATCTTTTCTGGCGAATTCTTTCGCGAGGCGATCGCACTTCTCCCGGAGTATTCCTTCACCCCCAGGCAAGCCGACCATCTGATATGTGCCCTAAAGCATTGCTCTATGTTATTCTTGTGTGTTTAAATTAATATGCTTATGCCTGTATGCGTAGTGGTGAGATGTATGTGACGCTGATGAACCCTTGCCTGCCTTTCTTTGGTGACGGCACCACGCCTGTGTTCTGAGCTGCTTCCGGCCGTCCGGGGTGGATGCCGACTTTATATTTCTCTTTTCAACAACTAGCCCGTGTTCTGAGCTGCTTTTCGGCCGTCTCGGACAGCTGTTGAATTTCTTTCTGTAGCGGTGACCCTATGCTCTGAGCTGTTTTTTCGGCCGTCTTAGGGAACCGATACACTCTTTTTATCAACACCGTCTCATGCTCTGAGCTGCTTTTCAGCCGTCTTGAGTCGGGGTTGAGTTATTCACGTAACGTCCCAGATCTGAGTTGTAAAGACCGTTCTGGTGGCTGCTGGTTTATTTGTCGGTTTCATGCAAGGGTTTAGATGGTTGTCACTTACAGCTAAGCCTTGTAAAGTGATAATTTGCCATTTAAATATTGTCTCATTAATGACTCGCTGTGATATTGTATGGAGATAGGTTGTTATGCTTTCATAGTTGTTACATCATGCATGGTTACTATTATTGCAATATTAAAGAATGTGACTTAATGATAACAACCTCCTCCGTCGGCTGGATCGAGTCATAGTGTCACCTATCCGAGCTTACCCGTGCAACCACATTTGCCTGGATGGGGAGGCCCTAGCTTGGTCTATTGTCCTGCCTCTTGTCGGTACCTCCAACTAGGGAAGGTTATGCGTGCGTGCTACCCTGGCCCGGTAGGTGGTGATAACCTTGTGAGCCCAGTTAAGTTATTTGAGCTCAGGTCCCCGTTTGGGACAGTTTTGTTTGGCCACGACGGTGGCAGGTGTCATGGGGTGACACAGGGGCCACCCAGGACATGACCCTGGGAGGGTATGATTGTCGGAGGGATCGTAAGAGTGTCGGGTAATAGACCGAGTTTTGTTGGAGCAACACCGGTCCACCCGAATGGGAACATGTACTAAAGTACGAGGCCAGGCTCTCCATGGTGTGTGTAAAGTGCGCAACCTCTGCAGAGTGTAAATCTATTCGAATAGCCGCGTCCTCGGTCATGGACAGTTCGTATAGGCCCCTATTTGGTCTGTGTCGAGTCTGGAGGAACAAACTATATAATGTTATTGCTAAGGTTGAACTAGAGAAGGGTAAAGTTTGTCAGACTTGCAGAGCAGATGCATGGACATCAGTTGATGTCAGGGATATGAAATGCTGGCCATGGGATGGCTATGAGTTGAGTGGTCGGGTGACCGCAAAGCCTGGATCAGATTTGGATCGTGAGCATATTCGGAGTTCGGATCATTTACCTGATATACTTTACTTTACTGCATTTACTTCAGTAATTATCATGCTAGATAATACTATTATGACATGATAATTAATGCTGCTAGATGATTAATCTTGCTAGATAATCCTGCCATAACATGATAGTTAATACTGTTAAGATAACGAATGCATGCTTGAATGCCATGGATTGCTTTGCTTGGTGTATATGTTGGATTGGTTTGCTTGCGAGTACATTCAAAAGTACTCAGCGGCCTTCAATGTGGCCAGGTTCACCTAAGGATTCGACGACCTCTAGCGAGGAGCCGGAGTGTTCGCGGGCTAGAAGAGTAACCCAGTCAGATCCCTGTGGATTGGAGCCGCATCAGGATTATGCTGCCTTAGATAGAGCTTTTCCGCTGCCATATATCATGTAAGACTTATATACCCATTAATAGAAATGTCTGTGTTCATGATACTTGTTGTAAACGCGCACGCCAGAGTGATCTCCTGGGCTGGCGTGTGCGGCGACCGTCTGACTACAGTGGTATTCAGGCGCGGTGCCACAGAGCACTTGAGCATGAGCATGTGTGTTGGTCGTGTGGTGAGTGCATGCATGCATGCGTGCGTGCGTGTCTGCGTGTGTGTGCATGCATGTGTGCGTGTGTGCGTGTGAGTGTTGCATGCATGCAGTTCGTGTGCATGCGTGCGTGTGTGTATAATCACCACACTAGATCCTGTGTATTAAAAGAACCAGTCAACTAGCACAGCATACCAATACAAGGCCACCTTGTCTGCGCCACTTCGAATCTCTTCTACTAGTGATACCCACCGTGCAATATTTTATTTTCGTTTGTTTACATTCTTATACCCGCTGACAGGTGGGCCCTATGGTAGTGAGATAATGAGCGCTGATGATGCAACACTAGATGCGCCACATGGACTGTTTAACTGGTCAACTAATCGTGTCTTCAACAAATATAGAGATCTACGGTGAGCCTGTGACTGTATAACAACCACAAAACGTATATGGTGACCGTAGTGAGTGTATTGTGAAGTCCAGTGGTCGTATCGTGCTTTCGCTTCAAATACAGTGATCATCGGTGTATATCTCGTGAGAGATATATGGAACATGTGTGAATGTGACGGGGCATACTTTTAGAGGGCCTAGAGATAGTTTGTGTGCGTATGTGTAAGAGGCGTAGAAAGGGGGCGCGATGGGGAGAGAGAGAGATGCTCTTCGTTTCTCTTTATTATGAATAACTTCATAGTATAAAAATATAAACATTCACAATGCGGAATAAATATCATTGGATGCACCATGCAATTAACTTTCGTACTCCATATAACTTTGCAATATTGTATAGATGTAGATTTTATAAAATAAATTTTGGCCACTTTGCGTAGTTCTAATTCAAAAGGAATCTTGTATGCGAAGTAAACGTGAATAGAGGGATTTTTAGATCAATGGAGCACATGATAAGATGCAACATGTGTGAATGTGTAGTTTACGTATTTGGCAGGGCCTGGAGAGGGTATGTGTATGTATTCGAGAGAGACGCGGGTAGAGGGGGTGTGTGTGTGCGATGAGAGATAGATAGCACGAGAAATGAGAGAGGTCTAGAGAGATAGAGACGAATAGGATATGTCTCGACGAGAGATGGTCTTGAGTGTGCGTATGCAAGGGAGAAGGGGAGAGAGACATGAGCAGATATAGTGTGTGGGGTGTGTGTGTCTGGTATGCATGTGTGGGTGTGACAAGATACTGAGACCTAGGGGTAGGGGTGTGTGAGGTCTAGTGGGCCGAGGTGAGGCCCCGGGTCGGTTCCGTCCTGCGCCACATTGGTCCGCCCGTGACACATTATACAGAGACCCCTGGAGGACTAGTCGCACAAGACAAAGAAACCAGAGCCGCGAAGGACTTTGTGTCCACTGACAAAGCTGGCAAGGAATTGTAACCCTAGGCCCCAGGTATGTTTATACAAGCTCGGGGCCTAGTTTGTCGATAGCATACACAGAATCCCTTGGTATTCACGTAGTGTACTCTGTACACACCCTAGTCACAAATATACATGACCGGGGGTAGGGTATTTCCTGGATCGCAAGGGCCCGAACTAAGGTAAATCCTTGTCTCTTATTACCATGCATCCAACCTAGCTGTAAGGGATATCCTACTGAATGCTCTGCTGGAATCATATTCGTCAACTAGTAAGAGAGGTGGAGATTTACAATGCGTGCGAGATAGGCCTAAGCGTCCGGGAGACACGTAGGCAGGTATATGTATAGAGAAAAGGGTCGATGTAGATCGTGCGTGCCTATGCGTGTGAAAGAGTTCTTGTGACAAAGACTAGTGAAAGGAGTCATAGATAGTTGTGAGATAGAGGGAGGGAGGGTGATATATATAGACATCGTGTGTGCGAGAGACACCTCAGGAGAGAGTGTGAGGATGTGTGAGAGAGAAGGCCGATGGATATACAGCGTGCGCGTATGTGTGAGAGAGAAAGATAACACGTGTGTGAGGAGGGTACGCGTAAAAGACTGGTGTACACATCAATTTAAAATATAAAATTGTATCCAAATATTTGGATGGGATCATGATATTTGCGATTCGCGTATGGAACGATCATTGATGTATCAAACATCCATATTCTGTCGAATTTGAGCATGTGTATGGTATTATTTGACATAATTGATCCATAGAGTCAGTATTTTGAAATCCAGGCAATGCATGGCTTTAGCAATTCAAATATAAACATGATTATAGTTTATGTTGTGTGTGTAAAGCACATTATACATACAAAAGATACATAGTGAACATTCTAAATAGCTAGCTAGGAACTAGCATACGTTTGAAATCAACTTAAGGTGGTTTCAAATATTCGAATTCAACATGAAGTGCATTCAATTATTTGAATTCGAGATCATGGCATTTGTAAATCATACCTAAATTAAGGGTGCATCAATCTTTGCTTTGCTTTTGTACATAATAACATATAGTCATGTACAAAATACATTCAAATTTACCACCTCCATTCCAAAATAATAGTAGTTATAGGATTTTCAAGAGTGAAAGTTTCAAAAGAAGCGCATAATTTAATGAGGTTTTCAATCATACAAGGTCAAATTTAACAAGGTCTATTAAGGTCAATCCTAATAGTTCAAGAGTACGGTAAACGTGAATGCTTCTGGTTCAAAATTTTGAATGAAGCGCTAAAAGAGCCTCTCCTCGCCCGAAACCACGCGAGACCAATGTTTGGTAGAAGGAAATTACCGTCCTAACTCTGACCTGTGAAGCCTATCGGCCCGACGTCCAGAAGTCTAAACCGGGGTAGGTTTGTAACTTCACCGAGATGCCACACAACCACCTCCGAAAAACATTCATATACCGCGGGCACCTAAACGCCGATGCGCTCGGCCGAAATCACTCCCGCCCACTATTTTGGATACATGAGATTACCGTCCTACCCCCGACCCGCAGCATGTCCGGAATTTTAGATGGGGGCAAAGTTTGTAACTTTCCCCAAATTTCAAACAAGCGCGTCCTGGAAACATGGTTCCCCCTTAGCCTCCCCCTTCCCCCGTTCGATTCCCCATTCATACTCCGTGGGCGCCAAAACTCCCTCGCCACCAGCCGCGAAACCCCAGCCTCCTCCGTCCGCCACCCCATCGCACCGATCCACCGCCGCCCTCCTCCATCACGCCGGAGCCGATACCCTGACGTCATCGTCCACTGCAACCTCAACTGTAGCGCCCTCCAGGACTTAGCAGTTGAAGCCGAGGCAGAGCAGCCTCCACGATGCGGACGTGCGTCGTACCCGAGCCACTTCAACCCCTCCGTCCTGCGCCTCACCGCTGCTGGTCCAACGTCGCAACCGTCCACCGCACCGAAGCTGTTCCCGCTACGCCGTCGTTCGCCGTCTCGGATCTGCTTCTCCGCCACCGATAGAGGGCCACCGCACCACACTCAACAACTTGGCCATGGGTGCATCCAAGGCTCCACCGTCCTCCACAACATCTGATTTCCAGCAAACCACAAGAAGATCGTCGAAAAATCATAAGGAGGACACAGCATGGGAAGCCGATATTGGTACTCCTCTTCCCTTATTCTTGCAAATCTTACATGTCTGCTCGCACGGTATTCATCCCACGAAGGAAACTAGTTGACCACTTCTTACTACACATTCTTCCTGATACTAGATGGTCCAAGTAACTCACGACGCACAAGGTTTCCCCCCATTTACTATTTCACTTTAGCTAGAGGTCCGTCGCCTGCCTGGATTTCAATTCAGTGTTAGTTGATTCCCAATTAAAGGAAGCACCACCCGCGGAGGCGCGCGGAGCACCTAGTCTGCCTGTTCGCCGGGGAATCAGCGCCTCAGTGTCTATCTTAGAGGTGTGTGTGGCGCAGGAGCTGTTGGCGCCCGATCTGGAGGTCCGCCGGGCTTAAAGGGATGGCCGGGGGGCGCTGCCAAGCACGGTGGTGGGGTGAGGTCGAGGGGAGGGCGGGGCAGCGGGGGCAGGGGTCTGGGCCGGTGGTCGCTGGCGGTTCGAGGAAGATCATCAACAGTGACTGGTGGGAGGTAGATGAAGGCCATCTGGCCGTTCCTTGTAGATCGGACGGTGAAAAAAAAATTGACTGACCTATTTGTTTTCAGTCGATTGTTATTTTCATAGGACCACATGTGGTGGTTTGCTGGAGGATTACCTGCACTTCCTAGCCATCCCTGTGCTCATATTTCAAAAGCCTAGAATCTAATTTCGTGTGCCATGCATGTTGTAGAGCTATCATATGTCTGCTGTCATTTGTTTTTGACCCTCCAGCTATCTGATACTTTTACACTGCACTACTTGTGAACAAACTACACCCATACTCTCTCACTATTGTTTTATTATGCATGGGTATTTTAGAATCTCAACCACAATATTCTAAAAAGGAAACACAGTTGTCGCTCCAGTCTGCATCGAGGATTGGAAAGGCGCGGTTTGACGCTCTAAAGAAGAGTGTAGTGTCATTCGATGAAGACTGTCAACGTAGCTCTGTAGTTGATGACCCCATTCACCATACACCAGCATCACAGGTGCTTGCTTTAACTTCATGGTGTCATATGTGGTTGCATGTTGCATATGGTGTCTACCTTGTATATTGCTTCTAAATTGGTTAAATTGCATCTGCTTAGCCATATATTGTGAATATGACATGCCTTCCTGTTTTTGGTACATACTGCATATGTCTATTAACCATGTTCTTACATCAAACTAATGTTCTTGTGTATCCCTCATCAATCACTTATGATGAGACAGTCAGATAGGTGGGTTAGTGTGAGACGCGCTACTCTTTTAAAGAGTGCAGTGTCATCCTCCCCACATGATTCTCAACAAACGGCAAGGCTAGATGAAGATAGTCAACGTAGCTCTGTAGTTGGTGACCGCATTTCCCCTACACCACCATCGCAGGTGCTTGCTCTAACTTGGCAGTGTGATATGTGGTTGCATGTTGCATATGGTGTCTAGCTTGTAATTCGTCTAATTTGGTTAAATTGCATCTGCTATTCTTCTTAGTTTACACATTATACCTGTTAATGTGACATGCCTTCCTGTTTTAGGTACATACTACATCTGTCTATTAACCATATCCTTACATAAAACTACTGTTCTTGTGTATCCCGCATCAATCACTTATGACAAGACACCTTTAGTATATGCCACTTGATATTTGTTGCATCTTGCATATGATTTATAGCATGTACCGCGTCTAATTTGTTGAAATGCCATTTATTATGAGACGCTTTTAACTTGGCAGAGTCATATTGGTTGCATCTTTCATGTGGTGTCTACCTTGCATTGCTTCTAATTTGTTGAAATGGCTTCTGCTTAGTTTACACAAATAGGTGTGAATATGCCATGCCGTCCTATTTTTCGTACATATTCCATCCTTGTATCATGTGTTTGCCTTACATCCAAGTAGTGTTCATCAGTATCATGCATGAATGAGTTCTGAAGAGTGATTTTTATTCCTTTTTCTTGTCGTTTGACTTGACAATGCAAAATCAATAAAGCGGAAGGAAATTAGCAAGGCAGTGGATGATGGTGCTCCTTCCGACCAACTGAAACAGAGGGTCTCAACAGATTCTACTCCGCCATCCTCCAAACAAGATTTGCAAGACAAGACATGCATAGACAGTCAATGTAGTTGTGTTGATGATGAGCACATCTCCCCTACCAAACCATCACAGGTGCTCGCTCTAACTTGGCACTGTTATATGTGGTTGCATGTTACGTATGATGTCTAGCTTGTATTGCTTCTAATTTTTTTAATTGCATCTGCTTAGTTTACACATTATACTTGTGAATAAGACACGTGTTCCTGTTTCTAGAACATACAATATCTGTCTATCACGCCATGTTCTTACATCAAAGTACTACTGTTGTGTAACCTGCAACAATCACTTATCATAAGCCACATTTAACTTGGGAGTGTGATATAGGTTGCATCTTGCATTGTTTTCTAGCTTGTACTGCTTCTAATTTGTTGAAATGGCACTTATGACGAGACAGTTTTAACTTGGTAGAGTGACATTCATTGCATCTTTCATACGGTGTCTAGCTTTCATTGCTTGTAATTTGTTGAAATGCCCGCTGCTTAGTTTACACATCATAGGTGTGAATATGCAATGTGTCCTTTTTTCTTACATATTTAATCCTCCTATCATGCGGTCGCCTTACATGAAAGTAGTGTTCGTCAGCATCATGCATCAATGAGTTCTGAAAAGCAAATTTTATTCATTTTTCTTATGGTTTGACTTGACAAGGCAAAAAAAATAAGAGAGAGGAAGGAAAAAAGTAAGGCAGGGGTTGATGGCGGTCATCTGGCGCCACCGGTAAGGAGGCGCTCTAGAGATTCTGCTACTACTGCTAGTGCAGTAGAAGTTCCAAGTAAATATGATGTGCCCAACAACCCTACTCCAGCATCCCATATGCTGTCTCTAGCTTGGCAGTGTGATATTTGCTTGCATGTTGCATATGGTGTCTAGCTTGTATTGCTTCTAATTTGATTAAATTGTGTCTGCTTAGTTTACACATTATACATGTTAACATGGCATGTCTTCCTTTTTTTCCATATACTACATCTGTCTATTACATGTTCTAACATCGAAGTACTGTTCGTGTCTATCTTGCATCAATCACTTATGACGAAACACCTTTAACTTGGTAGAGTGATATTGTTTGGATCTTGCATATGATTTATTGCTTGTACTGCTTGACATTTGTTTAAATGCCACTTATGACGAGACACTATTAACTTGGCAGAGTGATATTTGTAGCATCTTTCATATGGTGTCTAGCTTCCATTGCATTGCTTCTAATTTATTGAAATGCCTTCTGCTTAGTTTACGCATCATAGGTTTGATTATCTCATGCTGTCCTGTTTTTCGTACATATTACATTCTCCTATCATGCGGTTGTCTAACATCAAAGTTCAGTTTGTCTGAATCACCCATCAATTAGTTCTAAAGAACTAAATTTTTATTCCTTTTTCTCGTGGATTTGACTTGACATGGGAAAAAAGAAGGTACACAGAATGGTAGGGGATGGTGTTACTACTCGGGAGGCACGGAAATGGAAGGGGAACAGCTCTGGAGATTCTGTTGGTATTGATAGTGCAAGAGAAGATCGAAGTCCACCGGATAAATGTACAAACATAGTATCCCCTACTACACCACCTGCAAAATGTACCAAAGACAAACGAACCAAACAAGCAATGACGGCCCTAGTGGTTGCAGTACCTTCTTCCACAGTACCAACATTTGTACGACTTACTCGTTCGTCAACTCTGCTAGCGGCAAGTTCCCAAGCTCCTTTGCCACCTGACACTACTTCCGAAGCAATCTTGGCACAAGAGGACTTGGCATGATCAGATGAACCTTCTGAGCTTCAACACCAAGATGGTAGTTGATCGAGTCAAGTTACAGTTGCATGCTTCTTTATATGTAGTCTCACAATTTGATGTACACTAACACTTCCCATGTTCGTTGTTGAACTAGCACCTAGGTGCAAGAGGAAACAGACATCATGGATAATGCTCGATAGGTTAACTAAATCTAAAGGAGGAAGAATGGAGATCCATTTTGAGTCAGGTTTAAAAAGGCCACATGATGCTACAGAGTTAGCCAAGTTAGTATCAGAGGCAGCCGTTGCTGTTAGGTGTCATGCACGTATCCTCCCAACATGGATTCAGTACAGGAATGACAAAGACGAAATCATGTTTAACACCTTCCTCGACCATTTATCTGTAAGTATGGTTATTTATGGAACTTAGTAATATTGTCTTGCTCTGTCCCATACTTTCTAGGTTGCCGGTAATGAGACTCCTATAATTTTGAACAGATGAGGTTCAAGTTGGATCGGCAAGATGATGCAACCAGACAAGCATGCACTCATGTTTTCAAGTCTGCTCTGCGACAATATCGGTATAATCTGAGGAAAAGTCACTTTGAAGGCAAGGCTAACAATGAACTTGCCCAAATATCTCCAGTGGAAAATATAATGGATGAAGACTGGACAGCCCTTGTTGAACACTGGTCTGATCCAAAGTATCAAGTATGTTATATAGATGTGATCAGATCACATGTTGAACTCCTATTTACGCATGTACCTCACAAATCTATCTTCTTCTAGGTGAACTGTTCAAAGAAAAAGGCCAACCGTACGAAAGTGAAATTCCAACAGACGACAGGATCTCGTAGCTATATTGCACACTGCGAGGCTCTGGTAACTAGCTGCTGTTTCACTCTTTTGGCTGTGCCATATTATCAGATCTATATTGACTTGTTCCAAATGCAGAGGAAAGCCCGCAAGGACCAAAAAGAACCTGAACCAAATGCGGTGGAAATCTTCAAGGACTGTCACACCAGCAAGACGAAGGGCATTACTACACCAGTCAAAGCCGCTGTAGTAAGTCCTTAATCCTCAGGCCCTTTGAACTACTGGTTACTCTGACTTGTGGTGCATTGAACTGCATGGTTTGCAGCCAATGTATATTAGTCTTTTCAATTTTATACACAGTTGTCTGAACGTATCATTGCACTTTACAAGGTTTAAAAGAGAGGAACGATGTTCCTTTGCTCTTGATCTGTAATCTAGTTCCGTGCTGCACACAATGTTACAATTGCCTATTTGTCTGATCTCAGTAGTTTTGTGATATGAATGATGTCATACTATGCTCACCGTATTATATACTTTGTCTCTTTATCTTAGCTGTCAATACAATGTGAAGAAATAGACAATACATTAGCCATGGTATATGGTCATATGTTTGCAACCTGGTTTTATTATGTACTTTGCAGTAAAATACAACTAATATTTTACACGGGTTCACCAAAATAAGTTCTGTATATAAACCAAATCTATTCTGTTTGGTTTTACTGCCTCATTAATAACTTCTGTTCTGGTACTACTAATGTACAAACTCAACTTTTCAGCAAGCTATGGAACAAATGGTGGAACCGCAACAACCTTGTGACGCCCCTGACTTAATCGTGCACTAATCATACACGCAAATGCACACAATCAAGACTAAGGACTCACTTGAAGATATCACAACACAACTCTAAACACAAATAAAAGTCATACAAGCTTTATATTACAAGCCAGGGGCCTCGAGGGCTCGAATACATAAGCCTGAGTCATACAAGCATCAGCGGAAGCATTAGATATCTGAGTACAGACATAAAAGTTAAACAGATAAGCCTTAAGAAGGTGGGGCAAAACAACGACACTAGATCGAAAGGCGCAGGCCTCCTGCCTGGGTGCCTCCTATCTACTCCTGGTCGTCGGCGGTCTCCACGTAGTAGTAATCTCCACCAGAGGGGTAGTAGAAGTTGTCGGCTGGCGCCGCTGGCTCCGGGGCTCCGTCATCTGGTCGCAGCAATCGGGTATGGGAAAAAGGGGAAGCAAAGCAACCATGAGTACTCATCCAAAGTACTCGCAAGACTTACATCAGATCTATTCTACTTATGCATCAGTATCAAAGAAGGGCTGTATTAGTGGACTGAACTGCAGAAATGCCAGAATAGAGGGAAAGCCTAGCCTATCGAAGACTAGCATCTTCAGCGTCTTGCAGCATTAGAAGAGTGCAGATTAGTACATAAATATAGTAGTAGCAACAAGTAGTAACAATGCCCAAAGATCCTTCCTCGACTCCCTGCGAGAAAGCGATCCCGGAGCCACATATTAAACATCTCAAGTTCCAGTTCTAGTTGTAGTAGATCGGGATACTTTCCGAGCGTCCTGTTACCGTGGACACGGCTATTCGAATAGATATACTTCCCTGCAGGGGTGCACCTACTTACCCAACACGCTCGATTAACTCTGGCCGAACACACTTACTCGGTCCATGCCCGGCCTCAGCTGATCGACACGTCGTAGCCCTACCTAGGCTCAACAGAGAGGCCAGCACGCCGGTCTACAACCTAAGTGCTCAGGGGTCTTGGGACCATCGCCCTTTGCACTCCTGCGTGTTGCGTGGGCGGCCGAGAGAAGACCTAGCCCCCTTAATACAAGCGCGGGCGTTCCCAGTCGAACCGGGCGCGCGCCGCTCAATCGCTGGCGTCTGAAGAACTTCGGCTGATACATACGACGCCGAGTGCCCATACTATTCCCGCGTGGTGGTTAGTTCAAAAAGGCCAGAGGCCTACTCAGATCACATATCCTGACCCATTATTGTGTTGGGAGCTCGCGGAAACGAGCAAAGACTCATGATCATGTGACCCCGTCGCCCCGTCTCGTGGACTTACGGCAAGGGCCAGGAATGCCCGGTCGTGCCACGTCATATCTCGCGGGTACCCTCATGATCAACCCGACTCCACAGCTCTCGCGGGTATCCCTCGGGGTCGACCCGTCTTCCACAAGTTTCTGTAGTAAAGTCAAAGTATCCGTGTGTCCATAACATCAAGGAGGAACCCAAGGAATCACCCTCGCTGGATTCCCACTCGATGTATCCGTCAAGGTGAAATCGGAGGAATCACCCTCGATGGGTTCACTCTTGAGGGGTTGCATGATAGAGGCGTCATCGGAGGTGGTGAAAGAGGAATCACCCTCGGTAACCCACAACCGACTAGCTTTGCTACAGAGATATCATCAGGAGTGATGTAAGAGGTATCACCCTGGGCACTCGATAGTAGCTCTGCAGAGTCGTACAACTAAGGGGTGTGCGGTGTTGGTCTTTGTACATCGATCACCTTGATCGGGGCACCAGTAAAAAAGAGGGGCAACAAGGACAAGGATGAGGGGCCACAAATGGTTCACTAACCACCCTATACTAAGCATTTAGGATAGCAGGTAAGGTATCAACAACAGTTTACAAAAACAGGCCATGCATCAGAATAGGTAATTTGGGACAACAACTATAGCAATTCTAATGCAAGCATAAGAGAGAAAGAATGGGTGATATAGGCATGTTCAAGGGGGTTTTGCTTGCCTGGTTGCTCTGCAGACAGTTACGGATCCTCGACGGTGAAATAGTCGATCACCGGATAAACAGCGGTCTCGGAGTCTACCAGAAAAGAAGTAACGAAGGGGGAAACAATAAATAATAGAGCAAACAAATGCATCACACAATGTATGTCATGGCAATTCGGGTTGGTGATATGCTCTAATGCATTATCAAGTATTTTAAATGGAGATCCCAGTTCCAGGTAATTATCGGTCAGACGATCCTGAGGGGAAGGTTCCATGTTCATCGTGTTAGAGAGATTTGGTAGGTAGGTGGATGACATATTCAGATTCGTCTTATTTTTCTGATCGTTTTTCATATATAAATTATTTTCACCCGAGTTACGGACTATTTTATATGATTTTTCAAAGTTTTAAGTATTTTCTGGAATTATTTTTAATTCGAAATATAAATGGAATTTGCTATGGGTACACAAAAGTGTACCCAACAGTGAGGCTTACAGGTGGGGTCAAGTGGCTGGGTTGACCCAGTCAACATTTGACTGGTCAACGGAGGAATAGTGCTAGAGGGTCCCACATGTCATTGTCTCTGGTAATTTTAACATTGATTTAGCATTTAATCTTAGCAGCGGGTCCCATCTGTCATTGATACAATAGGGTACTTAGCATTAAACTAACCCCTAATTAATAGCTTGACTAATTAACAGGGCCGGCCAGAGGCACAACCGTGCCCATGGCTAGGCACGCACGCGCATGAGCGCATGGCAGCCATGGCCAGGAGGGCTCGCACGGGTGGCGGCCAGGAGGAGCAGCCTGCGGCTGCGGGCAAGCGGGCAAGCATGCACGGGGCTGGTGCGGCTGGGGCGCGCGCAAGGCGTGGTGCGGGCAGCTGTGCGCGGGCGCGGAGCAGCAGCATGCAGCAGCACTAGCGGCGGCAGCAGCAGGTAGCAGCGGCAGGAGCAGAGCAGCGGCAGCTAGCAAAGTAGCAAGGCAGCAATGGCAGCAGCGCATCTAGAGGCAGTAGTAGCACACACGTACACATACGCAGGAGCTCGGGCGAGCTCGGGGGAGGTGGCTACGGCGTGGATTCGAAGGGGGAAAGGAGGGGAATCGGTGGAGGAGCTCACTGCGAGCTCGATGGCGCGGTCGGGGAGGCCGGAGGTGGACCGGAGCTGCGGCATCGACGACAGACACCGGCGATGTACGCGATGAAGATGGGCTCGATGGCGAGCGTACAGTGTGGCCCGGCTCATTCCAACGCATGTAGGCGAAGGAGTCGATGGCAAGGGGGCTCCTGGACATGCTCTCAGGCGACGGGGAGTGCGTTGGCCGCGGCTACGATGATGGCCATGGCGGGCAGAGCTCGAACACGAAAGAATCGAAGGGAGCGACGGGAGGAGAGGGAGGAAGGAGGACTAGGGTTGTCCACTGCGTCGAGGAGGGCCTTATACTCCTCGGGATGCCGGCGGATGATCGACATGGCGACAGCCGAGGCCATGGCGCCGTGGATGAACGCCACGCCCAGCCTCTGTCTTCCCTCTGTATAGAGGAGGTTGAAGAAAAGGATTTAGGTGGGCTGGGCTAGTCACTATTTGACTTAGGCCCGTAGGCACAGTAGGCATTAGGTTGTTTTTCTTTTCCTTTTTGCTTTTCACTTTTAGCTACTGTTTTCTATTTGGTTTAGCTACCAAAAGATGTTTTGCAAAGTGTGAAACTTGGCACATAATCCAAGCACAATATTATGGTTTTGCACAAAAAGTTTTGGGCCAAAAGGAATTGTCTAACCATTTTTAGAAATTGAAAAGGCCAATTTAACTGCTGCTCGACCATTAAATTAATTCCCAGGGGCATTTTGGGAATCCAAATGATGTTAGTTTCATCATGACAATTTCATAGGGAATATTTTCCATAATGTGAACTATTTTGCTGGCATGTTTGAAGATGCAAATATTTGACAAGCAATTTGAATGGAATTGGACTTGATTTTGGACAAGTGGCAAATTGACTTAGTAAAGCATGATGACATGGCCACCGTTAGAGGGAGATTACTGTGGCTTAACACTGGGGGTGTTACAAACCTCCTGAAGGTGATGAGGCAACCATAACCACAATGCCATCTCTTGCTGCAGTGGGTCAGTATCTCTCCACTAACAGTGCCAAAAGCACCTTCCTGCGTAATACTGGGTTGGTTGTTAAGGCAACCTCGTTCAAACTGCCTCATGAACAAGATCCACAAGCTCGATAGAATGATATATCTACGCTCCAAACACAAGTCCAATCCCTAACAGAGACCCTTTGTGAAACAAGAACAGCCATTGTTCGATGTCGTCAAGATATGCATGGTTTGGAAACCAGACTATCAGACATTTGCTATGTTGTTCAGGAGCCTAGGAGAAATGACAGCGAAGTTTATGGTGCTCCATCAGACACTACAGCATGAAAACGTATGATGTCTACTACGCAACTTTTATTCTTGTAGATGTTGTTGGGCCTCCAAGTGCAGAGTTTTGTAGGACAGTAGCAAATTTCCCTCAAGTCGATGACCTAAGGTTTATCAATCCGTGGGAGGCATAGGATGAAGATGGTCTCTCTCAAACAACCCTGCAATCAAATACAAGAAATCTCTTGTGTCCCCAACACACCCAATACAATGGTAAATTGTATTGGTGCACTAGTTCGGCTAAGAGATGGTGATACAAGTGTAGTATGGATAGTAGATATAGGTTTTTGTAATCTGAAAATAAAAAAACAGAAAGGTAGCAAGTGATAAAACGGAGCACGAACAGTATTGCAATGCTTGAAAACAAGGCCTAGGGTTGATACTTTCACTAGTGCAATCTCTCAACAATGCTAACATAATTGGATCATATAACAATCCCTCAATGTGCGATAAAGAATCACTCCAAAGTTCCTATTAGGGGAGAACATAAGATAGATATTGTTGTAGGGTACGAAACCACCTCAAAGTTATTCTTTCTGATCAATCTATTGAGCTATTCCTATAAGTGTCATGAACAACCCTAGAGTTCGTACTAAAATAACACCATATGATACACATCAACCAACTCTAATGTCACCTAGATACTCCAATGTCACCACAAGTATCCGTGAGTCAATTATACGATACGCATCAAACAACTTCAGATTCATAATATTCAATCCAACACAAAGAACTTCAAAGAGTGCCCCAAGATTTCTACCTGAGAAAGTAGGACGAAAACGTGCATCAACCCCTATGCATAGATTACCCCAATGTCACCTCGGGAATCCGTGAGTTGAGTGCCAAAACATACATCAAGTGAATCAATATAATATCCCATTGTCACCACGGGTATTCATATGCAAGACATGCATCAAGTGTTCTCAAATCCATAAAAGAATTCAATCCGATAATAGTGAAACCTCAAAGGTAAAAACTCAATTCATCACAACAAGATGGAGAGGGGGAAAACACCATATGATCCAACTATATTAACAAAGCTCGCGGTACATCAAGATCGTACCAAATCAAGAACACAGGAGAGAGAGATCAAACACATAGCTACTAGTACATACCCTCAGCCCTGAGGGTGAACTACTCCCTCCTCGTCATGGAGACCGTCGGGATGATTAAGATGGCCTCCGGTGATGATTGCCCCCCTCCGGCAGGGTGCCGGAACGGGGCTCCAGATGGTATTTTGAGGGTACAGAGGCTTGCGGCGGCGGAGTCCAAATTCTAGGGTTATTTCTGGGGGTTTCTCTATTTATAGGATTTTTTGGCGTTGGAATCACACGAACATGGACTAAGATGGGCCCACGAGGCACCACGGCGCCATACCCCCCCTGGCACGCCCTGGTGCCTCGTGGGCACCTCGTGGCTGTTCTGGTCCTCCCACGAAGCTTCCTGGTCCTCTTTTGTTCCAAAAAAAATCGTCAAAAAGTTTTGCTGCATTTGGAGAACTTTTATTCCTGCACAAAAAATAACACCACGGTAGTTCTGCTGAAATCAGCGTCAGTCCGGGTTAGTTCTAATCAAATCATACCAAAACCATATAGAATTGTTATAAACATGGCATGAATACTTCATAAATTATAGATATGTTGGAGACGTATCAACGTACCAGTCAGGTCAAATCATCCGAGCTTCTGAACTTTTGATGGTGCATTTACTTTTATGCCAACCCTCCTTTTGTTATATGGCTGTAATTTGTTTTGTTGCGTTACAAAATTTGTTCTTAACGGGCAGTGACCGGCTGAAGAAAACAACAAGTGATTTTTGTATAGTGTAGGGTGTTCCCTATATTTGCACGGGTGGCGAACTTTGATGCCCAGTGGATGTAATGTGTGCAATCGTCGTAATAGCCTAGCGTTAGTTGCTTGCTTATTTATTTCCTCGTAGTCATCCTTTTCCTCGGTTTGTTAATGGACGCAATAACCATGGGCCACATACGGCCCGTGGTAACCATGGGCCTGCTACCTACTGTAGTGCCCAAGGGCCATCTACGGGCCGTAGGATCCGTGGGCCAAAAGCAGACCGCATTATGGGCCATAAACGGGCCATAGTGGGAATGGTCCGTTTAAGGGCCCGTAGCATAACGGGCCATTAACAGGCCGAAAGTAATCACATGCTTAATTCTATCGACAGTCATAACGGGTCGTTAATGGGCCGGAATACATGACGGGTTGAAAATGGCCCAATGGGTTAACAGACCACAAACGGGCCGATTGTAACCACGGGCTGAATCTGGCTCATTAGCATAACAGGCCAGTAACGGAATGTTAGTAATCGAGGGCCAGAAATGAGCCCAAGATTTTATGGGCCCTTAGAAGGCCAAAAGAAAACACGGGCTGGAAACTGCCCAACTGAATCATGGGCCTTTAATGGACTCAAAGCTGTTTACTTTTCATGATGGGGCAGAATCACCACGGGCCCTCAATGGGCCCAGAGAAACAAAAGGCCTAATATGGACCGAAAGATGTCACGGGCCATAGATGGGCCTAGAGAAACAAAAGGCCTAATATGGGCCGAAAGACGTCACTGGCCATAGATGGGCCGAAAGTGACAACGGGCTGAAATCATAAGGCACGGCCCACATGGCGCTACTGGGCCAAATTTTGAAAGGCCATAACGGGCCGTGAGTACTCGGGCTGTAAATGGGTTGTATGCGAATAGGCCGTTAACAGGCTTTCCTTGGGCCGGCCCGCTTACTTTTGACCAAGTCAAACGGGTCGGCCTTTTTAACGTAAATGGGCCACTATTGGGCCGTGCCATGTGTCGACGTATCATAGGTGTCTCGCGTCCAATGAATGGATGACATATGTCCCAATGCTGAGCTGACACGTGGTTCCGCTGGCGAATGAGAAATTTACATGTGGAAAATCGTCATTGGTCACGGCTGCTAACAGGTTATCGGATCCAAACCGGAACTCGATAGCTTAACGGCGACCCGTTACGGTGAATGCCACATGTCGGTTACCCTTGACAAAAACACTTCCATGACGCGACATTTACTGTCATGGAATTGGACACTTCCGTGATGATAATTTCAGTATTGTCAGGGAACACTTCTACGACAGCACAGGTATGACTATCTTGATTCTGTCATAAAATTGTCACGGATGTACATGCATGACAGAACACTTGACCTACTATGACAAAGACGTATCATCACGGAAGTGTTTTTTTTGTAGTGAATAGGAGATCCACGCAAACGACCTTTAGCAGTACCTACACACACAGACACACAAACAAAATACTTGCACCCAACGTGAGCAAGAAGGTTGTCAATCCCCTTGTACTCGTTAATTACAAGGATTAATTCTTATAGTAGGAGATATATAAATTACTAGACTAAATAAAAGTAAATAAATTACATCAAGGTAATTAGGGTTTTAACAATATGATTTAAATGGACCCAGGGCCATAGCTTTCACTAGAGGCATCTCTCTCAAGAACATAGCAACGGTGGGTAACAAATTACTTTTGGGCAATTAATAGAAAAGCGCATAATTATGATGTTATTCATGGCATGATCATGTACATAGGCATTACGTCCGTGAAAAGTAGACCGAAACGATTCTACATCTACTACTATTATTCCACCCTTCAACCGCAATCCAGCATGCATCTCGTGGTATTAAGTTCATAACAAACAGAGTAATTCTTGAAGCAAGATGGCATAATGTAGACAGAATAAACCCAATTAATATGATCAAACCCCGTCGTTTTATCCTTAGTAGCAACAACACAAATACGTGCCTCGCAACCCCTTCTGTTATGAGGTGAGGACACCGCAAGATTGAACCTACTACTATGCACCACTTCCACTGAAGATCTACTTATCGACTTCGCCAAAGTAAACTCATAGATCGGAAAGCATTACATATCTATAACAATCACACATAACAAAGTTCAGAAATAACTAAATTACTTTCAATGAACAATCTGATCATAAACCCACAATTCATCGGATCCCAACAAACGCACCGCAAAATATTACATCGAATCAATCTGCGAAGAGAACATTGTATTGAAGATCAAACAGAGAGAGAGAGAGAGCCATCTAGCTACTGCTATGGACCCATGGGTCCTGTGGGGAACTACTCACACATCATCGGAGAGGCAGCAAGGTTGATGAAGAGGCTCTCCATGATCGGTTCTCCCTCTGGTAGAGTACCCGCGGAGGCCTCCAGATGGGATCGCGGAAGAATAGAGGCTTGCGGCGGTGGAATAATTGCTTCGGGCCTCGCTCTGGGGGTTTTGGAATATTTGGGAATTTATAGCCAATGTGGGGCCCACAAGACATCAGGGTGCGCCTACCCCCCAGGGCGCACCCTGTTGCCTTGTCGTCTCCTCGTCTGTCTTCTGGTCCTCCCCTGAAGCTTCTAGGGTCCCTCTTGGTCTAGAAAAAATCGTCAAAAAGTTTCATCGCGTTTGGACTTCGTTTGGTAGGGATTTTCTGTAAAACCAAAAACATGCAGAAAACAGCAACTGGCACTGGGCACTAGGTTAATAGGCTAGTTCCCAAAAATGATATAAAATTGCATATAAAGCATACAATATTGATAATATAATAGCTTGAAACAATAAAAAATTATAGATATGTCGAAGACGTATCAACGCCTAACAAAATTCCTCCTAAATGACTAGCTGCAGGCACCCATTGCTAAGAGAATTTTTCTGGTGGGTCAATGGATTAGAGGTCCAGGAAAGAAAATTCAGCTTTGATCGCTTCTTGCAAGGCTATATAGTCCCTCTTTTCACGGGTAAGATAATCTTTGAGCAGGGTTCGACATCCGGTGTGTCCGAAATCGCTGATGTTCCAGAATAAGATTCTCATTGTAGAATCCTTTTACGCAGTCGTACTCCTTCGGAGTAGGCTTTAGGGTTTTTGGGAGGCACACTTGGGCCGACCTCCACAGTCAACAATAGGGTTGCTTCTGACTCCCTATCAGTAGTAGCCAAGGCCTCCCTGGCCTCAACGACAACGCGCTTAGTCACTCCTTTCTTAAGTAACGCGTCTGGTAGTGCAACTTGTGTAAGTTCTTTCGCCCTAATCCTATCTATGGAACCTATGCCTTCCCCAATCCCACCATAAAGAACTATACCACAATTAGAGATAATCTCGCTGATTTGGCCATCACTGAAATCATAAAGCACTAAAACCCGAGGAAAAAGATTACCTGGCTTCTCCAGATTCTTCTTAGCGATCCGATGTTCTGCCTTCTTGAGGGAAGAAACTCCTTGCTTGTATTTACCTCGCACTCTCTGTATGGTGGGGTGATACATCTCCAATGTATCTATAATTTTTGATTGTTTCATGCTATTATATTATCAATCTTGTATGCTTTATACGCCATTTTATATTATTTTTGTGGACAGTGCCAGTTCCTGTTTTTGCCTATTTGTTTCTTTCATAGAAAAACCATACCAAACGAAGTCCAAACACGATGAAACTTTATGGTGATTTTTTCTGGACCAGAAGAGACCCTAGAAGCTTCGGGGATGCACCAGACGATGATCGAGGGCGCCACAAGTTCAGGGGGCGCACCCTATGAGCTTGTGGGCCCCCACGTGGCTCCGTTTGACCTAATTCCAGTGCTATAAATTCCCTAAAATCTAGAAACCCCCAGAGCAAGACCCGAAACAATTTTATCGCCGCCGCAATCCTCTATTTTTCCGCAATCCCATCTGGAGGCCTCCACCGGTACTCTGCCAGAGGGGGAAACCATTTGGGAGGCAATCTTCATCAACCTTGTTGCCTCCATGATGATGTGTGAGTAGTTCCCACAGGACCTACGGGTCCATAGCAGTAGCTAGATGGCTTTCTCTCTCTCTCTTTTTGATCTTCAATACAATGATCTCTTCGGAGATCTATTCGATGTAATTCTCACGGTGTGTTTGTTGGGATCCAATGAATTGTGGGTTTATGATCAGATTATTCATTGAAAGTATTTGAGTCTTCTCTGAGATTTATTATGTGTGATTTTATAGCCTTGTATTTCTTTCCGGTCTATCTATCTCTTTTGGCCAATTAGATTGATTTATCTTCAATCGGAGAGGTGCTTGGTAGTAGGTTCAATCTTTTGGTGTCCTTACTCTGTGACAGGAGGATTTGCAAGGCACGTATTTGTATTGTTACTAAGGGTAAAATGCTAGGGCTAGAACATATTATTTGATCTTTCTTTGTCTATATATGTCATCATACTTCAAGCATTACTCTGTTTGTTATGAACTTAATATCTTGCGATGCATGCTGGATAGTGGTCAAGGGGTGGAGTAATAGTAGTAGGCATCAGTAAGATTAAAGTTCTACTTGTCACGGACGTAACGCCTATATATTGATCATGCCATGAAGAATCATCATAAATATGCGCTTTTCTATTAATTTCCCAACAGTAATTTGTCTACCCACCGTTGCTATGCTCATGAGAGAGATGCCTCTAGTGAACCTATGGCCCCCGGGTCTATCCACTTTATATTTACTAAAACCCTAAAAATACTTGGTGCACTTTATTTACATTTATTCTCCTTTTTATTTTATCTATCTACCACTATCAGATTTAATCCTTGCAATTGGCGAGTACAAGGGGATTGACAACCCTCTTGCCTTCGTTGGGTGCAAGCATTTGCTTAGTGTGCATACAGGTACCGCTTATCTTGTTTGTGTAGCGTATCCTACTGGTTTGATAAACCTTGGTTCTTAACTGAGGGAAATACTATCTGCTACTATACTACATCACCCTTCCTCTTCGGGCAAATCCCAACGCCTATCATAAGTAGCAGAAGAATTTCTGGCGCCGTTGCCGGGGAGGCTTCACCAAACAAGTCCAGGTTCCTTCGCTCACATTTGTCATTTTCTTGCTTACTTTCCTTTGCCATTTTCCTTTTTATTTGCCTTCTCTTTTTCATCTCCCCCAACTTCTCTAAAAAATTAAAATTACCAAAAATACCTTGTGTTTCTATCTTTGCTTGAATTGCCATCATGTCTACTCAAGAAAATACTAAGTTGTGCCATTTATCGAATACTAATAATAATGACTTTATTAGTGCACCAATTGCTCCTCCTGCCACTAGTGCGGAGTCATATGATTACAAAGTTTCATTATTAAATCTTGTGAGAGATGAAAATCCTAAAAGAAGCTTTGATGAAATTGCTAAGGATAATGCTCATAAAGAAACAATTCAAAATCTTGCTGATGATAATCCTTCTAGTAATAAAGAAGAATCCACTATTTTGCATACAAAAAGATTCCGTGTAGGTAGTGGTGATATTATTGGGAAAAATGTTATTCAAGAATTATTTACTTGTGTGGGAACTTTACCGATAATATGAGGATCTATTCTTGCTAGAACTACTAGTTATGCGGATGCTATAACTTTGCATGCAGTTGAATTTGAAAGACTATTTGTGCACATGCAGCCTGTTATACAAAGAGTGTTGCTAGAGTTACCCAATATTCATGATCCAACAGTTAAACGCTTGGCTACAATATTTTTAGTACATGAATTTGATTATATAATGCAAGAGGCTAGAGAGATAATTTTCATATTACAAAATTAACCATGAGTGTCCACCTGTAGAGGAAATCCTTTATGACCAAGATGTGATAAGAAAATTGAAATCTACAGATTATGTTGCTTACAATGAAAATCTTAGAAAAAAGGTTCCCCCACCTATCTTGGCTGAAAAACTCTCTGAACACAATGATGAATTCGCTATAGGAAATAATGGACTAGGTTGTGTGCTTGGAAAACGATTGCGTGAATATCTCTATAGGAACCTATATCATGAAGAAATATCTATCACTTATAAAGGACCAAAAGAGGAACCACCTCCATCTAAAATATATCTCACAGATCAAGAACCCATTAAATATAGCCCCTTCAATTATTTTTGCTTGCCTATTAGAAAACTTGTTGCGAAAATAAGGGAGTATGAGAGAAACATGAATGATCTTGCGTATGATTACACGTGATACTATGCATTATGCCTAGCTAGGGGCATTAAACAATAGCGTTTGTTGGGAGGCAACCCAATAGTTATCTTTATTATTTCCTTCCGTTTTTTGTGAGTCAACATGATGATTTCTACTATAATGATTGTATTTGTATCTTTTGTTTTGAATTTTGTGCCAAGTAAAGCCTTTAGGATGATTTGGATGATAGTTGATTCGATTCTATGCAAAAACAGAAACTTTTGCGCCTAGTATTTGAATTATCATATTTTACTAGAACGTGATAAAATCCTGACATTTTAACAAAGTATTGGTTTAGATATTTTTTACGTTGTCCTAATTTTTCAGAATTTTTAGAGTTACATAAGTGTGGATAAAAATTCATCATTACGTACTTTTCTGTTTTAGACAAATTCTGTTTTTATTGCATAGTGTGCTTGTTTTGATGTTTCTATGGATTGTATCGGGGGATATTAGTCATGGAGATGATAGAATATAGTAGGTATTATGCAAGAACAATTATGAATCTATTTATGTCAGTACCTAAGTTAATGATTATTTTATTATACTAATGGATCTCACGAGGTTTTGTTGAGTTTTGTGCGATTGAAGTTTTCAAGTTTTGGGTGAGATGACGATGGATGAAAGAATAAGGAGCGGCAAGACCCTAAGCTTGGGAATGAACAAGGCAGCCCAATGTAATATTCAAGGAAGATCTAAGCATCTAAGTTTGGGGATGCCCCGGAAGGCATCCCCTCTTTCGTCTCCAATCTATGAGTAATATCACTCAGAGCTATATTTTTATTCATCACATGATATGTGTTTTTCTTGGAGCATCGTGTATTATAGTTTTATTTGTTTGCTTGTTTCCACATTCATTGTTTCCTGATCATACCAATTATGAGAGACACACATTCATCACAATTTATTAGAATGCTCATTATGCTTCACTTATATCTTTTGAGTTAAGGCAATTTGCTCATGTGCTTCACTTATATCCATAGAGCATGGTGATACTTATATTTTATAGAAATCATTTGCACTCTCATGCTTCAGTTATATCTTTTTGAGATTTTAATAGGTAGTGGTAATTTGCATGAGTTATATGTTTAGTCCAAAAATGATAGGCATACAAGAGTAGTATAATAAAAACTTTCATGTAGATCACTGAATATGATGTGTATGGTCAACGATATTAAGGTTATAATATGAAGGTTTACTAGTTGATAAACATTGGTTAGTAAGAATATCAGTGTTAAGGTATGTGATTTCGACCTCATTAAAGTGTCGGTCATGGCATAGCGGGGAAGTTGGAGTGTAATTTATCCTTGATTGGCATCCTTTGTGTTGTCTGGATCGGGGGCGCGCGATGGTTAACTCCTACCAACCTCCTCCCTAGGGGCATGCGAGATTACTTTGCCTCGAGGGCTAATAAACTTTCACAATAAGTATTTGAGTTCTTTATGACTAATGTGAGTTTATGGACTATAAGCACTTCCATCCTTCCATAATTTGCTAGCCTCTTTGGTACCGTGCATTACCCGTTCTCACCTCGAGACTTGGTGCAAACTTCACCGGTGCATCCAAATCCCATGATATGATACGCTCAATCACACATAAGCCTTATTATATCCTTCCTCAAAACAGCCACCATACATACCTATCATGGCATTTCCATAGCCATTCCGAGATATATTGTCATGCAACTTTCACCGTTACTATTCACATGACTTGAGCATTCATTGTCATTTTGCTTTGCATGATCATATAGAGCTGACATGATACTTGTGGCAAAGCCACCGTTCATCAATGTTATACATGTTACGCTAGATCATTGCACATCCTGGTACACTGCCAGAGGCATTCATATGTAGTCATATCATTCAGTTTATCGAGTTGTAAGTAAATAGAAGTGTGATGATCATTATTATTAGAGCATTGTCCCAGTGAGGAAAAGAATGATGAAGACTGATGAGTCCTCGAAAAAGTGGGGATGAGGTTCATGATATTGTTCTTAAAAAAATATAAAATAAAAAAAGGAAAAGAGAGAAGGGACAATGTTACTATCCTTTACCACACTTGTGCTTCAGAGTAGCATTAGCATCATGTTCTACATATAGAGAGTCTCCATGATTTGTCACTTTCACATACTAGTGGGAATTTTTACATTATAGAACTTGGCTTGCATATTCCGATGATGAGCTTCCTCGAATGCTTGAGGTCTTCATGAGCAAGCAAGTTGGATGCACACCCACTTAGTTCATATAGCGAGCTTTCATACACTTATAGCTCTAGTGCATCCGTTGCATGGCAATCCCTACTCCTCGCATTGATATCGATTGTAAGGCCTCTCCATTGCCTAACGATCCGCCAAGTTGATGTGAGACTTTCTCAACTTTTTGTCTTTGCTTATAAACCCCTACCATCATTCTCTTTGCCATCCAAAGCGCTAAGTCGATGGCTCACGCTCATGTATTGAGTGGAGTTGAAAAGGCTGAAGTGAGAAAATTATGATACAATTGCTTGGTTTGGCACTGGGGTGTTCATGATTTATACTTTACGCTAGGAAGACCGAGCTATGCCATGCTAACATGATTAAATGAGTAGGAATAATGTTCTTTAGCAATCTTTATTTTGAAGGGTGATGATTATTTTCTAGCATTCTTGCATATTATCATTTTGATATCTATTAAGTCATCGCTTCTCAACATTCATACCAAAAATAATTACAAGATTAAGACATGTTAGGTAGCATTTCACATCAAAAATTCTATTTTTACCATTTACCTACTCGAGGACGAGTAGGAATTAAGCTTGGGGATGCTGATACGTCTCCAACGTATCTATAATTTTTGATTATTTCATGCTATTATATTATCAATCTTGTATGCTTTATATGCCATTTTATATTATTTTTGTGGACTAACCTATTAACTTAGTGCCCAGTGCCAGTTTTTGTTTTTTGCCTTTTTCTTTATTTCGCGGAAAACCATACCAAACGAAGTCCAAACACGATGAAACTTTATGGTGATTTTTTCTGGACTAGAAGAGACCCTAGAAGCTTCGGGGATGCACGAGATGATGATCGAGGGCGCCAAAAGCTCAGGGGGCACACTTTGTGAGCTTGTGGGCCCCATGTGGCTCCATTTGACCTAATTCCAGCGCTATAAATTCCCAAAATCCAGAAAACCCCAGAGTGATACCCGAAACAATTTTATCGCCACAGCAAGCCTCTGTTCTTCCGCGATCCCATCTGGAGGCCTCCGCCGGTACTCTGCCGGAGGGGGGAACCATTGGGGAGGCAATCTTCATCAACCTTGCTGCCTCCATGATGATGTGTGAGTAGTTCAGATGACCCACAAGTATAGGGGATCAATCGTAGTCCTTTAGATAAGTAAGAGTGTCGAACCCAATGAGGAGCAGAAGGAAATGACAAGCGGTTTTCAGCAAGGTATTTTCTGCAAGCACTGAAATTATCGGTAACGAGTAGTTTGATAGCAAGATAATTTGTAACAAGTGACAAGAAGCAATAGTAACAAAGAATGCAACAAGGTGGCCCTATCCTTTTTGTAGCAAAGGACAAGCCGGAACGATCTCTTATAGTAAGCAAAGCGTTCTCGAGGACACATGGAAATTTCATCTAGTCACTTTCATCATGTTTGTTTGATTCGCGTTCGCTACTTTGATAATTTGATATGTGGGTGGACCGGTGCTTGGGTGCTGTTCTTACTTGAACAAGCCTCCCACTTATGATTACCCCCTCTCCCAAGCATCCGCAACTACGAAAGAAGAATTAAGATAACTCTAACCATAGCATTAAACATATGGATCCAAATCAGCCCCTTACGGAATAGCACATAAACTAGGGTTTAAGCTTCTGTCACTCTAGCAACCCATCATCTAATTACTACTCCACAATGCATTCCCTTAGGCCCAAAGATGGTGAAGTGTCATGTAGTCGACGTTCACATGACACCACTAAGAGAATCAACAACATACATATCATCAAAATATCGAACGAATACCAAATTCACATGATTACTTACGACAAGACTACTCCCATGACCTTAAGAACAAAAGTAACTACTCACAAACCATATTCATGTCCAAGATCAAAGGGGTATGGAATAGCATAATGGATCTGAACATGTAATCTTCCACCAAATAAATCAACTAGCATCAAGTACAAGATGTAATCAACACTACTAGCAACCCACAGGTACCAATCTGAGGTTTTGAGACAAAGATTGAATACAAGAGATGAACTAGGGTTTGAGATGAGATGGTGCTGGTGAAGATGTTGATGAAGATTGCTCCTCCCACGATGAGAGGATCGTTGGTGATGTCGATGGCGACGATTTCCCCCTCCCGAAGGGAAGTATCCCCGGCAAAATCTCTCCGCCGGAGAGCAAAAGTGCTCCTGCCCAAGTTCCGCCTCGATATGGCGGCGCACCATCCCGAAAGTCTTCTCTATATTTTTTCTAGGGTAAATGGAATTATATACCAGAAAATGGGGGCCAGAGGCTGGCCAGGGGCCCCACGAGGTACCAGGGCGTGCGTGGGGGGGTGGCGCGCCCTGGTGCCTCGTGGGCACCTGGTTGGCCCCCTCTGTTACTTTTTGCTTCCAGTATTTTTTATTTATTCCAAAATAAATCTCCGTAAAATTTCAGCTCATTTGGAGATGTGCAGAATAGGTATCTCTGACATAGCTTTTTCAGGTCCAGAATTCCAGCTGCCGGCAATCTCCCTCCTTGTGTAAATCTTGCATATTAAGAGAGAAAAGGCATTAAAATTGCTTCACAAAGTGTTATAATGATTAAAAACACTATAAATAACAGTAGCAAAACATGATGCAAAATGGATGTATCAACTCCCCCAAGCTTAGACCTCGCTTGTCCTCAAGCGAAAGCGGATATCGATAATCATGTCCACATGTTTAGAGAGAGAGGTGTCGATAAAAACAAAATACGGATATAGTAGCATCATGATCATTATTATAACAGCAATATTCATTATCATAAAACTTCTCATGAGCAAGTAACAATTCATCACAACAATGAAGTATAAGGCATAAACTTTCTTGAAAACTAACAAACTATGTTCTCAGTCAACAATGCAATTGCAATTCATCATATTTCCAGGAAGGGTCTCATGTAGGAGCTATTTAGCAAGTCCACATACTCAACCATCATATAGTCTTCTATGATTGCTAACACTCACAACATATATATGGAGCAAAAAGTTTCAGCCAGACACATAGAAATATAGGGGCTTATAATTTCGCCTCCCAACTTATTCACCGCAGGGGTGATGTCAACAATAATAACTCATGATCACTCATATCCAACTGGATATATATGCCTAGATCTTTCCCCACCACATGATGCTTACAAAAGAGAAAAATAAAAAGGAATAGAGGAGAACACTATTGACTCTTGCATAAAAAGTAAATACATAAAAGTAAAAGATAGGCCCTTCGCAGAGGGAAGCAGAGGTTGTCATGCGCTTTTTGTTGTTGGATGGAAGAGCTCTTAATGCAAAGGAACGTCACTTTATATTGCCCCATGTGATAGCAACCTTTATTATGCAGTCTGTCGCTTTTATTTCTTTACCATCACAAGTTCGTACAAAGCTTATTTTCCCTTACAATAAAAGTTCAGACATATTTAGAGGCAATTTTTATTGCTTTTTGCACCAATGACAACTTACTTGAAGGATCTTATTCAATCCCTAGGTAGATATAGTGGACTCTCATGACATGAAACTGGGTTTAAGGGTTTTGGATGCACAAGTAGTATCTCTACTTGGTGCGGATTTTTGGCTAGCAAAGATATTGGGCAAGCACCACATGTTGGAGGATCTATAACAATATAACTTCTATGTGAATATGAACAAACATAATTCATTACGTTGTCTTCCTTGTCCAACGTCCACAATTTGACATAAAATACTTAATGGGGGCTCACAATCATAAAAGATGTCCAAGATAGTGTATTTGCATGTGAATCTTCTCTTCCCTATTAATTTTTTCATGAATTGCATCATTGACTAATGCTATGTTTGTTAACTTCCAATAAATTTTACCACTTATACTTTTCTTTATGTAATGTCATTACTTTCCATAAGATTAGCATATGATCTTTTTCATTATTTTCATTGCTAGAATTGAAACATGGAAGTAAAGGAACAAAAACTCAAACTACTCTTTATTATATAACTGTCAACTCGATTACATAGATAGATAGATCACAAAACTAGCACTCGAAAATAGATCATACTAAACTTTTATTCAACTAAATCACGAAATAACTAAGGATCGAACTAAAAATAGGTAAAGATGATAAAAGTGATGGTGATACGATACCGGGGCGCCTCCCCCAAGCTTGGCACAAGCCAAGGGGAGTGCCCATACCCATGTACTCAAGTCTCCTTCTTCGGTGATGGTGGTGATGATGTGGTGAGCTTGTCCTTCAGCTCAAGCAGATACATCAATCTGCGGTTGATGCTCCGAAGGGCGATGTTTTGCTCTTCCAACAAAATAACTTCACGAGTGAGAGATGTATTCTAAGCACTAACTATTTCAAAGACTCTTAGGCCTTCAATTACAGATGGGGAGAGATGATCATATAAAAGTTGAACGATATCTCCCTTCTCTGCGGTCTCCTCCATGGGGATGGCTTGCCCTCCTTCCGGAGCCTGGGCTCCTGCAACTTCCTCGACCTTGTCCTCCTTGCCATTGTCTTCTTCTCCCGATGACAACTCGTAGTAAACATCGCTGTAGGGGCGTTTGCCCGGCGATGGTTGCACAATGCGTGCATGGCACGGAGCTTTTGGGGAGCCATGGCGATCTAAATCTGTCAGAAAAATAGCACGAAACACGAACAGAGGAGATTTCTGCGATACGGTGGTCAGAACGTCTAGAAGTATATATAAAGAATTTTTATCTTGCAAAACAAGTAATCCAGAAGAAAACGGAGTCGGGAAGGCTCACGAGGGGCCCACGAGCCACCAGGGCGCGCCTGGGGGGGTGGCACGCCTTGGTGCCTCATGGGCACCAGGTGGGTCCCCTCGACTGTTTCTTATTTTTGTATTTTTTCTAATATTCCAAAACTGACAGAAAATATTTTTATGGAATTTTTGGAGCTGGTTTACTTACCGTATCACATACCTCTTCCTTTTCAGGGTTCCGGAGCGTTCCGAAAGGTCTCTCTTATGTATTCCTCCGGTGTAATTGTTTCAATAATATTAGTTTCAACATTAATGGGGGTACCTGAAATATAGTGCTTAATTCTTTGCCCATTCACCACTCTCGGATTAGTGCCTTCGGAGTTGTTTATTTTGATGGCTCCGGAGCGATAAACTTCTTCGATAATATATGGTCCTTCCCATTTAGAGAGAAGTTTTCCTGCAAAAAATCTCAAACGAGAATTGTACAATAGGACTTGTTCACCCACTTTGAATTCCCGTTTTTGAATTCTTCTATCATGCCATCTTTTAACTTTCTGTTTAAACAATTTGGCATTTTCATAAGCTTGGGTTCTCCATTCATCTAGTGAGCTAATATCAAATAACCTCTTCTCACCGGCAAGTTTAAAATCGTAATTGAGTTCTTTAATTGCCCAATATGCTTTATGTTCTAACTCAAGAGGCAAATGACATGCTTTTCCATAAACCATTTTATAAGGAGACATACCCATAGGATTTTTATAAGCAGTTCTATAAGCCCACAATGCATCGTCAAGTTTCTTAGACCAATTCTTTCTAGATCTATGATGGTTTTTTGCAAAATTAATTTTATTTCTCTATTGCTTAATTCTACTTGGCCACTAGATTGAGGGTGATAGGGAGATGCAATTCTATGGTTAACATCATATTTAGCAAGCAATTTATGGAATGCACCATGAATAAAATGTGAACCACCATCAGTCATTCAATATCTAGGGACTCCGAACCTCGGGAAAATTACTTCTTTAAGCATTTTAATAGAAGTATTATGATCAGCACTACTAGTTGGAATAGCTTCTACCCACTTAGTAACGTAATCAACAGCAACTAAAATATGAGTGTACCCATTGGATTTAGGGAAAGGTCCCATATAATCAAATCCCCAAACATCAAATGGTTCAATGGCAAGTGAATAATTCATAGGCATTTCCTGACGTCTACCAACATTACCAATTCTTTGACATTCATCACAAGATAAGACAAACTTCCGAGCATCCTTGAAAAGAGTAGGCCAATAGAAACCAGACTGTAATACCTTATGTGCAGTTCTGTCTCCCGCATGGTGTCCTCCGTAAGCCTCGGAATGACACTTCTGTAGGATTTGTTCCTGTTCATGCTCAGGTATACAACGTCTAATAATACCATCTACTCCTTCTTTCTATAGATGTGGGTCATCCCAAAAGTAATGTCTTAAATCATAGAAGAACTTTTTCTTTTGTTGGTATGTGAAACTAGGTGGTATGTATTTAGCAACAATGTAATTAGCATAGTCTGCATACCAAGGAGTATTACGAGAAGCATTGATGACAGCTAATTGTTCATCAGGAAAATCATCATTAATAGGTAGTGGGTCATCAAGAACATTTTCCATTCTAGACAAATTATCTGCTACAAGATTCTCAGCTCCCTTTCTATCAATAATATGCAAGTCAAATTCTTGTAGCAACAAAACCCACCTAATGAGTCTAGGTTTAGCATCTTTCTTTTCCATAAGATATTTAATAGCAGCATGATCAGTGTAAACAGTTACTTTAGAATCAACTATGTAAGATCTGAATTTGTCACATGCAAACACAACTGCTAGAAATTCTTTCTCAGTAGTAGCATAATTTTTTGGGCACTGTCTAGAGTTTTACTAGCATAATGGATAACATTTAATTTTTTATCAACTCTCTGTCCTAGAACAGCACCAACAGCATAATCACTAGCATCACACATAATTTCAAAAGGCAAGTTCCAATCAGGTGGTTGAACAATAGGTGCAGTGGTTAAGGCTTTCTTAAGTGTTTCAAAGGCTTCTACACAATCAACATCAAAAACAAATGGAACATCTTTTTGCAAAAGATTGGTAAGAGGCCTAGATATTTTAGAGAAGTCTTTAATAAATCTCCTATAGAAACCAGCATGACCTAGGAAACTTCTTATACCTTTAATATCTTTAGGACATGGCATTTTCTCAATAGCATCAACCTTAGTTTTATCAACTTCAATACCTCTTTCAGAAATTTTATGCCCCAAGACAATACCTTCATTCACCATAAAGTGGCACTTCTGCCAATTCAAGACAAGATTAGTTTCTTCACATCTCTACAAAACTCGATCAAGGTTGCTTAAGCAATCATCAAAAGAAGTTCCGTAAACGGAGAAATCATCCATGAACACCTCAAAAATATTTTCACAAAAGTCAGAGAATATAGCAGTCATACATCTTTGAAAGGTAGCAGGTGCATTGCATAAACCAAAAGGCATAAGTCTATAAGCATAAGTTCCAACGGGACAAGTAAAGGTGGTTTTCTCTTGATCGGGTTGTGATACGGGTATTTGATAAAAACCAGAATAACCATCTAGGAAACAAAAGTGTGTATGCTTAGACAATCTTTCTAACATTTGATCAATAAAAGGTAAGGGGTAATGATCTTTTCTAGTAGCTTTGTTTAATTTTCTAAAATCAATTACCATCCTATAACCAGTTACAATTCTTTGTGGAATGAGTTCATTTTTATCATTAGGAACAACGGTTATACCTCCTTTCTTACGGACACAATGAACGGGACTTACCCATCTACTATCAACTATGGGATAGATTATACCTGCTTCGAGAAGCTTTAATATTTCAGTTCTTACCACCTCTTTCATCTTAGGATTTAATCGTCGTTGGTGGTCGACAACCGGTTTGGCATCAGGCTCCATATTAATTTTGTGCTGACATAGAGTGGGACTAATGCCCTTAAGATCATCAAGAGTATATCCAATAGCAGCACGGTGCTTCCTTAGAGTTTTTTGTAATCTCTTTTCTTCATGCGCTGAAAGGTTAGCACTAATAATAACAGGATATATCTTCTTTTCATCAAGATAAGCATATTCCAATGTATCAGGCAATTGCTTCAATTCAAATACAGGATCACCCTTAGGTGGAGGAGGGCCTCCAAGAGTTTCAACAGGCAAATTATGTTTAAGGATAGGTGGTTGATCAAAGAACATCTTATCTATTTCATTTCTTTCATTCATATGCATATCATTTTCATGGTCTAGCAAATATGGTTCTAACGGATCAGTAGGAGGTACGACAATAGAAGCAAGACCAATAATTTCATATTTACTAGGCAATTCTTTATCATGAGGTTGTCTACGAAACTTGGAGAAATTAAACTCATGAGATGTACCACCGAAATCAACACTGACAGTTTCTTTAGCGCAATCAATCTTAGCATTAACAGTGTTCAAGAAAGGTCTACCAAATATAATGGGACAAAAGTCATCTTGTGGAGAACCTAGGACTAGAAAATCAGTAGGATATTTTATTTTTCCACACAAGACTTCAACATCTCTAACGATCCCAAGTGGTGTAATGGTATCTCTGTTTGCAGGCTTAATAGTAACATCAATGTCCTCTATTTCAACAGGTGCAATATCATTCATAATTTCTTGATATAAGGTAAACGGAATAGCACTAACACTAGCATCCAAATCACATAAGCTATGATAACAATGATCTCCTATTTTAACAGAGACAACAGGCATGCCTACTACGGGTCTGTTTTTACCCTTAGGATCTGGTTTAGCAATTCTAGCTGCTTCATTACAGAAGAAACTAACATGCCCATCTATATTGTCGACCAAGAGATCTTTAACCATAGCAACAATAGGTTCAACTTTAATTTGTTCAGAGGGTCTAGGTGCTCTAATATTACTTTTGTTAACCACAGTTGAAACTTTAGCATGTTCCTTAATCCTAACAGGAAAAGGTGGTTTCTCAATCTAAGCAGTAGGCACAACTGGATCAACATGGTAAATAATTGTTTCTTCATTAACACTAACGGGTTCCTCAATCTTTTCTTTAACAGGGGGATGATATTTAAACCACTTCTCCTTAGGGAGATCAACATGAGTAGCAAATGATTCACAAAAGGAAGCTACTATCTCAGAGTCAAGTCCATATTTAGTGCTAAACTTATGAAAAGCATCGGTGGCCATAAAAGATTTAACACAATCGAACTCAAGTATTATACCTGACTCATTACCTTTCTCGAGTTCCCAATCTTCAGAGTTGCATTTAATTCTTTCCAGAAGATCCCATCTGAATTCAATAGTATTGTTCATAAAGGAGCCAGTCGAAGAAGAATCGAGCATAGTTTGATTATCATGAGAAAGCCGAGCATAAAAATTATGTAAGATAATTTATTTTGAGAGCTCATGATTGGGGCATGTGTACATCATGTACTTAAGCCTCCCCCAAGCTTGAGCGATGATTTCTCCTTCACGAGGTCAAAAGTTATATATATAATTCCGATCACCATGAACCAAATGCATAGGATAAAATTTCTGATGGAATTCTAGTTTCAATCAGTTCCAGTCCCATGTATAAGTATCATCACATAGCCTATACCACATCAATGCCTTTACGTACAAATATAAAGGGAATACTTTCTTCTTAACTCCGTCTTCGGATAAACCTGCAAGCTTAAACAATCCACAAATTTCATCCACATAGATTAAGTGCATATCAGGATGTATTGTTCCATCTCCTGCATAAGGATTAGCTAGCAGTTTCTCTATCATACCCAGAGGAATTTCATATGAAATATTTTCAGTAGGTGCAGTAGGTTGAGGAGCAACCATTTGTGTTTCCGGTCGAGGTGAAGATGCCCCGAACAAACCCCTCAAAGGATTACTTTATATAGTGACAAGTAACAGCAAATTTCAGCACGTAATATAAATGTTTCCTTACCAAATTCCACTCACCAAAGGCGCTTCACTCCCCAGCAATGGCGCCAGAAAAGAGCCTTGATGACCCACAAGTATAGGGGATCAATCGTAGTCCTTTCGATAAGTAAGAGTGTCGAACCCAACGAGGAGTAGAAGGAAATGACAAGCGGTTTTCAGCAAGGTATTTTCTGCAAGCACTGAAATTATCGGTAACGAGTAGTTTGATAGCAAGATAATTTGTAACAAGTGACAAGAAGCAATAGTAACAAAGAATGCAGCAAGGTGGCCCAATACTTTTTGTAGCAAAGGACAAGCTGGAACGATCTCTTATAGTAAGCAAAGCGTTCTCGAGGACACATGGGAATTTCATCTAGTCACTTTCATCATGTTTGTTTGATTCGCATTCGCTACTTTGATAATTTGATATGTGGGTGGACCGGTGCTTGGGTGTTGTTCTTACTTGAACAAGCCTCCCACTTATGATTACCCCCTCTCGCAAGCATCCGCAACTACGAAAGAAGAATTACGATAACTCTAACCATAGCATTAAACATATGGATCCAAATCAGCCCCTTATGGAATAGCGCATAAACTAGGGTTTAAGCTTCTGTCACTCTAGCAACCCATCATCTAATTACTACTCCACAATGCATTCCCTTAGGCCCAAAGATGGTGAAGTGTCATGTAGTCGACGTTCACATGACACCACTAAGAGAATCAACAACATACATATCATCAAAATATCGAACGAATACCAAATTCACATGATTACTTATGACAAGACTTCTCCCATGTCCTCAAGAACAAAAGTAACTACTCACAAACCATATTCATGCCCAAGATTAGAGGGGTATTGAATAGCATAATGGATCTGAACATATAATCTTCCACCAAATAAACCAACTAGCATCAACTACAAGATGTAATCAACGCTACTAGCAACCCACAGGTACCAATCTGAGGTTTTGAAACAAAGATTGAATACAAGAGATGAACTAGGGTTTGAGATGAGATGGTGCTGGTGAAGATATTGATGAAGATTGCTCCTCCCACGATGAGAGGATCGTTGGTGATGTCGATGGCGACGATTTCCCCCTCCCGGAGGGAAGTATCCCCGACAGAATCTCTCCACCGGAGAGCAAAAGTGCTCCTGCCCAAGTTCCACCTCGAGACGGCGGCGCACCGTCCCAAAAGTCTTCTCTATATTTTTTCTCGGGCAAATGCACTTATATACTAGAAAATGGGGACCAGAGGCTGGCCAGGGGCCCCACGAGGTACCAGGGCGCGCCTGGGGGGGTGGCGCGCCCTGGTGCCTCGTGGGCACCTGGGTGGCCCCCTCTGGTACTTTTTTCTTCCAGTATTTTTTATTTATTCCAAAATAAATCTCCGTAAAATTTCAGCTCATTTGGAGATGTGCAGAATTGGTATCTCTGACATAGCTTTTTCAGGTCCAGAATTCCAGCTGCCGGCAATCTCCCTCCTTGTGTAAATCTTGCATATTAAGAGAGAAAAGGCACTAGAATTGCTTCACAAAGTGTTATATTAATTAAAAACACTATAAATAACAGTAGCAAAACATGAAGCAAAATGGACGTATCAAGTTCCCCTAGGACCTACAGGTCCATAGCAGTAGCTAGATGGCTTTCTATCTCTCTTTTTGATCTTCAATACAATGGTCTCTGCTACTTGTAGTCTGCGTTGGTATTTCCCCGAAGAGGAGAGGATGATGCAATACAGTAGAGATAAGTATTTCCCTCAGTTAAGAAACAAGGTTATCAATCTAGTAGGAGAACCAAGCAAAATTCCGTTAGGCGCACCTGCACACACAAGAGCAAACACTTGCACCCAACGCAAAATTCCGTTGTCAATCCTCTTAGCGGTTATTTGCAAGGATTAAATCTTATCGAGGTAAATAGATAAACTAAACTACTAATTAAAATAAAAGTAAATAAATTGCAGCAAGGTATTTTTAGGTTTTTTATATAATAAAGATAGACCCGGCGACCATAATTTTCACCAGAGGCTTCTCTCTTGAGCACATAAACATACGGTGGGTAAACAAATTACTGTTGGGCAATTGATAGAAAAGCAAATAATTATGACGGATTCATGGCAATGATCATGTATATAGGCATCACGTACGAGACAAGTAGACCGACTCCTGCCTGCATCTACTACTATTACTCCACCCATCGACCGCTATCCAGCATGCATCTAGGGTATTAAGTATGAAACAGAGTAACGCCTTAAGCAAGATGACATGATGTACAGAAGCAAATTCAAGCAATATGAATAAACCCCATCTTTTTATCCTTAATGGAAACAATACAAATACGTGTCATGTCCCTTTCTGTCACTGGGATTGAGCACCGCAAGATTGAACCCATCACAAAGCACCTCTCCCATTGCAAGATAAATCAATCTAGTAGGACAAACTAAACCGATAGATCGGAGAGAAATACAAAGCTATAACAATCATGCATAAAAGAGTTCAGAGAAGACTCAAATATTTCTCATGAATAATCTGATCATAAACTCACAATTCATCGGATCCCAACAAACACACCACAAAAGAAGATTACATCGGATAGAACTCCAAGAACATCGAGGAGAACATTGTATTGAAGATCAAAGAGAGAGAAGAATCCATCTAGCTACTAGCTATGGACCCGTAGGTCTGTGGTAAACTACTCGCACATCATCGGAAGGGCAGCCAGGTTGATGTAGAAGCCCTCCGTGCTCGATTCCCCCTCCGGCAGAGTAACGGAAAAGGCCTCCTGATGGGATCGCGGAAGAACAGAGGCTTGCGGCGGCGGAAAGGTTTTCTCTTCTGGCTCTCTGGGGGTTTCCCAATATTTGTGAATTTATAGAAGTGGAATTACGTCAAACGGAGTCACGTGGCCCCCACAAGGTAGCACGGCGCCCCCCCTCTCTGGGGCGCGCCCTAGTGCCTTGTGAAGCCTCCGTGAGGCTTCTGGCCTCCTCCCGAAGCTTCCCAGGTTGTCTTTTGTCCAGAAAAAAAATCTCCAAAAAGTTTCGTGGCATTTGGACTTCATTTGGTACTGTTTCTCTAAAAAGCCAAAAGCAAGCAGAAAACAGCAACTGGCACTAGGCACTGGGTTAATAGGTTAGTCCCAACAAATGATATATAATTGCATATAAAAACATCCAAGATTGATACTATAATAGCATGGAACAATCAAAAATTATAGATACGTTGGAGACGTATCAAGCATCCCCAAGCTTAATTCCTGCTCGTCCTCGAGTAGGTAAATGATAAAAACAGAATTTCTGATGTGGAATGCTACCTATCATGTTTCATCATGTAATCTCTCTCTTACGGTATGAATAATAAGATCCAAATGATTCAAAGCAATAGTCTATAATTTGATATAAAGACATCAATACTCAGGCATACTAGCAAACAATCATGTCTTTCAAAATAAAAATGCTAAAGAACGTTATCCCTACAAAATCATATAATCCTGTCATGCTCCATCTTCTTAACACAAAATATTTATCATGAACAACCCTGGTTTTAGCCAAGCAATTGGTTCGTACTTTTTAACGCGCTTCAGCTTTTTCAACCCCCACGCAATACATGAGCGCAAGCCATGGATATAGCACTATGGGTGGAATAGAGTATGGTGATAGAGATAAATAGGAGAAATCAAAAATGGAGAAAGTCTCACATCAACGAGGCTAATCAACGGGCTATGGAGATGCCCATCAATTGATGTCAATGCGAGGAGTAGGGATTGCCATGCAATGGATGCACTAAGAGCTATATGTGTATGAAAGCTCAACATGAAAACTAAGTGGGTGTGCATCCAACTTGCTTGCTCATGAAGACCTTGGGCATTTGAGGAAGCCCGTCATCGGAATATACAAGCCAAGTTCTATATTGAAAAATTCCCACTAGTATATGAAAGTGACAAAATAGGAGACTCTCTATATGAAAAACATGGTGCTACTCTGAAGCACAAGTGTGGAAAAAGAACAGTAACATTGCCCCTTCCCTCTTTTTCTCTCATTTATTTTTTCTTATTTTCCCTTTTCTTTTCTTTTTTTTCTTTATATATTTTTTTCTTTTTTTTTCATGGCTCTTTTTCGCCTCTTTTTTTCTATATATTTTTTTCTTTTTTTTCGTCCGGAGTCTCATCCCGACTTGTGGGGGAATCATAGCCACCCTCATCCTTTCCTCACTAGGACAATGCTCTAATAATGATGATCATCACACCTCTATTTACTTACAACTCAAAATTACAACTCGATACTAGAACAAAAATATGACTCTATATGAATGCCTCTGGCAGTGTACCAGGATGTGCAATGATGTTAGTGTAACATGTATAACAATGAGAAACGGTGGCTGAGCCACAAATACTATGTCAGCTATATGATCATGCAAAGCAATATGACAATGATGATGTATGTCATAAAAATGGAACGGTGGAAGTTGCATGGCAATATATCTCAGAATGGCTATGGAAATGCCATGATAGGTAGGTATGGTCACTGTTTTGAGGAAGATATAAAGAGGCTTATGTGTGATAGAGCGTATCATATCACGGGGTTTGGATGCACCGGCGAAGTTTGCACCAACTCTCAATGTTAGAAAGGGCAATGCATGGTACCGAAGAGGCTAGCAAATTGTGGAAGGGTGAGAGTGCGTATAATCCATGGACTCACATTAGTCATAAAGAACTCACATACTTATTGCGAAAGTTTATTAGCCCTTGAAGCAAAGTACTACTACGCATGCCCCTAGGGGGGGAGGTTGGTAGGAGTTAACCATCGCGCACCCCTGACCGCCACACAAAGGAAGACAATCAAGAATAAATCATGCTCCAACTTCTTAGCATAACGACAGATCATACGTGCATGCTTCGGGAATCACAAACCTTAACACAATTATTCTTACTAAACCACAATTATCTACTAATACCTCCCCCATATTACCATCTTAATATCGCAAAACTTCAAGGTATTTGTGAATTTATAGAAGTGGAATTAGGTCAAACGGAGTCACGTGGACCCCACAAGGTAGCACGCCCCCCCGGGGCGCGCCCTAGTGCCTTGTGAAGCCCCCATGAGGCTTCTGGCCTCCTCCCGAAGCTTCCCAGGTTTCTTTTGTCCAGAAAAAAATCTCCAAAAAGTTTCGTGGCATTTGCACTTCATTTGGTACTGTTTCTAGCCAAAAACAAGCAGAAAACGGCAATTGGCACTAAGCACTGGGTTAATAGGTTAGTCCCAAAAAATGATATATAATTGCATATAAAAACATCCAAGATTGATACTATAATAGAATGGAACAATCAAAAATTATAGATACATTGGAGACGTATCAGTCTCTTCGGCGATCTATTCGATGTAATTCTGGCGGTGTGTTTGCTGGGATCTGATGAATTGTGGGTTTATGATCAGATTATTCATTGAAAGTATTTGAGTCTTCTCTGTGATTTATTACATGTGATTTTATAGCCTTGTATTTCTCTCCGATCTATCTATGTCTTTTGGCCAATTAGATTGATTTATCTTCAGTGGGAGAGATTCTTGGTAGTAGGTTCAATCTTGTGGTGTCCTTACTTTGTGATAGGAGGAGTTGCAAGGCACGTATTTGTATTGTTGCTACTAAGGGTAAAACGATGGGGCTAGAACATATTATTTGATCTTGCTTTGTCTACATTATGTCATCATACTTCAAGCATTACTCTCTTTGTTATGAACTTAATACCTTGCGATACATGCTAGACAGCGGTCAAGGGGTGGAGTAATAGTAATAGGCGTTAGTAAGATTAACGGTCTACTTGTCACAGACGTACTGCCTATTTATTGATCATGCCATGAAGAATCATCATAACTATGCGCTTTTCTATCAATTGCCCAATAGTAATTTGTCTACCCGCCATTCATATGCTCATGAGAGAGATGCCTCTAGTGAACCTATGGCCCCTGGGTCCATCCACTTTATATTTACTAAAACCCTAAAAATACTTGCTCCAATTTATTTACTTTTATTCTTCTTTTTATTTTATCTATCTACCACTATCAGATTTAATCCTTGCAATTGGCGAGTACAAGGGGATTGACAACCCTCTTGCCTTCATTGGGTGCAAGCATTTGCTTTGTGTGTGTGTGTGCAGGTACCGCTTATCTTGTTTGTGTGGCGTCTCCTACTGGTTCGATAAACCTTGGTTCTTAACAGGGGGAAATACTATCTGCTACTATACTACATCACCTTTCCTCTTCGGGGAAATCCCTACGCCTATCACAAGTAGAATGGGGCCTTGGGCCAAGTTCTTGGTGTGTTTTCCATTGGGAATAGTAGATGACGAGGGAACCGCAGCAAACTTGACAGCAAAAGGGCTCCTGGGGCTAGGCGAACCACCCACCGTCTTGCCCATCGAGTAAGGGGGAGCCAAAGCTTGGAGCAACGTTGCTAGGGCAGGAAACGCCGATGAAGAAGGAGCCTTGGTTCCCGCATCAGACAAGGGAAGTTGCTCCACGACACCTGCAGACTGGAGAGCATCAAATCTGACTTGCATCTTGTTAGCCAAGTCCAAATCTGCTGGGCTATCCCAGCCCAGCTCCTCTCTAACTTACTTTGGAAGCTTGTAGGCCTTTCCTGGAGAGATGTGTGTCATGACTTCAGGCGAATCCGGCGAACAAGAGATGACTACCACATAAGAGGATTGCTTGGAGCAAGTGAAATCCAAAGCCTCGCTGTAAGGAATAGAATTGTCCACAAAAGCAAGATCAGATAGGGCCGCTGAAGCGGGAAATGAAAGGCGGGTGTGAGACAGAACCTTAGCGGCAAAGAAGAGCCCTTCTCCAGAGATGTGGGAGCTGTATTGGTCTAGTTCAGAGGCAAGAAATCGAGAAATATGCACTTTGCAAACTGTTGACCTACTTTTGGAAGAAGGAGACACCTCCCTAGCCATCTAGTTGTATTTAGGCACTATGCTAGAATTTCCCACATTCTCTTTTAGGGAAGGAGATTTGGAGGCCGCAGCTCCCTCTAGAACCGGTTGGGATCATGATCTCTTGTGCTTATGGTTGCAGTCTCTCCCACTATCTTCTTCCTCTACATAGTCCTGAACTTTGGCTGGCGGAGAAGGAGGTGAAGGAGCTGACCCACCCTTCTTCAGGAGCTCATGTTCGCATATTTTCATGTACCCGGAGTGGTTACCGAAAATATGGTTGGAGCAAAACAGATTTTGGGGGTTCATGCAGAAGACGAGCGCTCGGATGGGGCCGAATTTGATCAGCAATTCTCATCCATCACTTCAATCAAGCCGAAAGGCTGGGGAGCTCTCTTGAGCACTGCTTGGTCTTTCTTCAAAACGTTGGGAACCCCCCAAAAATTTGCACACACCCCTTGCAAGGTGCGGCGGCTTTCCGCGTCGGCTGTGGGTTCAGCAAATAGCACCACAATCTTGGACAAGGGCAGTTTCATACCTCCACTTTTCAAAAGACACAAACTTTGCTTGTCAGGAAAAGCCACCAAAGCATCTTTCTCAGAAATTTGAGACAGTCTGTAGTCCCAGTTGTCTCCTTCCATCAAGTTGTTGAGCTCCGAAATCAGATCCTCCACTGAGATCGAGCCGGATTCCAACATGATGGAAGCGAGGAGACCTGAGTTTGCACTCTGGTCGTCTTCCTTGTTGTCAGATAGATCTAGGTGGAAGAACCCGTCACCCTGGATCCCATGGCCCATCATCTTGAGCTTCGACGTGACCACCCTCGACACACATTCACTGGCAGAGTGACCCACTTGTTTATAGAGAAAGCAGAGAGGCGGGCAGTCATCCTGGAAATGGCCAGGCCGCACACATTTGAAACAGTCCGCGACCGCACCCGAAGACAATGGAGCTTTATCCGAGCCCGAGGATGCCTAGTTGTTGTATGATTTCTTACCTTAGTTTTTGTTGTACCCTCCATTGTTGTACACTTTGAATTGATCGGAGCCACCAAAATCACCTCTGCCTTGGTGGAATTGGTCACCTCCCCGGTAACCTTCCCAATATCTCGCCTCATGTTGATCCCCACCCGTCTGCCTGGGCGTTGGAGACGCTTCCTGCCAACGAGCAGCATCCAGCTGCAATTTGTCGCGGAGATCAATCTTCCTGGACATGTCTTCTTCGGAGATGAAGTCGTCAAACCTGCACTTGTCGGATCTATCCTCCCCGCGAGTTCCCATGCCGACGGCCTGAGCAAAGGAGAGAGAAAGAGGTGGAGGGGGAGGGATACGACAGATGGATCTAAGGGGGAGTGCCACCACCGCACGTCAGGAATCAAGGAACCCTAAATCAAGAGAAGTGGCACCACAGGGGATCCACATCCACCCTAAATAGGGAGCGGGAGCAGGTGCGGTTGCATCGACACTACCACCGATCGCACCACCGACCGCGCCGATAGACCCATTGATCGCACCAGCCACCAATGGCACGGTCGCACCTGGACCTGGCTCGGTCAAGGCAGGCCTGGGTTCAAATGGACTAGACGAGGGCGTGGCAACTTCCAAGCTCTGGATGGGCTCCAGAGCGGGCCGACTATCGGCCTCACGGCACACCATGCTCACAGCTAGATCTGACACACCAACTGCTGAGCCCACCACAAGTCGGCCCAACACACACATCCCAGACGAGGACGGTGCCACCACCGAAACCCTAGAGGACACGTGTCCCGCAGCGGCCTCCTGGGACACTGAGGGCTCCACCGCCAACCCCATTAGAACCGTCGTTTCCCACCAAGGGCCAGCCGCCACCAACGAAGACGAAGCCGACGAAGCAGGCCCGACAGGCACAGCGTCCCACGGACTCCACGCCGGCGAGGCCGGTGCAGAGAGCGGACAACATGCAGAGCACGAAGGCGCCGAACCCACAGTGTGCACCTTCGCCGCCAACAAGAAGATGACAGCTCGCCGACGCCATGGTCTCTCGGCACAGAAGAACCACGGCACGCTTTCCTGGGCACCACCTCACACCATCCTTCTCCCAGAAAGTCTTCGAGCCACCTCCCCATCGCTGGAGCACGCTCCTCGACAACGGGCGCGTCGGCCTTCGGATCTGAATTGCCCTCACCATCGGACCCCGCCTCGGAGATGGAGAGAGCCCAGAACCAGCCGCGCGACGTCTCCTGACCTTCTGCGGCATGCGCACTGGCGTCTTCACCCCCTCCCCCCCAAGCACTCACTGACGGCAGGATCTCGGGATCCATGGCTGCCCTTGCAATCGCCTCACGCGGCACCTTTCGCGAGAGGAGAGCAGCGTACCTGTTAGCCATCCTATCCTCGGCTTCCCAATCACAAAACACCTTTTTATTGCGGTCCTTGCTACATTAAATCTTGCACACATATGAGAGTAGCAAATAATCTGGATGGAGTACATAGTTAATCTTGAGATGAATCCATTTTATTAACATAAGAATGGATTTCATTTTTCTAGATTTATGTGGAGACATGTACCAAAAAGCCGCCACAATAACTTATAACTGGAAGTTGGATATATTAATTCCTACAATGAACTTTTTGGCAACATAATGGTTACACGGTGATCCACTATAAGTTACCATGCTCTATCATTGAATTTTCAAAATTTAACGACATTGCAATTGTGCAACATTCCATCCATCAGGGCACTAGTATTTGCAACCATCGGATCTTCACTTTTGGACGTTTGACAATTCCGAATTGTGAAATTGGGCCTGATGGGCTTCTCACGACTAGCATTGAGGGTTGTGTGCCACCACCACCGTTCTCCGGCTCATAATTCTCCTGGCGTCATTGACAACCGCATCGGATCGCGGCCGCACCCCACAATATCCTCCTCCTTGACTTCACTCATGTTCTCATGGATAGATCCACTGCCTCCCCCTTCCCTTCCCAACTACCTTTCCGAGCATGTCCCATTGCCTCATATTCTCCATGTTACTATCGTGTATCCTCTTCCTTGATGTGTGTTTCACTCAACTACACGACGGTGAAACCCCTATGCACCTTCTCTCGTGGTGGCGTGAGGCAACGGTGACAATTGATCGATGGTGCCAAGGAGACGAATACTGAATCAAACCTCACACCATGACCCATGACGGGGGAATACCTACAGAGTAGGCCCTCATATATGTATGGCCCAGCCAAAGGCCCAGCGCCCATCAAGAATACAGCCCAACACTAGTGCAGAAAAGCCTAGCTATGGCATGCCAAAAAGGGCCTTGCTGGCGTAGACGTACGACGCCACCAATATGGTGCCATTCTTAAAAAATAGTGGTGGCGTTGGAGCCTACGTCAGCAGTATTTCACATGTTGATGGCGTGCCACGTGTCCCAACGCCAACAATATATTTCCTCACCTACCGGCGTCCAGATTGACTATTACGCTAGCAATAGTTTTTGCAGCGAAAAAAATTATATGCACCTGCATATAGCAGGTGACGATCAAATAGATAACTATATAGACCAGCAACGGCACAATGGCCAAACATACGTAATTATATAGACAAGATCATATCTGACAATCATATATATAGATCTCACAAACATATCTAGCTACTGATTAGTCATTGTCAACATGCTGTACAACAAGGTTTACTTATAAGACTTAGTCATTTGTCAACATGTGCCCTGCCACACACATTCTTTTAAATGATGTCGATGACGATCATCATCCTCAAGTCATGGCGTGTGGTGTTCCTGATAGTACCTATGATAGCTTATCCATCGTGCAGATTCTTGCCAACGAGGAAGTCCCTCCACCCCATCGCGCTTAAGACAATGCGACCATCCGTGTCCGCTACGTACGCACAAGTGGAGACGGAGCCCGTTATTGTAAGGCATACTCCAGCATAGCCTGCTTCATCAGCCTCAATGCCACAACCCATAGCTAGCCTCTTAGGCAATTTCTGAGAACAAACACACACACACACATATATATATATATATATATATATATATATATATATATATATATATATATATATATATATATTGCACGCTCAACGCGAAAGCACTGCACTTCATGAAGCAAAGGTACTGCAATACAGAGACTAGTGAACTTTGCGTCGTAAAAAACTGCACGCGGTGTTTTTTGGTACTGTTTTCAAGCCAGTTTTAAACCGTTTGTCGGAACGAGGCGTGTAATATACCGTTGGAAAGCTATGGATTAGGCACAACTTCACCATGTTGAAATTTTTTTGAGATTCCTCGCGGTTTAAGAGCAGTTTCGAAAACGGTGGGCGCCCGACAAGTGGCAGCGAGCGTTTTTTCGTGTTTTTTCACAAACCGCTTGTTGGAACGAAGCAAATGATACGCCGTTGGAAAGATATCGTCGAGGCGCAACTTTTTCATATATATATTACTTTCTCTAATTCCTTACGGTTTAAGAGCAGTTTCAAATTTACTAAATCGCGGAATTCTGTTTTTCAAATTTTTGCAATTTTCCGGTACTGTTTTCGTTCCAGTTTTTTAACCATTTATTGAAACGAGGCGTGTGATACGCCTTTGGAAAGCTACAGATGAGGCACAAATTTCATATATAGAAATTATTTTGAGATTCCTTACGGTTTTAAATTAATTTTGAAAATGGTGCGGCGGACGACGAGTGGCAGCGGCCGTTTTTTTGCGAATTTTAATAAACCGCTGATCGGAATGATTCAAATGATACACCGTTGGAAAGATATCGACGAGGCGCAAATTTTTTATGTAGAACACTCTCTAATTCTTTACGGATTAAGAGCAATTTTGATTTTACCGAAATGCGGACACCTGTTTTTCGCGACGCCAAAATCGACGAGTAAACTGCATCCGACAGAAAACGACACTGCTTCCGACTAAAAACCCCACTGCATCGAACTGTCAAGCAAACTGCATGATTTCTTTTATTCATAGTAAATTTTCTCACACAGGCAAGTGGACCGCACTTCACATCGGGGCATAAGTGAACCGCAACACTATCAGAAAGTGAACCGCATTACTTTTTTTGTTGTTTCCGTAACAATTTTCTACACTTCATATTTGGAGAGTAAGTGGACCGCAACACACCCAAAAGTGAACTGCATGAGTTTTTGTTGTCTTTTTTCATACTTGTTATTTTTTACGCGCGTAGAACAGGCAAGTGGACCGCAGGGACTGAGCGAGTGAACTACATCTAATAAGAAGCAAGCTTCTTTGATATGTTTTGGTTTCTGTCTAACTTCTTTTGTAAACTCATCTGGACTACATTGTCAATGTTAGTGAGCTGTATGAATGAGGCAAGTGGACTGCACTTAAAATTACATTGCATCAAAAGAATGTTACCTCCCATCAACATTCTTTTTAATAATTTAACAAACAAGTGAACCGCACAAAAAAAACAAAGTACTGCACGACCGAGCTAACCAAACTGCACACGCACTTTATGTTTTGTGCCATTGTCTATGGCCACTAATGGTGCTCATGGACACAATACATCGATCCATTGTTTTACACAGCCACACACACAAACATAGAAAATCAGCACTAGCCATAAAAAAATCAGCGCTAGCAGCCCGCCAAACTGCAATTGAGCACAGCCATGCTGCATAGGCACCTGTGAAGGACTTCATGTCATGGCCCGCCGGACTGCAATTCCACTTCTCTCAACTTCTCGGATCCCTGAAGAAAAGCAAAATCGCTCAAAATGAAAGAGTGAACTACAAAACAGTTAACCACACGCCATTGAGCAAAACAGTGAACTACATTTTTGTTTGCAATGTAATACACATGAACAGAACTGAACCTCTTTGTCCAGTAAAACATGCACGAATGGCTCAATTGAACCTCTTTTGTAGTAAAACATGCGGTTGCCTGGAGAGGGAGGCCGAGGGTTGGGGCTCCTACGGGGGGGAAGGATGGCAGAGTGGTGGCGGCGCCGTTGCCCGGAGAGGAAGCCAGAGGGGTGGGGCGGCTGGATTTTGGCGCACGGGGACAAACTGCACGAGTGGTGCCCGGCGGACTGCACGAGACATGAGGGACGGCAGCTCGACCCCTTCTGTGCGCCTCCTCGCCAGCAAGCCACCGGAGCAGCAGTTCCCGGATCTGGCCAGATCCGCCCGCCAACGGAGTTTGCCTGCCCCGCCCCTCACCGAGCCCCTGCAAAATGCAAGATCGCAAACTGACTAACTGAACTGCATATTGTGCAATTTCCAGCAACGCCACCGTTGCTCCCCGGAGTCAATCTCGCCGAGCCCCTGCTGGAGAGGAGGAGTGCTGCCGGAGCCGAAGATAGTAGAAACGCACACGCGCATCAGATTGCGTTCCCACACTGACTGGCCGTCAGTCTCCTCTCGAGGGGACCGCTTGTGGAGGGAGGGGCACAGAGGAGAGGCAGCCGTGGGCTGCAACCACGAGTGAACTGCACTGTGTGAACCACCTGGTGCCGGGCGTGAAGCCAGTGGTGCTCCCATGTGGTTGTCCAGTCGACGATGACGAACGCGTGGGTGCTGGGAAGGGGAGCCCCTCGTCTTGCTGTAATTTGGGAGGGCGCTGGGGAGGAGCCGATGCAGCGGGAGCTCGATGAAGTGCAGATCCGGTAGCGAAAGCCGTCGATCCGTCGACCCTGTCGCCCAGCCGTAGCGCAGCGCGACCATGGGCCTACCGCTCGCGCCGACCACGGGAGCTCCTTCTCCGATTTCCCCGTTCCACCCGCCGAGCATAGCTGCCTTGGCCGCAGAGGGATTCTGTCCACAGCGCTGGGCCACGGCGCCATTGGGGAGGGACGGTTTGGACGCGGCGGCGCGTGGAGAGCCGGATCCAGCGGCGTGGTCGCCGGGGATGTCCACGCACGGCGGGAGCTAGGAGGGGGATACGAGATCTTAGCGGTGAGGAGCTCGGTGGAGCGGGCTGCGCTGGCGAAAGGAGGCGGGGGTGGTGCGGCTTGTGGGTTGCGGCGGCGGAGGTGAAGGTGGTGGGGCATGGCGGTAGGGGGGGCGGCGGAGGAAGGTGGCTGGGGTGAGGTGTGGCGGTGCGGCGGCTCGAGTGGGGTGCGACGCGCCGGAGAAAGTGGGGAGGGTGAGGCGGCTCGTGCAGGTCGAGGATGGGGAAGGAGACGAGGAGACCAAGCTGGGGGGAGCTGCGTGGGGACGGGGAGATGATGGGTGGGAGCTGGGGTTCACCTACTTTTTTTTATCTTCGTGTCGTTCTGGTCCGGTAGTTGTCGGGTGAGGTGTTGGCAGAATAAGCGTTTTTTGGGCAGAATAAGGTCTTAAGGGTGTTGTTAGAAATGACCCACCCTATATATATATATATATATATATATATATATATATATATATATATATATATATATATATATATATATATATATATTGAAGGGTAACGCAGCAGAAAACAAAAAATTTCCGACCTACGTATCAGCCCAGGATCACTATGGAGACTGCATACAAGGTTTGATCTTTTTCTTTACCGACTCGTAGCGCAGCGGAAGTAGAGTCGATGACGATCGGCGGTGCAGATCCCCGCAGCTAGGATTTACAACCTCCCAACCGCGAGAATGTATACCCTCATCCGGCCCCAGACAGCCCTCCGGGAGGCGGTCGGACGGTCCCTCGGACGGTGTCACGGACAGCCCTTCGGGAGGACCATCGAAACTCGGACAGTCACTCGGACAGCCCTTCGGGAGGACCATCGAAACTAAGACCGAAACTACGATCTCTCTACAGAGTTGCACACATACGGTCTCAACTATCCGGCAGGGCTTCGCCGTCCAGAACTAGTTCCTGCCGGAACCCAGACAGCCTTTCGGCTCTACGAAACAATTTCGCTGGGAGGGAGAGAGAAGCTAGACAAGTATATGGCATGTGTATGAGAGCAAGGATGTCATATTTGAGAGCACCCTCCACCTCTATTTATAGGGTGAGAGACAATGGTAAAAGTACCAAAATGCCCTTAGATATTTTCACTATTCATAATAGTGATTCTACTATTCATGAATAGTGTTTCCACTATTCATAAATAGTGTTATCCAGATATTTTCAGATATTTCCATCCCCTATGAAAATTACCAAAATGCCCTCAAGGTAGCTTCTCCAAGAAGCAACCAAAAAGCACTTTCACTATTCATGACGACATTTTTCAGCGTCCGGTCGAACTGAAAATATTTATGTGGGCTTAGAACATTTCCAGTACCCACTAAAATAATTTTCAATGCGATCCGGAACAATTCCGGTTTAGTGATTTTCATCTGCGAAAAGCATCTGAAGCGGTTTCGGCAGCTCCGGAACATTTCCGGTTTTCATCCCGGAAAATTCCAGAAAGTTTCCAGAATGATTCTGGCACCCTCCAAGAATTATCAGGCATGTGCCAAAACCAATTTGACTTTATGTTATCCCCTGAAACAACTTTTCAGTTTTACAGAAACTGTTCCGGTGTTCTCTCTGCGGAACTTTTCCGGTGTCCGAAACTTTTCCGGTGTCCGAAAACTTTTTCGGTGATTTTCTCTCAGACTCCCTGTCTAGTATTCAGCAGATAGATGACCCTTAAGCGTGTGACCCTATAGGTTCGGTGAAGCATAGACATGACCCAGAACCCCTTCCGATCAATGATCAACATCGGAGCCGTGGACACCCATATTGATCCCTATACCCACACGAATGAATATTCGAGTGAACCTCCAGTTGCCGTGTGCTATTCCTGTTGCTTCGCGATATGTTACAAATACCCGAGGTGAGACATGTAGGCATCCGCGTGGATCAACAACTTGTCCACTATGCCAGTTACCTCGTTACCGGTATTGTTCTCTTTTCTCGTTCCCGTGTTCCGGCATCCCTGTGATCAAATCACCCTGTGTCTGGCCAGACGATGATGGATACCGTAACACCGAGAGGGCCCAGAGATATCTCTCCATCGTCGGAGGAGCAAATCCCAATCTCGAGCTATCAAGTTACTTGACACACTTTTCCATGAACCCGTAAGCCGCCGTAATAGCCATCCATTTACGGATGACGTTTAACAAACCCCAAAGTTCATGAAGCAAGCATGAAGAAACTCGATACTCTCATGGTCTAAGGAATTATGCAAACGTTAACCATCTCTGTGTTATAAACCATTAACTTATGACGAATGTATCTGATAGCATAACATCAATTCGGGTCTATTCAACACAAGTGTTCTACCAACATTGCGCCCTCAAAATTGCCGGCATAGCCATGCCCATGATCAGGAAAACAGGATCATCATGCAATACTTGAGCCAGTCTTAGAGGCCAGACTAGGAATACATTTTACCGTTTATTATTCCACACGTGCATATGAGTCTTCCTCCGAGCCTCGTGGTTATTGCAGACTCGAGAACCATAGCAGTTATAGCATGGAACATAAACCTAATTATGAACAGGGAGATAATCAATAACATTTATTATTGCCTCTAGGGCATATCTCCTACAGACTCCCACTTGCACTAGAGTCAATAATCTAGTCAATGCTAATGCACTTTACACCTATGGCATACTGGTGTAAAAAATGCTTCGCATGTGGTATAGCCTGATGTCCAACGGATCTGACGACTTCAGCTCCGTGTGTAACTTTGCATATCCTCGCGTTTTCACGCTTTCACAAAATTCATATTTTGTGTGGACTTGGCTTTGCATATGTGTGAATCATTGGTCGAAACCTGATTCCTCAGACTGAGCTATGGAGCAACTATCTGCAATAGTGTCCCATAGACCAAAGCCATCTTGGAACCATACTAAGTTCATGAATGAACTATATGATTCAACAACTTCTTTGTCGCTTCTTAAGCGTCAACATACTTAGCCTTTGTTATAGAATTCGCCACAGTATCTTGTTTGGAACAATTTCCAACTATCGTGCCATCATATTGTGTATTACACAAAACCCTTAACTTAAATCGAAAATCGCATGGAGCATTGATGAAGACTGTATCGATGTAATTACTTACAACGAGCACTTCATAATCTCTGCTTGCGAGAAAACATGTCATCACTACTACTCTAGTACTCAATGACATCTTTCACTGTTGTCCTATGATCAGTACTTTGATCACTTTGGTATCCATACTCGCAACAACTTTTGGAGTATCGGACATATCTGGTTGTTTTACATACCATGGAATACATGATTAATCCAAACACAAGAGTGTGTGGAATCTCCATCATGTATTTTACTCATCAGTGTTTTGGGACACCGAGTCTTGCAAAAACTCTTTCCATGTGACTTCGGCAAGAATCACTCCTTGGCGTTTTAAATGCTAAAAAGTTTTAGCATCTTGTCAATATGTGTTCATTGCTTAGCCCCATTAGGTAAATCTATCTCCATAGATCATCATGCCTAATATTGAGGCTATTTAGCCCAAGCAATTCATCGGAAAAACTATTTTCAAATGAAGTCCTAATTCGTGTCAAGAAATTTATTTCCAATTAACAATGTGTCAAGTACACAAGGTTTTTAGAAATATTATTATGCTCCCACTTACTTTCTTGAATCACAAGCATCTTCGATACCCATTTGATGAAGTCAAACCCCTTTGACCATTCCATCAAAAACGAAGATTCCAACTCCACTTTGCTCTCTTCTGTCCATCGCTGGAACTCTGAAGTTTGCATACTTACTAGCATCCTCTGGATCGACAAATTACTTTGGACTGTATCACATACAAGTCCTAGGTTTCATTTCCATCACATGGAAATCCTTTTGTCATCCATGTTTCATATCTCATGATTGAAATATGTATTAATTGCTAGTTCAACCCGAACCGACTTTAAGCATCGCTACGGTGAGACAATCTCATCGTAGTCAACTCCTTGAACTTGTTATTGCAACAAGTCGAGCTTTATGGATAAAACATTTTATCCGTATCAATTTTTAGTTCCATAAATATTCGTTAGACTCTAAGTCTTCCGAAAGGTGTATCAAGATCTTAATCTTGAATCACTTATATGGAAACTATCTCGGATTGTATTGGCATTTAGCCAATTCCGGAGTCAGGGCCCATCAACGCTTCCTTGTGAATCGTAGGTATACTGTTGTCTAACAACAATATCTCGTTTGCGCACCTGATAGGTTTGCACGAGCTTTGCCTACGTGGTTCAGCTGCAAGTTCGACCGAAGTCCATACATTTTATTGTAGAGGCTTCCGTATCAGTCGCAGTAGGAAACTCCGGAATTACTTCCAAGGTCTCTTTCCTTTGATCTGATGACGATGATACTGTTTATCTCGTCGAGTTGCACTGTTCTCCCACTCACCTTTTTGAAAGAACCATTTTCTTCAAAAAAGCATACCGTTCTTTGTGGCAAACCTATTTGCCTCGGTATTGTGGTGGGGAAATACCCAATGACTTGGGATAACCTACAAAGTAGCACTTGTCTGATTTGGAATAGGTTTGTAACCTTTTACACAAGCCCCATATTCCAAATGTTAAGAAAAGATATAACATGGTTGGGCATACCATACCATGGCGTCATTTCAACAGACCCGATGGAGCTCTTTTCAGTGTAAAAGCCGTAGTCTCTAAAGCATCACTTTAAAAGGGATAATGGCAAATTTATTTATGTCATCTTTGATCTTACCATGTCATGAATGGTTCGATTACATCTACACGGACTCTCCACTTGCAGTGGTGCTCTGGGAGGTGCAAGTTATGAAACCCCTTTCACAACTCATCAGACATTCGCTAAACTTGTAACTCAAATATTCCTTTCTGCAATCGAATTGTAGAAACATAATTTTCTTGTTACAACAACTTCTACTTCATTTTTGAAAACCTTATGAATGAATTCAAAAGATCCAGACTTACGTCTCATCAAGTAAATATCAATATATCTACTTGAGTCATTTCTGAAGATAGATAAATCCACTACTTGCAACAACATTTATTGAACTACACACATCAAAATGTATGATCGCCAATAAGTTTGTTGCTCGTTCCTTATGGCCTGTGAACGGTATTTCAGTCACTTCACTTTTCGGAGGAAAGTTGCAAGTGTCAGATGATTCAAAATCAAATGACTTTAAAATCCATCATAATGGAATTTTCCATGCGGGTTTCTCCAATGTGACCAAATGCAGTGCCACACATATGTGGTATTCTTTTAGTCTTGCGACATTTAGCGTCAGTGTTATGGATGTATCATATTACCATCAATATTCATAACATACATCCCATCCTGGATGGAAGCATGGCCCTTCATGTTATTCATAACACCGAACATCAAAAGTTCTCTTATGAATAACCTCCTTGCAAGATACCTTATGCAAAGGGCTAGAGTGTATGAAACTCTAAATGAATTATGAAAGTAAATACAGAGGTAATGTATTATTATCAATATTCATAACATACTTCTCATTCATAATGAAAGTATGGCCCTTTTTGGTTATTCATAACTCCGAACATTAAAAGTTCTCTTATGAACAACCTTCTTGCAAGATACTTTATGCAATGGGCTAGAGTGTGTAAAACTCTAAAATGATTTATGAAAGTAAATACATAGGGAATACACCTATGGAAGGCATAGTAACATTTACTATGTTCCCTGCGTGTATCTAAACCTCATTCCTGGCTAGTCTTTCAGGCCATAGTAGTTCTTACATCGAGTTGCAACAGAATGCAATCGAGCGGGTATCTTTGTGATTAACTCACAATACCCAAGAATTAGTGATTAACATGTTTAACCATAATTCCCAAGAACTATATCTTTGACCAGCCTTCTATACATCAAAAACCTATATGACATTCATACATGAGCTGGATATTCCAGTCTTCTTTCCTTTTGCCTTTATACTTCTAACAGTTTAACTTTCAGTATTTCTCCTACTCTCAGAAGCACCCAACTTAAGAGTGGTGATAGCCCCGGACTTCCTAGGCGTGAAAGTTTCACTAACACCCTTCGGACACTTCCTTTCTCTTTAAGTTGTTGTTTTATTCACCTTTCATCATATGACAGGCGTTCTCCTGGATCCCTCTCTTATCAGTCTAATGCATAGTAAACTCCTTTACTAATAGTTTGCAAACAAACATTGCTTTGGATATCTCATATCTTTTAGCCTTTGTCTTTCTCTGAAAATGATTTTCAGATTCCATGAATATCACATAACTATCCAAACTTTCGAAGTTCGGGTCTCATGGAAGCAAACATATTGCACTTTGACTGAAAAGGAATTCTAGCTTTTGGATCGAAGGACGAGAGTCACATGATCCATAGCATTAGCGGGAGAATACCGAAAGCATGCGATAGGACAAAGTCCTTCTCGGCACTCTTGAGGACAATCCTCACATTACGTTACCAATCGTAAAGTTTTAACCAGATATTTAACAGCTATTCAATTTTAACAGGGAAGGTGGAAACGCGAGCCATTATTCTACAATTATTATGCAAATCACACTTAGACAGTGTTCAAAATTAATTGCACTAAGAATTAAAAGAATTAATTCTAAAGTGTGCTCCCACTCAAATCAATATCTCTCATAATTGATTGTGAGTGATACAAGACCCGCATTTAAATTGTTTGCCATTGGTGTAACACCACTGATGACGAAAATCTCAACCGGTAGGCCAACTGCCAATCACATATCTATGTGACTCTTGTTCATCTTTCGATGCGTGTGTTCCGAGCTCATGACGGTCATGCCTGAACGTCAAGACAACCAAGTGATCTCGCTGCGAGGTCTCAACTCACCCGCCTCACACTTCTCTAATCGTTCGTACCCGTGTGACACGGCGCACCCCGAAAAGATAGGTGCCGTGACGGTGCTACACTTGGGAGAACACTAACTACTTGATATTTTTGTGAGAGATCACCCTAATAAAAGCGACTACCGCGCAATCAAGAAGGGTGCATCATAAGGGATAAACATCTCAGGCAATTCATAATAGCATGATATGGTATAGCCCTTTCTGACGGAGAAGTCTTTCATTTCTTCGTCTTCGGCATTCGCGTTGGTGTTCACCTTCGCGAAGATTGCCACCACCTTGTCGATGCACCAGATAATATTCCTATCTCTATAGCTAATAAAATAAGTGCATTACTGAAGGTTGACACGCAGGTCATTAAAGTGACAATCATATGGCTCCAGCCATCATGCTGAATCATGACACGCAGGTCATGTTAATCAATTTACATTATATAGTCATCTCATACATAATCAAATTATAATGAGCACTGCTATACCACATCACATGCACTTGCAAACCATCCTGCAAAACCAAGTTAGACGCCTCTAATCGGTTCATGCAAAAACTTGTTTTACGTGGCTTCTAAGGTTTCGAAACAAACCGAAGCTACCAACGTCCATCATCAAGCATGATAATCCAAGTCGCTAGATTAACATTGCGGGGTGTATGAAACACGAGATAATAAAATCTCGAGCCCCATACTAAACTTCGTCATACGCGTGACCCCCGTGCAGATCACATCTGCATTGCCCTTTCGTCTGCGAAACATCCATCTTTCTTTAACTATGGTGGAACCCAAAGAACTGTTAGCACTTCGTTGATCTGTCAATCAGCATACTCAGGAGCAGCATGAAAGGATCGCGGATTGCCAGAACTTTGTGAGATTCTACCATGCCGTCAAGATCAGGACTACGCAAATTCAGGGGAAGCAACAGGAACATCGGGTAACAGATTTCATCTTCTACCCGCACAAATAATTTTCAGTAATAGAGCTCATCTACTACCTAATTATATTGTGCAACACCCATACATCTCTATGTATTCTAGATCGCAACCTGCATCTACGCATAGCACAGCTCTTGATGCCACTGAAGGGTAACGCAGCAGAAAACAAAAAATTTCCGACCTACGTACCAGCCCAGGATCACTATGGAGACTGCATACAAGGTTTGATCTTTTTCGTTACCGACTCGTAGCGCAGCGGAAGTAGAGTCGATGACGATCGGCGGTGCAGATCCCCGCAGCTAGGATTTACAACCTCCCAACCGCGAGGATGTATACCCTCATCCGACCCCGGACAGCCCTCCGGGAGGCGGTCGGACAGTCCCTCGGACGGTGTCACGGACAGCCCTTCGGGAGAACCATCGAAACTCGGACAGTCACTCGGACAGCCCTTCGGGAGGACCATCGAAACTCGGACAGTCACTCGGACAGCCCTTCGGGAGGACCATCGAAACTAAGACCGAAACTACGATCTCTCTACAGAGTTGCACACATACGGTCTCAACTATCCGGCAGGGCTTCGCCGTCCAGAACTAGTTCCAGCCGGAACCCAGACAACCTTTCGGCTCTACGAAACTATTTCGCTGGGAGGGAGAGAGAAGCCAGACAAGTCTATGGCATGTGTATGAGAGCAAGGATGTCATATTTGAGAGCACCCTCCACCTCTATTTATAGGGTGAGAGACAATGGTAAAAGTACCAAAATGCCCTCAGATATTTTCACTATTCATAATAGTGATTCTACTATTCATGAATAGTGTTTCCACTATTCATAAATAGTGTTAACCAGATATTTTCAGATATTTCCATCCCCTATGAAAATTACCAAAATGCCCTCAAGGTAGCTTCTCCAAGAAGCAACCAAAAAGCACTTTCACTATTCATGACGACATTTTTCAGCGTCCGGTCGAACTGAAAATATTTATGTGGGCTTAGAACATTTCCAGTACCCACTAAAATAATTTTCAATGCGATCCGGAACAATTCCGGTTTAGTGATTTTCATCTGCGAAAAGCATCTGAAGCGGTTTCGGCAGCTCCGGAACATTTCCGGTTTTCATCCCGGAAAATTCCAGAAAGTTTCCAGAATGATTCTGGCACCCTCCAAGAATTATCAGGCATGTGCCAAAACCAATTTGACTTTATGTTATCCCCTGAAACAACTTTTCAGTTTTACAGAAACTGTTCCGGTGTTCTCTCTGCGGAACTTTTCCGGTGTCCGAAACTTTTCCGGTGTCCGAAAACTTTTTCGGTGATTTTCTCTCAGACTCCCTGTCTAGTATTCAGCAGATAGATGACCCTTAAGCGTGTGACCCTATAGGTTCGGTGAAGCATAGACATGACCCAGAACCCCTTCCGATCAATGATCAACATCGGAGCCGTGGACACCCATATTGATCCCTATACCCACACGAATGAATATTCGAGTGAACCTCCAGTTGCCGTGTGCTATTCCTGTTGCTTCGCGATATGTTACAAATACCCGAGGTGAGACATGTAGGCATCCGCGTGGATCAACAACTTGTCCACTATGCCAGTTACCTCGTTACCGGTATTGTTCTCTTTTCTCGTTCCCGTGTTCCGGCATCCCTGTGATCAAATCACCCTGTGTCTGGCCAGACGATGATGGATACCGTAACACCGAGAGGGCCCAGAGATATCTCTCCATCGTCGGAGGAGCAAATCCCAATCTCGAGCTATCAAGTTACTTGACACACTTTTCCATGAACCCGTAAGCCGCCGTAATAGCCATCCATTTACGGATGACGTTTAACAAACCCCAAAGTTCATGAAGCAAGCATGAAGAAACTCGATACTCTCATGGTCTAAGGAATTATGCAAACGTTAACCATCTCTGTGTTATAAACCATTAACTTATGACGAATGTATCTGATAGCATAACATCAATTCGGGTCTATTCAACACAAGTGTTCTACCAACATTGCGCCCTCAAAATTGCCGGCATAGCCATGCCCATGATCAGGAAAACAGGATCATCATGCAATACTTGAGCCAGTCTTAGAGGCCAGACTAGGAATACATTTTACCGTTTATTATTCCACACGTGCATATGAGTCTTCCTCCGAGCCTCGTGGTTATTGCAGACTCGAGAACCATAGCAGTTATAGCATGGAACATAAACCTAATTATGAACAGGGAGATAATCAATAACATTTATTATTGCCTCTAGGGCATATCTCCTACAGACTCCCACTTGCACTAGAGTCAATAATCTAGTCAATGCTAATGCACTTTACACCTATGGCATACTGGTGTAAAAAATGCTTCGCATGTGGTATAGCCTGATGTCCAACGGATCTGACGACTTCAGCTCCGTGTGTAACTTTGCATATCCTCGCGTTTTCACGCTTTCACAAAATTCATATTTTGTGTGGACTTGGCTTTGCATATGTGTGAATCATTGGTCGAAACCTGATTCCTCAGACTGAGCTATGGAGCAACTATCTGCAATAGTGTCCCATAGACCAAAGCCATCTTGGAACCATACTAAGTTCATGAATGAACTATATGATTCAACAACTTCTTTGTCGCTTCTTAAGCGTCAACATACTTAGCCTTTGTTATAGAATTCGCCACAGTATCTTGTTTGGAACAATTTCCAACTATCGTGCCATCATATTGTGTATTACACAAAACCCTTAACTTAAATCGAAAATCGCATGGAGCATTGATGAAGACTGTATCGATGTAATTACTTACAACGAGCACTTCATAATCTCTGCTTGCGAGAAAACATGTCATCACTACTACTCTAGTACTCAATGACATCTTTCACTGTTGTCCTATGATCAGTACTTTGATCACTTTGGTATCCATACTCGCAACAACTTTTGGAGTATCGGACATATCTGGTTGTTTTACATACCATGGAATACATGATTAATCCAAACACAAGAGTGTGTGGAATCTCCATCATGTATTTTACTCATCAGTGTTTTGGGACACCGAGTCTTGCAAAAACTCTTTCCATGTGACTTCGGCAAGAATCACTCCTTGGCGTTTTAAATGCTAAAAAGTTTTAGCATCTTGTCAATATGTGTTCATTGCTTAGCCCCATTAGGTAAATCTATCTCCATAGATCATCATGCCTAATATTGAGGCTATTTAGCCCAAGCACTTCATCGGAAAAACTATTTTCAAATGAAGTCCTAATTCGTGTCAAGAAATTTATTTCCAATTAACAATGTGTCAAGTACACAAGGTTTTTAGAAATATTATTATGCTCCCACTTACTTTCTTGAATCACAAGCATCTTCGATACCCATTTGATGAAGTCAAACCCCTTTGACCATTCCATCAAAAACAAAGATTCCAACTCCACTTTGCTCTCTTCTGTCCATCGCTGGAACTCTGAAGTTTGCATACTTACTAGCATCCTCTGGATCGACAAATTACTTTGGACTGTATCACATACAAGTCCTAGGTTTCATTTCCATCACATGGAAATCCTTTTGTCATCCATGTTTCATATCTCATGATTGAAATATGTATTAATTGCTAGTTCAACCCGAACCGACTTTAAGCATCGCTACGGTGAGACAATCTCATCGTAGTCAACTCCTTGAACTTGTTATTGCAACAAGTCGAGCTTTATGGATAAAACATTTTATCCGTATCAATTTTTAGTTCCATAAATATTCGTTAGACTCTAAGTCTTCCGAAAGGTGTATCAAGATCTTAATCTTGAATCACTTATATGGAAACTATCTCGGATTGTATTGGCATTTAGCCAATTCCGGAGTCAGGGCCCATCAACGCTTCCTTGTGAATCGTAGGTATACTGTTGTCTAACAACAATATCTCGTTTGCGCACCTGATAGGTTTGCACGAGCTTTGCCTACGTGGTTCAGCTGCAAGTTCGACCGAAGTCCATACATTTTATTGTAGAGGCTTCCGTATCAGTCGCAGTAGGAAACTCCGGAATTACTTCCAAGGTCTCTTTCCTTTGATCTGATGACGATGATACTGTTTATCTCGTCGAGTTGCACTGTTCTCCCACTCACCTTTTTGAAAGAACCATTTTCTTCAAAAAAGCATACCGTTCTTTGTGGCAAACCTATTTGCCTCGGTATTGTGGTGGGGAAATACCCAATGACTTGGGATAACCTACAAAGTAGCACTTGTCTGATTTGGAATAGGTTTGTAACCTTTTACACAAGCCCCATATTCCAAATGTTAAGAAAAGATATAACATGGTTGGGCATACCATACCATGGCGTCATTTCAACAGACCCGATGGAGCTCTTTTCAGTGTAAAAGCCGTAGTCTCTAAAGCATCACTTTAAAAGGGATAATGGCAAATTTATTTATGTCATCTTTGATCTTACCATGTCATGAATGGTTCGATTACATCTACACGGACTCTCCACTTGCAGTGGTGCTCTGGGAGGTGCAAGTTATGAAACCCCTTTCACAACTCATCAGACATTCGCTAAACTTGTAACTCAAATATTCCTTTCTGCAATCGAATTGTAGAAACATAATTTTCTTGTTACAACAACTTCTACTTCATTTTTGAAAACCTTATGAATGAATTCAAAAGATCCAGACTTACGTCTCATCAAGTAAATATCAATATATCTACTTGAGTCATTTCTGAAGATAGATAAATCCACTACTTGCAACAACATTTATTGAACTACACACATCAAAATGTATGATCACCAATAAGTTTGTTGCTCGTTCCTTATGGCCTGTGAACGGTATTTCAGTCACTTCACTTTTCGGAGGAAAGTTGCAAGTGTCAGATGATTCAAAATCAAATGACTTTAAAATCCATCATAATGGAATTTTCCATGCGGGTTTCTCCAATGTGACCAAATGCAGTGCCACACATATGTGGTATTCTTTTAGTCTTGCGACATTTAGCGTCAGTGTTATGGATGTATCATATTACCATCAATATTCATAACATACATCCCATCCTGGATGGAAGCATGGCCCTTCATGTTATTCATAACACCGAACATCAAAAGTTCTCTTATGAATAACCTCCTTGCAAGATACCTTATGCAAAGGGCTAGAGTGTATGAAACTCTAAATGAATTATGAAAGTAAATACAGAGGTAATGTATTATTATCAATATTCATAACATACTTCTCATTCATAATGAAAGTATGGCCCTTTTTGGTTATTCATAACTCCGAACATTAAAAGTTCTCTTATGAACAACCTTCTTGCAAGATACTTTATGCAATGGGCTAGAGTGTGTAAAACTCTAAAATGATTTATGAAAGTAAATACATAGGGAATACACCTATGGAAGGCATAGTAACATTTACTATGTTCCCTGCGTGTATCTAAACCTCATTCCTGGCTAGTCTTTCAGGCCATAGTAGTTCTTACATCGAGTTGCAACAGAATGCAATCGAGCGGGTATCTTTGTGATTAACTCACAATACCCAAGAATTAGTGATTAACATGTTTAACCATAATTCCCAAGAACTATATCTTTGACCAGCCTTCTATACATCAAAAACCTATATGACATTCATACATGAGCTGGATATTCCAGTCTTCTTTCCTTTTGCCTTTATACTTCTAACAGTTTAACTTTCAGTATTTCTCCTACTCTCAGAAGCACCCAACTTAAGAGTGGTGATAGCCCCGGACTTCCTAGGCGTGAAAGTTTCACTAACACCCTTCGGACACTTCCTTTCTCTTTAAGTTGTTGTTTTATTCACCTTTCATCATATGACAGGCGTTCTCCTGGATCCCTCTCTTATCAGTCTAATGCATAGTAAACTCCTTTACTAATAGTTTGCAAACAAACATTGCTTTGGATATCTCATATCTTTTAGCCTTTGTCTTTCTCTGAAAATGATTTTTAGATTCCATGAATATCACATAACTATCCAAACTTTCGAAGTTCGGGTCTCATGGAAGCAAACATATTGCACTTTGACTGAAAAGGAATTCTAGCTTTTGGATCGAAGGACGAGAGTCACATGATCCATAGCATTAGCGGGAGAATACCGAAAGCATGCGATAGGACAAAGTCCTTCTCGGCACTCTTGAGGACAATCCTCACATTACGTTACCAATCATAAAGTTTTAACCAGATATTTAACAGCTATTCAATTTTAACAGGGAAGGTGGAAACGCGAGCCATTATTCTACAATTATTATGCAAATCACACTTAGACAGTGTTCAAAATTAATTGCACTAAGAATTAAAAGAATTAATTCTAAAGTGTGCTCCCACTCAAATCAATATCTCTCATAATTGATTGTGAGTGATACAAGACCCGCATTTAAATTGTTCGCCATTGGTGTAACACCACTGATGACGAAAATCTCAACCGGTAGGCCAACTGCCAATCACATCACTATGTGACTCTTGTTCATCTTTCGATGCGTGTGTTCCGAGCTCATGACGGTCATGCCTGAACGTCAAGACAACCAAGTGATCTCGCTGCGAGGTCTCAACTCACCCGCCTCACACTTCTCTAATCGTTCGTACCCGTGTGACATGGCGCACCCCGAAAAGATAGGTGCCGTGACGGTGCTACACTTGGGAGAACACTAACTACTTGATATTTTTGTGAGAGATCACCCTAATAAAAGCGACTACCACGCAATCAAGAAGGGTGCATCATAAGGGATAAACATCTCAGGCAATTCATAATAGCATGATATGGTATAGCCCTTTCTGACGGAGAAGTCTTTCATTTCTTCGTCTTCGGCATTCGCGTTGGTGTTCACCTTCGCGAAGATTGCCACCACCTTGTCGATGCACCAGATAATATTGCTATCTCTATAGCTAATAAAATAAGTGCATTACTGAAGGTTGACACGCAGGTCATTAAAGTGACAATCATATGGCTCCAGCCATCATGCTGAATCATGACACGCAGGTCATGTTAATCAATTTACATTATATAGTCATCTCATACATAATCAAATTATAATGAGCACTGCTATACCACATCACATGCACTTGCAAACCATCCTGCAAAACCAAGTTAGACGCCTCTAATCGGTTCATGCAAAAACTTGTTTTACGTGGCTTCTAAGGTTTCGAAACAAACCGAAGCTACCAACGTCCATCATCAAGCATGATAATCCAAGTCGCTAGATTAACATTGCGGGGTGTATGAAACACGAGATAATAAAATCTCGAGCCCCATACTAAACTACGTCATACGCGTGACCCCCGTGCAGATCACATCTGCATTGCCCTTTCGTCTGCGAAACATCCATCTTTCTTTAACTATGGTGGAACCCAAAGAACTGTTAGCACTTCGTTGATCTGTCAATCAGCATACTCAGGAGCAGCATGAAAGGATCGCGGATTGCCAGAACTTTGTGAGATTCTACCATGCCGTCAAGATCAGGACTAAGCAAATTCAGGGGAAGCAACAGGAACATCGGGTAACAGATTTCATCTTCTACCCGCACAAATAATTTTCAGTAATAGAGCTCATCTACTACCTAATTATATTGTGCAACACCCATACATCTCTATGTATTCTAGATCGCAACCTGCATCTACGCATAGCACAGCTCTTGATGCCACTGAAGGGTAACGCAGCAGAAAACAAAAAATTTCCGACCTACGTACCAGCCCAGGATCACTATGGAGACTGCATACAAGGTTTGATCTTTTTCGTTACCGACTCGTAGCGCAGCGGAAGTAGAGTCGATGACGATCGGCGGTGCAGATCCCCGCAGCTAGGATTTACAACCTCCCAACCGCGAGGATGTATACCCTCATCCGACCCCGGACAGCCCTCCGGGAGGCGGTCGGACAGTCCCTCGGACGGTGTCACGGACAGCCCTTCGGGAGAACCATCGAAACTCGGACAGTCACTCGGACAGCCCTTCGGGAGGACCATCGAAACTCGGACAGTCACTCGGACAGCCCTTCGGGAGGACCATCGAAACTAAGACCGAAACTACGATCTCTCTACAGAGTTGCACACATACGGTCTCAACTATCCGGCAGGGCTTCGCCGTCCAGAACTAGTTCCTGCCGGAACCCAGACAACCTTTCGGCTCTACGAAACTATTTCGCTGGGAGGGAGAGAGAAGCCAGACAAGTCTATGGCATGTGTATGAGAGCAAGGATGTCATATTTGAGAGCACCCTCCACCTCTATTTATAGGGTGAGAGACAATGGTAAAAGTACCAAAATGCCCTCAGATATTTTCACTATTCATAATAGTGATTCTACTATTCATGAATAGTGTTTCCACTATTCATAAATAGTGTTAACCAGATATTTTCATATATTTCCATCCACTATGAAAATTACCAAAATGCCCTCAAGGTAGCTTCTCCAAGAAGCAACCAAAAAGCACTTTCACTATTCATGACGACATTTTTCAGCGTCCGGTCGAACTGAAAATATTTATGTGGGCTTAGAACATTTCCAGTACCCACTAAAATAATTTTCAATGCGATCCGGAACTATTCCGGTTTAGTGATTTTCATCTGCGAAAAGCATCTGAAGCGGTTTCGGCAGCTCCGGAACATTTCCGGTTTTCATCCCGGAAAATTCCAGAAAGTTTCCAGAATGATTCTGGCACCCTCCAAGAATTATCAGGCATGTGCCAAAACCAATTTGACTTTATGTTATCCCCTGAAACAACTTTTCAGTTTTACCGAAACTGTTCCGGTGTTCTCTCTGCGGAACTTTTCCGCTGTCTGAAACTTTTCCGGTGTCCGAAAACTTTTTTGGTGATTTTCTCTCAGACTCCCTGTCTAGTATTCAGCAGATAGATGACCCTTAAGCGTGTGACCCTATAGGTTCGGTGAAGCATAGACATGACCCGGAACCCCTTCCGATCAATGATCAACATCGGAGCCGTGGACACCCATATTGATCCCTATACCCACACGAATGAATATTCGAGTGAACCTACAGTTGCCGTGTGCTATTCTTGTTGCTTCGCGATATGTTACAAATACCCGAGGTGAGACATGTAGGCATCCCCGTGGATCAACAACTTGTCCACTATGCTAGTTACCTCGTTACCGGTATTGTTCTCTTTTCTCGTTCCCGTGTTCCGGCATCCCTGTGATCAAATCACCCTGTGTCTGGCCAGACGATGATGGATACCGTAACACCGAGAGGGCCCAGAGATATCTCTCCATCGTCGGAGGAGCAAATCCCAATCTCGAGCTATCAAGTTACTTGACACACTTTTCCATGAACCCGTAAGCCGCCGTAATAGCCATCCATTTACGGATGACGTTTAACAAACCCCAAAGTTCATGAAGCAAGCATGAAGAAACTCGATACTCTCATGGTCTAAGGAATTATGCAAACGTTAACCATCTCTGTGTTATAAACCATTAACTTATGACGAATGTATCTCATAGCATAACATCAATTCGGGTCTATTCAACACAAGTGTTCTACCAACATTGCGCCCTCAAAATTGCCGGCATAGCCATGCCCATGATCAGGAAAACAGGATCATCATGCAATACTTGAGCCAGTCTTAGAGGCCAGACTAGGAATACATTTTACCGTTTATTATTCCACACGTGCATATGAGTCTTCCTCCGAGCCTCGTGGTTATTGCAGACTCGAGAACCATAGCAGTTATAGCATGGAACATAAACCTAATTATGAACAGGGAGATAATCAATAACATTTATTATTGCCTCTAGGGCATATCTCCTACATATATATATATATATATATATATATATATATATATATATATATATATATATATATATATATATATATATATATATATATATATATATATCAATCAGAATGCACACAACTAATTAAGCACATCTGTGGGATCGAGGAGATAGGTCTAGAAGGGGGGGGGGTGAATAGACACTTAACCAACCAAAGTTGCAGATTTTAATTTCTCTTGGAACGTAAGCAGATTTTGGCACAAGTTAAGATCACTCCAATACTTTCTACACATGCATATCTAGAGATTGAGCAGCAGAAATAGTAAAGCATGCAAAAGTACGGAATGTAAAGGGTAGAGTATGGAAGATCAAACGCAATGAAGACACGGTGGTTTTTGGCGTGGTTCTGATAGGTGGTGCTATCGTACGTCCACGTTGATGGAGACTTCAACCCACGAAGGGTAACGACTGCGCGAGTCCACGGAGGGCTCCACCCACGAAGCGTCCACGAAGAAGCAACCTTGTCTATCCCACCATGGCTTACGTCCACGAAGGACTAGCCTCACTCGGATAGATCTTCACGAAGTAGGCGATATCCTTGCCCTTACAAACTCCTTGGTTCAACTCCACATCATGTCGGAGGCTCCCAAGTGACACCTAACCAATCTAGGAGACACCACTCTCCAAAAGGTAATAGACGGTGTGTTGTTGATGAACTCCTTGCTCCTGTGCTTCAAATGATAGTCTTCCCAACACTCAAACAACTCCTCACAGATTTGGCTATGGTGGAAGAAGAATTTGAGTGGAAAGCAACTTGGGAAAGGCTAGAGATCAAGGTTCAAATGGTAGGAATGGAATGTCTTGATTTCAACACATGAGTAGGTGGTTCTCTCTCAGAAAATGTGTAGTAGAAGTGTAGGCACGTTCTGATGGCTCTCCTTACTGAGAATTGAGTAGTGGAGGGGTATATATAGCCTCCACACAAAATCCAACCATTACACACTTTTGACCCAACTCGGTGGCACGGAAACCATAATCTCGGTAGCACCGAACTGTGTAAAAGATATGAACGTTAGGAATCTCAGTGGGACCGACTGGAACAACTCGGATGGACCGAAGTGCAATGGCTAGGGCAAACCTCATCTCGGTGGCACCGATTGCATCAACTCGGTAGGACCGAAGTGAAGCAATAAGGCAACAGAAACTTGGCAAGCCATCTCGGTGAGACCGATTTGCAAAACTCGGTAAGACCGAAGTAAGTGCAAACGATTACAGAGAGTTGGCAAGGCCATCTCGGTGAGACCGAGATCCATATCGGTGGATTCGATTTGTTAGGGTTTTGGCAGTGGCTAAGTCTAGATGAACTCGGTGGCTCCGGATAGAGAATTTCGGTGGGGCCGAATTGGAATGTAGGTTTTGGACATATTTGGATGGAGAAGGTGGTTGATGGTTTAGGAGTACTGTCACTAAGCACTTGAGCAAAAAGACCATTAGGCAACACCTCATCCCCTTTTAATAGTATTGGCTTTCCTATGGACTCAATGTGATCTTGGATCACTAAACCAAAAATGTAGAGTCTTGAGCTTATGCCAATCCATGTCTTTAGCATTTTGAAGGGTTCCACATCCTCTTGTCCCTGCCACGCCATTGTTGAACTTGTCTGAAATTCACTAGATAAAAGCATTAGTCCAACAACATGTATGTTGGCATAAATTACCAAAACCACCAAGGGAGCAAATGTGCTTTCAATCTCCCCCTTTTTGGTATTTGATGACAACATACATCAAAGCTTCAAATACAGATATAGCAGAGGTATGCATGAAAGCTTTGAAGGAAACATGTAACATGTATGAGCTCCCCTGAACTCCCCCTGAAGATGTGGATATAACATGATGATATCTCATGGGAAATATACATGCAACATGTATCTTGGCTATATGCATCAGAGCAATATATATGACATTTAGGTATCCACATGTCCATGATTTTCTTCTTGCAAACAATATATACTAGCAAGAGGTCAATCATGTACATGAGTGTGATGCATATACTTACCTTGAAGTTCTTGGTCAAGTACCTAAAGAAATACACTTGAGAAAACAAGGTTAGATAACACAAGATAATTTCTTCAAGAAAAGACACAAGATCAACAAGAAACCAAGATTGGGATAACATGTGAAAGAGAGTATCACTAGGTGAATACTTCTTTGAAGCAGACATGTCCCCAAAAGAAATAGTTGTCTCCTCTTAAAGAACTTCCTCTTCTCCTGAATCAGACATTGGATATTGGGAGCAGGTAAGGTGAGAAAACTAGAACAACCAAAGAACAAACTAATCATGTTTCTCCCCTCTTAGAAACATGTAACATTCTCTCCTCTTGTAAGGTGCATCTCTTTTGTAGTGATAAGCTTTGATGTATTCCTCTCTCCCCCTTTGAAATCAATTTCCAAGAAGGGACTTCAAAGTTATTGATCAAGTGGGTTTGGTCCTTGAGAAACACATCTAGCCATTGAGTGGCTCTAGATGCAAGTAGAGGATAAGAATCATTGAGTGGAGCTGGAGCAGAAAAACTCAGGAAATATTTGACAGAAATTCCCTTAGAGCAGCAAAATCGGTGACACCGAGTTGAGTCAATTCGGTGGAACCGAGTTTGGTGCAATGGAACAATTTGTCAACTCAACTCACTAGGCAAAGGAATTCTCACAAAGATTTGCAATGAATTAGCTGCGAAATTAACTAAAAGAAAAGAAACATGGGAAAGAATCAAAGAAACATCTAGATGAAGTTTTTTTTGAAAGTAAACACTCTAGCAAGAAGAGAAACAACAAAAGAAACACTAGAGAACTTCATCTAGATGGGTCGGCGACTAGGTCACCTATGTTAGAGTATATTGACTTAGGAGTCAAGTGAGAACACTTGATCATAGGTCATACTCATCGTTTAAGCTCAAAATGGGGTTGCCATTTTTCCTTTAAGCATTTCAATGTATTCACATCTTGTTGAGTTGCTTTAGCTCATGTATTTGAGTAAAGCTTCTCTAAAATGTGAGAACTTACATTGGGATTTTGGTGGGGATGTCCATCATGTAGTTGAACTTGAAGTGGATGCTCATTAGTTGAAGTTTGGAGCTATCCTATCATGTGTAGTTCATCTTCCTACATGGGCTAGATTTGCAAGGAACAACATGTATATCCAAAATGACAAGAATGAAGCATATCTCAAGAATTTGTCAAAGGATATGTTTAGGTTGTCTTGTTCCTTGTTCCTCCATCAATTGTTGATACTTGGGTCATACAAGATTGCTTGTGATAAGAGTGAGACGCAATCTTGTGGCATGAAGCTTGTCCAAGTACCTACAAAAGGTTAGATACAATACAAGGGAGCAAAATGTCCAAGATATAAGATGATCATGAAGGTATCATGGATTAGTCAAGTTGTCTCCTGCCCTTGTATGCATCCACATGAACCTCTAGTTCATGTTTGAAGGATCAATGATGTTCAACTCACTTCTCAAGTGACAAAACACTTTCTCATCAAGGGGTTTGGTAAAGATGTCCGCCAATTGTTTGTCGGTATGAACATGTTTAAGGTCAATGTCACCTTTCTCAACATGATCTCGAATAAAATGGTGACGAACCTCAATATGCTTAGTTTGAGAATGTTGCACGGGATTGTGTGCAATCTTAATAGCACTCTCATTGTCACATAGTAATGGTACATGTCTCACATTCACACCATAGTCTTTAAGAGTTTGTGTCATCCATAGTAATTGAGCACAACATGATCCCGCGGCAATGTATTCCGCTTCGGTAGTAGATAGAGATACCGAGTTTTGTTTCTTGGAGGACCAAGATACAAGAGAGCTACCAAGAAATTGACATGTACCCGAAGTGGATTTTCTGTCAACCTTGTCTCCGGCATAGTCCGAATTGAAGTAGCCAACAAGATTAAAAGAAGATCATTTGGGATACCATATGCCAAAGTTTGGTGTATGTAACAAGTATCTCACAATTCTTTTCACCGCCTTAAGGTGACACTCTTTTGGTGCCTCTTGGTATCGTGCACACATGCACACACTTAGCATAATGTCGGGACGGGAGGCACATAGATATATCAATGAACCAATCATAGATCGATAAACCTTTTGATCAACCGGTTTGCCATCCTTGGTCAAGTCAAGATGTCCACTCATGGGCATGGGAGTTTTCATACCTTTACTCTCTTGCATGTTGAACTTCTTGAATAAGTCCTTGGTATACTTTGTTTGAGAAACAAAGGTACCCTCCTTTGTTTGCTTGATTTGCAAACCAAGAAAGAATTTTAGTTCACACATCATAGACATCTCTTACTTTTCCGACATCAACCTTCCAAACTTTTCACTAAAAGAGGGGTTAGTAGATCCAAAGATAATATCGTCAACATAAATTTAGCATACAAATAATTCTCCATCAACCCTCTTAGTGAACAAAGTTGAGTCAATCTTCCCAATTTCAAAACCTTTTTCAAGAAGGAACTTTGTCAAGCATTTGTACCAAGCTCTAGGGGCTTGTTTAAGACCATAAAGAGCATTACAAAGTTTGTACACATGATTAGGTTTCTTGGGATTCTCAAAGCCGGGAGGTTGTTTGTCATACACTTCCTCCTCAATTTCACCATTTAAGAATGCACTTTTAATATCCATTTGGTAAAGAGTGATATCATGGTGATTTGCATAAGCAAGTAAAATACGAATGGACTCAAGTCTTACAACGGGGGCATAGGTCTCACCATAGTCCATACCTTCGACTTGTGTGTAACCTTGTGCTACGAGACGGGCCTTGTTGCGTACAACTTGTCCATCTTCATCTTGCTTATTCCGAAACACCCATTTGGTTCCAATAATGTTTTGCTCATCTTTAGGCTTCTCAACCAACGTCCAAACTTGGTTCCTCTCGAAGTTGTGTAGCTCCTCGTGCATTGCATTCACCCAATCGGGGTCCTTGAGAGCATCTTCCACCTTCATAGGTTCAACACTAGAGATGAATGAGTAATGCTCACAAAAGTTAGCTAAGCGAGATTTAGAGCGAGTGATTCTCCCGGATTGGATATCTCCAAGTATTTGTTCGACGGGATGATCCTTGTCGATTCTTGCTCTAATTCGAGGTAGCTTTTTCTTGGGTTGTGGTGAGGCTTCCTCCTCATCATCTTCTTCTTCTTCGTTGACGTTGTCTTTGTTCGCTTGTGGAGGTGGAGAAGGAGGTTGAGGTGGATCATCTTGTTGCACTTCCTCATTCCCATCGTCTTGACGTGTTCCACTTGTGGATGCCTCCATATCAACTTGTCGTTCACCTTGATGTGAAGTTGGGGCTTCCACTTGAATAGACGAGGTACTCTCCTTCACTTCCACGGGGCGAATCTTTCCAATGGGCAAGTCTTGGATTGCTTCCGATGGTTCTTGATCTCCTACATCAAGTGGCAATTGCTCGACTTGTGATCCATTAGTCTCATCAAACTTCACATCTACCGTCTCTTCAACTTTTCGAGTGAAGTTGTTGTAGACATGGTAGGTGTGGGAGTTCGATCCATAACCAAGTAGGAAACCTTCATGCGATTTAGGAGCAAATTTTGAACGACGATGCTTATCAAGAATGTAAAAAATTTGAGCCAAATACTTGAAAGTATCCAACTTGTGGTTTGTTACCGGTGAGCAGTTCATACGCCGTTTTACCAAGAAGCTTGTGAAGGTAAAGTCGATTTGTTGCATGACAAGCTGTTTCAACCGCTTCCGCCCAAAAGTGTTTTGGCGTCTTTTATTCATCAAGCATTGTTCTTGCCATCTCAATAAGTGTACGGTTCTTCCTCTCAACAACTCCATTTTGTTGAGGTGTGTACGTAGATGAGAACTCATGTGAAATACCCTCGTCATCAAGAAAGGTGTCCACATTTTCGTTCTTGAACTCCGTTCCGTTGTCACTCCGAACCTTCTTGATCTTCACTTCAAATTGGTTTTGGGCCTTTCTTGCGAAGTTCTTGAAGATCTTTTGTACCTGCGATTTGTCATCAAGAAATCGACTTATTGAGATGACCAAACCAAAAGAGTTACCACCAAGACTCTTATAGGAGTTGGGACCAAAGAGATCCATATGAAGTAACTCGAGCAGTCTCCTTGTGGTCATAATGTTCTTCACGGGATGGCTTCCTCCAACTTGTTTTCCTGCTTGGCAAGCACTACAAAGTCGATCTTTGTCAAATATAACATCTTTCACTCCAAGAATGTGATCTCCTTTAACAAGTTTATCAAGGTTACGCATGCCAACATGTCCAAGTCTCCTATGCCATAACCAACCTTTAGAAGATTTAGCAATTAAGCATGTACGAGGTTGGGCTCTCTTAGTGAAATCAACAATGTATAGATCACCTCTACGACTGCCGGTAAAGACCATATTATGATTATATTGACGAAACACTTGGCAATCTACTTTGGTAAATAGAACATTGAAACCAAAACCGGCTAGTCTAGATACGGAAAGAAGATTGTAACCAAGAGATTCAACAAGCATAACATTTTGTATGGAGCTATCATTGGATATGGCCACCTTACCAAGGCCAAGTACCTTACCCTTGGAGTTGTCTCCAAAAGTCACATACTTGCGTGGACCATCATTTTTAGCAAGCTCATGAAACATGTCTCTATTCCCGGTCATGTGATCGGTACATCCACTATCAAGAATCCACTCTTTTCCTCCGGCCATGTAATCTCGAAGATTTTCCATAAGACTGAGATTCCTCATGGTCTTCTCAACTTCAATATCGAATTCTTCTTCCTCATCATAATAGCCATGCTCAGCATCTTCATCATCATGCATGTGATCTTCACCTAGAGCAATAGATTCATTAGTTTCATGATCATGACAATGTTCAAGTTTATGACTTCTAATAGCTTCCATGATAATGTTACTAATAGTTCTAACATCTCCTTTAGCACGCATAAGATCACGAAGCTCAAACAAGCAATCATCAAACTTAGGATCACTAGGACTCATCTTGTGAAAAGCTATAGTCTTATGAAGAATCTTATCAAGACTCTTTAGAGAGTAATCAGGATATCGCTTTTCCAAGTCATGCCATAGAGTATAAGCACATTCAAAGTTTTGCATACAACCAAGCACAACCTTAGGTAATCCTCTAATGATAAGATTGACGGTTCTAAGATTACGAAGCATGTCAATTTCCTCTTTATGAGTAGGATGCAAGGGATCAATAGGGGGCACATAAGGATTATGAATATACTTGCTCAAGTTAAATTCATCAAAGATATCAAGCATTTCATCCCTCCAAAAATTGTAATACTCCCCATCGAGAATAGGCATTCTACGTTTAAGACTCCGCAAAGTAGACACATCCATCTTCCTCCAAAGGTGATGAAACCAAAGCAATGGAGACCAATGCTCTGATACCAATTGTGGGATCGAGGAGATAGGTCTAGAGGGGGGGGGTGAATAGACACTTAACCAACCAAAGATGCAGATTTTAATTTCTCTTGGAACTTAAGCAGATTTTGGCACAAGTTAAGATCACTCCAATACTTTCTACACATGCATATCTAGAGATTGAGCAGCGGAAATAGTAAAGCATGCAGAAGTACGGAATGTAAAGGGTAGAGTATGGAAGATCAAACGCAATGAAGACACGGTGGTTTTTGGTGTGGTTCCGATAGGTGGTGCTATCGTACGTCCACGTTGATGGAGACTTCAACCCACGAAGGGTAACGGCTGCGCGAGTCCATGGAGGGCTCCACCCACGAAGGGTCCACGAAGAAGCAACCTTGTCTATCCCACCATGGCTTACGTCCACGAAGGACTAGCCTCACTCAGGTAGATCTTCACGAAGTACGCGATCTCCTTGCCCTTACAAACTCCTTGGTTCAACTTCACATCATGTCGGAGGCTCCCAAGTAACACCTAACCAATCTAGGAGACACCACTCTCCAAATGGTAATAGACGGTGTGTTGTTGATGAACTCCTTGCTCTTGTGCTTGAAATGATAGTCTTCCCAACACTCAAACAACTCCTCGCAGATTTGGCTATGGTGGAAGAAGAATTTGAGTGGAAAGCAACTTGGGAAAGGCTAGAGATCAAGGTTCAAATGGTAGGAATGGAATGTCTTGATCTCAACACATGAGTAGGTGGTTCTCTCTCAGAAAATGTGTAGTAGAAGTGTAGGCACGTTCTGATGGCTCTCCTTACTGAGAAGGGAGTGGTGGAGGGGTATATATAGCCTCCACCCAAAATCCAACCATTACACACTTTTGACCCAACTTGGTGGCACCGAAACCATAATCTCGGTAGCACCGAACTGTGTAAAAGATATGAATGTTAGGAATCTCGGTGGGACCGACTGGAACAACTCGGATGGACCGAAGTGCAATGGCTAGGGCAAACCTCATCTCGGTGGCACCGATTGCATCAACTCGGTAGGACCGAAGTGAAGCAATAAGGCAACAGAAACTTGGCAAGCCATCTCGGTGAGACCGATTTGCAAAACTCGGTGAGACTGAAGTAGGTGCAAACGATTACAGAGAGTTGGCAAGGCCATCTCGGTGATACCGAGATCCATATCAGTGGATCCGATTTGTTAGGGTTTTGGCAGTGGCTAAGTCCAGATGAACTCGATGGCTCCGGATAGAGAATTTCGGTGGGGCCAAGTTGGAATGTAGGGTTTGGACATATTTGGATGGAGAAGGTGGTTGAGGGTTTAGGAGTACTGTCACTAAGCACTTGAGCAAAAAGACCATTAAGCAACACCTCATCCCCTTTTAATAGTATTGGCTTTCCTATGGACTCAATGTGATCTTGGATCACTAAACCAAAAATGTTGAGTCTTGAGCTTATGCCAATCCATGTCTTTAGCATTTTGAAGGGTTCCACATCCTCTTGTCCCTGCCACGCCATTGTTGAACTTGTCTGAAATTCACTAGATAAAAGCATTAGTCCAACAACATGTATGTTGGCATAAATTACCAAAACCACCAAGGGAGCAAATGTGCTTTCAACATCAACAGATTCCACACTATTTAAACACATACCATGATATGGCCGCTGGTTACATTGGTCCTTCTCAGACGGGTCACGAATGGCACCCCGACGTAGTGATCACGGGATGGAAGTTTGTCCAACAGGTTGTTGGTCTCATCGTCGTTCAACTGCATTCTTTGGTCAAGGATGGCATCATAGACAACGGTCATCTTGGGTCTTTGTCCTCTTAAGGAGAAGGTGATCAATTCACCCCTATTGAGATCATTGTGGGCGACGAAACGATCCCATTCATCTCCTCCCAGCTGGGTCATCGTTGGTCCTTTTTCGACCTCCAAAGTGTAGGGGCCCCCGGGGGCCTCAAAGACCACAGTGTCTTTGGTCAGCTCATTGATCTATGTATCAAAAAACAGAAACATGCACAACATTAATGGTTATAGAAAAAAAACAGAAATATATCATGTCATATATAGAAGGTTTGTTGTTACCGCCGAAGGAACATAGCACTGCTGGAAGTAGATGCCGAACAGATCGCCAATTGCAAGGCAGAGGGCGCACTTTGACTTGCATATTTCACATGGTGGTGGATGGGCCATTCTACAAGAAACATACCATTTGCACATTACAACAACCGGATTGTATGTTTGTTTGGGCTACAGATTCCTATGCTCATATTGTCATTTTTCGTAACATTTCTTCGGTAATTTTTAAAAACCAGAAGGCGATTTCTCTTATGGAACAATACATCGAACAATACATCCATACAAACTAGTATAGCATATTATAGGAACGAGCACATTGCAGCAACGAACAATACATCCATACAAACCGGAAGGCGATTTCCCTTATGGAACAAAACATCCATACAAACAAGTATAGCATGTTGCAGCAAACTAGTATAGTATATGCATACATCGAAGAAAAGGGGAGGGGATCTCACCTCTTAAGGAGGAGGTGGCGGCAGCGGCGACGAGCGGCGACGCCGGGCGAGGTCCGGAGGTGGTGGCAGCGGCGACGCCGGGCGAGGTCCGGAGGGCGGCAGCGGCGACGAGCGGCGTCGCTGGGCGAGGTCCGGAGGGCGGCGGCGACGACGAGCGGCGATGCGGTGCGAGGTCCGGAGGGCGGCGGCGGCGACGCCGGGCGAGGTCCAGAGGTGGCGGCAGGGCTGGTGGACAGGGTGGAGTAAAAAGTACTATATGGGTAAATCGGATTCACTGGGCTAGGCCGCAGGGGAGATGGAAGATGTTCTATTCCTAGCGTTGTCCCAAGTGTGCCACGCCATTGCTATTGTTTATTTTAAATTTTGATGTACAAGTTAAGTTTATTATTTTGTGGAGAATGGAAGTGAATGTATTTTGTGGAGTAGGATTATATATATATATATATATATATATATATATATATATATATATATATATATATATATATAGAGAGAGAGAGAGAGAGAGTAGCACTATTTTGATCCCAGGACTATTCTGATCATAGCGCGCCCTATATAGACGCGATGGGGATGTTCCTGAGATCAGAGCGAAGGAAAAGTAAAAAACAAGCGCCCCGTCCGTCCCCGTCGGCCACCTTCCCCGCAACCTCCCCAAACCCTCCCGACCAACCCGCCAGCCCACCTCCGGCCGTCGCCCCCACCTCCTCCGGGCGTGCCGCCGCCCCTGCCTCCTTCCGGCGCGAGGCCGTCCCGCCTCCTCCGGGCGCGCCACCGCCCCGCATCCCGCCGCCGCGCCCCGTGCACCTGTGCGTCGCCGCTCCCGAGGCTCCACACGTCGCCCGCCTCCCCTCTCCCCGTCTTCCTGTTCGAGCGCCGCCGGTTACCGCCGCTCAGCGTGGGTCGTCGCATCTCCAAACCGCCGCCGCTACCAGGGATCTCCGCCATCACCGCCAGACCCCACTTCTTCACCACGAAAATGGCCCTCTCGCCTTATTCCTCCGGCATCCGTCTGCCCCCCCCTCGGATCTGACGCAATCCCCTCCTCTCTCACGCTCCACTGGAGGCGCCCCTGTCAAGGCCGGCCGTGAGCCCGTGACGTGACCCCAATAATGGCAGATGCAGATGAAAGGGGACTTCGAGTTCCTGTTGCTTGAGTGCAGCGACTGTAGTCCGCAAAAAAGTGCATGCGTGCAGTCCAACTTCCCTTATACACTCACATGAGCACATGGAGAGAATATGAAAAGTGTGATATTACATTGCATTAAAAAAATAGAGGTTTACAAAAACTCACGAGGATGTTGATATTTTAAAAATCCAGAAGTTCAAAAAAAATTGAGCAAGAAGTTCAAATAGAAAAAAGGAACACTTCAAAAGAATTTCTCAAAAAAATGGTATTCCCATTCTAAAAAACTAGAAGTTCAAATTAAAATAACGGTGCGGTTCAATGTTTATAAAAAAGGGTTTTTCCCATTACTAACCAATAAAACTAAGAAGTTCAAATTCAAAAAATGGTAAAGTTCGATGTCTATTAAAAATTCAGATTTTTTCTCATTATTAAAAGAATAAAACCAAGAAGTTCAAATTTAAAAAATGAAGTTAAAAAATGATTTCCCCCATTCAAAAAAATATAGAAGTTCAAATTAAAATAACAGTGTAGTTCAAAGTTAAAAAAAATCCAAAATTTTGATTTTCAAAAAAAAAAACCTAGAAGTTCAATTTAGAATAACAGATCATTTGATTTTCACCGTTTCAAAAAAACCCAAGAAGTTCAGTTTAAGGAACCTAAGAAGTGCGAATTTATAAACTCAGATCTTCCTTGCTGCTAAACAAATAAAAATCGAGAAGTTCAAAATAAAAAAATAGAGTAGTTCGATGTATACGGAAAAATCAGATTATTTCCGTTTCTAGGAAAAATAATAGTATGAAAGTTCAATTTTAAAAAATTTGTTTGATGCTTATTTGAAAACATATTTTTTCTAAGAAAAAGACTAAGAAGTTCAAATTAAAATAACAGAGAAGTTCGAAGTATATAAAAAGCTCAGATTTTTTCTCATTACTAAAGAATAAAATGAAGAACTTCAAATTAAAATAAAGGAACAACTAAAAAAAAGTTTACAAAGTGTTGATGTTTATTAAAAAGGGTTTTTATCATTTATGCCACTAGTTGTGTCCCACTACTCAGTTTTGCCATTAGAAGTTACAACTGCTAAAAAATGCCATCGTTCCGTGAGATGCCTGCTCAAAAATGACATTAGATATCTCAATAATGCCATCGTTCCATTAGATGCTTGCACAAAAATGCCATTAGAAATCGTTATTGTCGGGTCAAAGCCGTTGACCATGTTATATGACAAAAATACCCCTAGACCCATATGTCAGCTCTCTCTATCTCACAGTGATAAGTGTGGGCCCCACTTGTCAGGAGAAAGCAAGCGAATAATTTTAGAGGAAAATAAGAACGTTGTTGGGATCAAGTGGGACCCACACTTTATTGTAGTGAGATAGAGGGAGAGCTGACATGTTGGTCCATAGGTATTTTGGTCATTATAACATGGCAAACGAGATTTGAGCTCACAGTAATGGTGTCTAGTGGCATTTTTGAGCATGCGCCTAACGAAGCGATGGCATTTTTGAGCAGTTGAAATTCCTAATGGCAAAACTGAATAGTAAGACATAACCAGTGGCATAAATGATAAAAACCCTATTAAAAAATTTAGGATTTTCACAGATATCCATTTTTGTTAAATTATCAACGATTAAGTACACATTGAAAAAGTAGTCAAATTTGATGTTTATTTAAAAATCGAAAACAATTCTTTACTCGAAAATATAAAAAGGTGAAGTTCAAAATGAAATAACACAGAAGTTCGGAGTTTATTAAAACCTAGGATTTACCTGTTCAAAAAATAAAAAACACAATGCCATTTTTTGCACTTTTAAAAACAACTCATAAACGGAAAAAATGGTTGCTAGAAGTTCAAGTGCTCGGCGAGGAAAAGTTCAAAAATTCTTGTGAGAGAGGTTCACCGTGTATTTAGATGTCCAAAACACATAAAAAAGATATTGTTTTTGGTGTTTTAAAATAATTCTCTCAAACCAGAGAGAAGTTCAAAGTGATAACAACCAGAAGTTCACGTACTGCATGGTGTGTGTTTCGTATGAGAAAAATACAAATAAAAAGGCAAAGTCTAAAAATTTTGTTGCTAGAAGTTCAAGTGCTCGGCCCGGGAAAGTACAAAAATTCTTGTGAGAGAGGTTCACCGTGTATTTAGATGTCCAAAACACATAAAAATATGTTGTTTTTGGTGTTTTAAAATATTTCTCTCAAACCAGAGAGAAGTTCAAAGTGATAACAACCGGAAGTTTACGTACTGCATGGTGTGTGTTTCATATGAGAAAAATACAATAAAAAGGTAAAAAATTTGTTGCTAGAAGTTCAAGTGCTCGGCCCGGGAAAGTTCAGAAATTCATCTAAGAGAGGTTCACCAAGTATTCAAAAACTTTCCAAACGGTATATCGTATGCTCTATTCCAAAGGGTATATCGTATGCTCTATTCCGAAAAACAGTTAAAACAAATTGGTGTATGTTGTTCGAAGCAAAAGTTTAACCATATTAGAAAAAAAGTTGAGTCTTTTCAATAGGTTTCTAATGGTTTATGATTTATGGAACTCCGGGGAACGGGTGAGGAACTACGAACAAAAATACGAGACCAAAGTTCAACGTGAAAACAACGAGCAGTTCAACTACTATACGGAATGCGTTTCAGAAGAGAATAAAAGGAACAAAACTTAAAGCCTAAAAGTGTTGTTGCAAGAAGTTCACGTGCTTCTCCCTGCATGGTTCAAAATTTCTAGTGAGAGAAGTCCGTCATACATTTACATGATAAAAAAAAGGCAAAAACAACGTTGTTTTTGCCATTTTTAAAACTGCTCGCAAACGGCAACGAATTTGTGACAACTATCTACATGAAAAAGTTGCTCCTATTCATAAGCTTTCCAACGATATATTATTCATTTCGATGAACGGTTTAAAAGTTTCATGTATACCGTTAAAAACAAGTTTTTGTGTATTCAAAAAAATATCTTGAACCGTCGCGAATATGAAAAAATGATCAACACATGGAAGTTGCGCGTTTTCAACAGCTTTCCATCGATATATCATTCGCTCAATTCTGACAAGTGGTTGGGAAAGTTACGGGCAAAAAACAGCATGTGAAAAACAGAGTAAAGCTCAAGCTGAGATGTACGAGAAGTCCAACTTCTTCACAGAGTGCAGTTTCGAAGACTCTGTATCACGATGAAGCCAGAACGCATGATCTTGCCGTTTTCAAAATTACATAAAAATGGCTGGGAATTAGAGAAAACTTTTTATATGAAAACGTTTCGCATTTTCCATAGCTTTCCAACGGTATATTATTTGTTCCATTCCGATGAAGTTTGCGAAAATTACAGCCAAAAAATGATTTTGGCCATATTCAAAATTGACATAAAACCATAAAGAATTAGGAGAAACATTCTATACATGAAAGTTTCGCATTTATTCAAGCTTTCCAACGTCATATCGTTTGCTGCATTCCGACATACCATTTAAAAATTGATGTGAAAATACCATCTCGGCGGAACTTCGGCCGTTTTCTAAATTATATTTAAACCGTATAAAATTAGGAAAAACATTCTATATGAAAAAGAAGCGCATTTTCATAAGCTTTCCAACGCCGTATCATTTTCCTCAATCGGATTAGCCGTTTTCAAATGGTGCCAAAAATACGAGCTTGGCTGTTTGGTTTGAAAATTCCCGCCATTTGTGAAATTGCTCTTTAACCGTAGGGAATTTGGGAAAACTTTCTATATGTGGAATGAGCGGATTTGCAGCAGCTTTCTAACACCATATCATTTGCCTCATTCCGAAAAACGGTTTAGAAATGGGCTCGAAAATACGATTCACGTTTTATTGTGTGAAGAAAAACGGTTTTCAAAACTGCTCTTCAACCGTTTAGATTTTGACAAAAATTCAACTTAGGTCGTGACCCTCGTGTCCACAGCTTTCCAACGGTATATTGCAAGCCTCATTTGGACAATGTTAGCGGGAAGTTCAACCTGTCACCAAGTGAAGTTCAGGTCAAACAACTCAGGCAGTTCTACTAAGAATCAGAATATTATTCTGATCCCGTTATCAGAATAGTGTATATATATATATATATATATAATACTTTTATATCTAGGCAAAACTTAGTGCTGGTGTTCCCAAAAATGGCACGACGGTACTAGATACTTTATCTATGGCGTGCATATAAATCCTACGCCAGCACTATCTTCCAACTGGTCAGCACAGCTGGGCCCACATAGTAGTGACGTCACGCAAAATAGCTACGCCAACACTGCTCATATATAGCTGGCGTACCAATTATGCCAACGCCAGCACTATTTGAAAAAAATAGTGATGGCATTGATGAAAAGTGGCGCGCCACCAACGAAAGTTGTGGCTAGCACTTTTCCCACTGGTGCAAGGGGCCATCAGCATAGGGGTCCTTCACCAACGGACTAAGTACCTACAATCGGATAATACTCCTCAAATTGAGTAGGCATTGTTAGTCAGTCGTCCTCTCAGGCTGGTAGTAGTTGGACGTCCTACGGTCGGCTGCACCAAGAGACACCCATTATCACCACAATGCATTGAATGTTGTTGTTGTTACCCAACGGTAGTATATCAAGTTAAATACGAAAGTAGCCAGTAATAATAGCCATGAAATAATTGGTCAGTCGGTCGTGGAGAAGGCCATAACACTATAAAATGCGTGATTGTGACGACAATCCTCGTGACAGGAGAAAAATCATCACCTAAGATCATTTTCTATAACGGAAACCGTCGCTTAGCTGATTTCCTCCCGGGACGGCCCCCTCGGCATCTTTGGTGACGTTCAGTCCTGATTTTAGGCGACGCAGTTTACCGTCACTAGGCATGTGCAAATTCTATGACGGTGTTTAGTGTCACAAAAAATGTTGGATGCATCCTTTTTTAAAACATAAATAGAAAAATAACTAATTATTTTTCAGCTGACTTATTTAGCGGGATCTCTTTTATTAATAGTGGGAAATTTCTTGGAATTGGGATCATTCGGTTCCCTCCTAACAAAGTAATTGGGAACGTCAACTTAGGGCCCTTCTCTACTACCACGTCCCCGACGAGGTGAGAGGGCTGAACGGCGAGGTGAACGCGGCTAAGGCAGTACGGCAAGGCGACGCGCCCCTGCTGCATGGAGAAGTGACGTGTGACTGCAGCCGAGTGAAACAGGGGTGATTTCAGATGCGATCTATTTACTGAAAGACATCATAGCAAAATTGTTTGGGTTTCCTGGATTAGGTGATGCAAATTCTTATGCAGTTTTTATGCTTTTCAGGTAGTGGATCAAAACTGGATTAATGGTGAACCGAAGATGACCCCGACATATAGCCATGGTGTGAAGGAGTTTGGATTTCGTGGTTGCTCACAACAAAAGAGCTGAAGACATGTTGTGCCCATGCAGGGATTATGGTAGGATATATCTTCTTTTCATCAAGATAAGCATATTTAAGCGTGTCAGGTAATTGCTTTAATTCAAACACAGGATCACTCTTCGGTGGAAGAGGATCTCCCAAGGTTTCAACAAGCAAATTATGTTTAAGGATAGGTGCTTGCTTAAAGAACAATTCATCTATTTCATTTCTTTCTGTGATAGCCTGGCATAATAGGGATGATAGACTACTCATATCACCAAGGAATTTCTTCTTTTCCGGGAGCCCATTCGGAAAGAACTCCAAAGTTAAGCGTGCTCAGCTTGGAGTAATTTCAGGATGGGTGACTGACCGGGAAGTTATTCCCGGGTGCGCACGAGTGAGGACAAAGTGCGCAGGAAAGACTAGTGTTGATCTGTGGGGCCAGTCTAGATCCCACCAGGAGTAACGACCACCGGAGGGTGTGTCCGGGGCATTACAAGTTGGTATCAGAGCCGACCCTCGTGGTTACATGGATGTTTGCGGACAGGTGCGTGGTCATGTTGTGCATGACGTTTGTGACCCGTCATGGCACACGGTATGACACATGTGCCGGACTGGATGCACAGACGTATGTGCCAAGAGGGAACGTTCCTGTGGCCCGACGAGGACGTAAGTTCCTCTGAGTGAGGGTGTATGTGATAGCCTGGCATAACAGGGATGATAGACTACTCATATCACCAAGGAATTCCTTCTTTTCCGGGAGCCCATTCGGAAAGAACTCCAAAGTTAAGCGTGCTCAGCTTGGAGTAATTTCGGGATGGGTGACCGACCGAGAAGTTATTCCCGGGTGCGCACGAGTGAGGACAAAATGCGCAAGAAAGACTAGTGTTGATCTATGGGGCCAGTCTAGATCCGGCCAGGAGTAACGACCACCGGCGGGTGTGTCCGAGGCGTTACACTTTCATTCATATGCATATCATTTTCATGGTCCAGCAAATATTGTTCTAAAGGATCAGTAGGAGGCACAGCAATAGAAGCAAGACCTATAATTTCATCTTTATTCGGTATTTTTTATCATGATGTTGTCTACTAAACTTAGAGAAATTGAATTCATGAGATATATCACCAAACTTAACTCTAACCTTCTCATTAACACAATTAATTTCAGCATTAACGGTATTCAAGAAAGGTCTACGAAATATAATGGAACAAAAATTATCTTGTTATGAACCAAGTACAAGGAAATCAGCAGGGTATTTGATTTTACCACACAAGACTTCAACATCTCTAACAATCCCAAGTGGTGTAATAGTATCTCTATTTGCAAGCTTAATAGTAACATCAATATCTTCAATCTCAACAGGTGCAATATCATGCATTACTTCTTGATATAAAGAAAACGGAATAGCACTCACACTAGCACCCATATCACATAAACCATGATAGCAATTATCTCCAATCTTAACAGAAACAACAGGCATGCCAACTACGGGCTTGTTCTTATCTAGCATATCTCGTTTATTTCTAACAGGTTTAGCAATTCTAGCAGCCTCATCACAAAAATAAATAACATGCCCATCAATATCATGAACCAAAAGATCTTTAACCATTGTAATATTAGGTTCAACTTTAATTTGTTCAGACGGTCTAGGTGTTCTTATATTACGTTTGTTAACCATAGTTGAAGCTTTAGCATGTTCCTTAATCCTAACAGGGAAAGGAGGTTTCTCAATATAAGCAGTGGGCACAACTGGATCAACATTGTAAACAATTGTTTCTTCTTTAACAATAGCGGGTTCTTCATTTAATTCAATAGGTGGATGATATTTAAACCATTTCTCTTTAGGGAGATCAACATGAGCAGCAAAAGATTCACAAAAGGTAGCTACTATCTCAGAGTCAAGTCCATATTTAGTACTAAACTTATGAAAAGCATCAGTTTCCATAAAAAAATTAACACAATCAAACCCAAGATTTATACGTGATACTTTACCTTTGTCGTTTTCCCAATCTTCGGAGTTACGTTTAATTCTTTCCAGAAGATCCCATCTGAATTCAATAGTTCTCTTCATAAAGGAACCAGCAGAAGAAGTATCGAGCATGGATTGATCATTATGAGAAAGCCGAGCATAAAAGTTTTGAATAATTATTTCTCTTGAGAGCTCATGATTGGGGCATGTGTGCAACATATACTTAAGCCTCCCCCAAGCTTGAGCGATACTTTCTCCTTCACGAGGCCAAAAATTATATATATATATATAATTCCGATCACGGTGAACCAAATGCATAGGATAAAATTTCTGGTGAAATTCCAGCTTCAACAGGTTCCAATCCCATGTTTCAGTATCATCACATAGCCTATACCATGTCAATACCTTTCCCCCAAAGATAAAGGGAATACTTTCTTCTTAACTCCATCTCCGGATAAACCTGCAAGCTTAAACAATCCACAAATTTCATCCACATATATCAAGTGCACATCAGGTTGCACCGTTCCATCTCCTGCATAAGGATTAGCTAGCAGTTTCTCTATCATACCTGAAGGAATTTCATAATAAATATTTTCAGTAGGTTCAGTAGGTTGAGGAGCAACTCTCAATGCTTCCGGTCGAGGTGAAGATACCCCGAACAAACCCCTCAAATGATTACTTTACATAGTGACAAGTGACAGTAAATTTCAGCACGCAATATAAATGTTTCCTTACCAAATTCCACTCACCAAAGGCGCTTCACTCCCCGGCAACGGCGCCAGAAAAGAGTCTTGATGACCCACAAGTATAGGGGATCAATCGTAGTCCTTTCGATAAGTAAGAGTGTCGAACCCATCGAGGAGCAGAAGGAAATGACAAGCGGTTTTCAGCAAGGTATTCTCTGCAAGCACTGAAATTGTAGGTAACAGATAGTTTGGTAGCAAGATAATTCGTAGCAAGTACCAAGTAGTAAAGGTAACATAGGTGCAGCAAGGTGGCCCAATCCTTTTTATAGCAAAGGATAAGCCGGAACGAACTCGTATAATAAGCAAAGCGTTCTCAAGGACACATGGGAATTTCATCTAATCACTTTCTTCATGTTTGTTTGATTCGCGTTCGCTACTTTGATAATTTGATATGTGGGTGAACCGGTGCTTGGGTGCTGTTCTTACTTGAACAAGCCTCCCACTTATGATTACCCCCTCTCGCAAGCATCTGCAACTACGAAAGAAGAATTAAGATAACTCTAACCATAGCATGAAACATATGGATCCAAATTAGCCCCTTATGGAATAGTGCATAAACTAGGGTTTAAGCTTCTGTCACTCTAGCAACCTATCATCTAATTACTACTCCACAATGCCTTCCCTTAAGCCCAAAGATGGTGAAGTGTCATGTAGTCGACGTTCACACGACACCACTAAAGGAAGCAACAACATACATATCATCAAAATATCGAACGAATACCAAATTCACATGATTACTTATGACAAGAATTCTCCCATGTCCTCAAGAACAAAAGTAACTACTCAAAAATCATATTCATGTTCAAGATCAGAGGGGTATTGAATAGCTTTAAGGATCTGAACATATAATCTTCCACCAAATAAACCAACTAGCATCAACTACAAGATGTAATCAACACTACTAGCAGCCCACAGGTACCAATCTATGGTTTTGAGACAAAGATTGAATACAAGAGATGAACTAGGGTTTGAGATGAGATGGTGCTGGTGAAGATGATGATGAAGATTGGTCCTCCCACGATGAGAGGATCGTTGGTGATGTCGATGGCTTCGATTTCCCCCTCCTGGAGGGAAGTATCCCCGACGGAATCGCTCCGCCGGAGAGCAAAATAGCTCTTGCCCAGGTTCCGCCTCGAGACGGCGGCGCTTCGTCCTGAAAGTCAACTCTATAAATTTTTAGTGCAAAAGACCTTATATAGCAGAAGGAGGGGGCCAGAGGCCAGCCAGGGGCCCCACAAGGCATCAGGGCGCGCCCAGGGGCGGGCGCCCTGTTGCCTTGTGGGCAACTGGTGGGTCCCCTCCAGTATCTCTTTTCTCTAGTATTTTTTATATATTCAATAGAAAATCTCCATGAAATTTCAAGTCAATTGGAGCTCTGTAGGATAGGTATCTCTAATGTAGCTATTTTAGGTCCAGAATTACAGCTGCCGGTATTCTCCCTCTTCATATAAATCTTGCAAATTAAGAGAGAAAAGGCATAAGAGTTGCATCATAAAGTGAAATAATGATCAAATATATTATAAATAACAGTAGGAAATCATGATGCAAATTGGACGTATCAGAGAACGACATACTGAGAGAATACTGGGAAGTATACCATACCCAACATCCTTCATCTCAGTGTCACCAATGACAACATTGGCGATCTTGTCGCCTTTCCCATGTTGACGCTTGTCATAACGGTTAGGGAAACTAGGAGCCCAATGATCAGGATCTCCGCAGACATGACAAACACCTTTCTTCTTGTCAGTCTTCTTCTTGAAATTGGTGTGCTGCGAAGCCTTGTTCTTCCCATCAAACTTTCCTTTACCATCAAACTTGCCCTTGTTCTTGAAATTGTGGGGCTGGAAATTTTTCTTCTGTACGAGATTGGCACTAGAACCTCCCTCAATACCTCGAGAACGTATGCCTTTTGGTCTCGCCTTTTCTTCCACATCAAGAGTACCAATGAGATCCGGAACGGAAAACTCCTGCCTTTTATGCTTCAGAGAGGTAGCAAAGTTCCTCCACAAGGGAGGAAGCTTAGTGATGATGCCTCCGGCAACAAACTTGTCCAGTAAAATACAATTGAAGTCCTCAAATTCTCTAGCAAATGACTGTATCTCGTGAGCTTGCTCAACCAAGGAGCGCTCATCAGTCATCCTGTAGTCATAGAACTATTCCATGATATACAGCTCAGTGTCAGCATCCGAGACCCCAAACTTGGCCTCGAGTGCGTCCCACATATCTTTGCCATTATCAATTGACGCATAAGCATTGATACGTCTGCAACGTATGTATAAATTTTGATTATTCCATGTATTATAATATCAATCTTGGATGTTTTGATATGCAATTATATATCATTTTTTGGGACTAACATATTAACCTAGTGCCCAGTGCCAGTTGATCTTTTCTGCTTGTTTTTGGGTTTTCAGGAAATCAGTACCAAACGAAGTCCGAATGCCACGAAACTTTTTGGAGATTTTTTTCTGGACAAAAGAGACCCTGGAGACTTGGAGAGGAGGCCAGAAGGTTCACGAAGCCTCCACAAGGCAATAGGGCGCGGCCCCAGGGGGCGCGCTCTCATGCCTTGTGGGGCCCTCATGGCTCCGTTTGACCTAATTCCACTTATATAAATTCTCAAATATTGGGAAACCAACAGAGAGCCACCCCAAATAACTTTTACGCCGCCGCAAGCATCTGTTCTTCTGCGATCCCATCCGGAGGCCTTTTTCGGTACTCTGCCGGAGGGGGAATCGATCACGGAGGGCTTCTACATCAACCTTGCTACCCTTCCGATGATGTGTGAGTAGTTTACCACAGACCTACGGGTCCATAGCTAGTAGCTAGATGGCTTCTTCTCTCTCTTTGATCTTCAATACCATGTTGCTACTTGTAGACTGCGTTGGTATTTCCCCGAAGAGGAGAGGATGATGCAGTATAGTAGAGATAAGTATTTCCCTCAGTTAAGAACCAAGGCTATCAATCTAGTAGGAGAACCAAGCATAATCCCGTTAAGCGCACCTGCACACACAAAAGCAAACACTTGCACCCAACGCAAATCAGAGGGTTGTCAATCCTCTTAGCGGTTCTTTGCACGGATTAATTCTGATAGTGGTAGATAGATAAACTAAAATACTAAATAAAATAAAAGTAAATAAATTGCATCAAGGTATTTTTAGGTTTTATATATATGATAAAGTAGACCCGGGGGCCATAGTTTTCACTAGAGGCTTCTCTCTCGAACACATAGCACACGGTGGGTAAACAAATTACTGTTGGGCAATTGATAGAAAAGCAAATAATTATGGCGGATTCATGGCAATGATCATGTATATAGGCATCACGTCCGAGACAAGTAGACCGACTCCTGCCTGCATCTACTACTATTACTCCACCATTGACCGCTATCCAGCATGCATCTAGGGTATTAAGTATGAAATAGAGTAACGCCTTAAGCAAGATGACATGATGTAAACAAATTAAACTCAAGCAATATGATTAAACCCCATCTTTTTATGCTTAATGGCAACAATACAAATATGTGTCATGTCCCTTTCTGTCACTGGGATTGAGCACCGCAAGATTGAACCCATCACAAAGCACATCTCCCATTGTAAGATAAATCAATCTAGTAGGCCAAACCAAATCGATAGATCGGAGAGAAATACAAAGCTATAATAATCATGCATAAAAGAGTTCAGAGAAGACTCAAATATTTCTCATGAATAATCTAATCATAAACTCACAATTCATCGGATCCAAACAAACACACCGCAAAAGAAGATTACATCGGATAGAACACCAAGAACATAGAGGAGAACATGGTATTGAAGATCAAAGAGAGAGAAGAAGCCATCTAGCTACTACCTATGGCCCCGTAGGTCTGTGGTAAACTACTCACACATCACCAGAAGGGCAACAAGGTTGATGTAGAAGCCCTCCGTGATCGATTCCCCCTCCGGCAGAGTACCGGAAAAGGCCTCCAGATGGGATCGTGGAAGAACAGAGGCTTGCGGTGGCGTAAAAGTTATTCAGGGTGGCTCTCTGTTGGTTTCCCAATATTTGAGAATTTATAGAAGTGGAATTAGGTCAAACGGAGCCATGAGGGCCCCACAAGGCATCAGGGCGCGCCCCCTGGGGCCGCGCCCTGTTGCCTTGTGGAGGCTTCGTGAACCTTCTGGCCTCCTCTCCAACTCTCCAGGGTCTCTTTTGTCCGGAAAAAAATCTCCAAAACGTTTCGTGGCATTTGAACTTCGTTTGGTACTAATTTCTTGAAAAACCAAAAACAAGCAGAAAACAGCAACTGGCACTGGACACTAGGTTAATAGGTTAGTCCCAAAAAATGATATATAATTGCATATAAAAACATCCAAGATTGATACTATAATAGCATGGAACAATAAAAAATTATAGATACGTTGGAGACGTATCAAGCATCCCCAAGCTTAATTCCTGCTCGTCCTCGAGTAGATAAATGATAAAAACAGAATTTTTGATGTGGAATGCTACCTAACATGTTTCATCATGTAATCTTTCTCTTACGGTATGAATAATAAGATCCGAATGATTCAAGGCAATAGTCTATAGTTTGACATAAAGACATGAAAAACTCTTACGGATGCACTAAGAGCTATAAGTGTCTGAAAGCTGAACATGAAAAACTAAGTGGGTGTGCATCCAATTTGCTTGCTCATCAAGAACTCGAGCATTTGAGGAAGCCCATCTTCGGAATATACAAGCCAAGTTCTATAATGAAAAATTCCCACTAGTATATGAAAGTGACAAAATAGGAGACTCTCTACATGAAAAAACATGGTGCTACTCTAAAGCACAAGTGTGGAAAAAGGATAGTACCATTGCCCCTTCTCTCTTTTTCTCTCATTTTTTGTGGGCTCTTTTTGGCCTCTTTTTTTATTTAGAACGGTCTCATGGACCTCATCCCCACTTTTTCGAGGACTCATTAGTCTCCACCATTCTTTCCTCATTGCGACAATGCTCCAATAATGATGATCATCACACTTTTATTTACTTACAACTCAATATTACAACTCGATACTAGAACAATATGACTATATGAATGCCTCTGGCAGTGTACCAGGATGTGCAATGATACTAGCGTAACATGTATAAAAATGATGAACGGTGGCTGAGCCACAAATACTATGTCAGCTGTATGATCATGCAAAGCAATATGACAATGATGAAGTGTGTCATAAAAACGGAACGGTGGAAGTTGCATGGCAATATATCTCAGAATGGCTATGGAAATGCCATGATAGGTAGGTATGGTGGCTGTTTTAAGGAAGATATAAGGAGGCTTATGTGTGATAGAGCGTATCACCGGCGAAGTTTGCACCGACTCTCGATGTGAGAAAGAGCAATGCACGGTACCGAAGAGGCTAGCAAATTGCGGAAAGGTGAGAGTGCGTATAATCCATGGACTCACATTAGTCATAAAGAACTCACATACTTATTGCGAAAGTTTATTAGCCCTCGAAGCAAAGTACTACTATGCATGCCCCTAGAGGGATAGATTGGTAGGAAAAATCCATCGCTCGTCCCCGACCGCCACTCATAAGGTAGACAATCAAGAATAATTCATGCTCCAACTTCTTAGCATAACGACAGATCATACGTGCATGCTTCGGGAATCACAAACCTTAACACCAATATTCTTACTAAACCACAATTATCTACTAGCACCACCCACATATTACCATCTTAATATCGCAAAACTATTGCAAGGAATCAAACTTATCATATTTAGTGATGTACATGAAAGTTTTTATTATATCCCTCTTGAATACCTATCATATTAGGACCAAATTAATAACCCGTGCATATTACCATTGCGATTCATTTGACTATCAAAAAGATATAATTGAAGCATGAGAGTGCAACTATTTCTTTAAAATATAACCACCGCCGTGCTCTAAAAGATATTAGTGAAGCACTAGAGCAACTGCCTAGCTCAAAAGATATAAATAAAGCCCATAGAGTATTCTAACAAATCACGAATAATGTGTGTACGTCTCAAAAAGGTGTGTTCAGCAAAGATGATTGTGAAAAACTAAAAATCAAACAAACTATATCACAACACGCTCCAAGTAAAACACATATCATGTGATGAATAAAAATATAGCTCCAAGTAAGTTACCGATAGATTGTAGACGAAAGAGGGGATGCCTTCCGGGGCATCCCCAAGCTTAGACGCTTGAGTCTTCCTTGAATATTACCTTGGGGTGCCTTGGGCATCTCCAATCTTAGGCTCTTTCCGCTCCTTATTCCTTTATCCATCGTAGTCTCACCCAAAACTTGAAAACTTCAGGACACAAAACTCAACAGAAACCTCGTGAGATCCGTTAGTATAACAAACAAACCTTAAACTTTAGGTACTGTTGTAAATTGATTCATATTTAATATTGGCATAATTCTACTGTACTCCAACTTCTCCATGGCTCATACCCCCCGATACAATCCATAGATTCATCAAAATAAGCAAACTATGCAACAAAAACAGAATCTGTCTAAAACAGAACAGTCTGTAAAGATCTATTTAAAAGCCATACTTATGTAACTCCAAAAATTCTGAAAAATTAGGAAAAAGTAAAAAATTTATATACCAATACTGTGTAGAAATTTCAGATTTTATGACGCTCCAGTACAGAAATAAATTCCAGCACTGGACGCAAAACTTTCTATTTTCCAAACAGCATCAATTATACTATCATCAACATCATCCCAAAGGTATTACTTGGCACAAACACTAATTAAACGATAAAAACACCATCATAACAGAGGCTATAATTGTGTAAACACACAGGAACAGAAAGTAAAAATAAAAATTTATTTTATTCATTGGGTTGCCTCCCAACAAGTGCTATTGTTTTATGCCCTTAGCTAGGCATAATGCATAGTTTCAAGTGTTGTCATCCTTCATCTTAATTCCATAAGTGGCCCTCATAATAGATTCATAAGGTGCTTTAATTCTATTTCTAGGGAAGTGTTCCATCCCTTTCTTTAATGGAAATTCAAATCTTATATTACCTTCTTTCATATCAATAATGGCACCTATTGTTCGTAGAAAAGGCCTACCAAGTATTATGGGGCAAGAAGGATTGCATTCAATATCAAGAACAATAAATCCCATGGGCACATAATTTCTATTTTCAAGAATAAGCACATCATTTATTCTACCCAATGGTTTTCAATAGTGGAATCCGCAAGATGCAAATTAAGGTAACAAGGATCCATATCGGTGAGACCCAGCACATCACACAAAGACTTTGGTATGGTGGAAATGCTAGCACCAAGATCACATAGAGCATTACATTCATAATCTTTAATTTTGACTTTAATAGTAGGTTCCCATTCATCTTGTAATTTTCTTGGAATTGAAACTTCTAACTCAAGTTTTTATTCATGCGCTTTCATCATGGCTTCTACAATATGTTTAGTGAAAGCTTTATTTTGTTCATATGCGTTTGGTGAATTAATCATGGATTGCAACAAGGAAATATACTCAATTAAAGAACAACTATCATAATTAAAGTCCTTGTAATCCAAAGTAGTGGGCGCATTACTATTTAAAGTTTTGACCTCTCCAAACCCACTTTTTCATTTTTATCATTAAGATTGTCACCCTCCAAGCAATTGGGACTCCTTCTATCTAAAGTTGACTCTTCTTCAGTCCATTTTTCATCAAGTTTTATGTTACTAAATAATGATTCAATAGGAGTGACACCAATCATTTTAATATCCTCATCATTACTACGATAGAAACCGGGTGGAATCGCTTTTTCTAGGAATTCTCGCTTAGCTCTCAACCGAGCGGTCCTTTCTTTACTTTCATTAATGGATACATATATAGCTTTAATAGACTCATTTATATCATGCTTGGGTGGCAAAATTTTAGTTTTGAGGTTTTCCACATCATGACCAATTCTATGCATGTTCCTAGCCAATTCATCGACTCTATTCAATTTTTCTTCTATCATAGCATTGAAATTATTTTGTGAATTAATAAATTCTTTAATATTACTTTCAAGATTAGAGGGCATCCTATTATTATTATTATAAGAATTACCATAGGGATTGCCATAATTATTAGAGGAATTTCCAGGAAACGGTCTAGGATTGAAATTACCCCTATAAGCATTGTTGTTAAAATTATTTCTAGAGAAAAAATTCACATCAATAGCATCATTATTTTGCTCAATCAAAGTAGATAATGGAACAGAATTAGGATCAATATGAGCATTTTTACTAGCAACCAATTTCAACAAAGCATCCATCTTATCACTCAAAGTATTAATTTCTTCGACAGAATTTACCTTCTTACCAGTTGAAGTTCGTTCAGTGTGCAATTGAGAATATTTTTTCATAATATTGTCAAGAAGTTTTGTAGCTTCTCCCAATGTAATTTCCATAAAAGTACCATCTGCGGCAGAGTCTAGCAAATTTCTAGAAACAAAGTTTAGTCCCGCATAATTTTTTTGTATGATCATCCATAGATTTAAACCATGAGTTGGGCAATTTCTTATCATTAATTTCATTCTCTCCCAAGATTGTGCAACATGTTCATTCTCAAGTTGCTTAAAATTCATAATTTGATTTCTTAAATAAATAATCTTAGCGGGAGGAAAATACTTGGTAATAAAAGCATCCTTACACTTATCCCAAGGATCAATACTATTTCTAGGCAAGGATGAAAACCAAGTTTTAGCGCGATCTCGTAGTGAGAACAGAAATAATTTTAATTTGACAACATCATTATCCACATCTTTTTTCTTTAGCATATCACAAAGCTCAATGAAAGTATTTCGATGGGATGCAGCATCTTCATTAGGACTACCAGAAAATTGTTCTTTCATAACAAGATTAAGCAAAGCAGCATTAATGTCACACAACTCTGCACTAGTGGCGGGAGGAGCAATAGGAGTACTAATAAAATCATTATTATTAGTATTGGAAAACTCACACAACTTTGTATTTTCTTGAGACATCGCGACGAACCAAGCAAACTAGCAAACAAGCAAACAAAAATATTTTTGTGTTTTTGTAAAAAAAAATTAGAAGTGGGGGAGATGAAAACGAGAGGAAAATGCAAATAAAAAGAAAATAAAATAAATGCAAGTGGATGATAGTTTGTGCGAAGGTACTTGGTAATTTTGATGATGTCTCCACGGCAACGGCGCTAGAAATTCTTCCTGCTACTTGTAGACTGCGTTGGTATTTCCCCGAAGAGGAGAGGATGATGCAGTATAGTAGAGATAAATATTTCCCTCAGTTAAGCACCAAGGTTATCAATCCAGTAGGAGAACCAAGAAAAATCCCGTTAAGCGCACCTGCACACACAAAAGCAAACACTTGCACCCAACGCAAATAAGAGGGTTGTCAGTCCTCTTAGCGGTTATTTGCAAGGATTAATTCTGATAGTGGCAGATAGATAAACTAAAATACTAAATAAAATAAAAGTAAATAAATTGCAGCAAGGTATTTTTAGGTTTTTTATATATGATAAAGTAGACCCGCGGGCCATAGTTTTCACTAGAGGATTCTTTCTCGAACACATAGCATACGGTGGGTAAACAAATTACTGTTGGGCAATTGATAGAAAAGCAAATAATTATGACAGATTCATGGCAATGATCATGTATATAGGCATCACGTCTGAGACAAGTAGACCGACTCCTGCCTGCATCTACTACTATTACTCCACCCATCGACCGCTATCCAGCATGCATCTAGGGTATTAAGTATGAAACAGAGTAACGCCTTAAGCAAGATGACATGATGTAGACAAAGTAAACTCAAGCAATATGATTAAACCCCATCTTTTTATCCTTAATGGCAACAATACAAATACGTGTCATGTCCCTTTCTGTCACTGGGATTGAGCACCGCAAAATTGAACCCATCACAAAGCACCTCTCCCATTGCAAGATAAATCAATCTAGTAGGCCAAACCAAATCGATAGATCGGAGAGAAATACAAAGCTATAATAATCATGCATAAAAGAGTTCAGACAAGACTCAAATATTTCTCATGAATAATCTGATCATAAACTCACAATTCATCGGATCCCAACAAACACACCACAAAAGAAGATTACATCGGATAGAACTCCAAGAACATCGAGGAGAACATGGTATTGAAGATCAAATAGAGAGAAGAAGCCATCGAGCTACTAGCTATGGACCCATAGGTCTATGGTAAACTACTCACACATCATCGAAAGGGTAGCAAGGTTGATGTAGAAGCCTTCCGTGATCGATTCCCCCTTCGGCAGAGTACCGGAAACGGCCTCCAGATGGGATCACGAAAGAACAGAGGCTTGCGGCGGCGTAAAAGTTATTCGGGGTGGCTCTCTATTGGTGTCCCAATATTTGAGAATTTATAGAAGTGGAATTAGGTCAAACGGAGCCACGAGGACCCCACAAGGCATCAGGGCGCCCCCCTGGGGCCGCGCCCTGTTACCTTGTGGAGGCTTCGTGAACCTTATGGCCTCCTCTCCAAGTCTCCAGGGTCTCTTTTGTCCAGAAAAAAATCTCCAAAAAGTTTCGTGGCATTTGGACTTCGTTTGGTACTGATTTCCTGAAAAACCAAAAACAAGCAGAAAACAACAACTGGCACTGGGCACTAGGTTACTAGGTTAGTCCCAAAAACTGATATATAATTGCATATAAAAACATCCAAGATTGATACTATAATAGCATGGAACAATCAAAAATTATAGATACGTTGGAGACGTATCACATGTTCTCCTCGATGTTCTTGGAGTTCTATCCGATGTAATGTTCTTTTGCTGTGTGTTTGTTGGGATCCGATGAATTGTGAGTTTATGATCAGATTATTCATGAGAAATATTTGAGTCTTCTCTGAACTCTTTTAAGCATGATTATTATAGCATTGTATTTCTCTCCGATCTATTGATTTGGTTTGGCCTACTAGATTGATTTATCTTGCAATGGGAGAGGTGCTTTGTGATGGGTTCAATCTTGTGGTGCTCAATCCCAGTGACAGAAAGGGACATGACACGTATTTGTATTACTGCCATTAAGGATAAAAAGATGGGGTTTAATCATATTGCTTGAGTTTACTTTGTCTACATCATGTCATCTTGCTTAAGGCGTTACTCTGTTTCATACTTAATACCCTAGATGCATGCTGGATAGCGGTCGATGGGTGGAGTAATAGTAGTAGATGTAGGCAGGAGTCGGTCTACTTGTCTCAGACAAGATGCCTATATACATGATCATTGCCATGAATCCATCATAATTATTTTCTTTTCTATCAATTGCCCAACAGTAATTTGTTTACCCACCGTATGCTATGTGTTCGAGAGAGAAGCCTCTAGTGAAAACTATGGCCCCCGTGTCTACTTTATCATATATAAAAAACCTAAAAATACCTTGCTGTAATTTATTTACTTTTTATTTTATTTAGTATTTTAGTTTAGCTATCTACCACTATCAGAATTAATCCTTGCAAATAACCGCTAAGAGGATTGACAACCCTCTTATTTGCGTTGGGTGCAAGTGTTTGCTTTTGTGTGTGCAGGTGTGCTTAACGGGATTTTGCTTGGTTCTCCTACTGGATTGATAACCTTGGTTCTTAACTGAGGGAAATACTTATCTCTACTATACTGCATCATCCTCTCCTCTTCGAGGAAATACCAACGCAGTCTACAAGTAGCAGGAAGAATTTCTGGCGCCGTTGCCGTGGAGACATCATCAAAATTACCAAGTACCTTCGCACAAACTATCATCCACTTGCATTTATTTTATTTGCTTTTTATTTGCATTTGCCTCTCGTTTTCATCTCCCCCACTTTCTTTTTACAAAAGCACAAAAACAGTTTATTTGCTTGCTTGCTTGCTTTTATTGCCTTCATGTCAAACACACAAGAACAAAAAATAAAACAAAAATTTAAGATACTATGGATCACCTTAAAGTTTTCTACTTGGATCATCTCGATCCATTTGTGCTTGTGCTGAAACCCTAACTAGTTTAGTTGAGGGAAAATCATTAGATGAGCATGCTCATTTTGTGTGTCACTGTTTGTCTCAAAAAGGGAGACTCTTATGGAATCAAATAAATTGTTTGCTATGTTATTCTTGGAATCTATGTGAAATTTATGATTTAGTTGTTGCTCTAAGAACCCTAAAAAACACCTTCCCTACCTATGTGAGTTTAATGATAATGATATCTTATCTTCTTATGCCAAGGGTGTTTATAGTTACTATGATATCGAACAAATTGAAGAATTTGTTTCTTTTAAGGGTGCACATGAAGTTGCTTCTTTCATTGAAAAGTATGATATTACGCTCTACAAATCTGAAATTTTTGCCATACTTAAATATTGCGATGAAAACTATGCTTCCAATACTTATGTTAATGAATTCATTGGGAGAATGTCTGCTGCTTTGGAAGAGAATAATGATATGCATGAATCTATAGATAATTGTGATTCCATTGATTCGATTGAAATATCCCCTCTTGATGAATGTGATGCTTGATATTCTTATGGCCATGATGCCAATATTAATGATGCTTATAGAGATGAACTTGCTATAGTTCCTTATGTTAAAAATGAAATTATTGCTATAGCACCCATACTTGATAGCTCCTTGAATAAAAAGCATGATTGTAATGATGTTATTATAAATTCTATTAATTTCAATTGTGCTAATGATATGCAAAGCTACAAGCTTGGGGATGAATTTTTTTTTATGTGCACTACTTATTGCAATCATCATGATTGGGGTGATGATCCTTCTTATGATCTTGAAAATTTATTTAAGCCTCATGATGAATATGTTATTGATAATAAAATTTGCAATATTATTAAAAGTGGGTTTGGAAGAGCGTCGACTTTAGGTAATAATGATCCCACTACTTTGAAGAGTGTTCAATCTTATGAAATTTTTGATAAAAGTGGGTTTGGAGAGGTAATGATCACTTTAGTTGATGTTAATCCCACTATCTTGGAAGATTATAAAATTTTTATGCATGTGGCTCGTGAAGAGAATATTTTATATGATAGCTATATTGTTGAATTTTACTATGATCCTACATGTAATTATTATGAGAGAGGAAAATATGGTTGTAGAAATTTTCATGTTACTCAATTACCTCTCTTGAAGTTCACATTGTTAATGCTTCGTTCTTCTTCCTTGCATATGCTAGATACTTTTTGTCTTGATAATTTGTTTGCCTATAAAATGCCTATGCATAGGAAGTATGTTAGACTTAAATATGTTTCTTATATGCTATATGATGCTTTCTTTGTGCTTCAATTCTTATCTTTTATGTGAGCATCATTAAAATCTCGAAGCCTGTCTTAATGGCTATAAAGAAAGAGCTTGTTGGGAGACAACCCAATACTTTCTGTTCTTGTGTGTTTACACAATTATAGCCTCTGTTATGATGGTGTTTTTATCTTTTAATTAGTGTTTGGGCCAAGTAATACCTTTGGGATGATGTTGATGATAGTATAACTGATGCTGTTTGGAAAACAGAATGTTTTGCGTCCAGTTCTGGAATTTTAATTCTGTACTGGAGCGTCATAAAAATCTGAATTTTTTACAAAGTATTGGTATATAAATTGTTTAAGTTTTCCTAATTTTTCAGAAATTTTGGAGTTACAGAAGTATGGCTTTTAAATAGATCTTTACAGACTGTTCTGTTTTAGACAGATTCTGTTTTTGTTGCATAGTTTGCTTATTTTGATGAATCTATGGATCGTATCGGGGGGTATGAGTCATGGAGAAGTTGGAGTACAGTAGCATTATGCCAATATTAAATATGAATCAATTTACAACAGTACCTAAAGTTTAAGGTTTGTTTGTTATACTAATGGATCTCACGAGGTTTCTGTTGAGTTTTGTGTGCTGAAGTTTTCAAGTTTTGGGTGAGACTACGATGGATAAAGGAATAAGGAGCAGCAAGAGCCTAAGCTTAGGGATGAACAAGGCACCCCAAGGTAATATTCAAGGAAGACTCAAGCATCTAAGCTTGGGGATGCCCCGGAAGGCATCCCCTCTTTCGTCTACAATCTATCGGTAACTCACTTGGAGCTATATTTTTATTCATCACATGATATGTGTTTTACTTGGAGCATCTTGTGATTTAGTTTGTTTGATTTTGTTTGCTTTTTAGTTTGTCACAATCATCTTTGCTGAACACACCTTTTTGAGAGGGACACACATTATTCGTGATTTGTTAGAATACTCTATGTGCTTCACTTATATCTTTTGAGCTAGGCAGTTGCTCTAGTGCTTCACTTATATCTTTTAGAGCACGGTGGTGGTTATATTTTAAAGAAATAGTTGCACTCTCATGCTTCACTTATATCTTTTTGAATGTCTAATGAATAGCAATGGTAATATGCACGGGTTAGGAATTTGGTCCTGATATGATAGGTATTCAAGAGGGATATAATAAAAAATTTCATGCAGATCACTGAATATGATAAGTTTGATTCCTTGCAATAGTTTTGCAATATTAAGATGGTAATATGTGGGAGGTGCTAGTAGATAATTGTGGTTTAGTAAGAATATTGGTGTTAAGGTTTGTGATTCCCGAAGCATGCACATATGATCTGTCGTTATGCTAAGAAGTTGGAGCATGAATTATTCTTGATTGTCTACCTTATGAGTGGCGGTCGGGGACGAGCGATGGATTTTTCCTACCAATCTATCCCTCTAGGGGCATGCATAGTAGTACTTTGCTTCGAGGGCTAATAAACTTTCGCAATAAGTATGTGAGTTCTTTATGACTAATGTGAGTCCATGGATTATACGCACTCTCACCTTTCCGCAATTTGCTAGCCTCTTCGGTACCGTGCATTGCTCTTTCTCACATCGAGAGTCGGTGCAAACTTCGCCGGTGCATCCAAACCCTATGATATGATACGCTCTATCACACATAAGCCTCCTTATATCTTCCTTAAAACAGCCACCATACCTACCTATCATGGCATTTCCATAGCCATTCTGAGATATATTGCCATGCAACTTCCACCGTTCCGTTTTTATGACACACTTCATCATTGTCATATTGCTTTGCATGATCATACAGTTGACATAGTATTTGTGGCTCAGCCACCGTTCATCATTTTTATACATGTTACGCTAGTATCATTGCACATCCTGGTACACTGCCAGAGGCATTCATATAGAGTCATATTGTTCTAGTATCGAGTTGTAATATTGAGTTGTATGTAAATAAAAGTGTGATGATCATCATTATTAGAGCATTTTCCCAGTGAGGAAAGAATGGTGGACACTAATGAGTCCTCGAAAAAGTGGGGATGAGGTCCATGAGACCGTTCTAAATAATAATAAAAAGAGGCCGAAAAGAGCCCACAAAAAAAATGGGAGCAAAAGAGAGAAGGGGCAATGTTACTCTCATTTTTCCACACCTTTGCTTTAGAGTAGCACCAAGTTTTTCATATAGAGAGTCTCCTATTTTGTCACTTTCATATACTAGTGGGAATTTTTCATTATAGAACTTGGCTTGTATATTCCGATGATGGGCTTCCTCAAATGCCCGAGGTCTTCATGAGCAAGCAAGTTGGATGCACACCCACTTAGTTTTTCATGTTGAGCTTTCATACACTTATAGCTCTTAGTGCATCCATTGCATGGCAATCCCTACTCCTCGCATTGACATCAATTGATGGGCATCTCCATAGCCCGTTGATTAGCCTCGTTGATGTGAGACTATCTTCTTATTTTTGACTTCCCCCTATTGATCTCTACCACCACACTCTATTCCACCCATAGTGCTATATCCATGGCTTGCGCTCATGTATTGCATGGGGGTTAAAAAAGCTGAAGCGTGTTAAAAAGTATGAACCAATTGCTCGGCTTGTCATCTAGGTAGTGCATGATAAATATTTTGTGTTAAGAAGATGGAGCATGACAGGATTATATGATTTTGTAGGGATGACATTCTTTAGCATTTTTATTTTGAAAGACATGATTGTTTATTAGTATGCCTGAGTATTGATGTGTTTATGTCAAACTGTAGACTATTGCCTTGAATCATTCGGACTTATTATTCATACCGTAAGAGAAAGATTACATGATGAAACATGTTAGGTAGCATTCCACATCAATTTTTTTGTTTTTATCATTTACCTACTCGAGGACGAGCAGGAATTAAGCTTGGGGATGCTTGATACATCTCCAATGTATCTATAATTTTTGATTGTTCCATGCTATTATAGTATCAATCTTGGATGTTTTTATATGCAATTATATATCATTTTTTGGGACTAACATATTAACCAAGTGCCCAGTGCCAGTTGCTGTTTTCTGCTTGTTTTTGGTTTTTCAGGAAATCAGTACCAAACGAAGTCTAAATGCCACGAAACTATTTGGAGATTTTTTTCTGGACAAAAGAGACCCTGGAGACTTGGAGAGGAGGCCAGAAGGTTCACGAAGCCTCCACAAGGCAACAGGGCGCCGCCCCAAGGGGGGGCACGCCCTGATGCCTTGTGGGGCCCTCGTGGCTCCGTTTGACCTAATTCCACTTTTATAAATTCTCAAATATTGGGAAAACAATAGAGAGCCACCCCGAATAACTTTTACGCCACCGCAAGCCTCTGTTCTTCCGCGATCCCATCTGGAGGCCTTTTCTGGTACTCTACCGGAGGGGGAATCGATCAAGGAGGGCTTCTACATCAACCTTGCTGCCCTTCTGATGATGTGTGAGTAGTTTACCACAGACCTACGGGTCCATAGCTAGTAGCTAGATGGCTTCTTCTCTCTCTTTGATCTTCAATACCATGTTCTCCTCGATGTTGTTGGAGTTCTATCCGATGTAATCTTCTTTTACGGTGTGTTTGTTGGGATCCGTTGAATTGTGAGTTTATGATCAGATTATTAATGAGAAATATGTGAGTCTTCTCTAAACTCTTTTATGCATGATTATTATAGCTTTGTATTTCTCTCCGATCTATCGATTTGGTTTGGCCTACTAGATTGATTTATCTTGCAATGGGAGAGGTGCTTTGTGATGGGTTCAATTTTGCGGTGCTCAATCCCAGTGACAGAAAGGGACATGACACGTATTTGTATTGTTGCCATTAAGGATAAAAAGATGGGGTTTAATCATATTGCTTGAGTTTACTTTGTCAACATCATGTCATCTTGCTTAAGGCGTTACTCTGTTTCATACTTAATACCCTAGATGCATGCTGGATAGCGGTCGATGGGTGGACTAATAGTAGTAGATGCAGGAAGGAGTCGGTCTACTTGTCTCGGACGTGATGCCTATATACATGATCATTGCCATGAATCCGTCATAATTATTTGCTTTTCTATCAATTGCCCAACAGTAATTTGTTTACCCACCGTATGCTATGTGTTCGAGAGAGAAGCCTCTAGTGAAAACTATGGCCCCCGGGTCTACTTTATCATATATAAAAAACCTAAAAATACCTTGCTGCAATTTATTTCCTTTTATTTTATTTAGTATTTTAGTTTATCTATCTACCACTATCAGAATTAATCCTTGCAAATTACCGCTAAGAGGATTGACAACCCTCTTATTTGCGTTGGGTGCAAGTGTTTGCTTTTGTGTTTGCAGGTGCGCTTAACGGGATTTTGCTTGGTTCCCCTACTGGATTGATAACCTTGGTTCTTAACTGAGGGAAATACTTATCTCTACTATACTGCATCATCCTCTCCTCTTCGGGGAAATACCAATGCGGTCTACAAGTAGCAAGCATCAACTATGTTCTCACCAAGAACACTCAAGAGAGCAGCCTTAAACAAGGTATCAGTTTTCTGAAAGGCTTGTTCCTGTTGAGGATCAAGATCTCCTTCAGGTTTGCCAAGAGTGGCGTCATAGCAGCTCATGGTTTGAAACCATAGAACGGCTCTCACACGCCACCTCTTATAGTGCACACCCTCAAACATAGGAGGCCTCATGGAAGCAGCAAAACCACTCAGGGTAAATTGCCTATGATAAGGTTTTTGGATTGTTGGAAATATGAGCAATTTACCATATGATTTTATTAAAAGAAATAGTAGATAAAACATGACTATCATAGCAGATATAAGACAAGTCATGCAATCTGATAGAGAGTATGCAAATAGCATCTGAAGTAGTGAATATGAACGGAACATATGTAGAAGAGAAGCTAGAACAAGAAACTGTGGCAGGAACTCAAACAGAAAGAACACGAACACGTACTGAGCTGCAGCAGTAGCATTGGGGCTGGCGTTGACGTCTTCGCCAGCTATGTCGTCGAAGAGGTTGTTGACGACGGGGAAGAAGTCGTCGTTTGGGAAGTGGTCGTCGGCATCCGTGATGAAGAAGTCAATAGTCGCGTAGAGCACTCCCCAAAAACCTTATCACCCTTCTCCCGTACATGACTCGAACTGGCGGGGTTTCGGAGGCCTACTATCCCGACCTGCGGTGCACGCCGCAAGCTGGGATGGGGAAGAACCTAGCAGCAACTCAGAGTTTGGAACTCGGTGGCGTGAGGAAGATGATGTTCTGATGTGTCTCTCTGGAGAGGAGCGACCTCTATTTTATAGGCACAGGAGAAGGAGGCGAACAGGCTGCAACAGGAGGTGAAACAAAAGTGGGAGACGAAACGAACAGACAATAGCTGAAGGGTGCGGCGTTCGTATTCAATCTCCACTACAGCAAAACTTTTCAGCTCCCATGTGACCTTTCGTATACTAATCATGCGTGGCAAAAAATGAGACAACGGCTCGGCTCATTCCCACAACCCGCGGCGCGTCATGATGAGGCGTGGCGTGGCGAGGCGGGCGGCGGAGGAGGAGCGCACATGAATGTCTCTCTTGTTCTCATCCTCATACATGTGGAGAAACAACCTCCCTTATAAGGAGGTCTAACTCCTACTAGGTGAGCAGTATGGGACTAAACTTTAGTCCCACCTCTTGCCTTGCATGAATGGGCTAAGTGGGCCTCTAGGATTTATTAGGAATTCTGAAAAAGCTATTGGGCTGGCCCAAAAATAGACTAAATCCCAGCAGTTGGATTTCCCTGAAGGGGAAGGGTGATGTAGTACAGCAGCATAAAGTATTTCCCTCAGTTAAGAACCAAGGTTTATCGAACCAGCAGGAGGCACCACACTAACAACGTTAGTAGCACCTGCACACAAGCAAAACAATTGCTTGCATCCAACAAAGGTAAGGGGGTCGTCACTCCCCTTGTTCTTGCTAGCCACAAGGTTAAATGTAGATAGTGATATTCAAAGTAATAAAAAGTAAAATAGCAAATAGAAAGCAATGGTAGAAGCTTTTGTATTGATGGAAAATAGACCCCGGGGCCATAGGTTCACTAGTGGCATCTCTCTCGAAAGCATAGCAACAGTGTGGTAGACAAATTACTGTTGGGCAATTGATAAAATTGAGCATAGTTATAATTGTGATCATTCATGGCATAATCTCACATAGGCATTACGTCCGTGACAAGTAGACCGTTAATCCACCTGCATCTACTACTATTACTCCTCCCCAAGACCTCTATCCAATATGCATCTCAAAGTATTAAGTTCATGATAAACAGAGTAACGCAATAAGCATGATGACATAATGTAGACAAAATAAGATCAATCAATATGACCAAACCCTGTCGTTTTATCCTTAGTGGCAACAACACAATACGTGCCTTCGCCCCTCCTGTCATAGGGTAAGTTCACCGCATGGTTAAATCCACTACTATGCACCACTCCCTTTAAAGATCTAATCATCCAATTGGCCAAAGAAGACTCATAGATAGGAAAGCATATATAACTATAAAATTACACAAGAGAAACTTCAAGAGTTTCAAAATAGATCAATGAATAATCTGATCATAAACACACAATTAATCGGATCCCAACAAACAGACCGCAAAAGATTACATCGGACTGATCTTAGAGAAGATCATTGTATTGAAGATCAAAACAGAGAGAGAAAGCCATCTAGCTACTGTTATGGACCCGTAGGTCCTAAGGGAACTACTAACACATCATCATGGAGGCAACACGGTTGATGAAGATGGCCTCCCCAATGATTCCCCCCTCCGGCAAAGTACCGGAACATGGCTCTAGATGGGATCGCTTCGGAATAGAGGCTTGTGGCGGCGATAGAATTCTTTCAGGTCTCGCTTCGAGGGTTTCTGAATATTTGGGAATTTATAGGCCAAGAATTAGGGCAAACGAAGCTACGAGGGGCCCACAAGCCAGGATGGCGCGCCCTACCCCCAGGGCCCGCCTGTGCCTTGTGGGGCCCTCGTGAGTCTTCTCGTCCTCCCCCGAAGCTTCTATGGTCTCTTATTGTCTAGAAAAAATTGTCAAAAAGTTTCATCATGTTTGGACTTCTGTAGGTATGGATTTTCTGGAAAACGAAAAACATGCAAAAAAAAACAGGAACTGACACCGAGCACTAAATTAATAGGTTAGTCCAGAAAAATAATATAAAATGACATATAAAGCATACAAAAGTGATAATATAATAGCATTTAACAATAAAAATTATAAATACGTTTGAGATGTATCAGTCCTATTGCAGCCAAAATCGTGGATTGATCGCAGACTGCTTCCATCAAAGGGAGGTTCATTCTAGAAGGGATTCTATGTCTCAACGAGATTATCCACGAACTCAAAAAGAAAAAACTGTCGGCGATTATTTTATAACTAGATTATGAAAAGGCTTACGACAGAGTCAGTTGGTCCTTACTCCGTGAAGTTCTGCATCACAAGGATTTTGCGGTTGGCTATATTCATTGCATTCTTCAACTCGTCGAAGGAGGGCAAAATGCCATCACTATTAACGGCAAGGTTGGCAATATCTTCCGTAACAAAAGAGGCTTCCGCCAAGGCGATCCTATCTCCCCGCTACTTTTTGACATCCTCGCCAACTCTCTTTCTGTGATCTTGGACAAAGCAAGAACCTCGGGCCACCTCAAGGGTTTGATGCCTCATTTAATCCCGGGAGGGGTCTCCCATTTACAGTATGAAGACAATACAGTTCTTTTGTTTCAACCGGATCAGCACACTATTGCCACGGTTAAGACCATACTCGTCTGCTTTAAAGCCATGCTGGGCATGAAAATTAAATTTTCCAAAAGCAATGTTTTCCCTATTGGCCTACGCTAATGTGGCCAACCTCCTCAACTGTAATGAATCTTCCTTCCATGTCTCCTACCTTGATCTTCCCTGCACTGACAAAATCCTCAGCGAATTGGATTGGGACCCCACAATGGAAAAGGTGATCCACTGCTGCGATCCGTGGCCAGGTAAACTAATGTCCTCGACGGCAAGACTCACCCTCACGAACGCGTGCCTTTTGGCCATCCCCACTTTTGCTATCGGCCTGTTCATTCTGGGAGGGCTAGGTATTACTAACACTAGAAGAAGAACCTTGTGCTTATTACCAAATGGATCTGGAAAATTTCTCAAAACGACTCCGGCCTTTGGGTGAGGCTTCTCAAGCCAAATACTTCCCGGATTGCTCGTTCTTCGCTAGTGGCGTGCGAGGTTCGCAAATTTGGAAGGGGATCCAAAAATGCAAAGCTGTCTTGAACTCAGGAGCGAGATCCAAGATTGGTAACGGCAAAGACACCAAATTCTGGCTATCCACATGGATTTCAGATGGACCTCTTTATGTTGTTTATCCTTCTCTGTTTATCATTGCGTCCGAGCCAGAAGCTCTAGTTAGTGACATCTTCGCCTCAGTATCAACAGTTCTTGGTTTCCTTTGGTCTCTATCGCCTGTTGAGACTCTTGACCTTTCCAACCTTCAAGCTACACTATCCACTGTCACTAACAATGCTGACCGTGACTTGGTTAGTTGGGATCTCGAGAATTCGGGAATGTTCTCGGTTAAATCAATGCAAGCTAAATTGGTCTGCGGCCTGAAAGTCAGGTACGCTAAAGCGTTGTGGGCTGCTAGGGTGCCGCTCAAAGTTTGTATATTGATCTGGCAAGCGGCCACCGACAGACTGCCTTCGGCCATCAATCTCCAAAAGAGACACGGCCCTGGCAACGGGGGCTGCTATCTATGCGGCGACCCTGAAGACGCTAATCACATCATTTTCCAATGTTTCCCTACTAAATTCCTTTGGAGCTGTGTCCACAAATGTTTCGGATCGAGTTGGAATTCTAGATCGATGATAGATATCCTTGCGCTTCTGAATAACTGCCGTGGTCAGCAACGTCGACTAGCGTGGAGGACGTTCAGTGCCTTAGCTTGGGTGCTTTGGACTACGCTTAACAAACTGTGCATTGAAGGAATTATCTCAACTCACCCTGTTAACTACATCTTTAAATGGGCTATTTTCTTTCGGCAACGGCGACCTCTAGAGAAGAGAAAGGACAGTAAGTGGTGTCAGACATTCTCTGCAAGATAAAACTTCTCCACGGCATATTTTCACACTCCTAAGGAGTCGCGATTTGTATCCAAGTTATTTTATGTAATCGTGTGTTCGCAAACTGCACTTTGTTATCTCGGCCGTTGTTGGCTTTATTAATTTAAAGCCGGGCGCGTCTTGTGCCTGTTTCTAAAAAAAAGGTAGCAAGAACATCCTCATATTACAATATAAACACATGCTTGTAATAAGGAAACAAGACCAGGTATTACCATAACAAAACTAATTCATATAATAGGATAACTGTAGCTCGAGCATGGTAATGGTAACTCACTTGTCTAATAATACAAAGAGTCTCCACTATTTTTCTTTTCAAAACCTACTAGTGCTGCACGGCTTGATGATAGTAAATAAAATTCGTATAGGGTAAATCTCTTGTGTAGCAATCTATAACACCAAAGTATCTTTAATGTTAGATTGCTACATGTAGTTCCCTATCTCATGACGAGAAGTCCCAACCTCCATGAAATCTATGAGCGACACCTGCCCTTTAGCTTGTTGATCGTCACCATCCCGGTACTCCTCTTGCTTCTCGATGCTCGAGTTGCACTTGGTGTCGCTCGAGCTCATGTTCACATGGAGAAAATCATAGAACTCCACGGATCTATTCGTACCTGCTAAACAACTCTCCCATTTATTTGATCCTGTATATGCAAGCTTAGCGAATCAGAAATGCGTATATGCCAAAAGTGGCATATGACGCAAGAGAGATTAATTAATAAATTCACCATCATTCGTAGATGTGCAGTAATCCTCCTTGCTACTCTGATGGCTGACTGTCCCGGCGGTGGTGGACGACTGACTCCTGCACCGGCGCGCCATGATCACATGCCAGTGGTTCTTGACGGCGTTGTCTGTGCGGCCCGGGAAGAGCCTCGCAATGACGGTCCACCGGTTGCCGTGGACGCGGTGCAGCGCGAGGAGCAGCTCCTCCTCCTCCTTCGTGAAGGGGCTCCGGTCGATCCCCGGGTTCAGCTGGTTGAACCACCTCAGCCTGCAGCTCTTCCCTGAAATTACAAAACAAATCATTTTCCATTGGTTGATCACTTGTGTATCTATAATTAACTTACGAGATGTGCTACGCCATGGCTACGGATGGATGAATCGGGAAGCAAGAAAAGTAAAATCAACTCACTAGCCAGCTAGCTAGCTAGCAAGATAAGTGGTTGCAGCCAGCAGCTAATACCCGAGCCGGCTAGCTCTTGCTTCATGGCGCTTATGGAAAAGTATGTTTGACCCAACTCCGAGTACATTCCGACTACGACGACGATGGACTGATCTGCCGTCGGCCAGTACGTTTGCTCCCCTAGGTGCAAGTTTGAAAAGTCCAAGGAGCGCCCTAGCTAGCCATGAAGCTTGCTAGCTAACCATGGCTGATGGATCGACGATCTACTAGCACGAATGAATTAACACACGCACGCGAAAGCAGTTGATTTCTCCATTAAGACAGCATGAGGTTTTTGGTTTGGCAGTGGCCAGTGACCGCCTTTCCTTTAATTAAAATACGATATGCGCATTAGGAGGAGCATGCATGATGCCCGGCCTAAAAGAATTCCCTTGACTAATTAAGCGTCCCCAGCCCCCCCAAAAAAGTGTCAGATGAGCTTAACTGCTGTACCAGAAAGAAAGGGGTTAACTGAACACAATATGTACACCTATAATTAGCCAATAACAAGGTTGTACATATATCGTCGGTATCATGCATGTCTCACCTGATCGGCTCTGGACCTTCTCGGCGATGGCCTTCCAGTTGTGCGGCCCATATCGTGCGACGAGCTCCTTGAGCCTCTCATCCTCCGACGGCGTCCAGTGCTGCCTGCTGCAGATCCTCGATTGATCCATCAGCGAAGCTAGCAACAACACAGACAAATCAGTCCAAGCTCTATAGACCCCTCTAGCTTTTTTTTTTTTTTTTTTTTTTTGCGGATATACCCCTCTAGCTAGCTGCACATAATTAAGCAGCAGAAGAAGAATCAACTGCTTGCTAGCTAGATTCAGACACGGGAATAATTAACGCAAGTCGATTGATCTTTCGAAACCCTTGCTATGTTGTAAGGCCACCGGAAAGAAGACGCGAGAGAGAGAGAATGAAGGGACGTTGATCGATCAGTATGGTGGGAAGGAGCAAGAGAAAGATACGGCCGGCAGGGTGGGGATATATAGAAATGGAGGAGAGTTAGTTTGATGCTACGTATGGGTTAGCTAACGGGTGGTTTCACTGGTGCGGAATTGTGCTATATATTAAGCCCCGTCTATCACACATCCTGGCGTTGAACTGTGCACGATAAAGGCATCGCACACGCTGCAAAAATCAGGCCGTGTGCCCAAAAATAAAACATGCACTACAGAAAACCTTTTAAGAGCAACTCCAACAGCTCCCTTAAAAAACTTCCCGTAGACACAACTGGAATTTGCCGTTTTGCCGAGTGTCACGGCCACTCGGTGAAGGGCCAGAAAAATTCGGCAACTCCTTTGCCAAGAACGTACTCGGTGTGAGTTATCCTTCCTCACATGCCCTCTCCCACCAAGTTATCCCGCCGCCCCACCCATGTCCGTCTCGCACCCCCGGCCCACGCGTGCGGCTCTAAAAGGCCCCACCGCCTCGCACCCCCAGCCCACAAGTAAGTCCATATCTTAATTACCCCAATATTCTTTTACTCTACACTACTGCACATTCTGATCTAAAAACATGCAACTCTTTGAACGGATGAGCGCCGACCCACTTACCACAGTTGAGTTGCTCGATATTAGAGGAGTTATCGCCCAATTACTTTGGCAACTACGTCATTACAGATAATAGAGAATTCAACAAACCTTTTGAATAAGTATACTTTCTACTATTGTTTGACGTGAATTTGTTGCTAAACATTTACGCATGGATTTGAGTTTTCCATGTGATGTATGGCTAGGTCTTCTCTTTTCTAGACTATGATTCTGCTGATGCTTTATTTCGATCAGTGATGCATATATTTACATGTGTGAATTTTAGCTAGCTAGCATGCATTATTCACAGTGTACTATTGGCCAATATTGTGTTGAATGTGGTTATTGTGCGCAATAATTGTTCAAATGCATATTCTGACGAATTTTCTTTTTGCATGGCCAATTCAAATTTTGGAATTTTTTTCCTGCTTCTGGTTATATGTACAACCGGTTCTGGAAAGTAAGTGTGTGCGATGCAAAACAAGAAAGCACACACCGACGAGAACGACGCTGATGAGAATAGAATCGTGGGTGATGCACTGATCATCACACACGCTAAGGGAAACCGATACTTGTGTGACGAGACACCAGATCAGACCGCTCCAATCGTTTTCAATCGTGTGCGATAGCTCCCCATCTCACACTTGAGCTTCAAAAAGTCATTGTGTCTGGTGCTAAATGCAATCCCACTCGGACGCGAACCGTGTGCGATCATATGACACATCATAGCTAGGTTTTTTCATATGAACCCTATGCAATGGTTGAGACATCACGCACATTTACATCTATCAAACCGTGTGTGGTAAGTCACATTTCGCAAACGGTTGCCCTTGCCCCACCGTCTGCGTTTGGCTAACAGTTACACGCGTTTTCTTTAGTGGAGACGTGTGTGATAATACATCGATTCCACATGTTGCGTCGAGCCAAACTGTGTGGGATAGGTCCGAGCATCGCATACAATTGGTATTGCAAAACTGTCTGCATCCTGGCACCCTATGGCACACGAAACGAATATATATATATATATATATATATATATATATATATATATATATATATATATATATATATATATATAGCTCATAACGTGTGTGATGCACCGCCCCCTATCGTACACTATCGCAAGATGACGGTTTGCTACTGCGTGTGCGATAGAAGTTTTTTAACCGTGTGCGATGACCAAATCAACACTAGTGTTTTGTACGTTAAACTTGCACACCCTGATGACATCAGCACTTTACATGCAGGTATCGCGGTCGTGGCTAGGCGTCGTTTCTCCCAGCCCATCACCTCAAATAATTTCGACCCCCGACACACGCAGCGTACAAGTTAAGTTGCACACCATAATAAACTTGCAGCCGTGAGTGTATGTGTGTGCTTTCTGGTCCAGAGAAAAAGCCGTGCACGTTCTGTATGTGAGACTGATCTGATCAGATCGATGTATAATTTGATGTGTACTAGCTAGACGCACGGACGGATCGGGGGCAGCTAAAACTACTGCTAGCTGGGCCTTTGAACTTTCTTCGGGTTGGAGACACACACACACACACACACACACACACAGAGAGAGAGAGAGAGAGAGAGAGAGTTTGCGTGTCTTCCACGGCTAGGAGTTCGTCCTCACTGACCCTGCCAGATCCCTGTGGATTCCTGAGCCGGTAACGATGATCGAATTCGAAATTCAAGAAATAAAGTATGGTGTAAGGCCGATTCCGGATGCCATCTTGTTGAAAGAACATGTGCTGCCCCCATGTTTGGTTTTGGTAATTGATGACAATCTCTATGGACTAATGGTTGCCTTGAGTTTTATTTGAAGGGTTTGTCCATAGGCATTGCTTGAAGACCATTTGTTGGTTTCAAGGTTATTAGAAGAAGAATGTGTGTTGACCAAGGTGCTATTCAAGGATTTATCCAAAGATTGGTCATGTGAGTGTTGAGCCTATTGCAAGCATGTCTTGAAGAAGAAGTTTGTGTGAACATTCATGTTTACCTTCAAGACATCATCCTAATGAAGAGAGTTGGAAAGATTCAAGGTTGATCAAGACTAAATATGAAGAGTGATTCAAGTTGATCAACACACAAAGCGTAGAAGATGTACCGAGTGGGATCAAGTGATCTCACGGTATGGTAAGCATTGTCCATTACGCTTTGTGTACTAACCCATGTTCTATGCGAGAGTTCTATGTGGGGTTAGGTATGTTTCCATGGGCTTGCGTCAAGAGGAAGATCTCATTCAACCCATGGAGGATGACATCAAGTGGTGATCGTCATCAAGATTGCGGTGTGCAAGTTCAAGTGGAGCATCACGAAGAGATCACATGCTTGAAGCTTGCCGTCCATTGTGATGACAATGGACTTGTGAAGATGTGCCGAAGAGTGGCTCACCCATAGTGGAGTATGGGGGAGCAATCAACTAGTCTTCATCGAGCCGGCGCAATCAAGAAAGGTGGTCCAACTTGAGGAGGTCAAGATCGTCATCATCTAGCTCAAGTGGACTATGCGCAAGGAAAAGGTTTGCCCTTGACAGGTTTTCTATTTTACCGGTCTCATAGTGGTAGTTGGGAGACCGGGTTGTAGGATCGATAGCCGTACTATCAAGGGGGGCTCTCGGATGAGTAGCTTGATCGCATCGTTCGTAGAGAGCTCAAACCATTGCATCCTTGCATCATCTTTCTTGTTCGTGTTTGGTGTTTCTCTTTATGAGTCTTTGAGCTTTTGGTCATCTTCATGACAAGCTCGAGTTCATCGAAAACGGAGTTCATATATGCATCTTCTATGATGTTTTCGATGTTGGAGTTTATGCCGGTTCTTCATTCATAGAGGTTTCTCTTCTCTATATCTTAGGCATTTCTCCCCTCGCTGTTTGGATAGTACTCGTTGTCTTCTATCCAACAAGCTTGAGTTTGCTCAATTCGGAGCTCATTTGCAGAAGTTATGGCAGTTCTGGTTTTATTTGTATCCTCTGTTTCTGTGGATTTTCAGTAGCTTGCAAGCGGTAGTACCGCTGGTGCCCACGGTAGTACCGCTTATGCGGTGGTACCGCTGGTACTTCCGTGGCACTACCGCTTGGGGTTTCCCCGAGCGTGCAACTTTCTGTTGCCAGATTGCCATTCACGGTAGTAGAGCGGTAGTAGCACGGTAGTACCGCTCTGGCGGTACTACCGCTTCCACTACCGCTTCCACTACCGCTTGGGGTTTTTACTCTGTGCGAGTTTCTGTTACCACTTTTCCCTCTAGCGGTAGTAGAGCGGTACTAGAACGGTAGTACCGCTTGCGCGGTACTACCGCCCCTACTACCGCTTCCACTACCGCTTGGGGTTTTCCCTGTGTGCGAGTTTCTGTTACCACTTTTCCCTCTAGCGGTAGTACCGCTTAGTTGAGCGGTAGTACCGCTTGGTGCGGCACTACCGCTCCAGTCTCGTGTTCTCGCCTGCTGTTTTTGAATTACTACCGCTTAAGCGGTAGTACCGCTCGCAAGAGCGGTAGTACCGCTTGTATGCGTCCAGCACGGGTAACGGTTGGATTTGGGGTGGCCCTATAAAAGGGGTCTTCTTCCCCAACGGTTTTCTTATCTCTTCTAAGCTCTCTCTCCTCCATTGTTGACTTTCTAGAGCTTTGCCTATCTCTCAATCCCTCCAATGATTCTTGCTCCTTCTTGAGGGAAAAGAGAGAGGAGATCTAGATCCACATTTCCACCAATCACTTTCTCCTCTAAGTGAGGGGAACCCCTTGGATCTAGTTCTTGGAGTTCTTCGTGTTCTTCTTCGTTCTTCCTCTCATTTTCCTCCCTAGCATTAGTTGCTTTGGTGGGATTTGGGAGAGGAGGACTTGGGCACTCCGTGTGCCCTTGCCATTGCATTAGTTGCATCGGTTTGAGTTCTCCACGGTGATACGTGGAAGTTAGTAGTTGAGAAGCTTATTACTCTTGGGTGTTTGAGCACCCTTGAGCTTGTTCCTCTTGGGTGCCTTGGCACCCTAGACGGCTTGGTGGTGCCTCGGAGCCACATTCCATTGTGGTGAAGCTCCGGGCAAGCGTCGGGGTCTCCAATTAGGTTGTGGAGATCACCCCGAGCAAAGTGTACGGGTTCGGTGACCGCCCTCAAGGGTTGCCATTTGTACGGGTTCGGTGACCGCCCTCAAGGGTCCCTTAGTGGAATCACGGCACCTTGCATTGTGCGAGGGCGTGAGGAGAATACGGTGGCCCTAGTGGCATTGTTGGGGAGCATTGTGCCTCCACACCGCTCCAAACGGAGATTAGCATCCGCAAGGGTGTGAACTTCGGGATACATCGTCGTCTCCGCGTGCCTCGGTTATCTCTTACCCGAGCCCTTTACTTATGCACTTTACTTTGTGATAGCCATATTGTTTCTAGTTATATATCTTGCTATCACTTAGTTGTTCATCTTGCTTAGCATAAGTTGTTGGTGCACATAGGTGAGCCTAGTCGATTTAGGTTTTGTGCTTGACAAATTAAACGCTAGTTTTATTCCGCATTTGTTTAAGCCTAAACCGTAATTATTTTAAAGCGCCTATTCACCCCCCCTCTAGGCGACATCCACGATCTTTCACTTGTATAAATCTCAAAGTATAGAGTATATGTCAGCCGTGAGAGGCAGGTTGCATAAAGGAATGATCCTCAAAACCTAGCCACATCCCGGCTTATATGGGCTGGGTTAATCGGACAAGGCGATTCGGAGCTTTGGCTCAGCTGCACCGCCGATCACGATGAGCAGTAAGCTAAAGGAAAGGAAAAAAAATCAGAAGGATCTGAAATATTTTGGCATGCAAGATGCTCAAGTGCGCGAAGTGCATGCAAAATTTCATGGTATTTGGACATTTGAGGAGCTCAGGGCAAAAAAAGAAAGGCTTCTCAAAGAAACTATGAAAAAGTGCACTCTATTTTTTTTTACAAAGGGTGGATTTATTAGCTCAAAACGGAGCATCCACAGGATACAAACCCAAAGAGCAGACACCCGGCCTCTGCATAGTTAGGATGCACACAAGCAACACCAACAAACCCGCTGGCCGTGCTCCTAGGTTGTCGATTCGATTCCTCTTTCCTCCTCAACATCCTTCCCCAACCGCACGAGAGAGGCTAACAGGGAGGAGAAACCGCTGCCGCCTACCTCCGCCAGCGAAGCCCTTGGCCCCTGCCCCCGTTTGCCACCCCGGCGGCGGTTGGGGGTGGGGACCCCGGCGCTTCGGCTCAGGCATGTAGTTAGGTTTGGCTTCGTTTGTCCTTGGGGCGCTCATCCAGTGGAGGGAATAGCGTCGCGTCGGAATAAACTCCCGCTGTCCTTCTTCCATCTCGCCAGTACTTCAACCAGTGTCGACGAGGGGCAGGTGGCTCAAGTGTCTCGGCGGTCTTCAGATCCGGCGAGCGTAGGTGTCCGTCTCTTCAGATCCAGTGGAGTAAAATCCATGTTGCTCTCTAGTCTGGGCCTTCGTGAAGAAGTCCGCCAACTGTAACTCGGAAGGCACATACTAAAGAGCAATAACATCATCCTGGACACCAGCGCGCACAAAAAAAGCATCAACCCCAATATGCTTGGTAAGCTCATGCTTCACGGGGTCCAGCGCAATACTGATAGCACCTGTACTATCTGACAAGAGGGTAGTCGTACAGAAACACCAAAATTCTCTAGTAACCATCATAACCAAGTCACCTCTGCCGTCAATAGAGCCATAGCTCGCAACTCAGCCTCTGCACTCGAACGGGAAACTGCAGTCTGTTTCTTCGTCTTCCAGGCAATGATAGAACCACCAAGAAAAACACAGTAAGCAGACAGTGAACGGCGATCCGAGGGATCACTATCCTATGTAGCATCCAAATAGGCATGGAGCTGTAGCGAGATGGAACGGGAAAACAAGAGACGGTGAGAGATCATGCCACGAAGATGTCGTAGAACACGAAGAAGGTGACTGTAGTGAACCGAAGTGGAAGCAGAAACAAACTGACTCAAGATATGGACAGGATAGGAGATATCCAGACGAGTGACAACGAGATAGACAAGACTCCCAACAAGATGATGATAATGTGTCGGATCAGACAGGGGCTCACCATCAGAAGCATGAAGATGAACATTGAGCTCCATAGTAGTCTCAACAGTGCGTTCATCACTAAGAGCCGCACGAGAGAGAAGATCCTGGATATACTTTTCTTGGAAAATAAAGACGCCATCAGAGGTAGAAGAAACCTCAATCCCAAGAAAGTAGCGAAGAGGACCAAGATCAGACATAAGAAACTGCTCATTAAGACATGCCTTTACAAAATCAATGTACTCAGAGTCGTCGCCAGTGATGATCATGTCATCAACATATAGAAGAAGAAGAGTCCTATCACGAGCAGAAAGGTGGACAAACAATGCTGGAGCATGAGAACTGGGCGAAAAACCAACGGCAGTCACCACAGAGGCGAAGCACTCAAACCAGGCACGGGGGGCTTGCTTAAGGCCACAGAGAGAGCGACGAAGACGACAAACCATGCCATCAGGAACAGAATACCCAGGTGGTGGCTGCATATAAACCTTCTCACGCAACTCACCATTTGGAAAGGCATTCTTCACATCAAGCTGAGACACAGACCAATGGGGAACAGAGGCCACGACGAGAAGTGTGCGGACAGTGGTCATATGGGCACATGAGCAAAAGTCTCATCGTAATCATGACCATGCTCCTGCTGAAAGCCACGAGCCATAAGACGAGCTTTATAACACTCAAGAGAACCATCAGAGCGAGTCTTAATCTTATAGACCCATGATACATCTCCAACGTATCTATAATTTATGAAGTATTCATGCCATGTTTATAACAATTATATATGGTTTTGGTATGATTTGATTAGAACTAACCCGGACTGACGCTGTTTTTAGCAGAACTACCGTGGTGTTATTTTTTGTGCAGAAATAAAAGTTCTCGGAATTGGACGAAACTTTTTGATGATTTTTTTGGACCAAAAAAGACCCCCGAAGCTTCGTGGAAGGACCAAAAGCCTTACGAGGTGCTCACAAGCCACCATCGCGCGCCAGGGGGGGGGGGGGTATGGCGCCGTGGTACCTCGTGGGCCCATCTTAGCCCATCTTCACGTGATTCCAACGCTGAAAAATCCTATAAATAGAGAACCCCCCAGAAATAACCCTAGAATTTTGACTCCGCCGCCGCAAGCCTCTATACCTCCACGATACCATCTGGAGCCCCATTCCGGCACCCTACCGGAGGGGGAAATCATCACCGGAGGCCATCTTCATCATCCCGACGGTCTCCATGACGAGGAGGGAGTAGTTCACCCTCGAGGCTAGGGGTATGTACAAGTAACTATGTGTTTGATCTCTCTCTCTCTCTCATGGTCTTGATTTGGCACGATCTTGATGTATCGCGAGCTTTATTAATATAGTTGGATCATATGGTTTCTCCCTCTCTATCTTGTTGTGATGAATTGAGTTTTTATCTTTGAGGTTTCACTATTATCGGATTGAATACTTTTATGGATTTGAAAACACTTGATGTATGTCTTGCATATGAATACCCTTGGTGACAATGGGGTATTATATTGATTCACTTGATGTATGTTTTGGCACTCAACTCGCGGATTCCCGAGGTGACATTGGGGTAATCTATGCATAGGGGTTGATGCACGTTTTCATCCTACTTTCTTCGGTAGAAATCTTTGGGCACTCTTTGAAGTTCTTTGTGTTGGATTGAATATTATGAATCTGAAGTTGTTTGATGCATATCGAATAATCAACTCACGGATACTTGTGGTGACATTGGAGTATCTAGGTGACATTAGAGTTGGTTGATGTGTATCATATGGTGTTATTTTAGTACGAACTCTAGGGTTGTTTGTGACACTTATAGGGATGGCTCAATAGATTGATCGAAAAGGATAACTTTGAGGTGGTTTCGTATGCTACAAACAATTTCATCTTATGTTCTCCGCTTGATAAGAACTTTGGAGTGATTCTTTATCGCACATTGAGGGATTGTTATATGATTCAACTATGTTAGCACTGTTGAGATATTGCACTAGTGAAAGTATGAACCCTAGGCCTTGTTTCTAAGCATTGCAATACCGTTTGTGCTCCGTTTTATCACTTGCTACCTTACTGTTTTTTTATTATCAGATTACAAAAACCTATATCTACTATCCATACTACACTTGTATCACCATCTCTTCGCCGAACTAGTGCACCTATACAATTTACCATTGTATTGGGTGTGTTGGGGACACAAGAGATTTCTTGTATTTGGTTGCAGGGTTGTTTGAGAGAGACCATCTTCATCCTACGCCTCCCACAGATTGATAAACCTTAGGTCATCCACTTAAGGGAAAATTGCTACTGTCCTACAAAACTCTGCGCTTGGAGGCCCAACACGAGTCTACAAGAATAATTTGTGTAGTAGACATCAAGCTCTTTTCTGGCGCCGTTGCCGGGGAGGTGAGTGCTTGAAGGTATATCTTTAGATCTTGCAATTGAATCTTTTAGTTTCTTGTTTTATCACTAGTTTGGTTCATAAAAGAAAACTACAAATAAATGGAATTGAGGTTGACTCACATACTTCATCTATATAATATCTTTCTTGAAAATGATAGATTGGAAAATTGTGCTCAATTGCTAGAGGAAGAATTTAATAAAATATTTAATGTGAGTACTTTGAATGATGAGCATGATTGCAATGTTGTTAGTATGCTTTCTATGAATATCCATGATGCTAGTGATATGCAAAGCCATAAGCTTGGGGATGCTATATATGATGAAGATGATATTTTTAGTCCCCCGAGTTTTGATGAGAAAATTTATTATGATGATAGCATGCCTCCTATTTATGATGATTATATTGATGAAAGTGGGTTTGGAAGAGTGTCAACTCTAGGTACTAATGATCCCACTATTTTGGAGGGTGTTGAATCTTATGGCAATAATTATGAATGTGGATTTGGAGAGGTCATGACTTTATTTAGTGATGAATCCACTATTTTGGAAGAGATTTCAATTGATTATGACAACAAAGTTGCTATCTATGATGATTGTTGTGATGACATGTATGCTATAAAGAATAATGATAACCATGAAACTTGTCATCATGATTTTAATTTTCAATTGGATTATGCCAATCAAGTATCTCATGATAGTTATTTTGTTGAATCTGCTCCCACTAGTATTGATGAGAACAAATTTGCTTATGTGGAGAGTAATAAAATTTCTATGCTTGTAGGTCATGAAAAGAATGCTTTATGTGATAGTTATATTATTGAATTCATTCATGATGCTACTAAAAATTATTATGAGAGAGGATCATATGCTTGTAGGTGTTGCAATAATATCAGGTTTCCTCTCTATGTGTTGAAAGTTTTGAAGTTATGCTTGTTTTGCCTTCCTATGCTAGTTGATTCTTGCTCCCATAAACTATTTGCTCACAAAATCCCTATGCATAGGAAGTGGGTTAGACTTAAATGTGCTTGTCATATGCTTCATGATGCTCTCTTTGTGTTTCAATCTTTACTTTTATGTGAGCATCATTAAAATCATCATGCCTAGGTAAAAAAGCATTAAAGAAAAGCGCTTGTTGGGAGACAACCCAATATTTACCCTTACTGTTTTTCTGTGTTCACATGATTAAGCTACTGTAGTAATCATGTTTTATATGTTTTCTTTCAATAATTTGCCAAGTAAAGCCTTTGGGATAGTGTGGATACTTGTTGATTTGATTCTGTGCAAAAACAGAAACTTTTGTGTCCAGTGCTAGAATTTATATTCTGTACTATAGCGTGAGAAAATTCTGAAATTTTTACACAGTATTGGGTTACAAATTTTTTACTTGTCCTAATTTTCCAGAATTTTTGGAGGTACATAAGTATGGTTTTTAAATCGCTCACTACACGATGTTCTGTTTTTGACAGATTCTGTTTTCGGTTCATAGTTTGCTTGTTTTAGTGTTTCCATATCTTATATTGAGTAATATAAATTGTGGAAATGATGTAATACAGTAGGCATTATGTGAGAAAAATTATGAATCTTGTCTTTACAGTACCTAAGTGGATGATTTATTTTTATCATACTAACCTATCTCACAAGTTCCGTTAAGTTTTGTGTGATTGAAGTTTTCAAGTTTTGGGTGAGATATCGATATGTGGAGAATAAGGAGTGGCAAGGCCCTAAGCTTGGGTATGCCCAAGGCACCCCAAGGTAATATTCAAGGAAGACTCAAGCGTCTAAGCTTGGGGATGCCCCGAAAGGCATCCCCTCTTTCGTCTTCAACATTATCAGTAACCTTACTTGGAGCTATATTTTTATTCGTCACATCATATGTGTTTTCCTTGGAGCATCATTTTATTTTGTTGATATTTTCTGGATGTAATCAATAATCATATTTTCTATCTTTTAGTTAAATAAAATGCCAATGATAGCCTTTACCATGCTCAGTTTGCAAGTTTATGTGTTGCTGTTTGAAAACAGAAAGTTTTCTGTTATGGCCAGAATATTCCTGAATAGTCAGAACATGATAAAAATCTGAAATTTTTACACAGTAAGCATGCATGAGTTCTCTGTCATATGGTAATTTTTCAGAATTTTTGGAGTTAGGGAAGTATGAATTTTAAATCCCCCTTTACAGACAGTTCTGTTTAGGCAGATTTCAGTTATAGTTGCATTGTTTGCATATGTTGCTTGTTTAATGTTTCTATTTGTGGATAGGAGTATTAAATATGCAGAGGAATTTAGTATGCAATGTTTAATTATAATTTTTTTGATTTGTTACAGTAGATAATGTTAAGGTTTTGAGTGGATTTATACTAACTTATCTCACGAGTTCTTGTTGAGTTTTGTGTGGATGAAGTTTTTAAAGATTTAGGAGAAGCCAGGATATGAGAGGAATTAAGGAGACACAAGAGCTCAAGCTTGGGGATGCCCAAGGCACCCCAAGATAACATTCCAAGAAGTCTCAAGCAACTAAGCTTGGGGATGCCCCGGTTGGCATCCCACCTTTCTTCATCAACAATTATCGGTTAGTCTTGGTTGAGCCTAAGTTTTTGCTTCTTCACATGAGATGTGCTATTCTTGGAATGTCATTTTATTTTGTTTTATTTGCTATTTGAATAAAATACTTAAGATCTGAAATTTTTAAATGAGAGAGAGTCCTCACATAGCTACCTATTTACTTAACTACTCATTTGGTCTTCACTTATATCTTTTTGGAGTAGTTTGTCATTTACTCTTGTTCTTCACTTATATCCTATGAGTAAATTGTTGAATGAATTGAATATCATAAAGTTGAAATTATATGTGCTTCATATGCTTGTATCATGTCTAGTAGTAGTTTCACATTTGGGTTAGAAAGTGAAATCTATTGAAGCTTGACAATCACAATATTGGTCATACAAGCAATTCATTAAAGATTAGTATAAGGAAGAGAACTTTCACATATAAGTATATTATCTTGGAAATCTTTTATGATTGTGAATACCCATTAATTATTTTCAAACTTGAGCAAATTAGTTGAAGTTGGACAAGGAAGACAACGTAATGAGTTATGTTTGGGTATATTTGCATAGAAGTTATATTGTTATGGATCCTCCAACATGTGGTACTTGCTTAGGATCTTTTGCTAGCCAAAAATTCGTACTAAGTAGAGATACTACTTGTGCATCCAGAAACCCTTAAACCTAGTTTCTTCCCATGAGTGTCCACCATCTCTACCTATGGATTGAATAAGATCCTTCAAGTAAGTTGTCATCGGTGCAAAAAGCAATAAAAATTGTTCCTAAAATTTGTATGATCTTTTATTGCAAGGGAAAATAAGCGTTGTACGAACTTGTGATGGTAAAGAAATAAAAGCGACGGACTGCATAATAAAGGTTGCTATCACAAGGGGCAATATAACGTGACGTTCCTTTGCATTAAGGGCTTGCACATCTAAAAATAAAAAGCGCATGACAACCTCTGCTTCCCTCTGCAAAGGGCCTATCTTTTACTTTATGTATTTACTTTTATGCAAGAGTCAATAGTATTACTTCTCATTTCAACCTTAATTACTCTCTAGTTGGCAAGCATCATGTGGTGGGGAAAGATCCAGGCACATATGGCCAGTCAAATATATTTGATCATGAATTATTATTGTTGACAATTATCTCTATGATAAATAAGTTGGGAGGCGAAACATTAAGCCCCTATCTTTCTCCGTGTTCGATGGATGCCGTTTTTTCTAAAAATATGCTTTGAGTACTAGCAATCATAGAAGACTATATGATAATTGAGTATGTGGAGCTCTTACTTAGACTTTGTTGAAGATAAGTTGAATTGCAATTGTTTGGTGACTAAGAACATAGGTTGTTAAGTTTCAAGAGAATGCATTGTTTGAACCATAACATGTGAATGTATTGCTACTTTATCATGATGAGTTTTATGAGAAAGAGTTGCTGTTATGATGCTAAGAAAAGTGATTGAAATTTTCATTGATCAAACTTGCGCACTATGCTAGCATTCACACTTCATAAATTAAGCTTGGGGACGCTGATACGTCTCCAATGTATCTATAATTTATGAAGTATGCATGCCATGTTTATAACAATTCTATATGGTTTTGGTATGATTTGATTAGAACTAACCCGGACTAACGCTGTTTTCAGCAGAACTGCCGTGGTGTTGTTTTTGTGCAGAAATAAAAGTTCTCGGAATTGAACGAAACTTTTTGACGAATTTTTTTGGACCAAAAGAGACCCCTGAAGCTTCGTGGAAGGACCAAAAGCCTTACGAGGTGCTCACAAGCCACCACTGCGCGCCGGGGGGGGGGGGGTATGGCGCCGTGGTACCTCGTGGGCCCATCTTAGCCCATCTTCGCGTGATTCCAACGCTGAAAAGTCCTATAAATAGAGAAACCCCCAGAAATAACCCTAGAATTTTGACTCCGCCGCCGCAAGCCTCTGTACCTCCACGATACCATCTGGAGCGCCGTTCTGGCACCCTGCCGGAGGGGGAAATCATCACCGGAGGCCATCTTCATCATCCCGGCGGTCTCCATGACGAGGAGGGAGTAGTTCACCCTCGAGGCTAGGGGTATGTACAAGTAGCTATGTGTTTGATCTCTCTCTCTCTCATGTTCTTGATTTGGCACGATCTTGATGTACCGCGAGCTTTGTTAATATAGTTGGATCATATGGTTTCTCCCTCTCTATATTGTTGTGCTGAATTGATTTTTTACCTTTGAGGTTTCACTATTATCGGATTGAATACTTTTATGGGTTTGAGAACACTTGATGTATGTCTTGCATATGAATACCCGTTGTGACAATGGGGTATTATATTGATTCACTTGATGTATGTTTTGGCACTCAACTCGCGGATTCCCGAGGTGACATTGGGGTAATCTATGCATAGGGGTTGATGCACGTTTTCATCCTACTTTCTCCGGTAGAATTCTTTGGGCACTCTTTGAAGTTCTTTGTGTTGGATTGAATATTATGAATCTGAAGTTGTTTGATGCATATCGAATAATCAACTCACGGATACTTGTGGTGACATTGGAGTATCTAGGTGACATTAGAGTTGGTCGATGTGTATCATATGGTGTTATTTTAGTACGAACTCTAGGGCTGTTTGTGACACTTATAGGGATGGCTCAATAGATTGATCGGAAAGGATAACTTTGAGGTCATTTCGTACCCTACAAACAATTTCATGTTATGTTCTCCGCTTGATAAGAACTTTGGAGTGATTCTTTATCACACATTGATGGATTGTTATATGATTCAACTATGTTAGCACTGTTGAGAGATTGCACTAGTAAAAGTATGAACCCTAGGACTTGTTTCTAAGCATTGCAATACCGTTCATGCTCCGTTTTATCACTTGCTACCTTACTGTTTTTTTATTATCAGATTACAAAAAACCTATATCTACTATCCATACTACACTTGTATCACCATCTCTTCGCCGAACTAGTGCACCTATACAATTTACCATTGTATTGGGTGTGTTGGGGACACAAGAGATTTCTTGTATTTGGTTGCAGGGTTGTTTGAGTGAGACCATCTTCATCCTACGCCTCCCACGAATTGATAAACCTTAGGTCATCCACTTGAGGGAAAATTGCTAATGTCCTACAAAACTCTGCGCTTGGAGGCCCAACACGAGTCTACAAGAATAAGTTATGTAGTAGACATCAACCCACTTACAAGTGATGGGACGAACACGGGGAGGAAGAGAAACCAGATCCCACGTGCCTGTGCGCTCAAGGGCATCAATCTCTTCCGCCATCGCAAACTGCCATTCAGGATGAACAACAACATCTCGATAAGAAGTCAGCTCAAGAACGGTCGAATGACCATAGCGCAAAGGAGAATATCGGTTAGGGGGTGGACAAGGCCGAGAACGAAGACCATAAGTCGGCTGAGAGGAGGAAGACGACACACCAGAAGTAGAGGGCACATCAGTAGACTCATCCACAACACGTGGACGACGAGTATAATGGAAAGGAAAGGAGGGAAGAGGTGGAATCACTGGTGGTCGAGACGGAGAATGTATCAATGATGAAGGTGGAGAAGGAGAAGTGGAAGGTATCTATGATGAAGGTGGAGAGTCATGCGATGAGGTAGGACAAGAAAGTGTAGGAGAGGATGGTGTCGGATCTGTAATAGCGGCATGAAAAGGAGGAATACTTGGCACAAAGGGAGGTGTATCCGGAAAGGTAAGAAAAGAGATGTCCTCCGTAGAAAAGGCCAAGGAGGATGGACGCGGGTAGAAGGGACGAGACTCATCAAAGGTCACATCCCGGGAAATACGCATCCGACGACCGACAGGATCCCAACACCGATAGCCCTTATGCTCATCACTATATCCAAGAAACACACACTCAACAGACTGAGCGGTCAGTTTGGTGCGTTCACGAGGGGCAAGCAAAACATAGCAAACGCAACCAAACAAACAAAGCGCCGAATAATTAGGAGAACAACCAGAAAGACGCTCGAGAGGAATGCCACCCTGTAGAGCAGTAGATGGCTGAATGTTGATCAGATAGGTGGCAGTGCTAACAGCCTCAGCCCAGAAGTGAGGTGGAAGAGAGGCGGTGATCATCATCGCACGCGCCGTCTCAAGAAGGTGACGATGCTTGCACTCAGCCACACCATTCTGAGCATGAGCACCAGGGAAAGAGAACTAAGGAAGAGTACCATGCTCAACAAGGAATCCTCGCAACGCATGGGAGATATACTCACCAGCTGAATCTGCGCGGAAAACATGAATAGAAGTGGAAAACTGGGTATGAACCATGGCAGCAATTTTTTGTATATGGATAAGACCTCACTACGAGAAGACATGAAATAGATCCAAGTGTACCGAGAAAAATCATCTATAAAGATAATATAGTAGCGATGACCCCCTTTCGAAGCAAAGGGAGCCGGACCCCAAACATCAGAGTGAATGAGATCAAAAGGGCGCTCGGACACTGACTCACTATGAGGATAGGGTAGCTGAATCTGCTTACCAAGCCTACAACCCAGACAATCCAATGAAGCGTTACCAGAAACAGACCCCAGAACACCGCGATGAACCAAAGACGAGAGACGAGAACCACATAAATGGCCAAGACGATGATGCCACTGCTGAAAAGAGCTGGTAGATGCAGCAACAGGGGCTGCGAGACTGGTGGCGGTGGCAACAGAGAGAAGACGAAGCCAGTCAAGCTCCCAGAGACCATCAGGGCGTCGAGGGCCAGCACCAAGAAGAGCGCCCGTGCGACGATCCTGAACCGAACACGAGTCAAAGTCGAGAATGACCCTACAACTAGAGTCAACAATCTAACCACCAGATATGAGCTGCATGGTAAGTCGAGGAACATGAGCGATAGAGGGTACATGAAATGAAGAAGTGCTAAGAGTGCCTCGACTAGCTACACATAGGGGAGTGCCATCAGCCATAAGAACACGAACAGAAGACTCAACAGGTCAGACGGAGGTCAAAGTGGAAGAATCATAAGTCATATGAAAAGAAGCTCCAGTATCAAGAATCCATGGGGATGTACCTGAATGAGTAGAAGGTGGTTTCGCAGTGCTAGAAGAGTCAGTCACGGAACTTGAAGATCCTATCGGTGAAGAATCCCAAGCAGCAAGCAGGCATCACATGTGTGCAATCTCACGCGCAGATAGGGACACGGCGGAAGAGGTCGAGGTAGAAACACCTGGTGACGATGAGCAGTCGCCACCACCCGTGGAAGCCACGTGTAGAGTCGACCGAGAGTGGCGAGTCGGCGTAGAGACGCATGTAGAAGCCACTGGGGGAGTCGACGCAGAGCAATCATCGCCGCGTGAAAGCCGCAATAGGAGTCGATGTAGAGCGGTCATTGTTGCGTGCAGAAACCGCGAGAGGAGTCGGTGTAGAGCAGGCACCACCACCGCAGGCAGAAGCCGCGAGAAGAGTTGACGAATGGTGACCAACACAGCCTGTTGAAGACGTCGTGGTGGACAATGTCACACACGGACGAGCACCAAGCACCGAGCGACGACGTATGTGCGAGACTGGGTCAATGTAGGGAACATCGTCGAATATCATCTGGCACCTTATGACGTCAAAGGCATGGTGCTCCTTTGCTCTTCTTTTTTCTTTTACTCTTTTTTTATACTCTCTTTTTTTAGGAAAATACCAATCTACAAAGACCACCCGAAGATCCCCATTTCAGTTAACTAAACACCACCAATACACGGGCAGAGGGACGCCAGGTGTCGGGGGGATGACCCCCGGGTAGTCCCAAGACGGCGAGCCGGATAGTGTGCCTGCCTGCCTGGGCCGGATGGTCCGGCTCACACCCGCGGCCGGCTGCTACAGCCAGCCGGCTGCCTGAAGTCAACCGCGACGTCATGTCAGACCTGCGCGGATGTGACGGCCATGCCCTGCGGCAGTACACTGTTGATGAATAGGCGGACACTATGCGCGCGTCGCCTACTGTCATCCACTGTGCTGTTTGGCCTCACGGCCCCCCTGTCCCCTGGGCACCTGGGTATAAACTACCCCAGGGGACCTCCTGCTTCGACAGGCTCACGGACGCTCATTCCTGCCTCATGTAGATTTACCATTGTAACCCTGGGGGGTCAGGCTATAAGACCCCCCAGGAGCCCTCCATGCAGGGGTTCGCATCGTTCTTCACTACACACACACACACACAGGAGAGGCTGAATGGAGAGCTAGCTCCTTCTTCCTCCTCCGCCCAAATAGCTCCAGGAGCACCATTGTAGCCCTTGTGCTTACCATACTACATTCGGCAGGACTAGGGGTGTTACCTCACTCGGAGGGCCCCAAACCTGGGTACGTCTTGTGTCCCGCACTCGAGCATACCGACCTCGTCTCCGGAACCCACTGGCATCCTCACGCAGCCCCTCACTTTTAGCCATCTCATGGCATCTGCCGTGATTTCGCCATGACACCAGGCTAGAAGAGCAACGGAACCAGCCGGCCAGAGGACGGGCGGAGAACGGCCGTGGAAGCCGCCGGCGGACGAATATCACCGCTGAATCCCGCGGTGGCGGCGGAAACGCACCGGACTTCAGCGGCCGACTGAAGAGCCAGCGGCGGCCGGAGCTAGCAGGGGCAGACGGCGGCCGGTAGCGAAAGCGAAAGGGTGAACGGCGGTCGGCGGCGGCAGCGGAAGGGCGAACGGCGGCTTGGCCTGGAGGAGCTGGGGCGACGGCCAAGCCTGGTGGAGGCGGGGCAACGGCAGCCTGGCCTGGGCCTGGAGGAGGAGGAGGCCGGCGGCAGCTTGGACCTGGAGGAGGCGGGGCGGCGGCCTGGGCCTGGAGGAGGCGGGGCGGCAGCGACCTACTTGATCTGGGCGGGGAGTCACTTGAGGACGAGCCTGGAGAAAGGCAACTACCGGAGGACAACGGCAGCGACCGGAGGGTTGTGGCAATCAAATCGAGGCGGCGTCGATCGAAGAACGGGAACTAGCATCTTAGAAGAAAAGTTGGATTGATTAGCACGAGTGGCAATCGTTGCGGGAAAAGAAGAACCTAGCTTGATACCATGTTAGGAAAATATGCCTCATAGTATTATAAGTAGGCTAAAGCCATCATATATACATGTACAGGTGGGAGGCCAAAGGCCCGAATGCAAAAGGCCAAAGGCCACCATAAATATAACTCTAACACAGGCAAGCGACGACGCCCTTCTTCTTCAACCATGTCAAACGAAGACGGCGTCACCGGGATCAGGTGGGCATGGGGACGATCCCCGGCCATCGTGCCACAATGTCTCGGTCCAGCCCCATGCGGGCGGGGACCATTTCAATGGCTTGTTAAGCAGCTTAGTCTGCGAAGGTGTCTTTCCTGATCTGGGCCTGATGGATGCTTCACTCCGGTTTTGGCGGGGCAACACCACGGCGGCAACCGGCGGTGGAAGACAGTTCGACAAGGTGTCAATGACTCCATGGATGAATTTATATCATTCTCAGTTTTGGGATCCTTTTCGCAGTTCTTCAAGGTTCCTAAGTTTCTGGGTGTCTTGTGTGGTTTCCATGTGTGTAGACCTTGTATTACTCAGTTTTAATGATATGTGGTTACCTCTCAAAAAGAACACCAACAAACGCACACAGAAACACTCTAGCAAATAGCAAAGTCATATAAGACCAAAACTATGCATAGGCGAGGAAAAACGAAAAACCCCAAAGCGATCAGATCTACGATCGACAAACTACATCAATGACCATATCCGCACCAGCCCGCTCATGACACCACACAGCCGACGAGGTTCTTCAACAACAACGCCTTCAAGAAGGGAGCGATACTCAAGCGTTGCCATCATCTGATCCAACCACCAAGGCTAGAATCTAGGTTTTCACCCTGAAGAATCAATCCAAGCATATCCGAGCAATGCCTTCAACAAGGTAACAACGTAAATAAAACATCACCATTGCCAGGTATTACTAGCTCATGCGAGACCTAGGCTTTCACCCCAGAGTTCGCGACCGAGTTCTCGAGAACACCACCATCGAAGTCACTCAAGTGTTGTCGCCACCACTTTTTCGTGAACCCAGCTGCTACATGTGATGTGACCGCCGCCATTGCACAAACATCCCTGTGCGTCAAGCCGCCATCCATAGTATGCGTCAAACCGCCGAAATCAACCATTGGACCTAGAGAGATAAACCCTCCCGAAGATCTCTCGATGACCACCGCCGTCGTGGAGCCACAGGAGGTCGCCGCAACACAATTTGCAGTCATCCGACTCGGCTGACCGAATCTGCATCACCATCACCAAACCCTCCAGATCTGAATCAGGCAACCACACAGGGTCAGCCATGGACGACGCCGAAGCTACGACCGCCCAACAACAGATCCGACCACCACGCCATCCACATGACCGCAGACAGTCACCGCCACCTAGAACCTCATGGGCCGCCGCCCAAGTTCCCAAACTCCGCCGCCCGCGCAGGAAACGGCCGGAAGACCCGCCACCACGGCAAGGGCCGAAGGCAGCGAGGGCAGCACGTGAGCAAGAGCCTGGCCCCGAGGAGCATGCGCACACCACGCTCTTGCCAGCCTGGCACACCGACCGATGCCGCCAGATCCACCCGAGGCATACACACATCGGCCAGATCCCGACCGTGCCACGATGATCCAATTGAGTGCCTGAGAGGTTGCCCTGCACAGCCCATCATGCGAGCGGGTGGGGAGGGCCCGCCGCCGCCAACGCCCTGTGGGCTTTGCCCGGTGGCGGTGGGGAAGGAGCGGCGGAGATGTGTGTCCGGCGGCGGCTGATGGGAGTTGCGCCCATATCGCCCATGGGGCAGTCGACACGGGGCCTTCTTTTCCGGATCCCCCAGCAGTGGAGTGATTATTCTAATAAAAAAAGTGCAATGTGTAGATCAGATTTTTTGCCATGAGCTCCTCAAATGTCCAAACACCATGATATTTGGCAAGCACCTCGTGCACCGGAGCATCTTGCATGCTATAAACTTTAAGTTTTTTTAAAATTTGTTTACTATTTATTTTGAATTTATTGTTCATCAGGTGCAGCTAAGCCGGGGCTCACACGCGGATTTCTGGGGTTAATCCCCATAAAGTATGTACTCCCTCCGTCCTAAAATAAGTGTCTCAACTTTGTACTAGAGTTAGTACAAAGTTAAGACACTTATTTTGGAACGGAGAGAGTAGTAAAAGAAGTAGAATTTAACTAATATATGGTAACTAATTATGAAGTGATTGAGGATGTCGGCATCTTCGGCTTGTTGCCTTGAAGGAGGTGTATAGCTTGAGCATGGCACCCTTCAGTTGTAGGCTGAAAGAAAACCAAAAAGGTATACTTGATGAAGTTTGTCTCTTCCCAAGTCACGTCAGAGCCATGGATCTAGCAAACCAAGAGAAAGTCCATGTTCATGTTTGTATCTTAGAGCATCTCTAGTTGACCCCCTAAATAATAGAGGAGTATCCCCGGCTGAGTAAAGCATAGTGGAGTAATTTTACTCTAAATTTTGACCTTTTCCAGCCGATCTCCTAAATTTAGTGGAGTAAAAATTAAATTCGGACATGTTGAACACAAATTCGATTGAAACAAACTAAACTTAACTTCAATTCGACCCATAGCCATAATAGTTCACATTACCATCAACTGAAACATTGCCTACAACTAAATTAACTAAAACTATGCAAAAACTTACTAAAACTAGTCACCATCGGAATGACTGAGCGACAGCCACATCTCCCTGTCGATCTCACCGACCATGGGGTCTGGGCATGTGCCGTCATCGTCGTCGTCGTCGCCGCCGAAGATTCTTCGTCATACGTTCAGGAAGCCGGCGTCGCTGCCGATGTCGTTGCCGCCTCCACTTCCGCTGCCACCTCCGCCGCATCCACTTCTGCTGCCTCTGTTGCCGCCGTTGTCCTCCTCGTCGCTTGACAGGATGATGACCTCCGCCCCCCCGGCCGCTCGCTGCTCGTACAGGCGGCGCTCCGCCTCCACTAGCTCGGGGTACGGGCGGCGGAGCTCCGCCATGTACGCCTCGTCGGCGGCCTCCGTCGTGACCCTTTCCCTCGCCTCCCTATCCTCCCTTGCCTCCCGCGCGTTCACCACCCCCAGCTCAGCCGGATCAAGCAGCGACATCTCACCCCACTCAAAATGCCGGCGGCCCTCGGTGCCGTGCAGCTGGACTGACCAAATGGTGTACTCGCGGGCGTTGCGCTTGTGGCCCCATCGTGAGGAAGATGCGTCGGTGCTGCGCTCGTGGCGGCGCGGATCCGCGCTGCGGATGGGCGGCGGGAGCGGCGGCCATCGGATCCGGCCATGGCAGCACGGGCGGCGGTGCTGGAGAGGTGGGGGAGTCGCCGACGAGATGTGAACAGCGGGGGATTGGGGGGAGAAGAGGCAGAGAGGCGTGGGGATTTTTACTCCGCGGCCGAGCGGTGAAGTATTTTTACTCCCCGGTTGAGCGGTGGAGTAAAATATGTACTCCTCTAGGGTTTTAGGAGATTGGCTAGGTCCCGGTTAGAGGAGTAAGACCTAATTTTTACTCCTCTAATCGGTTTTAGGGGATCGGCTAGAGATGCTCTTCGATAGATAGGACACTGAGAAATGTACCGTTCAACATCTTTCCTTTTACCTGGCCAGTAGAAGATGCTCTTAATCCTTTGGTATGTTGCTCTCATACCAGAATGTCCCCCCGATAGGTGATGTATGTAATGATGCAATAAGCTTTGTTTTAAGATACTATTGTTGCCCACCATGGGAACTTCTTTGTGTCTGATGAGACCAGAGGGAGAGTATAAGGAGAAACATGATCATGTGGTTGCAGCAATAATGTTTCCAGTAAAGATTTACACCGAGCATCCTTGGTGTAATTGTCCACTATCTTGAGCCCACACAAGTTGGGATTCTGAAATGGCCATGACAGAGCAGAATTTCCTAGACACGGCATCTGCATTTTTTGTTATTCCTTTAATTCTTGTACTGAATGGTAAAATCAAATTCCAGCAATCTCATCATCAGCTAAGCACACATTGATTTTATTTTATTTTGCATCAAGGGAAGACCCTCTGAATGACGAAACAGGCTTGCGCCCTGCTATATTAATATAGCAAACACCAGATACATCCAACGATAGGTGCTGGGGCGGAAGCAGCACAATCACGCCCAAAAGAAATGAAAGAGAAAATACAAAAGGAACAAATGCCGACAACGGCGGATCAACAAAAACGAAGAAGCCTCGCGACCGTTGCGCCCACCGGAGATCTCCCACCAAGCTCCTAGACTCCGAAGCGCCGGTACCAATCAACACCTTCAAGAAGGGACACGACGATGACGACGCTGCTGCCAAGGGTTTCCCCCGGTACGCCGCGAGGAGAAAGGAAGGGTAGCACACGATGCCCTCCAGGAAGGTCCGGTGGTACCCTCCGGCGCCACCGCGTCGGTGTCGGCCAGGCCGGCAGGGATTTCTCCCGATCCCAACCTTCACCTCGGGCGCTCCGGAGCACGCCACCATACCGTCCACCACCCTGCGCAACACGGTCTTGAAGCTTCTCACGCTGTCTCACCACGGCACCGCGAAGTGGGGCCTGCACAGCGAAGAAGAGGAGCCGGGACAAGGGGCAGCAGCACCGTCGGCACGCGGGAGGGCCCAACCTCCACCGTCAACGACAGTAACCGACCGGACGCAACAGCAGGAGCATACCAGGCCCGCGGGCCCACAGGCCCGGCCGGGCGCTAAAATGCCCGTAAAGCTCCCGCCGTCGCGTTGCAGAAGGCATGCCGTCGGCGTCGCCGCCCCCTGTCCGAGCCGCTCCTCCACATCACCACGCAGAAGGCATCGAGGCCGCGCCGGAGCCGGCCCGCTAGGACCCAGATCTGGGCCGGGGGCGCGCCGCCGGCCACCCCGCGCCACCAGGTCGCCCCGCCGCCAAGGAGCAGCGCCACCACCTCGCCCGCCGCCGGCCACCGCCAGCAGGTCGCCGGGCCGCCGCCAGCCGAGCCTCACCGCCGCCGCCCCCTGCCCCGGGAAGGAGAGCTGCGCGCACGGGTACAAAAGGTCCCGCCGCCGCCAACACCACCCTGACCAGATCCGGGGGCGCCCGCCGGCGGCGGCGGGGGGGATTGGGAGGAGGAGGGGGGACGAGGGGAGGGAGGGCTCGCGCCGCCCCGGCCGCCTCCCGGGGAGGCGGCGCTAGGGCGGGGTCGGGAGAGTCTCAGAATCATTGTCAAATCAACCGAACGACATGTGTAACGTGATGCCGTTCCCGCAAGGCGGCTAGCACCGCTCCACAGTTGCATACGCCTGTCAATCTTTATCTTTAATCTCTATCGATTGATTTTATTCGATCACTGTGTGCGTCATTATGTACTGCCACTAATTGATCAGCTAATTGACGATTGACAGCATGCATTCTACAGATCGATGATCGAGTAGCTAGCTACAGATCGAGTACTAGATTACTAGTAAATGGCACATGCAATGTACGTGTTGTGAAATGTTATATTGTGGCTGGGACGGGAACGTATGGCTCTCGGGACAATGATTTTGGAGGGGTAAAATCATGCACATCAGCTGGGAGGGACAGGATCGACGATATGATACAAGATAAGCCGTGACCGTCACCCATCAGCCTAATTAGCTAGCTCTTGCTGGAACCAGAAGTATGTTTGAGGATGCGCGTGGATGTAAAATGGCCAAAAGGTGGACTTGTCCCCATCATCCGCCAACGCTAGCTAAATGGTAGCATTAGCAGGTGGCCGTGCATGCATGGCTGCTAGTTTGCCACACCACACTCAACGTCTTGCAAGATTTCGATTTTTTTTTTTTTTGAAAAGGAGGAAAGCCCCCGACCTCTGCATCAGCATGATGCATGCATCCATTTTATTAAACGAAAGTACGCTAACAAAGTCTGAGATCCAAGTACCGGCTCACAAAAGGAGCCTAAAAGAAATAAAGATAAAAAAAAGCCACAGCCAGCGAAAAAACAGGCTACGATGACTAAACACCTAGCCTATTATTAACTCGTCATCCAAATCGGTTGAAGATAACCCGTGCTACCGTCTCCCAACGGTTGCACCCAGTAACCAAAAGCTTCCTGGAGTCCGCATGAGTGAGTAACGACCACATACGGATCCAAGCAGTGGCTCTGTATATAACCTGCAAAAAGTTGATAATTTTTTTCCGTTAAAGATCATATCATTTCTGCAGTTCCATATAACCCAAAATAGTGCAGATATCCCTATAAGCAATATAAGCATCGCCAACGTCAGATTAACGTACGATGCTAGTTTGCTAGGTGGTGGACTGGACGGTGCTAGTATAGATTTTTCTTTTTTACAAGGGGTAGAAAATACTTTATTCAAGCATAATGATTTCTGAAATACAAATAATGTCTGCTCTTTCAGTAAACTAAACATTCCTTCCAGTTCCATAGCCTAAAGTGGTTGCAGCTTTTGCCAGATTGTGAGCTTTGACATTCATATCGCACTTCTCATGGATGATCTGCATGGATACAAAGCCTTCTATCTGCTTTTTGATTTCCTAAGGCCGCCAATATGCCAAAGAGCGGCAGAATGGTTCTGGTCAAGTCTGTGCTATGTGCAATTCCCATCCACGCGATGATGGCTCTGGACATCCCGATCAAGACGATCACCGCAATGACCAAGATATGCAGAGGGTTCCTATGGTGTGCAAAAACTCAGGCAAATGGTGGTCAGTGTGCAGTAGCTTGGGAAGACATATGCACACCGAGATGGGCAGGTGGACTGGGCATTCCGAACCTGAGATGGCTGAATATTGCCATGCAGGCACGGTGGCCATGATTGAAGCGTACGGACCCCACAAGGCTATGGAGTGAGTTTGACATACAGGTGCCCGAGGAATCGATGCAGCTGTTTAGAGCTGCCACCTTCTCTGTGGTTGGCAACGGCCGGCACATGCTATTCTGGGAGGACAGATGGATTGATGGACTTAGAGCGGAAGAGATAGTTCCAAACCTATACAAGCAGGTCCGGCAAACAACAAGAGCTCTTCGGACGGTCGAGCAGGGATTGATGCATGGATCTTGGGCCTTGGACGTCGGCCCAGATTTGACACCACCGATGCTAAACGAGTACCTGATATTATGGGAGCGGATGATGACAGTACAGCTAGAACAGGAAGGGACCGACTCGGTGCGATGGGCGTGGGAGCCGAACGGAACATTCTCAGTGCAGTCGGCATACAACGCTAGATTCTGGGGACGCGAAAGGACACCAGCATCGCAGTTCACATGGAAGTCAAAGGCGCCATTGAGATGCAGATTCTTTGCGTGGCTAGAGCTCTGGAATAGATGTTGGACATCAGACAGACTGGCTCGACGAGGACTGGATCACCAAGATGCGTGCCCGTTTTGTGATCAAGCAGAGGAAAGCATGGACCATATCATCACCCAGTGCGTCCTTGCTAGGGAGGTGTGGACTCGGGTATGCGGAGCGCTGAACAAGCAGGAATGGGTGCCAAATAGCACTACAAGACTTCTGGAGTGGTGTGTACACATTGATGGTAGGGCTACCGGCAGCAAGGACACACGGGCCCTTACACTGCTCGTTATGTGGGAAATCTGGAAGCACCGGAACGCGACCGTCTTCGACGGAGCTAGCCCATCCCCCATGAGCGTCATCCGCAAGATAGGTGTTGAGTGTAGAGCTTGGAAGATGGCGGGTATCCTGAAGACGGACATGGATAGTTTCCTCGTGGCCCTAACGGCGGGTAGTGACGCGAGTAGTTAGCAGCATTGTACGGTACGCAGACTGTGTGTGGAGTTGGGTGTACATGCAAAGTTTAATCCCAAGTGGAAGGGGCTCTTTACCCCCTCTCCTCCTTTAATATAAAGTACGCACACTCGTGCGTATTCGAGAAAATGATAACCCTGTGTGAACCCATGTACTCCCTCCGTATCAAAGTTTATATTAAAGTTGAGATACTTATTTTGAGACGGAGGAGGACACACCTTTGACATGACTCACCCATGTGAACCAGGTGATCCACTAGGGCATGCTTCCATGTATCCCTCATCAACATTGCAGATAGTAAAAAGAATATAATCTGTCATTTTATGATGGGGACGAACTGAACCTGTCAGAATATAATTCCTCGTCAAACGCCAAGCAAAAAATTTAGTTTCAAGGGGGCTTGTACTTTCCACAACCGACTCCACTTAGCAAAGTGCAGGATATGCGGGTTGTGCCTTTTTTTTTGGAGGCAAATATGTGGGTTGTGCTTTTTTTTTTTAACAGGATATGCGGGTTGTACTGCCAAGTCCGCTTATCTTCCACAGCTAATTGGGTTTGGAAAGTGGGCGAATACATCATCTCGTGGCTAAAAAACCGCACAAGATCAATACTTATGGGCCAGCCGAACAAGTGGTACATTCGTGTGTGGGTCGAAAATCAAATTGTTAGCTCTGAACTAAAAATTTCCTAGAAAAATCTCCGAGTTAACAAACCCGTCGCTCCTGGCTCCCGAATAACCAGCTACGGGTTTTATAGGATCAAAAAAATATTAAACATGTTCGTGGACTTGCAAAATGTCATGAAATTTAGAAAATGTTCCTATATTTCAAATCCTTGTGATTTTTTTAAAAAGAAATGTTCGAAAATTCAGATATTTTTACTAATTTTCAAAATGTTCACACATTTTACAAAATTTTCATGCATTTAAAATATTTCTAAGAATTTTTAAAAGTATTAGTATATTTTAAAAAATGTTCAGAAATTTAAGAAATGTTCATGAACTAAAATTTATTCAAAAGTTTTAACCAAAATCGTGATGTTTTTGAAAATCATTAATGTAAAAATAATTTGAGAATTTAGAAAACAAATATGGATTTTATAAAATATTTTAGGGTTTGAAAAGTCGTTCATGTATTAAAAATCAGAAAATAGAAGAAGAAGAAGAAATGAAAACAGAAAAACGCCACCCAACAACCGATTGGAAAAGGAAAAAAGAATTAGCTTTTTTTTAGAATAAAAAAAATGAATTAGCTAATCTCGACCCAAAGAAAAATCCACTCATTGCGACATTAATTCAGACTAATTGGGTTGGCCCAACAGGATGAAGACAATTTGCATGAAGAAGAAATATTTGTGTTCGCCCTGCCCCAATGCTATGCCTCGCTTATTGCGCGCCCGAAGGAAGCCTCGCCTACAACGTTTACCTTAGTGGGCCAATTGAATGGTGCTGTTTTAGGAAGCTTTCACGCATAGGTTCTTGCGGCGGTAGTGGTCGTTGAATGGTGAAAGGTCCTCGTTGAAATTTTATTATGTTTGGGGTGCTATGTACTAGTTATGAACCTTTATAATAGATTTGAGTCCTTTTTCGCCAAAAAAAAACTAGCAACTCGACATGACAATGCAGTGAAAATTGAACAAAGTGAAAACTAAGCGGTAATAGAGAAAAGACTCAGACTAACTTAAACACTGACGAACAAATTTACTTTTATTGTGTAGCTTTTTCTTGGACGATAGTTAATTAATCTAATCTAAGGATAGATACAACAATCTCACTAGGCAACATGGAAATCTAATACCACGTGATAGGCACAAGGGTGTCCCGTTTTTCGATGAGAACTATTCTGTCAGTTTCAGCAGAGAACGAATTTGATGATCCGACTATGAACGTGTGACGATGTTGCGCCTTGGCAATCTCTAAACTAATTATTTGGAGGTAACAACTATGCCGAAAGCACGCCCAGGCTTACCACAAAGGTCAATTCTTGCAAGCAGTCGAAGAACAACAAGAATACGATAAAATAAATTGTTGAAATATTAGGAAAATTCATGATTAATTCCAGTAAATAATTCATGACTATAATAGAAAGTAGCATGCAACAATCTAGCATACTAGAAGAATAAGGAAACATGCACACCAGCATCGCACATGTAACAACAACCATGATTTGAGACATGAACAAATCATGACAAACGTATTGTTCGTTAGTAGCCGTAGCTGCTGCTGGAGCGGCGTTGTTGATCACGATGGTGGTGACTACTTGAGCAGTCACGCAGATCGCTTTCCAAAAACCTAATTCGTCCTCTCCCGTTGCAGAATCGCAAGGACGAATGGTTCCGGAGGCCTGCTCTCCCGCGCACCAATGCACGTTGGCGATTGGGATTGAGTAGACTACGGTTACGGTGCAAGTTGCGAGATAAGGCAAAACCCTAGGTGTTTTCGATGTGTCTCTGGCCATGGCCGGTAAGCAGTATATATCAGAGGACCAGAGGCGGTATCGTGTCGGGATCACGATATCAAACTGACTTGGTTTCTAAGTCGTATAATTACCGGGCAAGAAACAATTAAATTGTCAAAAGGAAGTTGCACCCCTGCAAGGTCACTGGCCATACTTCGGCAGACGATTCACGCGCATGTCGCACTCCCGCGCTGCCCCGGCCCCGGCCCAAGCCCGTGCCCGAGCCTGGCGAGGCGAGGCAAGGCGAGCGAGCGCGAGCATGTGGTCTTCTATTTCTCTCCTCAAAACATCACTTAGTGTGGTTGAGAGAACCCACTATTCCCCAACTTCCAGGGTGGTACTAAACTTTAGAGCCACCACTTTCTATTTTACACATGGGACAATTTGAAATTTCAGAAATTGTTAATGGGCCTAGCCCATTTATTTCTAACAATCCCCAGATCTCAAATACCCATTTAGAGATTCTCCTTTTCTCACTACTTGTTTAATATACCAGTGTTTCAGCAGAGATTGTTAAGTTCAACTTCTGCTTAGAGCTTGAAGCTACATCCATTGACAACTGGACAATGGACTACACCTTCAATTGCAAGTTCTGTGTGCTTAGGTTTCACTCAAAGTCATAACCAGTACCTGGCTACCAGTAGGTGTCGGGCCCATGGAACCCGGGGTATCCAGGCCCGTCTGCCTTTGGCCTAGGGCGCAACGCCTGGCGTGGGCCTAGCAGGCCGTCGTCATCAAGCATCTCACCAAGACCGTCATGAGGCCCTGGCCTCTTGAGGACCCCCTCCTCAATGAGCGGCGAACGAGACTCAGCATCTTCACAAGCAGCCTCGCGAGGCGCTCTCGTGAGGCGCCCTCCCGAGGCACCCTCCCGAAGGCGCTCAAGACAAGGGTTGTTCGGCTCGGCCGCGCGGTCCCATGCCTATCACGTGGGTGACGCGTGCGACGACGAACGACGGCAGAGGCCGTGCCAGCAGGCGCCGATGAAGAGGGTTTCCCCTTTTGTGCTAAGGGAGCAAGGCTAGCAGTCCACTTCCCAAAGCAACCCCAAAGATTGCCCGATCGGCGAAAGAGGACCAAGACGGCGGGCGCGCTGGGAAGAGGTCATCACCAAGCCCACCGGCGTGTCATGGATCATGCCTTTGCAGGCGAAGACCGCCTTTAGTCAGGATAGCCTGAGCGCCTGTCCCCTTTCAAAACCGGCCAAGTGTGGTGATGACCCACAAGTATAGGGGACCAATCGTAGTGCTTTCGATAAGTAAGAGTGTCGAACCCAACGAGGAGCAGAACGAAGGAAATGACAAGCGGTTTTCAGCAAGGTATTTTTTGCAAGCACTGAAATTATCGGTAGCAAGTGGTTTGATAGCAAGATAATTTGTAACAAGTGACAAGTAGCAATAGTAACTAAGGTGCAGCAAGGTAGCCCAATCCTTTTTGTAGCAAAGGACAGGCCGGAAAGATCTCTTATAATAAGCAAAGCGTTCTCGAGGACACATGGGAATTTCATCTAGTCACTTTCATCATGTTGGTTTGATTCGCGTTCGCTACTTTGATAATTTGTGTGGGTGGACCGGTGCTTGGGTGCTGTTCTTACTTGAACAAGCCTCCCACTTATGATTACTCCCTCTCGCAAGCATCCGCAACTACGAAAGAAGAATTAAGATAACTCTAACCATAGCATTAAACATATGGATCCAAATCAGCCCCTTACGGAATAGCGCATATACTAGGGTTTAAGCTTCTGTCACTCTATCAACCCATCATCTAATTACTACTCCACAATGCATTCCCTTAGGCCCAAAGATGGTGAAGTGTCATGTAGTCGACGTTCACATGACACCACTAAGAGAATCAACAACATACATATCATCAAAATATCAAATGAATACCAAGTTCACATGATTACTTATGACAAGACTTCTCCCATGTCCTCAAGAACAAAAGCAACTACTCACAAATCATATTCATGTCCAAGATCAGAGGGGTATTAAATAGAATATTGGATCTGAACATATAATCTTCCACCAAATAAACCAACTAGCCTCAACTACAAGATGTAATCAACACTACTAGCAATCCACAGGTACCAATCTGAGGTTTTGAGACAAAGATTGAATACAAGAGATGAACTAGGGTTTGAGATGAGATGGTGCTGTTGAAGATGTTGATGAAGATTGGTCCTCCCACGATGAGAGGATCGTTGGTGATGTCGATGGCTCCGATTTCCCCCTCCCGGAGGGAAGTATCCCCGGCGGAATCGATCCGCCGGAGAGCAAAAGTGCTCCTGCCCAAGTTCCGCCTCGAGACGGCGGCACTCCGTCCCAAAAGTCTTCTCCCAATTTTTTCTAGGGCAAATGGGCTTATATACCAGAAAATGGGCACCGGAGGCTGGCCAGGGGCCCCACGAGCCACCAGGGCGCGCCTGGGGGGGGGGGGGGGTGGCGCGCCCTCGTGCCTCGTGGGCACCTGGGTGGCCCTCTCTGGTACTTCTTTCTTCCAATATTTTTTATTTATTCCAAAATAAATCTCCATGAAATTTCAGCTCATTTGGAGATAGGTTTTTCAGGTCCAGAATTCCAGCTGCTGGCAATCTCTCTCCTTATGTAAATCTTGCATATTAGGAGAGAAAAGGCATTAGAATTGCTCCACAAAGTGTTATGTTGATTAAAAACACTATAAATAACAGTAGGAAAACATGTTGCAAAATGGACGTATCAACTCCCCCAAGCATAGACCTCGCTTGTCCTCAAGCGAAAGCCGATATTGATAATCATGTCCACATGTTTAGAGAGAGAGGTGTCGATAAAAACAAAATACGGACATAGTAGCATCATGATCATTATTATAACAGCAATATTCATTATCATAAAACTTCTCATGAGCAAGTAACAATTCATCACAATAACGAAGTATAAGACATAAACTTTCTTGAAAACTAACAAACTATGTTCTCAGTCAACAATGCAATTGCAATTCATCATATTTTCAGGAAGGGTCTCATGTAGGAGCTTTTTAGCAAGTCCACATACTCAACCATCATTTAGTCTTCTATGATTGCTAACACTCACAACATATATATGGAGCAAAAAGTTTCAGCCAGACACATAGAAAGATAGGGGCTTATAATTTCGCCTCCCAACTTATTCACCTCAAGGGTAATGTCAACAATAATAACTCACGATCACTCATATCCAACTGGATATATATGCCTAGATCTTCCCCACCATATGATGCTTGCAAAATAAAAATAATAAAAAGAATAGAGGAGAACACTATTGACTCTTGCAAAAAAAAGTAAATACATAAAAGTAAAAGATAGGCCCTTCGCAGAGGGAAGTAGAGGTTGTCATGCGCTTTTTGTTATTGGATGCACAAGCTCTTAATGCAAAGGAACGTCACTTTATATTGCCCCTTGTGATAGCAACCTTTATTATGCAGTCCGTCGCTTTTATTTCTTTACCATCACAAGTTCGTACAAAGCTTATTTTCCCTTATAATAAAAGTTCATACATATTTAGAGGCAATTTTTATTGCTTTTTGCACCGATGACAACTTACTTGAAGGATCTTATTCAATCCATAGGTAGATATAGTGGACTCTCATGACATGAAACTGGGTTTAAGGGTTTTTGATGCACAAGTAGTATCTCTACTTGGTGCAGATTTTTGGCTAGCAAAGATATTGGGCAAGCACCACATGTTGGAGGATCTATGACAATATAGCTTCTATGTGAATATAAGCAAACATAATTCATCACGTTGTCTTCCTTGTCCAACGTCAACAATTTGACATAAAATACTTAATGGGGGCTCACAATTATAAAAGATGTCCAAGATAGTGTATTTGCATGTGAATCTTCTATTCCCTTATTAATTTTTTCATGAATTGCATCATTGACCAATGCTATGCTTGTTACCTTTAAATAAATTTTACCACTTATATTTTTCTTTATGTAATGTCATTACTTTCCATAAGATTAGCATATGATCTTTTTCATCATTTTCATTGCTAGGATTGAAACATAAAAGTAAAGAAGCAAAAACTCAAACTACTCTTTATTATATAACTCTCAACTCAATTACATAGATAGATAGATCACGAAACTAGCACTCAAAAATAGATCATACTAAACTTTTATTCAACTAAATCACGAAATCACTAAGGGTCGAACTAAAAATAGGTAAACATAATAAAAGTGATGGTGATACGATACTGGGGCACCTCCCCCAAGCTTGGCACAAGCCAAGGGGAGTGCCCATACCCATGTACTCAAGTTTCCTTCTTCGGTGATGGTGGTGGTGATGAAGTGGTGGGCTTGTCCTCCGGCTTCCATGGCATAGGTTCCCCATCATAAAAATATGAATGAGTCTCCAGAGTCCTGAAACTTGCAGCTAAACTCATACCTTTGAATCTTGCCTCATACTCAAAATTTTGGTTTTGAAGATCATAGATTTGACCTTGGAGATAGTCGATTCGTTCATTGAGCTTGAAGATGATGTCCCCCATAGATTGGCCATCCACCTTGTGATCGCGGGTGAATTCCGTGATCATGGAGTGGTTGGCGCTGAGTCCACGTTCTACCATCCCTTGGCACTTGAAGATCTCCTACTCCACCGCTTCGAGCCTGGCCTCCACGCTCCCGGTCTTCTTGGGTCCTTGAACATCCCGAATGTGAAGCACCCCCTCACGCATCTCGATGGCTTGAGGGTGTTTCATCACCTCCGGTAGGTAGGGATTGATGACCTTCTCGTAGAACTTGTCCTTGGAAGAGCTTGGTGGAGCCATAGCTATCTAGATCTGTCAGAAAAATAGCACGAAACAAGAATAGAGGAGATTTATGCGATACGGTGGTCAAAAGATCCGGGAGTATATATAAAGAATTTTTATCTTGCAAAACAAGTATTCCAGAAGAAAACGGAGTCGGGAAGGCTCACGAGGGGCCCACGAGCCACCAGGGAGCACCTGGGGGGGTGGCGCGCCCTGGTGCCTCGTGTGCACCTCGTGGGTCCCCTCGGCTGTTTCCTATTTTTGTATTTTTCTGATATTCTAAAACTGACATAAAATATTTTTATGGAATTTTTGGAGTCGGTTTACTTACCGTATCACGTACCTCTTCCTTTTCAGGGTTCTGGAGTGTTCTGGAAGGTCTCTCTTATGTATTCCTCCGGTGTCATAGTTTGAATAATGTTAGTTTCAACATTAATGGGAGTACCTGAAATATAATGCTTAATTCTTTGCCCATTCACCACTCTCGGATTAGTGCCTTCGGAGTTGTTTATTTTGATGGCTCTGGAGCGATAAACTTCTTCGATGATATACGGTCCTTCCCATTTAGAGAGAAGTTTTCCTGCAAAGAATCTCAAACGAGAATCGTACAATAGAACTTGCTCACCCACTTTAAACTCCCATTTTTGAATTCTTTGATCATGCCATCTTTTAACTTTTTCTTTAAACAATTTGGCATTTTCATAAGCTTGGGTTCTCCATTCATCTAATGAGCTAATATCAAATAACCTCTTTTCACCGGCAAGTTTAAAATCATAATTGAGTTCTTTAATTGCCCAATATGCTTTATGTTCTAACTCAAGAGGTAAATGATATGCTTTTCCATAAACCATTTTATAAGGAGACATACCCATAGGATTTTTAGAAGCAGTTCTATAAGCCCATAATGCATCGTCAAGTTTCTTAGACCAATTCTTTCTAGATCTATTGACGGTTTTTTGCAAAATTAACTTTATTTCTCTATTGCTCAATTCAACTTGACCACTACATTGAGGGTGATAGGGAGATGCAATTCTATGGTTGACATCATATTTTGCAAGCAGTTTACGGAATGCACCATGAATAAAATGTGAACCACCATCAGTCATTAAATATCTAGGGACTCCGAACCTCGGGAAAATAACTTCTTTAAGCATTTTAATAGAAGTGTTATGATCAGCACTACTAGTTGGAATAGCTTCTACCCACTTAGTAACGTAATCAACAGCAACTAAAATATGAGTATACCCATTGGATTTAGGAAAAGGTCCCATATAATCAAATCCCTAAACATCAAATGGTTCAATAGCAAGTGAATAATTCATGGGCATTTCCTGACGTCTACTAATATTACCAATTCTTTGACATTCATCACAAGATAAGACAAACTTACGAGCATCCTTGAAAAGAGTAGCCCAATAAAAACCAGATTGTAATACCTTGTGTTCAATTCTGTCTCATGCATGGTGTCCTCCGTAAGCCTCGGAATGACACTTCCATAGGATTTGTTCCTGTTCATGCTCAGGTATACAACGTCTAATAATACCATCTACTCCTTCTTTATAAAGATGTGGGTCATCCCAGAAGTAATGTCTTAAATCAAAGAAGAACTTTTTCTTTTGTTGGTATGTGAAACTAGGTGGTATAAATTTAGCAACAATATAATTAGCATAGTCTGCATACCAAGGAGTATTACGAGAAGCATTTATGACAGCTAATTGTTCATCAGGAAAATCATCATTAATAAGAAGTGGGTCATCAAGAACATTTTCCATTCTAGACAAATTATCTGCTACGGGATTCTCAGCTCCCTTTCTATCAATAATATGCATGTCAAATTCTTGTAGCAATAGAACCCACCTAATGAGTCTAGGTTTAGCATCTTTCTTTTCCATAAGATATTTAATAGCAGCGTGATCGGTGTGAATAGTTACTATAGAATCAACTATGTAAGATCTGAATTTATCACATGCAAACACAACTGCTAGAAATTCTTTCTTAGTAGTAGCATGATTTCTTTGAGCACTATCTAGAGTTCTACTAGCATAATGGATAACATTTAATTTCTTATCAACTCTCTATCCTAGAACAGCACCAACAGCATAATCACTAGCATCACACATAATTTCAAAAGGCAAGTTCCAATCAGGTGGTTAAACAATAGGTGCAGTGGTTAAGGCTTTCTTAAGTGTTTCAAAGGCTTCTACACAATCATCATAAAAAACAAATGGAACATCTTTTTGCAAAAGATTAGTAAGAGGCCTAGAAATTTTAGAGAAGTCTTTAATAAACCTTCTATAGAAACCAGCATGACCTAGGGAACTTCTTATACCTTTAATATCTTTAGGACAAGGCATTTTCTCAATTGCATCAACCTTAGCCTTATCAACTTCAATACCTCTTTCAGAAATTTTATGCCCAAGGACTATACCTTCATTAACCATAAAGTGGCACTTCTCCCAATTCAAGACAAGATTAGTTTGTTCACATCTCTGCAAAACTCTGTCAAGTTTGCTTAAGCAGTCATCAAAAGAAGTTCCGTAAACGGAAAAATCATCCATGATAACCTCAACAATCTTTTCACAAAAGTCAGAGAATATAGCAGTCATACATCTTTGAAAGGTAGCAGGTGCATTGCATAAACCAAAAGGCATACGTCTATAAGAATAAGTTCCAGAAGGACAACTAAAGGTGGTTTTCTCTTGGTCGGCTTGTGATACAGGTATTTGAGAGAAACCAGAATACCCACCAAGAAAGGAAAAGTGCGTATGCTTGGAAAATCTTTCTAACATTTGATCAATAAAAGGTAGGGGGTAATGATCTTTTCTAGTGGCTTTGTTTAATTTTCTAAAATCAATTACCATCCTATATCCAGTTACAATTCTTTGTGGAATGAGTTCATTTTTATCATTAGGAACAACGGTAATACCTCCGTTCTTAGGGACACAATGAACGGGACTTACCCATCTACTATCAGCTATGGGATAGATTATACCTGCTTCCAGAAGCTTTAATATTTTGGTTCTTACCACCTCTTTCATCTTAGGATTTAATCGTCGTTGGTGGTCGACAACTGGTTTAGCATCAGGCTCCATATTAATTTTGTGCTAACATAGAGTGGGGCTAATGCCCTTAAAATCATCAAGAGTATATCCAATAGCTGCGCGGTGCTTCCTCAGAGTTTTTAGTAATCTCTTTTCTTCATGCTCTGAAAGGTTAGCACTAATAATAACATGATATATCTTATTTTCATCTAGATAAGCATATTTCAATGTATCAGGTAATTGCTTCAATTCGAATACAGGGTCACCGTTAGGTGGAGGAGGACCTCCAAGAGTTTCAACAGGCAAATTGTGTTTAAGGGTAGGTGGTTGATCAAAGAACATCCTATGTATTTCATTTCTTTCATTCATGTGCATATCATTTTCATGGTCTAGTAAATATTATTCTAACGGATCAGTAGGAGGTACGGCAATAGAAGCAAGACCAATAATTTCATCTTTACTAGGCAATTCTTTATCATGAGGTTGTCTACGAAACTTGGAGAAATTAAACTCATGAGACATACCACCAAAATTAACACTAATAGTTTCTTTAGCGCAATCAATCTTGGCATTAACAGTGTTCAAGAAAGGTCTACCAAATATAATGGGACAAAAATCATCTTGTGGAGAACCGAGGACTAGAAAATCAGTAGGGTATTTTATTTTTCCACACAAGACTTCAACATCTCTAACGATCCCAAGCGGTGTAATGGTATCTCTGTTTGCAAGCTTAATAGTAACATCAATGTCCTCTATTTCAATAGGTGCAATATCATTCATAATTTCTTGATATAAGGTAAACGGGATAGCACTCACACTAGCACCCAAATCACATAAGCCATGATAACAATGATCTCCTATTTTAACAGAGACAACAGGCATGCCTACTACAGGTCTGTTTTTATCTTTAGGATCTGGTTTAGCGATTCTAGCTGCTTCATCACAGAAGTAAATAACATGCCCATCTATATTATCGACCAAGAGATCTTTAACCATAGCAACATTAGGTTCAACTTTAATTTGTTCAGAGGGTCTAGGTGCTCTAATATTACTTTTGTTATCCATAGTTGAAACTTTAGTATGTTCCTTAATCCTAACAGGAAAAGGTGGTTTCTCAATATAAGCAGTAGGCACAGCTGGATCAACATGGTAAACAATTGTTTCTTCTTTAACACTAACGGGTTCCTCAATCTTTTCTTCAACAGGGGAATGATATTTGAACCACTTCTCCTTAGGGAGATCAACATGAGTAGCAAATGATTCACAAAAGGAAGCTACTATCTCAGAGTCAAGTCCATATTTAGTGCTAAACTTATGAAAAGTATCGGTATCCATAAAAGATTTAACACAATCGAACTCAAGTATTATACCTGACTCATTTCCTTTGTCGAGTTCCCAATCTTCAGAGTTGTGTTTAATTCTTTCTAGAAGATCCCATCTGAATTCAATAGTTTTCTTCATAAAGGAGCTAGTTGAAGAAGAATCGAGCATGGTTTGATCATCATGAGAAAGCCGAGCATAAAAATTCTGTAAGATAATTTCTTTTGAGAGATCATGATTGGGGCATGTGTACATCATGTACTTAAGCCTCCCCCAAGCTTGAGCGATGCTTTCTCCTTCACGAGGCCAAAAATTATATATATAATTCCGATCACAATGAACCAAATGCATAGGATAAAATTTCTGGTGGAATTCCAGTTTCAATCGGTTCCAGTCCCATGTGTCAGTATCATCACATAGCCTATACCATATCAATGCCTTTCCCTCCAAAGATAAAGGGAATACTTTCTTCTTAACTCCATCTCCGGATAAACCTGCAAGCTTAAACAATCCACAAATTTCATCCACATATCAAGCTTAAACAATCCACAAATTTCATCTCCTGCATAAGGATTAGCTAGCTGTTTCTCTATCATACCCGAAGGAATCTCATAACAAATATTTTCAGTAGATGCAGTAGGTTGAGGAGCAACTATTTGTGCTTCCGGTCGAGGTGAAGATACCCCAAACAAGCCCCTCAAAGGATTATTTTCTGTGGTGACAAGTGACAGTAAATTTCAGCACGTAATATAAATGTTTCCTTACCAAATTCCACTCACCAAAGGCGCTTCACTCCCCGGCAACGGCGCCAGAAAAGAGTCTTGATGACCCACAAGTATAGGGGATCAATTGTAGTCCTTTCGATAAGTAAGAGTGTCGAACCCAACGAGGAGCAGAAGGAAATGACAAACGGTTTTCAACAAGGTATTTTCTGTAAGCACTGAAATTATCGGTAGGAAGTGGTTTGATAGCAAGATAATTTGTAACAAGTGACAAGTAGCAATAGTAACTAAGGTGCAGCAAGGTAGCCCAATCCTTTTTATAGCAAAGGACAGGCCGGAAAAATCTCTTATAATAAGCAAAGCGTTCTCGAGAACACATGGGAATTTCATCTAGTCACTTTCATCATGTTGGTTTGATTCGCGTTCGCTACTTTGATAATTTGATATGTGGGTGGACCGGTGCTTGGGTGTTGTTCTTACTTGAACAAGCCTCCCACTTATGATTACCCCCTCTCGCAAGCATCCACAACTACGAAAGAAGAATTAATATAACTCTAACCATAGCATTAAACATATGGATCCAAATCAGCCCCTTACGGAATAGCGCATAAACTAGGGTTTAAGCTTCTGTCGCTGTAGCAACCCATCATCTAATTACTACTCCACAATGCATTCCCTTAGGCCCAAAGATGGTGAAGTGTCATGTAGTCGACGTTCACATGACACCACTAAGAGAATCAACAACATACATATCATCAAAATATCGAACGAATACCAAATTCACATGATTACTTATGACAAGACTTCTCCCATGTCCTCAAGAACAAAAGTAACTACTCACAAATCATCTTCATGTCCAAGATCAGAGGGGTATTAAATAGCATAATAGATCTGAACATATAATATTCCACCAAATAAACCAACTAGCATCAACTACAAGATGTAATCAACACTACTAGCAACCCACAGGTACCAATCTGAGGTTTTGAGACAAAGATTGAATACAAGAGATGAACTAGGGTTTGAGATGAGATGGTGCTGTTGAAGATGTTGATGAAGATTGGTCCTCCCACAATGAGAGGATCGTTGGTGATGTCGATGTCTCCGATTTCCCCCTCCCGGAGGGAAGTATCCCCTGCGGAATCGCTCCACTGGAGAGCAAAAGTGCTCCTGCCCAAGTTCCACCTCGAGACGGTGGCGCTCCGTCCCAAAAGTCTTCTCCCAATTTTTGCTAGGGCAAATGGGCGTATATACCAGAAAATGGGAACCGGAGGCTGGCCAGGGGCCCCACGAGCCACCAGGGCGCGGCTGGGGGGGGTGGTGGCGCGCCCTGGTGCCTCGTGGGCACCTGGGTAGCCCCTCTGGTACTTCTTTCTTCCAATATTTTTTATTTATTCCAAAATAAATCTCAAATTTCAGATCATTTGGAGATGTGCAGAATAGGTATCTCTGACATAGCTTTTTCAGGTCCAAAATTCCAGCTGTCGGCAATCTCCCTCCTTATGTAAATCTTCCATATTAAGAGAGAAAAGGCATTAGATTTGCCCCACAAAGTGTTATGTTGATTAAGAACACTATAAATAACAGTAGGAAAACATGATGCAAAATGGACATATCATGTGGCAACCCTTCCCGCCTAAGTTTTGAGGGGGAAGAGGACCAAGGCGGGTATAAAGGGACAGTGCTGCCATTGTGGTAGGGAGACCCGATTCGGTTGACCCCTCCTCCTCCTACCTTGTACGCGAGAACACTCTCTTGCTGACTACAATCAAAACCAAGCAGGAGTAGGGTTTTACACCGCAAGGTGGCCCGAACCAAGGTAAACCGCCGAGTCCACGGTCTGCCCTCGCCAGCGCGCTCTCGCCGTAGCTTAGCCGTGGTAGGGGACGAAGAGGTAGGAACGAGCTCACCCCAGTGTTCGAACCTTTGGGTCCCCGGAGCCCTACTTCCGACATTTGGCGCGCCAGGTAGGGGTGCGCTACTATTCTTTCGCTCCGTCCTTCGTTCCGCCAGCTTCATGGCCGCCGCCCGCCGCAAGCGCGCTGAGCGCAGGGCCGGCCGTGTGGCTCAGAAGGAGCCGGTGGCCCGTGGCAACCGCCGCCGCCCTGTCGAGACCGCAGCCGCTGCCGCCACCGACCCCACTACCCGTGAGCTGCAGGACTCCTCCCTGCACCCCTCCGTGCAGGCGAACGGCCACACCGCCATGGCCTCTTCCTCCCTCGCCCACCGTGGGCCGCCGAACGCACAGGCTGCGCTACTCATTACGTGCGAGCTGCTCCGCTACCGTCTAGCTGACGCCGGCTATGACGCCTGGCTTGGTCGCATCACCGAGCTCGTCAACGCCGCCGGGGATGCTCCAACACCTACTCACTCGCTCCGCCCTTCACCGTCTCGTGCTGGGGACCTGGCGCACGGCACTCCCCCGCTGCCTCCTCTACGCGACGAACTCGGCAGGCCCCAGCGCAACGCGCAGGCGCGCGAGCCGTCCCGTGGCGCGTCCCCACCAGTCCGTGACGAGGCCAGCTGCCAGATCATCCGACGCACGCCGCCTGATGCGAGGGTGCTCCTCGAGCGGCAGTGCCAGCGCCAGGACTAGGCCATCCAGGAGGTTGCGGCAGCAGGGCGCCAGAACCGCGCCGTCCTCGCCGGCGGCGTCCCCTCAAGCGATGTGGGCTGCCGTGCCTTCACCCACGAGCTGCGTCGAGTGGTGTGGCCTGCGAAGTTCAAGCCCGAGCTGCCTCCGCGCTACGATGGCACCCCAACCCTGCAGAGTTCCTTCAGCTCTATGCGCAGAGCGTCGAGGCGGCGAACGGCGACGACAAGGTCATGGCGAACTGGTTCCCCATGGCCCTCAAGGACGGCCCGCGCTCCTGGCTCATGAACCTCCCCGAGGCATCTATCTCGTCGTGGGCCGAGCTCTACAGCCAGTTCGTCGCCAACTTCAAGGGCATGCAAGACCGCTCCCTGACCATCAATGACCTGCGGCACGTGCGGCAGCGCCTGGACGAGACCCTCCGCAAGTACATCCAGCGCTTTAGCCAAGTGCGCAACAAGATACCGCGCGCCTCCAACGCGGCTGTCATCTCTGCGTTCTCCACCGGGGTCACAGACATCAAGATGCGCGAGAAGCTCGCCATCAACGGCGAGCTAGACTCAGTGCTTGAGTTGTTCGACCTCGCCGACAAGTGCGCCAAAGCTGAAGAAGGCCACCTCTTCGTCCACAACAACCCCGACGCGGCGCTCGATGCCGTCATGACCAAGAACAAGGACGTCAAGCGCAAGGGCCCTGCCGTGCTTGCGGCGGAGCCCGAGCAGAAGCGCGGCCGTGACCGTGACGAGCCCAGGCAAGACGGCCGGCCGCTCTACGCCTACCACAACGTGCGCTCCCACAGCACTGAAGACTGCCAGGAGCTCAAGCTGCTCCGCGACGAGCGCCAGGGCCACCGAGACGACCGCAACAGCCGTGGCGCCAGTCGCGGAGGTGGCCGCGGCGACAACAGTTGGGATGGCCACAACGGCAACGGCAACTTCCGCCAAGGCTGGCGCGACCAGCCTCGTGAGGAGAACCCTCAGGCCAACACCGCTCTCCCGCCGCTGCCGCCGCCACCCCGGAGGAATGACATCAACCAGCCTGATGAGGGCGTCGGGGGCTACTAGGAGCCTTGCGCGGTCACCTGCATCCTTGGCGGGGCTCATGCCCCCGTGTCCAACCGCCACTTCAAGCAGCTCTCTCGCAAGGTGAATGCCGCCCTCCCGAGGCCTGAGGCCGCGCGGCCCCTCAAGTGGTCGCAGTACGCCATCACCTTCGATTCCACGGACCACCCCAAGTCCTCGGCCTCCGCAGGCGCGCTCCCCATGCTGTGCACTCCCACCATTAGCAATGTCGCGATCACCAAGACCCTCATCGACGGAGACGCCGGCCTCAACCGATGGCTCCACCATCCCTCTGGGGCAAGTGCGCCTTCCCGTCACCTTCGGCACCCGCAAGAACTACCACACTGAGCTCATCGACTTCGATGTGGCACACATGGGCCTGCCGTAAAATGCCATCTTGGGCTACCCAGCTCTCGCCAAGTTCATGGTGGCGACCCACCACGCCTACAACGTCCTCAAGATGCCTGGCTGCAGCGGCATCATCACTATCGCCTGTGACGAAAAGGACGCGGTCTGCTCCCTCGAGCGCACCTACAAAGCCACCGCTACCGCTCATCCGGCTGACGAGGACGCGGTCGAGCCTCCTGAGGCCGCGCCCGCGAAGAAGAAGTAGCTGTTCTCCCAGGACCGCCCCGAGACAAAGAAGGTGTCGGTGGACGGCAGCGGCTCTGGCCCTGCCTTCACCATCGGTGCTGGCCTTCCTCCTGCATAGGAAAGCGTGCTCGTCACCTTCCTTCGGGCAAACTCGGATGTTTCCGCCTGGAAAGCATCTGACTTGTCCGGTGTGCCGAGGGAGGTGATCGAGCACCACTTAGCGGTGTGCCCCAATGCACACCCTGTCAAGCAAAAAGCACGGCACCAGGCGCCAGAGAAGCAAGACTTCATCGTCAAGGAAGTTCAGAAGCTCCAAGAAGCTGGAGTAATCCAAGAGGTGCACCATCCCGAATGGCTCGCCAACCCGGTCGTCGCTCCTAAGAAAGGCGGCAAGGAGCGTATGTGCATTGACTTCACCAGCCTCAACAAGTTCTGCCCTCAAGATCCATTTCCGCTGCCCCGCATCGACCAGATCGTGGACTCCACCGCCGGGTGCGATTTGCTATGCTTCCTAGATGCCTTCTCAGGCTATCACCAGATCAATATGGCGGCGGAAGACGTGGAGAGAATGGCCTTCATCACCCCCTGCGGCATATACTGCTACGTCTGCATGCCCTTCGGTTGAGGAACGCAGGCGCCACCTTCCAACGGCTAATGCGGATCACGTTGGGGCCTCAGATGGGGAGGAACGCGGAGGCCTACGTCGACGACATCATGGTCAAGTCTCATGAGGCTGGATCCCTCATCGTGGACCTCGAGGAGACATTCGCCAACCTGCGCAAGGTCAACCTCAAGCTCAACCCCGAGAAGTGTGTCTTCGGAGTTCCCTCTGGCAAACTCCTCGGCTTCCTGGTCTCGCACCGGGGCATCGAGGCCAACCCTGAGAAGATCAAGGCCATCAAGAAAATGCGTCCTCCCCGGACCCTCAAGGAGATGCAGCGCTTGGCAGGATGTATGGTCTCCCTAGGACGCTTCATCTCCAAGTTTGGCGAGCAAGCCCTGCCATACTTCAAGCTCCTGAAGAGGTCCGGCTCCTTCATGTGGACCCCCGAGGCAGACGCCGCTTTTGAAGACCTCAAGAGGTACCTCGCAAGCCCACCCATCATGGTCGCGCCGCGCTCTCGCGAGCCCTTGCTCTTGTAATTGGCGGCCACCCCTCAGACGGCTAGCGCGGCGCTTGTGGCGGTGCGAGAGGAGCGCGTCTGTGCTAAGGAGATGCCCTCCGCACCTCCCGAATCCTCCGAGCCGCCTGAGCCTCGTGAGTCTCCCGAGCCTCGTGAGCCCCTTGAGCCTCGTGAGCCCCCTGAGTCTCGCGAGCCCCGTGAGCCTCGTGAGCTCCCTGGGCCCATCGAGCCTCGTCAACATCGTGCTAAGGGATGCGCGCGAGTGCTACCCCATGCAGCAGAAGCTCCTCCTCGCGCTCCTCCTTGCCTCCAGCAAGCTGCGCCACTACTTTCAGGGCCATCCCATCAAGGTCATTTCTTCCTACCCCTTGGAGCAAGTTCTGCGCAGCCCCAACGCTGTCGGCCGTGTCGCCGAATGGAACATCGAGCTGCAAGCCTTCCAGCTGGAATTCTCCACCACCAGAGTCATCAAAGGCATGGCTCTGGCCGACTTCGTGGCAGAGTGGACGGACACGTACGAGGAGGAGCCTCGCGAGGCCAAATCCCTTCTGCCAGGGGACGAGGCGCCTGGCGGCTGGACCATGCACTTCGACGGCGCCTTCTCCCGATAGGGCGCGGGGGCTGGAGTCATGCTCACCTTGCCGACAGGAGACAGGCTCTACTACGCCGTGCAACTCTGCTTCAGGCACACCGACAAGGTTTCCAACAACATCGCAGAGTACGAGGGCCTCATCGCCGGCCTCAAGGCTGTGTTCGCTCTGGGCATCAAGCGTCTGACCATCAAGGGCGATTCGCAACTTCTCGTCAACTTCTCCAACAAAAGCTACAAGCCCAAGGATGAGCACATGGCCGCCTACCTAGAAGAGGTACGTAAACTCGAGAAGCATTTTCTTGGCCTAGAGCTGCAGCACGTCCCCCGCAGCGGCAACAAAGATGCTGATGACATCGCCAAACGAGTATCTCGCCGCGAGCCTCAGAGCCCCGGCGTCTTCGAGGAAAGGCTCCTCAAGCCATCAGCTGCACCACCTGCCGCGAGCACCGCGCTCCTTCATGAGGAACTCCTGCCCGCACCGTCCACGGGCGTGCCAGACTGCGGCCCAGCATCAGGAGCCTGCCAGTTGCTAGCGCTGGAGCCTCAAGCAGATAGCTGGGCCGCGGAGTTCAAGGCTTACTTGCTTCACGGCACCCTCCCGGAGGAGGACTCAGAAGTAGAGCGCGTGGCCCGGCAGGGCACCGCTTACTGCTTACAAGATGGCGAGCTGTACCGCAGGCACCCCAATGGCGTCTCGCTGCGGTGCATCTCTGAAGAACAAGGGCGCGAGTTGCTCGCCGATATCCATGGAGGAGACTACGACCACCACTCCTCGTCACGCACCCTCGTCGGCAAGGTGTTCCGCAGCGGCTTCTACTGGTCCACTGCCTTGCGTGACGCTACCGCGTTGGTCCAAGCCTGCGAGGCATGCCAGTTCCACGCCAAGCAGATCCACCAGCCGGCGCAGGGCCTCCATATGATTCCCCTCTCATGGCCCTTCGCGGTCTGGGGGCTGGATATCCTGGGGCCCTTCCCTCGCGCGGCTGGCGGTTACCGCTACCTCTACGTCGCCATCAACAAGTTCACCAAGTGGGCAGACGTCGAGCCTGTGCGCACCATCCCGGCAGGCTCCGCCGTCAAGTTCATCAAGAGCTTCGTGATCCGCTTTGGACTTCCCAACCGCATCATCACCAACAATGGCTCCCAGTTCGCAAGTGGCCTCTTCAGGTCCTACTGCGCTAGCCTCAGCACGCAGATCTGCTACGCCTCGGTGGCGCACCCGCGAAGCAATGGCCAGTCCGAGCGTGCCAACGCCGAGGTCCTCAAGGGCCTCAAAACAAGGAGCTTGAAGAAGAAGCTCGAGGCCTGCGGCAAGGGCTGGCTCGATGAGCTGCAGTCCGTGCTGTGGTCCATCCACACGACGGCAAGTAAGCCTACCGGCAAGACCCCCCTCTTCCTCGTCTACGGAGCTGAGGCGGTCCTTCCATTGGAGCTTAAGCACGGCTCCCCGCGAGTCCTTGCCTTCGACGAGGCGTGTCAGGATGGCTCGTGGGAGACCGATCTACTGCTCCTCGAGGAGGGCCGCCGTCAGGCTGCTCTTCGCGCCACGAGGTACCAGCAGGCCTTGCGTTGCTACCACAGCCGCAACGTCTGCCCTTGTACTCTCGAGGCCGGCGACCTCGTCCTGCGTAGGATCCTCTCCAGAGTGGGACTACACAAACTCTCACCTATGTGAGAAGGCCCTTTCAGGGTTACTCATGTCTCCAGGCCCGGCGCAGCCTGGCTGGAGACGGAGGATGGAGTTCCTGTGCCTAACGCCTGAAACATCCAACACCTCCGCAAGTTCTACCCATGACCCTCACGCGTACGAACGAAACGGGGCTATACACGCCCCAGAGCCTCTCATTGCGTTCGCCTGATGGGCCCGCGAGAGCTCCCGCCCACGCCCAAGTGGAAGCCCCATGCTCCGCGCTGGCTGAACGATCGACCCGCGATCATGCCCACGCCCAAGTGGAAGCCCCATGCTCCGTGCTGGCGGAACGATCGACCCGCGATCATGCCCATGCCCAAGTGGAAGCCCCATGCTCCGCGCTGGCGGAACGATCGACCCGCAATCATGCCCACGCCCAAGTGGAAGCCCCATGCTCCGCGCTGGCGGAATGATCGACCCGCGATCATGCCCACGCCCAAGTGGAAGTCCCATGCTCCGCGCTGGCTGAACGATCGACCCGCGATCATACCCACACCCCGGTGGAAGCTCCATGCTCCACGCTGGCGGAACAATCAACTGAGGTCGCCCCACGGGCTGCACTAACCTCAAGCTGACCCGTGCCGGACACGGCAGCACCCTTTTTCTCATTTTGATGTGTAACTGAGGGCGCCCCAGGGGCTGCACCAACCTCAAGCTGACCCGTGCCGGACACGGCAGCCGCATCTTGTTTTGGTTGTGTAATGGCTTGCTATCTTACTTCAGTAAAGCTTCGGTTTCCTTACATGGTGTTTCATCTTGTCTTTACCTCGCGAGCCTCGCGTGCTCATGATGTCCCTCATGAGCCTCACGCGAGCGGGGGCTGGACACGGTGTCTGCGCTCGGGTTAGTCCCAGCAGCGCTGAAAAACCCAAGCAACCGGGCTGTGGCTCGCGGGCCTGCTCCCGTGCACGCCACCCCACCATGGTTCTTGGTGTCTTATCTCCTCACGTAACGCCCATGAGCAAATCGGCGAGCGTGTGCCGCTCCCCTGTGTTAAGCATTCTGCATGCAGTTATCTCAGGAACAGGTCCCCTAAAAGTCCTCGCGAGGATGCCTCGCGAGGTGGCCCGGTAACAAGTTGCCCCCTCAGGGCCTCAGGAAGCTTCGCAGGCCCTGCCTCGGGAGCCAACCCACGACGGCCGTCTCAGCAGGAGATCTCACGAGCAAAACCCTCATGAGGCGTACCCAACTAGTGACGGCCCAACAGACACTATCCTGCACAGAGCTAAGTCTCCTGCCTCGCGAACCGCCCTCGCCGTATCCTAAGCTTTCCCCTCTAGCAACCTCACGAGCGCCGGCGTTTCTCTTGGCACGAGCCGCTTGCGTGTCAAAGGGGGGCTCCCTGAGCATCGCGCCTCAGGAGCCCTCACTAGCTCCTGGTGCCCCTCACCTCCTGGCCTTGTCCAGGCATCATGACATGACATACCAGCGACGGCTGTGGCCCGCTCGGGGGCTGGGTCCTGACGACGTAGAGCATAAAGGCAAGAAAAAAGAGCAAAACAGGCCTCAAGAGAAAGCTTCATGAGGGCATGAGCATTCATTACAGCAAATCATAAAGTACTCAAACACAAAGGCATCGTCTTCACGCCCCCACGGGGCCACATCGGTCTAGTGCAGGGTGGCGAAGGAAAAAGGACCCTAGGAACTTGCGCCCTCGTCATCACCGCCGTCGCCATCATCGCCGCCATCACGGTCGTCCCCGCCTCCTCCTGAGCTCTCGCCACTGTCCCAGGACTACTTCCCAAGCAGCGCATCCATGTGGTCTTCTACTGCCTTTGCGAGGCCATCACGGAGCTCCTCGGGGATGGGGGCTATCACCTTGTCAAAATCAAAGTTGGGATCGTCATGAAGGAGGTGGCTGAAGACGCGGGTCGCCGCCTGAGAGAAGAGGTCGCGGCACTCCTCCTCCAAAATGCCATCCACCTTCTTGGTCCCATCCTCGAGCCGCTCCACGAGCTTGGTGGAGAAGTCAACGTAGTCGGCGTCGCGGGACTCGCGGAGGGCTTCAAGCCTCTCCTTGTAGATGGAGTTCAGGGCGTCGCGAGCTCAGAGCTCGAGGGAGTGGAGGATCTTGACGTGGTCGCGCTGCCGCTCCCGCTCCTGGTCCGCCTCGCCTTCGGCTTGCTCGGCGGTGCTGGCGGCGCCCCCCACCTCAAGACAAAGGGAGGACGGCTCGACCGCGGTGCCGGAACCGGCTTGCGGCGCGGCCTCTCGGTGGGTCTCCGCCTCGACGAGTGCCACCTTGAGACCAGCGATTTTCTACCGAAACCGCTCACGCTCCATCTCGAAGGCGTCCTTCTACTGCTCCAATGCCTTACCGTGCTCCTCGGCGAGTGCCAGGCGCGCCTCCGCTATCTTCGCATCAGTGTCCTCCTGGGCCTTCGTCTCCTTAGCCTCCAGCTGGCTGTGGGCCTCATCGACACGCTTCGTGTGGGCATCCTGGGCGTCGGCCAGCTGGCGCCCCAGCGTCTCCAGGCGCCCGCGCTCCGTGGCCTGCTCAATCGACACCCTCTCGAGGTCTTTCGTGCGCTCCTCGGCGAGGCGCGCCTCCGTGGCCTGGAAGTCTATCCCGAGCCGAGCAAGCGCGGCCTTTGCGTCGTGCAAGGCTTCAGGCCTGAGCAAGGGACGTCCAATCACGAGTGCCAGGGGCCAGTCCGGGTCAGGCCCCCCGACATTCTCCGTCGCCGCGGTCAGGGATGCCTCGGCGCCGCTTGCCAGGAGCGGTGGGTTCGTCGGGGCTTCCCCGCGTTCGGCTGCGGCGGCACACTGCGGGGGCTCGCCATGCCTGCCACGGCGCACCCCTCGATTCCTCCTCCCACGCTAAGGGAGGCCTCTGACGGGGGAGTGGGCTCTCCGACCTCCCCCGTCGTTGCTCCTTCCCTCGCTGCAGGGTCAGAGGGGAGCACGTCCCCACCTCCTGAGGCTACCTCCCGAGGCTCCTCCGTCTCGTCCTCGCGAGACGCGCCTGCGTACGGCTCCAGAGGAACGACTGTCTCCTCCTCGACTTCCACGCGCCCCGCCTCGGCGTTAGGGCGGCGGGCGGCCTCTCCATGCCCCCCGGCACCCGCAGCGGGCGTTAATACCCCCTGTGGGCTGGGGGTCACCTTCACCTTTGTCGTTGTCTTCTTCTTCTTCCTCCGGTCCCCGACGGACCTCCTGCGTAAACAGTGGCTCAGCCCCGAGCTGGGCAGAGAGTACGAGCATAAAACGCCAGGAGGGGTAAGGGGAACTTACTCGTCGCTGGCGGACCACTTCCTCTTCTTTTCCTCGAGGGGCGGGTCGTCGCTGCCGCCATCAAGCATCGCCCCGGCTTCGCCGCCCGGGCCCCCGGAGCTGGCCGCGGTGGGCTCGGACGCGTCGTCACCCGCCTCGAGGGCCTGGGAAGCTTCAGCCCCTTGGCGGGCCTCTGGTGCTAGGGGCTCGGCTACCCCCCGGCCAAGAGCCCCCTCTGTTGCTGGTGGCGCACTGTCGGTGTCGTCATCCTCGAGCTCACAGAGGAGCTGACGGCGAGTGCGTGGCGGCGTCCGGTTGGTGTCCCCCGTCACATCGTGCGCCACGCGTCACGCCTGGGCCGCAGGCGGTTGGAGCCCGCGCCGTTTTGCTCCCTAGTAGGCGGGAATGTGCGCGCCGCGGGCCCGGGGGCTACTGTCGGGCCCATGGAACCCGGGGTATCCAGGCCCGTCTGCCTTTGGCCCAGGGCGCAACGCCTGGCGTGGGCCCATCAGGTCGTCGTCATCAAGCATCTCACCAATACCCCTCATGAGGCCCTGGCCTCCTGAGGACCCCCTCCTCACAAAGCGGTGAACGAGACTCAGCATCTTCACCAGCAGCCTCGCGAGGCGCCCTCCCGAGGCGGCCTCCCGAGGCACCCTCCCAAAGGCGCTCAAGACAAGGGCTGTTCGGCTCGGCCGCGCGGTCCCGTGCCTATCACGTGGGTGACGCGCGCGGTGACGAACGGCGACAGAGGCCATGCCAGCAGGCGCGGATGAAGAGGGTTTCCCTTTTTGTGCTAAGGGAGCAAGGCCAGCAGTGCACTTCCCAAAGCAACCCCAAAGTTTGCCCAATCGGCGAAAGAGGACCAAGACGGCGCGCTGGGAAGAGGTCATCACCATGCCCACCGGCACGTCATGGATCATGCCTTTGCAGGCGAAGACCGCCTTTAGTCAGGATAGCTTGAGCGCCTGTCCCCTTTCAAAACCCGCCAAGTGTGGCAACCCTTCCCGCCTAAGTTTTGAGGGGGAAGAGGACCAAGGCGGGTATAAAGGGACAGTGCTGCCATTGTGGTAGGGAGACCCGATACGGTCGACCCCTCCTCCTCCTACCTTGTATGCAAGAACAAGGTGTACCAAGTTTGAGCTCATTTGGACATGTTTAGCAATGTTAAGTTGCTCAAATTAGAAAATGGACAGAGATGGTTTCGAGGGAATTTGATGATGTTATCTTGTTCTCCAAGCCATGAGACTTGGCAAGATCATCAAATATGGCATTTGTGACATGCTAGAATTTTAGTTATGATCAACTAAAACAAAACTATAATATTCTTCAATAGCAAAAAGAATCAACTAAAAAGCTTTTATAAAACTCTAGTTATGATCAAAATAATATTAACTTAAAACTATATAAAATTTATGCAACTAAAATGTTCATAAAGTATTTTTTGTTAAAAACTTTAATAGCAAAAAGAATTAAATGAAAACTAGGCATGTATGCTACTGTTTTTGAATCTGTTTAAAAGAAAACTAAAACTAAAATATCCTAAAAAGTGGCCCGAACAAACACCGTATCAGACCGCGGCCCTTAAAAATTTTGCGGGGCGCGGCAAATTCTCCCCCTCAACCCTTCACTACTAGAAAAAAGGTTATTAGTGGCGCACCTGTTTTTGCTATTAATGGCGCACTATAGGTGCGCCACTATTAACACGCCACTAGTAACAAATAGTAATGGCGCACCAGAGGTGCGCCATTAGTAATCCAGATAGTAGTGGCGCACCACATGGTGTGCCACTACTAACCCTTAGGTGCTCCACTGGTATTCCCTCCGGGTGCGCCACTAATAGCCTTATAGGTGCGCCACTAGTAATAAAGGAAGGTGCGCCACTAATAAGGACTGAAATGCGCCACTAGTAATATATTTGGAAAACAAAAAAAAATCCAAATTTACAGAAAACAACCTATAAGGAAAAATAATTTAAAAACAAAAAATGAAATAGAATCATAATTTTTATTACAGTAAGAATATTACAATGTCTTTACAAGTATCCAATAAAAGGAAAATTGCAAGGAAATAAAAGAAAATCCTAAAACTAATCTGCTAGTAATCTTTTCTTCTTTTTCTTCACTTTATCCCTGCAAAATGTAACAAAATAAACAGAAAGACAAACAAACTATTTATAACCGATGAAAGTTGGAAGTGGATATGCTTTACCAGAAGGCTAGTACATTAAAATACATACAAATTATAGGTTGCCCATATTATGCAGCATAACATACACATTGTTTCTTCTTCCAATCTAGTTTTATCCAAAAAATATAAAAAAGCTCATTAGGATAGCAGCAGCAATTTGACAGAAGCAGCAGCAGTAGTTTGACAGAAGCAGCAACAGCAATTTGAAAGAAGCAGCAGCAGCAATTTGACATAAGCAGCAGCAGTAGTTTGAACCTAACTGCAGAAAGGGCGAAACTGGGGCTGTTATGCCCAGTGTTCCAAATTTTGGGTTTGCAAAAGCTAGTTTAAAATCAAATACATAATTTAGATTTGACAGGTACAGTGCAGAGTTACTATTCATCAATGAAATATTCTTAACAATATTTAGAAAAAACTACTTTCAAGATTATAGAATGAATATATGCAGAGCTGCTGCATATAAGTACTGAATACAAACCATTCATTGCTAAGAAGATTATGTAAACACAATAGTAACGGAGGACAGCTGTAGCTTCGCCATCACTATATCTTCTTCCATATAGTAGATTCAGAAGGGTGTATGAATAACTTGGACCAAAAGAAATGACCACGAGACCTGCATTGTCACAGGATGATCATATCCAAGGGCTGTTAACACATCTAATATCCACAGAAAACTAGGAGGTTGAAGTTGACAGCAACTAAAACATGTAGATAAATAGATTAATATACACATTGCAGCATTCAGTTAAGGACAACATACCTATTAGCGTAATAAGTTTAAGAGCTCCGAGCAAAGAACCTTCTAGATTGGATACATTCTCAGGAGTTTGCCCTGTGGAAAAGGATCCATCATTAGCTCTTTCAGAGAAATATAAATCCAAAGATAATGTGCACAACATATTGTTTTAGTAATTTTGCTAAGAGTTCAATAATATTGGCCGCCTATAATTGTAAGGACAAGTTATTAAACAGCAGCAACAAACTGAAAATATGCCAAAACTTATAATTTCAGATGTCTTGAGATATAGGAATGGTCATATCTAAATTCTAACAACTGGACAGCAGCAGCATTATAAGCCAGAATTGTGTTAAACATTACAATCTAAGATGGCAAGGAATATGCAGAAGGTAATCTTGTTTTGTTGCATTGGCAGCAATGCTTATCTTAGCAATAATAATAATTCATAGTACTTGTAAGAGGCTTACTTCCTGTGAGACAGGTCATGAGTAATTTAAATACTGAACAATGAGAATAGCAAACATGCCAAAAGTGGGCAGAAATATCAAACGACCAGTAGCCAATACACAAAGCAGTCACTTCACAAGAACATAATCAATTCAGCTGACCAAATGGATTTGGAAGGAAAACTATATCTCATGAGAGTTTTTGTTTAACTGGTACCAGCACAACATAGGTTAACCTCCTTTGACTAATCAAGTACAAAGATGCTCAATAGGCAAAACTTACAGACAGATTCTCCAGATCAGTACATTAGCAAAAAAAAAAAGATTCTCCAGATCAGTAGACCGCAATGATGCAAATGCATGAAATTCAATATTTCAGGCAAAACAGATGATAAGCAATTGTACTTAGCTATCATAGTAAAATGAAACTTTATATTCATGCAAAAGAGCAACCTGATGCTAATTGGGTGAATGTAGCATAAGAACTCTCCTCAAATGGCAGGAAAATTATTCTAACAACCAGACTTCCTGCAAACAATTAGAAGATCATTAGAGATTTTTTAGAAGGTGGTTAAGTCAGTATTTTGGATAGCTTCGTCGTATTTTTAGTTACTTAATTTGATATTTTTTGTTGGAGATATTCTAACAAGGTGAGAAAGGGAGATGGGAGGCATTGATGAACCACGCCTCGCCAACTCCCATTTATAAACACAAACTAAGTCTATTTAGCACAATCATCATTTGATAACTATATTGAGCCTGTTACACAAACAACGAAGGGTCAATCTGGACCCGTCTTAAAAAATAGCATGGGAATCCAATATAATGTTCACCAAAATGAAAAGATCCCGCAACTCCTAGCTAGTAAAGAAACCAAACAATAGCAAGGGAGCCATTACAATGGACATACATGAACGACTCAGATAACTGAAAGCAACCACTATGATTATTACAGTATGTGATCGACCAGATGTATCGTTTTTCTTCTGTAGTAGCTCGAAGAGCAAGGTTGGGGTCACAAAGAAACAAACACATGCTGCAACTAGAACTAGAACTTGAGTTCACACAGATCCCATCACACGCATCCACTTTAGGACAGACATCCAAATTTTCCAGTCCCAGAGTTTCAGTCCCAACCATGTCATGGCCAGATTAAAAACTGCAGGAGAAGATCATACGTAACCACAATAAAGACTAGAATTCACATGGAATGTGCACTGATGCTAAGCTTTACACTGCATTTCAACTCCAAAGCACCAAATGTCATCAAGGAATGAAATCGGTAAATCGATTGCTCGCTGCACTGAACTGAGAAGGAAGAGAGGAAGGAGCAGGGGAGATCCGCACCGCGCAGTCGTCGGCACTGAGCTGGCGCACGAACCAGCCGTTGTACAAGAAGGGGATGACCCTCGAAAGGAACTGCGCTGCTGCACACACGAGCACTGAGCTTTAGATCCCCAAAACCAAGCACTTAGCAGAAGTAACCCTCGAAGGAAAGGGAGGCGAGAGAGGCGCACCAAAGTTGTACTTGAATACAGCCATCACAGCTTCGAGCGGCGGGGTCGCGCACGTCGGCGAGGCAGAGGAGGGGGCGTCGGTGGAGAGGAGGTGGCGTCGGCGGCGAGGAGATTGCGTCGGGAGCGGCGAGGGGCAGCGGGGTAGAGGACGACGAGGTCGGGGCGGAGCTTCGAGCGGCGGGGTCGCGCACGTCGGCGAGGCAGAGAAGGGGGCGTCGGTGGAGAGGAGGTGGCGTCGGCGGCGAGGAGATTGCATCGGGAGCGGCGAGGGCGAGGGTGGGGAGGGCGAGACGGCCGGCGGGGAGAGGCGAGGCGACGAGGAGGCGGCGGGGCGGCATCGGTCGGGCGAGGTGAATCTGGGAGGCGCGGGGGTTTGAGTTCGATTTGGCCTGTGGAGGCAATCGACTAAGTCAAAGGGGCAGAGTTAGCAGTGGCGCACCACGTCGGGTGCGCCACACCTACGCCCTAGCAATGGCGCACCTTTGCCAGGTGCGCCATTGCTACCTAAAATAGCAATGGCGCACCTGGCAAAGGTGCGCCATTGGTAAGCCTGGGGAAGGGGGTGGACCCGGGGAAAAAATAGCAATGGCGCACCTGGCAAAGGTGCGCCATTGGTAAGCCTGGGGAAGGGGGTGGACCCGGGGAAAAAATAGCAATGGCGCACCTTTGCCAGGTGCGCCATTGCTACCTAAAATAGCAATGGCGCACCTGGCAAAGGTGCGCCATTGGTAAGCCTGGGGAAGGGGGTGGACCCGGGGGAAAAATAGCAATGGCGCATTGGACTAAAGGTGCGCCACTACTAAAAAAATAACAATGGCGCACCACCACCATGGTGCGCCACTAATAGGGATATTGGCTATAGCCATTTTTCTAGTAGTGTTTAGAAACACGGGGCGGGCTGCCCTGATGCGCCCACCTGGCATACGTAGCTTGGTCGGGAGCTGGACGCATGTGGAGTGGGCTGGGCATGAGCACTTGGTGAGCCATGTGTAAACTTCATTATTGTTGAAATTTCTTTCATAATCATGTTTATTACATGTAAGTGAGCATGTACAAAAATTTTGGGGTGATTTGGAGATGGTCCAAAAATAAACAGCTGCCATATGCAAAAAAATAAATTTGCCCACCTACTAACACAAGATTTTCACTCTGCACAGCCTGCATACGACTAGAAACCCAACACATGGGCCAGGATGCAGGCCCATACAACATGAATACCTCATGCTAGTAGGCCCCACAGGGCAGAGAGGTTACCGGATCGGCGCATTGCTATCTGGGTGAGAGAGGCTCATGCTTGCTCTCTCTCGCCCACGTATATAAGCAGGTGCGGGCGCCCCTCGCTTGGCGAGGTGGGACTAAACTCCCACCGCCCATCAGCTCTGCCCGGTGCGGCTCTACCAGGTTTGTCCCGGTTGGTTCCCCCAACCGGGACTAAAGGCCTACCTTTAGTCCCGGTCCGAGCCACCAACCGGGACTAAAGGCCTGGGTTTCGTGCCCTTTGGGCTGCTGAAATTTAGCTTTAGTCCCGGTTGGTGGCTCGGACCGGGACTAAAGGTAGGCCTTTAGTCCCGGTTGGGGGCACCAACCGGGACTAAAGCTCGGGCTATATAAACCGCGCGCCCCGGCCTTCTTCCTCCCCAATCTTCTTTCTCTCGCACCTCTGCCCCGACGCCGAACCACCGCATGCCGCCGCCAGGCTACCGCCACGCCCTGCCCCGACGCCCTCGCCGCTGCCCTCGCCGACGCCCTGCCCCGACGCCACCGCTCCTCGCCTCCTCGCTGTGAGCGCCGCCCTGATCCCATCCTCCTCCTATCCCCCCCTGCTGGCCGACGCCGACGCCGACCTCGACGCCGCCCGCGCTGCTGGCGTAAGGGGTCCATGGCGAAGCATTGATGATGATGAGCCAAAGAGTGAAGGAGAGGATGAGGAGTGAATTGCACTACACGGCAGTGCCTTCTTTGAATTTGGTCAACTCTGAATCAGTGCACATAAGGTGTTCGACGAAATGCTAAATGACCTCAAGCATTTTTGAAATTTTTGAAATTTGTTGTGGTGATACACTAAGGTATAACAGAGATGATGGCAAAGTTTCAGATTTTTAGGAGTAGTGGAGATTAGGTTTTGAGCAAGGAGTCTGAATCTGGTCCAAATTTTAGTTGAATGAAATTTGAAAATTTTAAACTGTGGATCAGAAAGTTTTTAAAGAAATGGGTTGTGGGTACTGTCATGTAGTTGTAATAATTTTTGTGGTGGCGGGAGAACTAAGGAATTTATAGTTCCTTTGCAAATCAAAGAAACTAGAATAATTGGAATTCTAGTTTTGAAATTTGCTAAAAATAACAAATAATTGGAATTCTAGTTTTAAATTTTCCACGAATGCTTATGTTGGTTGTGCCGGTGCTTTTGATGTGCAGGGATCGATCTTTTCACCTCTAGGTTTTTTTAGATAGAGAAACAAATGTTAAAATTTGCATATGATGAGTGGTTACTTCATCATGACGATCTTGCTAAAAAAAATTGAAGAAAAATATTGTGGTGACCTAATTTTTTTTTCACTCGGTGGAATTACAGGATTTGTGGTGTTGCATCTCCGTGGAGTGATCGTCGACGTCGGAGCTGTTGGTCCCTGATCGTCCCTCTGTTGTTCGACAAAAGGTGTCCATTTGTTGTAACATGTATGTGTTTGATCACCGCGGGCTTATATAGTTGATTGGACTTTGGAGTGCATTTGATAGGTGTATAAAAAATATAGACATGTGGTGAGAGAAAAAAAGAAAAATATAGAAATCGTGTATTTGTTTTCATAGGAATTTGTTCTCGGCGACGATGCCCGGCCCACATCCTCGTCGTTGACTCGGCGGCGACAACCAGTTTGAGAGGCGCCATGTCCGGGACTGGGCTCCGCCGGGCTGGCACTGGGAGGTGCTACCTTCCGGGGCTCGCGGCTTGGTGAGGAATCGGGGTCTCGTCGTCGACCCGGAGCTTCTTTGGTGGCGGTCGCGTGGGCCACTATCGGTGCAGAGGGAGCCGGGCCCCCGAGAGGGTGGTATGTCGCCGTGTCAGGGAGGAGGACGAGCATGTCCGTCGCTACATGGTTGCGTTGGACGACAGCTTCTCCAATACCTGGCAGTTTCTTCAGGGATCTCACCCGGGCTGTGATCCTGTGATGGTTCCTTCTCTTTGGGTGTTCACCGCCCGCGGCTCAGGAACCGGGAGTCAATGTCCAGTTTGATTGGGCGAGATGTTTAGTGATATTATGTGATATTATTGTTGCATTAACTGGATTATTCGAGATGTATTAGTGACGGAGGAGTCACCGACGATCGTCGGAGATGTATTCGAGATGTACATGTGTTTGGTGCATTTTCATGTCTATTTGCTGCTGGTATTTTTCCCATGCCATGGTAAACATGTTTAGGCACTGTAACAAGCTTGCAAACATGCTATGATACTATTGTTGTTTTACACTTGCTGAAAAACTGCTAAGTCTGAAACTGACTGTTATAAAACTTGTCAACTTTGCATGATGTTTGCCACTAATCCATTGCTCATATGCATATGATTCCTTCTTGTGATTTGGTCTATGTAATGTGTACTTTGATGCATTGCCCTTGGTTGCCATGTAAAGTTTCTGTAGCATGACTCAATCTTGCTCTCAAGTTGTCATCATAATGTTACTGTTTTGCCATGTTGTAATATTTGCAGAAACTATGGAACACGACAGAGACTTAGAACAAGAAGAGATGTTGGGGGATATAATCCGCGACGGAGGTGATGATATCACCTCACAATTTCTCAACGACTCCGATGGTGAGGGAAGAGAGGATGACGGCTCCGGTGATCGAATGGAGGGAGAAGATGACGGCTCCGGCGGTGTTGGAGACTTAACTGTTGCAAAGTTCGGCGAGGTATATTAATTAAGCTTGCTGACTAGATGCATTAATTAATTTGTATGTACATATATTAACGCTTCTTTCTTCTTTTAGCCCTCCGGATCGAGCCAATCTTCTGTAAAGAGACGAGGCTCGAAGAAAAGGTTGGGCGAGAATGCAAGGTTCACGATCGAAGAAATCGCTGCAGATGGCAAACCGACTGCTCCCAAGCGGACCGCAGACCGATTTATAAGTCAGTGCGGAGTTGTTGTTAGGGACAGCATCCCGATCAACATTCAAGAATGGAATAAGCCAAAGGCGGACGATGGAGTTTCTTATGTCGACGATAGATCCAAAGATGAGCTTTGGAATACACTCATGACAAATTTTAGCCTACCGCCAGAGGTGGATCCAAATAGCAATGTTGTAGAGCGAAAAGTCAAGGCGTGGGCTCTTAAGAAGATGGCCGAACAATTCAAGAATTGGAAGAAAAGATTGCACGAAAAGTTTGTCCTGAAAGAGAAGACTCCAACATTCACCGGTCAATATGAGAAGATGAAAGATCACTGGCCCACATTTGTGGCGTACAAGACATCGGAGAAAGGTAAGAAAAGGTCACTGATAAATAAGCAAAATGCTGCAAAGAAGGAATATCACCATGTTACGGGGTCAGGTGGCTACAAGGTTGCCCGGCCTATGTGGGACAAAGCTGAGAACGACCTGCTTGATAAAGGGATCCATCCAGAGACATTGAACTGGCCCGAACGGGCAAGGACTTGGTTCTTCGGGCATGGGGGAACTTTGCACCCAGAAACAGGGAAGTGTGTTTATACGAAAGCTCAACTTGCAACACCCGTCAAAAACATTCAGGATGCAATCCAGGCAAGGCAGGAAAGGAAGTTCCATCCCGACAGAGAGAAGGGCGAGCTGTCACGCGCCCTCGGGAATCCTGAACACCCTGGACGAACACGAGGCACATCAGGCTCCGTTCCGTGGAAGGTTGGGTTTCCCGACAGCAGAGACACTTACAGAAGCCGAGGGAGAAAGAAGAAACAGGATGCAGACCGGCTGCAGAAGGTAGAAGAAATAGTAGCGTTGCAGCAGAAGCAAATAGAGGCACTTACCAGCCAGCGAGCTACCGGCCCATCATCTCAGCGGCACGAAGATCCTTCATTCGATACTGCCCACGGAGCTACCCCACCATCTCAGCGGAAAAGCAGCGTGGCTTCCACGGAGTTCGTTTGGCCTGATATCACGGCTCCTCGCTACCCCGTGGATGATATCACGGAGAGGGAACATTGTGATCTACATGCGAAATGCATGAACATAACCCCGTGGATGATATCACGGCTCCTCGCTATGCCTTACCTCGTGTACCTGATGGAACTTACCATTGCTCTCCGATTCCAGATGGCTATGCTGTTGTCGGGGTGGATGAAGTTACCAACGGATTTGAGCAGCTGGAACTTGAGTACCCTACAGGTGAAGGGGAGACTCATCTGGGAGATGCCATAAGGACTACCATTCTATGGAGAAAGGAACACATCCTGCTTCCATACTAGACGCCGCGTCAGCAGACTCAGCCGGAGGAGGCCCCTCAGCAGACTCCTCACAGTCCAGCTCTATCTCCGCTGCCTCAGCCGTCTCCGCCGCGTCAGCACACTCCGTCGCCTCAGTTGTCTCCGCCGCGTCAGTGGACTCCGCCGGAGGAGGCCCCTCAGCAGAATCCGCCGCGTCAGCTGACTCCGCCTCCTCTGCCGCATCAGCACCGACGGAAGAGATCCGCCGCCGCTCCGGCGGCTAGTAGTACAACAGCGAAGAAATCCAGAGCAGGCAGCGTCAAGAAGCCTCCTGCCAAGTTACCATACGACATGACTGAGGAGGAAACCAAGGAGACCGTGGCTGCCGATGTGAAACTCCAGCTTGCACCGACCCGTCCAGATCCAACGGAGAAAATAGATCCGGTAAAAGCGAGGCGCTTGCTGGAAAACCTTACAAAACCACCGCCGCCTCCGCTGCTATCAAACTATGACCGCTCTATTGTAAAGTCATATAGAGATCCACAGCAGCGGTCGGGAAGTAGCAGTAGTGCAAGGGGGAAAACAATTCCCCAGCTCGGCGAACAGAAAAACCAATCGTGCCCCCCGCTCAAAGTGTTTACCGATATCGCTAATGATCCGGGGGTAGTGGCCGTTGATCCTGGTTTCACTCTTGGTGATTACTTAGGCGATGAGGTACAGTTCGAAATGGCTGAATTAGCCTTTAAATTCGAGCACGGGAAGCCTCTCGTCAGACCTGAGGAGCTCCCGCAGCTACCAACAATGATGCGAAGATTGCATGACTGGTACTTGGAAGCCTCGAAGCAAGGGAGTAACTATATCATTGTGGGAATTAAAGATGAGCATTACTTCAATGGAGACGAGGAGATTTTCATTGAATTTGAAGAATTATTTCAGTTATACAATCAAGACGCCATCAACAAATCTATCGTCAGTTGCTATTGTTTGTAAGTATCATTTCTGTAATTAAGTCTCTAGCTCAGCTCGTTCATTGCATGTATAATTATCCTCACTATATATATTATGCAGAAAGAAGATCCTCGAATGCAGAAGAGGACAAATCTATGACATTGAGTTCATTAACCCAAATATTATTCATGAAGTTACGGTACAAATGAACGCCAAGGATACAGAGAAGATCTTGCTAAGGGCGTTAATTGAACAACAAACCAAAAGGAAAATACTATTTCCTTACAACTTCAAGTTAGTGTTATACTGTCTTGTACACATTCTGTTTCGCTTACTCGATGTTAAGTGTAATTGATGAGTTATGCTGCGTGCGCAGGTTCCACTTTATTCTGCTAGTCATTCGGGTTGACTCAGGAAGCGTACTTGTCATGGACTCGCTACGTAAAGACCCTCAGATGTGGGCGGACCTGTGTGATATGCCCCAGAGGTAATTTCAATCATTATCGCACTATATCGGCAACTTTCATTCATTTCCTGATATCAAGTAATTAATAACTCCTTTATTTATTTTCTTTGCCGGGCAGGGTTTGGAAACGGTTCATCAAGAAGGCTAGGGGTGAATGGAAAGAGGAGGTGCAATTACGACAACTCACTGTAAGTAGTACTAGCTAGGTCCGCGCATCTCTTTGATTCTAGTTAATTTCAATACCATTATCATGCTTGATTATTATTTTGATTGAACTCTACTCTCGTAAAGTGCTTGAGGCAGGAAAGGGGGACTAATTTATGTGGATACTGCGTTTGCGAGTTCATTCGCATGACGACCAGTGAGACTGGCAGAAATTTACAACAACTTGAAGTACGTAAAGAATATTCACAATTTTATTTTATTACCATCAATTGTGTTGAGTTTCATTCATATATATATATATATATATATATATATATATATATATATATATATATATATATATATATATATATATATATATATATATATATATATATAACTCGTACCAAAGGCTCGCATAGGAGCAATTCAAGAGGAATTGGCGGGACTCTTCCTTGAAGAGATCATAGCTAAAACCGGAGTATACCATCGAGAATTGGAAGTGAATGTTGGTAATTAGATATTAGGGATCGTAAGAGATGTTACATTGTATATATGCATGAACGTGTACTATACGTAGTAGCGTCTAATAGATATACGAAAACTTGTTGTTCGACCAAGCACGGAGAAAGAGAGGTCACTTCTCTCTATATTCATGACGATTTGTGTAATGGTTCCTTCATTGCTATATGTAGTAGCTAGCGTCGAATTGAATGGAAAACGTAAAATAAAAACGAAAACCCTAAATGTAAAAGGATTGAATGGTAAACACAAAAAGAAAAGGGGAAACACAATATGAAACCCCTAAACCCTTCAAAACCCTAAACCCCTCATTTCAAAAAAAAAAAAAAAACCCAGCGCTTGGCAGATGCTGACGCGTGCCTGCCTTTTAGTCCCGGTCGGTGTTACCAACCGGGACTAAAGGTCCTCCTGCCTGGGCGCCCCATAGCGGCCACGTGGAGCACCTTTAGTCCCGGTTCGTAACACAACCGGGACTAAAAGCGGGGGCCTTTTGTTCCGATTGCTTAGTCCCGATTGCAGAACCGGGACTAAAGGCCCTTAAGAACCGGGACTAATTCCCTGTTTTCTACTAGTGTTTAAAGCCATGTTGGGCATGAAAATTAAATTTTCCAAAAGCAATGTTTTCCCTATTGGCCTATCGAAAACCGAAGGTGCTAATGTGGCCAACCTCCTCAACTGTAATAAATCTTCCTTCCATATATCCTACCTTGATCTTCCCCGCGCTGACAAAATCCTCACTGAATTGGATTAGGACCCCACAATGGAAAAGGTGATCCACTGCTACGATCCGTGGCAAGGTAAACTAATGTCCTCGACGGCAAGACTCACCCTCACAAAGGCGTGCCTTTCGGCCATCCCCACTTTTGCTATGGGCCTATTCATTCTGGGAGAAGGCGTGCATGTGAAATTCGATAAAGTGTGTGCCTGGTTTTCTGGGAAGTTGATGCCAAAAAAGTAAATACCACATGATTAGATGTCGACCATTGCTAGCCAAAGGCTCAGAGAGGGCTAGGTATTACTAACACTAGAAGAAGAATCTCGTGCTTATTACCAAATGGATATGGAAAATTTCTCAAAACGACCCGGCCTTTGGACGAGGCTTCTCAAGCCAAATACTTCCCGGATTGCTAGTTCTTCACTAGCGGACTAGCGGCGTGCGAGGTTCGCAAATTTGGAATGGAATCCAAAAATGCAAAGCTTTCTTGAACTTAGGAGCGAGATTCAAGATTGGTAACGGCAAAGATACCAAATTCTGGCTATCCATATGGATTTCAGATAGACCTCTTTATGTTGTTTATCCTTCTCTGTTTATCATTGCGTCTGAGCCAGAAGCTCTAGTTAGTGACATCTTCGCCTCAGTATCAACAGTTCTTGGTTTCCTTATGTCGCTATCGCCTGTTGAGACTCGTGACCTTGTCAACCTTCAAGCTACGCTATCCACTGTCACTAACAATGCTGACCGTGACTTGGTTAGTTGGGATCTCGAGAATTCGGGAATCAATGTACCCTAAATTGGTCTATGGCCTGAAAGTCAGGTACACTAAAGCGTTGTGGGCTGCTAGGGTGCCACTCAAAGTTCGTATATTCATCTGGCAAGCGGCCACTAACAGACTGCCTTCGGCCATCAATCTCCAAAAGAGACACGGTCCTGGCAACGGGGGCTGCTATCTTTGTGTCAGACCCTGAAGACGCCAATCACATCATTTTCCAATGTTTCCCTACTAAATTCCTTTGGAGCTGTGTCCGCGAATGTTTCGGATCGAGTTGGAATCCTAGATCGATGATAGATATCCTTGCGCTTCTGAATAACTGCCATGGTCAGCAACGTCGACTAGCGTGGAGGACATTCAGTGCCTTAGCTTGGGTGCTTTGGACTACGCGTAACAAACTGTCCATTGAAGGAATTATCCCAACTTACCATGTTAACTAGTACATCTTTAAATGGGCTATTTTCTTTCAGCAACGGCGACCTCTAGAGAAGAGGAAGGACAATGAGGCGGTGTCAGATATTCTCTGCAAGATAAAACTTCCCCACGGCATCCACATGAGTTCTGAAACTAGCTAGGTTGCTCGTTTGATCTTTTAGCACTCCTAAGGAGTCGCGATTTGTATCCATGTTATTTTATGTAATCATGTGTTCGCAAACTGCACTTTGTTATCTCGGCCGTTGTTGGATTTATTAATTTAAAGCCGGGCGCGTCTTGTGCCTATTTCTAAAAAATAAGTAGCAAGAACATCCTCATATATAATATAAACACATGCTAGTAATAAGGAAACAAGACCAGGTATTACCATAACAAAACTAATTCATATAATAGGATAACTGTAGCTCGAGCATGGTAATGGTAACTCACTTGTCTAATAATACAAAGAGTCTCCACTATTTTTCTTTTCAAAACCTACTAGTGCTGCACGGCTTGATGATAGTAAATAAAATTCGTATGGGGTAAATCTCTTGTGTAGCAATCTATAACACCAAAGTATCTTTAATGTTAGATTGCTACATGTAGTTCCCTATCTCATGACGAGAAGTCCCAACCTCCATGAAATCTATGAGCGACACCTGCCCTTTAGCTTGTTGATCGTCACCATCCCGGTTCTCCTCTTGCTTCTCGATGCTTGAGTTGCACTTGGTGTCGCTCGAGCTCACGTTCACATGGAGAAAATCATAGAACTCCACAGATCTATTCGTACCTGCAAAACAACTCTCCCATTTATTTGATCCTGTATATGCAAGCTTAGCGAATCAGAAATGCGTATATGCCAAAAGTGGCATATGACGCAAGAGAGATTAATTAATAAATTCACCATCATCCGTAGATGTGCAAGAACCTCGGGCCACCTCAAGGGTTTGATGCCTCATTTAATCCCGGGAGGGGTCTCCCATTTACAGTATGAAGACAATACAGTTCTTTTGTTTCAACCGGATCAGCACACTATTGCCACGGTTAAGACCATACTCGTCTGCTTTAAAGCCATGCTGGGCATGAAAATTAAATTTTCCAAAAGCAATGTTTTCCCTATTGGCCTACGCTAATGTGGCCAACCTCCTCAACTGTAATGAATCTTCCTTCCATGTCTCCTACCTTGATCTTCCCTGCACTGACAAAATCCTCAGCGAATTGGATTGGGACCCCACAATGGAAAAGGTGATCCACTGCTGCGATTTGTATCCAAGTTATTTTATGTAATCGTGTGTTCGCAAACTGCACTTTGTTATCTCGGCCGTTGTTGGCTTTATTAATTTAAAGCCGGGCGCGTCTTGTGCCTGTTTCTAAAAAAAAGGTAGCAAGAACATCCTCATATTACAATATAAACACATGCTTGTAATAAGGAAACAAGACCAGGTATTACCATAACAAAACTAATTCATATAATAGGATAACTGTAGCTCGAGCATGGTAATGGTAACTCACTTGTCTAATAATACAAAGAGTCTCCACTATTTTTCTTTTCAAAACCTACTAGTGCTGCACGGCTTGATGATAGTAAATAAAATTCGTATAGGGTAAATCTCTTGTGTAGCAATCTATAACACCAAAGTATCTTTAATGTTAGATTGCTACATGTAGTTCCCTATCTCATGACGAGAAGTCCCAACCTCCATGAAATCTATGAGCGACACCTGCCCTTTAGCTTGTTGATCGTCACCATCCCGGTACTCCTCTTGCTTCTCGATGCTCGAGTTGCACTTGGTGTCGCTCGAGCTCATGTTCACATGGAGAAATCATAGAACTCCACGGATCTATTCGTACCTGCTAAACAACTCTCCCATTTATTTGATCCTGTATATGCAAGCTTAGCGAATCAGAAATGCGTATATGCCAAAAGTGGCATATGACGCAAGAGAGATTAATTAATAAATTCACCATCATTCGTAGATGTGCAGTAATCCTCCTTGCTACTCTGATGGCTGACTGTCCCGGCGGTGGTGGACGACTGACTCCTGCACCGGCGCGCCATGATCACATGCCAGTGGTTCTTGACGGCGTTGTCTGTGGCTCTGTGCGGCCCGGGAAGAGCCTCGCAATGACGGTCCACCGGTTGCCGTGGACGCGGTGCAGCGTGAGGAGCAGCTCCTCCCCGGGTTCAGCTGGTTGAACCACCTCTGCCTGCAGCTCTTCCCTGAAATTAGAAAACAAATCATTTTCCATCGGTTGATCACTTATGTATCTATAATTAACTTACGAGATGTGCTACGCCATGGCTACGGATGGATGAATCGGGAAGCAAGAAAAGTAAAATCAACTCACTAGCCAGCTAGCTAGCTAGCAAGATAAGTGGTTGCAGCCAGCAGCTAATACCCGAGCCGGCTAGCTCTTGCTTCATGGCGCTTATGGAAAAGTATGTTTGACCCAACTCCGAGTACATTCCGACTACGACGACGATGGACTGATCAGCCGTCGGCCAGTACGTTTGCTCCCCTAGGTGCAAGTTTGAAAAGTCCAAGGAGCGCCCTAGCTAGCCATGAAGCTTGCTAGCTAACCATGGCTGATGGATCGACGATCTACTAGCACGAATGAATTAACACACGCACGCGAAAGCAGTTGATTTTGTTAGCAGAATATGTACATGTGTGTGTGTATGTGTGCGTGGTCACCGCATGAGATCTCTCTCTCTGAGACGTGCTAGGCATCGTGGGTTAGTGGAGCTAGTGGCTCTCACTCGATCTCTCTGAACTGCCCTGTAAACTGTATATATGCAGCGTCAGATGAATGCAAGCAGGGTGAGTTGAGTCCCAATCCTCGTCAACATGGTACCTGAGCAGGACCTGCACAATCCCTTTGGGCAGAGCTCCGCCAACCCTTCCGCTGCTGCCATGGACGCCAACCCCGTTCAGACCCCACCCTCCTCCCTCGCTGATGACGACGGCGACGCCGGCACCCCTCGCCAGCCGACGGCCCCGACCCCTTCTCCTCCAGCCGCAGCCACGCCGGCGCCTCTCCGCATCGCTCCGGCGGCGCCCGTAGCGGCGTCTGCTCCGCCGGCGCTCGCCTCCTCTGTCCTCCAGACCGTGGACATCCGCCGCCACGTCCCCGTCGTCCTCGACCTCACCGCCGGGAACTATGCTCAGTGGCGCCACCACTTCGATGCAGTTCTCGGCATGTTCGGCCTGCGCGACCACGTCGACGCCGCCGCCGTTGCGTACTCCACCGACCCAGAGTGGGTGATGGCCGACCATGCCGTTGTCCACTGGTTGTACGCGACGATCTCCCCCGAGCTGCTTGACGCCGTGATGGAGCCCGAAGACACCGCGCTCTCTGTCTGGACCGCCGTCGACGACATCTTCCGGGCGAACCAGCTGTCTCGTGCGGTCTACATCGACGCCGAGTACCACGCGGTTGTGCAGGGGGACCTCACCATCATGCAATACTGCACCAAGCTCAAGCTCTACGCCGATCAGCTGCGCGACCTGGGGCAGCCGGTCACCGAGACGCGCCAAGTCTTCCACCTCCTCCGCGGCCTCAACCGCCAGTACCACAATGCCATCCCGCACATCACCGCGCATGTGCCGCTGCCTACCTTCCTCCAGACGCGCTCGTTCCTCCTCTTGGAGGAGCACCGCGCCGAGCAGTCCGCGCGCTAGCAGGCTGCCCACGCTCTCTACGCTGGGCGCTCGAACAACCCCGCGCCCCCTCCACCTGCGCCTGACTCTGCTACACCGGGCGGCCGTGGACGTGGCCGTCAGCGCAAGCGAGGGCGCGGAAACGGGGGGGCCTCTTCTTCAACATCGCCTGCCCCACCTCCGCCGCGGGCACCGTCCGTACCTGCTCCGGCGCCGGGCGCAAACTCTTGGACTGGCCTCGTTCAGGCGTGGCCTGTGGCGTGGCGTGCGCCCGGCTCCGGCGTGCTCGGGCCGCGTCCCGGCACTCCCCACCAGCAGGCCATGATGGCCATGGCACCGCCCTACCCCAACCCGTACGGCTACGGCGGTGGCTCCTACCCCGGCTTCGCGGCTCCTCCCCCGTATGGTGCTGCTCCTGGCGCAGCGGCCGCGCCCACCCAGCCTCTGGACATGGCGTCCCTGCAGGCCGCGCTGCACAGCGCCACTGCCGGCCCTTCCTCGTCCGGGAGCACCTCCGACTGGTATCTCGACACGGGTGCCACGGCGCACATGTCCGCGAACCCCGGTAACCTCTCCTCCCTGCGCCCATCCTCCATTTCTTCTTCTATCATCATCGGCAACGGTGACCATCTGCCGATCACGCATGTTGGCACCGGGTCCATCATCACTGGCACATCACCTATTCTTCTACGTAATGTTGTTGTCTCTCCCTCCCTTATCAAAAATCTGCTTTCCGTTCGACAACTTTGCCGTGACAATCCGATCACCGTTGAATTTGATGAGTTTGGCTTTTCTGTTAAGGACCGCCGCACCCGGATGGTGATTCTGCGCTCTGACTCCACCGGCGACCTGTACCCCGTTGCTGGTGGCTCTCCGACGCGCCATGTTCAGCACTTTGCTGGCACTGCCTCCGTCGGTCTTTGGCATCAACGCCTCGGGCATTCGCATGGTGGATCGCTCCGTCACCTCGCGTTCGACTGCTCCAAGTCTACGCCACACTCTTGCCGTGCGTGTCGTCTTGGCAAACACTCACGGCTGCCTTTCTCCTCCTCTTTATCTTGTAATCCTTGACGATTATACTCATTACTAGACAATACCGGCGCGCGTTGCCGCGCCCGTCTATTTTGGCAATAAAATGGTAGTCATTTTCATAAGTGTATATGAGGGGGCACTGAATATGAAAGGAAATATGCATGAACCTACTTCTTTGTTAGTCAAAAAAGTCTTTTGTTGCTGTGCCACAAGCACGAACGGTAAAAATAATTGAACATTATAGTGGCACGACATCAGTGTTGGGTAAATTGTTTAGATTCAAAACTGATCCACCGACGTGTAAATTCTTTGTACTTAACAAAGAATGATGATGTTTCATTGAAACATCTCAAAATAAGAACTCAGCTAAACTTTTCTCCTTTGTTACTGAACCCATATACCTACATGAATTTCAACATTTTCTGTAATAGTTCACCGTGAAAATTTTGTCCTCAACTATTTAGTATTTAATTGCAGGGCGGGTTCAGCAAAAAGTACATCATGTAATTTAGCTTATTTTATAAGTTAGGAAGCTCTTTTAGTCTGATTAGTCTAAGCACATCAAGTTATAAGTGTTGAAGTATCTAAGCAGAAGAAAAAACATAAGGGGAATAATAGCATGTTGATCGGAAACAGAGTCTGCCGCCTTGGAACATCATGTCAATATTGTACGTCTTCCTCAAAGTGATAATGCATCGTATAATTTATACATGCAATCCACTGTAACTCCCAGATCTAAATAATTTCACCTTGTATTGCTAATTTGAAAGTAGTAGAGGCCTAGAGGGTCAGGAAGGTGTAACCTGGAAGTTACATGGGATAAATTATCAGATGTGAAACAGTTACACAAAAATTTGGAACAACCAGGAACAAGTATCAAGCATTTTTCATGCACTGACAATGATACTCTCTCGATAGATAATCAGAAAACACGGAGGTAGATGAGTCTTCTTTTTGTGCTAATCTTGTACAAACGTTTGCTCTAGAATATGAACAAGAGAAACAATTCTGGAAGACACATAGTCGTATCAGTTACAGAATTGGAGCAGTTACAGGACACCGGGGATGGGAGCAGGATGCGAATTCCGCATGGATGGATATGCAAGGTTGAAATAAATCTGGACAAGACACATCGCCGTATCAGTTACAGAATTGGAGCAGTTGTTACAGGAAATCGGGAATGGGAGTAGGATGTCAATTCCGCATGGATGGACTGCAAGGTTGAAATAAAGATCGGACCTGCAGCGAGGAGGGGACATGGGTTGTGGAGGAGCTCCTCGCGCAGGAGCCGCCGCCGCCATCGCATCTGCTCAGCTCCATCAGGCAAGTGGCCACTACCGCCATCGCCTCTCCTCAGCTCCATCCGGCAAGTCGCCACCGCCGCTACCATTGTGGCTTCACGCCCGCCATGGTCGTCGCCTCTCCACAGCTCACCAATCCGTCAACTAAAAACACCTGCATTCAGTTTGGAGTAGAAGAAATTGAATCAACAAAAGATGAACTCCAAATTCGATGGAGAATGACCTGGAAGGAGATGAAGCCTCGAAAGGGGGTGGGGTGGAACAGCCGGACCGAGGAGACTATATGGAGGCGAAACATCACAAATCGACATGGAAACTGACTTGCAATTATCCACCGCCCCATCGCCTGCCATTGAAGTCCTACATTGATTTTCTTCCCGAATCTCCGGCTACTGGACTTCAATCGACAGCAGCGGTTTCCTGCTCATATCACGGCACCCAGGCGTCGCCCCAACATGCGACGCGAGACCCTCTTGCCCAAGTCATACGACCAAGTGCATCACCAGACAGGCGACGCATGAAGCGCTCACCTCGTTTTTTAGGTAAGCGCTTGCCTCGTGCATGCCGCTCGCCCAGTCGCGAACTCGCGATGCGTGCGGTATGTGGTGGATTTTTTTTACTTGCGACGGGAAGAAATTGGATGACACGGGCCCAGCAGGCCCAAACAACAGCAGATCGCTGATTTTGTTGCCAGAGCAGCGGCCCAGTCTGTTTAGCGCTCCCATCGGGGTGGAAGGTGCATCGAACGGCCAAAAACCGCCTAAAACTGCAGATCAACGGTTGACATGCTAATCGCCTGAGAGGGCTAGAAAAGTGCCCAGTTGTAATGTTTCTAAATGTATGGACGTTCCCTTTGCACCGCAAATCCGACGTCTACCCCATTCTCGTTGAGTTCTACGCCTACACTCGTACCCAATTTCAACTACCTATTCTCGCCATGCAAACTGACAACGGCCGGGAGTTTGACAATGCCGCTGTTCGTGCTCTGCTCGCCTCACACGGCTCGGTGCTTCGCCTCTCTTGCCCGTACACCAGCCAGCAAAATGGCAAGGCCGAGCGCACGCTGCGCACGCTCAATGACAGTCTGCGCTCCCTCCTCTTCCATGCCTTCATGCCACCGCGCTTCTGGGCTGAAGCTCTGAACACGGCCACGTTTCTGATGAACCGCCGGCCCTGCCGCGCCAGCTCTCCCCGCACACCCCATGAGCTACTCCTCGGCACCACACCGGACTACGCCTCGCTGCGTGTGTTTGGATGCCTCTGCTACCCCAACATCTCCCCCACCGCTCGCCATAAACTCGAACCTCGCTCTGTCGCCTGCGTGTTCCTCGGCTACTCTACCGACCACCGCGGCTACCGCTGTTTCAATCCCACAACCCGGCGAGTTCTCACCTCTCGTCACGTCCGTTTCGATGAGGGCACTTTTCCCTTCGCCGTCGAGCCGCCGTCTAACCCTGCGCCGGTCACCTACTGCTCGCCGCCCGTTCTGCAGGTTGTCCGCGGTTCTGCCGGTGTGGACGCCGCCGCTCCCCCGCGCTCCGCCACGCTCCTGCCGGCTGGCACCAGCGCGCCTCGCGCACCTACGAGCGACGACGGTTCAACCTCGGGTGTTCGATCTCCATCAAGTGGCCTGGGGGCCTCGGCGCCGTTCGCGCGCTCCACTGCTTCACACTCCGCCGCCGGCTCTTCATCAAGTGGCTCCGGTGTGCCATCCAGCAGTGCGCGCGCCTCTGGTTCCAGCGAGGCCGTCCGCTCGCGATCGGACGGGTGCTCTGGCTCGTCTACAGCTCCTTCACCACCTGTCGCCGCCCCGCGCGCCATGGTGACCCGTGCGCGCGCCGGCGTCTTCCGCCCCAACCTCCGGTACGCCAACGACTACGCCTACCTCGCCACTACCCCTACGGATGTGTCGCCGGTTCCTCGCTCCGTCCGTGCCGCGGTACGCGACCCCAACTGGCTCGCCGCCATGCGCGAGGAATTCGCGGCACTTGTCGGCAACCACACCTGGGAGTTGGTTCCCCGGCCGCCGCGGGCCAATGTCATCACCGGGAAATGGATTTTCCGGCACAAGACCCGCGCGGATGGCTCGCTCGAGCGCTACAAGGCCAGGTGGGTGGTCCGGGGCTTCAACCAGCGCCCCGGGGTCGACTACGGCGAGACCTTCTCCCCCGTGGTCAAGCCGGCGACGATCCAGACTGTGCTCACGATCGCCGCGTCGCGTGCCTGGCCGGTGCACCAACTGGACGTGAAAAACGCCTTCCTCCATGGCACTCTTGCCGAGGAGGTCTACTGTCTACAGCCGGCGGGCTTCGTCGACGAGGCCAAGCCGGACCACGTCTGCCGCCTGTCAAAGTCCCTGTACGGGCTAAAACAGGCGCCGCGGGCTTGGTTCCAGCGCTTCGCCGGCTTCCTCGCGCACATTGGCTTCACCGCCACCCGCTCCGACAGCTCTTTGTTCATCTACTCCAACGGTGCTGCTGTCGCCTACCTGCTGCTGTATGTGGACGATATCGTCCTCACTGCTTCCACGCCCGCGCTCCTTCGTCACGTCGTGGGCCAGCTCACCGGCGAGTTCGCGATGAAGGACCTCGGGGCGTTGCACTTCTTCTTGGGCATTCGCGTCACCCGCGACGCCGCCGGCTTCTTCCTCTCGCAAGAGCAGTACGCCGACGATGTGCTGGAGCGCTCCGGGATGGACAACTGCAAGCCATGCGCTACGCCGGTCGAGACCAAGGCCAAGCTGCCCGCAGCTGATGGACCGCGTGTCTCCGACGCCACCGCCTACAGGAGCATGGCCGGTGCTCTCCAGTACCTGACGATCACCCGCCCCGAGCTCGCGTACGCTGTCCAACAACTTTGCCTGCACATGCATGATCCCCGGGAGTGCCACCTCGCCCTGCTCAAGCGTGTTCTCCGCTACGTCCGCGGCACCACCACCCTGGGGCTTCATCTACGCGCCTCCTCCGCCCTCGACGTCCGCGCCTACACCGATGCGGACTGGGCAGGCTGCCCCGACACCCTTCGCTCGACCTCTGGGTTCTGCATCTTCCTCGGTGACGCGCTCGTCAGTTGGTCCTCCAAGCGCCAGGCGACGGTGTCGCGCTCCAGCGCGGAGGCGGAGTACCGCGGTGTTGCTCATGCTGTCGCCGAGTGCGTGTGGCTCCGCCAGTTGCTCGGCGAACTGCTCTGCCCCGTTTCGTCCGCCACACTTGTCTTCTGTGACAATGTCTCGGCGGTCTACCTCTCCAGCAACCCAGTGCATCACCGGCGCACCAAACACGTCGAGCTCGACATCCACTTCGTCCGTGAACGAGTGGCGCTCGGCCAGTTTCGTGTTCTGCATGTTCCCACGCGTCAACAGTTTGCAGATGTCATGACCAAGGGGCTGCCTACGGACATTTTCCAAGAGTTCCGTTCCAGTCTTTGCGTCTCGACCATCGACGTCACGACTGCGGGGGGGTGTTAGCAGAATATGTACATGTGTGTGTGTATGTGTGCGTGATCACCGCATGATCTCTCTCTCTGAGACGTGCTAGGCATCGTGGGTTAGTGGAGCTAGTGGCTCTCACTCGATCTCTCTGAACTGCCCTGTAAACTGTATATATGCAGCGTCAGATGAATGCAAGCAGGGTGAGTTGAGTCCCAATCCTCGTCAACAGATTTCTCCATTAACACAGCATGAGGTTTTTGGTTTGGCAGTGACCGCCTTTCCCTTAATTAAAATACGATATGCGCATTAGGAGGATCATGCATGATGCCCGGCCTAAAAGAATTCCCTTGACTAATTAAGCGTCCCCAGCCCCCCCCCCCCCCCCCCCCCCCCCCCCCCCGCCCCCAAAAGTGTCAGATGAGCTTAACTGCTGTACCAGAAAGAAAGGGGTTAACTGAACACAATATGTACACTTATAATTAGCCAATAACAAGGTTGTACATATATCGTCGGTATCATGCATGTCTCACCTGATCGGCTCTGGACCTTCTCGGCGATGGCCTTCCAGTTGTGCGGCCCATATCGTGCGACGAGCTCCTTGAGCCTCTCATCCTCCGACGGCGTCCAGTGCCGCCTGCTGCAGATCCTCGATCGATCCATCAGCGAAGCTAGCAACAACACACACAAATCAGTCTAAGCTCTATAGACCCCTCTAGCTAGCTGCACATAATTAAGCAGCAGAAGAAGAATCAACTACTTACTTGCTGGCTAGTTTCAGACACGTACGGGAAAAATTAACACAAGTCGATTGATCTATGGAAACCCTTGCTGTGTTCTAAGGCCACCGGAAAGAAGATGCGAGAGAGAGAATGAAGGGATCGATCGATATGGTGAGAAGGAGCAAGAGAAAGACACGGCCGGCAGGGTGGACCGGGGATATATATATTGGAGGGGACGTATGGGTTAGCTAACGGGTGGTTTCACTCGGTGCCCAAAGAATCTGTGGGATCATTGCTAATTTTTAGGATTATTTTCTTCATATACTATACGGTATACAGTAATTTTAGGCTATTTTCTCCAAAAGTTGCCGCACGTAGAATCACCACTGGTTTCACTAGTGTAGAATGGTGCTATATATTATGCGCCGCCTATCACATCCTGGCATTTAACCGTGCACGATGAGGTATCACACACGTTACAAAAATCAAACTGTGTGCCTAGAAAGGAAACGTGTGTGATGGCTAATCCATCGGGCATGATTTACAAAAATAGCCGTGTGTGACACCAATTACCAAGCACATAATTTGGTCATCCAACCTGTTTGCGATAACTAGAGACAACACACACGTTTACAATTTGTGAATCGTGTGCGTTACATGCCGCACACGGTTGATATAAATGAAATGTGTGCCATGAAGAAAACATCACAACATCACACATGTTACAATATAAGATCATCGTCTACGAAGTTCCGCACAGGGTTGGCTACAACCAATTTGTGTGCAATGTTGGCATGCGTCTCACTCATTTTACAAATAGACGATGTGTGAGATAGGTTGCACACGGTTACAGTAGCAAACCTGTGTGCAATATCCTGTACAGTGCGTACACGAATAGGAGACGCTGGAACTGTGTGTAAGGTAGTGAACACGATTTTTAGGACACAATCATGTGTGATAGGTAGTATCTTCGCAAACGTCGTTCTATTGCTAATTGTGTGCAATGTGCCCAAAAGATCAACTCTATTTAATGGTGTGTTGTCGCCCGTACCAGTCCGGCGGGCTCATTTCTCACCGGGAACCACGCATAGTAATGGTGGGTGCCTATTCCTGCCAAGCTATCCTTCCTCCCGTGCCCTCTCCTGCCAAGCCGCCCGTGCTCGTTGCCGCCTAGCACCCCTGACCCCGCGCACGGCTACAAAAGGCCCCACCGCCGACGCCCCCTCTCGCCATTCTCAATGTATATGTCCCAAAAGAAAAAGAAAACAGATTATGTCTTAGGATTAAGTTGTTCCTAGCATGCATATACCATGATTAAGTATGTACACAAAATTCCAGTGTCCTTGGTAGCAAGAAGGGACCAACCTTTGTGGCTTCTATTTTGCAAACACATGAATTATTTATGCCGATCTGCTGCAACAACAAATTCTGACTTTCTACCACAAGTGAGTCCATATCTTAATTATTTCATTACTCTTTTACTCTACACTACGACATATTCTGATATTAAAAACATGCAGCTCTTTAAACGGATGAGCGCCAACCATCTTACCATAGTTGAGTTGCTCGATGTTTGGAGAGTTATCGCCCAATGTCTTTGGGAACTTTGTCAATAAAGATAATAGAGATTTCAGTGAACTTTTAAATTGAATAAGTATGCTTTCAATTATTGTTTGTCATGTTTGTTGCTTAACATTTACGCATGGATTTGAGTTTTCGATGTGATGTATGGCTAGGTCTTCATCTTTTGTAGATTGTGATTCTGCCAATGCTTTATTTCGACCAATTCTATGTACACGTGTGAAATTTATATAGCTAGCATGCATTATTCGCAGTGTATTATCAGCCAATATTGTGATGAATGTGCTTGTTATGGGCAATATTTGTTCAAATACATATTCTGGCGAATTTGCTTTTGCAGGGCTAATTCAAATTTGGGATTTTTTTTCCTGCTCTGGTTATGTACAACCGGTTCTGGAAAGTGAGTGTGTGCGATGCAAAAAAAAAAAAAGGCACTAATGGAACCGTGTGCGATGTACTAGAAAAGCACACACCTATGAGAATGGAATCGTGCGTGATGCATTGATCATCGCATACGCTAAGGGAAAACGATACTTGTGTGATGAGACCCTAGATCAGACGGCTCCAATCGTTTTCAATCGTGTGCGATAGCTCCGCATCCCATACGTGAGCTTCAAAGTCACTGTGCCCGGTGTTTAACGCAATCCCACTCATAAACTAGACGTGAATCATGTGCGATGTTACGACACATCATAGATGTTTTGTTCATATGAAGCGTATGCAATGGTTAAGACATCACACACATTTACATCTATCAAACCGTGTGCATTTGGCTAACAGTTACATGTATTTTCTTCGGTGGAGACGTGTGTGATAACACATCAATTCCATATGTTGCGCCGAGCAAAACTATATGGGATACGTCCGAGCATCTCATACGATTGCTATTGTCAAACTGTCTGAATCCTAGCACTGTATGTCAGGCACACGGGTAGCTAGTAGCATGTGTGATCCACCCTCCTATCGCACACCATCACAAGGCGACGGTTTGCTACTCTGTGTGCGATAGGAGTTTTTAACCGTGTGCAGTGACTAAATCTACTCTAGTGTTTTTTACGTTAAGCTTGCACACCCTGATGACGTCAGCACTTTACATGCACGTACTACTCGCGTAGTGAGTCTAGCTAGCAGCCTAGAGGATAAGCGACGAAGACACGGCCCTAGGCATGGCCGACGCGACTCGGCACAGCTGTATCTGTATCGCGGTCGTTGCTAGGCGTCGTCTCTCCCAGCCCATCAGCTCAAATAGTTTCGCCCCGACACACGCAGCGTAAAAAGTTAAGTTGCACACACCATAAGGGCATCTCCAAAGCGAACCGTCAAACCTCTCTTATAAGTTCGGATCAGTGTTCGGATCACTTTTGTCATCCAGCGGGAACCCTTATATGTCCGCTTAACAGTCTAGACGTACGGATTTTGGTATCCTAACAACAAACATGGGCGCTTTGCGGGAGTCCGGACATCCACTTGACCAATCACATGCAGGGTTTTTTTTCCTCGATCGAGTTTTTCGGAAACCAGTCGAAAACCGGTCTTCCCACTACCCACCGAGAAAAGTAGATACCGAACGAATTTTTTGAAAAATTTGAATTTGAACTCTGCAAACGATCATATAGGATACATACGCTAATGTGACGCCCCCGGCCCGACCGTGCACTAATCATACACGCAAATGCGCACGATCAAGTCCAGGAACTCACGGAAAGATATCACAACACAACTCTAGACACAAAATAAAATAATACAAGCTTTATATTACAAGCCAGGGGCCTCGAGGGCTCGAATACATAAGCTCGAGAATAAGCGTTAGCGGAAGTAACAACAGTATCTGAGTACAGACACAAAGGTTAAACAAGCCTGCCTTAAGAAGGCAAAAAAAACAACGGCTCTGATCGAAAGAAGTAATGCCTCCTGCCTGGGAGCCTCCTAAACTACTCCTGGTCGTCGGTTTCCATGTAGTAGCAGGCTCCGTCGGGGTAGTAGTAGTCGTCGACGGAATCAGCTGACTCCGGGGCTCCGTCATCTGATCGCAGCAATCGGGTAGGAGGGAAAAAAGGTAGCAAAGCAACCGCGAGTACTCATCCAAAGTACTCGCAAGACTTACATCAGATCTATGCTAAGTATGCATCGGTATCAAAAGAGGGGGTTGTATCTGTGGACTGGACTGCAGAAAAGCCAAAATAGAGAGAAGGTCTAGGCTATCGAAGACTAGCATCTTCAGCGTCTTGCAGCATTAGAAGAGTATAGATTAGCAGCATAACATAAAGTAACAAGCATGTAGTAGCAAAGCCTAGAGATCCTTCCTCGACTCCTGCGAGAAAGCGATCCCGGAGCTTACAATTAAAGTAACATGTATCCAGTTCAAGTTGTAGTAGATCGGGATACAACATTGAGCGTCCTGTTATCGTGGACACGGCTATTCGAATAGATAACTTCCCTGCAGGGGTGCACTACTGTTACCCAACACGCTCGATTAACTCTGGCCGGACACACTTTTATCGGGTCATGCCCGGCCTCGGCTGATCGACACGACGTAGTCCTACCTAGGCTCAGCAGAGAGGTCACCGCCGGTCTACATCCTAAGCGATCAGGGGTCTTGGGCCCATCGCCCTTTGCACTCTGGGTCGTTGTGTCGTGGGTCGGAGTTCAAGCACCACCTCAGTCCTGGATGGCCTTGTCCCGACCGGCTCACAATACTGAACTGGACATCTGACAGAGCTTTCGGCTGATACATACGGCGCCGAGGGCCCCATTAAACCATTATCCCGCGTGGTGGTAGTGTGTATAGGCCAGCGGCCAACTCAGATCAAATACCCAAATCCGTTAGGCGTGTTTAGTAACTCGCGAAGACGAACATGATCCCTGTCGCTCCGACTTGGTAACACACGGACCCGACCAGGGACCAGGCCCACCTTTCTCCTAGGTGGTCTCCGCCTGCCCTGTCGTTCCGCCACAATATCACTCGCGAGTGCTCTTGGAGCCGACCCATCTTTAATATTATTCTCTCGCGGGCACTCTTGGAGCCGGGCCAACTTTAACAGTTTAAAGTATTGCAATACGTAAACATTTCCGTGACCATCACCCAGAGTGATCACGGCCCGATAACAAGCATGGCAAACGGACAAGGGTGAAGGGCCAGCTGATGAAACATAGCATACCTAACTAAGCATCATAGGGTAGCAGGTAAGGTATCAATAGCAGGCGACGAAAACAGGCTATGCATCAGAATATGAGCTATCGGAGCAACAACAGAAGCAATTCTAATGCAAGCATAAGAAAGAAAGAATGGATGATATCTGATGATCAAGGGGGTTTTGCTTGCCTGAAAGCTCTGCTGAAAAGGAAGAAGCGTCGTCGGTGACGTAGTCGATCACAGGGGCATCAGCGGCGGTCGTAGATTCTACCGGAGAAGAAAGAGGAGGGAGAAACAATAAATATAAAACACACAGATGCAACACAGATGCACAACATGCCGGTAGGTTATGCTAGGGGTGTTCTAATGTAGTGCTAGGTATTTTAAACGGAGCGGAAAAATATCCGGGAATATTTTCCCGGCTCCGGGCAGTTATCGGTATACAGAACCGGAGGGGAAAGTTCCATGTTCATCTAGTTAGGAGTGATGGTCAAGCATTTTGATCACATATTCGGATTCGTCATATTTTTCTGATCATTTTTCATATATAAATTATTTTCATGTGAGTTACGGTTTATTTTATATGATTTTTCAAAGTTTTAATCATTTTCTGGAATTTCTGGAATTAATTTAATTATTAAATTCGAATTATCCGAAAAAGTGACGTCATCGGTCAACTCCGGCTGACCAGAGTCAAACCTGACCAGTGGGTCCCACTGGTCAGTGACTGTTTTAACTAAACAGGGGTTAGATTTATCTAATTAAGTTAATTAACAGGTGGGACCCAGTAGTCAGCGACTGTTTAATTAATTAATTTAATTAACGAAATAATTAGCATTTTATTTATTAATAAAAATGTTTAAATTAGGCGGGGCCCCATGTCAGTGACACGGGGCCGCCCAGTCAGCGGGTTGACCCAGTCAACCCTGACAGCGGGACCCACAGGGCCCACAGGCAGTGTCACTGGGGGTGGGCCCCTGGTGGCCACGTCGGCGCCGGCCACCGGAGCTGCTCCGGCGAGCTCCAGACGCGGCGGCGCGCGGCGGACGTCGTCGGAAAACCGCTGTGGTGGTCCATTTCGCGCGCGAGTGGGTTCGTTCGAACGCGGAGTCGAAGCCACGTCGATCTGCGGTGGTCTCGCCGGCTGGGGTGGCCGGAGTTGAGTGCTACGACGACGGCAGGTGGCGGCGGCTACGGGTGGTGCTCGGGATCGGCGATGCAGTGTGCTAACGAGCAAACGGAGCAGCTAGGGAGGGCCTACGTGGTGCGGCGAGCTCAACGGGCATGAGCCCGTGACCAAAAGGTCACCGGGAGCTCGCCAGCGATGAGCTCCGCGGCGGAGAGCTCGGGCACGATGGGGGTGGCGGCTAGAGGATGACCGAGAGGGAGAGAGGAGATGGGAGAGGTAGCGGTGCTCACAGGGCGCCTGTAGGTGTGCTCAGTAGGCTCGGGGAGGGCTCGACGGCGGCGAATCGAGGCTGCGAAGTCCGGTGGCCGTAGGAGGAAGAAGAGCTCGTCGGCGTCGATGTGGGGGTCGTCCGGTCGAACGGATGGGCGCAGACGTCGTAGTCGAGGCCGGCGGGACGATCTGGCACGGCGGCGAGGCGGGGGCGGTGGCGGTGGCTACGCGGGCGAGGAGTGAACGGCGATGGCCGCATCGGCCATGGCGGGAGAGGTCGAAAGCGAGCGAGGGAGAGGGAGTGAGGCGGTTAGGGTTCGCCAGAGGGGTCGGGGAGGGTCTTATCCAGCACGGGGCACCGTCGGATGGTCGACAGCGGCTGCATCCGCGCGTGGATGGCTGCGCGCGCGTCGGCCAGTGCCCTGGCTTCTGGCCAGCGAGAGGAAGGAGAAGGCCTAGCTGGGCCGGGCCGATTTGCACTGTGCACTCGAGGCCCTGGGAGCCAGTGAGTCCTCTTCCTTTTCCTTTTTCTTTTCTTCTATTTTATTTCTTTTCTCTTTGCAAATGGTTTAGCCACAATTTGAGTTTTGTAAAATAGGTGACTTGGCTCAATAAATAATATGCAATATTTATCACTGCCAGAAAAAGGTTTGGAGGTAATTTGACTTCATTTGATTTTTGGATTAAATGAAATGGATTAAATATTGCTGTTTTGTTACTGTTTCATGAAAATAATTCAATTAATGTTGGCTTTATTTTTATAATTACTTTGGGAATATTTACAATATTATGAACTATTTAGTTCCTGTATTTGAACAACTTTTAAACTCACTTTAAATTTGAATTTCAATTTGAATTGAAATTTGAAATGAGACATGACACAAATGATGATCAAGCACTATTAATCATGGTGACTTGGCATTATGAAAAGGGAATCACTGTTGCTAATACATGGGGGGTGTTACAGCTAACCTTTGCACAGAACAGACATTATTCCAGTGGCAACCGGTGGTAGAGCACTCGTCAGGTCACGAGATCGAGCTCTCACGATCGCACCCACGACCTGTTTGAGCATGTGCGGTGAACTGACCACTGGGATAGAAGTTCGTGTAAACAACAAGTTAAACAAACTAGATTTTAACACTTTTTTGATTTCGAATTCAAAATTCGTTTGAATATTTCGGGCGAAAAATATCCGAAATTTTTGAGATTTTCCTAAAACCGGATATTCCGACCACCACCGAAAAATAAATGGGATAAAAAAAAAAACTTGATAACATGCATGGTCCCCCACTTCTCTCCTCTTCTCAACCGGACACCACACCAAAATTGCACCACATGCATGGTCACTCTGCTCTCTCTCTTCCCAACCAGATTAATTTAGGAATATCATTGAATGACCGGCTACGCGGACCACGTCAGGACAAAAAAAAAGACATGTGTAAGGATATTTTGCGGGTTAGTGTTTGAGAAGCTCTAATAAACTTGCAGCCGTGAGTGCTTTCTGGTCGAGAGAAAAAGCCGTGCACGTTCTGTATGTGAGATTGGTCTGATCGGATATATAATTTGATGTGTACTAGCTAGCTAGCTAGACGCACGGACGGATCAGGAGCAGCTAAAACTAGCTGGTAGCTGGGCTTTTGACCCTTCTACGCGTTAGAGACAGAGAAAGAGAGAGAGTGTGTGTGTTAGCGTGTCTTCCACGGCGAGGAGTTCGTCCAAACCGACCTGTCAGATCCCTGTGGATTCCTGGCTAGCTAACGATGATCAAATTCAAAACTCAACAAACCAAGCATGGTGTAAGGCCGATTCAGGTGGCCATCATGTATAAATCTCAATAGTAGAGTATATGTCAGCCGTGAGAGGCAGGTTGCATGAAGGAATGATCCCGAAAACCTAGCCACATCCCGGCTTATATAGGCTGGGTTAATCGGACAAGGCGATTCGGAGCCTAGGTTCAGTTGCACCCGCCGATGAACACTAAGCTTAAAAAATGGCAAGATAATAAAATAAGATAGTCTGAAATTATTTGTCATACAAAATGCTCACGTGCGGCAAGTGCGTGCGAAATTTCATGGTGTTTGGACATTTGAGGAGCTCAGGGCAAAACTAAAAGAAATTTGGCTTCTCAAAGAAACTCTGAAAAAGTGTACTGTGTAGATCAGTTTTTTTTTGGCGACGAGCCCCTCAAATGTCCAAACACCATGAAATTTGGCACGCACCTCATGCACCTGAGCATCTTGAATGCTATAAAATTTCAGTTTTTCTTTAAAAATATTTGCTATTTATTTTGAATTTATTGTTCATCAAGTGCAGCTGAGCCTGGGCTCCGACGCGGATTTCCGGGGTTAATCCCCATAAAGTATGCAATAAAAGAAGTAGATTTTAACTAATAAATGGTAACTAAGTATGAAGTGATCCCAGCCTTCGAGTGAGGTTTAACCGTACCGAGGAGAGGCGTTCGATAACCGAAGCAAGAAATGTGAGGATGTCAAAATCTTCAGTTTCATCAGTTAAGTGGTCTAACTTGCTAAATGGTAACTAAGTATGAAGTGATCCCAGCCTTCACGTGAGGTTTAACCGTACCGAGGAGAGGCGTTCGATAACCGAAGCAAGGAATGAGAGGATGGCGAAATCTTCAGTTCATCAGTTAAGCGGTCTAACAAAAAAAAACCCAAAAAAAGTTCCTTGCCTTCAAGGAGTTGTATAGCTTTCCCGCAAAAAAGGTAGTTGTATAGCTTGAGCATACCACCCTGCAGTTGTAGCCTGAAAGAAAACCGAAAAGGTATACTTGCTGAAGTTTGCGTCTTCCCAAGTCACATCACAGCAAGGGATCTACCAAACCAGCCAAACCAGCAGAGAGGTCTTTGAAAGATAGGACACTGAGAAATGTACAGTTCAGCATCTTTCCTTTTTCCTGGCCAGTAGAAGATGTTCTTTCGAAATAGTCTTTCGCCCCGCTTTATAAATAAAGCAACACCCGAAGAAGTACACGGCCGGACGATACAAGATGATGAGGTAGTCCTCTTACAAAGCCGATCCTGAGATATCCGACAGACGCAGAACACACGCGACTATGCTACCAGCAACGAGCACCGAAAGAACTAAACACCCCCACGCTACAACCTAGCACACCTAAGCTCCACGACAACGCCCCCAAGAGGAAGAACGGCGCATAACGTCGTCGCTGCCGAGTCCACACCGGACAAAGGTCTTCACCTGGAGCCCTAACACGGAGAGAAGAATCACAACGACGTCTTCAAGAAGACCGGCACCCACGGGTGTCACCGTGGCCGGCGCCAAGGCACGGAGCTTTCGCTAGGAAACTCACCCGTGCCACCACGTGGCCGCCAAGAGGAGCGTGACGGTGTCAGATCCCCAGATCCGGATCAAGACGCCGCCCCTCCGAAAGAGAGGGCACGTCCGAGCTACCCGCCGCAACACATCCCGTTGCCCACACAACCCGGGAGGAGAGCCACCACCACCGCAATGATGCCCGCCGAAGAGCAACCGATAGGTGATGTTCTTAATCCTTTGGTATGTTGCCTCATACCAGAATGTCCCCCGATAGGTGATGTGTGTAATGATGCAATAGGCTTTGTCTTAAGATGGTATTGTTGCCCACCATGAGGACTTGTCTGTGTCTGATGAGACCAGAGTCGAGAGTATAAGGAGAAACATGATCATGTGGTTGCAGCAATAATTTTTCTAGTAAAAATTTACAGTGAGCATCCTTGGTGTAGTTGTCTACAATGTCTTGAGCCCACACAAGTTGGGATTCTGAAATGGCCATGACAGAGCAAAATTCCTAGACACGGCATCTGCAATATTTGTTATTCCTTTTTTGTACTGAATGGTAAAAATCAAACGGTTTTGCTAATTCACATCTAGATGTGAATTAGTTATCTCACATCTAATGTCTCCATCGTTTGATTATAACATCAAGATTCGTGTTTTTATTGTCTGGATTGTTTTTTTTTTTGAGCAACTTGTCTGGATTATGTGTGCAGCCTCGTTGATGTCAAAAACAAAAAGGTGTGCAGGCTCGTTGCGACGCCGTGGAGCTGGGTTCTGTTCTGGGCGCTGTGTCGTGGATGATGTGTCCTTCTGCGTCAGGCTGAATGCCGCCACACTATTTTATTTTATTTTTTGAACACGCCACACTATTTGTTGGGTTGCTGTATCCACTTGTTATTTACATCCTTTTTTCTAATTTATTTTTTCAACGTGATTTTTTGTGATGCGCATGTTAACTGTTCCTTGAACGAAAGCTGTATATTCACTTTTTTTTTGTCTTTTTGTTTTTTTCATTGTGATTTTTATACACATGTTTACTGTTTCATGAATGAGAGAGCTGCATATTCACTTTTGATGCCCAAACTTGTTAAACAGTTGCATGTCCATTCTCAATATGCAACTCGGTTTACCTCATGCACTTAAATGCCTCCATTTGCATGTCTACTCTCAATACGCACTCGACAGTTGCATATCAATTCACAAAAAACAACTTGTCTCACTCTGACCCAATTGCATGTCCATCTTTTGACACGCAACTCGTTCGACACGGTTGCATGTCCACCCTCGACATGCAACTTGTCCAACTGCGTGTTGGGGAACGTTGCATGGAAAACAAAAAATTTCTACGCACACGCAAGATCTATCCATGAAGATGCATAGCTACGAGAGAGGGAGTGTGTCTACGTACCCTCGTAGACCGTAAGCGGAAGCGTTAGAACAACGCGGTTGATGTCGTCGAACAACTTCACGATCCAACCGACCGAGTACCGAACGTACGGCACCTCCGCGTTCAGCACACGTTCACCTCGGTGACGTCCTCGACTTCTTGATCCAGCAAGACGGCGAGGTAGTGGATGAGTTCCGGCAGCACGACGGCGTGGTGACGGTGATGGTGATGCTATCTCCGCAGGGCTTCGCCCAAGCACAGCGAAAATATGACCAAGGGACGGAACTGTGGAGGGGGGCGCCGCACACGGCTAAGACAATGTTGTGGCTTTTTTTGGGGCGCCCCCTCTTCTCTATTTATATATGTGTAGGGGCTTGAAGTAGAAGGAATAGTGCCACGTGAACAGTACCACGTGAATAGTACCACGTGAATAGTACACACGTGGACTTGGACTCCAAAGTCCAATCCTATTCCTACTAGGACTCTCCTTTTTTCCTTCCCTAGCTGCGTGGGCTTTTGAGGACTTGGTGCGCCTGGCCCAATAAGGCCAGGGCGCCTCCCCTTAGCCCATGCCAGCCCTTGGTACGTGGTGGACCCACTTGTGGACTTTCGGACCCCTCCGGAATCCTCCGGAACCTTCTGGAAGCTTCCCGGTACAATACCGAAAAAACTGCACCTTTTTCCGGAACCCAAAATATGACTTCCCATATATAAATCTTTACCTCTCGACCATTCCGAGACTCCTCGTGACGTCCGGGATCTCATCCGGGACTCCGAACAACATTCGGTTACCAATTCACATAACTCATATAACAGTATATCGTCAACGAACGTTAAGCGTGCGGACCCTACGGGTTCGGGAATGATGTAGACATGACCGAGAAGCCTCTCCGGTCAATAATCAATAGCGGAACCTGGATGCCCATATTGGTTCCTACATATTCCACGAAGATCTTATCGGTCGAACCGCAATGACAACATACGTAATTCCCTTTGTCCGTCGGCATGTTACTTGCCCGAGATTCGATCGTCGGTATCTCCATACCTAGTTCAATCTCGTTACCAGCAAGTCTCTTTACTCGTTCCGTAATACATCATCCCGTAACTAACTCCTTAGTCACTTTGCTTGCAAGCTTCTTATGATGTGCATTACCGAGAGGGCCCAGAGATACCTCTCCGAAACACGGAGTGACAAATCCCAGTCTCGATCCATGCCAACTCAACAGACACCTTCGGAGATACCTGTAGAGCATCTTTATGAGCACCCAGTTACGTTGTGACGTTTGATAGCACACAAGGTATTCCTCCGGTATCCGGGAGTTGCATGATCTCATGGTCGGAGGAACATGTATTTGACATTCAAGAAAGCAGTAGCAATAAACAGAACGATCATATGCTAAGCTAACAGATGGGTCTTGTCCATCACATCATTCTCCTAATGATGTGATCCCGTTATCAAATGACAACTCATGTCTATGGTTAGAAAACCTTAACCATCTTTGATCAACGAGCTAGTCTAGTAGAGGCTCACTAGGGACACGGTATTTGTTTATGTATTCACACATGTATTTAAGTTTCCGGTCAATACAATTCTAGCATGAATAATAAACCTTTATCATGAACAAGGAAATATAAAATAATAACAACTTTATTATTGCCTTTAGGGCATATTTCCATCAGTCTCCCACTTGCACTAGAGTCAATAATCTAGTTCACATCGCCATGTGATTAACACCCAAGAGTTCACTAGAGTCAATAATCTAGTTCACATCACCATGTGATTAACACTCAAAGAGTTCTAAGGTGTGATCATGTTTTGCTCGTGATAGAGAATTTTAGTCAATGGGTCTGCAATATTCAGACCCATGTGTACTTTGCAAATCCTTATGTCATATTGTAGATGCTGCTATCACGCTTTACTTGGAGCTATTCCAAATGACTGCTCCATTATACGTATCTGGTTTGCTACTCAGAGATATCCAGATTGGTGTCAAAGCTTGCATCGACGTAACCCTTTATGACGAACTCTTTATCACCTCCATAATCGAGAAACATTTCCTTAGTCCTTTAGTTACTAAGAATAATTTTGACCGCTGTCCAGTGATCCACTCCTGGATCACTCTTGTACCCCCTTTGCCAGACACGTGGCAAGGCACACATTAGGTGTGGTACACAGCATGGCATACATTATAGAACCTATGGCTGAGGCATAGGGAATGAATTTCATTCTCTCTCTATCTTCTGCCGTGGTCGAGCTTTGAGTCTTACTCAACTTTACACCTTACAATACAGGCAAGAACTCCTTCTTTGACTGATCCATTTTGAACTTCTTTAAAACTTTGTCAAGGTATGTGCTTTGTGAAAGTCCTATCAAGCGTCTTGATCTATCCCTATAGATCTTGATGCCCAATATATAAGCAGCTTCACCAAGGTCTTTCATTGAAAAATTCTTATTCAAGTATCCCTTTATGCCATCCAAAAATTCTATATCATTTCCAATCAACAATATGTCATCCACATATAATATTAGAAATGCTACAGAGCTCCCACTCACTTTCTTGTAAATACAGGCTTCACCGTAAGTCTGTACAAAACCATATGCTTTGATCACCTCATCAAAGCGTATATTCCAACTCCGAGATGCTTGCACCAGTCCATAGATGGATCGCTGGAGCTTGCACACTTTGTTAGCACCCTTAGGATCGACAAAACCTTCTGGTTGCATCATATACAACTCTTCTTTGAGAAAACCATTAAGGAATGCAGTTTTGACATCCATTTGCCAGATTTCATAATCATAAAATGCGGCAATTGCTAACATGATTCGGACAGACTTAAGCATCGCTACGGGTGAGAAAGTCTCATCGTAGTCAACCCCTTGAACTTGTCGAAAACCTTTCGCGACAAGTCGAGCTTTGTAGACAGTGATATTACCATCAGCATCCGTCTTCCTCTTAAAAAATCCATTTATTCTCAATGGCTTGCCGATCATCGGGCAAGTCCACCAAAGTCCACACTTTGTTCTTATACATGGATCCTATCTCAGATTTCATGGCCTCAAGCCATTTGTCGAAATCCGGGCTTATCATAGCTTCTTCATAGTTCGTAGGTTCGCCGTTGTCTAACAACATAACTTTCAGAACAGGATTACCGTACCACTCTGGTGCGGAACGTACTCTGGTCGACCTACGAAGTTCAGTAGTAACTTGATCTGAAGTTTCATGATCTTTATCATTATCTTCCTCTCTTATTGGTGTAAGCATCATGGGAACGGTTTTCTCTGATGAGCTGCTTTCCAATTCGAGAGAAGGTACAATTACCTCATCAAGTTCTACTTTTCTCCCACTCACTTCTTTCGAGAGAAACTCCTTCTCTAGAAAGGACCCATTCTTGGCAACAAAGACCTTGCCTTCGGATATGTGGTAGAAGGTGTACCCAATTGTTTCTTTAGGGTATCCTATGAAGACGCACTTCTCCGCTTTGGGTTCGAGCTTATCAGGTTGAAGCTTTTTCACATAAGCATCGCATCTCCAAACTTTAAAAAACGACAGCTTAGGTTTCTTGCCAAACCATAGTTCATACGGTGTTGTCTCAACGGATTTAGACGGTGCCCTATTTAACGTGAATGCAGCTGTCTCTAATGCATAACCCCAAAACGATAGTGGCAAATCGGTAAGAGACATCATAGAACGCACCATATCCAACAAAGTACGGTTACGACGTTCGGACACACCATTACGCTGTGGTGTTCCAGGTGGCGTGAGTTGTGAAACAATTCCACATTTTCTTAAATGAAGGCCAAACTCGTAACTCAAATATTCGCCTCCGCGATCAGATCGTAGAAACTTTATTTTCTTGTTACGATGATTCTCTACTTCACTCTGAAATTCTTTGAACTTTTCAAATGTTTCAGACTTGTGTTTCATCAAGTAGATATACCCATATCTACTCAAATCATCTGTGAAGGTTAGAAAATAACGATACCCGCCGTGTGCTACAACATTCATCGGACCGCATACATCGGTATGTATTATTTCCAACAAATCAGTAGCTCGCTCCATTGTTTCGGAGAACGGAGTTTTAGTCATCTTGCCCATGAGGCATGGTTCGCAAGTATCAAATGATTCATAATCAAGAGATTCCAAAAGTCCATCAGCATGGAGTTTCTTCATGCGCTTTACACCAATATGACCTAAACGGCAGTGCCACAAGTATGTTGCACTATCATTATCAACTTTGCATCTTTTGGCATCAATATTATGAATATGTGTATCACTACGATCGAGATTCAAGAAGAATAAACCATTCACAAGGGTGCATGATCACGAGGGATATTATTCATATAAACAGAATAACCATTATTCTCTGACTTAAATGAATAACCGTCTTGCAATAAACAATATCCAGATATAATGTTTTATGCTCAATGCAAGCACCAAATAACCATTATTTAGGTTTAATACTAATCCCGAAGGTATTACGAGCGTGTCGATATTGATCATATCAATCTTGGAGATACTTCCAACACATATCGTCACCTCGCCCTCAGCTAGTCTCCGTTACTCTGCAGCTCCTGCTTCAAGTTACTAATATTAGCAACTGAATCGGTATCTAATACCCAGACGCTGCTACGAGCACTAGTGAGGTACATATCAATAACATGTATATCAAATATACCTTTGTTCACTTTGCCATCCTTCTTATCCGCCAAATACTTGGGGCAGTTCCGCTTCCAGTGACCAGTTCCTTTGAAGTAGAAGCACTCAGTTTCAGGCTTGGGTCCAGCTTTGGGTTTCTTCGTGGGAGCGGCAGCTTGCTTGCCGTTCTTCTTGAAGTTCCCCTTCTTTCCCTTGCCCTTTTTCTTGAAACTAGTGGTCTTGTTAACCATCAACACTTGATGCTCCTTCTTGATTTCTACCTCCGCCGATTTCAGCATCGCGAAGAGCTCGGGAATTGTCTTCTCCATCCCTTGCATATTATAGTTCATCACGAAGCCTTTATAGCTTGGTGGCAGTGACTGAAGAACTCTGTCAATAACACTCTCAACTAGAAGATCAATTCCCAGCTGAGTCAAGTGGTTGTGGTATCCCGACATTCTGAGTATGTGTTCACTGACAGAACTGTTCTCCTCCATCTTACAGCTGAAGAACTTGTTGGAGACTTCATATCTCTCAACCCGGACATTAGCTTGAAATATCAATTTTAGCTCCTGGAACATCTCATATGCTCCATGGCGTTCAAAACGCTTTTGTAGTCCCGGTTCTAAGCCGTAGAGCATGGCACACTGAACTATCGAGTAGTCATCAGATCGAGCCTGCCAGGTGTTCACAACGTCTGCAGCAGCTCCTGCAGCAGGTCCATCACCTAGCGGTGCATCAAGGACATAATCCTTCTGTGCAGCAATGAGGATAATCCTCAAGTTATGGACCCAGTCCGTGTAATTGCTACCATCATCTTTCAACTAAGCTTTCTCTAGGAACGTATCAAAAACAGGGGAGCTACAACGCGAGCTATTGATCTACAATATAATTTGCAAAGACTATCAAGACTAAGTTCATGATAAATTAAGTTCAATTAATCAAATTACTAATGAACTCCCACTTAAATTAACATCCCTCAAGTTAACTAAGTGATACATGATCCAAATCAACTAGCCCATGTCCGATCATCACGTGAGATGGGATAGTCATCAATGGTGAACATCTCCATGTTGATCATGTCTACTATATAACTCATGTTCGACCTTTCGGTCTCCAGTGTTCCGAGACCATGTCTGTACATGCTAGGCTCGTCAAGTTTAACCCAAGTATTCTGCTTGTGTAAAACTGGCTTACACCCGTTGTATGTGAACGTAGAATCTATCACACCCGATCATCACGAGGTGCTTCGAAACGACGAACTTTAGCAACGGTGCATACTCGGGGAGAACACTTTTATCTTGAAATTTAGTGAAGGGATCATCTTATAATGCTACCGTCGTTCTAAGCAAAATAAGATGCATAAAGGATAAACATCACATGCAATCAAAATATGTGACATGATATGGCCATCATCTTGTGCTTTTGATCTCCATCTCCAAAGCATCGTCATGATCTCCATCGTCACCGGCTCGACACCTTGATCTCCATCGTTGCGTCGTGGTCGTCTCGCCAACTATTGCTTCTACAACTATTGCTAACGCATAGCGATAAAGTAAAGCAATTACATGGCGCTTGCATTTCATACAATAAAGAGACAACCATAAGGCTCCTGCCGGTTGCCGATAAATTACAAAACATGATCATCTCATACAATAACGTATATCACATCATGTCTTGACCATATCACATCACAGCATACCCTGCAAAAACAAGTTAGACGTCCTCTACTTTGTTGTTGCAAGTTTTACGTGGCTGCTACGGGCTTCTAGCAAGAACCGTTCTTACCTACGGCACAAAACCACAACGGTGATTTATCAAGTTTGCTGTTTTAACCTTCAACAAGGACCGGCCGCAGTCAAATTTGATTCAACTAAAGTAGGAGAAACAGACACCCGCCAGCCACCTTTATGCAAAACAAGTTGCATGTCTGTCGGTGGAACCGGTCTCATGTACGTGGACATGTAAGGTTGGTCCGGGCCGCTTCATCTTACAATACCGCCAAATCAAAATAAGACGTTGGTGTTAAGCAGTATGACGATCACCGCCCACAACTCTTTGTGTTCTACTCGTGCATATCATCTACGCATAGACCTGGCTCATGATACCACTGTTGGGGAACGTTGCATGGAAAACAAAAAAATTCTACGCACACGCAAGATCTATCCATGGAGATGCATAGCTACGAGAGGGGGAGTGTGCCTACGTACCCTCGTAGACCGTAAGCGGAAGCGTTAGAACAACGCGGTTGATGTCATCGAACAACTTCACGATCCAACTGACCGAGTACCGAACGTACGGCACCTGCGCGTTCAGCACACGTTCAGCTCGGTGACGTCCTCGACTTCTTGATCCAGCAAGACGGTGAGGTAGTGGATTAGTTCCGGAAGCACGACAGCGTGGTGACGGTGATGGTGATGCTATCTCTGCGGGGCTTCACCCAAGCACAGCGAAAATATGACCGAGGGACGGAACTGTGGAGGGGGGGCGCCGCACACGGCTCAGACAATGTTGTGGCTTTTTTTGGGGCGCCCCCTCTCCTCTATTTATATATGTGTAGGGGCTTGGAGTAGAAGGAATAGTGCCACGTGAACAGTACCACGTGAATAGTACATACGTGGACTTGGACTCCAAAGTCCAATCCTATTCCTACTAGGACTCTCCTTTTTTCCTTCCCTAGCTGCGTGGGCTTTTGAGGACTTGGTGCGCCTGGCCCAATAAGGCCAGGGCGCTTCCCCTTAGCCCATGCCAGCCCTTGGGACGTGGTGGACCCACTTGTGGACTTTCGGACCCCTCCGGAATCCTCCGGAACCTTCTGGAAGCTTCCCGGTACAATACCAAAAAAACTGCACCTTTTTCCGGAACCCAAAATATGGCTTCCCATATATAAATCTTTACCTCTCGACCATTCCGAGACTCCTCGTGACGTTCGGCATCTCATCCGGGACGCCGAACAACATTCGGTTACCAATTCACATAACTCATATAACACTATATCGTCAATGAACGTTAAGCGTGCGGACCCTACGGGTTCGGGAATGATGTAGACATGACCGAGATGCCTCTCCGGTCAATAATCAATAGCGGAACCTGGATGCCCATATTGGTTCCTACATATTCCACGAAGATCTTATCGGTCGAACCGCAATGACAACATACGTAATTCCCTTTGTCCGTCGGTATGTTACTTGCCCGAGATTCGATCGTCGGTATCTCCATACCTAGTTCAATCTCGTTACCGGCAAGTCTCTTTACTCGTTCCGTAATACATCATCCTGTAACTAACTCCTTAGTCACTTTGCTTGCAAGCTTCTTATGATGTGCATTACCGAGAGGGCCCAGAGATACCTCTCCGAAACATGGAGTGACAAATCCCAGTCTCGATCCATGCCAACTAAACAGACACCTTCGGAGATACCTGTAGAGCATCTTTATGATCACCCAGTTATGTTGTGACGTTTGATAGCACACAAGGTATTCCTACGGTATCCGGGAGTTGCATGATCTCATGGTCGGAGGAACATGTATTTGACATTCAAGAAAGCAGTAGCAATAAACAGAACGATCATATGCTAAGCTAACAGATGGGTCTTGTCCATCACATCATTCTCCTAATGATGTGATCCCGTTATCAAATGACAACTCATGTCTATGGTTAGGAAACCTTAACCATCTTTGATCAACGAGCTAGTCTAGTACAGGCTCACTAGGGACACGGTATTTGTTTATGTATTCACACATGTATTTAAGTTTCCGGTCAATACAATTCTAGCATGAATAATAAACCTTTATCATGAACAAGGAAATATAAAACAATAACAACTTTATTATTGCCTCCAGGGCATATTTCCATCACTGCGATCCCAGTTGCATGTCCTCCCTCGATATGCAACTTGTCCGACTCTGACCTAGTTGCATGTCCATCTTTGAGGCGCAACTCATCTGACCAAGTCGCATCTCCACCCTCGACACGCAACTTCTCCGACTGTCATCCCAGTTTCCAACCTAGTTGCAAGTCCACAATCGACTTGTAACTGGGCATGTAGGTGTTGTTGTCGTCCCGGTTGCAAGCCCACCCCTCAACCAGCATCTGGGCCCGTACTTTTTGTTCTTGTCCCAGTTGCAAGTCCCCTCTCCACTCGCAACTAGCCCCGTAGTAGTTGTTGTCTCACTTGCAAGTCCGCCCCCTCGACTCGCAACTGGGCCCATAGGGTGTTGTTGTCTCCCCTGTTTGCAAGCCCACCACTCGATTCACAACTTGGCACGTAGTTGTTTTCATTTCAGTTGCAAGTCCATCATTGACTCGCAACTAGGCCCGCAGGTGTTGTTGTCATGCCGGTTGCAAGCCCACCCCTCGACCCGTCTCTTGCCCCGTACCTTTTTGTTCTCCCAGTTGCAAGTCCCCCCTGACTCGCAACTAAGGGGTCGTAGTAGGTGTTGTCCCACTTGCAAGTCCACACATCAACCCCGCAAACCGGGCCCATAGGGTGTTGTTGTCTTCCCGGTTTCAAGCCCACCCATCGACTCGCAACTTGGCTCGTAGTTGTTTTTAACCTAGTTGCATGTCCACCCTCTACTCGCCGCTGGGCCCATACTTTTCCTTGTCCTAGTTGCAAGTCCCCCTCGATTTGCAATGGGGCACGTAGTAGGTGTTGTCCCACTTGCAAGTACACCCCTCGACTCGCAACTATGCCCATAGGTGTTGTTGTCTTCTTGGTTGCAAGTCCACCCCTCGACCCACATCTTTTGCCACACAGTTGTTTTTCAACCCAATTGCAAGTCCACCATCGACTCGCAGCAAGGCGTGTAGGTGTTGTTGTCATCCCAATTGCAAGCCCACTCCTCAAGTCGCATCTTGGCTTGTACTTTTTGTTCTTGTCCCAGTTGCAAGCCCACCCCTCAACTCGCAACTTCGCCTGCAGTTGTTTCCAACCCAGTTGCAAGTCCACCATCGACTCGCAATTGGGCCCGTAGGTGTTGTTGTTGTCCAGGTTGCAAGCCCACACCCTCGACTCGCAACTTGGTCCACACTTTTTGTTCTTGTCCCAGTTGCAAGTCCCCCATCCACTCGCAACTTCGCATGTAGTTGTTTCCAACCCAGTTGCAAGTCCATCATCGACTCGCAACTGGGCCCGTAGGTGTTGTTGTCGTCCAGATTGCAAGCCCACCCCTTGACTCGCAACCTAGCCGTAGTTGTGTTCTAACTCAGCTGCAAGTCAACTATCGAATCGCAACTAGGCCCGTAGGTATTGTTTTCCTCCCGATTGCAAGCCCACCCCTCAACCCGCATCTTGCCTCTTTTTTGGTTCTTTCCCAGTTGCAAGTCTCCCCTCGACTCGCAACTAGGCCCGTAGTAGGTGTTGTCCCACTTGCAAGTCCACACCTCGAGTTGAAACTGGGCCCATAGGGTGTTGTTGTCTTCCCGGTTGCAAGCCCAACCATTGATCTGCAGCTTGCCCCGTAGTTGTTTTTAACCCAGTTGAAAGTCCACCATCAACTCGCAACTGGGCTCGTAATTTATTTCATCCAAGTTGCAAGTCGGCCCTTTACTCGCAATTGGGCTCGTAGTTTCATAGTTGTCCCAGTTGCAAGTCCACCCTCGAACTCGCAACTGGGCTTGTAGTTGTCTGAGTTGCAAGCCCACCCTCGACTCGCAACTGGAGCATCTGTTTTTGTTTTCATCCCAGTTGCAAGTCCACCCTTTGAATCGCAACTGGGCCCATAGTTTGTTTCATACCAGTTGCAAGTTGACCCTTGACTCACAAATGAGCTCATAATTTCGTAGTTGTCCCAATTGCAAGTCCACCCTCGACTCGCAAACGGCCTCGTAGTTGTCCTAGTTGCAAGTCCACCCTCTACTCACAACTAGGCATGTGTTTTGTTTTTCATTAGTTGCAAGTCCATGTTCGACTCGCGACTGGGCACGTGGTTTGTTATTGTGTCATTGGCAAGTCCACCCACGACTCGCAGATGGTATCGTAGTTTTGTGTAGTTGTCCCAGTTACAAGTTTGTCCTTGACTCGCAACTAAGCCCGTAGTTTGTTTCATCCCAGTTTCAAAGTCCACCCTTGACTCGCAACTGGGCTCATAGTTTCATAGTTGTCCCAGTTGCAAGTACACCCTCGACTCGCGACTGGGCCCGTAATTCTTTTCATCCCAGTTGCAAGTCGACCCTCGACGCGCAACTGGTATCATAATTTTGTGTAGTTGTCCTAGTTGTAAGTCGACCATCGACTCGCAACTGGTCTGTAGTTTGTTTTTCATCCCAGTTGCAAGTCCACCCTCGACTCGCAATTGGGCTCGTAGTTGTCCCAGTTGCAAGTCCATCCTCGACTCGCAACTAGGCTCATATTTGTCCCAGTTACAAGTCCACCCTCGACTCGCAACTCGTCTCGTAGTTTGTTTTCATCCTAGTTTGCAAGTCCACCTTTGGTTTACAACTAGCACCGACCCTTTTTTATTCTTCGCCCCAATAATTGCAAGTCCACCACCGACTTGCAATTGGGCTCCAAGTTTTTTTTTTGTCGTAGTTACAAGTTTACATCAACTTGCAACTGGGGTGAGCGACCAATTTTTATCTGAGGTAAAATTCCATCTTCAATACGCAAAATGTGAGCCCAGACCCTGACACTTAATATTTCACTTTTTCTTTGTAATTTAGCTGTTCAACATTGTTTCGTTTTTATTTTTCCGGCCCAACCCATTTTTTCATATGTCCCTCTTGTAAGCCCATCTTGACAATTTTTTAAGACATGCAACCGAGTGGGAGGGACCCAAGTTTTCATGTGTTTTTTCTTTTGAAAAAACCACCATTTATATGATATTTAGTTCCAGCCCATTGAGTTAGTTCCCCATCTTTCGTTGAAATCTCATAGTTGTATACAAATGAGACACACCCTTTTTGAGGCATATCCTTTTGCAGGTAAGGCTAGTTTGTTCACCAATGCAAAAAATGTTCGAGTTTTCAAAAATTGTTTTGGAATTTTTAAAAAATGACCGCATTTTCAAAAATTGTGTTCACTAATTCAAAAAATGTTTGCGTTTTTTAAAAATTGCACTTGCCAATTCAATTTTTTTTCTAGATTTTTAGAAAATATTCAGGTTTTGAAAAGTTGCTCTGAATTTTAATAGATGTTATCATTTTCAAGTTTTGTAAGTTTACAAGTTCTTATAGTTATATGGACATTTTTAAGTTTCATGGACATTTTTATAAGTTTCAACTCACATGCCGCTCGCATGGCTAGCCTGGGAGAGACGTGCATCGCCTGTGTACGTACATACAGACATACGCTGATACACATATGTGATTCTTCAAGGTATACATGTCAAGCAGCGGCAGCACAATGCGTATCATGTCACCCATCAGTTGACAGCTGGGACAGGATCGACGACATGATACAAGATAAGCTCTGGCCGTCACCCATCAGTTTAGCTAGCTCTTGCTGGAACCGGAAGTATGTTTGAGTATGCACGTGGATGTAAGAGCATCTACAGCCGCGTCCGCGGGCAGTCATCGGTCGTATCTCAAATTTGCTCTTCTACATCCGAATACCTTATACTTGAAATCTTATACAAAGCATGCAAACAAAAAAATCCACATACTACGTAGATCAAATAACCTATACTACCCTACTCCTCGTTAGAGATGTTCACTATCTCCGGCTCCTGCGGCTGCTCTGCGTCGGCTTCCGCCTCCGCCACCGCGTCAAGTTCGGCGAAAAGTGCGTCGGTCGCCGCCCGTTCCTGCCGGATGTACTGCCGGTTGGCCTCGACAAAGGCCTCATCCTGGATGGACTCCAGGATGGCATGCTGCTCCGCCATCTCCGCCACTTGGGCGAGAGTGAACTCCGCCATGGCGTCCTCCATGTCGAAGCCCGCAGCCGGCGCCAGCTCCTCCTCCGACTGCTCCGCCTCGTCCTCCTCCTCCGGATCCTTCACCTCCATCAGAACCGGCTGCTGCTCCGGCTCCGGCTGCTCCTCCTCTTCCTCCTCCTCCGGATCCGCCACCTCCATCGGAGCCGGCTGCTGCTCCGGATCCGGCTGCTCCTCCTCTTCCTCCTCCTCCTCCGGCTCTGGCGAGTCCGAGGCAGGCTAGCTGCGATGCGGGCAGCGTGTCTCGCCCAGATCTCCTCCTCAATCTGGAACCGACGCTCCGGCGTGAGCATAGCATACGTCGTCTTCTTTTGCCAGGCCATGGCGAAGCCAGATGACGTGGGAAGAGTGAGGCGGAGCAGGAGAGAGTTGGATGGGCTCGGGCTGGCGAAGCGCAGAGGGAGGAAGTGGATGATGGGGACGCCATCCGGCTTAAATAGCAGGACTTTGGCCCTCAGGCGGTGAGCCGGAGCGGCGCCACGCGGCGTTCACACCCCATCGGAGGAGGCGCCCATCGGACCGTCGGGTTTCTGGGTGTTTTTTACTGAGACCCCATCGTCAACCCGATGTGGCGAACGCGCCTAGTCGCGCCCGGGCCTCCCCATATGAGTCATATATTTGGGCTGGATATGAGGGGTGTCGGTCAGCCCGGGCGTTTGAGGCGCCCATCTGAATCGGTTTTTTTATCGGTCACTGACCGGCACGTCCGCCCTGATCGTTTGAGGGGGCTATGGAGTGTGCTCTGGACAAAAAGTGGACTAGTCCCCATCATTAGCAGGAGCTCGCGCATGCATGGCTGCTAGTTCGCCACACCACACTCACTGCTTGCGAGATTCGATACTTATAGAAATAAGCATCGCCAACATCAGCTTGACGTACGTACGCCATGTCTACCAACAGCGGCATCGACATGAATTTTAACTGAACCCTCCCTTGGAGCAATCCACTTTGGCCCCTGAACTGGGACTTGGGGTCACAGACTTGCCTTGTTCGACGACACCTGCTCAAGGTCTGCCAGATACTTCTTTATGAACGAGAACTCGTCAGCAGCGACAACACAACGTCACTCATGCTCCTTTGAATCCTGAAGCTCGATCAGCCTGAGTCTAGCATCAGTAAGTCTGCATGCAACCAGAACCAGGTGATCCATGATAGAACAAAAGCACTTGGGGCGTGTTTGGTTCACATCTCTGTTTTAGGGTATTTTGTATACTTGTTCCAGTTGATCCTGTTTGAGCTAATTCAGGCTAAAAACCAACGTCTGCATGTAGTATGGTTGCCTGCATTAGGCTCCATGCATGAGGGAAGTAATTTCTACCACGCTGTTTGGTTGCTTGCGTCGCTGCTATTAGACAAACAACACGTTGTTTGGTTGCAAACGGCATAAGATGTGATCACCACTTCTCACTAGTGGTGACCTTACCACACACACTGAACATCGTCTTGTCCTAGCTAGGAAACAAATGGCAGTTTATCCTAACTACTAACAAATGGCAGTACAGATTATTAAGAGCCATATGGCTGAATAGGGAATAGTTCAATGATGCTAACTAGGTGGAAGTCCATCCTCTTCCTCTTCTTTTTCTGCTGATGCTGCTTCTTCTTCTGATGCTGTTGCTTCTTCTTCTTCTTCTTCTTCTTCTTCTTCTTCTTCTTCTTCTTCTTCTTGTCTGACCTCTGTTATCCCACATTGCCTGTTGCTTCTTCTTCTTCTTCTTCTTCTTTTTTGACCTCTGTTATCCCACATTGCCTGAGCCCACTCCAACCTTTTGTTCTTCCACGCTTCGTTGTCAAACACCTCCACACCATGGCCGGAGCTGACCACATCATCAGGCATCACATCTTCCTCCTCCGGCACAAATTCATCACAACCCCATTGTAGGATTCAGTTGTGAATGATGCAACATGCAAGAACAAGCTTAACCTGGGTGGGGTAAGGGTGGAATGGCTTCTGATCCAGGATCTTAAACCTATTCTTCAGAGCTCCAAATACCCTCTCAACCGTTACTCTAAGGCTGGAGTGTCTGAGATTAAACAGTTCCTGAGGAGTCCTAGGATAGTTCCTACCAGAGAACTAGTTCATATGGTACCTGGTTTTCCTGAAGGGTGGAAGAACACCTGGCTGACATGCATAGCCAGCATCTCCTAGGTAGAACTTGCCATCTGGTATGTTGATGCCATCAGGTCTACACATGCTGCCACTTAGAATGTTAGCATCATGTGCTGATCCTTCCCAGCCAGCCAGCACATATGTGAACTTCAGATCAAAGTCAACAGCATCAAGCACATTCTGGCTTGTGCAATGCTTCCTCCCTCTATATGATGCAGATTGTGACCTCGGCACTCTGGCAGTGACATGAGTACCATCTATTACCCCAATGCAATCCTGAAATGGGATTACAGGATGGTGTTATGGCTATAGCAGAACAATAACAGCATATCAGGGCATGAACTACATACTGTCAGTGCTCACCTTGAAGTATGGATACCATCTTGTGCTAGTGCGAATCTTGGTAGGAGTCCGACCGGTTGGTGACACGATCATCTTTCCTCTGAGTTCCCCAACAGCATACAACACTTGCCTGAAGTACCTGGAGATGGTCTTCATTGATCTCCTAAAGGTGTTGTGCATAACCCTGAACCTCTGGTTATGACCAACAACATGGAGGAACATGGCTACTTGCTCTTCCATAGTAGTGTGGATGCTATCTTGTAGCAGCCCCCTGCTCCTGAACGTCTGCACAAGACTTGCGAAAGGTGCTCTTTTCATTCGAAGCATCCATAGAGCCTTTGTGTCGTTGTAGTTGTAGATGTAGTTCAGATTCACTATCCTCTCCTGATCCCGAATTAACATCGGACCATACCGGATGAGAGGTTTGTCATTCCGATGAATAGCTCTCTTATGGACCAACAGGATCCAGGCCTGAACCAGAGCTATCAGCGATGTGCCTGAACTACAAGCTTCATCCGTTCATCCAAAACCTAAGCGACATCCATGGTGCGGTCAGTAGTGGCGCAATCGACCCTAAACGGTCCTATCGAATGACCTAACAGAGGAGGGGGTAGCTTACCAGCTTCGGGGGTCGGGGGTGGGGGGGACATGGCTGAGACGAGGATGGCCGGACGGAGTCGAAGAAGAAGGGGAGAAGCAGCTGCCGCTGCTGACACCAACGCCGCCGCTATCGCAGATCAGAGTTGTCACCGCCGCGGGTGCCAAGAATAGAGAAGGGCTTGTCCTAGAGCTAGGGGTGAGCGAGTAAATGGGGGGTGAGGGTATATTTCGCGCCATCCCGCCTCCGCCGATTTCCCTCTCCCGCCATCTCCGCCAGAGTCCCCACTGCACCGCGCCCTACGCTGGGTCCAGCTTTTGCGCCCGAGTCAGCCTGGCTGGCTGGAAACGGCCGATTTGAGCGTTCCCAACGAGCCAGGCTCTGGGGTGCTTTAAGTTTCGTGCCGATGCGAACTAGGCCTCCTTGCACGCAACCAAATGGCCTTTTTTCATCCTGCCCTGGCCTGGTTGGGCTGTATGCAGCCTACCAAACACGTCCTTGACCATTGTACATTCCACTTGGAAAAATACCCATGAATTGCAATGGGAGATAAATTGTTAAAATATTGTCATGGTAGTGTAAAGGGTAAAGTGTTAACATAGTACCTGCCGAATATGGTATTGCCCACCACTTTTGCTACACGGTCATAGCCATCTCAATTATTAGCTGAGAGGATGTCGGTCCTGTTCAAAATCAACATTAACACTTGAAACTAACATACATGCAGAACCTACGTGAAATACAATCGCTTAACTTGAACTTACCATCAAAGCACTAATGTGAAACAGATCCTTTGTGTTGCTCAAGAGTTTCAGAAAATCCAATGCAAGGTCTATCATCGACATAAAAGCAGAAGACGTCTTGGTAATGTGTTGATGCTAAAAAAACAATTGGCGTATGATTTAGATAAATCATCATAGTGGTGAGTAATGATCAACTATTACATAGTCATTACCATCTAAAAATCCAAAGCAGGAAATCAATTTATCTTCATCAAATTTTGACAATGTTTGCCCAAGAATCAAAATTCTTTGTTCATAATGATTTTTTACACTACTAATTAATGTGATGTAAATTACATCCATGGAAGGAGAATTTGTCCGATAAAGGAAAAAAGTCATTAGCATCAGGTGAGTGCAACTGATTATTGGGAATACAGAGAAAAGGTTGTTCACAAGCACCAACCTATCCATTCGTTGCTCATTGTGAAATTAATACCTATGATGAGATTCAAAGACTCGATTCCAACTTGAGCTAGAGCCTCGGTATGCAAATTTTAAAAATCAATCACTTGCTTATGTGCAAGCAGACTCTGGTGACACCGAAGCCAATATATAGAGAAAAGGCTAAAATAACCTGAGGAAGCTAGTATTCTAGCAAGCCTATGAATTTCCCCATTACATTCTTGCCCTTAATTGTCTCCCCCCTAGTCTCTCCTCCAAGGAAAAGGCCCGTCAGTGACGCCGCTGATCTGCCTTGTCTCATGTGGCCTTAGGGCCATGGGGCCGTGGTGGATCCCGGCCCTTGCCGACGGGAGAGCTCTGTTTTTAGATGTTTCTTTGAGCTTTGTTAGGGTTTGTGTCCTGCTCAGGAAGGTGAGACAACATCAGCTCTCTGAAGATGGAATAAGGTTCTCCCCGCCTTGCCTCCTTCCTGGTTGTGCGTTTAGCATCGTCAGAGGGCATGTGGAGGTGTGTCTCCAGCGGATCTTGAAAGATTCGGTCGGTGGTTGTCTTTGGTGGATCTGCTCGGATCCAGTCTTCGCTTGTTTATGTTCGTGTGTCTTCAGGTTGGATCTCTCGTCTAAGGTTCTCTTCATCGACGACAGTTGTTGTTCTAGTGCACTGGTCCTATTGAGCCTTAGCATAACAACTTCCCGACTATCTACTACAATAAGTTTTTCCCGGCTCCGGCGAGGGAGGGGCGATGACGGCGGCGTGCCTTCGTCTTGCTTCAGTGTTTGTAGTCATCGCTAGGTGGTCTATAGATTTGGATGTAATTTTTATTATTTCTGGTGTTCGTTGTACTGACATGATTGAAGATGAATAGATTGGAAGTTTCCCATGCAAAAAAAAAACTAAGGAAGCTAGTGAACAAACTGATCCTCCTCTGTCACAATCTTATCGGACACGATGTACATTCCTCAGCCTGCTCGTGCAGCTAGGTGCGGGAGCATGTTCCACCTCTGCCTCGGCCGCATCCATAGGATGGTCGTCTCAATGCCGGCATACACGCGCGAGGTGCTCAACGTCCAGGTACGCATGCTCACCTTAACCCCGTTATTCGCCACTTGCAGGCAGCTCATGTTCGTCCATCTCCTCCTCGCAGATCCTGTGAGTCTGGTCAACACCACCAGCTCAGTCGTGTCGTCCGCCCGTCTGCAAGGCCACGCCATGCCAAATCCATCCAGCCAATGGCTGCCGCAGATCCTCTGAGGCCGGCCGCGGCCACCAGCTCAGTTGTGTCGTCTGCCCCCCTACATGGCCACATCCATCCAGCCACCCATTGCCACCAGCTTCTTGCCGCAGTCATCCTACCTATGTTGCTGCTTTGCGTGACTCTCCCCTACCACTACTGCTAGCAAGCCATTCTCCATGCTCAACCGCTAGCTTGCTGCTTGTTGCTATGTTGAAACCTAGGTTAGGGAGGTGAGATCGGAGAGATGGAAGAATTTTGGGGCATTGAATGGGCAACGTAGCCTATTAACACAATGCGCAACCTGGCGAGCGGAGCCGCGCAACCTAGAGTGCTAGCCCATGGGCGGTGCGTGAGACGTGGAAAAATAATAGCTCAAATCATATTTTTATTTACATACCGATGGGTTGCGCGTTGATACTTAGAAAAGTCAGGGGTGTTTTCTGCAAAGTGTCATCACGGACCAAGAATATCAATTCCCTTTATTAGTATCTACAGATTAACAGCCGATAAGCTGATCGGCATAAATTGTCCAGTTCGCTCATAATTCCATGCCCAAGTATCATCCATGTGAAAAGATCTCAAGGGAATGTTCAATACTGCATGTACATCTACTTCTTGCATATGTTAGTATATTGCCTCCCTGTTCCACCTTGTTTCCACCGTGTTCATAAGATTAATCACTACCTCAAGTGGGACTTGCGAGCGTGGATGTATGATAAGTCTTCAACGCATCAATAATTTATAAAGTATTCAAGCTATATTTACATCATTTATTAATGTTTTTGGCACAATATTTATTTGGAGTAACCTATTAATCCAATGTCAAAGGCTAGTTCCTGTTTTCTATTGTTTTGGGGGTTTTAGGTCAAAAAATCATGGAGCCGGAATGCGCTGGATTTTTTTGTGAATTTTTTAGGGTAATTATTAGAATTTTGGGTAAAGGAATAAATGCAAGGCGGTGCACGAGGACCCCACACGGCCCGCCCATGCGCCCGGTGAAGGGTAACACAGCAGAAAACAAAAAAAATGTACTACATACACGCCCAGGACCACTATGAAGATGCATACAAGGTTTGATCTAATCATTACCGAATCGTAGCAGCAGCGGATGGAGAGTTGGTGAAGATCCCCGCGGCTAGGATTTTACAACCTCCCAACCGCAAGGATGTTCTCCCTCGAACAGAACCTCGGACAGCCCTCGGACAGTCCCTCGAACAGAAGATCGAACCTACGACCTCTCTACCGGGTTGCACACATCCGGTGTCACCTATCTAGCAGGGACATCCAGAACTAATTCCTACCAGAGACTAGATAGCCTTGCGGCAGTACGCAACTATTTCATGGAGGGAGAGAAAGAATGGCAGATCATTGCATGCCTTGTGGGGAGAAACTTGGAGGAACTTGAAAGAGTTTGAGAGCTCCTCTCCTCCTCCTTTTATAGTGTGAGCAAGGGGTGGAGGGAGGCCAAAAAGCCACCCACCAAATGTGGGATAAAGCCCCATGGGGTGGATTTCCAACACATGGCTAGCCAAGCTTGGGGCTCCCTCATGGGGGGTCCTACCTCCCCAAAACTATGCTCCACAATTTGTGGGAGAAAGCCCCAAAGGGGGGCTTTCCTACCCAACCAAAATCCATCAAAATGGGGTTGCCCCCTAAAGGGGGCTTTCCCAAAAAGCACTCCCACGAATCATGGGATCTTGTCCCCTCACGCTGGGACTGGATGTTTTAGCGCGTGTGTTCCCTCCGAAAAATTCCTGACAGGTTCCGGCACCCTTCAGAATTACCGGACATCGTCCGAAGCATTTCTGGTATGATGGTTTTCTCTAGAAAAAATTTGGTTTGTCTGAAACACTTCCGGTTTTCTATCTGAAACATTTTCACTGTCTCCGAAACTTTTCTGGTGACTTTCTCTCGGACTCCCTGTCCAGTACTCAGCAGATAGATGACCTTTAAGTGTGTGACCCAATAGGTTCGGTGAAGTATAGACATGATCATAACCCATTCTAATCAATGATCAATAGCGGAACCGTGGACATCCATATTGACCGCTATACCCACACGAATAAATATTCAAGTGAACCTGTAGTTATCAAATGTTATTCCTATTGCTTTGCGATATGCTACAAATACATGAGGTGGGATTTAATGGCATCCTCGGGAATCAACAAGTTATTCACTATGTCAGTTACCTCGTTACCAATTTTGTTCTCTTTTCTCGTTCCCGTGTTCCGGCATCCCTGTGATCGAATCACACTGTGTCTGGCCAGACGATGATGGATACTGTAACACCGAGAGGGCCCTAAGGATATCTCTCCATCGTCAGAGGAGCAAATCCCAATCTTGAGCTATCTAATTCCTTGTTATACTTTTCCGTTAACCCATAAGCTGCCGTAATAGCCACCCTGTTACAGATGATGTTTAACAAACCCCAAAGTTCACGAAGCAAGTATGAAGGAACTCGATACTCTCAAGGTCTAAGGAATTATGCAAATGTATAACTTTCTCTGTGTTATAAAAACATTAACTCGTGACAAATGTATCTGATAGCATAACATCAATCGGGTCAATTCAACACAAGTGTTCTTCCAATATTATGTCCTCAAAGTTGTCGGCATAGTCATGCCCATGATCAGGAAAATGTGACCATCATGCAACACTTGACCTAGTCTTAGAGGCACGACTAGGAATATATTTTACTGTTTATTATTCCATACATACACATGGGTTTTCCTCTGATCCTTTATGGATATACGGGCTCAAAGACCATTGCAATTATAGCACAGAACATAAACATTAATTACAAACGTGAAGATAAATAATAAATGTTATTATTGCCTCTAGGACATATCTCCTACAGACTCCCACTTGTACTAGAGTCAATTATCTAGTTTACATAGCTTCTTTAACACCAATGTCTATCCGGTGTTGCTCATGCTTTGCTCGTGGTAGAGGCTTCGTCATCGGGTCTGACACATTCAGGTCCGAGTGAACTTTGCATACTTTCACCAACCCCTCCTCAACATGATGTCGGATGAGGTGATATTACCGTGCAATATGTCTTGCCTTTATGGTGGGATCTTGGCTCCTTTGTCTGAGCCACGCGGCGCCGCTATTATCACAATAGATCTCCACGGGTGATATGTCTCCATCGTATCTATAATTTTTGATTGTTTCATGCCAATATTCTACAACTTTCACATACTTTTGGCAACATTTTATATTATTTTTGGGACTAACATATTGATCCAATGCCTAGTGCCAGTTCCTGTTTTTTGCATGTTTTTTGTTTCACAGAAAATCCATATCAAACGAAGTCCAAACGCGATAAAAATTTACGAAGATTTATTTTGGAATATATGTGCCCGAGGGACCCACAAGGCAACATGGCGTGCCCTGGGGGGTAGGGTGCGCCGTGTTTCCTTGTGACTCCCTCGTAAGTCGGTTGGAGCCCTTCTTTCACTACAATAAAGATAATTTCCAGATAAAAATCCCCTCAAAATTTCAGCCCAATCGGAGTTACGAGTCTCCGGGAATATAAAACACGGTGAAGGGGTCCGAAAACAGACGCGAAACAGAAGAGAAACAGAGAGAGAGAGATCCAATCTCGGAGGGGCTCCTGCCCTCCGGGAGCCATGGCGGCCATGGACCAGAGGGGAAACTCTCCTCCCATCCAGTGGGAGGCCAAGCAAGAAGAAGGAGGAGGGGGGCTCTCTCCCCCTCTCTTCCGGTGGCGCCGGAGCGCCACCGGGGGAACCATTGTGATGGCGATCTACACCAACAACTTCGCCCCCGTCATCACCAACTCTCTCCCCCTCTATGCAGCGGTGTAACCTCTCTATTCCTGCTGTAATTCTCTACTTGAACATGGTGCTTAATGCTACATATTATTATCCAATGATGTGTTGCCATCCTATGATGTTTGAGTAGATTCTTTTGTCCTATGGGTTAATTGTGGTATGGTGTGATTGATATGAGTTGTATGTTAAATTGGTGCTGTCCTATGGTGCCCTCCATGTCGCGCAAGCGGCTGGGATTACCGTTGTAGGGTTTTGAAATACGTTCATGATTCGCTTATAGTGGGTGGCTAGAGTGACAGAAGCTTACACCCGAGTAAGGGGGTTGTTGTGTATGGGAGTAAAGGGGACTTGTTACTTGATGTTATGGTTGGGTTTTACCTTAATGATCTTTAGTAGTTGCGGATGCTTGCTAGAGTTCCAATCATAAGTGCATATGATCCAAGTACGGAAAGTATGTTAGTGTATGCCTCTCCCTCATTGCATATAATAAGTATCACACATGTCATATTCAATTGCCTATGGACAATCTTTCTCATCGTTCTATAAAAAGCTCTCTACTAAATAACTAACTTTTATTATCTTGCAAATTACTCCTAGTTTAATTCCTACTAAGTACTTCTAGTTTTATTCTTGCAAACTTATCCTTACATATACAAAGTAGTTTTATTCTTGTTCTAGGTAAAGCGAACGTTAAGTGTGCGTAGAGTTGTATCGGTGGTCAATAGAACTTGAAGGGAATATTAATTCTACCTTTAGCTCCTTGTTGGGTTCGACACTCTTACTTATCGAGAAAGGCTACAATTGATCCCCTATACTTGTGGGTTATCAAGACCTTTTTCTGGTGCCATTGCCGGGGAGCAATAGCGTGGGGTTGATATTCTCGTGTGTGCTTGTTTGCTTTATCTCTAAGTAGTTTTAATTTTGTGCTCTTGTTTTCAATCTTTAGTTATGGGTAGGAAACGCAAAATACCAAAAAAAGTAGTTGTACTTGCGAACCCAATGGTTGAAGAACCACCCAAAATCTACCATACTACTGAAGCTTTTTACTTGGATCATCTTCTATCCCTTTGTGCTCATGCTGAAAACCCAACTAGCCTAGTTGAGGGAAAATCATTAGATGAGCATGCTTATTTTGTGCGATACCGCTTGTCTCAAAAAGGGAAACTCTTATGGCATCATATTAATTGTTTGCATTGCTATGCTTGGAATTTATGCGAAATATATGATTTTACTTGTTATTTTGAAGACCCTAAAAAACACCTTCCCTTCCAATGTGAGTTTAGGCTGTGTTTGGTTCATAGGAATTTTAAAGGAAACTTTGAAGGTAGGAATTCCACAGGGTTTTCCATCTTTGATGTGTTCGGATCAAAGGAACTATGAATAGTGAAACATAGGAAAGTCTCCCTATTCCTACAGATTCCAGATGATTTGAAACATCCACTCGGAGCCAAGTTTTTGGCTGAAGCCCAAGGTGGCAGGCCATGCAACGGATTAAAAAACACAAATGTATGGATGGGCTGAGAGTGAGAATAGTGTATAGCCAAATAAAAAATTATAGAGAGTACAACTTGGTACTCATGCAAACTTTCCTTTCCCTTGACGCATTGCTACTCCTCCGAACGGCTCACTTTGAATTGTCCTTTGTTTTCTGGTTCCTTTGTTTCACAGCTGTAGTCGCCCTCCATTCCTACGGAGTTTTTTAATCCTTTGTTTTGGATACCTTCGGTCCGAACGGGGCCTTAAGGATAATGGAATCTTATCTTCATATGCTAAAGGTGTTTAAAGTTACTATGATATTGAACAAATTGAAGAATTTGTTTCCTTTAAGGGTGCCTATGAAATTGCTTCATTGATTGAAAAGTATGATGTTGCTCTTTACAAATCTGAAAAAATTTCCATACTTAAATATTACTATGAAAACTATGCTTCTAATGCTTATGTTAAAGAATATATTGAGGAAGCCTCCGCTGTCCAAGAAGAGACTAATATTTTGCAGGAACCTATGGAAGAAGAAATTGCTGAAACTGTGAGCTCATTAGATGAAAAAATATGGCGAGGAGAGCAAAGAACAAAAGGAGGAAGAGCAGATTAGCTACCCGTGTGCCCACCTTCTAATGAGAGTAACTCTTCAACTCATTCATTGTTTAATTTCCCTTCGTGCTTACCGAAGGATGATTGCTATGATCCCTTGGATTCGTTTGAAATATCCCTTTTTGATGAAATTGATGCTTGCTATGCTTGTGGCCATGATGCCAATATGAATGATGCTTATGGAGATGAACTTGCTATAGTTCCTTATGTTAAACATGAAATTGTTACTATTGCACCCACACATGATAGTCCTATCATCTTTTTGAATTCTCCCAACTACACTATATCGGAGAAGTTTGCACTTATTAAGGATTATATTGATGGGTTGCGTTTTACTATTACACATGATGATTTTGATGGATATAATATGCATGTGCTTCCTGCTCCTACTTGCAATTATTATGAGAGAGGAACTACATCTCCACCTCTCTATGTTTCCAATACGATAAAATTGCAAGAAACTGTTTATACTATGCATTGGCCTTTACTTGGTGTGCATGAATTGTTCTTTTATGACATGCCGATGCATAGGAAGAGAGTTAGACTCCGTTGTTATGTGATATATGTTGCTTTGTGCTCACTACTAAATTATAAAATCATTGTTAATTAAAATTGGCTTTGATATACCTTGGGATCTGGGTGGATCAATTACTTGAGCACTATATGCCTAGCTTAATGGCTTTAAAGAAAACGCTGCCTGGGAGACAACCCAGAAGTTTTAGAGAGTCACTTTATTTTGTTGTGTGCTTTTAAAAAGTTTAAAACAAAAAAAATATATAGAGGGGAACCTAAAAACTTTTTCAAAAAGAGAAGCGATTGGAAAGTTATGCATTGAACAAGTGAGGGTCGACCTTGAACACTTGTGTTCATGCTCATGGAAGCAATGTAGATTTTTTCATGGAAGTTTCTCACAAAAATAATCATACCCTTGTACAAATCCATTGTATTATAAAAATAATGTGCCAAGATTTACCTTTAGTGTGTTTAAATTGCTTGTTTGGTGTGTGCTATGCAAAAACAGAAACTTTTGCTGTAGTGTTTGAATTTCTATATTTTACTGGAACTTGAAAAAATTCTGAAATTTTTACACAGTACTGCTATGCAATATTTTTTATTTTTTCATAATTTTTCAGAATTTTTGGAGTTACATAAGTATATGTTTCAACTGCATCTTTACAGACTGTCCTGTTTTCACAGATTGTTGTTATAGTTTCTTTATTTGCTTATGTTTGAAATCTTGTTGTGCCCCCATTGACTTGGGAGCCATAGAATTGTGATAGAATACAGTGGGTGATGTTTGGTTATAATTATACAATAATGTTACAACAGGACATGATGGGATTTGATGTTATATGTACTAACCTCTCTAATAAAAAGTTCGGTTAAGTTTTGTGTGGATGAAGTGTTCGAAGATCGAGGAGGTATAGATATGAGAAGAATAAGGAGAGGAAAGAGTTCAAGCTTGGGGATGCCCAAGGCACCCCAAGTAAATATTCAAGGAGACTCAAGCGTCTATGCTTGGGGATGCCCCGGAAGGCATCCCATCTTTCTTCTTCGACAATTATCGGTACGTTTCGGTTTTTGTTTTGTTCACATGATATGCGTAAATTTTTGGAGCATTGTGTGATTTTTATTTTTATTTTAGTAATGCATCATGCTGGTATGAGATATTCCTTGGTTGATTTATAGAATGCTCTATGCACTTCACTTATATCTTTTGAGTATGGCTTTATAGAATGCTTCATGTGCTTCACTTATATCTTTTGAAGTTTGGATGCTCGTTTCTCTACATTTGGAAAACCATTATTTGTAGAATGCTCTTTTGCCTTACTTATATTTATTAGAGCGTGGTCATTTGTAGAAAGAATTAAACTCTCATGCTTCACTTATATCTATTTAGAGAGTTAACATGAATTGGTCATTCACATGGTTAGTCATAAAATCCTACATAAAATTTGTAGATCACTGAATATGATATGTTTGATTCCTTGCAATAGTTTTGCGATATTGAGGTGATAACATTGGGGCATGCTAGTAAAATAATTAAAGTTGAGTATTAATAATGGTGTTAAGGGAAGTAAGTCTTTACGCAAGTAAATCCTCACGCATGTAAAGTGGTGGCCACTGGCATTAGCAGTGAGTTCGGAGCATGATTTATCATTGATTGAGTCTTTGTGTTGTTCGGATCAGGGGCGTGCAATGGTTAACTCCTCCCAACCTCCCCCCTAGGGGCATGCGAGTAGTACTTTGCTTCGAGGGCTAATAGGCTTTACAATAAGTATGTGAGTTCTTTATGACTAATGTGAGTCCATGGATTATACGCACTCCTATCCTTCCGCAATTTACTAGCCTCTTCGATACCGTGCATTGCCCGATCTCACCTCGAGAGTTGATGCAAACTTCGCGGATGCATCCAAACCCCGTGATATGATACGCTCTATCACACATAAGCCTCCTTATATCTTTCTCAAAACAGCCACCATACCAACCTATCATGGCATTTCCATAGCCATTCTGAGATATATTGCCATGCAACTTCCATCATCATCACATACATGACTTGAGCATTCATTGTCATATTGCTTTGCATGATTGTAAGATAGCAAGCATGATATTTTCATGGCTTGTCAATTTTTTGATATCTTTGTTATGCTAGATCATTGCACATCCTAGTACACTGCCAGAGGCATTCATATAGAGTCATCTTGTATAGTTTTTATCGAGTTGTAAGTAAATAAAAGTGTGATGATCATCATTATTTGAGCATTGTCCCAGTGAGGAAAGGATGATGGAGACCATGATTCCCCCACAAGTCGGGATGAGACTCCGGACGAAAAAAGAGAGGCCAAAAGAGCCCATAAAAAAACAAAAAAATGAGAGAAAAAGAGAGAAGGGGCAATGTTACTATCCTTTTACCACACTTGTGCTTCAGAGTAGCACCATGTTCTTCATATAGAGAGTCTTCTGAGTTATCACTTTCATATACTAGTGGGAAATTTTCATTATAGAACTTGGCTTGTATATTCCGATGATGGGCTTCCTCAAATGCCAGAGGTCTTCATGAGCAAGCAAGTTGGATGATGCACACCCACTTAGTTTCCGTTGAGCTTTCATACACTTATAGCTCTTAGTGCATCCGTTGCATGGCAATCCCTACTCCTCGCATTGATATCGATTGATGGGCCTCTCCATTGCCCTTTGATCCGCCAAGTTGATGCGAGACTTTCTTCCTTTTTGACTCCCCTTATTGATCTCTATCAGCGCATTCTATTCCACCCATAGTGCTATATCCATGGCTCGCACTCATGTATTGAGTGATGTTGAAAATGCTGAAGCGCATGAAAAAGTATGATACAATTGCTTGGTTTGGCACCGGGGTACTCTTGATTTGATATATCTATGCAGGGAAGAACGAGCGTGTCATGCTTACCACAACTAAGTGTATAGAGGTTGTTTCCTTTAGCTCCATTATAATGAAAGGCAATGATGAATTACATGCATGTTTTGTATTATTGTTTCAATATCAAATTGATAGACTATTGCCTTGAATCACTCGTATCTTAATATTCATGCCATGATTAGATTATTTGATCAAGATTATGCTAGGTAGCATTCCACATCAAAAATTATCTTTTTATCATTTACCTACTCGAGGATGAGCATGAATTAAGCTTGGGATGCTGATACGTCTCCATCGTATCAATAATTTTCTATTGTTTCATGCCAATATTATACAACTTTCACATACTTTTGGCAACATTTTATATTATTTTTGGGACTAACATATTGATCCAGTGCCCGGTGCCAGTTCCTGTTTTTTGCATGTTTTTTGTTTCGCAGAAAATCCATATCAAACGAAGTCCAAACGCGATAAAATTTTACGAGGATTTATTTTGGAATGTATTTGATTTTTGGGAAGAAGAATCAATGCAAGACGGTGCCCGAGGGACCCACAAGGCAACATGGCGCGCCCTGGGGGTAGGGTGCTCTGTGTAGCCTTGTGACTCCCTCGTAAGTTGGTTGGAGCCCTTATTTATCCGCAAGAAATATAATTTCCGAATAAAAATTCCCTCAAAATTTCAGCCCAATCGGAGTTACGGATCTCCGGGAATATAAAAACGGTGAAGGGGTGTAACACCCCCATGTAATTAAGCTACAGTGATCCCCCTCTGATAATGCAAGTCATCATGTTTAACAGTGCTTGATCATCATTTGCATCATATCTCATTTCAAATTCCAACTCAAATTGAAATTCAAATATAAAGTGAAAATAAAAGTTGTTCCAATTTGGAAACCAAAATGTTCATTAAATAGCAAATAATTCATAACAAATTATGTTAAGAAAAACAACATTACCTAAACTACCTAGGTGACTCTAACATCATCAAAACAGTACCAAACAACAATATTTAATACCATTTTGTTTAATAAAATTGCAAATGAAATCATATTGTCTCCAAACCAATTTCTGGTAGTAGTTAATATTGCACAGTAATTATTGAGCAAAGTCACCTATTTTACAAAAGCCAAATTGTAGCCTAACATTTTACAAAACAGAAGTGAAAACAGAAAACAGAAAAAGAAAAAGAAAAAGGGAAGAAACTTACTGGCGCACTGGACTTTGAGTGCACAGTACAGCCTGGCCCGGCCCACCGGGGCCTTTCTCCTTCCTCCAGCCTCCTCCCGCATGCGTGTCAACACGCGCGCGCACTCGAGCCGGAGATGGCCAGCTGTTGGCCATCCCCCGGCGTCGCTGCCGCCGTGGGGTGGATAAGGGCATCCCCACGGACCCCAGGGCGAACCCTAGCGCCCACTTCCCCCTCTCCCTCGCGCTCGCTCACTCTCTCTTCCTCGCGCCCGAGATGACCGTCGCCGCTGCCGCTAGATCCCGCGGCCACCGTCCGTCTCCCGCCTAGCCAGCGTGCCTGCCCGCTCCGCCGTCGTCGTCCACGCCGTCCGGTGCCCGCCGTTGGAGCTCGGAGCAACCGCAGCGACCGCGGCGAGCTCGTCTTCAACCTTGGGACGCCGGCAAACTCCTTCGAATCCGGCCACCTCCTGCTGCTACTAACCTATCGCCGGGCCTCCGTGAGCCTCCCCGGTGAGCTCCACCTCTCCCCCTTTCTCTCTCTGAGCTCGCGTGCGCCTCTAGCCGTCGTTCTCGCCATGGCCGCCCGCAACGCCGCCGTTGAGCTCGCCGTCATGGCCTCGCTCGTTGTCAAGCTCGCCCGAGCTCATAATCGTGTTCAGCGCCGCCGTAGGAGTCGAATGCGCTAACTAGCTCGCCTCCCCGTGCCCTGCAACGCCAGATCCGCCACCACCCGAACTCCGGCGCCGCCTCCGCCACTCACCATTGCCATTTCCGGTCGTCTCCGGCCGAACCGCCGCCACCGAACGACGCGCGGGCGAATGCTCGTTCGAATGAGCCTAGCCGCGCACGAAACGGCCGCCGGAGCGCGTTTTCCGGCGAGGTCCGTGACGCGCCGCCGTATTTTCCGTCGCCGCTGACTCGTCGCCGGCCGCCGCCTCGTTGGCAGCCTCGCTGGCGTCCTCTGGGTCACTGCCAGTGGGCCCAGTTGACCGAGTTGACTTCGTCAACTCGGCTGACTGGGCAGCTGGGTCACTGACATACGGGCCCCACCATTTTAATTTAAACTAATTTAAATTTAAACTAATCTGTAATTAAATTAGTCACTGATAGTAGTCCCTAATTAACTACTGAGTCACTGACCAGTGGGACCCACTTGTCAGGTTTGACTCTGGTCAGCCGGGTTTGACCGCTGATGCCAGTGTGACGTCATGCTGACATCATCTACTTCTGTTTCGGATAATTCGAATTAAATAATTTCAGACATTCCAGAAAATGATTAAAACTTTGAAAAATCATATAAAATAAACCGTAACTCGGATGAAAATAATTTATATACGAAAAACGATTAGAAAAATATGACGAATCCGAATATCCTACCCACATACCTGCCACACCCCTCTAACATACTGAACATGGAACATTTTGCCCATATTCGATAGATGAATAGTGCATGACCTTAATAAAATAATTCCAGATAAATTCCTAAATTATCTAAAGCAGTTAGATAGGCATTATATCACCCCTGCATATCATTTAGGCATGTCATGCATCGCTGTTGCATTGTTGCCGTGAATTTATTGTTTATTCCCCCTCCTTCTCTCCCGATAGACGCCGAGACCGCCGCCGACGCAGCTGAGTACGACTACGCTCCAGACGAGCATCCTTCAGACGACCAGCCCCTATCAGCAGAGCTTCCAGGCAAGCAAACCCCCTTGATCATCCAGATATCGCCTATTCTTTCCCTCTTATTCTTGCATTAGAAATGCCCCTGCTACTGTTCTGATAGTTCCTATGCTGATGCATAGCCTGGTTTTGTAACCTGTTGTTGATACTCTACCTGTTATCCTATATGATTAGTATAAATTGGTTAGTGATACATCAATGGCCCCGCACCCTTGTCCTTGTTGCCATGCTTTTCCAACGGAGACTCGATCAGTATGATCGACGGTCAGAGACCAACACATCACTGCACATTCCCCCTAAGTTGTTCGACTCTGCAGAGCTACCACCGAGTGCCGAGGGTGATACCTCTTATCTCACTTCCGATGATGCCTCTATAGAATAGCTATCCGATTGTGGGTTACCGAGGGTGATTCCTCTTTCATCACCTCCGATTAAGCTTCCATCGTGCAACTCCTCTTGTGTGAATCCATCGAGGGTGATTCCTCCGGGTTCACCTTGACCGTTACTTCGAGTGGGAATCCATCAAGGGTGATTCCTCGGATTCCTTCTCGATACTTTGGACACACGGGTACTTTGACTTTACTACTGTCATTTGATAAAGATGGGTTGGCTCCAAGAGCACCCGCGAGCCGTGTGTTACCAAGTCGGAGCGACAGGAATCATGTTCGTCTCTGCGAGTTACTAAACACGCCTAACAGATTTGGGTATTTGATCTGAGTGGGTCGTTGGCCCTATACGCACTACCACCACGTGGGATAATGGTTATGGGACCCTCTACGTCATATGTATCAGCCGAAAGCTCTTCAGATGTCACAGTTCAGAGATGCGGGCTGATCATTGGGGTGGGCTGGTTACGTCACTGGTGTATTCAGTATCGCGCCTGGGCCCCGACCAGCCACGTAACGTGCAGGAATGCAAAGGACGATGGTCCAAGACCCCTTCGCACTTAGGATTTAGACTGGCGTGTTGACCTCTCTGCTGAGCCTAGGTAGGACTGCGTCGTGTCGATTACCCGAGGCCGGGCATTACCCAGCAAGTGTGTCCGGCCAGATGTAATCGAGCGTGCTGGGTAACAGTAGTGCACCCCTGCAGGGAAGTTATCTATTCGAATAGCCGTGTCCATGGTAACAGGACGCTCGGAGTTGTATCTAGATCCACTACAACTACAAATTGATGCTGATTTAATATTAAACTGTTTATACTGCTCTCCAGATCGCTTTCTCGCAGGGAGTCGAGAAAGGATCTCAGGGCGATGCTATTATATAACGACTATTGTATGCTACTATGTTCTACTCTCTTCTGATGCTGCAAGATTGCTTCAAGATGCTAGTCTTCGATAGGCTAGGCTTCTCCTCCTCCATTCTGGCATTTTGCAGTTCAGTCCAAAGATATAGCCCCATTCCTTTGATACCGATGCATATTTAGTATAGTTCTGATGTCAGTCTTGCGAGTACTTTGGATGAGTACTCACAGTTGCTTTGGTATCCTTTTCCCCATACCCGCTTGCTGAAATCAGACGACGGAGCCAAGGAGCCAGACGCCACCGCAGGAGACTACTACTAGGAGAGCCCCGGAGGCACGTACTACTAGGTTGAGCCAGCCGACCAGGACTACTTCGGAGGCCCTCGGCAGGAGGCCTTCGCCTTTTCGATCAATGTCGCTATTTGTGCTAGCCTTCTTAAGGCAAACTTGAGTAACTATGTCTGTATCCAGATATTATTTGTGTGTATGACTTATGTATTCGGGTCCTTGTGACCCCTGGTTTGTAATATGATGATTTATGTTTAAATTTGAGTTTAGAGTTGTGTTGTGATATCTTCCCGTGAGTCTCTGATCTCGAGCATGCACGTTTGCGTGTATGATTAGTGCACGGTCGAGCAGGGGCATCACAAGCTGGTATCAGAGCTGACTGCCTGTAGGAAGCCCCCTTTCCAACTCCTTGGCCGAAGTTGAGTCTAGTCTTTGAAAAACTATTTTTCTAACATGGATGTGTGGCTTACGGGCCCACGTCGCCAATGGGTGGTATTAGGATCTTTTATTCCGCACCTTTACTCTGGGATTCTACTCTCTCTTCTATTCGGGTTAAAATTTTACTAACTCTAACTCTAGGTTCTCGTGATCACGTCCACCCGGAGCTTTGATTGTCTACAATTTATTTCCTCAAATGCACGATGCAAGAATTCACTCACTGTCATTTGACAATCTTGAAATTTCCTCTGTTTCAGATGGATTGCTTGTTTCCGCCACGCCCTGCGACGCAGCTTGTACTGCGGACTTGGGCTCGTGGTGCAACTGGTTTTCCAGCTATCCTGATTGCCCTCCTGACCAGATTGGGCTACCGCTAGTACCCTGAGTACATGGTTTACGAGGATTTCCACGAGTTCAACCAGGAGCAGTATCATGCCGATGTTCGTATCTTTGATCAGCGGAATGACTCCGTCACTGAGTTGCACACTTTTCATGGTATCGGCGTGACAATTGATATGGCACTCCATGACGCTGCCCATTCTGCTGTCGCACGTCTTCGTGCGAGCATAGTCGCTTGGATGACTCTGAGTTCCGATACATCCTGTATGCCCCTGCTGGAGATGATACCGGATACTACACAGCTGTCTGTGCCCCTTACGAGCGACATCGATATGACCCGCAGGTTTTGATTCAGTGCACTCAGGCTTTGGATCGCACTGCCCGGGCTCTTGCCGTCGAGTTGTTTGCTACTCGAGCACGTCTCTACGATGCTATGACACAGTTGCTGCCAGCTGTTCGTGCAGGGATACATCCAGAGTACATCCTTTACCCGCGCAGGACTCAGATGCCTACATGTATTGATTGGCCTGCTGTTGGAGGTCACACAACCGCACGTGGACCTCTTCTTCCAGTTCGAGATCGGGTTCTACATCAGAGTGCTCACGGAGCGCAGGACCTTCCTGCCATGGACACTCATCGTCCGCACCTGCAGTTACCTGGTTTCAGTGGTTTTCCCCGACGTTGATGTAGCCTTTGCTATGTCTCGTTGTTGTATTCCTCACCGCATGCCTGCGTGCCGCCTAGTATGTCTAGCTGTTTAATTTTCCAAACTTGTGCTGTCCGCGTGTAACCGACTCTGTGTATGGATCTGTATGTCTTAATTGACTACTATTATGTATCTATTGCACTACTTATTCATTGTCGTGTTACATCATGTTCGTCTCTAAGACACTTGCAGTTGTTTTTACTAAACTACCCCCTGTTAAATCTTTAGCAGGATGGTTAGACCATGTGGTCGTGGTCATGGCCGTGCTCCCGAGCAGCCACCACCGCCAGACTATATGGCAGCTATGATGCAGCAATTCGAGCTGAACCTCCAGTTCATGGTTGGGATCATGGCTCAGTTTTCACACCAGAACCAGAATGCTCAGAATCAGCAACCTGCCGCAATAACTCTGCAGGAGTTTGTGCGTCTCAGCCCTACTGTTTTCCGCAACTCTGAACAGCCACTAGATGCTGATGACTGGCTTCGTGACATCACATACGAGATGGAGTCTGCCAATGTTGCCCCCGCCAACTTTGTCACCTTCGCGTCCTACTTCTTGAAGGGTGCCGCTGCTCAATGGTGGCACACCCACAGGAGTTCACTACCTGCTGGGACAGTCATTACTTGGATCGAGTTTCAGACTGCTTTCCGTGCCCGCTACATTCCTCAGGGAATCATGGACTGGAAGAAAAGAGAGTTTCGCAACCTCACTCAGGGCAGTAAGACTGTCGAAGCTTATCAGCAGGAATTCCTTAACCTGTCCCGCTATGCTGAAGAAGATGTTGCCACAGATGCTCGCAGACAGGAGAAATTCCGCGACGGACTCCACCCAGACCTCAAGCTTGCACTTGCTGTTCATGACTTCGCCGACTTCGCCACTCTGGTGAACAAAGCAATCCAGGTTGAGACCGCTCAGATGGAACATAGGGAATCAATCAAGCGCAATCGTCACATTGGCTCATCTTCGAGCTCAGGACAAAGGCGTAAAATCTGGATTCCCAATAGCATGTGTCGTCCAACTGCCCCTGCGCTGAGGCCTTCCTATGCTGCACCCCGTCTGCCTCCTCCACCACCGAGGCAGCCAAGAACTCAAGCTGCTCCACCACGTGCTGCTACTCTTAGTCCTGAAGATGGTCTGTGTTTCAAGTGTCGCCGCCCAGGTCACCTTGCCAAAGACTGCTGCCAGAATCAGACTCAGTTGGCACTTCCTCCTAATGGCCGTGGCAATGGCCGTGGTAACAATCAGACCCGCAACTTTAATACTAGGTATGCTGCTTATGGTCGTGGACAGGCTTACCACGTCGATATTGAAGAAGTTCAGGATCAACCTGAAACTGTGATGGGTACCCTTCTTGTTAACTCAGTACCTGCTTCTGTTTTATTTGATTCAGGAGCATCGCATTCATTCAAGACAGAAGCATTTGCACTAGCACATGACATTGCATTTCAAAAGATGAACCTACAAATAGTTGTCCGCACCCCTGGAGGCCAGTGTCAAACCACCATGATGGCACACAATGTCACTGTTGAACTCGAAGGATTAGACTTCCTTGTTTCACCCATCATTTTGAAAACTTCCACCATAGACCTCATTCTGGGAATGGATTGGTTGAAAGCTCACATTGCTTCGATCAATTGCGCCACCAAAGTCGTCCAACTCCTTCACCCCTCCGACGAGATAGTGAACTATACCGCCCGAGTTACCCGGAATCCGAAGCTCAGATATATGCCCTGAATGCTTTGAACGCTTCACCTCTTGAGGGAATTGAGAACGTTCTAGTCATTCGCGATTTTCCGGACGTCTTTCCAGAAGAACTTCCAGGAATACCCCCTGTTAGAGCCGTTGAATTCGTCATCGACTTAAAACCAGGCACTACCCCTATTGCTAAGCGCCCATACAAGATGCCGCCGCATGAACTCCTTGAACTTAAGGAGGAAATCGACAAGTCACTTAAGAAGGGTTTCATCCGCCCCAGTTCTTCTGCTTAGGGAGCATCTTCTCTCTTTGTTAAGAAGAAGGATGGAACTAACCGATTGGTCCAGGACTATCGGCCTATCAACCAAGCAACAATCCAGAACAAATATCCACTTCCCCGGATAAACAATCTTTATGCTCGGCTTGCTGGATCCTCTGTGTTCTCTAAACTCGACTTAAGGTTGGGTTACCATCAGATACGAGTTCGTAAAGAGGATATTCCGAAGACTGCCTTCGTTACCCGTTATGGATCATACGAGTACACCGTCATGTCCTTTGGATTAACCAACGCTCCAGCAACCTTCTCTCGATTGATGAACTATATCTTCATGGACTACCTCGACAAATTCGTCGTGGTTTATTTGGATGATATCCTTATATTTTCCAAGAATGAAGAAGAGCACGCCGAACATCTTCGGCTTGTATTGGAGAAACTTCGAGAACACCAGCTTTATGCCAAGTTTTCCAAGTGTGAATTCTGGTTATCTGAGGTGACTTATCTTGGTCATGTGATTTCCAAGGATGGCATTGCTGTTAACCCAGAACGAGTTCAGGCTATTCTTGACTGGACTCCTCTGCAAACTGTTAAGCAAGTCAGAAGTTTTCTCGGTCATGCTAGCTATTGCCGCCGTTTCGTCGAGAACTTCTCCAAAATTGCTAAGCCACTGACTGATTTGCTTCACAAAGGCAAGAAGTTTGAGTGGACGGAAAAGTGCCAAGAAAGTTTTCAGACACTTAAAGATAAGTTGACATCTGCCCCAGTGCTAGCTCCCCCTGATTCCCGCAAGGATTTTGTGATATATTGCGACACATCCCGTCAAGGATTAGGCTGTGTCCTAATGCAAGAGCGCAAAGTGATTGCTTATGGCTCTCGTCAGTTGCGTCCTCGCGAAGATAAGTATCCAACACATGATCTTGAGTTAGCAGCAGTTATCTATGCTCTGAAGCTGTGGCGACATTACATTCTTGGTAATCGTTGCGAGATATACACGGACCACAAAAGTCTGAAGTATCTATATACTCAACCAGATTTGAACCTCCGCCAGCAAAGATGGCTCGAGACAATAGCTGACTATGACATGGACATTTCTTATACCCCTGGCAAGGCTAATGTAATGGCCGATGCTTTGAGTCGCAAGTCTTATTGCAACAACCTCATGGTTCAGCAAGCACAACCTCTTCTCTATGAAGAACTTCGCAAGTTGAACCTTCACATTGTCCCACAGGGTCATCTCAATACCCTGGTTGTTGAACCAGATCTCGAGGACCTCATCAAGCAAATACAGAAAGCTGACTCTGAGGTCGAGAAGATTAAGCGCGATCTCAAAAGGGGAAGGCCCTCGTTCTTCACTATTGATGCTGATGGCACCTTGTTCTTCAAGAATCGCATAGTGGTTCCTAGAAAGGACAATCTGGATCTGACCCTGCGCGTCATGAAAGAAGCTCATGATACACCTCTCTCAATTCACCCTGGTAGTACCAAGATGTACCAAGACATTCGAGAGAGATATTGGAGGCCGGATATGAAGCGAGACATTGCTCGTTATGTTGCTGAGTGTGACGTTTGCCATTGCATCAAAGCAGAACATCAAAGGCCTGCTAGAACTCTGCAACCCCTTGCTATTCCTGAATGGAAATGGGACAAGGTCGAAATGGATTTCATTACTGGTTTTCCCAGATCGCAAAAGGGTCATGATGCTATTTTTGTCGTCATTGACCGATTCTGAAAGGTTGCTCACTTTTTGCCAGTCAAGGAGACAATCACCGCTAGTCAGTTAGCAGACTTATATGTTTCCAGAATCGTGTCACTTCACGGTATTACGTTGGAGATCAGTTTAGATCGTGGCAGCCTCTTTACCTCAAGGTTTTGGAACAGTTTCAAGAAGCTATGGGAACTCACCTGTCCTTCAGCACCGCTTTTCACCCCCAGTCCCAGGGACAAGTTGAACGAGTCAATCAAGTGCTTGAAGATATGCTTCGAGCTTGTGTCATCTCATTCGGTAAGAAATGGGAGGAATCTCTCACGTATGCCGAGTTCTCTTACAACAATAGCTATCAAGCTAGTTTGAAGATGGCCCCATTTGAAGTTCTTTATGGACGTAAGTGCCGAACCCCTCTGAATTAGTCAGAAACTGGGGAACGGTCACTCGTTGGTCCGGACATTATTCAACAAGCTGAAGAACAAGTCCGCATTGTCCGTGAACATTTGAAAGCTGCTTAGTCTTGTCAGAAGAGCGACTATGATCGAAAAGACCAGGTAATGGTCTACCAATCTGGCAAACAAGCTTACCTTCGTGTCACTCCAATTAAAGGCACTCATCGATTTGGGATCAAGGGCAAGTTAGCTCCTCGCTACATTGGCCCGTTCCGTATTCTCGCCAGACGTGGAGAAGTGGCATATCAATTGGAATTGCCGCCGAACCTTTCTCAAGTACATGATGTCTTTCATGTGTCACAACTTCGTCGCTGCTTCAAGGATCCTATCCGAGCAGTGGATCATGAAATGCTTGAATTGCAAGAGGATCTTTCTTATCAAGAATATCCGATCCGCATTGTTGATCAAGCTGAACGTCGAACCCGTCAGAAGGCAATCAAGTTCCTTAAAGTTCAGTGGTCAAATCATTCTGAAGATGAAGCCACTTGGGAACGCGAAGATCGTCTTCGTGAAGAATACCCCGCTCTCTTTCAGCCTACCTCTTAATTCTCGGGACGAGAATTTCTTTTAGAGGAGGAGAATTGTAACACCCCCATGTAATTAAGCTATAGTGATCCCCCTCTGATAATGCCAAGTCATCATGTTTAACAGTGCTTGATCATCATTTGCATCATATCTCATTTCAAATTCCAACTCAAATTGAAATGCAAATAAAAAGTGAAAATAAAAGTTGTTCCAATTTGGAAACCAAAATGTTCATTAAATAGCAAATAATTCATAACAAATTATGTTAAGAAAAACAACATTACCTAAATTACCTAGGTGACTCTAACATCATCAAAACAGTACCAAACAGCAATATTTAATACCATTTTGTATAATAAAATTGCAAATGAAATCATATTGTCTCCAAACCAATTTCTGGTAGTAGTTAATATTGCACAGTAATTATTGAGCTAAGTCACCTATTTTACAAAAGCCAAATTGTAGCCTAACATTTTACAAAACAGAAGTGAAAACAGAAAACAGAAAAAGAAAAAGAAAAAGGGAAGAAACTTACTGGCGCACTGGACTTTGAGTGCACAGTACAGCTTGGCCCGGCCCACCGGGGCCTTTCTCCTTCCTCCCGCCTCCTCCCGCATGCGTGTCGACGCGCGCGCACACCCGAGCCGGCGATGGCCAGCTGTTGGCCATCCCCCGGCGTCGCTGCCGCCGTGGGGTGGATAAGGGCATCCCCACAGACCCCAGGGCGAACCCTAGCGCCCAATTCCCCCTCTCCCTCGCGCTCACTCACTCTCTCATCCTCGCGCCCGAGACGACCGTTGCCGCTGCCGCTAGATCCCGCGGCCACCCTCCGTCTCCCGCCTAGCCACCGTGCCTGCCCGCTCCGCCGTCGTCGTCCACGCCGTCCCGTGCCGCCGTTGGAGCTCAGAGCCACCGCAGCGACCGCGGCGAGCTCGTCTTCAACCTCGGGACGCCGGCGAACTCCTTCGAATCCGGCCACCTCCTGCTGCTACTAACCTATCGCCGGGCCTCCGTGAGCCTCCCCGGTGAGCTCCACCTCTCCCCCTTTCTCTCTCTGAGCTCGCGCGCGCCTCTAGCCGTCGTTCTCACCATGGCCGCCCGCAACACCGCCGTAGAGCTCGCCGTCATGGCCTCGCTCATTGTCAAGCTCGCCCGAGCTCATAATCGTGTTCAGCGCCGCCGTAGGAGTCGAATGCGCTAACTAGCTCGCCTCCCCGTGCCCTGCAACGCCAGATCTGCCACCGCCCGAACTCCGGCTCCGCCTCCGCTGCTCGCCGTTGCCGTTTCCAGTCGTCTCCGGCCGAACCGCCACCACCGAACGACGCGCGGGCGAGTGCTCGTTCGAATGAGCCTAGCCGCGCGCGAAACGGCCGTCGGAGCACGTTTTCCGGCGAGGTCCGTGACGCGCCGCCATATTTTCCGTCGCCGCCGACTCGTCGCCGGCCGCCGCCTCGCTGGCAGCCTCGCTAGCGTCCTCTGGGTCACTGCCAGAGGGCCCAGGGGCCCCAGTTGACTGAGTTGACTTGGTCAACTCCGCTGACTGGGCAGCTGGGTCGCTGACATACGGGCCCCACCTTTTTAATTAAAACTAATTTAAATTTAAACTAATCTGTAATTAGATTAGTCACTGACATTAGGGCCCCACCGCCTAATTAATCTTAATTAGTTTAATTAATCCCTAATTAACTACTGAGTCACTGACTAGTGGGACCCACTCGTCAGGTTTAACTCTGGTCAGCCGGGTTTGACTGCTGACGCCAATGTCACGTCATGCTGACGTCATCTACTACTGTGTCGGATAATTCGAATTAAATAATTTCAAAAATTCCAGAAAATGATTAAAACTTTGAAAAATCATATAAAATAAACCGTAACTCGGATGAAAATAATTTATATATGAAAAACGATCAGAAAAATATGACGAATCCGAATATCCTACCCACATACTTGCCACACCCCTCTAACATACTGAACATGGAACTTTTTGCCCGTATTCGATAGATGAATAGTGCATGACCTTAATAAAATAATTCCATATAAATTCCTAAATTATCTAAAGTAGTTAGATAGGCATTATATCACCCCTGCATATCATTTAGGCATGTCATGCATCGCTGTTGCATTGTTGCCGTGAATTTTTTGTTTATTCCCCCTCCTTCTCTCCCGATAGACACCGAGACTGCCGCCGACGCAGCTGAGTACGACTACGCTCCAGACGAGCAGCCTTCAGACGACCAGCCCCTCTCAGCAGAGCTTCCAGGCAAGCAAACCCCCTTGATCATCCAAATATCGGCTATTCTTTCCCTCTTATTCTTGCATTAGAAATGCCCCTACTACTGTTCTGATAGTTCCTATTCTGATGCATAGCCTGGTTTTGTAACCTGTTGTTGATACTCTACCTGTTATCCTATATGATTAGTATAGGCTGGTTAGTGATACATCAATGGCCCCACACCCTTGTCCTTGTTGCCACACTTTTCCAATGGAGACTCGATCAGTATGATCAACGGTCAGAGACCAACACATCGCCGCACATTCCCCCTAAGTTGTTCGACTCTGCAGAGCTACCACCGAGTGCCGAGAGTGATACCTCTTATCTCACTTCCGATGATGCCTCTATAGAATAGCTATCCGGTTGTGGGTTACCAAGGGTGATTCCTCTTTCATCACCTCCGATTAAGCTTCCGTCGTGCAACTCCTCTTGGGTGAATCCATCGAGGGTGATTCCTCCGGGTTCACCTTGACCGTTACTTCGAGTGGGAATCCATCAAGGGTGATTCCTCGGATTCCTTCTCGATACTTTGGACACACGGGTAGTTTGACTTTACTACTGTCATTTGATAAAGACGGGTCGGCTCCAAGAGCACCCGCGAGCCGTGTGTTACCAAGTCGGAGCGACACGAATCCTGTTCGTCTCTGCGAGTTACTAAACACGCCTAACAGATTTGGGTATTTTATCTGAGTGGGTCGTTGGCCCTATACGCACTACCACCACGTGGGATATTGGTTATGGGATCGTCTACATCGTATGTATTAGCCGAAAGCTCTTCAGATGTCACAGTTCAGAGATGCGGGCTGATCGTTGGGGTGGGCTGGTTACGTCACTGGTGTATTCAGTGTCGCGCCTAGGCCCCGACCAGCCACATAACGTGCAGGAGTGCAAAGGGCGATGGCCCAAGACCCCTTCGCACTTAGGATTTAGACCGGCGTGTTGACCTCTCTGCTGAGCCTACGTAGGACTGATTTAGACCGGCGTGTTGACCTCTCTGCTGAGCCTAGGTAGGACTGTGTCGTGTCGATTACCCTTGGCCGGGCATTACCCAGCAAGTGTGTCCGGCCAGATGTAATTGAGCGTGCTAGGTAACAGTAGTGCACCCCTGCAGGGAAGTTATCTATTCGAATAGCCGTGTCCACGGTAACAGGACGCTCGGAGTTGTATCTAGATCCACTACAACTACAAATTGATGCTGATTTAATATTAAACTATTTATACTGCTCTCCGGATCGCTTTCTCGCAGGGAGTCGAGAAAGGATCTCAGGGCGATGCTATCATATAACCACTATTGTATGCTACTATGTTCTACTCTCTTCTGATGCTGCAAGATTGCTTCAAGATGCTAGTCTTTGATAAGCTAGGCTTCTCCCCCTCCATTCTGGCATTCTGCAGTTCAGTCCAAAGATATAACCCCATTCCTTTGATACCGATGCATATTTAGTATAGTTCTGATTTCAGTCTTGCGAGTACTTTGGATGAGTACTCACGGTTGCGTTGCTATCCTTTTCCCCATACCCGCTTGCTGAAATTAGACGACGGAGCCCCGGAGCCAGACGCCACCGCAGGAGACTACTACCAGGAGAGCCCCGGAGGCACGTACTACTGGGTTGAGCCAGCCGACCAGGAGTAGTTCGGAGGCCCTAGGCAGGGGGCCTTCGCCTTTTCGATCACTGTCGCTGTTTGTGCTAGCCTTCTTAAGGCAAACTTGACTAACTATGTCTGTATCCAGATATTATTTGTGTGTATGACTTATGTATTCGGGTCCTCGTGACCCCTGGTTTGTAATATGATGATTTATGTTTAAATTTGAGTTTAGAGTTGTGTTGTGATATCTTCCCGTGAGTCTCTGATCTCGAGCGTGCACGTTTGCGTGTATGATTAGTGCACGGTCGAGCAGGGGCGTCACAAGGGGTCCGAACACAGACGCGAAACAGAGAGAGAGATCCAATCTCAGAGGGGCTCCTGCCCTCCGGGAGCCATGGCGGCCATGGACCAGAGGGGAAACTCTCCTCCCATCTAGGAGGGAGGCCAAGCAAGAAGAAGGAGGGGGTTGATACGTCTCCAACGTATCTATAATTTTTTATTGTTCCATGCTATTATAGTATCAATCTTGGATGTTTTATATACATTTACAAGCAATTATATATCATTTTTTGGGACTAACCTATTAACTTAGTGCCCAGTGCCAGTTGCTGTTTTTTGCCTGTTTTTAGTTTTCCAGAATATTAGTATCAAACGAAGTCCAAATGCCACGAAACTTTTTGGAGATTTTTTTCTAGACATAAGAGACACTAGAAGCTTCGGGAGAGGGCCAGAAGACAGAGGAGGTGGCCACGAGCCACCAGGGCGCGCCCCAGGGGGGGTGGCGCGGTCTGGTGCCTCGTGGGCCCACATCTGCTCCGTTTCACCAAATTCCACCTCTATAAATTCTCTAAAATCGGGAAACCAACAGAGGAGTCCACGAAATACTTTTTTCGCCGCCGCAAGTTCCTGTTCTCGAGAGATCCCATCTGGAGGCCTTTTTCGACACTCTGCCGGAGGGGGAATCGATCACGGAGGGGCTCTACATCATCCTTGCTGCCCTTCCGCTGATGCGTGAGTAGTTTACCACAGACCTTCAGGTCCATAGTTAGTAGCTAGATGGCTTCTTCTCTCTTTTCGATCTTCAATACAATGTTCTCCTCGATGTTCTTGGAGTTCTATCCGATGTAATCACTTTTTGCGGTGTGTTTGTTGGGATCCGATGAATTGTGAGTTTATGATCAGATTATCCATGAATATTATTTGAGTTTTCTCTGAACTCTTTTATGCATGATTGTTATAGCTTTGTATTTCTCTCTAATCTATTGATTTGGTTTGGCCAACTAGATTGATTTATCTTGCAATGGGAGAGGTGCTTTGTAATGGGTTCGATCTTGCGGTGCTCAATCCCAGTGACAGAAAGGGACATGACACGTATGTATCGTTGCTATTAAGGGTAAAAAGATGGGGTTTATTCATGCGTGAGTTTACTTTGTCTACATCATGTCATCTTGCTTAAGGCGTTACTCCGTTCTTTATGAACTTAATACACTAGATGCATGCTGGATAGCGGTCGATGTGTGGAGTAATAGTAGTAGATGCAGAATCATTTCGGTCTACTTGTCTCGGACGTGATGCCTATATACATGATCATTGCCTTGGATATCGTCATGATTATTTGCTTTTCCATCAATTGCCCAACAGTAATTTGTTCACCCACCGTATGCTATTTTCAAGATAGAAGCCTTTGGTGAAAACTATGGCCCCCGGGTCTATCTTTATCATATATTGAAAATCCTAAAAATACCTTGCTGCAACTTTACTTTATTTATTTTATTTTGTATTTTTGTTCGATCTATCTATCTATCACCATACAATTTAATCTTGCAATTAACCGCCAAGGGATTGACAACCCCTTGTTCGGGTTGGGTGCAAGGATTTGTTGTTTTGTGTGCAGGTACAGCTAACGAGTTGTTGCGTGATTCTACTACTGGATTGATAACCTTGGTTTTATAACTGAGGGAAATACTTATCTCTACTGTACTGCATCATCCCCTCCTCTTTGGGGAAATACCAACGCAGCTCACAAGTAGCAGGAAGAATTTCTGGCGCCGTTGCCAGGGAGACATCATCAACATCTATCAAGTACCTACGCATAAACCTTCATCTCCTTGCATTTATTTTATTTGCCTTTGCCTCTCGTTTTCATCTCCCCCACTTCTAAAAAGTTTTTACAAAAATACAAAAATATTTTCCGTTTGCCTTTTCGCTTGTTTGCTATCTTTGCTTGTGTTGCCATGTGCCTTCTATTTGCTTGCATCTTTGCTTGCTAAAAATCTATTGATATTGATCCTCATCCACTTGCTAATCTTTTCAAACGACCCAATTATGATGAACCAATTGCTAGTGAGTTGAGTGCACTTGATTTCCTCTATGAAGTTTTGATTGAAAATCATGAATCTGAAAATTGTGATGAAGTGCGGAAAGAAGAAATTTTTAAAGTGATTCATGATAGCTCCTTCAATGAAAAGCATGATTGCAATGATGTTATTATAAATTCTATTAGTGTCAATTGTGCTAATGATATGCAAAACCACAAGCTTGGGGATGATAATTTTGTTATGTCCACTACTTGTTGCAATGATCATGATTGGGGTGATAATGCTTTTATGATCTTGAAAATTTATTTAAGCATCATAATGAATATGATATTGATAATAATTCTTGCAATAATATTTAAAGTGGGTTTGGAGAGGTCATGACTTTCGTTGATGATAATCCCACTATTTTGGAAGATTATAAAAAATTTATGCATGTGGATCGTAAAGAGAATATTGTTTATGATAGCTATATCATTGAATTTGAATATGATCCTACATGTAATTATTATGAGTGAGGAAAATATGGTTGTAGAAATTTTCATGTTACTAAATTACCTCTCTTCATGTTGAGATTGTTATTGTTTCTTTCCTCTTCCTTGCATATGCTAGGTTTTGCTTGTCTAGATAATTTGTTTGCCTATAAAATGCCTATGCATAGGAAGTATGTTAGAATTAATTGTGTTTTTCACATGCTACATGATGCTCTCTTGTGTTTCATTTATTATTTTTCATGAGAGCATCATCGAAATCTCAAACCTATCTTAATGGTTATAAAGAAAGAGCTTGTTGGGAGACAACCCAATGGATAAAATAATTTCTTGTGTGTTTTCACAATTATGCTACTGTTTTGATTGTGTTTTTATGTTTTAATTAGTGTTTATGCCAAGTAATGCCTTTGGGATGATTTGGAAGATAGTATAATTGATGCTGTTTGGAAAACAGAAAGTTTTGTGTCCAGTGCTGGAATTTTAATTCTGTACTGGAACGTCAGAAAAATCTGAAATTTTTACACAGTATTGGTATATGAATTTCCCACGTTTTCCTAATTTTTCATAATTTTTTGAGTTACCTAAGTATAGATTTTAAATAGATCTTTACAGACTGTTCTGTTTTAGACAGATTCTGTTTTTGTTGCACAGTTTGTTTATTTTGATGAATCTATGGATTATATCGGGGGCTATGAGTCATGGAGAAGTTGGATTACAGTAGCAGTATGCCAATATTAAATATGAATCAATTTACTACAGTACTTAGAGTTAAGGATTTATTTGTTATACTAACGGATCTCACGAAGGTTTTGTTGAGTTTTGTGTGATTGAAGTTTTCAACTTTTGGGTGAGATCACGATAGATGAAGGAATAAGGAGTGGCAAGAGCCTAAGCTTGGGGATGCCCAGGGCACCCCAAGGTAATATTCAAGGAAGACTCAAGCGTCTAAGCTTGGGGATGCACCGGAAGGCATCCCCTCTTTCTTCTACCAACTATTGGTAATTTTACTTGGAGCTATATTTTTATTCATCACATGATATGTGTTTTACTTGGAGCATCGTTGATACGTCTCCAACGTATTTATAATTTTTGATTGTTCCATGCTATTATATTATCAATCTTGGATGTTTTTATATACATTTACAGCAATTATATATCATTTTTTGGGACTAACCTATTAACTTAGTGCCCAGTGCCAGTTGCTGTTTTTTGCCTGTTTTTGGTTTTCCAGAATATCAGTACCAAACGAAGTCCAAATGCCACGAAACTTTTTGGAGATTTTTTTCTGGACATAACAAACACTAGAAGCTTCAGGAGGAGACGAGAAGATGAAGCAGTGTCCCACGAGGCACCATGGCGCGCCCCAGGGGGGCGCGCCCTGGTGGCTCGTGGGGCCCACACAGCTCCGTTTGACCTAATTCCTCCACTATAAATTCTCTAAAATCGGGAAACCAACAGAGGAGTCCACGAAATACTTTTTTCTCCGCCGCAAGCTTCTGTTCTCGAGAGATCCCATCTGGAGGCCTTTTCCGGTACTCTGCCGGAGGGGGAATCGATCACGGAGGGGCTCTACATCAACCTTGCTGCCCTTCCGATGATGCGTGAGTAGTTTACCACAGACCTTCGGGTCCATAGTTAGTAGCTGGATGGCTTCTTCTCTCTTTTTGATCTTCAATACAATGTTCTCCTCGATGTTCTTGGAGTTCTATCCGATGTAATCACTTTTTGCGGTGTGTTTGTTGGGATCCGATGAATTGTGAGTTTATGATCAGATTATCCATGAATATTATTTGAGTTTTCTCTGAACCCTTTTATGCATGATTATTATAGCTTCGTATTTCTCTCCGATCTATTGATTTGGTTTGGCCAACTAGATTGATTTATCTTGCAATGGGAGAGGCGCTTTGTAATGGGTTCGATCTTGCGGTGCTCAATCCCAGTGACAGAAAGGGACATGACACATATGTACGTTGCTATTAAGGGTAAAAAGATGGGCTTTATTCATGCGTGAGTTTACTTTGTCTACATCATGTCATCTTGCTTAAGGCGTTACTCCGTTCTTTATGGACTTAATACACTAGATGCATGCTAGATAGCGGTCGATGTGTGGAGTAATAGTAGTAGACGCAGGCAGGAGTCGGTCTATTTGTCTCAGACGTGATGCCTATATACATGATCATTGCCTTGGATATCGTCATGATTATTTGATTTTCTATCAATTGCCCAACAGTAATTTGTTCACCCACCGTATGTTATTTTCATGAGAGAAGCCTCTGGTGAACACTATGGCCCCGGGTCTACTTCTATCATATATTAAAAATCCTAAAAATACCTTGCTGCACTTTTACTTTATTTATTTTATTTTATATTTTAGTTTAATCTATCTATCTATCACCATACAATTTAATCTTGCAATTAACCACCAAGGGATTGACAACCCCTTGTTTGCGTTGGGTGCAAGGATTTGTTGTTTTGTGTGCAGGCACTGTTAACGAGGTGTTGCGTGATTCTCCTACTAGATTGATAACCTTGGTTTCATAACTGAGGGAAATACTTATCTCTACTGTACTACTTCTCCCTTCCTCTTCATGGAATTACCAATGCAGCTCACAAGTAGCAGGAAGAATTTCTGGCACCGTTGCCGGGGAGACATCATCAACATCTATCAAGTACCTATGCATAAAAATTTCATCTCCTTGCATTTATTGTATTTGCCTTTGCCTCTCGTTTTCATCTCCCCCACTTCTAAAATGTTTTTACAAAAATACAAAAATATTTTCCGCTTGCCTTTTTCTTGTTTGCTTCTTTGCTTGATTGCTATCTTGATTGCGTAGCCACGATGTCTCAAGAAAATACAAAGTTGTGTGATTTTTCCAGTAGTAATAATAATGATTTTATTAGTACTCCAATTACTCCTCCCGCCACTAGTGCGGAGACTTGTAATATTAATGCCGCTTTGCTAAATCTTGTTATGAAAGAACAATTTTCTGGTAGTCCTAATGAAGATGTTGCATCCCATCTTAACACTTTCATAGAATTGTGTGATATGCAAAATAAAAAAGATGTGGATAATGATATTGTGAAATTAAAATTATTTCCATTCTCATTGCGGGATCGTGCAAAAATTTGGTTTTCATCTTCACGACGAAATATTATCGATTCTTGGGATAGGTGTAAAGATGCCTTTATTACCAAGTATTTTCCTCCCGCGAAAATTATTTCCCTTAGAAATCAAATTATGAATTTTAAGCAACTTGATCATGAACATGTTGCCCAATCTTGGGAAAGGATGAAATTAATGATAAGAAATTGTCCTACTCATGGTTTAAATTTATGGATGATCATACAAAAAATTTATGCGGGATTAAATTTTATTTCTAGAAATCTTTTAGATTCCGCCGTGGATGGTACTTTTATGGAAATTACTTTGGGAGAAGCTACTAAATTGTTTGATAATATTATGGCAAATTATTCACAATGGCATACTGAAAGAGTTCCTACTAGTAAAAAAGTGAATTCTGTTGAAGAAATTAGTACTTTGAGTGATAAAGTTGATGCGCTTATGAAATTGGTTGCTAGCAAAAATACTCCTATTGATCCTAATGATGTGCCTTTATCCACCTTGATTGAGCAAAATAATGATCCCGTAGATGTGAATTTTGTCTCGCGAAACAATTTTAATAATAATGCTTATAGAGGTAATTTCAATCCTAGGCCGTTTCCTGGAAATTCCTCTAATAATTATGGCAATTCCTATGGTAATTCTTATAATAATAATAATAGTATGCCCTCTGATCTTGAAAGTAATATTAAAGAATTTATTAGTGCTCAAAAAGTTTTCAACACTACGATAGAAGAAAAATTAAGTAAACTTGATGATATATCTAGGAGCATTGATAGAATTATTCATGATGTAGAAAATTTTAAGACTAAAATCTTGCCACCCAAAATTGATATTAATGAATCAATTAAAGATTTATATGTCTCCATGGATGAGAGTAAGAAAAGAACCGCCATGCTAAAAGCTAAACGAGAATTTTTAGAAAAATCGATTCCTCTCGGTTTCTATCGTAGTAATGATGAGGATATTAAAATGATTGGTGTTTCATATATTGATTCTTTGTTTAGCAATTTAAAACTTGATGAAAAGGGGACTAAAGAAGAGTCAACTTTAGCTAGAAGGCGTTCCCATAATTTGGAGGGTGAAAATCTTGATGAAAAAATTGATAAAAGTGGGTTTGGAGAGGTAAAAACTTTAACTAGCGATGTGCCCACTCTCTTGGATTACAAAGATTTTAATTATAACAATTGTTCCTTGATTGAATGTATTTCTTTGTTACAATCCATGCTAAATTCACCCAACGCTTATGAGCAAAATAAGGCTTTTACTAAACACATCGTAGAAGCATTGATAAAAGCGTTAGAAGAAAAGCTAGAACTAGAAATTTCAGTTCCCAGAAAATTATATGATGAATGGGAACCCACCATTATATTTAAAATTAAAAATTATGAGTGCAATGCTTTATGTGATTTGGGTGGTAGCGTTTCCACAATTCCAAAATCTCTATGTGATGTGCTAGGCTTTACCAATATAGATGAATGTTCTCTTAATTTGCATCTTGCGGATTCCACTATTAAAAAGCCTTTGGGTAGAATTAATGATGTTCTTATTCTTGCAAATAGGAACTATGTGCCCGTTGATTTTATTGTACTTGACATTGAATGCAACCCTTCCTGCCCCATAATACTTGGTAGACCGTTCTTACGAACCATAGGTGCCGTTATTGACATGAAAGAAGGGAATATAAAATTTCAGTTTCAATTAAAGAAGGGTATGGAACATTTCCCTAGGAAGAAAATTAAAGCAACATATGAATCAATTATGAGGGCCACTTATGGAATCAACTTGAAAGATGACAATACTTGAAACTATGCATTATGCCTAGCTAGGGGCATAAAACAATAGCGCTTGTTGGGAGGCAACCTAATGAATAAAATAAATTTTTACTTTTTGTTTCTGTTCTTGTGTGTTCTCATAATTATGCTACTTTTATGATTGATTTTTTATGTTTTAATTAGTGTTTGTGCCAAGTAATGCCTTTGGGATGATTTGGGAGATAGTATAATTGATACTGTTTGGAAAATAGAAAGTTTTGCGTCCAGTGCTGAAATTTTAGTTCTGTACTGGAGCGTCACAAAAATCTAAATTTTTTACACAGTATTGGTATATGAATTTCCCACGTTGTCCTAATTTTTAAGAATTTTTGGAGTTACATAAGTATGGCTTTTAAATAGATCTCTGCAGACTGTTCTGTTTTGACAGATTCTGTTTTTGATGCATTGCTTGCTTGTTTTGATGAAACTATGGACTGTATCGGGGGGCATAAGCCATGGAGAAGTTAGAATACAGTAGGTATAATGCAAAAATAAAATATGAATGGGTTTGCAACAGTACTTAAAGTAGTGATTTATTTTGTTATACTAACGGATCTCACGAAGGTTTTGTTGAGTTTTGTGTGATTGAAGTTTTCAAGTTTTGGGTGAGATCACGATGGATGAAGGAATAAGGAGTGGCATGAGCCTAAGCTTGGGGATGCCCAAGGAACCCCAAGGTAATATTCAAAGAAGACTCAAGCGTCTAAGCTTGGGGATGCCCCGGAAGGCATCCCCTCTTTCTTCTACCAACCATCGGTAATTTTACTTGGAGCTATATTTTTATTCGTCACATGATATGTGTTTTGCTTGGAGCGTCATGTATTACATGAGTCTTTGCTTTGTTTTCTTTTTAGTTTGTCACAATCATCTTTGCTGGACACACCAACTTGAGAGAGCCACACGTTTATCATAATTTGTTAAAATACTCTATGTGCTTCACTTAATTTTTTTGAGCTAGGCAGTTGCTCTAGTGCTTCACCTAAATCTTTTTGAGCACGGCGGTGGCTAAATTTTGAAGAAATATTTGCACTCTCATGCTTCACTTATATCTTTTTGAGAGTTAACAATAGTAATGGTAATTTGCACAAGATATGAATTTGGTCCCAAAGTGATGAATATTCAAGGGGGATATAATAAAAACTTTCATATAGATCATTGGATATGATAAGTGTGATTCCTTGCAATAGTTTTGCGATATGGAGATGATAATATGTGAGTCATGTTAGTGAGTAATCGTGATTTAGTAAGAATATTAGTGTTAAGGTTTGTGATTCCCTATGCATGCACATTAAGTCAATAGTTATGCAAAGAAATTATACCCTACTTATGGTGCATTATTCGGTGTTAGTTATGTTCAATGCATGTTTGTGACCATTTTCGCTTTCTGGTTGGTCGCTTCTCAATCTATTTTCTAGCCTTCATTTGTACTAAGCGGGAATACTGCTTGTGCATCCAAACTCCTTAAACCCAAGTTGTGCCAAATGAGTCCACCATATCTACCTATATGCGGTATTTCCATGACGATCCAAGTAAATTTGCATGTGCCAACTCTAATTTTCAAAATAATTTTCCGTTTTGTGTGCCCGTACCGCTCATGAAGCGGCAGGGGGTGGTAATAGGGATGCCCAGTCCCACTGTGAATCAAAAATTAATAACAACAAAATTCCTTGGAAAGTGTTGGTATGGAGGGCACCCGTGGATACGGCTAGCCATGGATTGTGAAAGAATGGTGGAAAGGAAATAAACTTTATTTTCTGTGTGGGAACCGCCTATGATGTGTCTAGCATGGAAGATATTGGGAATTCTCGGTCGTTTTCGTTGACAGGAAAAGCATGCCTCTCAAAATATTTTTACCTCTCTATTTTAAGCTTTGAGCTCTGGCACATTTGCAAATCTCTTCTTCCCTCTGCGAAGGGCCTATCTATTTACTTTTATGCAATTTTTATTTTTATTTTTATTTTGAGTCTCCATCTTCTCTTATAAAGCACCAACTAGAGAGCATTATTGTCATACTTGTGCATTGTGTGTAGCTAATATTGAGTGTGTTTCATGAATGGATCAATGACTGAGCATAATGGGCTAGGGATAACTTTCTTTAGCGTTGATATTTTGAAAGACATGGTTGCTTGTTAGTATGCTTGAGTATTTATATCTTCATGTCAAACTATAGACTATTGCTTTGAATCATTCAAGTCCAAATGTCCATGCCACAAAGAAAAGAATATATGATGAATATGATAGGTAGCATTCCACATCAAAAATTCTGTTTTTACCATTTACCTACTCGAGGACGAGCAGGAATTAAGCTTGGGGATGCTTGATATGTCTCCGACGTATCTATAATTTTTGATTGTTCCATGCTATTATATTATCAATCTTGGATGTTTTTATATACATTTACAGCATTTATATATCATTTTTGGGACTAACCTATTAACTTAGTGCCCTCTGCCAGTTGCTGTTTTTTGCCTGTTTTTGGTTTTCCAGAATATCAATACCAAACGAAGTCCAAATGCCACGAAACTTTTTGGAGATTTTTTTCTGGACATAACAAACACTAGAAGCTTCGGGAGGAGACGAGAAGATGAAGCAGTGGCCCACGAGGCACCACGGCGCGCCCGAGGGGGAGCGCGCCCTGGTGGCTCGTGGGGCCCACACAGCTCCGTTTGACCTAATTCCTCCACTATAAATTCTCTAAAATCGGGAAACCAACAGAGGATTCCACGAAATACTTTTTCCGCCGCCGCAAGCTTCTGTTCTCGAGAGATCCCATCTGGAGGCTTTTTCCGGTACTCCGTCGGAGGGGGAATCGATCACGGAGGGGCTCTACATCAACCTTGCTGCCCTTCCGATGATGCGTGAGTAGTTTACCACAAACCTTCGGGTCCATAGTTAGTAGCTAGATGGCTTCTTCTGTCTTTTTGATCTTCAATACAATGTTCTCCTCGATGTTCTTGGAGTTCTATCCGATGTAATCACTTTTTGCGGTGTGTTTGTTGGGATCCGATGAATTGTGAGTTTATGATCAGATTATCCATGAATATTATTTGAGTTTTCTCTGAACTCTTTTATGCATGATTATTATAGCTTCGTATTTCTCTCCGATCTATTGATTTGGTTTGGCCAACTAGATTGATTTATCTTGCAATGGGAGAGGTGCTTTGTAATGGGTTCGATCTTGCGGTGCTCAATCCCAGTGACAGAAAGGGACATGACACGTATGTATCATTGCTATTAAGGGTAAAAAGATGGGGTTTATTCATGCGTGAGTTTACTTTGTCTACATCATGTCATCTTTCTTAAGGCGTTACTCCGTTCTTTATGGACTTAATACACTAGATGCATGCTGGATAGCGGTCGATGTGTGGAGTAATAGTAGTAGATGCAGGCAGGAGTCGGTCTATTTGTCTCGGACGTGATGCCTATATACATGATCATTGCCTTGGATATCGTCATGATTATTTGCTTTTCTATCAATTGCCCAACAGTAATTTGTTCACCCACCGTATGCTATTTTCATGAGAGAAGCCTCTGGTGAAAACTATGGCCCCCGGGCCTACTTCTATCATATATTAAATATCCTTAAAATACCTTGCTGCACTTTTACTTTATTTATTTTATTTTATATTTTAGTTTAATCTATCTATCTATCACCATACAATTTAATCTTGCAATTAACCACCAAGGGATTGACAACCCCTTGTTTGCGTTGGGTGCAAGGATTTGTTGTTTTGTGTGCAGGCACTGCTAACGAGGTGTTGCATGATTCTCCTACTGGATTGATAACATTGGTTTCATAACTGAGGGAAATACTTATCTCTAATGTACTGCATCTCCCTTCCTCTTCAGGGAATTACCAACGCAGCTCACAAGTAGCCGTCGTGTATTATATGAGTCTTTGCTTTGTTTGCTTTTTAGTTTGTCACAATCATCTTTGTTGGACACACCTATTTGAGAGAGCCACATGTTTATCATGATTTGTTAGAATACTCCATGTGCTTCACTTAAAACTTTTGCGCTAGGCAGTTGCTCTAGTGCTTCACTTAAATCTTTTTGAGCACGGCGGTGGCTATATTTTGAAGAAATATTTGAACTCTCATGCTTCACTTATATTATTTTGAGAGTTGATAAGATTAAATTTTGAAGAAATATTTGCTCTCTCATGCTTCACTTATATCTTTTTGAGAGTTGATAATAGTAATGGTAATTTACACAAGATATGAATTTGGTACCAAAGTGATGAATATTCAAGAGGTATATAATAAAAACTTTCATGAAAGATCATTGGATATGATAAGTTTGATTCCTTGCAATAGTTTTGCGATATGGAGATGATAATATGTGAGTCATGTTAGTGAGTAATTGTGATTTAGTAAGAATATTGGTGTTAAGGTTTGTGATTCCCTATGCATGCACATAAAGTCAATAGTTATGCAACGAAATTATATCCTACTTATGGTGCATTATTCGGTGTTAGTTATGTTCAATGCTTGTTTATGACCGTTTTCTCTTCTTGGTTGGTCGCTACTCAATCTATTTGCTAGCCTTCATTTGTACTAAGCGGGAATACTGCTTGTGCATCCAACTCCTTAAACCCAAGTTGTGCCAAATGAGTCCACCATACCTACCTATATGCGGTATTTCCATGCCGTTCCAAGTAAATTTGCATGTGCCAACTCTAAATTTTCAAAATAATTTCCATTTTGTGTGCCCATACCGCTCATGAAGCGGTAGGGGGTGGCCAATATTTTCCATGCTAGGTGTGTTATTCTCGCGATGAGTGTTTATTCACTTGTCATTGCACGAGAGAGTGGCAGGTAATAGGGATGCCCAGTCCCGAAATGATTTTTTTTTCAATATGATGATAATAATAAATTCCTTGGAAAGTGTTGGTATGGAGGGCACCCGTGGATACGGCTAGCCATGGATTGTGAAAGAATGGTGGAAAGGAAATAAACTTTATTTTCTGTTTGGGAACCGCCTATAATGTGTCTAGCATGGAAGATATTGGGAATTCTCGGTCGTTTTCATTGACAAGAAAAGCATGCCTCTCAAAATAGTTTTATCTCTCTAATTTAAGCCTTGAGCTCTGGCACATTTGCAAATCTCTGCTTCCCTCTGCGAAGGGCCTATCTATTTACATTTATGCAATTTTTATTTTTATTTTGAGTCTCCATCTTCTCTTACAAAGCACCAACTAGAGAGCACTATTGTCATACTTGTGCATTGTGTGTAGCTAATATTGAGTGTGTTTCATGAATGGATCAATGATTGAGCATCATGGGCTAGGGATAACTTTCTTTAGCGTTGATATTTTGAAAGACATGGTTGCTTGTTAGTATGCTTGAGTATTTATGTCTTCATGTCAAACTATAGACTATTGCTTTGAATCATTCAACTCCAAATGTCCATGCTACAAAGAAAAGAGTATATGATGAATATGATAGGTAGCATTCCACATCAAAAATTCTGTTTTTATCATTTACCTACTTGAGGACGTGAAGGAATTAAGCTTAGGGATGCTTGATACGTCTCCAACGTATCTATAATTTTTCATTGTTCCATGCTATTATAGTATCAATCTTGGATGTTTTATATACATTTACAAGCAATTATATATCATTTTTTGGGACTAACCTATTAACTTAGTGCCCAGTGCCAGTTGCTGTTTTTTGCCTGTTTTTGGTTTTCCAGAATATCAGTACCAAACGAAGTCCAAATGCCACGAAACTTTTTGGAGATTTTTTTCTGGACATAAGAGACACTAGAAGCTTCGGGAGAGGGCCAGAAGACAGAGGAGGTGGCCACGAGCCACCAGGGCGCGCCCCGGGGGGGTGGCCCGCCCTGGTGCCTCGTGGGCCCACCTTTGCTCCGTTTGACCTAATTCCACCTCTATAAATTCTCTAAAATCGGGAAACCAACAGAGGAGTCCATGAAATACTTTTTCCACCGCCGCAAGTTCCTGTTCTCGAGAGATCCCATCTGGAGGCCTTTTCTGGCACTCTGCCGGAGGGGGAATCGATGATGGAGGGGCTCTACATCATCCTTGCTGCCCTTCCGATGATGCGTGAGTAGTTTACCACAGACCTTCGGGTTCATAGTTAGTAGCTAGATGGCTTCTTCTCTCTTTTCGATCTTCAATACAATGTTCTCTTCGATGTTCTTGGAGTTCTATCCGATGTAATCACTTTTTGTGGTGTGTTTGTTGGGATCCGATGAATTGTGAGTTTATGATCAGATTATCCATGAATATTATTTGAGTTTTCTCTGAACTCTTTTATGCATGATTGTTATAGCTTCGTATTTCTCTCCGATCTATTGATTTGGTTTGGCCAACTAGATTGATTTATCTTGCAATGGGAGAGGTGCTTTGTAATGGGTTCGATCTTGCGGTGCTCAATCCCAGTGACAGAAAGGGACATGACATGTATGTATTGTTGCTATTATGGGTAAAAAGATGGGGTTTATTCATGCGTGAGTTTACTTTGTGTACATCATGTAATCTTGCTTAAGGCGTTACTCCATTCTTTATGAACTTAATACAGTAGATGCATGCTGGATAGCGGTCGATGTGTGGAGTAATAGTAGTAGATGCAGAATCGTTTTGGTCTACTTGTCTCAGACGTGATGCCTATATACATGATCATTGCCTTGGATATCGTCATGATTATTTGCTTTTCTATCAATTGCCCAACAGTAATTTGTTCACCCACCGTATGCTATTTTCAAGAGAGAAGCCTCTAGTGAAAACTATGGCCCCCGGGTCTATCTTTATCATATATTGACAATCCTAAAAATACCTTGCTACAATTTTACTTTATTTATTGTATATTGTATTTTTATTCGATCTATATATTTATCACCATACAATTTAATCTTGCAATTAACCGCCAAGGGATTGACAACCCCTTGTTCGCGTTGGGTGCAAGGATTTGTTGTTTTGTGTGCAGGTACTGCTAACGAGTTGTTGCGTGATTCTCCTACTCGATTGATAACCTTGGTTTCATAGCTGAGGGAAATACTTATCTCTACTATACTGCATCATCCCCTCCTCTTCGGGGAAATCCCAATGCAGCTCACAAGTAGCAGGGGCTCTCTCCCCCTCTCTTCCGGTGGCGCCGGAGCTCCGCCGGGGGAACCATTGTGACGGTGATCTACACCAACAACTTCGCTGCCGTCATCACCAACTCTCTCCCCCTCTATGGAGCGGTGTAACCTCTCTATTCCCGCTGTAATTCTCTACTTGAACATGGTGCTTAATGTTACATATTATTATCCAATGATGTGTTGCCATCCTATGATGTTTGAGTAGATTCTTTTATCCTATGGGTTAATTGTGGTATGGTGTGATTGATATGAGTTGATGTTAAATTAGTGCTATCCTATGGTGCCCTCCGTGTCGCGCAAGAATGTGGGATTACCGATGTAGGGTTTTGTGATATGTTCATGATTCGCTTATAGTGGGTGGCTAGAGTGACAGAAGCTTACACCCGAGTAAGGGGGTTGTTGCGTATGGGAGTAAAGGGGACTTGTTACTTAATGCTATGGTTGGGTTTTACCTTAATGATCTTTAGTAGTTGCGGATGCTTGGTAGAGTTCCAATCATAAGTGCTTATGATCCAAGTACGGAAAGTATGTTAGCGTATGTCTCTCCCTCATTGCATATAATAAGTATCACACATGTCATATTCAATTGCCTATGGACAATCTTTCTCATCGTTCTACAAAAAGCTCTCTACTAAACAACTAACTTTTATTATCTTGCCAATTACTCCTAGTTTTATTCCCTCTAAGTACTTCTAGTTCTATTCTTGCAAACTTATCCTTACATATACAAAGTAGTTTTATTCTTGTTCTAGGTAAAGCGAATGTTAAGTGTGCGTAGTGTTGTATCGGTGGTCGATAGAACTTGAAGGGAATATTAATACTACCTTTAGCTCCTCGTTGGGTTCGACACTCTTACTTATCAAGAAAGGCTACAATTGATCCCCTATACTTGTGGGTTATCAACCGGGTCCAGCGCACTTGGAACCACACCAATCTCTTCAAGAAACTTCTTGATCCAGACCGCCTCCTTGGAGGCTTCTGAAGCCGCGGCATATTCCGCCTCCATCATAGAATCCGCCATAGTGTTTTTCTTGGAACTTTTCCAGCACACTGCGCCACCGTTCAAAATGAAAACATAGCCTGATTGAGATTTGAAGTCATCTTGGTCAGACATCAGGCCGGCACTAGTGTAACCACTTACAATGAGCGCTTCATCAGCTCCGAACACAAGGAGCATATCCTTGGTCCTCCTGAGGTACTTAAGAATATTTTAACTGCGGCTCAATGTTCCAATCCTGAATCACTTTGGTACCTACTGCTAACACTTAGCGCATAGGAAACATCTGGTCTTGTACATAGCATGGCATACATAATGGAACCAACTATCGAAGCATATGGAACATCATTCATTTGTACTCGCTGATCAAGAGTCCGAGGACACTGATTTTTGCTGAGCAATGTGTGTCAGGTGGCATTGGGAGTAGGCCCTTCTTGGTGTTCTCCATATTAAACCTTTTTAATACCTTGTCAATGTACGTGCTTTGGCTAAGCACTATTAGTCGTCTTGATCTATCTCTATAGATCTTGACGCCCAATATATATTCCACTTCGCCCAAGTCTTTCATTGAAAAACTCTTCTTCAATAACTCTTTTATTTCACTAAGAAATTTCATGTCATTGGCAATCAATAATATTTCATCCACATATACGATTAGAAATGCTTTTGCGCTCCCACTAAACTTCTTGTAAACACAAGATTCTTCGTCATTCCTGATGAAGCCAAACTCTTTGACCACTTCATCAAAATGAATATTCCAGCTCCTTGATGCTTGCTTCAGACCATAATGGTCTTCTGAAGTTTGCATACCTTCTTAGCATCCTTAGGATCAACAAAACCTTCATGCTGTATCATGTATACATCCTCATTTAGATTTCCATTTAGGAAAGTTTTTTTGACTTCCATCTGCCATATTTTGTAATCAAAATTAGCAGCAATTGCTAGCATTATTCGTATAGACTTAAGCATAGCTATGGGCGAGAAAGTCTCGTCATAGTCAACTCCTTGAATTTGCCTGAACCCTTCCGCGACAAGTCTAGCTTTGTGAATAGTAATGTTACCATCCACGTCTGTCTTTCTTTTGAAAATCCATTTAAAACCAATGCGCTTTACGCCTTCTCGAGGTTCTACCAAGTTCCAAACTTGGTTTTCGTACATAGATTCCATTTCAGATTTCATGGCTTTGTGCCATTCCTTTGAGCTAGGGCCCACCATCACTTCCTTGTAGTGAGTAGGTTCATCATCTTCAAGGATGAAGATTTTTTTATGAAATCATTTAGGTGGCATGATGGCCCTACCTGATCTGCGCGGTTCAGTTACATACTTGTCTGAAGTTTCCGCATTAGATGCGTCAACTTCTGGCTCGGTTGTAGGGTTAATTTTCGAAATGACTCCGGTTCCTCAGCCCTATCAACGGTTGTCGAAGATTCACTAATCTCATCAAGTTGTACTGTCCTCCCACTCACTTCTTTAGCGAGAAATTCTTTCTCGAGAAAGACTCCGTTCTTAGCGACAAATACTTTGCACTCAAAGGGTTGGTAGAAAGAATACCCAATGGTTTCCTTTGGATAACCTACAAAGTAACATTTGTCTGATCTGGGATCGAGTTTGGTAGGTTGTAAACGTTTTACATATGCCTCACAACCCCAAATTTTAATATGCGACAAACTGGGTTTCTTCCCATGCCATATCTCATATGGTGTCATCTTAACGAACTTAGACGGTGCTCTATTTAGTGTATGAGCAGCAGTTTGTAGTGCAAGACCCCAAAAGGATATTGACAGCTCTCTAAGAGACATCATCGACCTTACCATGTCTAACAAGGATCGGTTACATCGCTCGGACACTCCATTTCTCTGTGGAGTTCTGGGAGGTGTAAGCTGTGAAACGATTCCACGATTACTTAGATGTTGGATAAACTCATGACTATGATATTCGCCTCCACGATCTGATCGCGGAAACTTAATCTTTTTGTTACAATGATTTTCTACCTCATTCTGAAATTCTTTGAAATTTTCAAAGGTTTCTGACTTATGCTTCATCAAGTAGATATATTCATACCTACTTAAATCGTCAGTAAAAGTTACGAAGTAGAAATACCCACTACGTGCGGCTGTGCTCATTGGATCACATACATCACTACGTATTATTTCCAATAATTCACCCGCCCGTTCAAGATGACCCGTGAACGGTGTCTTGGTCATCTTTCCCCATCAGACAAGCTTCACATGTGTCAAATGATTGAAAATCGAAAGACGATAAAACTCCATTTTTATGGAGTCTTTGCATGTGTTTCTTTCTGATGTGGCCAAGACAGCAGTGCCACATGAAAGTGGTGGTGGTATCGGCCTTCTTAAGGTGTTTAGCTTCTATGTTAAAGACATCATTTCCACATTCAAGATTTAGGATGAAAAGGCCCCCAAAAATGGGTGCAAATCCATAAAACATATCCTTACAATAAATCAAACAACCATTGTTCTTAGACTTGTAGGAATACCCATCGTGTATCAGATGATCCAGAGATAATGTTTCTACACAATGCCAAAACAAAATAAAAGTTATTTAGTTCTAAGATAAATCCTGAAGGGAGACGTAGAGGCATGATGCCAAAGGCTTGAGCGGCTAGTCCATGTAACACCCCTGTGTAATGAGCTACGGTAATCCATCATGTTAATGCCAAGCTATCATGATTTGCAATGCTTGATCAATGTGGATTAATATCTCATTTCAAATTCTGCCACTGAATTCAATTTCAAATGCAATTGAAATTTGAAGTTGTTCAAAAGTTCCTGAGAAAAAGTTCATCATTTAGCCAATATTCAATAATAAATGATGTTCAGGAAAACAACATCACCAAAATTCCTCAGGTGACTCTAACAACTTGAAAACAGTGCCCACAACACCAACTTGGCTCATTTAAATGCAACTCACAATTTAAATGAATTCAAATGGCCTCCCAATCTTTTGTGGCAGTGCAGAATAATCCCTATTATTTGTTTTGTCCAGCTCCACATTTTTGTAAATACATTTGTTGACTAAAAATAAATGCAAGAGCTGCTGGAAAAAGAAAACAGAAAAGCAAAAAGGGAAAAACCTACTACGCTACTGGCCCAAAATCTACAGTTCCAGGTGCCGGCCCAGCCCGCCGAGGCCTTCTTCCACCTGCTCCCCTATGCGTGTCGTTGCCGGCGTGGCTGAGCGCGCGCGGTTCCGGCCGTTGGCCGCCACCGCGACGGAGCAGGTGGGCTGGGGATAAGAACGGCGCCCGTCCACTCCCCCTGGACGCCGTCGCCACTCCCCTCTCTCCCTCTCGCGCACTCGCTCGTCTCTCCTCCCCTCTGCCCGAGCGACGCCGTCGAAGCGCCGCTGCCACTCCGCGGCCACCGGCACCGTTTCGTCCTCCCGTGCTATCCAGGAGGCCTGCCGACCTCCGCCTCTTCCTCCCCGACTGCTGGTTGGAGCCAAGGAGCCCTGCCGCTGTCGTTCGTCTTCGTCCCCATCTCTGGCCACCGGATGCCGCCGTCGTCGATTCGACCTCCCCTGCTGCTACAAAACTTCCACGGGCCACCTTGAGCCGCTCGGTGAGCCACCACCTCTCTCTGTTTCCCTCCCCGAGCCCTTTTTCCCTCCTAGTTAGTCGCGCGCATCGCCATCGCCATTGCTGGGCTCTGCTCCGCCGCGGAGCTCGCCGTTGCCGTAGCGCTCGCCCATTGACCGAACCAGGAGCACGAACGTGCTCCTGGGCTTCGCAGGCAGCGCGTGGGCACTCCAAATGGACGTGGACGGGCCTCGTTGCTCTGATTCCGGCCGCCGCATGTACTCGCCGTAGCCGTCGTTTCTGACCACCGGTGCTCGTGCCGTTTGCACAGATCGACGTGGCTCGCAGTGCCCGATCGAGAGCAGGAAACCGCACGCGAAATGATCGACCGTACGCGAAACCCGAGCCTTGCCGGAGTTCGGCCGCCGCGAATGGCCTCGCCGGAGCTGTTCCGGCGCCGGTGTCCGACGTGGCGTGGCCTGGGGCCCACCTGGGTCACTGCCAGTGGGTCCCCTGGCCACAGTTGACTGCGTTGACCGCGGTCAACGCGCTGACGTGGCATCTACTGCCACTGACATGTGGGACCCGTTAGACTAATTACTGTTCACAGTTAATTAGTTAATACTGTTAGTTAGTTGGCAACATATGTTATGCATCCGAGTCCTTCCGTGCATCCCGTGTATCCGGCTCCAGTTGACTCACTCAAAAGTTTTCAAAAAATGTAATTTTTTAGTGGATTAACACAATGCACATCTAGTATGTCACAAAATTTCAAGTCTAAATTCGATCTACACATCAAGAAACAAAAAAGTGAAAATCTGCTGCTAACAGTGAACAGTACTGTGGCAACTATTCATAGCATATATTTCCCTTTTTTGTTTCTTGATATGTACATCGAATTTGGACTTGAAATTTTGTGACATATTAGATGTGTATTGTGTTAATCCACTCAATTTTTTTGAAGTTTTTTGAAAACTTTTAAGTACGACAATTGGAGCCAGATACACGGGATGCATGGATGCATAACATATGTTGCCTAGTTAGTTAGGTCACTGACAGGCCAGGCCCACTCACTAATTAGTCTGTTAGCTTAAAATTAAACTCTGTTTAAACCACACTGTGGCTGACAGGTGGGCCCCACCTGCCAGTTTGACTGGTCAGCTGGTCAGCCGCCTGCTGACGCAATGATGACACCAGCATGACGTCATATTCCTATTTTGGCATTTCTGCTTAATTAAATAATCCAGAATATTGCTAAAACTTGTTAAATTCGTAGAAATTCAACCGTAGCTCGGATCGAAAAACTTTCTACATGAAAGTTGATCAGAAAAGCGAGACGAATCCGATTATGTGGTAAAAAAAATGCTTGACCATCACTCCTAACTACCTGAACATGGAACCTTCCCCTCTAGTTCAGCATACCAAAATCAGCCTAAACGCCGGGAAAATATCCCAGATATTTTCCCCTTTCGTCTGCGACATGTAGCATTGCATTAGGTCACCACCAACACTGCTTACTTCCATGCCATGCATCTGTGTTGCATTTGATTGCTTTTATTTATTGTTTCTTCCCCCCCTTCTCTTTCGATTAGACCCCGAGACCGACGCTACCCCGCAGGACTGCTACTCCGTCGAAGACCCCTCTTTTGCCGCAGAGCAACCAGGCAAGCAAACCCCCTTGAGCATGCCTATATCACATATTCTTTCTCCCACCTGCTTGCATTAGAATTTGCTACTGCTTTTGATTGATCCTATTCTGATGCATAGCCTGTTTTTGTAACTGCTATTGATACCTTACCTACTATCCTAAATGCTTAGTATAGGTTGGATGGAAATACATCTGTGGCCCCACTTCCTTGTCATAGTTGCCCCGCTTAGATACCAGTGCCCTGATCGATGTGATCGACGGGCTGAGACCAGCAAATCACCACACACCTCCCTAAACTTCTCGACGCTGCAGAGCTAACATTGAGTGCCGAGGGTGATACCTCTTATCTCACTCCTGATGTTGCCTCTGTGGTACAGCTAGTTGCTTGTGGGTTACCGAGGGTGATTCCTCTTCCACCACCTCCAACGAAGCTTATGTCGTGCAACCCCACAATTGTGAATACCATCGAGGGTGATTCCTCCGGGTTCACCTTGACGGATACGTCGAGAGGGAAATCCAATGAGGGTGATTCCTCGGATTCCTTCTTGATGTTATGAACACACAGTTACCTGGAATTTACTACAGATACTGGATAAAGACGGGTCGACCCTGAGGGGTAGCCGCGAGAGGTAATTATGAAAGTCGGGCGGGCCCGTAGAGCACCTGCGAGAGTTACTGTTGTGGCTGGCTGTTTAGCGGTACCACCCAGGTTGTGGTGGTAGCTCCGGACTTGTCCCGACAGCCGTCACTTTAAATAATAATGCACTAACGGATTTGGGTATTGATCTGAGTTGGCCACTGGCCTATACGCACTACCACCACACGGGATAATGGTTTAATGGGGCCCTCGACGCCATATGTATCAGCCGAAAGCTTTGTCAGATGTCCAGTTCAGCATTGTGGCACGGTCGGATCGTGCCATCTAGGCAGAGGTGGCGCTGGTATCCACCGTCCTCAATACGACCCGGAGTGCAAAGGGCGATGGGCCCAAGATCCCTGAGCACTTAGGATGTAGACCGGCGGGGACCTCTCTGCTGAGCCTAGGTAGGACTACGTTGTGTCGATCAGCCGTGGTCGGGCATGACCCAGAAAAGTGTGTCCGGCCAGAGTTAATCGAGCGTGTTGGGTAACAGTAGTGCACCCCTGCAGGGAAGTTATCTATTCGAATAGCCGTGTCCACGGTAACAGGACGCTCAGTGTTGTATCCCGATCTACTACAACTTGAACTGGATACATGTTAATAATATGTAAGCTCCGGGATCGCTTTCTCGCAGGGAGTCGAGGAAGGATCTCTGGGCTTTGCTACTACATACTTGTTGCTTTATTATATGATACTAATCTACACTCTTCTAATGCTGCAAGACGTTGGAGATGCTAGTCTTCGATAGGCTAATCCATTCTCTCTATTCTGGCATTTCTGTAGTCCAGTCCACTGATACAGCCCTTCTTTGTTACCGATGCATACTTAGCATAGATCTGATGTAAGTCTTGCGAGTACTTTGGATGAGTACTCACGGTTGCTTTGCTTCCTCTTTTCCCCTGTACCCGATTGCTGTGACCAGATGACGGAACCCCGGAGCCAGCTGCCCCAGTCAACGACTACTACTACCCCTCCGATGGATCCTACTTCTACGTGGAGGCTGACGGCCAGGAGTAGTTTAGGAGGCACCCAGGCAGGAGGCCTGCGCCTTTTCTATCAGAGCCGTTGTTTGTTTTCGCCTTCTTAAGGCAGTTTTGTTTAACTTTGTGTTTGTACTCGAATACTGTTGTTGCTTCCGCTAACGCTTGTATGCGAGCTTGTGTATTCGAGCCCTCGACGCCCTGGCTTGTAATATAACGCTTGTATTATTTTATTTTGTGTTTAGAGTTGTGCTGTGATATCTTCCCGTGAGTCCTTAGGCTTGATCGTGTGCATTTGCGTGTATGATTAGTACACGATTAAGTCGGGGGCGTCACAGTCCAGCACCGTTCCCAACGCACATAATGACTTCATTCTTTGCCAGCTTGCGCATTCTTTGAAGTCCCTGCATCAAGTTGCAAATGTGACCAACTGATCCGGTATCAAATACCCATGAATTAGAGTTTTTGCTAGCAAGTAAAACGTCAATGACATTAACATGTATAACAATTATACCTTTCCCGGACATTCCGGACTTCTTCTTATCTGCCAGCTACTTCTTGTAGTTCCTCTTCCAATGTCCTGAGCCCTTGTAGTAGAAGCACTCAGTTTCAGTCTTGGCTCCACCCTTAGACTTGATTTGGGAGCTGGTCATACCGACGCCCTTGCCTTTCTTGTACTTGCCTTTATTTTTGAAACTGGCGGTCTGATGACCCACAAGTATAGGGGATCAATTGTAGTCCTTTCGATAAGTAAGAGTGTCAAACCCAACGAGGAGCAGAAGGAAATGATAAGTGGTTTTCAGCAAAGTATTCTCTGCAAGTACTGAAAGTAGCGGTAACAGATAGTTTTCTAGCAAGGTGATTCGTAACAAGTAACAATAGTAACAAAAGTGCAGCAAGGTGGCCCAATCCTTTTTATTGCAAAGGACAAGCCGGAATGGTCTCTTATATAAAGCAAAGCGTTATCGAGGACACATGGGAATTATCATCTAGTCACTTTCATCATATTCATTTCATTCACGTTCGCTACTTTGATAATTTGACATGTGGGAGGACCGGTGCTAGGGTGATGTCCTTACTTGGACAAGCATCCCACTTATGATTACCCCCTCTCGCAAGCATCCGCAACTACGAAAGAAGAATTAAGATAAATCTAACTATAGCATGAAACATATAGATCCAAATCAGCCCCTTACAGAATAACGCATAAACTACGGTTTAAGCTTCTGTCACTCTAGCAACCCATCATCTACTTATTACTCCACAATGCTTTCCCTTAGGCACAAGTATGGTGAGGTGTCATGTTGTCGACGTTCACATGACAGCACTAAAGGAAGCAACAACATAAATATCATCAAAATATTGAACGAATACCAAATTCACATGATTACTTATGACAAGACTTCTCCCATGTCCTCAAGAACAAACGTAACTACTCACAAATCATATTCATATTCAAGATTAGAGGAGTATTGAATATCATTAAGGATCTGAACATATAATCTTCCACCAAATAAACCAACTAGCATCAACTACAAGATGTAATCAATACTACTCGCAACCCACAGGTACCAATCTGAGGTTTGGAGACAAAGATTGAATACAAGAGATGAACTAGGGTTTGAGATGAGATGGTGCTGGTGAAGATGTTGATGAAGATTGGTCCTCCCACGATGAGAGGATCGTTGGTGATGTCGATGGCTTCGATTTCTCCCTCCCGGAGGCAAGTATCCCCGGCAGAATCGCTCTGTCGGAGGGCAAAAGAGCTCCTTCCCTAGTTCCGCCTCGAGACGGCGACACTTCGTCCCGAAAGTCCTCCTCTTATTTTTTTTCTAGGGTAAATGGCTTCATATAGCGGAAGGAGGGGGCCAGAGGCCAGCTATGGGCCCCAGAAGGCATCAGGGCATGCCCAGGGGGTGGCCGCGCCCTGTTGCCTTGTGGGCAACTGGTGGGCCCCCTCTGGTATTTCTTTCCTCTAGTACTTTTTATATATTCAATAAAAAATCCTCGTGAAGTTTCAGGTCATTTGGAGCTCTGTAGAATAGGTATTTCTGTTGTATCTATTTCAGGTCCAGAATTCTAGCTGCCGATAATCTCCCTCTCCATATAAATCTTGCAAATTAAGAGAGAAAATGCAATAGGATTGCATCAAAAAGTGAAATAATGACCAAAAAAATTATAAATATCAATAAAAAACATGATGCAAAATGGACGTATCAACTCCCCCAAGCTTAGACCTCGCTTGTCCTCAAGCGAAAGCCGAAATCGATAATCATGACCACATGTTTAGAGAGAGAGGTGTCGATAAAACAAAATACAGACATGAAAGCATCATGATCTATATTATAACAGCAATATATCATCATAAAACTTCCCATAAACAAGTAGTAATTCATCACAGTGTCGAAGTATAAAGCATAAACTTTCTTGAAAACTAACAAACTAGGTTCTTAGTCAATGAAACAATTACAATTCATCACATTTTCAGGAAGAGTCTATGTAAGAGCTTTTGTTTACCAAGTTCACGTACTCAACTATCATTTAGTCTTCTATGATTGCTGACACTCACGGCATATTTATGGGGCGAAAGCTTCAATCAGACACATAGGAAGATGGGGGTTTATAGTTTCACCTCCCAACCAATTTACCTCAAGGGTAATGTCAACAATAATAACTCATGATTACTTACATCCAACTGGATATATGTGCCTAGATCTTTCCGCACCACATGATGCTTGCCAAGAGAAAAAATAAAAAGGAATAGAGAGGAACACTATTGACTCTTGCATAAAAATAAATACATAAAAGTAAAAGATAGGCCCATCGCTGAGGGAAGCAGAGGTTGTCATGTGCTTTTTATTTTTGAATGTGCAAACTCTTAATGTAAAGGAACATCACTTTATATTGCCCCTTTGATAGCAACCTTTATTATGCAGTCTGTCGCTTTTATTTCTTCACCATCACAAGTTCGTACAAAGCTTATTTTCCCTTACAATAAAAGTTCTTACATATTTAGGGAGCAATTTTTATTGCTTTATGCACCTATGACAACATACTTGAAGGATCTTATTCAATCCATAGGTAGGTATAGTGGAGTCTCATGACATGAAATTGGGTTCAAGGGTTTTGGATGCACAAGTAGTATCTCTACTTAGTGCAGATTTTTGGCTAGCAAAAGATGGTGAGCAAGCACCACATGTTGGAGGATCCATGACAATATAACTTCTAGGTGAATATAAGCAAACATAACTCATTACGTTGTCTTCCTTGTCCAACGTCAACTCTTTGACATAGAATATTTAATGGGGGCTCACAACCATAAAAGATGTCCAAGATAGTATATCTATATGTGAATCCTCTCTTCATTTATTAATCTTTCATGAATTGCATCAATGACCAATGCTATGTTTGTTAATTCCCAATAAATTTTATCAACTATACTTTTCTTATGTAAAGTCATTACTTCCCCAAGGGATTAGCATATGAACTTTTCTTTCTTTTATTGCTAAGATTGGAACATAAAAGTAAAGAAGCAAAACTCAAACTACTCTTTATTATATAACTCTCGCGCACGATCATGAAACAAGCACTCAAAACTACATCATACTAAACTTTTTATTCCTCTAAATCACGAAATAACTAAGAATCGAACTAAGATAGATAATGATGATAAAGGGTGATGATGATACGATACCGGGGCACCTCCCCCAAGCATAGAACAAGCCAAGGATGGTGCCCATACCCGTGTACTCAAGTGTCTTTCTTTGGTGATGGTGGTGATGAAGTAATGGGCTTGTCCTTCAGTTTCAATAAGTATTCTAGATTGCCGTTGATCCTCCGAAGGGTGCAATTTTGCTCTTCTAATAGAATAACTTCATGAGTAGGCGTTGTGTTCTGAGCACAAATTGCTTCAAAAACCTTTAATGTATCAATTTCAGATGGGGAGAGATTATGCTAAAGAGTTTGCAATATGTCTACCTTTTCTGTAGTCTCTCCCACAGGCATGGACTAATCTCCTTCTCATTGAATTTGGCTTCCCGTGACCTCTCCAGCTTCCTCCTGGATGTCGGTGTCCTCCTCTCCTGATGACCACTCATAATAGACCTCGCTGAAAGGACGTTTGCCCAGCGAAGGTTGCATGATCCGATGCTTGGTGCGGAGCCTTCGGGGAGCTATGGGGATCTAGATCTGTTAGAAAAACAGTTCGAAACAAGAACAAAGGAGAAACTTGCGATACGGTGGTCAAAACATCCGGGAATATATATGAAGAATTTTTATCTTGCAAAACAAGTATACGAGAGGAAAACGGAGTCGGGAGGGCACACGAGAGGCCCACAAGGCAACCTGACGCGCCCAGGGGGTAGGGCGCGCCCTGTTGCCTTGTGACCTCCTCGTGGGTCCCCTCAGCTATTTCTTATTTTTGTATTTTTTCCAATATTCCAAAATGGATAGAAATATTTTTTTATGGAATTTTTGGATTCGGTTTACTTACCGTATCACATACCTACTCCTTTTCAGGGTTCTGGAGCATTCCAGAAGGTCTCTTTTATGTATTCCTCTGGTGTCATTGTTTGAATAATATTAGATGCGTACTTGAGATATAATGTTTAATTCTTTGCCCATTAACCACTCTCGGATTAGTGCCCTCACAGTTGTTGATCTTGATAGCTCCTGAGCGATAAACTTCTTCGATGATATACGGGCCTTCCCATTTAGAGAGAAGTTTTCCTGCAAAAAAACTTAAATGAGAATTGTACAATAGAACATGCTCTCCAACTTTGAATTGCCGTTTTTGAATTCTTTTATCATGCCATCTTTTAACTTTTTTTAAACAACTTGGCATTTTCATATGCTTGAGTTCTCCACTCATCTAGGGAGCTAATATCAAATAATCTCTTTTCACCGGCAAGTTTAAAATCATAGTTAAGTTCTTTAATTGCCTAATAAGCTTTATGTTCTAATTCGAGAGGTAAATGACATGTTTTTCCATAAACCATTTTATACGGAGACATGCCCATAGGATTTTTATAAGCAGTTCTATAAGCCCACAATGCATCATCAAGTTTCTTAGACCAATTTTCCTGGATCTATTAACGGTCTTTTGCAAAATTAACTTTATTTCTCTATTGCTCAATTCAACTTGACCACTAGACTGAGGATGATAAGGTGATGCAATTCTATGATTAACATCATATTTAGCAAGCAGTTTACGGAAAGCACCATGAATAAAATGTGAACCACCATCAGTCATCAAATATCTAGGGACTCCAAACCTTGGGAATATAACTTCTTTAAGCATTTTAATAGAGGTGTTGTGATCAGCACTACTAGTTGGAATAGCTTCTACCCACTTAGTAACATAATCAACAACAACTAGAATATGTGTATACCCATTGGATTTAGGAAAAGGTCCCATATAATCAAAGCCCCAAACATCAAATGGTTCAATAACATGTGAATAATTCATAGGCATTTCCTAACGTCTACCAACATTACCAATTCTTTGACATTCATCACAAGAGAGGACAAACTTACGTGCATCTTTAAAAAGAGTAGGCCAATAAAAACCGGACTGTAATACCTTATGTGCAGTTTTGTCTCCCGCATGGTGTCCTCCGCATGCCTCAGAGTGACACTTTTGTAGGATTTGTTCCTGTTCATGCTCAGGTACACAACGTCTAATAACACCATCTACTCCTTCTTTATACAAAGTGGGTCATCCCAAAAGTAATGTCTTAAATCAAAGAAAAACTTTTTCTTTTGTTGGTATGTATAGCTAGGTGGGATATTTTTAGCAACAATGTAATTAGCGTAGTCCACATACCAAGGATTATTACGACAAGTAGAAGCATTTATAACAGCTAACTGCTCATCAGGAAAACTATAGTTAATAGGAGGTGGGTCATCAAGAACATTTTCCATCCTAGACAAGTTATCTGCTACAGGGTTCTGAGCTCCCTTTCTATCAATAATATGCAAATCAAAATTTTGTAGTAGAAGAACCCACCTAATTAATCTAGGTTTAGCATCTTTCTTTTCCATAAGGTATTTAATAGTAGCATGATCAGTGTGAATAGTTACTTTAGAGTCAACAATGTATGATCTGAATTTATCACATGCAAACACAACTGCTAAAAATTCTTTCTCAGTAGTAGCATAATTTCTTTGAGCACTATCTAGAGTCTTACTAGCATAATGAATAACATTCAATTTCTTATCAACTCTTTGACCTAGAATAGCACCAACAGCATAATCACTAGGATCACACATAATTTCAAAAGGCAAGTTCCAATCAGGTGGTTGAACGATGGGTGTAGTAATTAAGGCTTTCTTATGTATTTCAAAAGCTTCTACATAATCATCATCAAAAACAAATGGAACATCTTTTTGCAAAGATTAGTAAGAGGCCTAGAAATTTTAGAGAAGTCCTTTATGAACCTTCTATAGAAACCAGCATGACCAAGGAAACTTCTTATACCTTTGATATCTTTAGAACATGGCATTTTCTCAATTGCATCAACATTAGCTTTGTCTATTTCAATACCTCTTTCAGAAATTTTATGCCCAAGTACTATACCTTCATTCACCATAAAGTGGCACTTCTCCCAATTCAAGACAATATTAGTTTCTTCACATCTCTGCAAAACTCGATCAAGGTTGCTTAAGCAATCATCAAAAGAAGTTCCGTAAACGGAAAAATCGTCCATGAATACCTCAACAATCTTTTCACAAAAGTCAGAGAATATAGCAGTCATACATCTTTGAAAGGTAGCAGGTGCATTGCATACACCAAAAGGCATACGTCTATAAGCATAAGTTCCAAAAGGACAAGTAAAAGTGGTTTTCTCTTGATCTTCTTTTGATACAGGTATTTGAGAAAAACCAGAATATCCATCTAGGAAGCAAAAGTGTGTATGCTTAGATAATCTTTCTAGCATTTGGTCAATAAAAGGCAAAGGATAATGATCGTTCCTAGTAGCTTTATTTAATTTCCTGAAATCAATTACCATCCTATAACCAGTTATAATTCTTTGTGGGATAAGTTCATTTTTATCATTAGGAACAACAGTAATGCCTCCTTTATTAGGAACACAATGAACAGGACTTACCCATCTACTATCAGCTATAGGATAAATTAAACCTGCCTCCAGAAGTTTTAATATTTCAAATCTTAACACATCCTTCATCTTAGGATTCAAGCGGTGTTGATGATCAACGGCTGGCTTAGCATCAGGCTCCATATCAATCTTGTGCTGGCATAAAGTGGGGCTAATGCCCTTAAGATCATCAAGAGTATATCCAATAGCAACACGGTGCTTCCTAAGAGTTTTAAGAGATCTCTTTTCTTCATGCTCTGAAAGGTTAGCACTGATAATAACAGGATATATATTCTTTTCATTAAGATAAGCATATTTTAATGTATCAGGTAGTTTCTTTAATTCAAACACAGGGTCACTCTTAGGTGGGAGAGGATCTCCAAGAGTTTCAACAGGTAAGTTATGCTTAAGTACAGGCGTTTGTCTAAAGAATATTTCATATATTTCATTTCTTTCATTCATATGCATATCGTTTTCATGGTCTAGCAAATATTGTTCTAAAGGATCAGTAGGAGGCACATCAATAGAAGCAAGACCAATAATTTCATCTTTATTAGGCAATTCTTTATCATGTGGTTGTCTATGAAACCTAGAGAAATTAAACTAATGAGATACATTACAAAAATTAACACTCACCGTTTCCCTATTACAATCATCTTAGCATTAACCGTATTCAAGAAAGGTCTACCAAATATAATGGGACACAAATCATCTTGTGGTGATCCAAGAACAAGAAAATCAGTAGGGTATTTGATCTTACCACACAAGACTTCAACATCTCTAACAATCTCAAGTGGTGTAATAGTATCTCTGTTCGCAAGCTTAATGGTAACATCAATATCTTCAATCTCAACAGGTGCAATATATTTCATGACTTCTTGATAAAGAAAAAATGGAATAGCACTTACATTAGCACCAATATCACATAGACCATGATAGCAATGATCACCAATTTTAATAGAAATAACAGGCACGCCAATTACAGGTTTATTTTTATCTTCGGTTTCTGGCTTCGCAATTCTAGTTGCTTCATCACCAAAATATATGACATGTCCATCAATATTATCAACCAAAAGATCTTTAATCATTGCAACATTAGGTTCCACTCTAATTTGTTCAGAGGGTTTAATTGATTTAATATTACTCTTATTAACCACCGTTGAAGCTTTATCATGTTCCTTAATCCTAACGGGGAAAGGAGGTTTCTCAATATAAGCAACAGGCATGACTGGATCAACATTATAAATGATTGTTTCTTCTTTAGCTATAATAGGTTCTTCCTTTACTTCAATAGGTGGATGAAACTTAAACCATTTATCTTTAGGGAGATCAACATGAGCAGAAAATGATTCACAAAAAGTAGCTACTATCTCAGAGTCAAGTCCATATTTAGTACTAAACTTATGAAAAGCATCAGTTTCCATAAAAGATTTAACACAATCAAACTCAAATTTTATACCTGACTCTTTACCTTTATCGATTTCCCAATCTTTGGAGTTGCACTTAACTCTTTCCAGAAGATCCCATTTGAATTCAACATTTCTCTTCATAAAGGAACCAGTAGAAGAAGTATCGAGCATGGATTGATCATTATGAGAAAGCCGAGCATAAAGTTATGTATAATTATTTATCTTGAGAGCTCATGATTGGGGCATGTGTGCATCATATACTTAAGCCTCCCCCAAGCTTGAGCGATACTTTCTCCTTACGAGGCCAAAAATTATATATATAATTCTGATCATGATGAACCAAATGCATAGGATAAAATTTCTGGTGAAATTCCAGCTTCAACCGGTTCCAATACCATGTTCCGGTATCATCCAATATCCTATACCATGTCAATGCCTCTCCCTCCAAAGATAAAGGGAATACCTTCTTCTTAACTCCATCCTCGGATAAACCTGCAAGCTTAAATAATCCACAAATTTCATCCACATAGATCAGGTGCATATCAGGATGTACCGTTCCATCTCCTACATAAGGATTAGCTAGCAGTTTCTCTAACATACCCGAAGGAATTTCATAATAAATATTTTTAGTAGATTCAATAGGTTGAGGGGAAACTCTTATTGCTTCCGGTCGAGGTGAAGATACCCCGAACAAGCACCTCAAAGGATTACTTTCCATAGTGACAAGTAACAATAAATTTCAGCACGTAATAAAAATGTTTCCTTACCAAATTCCACTTGCCAAAGGCGCTTCACTCCCCGGCAACGGCGCTAGAAAAGAGTCTTGATGACCCACAAGTATAGGGTATCAATCATAGTCCTTTTGATAAGTAAGAGTGTTGAACCCAACGAGGAGTAGAAGGAAATGATAAGCGGTTTTCAGCAAAGTCTTCTCCGCAGCAAGTACTGAAAGTAGCGGTAACAGATAGTTTTGTGGAAAGGTGATTCATAACAAGTAACAATAGTAACAAAACTGCAACAAGGTGGCCCAATCTTTTTTATAGCAAAGGAAAAGCTGGAACAGTCTCTTATATAAAGCAAAGCATTCTCGAGGACACATGGGAATTATCATCTAGTCACTTTCATCATATACATTTGATTCGCGTTCGCTACTTTGATAATTTGATATGTGGGTGGACCGGTGCTAGGGTGTTGTCCTTACTTGGACAAGCATCCCACTTATGATTACCCCCTCTTGCAAGCATCTGCAACTACGAAAGAAGAATTAAGATAAATCTAACCATAGCATGAAATATATAGATCCAAATCATCCCCTTACGGAATAACGCATAAACTACGGTTTAAGCTTCTATCACTCTAGCAACCCATCATCTACTTATTACTCCACAATGCCTTTCCTTAGGCCCAAGTATGGTGAAGTGTCATGTAGTCGATGTTCACATGACACCACTAAAGGAAGCAACAACATACAAATCCTCAAAATATCGAACGAATACCAAATTCACATGATTACTTATGACAAGACTTCTCCCATGTCCTCAAGAACAAACGTAACTACTCACAAATCATATTCATATTCAAGATCAGAAGAATATTGAATATCTTTAAGGATCTGAACATATAATCTTCCACCAAATAAACCAACTAGCATCAACTACAAGATGTAATCAACACTACTAGCAACTCACATGTACCAATCTAAGGTTTTGAGACAAAGATTGAATAAAAGAGATGAACTAGGGTTTGAGATGAGATGGTGCTGTTGAAGATGTTGATGAAGATTGGTCCTCCCATGATGAGAGGATCGTTGGTGATGTCGACGGCTTCGATTTCCCCCTCCCGGAGGGAAGTATCCCCGGCAGAATCGCTCTGCCGGAGGGCAAAAGTGCTCCTGCCCTAGTTCCACCTCGAGACGGCGCCGCTTCATCCCGAAAGTCCTCCTCTTATTTTATTTTTCTAGGGTTAATGGCTTCATATAGCAGAAGCAGGGGGACAGAGGCCAGCTGTGGGCCCCACAAGGCATTAGGGCGCGCCCAGGGGGTGGTCGCGCCCAGTTGCCTTGTGGGCAACTGGTGGGCCCCCTTTGGTATTTCTTTCCTCTAGTTTTTTTTATATATTCAATAAAAAATCCTCGTGAAGTTTCAGGTCATTTGGAGCTCTGTAGAATAGGTATCTCTGTTGTAGCTATTTCAGGTCCAGAATTCCAGCTGCCGGTAATCTCCCTCTCCATATAAATCTTGCAAATTAAGAGAGAAAATGCATTAGGATTGCATCATAAATTTAAATAATGACCAAAATCATTATAAATATCAATAAGAAAACATGATACAAAATGGACGTATCACGGTCTTATTCACAAGCATCACATGCATGCGATTCTTCCACAATCCCGCTTTAGCAGTTTTTAGCATAGCGAGCAACTCGTTCGGTGTCTTGTTCATCACATTCATGTTGTAGTTCATGATAAAACTGTCATAAGATGAGGGTGAAGCAAGTAACATGTCCACCGCGAGTGCTCGTGGAATTGGAAATTCCAAGGCTTTAAGCCTTTTAGCGTAGCCAACCAAGGTGACCACATGTTTGCCAACTGAACTTCTATCTCATAACGTTCAGACCCGGCATTGAGTTTGTATAGAGCATCCATTGCCCGGATCATATAACGGGCGGATTGGAACTGAAAACGTCTTTGAAGCTATAGACCCATGCAAGTTAGCATAAGGCACTCCACCATAGTGCAATCATCATTCTTAGTGGTCCAGACATTTCTCTCATCTTCCGAGGTAGTTCCCGTTGGTTCCTTCAGAAGAGGTGTGTCTAGCACATACTCTTTCTTAGCACTCCTGAGGATGAGCCTCAGGGTACGGACCCAGTCCGCATAATTGCTTCCAGTTGCAGCTAACTTCTCTTTCTCTAACATCGAGCCTAAGCTGAATGGGGTGTTGCGAGCCATTTGATCTACAATGGTAAACACAAGTTTCCCTTGAACTTTGTTCATAATTAAATGCACTAGCGATTAAAAAATTTAATTCTAAAGTGCGCTCCCACTCAAATCAATATCTCTCATAATTGATTATGAGTGATTCAAGACACATATTTCAATTCAATGTCATTGATGTGGACATCAGTGATGACGTGAATTTCAATCGGTAGGCCAACTTGCCGATCACATCTCTATGTGACTCTTGTTCATTTTTCAATGGGTGTGTTCCGAGCTCAGGATGATCCTTCCTAAACATCAAGGCAACCGAGTGATCTTGTTTTGAGGTCTGACTAACACCCGCCTCATACCACTCAATTCGTTCATACCCATGTGGACATGGCGCACCCCAAAAATATATGTATTTCAGACGGTGCTACACTTGGGAGAACACTAACTACTTGATATTTTAAGTGAGAGATCACCCTAATAAAAGTGACTACCGCGCAATCAAAAGGGTGCATCAAAAGGGATAAACATCTCAGGCAATTTATAATAGCATGGTATGGTATAGCCCTTTCTGACGGAGAAGTCTTTATTTTCTTCGTCTTCGGCTTTTGCGTCAGTATCCACCTTCGCAAAACTTGTCACGGCCTTGTCAATGCATCAAATAATATTGCTATCTCTATAGCTAATAAAGTTAATGCATAACATCAAGGTTGACATGCAGGTCATTAAAGTGACAATCATTTGTTCTAGCCAGCATGCCGAATCATGACACGTAGGTCATGTTAATTAATTTACATTATATAGCCATATCATACATAATCTCATTAAATATGATGAAGACTATACCATATCACATGCCATCCTGCAAAACCAAGTCAGAAACCTCTAATCGGTTTGTGCAGGTTTTAATTTTACATGGCTTCTAAGGTTTCGAATCAAACCATAGCTACCAACGTTCAACATCAAGTATGATTATTCAAGTCGCTAGATTAACTTAGCGGGGCATATGAAACACGAGATAAAAAATATCGAGCCCCATACTAAACTTCGCCATATGCAAGAACCCCGTGCAGATCATATCTGCATGCCCTTTTGTCTACTAAATTTCATCTTTCTTTAACTATGGTGAAACCCAAAGAACTGAAGCACTTCGTTGATCTATCAACCAGCATACTCAGGAGCAGCATAGAAGGATCATGGATTGCCAGAACTTTGTACCAAAATTCTACCATGCTGTCAAGATCAAAAATACGCAAATTCAAGGGAAGCAACAAGAACATCACGTAATAGATTTCATCTACAACCCGCACAAATAATTTTCAGCAATAGATCTCATATACTACAAAACTATATTGTGCAATACCCATAAATCTCATGTATTCTATATCGTAACCTGCATCTAGAAGGGTAACAAGGCAGAAAACAAAAAAAACATGCTACAAACATACCCAGGACCACTGTGAAGATGCATACAAGGTTTGATGTGATCATTACCGACTCGTAGCAGCATTGGAAGGAGAGTCGGTGAAGATCCCCGGATATAGGATTTTACAACCTCCCAGCCGCGAGGATGTTCTCCCTCGAACAGTACTCCGGGCAGCCCCTCGGACAGTACTCTGGGCAGCCCCTCGGACAGAACCTCGGAAAGCCCTCAGACAGTCCGTCAAATAGCATATCAAACCTACGACCTCTCTACCGGATTGCACACATCCGGTGTCACCTATCCGGCAGGGCTTTGCCGTCCAGAACTAATTCCTACCGGAGACTAGGCAGTCCTGCGGCAGTACAAAACTATTTTGTGGAGGGGGAGAAGGAAAGGCAGCTCATTGCATTCCTTGTGGTGAGAAACTTGGAGGATTTGAGAGCTCCTCTACTCCTCCTTTTATAGTGTGAGCAAGGGGTGGAGGGAGGCCAAAAAGCCACCCACCCATGGTGGACCAAGCTTGGGGCTCCCTCATGGGGGGCCCACCTCCCCCAAACCATGCTCCACAATTGGTGGGAGAAAGCCCCAAAGGGGGTGCTTTCCTAACCAACCAAAATCCATCAAAAGGGGGCTTTCCCAAAAAGCACTCTCACGAATCGTGGCATCTTGTCCCCTCAAACTGAGACAAGATGTTTTACCGTCTGTGTTCCCTCCGAAAATTCCTGGCAGTGCCAGAACATTTCTGGCACCCTCCAGAGTTACTAGACTCCATCCGAAACATTTCTGGTATGATGGTTTTCCCCAAAATAATTCTCGGTTTCTCTGAAACATGTTTGCTGTCTCCAAAACTTTTCCGATGACTGACTCTCGGACTCCCTGTCTAGTACTAAGCAGATAGATGACCCTTAAGTGTGTGACCCTATAGGTTCGGTGAAGTATAGACATGACCGAAACCCCTTCCAACCAATGATTAATAGCGGAAGCATGGACATCCATATTAACCCCTATACCCACACGAATAAATATTTGAGTGAACCTGTAGTTACCGAATGTTGTTCCTGTTGCTTCGCGATATGTTACAAATACCCGAGGTGAGATTTAATGGCATCCCCGTGAATCAACAACTTGTTCACTATGCCAGTTACCTTTACCGGTTTTGCTCTCTTTTGTCATTCCCGCATTCCGGCATCCCTGCGATCAAATCACACTATGTCTGGCCAGACGATGATGGATATCGTAACACCGAGACGGCCCTAAGAATATCTCTCCATAGTCGGAGGAGAAAATCCCAATCTTGAGCTATCTAATTCCTTTTCAGACTTTTTCGTGAACCTGTAAGCCGCCGTAATAGCCACCCTATTATAGATGATGTTTAACAAACCCCAAAGTTCACGAAGCAAGTATGAAGGAACTCGATACTCTCATGGTCTAAGGAATTATGCAAATGTATAACTTTCTCTGTGTTATATAACCATTAACTCGTGACGAATGTATCTCATAGCATAACATCAATTGGGTCAATTCAACACAAGTGTTCTTCTAACATTGTGTCCTCAAAGTTGTCGGCGTAGTCATGCCCATGATCAGGAAAATGTTACCATCATGCAACACTTGAGCTAGTCTTAGAGGCATGATTAGGAATATATTTTACCGTTTATTGTTCCACACATGCACATGGGTTTTCCTCCAATCCATTATGGATATACGGGCTCATGGACCATTGCAATTATAGCACAAAACATAAAAATTAATTATAAACTTGGAGATAAATAAGTAACCGTTATTATTGCTTCTAGGGTATATCTCCTACACCCCGGAGCCTGTGCGCGCCAGGGGGGCATGTGGCTTGATGGCCTGCAAGTGCACTAGGCTGTTCTAGCACTTTCGTGATAAGTAGAGTGTCGAATCCACATGTTGCTGAAAGGAGGACACTACAAACCCCGCAACTACGTTGTCACTTAACACAGTCTCGTATGCACCCAAACCGTAGTTTGGAAATAGTCTACTCTATTGGTTGCTAGGGAAACAAGATAAAGGGGGTGTTTACTACACTACGAACTAGGAGGTAAAACAGGAATAAAAAGATACTACATTAGTAGTGATGGTGCTTGAGTAGTAAAGTGTTCTCGAGTGTTCCGAAGTCATTACCACAAATGAACTGCGCAACAAGTGCGGAGAAAATGCTCTCTATCGTATCCTCTATCCATCCTTCATATTCATAAGTGGGTAGTTTCTGGTACAGAACATGTTCTACTCTAATGTAGAATTCATGCCACATACGCCACCAACCTTAGCTTCCCCACGCCGGTTATCACATGCGGTCAATTAAGGGTTTCCATTTGGATGCAGCCAGATATAGGTTTACCTATTACTCCCCTATCAATTGCAAAGACTCGGATTGAGGCTTTTAATCACACCTTGAATTACCTCAACATCCTAAACCGTACAACGACAATAGTTCCTCCATGGCCAATCATGGCGATAATGCGAGCGAGGCCTCCTCTCAACACTCGTGAAGAATACTAACTCGAACATGAACAAAGCATATTGGATCGCTTGGGAATAATTATTCTAATCATAAAATAGTTCATTCCCCGAGAACAAATACAACTACTGAAACATAAAGGAGAGGGTCAAGTTACAAGCCAACATCAAGCCGGTTAAGGGGGAAGGCACGGTGGAGCCAGTGATGATGATGGCAGCAGCAGCGCCTGTGGTGGTGATGACGGAAGCGGCGCCGGTGAAGGTGCCAGCACGGTGGAAATGGCACCGGCCCGAAGGCTGGTGATCGCGGTGGTGGAGCCTCCTCTTCTTCCCCTTGGCCTTGTCCCTTCCTCTATGGTGGTGGATGGAGCAGCAATGGAGATGGAGTTGGATGTGTTGTTTATGAATGCTGCGATGGCGGCGGCGGCTAGGGTATGGAGGTGATATATAGGGCGCCTTCTCGGTCTCCTCCATTGATGGGATGTATCCATGGTGATGGTGTCCTAGACTAGGGGTACTCACCACGTCGTCTCCCGACCAGGTGGGCCGGGACGAGGACCCCCATGGCGGTTCACTAAAGGGCTTATACGGGCAGCCCATGACGTATACAAGGGAGATTCCGCAAGACTTAACGCACAAGTCGAAGACTCCTATCCACCGACGTATCCGACTAGGACTCTTGTTATCCTCGGCCTCCGGTACATTATATAAGCCGAGGTCAGGCTAGTCGATAGATCATATATTCCAGATCATGAGATTCATTCATTATTCACCTTAGGGCTAGACCACAACATATGATCTCGAGGTAGATCAAGCCTTGTACTCCATACTCAATCATCAATACAATCAAAGCAGGACGTAGGGTTTTACCTCCTCGAGAGGGCCTGAACCTGGGTAAATATCGTCTCCTTCGTCCCCTGTTACCCATCGATCTGAGATCAACAGCTCGGGGCCCCCTACCCGAGATCTGCCGGTTTTAGTACCGACACTGGTGCTTTCATTGAGGGCCTCGTCGTACGATCGAAGAAAAGATCGATGGAAGTTTCGGTTAACGATCAAGACCTTCACGGCTTAATCTATACGCCCAAATCTCTAGTAAGCGGATCGCACCTCCTCCATAGAGAGTTGAGGCATGATAAGCTAGAGTTGGTGGCCCATGCAAGTCCCTACTGGTAGTCGCCGCGGTGCGATGGGAATTCAGATCGGCTCTAATGTAATCTACGCGTCGGAACCAAGTTTCATTGTCGACGTCGACATCTTCAACGCCGGCTCGACTGGTCGCCTCGGTTGGACCGTGGACCGTGCTCCGCATCGGATTGTCAAGATCAGACGGGTACCTTCATCAACATCAACTCCGATCTCAATTAAGATCACGAAGAAATCATCTACGGAGCTCGGGGGCTCAACGTCAACATTGTTCTCGGGTGACCGTGCAGTTTTTCTGGATAGTGGATTCGTGTTCACCGTCCCCGCCTCCTCGATTGTCTCTTTGATGATTGCTTTGGTGCAATTGTGCGGAATTGAGTCTAGAACAACCCTGTAAAATTTCATCGTGTTCTGATGGAGGAATCTTCGGCAATCTCCGATATACTGGAGCCCCGTCGAATCTAGACAAGTTTGGGCCGAGGAGTCAGCAGTTAGCTCAAACATCCTTTGGAACATCCAACCGTTCATCGGCTGCGGAATTAATGTATCGATCACCCCTCAAAATTTCAGCTCGATCCAACCGTTCAAACTCTGGGAAACTTCCTATTAGTGCATCAATTTTTGGATCTGTTTCCTGCGTGAAAACGAATCCGACCCGAATTCATCTTTCTTCATGAACGGGATATTGGACATCCTTTTTGGAGGAATTTTTTTCTAGGGTATTGTGTGTTGTTCTCAAACACGTACTTACAAATTTTGAGTCTTTTCCGAGGCGATCTTCACCGTCGCGCCGATGTCAAACCGGCCCGACCACATTGCTCCACGGCTTCCGACCTGCGTCAACATCGATTGCACCGTCGCTCCACCGAACCGATGACAACCACCTCGGATCATAACCTCAGTGAGCCGACTAAGAGTTCGGCATCGCGAAGGCCAAATAATCGTTAAGACAACATCGTCACCCCACGGATTACACGGGTCGGGCACACCGGCATCGCCGCACTTTCACTTCATCAAACCGACATCGACCACGTCACAAACTTTGATCTGCGTCAGTATCGCCGTGCTGCCTCTTCTTCAAATCAACATCCAACACACCGACCTGCTTCGACACGTCGTCTAACATGGAGACTTCGGCGTCACCGGCTGACCAGCTTCGTCGCGTCAGCTGGACTGGGGGCTTCGCCATTTCTTCATCAACCTACTCCGGGGACTTCGGCGTCACCAGCTGACCAGCTTCCTCACGTTAGCTGGACCGGGGGCTTCGCCTTGCCACATCAACCACTACAAGAAATATGTCAACTTGTGACCTTCTCTTAGTGACCGTGGGTGATTTGGTCGTAAATCTATGACCATTTAGAACCAATTAGTCATAAGCTGTTTGGGAGGGTCGAAACCCTATATCATAACGACCATTTTGGTCAGAAAGGTCGTAATTGTCTTACACGAAATGGTCATAAAGCAGACAACAGTGATCGAGGGCCTTATTTCTAGCTGATTACGACGAACCTAGATGGTCATGACTTTTTAAACGTGGATGCATTTATATGACTGGGCGCCACCTCATCAATTTTACTTATGTGTCATGTCTATGTGTCAATTTTTGCCTACATGTCATGTCCACGCGTCAATTCTGGCTTACTTGGCTTGATAGCACTAGGTTTGAATTTAGCACATACTTGTGGGACCCACGCATTGACTTTTTTTTCGGAACACGCATTGACTTTTTGACCATGAAGTCCAACGCATTGCCTATCCAATGACATGTGGGCCCCACCAAACTGACATGCGGGTCCCACCAACACGTTGGCCCCAACATACTCACATGCGGACCCAGCACGCACCTGACAGGAGGGACCGACCACCGACCTGACTGGTGGGTCCAAACTACGGGTCCACTACAAGAAGATCGGGACCCACATGGCTACATGTGAATAAGAAAAACATAAAAAAGAAATAATCGAACTCAATAGGATTCTAACCTGCGCCACCACCTTACACACGCCCGTGCCTTACCACCAAGCAACTAGCTCAACTATGATACGATATTGCACTCACCATTTTTATAGAATAGGTTCGGTTGCTGGGCTTGGGCCTAAGTTATGCGAGGCCTCCCCTTCTGGATCGAACTTACACTGAGCCTGCTGTGGTGGGCCGACCCAATACTACGTGGCTCGTCCTGCTAACGTCTCCCAATGTTTTTTCTTTTTCTACTATTATTTATATTTTAAATTGAACGCATACATTTTAAAAACTTCAATTTTATAAAGAAAACTTAAAACTAGAATTTGAATTTTTTTAACATAGTATAAAATACTTGTTAGTGCAGTTTCAAAAAATGTTAATAACTTCAAAAAAATGCTCGTTACAATGAAAAAGTAATTCCGCATTTCAAAAAACTGTATGCGATTAAAAAATGTATATAATGTAAAGAAAGTTTCGTGCCATTAAAAAAGGTACATCACATTCGATGAAAATATTCCCGCATTTCAAAAAAAAGTTTGTGACATTTACAAAATGTAAAAAACAATGTTAGGGTAAGTAACAAAAATGTTTACTTCCATTCAAAAAATGTATCGGGACATTTTAAGAAATTTTTGCGTGTTTTCTAGGAAATGTGTGTGAAAGTTGCAAAAAAATTATACAATGTAAAAAATGTTTGTTGTCATTTTAAAAATATAGAACGTGTATTTGAAAAAATGTTACCTTGTATTCAAAAAAGTGTTCAAACACACGTATTTAAAAATGTACATCAAGTATATTTGATAAATGTCCAACATTTATCGGGAAGTGTGCTCTCAAAATGTAAACTTTATGCTCAAAAAAGTAGGCTTGTGTTCAAAATAAAGAAACCCGATAACAAGATGACAAAGAAACAAAAAGAAACCGTAGAAAACTAGGTCACATATAATGACACAATGCGAAGGATTTCCATTTTTTGATTTTGTTTTTAATTTTTTATGCCATTTTCAAAATGCGGTCAAAACGGCGGGCATGACCGTTCATAGCTAGGTGTGGAATCTTGCAAAAATTTTGTTGGATCTCTGATAAAATAGCTACTTGTGCATCTATTTTTTTTAAATAACGAGCAAACTATGAAACAACTGTAGTTCAAATTTGACCCGGTTCCTACTGAATCTGCGAAAATTAGTCTTTTTGACGAGAGGTGGATCGAAGGCATTTTACACACAACCATTTGGTCACTTCTACATAAATATATGGTATAATATTTTTGAAAATTGATGCTTTGGTAGGTTCTTCACAAACAAAACCCAGTTTTCGCACTCTAAAAATGGAAAATGTATTTTTTATGCAAAGAAAATGAAAACTCCATTTGGAAACATAGTTTGTCATTTCAAGATGCACACTTATGTGAAATATGAGATCATACGTACAAACTATGCCATGAATTTTACAATAACATTGGTCATTTGACTTGAATTTCTTGTGCCCGTTTCAAAATGCGATCAAAACGGCGGGCATGACCGTTCGTAGCTAGGGGTTGAATCTTGCAAATATTTTGGAGTATCTCTGATTAAATACATACTTGTGTACCTAAAAATGATTTTTGAAAAAAAATAAAGAGCAAACTATGAGGCAGCTGTAGTTCAAATTTGACCCGCATCCTGATGAATCGGCGAAAATTTGTCTTTTTCAGGAGAGGTGGACCAAAAGATTTTGACACCCAACCATTTGGTCAATTGTACATTAAATATGGCCTAGTATTTTACAAAATTGATCTGGTCCAAATTTGCAACAAATATTTGATAGGTTCTTCACAAAAAAAACTCATTTTGGGCACTCGAAAAGAGGGAAATGAAATTTTCGTGCAAAGAAAATGAAAACTTCCTTAGGCAACATTGTTTGTCATTCCAAAATGCAAACTTGTGCAAAATATGATTTCATTTGAACAAACTATGCCATGAATGTTGCCATAACATTGGCTATTTGCCTTGAAAGCCATGGATCTTCATACATGATAGCTCGTTTCTGAGAACACTTTTTTAAGACATTTGTCATAGTCCAAGTTTATTATTTTTCCTGGAAACTAGGTCACATATAATGACACAATGCAAAGGTTTCTGATTTTTTTGATTTTTTTTGAATTTCTTATGCCTGTTTCAAAATGGGGTCAAAACGGCGTGCATGACCATTCGTAGCTAGGGGTTGAATCTTGCAAATCTTTTGGAGTATCTCTTATTAAATACATACTTGTATACCTAAAATGATTTTTGAAAAAAATAAAGAGCAAACTATGAGGCGGCTGTATTTCAAATTTGACCCGCTTCCTACTGAATCAGCGGAAATTTGTCTTTTTCAGGAGAGGTGGACCAAAAACTTTTGACACCCAACCATTTGGTCAATTGTACATTAAATATGGCCTAGTATTTTACAAAATTGATCTAGTCCAAATTTGCAACAAATATTTGGTAGGTTCTTGTCAGGCCCATTTCTGGGATAAATCACAGAAGAGCCTCAAGTCATACCATCCCCAAGAACAACTGGTAGACTCCCTTGATATAGATAACCAGTACAGATATAATATTACACAGGGTTGAGTCAAAGGACTCAACAATTATTACAAGCTTGCCAATATACTACGGTGGTGGAATAACACAGTGGTGTGGTGGAGGTACAACATTGGTACAATAAAATAAAGTCAAGCGTCAGTGTGAGGCTTGGCTATTTTATTAGTGTAGCAGAAACATAGCGGATGATACATGTGGTAGACTCCATGATCACAGGTTGACTGACTGGGACACCTCTAAGTGTCGGGCTCACTAGCGCAATCTCCTTCCACAAGCTCGTCCTCCTCCAGGTCTGGCCAATGAAATAGCCATGGACAAGCCAGTGAGTACGTTGGAATGTACTCGCAAACATTATGAACAAAAGATATACCGAATGCATAGGCTCATGATGGGTTAAATGATATGCTCATGCTGACTGAAATTTAAAACATGGCATGATAAATATTAGCACGTGCAGAAAAATTAAATTGTTAGTGCTAAACCAAGAAAGTTAAAAGTGAATAATCGGGCGAGACAAGACCGCCCGAGTATCCAAGAGAAATGCCAAACGGGTGTCTAAAGAGAATCGGGCGAGACATGACCGCCCGAGAACTCAAGCGACGCCACGAAAGGTCTTGAAAAGAAATGCCAAATGGGTGTCTAAAAGAGAATCGAGCGAGACTGGACCGCCCGAGAACTCAAGCGACACCACGAGAGGTCTTGAAAAGAAATGCCAAACGGGTGTCTAAAAGAGAAATCGGACGAGACAGACCACCCGAGAACTCAAGCGACGCCACGAGAGGTCTTGAAAAGAAAACTGGGTGCCCGGGGTAGTCTAGCCAGCCCCTGAGACACTCAGGAAAATAAAAATAAGAGAAACGGTTTAGTTCACAATAATATGCATAGTAACAATAATATTCACAACCATAATATTCATGATAACAAAAATATCCATGACAGCATTAGTGATGAAATAATAATATTCTGCAAAATAATTGATGCTCAAATTAATTATTTCCTCCGGAGACCGACACCGGGACCGACACTTGACCCTTCCGAGCTAACATCCTTGACCGCGGACACGGCTATTCGAATAGTTATAACTCTGCAGAGGGTGTACTCTTTACCCACGTGTATGAGATTTCTTTAGTCAGCACCGTGACACTGACTAATTCCCACTACGGTCTCTGGGTTGACAACACACCTGACCAGCACACACCAGATTAACTTTCCGGATGCCAGGAATCACCCAAAGCACCGTTCAAGAAAAACTCTAAGTTGGGGAGACTACAATCTCGAATAGCATGGGATCACAATATTTATATCGGCACGCAAACAGGGGTGCTACCCCCTCGGTCCCAGACCGGATACACCCATGCCCCCTGACCTGATGACGGGAATTAGTCCATGGCCGTGGAAACCCTCATCATGGCCCTCTATGTGGTGTGTACATAGACAAGGGTTAGCAACTTACTAAACCGTACTTCCCTCGTGGGAAGACCCATGGCAGCACGGTGTTTAGCTAGGTGTGGTGGAACAAGACTCGATCTATGTCGACTCAGGAGGTGTTGTTATTATGACCGGTATACTCCATATATGTCACCGTGACACCACCGTGTAAAATGTGACCTGTGCCCACCGGCACGTCCAAGGCAGGAGACACGCTCCTGAATTCTCACAACTTTCCACCATGTTAGAAAATTCATGAGCTTGAGTGGAGTGCAAGTCATGTGCAAGGAAATAGTATGACCATGCATGCATGCATTATTACTTCATATGTGGTGAAATCTCAAACCGATGCAAACATGCAATGCAATCACCATATCCCAGGTTTAAAATGCTTGCCTTGTCCAAAGTAGTCAGAAAGTGAACCCTCGAAATTCCCGGCAAACTCCCCCTCTTCTTTTTCTATACAAAAGCAAATTCAAATTCATAACAGTACAAAAACTTGTCTCAAAATATTTTCAAATAAATACTAAAAAAACTAGAGAGAAAAATAAGAATTTCAAAAAAAGAATCAACTCAATCAGAGTTGTGGTTTAAAAGTTATTAAACTTTAAATCCAGGGGTCTTTCTGCAAAACTGCAGGTCCCTGTGCTATTAAACAGAAAACAGTTCGGAAGGGAATACGCTTCCCAGTGTGGAAAGCGTAAAACAGAGAATACGCTTTCATTTTAAACACCAAAAACAAGAAAAACACAGACGGGTGGGCCCCACCCGTTAGGTTCAAATTCAAGCGCGCTCGCGCGCGTGTACAGAGAGGAAATGGGGATCATCGGCGACGATCGCCAGGGTTTTAGGAGGCGGCATTGGTCGGATCATGCTCAGTGAGTCCGTCCGCGTCGGTGGGTGGCGGTGGTGGTCGCCGGCGAGCAGCAGAATGACGGTGAGGTCGACGGCGGCGGACGGCGGTTCGGGTGTGTTGGGATCTCGCCGAAGAGAGTTCGGGAGGTGGAATTGGAGTGCGGGATCGACGAGAGGGTGCACCAGAGGCCTACTGGCCAAATTTAGCGGTGGAGGTGGAGTGGTGGTGATGTACTGATCGGCGGAGGTGGCGGCGGGTCGGTGGTCAGAGATGGAGAAGACGACCTCCCCGTGGTCGAATGAGTGCACGGGAGACCGATTGAGGGTGTGTGGGTGTGGTGCAAGTACTGGATGGAGCTCGAGGAGCTCTTATATAGGCGCGTCGAGCGTGGCCGAGGCGGACTGGATCACACCGGAGTAAATTCCGGCCGTCGAGGTGGTTAGAGGCGGTGGTCAAGAGCGGTGAGTGATAAGTGAGGTCAGTGGAGTTATCTGGAAGCGCCAGTGCGGGCGACGTCGAGCTCTGTGGCCTTATCCGCGGCGAGGCTCGAGTACGGGTGCGGCGGCGATGACTAGCTCCGGCGACTGCCAGTGGGGCCCTGGGCGGTGTGGACGGCGCGCGGAGCCGCGGAGCAGAGCGACGCATGGAGGAGGTAGGTTGAGGAGAGCTGCAGAGGAGTGAATGTGGCCGGTGGCCGTGGCGATCCGCTTCGGCCGCCGCGGATGAGCACGGGGGCAGGTGCACCGGCCATCTCCTGTGCCGTCGGTGGTGGGAGGCTGACCAAGGGGTCCGGGGAGGCTCATTTAAGAGGAGAGGAGGCGTGGAGGAGAAGTAGAGATGGTGGAGTGAGGAGCACGGCGACGAACTCCTCTGCCGACTGAACCAAATTCAGTTAACTGAATTTGACAACAGTGAACAGTGTGCACACCACGTGTTTGATGAAATGGCAGAGAGGTCTAGGCATTTTAGGAATTTGTGGGAATTTTTGTGGTGAGGTGTTGATGCACAAGAGAGAGTCTGGCAAAGTTTCAGAATTTTTGGAGCTATAAAAATTGAGTTTGTATCAGAGAGATTGTTTCTGCTCCAAATTTGAATTGAATGGCATTTGAAATTTTTGAACTGTGGAACCCAATGTTTTTGGAGAAATGGGTTATGCATACTTCCTAGTTGTTGGGGAAATTTTGGTGGGAGCAGAAGAATTGTAGAAAATATGGTTCCTTCGTAAACCCAAGAAACCATGAATAAAATAAATTCCAACTTTGGAATTTAATAAATATGATGGAAATATTTTTGTAAGAAGGAAAAGAGTTGGATACTGTCCTAGAAGGTGTGAGTGACTTGAGGGATAATTTAGGAGTGACAGAAAAATTATTGAATGGATTTAGAAGGCTTTGGAAGAATTGAAAAGGCCATTTGCATGGAATAATTTTAATTATCCCAGAAACTTTTCCAAAGAGAAATATTTTTTTGATCTTCCAAAAATAATTGCCCAATAATTAAATCATCCAAATCAGAACCATTTAAATTTTTTGGAAACCCAATTAAAAATAAAAATGAATGCCAAATCAGAAGAAAGAAAAGAAGAAGAATTGGGTCAAAATAATTCAAGGTATTTTCTTTTAATAAATAGATTTGAAAATCCAGAGAGAAAATTTTGGGGTGTTACAACACCTACCCCCCTTAAGAAAATCTCGTCCCCGAGATTTCAGCTGTCCCTCAAACAGGTACGGGTATTCAGTCCTCAGATGATCTTCTCTTTCCCATGTTGCTTCTTCCTCGGTGTGATTAGTCCCCTGAACTTTGTAAAATTTTATCACATTCTGCCGGGTTCTCCATTCAGACTCCTCCAAAAAATTTATAGGTCGTTCTCTATTTGTGAGGTCTAGTAGGATATCCAGGTCTTGATGTTGGACTTGCTTTTCTGGGTTACTCACACATCTCCGTAGCTGTGAAATGTGAAATACATCATGAACATCCGATAATTCTGCGGGTAAGTCCAGCTGGTAGGCCACCTTGCCTCTCCTTGCAATTATCCTGAACAGTCCAATAAATCCCGGTGCCAATTTTCCTTTGACCTTAAACCTCTGTAATCAATACATAACCTCAGGGTACCATCCTTTTTCTTAGCAAATAAAACTGGCGATCCCCATGGTGATGAGCTGGGTCGAACATAACCTTTTTCCATTAATTCCTTAATTTGTTTCTTTAGATCAGCCAATTCTGTCGGAGCCATACGATAAGGCTTCTTATAAATGGGTGCCGTTCCAGGCGCTAGCTCAATAACAAATTCAATTTCACGGTCCGGTGGCATGCCTGGTAGCTCCTCTGGAAATACATCAGGGTATTCGCACACCACAGGAACCTTGCTCAACTCTGTCATATCCACTTGATTTAATTTTCCCTATGAAGTAGAAATCTTCCTTGTGCCAAATTTTATTGTCTTCCCTTGACAATTTGTGATAGTCACTGTATGGTTGTAGCAGTCTATAAAACCTTTATTTGTGGTCAACCAGTCCATTCCCAAAATAACGTCCAGATCGACTGCTTCCAGAACAATAAGATTGGCTAGAAACTTCATTCCTTTGATTTCAATATTCACATCCTTGCAGTACCATCGTGTGCTTTGCTTCGATCCCGGGGACTGAATAACCATTGAATTTTGCAAAGGCGAAAAAGAAAACTGATTCTTCGAAGCAAATCTTGTGGAAATGCATGAATGGGAAGCTCAAGAATCAAACAAAACTGTAGAATTAATTGTGTTGACAGGGAACGTACCAAACATGATGTTCGGTGCGTTTTGTGCTTCCTCAAAGGTCACGTGATTCACCTGTCCCTTCCTTTGGTTGTTGTTGGGGTTGCTGTGTCGTGGGGCTGCATTAACACTGCGGCCATTGTTGTTGGGCTTCGGAACATTGTTGTTGTTCCCCTGTTTTGGGCATTGCCTGGCAAAATGCCCTTCTTCTCCATAGGCATAACAGGTAATGCCAGGACGGAACGTTGTGTCCTTGGTCCTGTTGTTGAAGGTGCTGCGAGTCTGCTGTGGTCGCGGTGCTGGAATTGGTGATCGTGGTGCCACAGGCCTCTGAAATTCATTCCGGGGCCTGTTGTTGCGAACCTGTACTGTCTGGGTCATACGGCGTTTGTGAATTTCATTCATATTACGGTGCTCATTCTCCAGAATAATGGCCTTGTCCACCAGTGTCTTGAAATCTGGAAAGGTGTGGACCACCGGTTGGCACTTGAGAGATGGAATGAGTCCATCAAGAAATTTCTCCATCTTTTTGCTTTCCGTCATGTACTCATCATTGGCGTACCGAGATAACTGAGTAAACTGGTCCAGGTATTGAGTTATCGTGGTGCCTCGCTACTTGAGATCCTCAAATTCCCTTTTCTTCAATTTCATATTATTGTTGGGGATATGTTCGCCCCTCGAAGTTTTCCTTGAATTCTTCCCATGTCATATCTGCTCCATTGGGATGAGTGTGGCATATATTTTCCCACCATGATGCTGCTGTCCCCGAAAAATAGTGCGGAGCATATAGCACTTTTTCCTGGTCTGTACACTGAGCGATGTTCAGTTTCCTTTCCATATCACGCAGCGAATCATCTGCCTCCAGAGGTTTGTCTGTGTGAGAAAAGACCGTTGGATTTGTCCTCTGTAGTTCGGATAATTTTGATCTGGGTTGATGCTGTCCTTGGTGATTTCCCATATTTATTAAGTGTTGCATCATTTCTTGGTGCTGCTGCTGACTTTGCTCGTACAAACGGCATACTTCTAAAAATGCTGAATCATTACTCTGCTGACTTGTCTGTCCTTGTGTAAAATTATTTCCCATCTGTGCAAAGTTGTCCTCTGGGGACTGGGCATAGAACGGATCCAGGGACGATGCATTTTCTTTCTGGGGTATTTGTGTAACACCGATGAGAAAACAAAATATATAAAGAAAGGGAATACAATTTTTAAAAGACTGAAAATGATTTCCCTCCCAAAAATGTAAGTGTATGGACGTAGCAGGTTATAACACACATGCAGATTTAATTATGCATGCCAGTTTTAATTATAAATGCATGAGATGCATGCTAAAAATGTTAGTACTGACCCTATTGCTAGCGTCCGCGCCTAGGGCTTCCTACAGTCAGCCTGGCTCTGATACCAAGGTTTGTCAAGCCCATTTCTGGGATAAATCACAGAAGAGCCTCAAGTCATACCAGCCCCAAGAACAACTGGTAGACTCCCTTTATATAGATAACTAGTACAAATATAATATTACACAGGGTTGTGTCAGAGGGCTCAACAATTATTACAAGCTTGCCAATATACTATGGTGGTGGAATAACACAGTGGTGTGGTGGAGGTACAACATTGGTACAATAAAATAAAGTCAAGCGTCAGTGTGAGGCTTGGCTATTTTATAGGTGTAGCAGAAACACAGCGGATGATACATGTGGTAGACTCCATGATCACAGGTTGACTGACTGGGACACCTCTAAGCGTCGGGCTCGCTAGCGCAATCTCCTTCCACAAGCTCGTCCTCCTCCAGGTCTGGCCAATGAAATAGCCAGGGACAAGCCAGTGAGTACATTGGAATGTACTCGCAAACATTATGAACAAAAGATATACCGAATGCATATGCTCATGATGGGTTAAATGATATGCTCATGCTGACTGAAATTTAAAACATGGCATGATAAATATTAGCACGTGCAGAAAAATGAAATTGTTAGTGATAAACCAAGAAAGTTAAAAGTGAATAATCGGGCGAGACAAGACCGCCTGAGTATCCAAGAGAAATGCCAAATGGGTGTCTAAAGAGAATCGGGCAAGACATGACCGCCCGAGAACTCAAGCGACGCCATGAGAGGTCTTGAAAAGAAATGCCAAACGGGTGTCTAAAAGAGAATCGGGCGAGACAGGACCGCCCGAGAACTCAAGCGACGCCACGAGAGGTCTAGAAAAAAAATGCCAAACGGGTGTCAAAAAGAGAAATCGGGAGAGACAGACCGCCCGAGAACTCAAGCGACGCCACGAGAGGTCTTGAAAAGAAAACTGGGTGCCCGGGGTAGTCTAGCCAGCCCCTGAGACACTCTGGAAAATAAAAATAAGAGAAACGGTTTAGTTCACAATAATATGCATAGTAACAATAATATTCACAACCATAATATTCATGATAACAAAAATATCCATGACAGCATTAGTGATGAAATAATAATATTCTGCAAAATAATTGATGCTCAAATTAATTATTTCCTCCGGAGACCGACACCGGGACGGACACTTGACCCTTCCGAGCTAACGTCCTTGACCGCGGACACGGCTATTCGAATAGTTATAACTCTGCAGAGGGTGTACTCTTTACCCACGTGTATGAGATTTCTTTAGTCAGCACCGTGACACTGACTAATTCCCACTACGGTCTCTGGGTTGACAACACACCTGACCAGCACACACCAGATTAACTTTCCGGATGCTAGGAATCACCCAAAGCACCGTTCAAGAAAAACTCTAAGTCGGGGAGACTACAATCTCGAATAGCATGGGATCACAATATTTATATCGGCACGCAAACAGGGGTGCTACCCCCTCGGTCCCAGACCGGATACACCCATGCCCCCTGACCTGATGACGGGAATTAGTCCATGGCCGTGGAAACCCTCATCATGGCCCTCTATGTGGTGTGTACATAGACAGGGGTTAGCAACTTACTAAACCGTACTTCCCTCGCGGGAAGACCCGTGGCAACATGGTGTTTAGCTAGGTGTGACGGAACAAGACTCGATCTAGGTTGACTCAGGAGGTGTTGTTATTATGACCAGTATACTCCATATATGTCACCGTGACACCACCGTGTCAAACGTGACCCGTGCCCACCGGCATGTCCAAGGCAGGAGACACGCTCCTGAATTCTCACAGCTCTCCACCATGTTAGAAAATTCATGAGCTTGAGTGGAGTGCAAGTCATGTGCAAGGAAATAGTATGACCATGCATGCATGCATTATTACTTCATATGTGGTGAAATCTCAAACCGATGCAAACATGCAATGCAATCACCATATCCCAGGTTCAAAATGCTTGCCTTGTCCAAAGTAGTCAGAAAGTGAACCCTCGAAATTCCCGGCAAACTCCCCCTCTTCTTTTTCTATACAAAAGCAAATTAAAATTAAAATTAAAATTCGTAACAGTACAAAAACTTGTCTCGAAATATTTTCAAATAAATACTAAAAAAACTAGGGAGAAAAATAAGAATTTCAAAAAAAGAATCAACTCAATCAGAGTTGTGGTTTAAAAGTTATTAAACTTTTAAATCCAGGGGTCTTTCTGCAAAACTGTAGGTCCCTGTGCTATTAAACAGAAAACGGTTCGGAAGGGAATACGCTTCCCAGCGTGGAAAGCGTAAAACAGAGAATACGCTTTCGTTTTAAATGCCGAAAAAAAGAAAAACGCTGACGGATGGGCCCCACCCATCAGGTTCAAATTCAAACGCGCTCGCGCGCGTGTACAGAGAGGAAACGGCAATCACCGGCGACGATCGCCGGGGTTTTAGGAGGCGGCGTTGGTCGGATCGTGCTCAGTGAGTCCGTCCGCGTTGGTGGGTGGCGGTGGTGGTCGCCGGCGAGCAGCAGAACGACGGCGAGGTCGACGGCGGCAGACGGCGGTTCGGGTGTGTTGGGATCTCGCCGGAGAGAGTTCGGGAGGTGGAATTGGAGTGTGGGATCGACAAGAGGGTGCACCAGAGGGCTACTGGCCAAATTTTAGCGGTGGAGGTGGAGTGGTGGTGATGTACTGATCGGCGGAGGTGGCGGCGGGTCGGTGGTCGGAGATGGAGAAGACGACCTCCCCGTGGTCGAATGAGTGCACGGGAGACCGATTGAGGGTGTGTGGGTGTGGTGCAAGTACTGGATGGAGCTCGAGGAGCTCTTATATAGGCGCGTCGAGCGTGGCCGAGGCGGACTGGATCACACCGGAGTAAATTCCGGCCGTCGAGGTGGTTAGAGGCGGTGGTCAAGAGCGGTGAGTGATAAGTGAGGTCAGTGGAGTTATCTGGAAGCGCCAGTGCGGGCGACGTCGAGCTCTGTGGCCTTATCCGCGGCGAGGCTCGAGTACGGGTGCGGCGGCGATGACTAGCTCCGGCGACTGCCAGTGGGGCCCTGGGCGGTGTGGACGGCGCGCGGAGCAGAGCGACGCGTGGAGGAGGTAGGTGGAGGAGAGCTGCAGAGGAGTGAATTTGGCCGGTGGCCATGGCGATCTGCTTCGGCCACCGCAGATGAGCACGGGGGCAGGTGCACCGGCCATCTCCTGTGCCGTCGGTGGTGGGCGGCTGACCAGGGTGTCCAGGAAGGCTCATTTAAGAGGAGAGGAGGCGTGGAGGAGAAGTAGAGACGGTGGAGTGAGGAGCACGGCGATGAACTCCTCTGCCGACTGAACCAAATTCAGTTAACTGAATTTGACAGCAGTGAACAGTGTGCACACCACGTGTTTGATGAAATGGCTGAGAGGTCTAGGCATTTTAGGAATTTGTGGGAATTTTTGTGGTGAGGTGTTGATGCACAAGAGAGAGTCTGGCAAAGTTTCAGAATTTTTGGAGCTATAAAAATTGAGTTTGTATCAGAGAGATTGTTTCTGCTCCAAATTTGAATTGAATGGCACTTGAAATTTTTGAACTGTGGAACCCAATGTTTTTGGTGAAATGGGTTATGGGTACTGCCTAGTTGTTGGGGTAATTTTGGTGGGAGCAGAAGAATTGTAGAAAATATGTTTCCTTTGTAAACCCAAGAAACCATGAATAAATTAAATTCCAATTTGGAATTTAATAAATATGATGGAAATATTTTTGTAAGATGGAAAAGAGTTGGATACTGTCCTAGAAGGTGTGAGTGACTCGAGGGATAATGTGGCGTCCCGCCTGAATACTACTGTAGCCAGACGGTCACCGCACATACCAGCCCAGGAAATCACTCTGGCATGTGCTTTTACAACAAGTATCATGAACACAGGCATTTCTATTAATAGATATATCAGTCTTACATGATGTTTTACAAGGGTGATGGCAGCGGAAAAGCTCTATCTAAGGCAGCATTGTCTTGGTGCGGCTCCAATCCATAGGGATCTGACTGGGTTACTCTTCTAGCCCGCGAACACTCCGGCTCCTCGCTAGCGAACGTCGGATCCTTAGGTGAACCTGGCCACATTGAAGGCCGCTGAGTACTTTTGAATGTACTCACAAGCGAACCAAACCAACATATACACCAAGCAAAGCAATCCATGGCATTCAAGCATGCATTTGTTATCATAACAATGTCAACTGTCATGTTATGGTAGGATTATCTAGCAAGATTAATCATCTAGCAACATAAATCAACATGTCATAGCAAGATTATCTAGCATGATAACTACCGGAGTAAATACAGAAAGGTAAAGCATATTAAGTAAATAATCCATACTCCGAAGCTTCTGCCAGGGTAGTGTGCCGAAGAAGGCTGGATATTGTACCTCAGAAGTTTTTCCTCATGTTGCTTACTGCGGAAGGTCAGGTAACTTATGCTGGAAGCTTTCCGATGTAGCGGGCTGAGGAAGATTGGAGTACCGTATCCCGGAAGATTTTCTCCCTGGTGGCGTAGCGAGGAAGATTGAGAGTCTTGTGTTGTAAGCTCTTTCCAATAGCTTGCGGAGGAAGGCTGGGTTCCTTGTACCCAAAAGCCTTGCACTGGGATACGCAGTCGGACCTGTGGCTGATTCTGGCTTCCTTCCGGAGTATCCGGAATTTACCCATAGCGGAGCCAACACTTGGTATAGACCATACCTTGTCTGAAGATATTCCGTTGGTCATGTCCTTCTGCTGGTCCGCTCATTGTTGCTGTAAAGGTTGCACAGCTGATGCAGACTTCATGTTGGTAATTAATTCGGAATACCCTTTGCATTCAAACCACGTGTTGCTGGTAATGAGCAGTTGACGGATAATTCCATTTGATTTAGCTGAGCTTCTAGGTGTTTGGAATTCTCATTGATTCTGGGCAGCTGTGAACTCATCCATATTTCTCGCAGACCTTGTTCACCATGCTCAGAATCTTATGTATGCATCGGTAAATTCCAAAATATGTTTTGAAATGTGTATCCACATACCAGAGTGTTGTTGTTGCTCTCGGCACATTCACATTCTTGAAATATGTCTTCTGTGGGCGGTAAATGATTCTTGAATCCATTGAGAAAAGACTCAAGGTTCACCTCACTGGCTGAAATAATCCTTGTGTCGAGGACGGAATAATTTGCTCTTACTAGTGTCCATTCCTGATGGCTCATCTGGTTGTTCCTTAAGTGTGATTTGTTCTGGGGCAACATCTCTCAGGTATAATCTGGCCTCGTCCCGTGCCACGCAGAGTCTACTTCTGACACATTCTTCATTCTTGACAGATCCGGCGATAATATTCTGAATATCGGGCAGTTGACTTGGCTTGACTCTTACTGAATTTGGATTATTGGGTATTATCCAAGTTGTGTGCTGGTCTTCCTGACAGCTCTTGCAGATGGATCCAGTCGAAGCGGCAGAACGGGATTGACACAAGAAGCAAGAACCGCGAAAAACCAAAAGGAAATAAAGCTCAAATTTTGCGGACCTTACACATGTGGCCGGAGATTCACTAGTATAACTAGTATGGCGCACTCGATGTACCGCTAAGGATTTAGAGGCAAAACCACACAACGCTCCTGGTAGCAATTGGTGTCAAGCTCCTACTACTTCCTTAGGGAACACCAAACTCGATGCACGACCATAGCCAAAGTGGCTTAGTCGACGATCCTAGGGTTACCGGGAAAAAGAGGGAATTTATAGGCATTTCCCAAAGGAAACTAGAGTTAAGAAGAGAAATGCCATGGTTAGCAAGCAAGGTGGGGATATCTAGTTTACCTAGGGGTTCAGGGCTCACGGGTCGTTGCCTGGTGCGGACATTTCCCACCGGAGGCAAAGGCCACGGGAGTTAGGGTCTAATGGAGCCAAAAACCTATGGGGTTGCCTTATGATCAATAGTAGCCGTGCCGGTCTGGCAACGATGGCTGAAATCCATCTGGGCTTTCTACTGATCAAGAGGCAATGAAATCCAGATAGGGTAACCTACAGTCAGCCTGGCTCTGATACCATCCGTTGTGGCGTCCCGCCTGAATACTACTGTAGCCAGACGGTCACCGCACATACCAGCCCAGGAAATCACTCTGGCATGCGCTTTTACAACAAGTATCATGAACACAGGCATTTCTGTTAATAGATATATCAGTCTTACATGATGTTTTACAAGGGTGATGGCAGGGGAAAAGCTCTATCTAAGGCAGCATGGTCTTGGTGTGGCTCCAATCCATAGGGATCTGACTGGGTTACTCTTCTAGCCCGCGAACACTCCGGCTCCTCGCTAGCGAACGTCGGATCCTTAGGTGAACCTGGCCACATTGAAGGCCGCTGAGTACTTTTGAATGTACTCGCAAGCGAACCAAACCAACATATACACCAAGCAAAGCAATCCATGGCATTCAAGCATGCATTTGTTATCATAACAATGTCAACTATCATGTTAGGGTAGGATTATCTAGCAAGATTAATCATCTAGCAACATAAATCAACATGTCATAGCAAGATTATCTAGCATGATAACTACCGGAGTAAATACAGAAAGGTAAAGCATATTAAGTAAATAATCCTTACTCCAAATATGCTCACTATCCAAGTCTGATCCAAACTTTGCGGTTATCCGACCACTCATCTCATAGCCATCGCATGGCTAACGTTTCATAATCCTGACATCATCCGATGTCCATGCATCTGTACTGCAAGTCTGATAAACCTTACCATTCTCTGGTTCAATCTTAGCAACAACATTATATAGTTTGTTCCTCCTGACTCGACACAGACCAAATAGTGTGACCTAGTACGAACTGTGTCCCATGACCGAGGACGCGGCTATTCGAATAGATTTACACTCTGCAAAGGTTGCACACTTTACCCACACCATGGAACTCCTGGCCTCGTGCTCCCATTCGAGTGGACCGGTGCTGCTCCAACAAAACTTTTCCATTGCCCGGCACTCTTACGGCCCCACCGACAATCAAACCCTCCCAGGGTCATGTCCTGGGTGGCCCCTGTGTCACCCCGTGACACCTGCCACCGTCGTGGCCAAACAAAACTGTCCCAAATGGGGACGTGCGCACATAACCAAACTGGGCTAACAGGATTATCGTCGTCTACCTGATCAGGGTAGCACGTACGCATAACCCTCCCTATTTGGTGGTACCGACAAGAGGCAAGACAATAGACCAAGCTAGGGCCGTCCCATACTGGCAAATGTGGTTGCACTTGATGAGCTCGGTTCGGTGGCACTATGACTCGATCCAGCCGACGGAGGAGGTTGTTATCATTAAGTCACATTCTTTATCATAGCAATAACAATGGTAACGCATGATGTAATCACTATGAAAACATAACCACCTATCTCCATATGCATTACAACGAGTCACTAGTGCGATAACATGATGAGCATTAGCAGGTAATGTAAACAGCAAATTCAAACTAGCAGGAGTTTAATTATTTCTAGCACAGGCATAATCATTAATTAAACACGCAAGAATAACACAGAGCAATGCTCTAGGGCATATGTCAGATGGTCGGCTTGCCTGGGGGTCGACGGATTCACCGGAGAGAAGTGTGATCACCTCGCGGAAATATTCGCCGGAGAAGATTCCCTCTCGGAGGGGCTGAATAGAGGGCAGGGGCAAGATGGGCATTTTCAGAAAGTGTCAACATGGTGAAAGTGATGTCGTCGGAATGGGCTCAACGAACTGAAGAAGTGGGCTTTGGAATCACCTCGATCGGAGTTGTGGTTGAAAAGTTGTGGCCGTTCGTTGTTTAGGCAGAAAAACAAATAGAAAATGTGCTTTTCTACGGTTAACAGACGAACGTTCACTATTTAACAGTTTCGGCAGTGGGCTGAGAGAGAAAGCGTAATTCCTGAAATACGCTTTCAGAAAAGTGAAAGCGCACTTTTGCCCGAAGAAGCAGCCAATTACGCTTTCGGTTAGCAGAAAGTGTATTCTCACGAATACGTTTCCACTTATATGACATGGCGAGGGCGGGGCCGAGCTGCTGTCACCGACTCGCGGGGTCCACCGGCTTCTCTCTCTCCTCCCCTGCCTCCTTCTTCCTCGCGATGCAGAGGCAGAGGGCGCCGGCCGGCGTGCTTCCCGGCGATGGAGGCCGCGGCTGCTCCTGGCGCTGACGGGGATGGGTTCCCCACTTCACACTGCGCCCGGGGAAGGTCTTCTTGGCCACGGGGGTGGCTGGAGAAAGCAGCTGCGGGGGAGGCACCGCCGCGGTGGGGTGGAGCTCGGGGCCGACGAGGAGGCCAGCAGAGAGAGAGATTGGGGCATGGGAGGGTTCGAGGGTGGCTAGGAACTACTCCGGTGGAGTCAAGCGACGAGGAGAAGCTCTGGTCTGCTCGAATTTGAGCGGAGAGGCGGCGGCGGCGCCATGGCAGTAGGTGGAGAAGAAAGAGCTCCGTGGCTCGGTTCTTCGATCTGGGCGAGAGCAGGGAGGGAGGAGGGGCTACGGGTAAGGTTGAGATGCTCTGGGAGGGCTCGGAGTGCGGCTTATTTATAGGTGCCCGACGGTGAGCGGATGAGCTCAGCCGCCGCGGCGTTCTTAGCCGTGCACTAGCGCTCGGGGACACGCGGAGGGAGATGGCGATGTCGGCAAGGTCCACGGAAGAGCGGAGAGGTCTCGGGTGAGCTCGAGAAGACTTGGGAGAGAAGCTAGGGGAAGACGATGACGGTCACGGACGGGACAGTGCGGTGGCAGGGCTCACTGTGGTGCGAGGAGGAAGGGAGAGAAGGGGGAAAGTGCTAGAGAGGGTGGGCGTGGACGTTGCGGAGCCACCAGACATGCCCGGACGAGCCGGAGCTGACCGGAGTGAGCTGGTTGACGCGACCAGACGTGGTCAGCGCGCAGAGCGTGCGTTTGGCTTTGTCTGTGGTGTGGTCAACACGCGCTCTGGAGTTTTCCTGGATGCTACAGCATGTCCAACGTGGTAGTCATAGGTCATATGGATGGGATGTGTCAATGGATGGACTAGGACAGCTCTAGGGTGACCAAGGTGATCCAGAATAGTTTCTGGATAGAAACTTGGGGAGGAAGTTTTGGTCAAACAGATGTGTCAATGAGCTGGACAAGTTGTCACAGGAAAATGAGATAAGAAGGAGCACCTCCTGGAAAAATTTGAAGCAAATTGGACCAAGTTTGAGTGTGCTTCCATTACAATGCCAAATTTGGTCCAGAAACTTGACATTGAAGCTGCACTCATATGGCTTGATGAAATGAACTGAATTTTGGTGTAGGGTGATGATTTGGAGGTATGAAGATACTGGAAAATTTCAGCTCATTTGGAAATGCCAAAGTGGTACTTCCTTCATAGAGCTTGAATCTGGGCAGAAACTAGATGGAATTTTTGGGAGAAATTGGCTAGATGAAATGATGTGAATTTTTGCATGCTCACATCATATAGAGAGTGTGAGGTCCTGGATTAATTTCAAGATTTTTGAAGCAATATAAAATATAGTTGTTTCACAACCTCAAAATAAATCCAGAAACAAGAACTGGATGATGTGCTCAAAAATTGAACTGTGGAACTTGTGATCTTGCTGGAAATGGTGAATATATGGATAGAAGAACCTCCACAAATTATTTGGGATTTTTCCTGGCTACCAAAATGGTAGTTCTTTTGGAAAGTGCCCGAAATGCAATATTGGCTTTAAATAGGAAAATGCAATTTCCCTTATTTAATTATGGCCAATATTTTTATTGGAGCTCAATATGATCACAAAGAATATCTCCACAAGTTTTCATGAACTTTGGAGAGGGATATATATTTTCCTGGATTTAATTCCTTTAAATAGCAGAAAAAGGAATTAATTTTAAATGAAAAATATTGCAAAGGACTTAGCAATATTTTTGCATATCCAGGGTTTATAGATATGGGATGATCATTGGGAAAAGTTTGGGAGGCAACAGATCAAAGGAAATTGGGGTTCCTTTGTAACTGCGAGAATTAGGGTTTCCCTTCCGGTAGATCGGAGAGTAGGGTTTCGGTGGCAAAATCTTGAGAAAAATATCTTGGGTGGCAAGGTTGGACTAGGAATCTCTGGTTGGCTAGGGAAGGCAAGACTAAATGACCATCTTCATATACCCAAAGGCAAGAGAAAATCCAATAACACCAAAAAAAGACGGGATCCAAATCCCGCGAAGGAAAAAAAACAAGGAGCGAAAACCAGGGTGTCACAGATAATTTAGGAGTGACAGAAAAATTATTGAATGGATTTAGAAGGCTTTGGAAGAATTGAAAAGGACATTTCCATGGAATAGTTTTAATTATTCCAGAAACTTTTCCAAAGAGAAATATTTTTTTGATCTTCCAAAAATAATTGCCCAATAATTAAATCATCCAAATCAGAACCATTTAAATTTTTTGGAAACCCAATTAAAAATAAAAATGAATGCCAGAACAGAAGAAAGAGAAGAAGAAGAATTGGGTCAAAATAATTCAAGATATTTTCTTTTAATAAAAATATTTGAAAATCCAGAGAGAAAATTTTGGGGTGTTACAGTTCTTCACAAAAAAAACTCATTTTGGGCACTCAAAAAAAGGGAAATGAAATTTTCGTGCAAAGAAAATGAAAACTTCCTTAGGCAACATTGTTTGTCAGTCCAAGATGCAAACTTGTGCAAAATATGATATCATTTGAACAAACTATGCCATGAATGTTGCCATAACATTGGCCATTTGCCTTGAAAGCCATCAATCTTCATACATGATAGCTCATTTCTGAGAACACTTTTTTAAGACATTTGTCGTAGTCCAAGTTTGTTATTTTTCCTGAAAACTAGGTCACATATAATGACACAATGCAAAGGTTTCCGATTTTTTTGACTTTTTTTTAATTTCTTATGTCTGTTTCAAAATGGGGTCAAAACAGCGGGCATGACCATTCGTATCTAGGGGTTGAATCTTGCAAAACTATTGGACTATCTCTAATTAAATACATACTTGTGTACCTAAAAATGATTTTTGAAAAAAATAAAGAGCAAACTATAAGGCAGCTGTACTTCAAATTTGACCCGCTTCCTGCTAAATCGACAAAAACCAATTTAAATGACCAAAAATAGTTAGAAAGATCGGAAATGCATGAAAATTGGTGATCATCCATAAAATGTGGTCTAACTTCAGTGAAAACTTTAGTGGTGCCCTTTTGCAAAATTTATTTGATAGCTGCTTCACAAAATCCCCCTATTTTTAGCACTTAGAAACAATTTTAAATCACAGATGTTCTGAACCAATCAGAGCTCTTCCCACGGATCACCCCACTGTAGCTGATATGAGCCATCCACACCCGACGGATCCAACGTCTCAGCAGCCCAACCCAAACCCAACCCTAGTAGCCCGCGGCACACTCTCCTCGCTGGATCCCCTTTGTCCTTCCATGCGCCACCACCTCTCTCTCTTCCTCTCCACGATCCAGATCGAAGACGGCGGCTCTCTCACCTCGCCGGCAGGTCCCTCCGCCGCCGCCCCCTCCTTCCCCATCCCCGGACATACTCCCTTCCGCCACCATCTCCTATCCCTGTTGCTCCCCTTTGTCCTCCCCCAGCAGATCGAGCGCGCCGCCCAACCTCACCGGACAAATGCACCGCAGCCCTACAGCCATGGCTTCTCGGCAGGCTGGCTTGCCGGCGTGCACGTGCTTCAATGCGCGCGGCTCCGCTGAGCTGGCCGTGTGCGTGTGCGTGTCTTCCTTCCTCGACCCACACGCGCGCAGGCGGATCTCATCCAAGGCAGGCAGGTCAGGCAATCCCCCTCCCCCGAATCTCCTCCCCCTCGTTTGTTTCTTTGCTTGTGCCCCGATCTCTCCATCGCGAGCCCCCGACCTGAGGTTTCCGGTGGGGCGGGCGGAAGAACCGAGGCGATACCGGTGAGGTTTATCTAGGTGGGTCGCCGAGTTTCCTGGTTTACGATGGCGGGCGGGCGGGAGCTGAAGCTGGGTTGGTTGGACAGTGGCTGGCTCAGATCCATGGGGGTGGGGTGGGACTTGGGAGGGAGCAATCCAGTTGACTAAGTAGTGGCGTGCCGTGGCAGGGAATCTCGCGTTGATTGCGTCTCAACTCTGCTGAAACACTAGATTAGATTGTACACTAGTATGAGCCAGCCAAGCTCAAGACTGCGATGCTAGTTGAATTGGTCAGCAGTACGCGTGTCGGCTGACTGAATCGCCGGACAGACAGGAGCACTACCTGTCCTGGGCTTCTACTGTATCATGTGTTTGTACTAGTAGCTGTAGTCGAGGATGCAGCGTAGCCTTTTTATCTATGTTTTTCTTTTCTATTTTTTTCCCGTGTATGATCGACTAGGCTGAAACCATGTCGTCTGATGCTGGATGGTACTTAATTGTGTTGAGTTTTGTGCACGTTGGCACTAGTAGTAGAGCAGCAAGCATAGGATTTTTGCCTGTGCCGTACTGTCTTGGCCTCATGGGTCATGGCTGATTGACCCGGACTACAGATTATGCATCAGTGTACTATCTGTTTCTTTAGTCATCTTGTTGAGCAACAATCCATGCGGCCTTCGATTCAATTCTGATTTCCTACTGAAGTACTGTATGTTGTTGTAGACCATACATAAAAGAAGAAGCACTAGAGGTACTCTCTTGTCCCATGGATGGATGGGTGTCCATCAAGTTAGGATGCTTGTATGCTGCTAATGCTGCTGTTGATGCCATGCTTTTTGTCTTGTCATGTACTGAAATTAAGTGGTAGCATCAGATGCAAATTGCCCATCATCCTTTAGCTGCACTAGTCCTGTGTATTTGGCAGGCAGATGCTGCTGCAAAGATATCAGTGGTATATGTGCATGCATTTGGCAATATGATTTCACATATGTGTTTGAACATTGACCATACAGATTATGGTACTGTTAATTTGGTGCAGTTGAATGAGTTCTTGGTGTTGATATTTTCTTAAATGAGCATTATTTTGTCTTATAACAGATTGATTTGCTCCTTTCAAAATAGAGGAAGGTGGGTTGGTAGTATTATTTCAGCTAGGAGTCCAATATAACCTCCTTTTATTTCAGTAAAGGTTCTTCGGGAATTTGTGGCTAGTTGCAGGTGTATTGTGGCAATGAACTGTTTATTACTTATTCTCCTCTTAATTTCTGTACAACCGTTAGTCGTGAGAGATTACTAGCTATTGTTGTATTGCTGATTGATGTAACATTTTTATGTTGTTACCTTTGTTGGAGCCCATATGCTTACACCTTTGTTGGAGCGCATCAACGCTGGCCATGTCGCTGCATTCACATCATCCATTTCACCACGCTGACAACACAATGTTCTGTGGATTAGATAAGTGTTTTGTCTATCCCATTCTCTTCTTTTCTTACTTGAGTATCCACTAAAGTATAGTTTTGCTTGAGTTACTTTACATTTGGACCCTCTATGATGCAAGTGTTAGTGATATCTCTGTAACATTCTATTTAGTGGACAACAAACACTATTATGGACCATGTGCTAGTTAACAGGTTATAATAATTTGTTTGTTGTGCTCAGATGCTAAAAATATTGTTGCTTGCATGACCCTTATCCAATGATTAAATGTTTGACCACCTTTTTCATGTTGTAGAAGCATACATAGGATGGTGGATTATATATATATATATATGTCGATTGAGGTGGATTGTAAGTCTACTGGAAGATCAACCTCAGAGCCCCAAGGTATATATCTTGAGCCTATGGAGGAGCATTTGATATGCACCTCTCCATTATTCCTATCTAATCTTGTGTACTGAGATGTTGTAAAAACAAGTAAGAAAGCACCGTTTTGGTTGATCATAGTCCCACAACCGTATGTGATTTAATTGACTGAGATGTTGCAGTAGACTTTGTTGCTAGCTATTTAAGATCACTTAAGATATTATATAAACATTCCTGCTGAAGTGCTTCATTCATGTTGTGATAGTAGATCGTTGGGTTGAAATCAGATATGCAAGCATTGACTGAGATTGTAGAGCCTGGTTTCTTTTTTGTGAGCGAAAGCTCGGCAGCCAAACCTGCTTTTGAAATTTCTGCCGCGGTAGCTCTTCCTTTTTTTTTGATAATTCACTCATCTATAGCAGTCGCATATCTGTCCTCGTAATATCTGTTTGAGCAATGTTATTTCATTGTCGTATAGAATGTCCATTTGTAACTGTCTATCACGACTCGATGAAAAGTTGTAGCCTCTATGTACCGTTTTCATGACAAAGGTTTAATGACCTAAGAATTTTTCCATACGCTAGTGATGGTCAAGTATGATACACATATTGCTTGAACGTGCTTTGACAAATTCTGCTACTTGTATGTTTCCTCCATTTACCACACTTCACAAAGGTTTTGTCCTAGCTGTTTGTGGATATGTTTTTATTTTGTTCCTAACTATTCTGTTTTGTTATTCGTAGATATTGTCTAAATTCAAGAAGAGAGTTCTAGGTCACTGCCTCCTTTCCCGGGCCAGATCTGCCACCAGCCCGCTCCCTCCCTTCTCCAGCACCCACTTCACCGCGAGTAGTGGAGGCCATCTTCGGTTGTATTATTTCACAACTAATTCTCTGGTATAAATGGTACCTGCAACGATATCTTGCTTCTTGCCTCATGTGTTCGAGTACATTGTATTTTTTTGATGGTTCTTATGTATAGTGTGAAGAAGTTCTAAGGGGTGAAAAGAAATGTTGTATTCCTGTGTAAATATGCTGCTTTGACAGCAAAATTGAAAAAATGTTCTGTAAATTAGTGGAATCTTTGTTTGGGCAGAAAATGGTATTGGGTTGAAGAGTCCACGACCAAGCAATGTTGGACCAGAAATTTTTATTTAATGAAGAACTTGGTAGAAAAGGCTTAACCTGGGCTGTAAAAGGGCCATGGCCCACTCAATATTGGACCAGAACAGTATACATTTTGGATAAACAAATTTGAAAAGGCCAGGAAAGAAGTTGAAAATAAAAAGGCTGAGGCCTAGAAAAAAAAGTCCAAGCGGGCCATGTAGCTGACTAGAATTAAAAAGAAAAATAACATTAAATGGGCTGAATTACTGGGCTTGGCCCATATAAACGGTCGAACTGGACCGGGCTGATTCTAATCAACGACCAATTCATTTGGTCATAATTTTGCCACGTCAGCTTGCCACGTCGGATCTGACGTGGTGTGGGCATGTTGCTAGTGACCAAAATAATTGGTCATAGAACCAACGACCTTTTATATTGGTCGTTACCTTCTACGACCATTTCACAAAAAAGGTCGTTAAGTTTCATTAAAGACGGTCAGCTTTTGACCAACTGTTTTTGGTCACAAGAAGGTCACAAATGAAAAACAATGACTATTCAGTGACCAATATTGATGGTCGCAAGTTGCCATATTTCTTGTAGTGAACCATGCTGCGTCGCCACTTTGTCAATTCGAGCTCCCCGCTCGGTCACCTCGGGGCGGGCTTGGGGGCTGGGACCTCGACCAGGCCGAGAAGTACGCACCACGTCGGATCTGTCAGAGATCAATGGACGTCTTCGTCTCGCCACAAGCCTAGACCGCATCATCAACACCGAGCACATTAACCAGCTAAGTTGCTTTCATGCTCAATTTCCTTTTAAATTTTTTATTTTTGCTCGGTTCAACCAAGCATCATGTTTATGTTAAATAAACGTTGTTTGTTAAAAACAACTTCCTTTAACTAGGTTAACTGGGGGCTCTTAAATTTATATGTGCCGCTTTATAGTAAGTGTTTTCTTCTTTGTCGTTGCAAAGCCTTTTTCTACTACTCCTTATTTCGACGTCAGTGTGTGGTCAATAGCCGGATAGCCTGGTTTCTCTCTAAAGCCGCTCGAGTTTAGTTCGCTAAACTGGCCTGAGAAGCACTCCGCCTTCGGGATAGGAGGTTGACGCCGAAGGCTGACCTGCTTGAAGTTTGGAGATCGGATGTTGTTGGAAATATGCCCTAGAGGCAATAATAAATTGGTTATTATCATATTTCCTTGTTCATGATAAATGTTTATTATTCATGCTAGAATTGTATTGACCGGAAACTTAGATACATGTGTGAATACATAAACAACACCATGTCCCTAGTAGGCCTCTACTAGACTAGCTCGTTGATCAAAGATGGTTAAGGTTTCCTAACCATAGACATGAGTTGTCATTTGATAATGGGATCACATCATTAGGAGAATGATGTGATGGACAGACCCAACCGTAAGCTTAGCATAAGATCGTATTACTTAGTTATTTGCTATAGCTTTCTTCATGTCAAGTATCAGTTCCTCAGACCATGAGATCATGCCACTCCTGGATACCTGAGGAATACTTTGTGTGCTATCAAACGTCACTTTGTAACTGGGTGATCATAAAGGTGCTCTACAGGTATCTCCGAAGGTGTCTGTTGGGTTGCATGGACCAAGACTAGGATGTGTAGCTCTGTGTAACGAAGAGATATCTCTGGGCCCTCTCGGTAATACAACATCACAAGAAGCTTCATGTGACTAATGAGTTTAGTCACGGGATCTTGTATTACGGAACGAGTAAAGAGACTTGCTAGTAATGAGATTGAACTAGGTATGGAGATACCGATGATCGAATCTCGGGCAAGTAACATATCGCCGGACAAAGGGAATTGCATACGGGATTATCTGAATCCTCGACATCGTGGTTCAACCGATAAAGATCTTCGTGGAATATGTAGGAATCAATATGGGCATCCAGGTCCCGCTATTGGTTATTGACCGGAGAGGTGTCTCGGCCATGTTTACATGATTCCCGAACCCGTAGGGTCACATGCTTAACGTTCGGTAGCGCTAGGGTAATGTTGAGATATTAATAGTGGAAATTCCGAATGTAGTTCGGAGTCTCGGATGGGATCCAGGACATCATGAGGAGCTCCGGAATGGTTTGGAGGTAAAGATTTATATATGGGAAGTCATATTCAGGGTTCTAGAAAAGTTCGGGAATTTTCGGTAGAGTACCGGGAAGGTTCTAGAAGGTTCCGGGGGTTCCACCGTGGGGCCCAATGACCCGGAAAGGGCCCACATGGACCGAGGGGTGGGGCTACAGCCCACATGGGCTGGCCACACCATTCCCCAAGGCACATGTCGTTTAAATCTAGAGATAAGGTCTTATCTCTAAATTTAAAGGGTTGAATCTAGAGATAACATGTTATCTCTAAGTTTAAAGGGATTTCTCCCATGTGGCTGGCTCTACGAGGGTTTTGGGTGCCCTCCCCTGCCCCCTAGCCTATATATAGATCGGGGAGGAGCATGGGGGCAGCCACCCCTTCACCCTTGCCCATTGCCTCTCCCAACTCCTCCCACGTTTCTCCGGTACGCACTTGGCGAAGCCTTGCCGGAATTCCGCTGCCACCACCACCACCATACCGCCATGCTGGTTCCGATCTCATCTACCTCCTCTCCCTCACTTGCTGGATCAAGAAGGAGAGGTCGCCATCGAGCTGAACGTGTGCTAATCTCGGAGGTGCCGTCCGTTCGGCACTAGATCGGATTGGATCGCGATTGGATCGTGAAGAGTACGCTACATCAACCGCGTTTTATACGCTTCCACTTTTGGTCTACAAGGGTATGTGGACACACTCCCCTCTCGTTGCCATGCATCTCCTAGATTAGATCTTGAGTGTTCGTAGGAATTTTTTTGATCTTCATGCTTCGTTCCCCATCAGTGGTATCAGAGCTAGGTCTATGCGTAGATGTATATGCACGTGTAGAACACAAAGAAGTTGTAGGTGTTGATGTTCAGATTGCCGAGATGTATCATGTTAAAGCACGACGGAAGCACAAATTAATTTTAAGACCAATTTTGGATTGGCACCAAAAAACTTGATTTAATTCAAACGTAAAGTTTTCACATAAGTTTTTTGGTTTTTCGAGCTTATGACACCTTTAACCTATTTTATGTTTTCCTTTCAGGAGGCAGGACATCCTCTTGATCGAGGTGTTCTACGTGATGGTTTTGCTTGGGAAATCTTTTCCGACCCGCAGTTCAGCATCTTTCCTGCTAAGCTGCACCTCGGCGTTGTCAAAACGTACACGACAGTTGAACTAGTTCCCGAGGAGATACGATCCTAGGGTCGGCCATGTTGCCCAACCCAAGTCTCGGGGGCTACTGCATTGACGATTCAATGTAGTTAATTTAAAAGTGCAAAAAAATTCTGAGGTGATTACGATCCTTAGGTTGGTCGGCCGCACCCAACCTGAGTCTTGGGAACTATGGACACCGCGTTTCTGTTTCTAAAAGTATGCTGCCGAGCAAGGATTTGATCCTCAGGCCGATTTCCAAAATCAACCCAACTCTCAGGGGCTGATACGTCTCCGTCGTATCTATAATTTTTGATTGTTTCATGCCATTATCCTACAATTTCCACATACTTTTGGCAACATTTTATATTATTTTTGGGACTAACGTATTGATCAAGTGCCCAGTGCTAGTTCATGTTTTCTGCTTGTTTTTTGTTTCGCAGAAAATCCATATCAAACGAAGTCCAAACGCGATAAAATTTTACGGAGAATTATTTTGGAATATATGTGATTTTTGGGAGGTGGAATCAATGCAAACGGAGGCCCACAGGCTCCACAAGGCAACATGCCACTCCCCCCTAGGCCGCGCGATGATGCCTTGTGGGCACACCATAAGTCGGTTTGGTCCCTTCTTCGGCCGCAAGGGAGCTTATATCGAGAAAAAAAATGTGTTAAAATTTCAGCCCGATCGGAGTTACGGATCTCCGGATATTTAAGAAACGGTGAAGGCCAGAAAACAGGGACACGAAACAGAAGAGAAACAGAGAGACAGAGATCCAATATCGGAGGGGCTGCTCCCCTCCGGGAGCCATGGTGGCCACGGACCAGAGGGGAAACTCTTCTCCCATCTAGGGGGGAGGCCAAGGAAGAAGAAGAAGGAGGGGGCTCTCTCCCCTCTCTCCCGGTGGCGCCGGAACGCCGCCGGGTGTCGTGGGTACGACCATCTATGGGGCCATCTAGCCCCTTGTGGTTCAGCAGGGAAGATCGGCGTGCACAAAGAGCAGAATCAATGGAGGACGCAAGGGATTTACCCAGGTTCGGGCCACTGGGAAGCGTAAAACCCTACTCCTGCTTTGGTGTATTAGATGTGTTAGAGCACAGGTACAAGGAGCGCTTTCTCCGGCAAGGTGCAGGAAGAGCAGCTACTCATGCAAGACGTGCTAGTGTTTGGAGAGGGGTACGAATCCCCCTAACTGTTGCCTTGGCCCTCCTTTTATAGCTCAAGGGGTTACCACAGTGGAAAAACAGTAATTACATAGTGATTGGATAGCAAACAGTGTTATCATACCTAACTCTGCCAGTTTAGGACAAAAGCATTAAATGCTCCGTTAGGTGTCATGTGGAGAGGCAGCCCCAGCAAGGTTCCTGCACCGCTCACCCAGCCACCTCGTATTATTATAACACGCCTCCTGGACGGGTGTCATTAAATGCAAATCTTCCCCCTGCGTGCTGACACATGCCCGACAAACCTCACCAACCAGCCTGCGCGGTCGACACCTCACCGATTAGTGACTAGCTGTCCGGTGAGGTGGAGCGCTGGCGTGTTAGCGGAAGCTTGCTGGTACGGAGCTTGCCGGGTCTTCACCTTGCCAGTTTAGTCATGCCAGCAAGAAATATCTTCATCTTAATTACCAGTTGAGTGCTTGTTGACGCTTTGTCTTGAGCTTCTCTCCGGCAGCTTCTGCAACCGGGCCTCGGGTCTGTTTATTTGGCGAATCCCGGCAAGCCTTGGCCGGCAGGGAGGCCGCCACTATCTGTGCATAAGTCAGGGTATAAAATACCCATGTTTTATACACCGACAGGAGCCCCCGGGCCTGGGCCATATGCGCGTCTGAAGCATCGTTGGGCTAGGCCCTAACAATGCACAGACACGCGGCGGGAAAACTGCCGCTGTAATTTTTGGTCATGATGGTTACCACCTCTTCTGAGATCTTCTTTGCTTCTTCATTAACCTGGCCTTGAATGTGCTCTTGGTCATTTTCCGGCAACCCTTGCCATTTAAATGGACTTGAATAGGTGCATGGCAATGCGTGGCAAGGAATAACTGCCATTCATGCCATGATTTCTCCTTCTTTTGCGCCCTAACATTACTCGTCTTTACATGCAAGGCGAGCGATTGGCGAAGAGAGGCAGTCATTGGAGCGGAGCGCCCAGCCAGGAGCTCAGGGCACAGGATTGGCGACCTTGGATAGTCGCTAGAGTAAAGCGTCCAGCCAGAAGCGCAGGGCACAGGATTGGTGAATCGGGGCGGCCGCCCGAAGACAGTGAAGAGCCAGCTCCCCGCGCTCTCCCTATAAAGAGGGGGCCGCGGGATGCGATGCTCATCCATCTCCTTCTGCCCCAATCTCCAGCAACCGTCGCCTCCTTCTTCCATCTTTTTCCTTCGCATCTGACGACGGCATGGCGAGGGGAAGAGGCCGCAGTCGTGCTTCTGCCATCGCGGCGAGGGTTTCACCTCGGCTCCATGCCCACGCTTCGACTACTGCTGGGGAAGCTGGCTCCAGCGCTCAAGGGGGGGCCGCGGCCCGTGGTCGTGGACTACGTGGTGCCCGTGGTCGGGGCAGCCATTGCGGGGCGCTTGCTGCTCCGCCTTCGGCCCTTCCTCTGCCGGTAGAAGGCCACACGGAGGACACGGCGCAAGAGTTCATCTTGGAGCTGCGCGATCGGCCGCGGAGCTGGCTGCGGCTTCCTTGCCCCTTTGCTAGGGAGATGGAAGGCCGCCACCTGCGCAGCTTATGGGTGCGTGTGGATGGTTGCTGCAACGGCCCGGTCTGGGTGACCGTTGAGACCTCCAATAATGATATTATGTACCTCATGCGCGGGTGGAAATCCTTCGTCCGTGCTCATTGCTTAGGGCAAGGGCACCTCCTTCACTTCAGGTTGGTCAGACCAGATGCGCTTGTTGTGAAGTTCTTCGGGGCTTCGGGCGCTCACCTGGAGTGCTCCGCAGAAAGCTCGAGCGACAGGGACACTGCTTCCTCCAGCGATGCTGAGGATGACGATGATGACGGCGATGACGATGGCTCTCCGGGCATGAAGATCGAGGACAACAATGACGGGTCTGGCTGATCGCCGGCAGCACCATCATCTGGCCTTCCAGGAACAAGCCGGGCTTCGCCTAGGCACCCCTTTTGCCCTCATTGCACTCGATGTAAACCCTAGGGAAGGGCCAATAAAATGTAACCGAGTACTTTTTTAACAAATATCTATTGTTTGCCGGGCTTAGATGAGTGTGTTCCACCCCCCTCGTTTTATTTTGCCTTTGTATGATTACGTTCCCTACGCTTGTTCAGAAACTTGCCGGTGCGCACACTTGTCGCGAGCGCTTCGAGGAACAGGTCCTTAGCAGCCTGCTGGAAGTGCCGCTGCCGGCAAGGCAACTTGCCGGGCCAGAACGCAGTTGCTAGGCTTGCCAAGCAGACTCGAGGCAAGCTAGAGCGCGGACTGATCGCAACAAGGTTCCTTCGCGTGCAGGTTTCTCATACAAACACAAAATCGTTCAAGGGAAATTGCAAATGTAACAAGGAAAAATTTTCAAAGTTTTTCAACTTAGCTTTTCTTTTCACCATTTCCCTCGCTGTATGAAATGATCACTTGAACGCCATTAAAATGGCACCCATCTCCACTCCCCCCGGGAAACTTTCACACGAGGGATCCTTCCGTCCTTTTAAGAAAAAGAAAGAGGAGAAAAGCGTGGTTTGGGAACCTTGACGGTTTATCAGTCATTCTATACAAACTAAAGTGTAAGCCACAACACCACATGCATTCGTATATAAATGAATATGTACGAAGAGTTGCGAAACACTTAGCCTTATTATGCACATGTTCTGCTCCTGGCTTTGTACAAAGGGTTACAAGTCTTGCCGACAAAGCTTGTACAAAAGGGGTTGCCGGGAGGCCCGGCAACCACGCCTTATGGGTAGAACTTGCGAAGATGCTCAATATTCCATGAGTTCTGCACTAGGGTTCCATCTTTGGTCTCCAGAGAGACTGCGCCAGGTCTGGTGACTCGTACTACCCGATAAGGGCCTTCCCACTTCAGCGTCAACTTGTTTAATTTCTTGGCGGACTGAACGCGCAGAAGAACAAGGTCGCCTTCCTCAAGGCTTCGAGCGTGCACCTTGCGGCTATGATAGCGGCCCAAGGCTTGCTGGTAGCGTGCAACTCCCATAGCCGCCCGAAGACGATCCTCCTCAAGGAGCATTGCGTCGTCTTGCCGCAGTTGCTCTTACTCAGCTTCATCATAAGCGAGTACTCGAGGTGACCCATATATGAGTTCCATGGGGAGCACCTCTTCTGCACCATAGACCAGGGAGAAGGGTGTTTGGCCGGTAGCTCGATTTGGTGTCGTCCTGAGTGACCAAAGAACTGCCGGCAACTCATCAATCTAGCGCCTTCCACATTTGCGTAGCCTGTCAAAGGTTCTTGTCTTGAGGCCACGCAACACTTCAGCGTTCATCCTTTCCGCTTGGCCGTTGCTTCTCGGGTGAGCAACAGATGCAAAATAGATTCTGCCGCCAAGGTCCTGGATGTACTGCATGAAGGTGCAGCTCATGAATTGTGTGCCATTATCGGTGATGATTCTGTTAGGAACTCCGAAATGGCAAACTAATCCCTTGAAGAACTTGACGGCTGATTGCACTGTCACCTTTCTCACTGGCTCCACTTCCGGCCACTTTGTGAACTTGTCGATTGCAACGTACAAGAACTCAAAGCCCACGGCAGCGCGGGGGAAGGGGCCCAAGATATCGAGCCCCCAGACCGAAAAGGGCCAGGAGAGAGGGATCGTTTGTAGAGCTTGAGCTAGTTGATGTATGTTCTTTGCATGGAACTAGCATGCTTCACACTTGGTTACTAGCTCAGTTGCATCCTGAAGGGAAGTGGGCCAATAGAAGCCTAGCCGGAAAGCTTTGCCGGCAAGAGCCCTTGATCGTATGTGAGAGCCACATATGCCTCCATGTATCTTCACCAATAGCTTCAGTCCATCTTCCCGGCAAATACACTTTAATTTCACACCGTTTGGCCTCTTTCTGTATAGCGTGTTATCCACAAACTAATACATACTTGACTGACGGGCTGCTTTCTTAGCTTCTTCTTGCTCATCGGGAAGTTCTCATGTTTGAAGAAAATGGACGATCTGCTGTGCCCATGCCGGGGCCTGTGGCTCGACGACAAGGACTAAAGGCATTTCTTCGGCTGTGGGAGCGCTTGCCTCTGCGGCAAGAACCTGAGGTTCCGCGCTAAGCCGCTGCTCACCGATGACCGTGTCGTTGTCCCCGTCAACATCCTTGCCGGCGGCTTCTGGGAGTTCTGCCAAAAAGTACTTGCCAGTATTCAACTTCCTTCTCTTACTGGCCTGCGTCGATGGAGTGACTGTTGGTTGATTCAAATGGAGCACGAAAGTTCCCGGTTCCACGGGAAGCTTTTGAGCGGCACACTTTGACAGGTTATCAGCAATGCTGTTTTCCGCGCGAGGGATGTGCTCTGTTTGCAACCCGTCAAAGTGTTCTTCCAATTTCCTCACTTCTTCCACATACGCTTCCATCAACGGGCTCTGGTAATCTTTGTTCACTTGTTTCACAACAAGCTGCGAGTCACCGCGGACGACCAATTTCCTGATCCCAAGGTCTACTACAATCCTAAGACCGGCAAGGAGCCCTTCGTACTCAGCAGTGTTGTTTGTAGCTTGCTCCCTGGGAAAGTGCATTTGAACCACATACTTGAGGTGCTCTCCGGTGGGTGCGACAAGCAGCACTCCGACACCGGCGCCTTGCAGCGAGAAGGCACCGTCATAGTACATGATCCATTCTTTGGCTGTCTCTTTGCCGGGGAGAGATGTTTCTTGAGTTTCTTCGTCTTGCATTGGTGTCCATTCTGCAATGAACTATGCCAAGGCTCTACTCTCGATGGTTGAAGTGCTTTCAAACTTAAGTGCAAAGCTTGACAATTCCAACGCCCACTCCACTATCCTGCCAGTTGCCTCTGGATTTCTCAAAATGCGTTGCAACGGAAAGCGATTGACGACGGTGATCTCGTGTGCTTGGAAGTTGTAACGTAGCTTTCTCGAGGCTATCAAATGGCCGAAAAGCATTTTCTGCACCCCAGAGTATCTTGATCTAGCCCCTGCAGAAGGGAACTAACAAAATACACGGGTCGCTGCACCACCTTCTTCTTTGGCACCGCTTACTGACCAGCTTCACTTGCTTGCACTGTCTTTGGCTTGTCGGTGCCGGACCTTGCCGGGGAAGATCCTGGTTTGTTGCTGGACGGGCTTGCCGCGGCCGCTTCCTCATCATCGACTTCCCTCTGTGCCACTAATGTAGCACTAGCCACTTGATTTGTTGCTACTACATATAGCAGCAATGGCTCTTGTGGTCTAGGCGCAACTAGTGTTGGCGCGGAGGAGAGGTATCTTTTCAAGTCTTGCAGCGCGGCCTCCGCTTCCGGAGTTCATCTCATCAGACCTGCCTTTTTCAAAATCTTGAAAAATGGCAGGGCGCGCTCAGCAGATCTTGAGATGAATCTACTCAAGGCAGCAACACAGCCGGCAAGACGCCGTACATCCTTGATGCTTTTTGGTGCTTGAATCTGCTCAATTGCTTTGATTTTGTCGGGATTTGCTTCAATTCCGCATTGAGATACAAAGAATCCAAGAAGCTTGCCGGATGGAACGCCAAACACACACTTCTCGGGATTGAGCTTCAAGTTGATTTTGCGCAAGTTTGCAAATGTTTCTTCCATGTCTTGAATGAGGGTTGATCTGTCCTTGGTTTTGACCACTATATCATCCATATATGCTTACACGTTCATGTGCAGCTGGGGCTCGAAACCAATCTGGACTGCCCTCGCAAATGTTGAACCGGCACTCTTTAACCCGAAAGGCATATGCATGAAGCAATATGTGCCACATGGAGTAATGAATGCGGTTTTCTCCTCATCCTCCTTGTCCATGAATATCTGATGGTACCCAGAATACGCATCAAGGAAGGACAGTAAATCACAGCCGGAAGTAGAGTCTACAATTTGATCAATGCGCGGCAAAGGGAAAGGATCCTTTGGACATGCTTTGTTGATATCAGTGTAGTCAATACAAAGTCTCCACTTCCCATTTGCTTTGCGCACCACAACCGGATTTGCCAACCAAGTTGGATGTAGTACACCTCTAACCAGACCTGCTGCTTCAAGTTTCTTGATTTCCTCGGCAATGAACTGTTGCCGCTCCAAAGCTTGCTTCCTGACTTTCTGCTTGACGGGCCGAGCATGGGGACAGACAGCATGGTGGTGCTCAATTACATCCTTGGGAACACCGGGGATGTCAGATGTTCGCCATGCGAACACATCGACATTCACCCGCAGGAAGGCAACAAGCGTGCTTTCCTATTTGCTGTCAAGGGTGGCACTGATGGTGAAGGTACCGTCAGTGCCGTCCTCCCTCGCCGGCACCTTTTTGGTTGCTGGTGAAGTAGATTTGGACTTCTTACCGGCAGAGCACTCCGGCAACTCTTCAACAGGCGCGCAGCACTCCGAAGAGGTGCGCTTCCCGGAATCCTTACTAGAGGTCTTGCCGGACTTCTTGCTTTCCTTCTTCTTGGCGGGAGCTGGTGCCTTGACAGCCTCTGCTGCAACCACATCCATGTACATCTTATCGACGCAAATAACTGCATCCTTCTTGTCGGAGTTGATGGAAATGACACCCATTGGCCCTGGCATCTTCAACGTGTTGTAAGCATAGTGAGATGCCGCCATGAATTTTGCCAGGGCTGGGCGGCCAAGAATTCCATTGTACGGCAAAGGGATCTTGACAACGTCAAACACAATCTTTTCTGTTATGTAGTTCAGTTCCCCGCCAAACGTTACCGGCAACGTGATCTTTCCCTTGGGCTGGCTCCTTCCCGGGTTTACTCCTTGAAACGTGCCTATTTTCTCGAGCTCCTCATCGGGAATCTGCAGCCTCTTGATTACTTCTGGAGAAATCAAGTTTAGGCTGGCCCCACCGTCAACTAACATTTTCGTGACCTGGAGGTTGCTAATTGTTGGTGAAACCAACAATGGCAAACACCTGACCGTAGTTATGCGATCAGGGTGGTCCTCGGCATCGAAAATGATAGGCATGTGTGAACACTTGAGTGGATTCTGAGCCCATTGCTGGTTCTGCCGCATTAACCTCACGTGCCCATTGCTTAAGTTGGCGGTGAGAGGAGTGCAAAGATGCTCCTCCGTCAACGCACATGGCATCAGTTGCCTTCTGGAATTCCTGCTCACTGGACTCTCCGTCGTCCTCTTCCTCTTCGCTCCCATCATCTTCCCCTTTCTTTTCGCGGCCTCTAGCAGGCTTTTCTTTCTGCTACTTGGCCTTGCCATGACGGCCTCCTCGGCCACCATGGCCCTTTTTGCCAGATCCACCCACGCCATCTTGACCCTTCTCTTTGTCGCGTTTTTCATATTCAGCCTTCTGCTTTTCAACAAGGTGCTCGACTTGTTGGCACTCTTGGAGATCGTGGCCCTTGGTGCGGTGAATCTTGTAGTACGGCCCATCAGACTTGCCGGCCTTCTCGTTTGCCGCCGCCTCCTGGCAAGCGGCGCATACAGCATCCTCCTTGCCGGAGTTCTCAGTCTTAGCTTTCTTGGCGGGCTCAGAGTTGCCGGAGCCCTTGACAGCCATAACAGTTTTTCCCTTGCGCTTCCTGTTGCGCTTTCGGCCCTTTTTCCTCAGGGTGGCAGCATCATCGTCCTCGGAATCCACCTCGGCACCAGTGTCTTCCCCGGGGAGCCTCCTTCCTTCCTCAGCACACGCGCATTTATCCGCTAACGTGTAGAGCTCATTGACGGTTTTGGGCAACTTGACGTTCATCTTCTCCCGCATCCTTCGATTGTGCACATTTGTGTGAAAGGCGGCAATGACGGCTGCGGGGTGCACATCTGGAATGTTACGGTGCACATGGCTGAACCTCTGGATGTACTTGCGCAAAGTTTCTCCATCTCTTTGCGGGATCACTTGCAGGTCGCTGGGCTGTCCAGGGGCCTTGTGGCCTCCGGTAAAAGCACCAACAAACTCATTACATAGATCTGCCCACGAAGAAATGGAGTTCTCCGGCAAGTTCATCAGCCATGATCTCACATTGGGCTTTAGTACCAACGAAAAGTAGTTGGCGAGGATTTTCTCATCTCTTCCTCCGGCAGCTTACACGGCAATCATGTAGATGCCCAGAAATTCTGCCGGGTTCAGCTTGCCGTCGTACTTTTCTGGTACTTCTGGCTTGAAGGCCCGGACGGACGGCCATCGGACTTGCCGCAGCTCACGGGTGAAGGCAGGACATCCAACCTCGTAAGGTAGATATCCGCCAACCCCTGGCGCAGGCTCATCAACGATGGGGCCGTTGCACGCGTTGGATTGACGGCGCACCTCCCGACGCCGTTTGATGATGGTGCAGGTGTCTTCAACCCGCCTGTCTCGCAGCACTTGCCGCTGGTCTTGCTGCGCTCCCGGATCCGAAGAGGCCATCGACATCTCGTCGGGCTCGAAAGATTGCTGAGCTTGTCGCGGCTGTTGGCGTTGCTGCTGTTGAGACTGTTGCCGCTGGGGTGATTGCACCGTTAACGCAGCATCGTCAACGTGGCCACCAGTCGGAGCTACTGGTGATGTTTGTGGACACCGTGAGGGTTCCGCTTGCTATGATTTGCTGGCTTCGGCAAACCTGATCAGGCTTTGGATGGTGGTTCTCTACTCATCCGTCTTCTCTGCTGCCGGTGGGAAGTTTAGCAGCATCTAGGCTCGCGCCATCGCCTCTGCTGCTGTGGCTGGCATGGCCGGAAGCGAAGAATGTGACGTCGCTCTACTCCTGGCAGAGCCAGCAGGAGCGGCATTGTGGTCTTGCTGCCGCAGTACATGGTTAGCAGCAGGTCGTTGTGGCTGAGGCGGTGCTTGAGGATCTGGGATCTGATCGACAGGAGTCCTGCCGTGAGGTCGCCGCTGCCCGGAGTCGTTGACGCCGCTCAGAGCTGTACTGCGCCCGTTGTGTGAGGGGCGTGGTGTCTGCCCTAAAGCAGCATCCTTGGACGTCGCCACGGTGGGGTCCTCGCTCGTGCCGGCCCGGGCACTGTCGCTCCGGTGGCTGCGTTCGTCGGCACGGCGAGGAGGAGGAGGTCGTCCGTCTGCTCCGCCCGCGCCGTCTCGGCTTCGTTTGCCAGAGGATCGAGGAAATCGGCTGCCTTGAGCGTGCTCATCCCCTGTGCCGACCGCGATGGGCATGGCGACCGCGCCGCCTACGCTGGTCGCGCCAACTGCGGTGTCCGCGCCGTCTGGATTGGCTGCGCCACCTGCGCTGCCCGTGGATACGTGCGAAGGGGCCATCATCGTGAAGCCCTTCTTCTTGGGCGCCATCGATGATGAGGAGGACGATGATGAAGTTGATGAAGTTGACGCGCAATCTACTGATTCAGGTTCGTGCAAACGACCGCCCCTACCTGGCGCGCCAAAGATGTCGTGGGTACGACCATCTATGGGGCCAACTAGCCCCTTGTGGTTCAGCAGGGAAGATCGGCATGCACAAAGAGCAGAATAAATGGAGGACGCAAGGGATTTACCCAGGTTCGGCCCGCTGGGAAGCGCAAAACCCTACTCCTGCTTTGGTGTATTAGATGTGTTAGAGCACAAGTACAAGGAGCGCTTTCTCCGGCAAGGTGCAGGAAGAGCAGCTATGCATGCAAGACGTGCTAGTGTTTGGAGAGGGGTCCGAATCCCTCTAACTGTTGCCTTGGCCCTCCTTTTATAGCTCAAGGGGTTACCACAATGGCAAAACAGTAATTACATAGTGATTGGATAGCAAGCAGTGTTATCATACCTAACTCTGCCAGTTTAGGACAAAGGCATTAAATGCTCCGTTAGGTGTCATGTGGAGAGGCAGCCCCGGCAAGGTTCTTGCACCGCTCGCCCAGCCACCTCGTATTATTCTGACACGCCTCCTAGACGGGTCTCATTAAAGGAAAATCTTCCCCCTGCGTGCTGACACGTGCCCAAAAAACCTCACCAACCAGCCTGCGCGGTCGACACCTCACCGATTAGCGACTAGCTGTCCGGTGAGGTGGAGCGCTGGCGTGGTGGCGGAAGCTTGCCGGTACAGAGCTTGCCGGGTCTTCACCTTGCCAGTTTAGTCTTGCCGGCAAGAAATATCTTCATCTTCATTACCAGTTGAGTGCTTGTTAACGCTTTGTCTTGAGCTTCTCTCCGGCAGCTTCTGCAACCGGGCCTCGGGTCTGTTTATTTGGCGAATCCCAGCAAGCCTTGGCCGGCAGGGAGGCCGCCACTGTCTGTGCATAAGTCAGGGTATAAAATACCCATGTTTTATACACTGACACCGGGGCAATCATTGCGACGGCGATCTACACCAACAACTTCGCCACCGTCAACACCAACTCTCTCCCCCTCTATGCAGCGGTGTAACCTCTCTATTCCCGCTGTAATTCTCTACTTGAACATGGTGCTTAACGCTATATATTATTATCCAATGATATGTGGCAATCCTATGATGTTTGAGTAGATTCTTTTTGTCCTATGGGTTGATTGATGATCATGATTGGTTTGAGTTGTATGTTTTATTTTGGTGCTATCCTATGGTGCCCTCCGTGTCGCGCAAGCGTGTGGGATTCCCGCTGTAGGGTTTGCAATACGTTCATAATTCTCTTATAGTGGGCGGCTAGAGTGACAGAAACTTACACCCGAGTAAGGGGGGTGTTGCGTATGGGAGTAAAGAGGACTTTTTACTTAATGCTATGGTTGGGTTTTACCTTAATGATCTTTGGTAGTTGCTGATGTTTGCTAGAGTTCCAATCATAAGTGCATATGATCCAAGTACGGAAAGTATGTTAGCTCATGCCTCTCCCTCATATAAAATTGCAATAATGATTACCGGTCTAGTTATCGATTACCTAGGGACAAATCTTTCTCTTGTGTTACAAAAGCTTTCTACTAAACAACTAACTTTTATTATCTTGCAAATTACTCATAGTTTTATTCTCGCTAAGTACTTTTAGTTTTATCCTTGCAAACTTATCCTTACACCTACAAAGTACTTCTAGTTTCATACTTGTTCTAGGTAAAGCAAACGTTAAGTGTGCGTAGAGTTGTATCTGTGGTCGTTAGAACTTGAATGGAATATTGATTCTACCTTTATCTCCTCATTGGGTTCGACACTCTTATTTATCGAGAATGGCTACAACTGATCCCTATACTTGTGGGTTATCAAGACCTTTTTCTGGCGCCGTTGCCGAGGAGCAATAGCGTGGGGCTGATATTCTCGTGTGTACTTGTTTGCTTTATCACTAAGTAGTTTTTATTTTCTGTTCTAAGTTGTTTTATATCTTTAGTTATGGATATGGAACACGAAATACCAAAAAAATTAGTTGTACTTGCTACTCATGGAGATGGGGAACCTCCTAAAACCCTCGATGCTGGTTATGTGAAAAATATTAAACACTACTTTGATAATATTGATAAATCTCCATTCAACTAGATAATGGGATATACTTTGGATCAACGGGAATACTTTAGGGATTATCGCTTGTCTCAAAAAGGGAAACTCTTACGGGATCAAATTGATTATTTGCATTGGTATGCTCGGAATTTATGCTTAAGATATGATTATACTTGTTGCTCTAAGATGAAGGCTCCACACCTTCCCTTTTCATGTAAATTTAATGATAATGAAACCTTGGCTTCTTATGCTAATGGTGTATATGATTACTATGATGTGGAACAAATAGAAGAATTTTTTGCTTTTAAGGGTGCTTATGAAATTGAATCTTTGTTTGAAAAGTATGAAAACTATGATGATGCTATTTACAGATCTGAAAATTATGCTATACTAAAATATTGCTATGAGAATTATGAATACAATGCCTTTATTGATGAATTTATTGAGAAAGTCTCCGCTGTCCGAGAAGAGACTAATATTTTGTAGGAATCTATGGAAGAAGAAATTGATGACACTGTGAGCTCATTAGATGAAAAAGATGACGAGGAGAGCGAAGAACAAAGGGTGGAAGAGCGGATTAGCTACTCGTGCCCACCTTCTAATGAGAGTAACTCTTCAACTCATACATTGTTTAATTTCCCTTCGTGCTTACCGAAGGATGAATGCTATGACCCCTTGGATTCGTTTGAAATATCCCTTTTTGATGAAATTGATGTTTGCTATGCTTGTGGCCATGATGCCAATTTGAATGATGCTTATGGAGATGAACTTGCTATAGTTCCTTATGTTAAACATGAAATTGTTTCTATTGCACCTACACATGATAGTCCTATTATCTTTTTGAATTCTCCCAACTACACTATATCGGAGAAGTTTGCGCTTATAAAGGATTACATTGATGGGTTGCATTTTACTACTACACATGATGATTTTGATGAATATGATATGCATGTGCTTGCTGCTCCTACTTGCAATTATTATGAGAGAGGAACTACATCTCCACCTCTTTATGTTTCCAATACGATAAAATTTCAAGAAACTGTTTATGCTATGTATCGGCCTTTATTATGTGTGCATGAATTGTTCTTTTATGACATACCGATGCATAGGAAGAGAGTTAGACTTCGTCATTGCATGATATATGTTACTTTGTGCTCACTACTAAATTACAAATCATTGTTAATTAAATTTGGCTTTGATATACCTTGGGATCCGGGTGGATCAATTACTTGAGCACTGTATGCCTAGCATAATGGCTTTAAAGAAAGCACTGCCTGGGAGACAACCCGGAAGTTTTAGAGAGTCGTTTTATTCTGTTGTGTGCTTTTAAAAAATTTAAAAACAAAAAAATATAGAGGGGAACCTAAAAACTTTTTCAAAAAGATAAGTGATTGGAAGGTTATGCATTGGAGAAGTGAGGGTCGACCTTGAACACTTGTGTTCATGCTCATGGAAACAATGTAGAATTTTTCATGGAAGTTTCCCGCAAAAATAATTATCCCCTTGTACAAATCCATTGTATTATAAAAATAATGTGCCAAGATTTACCTTTAGGATGTCTAAATTTCTTGTTTGGTGTGTGCTGTGAAAAAACAGAAACTTTTGCTGTAGTGATTGAATTTTAGTAATTTACTCGAACATGCATGTAACACCCCAAAAATCGGGTTATCGATTTTTGTGCTGTTATTCCTTCTTAGCTTTCCTCTCCCAAATTTTTCCTTTGGAATCTGGTGAGTGACCAGGTTAATCCAGACAATCTTCAGCCTCTCCATACCATTCCCATGCTTCTGTGCCAGTCAAGCTTCCGTCAGTAAACCCCGAACCTCATTTAAACCCTAGTTCCAAAATATCGTAACTGGAAATCCTACCTTTGTGTTTACAAAGGAGCTATCATTTTCTTTGCTCAGTTGATCCTCCCAAAAATTCCAGAGATCCTTCTTCATCCATAAACCCTAGATGTGCAAAAATATTGCTAAGTCATATGCAATATTTCTCATCTAGAATTAATTCCTCTTTCTGCCTTTCTGGGGAATTAAATCCAGGAAAAATATCTATCCATCTCCAAAGTTCATGAAAACTTGTGGAGATATTCTTTGTGATCATATTGAGCTCTCATAAAAATATTCGTTAAAATTAAATAAGGAAAATTGCCTTTTCCTATTTAAAGCTAATATTTCAATTTGGGGCTTTTCCAAAGGAACTACCATTTTGGTAGCTAGGAAAAATCCCATATAATTTGTGGAGCTTCTCCTACCATATATTCACCATTTCCATCAAAATCTCAAGTTCCACAATTCAAATTTTGAGCACAACATCCATTTGCAAATTCTGTCCAGATTTCCAGTTTGCAAAGGAAGTGCTTGTTCCCTTGATCTTTTTGGGCTGAGATTTTTCAGGGTGATTAACATTGATAAATCACCACTGGATACCAAAAACCAGCCCATTTCATCTAGCCAATTTCCCTAGTAAATTATCTAAATTTCTGTCCAGATTGTATCTCTGTGAACGAAGTACCCTCATGGATGATCAATTTGAGCTGAAACTTTTCCAGATGTCTCTCATGACCAAATCATCACTATACACCAAAAATCAGCGAATTCTATCTAACCATTTGACCCCAGCATCCTCATTCATATTTCTGGCCAGTTTGGTGCTTTGTGAAGGGAGTACCATCTAGACTTGTCCATTTGTGCTGAAACTTGGCCAGGAAAACTACCTTGGTAGATGATTGACCCATGCCAGAGATCAGGCCAAGAGGAGCACAGTGGTGGCCACACCACGTGTGCAAACTTTGCTGCTGGAAACTATTTGACCAAGGTGTGGTCACACCAGACAGGTTCATTGCATTTCAACCACGTAAGTCAACTCAGCGAAGTATGTAGATCGTCCCAGACATGGTTTGGCCTCGCGTGCGGCGTGGCAACGCCGTGGCCACGCGGTGACCACGTGCAGTGCACGCCAAGGCAGTGCACCGCGTGCTAGATGCGTCGGGAGGCCGCCTCCAGCGGGTTCCAGCTCGTCCGGGCACGCCGGCGAGCTCTCCACCGCACGCGTGTGCCGTCAAGTACCTCTCCCCCTCATCCCCTAGCCCGTTGGCCGCCTCTGCCGACGTCAATTCCCCGCTCGAACGCCGCCACCTCGCCGCGCGCCTGGAAGCCTCGGCTGTCGTCGGCTAGTCCTCCCCGCGACTATAAATAGGCGCACCGAGCCCCTCCTCCTCTCCACCAGCGAGCCCCATCCCCTTCCCCTCGAGCTCGTGAAGCTCTGTCCTCTCCCATGGCCGTGGCGCCGCCGCTCGACCCACCCAGCCAACCCATCACCCTAGCCCTCCCCCTCCTCTCCATCCCTGTCCTCGGCCTCCCCAGGAATTCTCTAAGCCGCCGCCGCCCTCCATTTCTCCGGGGAAACGCCGTCGCCGTAGCTCCCCGAAGCTCTCTGGTCGCCACCATGGATGGCGGAGACGGCGCTGCAGGTCACCAGGCGCGGCCCCGCGACCATCTTCGGGCACGTCATGGCACGCCGGTTCCAGAGAGCCCGACAACAGGCCCTCGGGTGTGGCACGGCAACGGCTACGCCGGCGCCGGCCCGCCTCTGCCTCTGTTCGGTCGGGAGGAGACGACCAGAGAAGAGAGAGAGGAAAGAGATGGGGCAGGGCCCGCACGTCAGCTGGAGGAGGAGAAGTCAACCCAGGCCCGCACACAATTAAGTGGAAACGTATTTGTAAAAAAAAATACGCTTCCCAGTTCCAAAGGCGTACTCAGCCGCGGCAAAGGGGAGAAATGCGCTTTCACTACAGTGAAAGCGTAAACGCAGAAAAGGCGCTTTCAAATTCTCAGCCGCCAGCCGAAAACACTATATTGTGGACGTTCACCCGATAAAGACAGAAACAGTCAGTTTTCTGTTTGTTTATCGGCTTAACGAACGAACGGCCGTTTCTTCGCGACCGTAACTCCGATTGAGGTAAATCCAACGCCCACGTCTTCAGCTCGTCGAGCCCGTTCCAATGGCATCATTTTCATAATGTTTCCACACTGTGAAAATGACCATTTTGCCTTTGCCCTTAATCAGCCCCTTCGAGAGGGAAACCTTTCCGGCAAATCTTTCCGTGAGCCCATCGCACTTCTTCCCAGTGACTCCATCGACCCCAAGGCAAGCCAACCTCTTATCATGAGCTCCGGACTTGCGTGATGACTTTGCTTGCACCCTGTGTGTGTGTTGCCGTATATTTCAGATCATCTGTTAGTCTGCACTGTCGTAGCCCTGTTATTTCGTCTGTGCCTGATGCTAGTGTTATTTACCATGTGATATCATGAATTGCTGTCATGTCATGTTTTCCCATGCTAGTAACAATATTTTTAGTACCATTGTCATGTTATTGCTATGATTTAATCTCATGCCATGATTATCAGTACCGTTATGATTTTGCTATGTTGTTGTTAAGTAATTGTTCTTGCTCATAAATGTTGATGTTATGATGAGATGATGAAAATATTAAATTGAACTTATAAATTAAACCTCCTCCGTCATCGATGGGATCAAGTCATAGTGCCACCGAACCGAGCTTACCCGTGCAGCCACATTTGCCGGTATGGGACGGCCTTGACTTGGTCTAACTTTGTGCTCTTTTATCGGTACCACCAAATAGGGAAGGTTATGCGCGCCTGCTTCCCTGATCAGGTAGGCGGCGATAACCTTGTGATCCCAGTTGATTGTTTAACCCGGGAGTCCCCGTTTGGGACAGTTTAGTTTGGCCACGACGGTGGCAGGTGTCACGGGGTGACACAGGGGCGACCCAGGACATGACCCTGGGAGGGTATGATTGTCGGTGGTACGGTGGAGGAGTCACGGGTTAGGCAAGTTTCGTTGGAGCAGCACCGGTCCACCCGAATGGGAACATGTACTAAGTACGAGGTCGGGAGCTCCATGGTGTGGGTAAAGTGCGCAACCTCTGCAGAGTGTAAGAATCTATTCGAATAGCCGCGTCCACGGTATTGGACACAGTTCGTACTAGGTCACACTATTTGGTCTTAGTCGATCTGGAGGACAAACCTGTTATCATAAACTTGTTAAGGAATGTGGTAATTTGGATAATTGTGAGCAGTCACCATGTTGTTCTGACATGATCACGAGAAGAGATCTCGGTGAGTCATGAGTTAGCCCAGCAGGGCAGTAAAACTGAGTGATGTCACAACATAGTACTTTAATGCTTCACGGGAGGTAAGTGTAGTGTAGGCTTCAGTTTAACCTTGGATGCCGTGTCTCGTAGAAATTGCCATGTCATGCCATGATATATAGTTGTTATGTCTGATCCTGGTTATGCCATGCTTGATCCATGTTTTTCAGTTAACTCCATGCCATGTTTAGAATAAATTCTTATATAAGCATAGGGCTTGCTTTGTCGTCTGCTTGTTTGGATGCTATGTATTTGGTTGTCTTGCGAGTACATTCAAAGTACTCACCTGGCCTTGCACGTGGCCAGTTGCAGGAGAAGATCCGCTGTGCTAGATCGTAACCCAGCTAGTCCTGTGCGTTGTGGAGCCCAGCCAGAGACGTCGTTGCCACTGAACCAAGACCTCTGCTGCCATTTAGTTAGTCTTGGAGCCATGTAATATTGTTGTAAGCAACAGTATTGTAAAACTCCATTTCATATAATAAAGCCATTTTTGTGCCTGGAATTGCTGTATCATGTCTCAGGCGTGCGCCAGGTCTTATCCTGGGACTGGCGTGCGTCGGCCCTCTATCGGGGTGCCACAATGCAAAAATTCTGAAATTTTTACATAGTACTTATATGCAAAAAAATTATTTTGTCCTAATTTTTCAGAATTTTTTGAGTTACAGAAGTATATGTACCATCTGCATTTTTACAGACTGTCCTGTTTTCACAGATTGCTGTTATAGTTTCTTTATTTGCGTATGTTTGAAATCTTGTTGAGCTCCATTGGCTTGGGAGCCATAGAATTGTGATAGCATACAGTGGGTAATGTTTGATTATAATTATACAATAATGTTACAGTAGGACATGATGGGATTTGATGTTATATGTACTAACCCCTCTAATAAAAAGTTCGGTTAAGTTTTGTGTGGATGAAGTGTTTGAAGAATGAGGAGGTATCGATGTGAGGAGAATAAGGAGAGGCAAGGCACCCAAAGTAAATATTCAAGGAGACTCAAGCGTCTAAGCTTGGGGATGCCCCGGAAGGCATCCCATCTTTCTTCGACAATTATCGGTATGTATCGGTTTTTGTTTTGTTCACATGATATGCGTAAATTCTTGGAGCGTCGTGTGCTTTTTCTTTTTCTTTTAATAATGCACCATGCTGGTATGAGAGAGTCCTTGGTTGATTTATAGAATGCTTCATGCACTTCACTTATATCTTTTGAGTATGGCATTATAGAATGCTTCATGTGCTTCACTTAAATTATTTGAAGTTTGGATGCCTGTTTCTCTACATATAGAAAACCGTTATTTGTAGAATGCTCTTTTGCTTCACTTATATTTATTAGAGTGTAGTATTTTGTAGAAAGAATTAAAATCTCATGCTTCACTTATACCTATTTAGAGAGTCAACAGGAATTGTCATTCACATGGTTAGTCATAAAATCCTACATAAAACTTGTAGATCACTGAATATGATATGTTTGATTCCTTGCAATAGTTTTGCGATATTAAGATGGTGATATGTGGGAGGTACTAGTGAATGATTGTGGTTTAGTAAGAATATTTGTGTTAAGGTTTGTGATTCCCGAAGCATGCACGTATGGTCTGTCGTTATGCTAGGAAGTTGGAGCATGATTTATTATTGATTGTCTACCTTATGAGTGGCGGTCGGGGACGAGCGATGGTCTTTTCCTACCAATCTATCCCCCCTAGGGGCATGCGTAGTAGTACTTTGCTTTGAGGGCTAATAAACTTTCGCAATAAGTATGTGAGTTCTTTATGACTAATGTGAGTCCATGGATTATACGCACTCTCACCCTTCCGCAATTTGCTAGCCTCTTCGGTACCGTGCATTGCCCTTTCTCACCTCGAGAGTCGTTGCAAACTTTGCCGGTGCATCCAAACCCCGTGATATGATACGCTCTATCACACATAAGCCTCCTTATATCTTCCTCAAAACAGTCACCATACCTACCTATCATGGCATTTCCATAGCCATTCCGAGATATATTGCCATGCAACTTCCATCATCATCATATACATGACTTGAGCATTCATTGTCATATTGCCTTGCATGATCATAAGATAGCTAGCATGATATTTCCATGGCTTGTATGTTTTTTGATATCTTTGCTACGCTAGATCATTGCACATCTAGGTACATTGCCAGAGGCATTCATATAGAGTCATCTTGTATAGTTTTTTTATCGAGTTGTACGTAAATAAAAGTGTGATGATCGTCGTTATTAGAGCATTGTCCCAGTGAGGAAAGGATGATGGAGACCATGATTCCCCCACAAGTCGGGATGAGACTCTGGACGAAAAATAAATTAAAAAAAAGAAAAAAAAAAGAGGCCAAAAAAAAGAGAGCCCAAAAAAATGAAATGAGAGAAAAAGAGAGAAGGGGCAATGTTACTATCCTTTTTCCACACTTGTGCTTCAGAGTAGCACCATGTTCTTCATATAGAGAGTCTCCTATGTTGTCACTTTCATATACTAGTGGGAATTTTTCATTATAGAACTTGGCTTGTATATTCCGATGATGTGCTTCCTCAAATGCCCGAGGTCTTCATGAGCAAGCAAGTTGGATGCACACCCACTTAGTTTTCAGTTTGAGCTTTCATACACTTATAGCTCTTAGTGCATCCGTTGCATGGCAATCCCAACTCCTTGCATTGATATCGATTGATGGGCATCTCCATAGCCCGTTGATCCGCCTAGTTGATGCGTGACTTTCTCCTTTTTTGACTTCTCCTTATTAATCTCTATCATCATTCTATTCCACCAATAGTGCTATATCCATGGCTTGCACTCATATATTGCGTGGGGGTTGAAAAAGCTGAAGCGCGTTAAAAAGTATGAACCAATTGATCGGCTTGTCATCGGGGTAGTGCATGATAAATACTTTATGTTAAGAAGATGGAGCATGACGGGATTATATGATTTTGTAGGGATAGCGTTCTTTAGCATTTTTATTTTGAAAGACATGATTGTTTGTTGGTATGCCTAAGTATTGATGTCTTTATATAAAATTATAGACTATTGCTTTGAATCACTCGTGTCTTAATATTCATGCCATGATTAGATTACATGATCAAGATTATGCTAGGTAGCATTCCACAACAAAAATTATCTTTTTTATCATTTGCCTACTCGAGGACGAGCATGAATTAAGCTTGGGGATGCTGATATGTCTCCGTCGTATCTATAATTTTTGATTGTTTCATGCCATTATCCTACAATTTCCACATACTTTTGGCAACATTTTATATTATTTTTGGGACTAACATATTGATTCAGTGCCCAGTGCCAGTTCCTGTTTTCTGCTTGTTTTTCGTTTTGCAGAAAATCCCTATCAAACATAGTCCAAACGCGATAAAATTTTACGGAGAATTATTTTGGAATATATGTGATTTTTGGGAGGTGGAATCAACGCTAACGGAGGCCCACAGGCTCCACAATGCAACAGGCCACGCGCCCCCTAGGCCACGCGGTGATGCCTTGTGGGCACACCGTAAGTCGGTTGGGGCCCTTCTTCGGCCGCAAGGAAGCTTATATCGAGAAAAAAAATCATGTTAAAATTTCAGCCCGATCGGAGTTACGGATCTCCGGATATTTAAGAAACGGTGAAAGGCCAGAAAACAGGGATGCGAAACAGAAGAGAAACAGAGAGAGAGATCCAATATTGGAGGGGCTTCTCCCCTCCGGGAGCCATGGTGGCCATGGACCAGAGGGGAAACTCTCCTCCCATCTAGGGGGAGGCCAAGGAAGAAGAAGAAGGAGGGGGGCTCTCTCCCCCTCTCTCCCGGTGGCGCCGGAACGCCGCCGGGGCAATCATCGTGACGGCGATCTACACCAACAACTTCGCCGCCGTCAACACCAACTCTCTCCCCCTCTATGCAGTGGTGTATCTGTCGGTTCTAAATCCGGCATATCTCGTAGTAGGGGTCCTAAGCTAGGCGTCTTGGAGCGATGGTAAGATGGACACAGTATTTTATCCAGGTTCGGGCTCTCTCGAAGAGATAATACCCTACGTCCTACTTTTGATTGTATTCATATGGGGTGTAGTACAGAGTACATGTATCTACCACGAGATTGTTCTAATGAATATGAGATCCGATGATCTATCGACTAGCCTGGACTCGGTTTATATAATACACCGGAGGCCTAGGGTTTAGGAGAGTCCTTGGCTTGGGCGCCAAGTCTTGTGGAGTCTTCCTTGTATTCGTCATGGGCTGCCCGAAGTGGCCCATTAGTGAACTGCCATGGGGGTCCTCGGCCCGACCCACCTGGTCAGGAGATGATGTGGTCAGTACCCCCTAGTCCAGGACACCATCAGTAGCCCCCTGAACCGGTCTTCAAGTTGGGGACACTCCTCGGTTCTTCCGAGCTGTTCTTCGTCTTCGGTCATCGGTCTTGAAAACTGGTTCAACAAATCTTCCTATCTCCGATCTTGAGGATCGTCGAGGTGTATCCGAAGAGTTCATACGCCGGGTATCTGAGGAGTCCTTTAAGTTCTCGGCCTTTATCAATGCCTTGTTATTTTTTACGCCACACCTCGGGTTCGAAGTGTTTCCAGCACGGCGGTGTCCTCTTTGCATCCGAGCTCCAACGCCGGACTGCATCCGAGGTGTTTTTTGTTACCGAGCTCCAACGCCGGACTACATCCGAGGTACATTTTAGCAGCCGAGCTCCAACGTCGGACTGCATCCGAGGTACATTTTAGCAGCCGAACTCCAACACCGGTCTGTATCCGAGCTCCAACGCCGGACTGCAGCCGACGAGGCATAGAGTACCTCGTCTTTGAAAAAGTTTGAAGGAGGGTATCTGAGCTTAACGCCGAAAAAGTTCTCTATGGAGCCAGCCACTCACAGCCGAGCTTTATGTCGGACTGCTTCCGAGGTGGTGCACCACCTCAGCCGTGGGCTGATGTTTTATATAATTGTTTCCAATTGGTGCAATTTATTCTCTACCGAGATGTATAACCAGTAGCCCTCAAGGTGTGTGCCGACATAAAATCCGGGATGCACCTGAAGGATAAAATAAAACCGCTTATCCCAGTAGCCCCTGAGACTCAGGTCGATTCGCGAAATAGGCCTGAGGATCAACTCCTAGCTCGGCAGCATACTTAGGAATGGAAACACGGTGTGCAGCAGTTCCCGAGACTCAGGCTGGGTGCGGCCGACCAACCTGAGGATCGTAATCTCCTCAGAAACTATTTTGCACTTTGTAAATTTTCTGCATTGAATCGTCAATGCAGTAGCCCCCGAGACACTGGTCGGGTGGCAACACCAGATCAGGGGATCGATGTAACCCGTTAATGGCTTTTATGTGAGAAGCGCGAAGCTTAGTAGCCCCGGAGCCTTAATTTGGGCAAGGGTGGCCGAATTAAGGATCGATATCCGGAGTAAATTGACTTTAGTCATAATTTATGTGTAATGATTCTATGTATTCAAGTACTTTACATCATTAATGCTCGGATCCGCATTGTACAAAACTTTGTTGACCGACCATCGGCTTCAACCTCCTCGGCCAGTAGCTCAGGAGTGTTTGTCCTACTTTATAAAGCCTTTGTAAGGGCAAAGATTTATGGCAAACAAGGCAATCCGGCCATATGGTTTTATAAACAAAGGTACGCGGAGAGATATGTTATATTACTATTTAACGTAAGAAACATCTTCTGGGAAAAATAGTTCCTTTATAGGTTCCTTTTCGCAGGTTATCATGCTAACCATGATTATGTAACTTCACCTCCGATCTAAGTGGGAGAAAATAGTGAAGATTAATTCGGGGAAAATTCCCGAAGTATTTGGCTTTAAAAAACCGAGATTTTCACTTCTGTCGTTGCCGACCAATTATGTTCTTGAGATTGCCAGCTTTCGGCTTCACCCAGTCTGAGGTACTAACCCGGATAACCCGGTAGTATCAATCACAGAGGTGCTCCCTTTACGCCCTAGCCGAACAATCGGGAATGTAGGAGGTAAGCACAGGAGCCTGGCAACCCAGCTTGGCCAGATCTCAAGTCAAATTGATGCATATTGTGGCTTTATAACGATTTATGGGAAGGCAGCGCTCGTATATTGAATACAAATGTTGAGAATACGTCGGACTCTTCAGGAGTCCCAAAGTAACCGCGCCGAGGTGCCTCAAGGAGCCCCTGGTACGGTTTATTGGACTCTTTTATATGTCTGAAGTGTTTTATACCAAAAACTCGATGTTAGAATTGCACAGTTTTTTCAAAGACGGCCGAACTGCTTTTCTATTAGTGACCTTGGACAAGCCGAACACTTTTATGAAAGCATTGCGCATGATTGTGGTAGTCAGCTTTTAAGCTGTATTTTGCAGCTTTATGCTATATGTTATTTTGACTTCATTGCGACTGTTTATAATTTGAAAGTGGCCCATAGTCGGCTTCCACCCCTTTGTAGATGCTACGCAGGGTGTTTCCGCAATAACAAGACAACCCTTAGCCGACGTCTCGGTGCCCGGAGGTGGTTGTGTTAGCGGAAACGAGGCAATCAGATATGTAGGCTTTATAACTTTCACTTAGTCATAGGAGCTTGACTGTGGGGGCAAGTAACTAGCCCTCCGGTGTTTGGAGTGTTCGGGCGTGCCGAGGTGCAGCTCGGCAGGGAAGTTGCCAAACTACGGGTCGGAAAAGATTTCCTGACCCGAATTATTATGCACGGCACCTCGGTCAAGAGGATGTCCCGCCTCCTGGAAAAAAAACATGCAAATAGGTTAAAAGCTTCATAAGCTCGGAAAACCAAAAAATTACTTAAAACCTTTACGTCTAGATTAAATCAAGTTTTCTGGTGCCAATCCGAAATTGGTCTTAAAATTAGTTTGTGCTTCCGTCGTGCTTTAACATGATACATCCGATCTCCAGACTTCAAGTGGGTCAGCCTTCGGCTTCAACCTCCTATCCCGAAGGCGGAGTGCTTCTCAGGCCAGTTTAGTGAACTAAACTCGAGTGGCTTTAGAGAGAAACCAGGCTACCCGGATATTGACCACACACTCGCGTCGGAAAAAAGGAGTAGTAGAAAAAGACTTTGGAACGACCAAGAAGAAAAAACACATTTATTATAAAACGGCTCATATAATTTTAAGAGCCCCCAGTTAACATGGGTAAAGGGAGTGTTTTTAACAAACAGAGTTTTTAACAAACTAAGTGTTTAACTAATAACTTGTCTATTTAACACAAAAGTATAACGCTTGGTTGAACCAAACAAAAATTGAAAATTGAAAAAAGTAAGCATGAAAGCGACTTAGCTGGTTAATGTGCTCGGTGTTGATGACGTAGTCCGGGCTTGCAACGGGTCGAGATCCCAGCCCCCAAGCCGGTTCTGGGGTGGCCGAGCGAAGAGCTCGGCTGATGAAGTGGCAGCACAAAACTGCCGATGTGCCGAGATGAAGCCCCTGGTCCAGCCAAGGAGATAGAGTAGGTCGGCAGGGTGACGCCGGAGTAGGTCAATGAAGCGATGGCGAAGCCCCCGGTCCGGCCGAGGTGTCCGAGCGAAGAGCTCAGCTTGATGAAGTGGTAGTACAACATTGCCGATATGTTGAGGCGAAGCCCCCGGTCCGGCCGAGCTGACGAAGCTGGTCGGCTGGTGACGCCGAAGTCCCCGGAGTAGGTTGATAAAGAGATGGCGAAGCCCTCGGTCTAGCCGAGGTGACGGAGCAGGTCGGTAAGGTGACGTTGCAGCCCTATGCCAGCCGAGGTGTTGAAGCAGGTCGGCGTGGTGGACATCGGCTTGAAGAAGCAATGGCGCGGCGATGCCGACGCAGGTCGGAACTTGTGACGCGGTTAATGTCGGCTTGAGAAGTGACCGTGCGGCGATGCTGGCGCGCCCGAGCCATACAATCCGTAAGGTGATGATGTTATCTTGACGATCATTAGGGAGAGCGGTGCCGAACTCTTGGTCGGCTCGCCGAGGTGATGATCAGAGGTGGTTGTCGTCGGCTCGATGGAGCGACGGCGCAGTCGATGTTGGCGCAGGTCAGTAGCCGTGGAGCAACGTGGTCGGGCCGGTTTGACATCGGCGCGACGGTGAAGATCGCTTCAGAAAAGACTCAAAATTTGTGGGCACGTGTTTGAGAACAACACACAATACCCTAGAAAAAATTCCTTCAAAAAGGATGTCCAATATCCCGTTCATGCAGAAAGATGAATTCAGGTCGGATTTGTTTTTGTGCAGAAACAGGTCCGAAAATTGAATCACTCCTCGGGCTGTTCCCGGAGTTTGAACGGTCGGATTGAGCTGAAATTTTGAGGGATGGTACATGTCGGAATTCCGCAGCCGATCAATGGTTGGATCTTCCAAAGGATGCCCGAGCTGGATGCTGGACTCCTCGCCCTAAACTCGTCCAGATTCACGTCCAGATTTGACACGGCTCCGGTATATCGTAGATCGGCGGAGTTTCCTCCATCGGAATATGACGAAATTTTACGGGGTCATTATAAACTCAATTCCGCACAACTCCACCAAAGGATTCGTCAAAACGACACTCGAGGAGGCAGTGACGGTGAACGCGAATCCGCTGTCTAGAAAAAACTGCATGATCGCGCGAGAGCAATGTTGACGTTGAGCCCGAGCACCATGAACGATTTTTCCATGATCCCGGATGAGATCGGAGTTGATGATGATGAAGACATCTGTCCGATCTTGACGATCCGAAGAGAAGCCTAGTCCTTGGCCTAGCCGAGGTGACCAGTCGAGCCGGCAATGAAGATGCCGACGTTGACGATGTAGCTCGGTTCCGACGCGTAGATCGCGGTGGAGCCAATCTCAATTCCCATCGCACCGCGGCGACTACCCAGCAGACTCTCAATGAAAGCACCAATGTCGGTTCTAAATCTGGCATATCTCGTAGTAGGGGTCCTAATCTAGGCGTCTTGGAGCGATGGTAACATGGACACAGGATTTTACCCAGGTTCGGGCTCTCTCGAAAAGATAATACCCTACGTCCTGCTTTTGATTGTATTCATATGGGGTGTAGTATAGAGTACATGTATCTACCACGAGATTGTTCTAATGAATATGAGATCCGATGATCTATCGACTAGCTTGGGCTTGGTTTATATAATACACCGGAGGCCTAGGGTTTAGGAGAGTCCTCGGCTTAGGCGCCAAGTCTTGGGGAGTCTTCCTTGTATTCGTCATGGGCTGCCTGAAGTGGCCCATTAGTGAACCGCCATGGGGGCCTCGGCCCGACCCACCTGGTCGGGAGACGACGTGGTCAGTACCCCCTAGTCTAGGACACCATCAGTAACCTCTCTATTCCCATTGTAATTCTCTTCTTGAACATGGTGCTTAACGTTATATATTATTATCTAATGATATGTGGCAATCCTATGATGTTTGAGTAGATTCTTTTTGTCCTATGGGTTGATTGATGATCATGATTGGTTTGAGTTGTATGTTTTATTTTGGTGTTGTCCTATGGTGCCCTCCGTGTCGCGCAAGTGTGTGGGATTCCCGCTGTAGGGTTTGCAATACATTCATAATTCTCTTACAGTGGGCGGCTAGAGTGACAGAAGCTTACACCCGAGTAAGGGGGTTGTTGTGTATGGGAGTAAAGAGGACTTTTTACTTAATGCTATGGTTGGGTTTTACCTTAATGATCCTTGGTAGTCGCGGATGCTTGCTAGAGTTCCAATCATAACTGCATATGATCCAAGTACGGAAAGTATGTTAGCTCATGCCTCTCCCTCATATAAAATTGCAATAATGATTACAGGTCTAGTTATCGATTACCTACGGACAAATTTTTCTCTGCTGTTACAAAAGCTTTCTACTAAACAACTAACTTTTATTATCTTGCAAATTACTCATAGTTTTATTCTCGTTAAGTACTTTTAGTTTTATCCTTGCAAACTTATCCTTACACCTACAAAGTACTTCTAGTTTCATACTTGTTCTAGGTAAAGCAAACGTTAAGTGTGCGTAGAGTTGTATCGGTGGTCGATAGAACTTGAAGGGAATATTGATTCTACCTTTGGCTCCTCGTTGGGTTCGACTCTTATTTGTCGAGAAAGGCTACAACTGATCCCCTATACTTGTGGGTTATCAGGGGCTACTGGGATCAGCGGTTTTATGTTTTCCTTCAGGTGCATCTCGGATTTTAGGCCGACACACCTTGAGGGCTACTGGCTATACATCTCGCCAGTAAATAAATTGCATCGATCCGAAATAAATTCCATAAAAATCATCCTAAGGCCGAGGTGGTGCACCACCTCAGAAGCTGTTTGGCATAAAGCTCGGCTGCGAGTGGCTGGCTCCATAGAGAGCGTTTCCGGCATTAAGCTCTGTTGAACTCCTTCAACTTTTTCAACCCAAGGTAATCTATGACACCTCGGATGCAAACCGACATTGGAGCTCGGATGCAGAAAGATACCTCAGATGCAGTCCCGCATTGGAGTTTGGCTGCAAGAGGACACCGCTGCACAGGAGAAACTTCGAACCCGAGGTGTGGCGTAAAAATAACAAGGCATTGATAATGGTCGAGAACATAAAGGGGCTCCTCGGATGCTCGACGTGTGAACTCCTCGGATAACCGACGTGTGAACTCTTCGGATACACCTCGGCGATCCTCAAGATCGGAGATGGGAAGATCTGTTCAACCAGCTTTCAAGACCAATGACCAAAGACGAAGAACAGTTCGGAAGAACCGAGGAGCATCCCCAACTTGAAGACCGGTTTAGGGGGCTACCGATGGTGTCCTGGACTAGGGGGTACTCACCACGTCGTCTCCCGACCAGGTGAGGGTGTCCCGGACTAGGGGGTACTCGAGCTACCGGCCTATCTCTCGTAGGCCAGACTAGTGGGCCGCTCTTTACTCATCAAAGGAAGGCTGGATTGTGGGCGACCCCGTGCACCAGAAGGAAACCTCCGAAGACTTGGCATCTCCTCCAAGAAATAATTAGCCGCATGTTTATCCCCTGATGGCAACCGACCATATGTAACCTTAGGTCCCTCTGGTGTCTATATAAACCAGAGGGTTTAGTCCGTAGAGGAGAGAATCATCATACCCACCTAGGGTTTAGCCATCCGATCTCGAGGTAGATCAACTCTGTAACCTTCATACAATCACACCAATACAATCTAGCAGGACGTAGGGTTTTACCTCTTCGAGAGGGCCCGAACCTGGGTAAATCGCTATCTCTACGTTCCCTGTTACTCATTGATTCCTAGATCCACAGTTCGGACCCCTTACCTGAGATATGCCGGTTTCGGTATCGACATTAGTGCTTTCATTGATAGTTCCGCCGTTGGGTCACCAAGGATCAATGGCTTGCCTTGACATCAGCGATGGCATCCACAGCGGGGACTTCTTCGTCCCCGGTCAGCTCTTCGCGTTTGGCAGCATTGTGCTGCACGCCGACCCGACCGGTCACCTTGACCAGGTCGATAGCTTCGCCCCTGAGCAGGAAATCAGGTTCGGCAACCTGGAGTACGTCGCCGATTCTCGGGGCGATCTGGTCCTTGCTGGGTTCTCAGCTTTACCTGAGGAGCCTAATAATCCTGAGGCCTTAACCTCGGATTCTCTCCTCGGCCCCGTCTCCGGGCCGGTCCTTAGTTCGGATCTGGCCTCGAGTTCGGATCCGACCCCGGCGCCAGAGAACCAAGGGTCACCCTTGGCCGAACACACTTTTGACGCCAGCACACCAGAGTTCGACTCCGAAGTACATCCAAGGATGGGTCCGGTGGACCTCTCGCTCTTAAGCGAGATGTTAGATCGGATCCAGAAGATGAGTATCGCGGATGGCCCGTCCTCAGCCCATGAGCAGATCGGACTTGAGGCAAACCGCGGGGAATTTTGCATCCCACCCACCACCCACTTAGTAGCCACTGTCGAAGATTTAACCGACATGCTGGACTACGCCTCCGAGGAGGCTGACGACATGGACGAGGATATCGACGTCCCGCCTTATATGGCTCCCTCCCTTGCCACCTCCAACACCGAAAAGTGGACCGCCACCTCCACCTACGACGTTTATATGGTTGATACCCCCAAGAAGGATGGCGACACGACCAAGAAGGACGGCGACGGCCCCGCCGAGGAACCGCCCAGACGCTGACGAAGGCGAGCCAGAGGGCGAGGAAAGGGCAAGGAAAACAACACAGACACGAACGGTACCGGAGATAACGAGACTCCGGACAACATGGGGAGCTCGGCGACAATACCCCCGAACAGCATCACGACGCCCCTGAAGGGCACGAGGACCCGGGCAACCCTGAGGACCTTGAGGATTCCGAGGACAGTAATTACCTCCCTCCATCCGAAGAGGAGGATAGCCTCGGACCCGAGGATTTCGTCGTCCCAGAGGACCCCCTAGAGCAGGAAAGATTCAAGCAGCAACTCATAGCCACTGCCCGAAGCTTGAAGAAGAAGCAACAGCAGCTAAAGGCCGAACAAGATACACTCAACGATAGATGGACGATGGTCTTAGCAGCTGAAGAGGGCTTCGACGATCAACGCCAGGGTCAATACAAGAGTTACCCACGGCGGCGCTTGCTCCCGTCATTTGAGGATGAGGCCCTTGAGCCCATACCTCCCAGACGAACTCAGACAAACCAGCCCGACCGCCCCCCTCGAGGACGAGACAGGACGGCTGGAGAAACCGAATACCCACCCGCGCCTCCACACCGAGCAGGCAAAGACCCGGTTCAACCGGATGACCAACATGATCTACGCCACGACCTGAACGCCAGAGGGATCCAGTCAAGATCCATCTATGGATCCAGAGGACACACGCCCACTGGACGGGACGGATACCAAGCCTGGCGCGCTAGGAACGATAGAGCTCAGGAGCAGCACCGTGCCCAGATGACAACCGATCTCCAGCACGACGTGGCCCGGGTCAGGGGCGCCGCACACCCAATGTGTTTCACTGATGAGGTGATGCAGCATCAGTTCCCCGAGGGGTTTAAACCCGTGAATATAGAACCATATGATGGGACAACTGACCCAGCCCTGTGGATTGAAGATTTTCTTCTCCACATTCATATGGCCTGAGGAGATGACCTCCATGCCATTAAATATCTACCGTTGAAACTCAAAGGACCAGTAAGGCATTGGTTGAACAGCCTACCCAAAAACTCCATCGGGAGCTGGGGAGAGCTCGAGGATGCATTCCGAGCCAACTTTCAAGGCACCTATGTTCGGCCGCCGGATGCCGACGACCTGAGCCATGTCGTTCAGCAGCCCGGGGAGTCAGCTCGACAATTCTGGAACCGGTTCTTGACTAAGATGAACCAGATCGTTGATTGTCCGAATGCCGAAGCAATCGCTGCATTCAAGCACAGTATTCGGGACGAGTGGCTCGCCCGCCAGCTCGGCCAGGATAAGCCGAGAACAATATCGGCCCTCACCTCCCTAATGACCCGCTTTTGCGCTGGTGAAGATAGTTGGTTAGCTCGTCGAAGCAACCATCCCGAAGACCCCGACATTTCAGAGGCCCGGGACGGGAACGGGAAACCCCGGCGCAACAAGAATAGTAAGCTCCGGCACACAAACAACGGTAGTGAAGCCGATGATGCAGCGGTAAACGCCGGGTTCAGCGGCTCGAAATCAGGACCGCGGAAAAAACCTTCTGAAGGGAACCGGGACGGCCCGTCTGCACTAGACAGAATCTTGGATAGGCCCTACCAGATTCATGGTACCCCGGATAAGCCCGCCAATCACACCAACCGTAACTGTTGGGTAATCAAACAGGCCGGCAAGATCACAGCCGAGGAATAGAGCAAGGGTCCCCGCAGCGAGGATGACGACGAACCTCGCGGGCCAAACAATGGAGGCCAAAAGCAGTTCCCTCCCGAGGTAAAGATCGTGAACATGATTTACGTCACGCATATACCGAAGAAGGAGCGGAAACGTGCACTCCAGGATGTCTACGCCTTAGAGTCGGTGGCCCCAAAATTCAACCCATGGTCGGCTTGCCTGATCACTTTCGACCGTCGAGACCACCCGACCAGTATCCGTCATGGAGGAACGGCGGCTCTGGTGCTCGACCCCATCGTGGATGGATTTCACCTCACCAGAGTCCTCATGGACGGAGGCAGCAGCCTCAACCTGATTTACTCAGATACAGTGAGGAAAATGGGGATCGACCCGTCAAGGATCAAACCCAGCAACACCACCTTTAAAGGTGTAATCCCAGGCATCGAGGCACTCTGCTCGGGATCCGTGACATTGGAGGTAGTCTTCGGTTCGCCCGACAACTTCCGCAGCGAAGACTTAATCTTTGACATTGTTCCCTTTCACAGCGGTTACCACGCACTCCTCGGCCAGACAGCGTTCACCCGCTTTAACGCCGTCCCGCATTACGCATATCTAAATCTCAAGATGCCAGGACCAAAGGGAGTTATTACCGTCAACGGTAACACCGAGCGCTCGCTTCGAACAGAGGAACACACAGCAGCTTTAGCCGTCGAAGAAGCATCGCAGGCCCAGTCTACCAGCAAGGCACTGGATGCACGCAAATGCGCCCGAGCTATGGCCTCGGTCCTGGAGCACTCCCGTACTCACCCTAAATAGGGATACGCGCCCCACAGCAAGACCCACCCAGCCACAAAATATGTGCCTCGAGTGCACAACTTTGCGCTCAAGATCCCATGGGAAGCTGTGGGGGCAAAACAACTCAAGGGCCAAGTGCTCGGTTCGACCAGGCCACGGCCGAAGATGTCCTCGGGACACTTCCAAACTACAGGCACCATCTAGGGCCTGAACAGCGTTAATGTGACACCTTGGTTTTCGCTCCTTGTTTTTTTTTGTTTCACGGGATTTTACTCCTGTCTTTTTTCGGTGTTATTGGATTTTCTCTCGCTCTTGGGTATATGAAGATGGTCATTTAGCCTTGCCTTTCCTATCCAACCCGAGACTCTCTCAACCCAACCTTGCCACCCCAGATTATTTTCTCGGGATTTTACCGCCGAAACCCTACTCTTCGATCTACTGGAAGGGAAACCCTAATTCCTTCCGTTACAAAGGAACCCCAATTTCCTTTGATCTGTTGCCTCCCAAATTTCTCCCAGTGATCATCCTATCTTTTTAAACACTGGATATGTAAAAATATTGCCAAGTCATTTGCAATATTTTTCTTTTAAAATTAATTCCTTTTTCTGCCAGTTAAAGGAATTAAATCCAGGAAAATATCTATCCATCTCCAAATTTCATGAAAACTTGTGGAGATATTCTTTGTGATCATATTGATCTCCCATAAAAATATTGGCCATAATTAAATAAGGGAAATTGCCTTTTCCTATTTAAAGCCAATATTGCATTTTGGGCACTTTCCAAAGGAGCTACTATTTTGGTAGCCAGGAAAAGTCCCAAATAATTTGTGGAGCTTCTCCTATCCATATCTTCACCATTTCCATCAAGATCCAAAGTCCCACAGATCAACTTTTGAGAGCATCTTCCAGTTCTTGTTTCTGGATTTATTTTGAGGCTGTGAAGCAACTATATTTTATATTGCTTCAAAAATTCTCAAATTAATCCAGGACCTCACATTCCATATATTATATGAGTATGCAAAAATTCACATCATTTTATCTAGCCAATTTCTCCCAAAAATTCCATCTAGTTTCTGTCCAGATCCAAGCTCTGTGAAGGAAGTCCCACTTTGGCATTTCCAATTGAGCTGAAATTTTCCCAGTACCTTCATATATCCAAATCATCAACCTACACCAAAATTCAGCTCATTCCACCAAGCCATATGAGTGCAGCTTCAAGGTCAAGTTTCTGGACCAGAATTTGCATTACAAAGGAAGTATATGCAAATGAGGTCCAAATCGCTTCAAATTTTGCAAGCACCTAGTCCTTCCTACCCTATCCCACTGTGACAAGGATCCAGCTCCTCTCCCTCATCCATTTCTCCAGAAATGTCCACCCAAGTTTGTGGTTGCAATCTTCTTCTACAAGTTTCTCTTACTCCAGGGCTAACTAGCTGGTTCCAGCCACTTCTCTTATCTATTTGAGCAGCAAGGAGAGTATTGGACAAGGTCCTAGAGCCATCCGGTGCCCTGGACACGCGGTGCCCTTGGTGACCACGCATGGGAGCACGCCAAAACGGCGCTCTGCTCGATGAACTGCGATGGACAGCAAGCTCCAGCCGGCCATGGCTCGTCCGGGCATGTCCAACCGCTCCCCCGCGTCTGCGTGCATCCCCTCAAGCACCTTCCCCCTCCCCTTTCTTTCTCCCCACGCCACAGAGTTTGGATCATACTTGAATCATGAGAATACTCGGAGTATGGATTATTTACTTGATATGCTTTACCTTACTGTATTTACTCCAATAGTTATTATGATAGATAATCCTGCTATGTCATGATGATTAATGCTGCTACATGACTAATCTTGCTAGATAATTCTGCTATAACATGCTAGTTAATACTGTTAAGATAACAAATGCATGCTTGAATGCCATGGTATGCTTTGCTTGGTGTATATGTTGGTTTGGTTTGCTTGCGAGTACATTCAAAAGTACTCAGCGGCCTTCAATGTGGCCAGGTTCACCTAAGTATTCGTCGACCCCTAGCGAGGAGCCGGAGTGTTCGCGGGCTAGAAGAGTAACCCAGTCAGATCCCTGTGGATTGGAGCCGCACCAGGACCATGCTGCCTTAGATAGAGCTTTTCCGCTGCCATTCCCCTTGTATATCTCATGTAATCCTTATATACCCATTAATAGAAAAGCTTGTGTTCATGATACTGGTTGTAAACGCGCACGCCAGAGTGATCTCCTGGGCTGGCGTGTGCGGCAACCGTCTGGCTACAGTGGTATTCAGGCGGGGCGCCACAACGGATGGTATCAGAGCCAGGCTGACTGTAGGTTACCCTAGCCAGATTTCATTGCCCCTTGATCAGTAGAAAGCCCAGATGGATTTCAGCCATCTTTGCCAGACAGGCACGGCTACTATTGATCATAAGGCAACCCCCATAGGTTTTGGCTCCATCAGACCCCCAACTCTCGTCGCCTTTGCCTCCGGTGGGAGATGTCCGCACCAGGCAACGACCCGTGAGCTCTGAACCCCTAGGTAAACCAGATATCCCTACCTTGCTTGCTAGCCATGGCCTTTCTCTTCTCAAATCTAGTTTCCTTTGGGAAACGCATATAAATTCCATCTTTCCCCGACAACCCTAGGATCGTTGACTAAGCCACTTTGGCTATGGTCGTGCGTCGAGTTTGATGTTCCCTAAGGAAGTAGTAGGAGCTTGACACCAATTGCTACCAGGGGCATTGTGTGGTTTGGCTTCTAAATCCTTAGAGGTACATCGAGTGCGCTATAATAGTTATACTAGTGAATCTTCGGCCACATGTGTAAGGTCCGCAAATTTGAGCTTTATTTGCCTTTTGGTTTTTCGCGGTTCTTGTTTCTTGTGTCAATTCCGTTTTGTCGCTCCGACTGGATCCATCTGCAAGAGCTATCAAAGAAGACCAACACACAACTTGGATAATACCCAATAATCCAAATTCAGTAAGAGTTAAGCCAAGTCAACCTCATGATATTCAGAACAGTATCACCGGATCTCTCAAGAATGAAGAATGGGTCAGAAGCAGAATTTGCAGGCAATGGATAAGGCCAGAATATACCTAAGAAGGAGTCTGCTTCAGAATTGATCACACCAAAGGAACAACGAGATGAGCTATCAGGAATGGACACCAGCAAGTGCAAATTATTTAGTCCTCGACACAAGGATTATTTCAGCCAGTGGGGTGAACCTTGAGCTTTTCCCCATGGGCTCAAGAACCATTATTTACCCACCGAAGACATATTTCAATAATGTGAAGGTGCCGCGAGCAACAACAAAACTCTGGTATGTTGATATAAAGTTCAAAGCATATTCTGGAATTCTCCGATGCATATACAAATTTTCTAGGCATGATGAACAAGGTCTGCGAGAAATATGGATGAGTTCATGGCTGCCCAGAATCAACGAGGACTCCAAACACCTGGAAGCTCAGCTAAACCGAATGGAATTATCGGTCAACTGCTCACTACCAGCAACACTTGGTTTGAATGCAAAGGGTATTCCGAATTAATTATCAACACGAAGTCTGCATCAGTTGTGCAACCTCTATAGCAGCAATGATCAGACCAGCAGAAGGACAAGCGGTATACATGACCAACGGAATATCTCCAGGCAAGGTATGGCCAATGCCAAGTTGTGGTTCCGCTATAGGTAAATTCCGAATATCTCAGAAGGAAGACAGAACCGGCCACAGGACCAACCGCATATCACAGTAAAAGGGCTTCTGGTATAAGCAACCCAGCCTTCTTCCGCAAGCTATCGGAAGAAGCTTGCGATGCAAGACTCCCGACCTTCTTTGCTACGCCACTGGTGGAAGAATCTTCTGGGGCACGTCACTCCCATCTTCCTCAGCACGCTACCACGGAAAGCTTCCAGCATAAGGCACCTGACCTTCCGCAGTAAGCCACATGAGGGAAAGCTTCTGAGGTACGATACACAGCCTTCTTCAGCACACTACCCTGGTAGAAGCTTCGAGCGCAAGGAATTCATCCTTCTTTAGCACGCCATCGTGCCCGCAACAAGCTTGTCAGAAACACAAACTAGTCCAGACACGCGTTTGCCTCAGAACTCAGTGGTTATGAAAGGATTTATCCTACCCCTGCATATGTTGTGAGCATGCAGTCCAGGGGATCAGTTCATGCGAGCCACTCGTACACGGGAATGACTGTGTTCAGAGAAACATTGGCTCCACACTTCAAAGAAGGATATGAACGCAGCAATCCCTACAAGATATGCAAGAGTAAATGGTGAATACAAGCCCAACAAGCTGGGATATGACCAAGGAGCCATGATGGTAGGTCATGACAAGTTCCCCAAAAGGAACCCCCAAGAACAAGGAAGTCTTGAATAAACAACCTCCGTGACGAGCAATACAATAAAGCTTCATGGATAAGGTGATATTATCAATCCTTGTCAGACTCTTGCATATACGGCCACAACAATGCAGCCAGCATGCCATACTCATCATGAATATGGGCCATCAACCCAGATAAGAGGCTAGTCTCCGAAAGGTGCACCGAATGATAGCCATACTATGCCCAGCTCAGTGGTCATAGCAAGGACCACAGAGGCAATATATGGTAGAGCCATCTCAGAGATTACCGTCTATGACTACTCTGTGAGCATGCCCAACATTTCAGTTGGGAACCTTCTGAGAACAAAGTCAGAATGCAAGAGACAGGAAGAAAGCATCCGTATAGAACCCACAGCCAGATTGAGCATTCAGACAAGGCAAAAAGAGAGCCACTCCTAGCCACTCCAGGCCATACGAGCACGTGAGTCAGGTACCCAGAAAGAATGTCTCGCCCTTGGCAGTCAGTGTACGAAGTATCGGGATAAAACCCGAAGCAGCTAGTCCCAGGCCATGGAAACCAGACTATTTGTCGATACTCGGAGCTACCCACCAACCCCAGCCAACAAACTACCAGCACAAAGGGTTTGCCTGACAGGAAAGAGAAGGATTCAAGACAGCTGTGTGATAAGACAACCCCTGAGACGTCAGAAGAGGCAGTCGAAAGGCCCGGGAACCGACGAAGACAAGACAGCTGATGGATCCAAGTCACAAAGGTATGTTCCCCCTAGTCGGGAGGTAAGCCCGGAAATCTCGAGGACGAGATTTTCTTAAGCGGGGTAGGTTTGTGACACCCTGGTTTTTGCTCCTTGTTTTTTTTTCTTTCGCGGGATTTGACTCCCGTCTTTTTTCGGTGTTATTGGATTTTCTCTCGCTCTTGGGTATATGAAGATGGTCATTTAGCCTTGCCTTTCCTATCCAACCCGAGACTCTCTCCAACCCAACCTTGCCACCCCAGATTCTTTTCTCGGGATTTTACCGCTGAAACCCTACTCTTCGATCTACTGGAAGGGAAACCCTAATTCCTTCCGTTACAAAGGAACCCCAATTTCCTTTGATCTGTTGCCTCCCAAATTTCTCCCAGTGATCATCCTATCTTTTTAAACACTGGATATGTAAAAATATTGCCAAGTCATTTGCAATATTTTTCATTTAAAATTAATTCCTTTTTCTGCCAGTTAAAGAAATTAAATCCAGGAAAATATCTATCCATCTCCAAAGTTCATGAAAACTTGTGGAGATATTCTTTGTGATCATATTGATCTCCCATAAAAATATTGGCCATAATTAAATAAGGGAAATTGCCTTTTCCTATTTAAAGCCAATATTGCATTTTGGGCACTTTCCAAAGGAGCTACTATTTTGGTAGCCAAGAAAAATCCCAAATAATTTGTGGAGCTTCTCCTATCCATATCTTCACCATTTACATCAAGATCCCAAGTCCCACAGATCAACTTTTGAGAGCATCTTCCAGTTCTTGTTTCTGGATTTATTTTGAGGCTGTGAAGCAACTATATTTTATATTACTTCAAAAATTCTCAAATTAATCCAGGACGTCACATTCCATATATTATATGAGTATACAAAAATTCACATCATTTTATCTAGCCAATTTCTCCCAAAAATTCCATCTAGTTTCTGTCCAGATTCAAGCTCTGTGAAGGAAGTCCCACTTTGGCATTTCCAATTGAGCTGAAATTTTCCCAGTACCTTCATATCTCCAAATCATAAACCTACACCAAAATTCAGCTCATTCCACCAAGCCATATGAGTGCAGCTTCAAGGTCAAGTTTCTGGACCAGAATTTGCATTATAAAGGAAGTATATGCAAATGAGGTCCAAATCGCTTCAAATTTTGCAAGCACCTAGTACTTCCTACCCTATCCCACTGTGACAAGGATCCAGCTCCTCTCCCTCATCCATTTCTCCAGAAATGTCCACCCAAGTTTGTGGTTGCAATCTTCTTCTACAAGTTTCTCTTACTCCAGGGCTAACTAGCTGGTTCCAGCCACTTCTCTTATCTATTTGAGCAGCAAGGAGAGTATTGGACAAGGTCCTAGAGCCATCCGGTGCCCTGGACACGCGGTGCCCTTGGTGACCACGCATGGGAGCACGCCAAAACGGCGCTCTGCTCGATGAACCGCGATGGACAGCAAGCTCCAGCCGGCCATGGCTCATCCGGGCATGTCCAACCGCTCCCCCGCGTCTTCGTGCATCCCCTCCAGCAGCTTCCCCCTCCCCTTTCTTTCTCCCCACGCCACGGCAGCGCCGCCGAGACACTGTCCCGCCCGTGACATCGTCGTCTTCCTCTGTCCCGTTGGCTGCTTCTTTCCCAAGCCGTCCCCTCTCCCTGCTTCTCGTCAGTTCGGCCGCTCCCGACGCCCAGCTAGCCGCCAGCCACCGCCTGAGCCGTCGCATCCGAGCTCCAGTAAGCCGATAGGATCGCCACCGCGGCCGTGCTCATCTGGTCATCGCGGTCGGGCTATAAATAGCCCGTCCCCGAGCTCCTCGACCTCACCATCGGCCTCCTCTCCCTCCTAGCACCCCGCCTAGCCTCTCGTTTGAGCTCGCGGAGCCTCCCTACCCTCCTATGGCCCGAGGCCACCACCTACTGCCATGGAGCCGCCGCTGCCCCTCCGCTCAAATTCAGGCGAGCCGGAGCTCCCTCGCCCTCCTCTCCCCTCCCGTGGAACCACCACCACCACCAGAGGCCCTCCCCGCCTTCATTTTGCTCCGGGGCAGACCGTAGCCTCGGCCCCGAGCTCCCCATCGCCGTCGTCCGCCTCCACCTTGCCTGCCCGCTACAGAGCCTCCCCGCCGCCGCCACGAGTATCCTCGGGTGCGGCTTGGAGCACCACATCCATCCCCACCCTCGGCCGGAGCTCCCGCCCACCAGAGGCACGATAACGCCGGCGACTGGCAGCCCCCTTTGTCTCTGTCGAGAGGAAGAAGAAGGACGCAGGGGAAGAGAGAGAAGGCGCACGGGCCCCAGCCATCGGTGACTCAGCGCGCGGGCCCGCCTGTTAAGTGGAGACGTCTTCTGTCAAAACCAGCCTCCCCGGCTGAGAAGACGTATTCAAGTGAATACGCCTTCGTTGGCCACAGTGGGCTCGGCCCAGTTGCACAGTAGCAGGCCGGCCGGCTGCTTCCGGCCCAAGGCAGCCCAAGTGTACAGTGCAATCTCTTCTTTTCCGCCGAAATAACTGCTGAGGACTCGTTTGCAAATAAACTATTTGTAGATTGGTCCCTGGCAGTCAATCGTCAATATCTTTTCATCCGTGACTCCGAATCAGGTGATTCCAACGCTCACGATTTCTATTCGTCGAGCCCGTTCCGATGGTATCACTTCCACCATGTTTACACATTCTGAAAATGACCATTTTGCCCTTGCCCTTCAATCAGCCCCTCCGAGAGAGAATCTTTTCCGGCAAATTCTTCCGCGAGGTGATCGCACTTCACCCGGAGTACTCCTTCACCCCCAGGCAAACCGACCACCTGATATATGCCCTGAAGCATTGCTCTGTGTTATTCTTGCGTGTTTAATTAATGATTATGCCTGTATTAGATATAGTTAAACTCCTGCTAGTTTGAACTTGCTATTTACATTACTTGCTAGTATTCATCTTATTCTAGCACTATCGACTCGTTGTGATATTGTATGGAGATAGGTTGTTAGGTTTTCATAATTGTTACATCTTGCATGGTTACGGTTACTGCAATATTATGAAATGTGACTTAATAATGACAACAACCTCCTCCGTCGACTGGATCGAGTCATAGTGCCACCTATCCAGACTTACCCGTGCAGCCACATTTGCCGGTATGGGACGGCCCTGACTTGGTCTATTGTCTTGCCTCTTGTCGGTACCACCAAACTAGGGAGGATTATGCGTGCGTGCTACCCTGGCCAGGTAGGCGACAATAATCCTGTGAGCCCAGTTGAGTTATTTGTCGGCGTCCCCGTTTGGGACAGTGTTTGGCCACGACGGTGGTAGGTGTCACGGGGTGACACAGGGGCCACCCAGGACATGACCCTGGGAGGGTATGATTGTCGGTGGGACCGTAAGAGTGCCGGGCAATAGACAAGGTTTTGTTTGAGCAGCACTGGTCCACCCGAATGGGAACATGTACTAAAGTACGAGGCCAGGCGCTCCATGGTGTGGGTAAAGTGCGCAACCTCTGCAGAGTGTAAATCTATTCGAATAGCCGCGTCCTCGGTCATGGACAGTTCGTATAGGCCCCTATTTGGTCTGTGTCGAGTCTGGAGGAACAAACTATATAATGTTATTGTTAAGACTAAACCAGAGAATGGTAAGGTTTGTCAAACTTGCAGTACAGATGCATGGACATCAGATGATGTCAGAGGTATGATTGCTAGCCATGCGATGGCTATGAGATGAGCGGTTGGATGACCAAAGAGTTTGGATCAGACTTGAATCATGAGAATACTCGGAGTATGGATTATTTACTTGATATGCTTTACCTTACTGTATTTACTCCAATAGTTATTATGATAGATAATCCTGCTATGTCATGATGATTAATGCTGCTACATGATTAATCTTGCTAGATAATTCTACTATAACATGCTAGTTAATACTGTTAAGATAACAAATGCATGCTTGAATGCCATGGTATGCTTTGCTTGGTGTATATGTTGGTTTGGTTTGCTTGCGAGTACATTCAAAAGTACTCAGTGGCCTTCAATGTGGCCAGGTTCACCTAAGGATTCGTCGACCCCTAGCGAGGAGCCGGAGTGTTCGCGGGCTAGAAGAGTAACCCAGTCAGATCCCTGTGGATTGGAGCCGCACCAGGACCATGCTGCCTTAGATAGAGCTTTTTCGCTGCCATTCCCCTTGTATATCTCATGTAAGCCTTATATACCCATTAATAGAAAAGCTTGTGTTCATGATACTGGTTGTAAACGCGCACGCTAGAGTGATCTCCTGGGCTGGCGTGTGCGGCGACCGTCTGGCTACAGTGGTATTCACGCGGGGCGCCACAGTTAAGCTGATACAGCGCGGCGAATTCTCAAAGCCCTCCCCCAAGGGCTCGTCCGCCGAACATTACCACTTCCGCTGAGCATACAGTCGACAGCTACACTCACACGGAAGCCTCATACAGAGCAAAGGCGCTGACGTGCGGCAGGGCGCAGTAGGGACGTCAAACCACTCGTGAAGGCCATGTGTAAACCTTTCCTCTAATGTATTTATTTCTTAAAGTATCTGTCAAAGTTACTTCGGCAGTTCGGATTGTACGGATAGACGTCACAAATTCAATGGAAATAAAGACCAATTCTTCTATGGTAATTGTGCAGTCATTCGTGTTGCATATTCCTTTCCGCTTTTTAGGCCAAAGTAAACTATTACGATACATTCCTTTTTTTGTGACCGGCTAATAGACCGGGGGCTCGATCATAAATCTTGCCTCAAACTTCATTCCGGCACCAATTTTTATTATATGTGCTCGGCGTCATGGATATCGCATTATATGAATCAGTTTTGAATTGTGTCTTTGGTCAATAGTTGGGTTGCCCGGCTCCTGTGTTTGCCCTCTTACGTTCCGCATTGTTCGGCTAGGAGGGTAAAGGGAGAACCACTGTGATTGTACTTCTAGCTAGCCTGGTTAAGTACCTCAGTGGAGAAATCCGAAAACGGACTGTCATAATAAGCGAGAACTGGTCGACGATCCGATGACTAGTGTTAAACTAAAAATCATTGGAGGTTAGCCCATGTTAAACGAAGGGTTCTCTGTCACAGGAACCACATGATAATGGTGTCAACCGCGGTCCGTCCGGATATCACATACACTGGGGGCTAGTCACCAGCCCCTGCAGTTAAGCTCCTATGGCTAAGTGAAAGCAATAAAGCCGCATAGTCTGATTGCCTCATTTTTCCTTACACATAACCGCCTCCGGGCACCGAGGACAAACTAGTGTCTATTACAGCAGTTTCTCTCCGGGCACCGAGTCCTTCATCGAACCGCTTGTTCAGCAGGCCAAGGTTGTCCTCGGAGCTCTTGAGCTTTCGATTCAGCTCGACCAACTCCTCGGCGTTGGCGGCTGCCGCCGAGGATGACACATGCACATCACTCTACGAAAATTAGCATCCGAGTTATCGATTTTCGATCCTCCGACCGGCTTTACTCAAGCCAATCAGAGTCTCGGGGGCTACTGTGTATGAGGTTATGCATTCATATAAAAGAAATTTTCCAAGGGAAAAACATTACTTGGCCTACCTTGAAGCCTGTGAGAAGGCCACTGAAGGCCTCCTTCAGTCCGTTGTCCACGGACCGAAGACTTTGCAACACCGCGCCCATAAGGGCACGGTGCTCTTCAACGATAGAGGATCTGGTTAAAGCATCCTCCATCTCGTCTGGCCACCCAGTTGAAGCCCGCTCTGGGGCGGGCGGGGGTGGCGGGGGCACCTCGGCTCCTCCTCTCGAGGAGTCCGGAATGCTTGACTCCGGGTACCTTGTCGGTTCCGGAGCCATTCTCGGAGAGAGCTCGGATCGTCCGGGCTCCTCCTCTTCATTTACCAGAGGGCACCTCCCCTCCTGGTCTTCGGTGGACGAGGTATGCACCGCGGCCATAATAGTGTCGCCCCCTCCCCTGTGTCCGGCACAGGAGGGGTCCTCCTTGACAGGAGGCGAGGCGCGCGACTCGGTCCCGCTCTCCGCCAGCGCAGCCGGTGGAGAATCCCCCTCCGAGACTCGATCGGTTGGGAGGTCGCGCAGCAGGCTGCAATATTAAAAGCGGAAGCACGGTCAATAGAAGAATTAGCTCGGCTGAAGGTCCATAGGCGAATCTTAAGGATGCGTACCTTTGGGCGAGCGGTTTGACCCTGGGGGTCCTTCGAGGAACCTCTTCGGAGGCCTCGGAGTCCTCGGTCGAAGCTGAGCTATTGTTAGACAGGGCCACCTTCGCCCTGCATGGTCTCTTGGGGGCGGGATGAGGCTGCTCCTCCTCGGCGTCCTCGGACACCGCCCTTTTCTTTGTTCGGGAGGAATCACTTTCCTCCCCCTCCTCTTCCTGCTCCCTCTCCTCCTCTTGTGCGGAGGGAGCATGGGTGTCCCCGAATCTGGTGTCCGGGGGTCCTCGGGAACGGAGGCCCTCTCTGGCCTCCCTCTTCTTTTCCTTCTTCTTCTCCTTCCTCTCCGGCGCCTCGTACAGCTCAATGGCCAACATGGCCATCAGCAAGGGCGTCCTGGGGCCCTCTGGCAGCGGGGCTGGGCTGTCGATCCGCTCGGCCTTCTTCAGCCAGCTCTGTGGATGAGAAATTAGAAAGTTGAGTACCTTACCAAAAGGGAATAATCCGAATACAAGAGTAACACTTAACGTACCTCTCGAGGGGGGTTTGCGGCGTCAAGGCCGATGTCTTCCTCCTCGGTCGGCCAGTCCTTCTGCGTCTTGAATAGCACCTTCCACAGCTGAGCGTGGGAAGTGCGGTAGAAGCTGAGCACGGTGGCGGGGTCCTCGGGCTTGTAGGCCCACATGGGGGAAGCCCGGTCCTGGAAGGGGAGGATATGGCAGAAGAGCATGATCTGGATCACGTTGGATAGCTCGACTCCCCGCTCTATCATCTTTGCTATCCGGCTCTGCAGCAGTGCCACCTCCTTGTTTGACCCCCAGTCGAGGCCTTTCTTGGTCCATGAGACCAGCCTCGTGGGGGGTCTGGATCGGAAGGCAGGAATCGCCCCCCAATCCGCGCTCCTTGCCTCCGTGATGTAGAACCACTCCTTCTGCCAGATCTTGACGGTCTCGATGAAGGTGCCCTCTGGCCACTCCACCCGGGGAAGCTTGCTGACCATCGCTCCCCCGCGGTCCGCCTGCTGGCCGTCAACAATCTTCGGCTTGACATTGAAGATCTTTAGCCACAGGCCGAAGTGTGGTCGGACCCGAAGAAAGGCCTCGCGGATGATGATGAAGGCCGAGATGTGCAGGAAGGAATTTGGGGCAAGATCGTGGAAATCGAGCCCGTAGAAAAACATGAGGCCCCTGATGAAGGGGTGGAGGGGAAAACCCAAACCTCGGATGAAATGGGATAGGAACACCACCCTCTCACCCTGCCGCGGCGTGGGGATGACCTGGCCCGCCTCTGGAGCGTGGTGGGCGACGTTGGCTGGGAGATAGCCCACGCTCTTCAGCTCCAAGATAGCGCTCTCGGTGACGATGGAAGCCTCCCACTTGCCCTTCGACCCGGAACCGGCCATTGCTGGATTGAACGGGTGGCTGGAGAGGTTCTTGGATGGGAGAGCAGATCTGGGCACTGGAGCTGAAGAGATTGGGAGGGCAACGGCGAGGGGAGAGGTGAGAGCGTGCGAAGGAAATGGAGGCCGCTCCCCTTTTATGGGCTGTAAAACCTAAGGTCCCTTTACTGTGCCGCAGTCCTCGCCGTTTCCCTGTGTAATCGTGCAATTATGCGCGCGTGGGATGAGGCAAATTATTGATCATATCCCTTGAAAATAGGGCACGATCTCCATATCGATGGGACGCACCAATGAAGGAACCACCTCGAACCGCGAATCGAGTTTTCATAAACCAACTCATGGTCGTGGCGGGCTGTGACCCTTCGGTAAAAGTTGTCAGATGGGGTCACTGTTCACACCAATGCGACTAGCCTTCGGGGCTAAGTTATCGGTACTCCTCGGCAACTGAAGCATAGTTCGGGGAGCATGCGGCTAGGTGACACAAGTATCACGGAAAGGGAAGGAACTGGTCCACAAAGCCGATGGTGTTCGGCATATACCTTGGCTTCGAAGACTAGTTCGGGGGCTACTGAGGGTGTCCCGGACTAGGGGGTACTCGGGCTGCCGGCCTATCTCTCGTAGGCCGGACTAGTGGGCCGCTCTTTACTCATCAAAGGAAGGCCGGACTGTGGGCGACCCCGTGCACCAGAAGGAAACCTCCGAAGACTTAGCGTCTCCTCCAAGAAATAATTAGCGGCATGTTTATCCCCTGATGGCAACCGACCATATGTAACCCTAGGTCCCTCTGGTGTCTATATAAACCAGAGGGTTTAGTCCATAGAAGAGAGAATCATCATACTGTTGGAAATATGCCCTAGAGGCAATAATAAATTGGTTATTATTATATTTCCTTGTTCATGATAATCGTTTATTATCCATGCTATAATTGTATTGATTGGAAACTCAAATACATGTGTGGGTACATAGACAACACTGTGTCCCTAGTAAGCCTCTAGTTGACTAGCTTGTTGATCAAAGATGGTTAAGGTTTCCTAGCCATGGACATGAGATGTCATTTGATAACGGGATCACATCATTAGGAGAATGATGTGATGGACAAGACCCAAACTGTAAACGTAGCATTTGATCGTGTCAGTTTATTGCTATTGTTTTCTGCATGTCAAGTATCTGTTCCTTTGACCATGAGATCATGCAACTCACTGACACCGGAGGAATACCTTGTGTGTATCAAACGTCGCAACGTAACTGGGTGACTATAAAGGTGCTCTACAGGTATCTCCGAGGGTGTCTGTTGGGTTGGCATGGATCAAGACTGGGATTTGTTACTCCGTGTGACGGAGAGGTATCTCAGGGCCCACTCGGTAATACAACATCACAATGAGCCTTGCAAGCAATGTGACTAAAGTGTTAGCCACGAGATCTTGTATTACGGAACGAGTAAAGAGACTTGCCGGTAACGAGATTGAACTAGGTATAGTGATACCGACGATCGAATCTCGGGTAAGTAACATACCGAAGAACAAAGGGAACAGCATACGGGATTAACTGAATCCTTGACATAGAGGTTCGACCGATAAAGATCTTCGTAGAATATGTAGGAGCCAATATGGGCATCCAGGTCCCGCTATTGGTTATTGGCCGTAGAGGTGTCTCGGTCATGTCTACATAGTTCTCGAACCCGCAGGGTCTACACACTTAACGTTTGGTGACGATTAGTATAATTGAGTTATTATGTTGGTGACCGAAAGTTGTTCGGAGTCCCGGATAAGATCCCGGACATGACGAGGATCTCCGGAATAGTCCGGAGGTAAAGATTGATATATGTGATAATAGTGTTTTGATCTCCGGAAGAGTTCCGAAGTTCACCGGAAGGGGTTCCGGATGTTTACCGAAGTGTTCGGGTGCAGCAACACTTTATATGAGCCAAAGGGATAAAGCCCACAAGGTATTGGAAAGTGCAAAAGTAGTTTTGCTGCCGCGTAAGCGGTACTACCGCTTGGTGAAGCGGTACTACCGCCGGAGCGGTACTACCGCTTGTGTGAAGCGGTACTACCGCTTGTGCGCGGCTGTGCACGATTCGGCAGGGTCCGAATTGGACTCTTTTCCTGCGGGCCAAACCGACCTTGTGCGGGCAAAACCGACCCGGAGGAGACTTTTACTCCAAGTTTAGACCCCAAGGCTCAACATATAAATAGAGGGGCAGGGCTAGCACACGGGACACATCAGGATTTCCCAAGCCGTGTGCCGGCAACCCTAGCCCTCTAGTTCCTCCGTCATAATCTCCGTAGCGCTTGGCGAAGCCCTGCAGAGATTGTTCCTCACCACCATCACCACGCCGTCGTGCTGCTGGAACTCAACCACTACTTCACCATCGCTCGCTGGATCGAGGAGGTGAAGGCGTCATCAAGCCGTACGTGTGTTGAACGCGGAGGTGCCGTCCGTTCGGCACTAGATCGGAAGGATCGTGATTGGATCGCGGGACGCTCGGCGATTTGGATCGCGAAGACGTTCGACTACATCAACCGCGTTTATTAACGCTTCCGCTTAGCGATCTACAAGGGTATGTAGATTCACTCTCCCTCTCGTAGATGCTCATCACCATGGATAGATCTTGCGTGTGCGTAGGAAAATTTTTGTTTCCCATGCAACGTTCCCCAACAGTGGCATCTGAGCTAGGTCTATGCGTAGATGAGATCTCGAGTAGAACACAAACGAGTTGTGGGCGTGGGTGTATACATATTGCTTGCCGTTACTAGTTGATACTTGATTCCGCGGTATTGTGAGATGAAGCGGCCCGGACCGACATTACGCGTACGCTTACGCGAGACTGGTTTCACCGCTGCGTGCACTTGTTGCATAAAGGTGACTGGCGGGTGTCTGTCTCTCTCACTTTAGTTGAATCGGTTCAATGAAGAGGGTTCTTTTAGAAGATCAAAAAGCAATCACTACACCACGTTGTGGTTTTGCGTAGGTAAGAACGGTTCTTGCAAACCCGTAGCAGCCACGTAAAATTTGCAACAACAATTAGAGGACGTCTAACTTGTTTTTGCAGGGTATGTTGTGATGTGATATGGCCAATTACATGATGAGATATATGTGATGTATGAGATGATCATGTATTGTATAGAATATCACGACTTGCATGTCGATGAGTACGGCAACTGGCAGGAGCCATAGAGTTGTCTTTAATTATTGTATGACCTGCGTGTCAATCATTAAGCGCTATGTAATGCTTTACTTTATCGCTAAACGTTAGCTATAGTCGTGGAAGCAACAGTCGGCGCGACAACCTTATGGCGACACGTTGATGGAGATCAAGATGATGGAGATCATGGTGTCATGCCGGTGATGATGGAGATCATGCCGGTGCTTTGGAGATGGAGATCAAAAGCACAAGTTCATGGCCATATCATGTCACTTATGATTTGCATGTGATGTTAATCCTTTTTATGCATCTTATTTTGCTTAGGACGACGGTAGCATTATAAGGTGATCCCTCACTTAAATTTCAAGATAAATTGTGTTCTCCCCAAGTGTGCACCGTTGCGAAAGTTCGTCGTTTCGAGACACGCCGTGATGATCGGGTGTGATAGACTCTACGTTCGCATACAACGGGTGTAAGCCATGTTACACGTGCGGAACACTCGGGTTAAACTTGACGAGCCTAGCATGTACAGACATGGCCTCGGAACACAAGAGACCGAAAGGTCGAACATGAGTCATATAGTAGATATGATCAACATGAAGATGTTCACCATTGAAACCACCTCAACTCACGTGATGATCGGACTTGAGTTGGTGGATTTGGATCATGTTACACTCGAATGATCGGAGGGATGTCAATTTGAGTGGGAGTTTTTTAAAATATGATTAACTAAACTCATTATCTAAGAACAATAGTCTAAGTTGTCTTTGCTATATTTATGTTGTAGATCATGGCTCGCGCAGTAGCACCCCTGAATTTTAATGCGTTCCTAGAGAAAGCTAAGTTGAAAGATGATGGAAGTAACTTTGTGGACTGGGCCCGTAATCTAAGGATTATCCTTACGGCTTCCCAGAAGGCTTATGTCCTTGATGCACCGCTTGGTGATCCACCCGCTCCAGTTGAGTCTCTAGACGTTGTGAACGCCTGGCAGGCTCGTTCTGATGATTACTCAATAGTTCAATGTGCAATGTTGTATGGCTTAGAACCGGGACTTCAAAGACGTTTTGAACGTCATGGAGCATATGAGATGTTCCAGGAGTTGAAGTTTATCTTTCAGAAGAATGCCCGGATCGAGAGATATGAGATCTCCGATAAGTTCTATGCTTGCAAGATGGAGGAGAACGGGTCTATCAGTGATCACGTGCTCAGAATGTCTGGGTACTCCACCCGTCTGGCTGAGTTAGGGATGCCCCTTCCGCCAGAGGCTATCACTGACAGAGTTCTTCAATCATTGCCACCTAGCTACAAGAGCTTCGTGTTGAACTATAACATGCACGGGATGAACAAGTCAGTCGCCGAGCTGTTTGCGATGCTGAAAGCCGCTGAGTCTGAAATTCAGAAGGAGCATCAAGTGTTGATGGTCAATAAAACCACTAGTTTCAAGAAAAATGGCAAGGGTAAGAAGGGTAACTCCAAGAAGAGTGGCAAAGCAGTTGCTCCTCTCGTGAAGAAACCCAAGGCTGGACCCAAACCAGAAACTGTGTGTTTTCATTGCAAGGGAACTGGACACTGGAAGCGGAATTGCCCCAAGTATTTGGCTGACAAGAAGGCGGCCAACAACAAACAAGGTATATATGATATACATGTTATTGATGTGTACCTTACCAACTCTCGTTGTAGTGCCTGGGTATTTGATACCGGTGCGGTTGCTCATATTTGCAACTCAAAACAGGAACTGCGGAATAGACGGAGGCTGGCAAAGGACGAAGTGACGATGCGCGTGGGAAATGGTTCCAAGGTTGATGTGATCGCCGTCGGCACGCTCGCTCTTCGATTACCGTCGGGATTAGTGATGAACCTAAATAAGTGTTATTTGGTGCCTGCGTTAAGCATGAACATTATATCTGGATCTTGTTTATTGCGAGACGGTTACTCATTTAAATCAGAGAATAATGGTTGTTCTATTTATATGAGTAATATCTTTTATGGTCATGCACCCGATGTGAGGGGTTTATTCTTATTAAATCTCGATAGTAATGATACACATGTTCATAACATTGATGCCAAAAGATGTAGAATTGATAATGATAATACCACTTTCTTGTGGCACTGCCGTTTAGGTCATATTGGCGTAAAACGCATGAAGAAGCTCCATGCTGATGGACTTTTGGAGTCACTTGATTTTGAATCACTTGACACATGTGAGCCATGCCTCATGGGCAAGATGACTAAAACGCCGTTCTCTGGAACAATGGAACGGGCAACTGACTTATTGGAAATCATACATACTGATGTGTGCGGTCCGATGAGTATTGAGGCGCGCGGTGGTTATCGTTACTTTCTCACCTTCACTGATGACTTAAGTAGATATGGGTATATTTACTTAATGAAACACAAGTCTGAAACATTTGAAAAGTTCAAACAATTTCAGAGTGAAGTTGAGAATCATCGTAACAAGAAGATTAAATTCCTACGATCTGATCGAGGAGGAGAATATCTGAGTTATGAGTTTGGCAGTCACTTAAGACAGTGTGGAATTGTTTCACAATTGACACCGCCTGGAACACCACAGCGTAATGGTGTGTCCGAACGTCGTAATCGAACCTTATTAGATATGGTGCGATCTATGATGTCTCTTGCCGATTTGCCACTATCGTTTTGGGGTTATGCATTAGAGACAGCTGCATTCACTTTAAATAGGGCACCATCGAAATCCGTTGAGACGACGCCATATGAACTTTGGTTTGACAAGAAGCCAAAGCTGTCGTTTCTTAAAGTTTGGGGATGTGATGCTTATGTCAAAAAGCTTCAGCCTGAAAAGCTGGAACCCAAAGCGGAGAAATGCGTCTTCATAGGATACCCAAAAGAGACAGTTGGGTATACCTTCTACCTCAGATCCGAAGGCAAAGTGTTTGTCGCTAAAAACGGAACATTTCTTGAGAAAGAGTTTCTCTCGAAAGAATTGAGTGGGAGGAAGATAGAACTTGATGAGGTTGTTGAACCTTTACTTCAACATCAGAGTAGCGCAGCGCAGAAAGTTGTTTCTGTGGAGCCTACATTAGCTGAAGAGGAAGTTAATGATGATGATCATGAAGCTTTGGATCAAGTTGCTATCGAACCTCGTAGGTCGACAAGGACGCGTACTGCTCCTGAGTGGTACGGCAACCCTGTCTTAGAGGTCATGTTGTTAAACAACGATGAACCTACGAGCTATGGAGAAGCGATGATGGGCCCGGATTCCGAGAAGTGGTTAGAGGCCATGAAATCCGAGATGGGATCCATGTATGAAAACAAAGTATGGACTTTGGAAGTATTACCTGAAGGGCGTAAGGCCATTCAGAACAAATGGATCTTTAAGAGGAAGACGGACGCGGACGGTAATGTCACCGTCTATAAAGCTCGACTTGTGGCAAAGGGTTTTTCACAAGTTCAAGGAGTTGACTACGATGAGACCTTCTCACCCGTAGCGATGCTTAAGTCCGTCAGAATCATGTTAGCAATAGCTGCCTTTTTCGATTATGAAATTTGGCAGATGGATGTCAAAACAGCGTTCCTTAACGGTTTCCTTAAGGAAGAGTTGTATATGATGCAACCAGAAGGTTTTGTCGATCCAGAGAATGCTGACAAAGTTTGCAAACTCCAGCGATCCATTTATGGACTGGTGCAAGCATCTCGGAGTTGGAATCTTCGTTTTGATGAGGTGATCAAAGCGTTCGAGTTTATACAAGTTTACGGAGAAGCTTGTATTTACAAGAAAGTGAGTGGGAGCTCTATAGCGTTTCTAATATTATATGTGGATGACATATTGCTGATTGGAAACAATATAGAAATGCTGGAAAGTGTAAAGGAATATTTGAACAAGAGTTTTTCAATGAAGGACCTAGGAGAAGCTGCTTTCATATTAGGCATCAAGATCTATAGAGATAGATCAAGACGCTTAATAGGACTTTCACAAAGCACATACCTTGATAAGATTTTGAAGAAGTTCAAAATGGATCAGTCCAAGAAGGGGTTCTTGCCTGTTTTGCAAGGTGTGAAGTTGAGTAAGACTCAATGCCCAGTGACTGCAGAAGATAGAGAAAAGATGAGTGTCATCCCCTATGCTTCAGCCATAGGCTCTATCATGTATGCAATGCTGTGCACAAGACCCGATGTCAGCCTTGCCATAAGTATGGCCGGAAGGTTTCAAAGTGATCCAGGAATGGAACACTGGACGGCGGTCAAGAATATCCTGAAGTACCTGAAAAGGACTAAGGACATGTTTCTCGTTTATGGAGGTGATCAAGAGCTCGTCGTAAAGGGTTACGTCGATGCAAGCTTTGACACTGATCCGGATGACTCTAAGTCGCAAACCGGATACGTATTTATTCTTAATGGGGGTGCGGTTAGCTGGTGCAGTTCCAAGCAAAGCGTGGTAGCTGATTCTACATGCGAAGCGGAGTACATCGCAGCCTCGGAGGCAGCGAAGGAAGGTGTCTGGATGAAGGAGTTCATGATAGATCTTGGAGTAGTGCCTAGTGCACTTAACCCAATGACTCTGTTTTGTGATAATACTGGTGCCATTGCTCTAGCCAAGGAACCAAGATTTCACAAGAGGACCAGACACATAAAACGACGTTTCAATTCCATCCGCGATTACATCAAGGAGGACGACATAAATATTTGCAAAGTACACACGGATCTAAATGTTGCAGATCCGTTGACTAAACTTCTTCCAAGGGCTAAACATGAACAACACCAGAACTGCATGGGTGTTCGATTCATTACAATGTAAATCACATAGTGATGTGAACTAGATTATTGACTCTAGTGCAAGTGGGAGACTGTTGGAAATATGCCCTAGAGGCAATAATAAATTGGTTATTATTATATTTCCTTGTTCATGATAATCGTTTATTATCCATGCTATAATTGTATTGATTGGAAACTCAAATACATGTGTGGGTACATAGACAACACTGTGTCCCTAGTAAGCCTCTAGTTGACTAGCTTGTTGATCAAAGATGGTTAAGGTTTCCTAGCCATGGACATGAGATGTCATTTGATAACGGGATCACATCATTAGGAGAATGATGTGATGGACAAGACCCAAACTGTAAACGTAGCATTTGATCGTGTCAGTTTATTGCTATTGTTTTCTGCATGTCAAGTATCTGTTCCTTTGACCATGAGATCATGCAACTCACTGACACCGGAGGAATACCTTGTGTGTATCAAACGTCGCAACGTAACTGGGTGACTATAAAGGTGCTCTACAGGTATCTCCGAGGGTGTCTGTTGGGTTGGCATGGATCAAGACTGGGATTTGTTACTCCGTGTGACGGAGAGGTATCTCAGGGCCCACTCGGTAATACAACATCACAATGAGCCTTGCAAGCAATGTGACTAAAGTGTTAGCCACGAGATCTTGTATTACGGAACGAGTAAAGAGACTTGCCGGTAACGAGATTGAACTAGGTATAGTGATACCGACGATCGAATCTCGGGTAAGTAACATACCGAAGAACAAAGGGAACAGCATACGGGATTAACTGAATCCTTGACATAGAGGTTCGACCGATAAAGATCTTCGTAGAATATGTAGGAGCCAATATGGGCATCCAGGTCCCGCTATTGGTTATTGGCCGTAGAGGTGTCTCGGTCATGTCTACATAGTTCTCGAACCCGCAGGGTCTACACACTTAACGTTTGGTGACGATTAGTATAATTGAGTTATTATGTTGGTGACCGAAAGTTGTTCGGAGTCCCGGATAAGATCCCGGACATGACGAGGATCTCCGGAATAGTCCGGAGGTAAAGATTGATATATGTGATAATAGTGTTTTGATCTCCGGAAGAGTTCCGAAGTTCACCGGAAGGGGTTCTGGATGTTTACCGAAGTGTTCGGGTGCAGCAACACTTTATATGAGCCAAAGGGATAAAGCCCACAAGGTATTGGAAAGTGCAAAAGTAGTTTTGCTGCCGCGTAAGCGGTACTACCGCTTGGTGAAGCGGTACTACCGCCGGAGCGGTACTACCGCTTGTGTGAAGCGGTACTACCGCCCAAGCGGTACTACCGCTTGTGTGAAGCGGTACTACCGCTTGTGCGCGGCTGTGCACGATTCGGCAGGGTCCGAATTGGACTCTTTTCCTGCGGGCCAAACCGACCTTGTGCGGGCAAAACCGACCCGGAGGAGACTTTTACTCCAAGTTTAGACCCCAAGGCTCAACATATAAATAGAGGGGCAGGGCTAGCACACGGGACACATCAGGATTTCCCAAGCCGTGTGCCGGCAACCCTAGCCCTCTAGTTCCTCCGTCATAATCTCCGTAGCGCTTGGCGAAGCCCTGCAGAGATTGTTCCTCACCACCATCACCACGCCGTCGTGCTGCTGGAACTCAACCACTACTTCACCATCGCTCGCTGGATCGAGGAGGTGAAGGCGTCATCAAGCCGTACGTGTGTTGAACGCGGAGGTGCCGTCCGTTCGGCACTAGATCGGAAGGATCGTGATTGGATCGCGGGACGCTCGGCGATTTGGATCGCGAAGACGTTCGACTACATCAACCGCGTTTATTAACGCTTCCGCTTAGCGATCTACAAGGGTATGTAGATTCACTCTCCCTCTCGTAGATGCTCATCACCATGGATAGATCTTGCGTGTGCGTAGGAAAATTTTTGTTTCCCATGCAACGTTCCCCAACACATACCCACCTAGGGTTTAGCCATCCGATCTCGAGGTAGATCAACTCTGTAACCTTCATACAATCACACCAATACAATCTAGCAGGACGTAGGGTTTTACCTCTTCGAGAGGTCCCGAACCTGGGTAAATCGCTGTCTCTACGTTCCCTGTTACTCATTGATTCCTAGATCCAAAGTTCGGACCCCCTACCCGAGATCTGCCGGTTTCGGTACTAACACCAGGTGGGCCAGGCCGAGGACCCCCATGGCGGTTCACTAATGGGCTTCTATGGGCAGCCCATGACGTATATAAGGGAGATTCCGCAAGACTTAACGCACAAGTCAAAGATTCCTCTCCAGAACATATCCGACTAGGACTCTTGTTATCCTAGGCCTCTGGTACATTATATAAGACGAAGCCAGGCTAGTCGATAGATCATATATTCCAGATCATGAGATTCATTATTATTCACCTTAGGGCTAGACCACAACATACGATCTCGAGGTAGATCAAGCCTTGTACTCGATACTCAATCATCAATACAATCAAAGCAAGACGTAGGGTTTTTCCTCCTCGAGAGGGCCCGAACCTGGGTAAACATCGTCTCCTTCATCCTCTGTTACCCATCGATCCGAGATTAACAGCTCGGGGCCCCCTACCCGAGATCTACTGGTTTTAGTACCGACACATGGGCTCAAGATGAGGCTTAACCTTTCCCAAACCCTTCCTTATTGTCCAAGAATCCCGTGGGATCAAACAGGGATGAAATCGATGAAGAATCCCATTTAAAAGGGTAACTTTCAGAGTTGTCTCCATGTCATACGACCATCCATACGAGGTATGCCATCTTCTCTTCTGTCCTCCTCCGGTAAATCGGCCGCCATTTCTTCATACCGACTCTGATTTTGACGTTCTTGGACTCGTTGGATTCGCGAGAATGATGCCGATCCATTTCTGGTTTTAGATATTGATTTGAAGCACTTTGGAAAAATCACTTTTTCCGTCTTCCGAAATGCCTATGTCTGGTATTATAAGTCCTCCATATTGAGCCCATCCTTGGTCCTTTCATCATGCTTGGTCCTACGTTGCTCCAAAACACCTGTAGACACAAGAAAACAAATAAAACTCATAAAAACCAAATAAAATACTAAATGTGCAAAGCTCACAAGGAATAGTGCGAAAACCGGTAATCATGCATAATGGACAACTGTCTGGTTCAATGGGATATAATATATGCAGATAACATGCAACAAATGAGCTCTAAAAATGTGTAAAACATAGAGCCATCATGGTGTTGACAAACATAGTAGAAAACCAAAAAAATCACACCTACGCACACCCAAGATCAATATGAAGATGCATAACATGTTGGGATCCCGATCGTTACCGTCACCGAGTTGCAGCAGAAGAAGAACGTGTTGGTGTAGATCGTACTTGGAGTCCCTCGAACCGTCGATGAACGATCCCTTGAACCGCTCATGAATAGTCCCTTAAACTGAAGACCGAAAGCACGGCCTCTCTACTTGGTTGTAAGCGTGTAGCCTTCACGATCCGGCAGCGCTTCGCCATCCAGAGCTAATCATCATCGGAGAATTAGAGGAAGGAGATTAGAACCACACGGTGCTTCTAATTATGAGGATTAGAGGATTAGTCTAGCTCTAATTAGTCAACTAGGACCAACTAGAACTAGAACTAGAAGAACTAGAGGAGGCTCCAAAATTTGTATGTCTCCAAGGACAAAATCCTCTAGTATATATAGGTTCCAAGGGGAGGGAGGGGCAGCCACCATGGAGGGAAGGGCCCTCCTTGGGGTGAAGGCCAGGGGAGGAGGAGTTGGACTCATCCCTGATACGTCTCCAACGTATCTATAAATTTTTATTGTTTCATGCTATTATATTATCAATCTTGGATGCTTTATATGCAATTATATGCTATTTTATATCATTTTTTTGGGACTAACCTATTAACCCAGTGCCTAGTGCCAGTTCTTGTTTTTTGCCTGTTATTGGCTTTTCAGAAAATCAATATCAAATAAAGTCCAAACAGAAAAAAGATCTTTAGATTAAAAATTTTTGGATCAGAAGGGACCCTAGAAGCTTGGGAGGTGGACAGAAGAGGTACGAGAGAACCACAAGCTTGAGGGGCGCGCCCCCTGAGCTTGTGGGCCCCACGCAGCTCTGTTTGACCTAATTCCATGCCTATAAATTCCCAACTATTCCCAAACCAACAGAACGCAAGACGATATAACTTTTCCGACGTTGCAAGCCTCTATTCTTTCGCGATCCCATCTGGAGGCCTTTTGCGGTAATCTGCCAGAGGGGGAATCGATCACGGAGGGCTTCTACATCAACCATGCTTCCCTACCGATGATGTGTGAGTAGTTCACCATAGACCTACGGGTCCATAGCTAGTAGTCAGATGGCTTCTTCTCTTTCTTTGATCTTCCATACCATGTTCTCTGATACGTCTCCAACGTATCTATAATTTTTTATTGTTCCATGCTATTATAGTATCAATCTTGGATGTTTTATATGCAATTATATATCATTTGTTGGGAGTAACCTATTAACCTAGTGCCCAGTGCCAGTTGCTGTTTTCTTCTTGTTTTTGGTTTTTCAGGAAATCAGTACCAAATGAAGTCCAAATGTCACGAAACTTTTTGACGATTTTTTTCCTGGGGCCATGCCCTGATGCCTTGTGGGCCCCTCATGGCTCCTTTTAACCTAATTCAACTTCTATAAATTCTCAAATATTTGGAAATCAACAGAGAGCCAGACGAGCAAACCCTACCACCGCCGCAAGCCTCTGTTCTTCCGCTATCCCATCTGGAGGCCTTTTCCGGTACTTTGCCGGAGGGGGAATCGATCACGGAGGGCTTATTCATCAACCTTGATGCCCTTCTGTTGATGTGTGAGTAGTTTACCACAGACCTACGGGTCCATAGCTAGTAGCTAGATGGCTTCTTCTCTCTCTTTGATCTTCAATACCATGTTCTCCTCGATGTTCTTGGAGTTCTATCCGATGTAATCTTCTTTTGCGGTGTGTTTGTTGGGATCTGATGAATCGTGGGTTTATGATCAGATTATTCATGAATATTGTTTGAGTCTTGTCTGAACTCTTTTATGCATGATTGTTATAGCTTTGTATTTCTCTCCGATCTATCCATTTGGTTTGGCCAACTAGATTGATTTATCTTCAGCGAGAGAGGTGCTTTGTAATGGGTTCAATCTTGTAGTGCTCTATATCCCAGTGACAAAGTAGGGGACAAGACACGTATTTGTATTGTTGCCATTAAGGATAAAATGATGGGGTTTATTCATATTGATTGAGTTTACTTTGTCTACATCATGTCATCTTGCTTAAGGCGTTACTCTGTTTGTTATGAACTTAATACCATAGATGCATGCTGGATAGCGGTCGATTGGTGGAGTAATAGTAGTAGATGCAGGCAGGAGTCAGTCTACTTGTCTCAGACGTGATGCCTATATACATCATCATTGCCGTGAATAACATCATAACTATGCATTTTTCTATCAATTGCCCAACCGTAATTTGTTTACCCACCGTATGCTATGCGTTCGAGAGAGAAGCCTCTAGTGAAAACTATGGCCCCCAGGTCTATCTTAAACATAAAAAGAAAATCTAAAAACTTTTGCTGCAATTTATTTGTTTTTCTTTTATTTTACAATTTATACTTTTGCCTTTACAAGATTTAATCCTTGCAATTAATGAGTTCAAGGGGATTGACAACCCTCTTGCCCGCGTTGGGTGCAAGTATTTGCTTTTGTGTGTGCAGGTGCTGCTCACAAGGGTTTGCGTGATTCTCCTGTTGGTTCGATAAACCTTGGTTCTCACTGAGGGAAATACTTATCTCTACTGTACTGCATCTCCCCTCCTCTTCAGGGAAAATCCCAACACAGCTCTCAAGTAGCACTCCCTCACACCAATTCGGCCTCCCCCTTAGGAAAGGGGGGCGCCACTTCCTTTTGGGCCAAGGTGGCCCAATATACCTTCCACCACTTGGCCTTTTAAGGCCCGTTGATATTAAATTAAATATAAAAGCTCTCTAACAATTACTAGAGCATATTATATATAATTTAACACCTCTGGAAGCATTTTCCACCTATATATTAATTATCGGTAATACCCGGTATGGCCCGATAAACTCTGAAACCCTTCCGGTGACCCCGAAACGCTTCCGGATCCTCTCGAAACTATTCTGAATATTTTTGAAACAATTCCACGAATATATTCTCATCACTCCCTTCCTACTAACACTTAGTAGATCATGATTTCCTTAAGCTTGTGACCCCATAGGTTCGGTAACTCATAGACATGAACGAAACCCCTTTGCTCAATGACCGATAGCGGAACTATGGACGTCCATATCAATCCCTATGAGCACATGAATGATATTCGAGTGAACCTTTGGTTATCATGTGATATTCCCTTTGCTTCGCGATACTTCACAAAACCCGGGATGCATCGGTATCCTCCCGAGTCATCACATGCTCACTATACTGTTATCCTTGTTACCGGTTTTGTTCTTCTTTCTCATTGTTGTGTTCCGGCATCCCGGTGACGTAGTCACCTATGTCTGGCCAGACGATGATGGATGTCGTCACACCAAGAGGGCCCTAATAATATCTCTCCATCGTCGGAGGAGCAAATCCCACTCTCGAGCTATCTAGTCCCTTGTCAACCTTTTTCATGAACCTGTAAGTTTTCGTTATGATCACCATGTTACAGGTGACGTTTGAGCAACCCCAAAGTCCACCGTACGGTATGAAGTGACTACGATACTCTCATGGTCCAAGGAGAAAAATCACATGTTAACACTCTGTGTTATTACAATTGATTACAGACAAAATTATCTCAGTTCATAACAAACAAGTTTGGGTCGATTCAATATGATCGTTCTTCCAACGTCATAATCTCAATGTTGTTTTAGGACTATCTTTACACTTAACGATATCATAAGATCCAGAAAACGTGATCACCAACAACACTTGAGCTAGTCTTAGAGGCGAGACTAGGAACCTTTATTTTATCCATTTATCATTTCACACACGTGCATATGAGTTTTCCACTGAATCGCATATTCCAGGATCATAGCAGTTATGGCATGAAATATAAACACTTAATTATGAATATGGAAATATAATAATACAATATTATTGCCTCTAGGGCATATTTCCAACACATGGCTCCTCCTTAAGTCGGTTGGGGCTCTACTATGGCCACAAGAAAGCTAATTTTATGGGGTAAAATCCCCTTAAAATTTCAGCCCGATTAAAGTTATGGATCTACGGCTATTTAAGAAACGATGCTCCGCCAGAAAACAGAAGAAAATAGAGAGGATCCAATCTAGGGGAGATCTCCCCTCTCCCCGGAGGGCTAAGGAAGCAGAAGAAGGAGGGGGGCCTTCCCCCTCTCCTCCGGTGGCGCCGGAATGCTGCCGGGGACATCTCTGGCATCACCATCACCAACAACTGCTCCTCTGTTCTCATGGTGATGTACGAGTAGTTTATCCTCGGGGCTGAGAGTATCTACTAGTAGCTATGTGTTTGATCTCTTTCTCATGTTCTTGATGGATTCGATCATGATTGTATCATGAGCTTTATTAATAAAGTTGGATCTTATGATGCTCATCTCCATCTATTCTTTTTGTGGTGAACTGAGTCTTGCTCTTTGAAGTTTCTTTATGTTGGATTAAATACTTTGGATTTGAGATTATATGATGCATATCTAGTAATTAACATGCGGATACCCGTAGTGACATTGGGGTACTCTTAGCATAAAGGTTGAACAATAGTATCATATGGTGTTGTTGTAATTTGATTTCTAGGACTATCCGTGGCATGTTTGTGGGTGGTTCAATAGATCGAGATGGGAAAGACAACTTTGAGGTGGTTTGCTGTTAAGCGCACCTACGCGATTTCATTCTACTTTCTTCGATAGAATAGAAACTTTGGAGTGATACTTTGTTGCACTGTGAGGGATTATCATGTGGTTTAATTATGTTAATGATGTTGAGAGTTGGCACTAGAAAAAGTATGAACCCTAGGCCTTGTTTTCAAGCATTGAGACACCCTTTTTACTCACTTTTGTTACTTTCTACCTTGCTGTTTTTATTTGTTCAGATTACAAAAGGCTATTTCTACCATCTATATTACACATCTATCATCCTCTCTTTGCCGAACTAGTGCCCCTATACAACTGACAATTGTATTGGATGTGTTGGGGACACAAGAGATTACTTGTATTTGATTGCAGGATTTTTTTGGGAGAGACCACCTTCATTCTACAACTCTCGCAGATTGATAAAACTTAGGTCATCCACTTGAGGGAAATTTGCTGTTGTCCTACAAAACTCTGTGCTAGGAACAACGTCTACAAGAATAAAGTTGTGTAGTAGACATCAAGCTATTTCTGGCGCCGTTGCTGGGGAGGTGAGTGCTTAAAGGTGTCTTCTTTAGATCTTGCAATTGAATCTTTTAGTTTCTTGTTTTATTCACTAGTTTGGTTTATGAAATATATCTACAAAAAATAGAAATGAAGTTGAATGCAATTCTTTATCTTTATAAAGTTGTTCTTGAAAACTATGAATCTAATAATTGTTAGGAAGTGTTGCAAGAAGAATTTAACAAAATGTTTGATGTGAGTTCCTTGAATGTTAAGCATGATTGCAGTTGTTAGTATGTATTATATGAATATCAATTGTGATGTTGATATGCAAAGCTATACGCTTGGGAATGACATGTTTGATGAAGATGATCTTTTTAGTCCCTCAACTTTTGATGATAAAATTTGTACTGATGAAAACATGCCTCCTATTTATGATGATTACAATGATGATGAAAGTGGGTTTGGAAGAGTGTCAACTCTAGTTATCAATGACCCTACTATTTTGGACGGTGTTGAATCTTATTACAATGATAAAAGTGGATTTTGAGAGGTCATGACTTTAGAAAATTTTGATTCCACTATTTTGGAGGATGTGTCAATTGATTATAATGAGAACAAAGTTGCTATCTATGATGATTGCTGTGATGACACTTATGATATAAAGAATAATGATAACCATGAAACTTGTCATCATGATATTGATGTTGAATTGAGCCATGTCAATCAAGTATCACATGACAGTTATTTTGTTGAATTTGCTCCCACTACAATTAATGAGAAGAAATTTGCTTATGTGGAGAGTAATAAAAAATATACATGTGGGTCATGAAAACAATGCTTTATGTGATGGTTATATTGTTGAATTTGTTCATGATGCTACTGAAAATTATTATGAGAGATGAATATATGCTTATAGATATGTCAATAATATCAAGTTTCGTCTCTTTATGTTGAAACTTTTAAAGTTGCACTTGTTTTGCCTTCCTATGCTAGTTACTTTGTGCTTCAACAAATTGTTTGCTTACAAAATTCCTATGCATAGGAAGTGGTTTAGGCATAAATGTGTTTGCTATATGATTCATAATGCTCCCTTTATGTTTCAGTTCCTACTTTTATGTGAGCATCATTAAAATCATAATGCCTAGCTAAAAGACATTAAAGAAAAGCGCTTGTTGGGAGGCAACCCAATACTTATGTTTTTTGTTTTTGTGTGTCTACATGATTAATGCTACTGTAGTAATCATGTTCTATATATTTTATTTCAATAAAGTGCCAAGTTTAGCCTTTACCATGCTCAGTTTGCAAGTTTATGAATTGCTGTTTGAAAACAGAAAGTTTTCTGTTATGTCTTGAATATTCCTGGATAGTCAGAACGTGATAACATCTTGAAATTTTTACACAGTGTACATGTATGAGTTCTCTGTTATGTGGTCAATGTTCGGAATATTTGGAGTTACAAAAGTACGATAACTTATTCTTCCTTTATAGACTATTCTTTTTAGACAGATTGATGTTATAGTTGCATTGTTTGCTCATGTTTGCTTGTTTAATGTTTCTATTAGTAGATAGAGATGGTAAATATGTGTAGGCATTTAGTAGGCAATGTTTAGTTATAATTTTTGTGATTTTCTACAGTAGAGAATGTTAATGTTTTGAATTTATTTTCTACTAACCTATCTCACAAGTTCTGTTAAGTTTTGTGTGATGGAAATTTTTAAGACCCAGAGGTGACTGTGATATGAGAGGAATTAAGCAGACACAAGAGCTCAAGCTTGGGGATGCCCAAGGCACCCCAAGGTAATATTCCAAGGAGTATCAAACATCTAAGCTTGGGTATGCCCCGGTAGGCATCCCACCTTTCTTCATCAACAACTATCGGTTAGTCTCGGTTGAGCCTAAGTTTTTATTTGTTCACATGATATGTGTTATTCTTGGAGCATCCTTTTGTTTTGTTTTGTTTTTGTTTGCTGTTTATACAATCATTAGATCTAAACTTTATGATTTGGAGAGAGTTAATTCACAGATACTTATTGACTTAACTACTCTTTGTTCTTCAGTTATATCTTTTGGAGTAACTTGTTATTTACTATTGTGCTTCACTTATACCCTTAGAGTAAACCTATGAATGAATTGTATATCATACATTTGAAATTATATAAGTGTTGAGAAGTAAATATGTATCCTAGAATTACAATTCAATCGCATATATGTTGAAATTATGGGAAGTAGAGGCTTCACATTGGGTTTAGGAGGTAAAGTCTATTGAGATTTAACAAACATAACAGTGTTCATTTGAACAATTCATGATTACAAGGAAGAGAAATTTCACATGCAAATACACTATCTTGGATGTCTTTTGTGATTGTGAACCCTCAATGAATATGTTCACACTTGATCAAATATATGATGTTTGACAAGAAAGACAATGTAATGAGTTGTGTTTCTGTATATTTGCATAGAAGCTATATTGTCATGGATCCTCCAACATATACTGTTTGCTTATAATCTTTGCCAGCCCAAAACCTTGTACTAAGCCGAATTACCGCTTGTGTATCCAAACCCTTGATCCAAGTTTCTTCCAAAAGTGTCCACTCTACCTACCTATATTTGGTACTTCATTGCCATTCCAAGTAAATTTGCATGTGCCACACCTCTAAACCTTCAAATAAACTTCTGTTTTGTGTGCGCGTACAGCTCATGGAGCGGTGGGGGTGTTCAATATCTTCCATGCTAAATGTGTTTTACTCACAACGAGATTTTAGTCGACTTGTAAAATTTATTAGGGAGGCTTGTAAAAGGGATCCCAGTCCCAAATTATTTATAAAGACACTCCCCTAGAAAGTTGAAAGTTAGCGGGCACCCATGAATTCGGCTAGCCATGGTTGGTGTTATTATGGTTGAGGGGGGTGTAAAAGCATGGAAACCGTCATTAATGTGTTTAGCATGGAAGATATGGGAAACCTTTGTCGTAAACCGTCGACAGGAAAGTACACCTCTCAAAATAAATTTATCTCTGTTCTAAACCAATTAGCTCTGGTGCATGTTAATCTCTACTTCCCTCTGCGAAGGGCCTATCTTTTACTTTTATCCTCACCTTTTATGTTGATTCAACTTCTTATTCCAACCTTTTATTCTCCACTTGGCAAACATTGTATGTTGGGGAAAGATCCAGGCACATATATCTAGTTGAATATATATGATCATGAGTCATTATTTTTGACAATTATCCCTGAGATAAGTAAGTTAGGAGGTGAAATATTAAACCCCTATCTTCCTTTGTGTATGGTGGAGACTGTTTGTTTTAAAAATATGCTCCTGAGTTCCAGCAATCATTAGAATACTATATGGTAGTTGAGTATGTGAAGTTTGCTAAACGAAAGTTCTTACATAGACTCTTCTGGAAAAATAAGATGAATTGTAATTGATTAATGACTGAGAGCATATTTGTTGGGTTTCAAGAGAGTTTATTGTTTAAACCTTAACATGTGAATGGACTTCTACTTGATCATGAGAAGTTTTATGAGAAAGAGTTATTGTTTATGATATATAATGCTAACAAAAGTGATTAGAATTATCATTGATCAAAGTTATGCACTATTCTAGCATTCACGCTTCATAAATTATTTCTTTTATTATCTACCTACTAGAGGATGAGTAGTGATTAAGTATGGGGATGCTGATACGTCTCCAACGTATCTATAATTTATGAAGTATTCATGCTATATTTACATCATTTATTAATGTTTTTGGCACAATATTTATTTGGACTAACCTATTAATCCAGTACCAAAGGGCAGTTCTCGTTTTCTTTTGTTTTGGGGTTTTTAGGTCAAAAATTCAGGAAGCCGGAATGTGCTGAAATTGTTTGTGAATTTTTTATGGGAATTATCAGAATTTTGGGCGAAGAAATCAACGCAAGGTGGCGCATGAGGGCCCCCACATGGCTAGCCCACGCGCCCTCGGCCCTGGGCCCTGGGCACACTGGGGGGGGCGTGTGGCTCCCCCTTAAGTCATTTAGGGCTATACTTTGGCCGCAAGAAAGCTAATTTTATGGAGAGAAAAATCCCCTTAAAATTTCAGCCCGATCGAAGTTACGGGTCTTCGGCTATTTAAGAAATGATGCTCGGACAGAAAACAAAAGAGGAAAATAGAGAAGAAAATAGAGAGAGCCAATCTAGGGGAGAGCTCCCTCTCGCCCCGAAGGGCCAAGGAAGAAGAAGAAGGAGGGGGCCCTTCTCCCTCCCCTCCTGTGGCGTCGGAACAATGCCGAGGACATCTCCATCATCACCATCACCAAAACTTCTCCTCCGCTCTCATGGTGATGTGCGAGTAGTTCATCCTCGTGGTTAAGAGCATGTGCTAGTAGCTATGTATTCAATCTTTCTCTCATGTTCTTGATGGATTCGATGTTAATTGTATCATGAGCTTTATTAATAAAGTTGGATCTTATGATCTTCATCTCCCTCTATTCTTCTTGTGGTGAATTGAGTCATGTTCTTTGAAGTTTCTTTATGTTGGATTGAATAATTTAGATTTGAGATTACATGATGCATATCTAGTAATTAACTTGTGGATACTCGTGGTAACATTGGGGTACTCTTAGCATAAAGGTTGAACAATAGTATTATATGGTGTTATCGTAGTATGATTTCTAGGACTATCCATGGCACGTTTGTGGGTGGTTCAATAGGTCAAGATTGGAAAGACAACTTTGAGGTGGTTTGCTGTTAAGCGCACATACGCGATTTCATCCTACTTTCTCCGATAGAATAGAAACGTTGGAGTGATTCTTTGCTACACTTTGAGGGATTATCATGTTATTTAATTATGTTAATGATGTTAAGAGTTGGCACTAGCGAAAATATGAACCCTAGACCGTGTTTCCAAGCATTGAGACACCGTTTTTACTCACTTGTGTTATTTGCTACCTTACTATTTTTATTTGTTCAGATTACAAAAAGTTATTTCTACCATCCATATTACACATCTATCAGACTATCATCATTTCTTCGCCGAACTAGTGCACTTATACAATTGCAATTGTATTAGGTGTGCTGGGGACACAAAAGATTACTTGTATTTGATTGCATGGTTGTTTGAGAGAGACCATCTTCATCCTAGACCTCTCACGGATTGATAAATCTTAGGTCATTCACTTGAGGAAAATTTGTTGTTATCCTACAAAACTTTGCGCTTGAAGGACCAATAAATTTACAAGAATAAAATTGCGTTGTAGACATCAATGTAGGGCTCGCAGCAAATTATCCCTAGGGATCCACTTGTGATTCCACATATTGGTCGTCTCTCCATTTCCAATCCTTTTCACTAGGCCTTGTGTAAGGACAAATCTGAAATAGCACGCCAAACCTGAGACGGATGGCTGCCAAGCTCCGCCTCTAGTAGTTCACGGGACGGGTAATAGACTGCCTTCAATATCCTATCACTCAGAGAATCCATGTCTTGCTAGTATAGAAATAAGCACATCAAGTTGAATTTGATGAATAGATTAGAAGTTTTTCCCCAAACAAAAAGTTGAAGTTGATGTCAAAGTATAGGATATCCGGGATGTGCTGCCAAGCCCGCTTATCTTCCACACCTAATTGGATCTGCCTATTAAGCGGGCTTCATCTGGTGTATGGGTTGCTAGGTAAAAGCTATACAATGAGCGTGGTGCCCGAAATCACTAATTAAGGAGCACTCTTTGGAAAGGTCACTCCCACCTCCCCAGGTTGCGACAAGTGGCGCACTGCATGTGCGTCAGTTGTCGCAACCCGAAAGTTTTCCCTTTTTTCGTAGATCAATTTATTCAAAATGTTTTTATCTCTTAACCCGTGTGTCCAAATCTCAAACCGTTTTCACCGTTGGATTCCTCGCGTCGAGATCTTCAAAACTAGATCCCACGTTGATAGGTTTTGATGAACTTTTTTTCACGAAAAAAAAGACAAAAAAACTGAATCGGGAGCACTTTTTTTCCTTTTCGAAAGAGGCACGACTGTGCCTCTCGCGGAAGTAAATCCGTGCCTCCATGAGAAGTAAATCTATGCCCTTTTTTTCATTTCCGAGAGGCATGACCGTGCCTCTCGAGGAAGCAAATCCATGCGTCTTGCGGAAGCAAATCCGTGCTTCTCACGGAAGGAAAAAAAACGCATTTTTTTTTCATTTCCGAGAGGCACGACCGTGCCTCTTGCGCAAGGAAAAAAAGAAAATGCGTTTTTTTCAGTTTCCAAGAGGCACGACCATGCCTCACGCAGAACCAAATCTGTGCCTCTCGCGGAAGGGAAAAACGCGTTTTTTTTGGTTTCCGAGAGGCACGACCGTGCCTCTCGCGGAAGTAAATACGTGCCTCTCGCGGAAGGAAAAAAAGGAAAAATGTTTTTCCAGTTTTCGAGAGGCATGACCGTGCCTCTCGCGGAAGGAAAAAAATGCGTTTTTTGTTTGTTTCCGAGAGGCATGACCGTGCCTCTCGCGGAAGCAAATATATGCCTCTCTTGGAATGAAAAAAAACGTGTTATTTTTCGTTTTCGGGAAGCACGACAAAGCAAATTTGTGCCTCTCGCGGAAGGAAAAAAATGCGTTTTTTCGCGTAAATTGTTTTTGATTTTTTTTGTCCAAAACCTAAGAAATGCCAGGGGAAAACCGAAAAGCCAAACAAACCCAGAAAAAATCATCTAAAAAGCCAAAAAGGCATGCGGAAAAATAAAAAAATAAAAGTCAGAGGGAGTGTCGTGGTTACTAGTCTGACAGTAAGTACTAGGGGTACGAATGAGGAGCAGAGCCTAGCTACAGCGCAGATGTGGCACTCGGTTTTTATGAGTTCGGGCCCCTCTTGGAGAAGGTAACAGCCCTACGTCTCGATGCCCGAGGGCTTGTTTTCTCTCGGAGTATGTGATTACAGGGGGTGCTTAACCCTGCGACAGAGGGGGAGGGCGGCTTATATAGGAGTGCGCTGCAGCCTCTTTACCACCACATCGCTAGGGCATTGATGACAATAACTACAGCAGTTAAGAGTGTTTAACACATCTATGACTATGGCAATTACAGGTAACGGTAGCCATAACTATGTTTAAAGCCTAGTTGAAGACTACTCGACCGTTGCAGATCTCACGCCGTCCTTACGTCTCCTTTGTCCGAGTGGCAGTGACTGGCCGACTGGAGGATGGACGTCCGAGTGTTGTCGGTGCACGGTCTGAGTGAATCCTTCATAGTGCGCGCCCGATTGCACTTGTGACCCTGGGGTCTCTGAATAATGGTGCGGGCCTTAGGTGGGCCCTAGATGTCAGGTCCTTGTCCCTACCGGTGCTAGGTGACACCATCATTAGCCCCCGAATCGGTTGAGGCTTAACAGGATGAGTGAGTTGAGCTTTCGGAGTAGTTCGAGTGCTTCGGGGGCACTCAGCCTCCGCTCTTCCCGCGGTTATCCTCAGGAGAAGCCACAACGGATTCCGGACTAGTGGTTTTCCGAATGATTGGATGGTGTCGATTGCTAGGCAAAACTTGGTGACATTCGCATGTCTCTCAGGAGAGATGGACTTGAGGCCCGAGTGAAGGCATGCCATGAAACCCGAGTGATGACACCGACACGTGGACTGACTCTCCGGAGAGATACCACTTCATATCCCTGGGGAACGCCAGTGCGGGCCAGCTCTGGGTCCAAATTTATGAGACTCACGCCATGGAGCCTAGTGAAAGGGCCAAGTGAACCCGCCGAGGGGCGTCGAGCTCATCCTTTCGCAATCTTGGAGGTGACTCCAGTCGGGTGTTTAACGTGTCCGAGTGCACGGAGGCCTATGGAAGGTGGTCGGTTGGGCCGACGGGTGTTTATTGGAAAACGGGGCGGACGCAATCTGTCAGGCCGATTCGCCGCGGGAATTCCGGGATTTGAAATCATGCGCGCGTGCATGTGGGAGCGGTTACGCTGCGGCTAGTGGGGAAAGTGGGGCGTGATGCCTCGATTTGCGGCTGGAAATCCGCCACGTGTCCTGTCTTTCCTGTGCGCGCGACCGCTAGGGGCGCCATTGATCTGGGATCCAATGGCTGAGGCCTGGTGAGTTATTCCGCCCGCGGTATAAAAGGCGGATTTACTGTGCGGGGTTAATTTCAGATCCCCTTTTCCCCCACCTTGCACTCTGCTCTCTGCGTTCCCTTTCCATCGCGCCGGAGCACTCGAAGCCATGGGGTAGGACTCCACAACCAAGCTGGAGAGGGCGAAGAAGGTGGGGAAGACCGCGCCATCGAGCTCAGGGCCGTTAGTGGGCCGCATCACGGGGGAGTGGATCCCCTTGCGCGTCACGGCGAGGTGGCTGGAGGAGCTTGCCGAAGAAGGCCTCATCCCGGCGGACGGGTGGAGGCTTCCGGAGGCAGACGAGGTCGAGCCCGCGCCCGAGGGTGACGAGCGCGTGCTGCTTGTGACCCACATCGAGCGAGGTTTCTCTATGCCCCCTCACCCTTTCTTTCGGGCTTTCTTGGACTTTTTTGGGGCGCAGCTCCACCATCTCCCCGCCAATGCCATTGTGTATCTGTCGGCCTTCGTCTCCCTCTGCGAGAACTTCATTGGCTGTCATCCGCATTGGGTTTTGTTCAAGCATATTTTCACGTGTCGATCGATGACCGTGAAGAAAGACTCGCCGAGTGGGGAGAAGACCCATGTAACCCAGCTCTGCGGGGGCCTGGGGATACAGGTGCGGGGGTGGAGTGCCTTCCCGAAGATGAGTTTTCCCGACTCAGTGAAGGGGTGACAGGACAGTTGGTTCTATTGCAAGGACATCCCGAGTGAGGGGTCTTCGATTGGCCTTCCTCCGTACTCGGGAGCGAGAGTCACTGCGCCTCCATCTTTGGAAGTGAGCAAGGAAGAAAAGGTGGACGTCGGGATCTTGACCGTCGCCATGGTCGGAGCTGTAAACGTTGGGATCAACGGGATGGACCTCCTGGAAACCTTCTTGATTCGGAGGATCCAGCCACTGCAAGCCAGGGCATTTCCTATGTGGATGTACGAAGGTCCGGGTGATGACACCCGAGTGCACCTAGAGGAGCTGAGAGATGATGCCCTGGCCGGCAAGATCAAGGCCATCACCTCGGCCCAAGACAACCCGCGCGGCGCCAGGAGGGTGCCTCCATACGAGAAGATCATCCAGCCGGTTGAGGTAACATGCTTTTTAGATCAGTCGGAATGTAAACGAGCTTCTCTCAATGTTTCTGGATCTTGACTTTATGTTTTCCTCCCTTTCGGAGTTTTCAGCAAATGATCTCCAATGTACCGGAGGTCAACCAGTCACCAGCGGACATGACAAGCAACACGGAGCACTAGCACTCGGACGATAGCGACGGGGCAGAGGAGGAAAGCGATGAGGAGGAGGAGGAAAGTGACAAAGACGAGAGCGACACCGAGGAGGGCGAGGAGGCCGAGTCCTCCCCGTCTAAGGCTGTTCCTCGGGAATGCCGCACCAAGGAGAAGAACGAGATGAGTGCCAGAGCAAGGGGCGCTCGAGCGCCGAGTGACCCGAGGCCGACTGCTTCGGCTTCTTCGCGTGGAGCGAAGCGCCTGCGGGCGGAGGCTGCTAACTCGGCGGAGAAATAGCCCAAGCAGCCGAAGCAAATCTCCTCCAAGCCCCGGAAGGCCGTAGTGCCAAGGATCAAGGTGACGGTGCCACTGGCTTCAACGTAAGTATCTGAGATCGGATCTCCTTTCCATGCAATTTTCGTTCGTCTGATGCGCCGAGTGATCTCCAAACTTCCAGCAACGAGACGTCGATGACCTCATTGGATCCGAATGCTCCCAAGCAAGGCCAGACAGAAGGCGATGCCGCCGACACTGCAACTTCCAAGGGTATAATCTTTCCGATTGGCATTCGACTTGAATCTTGTCCGGGTGGTTCCAATCTGACGTTGTCTCCCAAAAGTTCATGCAGCCCCGACTGAAGTCATCCATCTGGACGAGGACGACAAGGCCGACCCACCGAACCCGGAGGCTGACAAGGGGGCAATGACCGGAACTGATATCCTCATGCGGGAGGCTTCGCCTGGCCAGAAGACTCGTGTTTCTCCTGCTAAGGCTGTCAGGAAGCCCATCGGTCCGAGTCCTCCGGCTCAGGCCAGCTCCTCGTTGATGCTCACTGCACCATCCTCCAAGCCTATGCCCGTGCCACACTCGGCTCCTGCCACCGCCTTTGTTCTGCATAAAGTCCCAGAGGACCAAGTGGGAGCGAGCAAGGAAGCTTTGATCCAGGTCGAAGTGATGAACAGTCGGCTGAGTGAGGCGTATGACGCCAGCGAGGCTCTGAGGACCAACGTCCGAGAGTACCATTTTAAGTGTTCTTCAAAGTTTCTGTTTTGGATCCGTAACTGAACTTCCATCAGTGGTTTTGCGCGGGGCACACCCACTGGGTGTGTTCAATTTTCACCAGTGGGGGCACGCTGAGTGCACCCACTGGGTGTAGTCCCCGAGGCTGCCGTTGACTGGAAACAGTCGGCGGGAGTCTTAGAACTCTGTATTTTTGTTATTCCCACTCGGGTCGACCGGGGTCTTTACCGAGTGTGTCCTTTCCAGTGAAGGCACACTGAGTGCACCCACTGGGTGTAGTCCCTAAGACTGCTATCGATTGCGGGCAATCGGTGGGAGTCTGATAGAACTTACACATAGGTTTTTTAGCTCATTAACACGAGTCATTCTCCAGTGGGGGCACGCTGAGTGCACCCACTGGGTGTAGTCCCCGAGACTGCTGTCAACTGGAAGCAGTCGGCGGTAGTCTTAGAGTTTTTTTATAACACTCGGAGTGTCACCTCGCACTCGGCCGGCCGAGTGGGAGGCTTGGCAGACTAGGATGCCTCGAGCTGATCGAGTTTGTCTGTCTTGAGGTCGATGATGAAGGCCAGCGTGTTGTTGTCTTTGATCTTCTTCATTGCCGACTCAGTTGTTAGAGGGTACTTTAGGGTTTGGTTTTGGTCAAGCTTGTTCCTTCATCCGACTAACAATCTCTTTATATTGTGAAAGAGGGCCTGCGAGCTGGGATCTCACTATGCCGATCTGGAGAAGGAAGTGCTGCAGCTCCGAGTGGATCTGGACGCGGAGAAGCATAAGAGCAGCCGCCTCGAGAAGGAGAAGAACGCCCTTGGAGGTAAATCCCGTTGTTTGATTGTTCGCCGAGTCGCATTTTTCTTTTGATCCGAGTCAATTTGCTTCAACAGATGTTCGTGGTGAGAATGCCCAACTTGTAATGAGGCTGAGGACTTTTATTTCTTTAGAAACCATGAAGCAGGCCCTAGAGGACAAGGACAAGGAGTTGGCGCTGGAGCAGAAGGAAACCAGGAGTAAGACCAAGGCCGCCGAGGAGAAACTGGCTTCGGTCAGTAAGCTCGAGGAGGAGGTCAAGACTCTGAAGGCTGCTGCTGAAGCGACCAGAAATGAGATTTCTGAGCTCAGGAAGACCAATGCCGAGTGGGAGACGAAGCACAGTGCCCAAGCGGGCGTTTTTGAAGGGGAGAAGGCATTGGATGACCAGATCGCGAAGCTTCTTAAGAAGAAGGGTGAGCTGGAGCAGTACGTCCAGGAGTTCGGTGAGGAGATGGGCAAAAAGCTCGAAGGTAACTGCACCGCCGAGTGGTTTTTAACCGTTTACTTAGAATTTTCCACCTTCTCTGATCCCGAGTCATTTTTCTTGACAGAATTCTACTACAGCTTTGAACTGGAGACGTACCGAGTGGAGAAGGACCTGGATCCCTCGAGACAGCTTCTCAAGGACAGTGCCGCCATGGCCATTCTCCGTCTGGAGGAGTGCCTCGAAAGCACCGTGGGGCACATTATCCGACTTAGGTCTGCTCTGTCCAAGATTGATCAAGAACTACTGCCTGGCGAGGAACTTCAGAGTGACATGGAATCCATGATGACTCGGCTGAAGGATATCCCAAGTCATGTGCAGGCCTGGAAGAAGTCCGTTGCTCGCTGCGGTGCCGACGTGGCTCTCGCACTCGTCCGCGTTCACTGCAAGGATGTGGACTAGGAGAAGCTGAAGTCGCTGAAGGTTGCCAACAAGAAGAAGCTCAAGTTCGAGGACTTCATGGAGACGTTCATCGAAGCTGCCACCCGAATCACAGACGGCATCGACCTGGACACCTTCGTCGACCCGGCCAATCCTCCCGCAGCGGAGTAACCAAAAACATTTAAGTCCTGATTTGCCTCGGAATGCCGAGTGGTTAATGTAACCACGATACTTTAACGGGGCCATGGCTCGCGTACTTTTATTTTGTTAGGAGAACTCGAACGGATCGGAGTTTACCCAGATATTTGGATCTTTGTTCCGTTTGCCAACGTTGTTTTTTCTGACTTAGGTGAAATCTGGCTCGCAGCTAAGCCCCCGAGTGTCGAGCGTGTTCGCACTCGGATGATTCTGACTTAGGCGAAATCTGGTTCGCAGCTAAGCCCCCGAGTGTGGAGCATGTCCGCACTCGGATGGTTTCTGACTTAGGCGAAATCTGGTTCGCAGCTAAGCCCCCGAGTGTAGAGCGTGTCCGCACTCGGATGGTTTCTAACTTAGGCGAAATCTGGTTCGCAGCTAAGCCCCCGAGTGTGGAGCGTGCCCGCACTCGGATGGTCTTTAACTTAGGTGAAATCTGGTTCACAGCTAAGCCCCCGAGTGTGGAGCGTGTCCACATTCAGATGGTTTTTAACTTAGGCAAAATCTGGTTCGCAACTAAGCCCCTGAGTGTGGAGCGTGTCCGCACTCGGATGGTTTTTAACTTAGGCGAAATCTGATTCGCAGCTAAGCCCTCGAGTGTGGAGCGTGTCCGCACTCAGATGGTTTTTAACTTAGGCAAAATCTGGTTCGCAGCTAAGCCCCTGAGTGTGGAGCGTGTCTGCACTCGGATGGTTTTTAACTTAGGCGAAATCTGGTTCGCAGCTAAGCCCTCGAGTGTGTAGCGTGTCCGCACTCGGATGGTTTTTAACTTAGGCGAAACCTGGTTCGCAGCTAAGCCCTCGAGTGTGGAGCATGTCCGCACTCAGATGGTTTTTAACTTAGGCGAAATCCGGTTCGCAGCTAAGCCCCGAGTGTGGAGCGTGTCCGCACTCGGATGGTTTTTAACTTAGGCGAAATCTGGTTCGCGGCTAAGACGGTACAACCCACTGGGGGCGTGTTGTTAGTTTCCGAATGATATTACTCACCGGAGTGAAAACATGGTATTGGTCCAAATTAGATGAAATACAGGAAAAGTAAGACTTTTATTCATCTAATTTCATTTGGAACATTATTACAATGGGGAGAAATTTATTCTAAGTGAAGAATTTGCGGAGCAGATCCGCGTTCCAAGCTCGGGGCTCTTCCTCACTCTTGGCGAAGTTGTAGAGCCGATAGGCTCCGTTGTTCAGTACTTTTGATATCGCAAAGGGCCCTTACCATGGTGGCACCAACTTGTGAGGCTTTTGCTGGTCCAATCAGAGGACCAGGTTGCCTTCCTAGAAAGCGCGCCCCCTGACGTGCCTATCATGATAGCGACGCAAGTCTTGCTGACATGCAGTCGTCTTGATAAGAGCCAATTCGCGCTCCTCCTCCAGCAGGTCGAGGCCATCTTGACGTGCTTCTTCAGCCTCTGTCTCCGAGTATATATCCACTCGAGGAGAGTTGTGGAGCAAATCACTCGGCAGAACGGCCTCCGAGCCATACACCAAGAAGAATGGAGTGCGCTTTGTGGACCGGTTTGGGGTCGTCCGCAAGCCCCAGAGGACCGATGGCAGTTCGGTGACCCAGGCTCCCATTGCGTGCTTCAGGTCGCGCATGAGACATGGCTTGAGCCCCTGGAGTATCAATCCATTCACCCGTTCTGCCTGTCCATTCGACTGAGGGTGAGCCACAGAGGCGTAGTCAACCCGAGTGCCCTGAGAGTAGCAGAACTCGCGAAACTCGTCTGAGTCAAAGTTTGATCCATTGTCCGTGATGATGTTGTGAGGGACTCCGAACCTGAAGATTATCTCCTTGATGAACTTGATCGCAGTCGAAGAGTCTAACTTCTTTATGGGCTTCGCTTCGATCCACTTGGTAAACTTATCTACCGCCACCAACAGATGTGTGAACTCGCTGGCCCCGGTCTGGAGTGGACCGACCATGTCGAGTCCCCAGACTGCGAACGGCCACGCGAGTGGGATTGTCTTCAGCGCGGACGCTAGCTTGTGCGACTGATTTGCATAAAACTGACACCCAACGCACTGGTCAACGATATCACGAGCAGCTTCGTTGGCTCTGGGCCAATAGAAACCTGCCCGGAACGCTTTGGCGACCAAGGTCCGAGAGGAAGCATGGTGACCACAGGTTCCCGAATGAATCTCCTGCAGGATCTGCTGCCCTTCCTCCGGCGTGATGCAATGCTGAGTGACGCCAGTGGCGCTCTTCTTATAGAGTTCTTCTCCCATGACAGTAAAGGCTTTCGATCGGCGGACGATCTGTTGAGCTTCTTCTTCATCTTCGGGGAGTTCCTGCCTGAGCAGGTATGCGAGGTACGGCTCGGTCCACTTGGGAGTGATAACGAGCACCTCTTGGACCAGATCCACGACCGCTGGGATGTTGTAACACCCCTATGTAATGAGCTACAGTGATCCTCATGATTATGCTAAGTCACTTGGATTTGCAAGGCTTGATCAATATGGATTCATATCTCATTTCAAATTCCACCACTGAATTCAAATTCAAATTGCAAGTGAAATTAAAGTTGCACAAAAATGGTTGCAAAATAGTTCATCATTTAGCAAATATTCCATAACAAGTGATTGTTAAGAAAAACAACATCACCACAATGCAAAAATGGACTACAGCAATTAAAACAGTGCTAAAACAGCCTATTTAAATGCCTTTCCACTTATGAAAAATTCAAACTAATTCAAATGCCTCCCAAACTTTTTGTGGCAGTGCAGAATATTGCATAGTATTTATGTGGCCAAGCCCCATATTTTACTAAATCCATTTGGCAGCTCAAAATAATTGCAAACCTTCTCTGTAAAAAAACAGAAAAAGAAAGGGAAAAGGAAGAAAACTCACTGTGCACTGGGCCTAAGTGCACAGTGCACTGGCCCAGCCCACCTCTCTCTCTCTCCTGCAACCTTCCTCCTCTCTCCTGTGCGTGTCGCCGCGCCCGTGGCCGCGTGTGCGCGCCGGCGAAACGGCGACACGGCGACGCTACAGGCGCCGCGAGGGGATAAGGCCGGCGCCCATCGGCCTCGTCATCGCCCTCACCCACTTTCCGCCTCCTCCCTCGCCCTCTCTCGCTCGCATTCGAGCTTGCTCGAGCGCATCCGTCGCCGTCGCCGCATCGATCCCGTGGCCACCGGCTGCCTCTCGCCTCGCCACCGTGTCTGCTAGCTCCGCCATGCTCAACTACGTCTTCTGCGCCAAGCATCGGGAGCCGGTGAGCCCTGCACCACCAGATCGGCGCCGTCTTCTTCCTCCTCGGGCCGCCGGCGATCTCCTTCCTCTCCGGCGAACCTGCTGCTCCTAATCTGTCACCGGGCCTCCTTGCGCCTCCACGGTGAGCTCTAGCTTATCCCTGTCCCCCTCTTGCTCCCTCTCTGGCCTCACTGTTGCTGCTGCCAAAGTGGCCGGAGTTTAGCTCCGCCACGCTGCTCGTCGCCGTCGCTACCGTGGCTGGCAAGCTCAACTGAGCACGTAGTTGTGCTCAGCGCACCCCCAGGAGGCCAACGCCGCCGCCCGCTTGCCTTGCCATGCCCAGCAACGCCGTTCCCGAGCTCTATCGATTCCGGCCGTCCGCCGTGCTGGTCGCCGCCGTCACCACGGGCCGCTTCCGGCTATGCCACCGCCACCATTGGGAGCAGTTGACCCAGTCAACTGGGCCCACTGGTCAGCCTCTCTGCTGATCAGTTGGGTACAATTCTGGGTAACCCTAGCATTTTACTGTTCTGAATAATTCGAATTTAATAATTAAAAAAATAATTCCAGAAATTCCAGAAAATGATTAAAACTTTGAAAAATCATATAAAATAATCCGTAACTCGGATGAAAATAATTTATATACGAAAAATGATCAAAAAAGTAAGACGAATCCAAATATGTGATCAAAATGGTTGACCATCACTCCTAACTAGATGAACATGGAACCTTTCCCTCCGGACCCATATACCGATAATCACCTAAAGCCGGGAAAATATTCCCAGATATTTTCCCGCTCCGTCCGCAACACTTAGCACTGCGATAGGTCACCCCTAGCACAGCATATTGCCACGTCATGTATCTGTGTTGCATTTGTTTGCTTTATATTTATTGTTTCTTCCCCCTCTTCTCTCCGGTAGCTCCCGAGTCTGATGTGACCCCTGAGGACTGCTACACCACCTATGACCCCTCTTTCACCGCAGAGCTTCCAGGCAAGCAAAACCCCCTTGATCATTCCTATATCGCCCATTCTTTCTCTCCCATGCTTGCATTAGATTGTGCTACTGTATTTGATTGCTCCTATTCTGATGCATAGCCTATTTTTGTAACTGCTATTGATACATTACCTGCTATCCTAAATGCTTAGTATAGGTTGGTTAGTGATCCATCAGTGGCCCCGCACCCTTGTCCGTGTTGCCATGCTCTACTTCCGGATGTTTCGATCAACGCGATTGATGTGCAGAGACCAACACAGCACCGCACACCCCCTTAGTTGTATGACTCTGCAGAGCTACTATCAAGTGCCGAGGGTGATACCTCCTACCTCACTCCTGATGATATCTCTGTAGTGAAGCTAGTCGGTTGTGGGTTACCGAGGGTGATTCCTCTTTCACCACCTCCGATGATGCCTCTATCGTCCAACCCCTCAAGTGTGAACCCATCGAGGGTGATTCCTCCAAGTTCACCTTGACAGATTCATCGAGTGGGAATCCATCGAGGGTGATTCCTCGGATTTCCCCCTTGATGTTGTGGACACATGGTTACCATGTTTATACCTCAGTCCCTTGTTGAAGGCGGGTCGACCCCGAGGGGTACCCGCGAGAGATGTGAAGTCGGGTTGACCGTGTGGGTACCCGCGAGATAATTACATGGCACGGCCGGGCAGGCAGACCGCCCCAGGAGAGGGATGGGCCTGGCCCTTGCAGTAAGTCCACGAGACGGGGCGATGGGACCACAGATCGTGGAGCACTGATCGTCACCGTGAGCTCCCAACACACTAATGGGTTAGGATATGTGATCTGAGTAGGCCTCTGTCCTTTTTCGCACTAACCACCATGCGGGAATAGTATGGGCACTCCACATCGTATGTTTCAGCCGAAGTTCTTCAGACATCAGCAACTGAGCGGCGCGCTCCCGGGTGGACCGCGACAGCCTGCGTGTGTATACAGGGGCTAGGTCTGGTCCCGGCCGTCCACGCAATGTGCAGGGGTGCAAAGGGCGATGGGCCAAAGACCCATGAGCGCCTAGTGTGTAGACCGGCATGCTGACCTCTCTGTTGGGCCTAGGTAGGGCTATGGCATGTCGATCAGCCGAGCCCGGGCATGACCAGGAAAAGTGTGTCCGGCCAGAGTTAATCGAGCGTGTTGGGTAAGTTGGTGCACCCCTGCAGGGAAGTATATCTATTCGAATAGCCGTGTCCACGGTAACCGGACGCTCGGAAAGTATCCCGATTTACTACAACTAGAACTGGATACTGGTGAATTTAATGATATGTTAGCTCCGGGATTGCTTTCTCGCAAGGAGTCGAGGAAGGATCTCTGGGCATTACTATTAAATAATTATTGCTTTATTATATGCTAATTTGCACTCTTCTAATGCTGCAAGACGCTGCAAGATGCTAGTCTTCGATAGGCTAGGCCTACCCCTCTATTCTTGCATTTCTACAGTATAGTCCACAGATACAGCCCCTTCCCTTTGATACCGATGCATACTTATCATATATCTGATGTAAGTCTTGCGAGTACTTTGGATCAGTACTCACGGTTGCTTTGCTACCTCTTTTTCCCCATACCCAATTGCTGCGATCAGATGACGGAGCCCCGAAGCCAGCTGACCCCATCGACGACTACTACTACCCCGACGGAGCTTACTACTATGTGGAGACCGACGACCAGGAGTAGTTCGGAGGCTCCCAGGCAGGAGGCCTGCGCCTTTTTGATCTAGATGTCATTGTTTTGCTCAGCCTTCTTAAGCCAGACTTGTCTAATTATGTCTGTACTCAGATACTAATGCTTTCGCTGACTCTTGTGTAACTCGAGCTTATGTATTCGAGCCCTCGAGGCCCCTGGCTTGTAATATAAAGCTTGAATTTTTATTTTGTGTCTAGAGTTGTGTTGGGATATCTTCCCGTGAGTCCCTGGGCTTGATCGTGCGCATTTGCGTGTATGATTAGTGCACGATTGAGTCGGGGGCGTCACAAGTTGGTATCAGAGTCGACTGCCTGTAGGAAGCCCCTTTCCAACTCCTTGATCGAAGTTGAGTCTAGTCTTTGAAAAATTGTTTTACTAACATGGTTGTGTGGCTTACGGGCCCACAACGCCAATGGATGGGATTAGGATCTTTTATTCCTCTTCCTTACTCTGGGACTCTGATCTCTCTTCTATTCGGGTTAAAGATTTTGCTAACCCTAACATTAGGTTCTCGTGTTCACAATCAACCGGAGAGCTGGATTATCTACAACCTTTCCTTTCAAAGTATATTATATGCTTCTCACACTGTCATTTGACATCTTGCACTCCCTTGTTTCAGATGCGTCCCGCAAGACAACTCATACGCCAGACTATGGTTGTTGATGCAACTGGGTTCCCTGCTATTCTGGTCGACCTCTTGACCAGGCTAGGATATCACTGGTACCCCGAGTACACTGTTACGAGGACTACCGCGAGTTCGGCTAGGAGCAGTACCACGTTGTGGTTCATATCTTTGATCGACAGGATAACTCCATCACTGAGTTGCACACCTTTCATGGTATTGGAGTGACTGTTGACATGGCAGTCCATGATGCTGCCTATGCTGCTATTGCCCATCTCCGTGGAGAGCACACCCGCTTGGAGGAGACTGGTTTCAGATATATCCCGTATGCCCCCGCTAGGGATGAGAGTGGATACTACACTGCTGTCTGTACCCCTTACGTGTGACGTCGTTATGACCCGCAGGTTTTGGTTCAATACACTGAGGCTCTGGATCGCACTGCCCGAGCGCTTGCTGTCGAGTTGTACGCCACTCATGTTCGTCTTTACGATGCTATGACACAGTTGCTGCCAGCAGTCAGTGCAGGGATACATCCTCAGTATATCCTTTACCCGCGTAGGACAGAGATGCCACCAGGTCTTGAGTGGCCTGCCGTTGGAGGTCATACTCCTCCACGTGGTCCTCTTCTTCCAGTCCGGGACCAGGTTCTGCACTAGAGTGTTCACGAAGCGCGGGATCCTCATGTCGAGGGTACCCTGTGTCGTCACTTGCAGTTGCCTGGCTTCAGTGGTTTTCTCCGACGTTGATGTAGCTATCGCTATGTCCCGTTGTTGTATCCCTCCACCGCGTGTCAGCGTGCCGCCTAGTGTGTCTAGCTTTTCCTTTCCGAACTTGTACCGGTGGCTTGTAACCGACTTTATGTATGGATCTGCATGTCATGTTTGACTATTGTGTTGTATCTATTGCACTTCCTTTGTTGTGCATGTTACTTCATGAATGATTCCATACACCTGCAATACTCGTTGCTAAACTACCCCTGTTAATTTTTAGCAGGATGGTTAGACCCGCAGGTCGTGGCCGTGGTGCCGACAATCCACCACCACCCGACTATATGGCTGCAATGATGCAACAGTTTGAAATGAATCGTCAATTCATGCAAGGGATAATGGATCAGTTTCCACGTCCGAACATGAACTAGCAGCCAGCCCCAATAACCTTGCAAGACTTTGTGCGCCTCAACCCAACTGTCTTCCGCAACTCAGTTCAGCCGCTTGATGCTGATGACAGGCTCCGTGACATCACATATGAGATGGAGTCTGCTAATCTTGCCCCTGCCAGTTATGTCACTTTCGCGTCCTACTTTCTGAAGGGTCCCGCAGCTCAATGGTGGGACAGTCACAGGCGTACCCTAGCTGTTGGAACAATCATCACCTGGCTGGAGTTCCAGGCTGCTTTCCGTGCCCGCTACATTCCCCAGGGAATTATGGACAGGAAGAAACATGAGTTCCGCAACCTCGTTCAGGGAAGTAAAACTGTGGATGTATACCAGCGGGAGTTTCTGGAATTATCCTGCTATGCTGAAGAAGATATCGCTACTGATGCTCGCAGACAGGAGAAGTTCCGTGAAGGGCTCAACCCTGATATCAAGCTAGCACTCTTGTCCAAGACTTCGCCGACTTCGCCACCTTGGTGAATAAGGCCATTCAGGTCGAGACTGGACTGAAGGAACACAAGGACGCTCTCAAGCGCACCCGTGAAGCGGGCTCATCTTCAGGCTCGTCTTCGCAGAAGTGCCGTATTTGGATTCCTCACAGCATGTACCATCCGACTGGTCCTGCACCAAGGCCATCCTATGTTGCGCCTCATCTGCCTCCTCCACCCCTGAGGCAGCCGAGACCTCAAGCTACACCAGCTCGGGCTCCTGCTCCCCGTCCCAATGACGGGCTATGCTTCACATGTGGACGTCTAGGTCATCGTGCCAAAGACTGCCGTCAGAATCAGAATCAGTTGGCACTTCCATCTGCTGGCCGTGGTAACAATCAGCCTCGCAACATCAATGCCAGACCTTCTTATGGTCATGGTCAGGCTTATCATGTTAATATGACTGAAGCTCAAGACAAACCACATACTGTGATGGGCACTCTTCTTGTTAATTCAGTACCAGCTTCTGTTTTATTTGATTCAGGAGCATCGCATTCTTTCATATCAGAAGCTTTTGCATACATGCATGACATTAAATGTGAGGAACTGCACCAATCGCTAGTGGTTAACACTCCCGCGGGCCAATGTTGAACCTCCATGTTCTGCCCCAATGTTACCATTGAAATTGAAGGGTTGGAATTCCATGCATTTCCCATTATTTTGAAGTCTTCCAAAATTGACCTCATTCTAGGTATGGATTGGTTGAAGGCTCATACCGCCTCAATCGAGTGTGCCACTAAAGTCGTACAACTTCTACACCCCTCGGATGAGATAGTAAACTACCATGCTCATCTCATTCAAAATGCCGAAGCTCAGATATATGCCCTGAATGTGTTGAACGCTTCACCTCTTGAGGGAATCGAAAACAATCCAGTCGTTCGCGACTTCCAAGATGTCTTTCCGGAAGAACTTCCAGGAGTACCCCCTATTAGAGCTGTCGAGTTTGTTATCGACTTGAAACCTGGCACTACTCCTATAGCGAAGCATCCTTACAAGATGCCGCCGCATGAACTCCTTGAGCTTAAGGAGGAAATCGACAAGTCACTTCATAAAGGTTTCATTCATCCAAGTTCCTCTGCTTGGGGAGCACCTTCTCTCTTTGTCAAGATGAAAGATGGTATGAACCGGTTGGTCCAAGATTACCGACCTATCAACCAGGCAACAATTCAGAACAAGTATCCGCTTCCTCGGATCAACGATCTGTATGATCAACTTGCTGGATCCTTGATATTCTCTAAACTCGATCTACGGTTGGGTTACCACCAGATTCGAGGTCGCGAAGAGGATATCCCGAAGACCGCTTTCGTTACTCGGTATGGCTCATACGAGTACACCGTCATGTCTTTCGGCTTAACTAATGCTCCAGCAACGTTCTCCCGATTGATGAATTATATCTTCATGGATTACCTCGACAAGTTCGTCGTGGTTTATCTGGATGATATCCTGGTATATTCTAAGAATAAAGAAGAACATGCTAAACATCTTCGTCTTGTTCTGGAAAAGCTTCGAGAACATCAGCTATATGCCAAATATTCCAAATGTGAATTCTGGTTATCCGAAGTGACCTACCTTGGTCATGTGATTTCCAAAGATGGTATTGCTGTCAACCCAGAGCGAGTTCAGGCTATTCTTGACTGGACTCCCCCAAAGAATGTCAAGCAAGTCAGAAGTTTTCTCGGACTCGCCAGCTATTGCCGCCGTTTTGTCGAGAACTTCTCCAAGATAGCCAAGCCCTTGACTAATCTGCTTCACAAGGGCGTTAAGTTTGAATGGACAGACAAATGTCAGGAAAGTTTCCAAACACTTAAGGACAAGCTGACCTCTGCTCTAGTGCTTGCTCCTCTGGATTCTCGCAAGGAATTCGTCATCTATTGCGATGCATCTCGTCAAGGATTAGGGTGTGTCCTAATGCAAGAGCGTAGAGTGATTGCTTATGCCTCGCGACAGTTGCGTCCTCAGGAAGAGAACTATCCAGTTCATGATCTTGAACTTGCTGCAGTTATATATGCACTGAAGTTGTGGCGACATTACCTTCTCAGTAATCATTGCGAGATCTACACTAACCATCAAAGTCTGAAGTATCTGTTCACTCAGCCAGATCTGAATCTCCGTCAACAGAGATGGATGGAGGCAATTACGGACTATGACTGCGGTATTTCATATACCCCTGGCAAGGCTAATGTAATGGCCGATGCATTGAGTCGCAAGTCTTATTGCAACAATCTCATGGTTCAGCAAGCTCAACCCCTTCTTCATGAAGAACTTCGCAAGTTGAACCTCCACATCGTTCCATAGGGTTCTCTCAATACCCTTGTTTTGGAACCAACTCTCGAGAAAGCCATTAAGTCTGTGCAAGCAAAAGATGCTGAAGTTGATCAGATGAAAAGGGATCTTGCCTTTGAAAAGGCCAGAGATTTCTCGCTTGCTGAAGATGGAACCTTGTACTTCAGAGATCGCCTTGTGGTACCCCGATTCGAGCTTATGACAGACAAGGTTATGAAGGAGCCACATGATACACCACTGTCTATTCATCCGGGTAGCACCAAGATGTATCAAGACCTTCGTCAAAGGTACTGGTGGTCCAATATGAAACAAGATATTGCTCGCTATGTTGCTGAATGTGACGTTTGCCGTCGCGTCAAAGCAGAACATCAAAAGCATGCTGGACTTCTGCAACCGCTTCCTATCCCCGTGTGGAAATGGGAAAAGGTTCAAATGGATCTTATCACTGGCCTTCCCAGATCTCAAAAGGGTCACGATGCTATTCTTGTCATTGTCAACCAATTCTCCAAAGTTGCACATTTTCTGCCAGTCAAGGAGACGATCACTGCTAGTTAGTTAGCAAACTTGTATATCTCCAGAATTGTGACACTCCACGGTATTCCGAAGGAGATCAGTTCAGATCATGGCAGCCTCTTCACCTCAAAGTTCTCGGCAAGTTTCCAAGAAGCTATGGGAACTCATATAACCTGGAGCTCAGCTTATCACCCCCAGTCCCAAGGCCAAGTTGAACGAGTTAATCAAGTGCTTGAAGATATGTTGCGTGCTTGTGTCATCTCATTTGGCAAGAAGTGGGAAGAATCTCTCCCATATGCTGAATTCTCGTACAACAACAGCTATCAAGCTAGCTTGAAAATGGCACCCTTCGAGGTATTATATGGACGTAAGTGCCGAACCCCTCTGAATTGGTCAGAAACTGGGGAACGACCGCTCATTGGTCTGGATATTATCCAACAAGCTGAAGAGCAAGTCCGTATTGTCCGGGAAAATCTCAGGGCGGCCCAGTCCCGCCAGAAGAGCAATTATGATCGAAAACACTGGGGATCGATCTATCAACTTGGTGAGCAAGCTTATCTGCATGTCACTCCTATGAAGGACACTCATCGCTTCGGAATCAAGGGCAAGTTAGCTCCTCGCTACATTGGTCCTTTCCACATTCTCGCCAGATGTGGATATGTGGCTTACAAATTGGAATTGCCACCGCAGTTTTCTCATATCCACGACGTCTTCCATGTGTCGCAACTTCGTCGTTGCTTCAAGGACCCGCACAGTGCAGTGGATCATGAGATGCTTGAATTGCAAGATGATCTCTCTTATAAGGAGCATCCGATCCGCATTCTTGATCAAGCTGAACGTCGTACCCGTCAAAAGGCAACCAAGTTCCTTAAAGTGCAGTGGTCGAACCATACTGAAGATGAAGCCACTTGGGAACGTGAGGATCGCCTTCGTGAAGAATATCCCGATCTCTTTCCTTCTACCTCCTGAATTCTCGGGACGAGAATTTCTTTTAGAGGAGGAGAATTGTAACACCCCTATGTAATGAGCTACAGTGATCCTCATGATTATGCTAAGTCACTTTGATTTGCAAGGCTTGATCAAAATAGATTCATATCTCATTTCTAATTCCACCACTGAATTCAAATTCAAATTGCAAGTGAAATTAAAGTTGCACAAAAATGGTTGCAAAATAGTTCATCATTTAGCAAATATTCCATAACAAGTGATTGTTAAGAAAAACAACATCACCACAATGCAAAAATGGACTACAGCAATTAAAACAGTGCTAAAACAGCCTATTTAAATGCCTTTCCACTTATGAAAAATTCAAACTAATTCAAATGCCTCCCAAACTTTTTGTGGCAGTGCAGAATATTGCATAGTATTTATGTGGCCAAGCCCCATATTTTACTAAAGCCATTTGGTAGCTCAAAATAATTGCAAACCTTCTCTGTAAAAAGAAAACAGAAAAAGAAAGGGAAAAAGAACAAAACTCACAGTGCACCGGCCCAGCCCACCTCTCTCTCTCTCCTGCAACCTCCCTCCTTTCTCATGTGCGTGTCGCCGCGCCCGTGGCCACGCGCGCGCCGGCAACACGGCGACGCTACAGGCGCCGCAAGGGGATAAGGCCGGGGCCCCTCGGCCTCGTCATCGCCCTCACCCACTTTCCCCCTCCTTCCTCGCCCTCTCTCGCTCGCATTCGAGCTTGTCCGAGCGCATCCGTCGCCGTCGCCGCGTCGATCTCGCGGCCACCGGCCGCCTCTCGCCTCGCCACCATGTCTGCTAGCTCCGCCGTGCTCGACTACGTCTTTTGCGCAAGCATCGGGAGCCGGGGAGCCCTGCACCACCAGATCAGCGCCGTCTTCTTACTCCTCGGGCCGCCGACGATCTCCTTCCTCTCCGGCGAGCCTGCTGCTCCTAATCTGTCACCGGGCCTCCTTGCGCCTCCACAATGAGCTCTAGCTCCTCCCTGTCCCCCTCTTGCTCCCTCTCTGGCCTCGTTGCTGCTGCTGCCAAAGTGGCCAGAGTTCAGCTCCGCCACGCTGCTCGTCGCCGTCGCTACCGTGGATGGCAAGCTCAACTGAGCACGTAGTTGTGCTCAGCACACCCTCAGCAGGCCAACGCCGCCACCCGCTTGCCTTGCCATGCCCTATAACGCCGTTCCCCAGCTCTACCGATTCCGGCCGTCCGCCACGCTGGTCGCCGCCGTCGCCACGGGCCGCTTCCGGCCATGCCACCGCCACCATTGGGTGCGGCGTCGAATGCACGTTCGAACGCACCTAGCCACACCCCTCCCCGTGCCCTGTAGGCGATTTCCGGCGAGGTCCTGTGCGCCTCCGCCGCATTTTTGGTCGTCGGCGGCAAAACGCCGGCCGCCGCCGACGTGGCTGGCCTGGGGCCCACCCCTGGGTCACTGCCAGTGGGTCCCAGGGGCCCAGTTGACCACGTTGACCGGGTCAACTGTGCTGGCTGGGCAACCCCAGTCACTGATAGGCGGGCCCCACGCGCTAATTAACTATTTTTCTAAATAATTTAATATGTTAATTAATTAAGTCACTGACAGATGGGGCCCACCTGCTAATTAACCCCTTTCAGTTAATTTAAACACTGATTAACCTACTATGTATGACATGTGGGACCAAACCACTGTTCCAGTGGATAAGGTTGACCAGTCAGCCTGCTGACTAGGCAACTGGCCCACCAGTCAGCCACTGCTGACTGGGCAGTTGACCCAGTCAACTGGGCCCACTGGTCAGCCTCTCTGCTGATCAGCTGGGTACAATTCTGGGTACCCCTAGCATTTTACTGTTCTGGATAATTCGAATTTAATAATTAAAAAAATAATTCCAAAAATTCCAGAAAATTATTAAAACTTTGAAAAATCATATAAAATAATCCGTAAATCGGATGAAAATAATTTATATATGAAAAATGATCAGAAAAGTAAGATGAATCTGAATATGTGATCAAAATGCTTGACCATCACTCCTAACTAGATGACCATGGAACCTTTCCCTCCGGACCCATATACCGATAATCACCTAAAGTCGGGAAAATATTCCCAGATATATTCCCGCTCCGTCCGCAACACTTAGCACGGCGATAGGTCACCCCTAGCACAGCATATTGCCACATCATGCATCTATGTTGCATTTGTTTGCTTTATATTTATTGTTTCTTCCCCCTCTTCTCTCCGGTAGCTCCCGAGTCTGACGTGACCCCTGAGGACTGCTACACCACCGATGACCCCTCTTTCACCGCAGAGCTTCCAGGCAAGCAAAACCTCCTTGATCATTCCTATATCGCCCATTCTTTCTCTCCCATGATTGCATTAGATTGTGCTACTGTATTTGATTGCTTCTATTCTGATGCATAGCCTATTTTTGTAACTGCTATTGATACCTTACCTGCTATCCTAAATGCTTAGTATAGGTTGGTTCGTGATCCATCAGTGGCCTCACACCCTTGTCCGTGTTGCCTTGCTCTGCTTTCGGATGTTTCGATCAACGCGATCGATGTGCAGAGACCAACACAGCACCGCACACCCCCTTAGTTGTATGACTCTGCAGAGCTACTATCGAGTGCCGAGGGTGATACCTCCTACCTCACTCCTGATGATATCTCTATAGCGAAGCTAGTCAGTTGTGGGTTACCGAGGGTGATTCCTCTTTCACCACCTCCGATGATGCCTCTGTCCTGCAACCCCTCAAGTGTGAACCCATCGAGGGTGATTCCTCCAAGTTCACCTTGACAGATTCATCGAGTGGGAATCCATCGAGGGTGATTCCTCGGATTTCCCCCTTGATGTTATGGACACACGGTTACCATGTTTATACCTCAGTCCCTTGTTGAAGGCGGGTCGACCCCGAGGGGTACCCGCGAGAGATGTGAAGTCTGGTTGACCGTGAGGGTACCCGCGAGATAATTACGTGGCACGACCGGGCAGGCAGACCGCCCCAGGAGAGGGATGGGCCTGGCCCTTGCCGTAAGTCCACGAGACGGGGCGACGGGACCACAGATCGTGGAGCACTGATCGTCACCGCGAGCTCCCAACACACTAATGGATTAGGATATGTGATCTGAGTAGGCCTCTGGCCTTTTTCGCACTAACCACCACGCTGGAATAGTATGGGCACTCGGCGTCGTATGTTTCAGCCGAAGTTCTTCAGACGTCACCAACTGAGCAGCGCGCGCCCGGGTGGACCGCGACAGCCTGCGTGTGTATACAAGGGCTAGGTCTGGTCCCGGCCGCCCACGCAACGTGCAGGAGTGCAAAGGGCGATAGGCCCAAGACCCGTGAGCGCTTAGGGTGTAGACCGGCGTGCTGGCCTCTCTGTTGGGCCTAGGTAGGGCTACGGCGTGTCGATCAGCCGAGGCCGGGCATGACCAGGAAAAGTGTGTCCGGCCAGAGTTAATCGAGTGTGTTGGGTAAGTTGGTGCACCCCTGCAGGGAAGTATATCTATTTGAATAGCCGTGTCCACGGTAACCGGACGCTCGAAAAGTATCCCGATCTACTACAACTAGAACTGGATACTGGTGAATTTAATGATATGTTAGCTCCGGGATTGCTTTCTCGCAGGGAGTCGAGGAAGGATCTCTGGGCATTACTATTAAATAATTATTGCTTTATTATATGCTAATCTGCACTCTTCTATTGCTACAAGATGCTGCAAGATGCTAGTCTTCGATAGGCTAGGCCTACCCCTCTATTCTGGCATTTCTATAGTATAGTCCACAGATACATCCCCTTCCCTTTGATACCGATGCATACTTAGCATAGATCTGATGTAACTCTTGCGAGTACTTTGGATGAGTACTCACGGTTGCTTTGCTACCTCTTTTTCCCTATACCCGATTGCTGCGATCAGATGACGGAGCCCCGGAGCCAGCTGACCCCGTCGACGACTACTACTACCCCGACGGAGCTTACTACTATGTGGAGACCGACGACCATGAGTACTTCGGAGGCTAACAGGCAGGAGGCCTGCGCCTTTTTGATCTAGATGTCATTGTTTTGCTCAGCCTTCTTAAGGCAGACTTGTCTAATTATGTCTGTACTCAGATACTAATGCTTTCGCTGACTCTTGTGTAACTCGAGCTTATGTATTCGAGCCCTCGAGGCCCCTGGCTTGTAATATAAAGCCTGTATTATTTTATTTTGTGTCTAGAGTTGTGTTGGGATATCTTCCCGTGAGTCCCTGGGCTTGATCATGCGAATTTGCATGTATGATTAGTGCACAATTGAGTCGGGGGTGTCACAGATGTCAACTTCAATTGGATTCGACGGACCGACTGGTTGCGGGGGCTCCTCCACAAAAGGATCTTCCTTGATTGTGGGCGAGTGCAAGTGCTCTAGGAACACATTCTTCGGGACTGATTTCCGGGTAGAACCAATCTTGGCCAAGTCATCAACCGCCTGGTTTTTTATTCGCGGGATGTGATGGAGCTCTAGTCCTTCGAAGTTCTTCTCTAGCTTTCGGACGGCGTTGCAGTAGCTTGTCATAGCTGGGCTCCGGATGTCCCATTCCTTCATCACTTGGTTCACCACCAGGTCCGAGTCACCATAGACCATCAGTCGGCGGATTCCAAGGGAGATTGCCTGTGACACGCCGATTTTTGGTCCTTTCTTTTTCTTTTGGATTTCTTCAAATTTTTATTTGGAGTTCCTTTTCTGTGGCTTTGTGGGCTTGAAACCTGGGAAGATCATCTCTTCTTCCTCTTCCAAGTGGCTTGTCAATCTCAAATCCATCTCAAGGCCATGTCAGTTCCATCTTCGCCCAACCCCAATATTTATTTCTTGGGAATATTCCTTTTTTCTATTAAATGAATAACCCTGTTTGCCCTAGGTTGTGAAGCAACCTATATTTCTGTCATTCCCAAAATTCCCACAAAATTCCCATAAATTATTTGGATCATATCTTCCACACATATGTCAAAACCCATCCTTGCCTAGTTCAAAAATAATTCAGGAATATTCATTTCCTATTCTGTCCAGTAGGGCACTTTGTGAAGGAAGTGCTATTTATCTTTTCCTGATTGCCTTCAAACTTTGTGGGCACTCTCTCATATCAAAATAATTGCCTCATGCCAAAATTTAGCTTCATTTGCCTAGTAAATCTTCCTCGGCAAATTTCCAAAGTTTCTGTCCAGAGAGAAGCTTTGTGAAGGAAGTACTAGCTAAGCCAATCCAAATGAGTTGAAATTTTGGTAGATAATCCATATGATCAAATAATTACTCTCCACAAAATTTCATCTCCATCCAATAATCTATGTGAGCACACCATCCAATCTTGGTTTCTGGTCACAATTTTAGTTTGTGACGCAACTATATTTTATATTGCTTCATAAAATCTGAAATTAATTGAGTACCTAAATATCCCTATATCCATTGAGCATGACAAAATTAACATCATTTTGCGAAGCCATTTTCTCCACAAAATTCCCCCAAGTTTCTGTCAAGAGGAAAGCATTGTGAAGGAAGTACCATTTATATTTATCTAAATGGTATGAAATATTTACAGTGCCTTCATATGACCAAATCATCATCCTCCACCAAATTTAAGCTCAATCCAATCACCCATGTGAGTGCAGCTTCCAGGTTCATATTTCTGTCCAGTGGGGCAGTTTGTGAAGGAAGTGCTATCTAGACCCCTCCATTTGAGCTGATATTTTGCCAAGTTAGTCACCTTAGTTATTGACCTCCCCCAGCCAAAGCTCAGAATCTATCCCCAAGTGAACTTCCCCCACCAAGCTCCAAACACCTTGCTGCCAGCAACTTTGGGTGATGGTACCCTTCATACCAAAGTCACTTTAAACGAACCAATGCTTCAGTGGTGCTCCAGGGTGAAGGGACTACACATTTGACACCTTTTGCCAGTCCCGCGTGCCCTCAGAGCGCCATGCCACGCGGTGACCGCGTGGCTGGCATGCCTTGGCCACGCGCTCTGCGTCGTTTAGCTTCGGGCACCTCTCTCCCAGCCACTTCCGCGCGTCCTAGCATGTCCTAGAGCTCCGCCATAGCCACGCATTCGCTCCCCAGCCCTGGCCCCCTCCTCCTTCGCCCTCCTCGCGCCACGGCGACCCTGCCCGTGGCACTGTTCGGCCGCGGTGGCTGACCAGACTTCGCCCCTCCCGCGTCTGCCCTCCTCTGGCGCTCCACTACCTCCCTCACATCGCCATCCATGCCTGCCCGTGTGCGCGCGCATACGCGGTCGCGCCAGGTCATCAACCACACGCACCCGTCGGCGTCCGGCCACGGCATCTCGCCCCGGCTATTTAAGCCGCTCCTGGCCACGTCTCTCCTCACCAGTTGCCCCCTCTCCCTCCTATTACCCTACCCAGCCTCTCAACCGAGCTCGAGGAGCTCCCATTCCTCCCCACGGTCGCCACTGCCATCGTCGGTGTCCGCTCAAATTTGGGCGCCTCGGCCTCTCCCTCCCCACCTAGCCGCCACCAGAGACCCCCCACCGCCACCGCAAACCTCCCCGACACCTCATCCCCTCCTCTCCGCGGCTGTGCCGCCCTCCCCAAAGCCGCTCGACGCCGCCATCCGCCATGATCGGAGGCGCACTCGCTCCAGCACTCCTCGAGGACGGTGTTCTACCTGGGCGGATGCGGCTCACTCTCCCGAGCACTCCGGTGGCCTCCCTCTGTTCTGTGGGCGTGCGTCGGGGAGAAGGAGAGAGAGGCGAGAGGAGAGAGAGAGAGGTGGTGTGGGACCCACCTATCATCCACCGAGCCCTGGTCCAGCTGGATAAGTGGAGATGCAGTCTCCGGAAATACGCTTTCGTCTCCTGAAAGCGTAATCTGCCGCGTCTACTGGTCGGAATGCGCTTTCCTTCGTGGAAAGCGTATCTCTCAAAATACGCTTTCTGTTCCAGCCCCGCAGCCAAAATAGTTAGTTAGCGAACGTTCGCCCGTTAGCAGCAGAAAATCTCACTTTTTATTTGTTTTTCTGCCTAACGAACGAACGGCCACAACTTTTTAACCGTGACTCCGAATCAAGTGATTCAAAAGCCCACGATCTCAGTTCATCGAGCCCGTTCTGTTGATATCATTTTCATAAGGTTGTCACACTGTGAAAATGACCATTTTGCCCCTGCCCTTATTCAGCCCCCTTCGAGAGAGAAATATTTCTGGTAAAACTTTCCGCGAGTTCATCACACTTCTTCCCGATGAATCCTTCATCCCCAGGCAAGACACAACAGCCACTTCCATGATGGCATTGCAGTAGCCATGGTTTCCACTGGAATATTTAAATAATCGCTTGTTCATTTAATGATTTTGTTAATGCTTCGAATATGCTTGTGAATCCATGTCCATGCTTATGCCATGTTCATTTTCATCTAGTAAGTGATATGATTAATTGCTAATGTTATTATTATTATGTTTCATTCTTGTAATCATTTCAGATGCTAGTGATAATGATATGCTCATATGAATCATTATTGTTTGATATGAAAATACTGGTGATATTCATGATCCTCTTTATGCCATGCTCATTTGCATCCTGAAGACTAAATGAGTTATCCTTGTTGATGTATGTTGTTAAATGGTTATGTTGCCCATCCAAGGTTATACTGATATCGTGCTCATATGCATTGTTAATTCATCATGTTATATTATGGTGACTCGGCTTGTCACCATTCAAGTGGAACCTGACATTAATCGAACTTGAACAAATATGTTGGCTGAGTCATGGTGCCACCGAATCGAGCTCACTAGTGCAACCACACTTGCCTGGATGGGGAGGCCCTAATTCGGTCTATTGTCATGCCTCTCGCCGGTGCCTCCAACTAGGGAAGGTTATGTGCGCGCGCTACCCTGATCAGGTAGGCGGCCATAAGCCTTGTGTGCCCAAGTTGTTTGTGCGCAGTTATCCCCGTTTGGGACGAGTTTGTTTTGGCCACGACGGTGGCAGCCACGAAGGTGGCGGATGTCACGAGTTGACATCGGGGCCACCCAGGACATAGCCCAAAGGGGAGTGTGTCGGAGTGATCGGGAGAGTGTCATGCAATAGATTGGTTTTGTCGGAATGTCGTTGGTCCACCCGAATGGGAGCATGAGGCCATGAGTTCCGTGGTGTGGGTACAGTGTACTAACCTCTGCAGAGTGTATAATCTATCGATAGTCGCGTCCTCGGTCATGGACACATTTCGTACTAGGTCAGACTATGGGTCAACAGAAATAATAACCTGGATAATTAACAACCCCGGGTCCATGAGAGAAGAAGTTGGCTGATCTTTATGTGGTCATGCGATGATCATAGGTAGAGATCAAGCTCCGTGTGGTCATGTGATGATCACGATGGTATAGTTGATACCGAGCTTGGTTGATCCTGAGGTGATCGTGTGATGTTCATGATGGTAAGTCTGAGACATATGGTGGTTGCGAGATAACCTCCGAGCAGAGTAAATTGGTCCATGAGACGTTAAACGTCGACCCCCTTGCATGCTAGTGCTAGTATCATCACGTTCATATCATGAGTAATGTGTGGATGCCATGCTCACTCTCATGTTGATTCTATTAGTATCATGTTCATCAATGGTAATTAACCTGTAAATGCCATGTTGTTGTTTGTCTTGATTGCTTTGGTTGCTGTGAGCTTGCGAGTACATTCAAAGTAGTCACCTGGCGTGTCATGCCAGATTGCAGGTGATGCCATGATTGATTGTTTGTCAAGGACCCCGAGGTTGCGCTCTAGGATGCGTCCCAGCCAGAGTCCCTATGGAGTGGAGTCCATCACCGTTGTCGTTGTTCCGCTGCTAGAAGTTATTCTACTACGAGTTGTTCCGCTTCTAGCATAGAGCTATCTAAGAAGGCATAGAGTCGCCGTGCCACTGTAATCCTTTGTAACATTAGACCCTTGCACCCCGACTATTTGTAATAAAAAGCTGATTTGTTCTATGCCAAGCAGTGCCGTATTCCAGAAGACTTGATCTCTGGGCTGGAATGCGGGGTGTTCCGGTTCCTCTGAGCCGGGGTGCCACAGCACTTGGTATCAGAGCAGGTCTGGTTGTAGGATGCCCTAGTCCGCGCGAGTGTTAGAAACTGGTAGTATAGAGTCTAGTTGGTTTGCTATATTTGATTGTTGCATTTGTTTGCTGCATAGCATGCATATAGACTTATTATCTTGTCTCTAACTGTTGATCTTGTGAGTGTAGGTGGCATCGTTTTCGATCCACTACCTGCACCCTCCAGCTTGGCATACTTGCCTTTTGGTGTTTGGTGTCATCTCTGTCCCAGCGGAGTGATGCCGAGGTACCTAGTGGCGTCGATCACTTGCAGGATTGATGCACAGGTATCGCACCAATATAGTCTTTTCAGCCACACCTATCGTTTCGGTGGTAGACATGTTTCTACCGCGGATCTTGCCATCCAACCCACCGCTTTGGCAACCCTTACTGGTCTTTGTTACCAGAAAAGGGCAATGTCAGCAAGACCCTACTTTCCACCGCTATCCTACCTTGTCACCCATTCCCTGGACGAGTACGGTTCCCTTCCGTCCGCTTGATGATGATGTGGCCGTGACATCCGTGTTCCGCTACATGATCACCGAGTCCGTCCTCACCGCTAAGCCGTCTAGATGCAACCAGTGTAAGCCAGCTCGTGGTGTAGCTCTGTTTACACCAAACTCTCCACACGTTGATTCACTTTCGTGCACACCGTCACAGCATGTTAGATCGTAGTACCGGAGTTTCCGCGAGATTTGCGTGCTTAAGTAGGCATGCATATTGTTGTGAATAACAGTAAAATGTGATGTTGCTTGTACGTAATCTTGATGCCTTGTGTGCTTTTGTTCAGTCGTTTCTTTTCCTTCTTTCATTGGGCCTTCGGTGTTGCCTTACTTCCCCTTATGAAAGTTGCTCATCAACCGACACCGGACCCGAAGAAACAGTGAGGAGTTCAAATATTTAGAAGCTCAGCTAAGCATTATGGACTTCTCAGTCGACTGCATTATTTTGGAAATATCTGGTCTAACTATAAATGACATCCTGGAGTGATTACCAACATCAAGTTTACAACAGTGGTGCAATCTTCACATCAGTAATGATTAAATCAGCCGAAAGGCAAGTGGTGTGCAAGACCAATAGTATATTATCAGTGAAAGGAATATCAAAGGTGTATATATATATATGGCATTCAGTCCGCATATCAGAGAGAAAAGCTTCTAGTGTAAGCAACTCAGTCTTCCTCCGCACGCTACCAGAGAAGCTTACGACGCAAGGTTCCTCAGTCTTCTTCGGTAAGCTATTGCATAAAGCTTCCGGCCTAAGGCACCGAATCTTCCCCAGTAAGCAACCAGGGGAAAAGCTTCTGAGGTACGATACCCAGTCTTTTTCAGCAAGCTATCCCGGCAAAAGCTTTGAGTGTAAGATATCCAGCCTTCCTCAGCACGATACTCTTGATAGCTTTTAACACAAGCTATCCAATCTTCGTCAGTACGACACTACAAACAGTCATCGGCATGGGTACAAGATACTACACAGTGAGTTGGCAGCATATGGCAGTGCATCTCAAGAGTCAAGCTCACAACAGTTTGGTCAGGAACACAAGCTAGTCAGGACACAAGTCTGCCTCAGGAATAAAATGTTCAGTTACACATACCTACATATATATTGTGAGCATGCTGCCAAGGTCATGCAAGTCACTCACACGATGATGCAAGCATGGTGAGAATCCGACAACTAGATGAGGTATGTGAGAGTAAGAAAGCCAGTATACACCTCACTGTGATGCGAGGACTGACAAACTATGAAGTCAGACAATTTGGAACAACAATCTGGACAATGGATATCAAGGCCAGTTTCCTCCCAACCGACAAAGTGATATCATTAACCTCTGTCACTGTCATGTATGATTGACCACAATAGTGAGCTCTATACAAGTAATTGTGAACCTGATATATGATCCTGATGAACCCTTGCTTACCTTTCCCTGGTAACGGCACCACACCTGTGTTCTGAGCTACTTTCGGCCGTCTAGGGTGGATGCCGACTTTATATTTCTCTTTTCAACAACTGACCCGTGTTCTGAGCTGCTTTTCGGCTGTCTCGGGCAGCTGTTGAGTTTCTTTTTATAGCAGTGACCCAATGCTCTGAGCTGTTCTTCGGCCGTCTTAGGGAACTGCTACATTCTTCTTATCAACACTGCCTCATGCTCTGAGCTGCTTTTCAGCCGTCGTGAGCCATGGTTGAGTTATTTCAGTAATGTCCCAGATCTGAGTTGTAAAGACCGTTCTGGTGGCTACTGATTTATTTGCCGATTTTATGCAAAGGTTCGGATGATCATTGCCCTACAGTTAAAGCTCGGGAGATGATAAACTTGCCAGTTAAGCGTTGTTCCACGATCAAAGGATAAGGATAAGGCATGCTTGCTGGAATATTGCACCTGACCGCACCTATGGTCACAAGAAGAATTAAGGATATATAAGGCCAAATTCTTTCAGCAAAGGGTCCAGACAAAGAAAACAATAATAAAGGAGCAAGACCGGCAATACAGGTGTGACAATGGTTGCAGAAACAACATGGTACGGATACCCAAGACAGTCTGATTCCGTATCGACCACCATGAATATGCACCCAAGGGGTCTACTCTGTTGATAAGGACCTCATAACAAGGTAACTCGCTTGTCCAAATGTATATGCTCAGAATTGTCAGTATCGAATATCCAAGTCTGCCATGTCAGACCAAAGGACAGCTCCGCAGTTTGACTCCTGCAACCATGCTAACGCATCACACGGCCTACTACCCACCTGTGGCTATACTGACAAAATGAGTAATCAGAATGCTGAACAACAAGCTCAGGTCATGTGTTCTCACATATGGTACCCAGTGAAATGGTACCCTGTCATGAACAAGATTCTTCAGCCAGAACCACCGTCAGTCAAGTCTCTGGATGCTATGGTTATAAGGTCGTGCTCTTTTATGCTGGTCACAACAAGTGATAGTCGCATCTTTGGTATGGATTTGATACTCGAGACAGCGAAGCCAGCCAAGATGATTCATAACTCCCTGCAATTAGTTAGATTCCGCCAAGAGAACGGTTATGATTCTCAGCATTGTTTTGAACCCGGAGGATATGCATCTACTTGAGTAATCTGATGCAAGGATTAAAGGTTTCATGCCCACCGAGGAAATTTGTTCACAACTCCATTCAGTGCTATGAGTGCTGGATAGACGAATGTCACGTCCATAGGGAAATCACTCCCGGACTTATGGAAATTCCAGTCAAGATAATATATTAGATAAGCCAGCGGACATAAAAGAATTGGAGCCAGTGTAAGATTGAACATATGAGGTAAGACCTATCAGCATGTGGATACGGTAAAACAAACTACCCCAGAGCACGGCACTCAAGTCATATGGAATTCAGTGGGAACATCATAATAAGGAAAAAAGGATACCCGGGTTGGAAACGGTTTCCTTAAGTCAGTATATTCATACTTGTTCCCTGAGCAACCAAATCTCGAGGACGAGATTTTTGTAAGGGGGGTAGGTTTGTGACCCCCCGATTTTTTGCCCTTTCTTTTTCTTTTGGATTTCTTTGAATTTTTATTTGGAGTTCCTTTTCTATGGCTTTGTGGGCTTGAAACCTGGGAAGATCATCTCTTCTTACTCTTCCAAGTGGCTTGTCAATCTCAAATCCATCTCAAGGCCATGTCAGTTCCATCTTCGCCCAACCCCAATATTTATTTCTTGGGAATATTCCTTTTTCTATTAAATGAATAACCCTGTTTGCCCTAGGTTGTGAAGCAACCTATATTTCTGTCATTCCCAAAATTCCCACAAAATTCCCATAAATTCTTTGGATCATATCTTCCACACATATGTCAAAACCCATCCTTGCCTAGTTCAAAAATAATTCAGGAATATTCATTTCCTATTCTGTCCAGTAGGGCAATTTGTGAAGGAAGTGCTATTTATCTTTTCCTGATTCCCTTCAAAAATTTTGGGCACTCTCTCATATCAAAATAATTGCCTCATGCCAAAATTCAGCTTCATTTGCCTAGTAAATATTCCTCAGCAAATTTCCAAAGTTTCTGTCCAGAGAGAAGCTTTGTGAAGGAAGTACTAGCTAAGCCAATCCAAATGAGTTGAAATTTTGGTAGATCATCCATATGATCAAATCATTACTATCCACCAAATTTCATCTCCATCCAACAATCTATGTGAGCACACCATCCAATCTTGGTTTCTAGTCACAATTTTAGTTTGTGAAGCAACTATATTTTATTTTGCTTCATAAAATCTGAAATTAATCCAGTACCTAAATATCCCTATATCCATTGAGCATGACAAAATTAACATCATTTTGCCAAGCCATTTTCTCCACAAAATTCCCCCAAGTTTCTATCCAGAGGAAAGCATTGTGAAGGAAGTACCATTTATATTTATCTAAATGGTATGAAATATTTACAGTGCCTTCATATGACCAAATCATCATCCTCCACCAAATTTTAGCTCAATCCAATCACCCATGTGAGTGCACCTTCTAGGTTCATATTTCTGTCCAGTGGGGCAGTTTGTGAAGGAAGTGCTATCTAGAACCCTCCATTTGAGCTGATATTTTGCCAAGTTAGTCACCTTAGTGATTGACCTCCCCTAGCCAAAGCTCAGAATCTATCCCCAAGTGAACTTCCCCCACCAAGCTCCAAACACCTTGCTGCCAGCAACTTTGGGTGATGGTACCCTTCATACCAAAGTCACTTTAAATGAACCAATGCTTCAGTGGTGCTCCAGGGTGAAGGGACTACACATTTGACACCTTTTGCCAGTCTCGCGTGCCCTCAGAGCGCCATGCCACGCGGTGACCGTGTGGCTGGCATGCCTTGGCCGCGCGCTCTGCGTCGTTTAGCTTCGGGCACCTCTCTCCCAGCCACTTCCGCGCGTCCCAGCATGTCCTAGAGCTCCGCCGTAGCCACGCGTTCGCTCCCCAGCCCTGGCCCCCTCCTCCTTTGCCCTCCTCGCGGCACGACGACACTGCCCGCGGCACTGTTCGGTCGCGGTGGTCGACCGGACTTCGCCCCTCCCGCGTCTGCCCTCCTCTGGCGCTCCACTACCTCTCTCCCATTGCCATCCACGCCTGCCCGCGTGCGCACGCATACGCGGTCGCGCCAGGGCATCAACCCCGCGCTCCCGTCGGCGTCCGGCCACGGTATCTTGCCCCGGCTATTTAAGCCGCTCCTGGCCACGTCTCTCCTCACCAGTAGCCCCCTCTCCCTCCTAGTACCCTACCCAGCCTCTCAACGGAGCTCGAGGAGCTCCCATTCCTCCCCATGGTCGCCACTGCCGTCGTTGGTGTCCGCTCAAATTTGGGTGCCTCGGTCTCTCCCTCCCCAACTAGCGGCCACCAGAGACCCCCACCGCCACCGCAAACCTCCCCGACACCTCATCCCCTCCTCTCTGCGGCCGTGCCACCCTCCCCAAAGCCGCCTGACGCCACCGTCCTCCATGACCGGAGGCGCACTCGCTCCAGCACTCCTCGAGGACGGTGTTCTACCTGGGCGGATGCGGCTCACTCTCCCGAGCACTCCGGTGGCCGGAGTCGCCCGGGCCAGCGCCGGCACCGGCGGCCTCCCTCTGTTCTGTGGGCGCGCATCGGGGAGAAGGAGAGAGAGGTGAGAGGAGAGAGAGAGGTGGTGTGGGACCTACCTGTCATCCACCGAGCCCTGGTCCAGCTGGATAAGTGGAGGCGCAGTCTCCGGGAATACGCTTTCGTTTCCTGAAAGCGTAATCTGCCGTGTCTACTGGTCGGAATGCGCTTTCCTTCGTGGAAAGCGTATCTCTCAAAATACGCTTTCTGTTTCAGCCCCGCAGCCGAAACAGTTAGTTAGCGGACGTTCGCCCGTTAGCAGCAGAAAAGCTCACTTTTTATTTGTTTTTCTGCCTAACGAACGAACGGACACAACTTTTTAACCGTGACTCCGAATCAGGTGATTCCAAAGCCCACGATCTCAGTTCGTCGAGCCCGTTCTGTTGATGTCATTTTCATAAGGTTGTCACACTGTGAAAATGACCATTTTGCTCCTGCCCTTATTCAGCCCCCTTCGAGAGAGAAATATTTCCGGCAAAACTTTCCGCGAGTTCATCACACTTGTTCCCAATGAATCCTTCATCCCCAGGCAAGCCACAACAGCCACTTGCATGATGGCATTGCAGTAGCCATGGTTTCCACTGGAATATTTAAATAATCGCTTGTTCATTTAATGATTTTGTTAATGCTTCGAATATGCTTGTGAATCCATGTCCATGCTTATGCCATGTTCATTTTCATCTAGTAAGTGATATGATTAATTGCTAATGTTATTATTATTATGTTTCATTCTTGTAATCATTTCAGATGCTAGTGATAATGATATGCTCATATGAATCATTATGGTTTGATATGAAAATACTGGTGATATTCATGATCCTCTTTATGCCATGCTCATTTGCATCCTGAAGACTAAATGAGTTATCCTTGTTGATGTATGTTGTTAAATGGTTATGTTGCCCATCCAAGGTTACACTGATATCGTGCTCATATGCATTGGTAATTCATCATGTTATATTATGGTGACTCAACTCATCACCATTCAACTTGAACATGACATTAATCGAACTTGAACAAATCTGTTGGCTGAGTCATGGTGCCACCGAATCGAGCTCACCAGTGCAACCACACTTTCCTGGATGGGGAGGCCCTAATTCGGTCTATTGTCATGCCTCTCGCCGGTGCCTCCAACTAGGGAAGGTTATGTGTGTGCGCTACCCTGATCTGGTAGGCGGCCATAAGCCTTGTGTGCCCGAGTTGTTTGCGCGCGGTTATCCCTGTTTGGGACGAGTTTGTTTTGACCACGACGGTGGCAGCCACAAATGTGGCGGATGTCACGAGTTGACATCGGGGCCACCCAGGACATAGCCCAAAGGGGAGTGTGTCGGAGTGACCGGGAGAGTGTCATGCAATAGATTGGTTTTGTCGGAATGTCGTTGGTCCACCCGAATGGGAGCACGAGGCCATGAGTTCCGTGGTGTGGGTACAGTGTACTAACCTCTATAGAGTGTATAATCTATCGATAGCCGCGTCCCCGGTCATGGACACAGTTCGTAGTAGGTCACTCTATGGGTCAACACAAATAATAACCTGGATAATTAACAACCCCGGGTCCATGAGAGAAGAAGTTGGTTGATCCTTATGTGGTCATGCGATGATCACAGGTAGAGATCAAGCTCCGTGTGGTCATGTGATGATGACGATGGTATAGTTGATACCGAGCTTGGTTGATCCTGAGGTGATCGTGTGATGTTCACGATGGTAAGTCTGAGACATATGGTGGTTGCGAGATAACCTCCGAGCAGAGTAAGTTGGTCCATGAGACGTTAAACGTCGACCCCCTTGCATGCTAGTGCTAGTATCATCACGTTCATATCATGAGTAACGTGTGGATGCCATGCTCACTCTCATGTTGATTCTAGAAGTATCATGTTCATCAATGGTAATTAACCTATAAATGCCATGTTGTTGTTTATCTTGATTGCTTTGGTTGCTGTGAGCTTGCGAGTACATTCAAAGTACTCACCTGGCATGTCATGCCAGATTGCAGGTGATGACATGATTGATTGTTTGTCGAGGACCCCGAGGTTGCGCTCTAGGATGCGTCCCAGCCAGAGTCCCTGCGGAGTGGAGTCCATCACCGTTGTCGTTGTTCCGCTACTAGAAGTTATTCTGCTATGAGTTGTTCCGCTTCTAGCATAGAGCTATCTGAGCAGGCGTAGAGTCGCCGTGCCACTGTAATCCTTTGTAACATCAGACCCTCGTACCCCGACTATTTGTAATAAAAAGCTGGTTTGTTCTATGCCAAGCAGTGCCGTATTCCAGAAGACTTGATCTCTGGGCTGGAATGTGGGGTGTTCCGGTTCCTCTGAGCTGGGATGCCACAGCGCTTGGTCTCAGAGCAGGTCTGGTTGTAGGACGCCCTAGTCCGCGCGAGCGTTAGAAACTGGTAGTATAGAGTCTAGTTGGTTTGCCGCATATGATTGTTGCATTTGTTTGCTGCATAGCATGCATATAGACTTATTATCTTGTCTCTAACTGTTGATCTTGTGAGTGTAGGTGGCATCGTTTTTGATCCACTACCTGCACCCTCCAGCTTGGCATACTTGCCCTTTTGTGTTTGGTGTCATCTCTGTCCCAACAGAGTGATTCCGAGGTACCTAGTGGCATCGATCACTTGCAGGATTGATGCACAGGTATCGCACCAATATAGTCTTTTCAGCCACACCTATCATTTCGGTGGTAGACATGTTTCTAACCCGGATCTTGCCATCCAACCCACCGCTTTGGCAACCCTTACTCGTCTTTGTTACCAGAAAAGGGCAATGTCAGCAAGACCCTGCTTTCCACCGCTATCCTACCTTGTCACCCATTCCCTGGACGAGTACGGTTCCCTTCCGTCCGCTCGATGATGATGTGGCCGTGACATCCGTGTTCCGCTACATGATCACCAAGTCCGTCCTCACCGCTAAGCCATCTAGATGCAACCGGTGTAAGCCAGCTCTTGGTGTAGCTCTGTTTACACCAACTTCTCCACACATTGATTGACTTTCATGCACACCGTCACAGCATGTTAGATCGTAGTACCAGAGTTTCCGCGAGATTTGCGTCCTTAAGTAGGCATGCTTATTGTTGTGAATAGCAGTAAAATGTGATGTTGCTTGTATGTAATCTTGATGCCTTGTGTGCTTTTGTTCAGTCGTTTCTTTTGCTTCTTTCTTTGGGCCTTCGGTGTTGCCTTACTTCCCCTTATGAAAGTTGCTCAGCTAAGCATTATGGACTTCTCAGTCGACTGCATTATTTTGGGAATATCTTGTCTGACTGCAAATGACATCTTGGAGTGATTACCAACATCAAGTTTACAACAGTGGTGCAATCTTCACATCAGTAATGATTAAATCAGCCGGAAGGCAAGTGGTGTGCAAGACCAACAGTATATTATCAGTCAAAGAAATATCAAAGGTGTATATATATATGTCATTCAGTCCGCATATCAGAGAGAAAAGCTTCTGGTGTAAGTAACTCAGTCTTCCTCCGCACGCTACCAGAGAAGCTTACGACGCAAGGTTCCTCGGTCTTCTTCGGTAAGCTATTGCAGAAAGCTTCCAGCCTAAGGCACCGAATCTTCCCCAGTAAGCAACCAGGGGAAAAGCTTCTGAGGTACGATACACAGTCTTTTCCAGCAAGCTATCCCGGCAAAAGCTTCGAGTGTAAGATATCCAGCCTTCCTCAGCACGATACTCTCGATAGCTTTCAACACAAGCTATCCAATCTTCGTCAGTACGGCACTACAAACAGTCATCGGCATGGGTACAAGATATTACACAGTGAGTTGGCAGCATATGGTAGTGCATCTCAAGAGTCAAGCTCACAACAGTTTGGTCAGGAACACGAGCTAGTCAGGACACAAGTCTGCCTCAGGAATAAAATGTTCAGTTACACATACCTACATATATATTGTGAGCATGCTGCCAAGGTCATGCAAGTCACTCATACGATGATGCAAGCATGGTGAGAATCCGACAACTACATGAGGTATGTAAGAGTAAGAAAGCCAGTATACACCTCAGTGTGATGCGAGGACTGACAAACTATGAAGTCAGACAATTTGGAACAACAATCTGGAGAGTGGATATCAAGGCCAGTTTCCTCCCAACCGACAAAGTGATATCATTAACCTCTGTCACTGTCATGTATGATTGACCACAACAGTGAGCTCTATACAAGTAACTGTGAACCTGATATATGATCCTGATGAACCCTTGCTTACCTTTCCCTGGTAACGGCACCACGCCTGTGTTCTGAGCTACTTTTGGCCATCCAGGGTGGATGCCGACTTTATATTTCTCTTTTCAACAACTGACCCGTGTTCTGAGCTGCTTTTCGGCCGTCTCGGGCAGCTGTTGAGTTTCTTTTTATAGCAGTGACCCTATGCTCTGAGCTGCTCTTCGGTCGTCTTAGGGAACTGCTACATTCTTCTTATCAACACTGCCTCATGCTCTGAGCTGCTTTTCAGCCATCGTGAGCCATGGTTGAGTTATTTCAGTAATGTCCCAGATCTGAGTTGTAAAGACCGTTCTGGTGGCTACTGATTTATTTGCCGATTTTATGCAAAGGTTTGGATGATCATTGCCCTACAGTTAAAGCTCGGGAGATGATAAACTTGCCAGCTAAGCGTTGTTGCACGATCAAAGGATAAGGATAAGGCATGCTTGCCGAAATATTGCACCTGACCGCACCTATGGTCACACGAAGAATTAAGGATATATAAGGCCAAATTCTTTCAGCAAAGGGTCCAGACAAAGAAAACAATAATAAAGGAGCAAGACCGACAATACAGGTGTGACAATGGTTGCAGAAACAACATGGTACGAATACCCAAGACAGTCTGATTCCGTATCGACCACCATGAATATGCACCCAAGGGGTCTACTCTGTTGATAAGGACCTCATAACAACGTAACTCGCTTGTCCAAATGTATATGCTCAGAATTGTCAGTATCGAATATCCAAGTCTGCCTCATCGGGAGATACTATAGTCCAATGGATTTGAACTCATTGTTTGAAGAGTCGAAGTGGATTTGAAGTACATAGCTGAGCCTGTCGCCCTTGGGAGATACTAGGACAACACCGGCCCCTGAGCCTATCAGCATCTTGGAACCATCAAAGAACATAGTCCAATGTTCGGGGACACTCGGGACCGGTTGTTCCTGTTCAATCCACTTAGCTAGGAAGTCGACCAGAGCCTGCGACTTGATAGCTTTCTTGACCTCAAACTTGATGTCCAAAGGGAGGAGTTCGATGGCCCACTTGGCTACTCGGCCTGTGGCATCTCTATTGTTCAAGATCTCCGACAGGGAAGCACTGCTTATCACTGAGACCGAGTGCTCTTGAAAGTAATGAGCCACCTTCTTCGCGGTCAAGTAAATCCTGTACACCAGCTTTTGGTAATGTCGATATCTTTGCTTGGAAGGGGTCAGAACTTCAGAGATGTAATAAACTGGCCGCAGGATTTTGTAGGCTTTGCCTTGTTCCTCACGCTCCACAGTGAGCATGGTGCTAACAACTTGGCTCGTGGCCGTGATGTACAAGAGCAAGGGCTCCCAGCTGCCTGGAGCAGCAAGCACCGGTTGGGTGGAAAGCAGGGCTTTGAGTTCTTGGAACACGACCTGCGCTTCTGTCGTCCACTCAAACTTCTCTGACTTCTTCACGAGTCGGTAGAGTGGCAGAGCCTTCTTACCGAGTCGTGAAATGAATCTGCTCAGGGCTGCCAGACAACCCGTGAGTTTCTGAACATCATGCAGACGTTGCGACTACTTCATTCGGACTATGGCGCCGATCTTCTTGGGGTTAGCATCGATCCCTCGTTCAGAAACAAGGAAACCGAGTAACTTGCCTGCGGGCACCCCGAAAGTAGACTTGGCTGGATTGAGTTTGATGTCGTATTGGCATAGGCTCGCGAAGGTTTCGGCGAGGTCAGTCAGGAGGTCGGAACTCTTCCTTGACTTGACCACGATGTCATCCATATAAGCCTCCATGTTCCAACTGATCTGCTTCTGTAAGCATTTCTAGATCATGCACATGAAAGTTGCTCCGGCATTCTTCAATCTGAAGGGCATTGTGGTATAACAGAAACACCCGAATGGGGTGATGAATGCAGTCTTTATTTCATCCGGACCATTCATTCGAATCTGGTGGTACCCGGAGTATGCATCCAGAAACGATAAGCGCTCGCACCCCGCAGTAGAGTCTATGATCTGATCTATGCGGGGGAGAGGGAAGTGGTCCTTCGGGTAGGCCCGATTGATGTGCTTGAAGTCAATACACATCCGGAGAGATTTATCTTTCTTGGGAACTAACAAGGCGTTGGCAAGCCACTCGGAGTGGTAAATTTCATGGATGAATTCGGCGACTAAGAGCCGCGCGATCTCCTCACCAATCGCCTTGCGCTTCTCAAGAGTAGAGCGGTGGAGATGCTCTTTGACAGGCTTCACTTTTGGGTCAACTCTGAGACAATGCTCAGCCAGTCCCCTGGGAACACCCGGCATGTCAGAGGGTTTCCATGCGAAGATGTCCCAGTTCTCACGGACGAACTGGATGAGCTCGCTTTCCTATTTGCTGTCGAGCGTCGTGGATATGTTGGTCGGAGCGGCGTTCGGGTCTTCGGGTGGATGTGAACCTGCTTCGAATCGCCAGCCGACTGGAAAGCAGATTCCACAGCCGGCTTCTTGCTCTTGAGCAGATCACTCGAATCGATTGTTCTCTTGTACTCGTCCAGCTCCGCCAACGCCATCTGCTCGTCAGCGATCTGGGAGCCTTTCTGCAAGCACTCCTCAGCTATCTTCCGGTTTCCTGTGATGGTGATTGAGGGTGTCCGTACTAGGGGGTACTCGGGCTGCCAGCCTATCTCTCATAGGCCGAACTAATGGGCTGCTCTTAACTCATCGAAGGAAGGCCGGATTGCAGGCGACCCCGTGCACCAGAAGGAAACCTCCGAAGACTTGGCGTCTCCTCCAAGGGATGTTTAGCATAGCCAGCATGTTTATCCCCTGATGGTAACCGACTATATGTAACCCTAGGTCCCCCTAGTGTCTATATAAACTAGAGGGTTTAGTCCGTAGAGGGGACAGAACCATCACCATCATACCCACCTAGGGTTTAGTCCATCCGATCTCAAGGTAGATCAACTCTGTAATCATCATACAAACACATCAATACAATCAAGCAGGACGTAGGGTTTTACCTCGTCGAGAGGGCCCGAACCTGGGTAATCGCTGTCTCTACGTTCCTTGTTATCCATTGACTCCAAGATCCATAGTTCGGACCCCCTACCCAAGATCTGCCGGTTTTGGTACCGACATTGGTGCTTTCATTGAGAGTTCCGTTGTTGGTTCATCAAGGATCAATGGCTCGCCTAGTCATCAGCGGCGGCATCCACAGCGGGGACATCTTCGTCCCCGGCCAGCTGTTCGTGTTTGGCAGCATCGTGTTGCATGCCAACCCGACCGGTCACCTTAACCAGATCGACAGCTTCACCCCTGAGCAGGAGATCAGGTTCGGTAACCTAGAGTATGTCACCGACTCTCAGGGCGATATGATCTTTACTAGGTTCTCAGCTTTACCTGAGGGGCCTAATAATCCCGAGGCCTTAACCTCGGATCTTCTCCCCGCCCCGTCTCCGGGCCGGCCCTTAGCTCGGATCTGGCCTCGAGTTCGGATCCGATCCTGGCACCAGAGAACCAGGGGTCGCCCTTGGCCGAGCATACCCCAGGCGCAGGCACACCGGAGTTCAACTCCGAAGGATGCCAAAGGTTGAATTCGGTGGACCTCTCACTCTTAAGCGGGATGTTAGATCGGATCCAGAAGATGAGTATCGCGGGTGGCCCATCCTTGGTCCATGAACAGATCGGACTTGAGGCCAACCGCGGGGAATTTTACGTCCCACCCACCACCCACTTAATAGCCACTGTCGAAGACTTAACCGACATGCTGGATTACGCCTCCGAGGAGGCCGATGACATGGACGAGGATATCAACGTCATGCCTTATACGGCTCCCTCCCTTGCCACTCCCAACACCGGAAGGTGGACCGCCACCTCCACCTATGATGTTTACATGGTCGACACCCCCAGGAAGGATGGTGACACCCCCAAGAAGGATGGCGACGGCCCCGGCGAGGAACCTCCCAAACACCGACCAAAGCGATCCTGGGGACGCGGAAGGGGCAGGGAAAGTAACACAGACACAAACAGCACCGGAGATAAGGATGCTCCGGACAACAAGGGGGAGCTCGGCGACGACACCACCCCCGAACAGCACCATGACGCTTCTGAAGGGCACGAGGACCAGGGTAACCCTGAGGACCCTGAGGGTTCTGAGGACAGCAACTACCTCCCTCCTTCCGAAGAGGAGGACAGCCTCGGACCCGAGGATTTCGTCGTCCCCGAGGACCCCCTGGACCAGGAAAGCAGCAGCAGCTAAAAGCCGAACAAGATACCCTTAACGACAGATGGACGTTGATCTTAGCAGTTGAAGAGGGCTTCGACAATCAGCGCCAGGACCAATACAAAAGTTACCCACGGCGGCGTTTGCTTCCGTCATTTGAGGACAAGGCCCTTGAGCACATACCCCCCAGACGAACTCAGACAAACCAGCCCGACCACCCGCCTCGAGGACGAGACAGGACATCTGGGGAAGCCGAATACCCACCCACGCCCCCTCGCCGGGCGGGCAAGGAGCCGGTTCAACCGGATGACCCATATGATCTGCGGCACAACCTAAACGCCAGAGGGACACAGTCAAGATCCATTTATGGATCCAGAGGACACACGCCCGCTGGACGGGACTGATACCAAGCTTGGCGCAATAGGAATGATAGAGCCCGGGAGCAACACCATGCTCGGATGATAACCGATCTCCGGCACGACGTGGCCCGGGTCAGGGGCACCGCACACCCAGTGTGTTTCACAGATGAGGTGATGCAGCATCAGTTCCCCGAGGGGTTTAAACCCGTAAACATAGAGCAGTATGATGGGACAACTGACCCAGCTGTGTGGATCGAAGATTTCCTTCTCCACATTCATATGGCCCGAGGAGATGACCTCCACGCCATTAAATATCTGCCATTAAAACTTAAAGGACCGGCAAGGCACTGGTTGAACAGCCTACCCGAAAACACCATCGGGAGCTGGGAGGAGCTCGAGGACGCATTCCGAGCCAATTTTCAAGGCACCTATGTTCGGCCGCCGGACGCCGATGACCTAAGCCACGTTATTCAACAGCCCGGGGAGTCAACTCGGCAATTCTGGAATCGGTTCTTAACTAAGAAGAACCAGATCATCGACTGTCCGGATGCTGAGGCAATTGCCGCATTCAAGCACAGTATCCGGGACGAATGGCTCGCTCGCCAGCTCGGCCAAGACAAGCCGAGAACAATGTCAGCCCTCACCTCCCTAATGACCCGCTTTTGCGCGGGTGAGGACAGTTGGTTAGCTCGTAGAACCAACCATCCCAAAGACCCCGGCACTTCAGAGGCCCGGGACGGGAACGGGAAACCCCGGCGCAACAAGAATAATAAGCGCCGGCACACAAACAACGGCAGTGAAGCCGATGACACGGCAGTAAACGCCGGGTTCAGCGGCGCAAAATCAGGACCGCAGAAAAAGCCCTCTAAAGGGAACCAGGACGTCCCGACTACATTGGACAGAATCCTGGATAGGCCCTGCCAGATCCACGGTACCCCGGACAAGCCCGCCAACCACACCAACCGTAACTGTTGGGTAATCAAGCAGGCCAGCAAGCTTACAGCCGAGGAACAGGGCAAGGGCCCCCACAGCGAGGACGACGACGAACCTCGCGGGCCGAACAACGGAGGCCAAAAGTGGTTCCCTCCTGAGGTAAAAACCGTGAACATCATTTACGTCACGCATATACCCAAGAAGGAGAGGAAACGTGCACTTCGGGATGTCTACGCCCTAGAGCCAGTGGCCCCAAAATACAACCCATGGTCGGCTTGTCCGATCACCTTCGACCGCCGAGACCATCCGACCAGTATCCGTCATGGAGGAACGGCGGCTCTGGTGCTCGACCCCATCGTGGATGGATACCACCTCACTAGAGTCCTCATGGACGGAGGCAGCAGCCTCAATCTGATTTATTCAGATACTGTGAGGAAGATGGGAATCAATCCGTCAAGGATCAAACCCAGCAACACCACATTTAAAGGTGTAATCCCAGGCGTTGAGGCACGATGCTCGGGATCCGTGACCTTGGAAGTAGTCTTCGGTTCGCCCGATAACTTCCGCAGCAAAGATTTAATCTTTGACATTGTTCCCTTCCGCAGCGGTTATCACGCGCTCCTCAGCTGAACAGCGTTCGCCCGCTTTAATGCCGTCCCACACTACGCAGATCTGAAGCTCAAGATGCCAGGACCGAAGGGTGTTATTACCGTCAACGGTAACACCAAGCGCTCACTCCGAACAGAGGAACACACAGCGGCTTTAGCCGCCGAAGTCCAGGCCGCTGAAGAGGCGTTGAAGGCCCAGTCTACCATCAAGGCACTGGACGCATGCAAACGCGCCCGAGCTATAGCCTCGGTCCCGAAGCACCCCCGCGCTCACCATAAATAGGGATACGTGCCCCACAGCACGGCCTACCCAGCCGCAAAATACGCACCTCGGGTGCACAACTTCGCGCTCAAAATTCCATGGGCAGCTGTGGGGACAAATGACTCAAGGGCCGAGAGCTCGGTTCGACTGAGCAACGGCCAAAGATGTCCTCAGAACATTACCAAATAATAGGCACCATCTAGGGCCTGGCCAGCATCAAGCTGGTACCTCGCAGCGACTTCTCAAAACCCTTTGTCAAGGGCTTGTCCGCCGAACACTATTACTTCCGCCATGCATACAATCGACGGCTCCAATCACACGGAAGCTTAATAAAAATCAAAGGCGCAGACGTGCGGCAGGGCGCGGTAGGGACGTCAAACCACTCATGGAGGCCCTGTGTAAACCTTTCCTCTGATGTGTTTATTTCTTAAAGTATCTGTAAAAGTTACTTTGGCAGTGCGGATTGTACGGATAGACGTCACGAATTCAAAGGGAATAAAGACCATTTTTCTCCGGTCATACTGCAGTCAATTATGTCGCGCATTCCTTTCTGCTTTTTGGGCCGAAGTAAACTATTATGATACGTTCTTTTTTAGATGTGATCGGCTAATAGACCAAGGGCTCGACCGTAAATCTTGCCCCAAACATCATTCCGGCACCAATTTCATTACATGTGCTCAGCGTCACGGATATTGCATTATATGAATCGGTTCCGAATTATGTCTTTGGTCAATGGTTAGGTTGCCCGGCTCCTGTGTTTGCCCTCTTACGTTCCACATTGTTCGGCTAGGAGGGCAAAGGGAGAACCACTGCGATTGTACTTCTAGCTAGCCTGGTTAAGTACCTCAGTGTAGAAAGCCGAAAACCGACTGTCATAATAAGCAAGAACTGGTTGGCGATCCGATGACAAGTGTTAAACTAAAAATCGATGGAGGTTAGTCCGTGTCAAACGAAGGGTTCGCTGTTACAGGAACCAAGTGATAACGGTATCAACCTCGGTACGCCCGGATATCACATACACTGGGGGGTAGTCACCAGCCCCCGCAGTCAAGCTCCTATGGCTAAGTGAAAGTACTAAAGCCGCATAGTCCGATTGCCTCATTTTCCTTACACACAACCGCCTCCGGGCACCGAGACGTCGGCTAAGGGTTAAGGTGTTAAGAAAAAACACCCCATGCAGTATCTGCAAGGGGACGGAAGCCGACGACTGGCAACTTTCAGTTTAAAAACGGCTGCACAGGAGTCAAAATAAACATATAAGGCATTATATTTACAGCCGACCAGTTGCATTTCAACAGCACAAAAAGTTTCAACTCCTCGGATACAAGGAAAATAAGTTCATTCATAAATTACATCTTTCGAGCACTGGGCCTCTATCGCCCGAGCACCATCCATCACGATGGGAAAGTACTGCTCGGGGCGCCTGTGCTCCTTCCCAGGGGCGGAGGTCTGGTGGCCACCTCGGCTGTCTTGATCTTCAGCCAGTGCACCATGGTCTTGCCGAAGGCCATCCGAGCTCCCTCAATGCATACGGAGCGCTTCCAGGCGTCAATCCGGGGCATGGCGTCGTACAGCTTCTGCACTAAGCCAAAGTAGCTGCTCGGCAGCGGCTCCGAAGGCCACAGCTTGATGCAGAGGTCCTTCATCGCCCGCTCCGCCATCCGATGCAACTCCATCAGCTGCTTCATCTGGTTGTTGAGGAGGGGAGGGTGTTCGGGCGCTTGAAACTGCGCCCAAAACAGCCTCTGCTCGGCACGGCCCTCCTGGGTTGCAAAGAACCTAGCTGCATCCACTGCACTCCTCGGGAGGTCCGCAAAGGCGCCTGGGGAACGCCACACTCGCGTGAGCAAAGAGAACCTATTACCACCAAAGACACTTTGCAGTAAGTATGGCTTACCATCCGCAATAAGTCTAACTTGGCGGAGCTCCTCCTGGTAGCCTCGCGCCACCGTCCGCGCTTCCTTAGCCACCGATCCCAGTGAGGTTAGCTCAGCTGCCTAATCCTTATTCTTCTGCTCAAGGACCTCACACTTTGTGATGGCATCCTTGAGCTCTTGCTGCACTTCAGACACTCGGGCCTCGTGCTTCTGGCTAGCGGTTTTCACCGTAGCCAGTTCGGCAGCTGCCTATTCAGCTGAAGCCTTTTGCTCCGCGGCCTCCTGCTGAGCTTTCCTCAGCTCGGCCTTGAGGTTCTCGACCCAGTTTAGATTAACTTCTTCAACCCTTACTAAAACCGCTGTAGTAAAATAGTTTAGTTCAGACTTGCCTTGTGCCTCGTCGAACAGCTTATTCAGCAGGCCGAGGTCATCCTCAGAACTCTTGAGCTTCCGATTCAGCTCGGCCAACTCCTCGGCGTTGGCAGCTGCCGCCGAGAACGACGCCTGCACAGTAGACCAAGCATATTAGATTACCGAGTTACAGACTTTCGATCCTCTGACCGACTTTTTCAATCCAGCCAGAGTCTCGGGGGCTACCGCTCATTTTGCTATCATCCATACCTCAAACTTATTCGACCCCCGCCTAAGTTTTTCAAACTTATCCAGGGCCCGGGGGCTACTGTGTATGAGGATGCATATTCATATAAAAGAAATTTTCTAAGGAAAAGTCATTACATGGCCTACCTTGAAGCCTGTCAGAAGGCCGCCGAAGGCCTCCTTCAGTCCGCTGTCCACGGACCGAAGACTTTGCAAAACCATACCCCATCAGGCCATGGTGCTCTTCGGCGATAGAGGAGCTGGTTAAAGCATCCTCCATCTCATCCGGCCACCCAGTCGAAACCCGCCCTGGAGCGGGCGGGGGTGGCGGGGGCACCTCGGCTCCTCCTTCTGTGGAGGCCGGGATGGTTGGCTCCTGGTGCCTTAACGGCTCCGGAACCACTTTCGGGGAGAGCTCGAACTGTCCGAGCTCCCCCTCCTCGTTTCCCAGAAGGGTTCTCCCCTCCTGGTCTTCGGCAGCCGAGGTATGCGCCTCGGCCATAATAGCATCACCTCCTCCCCTATGTCCAGCACGGGAGGGGTCCTCCTTGATAGGACCTCCTCGGCCTCCTCGACGATCGGAGGAGGCGAGGCGCGCGACTCGGTCCCGCTCTCCACCAGCGCGGCCGGTGGAGAATCCCCCTCTGAGACTCGATCGGTAGGGAGGTCGTGCAGCGGGCTGCAATGTTAGAAGCAGAAGCGCGAACAATAGCAGACTTAGTGTGGCTAAAAATGCATCGGTGTATATTAGGATACGTACCTTTGGGCCCGCGGCTTGATCCTGGGGGTCCTCTGAGGAACCTCTTCGGAGGCCTCAGAGTCCTCGGCAGAGGCCGAGCTGTTGTTGGACAGGGCCACCTTGGCCCTGCATGGTCTTTTAGGGGCGGGAGGAGGCTGCTCCTCCTCGGCGTCCTTGGACACCGCCCTCTTCCTTGTTCGGGAGGAATCACTTTCCTCCCCATCCTCTCCCTGCTCCTTCTCCTCCTCTAGGGCGGAGGGGGCATGGGTGTCCCCGGATCTAGTGTCCGGGGGTCCTCGGGAATGGAGGCCCTCTCTGGCCTCCTTCTTCTTCTCCTTCTTCTTCTCCTTCCTCTTCGGCGCCTCGTACGGCTCCTCGGCCAACATGGCCGTCAGCAAGGCCGTCCTGGGGCCCTCGGGCAGCGGGGCCGGGCTGTCGATTCGCTCGGCCTTCTTCAGCCAGCTCTGTGGACCGGAGAAGAGGGAGTTGAGTACTTTGTCAAAAAGGAACATCCGAACATAAGAATGAAACTTATCATACCTCGCGAGGGGGGTTTGCGGCGTCGAGACCGATGTCTTCCTCCTCGGCCGGCCAGTCCTTCTGCGGCTTGAACAGCACCTTCCACAGCTGAGCGTGGGAAGTGCGATAGAAGCTGAGCACGGTGGCGGGGTCTTCGGGCTTGTAGACCCACATGGGGGAGGCCCGGTCTTGAGAGGGGAGGATGCGGCGGCAGAGCATGATCTGAATCACGTTGGGCAGCTCAACCCCCCGCTCTATCATCTTGGATATTCGGCTCTGCAGCAGCGCCACCTCCTTGGTTGACCCCCAGTCGAGGCCCTTCTTGGTCCACGAGACCAACCTCGTGGGGGGTCCAGATCTGAAGGCGGGAATCTCCCCCCAATCCGCGTTCCATGGCTCCGTGATGTAGAACCACTCTTTCTGCCAGATCTTGACGGTTTCAATGAAGGTGACTTCAGGCCACTCAACCCGGGGAAGCTTATTGACCATCCCCCCCCCCCCCCCGCAGTCCGCCTGTTGGCCGTCGACGATCTTCGGCTTGACGTTGAACACCTTCAACCACAAGCCGAAGTGTGGTCGGACCCGGAGGAAGATGAAGGCCGAAATGTGCAGGAAGGAATTCGGGGCAAGATCATGGAAATCAAGCCTGTAGAAAAACATCAAGCCCCTGACAAAGGGGTGGAGGGGGAAACCTAGTCCCCAGATGAAGTGAGGGAGGAACACCACCCTCTCGCCAGGCCTCGGTGTAGGGATGACCTGACCCTCCTCGGGAGCGCGGTGAGCGACATCGGCGGGAAGGTAACCCGCATTCTTCAGCTCCAGGATGGCGCTCTCGGTGACGATGGAGGCCTCCCACTTGCCCTTAGATCCAGAGCCGGCCATGGCCAAATTGAGGAGATGGTCGGGGAGGTTTTTGGGGAAGAAAACGGATCTGGGTGCTGGAGCTCAGAGGATTGGGGGAGCAAATGGCGCAGAAGGAAGTGAGAGCGTGCAAGGGAGATGGTGGTTGCCCCCCTTTTTATGGGCTACCATAAAACCAATAGTCATTTTACTGCGCCACAGGCCTCGCCATTTCCCCGTATAATCGTGCCATTATGCGCTCGTGGGATAGCGCAAATCATTGATCATATCCCTTAAAAACAGGGCACGATCTCCATATTGATGGGACGAGCCGATGGATAAACCGCCTTGAACCGCGAATCGAGTTTTCATAACCAACTCGTGGTCGTGGCAGGTCATGGCCCTTCGGCAAAAGTTGCCAGATGGGGTCACTGTTCACACCAATGCGACTAGCCTTCGGGGCTAAGTTATTGATACACTTCGGAGACCGAAGCATAATTCGGGGAACATACGGCTAGGCAACCCTTGAGAACCTGATTCAGAGGGGTTGCAGGCTTGACACAAGTACCACAAGAGGGAAGGAACTGGTCCACAAAGCCGATGGTGTTCGGTATATACCTCGGCTTCGAAGACTAGTTCAGGGGCTACTGAGGGTGTCCCAGACTAGGGGGTACTCAGGCTGCCGGCCTATCTCTCATAGGCCGGACTAATGGGCCGCTCTTAACTCATCGAAGGAAGGCCAGATTGCAGGTGACCCCGTGCACCAGAAGGAAACCTTCGAAGACTTGGCGTCTCCTCCAAGGGATGTTTAGTGTAGCCAGCATGTTTATCCCCTGATGGCAACCGACTATATGTAACCGTAGGTCCCCCTGGTGTCTATATAAACCAGAGGGTTTAGTCTGTAGAGGGGACAGAACCATCACCATCATACCCACCTAGGGTTTAGTCCATCCGATCTCGAGGTAGATCAACTCTGTAATCATCATACAAACACATCAATACAATCAAGCAGGATGTAGGGTTTTACCTCTTCGAGAGGGCCCAAACCTGGGTAATCGCTGTCTCTACGTTCCTTGTTATCCATTGACTCCAAGATCCACAGTTCGGACCCCCTACCCGAGATCTGCCGGTTTTGGTACCGACAGTGATCACGCCCTTCGGCCCTGGCATCTTAAGTTTAAGATACACATAACATGGTCTGACCATGAATCATGCGTATGCAGGCCTACCCAGGATGGCGTGATAGGCACTCCTGAAGTCTACCACCTCAAAGGTCAACCTCTCTTTTCTGAAGTTCTTCTCTTCGTCGAAGGCGACGTCGAGGGCAATTTGCCCAAGTGACTTCGCTTTTTCCCGGGGATGACCCCGTGGAACTACATATTTCTTTTACTCAGTCGGGACATCGGAATGCCCATCGCCTCTAGAGTATCAGTGTAAATGATGTTCAGCCCGCTCCCGCCGTCCATGAGGACTTTGCGCAGTCGGACTCCTCCAACGGCGGGATCAACTACCAGCGTCTGCCGCCCGGGGGTCGGTATGTGGGCTGGGTGATCTGACTGGTCAAAGGTGATAGGGGTCTGGGCCCAGTCTAGGAGCTTGGTGACAGTCGGAACTGCCATATTGACCTCTCGGTTAATCACCTTGAGGCGACTCTTGCTTTCAACATCAGCAAAAATCATCAGGACCTTCTCGACGTGGGGGTACCCGGAGGTGCCTTTATCCCCATCGTCGTCCTCGTCCTCATCCTTCCCCTCGGAGGGGTCTTGTCGCATCTCTTGCTTGAGCAGCCGGCATTCCCGAGTGGTATGCTTCGGTAGAATCAAGTTGCCTTCTTCATCCTTCTTCGTGTGAATCTGGCAGGGCTGATCAAGGATGTCATTTTTTGGGGCGGCCTTCTTCTTGCCGACCCACTCCTTCTTCTGCTTCGGCAGACCCATGCCTTTGCTTTGGCCGGCCAGGGCCACAGCCTTCGCATTGTTGGCTGCCTCAGCTTTGCTCTTCTGCTTCTTATTCTTGTTGCTGTTCGACTGATTCGCATCTCCGGCTCGGCCCTTGCCGCTCCTCAGCCGATCTTCCTCTTCGCCATTAGCGTACCGATTGGCAATTTCCATCGCCCGACTGAGAGTCGGGATCTCAGTGCGGCCGAACTTCAGGGCCAACTCACGATACCTGACGCCAGCTGATACGTTTCCAACGTATCTATAATTTATGAAGTATTCATGCCATGTTTATTATAGTTTTGTATGATTTTGGTGCACTTTTATACGGCTTTTATATGATTTTTATGGACTAACATATTGACCTAGTGCCCAGTGCCAGTTGCTGTTTTCTGCTTGTTTTTGGTTTTCCAGAAAATCCATATCAAATGAAGTCCAAATGCAGCGAAACTTTTTGATGGTTTTTTCTAGCAGGAAACGGACCCAGGAAGCTTCGGGGAAGCAGCAGAAGAGCCACAGGGGCCCCACGAGCCAATTGGGCACACCTGCCCCCCCCCCCCCAGGCGTGCCCTGGTGCCTCGTGGGCCACCTGTGGCACCTCTTCGCGTGATTCCAACGCTGAAAAATCATATATATTCATATACCCCCGAAAGTTAACCTAGATGAGTTTTTACACCGCCGCAAGCCTCTGTACCTCCATGATCTAATCTACAGCCCTTTTCTGGCACCCTGTCGGAGGGGGAATCAACACCGGAGGTCATCTTCATCATCCCGGCGGTCTCCATGACGAGGAGGGAGTAGTTCACCCTTGGGGCTGAGGGTTTATACCAGTAGCTATGTGTTTTATCTCTCTCTCTCTCTCGCATTCTTGATTTGGCACGATCTTGATGTACCGCGAGCTTTGTTAATATAGTTCGATCATATGGTGTTTCTTCCCTCTCTATCCTTGTTGTGATGAATCGAATCTTTTCCCTTTGAGGTTTCGTTATTATCAGATTGAATATTTCAGATTTGAGAACACTTGATGTATGTCTTGCATATGAATACCCGTGGTGACAATGGGGTATTATATTGATTCACTTGATATATGTTTTGGCACTCAACTCGCGGATTCCCGCGGTGACATTGGGGTAATCTATGCATATGGGTTGATGCATGTTTTCATTATCTTTTCTCCGATAGAAACTTTGGGGTGCTCCTTGAAGTTCTTTGTGTGGATTGAATATTATGATTATGAAGTTGTTTGATGCATATCATATAATCAACTCACGGATACTTGTGGTGACATTGGATTATCTAGGTGACATTAGAGTTGGTTGATGCGTATCATATGGTGTTATTTTAGTACGAACTCTACGGCTGTTCGTGACACTTATAGGGATGGCTAAATAGATTGATCGGAAAGGATAACTTTGAGGTGGTTTCGTACCCTACAACAATTTCTATCTTATGTTCTCCGTGAATAGAAACTTTGGAGTGATTCTTTATCGCACATTGAGGGATTGTTATATGATCCAATTATGTTAACATTGTTGAGAGATTGCACTAGTGAGAACCCTAGGCCTTTTTTTAAGCATTGCAATACCGTTTATGCTCACTTTTGTTACTTGCTACCTTGCTGTTTTTATATTTTTCAGATTACAAAACCTATATCTACTATCCATACTACACTTGTATCACCATCTCTTCGCCGAACTAGTGCACCTATACAATTTACCATTGTATTGGGTGTGTTGGGGACACAAGAGACTCTTTGTTATTTGGTTGCAGGGTTGTTTGAGAGATACCATCTTCATCCTACGCCTCCCACGGATTGATAAACCTTAGGTCATCCACTTGAGGGAAAATTGCTACTGTCCCACAAACCTCTGCGCTTGGAGGCCCAACACGAGTCTACAAGAACAAGTTGTGTAGTAGACATCAAGCTATTTTCTGGCGCCGTTGCCGGGGAGGTGAGTGCTTGAAGGTATATCTTTAGATCTTGCAATCGAATCTTTTAGTTTCTTGTTTTATCACTAGTTTGGTTTATAAATGAAAACTACAAAAAAATGGAATTGAGATTGCCTCATATTATTCATCTTTATAATGTCTTTCTTGAAAATGATGGATCGGAAAATTGTGCTCAATTGATAGAAGAAGAATTCAATAACATGTTTGGCATAGAATCTTTGAATGATGAGCATGATTGCAATGTTGTTAGTATGAATTCTATGAATATCCAAAATACTAATGATGATTGCACTAGTGATGACAAAAATGTTTCTTATAAGCATGTCAATTTTTGTGGAGTGCATAAAGTTTGTGAAGACATGCCTTATAGGGATGATAGATTTTGTAAGAAGCATAAACATGATAGAACCAATTTTTTGCTCAAAGTGATAGATGAATTTGCTACAAAATTATGCTCTCTTCATCCCATTACTTGTAAACTTTGCAATAAAGTTGGTCACCTTAATTTTCAATGCATACTTTTTCATGATCGAATCATGGCTAAATATTGTAATGACTTGACCGCCCTTGAACTATATAATGAGCTTTATCTATTTTTGGGGTGTGAGGAATTGTCACATAAAAATAGTTGGTTTGAAGTATTCATTCTCACGGATGACATTGAAACTAATCTAAAGGAAAGCTATATGTTTTGTATGGTAAATTGCAATGAGAATGCTTATATTGTCAACTATAGAAAGACGGGAAAACCAATAGAATATAAAAGGAACACTAATTAAAGGGTAAAGATTTCCACTTTCCCTCCTATTGTCTCTCATGATGAAATAGGTGACGAGGAGGAGCTTCCTATTCAACCAATCTCATCAATAAGAAGCTTGGAAAAATTGATTAAACCCACACATGATGTGGTGAAGAAGAAGAAAAGAAGAAAGAGTAGAGGTAAAAAGGTATCCTTCCCAAATAATGTTGCTCCTATTATTGTTGTGCCTCATGAGAGTGAATCAAAAATAATTGTGGAAGATGATATACTTGATGATGATATTACTTCTTTGTCTTATGGTACAATGTCCGAAGGAACTACTGAGGATGATTTTATTATGCCTATTACTCATTATGATGATTATGATTGGGAAAATAATGATACTTCTTATAATCTTGAAAATCTTTTTGGCACCAACTTAGAAAATTGTGATGATAATAATTGTTATACTATTGGTGCTATTCATACTATTGATGATAATAGTGATTATGCTAATGATATGCCAAGCCTCAAGCTTGTGGATGCTATGTTTGATGAGAATGACATGTTTGAGAATTTATTTGCTGCAATTAATGTTTGTCCCAAGCTTGGGGATGCTATGCTTAATGAAGATGATCTTTTTAGTCCCCCTACTTTGAATGATCAAATTTGTTATGATGATTGCATGTCCCCTATTTATGATGATTATTGTGATGATACTTATGTTATGAAAAATGGTGATGATTATTATTATAATACTTGTTATAATTATGAAAATCCTTTTACTAAACATCACTCTTTTAATGTGGAAACAATTTATAGTATTCGAGTTTCATATGATACTCCCACTATTATGAATGAGAAGAAAATTGCTTGTGTGGAGAGTAATAAAAATTCTATGCTTATGTATCATGACAAGAATGCTTTGTGCGATGGATATATTGTTGAATTTCTTCATGACGCTACTGAAAATTATTATGAGAGAGGATCATATGCTTGTAGGTGTTGCAATAATATCAAGTTTCCTCTCTATGTGTTGAAAGTTTTGAAGTTATACTTGTTTTGCCTTCCTATGCTAGTTGATTCTTGCTCCTATAAAATATTTTCTCACAAAATCCCTATGCATAGGAAGTGGGTTAGGCTTAAATGTGCTTGTCATATGCTTCATGATGCTCCCATTATGTTTCAATTCTTCACTTTTATGTGAACATCATTAAAATCAGCATGCCTAGCTAAAAAGGCATTAAAGAAAAGCGCTTGTTGGGAGACAACTCAATACTTATACCTACTGTTTTTGTGTGTCCACATGATTAATCTACTGTATTAATCATGTTTTATATGTTTTCTGTCAATAATGTGCCAAGTAAAGCCTTTGGGATAGTGTGGATGCTTGTTGATTTGATTCTGTGCAAAAACAGAAACTTTTGCGTTCAGTGCTGGAATTTCTATTCTGTACTGAAGTGTGATAAAATTCTTAAATTTTTACACAGTATTGGGTTACAAATTTTTTACGTTGTCTTAATTTTTCAGAATTTTTAGAGGTACAGAAGTATGGTTTTTAAATCGCTCACTACACGCTGTTCTGTTTTTGACAGATTCTGTTTTCAGTGCATAGTTTGCTTGTTTTAGTGTTTCCATAGCTTATATTGAGTAATATAAATTGTGGAAATGATAGAATACAGTAGGAATTATGTTAGAACAATTATGAATCTTGTCTTGACAGTACCTAAGTGGATGATTTATTTTTATCATACTAACCTATCTCACAAGTTCCGTTAAGTTTTGTGTGATTGAAGTTTTCAAGTTTTGGGTGAGATATCGATATGAGGAGAATAAGGAGTGGCAAGACCCTAAGCTTGGGGATGCCCAAGGCACCCCAAGGTAATATTAAAGGAACACCCAAGCAACTAAGCTTGGGGATGCCCCGGAAGGCATCCCCTCTTTCGTCTTCAACACTATCGGTAACCTCACTCGGAGCTATATTTTTATTCGTCACATAATATGAGTTTTACTTGGAGCATAATTTTCTTTTATTGAGATTTGCTTGATGTTATCAATAATAATGTTTTCTATCTTTTAGTTCAATAAAATGCCAATTATAGCCTTTACCATGCTCAGTTTGCAAGTTCATGTGTTGCTGTTTGAAAACAGAAAGTTTTCGGTTATGTCCAGAATATTCCTGAATAGTCAGAACATGATAAAAATCTTAAATTTTTACACAGTAAGCATGCATGAGTTCTCTGTCACGTGGTAATTTTTCAGAATTTTTGGAGTTAGGTAAGTATGAATTTTAAACCCCCCTTTACAGACTGTTCTGTTTAGACGGATTTCGGTTATAGTTGCATTGTTTGCATATGTTGCTTGTTTAATGTTTCTATTTGTGGATAGGAGTATTAAATATGCAGAGGCATTTAGTATGCAATGTTTAATTATAATTTTAGTGATTTGTTACAGTAGAGAATGTTAAGGTTTTGAGTTGATTTATACTAACTTATCTCACGAGTTCTTGTTGAGTTTTGTGTGAATGATGTTTTTAAGATTTAGGAGAAACCGTGATATGAGAGGAATTAAGGAGACACAAGAGCTCAAGCTTGGGGATGCCTAAGGCATCCCAAGTTAATATTTCAAGAAGTCTCAAGCATCTAAGCTTGGGGATGCCCTGGTAGGCATCCCACCTTTCTTCTTCAACAATTATCGGTCAGTTTTGGTTGAGCCTAAGTTTTTGCCTCTTCACATGATATGTGCTATCCTTGGAATGTCATTTTATTTTGTTTTCTTTGCTGTTTGAATAAAATACTTAAGATCTGAAATTTTTAAATGAGAGAGAGTTCTCACATAGCTACTTAATTACTTAACTACTCATTTGATCTTCACTTATATCTTTTTGGAGTAGTTTGTCATTTACTCTTGTTGTCCGGGGGGTGACCCCCGGGTAGGCAAGCGAACCCGGAGCCCCTTTTCAAAAAAACATCGGGGCAGCCCGTGCCCCTCCCCGCCGGCTGGCGAACCGACCGGCTTCTCAGTGCTAGCCGGCTAGGCCCGGCCCCGGGCCGGGTCCGGCTGGCCGCTAGCCGGCTGGCGATAGGTCGGCGGCCGTCCCATCACGTCCGGCGACAAGACAGCCCCCCACGGGGGGAGAACATGGCTACAGTGCAATCCGTCTCGGGAGGGCGTGTCGGCAAAGCTGCCAACCCTGTTGACGCGACGGCCGGTGTCAGCACCAGCGCGCCGGTGCAGCCCCCCGCGAAGCCGCCTACTCCGGCATACCTCTGCAGACCGCGCACGCGCCGTCTACTCCTGTACGCCTTTGCAGAAGCGCGCACGCACCGTCCACTCCGTGACGCTCGAAGCGACGGGCCATAGTGTCGCGCCGCTCTCGGGCGCCGCAGCCGGCGGGGCCCAGCAGCCGGCGGGCCCACGGCCGGCTCCAGACGCCGACGCCCGGGTCCCGGCGTGCGTAGTTTACCCATGTAACCCTGGGGGGATCGGGCTATAAGACCCCCCAGGAGGCCTCCATGCAGGGGGATCGAGAGGGTTCGCTTTCGGGTTGGCTACTTGGTTCACTCCTTCTTCCCCGACGCACACGCACACGGGAGAGGCTAAACGGAGACCTAGCTCCTTCTGCCTCCTCCACTCAAACAGCTCCAGGAGCACCATTGTAACCATTGTGGCCTCTGAGCCTATCAACCCACTCGGCAGGACTAGGGGTGTTACCTCTTCGGAGGGCCCCGAACCTGGGTACGCCTTGTGTCTCTCGCATGCGCGTGCCAACCTCGCTTCTGGAACCCACCGGCGTCCTCACGCAGCCCCCCACTTTTAGCCATCTCATGGCATCTGCCGTGATTTCACCACGACAGTTGGCGCCCACCGTGGGGCTGCTCGCGGCGTCGACCGGAGTCAAGTTCCGGACGAGGCACTTCACCGGCTCCGGCGAGCGCATCATGCACGGTTTGGTCCGTGCGCCTCGCACGGCCAACCTGGCCAGCTGCGGCGCCGTATCGGATGCGAACGCCGCCTGCCCCGCAGGCTGCCTCGTCGTCCCCTTCGGCACGCTACGCGTCTTCATCGCGCTCGTCCACGACGTGTTTCCCAGCAAGGTACACAGCTTCACCGATTCGCCCGTCCCCGTTGGCTGCGCCGCCTCCGACGACGACGCGGACCTTTGCGTTCGCGCGAAGGTATTGACCATCGGCACCAGCTCTGGCTCCCCGCGCGCCAAGGAGAAGGCCGCCGCGGCTGCTGCTACCGCGGCTGCGGCTCCGCCACGTCGGGCCGACCCGCTCCACGAGACGATCCGGAGCCTGCGAGCCCCCATCACGCCTGACGCCGACATGGTGGCAGCAGCGGCTCAGCTCAACGAGGACCGTGAGCATCTGCTGGTCGAGGCCACGGAGCTCGCGGCAGCGCGGCGTCGGCTGGAGTCCTTCCAGCGAGAGTACGACAGCGTCCACGGCTTCACGCCGGCTGCTGCTGAGCCCAGCCGGGTCACGGAAGTGCGTGTCCGTCGAGGCGTGATCGGCCGTGCGCTAGGCGCAGGCCGGCCCATCTACGACACCCCCGTCAAGAACATGCGTGTGGCGCAGGCGGCCATCGCGGATCTCGAGTTCCTGGAGGGTGAGGAGCTGCTGCAGCAGCAGCAGCGCATCCGCGACCTCATCACCGCGGTGAACGAGCACCAGCAGCGTTTCGACCCGACCCAGCCATCCGCCTCCACCTCAGGCAAAACCAGAAACCCGGAGAGGGCTCTTCGGGACACGCAGCAGGCATCTTCCCCTGCTGGCTCGACGAGTCGCGGCTCTGGCCGGCACCGGGCAAGCCGGAGCGGGCACAACCGCGTCGCGGCCACTGGCGATGGCATTGCCAACAAGACTGCCGGTGACGGCCGTGCCCAGCAGCCGGAACCTCCTCTCCCGCCGCCTCGACAACCCCGGCCGGCTTCCGCCGGCGCGGTGCCGCGTGGCCCCGTCGCAAGCCGGCTGGGCCCCCACGAGCCCTACGACGAATCCGACGCCTGCCACCGCATCGACCGGCTGGCATGGTCCACGCTTCTCGAGGAGGAGAGCTCTGTCGGCCCGGCATGCTTTGGCCCCCGCATCCGCGAGGAGCCCTTCCCTAAAGGCTTCTCGCTGCCCCGCGACTCCCCCAAGTACAGCGGCGTCTCCAAGCCGGAGGACTGGCTAACCGACTACACCACGGCAGTCGGCATCGCCGGCGGCAACCGGCGCGTGGAGGTTCGCTACGTTCCCCTCATGCTGCTCGGCTCGGCCCGGACATGGCTTAACAGCCTGGGGGCCGGCAGCGTCAATTCCTGGCTGGATTTCGAAGATGCATTCGTGCGCAACTTCACCAGCACGTACACGCGTCCTGGTTGGCCTCGCCAGCTCTCCATGTGCATTCAGAACCCGGGCGAGCCCCTCCGCGACTTCCTCATGCGGTGGACCGAGCTGCGCAACTCCTGCGAAGGCGTCCACGAGGTGCAAGCCATCCAGTACTTCATCGACGGGTGCCAAGACGGCACCCTGCTCAAGCACCGCCTGATGTGCGACGAGCCGGACACCCTGGCGGAGCTCATGGCGGTGGCGGACAAGTACGCCACAGCCGACTCTGCGATGCGTGTAAAAATCATAGTCGACGCGGATGGCAAGCCGGTCTCGGTCTAGCCGGCCGCCCCGAAGCCGGCTGACAAAACCAGCCAGCGCCGGCAAGACAGCCACAACAACAACAAGCGGAAGGCAGAGCAGCCGGCTCCTCGCTACAGCAACCAGCAAGTAGCCGCGGTGGAAGGGGAGCGACAGGCTGAACAAGGCGCCGGCAAGCGCCCGCGCACCGGCAAGGCCGCCTGGTAGCCCAAGCTGTCTTTCGAGCAGATGCTCGACGCCCCCTGCAAGAACCACAGCGGAGCGAAGCCGTCGACGCACACGCTCCGGCAGTGCAGCTTCACCCAGCGTCTGTTGAAGGGCAACCTTCCACCCCCGCCACATGGAGCCGGCCCACAGCAGCCGCCGCTTCCGCCTCCCCCGCCGCCTCCGGCAGCCGGCGCCCTCGCCAACGACCCCTATCCACAGCAAGACGTGGCCTATGTCGTCTTCACCAGCGAAGGCGACGACAAGCACAGCAAGCGCAAGTACCAGCACGAGGTGAACGCCGTCGTCCCCCCGGTCCCCCAGTACATGCACTGGTCCGACCGTCCCGTCAGTTGGACCCGGGAGGATCACCCGGCCGTGATGCCCACGCCGGGTGGCTACGCGCTCGTCCTCGACCCCACCTTCGTCGCTGAGAAGCGCACCTGCCACTTTTCGCGGGTGTTGATTGATGGCGGCAGCAGCATCAACATCCTCTACCGCGACACCATGATCAAGCTCAGCATCGAGGAGGACCAGCTACAGCCCACCCAGACGGTGTTCCACGGCATCGTACCCGGCGCTTCGTGCTCTCCCATCGGCCGGGTACGGCTAGACGTGCTGTTCGGCACCAGCGCCCACTTCCGCCGCGAGCCGATCTGGTTCGAGGTGGTCAACCTCGCCAGCCCCTACCACGCGCTGTTGGGCCGGCCTGCCATGGCCAAGTTCATGGCAGTTCCGCACTATGCCTACCTCAAGATGAAGCTGCCGGGTCCCAAGGGCATCATCACCATCACCGGCGACTACAAGAAGTCCTTGGAGTGCGCCAAAGCCGGCTCCAAGCTGGCCGAGTCGCTGGTCATCGCTGAGGAGAGGCGCCAGCTCGACCGCCTTGTCGCGCTGGCTGGCGAGCAGCTGGTCATGCCGGCTCAGCTCAAGCAGCCGGCCGATGAGGGGTCCTTCAAGCCGGCCAAGGGCATGAGGAAGGTTTCACTCGACCCATCCAACCCCGACTCCAGCGAGTACGTCGTCGTGGGCTCCGGCCTCGACAGCAAATAGGAAGGCGAGCTCGTCGACTTCCTCCGTGAGAATCGGGATATCTTCGCATGGTCCCCCAAGGACATGCCGGGTGTTCCGAGGAAGTACGCCGAGCACAAACTCCACGTCCGGCCGGATGCCAAGCCGGTCCGGCAGCCGCTACGCCGCCTCTCCGAGGAGAAGCGAAGAACCATTGGCGAAGAGATCGCCCGGCTGCTCAGAGCCGGGTTCATCATGGAGGTATTCCACCCCGAGTAGCTGGCCAACCCGGTCCTCGTTCTGAAGAAGAACAGCACTTGGCGCATGTGTATCGACTACACCAGCCTGAACAAGGCCTGCCCCAAGGACCCGTTTGCTCTTCCCCGGATTGACCAAGTCATCGACTCCACAGCCGGCTGCGATCTCCTGTCCTTCCTGGACGCTTACTCCGGCTACCACCAGATCAAGCTGGACCCGGCAGATGCCCTCAAGACGTCCTTCATCACCCCCTTCGGGGCATATTGCTACATCACCATGTCATTCGGCTTGAAGAACGTTGGCGCCACCTTCCAGCGCTGCATGCAGAAATGCCTCCTGCCTCAAATCGGCCGGAATGTGCACGTCTACGTCGACGGCATCGTGGTGAAGACCAAGCAGCACCTCACCCTCCTCGAGGACCTCAGGGAGACGTTTGCAAACCTGAGCCAGTAACAGATCAAGCTCAACCCGGAGAAATGCGTCTTCGGTGTGCCGGCTGGCCAGCTCCTTGGTTTCCTCGTCTCGGAGCGCGGCATCGAGGCCAACCCGGAGAAGATCAAGGCCATCGACCGCATGCGCAAGCCGGCCCGGCTGCGCGATGTCCAGAAGTTCACCGGCTGCTTGGCCTCTCTCAGCCGGTTCGTCAGCCGGCTGGGGGAGAGGGCCCTGCCCCTATATCAGCTGATGAAGAAGACGACGCCGTTTGAGTGGTCCGACCAGGCGGACGAAGCTTTCCGCGACCTCAAGCGCATGCTCTCCACCATGCCCGTCTTGGCCGCGCCGGCTGAGAAGGAGCCGCTCCTGATGTACATCGCGGCAACCACTCGCGTGGTCAGCGTGGTGCTGGTGGTGGAGCGCCCCGAGGAAGGCAAGGCACAGCCGGTCCAGCGCCATGTGTACTACCTCAGCGAGGTTCTCTCCACCTCCAAGCAGAACTACCCGCACTACCAGAAGATGTGCTATGGCATGTACTTGGCCGCCAAGAAGCTGAGGCAGTACTTCCAAGAGCACGCCATCACCGTGGTGAGCACGGCCCCCCATCGGCGAGATCATGGGCTGCCGGGATGCCTCCGGCCAGATCGCCAAATGGGCCATCGAGCTAGCCGGCCACACCATCCTCTACGAGCCTCGCACCGCTGAAAATCCACTTCGCCGCCTCCAACAACGTCGCCGAGTATGAAGCCATCGTCCACGGCCTCCGGCTGGCCAAAGAAATCGGCATCCGGTGCATCCTCTGCTTCGGCGACTCCGACCTGGTGGTCTAGCAATCCTCTGGCGAGTGGGATGCCAGGGACTCCAACATGGCCAGCTACCGCAACCTGGTCTAGCAGATGACCGGAAACTTCAATGGCTGCGAGTTCCTCCACGTCCCCCGCAATGAGAACGAGGCGGCCGATACTCTAGCCAAGCTTGGTTCCAGCCGGCAAGCAATCCCAACCGGCGTCTCCCTCGAGCACCTGCGCAAGCCGTCTATCAAGCCATCTCCGGATTCGGAGTCCATCTTCGTCCCAGCCGACCCAACAGCCCTTCGCCCGGCCCCGGGGGCTGCCGGCTCTGGCTCGGGGGCTGCCAGCTCCGGCTCGGGGGCTGCCCGCTCCGGCTCGGGGACTGCCGGCTCCGGCTTGGGAGCTGCTGGCTCCAGCTCGCCGCCTCCCGACCCGACCGAACCCGTGCAAGCGGCCATCCTCACGGTGCTGGAGGCGCCGTCTTGGGCCCAACCAATCCTCACGTTCCTGGCGAACGGCGAGCTCCCGGCGAACGAGGTCGAGGCTCGGCGGGTGCAACGCCGGGCTTCCGCCTACAGCATCATCAACCGCGAGCTCATCAAGCGCAGCACGACCGACGTCTTTCAGCGATGCGTCGAGACGACCAAGGGTCTCGAGATCTTGCTCGATATCCACCAGGGCGAGTGCGGGCACCACACCGCCTCCCGGTCCCTGGTGGCTAAAGCATTCCGCCACAGCTTCTACTGGCCGACTGCGCTGAAGGACGCCGAGGAGCTGGTTCTCAAGTGCAAGGGCTGCCAGCGCTTCAAGGCCCAGAGCCACCAGCCGGCTTCGGCGCTCCAAACCATTCCCATCGCGTGGCCCTTTGCCGTCTGGGGCCTCGACATGGTGGGACCCTTCAAAACCGCTCGGGGCGGCATGACACACCTTCTGGTGGCCGTCGATAAGTTCACCAAGTGGATCGAGGCAAGACCGATCAAGAAACTCGATGGTCCCACGGCCGTCAAGTTCATCACAGACATCGCTGTCCGCTACGGCGTCCCCAACAGCATCATCACCGACAACGGCACCAACTTTGCCAAAGGTGCGCTAGAGCGCTACTGCTCCGTCTCCGGCATCCGGCTTGACCTGGCCTCCGTCGCCCACCCTCAGTCCAATGGCCAGGCGGAGCGGGCAAACGGCCTCATCTTGGCCGGCATCAAGCCGCGACTCGTCGAGCCGCTCGTACGTTCACCCGGCAGCTGGATCGACGAGCTGCCGGCTGTCCTATGGAGTCTCCGGACCACCCCCAACCGCTCAACCGGCTTCACTCCATTCATCCTCGTCTACGGGGCCGAGGCGATCATCCCCACGGATATCGAGTTCGACTCACCTCGTGTCACCCTGTACACGGAAGTGGAAGCTGCAGTAGCACGCGAAGACGGCGTCGACCTGCTCGAGGAGGCGCGCCTGCTGACCCTCAGCCGGTCGGCCATCTATCAATAGAGCCTGCGCCACTACCACAGCAAGAAGATCAAGCCCCTCGCTTTCCGCGAGGGCGACCTCGTGCTCCGGCTGATCTAGCGAACAGCCGGCCAGCACAACCTGTCCTCCCCATGGGAGGGTCCCTTCATCATCAGCAAGGCCTTGCGCAACAACGCGTACTACCTCATCGACGCGCAAAAACGAAGCAAGCGCAAGAGAGACGCCTCCGGCGAAGAGACGGAACGCCCCTAGAACGCGGAGCTCCTCCGCCCGTTTTACAGTTGAACCATGTATGTATGTATTACTACCCCTTTTTGGAAATTAATGAAAGCAGCAGGTCCCCCGAACGACACTCGGGGGCTACCTTTTCATCTCTACCGAGTTCTTGCGCACTTTCCCGCATTCCCCCCCCCCCCCACCGGGTCAGCACGGCCGGCTCGGGGGCTCGGGGGCTCGCCGGCTAGCCCGCGCCGAGTTCTCCTCAACCCGATCAGTAACGTGCGTACCGCCGAAGCCCTCTCTGCCATAAGCCACAGACCGGCTCCCGGCTGTTCAAGGCTGGCAAGAGCCAAAGGCTGCAAGCATCCGCACGCGAAACACGGCTAAGTACGAACAACCGGCTCGGCTAACCCGGCCCTTCTCACTTCACGCTCCGCCGCACAGACCGGCTGCGCTCCAGCCGGCTTCGCCGGCTGCAGCCAGCCGGCCCAGTGGGTGTTTCGCTTGCGCTCAAATCCTAAATCCCAAGTACTAGGCACTCTCTTCTGAGTCCGGCTCCCCGTCCCAGCTACAGACCGGCTCCCGGCTGTCCGGCTGGCGGGGAGAAGGACGAAGGCGGAAGCAAACAGGAAAACGGCTAAGGGAAAAGAACAAAAGCGAAACTGCCACACGGCAGGCGCAAGCACACAAGAAACAAACGTGCATCCACATATACAGCAAGGCCCGCGGCCAATAAGTTCATTACATTAAACTTACACCCCCCAGTGGGTGGATCTGCCGGCTAACAAAAGCTCCGAGTTCAAAAGAAACAGGAAAAAATAAAAGCCCTAAACTGCGGCTTCGTCGGCATCGCTCGGCGCCGGGTTCTCCGTGGTGGCGGTGTCGTCCAGCTCGCCAGCATCGTCGTCCGCGTCGGAGATCGTCTCGGCCGAGCTGCCCTCCGGGTCCTCGAGCTCCAGGCCGAAGTCATCGGCGGGAAGCTCCGCGCCGTCCGGCGCCCGCTCCGGCACGAAGTCGCCGTACGGGGCGAACGAAGCAATGTCGCTAGCCCGCACGGCGATCGCCGTCTCCCGCTCCGCCAAGTCCGCCTCCGCCCCAGCCCTCCGAGCACGCAGTTGGTCCAGGCGGATGGTGGGATACCAAGACAGCACGACCCCGAGCGCCATGTTTGCGCAGGCTCGAGCTGCGGAGGCCCTCCACGCGTTGAGCCGCGCCGCGCCGGCCTCCAGCCAGCGCGCCAGCCGGCTCACGCTGCTCGGCGCCACCGCACCCGGCCACAGCGCGGCCACCATCAACAAACCGGCTTCGAATAGCCGGTTCATCTGGCGCTCCACCGCCTCCAGGCGAGCCTTGGCGGCCACGGTGATCTCCGCCACCGACCAGGCGGCGTACTCCTCAATAGCGGCCCCCGCCGCAATCTGCTCCTGCCGGTGGGCGTTCACCGCTGCCTCGGCCGACCCCTGGGTCTCGGGGAAGAACCCTGGAAGAGAAGGGGAAGAAGATTGACCAAGACGCCAAAGGGCGGAAAACAGAAAGAAGCAAAAGACGCAACTAAAAACACTTACGTGTGAGAAGCTCGTCGATGTAGAGCGCCTCTTGCAGCGCCTCCCGCTCCCTCGCCGCCAGCGCGTAGGCGCTGCGGTCGCGGTCCGCCTGGAGCTGGCTGACCTCCTCGGCGGCCTTCTTCGCTGCCTCCTCCTGCCGCGCCGCCGCTTGACGGCGTTCTTCGGCAAGCCGGTCCAGCTCGGCCTTATGGTCGGCGGCGGCTTCGTCCCTCTCCCAAACTGCGCGGGCCGCCTCCTTCTGCAGCCGGTCGCGCTCCGCGGCCGCCTGGTCACGGAGCTGGCCGGCTTCCGCTAGTTGGCACCGGAGCATCTCCATCTCCGTCGGGTCAACTGCAGCGGCTGCGCATCCGGACCCGGATTCCGGTCAGAAGCCGAGCAAGAAAGCAAAAACAAGAAGCCAAGAAGATCTGACCCGGTTGCTGCGCAAACCGGCCCGGATCTCGGGGGCTACACCCAGTGGGAGCGCTGGCGCGCCCCCACTGGAAGAACGCAAGAAAGAAGTTGGACATAGTACCTCTGACCTGGCGAAGTTCCCCCTCCTTGGCCACCAGCTGGTCCCTGGCCGCGCGGTACCGGCCCAGGAGGCGGTTGTACGCCGCCACCCGCTAGTCGTAGATGGACTGCAAAGAAGACAAAAGTCAAAACACGGACGCCTGAGAAGGCCCGACCCGCCTGCTACGCAGCCGGCCCGGGTCTCGGGGGCTACACCCAGTGGGTGCGCTGACGCGCCCCCACTGTTAAGCGACCAAGCCGGTCGAAAAGAAAACAAAAAGCAAGAAGGCACGAAAAGCAAAAGAACTCACCACGAAGGTCTGCTCCAACTGGCGCAGCCGGCCGCTCTCCGCCTGGGCGAAGCTCTGCCACTGGCTGTGGTGGTTGGCAATCTGCAGCCGCGGAGAGTCCACCGCCGCGTCCAGCTCGCTCCGGGGGGCGCCGCTCGTCGCCTCGCTGGAGCTCGCCGCCCAGGTCCGCTGCGGCTGAACGACGGACCCGGCGCTGGTTCCGCTACCGGCCGGCCTCGATTCGAGGCTAAGCCCCGCGGCCCGCGGCTCCGTCGTCACCAGGGCGCGCGAGCTCTCCGGCGCGGCCTCCGTCCTTGGCGGCGGCGCTCCTCCTCCGCTCGGCGCAGCTTCCGGCCCGCGGTCCCCTCCGCCTCCGCCTCCGCCTCCGGCTCCGTCGACCGGATCTGCAGCCGGCGGCACCTCCTGGTCAGCCGTCGGGTCCGCCTCCGGCTCGCGGTCGCCGGATTCACCGCGACCGGTTGTTTCCTCGGCGGCCGCACGAGCATCCGCCTCCGCCCGGCGGGCCGGATCATGCACCGTCTTGGAGCGATGCTCCGCGACCGGCGATGGCGGCGGCGACGACGCCGTCCACTCCGGCCACGCGGTCTCCTCCGTGACCCGCGCTCACCTCACCACGACCTCGGCCACGGCGACGTTCCATGCCTTGGCCGACGCCTCAGCCATCTCCTTCTCGGCCTAGGCTCAGGCCCTCCAGGCATCCCGCTCGGCGTCCTCCAAGGCGGAGCCGGCTTGGCAGGCCGCGAGCACCTCTTCGGGGGTCTCTCCCACCTCGCTCTCCCCCGTACCGTTTCGGCCCCGTCGCCGGTCGGCCTCCTCCGCGGCCGCCGCTGCCGTGGCAGCTTCCGCCAGCTCGAGCGCGCTCCTGGTCGGCGCGAGAGAGAGATGAAGAAGAAGAAAAGAAAACAAAGCGGCAACTCCAACTGCAAAAAAAGAAACTTACCCTATGGCCACGGGAACCGCTCGCGTCGGGCCCGCCGGCGGCACCATCCGGCGCGCCTTCTTGGCGGACCTCTTCAGGGTGCCCGTCTGCACCGCTGCCGGGCGCTTCGCGGCCGGCCGCGCCTCGACCGGCTGCTTCCCATGCAGCCGGCTTGAGCCAGTCGGCTCCCTGGGAGCCCTCCTCTGCCGTCCCCTGGGGGTGGCCCCGTCGCCCGCCTCCGCGCCCTGAGGAGCTGCATCGCCCGTCCCGTCCTCGTCATCTTCATCGTCATCCGGCCAGTCCCGCAAAACATTCGGGATCAGAGACTTACCGGTTTGAGCGGAGCCGCCGGCTTCCGCGTCCGCCGGATGCTCCTCGCCGCCTTCGGCTCCTGCATTGCCGGCCTCCTCGTCCTCCGGGTCCGACTCGACCCGGTCCGGCTGCAGAACTATGGGACTCGGGCCGTCATTCACCAGCTGGCTCGGGAAGCGCTGCAGCCGTCCCAGGGCGTCAGGGCGCATGAGAAGGGCGGACGCGGCGAAGAACAAGGACCAGAGACTTACCGCTGGCGCCGGGTCGTCCCGGCTGTACGGCTCCTTGCCGAACTGCCACTCCTTCACCTTGAGCCCGGCAGCAGAGACGTCATTGACGCGCACGGCGATCTCCTCTGTCGTCAGCTCCTTCGTCGACAGCCGGCAGGGGTCGCGCCGGCCGCTCATGTTGCAGATCCGGTGCGGCCGCCTCTGCAGCGGCAGCACCCGACGACCGATGAAGGCGGCGATGAGGTCCACGGCGGTGAGCCCCTCGCGGTCCGTCATCTCCTTGATCCGGCTGCAGATCCCCAAGATCTCCGCGGAGGGGCTCTTCGGGTTGTGCCCCTAGTTCAGCTTCTCAGCCGGGGGCGCATCGACGAATGGAGGGAGGTTGATCCGATCGTTGGCCGGGTTCACGTTCTTCACATAGAAGAAAGATTTCTGCCACTTTTTGGCGGATTCCTCGAGCGGCAGCTTCGGGAAAGGGCCCGCCGTCCGGGTCACCGCCACGGCCGCCCCGCACTCGGCCATGACGCCGGCTACCGCTCCTTGCTGCTTGAGGTAGAACAGCCGGCACCACAACTCCATGTACGGGAGGATGCCGACGTAGCCCTCGCACAGCGTTGCGAAGTCGGCGAGCTGCAGAATGGCGTTCGGCCCCAGGTGGTGCGGCTGGAGGCCGAAGAAGGTGAGGAAGCGCCTGAAGAAGACGCTCGCCGGGAGCCCGAGCCCACGGAGGAAGTGGGTGTAGAACACCACCACCTCGCCACTCCGCGGTTCCGGCGCCGTCTCCTCGCCGGGCGCGCGCGCCTCCACCTCCGCCGCCGGTGGCAGCCGCCTCGTACGGCGAAGATACTCGATGTCGTCATCGGTGACCATTGACCCCTCCCACGAGCCCTTCGGCGGCGCCATTGGCAAGGGCGGGAGAAGCACGGAAGAGGAAGAAAGAAAGCAGCGGTGGAGCGAGAAGGCGACGGCCGTGCGAGTCGCAGCACGGTGCGGTGGCAAGCCTGGCGGGCCACGGTGCGCGGGCGACGGCGAGCGGCAGCGGTGTGCGCGAGAAGGAAGAAGGGGAGGCGGAAGCGAAGCGACGGGCGGGGGCAGAGGAAAGAGTGCCTCGGCCTCTCCCCCTCCCCTCCCATTTAAAGACCACGGTCGAACGTGGGGGAGCGGGATCGTTTGCGCCCACGATCCCCACTCCCCCGCAATACACGGGCGCGTTAAAGCCACGCCTTAACTGCCTCAAGAACTCCAACAGGCGCTGGCGGCCGCAGTAAATCCCGTGCGCGGGCCGAGGCCGCGGTCCGGTGGGACCCAGCCCACCGCGACGTCTTGTCACGCGCGTGGCCTGGCAGGCCTCTTCAGCCGCTAGGCTGCACGTGGCAAGAATTCGTCTGGCGACCGGCGCGCTCCCCCGTACTGGCAGGACCAGCCGGCCGAGCCGTTCAGACTCCGGCAAAGATCAAGTACCTCGATCCGGCTCCCGAAATCCGGCCACGGCGGCCTCAAGCCGGCACTACCTCGTCACGTTACTGCACTCCTTCGGGGGGGGATAAGCTGTAAAGCCTCTCCCGCTTGGAGCCGGCGAGCCTTCACAACTTCGGGGACTACTGTCGGGAGGATGACCCCCGGGTAGGCAAGCGAACCCGGAGCCCCTTTTCAAAAAACATCGGGGCAGCCCGTGCCCCTCCCCGCCGGCTGGCGAACCGACCGGCTTCTCAGTGCTAGCCAGCTAGGCCCAGCCCCGGGCCGGGTCCGGCTGGCCGCTAGCCGGCTGGCGATAGGTCGACGGCCGTCCCATCATGTCCGGCGACAAGACAGCCCCCCACGAGGGGAGAACATGGCTACAGTGCAATCCGTCTCGGGAGGGCGTGTCGGCAAAGCTGCCAACCCTGTTGATGCGACGGCCGGTGTCAGCACCAGCGCGCCGGTGCAGCCCCCCACGAAGCCGCCTACTCTGGCACGCCTCTGCAGACCGCGCACGCGTCGTCTACTCCTGTACGCCTTTGCAGAAGCGCGCACGCACCGTCCACTCCGTGACGCTTGAAGCGATGGGCCACAGTGTCGCGCCACTCTCGAGCGCCGCAGCCGGCGGGGCCCAGCAGCCGACGGGCCCACGGCCGGCTCCAGACGCCGACGCCCGGGTCCCGGCGTGCGTAGTTTACCCATGTAACCCTGGGGGTCGGGCTATAAGACCCCCCAGGTCACTTGAACAATTCATGAAAGAATTTTGAAGGAAGAGAAATTTCACATATAAATATACTATCTTGGACATCTTCTATGATTGTGAGCCCCCATTAATTATTTTCAAGCTTGATCAAGTAGTTGATGTTGGACAAGGAAGACAACGTAATGAGTTATGTTTGTTTATATTCGCATAGAAGTTATATTGTCATGGATCCTCTAACATGTGGTGCTTGCTTAGGATCTTTTGCTAGCCAAAAATTCGTACTAAGTAGAGATACTACTTGTGCATCCAAAAACCATTAAACCCAGTTTCTTGCCATGAGTGTCCACCATATCTACCTATGGATTGAATAAGATCCTTCAAGTAAGTTGTCATCGGTGAAATAAGCAATAAAAATTTGTCCTAAAATATGTATGATCTTTTATTGCAAGGGAAAATAAGCATTGTACGAACTTGTGATGGTAAAGAAATAAAAGCGATGGACTGCATAATAAAGGTTGCTATCACAAGGGGCAATATAACATGACGTTCCTTTGCATTAAGAGCTTGTGCATCCAACAACAAAAAGCACATGACAACCTCTGCTTCCCTCTGCGAAGGGCCTATCTTTTACTTTTCTGTATTTACTCTTCTGAATTTACTTTTATGCAAGAGTCATTAATGTTCATCCCTATTCCGCTCTATTTATTCTTTAGTTGGCAAGCATTATGTGGTAGGGAAAGATCCAGGCACATATATCCAGTTGAATATAGGTGATCATGAGTTATTATTGTTGACATTATCCCTGAGATAAATAAGTTGGCAGGCAAAACATTAAGCCCCTATCTTCCTATGTGTTTGACTGAAACGGTTTGTTCTAAAAATATGCTTTGAGTGTCAGCAATCATGGAAGACTAAATGATAGTTGAGTATGTGGAATTTGCTAGATCAAAGCTCTTACATAGACCCTTCCTGACAATAAGATGAATTGTAATTGTTTGATGACTGAGAACATAGTTTGTTAGTTTTCAAGAAAGTTTACGGCCTATACTTTAAACATGTGAATAGCTTGCTACTTGATCATGAGAAGTTTTATGAGATGAGCTACTGATTATGATATATATTGATGCTAGAAAAAGTGATTGAAATTATTATTGATCAAACTTATGCACTATGCTAGCATTCACACTTCATAAATTATTTCTTTTATCATTTACCTACTCGAGGACGAGCAGGAATTAAGCTTGGAGATGCTGATACGTCTCCAACGTATCTATAATTTATGAAGTATTCATGCCATGTTTATTATAGTTTTGTATGATTTTGGTGCACTTTTATACGGCTTTTATATGATTTTTATGGACTAACATATTGACCTAGTGCCCAGTGCCAGTTGCTGTTTTCTGCTTGTTTTTGGTTTTCCAGAAAATCCATATCAAATGAAGTCCAAATGCAGCGAAACTTTTTGATGATTTTTTCTAGAAGGAAACGGACCCAGGAAGCTTCGGGGAAGCAGCAGAAGAGCCACAGGGACCCCACGAGCCACCTGGGTGCGCCTGCCCCCTTCCCCCAGGCGCGCCCTGGTGCCTCGTGGGCCTCCTGTGGCACCTCTTCGCGTGATTCCAACGCTGAAAAATCATATATATTCAGAAACCCCCGAAAGTTAACCTAGATGAGTTTTTACGCCGCCGCAAGCCTTTGTACCTCCATGATCTAATCTACAGCCCTTTTCTGGCACCCTGCCGGAGGGGGGAATCAACACCGGAGGCCATCTTCATCATCCCGGTGGTCTCCATGATGAGGAGGGAGTAGTTCACCCTCGGGGCTGAGGGTTTGTACTAGTAGCTATGTGTTTTATCTCTCTCGCGCGCGTTCTTGATTTGGCACGATCTTGATGTACCGCGAGCTTTGTTAATATAGTTGGATCATATGGTGTTTCTTCCCTCTCTATCCTTGTTGTGATGAATCGAATATTTTCCCTTTGAGGTTTCGTTATTATCGGATTGAATATTTTAGATTTGAGAACACTTGATGTATGTCTTGCATATGAATACCCGTGGTGACAATGGGGTATTATATTGATTCACTTGATATATGTTTTGGCACTCAACTCATGGATTCCTGCGGTGACATTGGGGTAATCTATGCATATGGGTTGATGCACGTTTTCATTATCTTTTCTCCGATAGAAACTTTGGGGTGCTCCTTGAAGTTCTTTGTGTGGATTGAATATTATGATTATAAAGTTGTTTGATGCATATCGTATAATCAACTCACGGATACTTGTGGTGACATTGGATTATCTAGGTGACATTAAAGTTGGTTGATGCGTATCATATGGTGTTATTTTAGTACGAACTCTAGGGCCCTTCGTGACACTTATAGGGATGGCTAAATAGATTGATCGGAAAGGATAACTTTGAGGTGGTTTCGTACCCTACAACAATTTCTATCTTATGTTCTCCACGAATAGGAACTTTGGAGTGATTCTTTATCGCACGTTGAGGGATTGTTATATGATCCAATTATGTTAACATTGTTGAGAGATTGCACTAGTGAAAGTATGAACCCTAGGCCTTGTTTTTAAGCATTGCAATACCGTTTATGCTCACTTTTGTTACTTGCTACCTTGCTGTTTTTATATTTTTCAGATTACAAAAACCTATATCTACTATCCATACTACACTTGTATCACCATCTTTTCGCCGAACTAGTGCACCTATACAATTTACCATTGTATTGGGTGTGTTGGGGACACAATAGACTCTTTGTTATTTGGTTGCAGGGTTGTTTGAGAGAGACCATCTTCATCCTATGCCTCCCACGGATTGATAAACCTTAGGTCATCCACTTGAGGGAAAATTGCTACTGTCCTACAAACCTCTGCGCTTGGAGGCCCAACACGAGTCTACAAGAACAAGTTGTGTAGTAGACATCACCAGCCTTGAAGGCGTAGATCGCCTGGTGCTCGGTGACGTTTTCCACCTTGTTATGAAGGGTGGTCCACCACTGGATGTACACCCAGAGAGTTTCATTCTGCTTCTGGACGCAATGTTGCAGCTCTGACAATCCACCCGGGCGCTTGTACGTGCCCTCGAAAGTCTTGATGTAGACCCGGGCTAGATCGTCCCAACAGTATATACTGTCGGGTGCCAACTGGTTGAGCCACGCCCTGGCTAACCCCTCGAGCATCAGCGGCAGATGTTTCATAGCCACACTGTCATTGCCGCCGCCGATCTGGACGGCCACTCGGTAGTCTTCTAACCAAATCTCTGGCTTCGACTCACCAGTGAACTTGCTGATGCCTGCCGCCAATCTGAAGTTGTTCGGGATATCTGCTGCCCGGATATACCGACTGAAACATTCAGGTCCAGAGGGTGCGGAGCCACTCGGAACGTCGGCGTCAAGACCTTCCCTCAGGGCCCGCCCTCTATCGACCAAGTTCTGGGCGAGGACAGATCTCGCATTGAACTGGGGGTCTCGGAGGTTACCTGGACGGTACGAGGGGCTCGGCCTGCGATCGTTCCTAGGAGAGCGCCTGTCACCATAGGGCTGGTGCTCGTATGGGACGTCTCGCGGAGGGGGCATCCGGGTCCGATCGTAATCATCATATCGCCGGGGCGAAACGACTCGATCGTGCCTCCGCTCCCCGTGGTGGTCTCTGGAGGAAGGTGAAGCCCGGCGTCTTCCCGAACCCAGAGGGCTATGAGCCGACTGGACAGTCTCGGCGTGCACTGCGCTGTGGATGCGATCGCGGGACTGCGACACTACCGCGTTCTGCGACAGGGCCGTCTTCAGGAGCGCTTGGATCTGACGGATCCCTTCCCCGACTGCGGAATCGGAGGGCTGAATGGAATCAGCGATCCTGGTAGCCACCGCCAGATTCTGCAGAGGGTTGTTCAGCACCTGGTACTTCCGAGGCTGATCACTCGAGAACAGCCGACGCTTGTGCCGATTGGAACTGGGTTGTTGGCGAGTGCGATCGTCCAACTCCCTCTGCAGCCGCTCTAGGCGGTCTCGTTCGGCCAGAGTGGCCAAACGCGCCGACTCCATGGCCAGGGCCTCAGGAGTTGTCCCGGTGACGGGGGTGTGCAAAGCTTGCTCATTTCTCCGCCGGAGCTCGTCGCTCTGCGCCCGAGTGAGAGCTTGCGGGACATAAGGATCATGATGGTCGTTCCCATGGTTGTCGTCGTCGTTCCCGCGTGAGGTGCCCACATGTCCATCACGGGGACCAGAATAACCCGGAGGACCGCGCGGCTCCGTGTCGGCCATAAGAACCTCGGCGGTAGACTCCACGCTTTTGCACTCGGACTCACTGATGGAGTCCTCGTGGAGCTCAGAAAAAAGGTCGAGGGCGGGCTCGTCAGGCTCAAGAGCCACCACGTGCTCCGCCGCGGCCTGAACAGCCACCGCGTGCTTGATCCGTCGCTGGAGCCATGAGCGCCTGGAGCGCTTGCGACGGCGCTTAGCGGGAAGGACAGGAACCACTCGGTACGGAACCGATGGCTGCCGAAGGAGGACTCCGTACGAAGATGCGCGGAAGTACGCCGCGCCATGGATGGGCAGCGACTCCGCGTCCAGCAGGGCCTCCGGGAGCCACGCTGAATCGTCGGCGATGAAGCTGAGAGCCTCGAAACGGATTTCGCCGCCGACTAACATGGTGATGATGGGATTCCACCTGCACTGCTAAAAGTCACTAGACGCTCAGCCCCACGGTGGGCGCCAACTGTCGTGGTTACTAGTCTGATAGTAAGTACTAGGGGTACGAATGAGGACCAGAGCCTAGCTACAGCGCGGGTGTGGCACTCGGTTTTTACGAGTTCGGGCCCCTCTCGGAGAAGGTAACAGCCCTACATCTCGTTGCCCGGGGGCTTGTTTTCTCTTGGAGTATGTGATTACAGGGGTGCTTAACCCTACGACGGAGGGGGAGGGTGGCTTATATAGGAGTGCGCTGCGGCCTCTTTACCACCACGTCGCTAGGGCATTGATGACAATAACTACAGCAGTTAAGAGTGTTTAACACAGCTATGACTATGGTAGTTACAGGTAACGGTAGCCATAACTATGTTTAAAGCCTAGTTAAGACTACTCGACCGTTGCAGATCTCACGCCGTCCTTACGTCTCCTTTGTCCGAGTGGCAGTGACTGGCCGACTGGAGGGTGGATGTCTGAGTGTTGTCGGTGCACGGTCCGAGTGAATCCTTCATAGTGCGCGCCCGATTGCACTTGTGACCCCGGGGTCTCTGAATAATGGTGCGGGCCTTAGGTGGGCCCTAGATGTCAGGTCCTTGTCCCTACCGGTGGTAGGTGACCCCATCAGGGAGCGCCCAAAGTGCGACACGTGACGGCGGCGGCTGAGAGCGCGCCAAGTGACGCACTCTCAGCCCAACCCAGATGACCCTTGGGGAGGTTCTTGAAGGAGCGCTTGTTGATTAGACACTCCCAGAACGCGGCGACTATTTATCGCCTTACGCGATCCAAGGAACAGCTCTCGCTGAAGCGTCCCCCCCCCCCTCGCGTCGTATTGGGCCGTCCCATTCACACGCCCACGGTCGTAAAAAAGGCAGAATAATGCGAGAACGAGGGATCGAACTCGGGTCTCCAGGCAGAACGCACGCCGCGCTAACCACTCCACCCAAGTTCCTTTCGTGCTAAGAAGTAGAGGGGCGTCCTACTTGAGGCTACTCCAACCGTTTTCTTCGGGATTTTTTTCCTTTATTTTGTTTCTTTTCTTTTTCTTTTCTGTTTTTCTTTCATTATTTGTCATTCATTTTTGCATTTTTTAACTTAGTTATTATGTTTGTTTTTTGCATTATTCTATTTTTTGTTTGGTTTTCTTTTTTCTTCTACATTTTTTGTTTGATTTTCTTTTTTCTTCTCTTTTTTTTTGTTTTTTCTTATGTTCGTTTTCATTTTCACTCTACATTTTCGTATATGTCAAAAACAATTTTTTTTAAGTGATCAACATTTTTTGTATACACGTTCAACATTGTCCCAACGCTTATTCAATATTTTTTTTAAATACTTGTTCAACATTTTAATACTTATTCAGCATTCTCAAATACTTGTTCAACATTTTTCAAATACCCATTCAACATTTTTTAATACTTATTCAAAAAATTCAAATACTTGTTCAACATTTTTTCAAATTCTTGTTCAACATTTTTCAAATACTCGTTCAACATTTTTTTATACTTATTCAACATTTTTCAAATACTTGTTCAACATTTTTAATACTTATTCAACATTTTAAAATACTTGTTCAACATTTTTCAAATACTCTTTCCATATTTTTTAATACTTATTCAACCTTTTTCAAATACTTTTTCAACATTTTTAATACTTATTCAACATTTTTCAAATACCCATTCAACATTTTTTAATACTTGTTCATCATTTTTCAAATGTGTTTTTGAAGAGTGTTTTTGTAATATATATATACATATATATATATATATACATACATATATATATATATATATATATATATATATATATATATATATATAAAGTATAAAAAAATTAAAAAAACAAAAACAAACAAAAACAAAAAATGTGAAAAAAAATAAAACAGAAAACAGGCTGGTGTGTGTACGTGTGCGTGGGCCGGTCCAAGTGGCGCTTGCCTTCAGCGGGGGTTCGCTCCTGTCTCGCTTAATGCGAGACATAGGGCACCCCCTCCCGGAATTGCCTCCAAAACGCACAAAGAACAATACTTATGGGCCGGCCGAAAAAGTGGTACAATGGTGTGATCGAAAATCAAGTTGTTAGCTCCGAGTTAAAATATCCCTCAGAAAAAAAAAACTCAGAGCTAAAATTGAACTAAAAGTGTTCTAAAAAAATCTATGAGTTAACAAACCGGTCACTCCTGGCTCCCGAAGAACCAGCTACCCGTTCATATAGGATTAAAAAATCTATTAAAAATGCTCGTGGACTCAAAAAGTCATGAAATTTAGAAAATGTTCCTAAATTTAAAAAATGTTCATGATTTTTCAAAACAAATGTTCGCAAATTTAGATATGTTGACGAATTTTAAATACGTTCACACATTTCAGAAAATTTTGTGCTTTTAGAAAATGTTTATGAATTTTAAAAACATTCATGAATTAAAAATCGTTCATCAATTTTCATTGATGTTGGTGATCACGACGATGATCATCTATACTGAATCTTAACCCTAACTCGTCAGCGTAACCTTTGCATCTTCGAGTTGTGTGAAACCATGTACACCCTTTTTATTTCAAAAGAAAAAGACTTATCACCGGTTCTTGTCTTTTTGCAAGGGTATGTTTGGATGATGGACAAAGCTCACCTGTCAATTTTCGGCCAAGCATAAAGTTTTGGTGTTTGTTTGAATGGTTGCCAATATTTTGTCATGTCCATGTTCGCCTACTCTACTCTTTGTTTTTTCCCTTTGACAATGTTGACAAACTGGCCGGATAACCAAACTTTCACCAATTCATTATGTAGGACAATCTTGAGATAAAATTAAACACACCAGTTATTTACGGCCGGAACTTGCTAATTTGACCCTAAATGCCTGCGGACGCGTCCGCGAGCAGTCGGGCACTGACCAGGTACACCTTAAAATTTTCTTCGCCCAACCGGACAGCTTAATTAGCACACCTCAAATTCATATAAAGACATGCAACGTTACGTAAATGATGCAACACACATCGTCCGACTACTACATCAGGACATGCCATCGGACTACCAATCCAAGGCTGCCCTTCTCGGCGCCTTTGCCGTCTTTCTCGCGGAAGTAGCAGTCAAAAACGCAATAGGGATCAAGCCGGATCTGCTCTTCGCCGGAGTTGTCCGACCCGTCGCTGTCCTCCTTCTCCTCTTTGGGGGGCAGTCCGGCCATGGCACGGACCGTCCGATTTTGCTCTCAGGCGAGGGTGTGTGTGTTCCTCCGCTCTCGCTTTTTTACGATGCGGGTGCAGATGGCTTCCTCCTCCGCGGCAACGCGCACTGCCGCATCCGCTGCCTCCGTCGCCGCCATGTCCGCAGCGAAGCGGGCCTCAGCCACCCTCACCGGAGGTCCGAGCACCCGTTGCGTCGGCGTAATGGATTCGCACCGGACATATCCCGTCGTCGGTCGGGCGCAGTCCTCCCGGGAGCGGCGAAGGGCAATGCTGACGACCATTGCCTCCTCCAACCCGCATGAGGCGACACCCGAGCCGACGGATCCAGAGTGGTCGGAGTCAGATCCGCTGCCCGTCATGACGGCATTGGCCGGGGATAGCCCGACGGGAGCTTGGAGCGGAGTAGAGTGTAGTGAAGTGGCTAGGGTTTGATTATGGGAGCGGATGGGGACGAATATATGTGGGGTCATGAGGCCAGCGTGTGGCGAGTCCGACGTGACGGACAGGCCCGGGCCTCTCTATATCTGCCCAGTATTTGAATTGGATATGAGGGATGCTAGTCAGCCCAGATGTTTGAGACCGGTTTAAGACGCCCGTCTAGGGTTTTTGAGAGCATCGGACCCAGACGTTTGAAGCCGGTTTGAGCGGAGTTTGGCCCCCGGCGGTTGATGCTGTGAGCAGGAGTATACCTCTCTTTTTCGGTTGCGCAGTTCCGCGGGGCCCATTTGATGAGCTTAAACCCGCAAGCTGCTCGCGCCGCGGCACGCGCGGCAGAGCATGGAGCCCCCTCCGCCATCGCCGGCCTGGCCGCCGCCACCTCCAGTATCGCCTCCCACGGCCGCGCCGGCGACGCCGCCGCGGCGCGCGCCGTGTTCGACGCGATGCCCCGCCGCGACGCCGTCGCCTGGAACGCCATGCTCACCGCCTACGCCCGCGCCGGCCGGCCGCGCGCCGCCCTCGCGCTCTTCGCTCGCATGGGCGCCCCGGACGCCTTCTCCCTCACGGCCGCGCTCTCCGCGGCGGCGGCCCTCCGCTCGCCCGGCGCCGGCGCGCAGCTCCACGCCCGGCTCCTCCGCCTCGGCCTGCGCGCGCCGCTCCCCGTCGGCAACGCGCTCGTCGCCATGTACGCCAGGTGCGCCCGCGCGGACGACGCCGCGCGCGCCTTCCGGGAGATGCGCGACCGCAACGCGCTGTCCTGGTGCTCGCTCCTCCACGCCTACGTCGCCTCGGGCCGCATGGCGCTCGCGCGCGAGCTGTTCGATGAAATGCCCGCTGGAAGCATTAGCAGTGTTGCCTGGAACACGCTGCTCACGGGGTATTCCCGCAGTGGCAATGCCAGCCAGTGTCTGCTTCTGTTCAACGAGATGCGGATGTCGAGGCTGCCCTGCGACGACGCAGCGCTCTGCATTCTGATCGACGCTTGCACGGAGCTGCCCTACCCGTCTACGGGCTTTGCAGTCCACAAGATCGTTGTGCAGAGTGGCTGGAACGCCGTCCCCGAGGTTAATAACTCGCTTATTTCCTTCTACAGCAAGTTCAGCTTGCTAGATCATGCCGTCAAGATCTTCGAGTCTATGGAGAGTAGAACCGTTGTGTCGTGGAATTCACTGATCGACGCATACACAAGGCTTGGCCACATTGAACACGCTGCTGCTCTGTTTCAAAGTGCTCCTGAGACCAATGCCATCTCCTGGACTTCGATGATTGGAGGTTTTGCGAGGAATGGCTGCGCAGATGAGGCCCTTGCACTATTTGTCAAGATGTTGGCACACGAGCATATCCATCCTGACGACTTCACCTTTGGGGCTGTGCTTCATGCTTGCGCTACTGCGGCATCTCTGGCAAGTGGAAGGATGATTCATGGCTGTGCATTCCAAACTGGTTATGCATCCTACTTGTACGTGGCCAACAGTTAGTGCGGAGACGTCGAGGGTGCAAGCAATGTGTTCCATGCCGTTCTTCATCAGGACTCAGTCTCATGGAACACCATGCTGTTTGGGTTCGCGATAAATGGATGGGCAAAGGAAGCATTTGCGGTGTATGAAAGGATGTTGTCCCACAAAGTTTGCCCCGATGAAGTCACGTTTACAGGCTTGCTCACAGCCTGCAGCCATTCTGGCCTCCTGGAGCAAGGGAGAACCTTCTTTGAGTCAATGGTGTCTGTCCATGGACTGAAGCCAACACCGGAGCATTTAGCTTGCATTCTCGACATGTATGCTAGATCAGGTAACATTGCAAAAGCAATTGAGATGCTGGACCAATACTCTGAAAAGGTTCATACGCATAGCAGCAATATGCGTGAGTCTCTGCTTAGTGCCTACTCATCTGTTCACCTGGATGTAAGAATCGGAAGGAAGGTGGGGAGCAGCATGGTGTCAACGGAGCCTGTGAGAGACACTGGCTATGTGGTGCTGTCCAACTTGTTATGTGCCACTGGGCAGTGGAAGGAAGCCGAGGGGGTGAGAAGAGCCATGGCAGAGCATGGTGTCAAGAAGTCTCCTGGTTGTAGTTGGATCCAGATGAAGGGTGCTGCTAAGGTGTTTGTATCAGGTGGGCAAGAACTTGATCCGTCAGATAGAATATGTGATATCATTCAGTTGTTGGATGAAGAAATGAGAAATACTATGTGTTCAGGTGCATAATTGTTATCATTTCGGTTTAGCGCAGTACCTTTGATGTGTGGAATTCACCAGAGAATCACATATTGTTAGCAATGCTCAAATACGACACACAGGAATTCCCGTACTAAGATGATCGGCAGGCGGCACAAAATTGAAGATGATTAGAATAGCAGCAAAAGGAAAAACGCCGAGAACGCACTGAAACGCAGGTTGCAGTTCAGAGTGGCTGAAACACACGCTGTCTACACTAAAAAGATTGAAGAGCGTGTGGTTTCTAATTTTAGAAGACAAAGGATATATTGTGGGTGATCCAGTGAACACACTCAGTATAGGACAGCCGTAGTGTGAAAATGCGAGCTAGTCGGCAGCCAAAAAGGAGATATCTTCTCAGCGCCAAACTTCAGTATCTGTGCGGAATTCATAGGTTTGTTGCTGAAACCGATTCTCCTGGGCTGGGCAAAAAGAAACGTTGGGTGCTTCCTTCATCGCTGACACAGGAGTTGCAAACGTCGAAGGAAACTCATTTGTGGGCGCCTATACATACTATGAAAGGTATTGTAGGTTTGAATCTATTTGTCATTGTTTGGCTACGACTTTGATAGGGCAGTTTTGCAGTGATACAGGTCGACATGTCACAGCATGATTTGATCTTATTGTGGTAGTAGTACTGTGTGACAGTGTGAGCGTGGTTTTATACCAGCCATGTCAGAGATGGATTCCTGGAAATCACCAAATAGGGTGCGCATTTTTGGCTTGACGGTGTGCCAGAGTTTTTTTTTTTTTTTTTGTCGGAACTAGGACCAAACACATCTGAGCCTGTACTAGTAGTCAGATTCATGCCCTAAAAGGTGTAATTATTCCTATTTACGCAAAAAAAGGTGTAATTATTCCTGGCCGGAGAAACACCAAAGGTGACGAATTACTCTTTTAGTGGGAGGCGATGTTCTCGTCGATAGTGCAAATGTGTGTCTTATAAAGACGAATTGTTCTTTCAGTGGGAGGCAACTTTCTCATCAATAGTGAGGCACATGTGGAGACTTTTTCTTTTCTGCAAAGGGCTGTGGTGACGGAAACAGCCCACTAGAGCCAATTAATGCTTCAATCCATAAACTCGACCGTCGCCGCCTCATTCAAGAAAAGCTAGGGTTCCTTTGTCTCCCACCGGCGTCATCGTCGGTCCGCCTCATCTCGGGTGGCCCTAGGGCCATGGGGGCGCAGTGGATCCTGGCTCTTGCCGGCGGGAGGGCTTCGTTTTTAGATATTTTTGTTTTGTTTTGTTAGGGTTTGTGTCCTGCTCAGGAAGACGAGACGGTGGCGGCTCCCTGAAGATGGAATAAGCTTCTCCCCACCTAGCCCCCATTCTGGTGATGCGTGTAGCATCGTCGGAGGGCGTGTGGAGGTGTGTCTTCGGCGGATCCCGCGCGGACTCGGTCAGTGGTTGTCTTTGGTGGATCTACTCGGATCCGGTCTTCGTTCGTCTACGTTCGTGTGTCTTCAGGTTGGATCGTTCTGATCGACGCGCTGGTCCTATGGGGCCTTAGCACGACGACTTCCTGGTTGTTTAATACAAGTTTTGCCCAGCTCCGGCGAGGGAGGGCGATGACGGCGGCGCGCCTTCGGCTCGCTTCAGTGCTTGTAGTCGTCACTAGGTGGTCTATGAATTTGGATGTATTTTTTATTAATTTTGGTGTTCATTGTACTACCATGATTGAAAATGAATAGATCGGAAGTTTTTGTGCAAAAAAAAGGCTATGGTGACTTTGTCAATTTCAAGACCCCCAAAAATACCATTTGTTGCATTCGAACTATGAGGGGCTAGTACCACGCTTGATAGATTAGTGGGTCGCGACTCGCGATACAGGCGATCTTCTGAATAAAGAAACCCATCCTCCTAAACCCGTCAAATATGTGTCTAGCCAAAATTTTGGTCAAGCTTTTCACGTGACCATAAGTTGACCAACTAGAGTTGGTAAGAAGCCATTGATGTGCTAAAAGTTGGCAACCATCCACACTAAAGACCAAAGTTTTGGTCATGACAAAAATTCATAAGGTGTATATCGGCAACAAACCAAACCAAACATACACATACACTTCTTTCCCCTAGAATTTATTTATATTGTTACCCCAAACCTTCGTTTGGTTCAATTCTCCCTCTCCGAACCCTAAAAACAGTTTGTAACATTTAGGTTCTCTTGTTGACTTATGGTGGAACTAGCCTACTGGGTTTAAGGCCTACACTTAGTATGGATGCTTTCGCTCTCCTGATTATATTTTAGGTTTTCTATCGATGTCGATGTTCGTTTTAGTGAGAGAAGATGTTCATGTCGAGACTGTGGTGACTTCGTCCATTTTAAAATGTGTCGTTTGGGCTCTCAGAGACGCTCATAGAAATAAGGTATACTAGCCGTGTTGGCGAGCATTTACGCGTGTAGTATTAAACATCTATGTTTCTAAAAAGGACTTTAATATGAAAAGGACGTGCCCTCATGTTGCTCCTGGCTCAAACGATTGTTCGCTTTGGGAGGCTCATTCCAACAAATGACACCACCAAAGAATGTTCTGAAAAAACCACTCTCACATAACATTTCAAGATTTGCCATGCTAAGATAAATCAATTGCCATGTCATAGCAACAAGAATTGTCATACTACAACAATAGAGAAAAATGCAATACTTTTCAGGAATTTGCCATGCTACATCAAGAGAATCGACAAGCTAAGAAAAGGAAAAGTTGTCCATATGTTTAGAAACTTTCATGCTGCAGCGGAGCCAATTGCCATGCTATGTAGAGAAGTTGCTATACATGCTTTCAGGCTATATCACAGGAGAGTTACATACATGGAGTCGTTAGCTCGAGAAGGTGTATGAGAGGGAACATTTGCATCGTTCACTCGTGAGGGTGCACGGAAGCAAATGGTGCGTCTTTGGGGATTGTCACGCTGTCACCACTTTGAGATTTGTGGGTGGGATTAACGAAGAGTATTCCCTCAAAAACCGTCCATTTGAATAAATAAAAAACTAAAAAGAAAGTTCACTCGGGCTACCCATAGTGGAGAGTAACTTTAAAAGTAACATACACATTATCCTAGTCTATGTTACTATCTTCATAATGGGTAGTAACATAAGTTTGGTGTCATGTAAACCTTCATTTATTAGGTTATATACTCATATTGTATTGAAATATGTGATGTTATATAGCTAAATTACTCAATTTGTCTCTCTCCTCATTAACTCAATGTCACATAGCCAATTTTGCTGAGTTGGAGTTTATGTTATTCTTGAAGTTACTCCCACTATGGCCAGTCTCAACAAGATTTCTGTTCTAGTTTAAAAACAACAACAAGATTTCCGTTCTAAAAGAAACCCCTTCCACCGGTTGACTGGTTTTGACTTGAGCGTTACACATGCCACGTCATCGGGTTCACCGCACCAGGACAAGTCCCGTCTCCCGAGCCCGAACTATCCGTCCCGTGAGAGGAGCGCCGCCACTGCCCTCCGCCGCCGGCTGGCCCTCCCCGTCGCCCACTTTCCCGTTTCCATACCCCGCCCTCTCCCGCAGACCCGCTTCTCCCATCCCCTCCTCGCCGCACCACCCCATCACCCTGGTCTCGCCACCCCGCCCCACCCCCCAATCCTAAACCCTAGACCTTTCCCCCAAAAAACCCTAGGAAGGACCAGGTCTCACCGGAGCCGCCCTGCCGGGGCGCGGCGGAAGCGGAACCCTGGAGGCCCTCTGCGGAGGATAAGTGATCTAGGAGGCCCAGCGGGGCAGCAAGGGAGGGGGCAAGATGAGGATCATGATTAAGGGCGGGGTGTGGAAGAACACCGAGGACGAGATCCTCAAGGCCGCCGTGATGAAGTACGGCAAGAACCAGTGGGCGCGCATCTCCTCGCTGCTCGTCCGCAAGTCCGCCAAGCAGTGCAAGGCCCGCTGGTACGAGTGGCTCGACCCCTCAATCAAGAAGGTAATGCGGCTGCCCAGCACCCCTGACCCTCTGTTGCTTGCGGCACCGCGTGCTCTGTAGATTTTGTGATGGCTAGTGTTTCGTCAGCGAGTGAACTGCGATTAGATGCTGTTATGAAAGGATTATAGAGGATCTGTAATTGTCACGCTGAGTGAGTAGAAATTAGAGGATCCGTGGTTATCACGTGGTGTTTTGAAAATGCTACACCATGTACAGTTTTGAGGAATTGCTATTTGGTTTGTACTATCTAGTGTACATTTTTCGTTGTAAATTGCTCTACATGTTTTTGAAATTCTATGCACTGATTGTGATACGAACGTTATTGGATGGTCAACTTCCACCAACGGAGGTGACTAATTGTCTTTGTGCACTGGAATATTCTTGTTAGAAAGGGTAATATAATGAACACATTATGTCATCTTTGTGTTGCCGTCATATACTTATTTTTGGGTTATGACTATCATGGCTTGCATGATGTTATGCTGTTAACACCTTTTCTGTGATATCATTGAAATATGAACCTAGCTTGTTAAAGTTACAGGAAAGATGTTAACATACCTTTGTTGTGAACTCTAAATTGGATGCTTAATGCTTCATTAGCATTGTCATCTAATTCTAAAACTTAAGTGTCTAATAAAAACTAAGTAAACTTGACTGAACTGTATTTTCAGTTTGTGTGATTCACACTCTAATCAAATTAACTTCTCCAAAATAAACGTCAATCTTTACCTGTCATATGATGCTTAATGCTTCTTTTAATTGGTTGTATCTGCTCTATTATGACATAGTTCTGCCCCATTTTCAGTTTTCAGTTGTCTTTCGAATAATATAGAGGTTCTGTCATTTATGTCACGTAACTAACCTGTGCCCATTGACTCCAGACTGAGTGGACAAGGGAAGAGGATGAGAAGCTGCTTCATCTTGCTAAGCTCATGCCTACTCAATGGAGGACTATTGCACCTATTGTGGGTCGGACACCATCCCAGTGCCTCGAACGTTATGAAAAATTGCTTGATGCTGCCTGTGCAAAGGATGAGAATTATGAGCCTAATGATGATCCAAGAAAGTTGCGACCTGGGGAGATTGATCCAAACCCTGAGTCAAAACCTGCACGTCCAGATCCTGTTGACATGGACGAAGATGAAAAGGAAATGCTTTCTGAGGCAAGGGCTCGCTTGGCTAACACCAGGGGTAAAAAGGCAAAACGGAAGGCAAGAGAGAAACAGCTTGAAGAGGCGAGGCGGCTTGCATCACTGCAAAAAAGGAGAGAACTGAAGGCAGCTGGTATTGACAACCGGCACAAAAAGAGAAAGAGAAAGGGAATTGACTATAATGCCGAGATCCCTTTTGAAAAGAGACCCCCTCCAGGCTTTTATGATACAGTGGGTGAGGACAGGCCACTTGAGCATGTGCAGTTTCCAACTACCATTGAGGAGCTCGAAGGGAGGAGAAGAGTGGATGTAGAGGCTCAATTAAGAAAGCAAGACATTGCCAAGAACAAGATTCTGCAGAGGCAGGATGCCCCTGCCGCAATAATGCAAGCAAATAAACTCAACGACCCAGAAGCTGTCACAAGAAGGTCCAAACTAATGCTTCCACCACCCCAAATTTCTGATCATGAATTGGAGGAGATTGCAAAGATGGGCAATGCCGGTGATCCTGCTCTAGCCGAGGAGCTTGGTGAAGGAAGTACTGCTACTAGGACACTCCTTGCAAATTATTCCCAGACTCCAAGGCTTGGTATGACACCATTGCGAACGCCGCAACGAACGCCAGGTGGGAAAGGTGACGCTATTATGATGGAGGCAGAGAATCTTGCACGTTTAAGGGAATCACAAACACCTCTTTTAGGAGGCGATAACCCAGAGCTTCACCCATCAGATTTCTCAGGCGTTACACCACGTAAGAAAGAGATACAGACTCCGAATCCCATGGCAACGCCTCTGGCTAGCCCTGGCCCTGGTGTTACCCCAAGGATTGGTTTGACACCGTCCAGAGATGGAAATTCCTTTGGGTTAACTCCAAAAGGGACCCCTTTCAGGGATGAGCTTCACATAAATGAAGAGGTGGAAATGCAAGACAGCGCTCAGCTCGAGCTTCGTAGGCAAGCAGAGTTAAGAAGAGGTCTGCGGTCTGGTTTTGCTTCTATTCCACAGCCTAAGAATGAGTACCAGATAGTTATGGCACCTATCACAGAGGAGAAGGAAGAAGCTGAAGAGAGAATTGAAGAGGATATGTCAGACAGGTTAGCACGAGAAAGGGCTGAGGAACAAGCAAGGCAGGAGGCATTGCTCAGAAAGAGGTCCAAAGTGTTGCAGAGGAGTTTGCCTAGGCCACCTGCTGCTTCAGTGGATATTCTCCGGCAATCTCTGATTAAAGGTGGTGAAAGCAGAAGTACCTTTGTGCCTCCTACATCACTTGAACAAGCTGACGAGCTAATAAACGAGGAACTCCTTAGGCTCCTTGAGCATGATAATGCTAAATATCCTCTTGATGAACAAACTCAAAGAGAGAAAAAGAAAGGGAGCAAGCGTCAGGCAAATGGGGCAGCTGTCATCCCTGAAATCGAAGGTTTCGATGAGCATGAACTAAAAGAGGTATACTTCTTTTCTGCCCCTCTTTTATTATTGGTATTTGATGTTGAACTGTATATCCAATTTACTTGATAACATATATTCTGAATTTCATATAGTATTAGGCACATCGATAATTACTTGCTGTGGGTTCATAATTGTATATATATCTAAGTGAATAACACAGTGATATGGTATATAGCACTTGTATGAGAGCATCAGGTCTAAACCATTCATGTACCAACCTTTATGATCTTACTTCTGATAGCCAATTATTGCTATAGCTAATCCATTGGCATTGACTGCTATCCTGGAGATGGCAAGGAAGGGAAACATATTTATTTTGTATAGTGGGAGCTGTATACAGTGTATCACTTACAAGATAACTGTCTGGCTGTAGGATTCATAGAAGATTTGTGCTAGGTTTTATGCAATGCTTACCCCGTGTTTAGGATACTTGTGTTTTCTGGAAAATGAATGAATGAATGCTCAAAAATCCAAGAGGCCACTAATCAGGTTAAGCATGCATCACTTAGGTGTGACACTGTCATGGATAGACAATGAGTGCACAAGCTTGCTTGAAAAACAACCTCTCTCAGGTGTTGGGATTGAAAGTTGAAAAGAATTTGAAAACAGTGGTTGAATGTCTGAAATATCAAGATAAGAATATATGGATTCTACAGTTTGAAAAGTTGTCCCTCCGGAGTGTAAAGGATTAAGGATGTTATCATCTACAAGTAATGTGTTATTTAGAATTGTTATGTTATGCTCAAGGTCACATGGTTAGACACCCTGTAGAGAACTGCGCAGTATTTCTTCGCAATAGTATTGACAAAGTTTGACATGTGTATTCTTTCTGCATAAGAACTCAGATACACATATATTGGATTACTGAAACACTTCCTCAATGTAGTAATCACTTATAGCCATTTGTTCCTTTTTGTTTAGCCTGACTAAGTGGGTTGTTGTCTAGCATATTATCTAAGAGCGTTTTTGACACTGTTACGACTTGCGAGTGGTTTTCTGTAACCGTATTCGGAGTTCATTTCTTGCCAAATCTTTATTTACATTTTATGTTTTTTTTACTGTTCTTCGTGCCAATCCTGTTTGCCTCGTTTAGTTTAGTTGTAATGATGGAGAAGTTTTTAAAAGCACTTATTTATTTGTTGACAGGCAAGTTCTATGGTTGAGGAGGAGATTCAGTATCTTCGTGTGGCTATGGGCCATGAAAATGAATCTTTTGAGGATTTTGTAAAGTCACATGATGCATGCCAAGAGGACCTTATGTTTTTCCCTACTAACAACAGCTATGGTCTTGCTAGTGTTGCTGGAAATGCTGATAAAATTTCTGCTTTGCAACATGAGTTTGAAATGGTAAAGAAGAGAATGGATGATGAGGCAAAGAAAGCTTCTCGTCTTGAACAAAAGATCAAACTGCTGACACAAGGATACCAGGTTAGTTGGGGATGATGCATCTTCTTTGTGGTATGCCTATATTACTTTTAATATTTCTCCAGACAACATTTTATACAGTCTGGCTATGCTAAATGTTTCTCTTTAGTTTGTTTAAGGGCACCTCCCTAACATCTGCCTCATTGATGTTCGCTGTCATTTAAAAATGCACTATGTAAGCCAACCCAGAGTTTGAAATATTATTCGGTTGCCCCAAACCAAACTTGCATAATTTGCAAAGAGACACACCACTTAGTGACCGCTTCTGATTTTGCTTTTCATTTGATATATACTGGATTAGCTCTCCTGAAATTATATTGTATGATACTGATTTCATATTGTTTCTAGCTTTTCCATGTCGATTTGCAATGCTGATGGTTTGCTTCACTTGCTATTTGATTTGTTAGGCACGGGCTGCAAAATTGGGGTCACAAATCCAGGACACCTTCAAGCAGATGAACACTGCAGCCACTGAACTTGAATGCTTCCAAGAGTTGCAGAAACAAGAACAGATGGCTGGTGCCTATCGTGTGAGAAATTTGGCTGAAGAAGTGAATAAACAGAAAGCATTAGAACAGACTCTCCAAATCCGCTATGGTGATCTGTTGTCTGGTTACCGGAGCATCCGAGGACAACTAGAGGAGCACAAGAGGCAACTTAAGCTACAGGAGGAGGCAATAGAGGCAGAAAACCGTGCTAAGGAGGAGGCAATGGAGGCAGAAAACCGTGCTAAGGAGGAGGCAATAGAGGCAGAAAACCGTGCTAAGGAGGAGGAAGCTGCAGCTCAAAATCGTGCTGCTGAGGAAGAAAATGAGAGGAAGAATCATGACATTGAAGAGGAATCAGGACAGACGACTACGGTTACTGTTGAAGAAGCTGCAGGAAGCAAAGAAATCAATGGGGATCAGATGGATATGGACAATGCAGATGTAGCTGGAGAACTTGTAGGTCCAGTTCCTCCATTGCCTGACACTCAAGTGGATAACGATGGGGCTTCAGTTGAACAGGTTACTTCTAATGCTCAGAGTGGTGACAGCGTTACCATGAACGAGGGAACTTTTGACAAGGTTGATTCATCCAAATTAGATGGGCAGGACAATACCAATTGTAGCATGGATGTTGATGCTGGTAGCCAGGAAGAGGAAAAAAATGTTCTCGCAGCTGCTGCTACAAGCGTAGATGTAGGGAACACACCTGTATCTTCAGATCAAGCTGTCTCGAATGAAGGGAGTGACGCGGTTCACGCACCTGTATCTTCAGATCAAGCTGTCTCGAATGAAGAGCGCGACACCGTTCCTGAATAAAACATCTTTCGCATACCTCATCTGCGGCGGATGTCACAAGCATGATGCCAAAGGTGACTACTGAACACTAGCTCGCGTGGCAGGTTTATTTTGTTAATTTTCGTTGGGCAACCTTCAGTTTCTGTTGGCCTGAACATTTGTGGATGGTAAAAACCTGATATTTACAGTTTTCTATTGAAAATATGAACTTGAGGAAACAGTATTGCCCGCTAGCGCTCCTTTTGACCTTTCTCTTTTTTTCTTCTTGGACCGCGCTTGGGGTCTGGGTTTCGAAGAAGCACCAATGTTGTCATGGTCATCTCTTGCAGATAAGTATTACCTCGGTCCCAAATTAGTTGTCTTAGATTTGTCTAGATACAGAGTCTAGATACATCCGTATCTAGACAAATCTAAGACAACTAATTCGGAACGGAGGGAGTATGTTGAAAATCATGGTAAGAAAGGATTAGCTGTGAAATAATCACTCTGCTGCCAACCATGTCTGGGGCTAAATATCACTTTCTTTTGCGGCGGCTGCTGCATCTGTTGTTCATGGGGTTATCGCTGCTGCTGTTGTGCTGCCGGAGCTGTTCATGTTTGCTAGTGCTACTTGCGTATGATTTTCAGAATGTGGCGCTTTAGCTTTGCTCATGTTGGTCATCTCTGTTAGCCTCATTGTTTTCAGGGAAAAAACTGCTCCTTCCTCCTCTCGTGTGATTCAGATCACCAAAATATATCACTGCTTGTTCAAAGATGCGATCCAGGAAATGACACAAATCTTACTCATTTCTGCGTTTTTTGGGCTGTATGAAGGTAGTACTTGAAATCTTGAGTCGAACAATTAGGATACAACTCGTGGAGAAAGTCCTTTTAGTTTGTTATTAAGAAGAACAACAAAACCTTTTGTTCCGCAAGTGGGGGTAGGCTAGAGATGAAACCCGACGGGAACATACGAGAATTCATAAAATAAGAGATCAAGTACTCCCTCTGTAAAGTAAATTGCTCAAAACCACCAGATTTGTGGCTAGGGTACTCTAAAACTACCATCTTTGCCAAAAAAAAAACGAAAGACCACCACTTCTGTGGCAAGTGAATAACAAAACGCACTAAACGAGCTGTCAGCCGCAACTAACTGGAATACTGACATATTGGGCCCACTTGTCGGAACCACGTGGCAGGGCCAACGGCCGAGGCCAGACGGCCGTTACCACCGCTCTCTTCTCTGCTTGTTCCCCTGTCGCGCGCGGTAGGGCATTTCATCCAACCGCTCTCTTCTCTGCTTGTTCCCCTCTCGCGCCGCACCTGCCGCCGCCGTCGCCGCCGCGACCAGCTTTGCACCGCCGACTAATATAAGAGCATTTAGATCACTAAAGTAGTGATCTAAACGCTCTTATATTAGTTTACGGAGGGAGTACAAATGAACAAAGTCATGGAAAGTAAATAGTACATAGATTGATAGTCTCCATGCAGCCTCATCAAGGGCCAAATCTCTGGGTATATTTCAGTCCTTGAAGCCTACCCTTGTATTTTTCGCTACATCTTCAGAATACATTCGTTGCCGCTTCTGTAGGCCTCCATTGGATATGTTCAAACCACCTTAGTCGATGTTGGATAAGCTTCTCTTTAGTTTCTAATTCGGTCGTTTATTTTGTGGACACACAATATGCCCACATCAATGACGCTCATTTTGTTGTATGTGTTGCTTCTTAGTAGGCCAACACTCTGCTCCATTTATCTACTCTCAATTAGCATCACATGTTCATGCCTATGACACTTACTTTTGAGCCATGCATGTTGACATCTCGATCGTCCGAGTCCAGGTCCTTCGCCAGTGTAGAAACCAAACGTTTATCGTCGTTGTCGAGATTCTAGAAGCGATCTGCTCCATGATTTTTCCAGGGTTGGAAATGGTAGCTCGGCAGGAGATCATAGTGATGGACACGGAACGCAAACCCCTCCGTCCATCGACCAGTGGCGCTAGCTAGCTAGCTATCCGACAAACGTAGTACAAGACTAGCGGTTGCCGTTTAGGCAGAGTACGTACGTCGTCGTGCCCTATGAAGGAAGGAAGGAAGGAAAGGACAAACGGAGAAGCCAAACAAATGTAGCCGAGTACGTCCTGCTATATGTGTTGATTGATCCTGGCCATACATATATACATACATATCTCAGTCACCATTGTCACATCCAACGGATCTCTCCTCGCTCCTAGTTTTCATCACCCACCTGGCCACCCCGCCGCCGGCCGTATACAATTTGTTTTCCCCACGCTTCTCTCGTCTCGACTGAGCCAACCAAATAATCTCCTCCTTCCTTTTTCACATTGCAAGACACATGCTCCATATGACGTCGTGATATTATCATACCAAATTTAGTTTGAACATGGGGCTAGATATAAACAATTTTATGATTATAGATGTCTTCTAGAATATTTTTTGTGGAATATTCCACATTTGTCTAAACATTTTATGGTTATAGATGTTTTCTGGTCAATTTCAAGTCAAAATATCCTTGTGTGGCAGTTTTGTACACAACTGGTTTCTTGTTTTGGTTGCATAGATTTATTATTTTAAAAAATCACCTTTTCCTAGTTTTCATTTCAAATTATCTTAGTTTTCAACAAATATTTTTTCCTATTTTCTTTTCAAATTATCTTAGTTTTCGACTAAGAAAATTATCAACATTTCCTCGTTTGCCTGAGTTTCTTAACAAAAGTTTCACTAGGCGGTCATATGCATCAAAGCTTATTTTTTTTTAGAAACAGCGGGGCGTTACAATGTAGACTCACACATGCATACACTCACACCAGAACACACCCCTCAACGACTAGTGTTGTGGAGCTTCAAAATTAATGAAGTCACCACAGACTCTAGTTATCGATGAGAACGTCGTCTCCAACTAAAAAATAATGTGCATTACCTGAGGTTTGGTCCCTGATAGCCCAGGGTACGGCCACCCTCCTAACCATCCAATCACTGGCTGGTTCTCTGCATGAAACCGTTTTCAATATGAACATAGGACCAAACCCAACCGGGTTTTACACTCCGAGGGTGAGCGGACCAAACTTAAAAGAGTTTTGGCGAAGAACAAAAGTGGAATTTTCAAACGGTCAAGTTTGCATCTTTGGAACCTTGTAGAAGTTTTTTTTTTAACACAGTACAATCGAAGTCACTCATATACACGAGCATACACTCACCATCACAGGGGTCTCGCAGTCGATGGGAACGTCTCCTCTCACTGAACAAACATCATCTGGAAGCCTGAAATAAATCCAGGAATAATGCGAGCATGAATGTCAAGTCTAGGACTTGAAATCTGGTGGGCTGTGGATACAACTGTCCTCCTAACCATCCAACCACATGTTGGTTCGCGGAACCTTATAGAAGTTGCGCGGTCGTATGCCGTCGCATTAGCTAGCTAGCTCTCATCATCGGTCGTTCAGTTTTTTCGTGAAGAAAATCATGGGTCGTTCTGGTGCAAGAAACTAACCAAGTAGCTTACGTGATCAGTGACCGCATCTCTTGTGTGTATGCCGTGTGCACCCTAGCTAGCTAGCTACATCTCGATAAGATCCAGGTCCCAATCCAACAAACCTTTCGTCGCAGAAAGAAAAAAAAAATGAAACATAGTACATGTCGCGCGCCGGCGGATACCGCGTCGCCACCTCCGCGCGCTACAAGAGCACGTACGTAGCTGCCCCCACTCCCACCCCACCCCACTGATCAGCTAGTTTGTTTCGGGATGGGCATGGGCATGGCCAAGCTGCTGCTCCTGCTCCTCGTAGTCACCGCCAGCCACGGCCACGCGGCGGCGGCGGCGGCGAAGGAGAGGAACACGATCACGCACGTCAAGGGGTTCGACGGCCCGCTGCCCTTCGCCCTGGAGACCGGGTACGTGGAGGTGGACGAGGCGCACGGCGCCGAGCTCTTCTACTACTTCATCCAGTCGGAGCGCAGCCCGCGGGACGACCCGCTCATCCTCTGGATCACCGGCGGCCCTGGCTGCTCCGCGCTCTCCGGGCTCCTCTTCGAGATCGGGCCCCTCAAGTTCGACGTGGCGGGATACACCGAGGGCTTCCCGCGCCTCGTCTACTTCGAGGACTCGTGGACCCGGGTGAGCAACGTCATCTTCCTCGACGCGCCCGTGGGCACCGGCTTCTCCTACGCGCGCGAGGAGCAGGGCCTCGACGTCAGCCTCACCGGCACCGGCACGCACCTCCGGGTGTTCCTGCAGCGGTGGATCGCTGATCATCCTGAGTTCGCCTCCAACCCGCTCTACATCGGCGGCGACTCCTACTCCGGGTACACCGTCCCGGTCGCCGCGCTCGAGATCGCCGACCAGCCGGATAACGCAGGCCTGAACCTCAAGGGGTACTTGGTGGGCAACGCTGGCACCGACGACAAGTACGACTCCGGCGGCAAGGTCCCCTTCATGCACGGCATGGGGCTCATCTCCGACGAGCTCTACGAGGCGGCGCAGGGCAGCTGCGGCGGGGACTTCGTGACGACGCCCAGGAACGCGCAGTGCGCCAACGCGCTGATGGCGATCAGCATGGCCACCTTCGCCGTGAACCCGGTGCACATCCTCGAGCCCATGTGCGGCCTGGCGCTGGCGCCGCGCCCTCTACCTCCGACCTCAATCAGCAGCATCTTCTCCACGGGCACAGGGAGAAGGTCGGCGAGGCTGCTGGTGCAGGAGGCGGACAGGCTGGCGCTCCCGGTGGAGTGCCGGGACAACGGGTACCGGCTGTCGTACACCTGGGCGGACGACGCGGAGGTGAGGACGACGCTGGGCATCCGGGAGGGGTCGGTCGGCGCGTGGAGCCGGTGCGTCACGCTGACGCACTTCCGGCACGACGTGTACAGCACCGTGCCCTACCACGCCAACCTGACGCGCCGCGGGTACCGCGCGCTGGTGTACAACGGCGACCACGACATGGACATGACCTTCGTGGGCACGCAGGCGTGGATCCGGACGCTGGGGTACCCCGCGGTGGCGCCGTGGCGGCCGTGGTACGCCAACCGGCAGGTCGCCGGGTTCACGACGGAGTACGCCCACAACCTCACGTTCGCCACCGTCAAGGGCGGCGGCCACACCGCGCCCGAGTACCGCCCCAAGGAGTGCCTCGCCATGCTCGACAGGTGGACCTCTGCCGACGGCAGGCTCTGACTCGGCACTCCGCCACCATCGCTCGGAGTACTATATTTGATTTGGACCACGGCTAGCTGTTCACATCATTTCATGTACGGTGTAGTACTATTGATTGAAGTGCCATGCAATGCACACGAGAGGAGGAAGAAATAAAAGCCAAAAAAACCTGGAGAGTTCCATGGAGTCTCTCCATGCATAGGGTCGAAACCACCGAGCTAGCCATGCCACGTAGGTCTATATACAGTCAGTTAACGGAAACAGACGAACCATGAGACGAAAGAATGAGCAACCCCATTCCCTTCTCGTCTGTACTTCTGTTCCCGTGACCGAATGAGTATGAATGAACCGATAAACTGGGATGACATTGCAGATTATGATGGTGTGCAACAGCGACGAAGGTGACTTCTTCCCCATGGTCTCCAATTTACTCGAATTGTTTTCTGGATTCAACTGAAACGAGCAAAAATTTAAGGATATGTCCACCATTGTTTGTACTAATGAAAAACTGTTCTACTTGCATGAATGGTCTTAGGTTTTACGTGACACTTGACCAAGATAATCCATTATCCACATTAAGATCATTTCCAAGTGGTACTCCCCCCCTCCCGAGGGCTGAGGCGACTCGGGCGGCGTCGCCTCCCTCTAGCACAACGTCCCCTCCCACTCCCTCCCTTCCCGCTGCTGCCAGCAAAGCTCATGCGGTCGACGACAGCAGCGGGGGCCCTCGTTGGCGTCTGGTTCCTCCCGCGAACATGTGGGTAAGGGACTTGACAGCGGACCTCGACGCTCGGCGGAGGTGATGGGCGAATCACATGCTCATGGGGTGCTCGACCTGGTGCGGGTACGTGTGCAGTCTCATCGTTGCTCGTGTTCGTGGGGTGACATGGAGGGCTTCGGTCTATAGCTTGTGCAACCAGGTCTGGCAGATGGTGACGGAGCTAAATCCGACAGTCAGGTAGGGGGTCTCCTCCATTTCCTAGATCTGGCCTCCGGCGGCGTCCTCCATGTGGCCAGCGCCATCTGGCAGCAGACTGCGGCACTGACCGGCCTCTCGAGCTGCATATTGCGGTGGCCACCGAAGGGTCCTTGTGAGGGTTCCTATCTCCGGATCCGGTGGCCGCAACCGGCGGCTCGCACTGGCGAGATTGAGGGGTGCAACCGAAAGGCTCCTTTGTGGGCTTTGGCGACTCTCACTCCGGCCAGTTTGCCTTCAATGGTGAAATGCAATCTATAGACGACACCCTGACATAGAGGGTATGGTTGTGTAGTGGCGGCAGTTGTCGTGGTTACTAACCTGACAATAAATACTGGGGGTACGAATGAAGGGGCAGAGCCTAGCTATAGCACAGGTGTGGCACTCGGTTTTTACGGGTTCGGGCCCCTCTCGGAGAAGGTAACCGCCCTACGTCTCGTTGCCCGGAGGCTTGTTTGCTCTTGGGGTATGTGATTACAAGGGATGCTCAACCCTGCGACGGAGGGAGAGGGCGGCTTATATACGAGTGCGCTGCGGCCTCTTCACCACCACGTCGCTGAGCATTTATGACAATAACTACATCAGTTAAGGATGTTTAACACAGCTATGACTACAGCAGTTACAGGTAACGGTAGCCATAACTATGTTTAAAGCCTAGTTGAAGACTACTCGACCGTTGCAGTTCCCACGCCGTCCTTACGTCTCCTTTGTCCGAGTGATAGCGACCGGCCGACTGGAGGGTGGACGTCCGAGTGTTGTCCGTGCAAGGTCCGAGTGAATCCTTCATAGTGTGCGTCCGATTGCACTTGTGACCCTGGGGTCTCTGAATAATGGTGTGGGCCTTAGGTGGGCCCTAGATGTCAGGTCCTTGTCCCTACCGGTGGTAGGTGACCCCATCATTAGCCCCCGAATCGGTTGAGGCTTAATAGGATGAGTGAGTTGAGCTTTTGGTGTAGTCTGAGTGCTTCGGGGGCACTCGGCCTCCGCTCTTCCCGCAGTTATCCATAGGAGAAGCCGCAACGGATTCTGGACTAGAGGTTTTCCGAATGTTCGGATGGTGTCGATTGCTAGGCAAAACTTGGTGGCATTCGCATGTCTCTCGGGAGAGATGGACTTGAGGCCCGAGTGAGGACATGCCATGAAACTCGAGTGACGACGCCGGCGCGTGGACTAACTCTCTGGAGAGACGCCACTCCATATCCCTGGGGAACGCCAGCGCGGGCCAGCTCCGAGTCCAAATTTATGAGACTCGCGCCTTGGAGCCTAGTGAAAGGGCCAAGTTAACCCGTGGAGGAGCGTCGAGCTCATCCTTTCTCAATCCTGGAGGTGACTCCAGTCGGGTGTTTAACGTGTCCGAGTGCACGGTGGCCTGCGGAAGGCGATCGGTCGGGCCGACGGGTGTTTTTTTTGGAAAACGGGGCAGACGCAATCTGTCAGGCCGACTCACCGCGAGAATTCCGGGATTCGAAATTATGCGTGCGCGCGCGTGGAAGCGGTTACGCCGCGGCTAGTGGGGAAAGGGGGGGCATGGCGCCTCGATTTTCGCCCTAATTACCGCCACGTGCCCTATTACTTCTGCGTGTGCCGCTGCGGCAGGTGCCGTCAGATCCGGGAATCTGCGGCCGAGATCTCGCAGAGAGATTTTGCCCGCGATATAAAATTCGTGCGGAGTAGGGTAATTCCCAGATCTCCCCTCCTCCTCGCGCCCTCCGCTCTTCTCCTCCACCCGCTCCTCCACCCCGAGTACTCAGGCGAGCGGCACCATGGTGAAGGAGACGACGGCCAAGTTGGAGAGAGCGAAGAGGGCGGGGAAGGGTGCATCCTCGAGCGCCGGTCCGGCGGCGGGCCGAATCCAGGGGGACTGGATTTCGTCGTGGGTGACGGAGGGCCGGTTGCAGGAGCTGGAGGCTGAAGGGCTGATCCCCGTGGGAGCTTGGAGAGTGCCCGAAGCGGACGAGACAGAGCCCGCGCCGCATGCTGATGAGCGAGTCCTCCTCGTCACCCACATTGAGCGAGGTTTTTCGATGCCTCCCCACCCTTTCTTCCGTGCATTCTTGGATTTCTTCGGGGCGCAGCTTCACCACCTCCCGCCGAATGCGGTGGTTTACTTGGCGGCGTTCGTCTCGCTGTGCGAGAACTTCATTGGCTGCTACCCCCATTGGGGGTTGTTCAAGCACATCTTCACTTGTCGATCAATGACGGTGAAGAAAGATTCGCCGAGAGGGGAGAAGACCAACGTGACCCAGCAGTGCGGGGGGTTGGGCATCCAGCTCAGGGGGCACTCGGCCTTCCCCAAGATGAGCTTCCCCGACTCCGTCAAGGGCTGGCAGGACAGCTAGTTCTACTGCAGGGACGTTCCGAGTGAAGGGAATCCGACCGGGCTCCCACTATACTCGGCAGCGAGGGTTGCCGCTCCACCGTCCCTCACCATGGCCAAGGAGGAGAAGGTGGAAGTTAGGATCCTGGTGGATGCCCTGGTAGGTGTGGTGCGAGTCGGAGTGGACGGGATGGACCTGCTGGAGGCGTTCCTCAGTCGGCGCATCCAACCGCTGCAAGATAGAGAGCACCCGATGTGGAGGTATGAGGGGCCGAGTGACCCCACCCGAGTGCTCCCTGACGACTGAAAGGCCGTCGAAGAGAAGATCAAGGCGATCACCTCCGCGCGTGACAATCCGCGCGGATCCAAAAAAGTGCCTCCGTACAACCTGGAGCACCCGCCTGCAGATGTAAGTTTGCCTTCCATCCGAGTGGTTTTGATAGTGACTTTTCCGTATAACTGACTCCGGTTTCAACGTGCGCCTTTCTTTCAGCAGAGTTTTCAGAAGATGCTCTCGCAGATCCGAAGTGTTGACCACGACCCGGAGGACGTGACGAGTGACACGAACAACAGTACCGTGAAGATGATGATGATGGAGAGGAGGAGGACAGCGACGAGGACACCAAGACCGAGGAAGGCGAGGAGGCGGAATCCTCTCCATCTGGGGGAGGTCCTAAGGAGCCCCACACCAAGGCGCAGCATGATCCGGGCGTTCGAGCGGGTGGAACCCAGGCGCCGAGTGGTTCCAGGTCGACCGTCGCGGCCCTCGTAACTCGTGGGGCGAAGTGCGGATGAGCCAGATCGTTGGGGACGCCTGAGAAGCAGCTCAAGCAGCCCAAGCTTACCACCACCAAGCCCCGGAAGGCCGCTATTCCCAAGATCAAGATGACGGTGCCCGTGGCTTTGACATAAGTGACGAGTGTTAATCTCTTTTGCCGAGTGAGTTTTTGCTGACCAGTAACTGAGTGGCTTCGCGAGTGCAGGAACGAGAAGTCTACCACATCGCTGGACCCAGATGCTCCTGAGAAGGCGCAACCTGAGGCCCAGGCCACGGACGCTGCGACTTCCAAAGGTATTGTCTGGTATGTTTGAATTTGTATCCGAATGCCTGTTCGCTTAGCGTGCTGATCTTTAGATGACTGTAGCTCCGAGTGAAATCATCCATCTTGACGATGATGACAAAGCCGACCCGCCGAGCTCAGGAGCTGGTGCAAGGGCCCCGCCGAGTGGTGACATCATCATGCAGGAGGCTGTAGGTGGCTGGGTGGAACAGGTCTCGCCCACCAAGGTCTTCACCAGGACTGCTTCGCCAGCTAAGGGCGCCGCAAAGGCGACTTCTATGCCTCCACTGGCGTCGACCTCAGACCTCGCTTCGGCTACCCTGTTCTCGTTGCAGAGGGTCCCTGAGGACCAGGTGGGAGCTAGCAAGGAGGCCTTGCTCCAGGTCGAGGTGGTGTATGACCGGCTGAAGGAGGCGTACAATGCCAGTGAGGCCTTGAAGGCCAACGTCCGAGTAAGTGTCATAGTAAGTACTTTGGCGTCCTTTAAATTTTCATCTGTTCTCCAAATAGCGATTGACTTTCTGTTAGTGGGTTTGCGCGGAGCACACCTACTGGGTGTTGTTTGTTTGTTCCAGTGGGGGCACGCTGAGTGCACCCACTGGGTGTAGTCCCCGAGACTGCTGTCGACTGGAAGCAGTCGGCGGGAGTCTTAGAACTCTGTATTTTTGTCGTTTCCACTCGGATTGACCGGGGTCTTTGCCGAATGTTTCTGTTCCAGTGGGGGCACACTGAGTGCACCCACTGGGTGTAGTCCCCAAGACTGCTATCGATTGTAGGCAATCGGCGGGAGTCTGATAGAACATGCACACATTTTTTTAGCTCATCAACACGAGTCATTCTCCAGTGGGGGCACGCTGAGTGCACCCACTGGGTGTAGTCCTCGAGACTGTCGTCGACTGGAAGCAGTCGGCGGGAGTCTTAGAGTTATTTATTCGATTGCACTCAGAGTGCGGTCTCTCACTCGGCCGGCCGAGTGGGAGGCTTGGTAGACTAGGAAGCTTTGAACTGGTCGAGCTTTGTCTGTCTTGAGGTCGACTATGAAGACTAGAATATTGTTGTCTTCGATCTTCTTCATTGCCGACTCAGTTGTAAGAGGGTATTTCAGGATTTGGTACTGATCGAGCTTGTTCCTCCTTGAAGGAGGTAGCTTGTTATTCCAGCCGACTGACAATTCGCTCTGTTTTGTAACAGAGGGCTTGCGAGCTGGGTTCTCACTATGCTGCCTTGGAGAAGGAAGTGCTGCAACTCTGAGTGGACTTGGACTTAGAGAGGCACAAGAGCAACCGTCTGGAGAAGGAGAAGAACGCCCTGGGAGGTACGTTCCGCTGCTCTAATGTTGGCCGAGTCGTATTTTTCTTTTGATTTGAGTCAATTCGCTTCTACAGATGTCCATGGCGTGAACACCCAACTTGTAATGAGGCTGAGGACTTCTATTTCTTTAGAAACTATGAAGCAGGCCCTCGAGAACAAGGACAAGGAGTTGGCTCTCGCGCAGAAGGAGGCCAGGAGCAAGAACAAGGCTTCCGAGGAGAAGCTGGCTTCGGTCAGCATCCTCGAAGAAGAGAACAAAACTCTGAAGGTCGCTGCTGAGGCGGCGAAAGGCAAAATCACTGATCTGAAGCAGCAGTACGCCGAGTGGGAGAACAAATACAACGCTCAGGCGAGTGCCTTTGAAGAGGAGAAGAAGTCACTAGATTCTCAGATCGCGAAACTCCTCGAGAAGAAGGTGGAGCTTGAGCAGTACGTTCAGGAGTTCGGCGAGGAAATGGGCAAGAAGCTTGAAGGTAAGCGACGCTGCCGAGTGAACTTCCTTTACCTCCGAATCTGTTGTGAATGCTGATATCAAACTTTTCCTTTTGGCAGAATTCTGCTTTATTTTCGAGCTGGAGACGGATCGAGTCGAAAAGGACCTGGATCCCTCAAGACAGCTCCTCAAGGACAGTGCTGCCATGGCCATTCTTCGTCTGGAGGAGGGCCTCGAGAGTGCCATGGGGTACATCATCCGACTGAGATCTGCTTTGTCCAAGATCGACCAGGAGCTTCTCCCGGGTGAAGAGCTTCAGAACGACGTGGAGTCCATGATGACCCGACTGAAGGAGATCCCGACTCGAGTGCAAGCTTGGAAGAAGTCTGTCGCCCGCTGTGGAGCCGATGTGGCGCTCGCACTCGTCCGCGTCCACTACAAAGATGTGGACGAGGAGAAGCTGAAGTCGCTGAAGGTTGCCAACAAGAAGAAACTCAAGTTTGAGGACTTCATGGAGACATTCATCGAGGCTGCCACTAGGATCGCGGACGGCATTGACCTTGATACCTTCGTCGACCCGGCCAGTCCTCCCGCGGGGGAGTGATCAGAAAACACTTGCGCTTTGATTTGCCTCGGAATGCGAGTGGTTGATGTAACTGTAATACTTTAATGGGCCTCGGGCTCGTGTACTTTGCTTTTGCTAGGAGTATTCGAACGGATAGGAGTTTACTCGGTTATTTGGATCTTTGTTTCTTTTAACTTAGGCGAAATCTGGTTCGCAGCTAAGTCCCCGAGTGTAGAACGTGTCCGCACTCGGATAGTTTTCAACTTAGGCGGAATCTGGTTCGCGACTAAGCCCCCGAGTGTGGAGCATGTCCGCACTCGGATAGTGTTTAACTTAGGCGAAATCTGGTTCGCGGCTAAGCCCCCGAGAGTGGAGCATGTCCGCACTCGGATAGTTTTTAACTTAGGCGAAATCTGGTTCGTGGCTAAGCCCCCGAGTGTGGAGCATGTCCGCACTCGGATAGTTTTTAACTTAGGGGAAATCTGGTTCGCGGCTAAGCCCCCGAGTGTGGAGCATGTCCGCACTCGGATAGTTTTTAACTTAGGCGAAATCTGGTTCGCTGCTAAGCTGGTACACCCACTGGGGGCGTGTATGTTAGTTTCCGAATGCTGTTAGTCACCGGAGTGAAAACATGGTACTGGCCCAAATTAGACGAAATACAAGAAAAGTAAGACTTTTATTCATCTGATTTCATTCAGAATACTATTACAATGGAAAAGAAATTTATTCTAAGTGAAGAATTTGCGGAGCAGATCCGCATTCCAAGCTCGGGGCTCTTCTTCGCTTTTAGTGAAGTTGTAGAGTCGATAGGCTCCGTTGTTCAGTACCTTTGATATCGCAAATGGCCCTTGCCATGGGGGCGCCAGCTTGTGAGGTTTCTGCTGGTCCAGTCAGAGGACTAGGTCACCTTCCTGGAAAGCGCGCCCCCTGACGTGTCTATCATAATAGCGGCGCAGGTCTTGTTGTAGTCGTCCTGACAAGAGCCAACTCGCGTTCCTCCTCCAATAGGTCGAGGCCATCCTGACACGCTTCCTCAGCCTCTGCTTCCGAGTATAGATCCACTCGAGGAGAGTTGTGGAGCAAATCACTCAGCAGGACTGCCTCAGAGCCATACACCAAAAATAAAGGAGTGCGCTTCGTGAACCGATTTGGGGTCGTCCGCAAGCCCAGAGGACTGATGGCAACTCTATGACCCAGGCTCCCGCTGCATGCTTCAGGTCACTCATGAGACGTGGCTTGAGCCCCTGGAGTATCAATCCATTCGCCCGTTCTGCCTGTCCGTTCGACTGAGGGTGAGCCACGGAGGCGTAGTCAACCCGAGTGCCCTGAGAATAGCAAAACTCGCGGAACTCGTCCGAGTCGAAGTTCGACCCATTGTCTGTGATGATGCTGTGAGGGACTCTGCTACTTGTAGTCTGCGTTGGTATTTCCCCGAAGAGGAGAGGATGATGCAGTACAGTAGAGATAAGTATTTCCCTCAGTTAAGAACCAAGGTTATCAATCCAGTAGGAGAACAAAGCAAAATTCCGTTAAGCGCACCTGCACACACAAAAGCAAACACTTGCACCCAACTAAAATAAGAGGGTTCTCAATCCTCTTAGCGGTTATTTGCAAGGATTAAATCTTATTGAGGTAAATAGATAAACTAAACTACTAATTAAAATAAAAGTAAATAAATTGCAGCAAAGTATTTTTTTAGGTTTTTTATATAATAAAGATAGACCCGGGGACCATAGTTTTCACTAGAGGCTTCTCTCTTGAGCACATAAACATACGGTGGGTAAACAAATTACTGTTGGGCAATTGATAGAAAAGCAAATAATTATGATGAATTCATGGCAATGATCATGTATATATGCATCATGTCCGAGACAAGTAGACTGACTCCTGCCTGCATCTACTACTATTACTCCACCCATCGACCGCTATCCAGCATGCATCTAGGGTATTAAGTATGAAACAGAGTAACGCCTTAAGCAAGATGACATGATGTAGAGAAGCAAATTCAAGCAATATGAATAAACCCCATCTTTTTATCCTTAATGGCAACAATACAAATACGTGTCATGTCCCTTTCTGTCACTGGGATTGAGCACCGCAAGATTGAACCCCTCACAAAGCACCTCTCCCATTGCAAGATAAATCAATCTAGTAGGCCAAACTAAACCGATAGATCGGAGAGAAATACAAAGCTATAACAATCATGCATAAAAGAGTTCAGAGAAGACTCAAATATTTCTCATGAATAATCTGATCATAAACTCACAATTCATCAGATCCCAACAAACACACCGCAAAAGAAGATTACATCAGATATAACTCCAAGAACATCGAGGAGAACATTGTATTGAAGATCAAAGAGAGAGAAGAAGCCATCTAGCTACTAGCTATGGACCCGTAGGTCTGTGGTAAACTACTCACACATCATCGAAAGGGCAGCAAGGTTGATGTAGAAGCCCTCCGTGATCGATTCCCCCTCCGGCAGAGTACCGGAAAAGGCCTCCAGATGGGATCGCGGAAGAACAGAGGCTTGCGGTGGTGGAAAGGTTTTCTCTTCTGGCTCTCTGGGGGTTTCCCAATATTTGTGAATTTATAGAAGTGGAATTAGGTCAAACGGAGTCACGTGGGCCTCACAAGGTACTACGGCGCCCTCCCTGGGGCGTGCCCTAGTGCCTTGTGAAGCCTCCGTGAGGCTTCTGGCCTCCTCCCGAAGCTTCCCAGGTTTCTTTTGTCCAGAAAAAAATCTCCAAAAATTTTCGTGGCATTTGGACTTCATTTGGTACAGTTTCTCTGAAAAGCCAAAAACAAGCAGAAAACAGCAACTGGCACTAGGCACTGGGTTAATAGGTTAGTCCCAAAAAATGATATATAATTGGATACAATTGCATATAAAAACATCCAAGATTGATACTATAATAGCATGGAACAATCAAAAATTATAGATACGTTGGAGACGTACCAAACATCCCCAAGCTTAATTCCTGCCCGTCCTCGAGTAGGTAAATGATAAAAACAGAATTTTTGATGTGGAATGCTACCCATCATGTTTCATCATGTAATCTCTCTCTTATGGTATGAATAATAAGATCCAAATGATTCAAAGCAATAGTCTATAATTTGATATAAAGACATCTATACTCAGGCATACTAGCAAACAATCATGTCTTTCAAAATAAAAATGCTAAAGAATGTTATCCCTACAAAATCATATAATCCTGTCATGCTCCATCTTTTTCACACAAAGTATTTATCATGAACAACCCCGGTTTTAGCCAAGCAATTGGTTCATACTTTTTAACGTGCTTCAGCTTTTTCAACTCCCACTCAATACATGAGCGCAAGCCATGGATATAGCACTATGGGTGGAATAGAGTATGGTGATAGAGATAAATAGGAGAAGTCAAAAATGGAGAAAGTCTCACATCAACGAGGCTAATCAACGGGCTATGGAGATGCCCATCAATTGATGTCAATGCGAGGAGTAGGGATTGCCATGCAACGGATGCACTAAGAGCTATAAGTGTATGAAAGCTCAACATGAAAACTAAGTGGGTGTGCATCCAACTTGCTTGCTCATGAAGACCTCGGGCATTTGAGGAAGCCCGTCATCAGAATATACAAGCCAAGTTCTATAATGAAAAATTCCCACTAGTATATGAAAGTGACAAAATAGGAGACTCTCTATATGAAAAACATGGTGTTACTCTGAAGCACAAGTGTGGAAAAACATAGTAACATTGCCCCTTCTCTCTTTTTCTCTCATTTATTTTTTTATTTTTATTTTTCTTTTCCTTTTTTTCTCTTTTTTTCTCCCTTTTTTTTCTTTCTTTTTTCTTTCTGTTTTTTTTTCACGGCTCTTTTTCGCCTCTTTTTTTCTATATTTTTTTATTTTTTTATTTTCGTCCGGAGTCTCATCCCGACTTGTGGGGGAATCATAGCCACCATCATCCTTTCCTCACTGGGACAATGCTCTAATAATGATGATCATCACACCTCTATTTACTTACAACTCAAAATTACAACTCGATACTAGAACAAAAATATGACTCTATATGAATGCCTCTGGCAGTGTACCAGGATGTGCAATGATGCTAGCGTAACATGTATAAAAATGATGAACGGTGGCTGAGCCACAAATACTATGTCAGCTATATGATCATGCAAAGCAATATGACAATGATGATGTGTGTCATAAAAAATGGAACGGTGGAAGTTTCATGGCAATATATCTCGGAATGGCTATGGAAATGCCATGATAGGTAGGTATGGTGGCTGTTTTGAGGAAGATATAAAGAGGCTTATGTGTGATAGAGCGTATCATATCACGGGGTTTGGATGCACCAGCGAAGTTTGCACCGACTCTCGATGTGAGAAAGGGCAATGCACGGTACCGAAGAGGCTAGCAAATTGCGGAAAGGTGAGAGTGCGTATAATTCATGGACTCACATTAGTCATAAAGAACTCACATACTTATTGCGAAAGTTTATTAGCCCTCGAAGCAAAGTACTACTACGCATGCCCCTAGGGGGGAGGTTGGTAGGAGTTAAGCATCGCGCGCCCCCGACCGCCACACAAAGGAAGTCAATCAATAATAATTCATGCTCCAACTTCTTAGCATAACGACAGACCATACGTGCATGCTTCGGGAATCACAAACCTTAACACAATTATTCTTACTAAACCATAATTATCTACTAATACCTCCCACATATTACCATCTTAATATCGCAAAACTATTGCAAGGAATCAAATTATCATATTCAGTGATCTACATGAAAGTTTTTATTATATCCCTCTTGAATACCTATCATATCAGGACCAATTTCATAACCTGTGCATATTACCATTGCTATCATGAGACTCTCAAAAAGATATAAGTGAAGAATGAGAGTGCAACTATTTCTTTAAAATATCATCACCGCCATGCTCTAAAAGATATAAGTGAAGCACTAGAGCAACTGCCTAGCTCAAAAGATATAAGTGAAGCACATAGAGTATTCTAACAAATCACGAATAATGTGTGTCCCTCTCAAAAAGTGTGTTCAGCAAAGATGATTGTGACAAACTAAAAAGCAAATAAAATAAAACAAACTATTTCACAAGATGCTCCAAGTAAAACACATATCATGTGATGAATAAAAATATAGCTCCAAGTGAGTTACCGATAGATTGTAGACGAAAGAGGGGATGCCTTCCGGGGCATCCCCAAGCTTAGACGCTTGAGTCTTCCTTGAATATTACCTTGGGGTGCCTTGGACATCCCCAAGCTTAGGCTCTTGCCACTCCTTATTCCTTTGTCCATCGTAGTCTCACCCAAAACTTGAAAACTTCAGCACACAAAACTCAACAGAAACCTCGTGAGATCCGTTAGTATAACAAACAAATCTTAAACTTTAGGTACTGTAGTAAATTGATTCATATTTAATATTGGCATAATGCTACTGTACTCCAACTTCTCCATGACTCATACCCCCGATACGATCCATAGATTCATCAAAATAAGCAAACTATGCAACAAAAACAGAATTTGTCTAAAACAGAACAGTCTGTAAAGATCTATTTAAAATCCATACTTCTGTAACTCCAAAAATTCTGAAAAATTAGGCCAACGTGGGAAATTCATATACCAATATTGTGTAAAAATTTCATATTTTTATGATGCCCCAGTACAGAATTAAAATTCCAGCACTGGACGCAAAACTTTCTGTTTTCCAAACAACATCAATTATACTATCTTCCAAATCATCGCAAAGCCATTACTTGGCACAAACACTAATTAAAACATAAAAACATAATAAAAACAGAAGCTATAATCATGCAAAAACTCAAGAACAGTAGGTAAAAGCAAAAAAATATTTTATTCATTGGGTTGCCTCCCAACAAGCGCTATTGTTTTATGCCCCTAGCTAGGCATAATGCATAGTTTCTAGTGTTGTCATCCTTGGTTTTGACATCCTTAGGTGTGTGACTTTCAAGAGGTTTTTCAAAAACAATGGGGAACACATCATCAACCAAAATACTAGGGTTATTAAGTCTACCTTCTTCAAACCCCTCTTGGTTCCCCTTTACAATCCAAGCATATTTAAGATTAATTCCATTAAAAACTTGTTGAATGATATGTATGGGAGGAACTTCCTTTTTTGTATTTTCATCAAAAGCATGGTGATCATGAAAAACATATCGCAACATATATTCATCATTATATAAAATTTCATCTATCACAGGATTTTCTTGACTCATAATATAGAAATCAAAGATCTCTCTAGCTTCTCGCACTATGTAATCAAACTCATTCATAAGGATAAGAGCAGCTATCTTTCTAGCTTTGGGGTTATTTATAACTGGCAACTCATAAAACAATCTTTGCAAGGTAGGATGGGTACAAATAAATCTTCTTTCAAGTTTAAGAATGTGTGCGGAGATAGCTTCCCCATAACTGTTGGTTCTTTTAAGAATTGGGGTGTCATTACAAACCAAAGTTCCCGTGCAATTAAAGAACTCTTGAATAACATTCTTCCCTATGATATTTCCACTCCCTACTACAAAATTTTTTGAGTCTAAATTTGAGGGAATTTCTATCTTAGGAATTTTAGTATCCTCATCTTTTTCAATGACAAAATCAGACATAGCTGCAACTTTAAGCAAACAAAATATTTTTGTGATTTTGTAAAAAAAATTAGAAGTGGGGGAGATGAAAATGAGTGGAAAATGCAAATAAAAGGTAAATAAAGTAAATGCAAGTGAATGATAATTTGTGCGAAGGTACTTGGTAATTTTGATGATGTCTCCCCGGCAACGGCGCCAGAAATTCTTCCTGCTACTTGTAGTCTGCGTTGGTATTTCCCCGAAGAGGAGAGGATGATGCAGTACAATAGAGATAAGTATTTCCCTCAGTTAAGAACCAAGGTTATCAATCCAGTAGGAGAACCAAGCAAAATTCCGTTAAGTGCACCTGCACACACAAAAGCAAACACTTGCACCCAACGCAAATAAGAGGGTTGTCAATCCACTTAGCGGTTATTTGCAAGGATTAAATCTTATCGAGGTAAATAGATAAACTAAACTACTAATTAAAATAAAAGTAAATAAATTGCAGCAAAGTATTTTTAGGTTTTTTATATAATAAAGATAGACCCGGGGACCATAGTTTTCACTAGAGGCTTCTCTCTTGAGCACATAAACATACGGTGGGTAAACAAATTACTGTTGGGCAATTGATAGAAAAGCAAATAATTATGACGGATTCATGGCAATGATCATGTATATAGGCATCACGTCCGAGACAAGTAGACTGACTCCTGCCTGCATCTACTACTATTACTCCACCCATCGACCGCTATCCAGCATGCATCTAGGGTATTAAGTATGAAACAGAGTAACGCCTTAAGCAAGATGACCTGATGTAGAGAAGCAAATTCAAGCAATATGAATAAACCCCATATTTTTATCCTTAATGGCAACAATACAAATACGTGTCATGTCCCTTTCTGTCACTGGGATTGAGCACCGCAAGATTGAACCCATCACAAAGCACCTCTCCCATTGCAAGATAAATCAATCTAGTAGGCCAAACTAAACCGATAGATCGGAGAGAAATACAAAGCTATAACAATCATGCATAAAAGAGTTCAGAGAAGACTCAAATATTTCTCATGAATAATCTGATCATAAACTCACAATTCATGGGATCCCAACAAACACACCGCAAAAGAAGATTACATCGGATAGAACTCCAAGAACATCGAGGAGAACATTGTATTGAAGATCAAAGAGAGAAAAGAAGCCATCTAGCTACTAGCTATGGACCCGTAGGTCTGTGGTAAACTACTCACACATCATCGGAAGGGCAGCAAGGTTGATGTAGAATCCCTCCGTGATCGATTCCCCCTCCGGCAGAGTACCGGAAAAGGCCTCCAGATGGGATCGCGGAAGAACAGAGGCTTGCGGCGGCGGAAAGGTTTTCTCTTCTGGCTCTCTAGGGGTTTCCCAATATTTGTGAATTTATAAAAGTGGAATTAGGTCAAACAGAGTCACGTGGGAACCACAAGGTACTACGGCGCTCCCTAGTGCCTTGTGAAGCCTCCGCGAGGCTTCTGGCCTCCTCCCGAAGCTGCACAGGTTTCTTTTGTCCAGAAAAAAATCTCCAAAAAGTTTCGTGGCATTTGGACTTCATTTGGTACTATTTCTCTGAAAAGCCAAAAACAAGCAGAAAACAACAACTGTCACTAGGCACTGGGTTAATAGGTTAGTCCCAAAAAATGATATATAATTGCATACAATTGCATATAAAAACATCCAAGATTGATACTATAATAGCGTGGAAGAATCAAAAATTATAGATACGTTGGAGACGTATTAGACTCCAAACCTGAAGATTATCTCCCTGATGAACTTGACTGCAGTCGAAGAGTCTAGCTTCTTTATAGGCTTCACTTCGATCCACTTGGTGAACTTATCCACCGCCACCAACAGATGCGTGAACCCGCTGGCCCCGGTCCGGAGTGGACCGAGCATGTCGAGTCCCCAGACTGCGAACGGTCACGCGAGTGGGATTGTCTTCAGACACTGGCTTGTGCGACTGGTTCGCATAAAACTGACACCCGACGCACTGGTCAACGATATCACGAGCAGCTTCGTTGGCTCTGGGCCAATAGAAATCTGCCCAAAACGCTTTGGTGGCCAAGGTCCGTGAGGAAGCATGGTGACCACAGGTTCCCGAATGAATCTCCTGAAGGATCTACTGCCCTTCCTCCGGCGTGATGCAACGCTGAGTGATGCTAGTGGCACTCTTCTTATAGAGTTGTTCTCCCATGACGGTAAATGCTTTTGATCAGCAGATGATCTGTCGAGCTTCCCCTTCGTCCTCAGGAAGTTCCTGCCTGAGCAGGTATGCGAGGTACGGCTCAGTCCACTCGGGAGTGATGACGAGCACCTCTTGGGCCAGATCCACCACCGTTGGGATGTCAACTTCAGTCGGATTCGACGGCCCGACTGGTTGCGGGGGCTCCTCCACAAAAGGATCTTCCTTGCTTGTGGGCGAGTGCAAGTGCTCTAAGAACACATTCTTCGGGACTGCTTTCCGAGTGGAACCAATCTTGGCCAAGTCATCAGCCGCCTGGTTTTTGATTTGTGGGATGTGATGGAGCTCCAGTCCTTCGAAGTTCTTCTCCAGCTTTCGGACGGCATGGCAGTAGCCTATCATAGCTGGGCTCCGGATGTCCCACTCCTTCATCACTTGGTTCACCACCAGGTCCGAGTCATCATAGACCATCAGTCGGCGGATTCCAAGGGAGATCGCCATGCGCAACCCATGCAAAAGGGCTTCGTATTCTGCCTCATTGTTTGAAGAGTCAAAGTGGATCTGAAGTACGTAGCTGAGCCTGTCGCCTTTGGGGGACACTAGGACAACACCAGCCCCTGAGCCATTTAACATCTTGGAACCGTCGAAGAACATAGTCCAATGTTCGGGGACACTCGGGGACGGCTGTTCCTGTTCAATCCACTCGGCTAAGAAATCCACCAAAGCCTGCGACTTGATAGCTTTCTTGGCCTCAAACTTGATGTCCAAAGGGAGGAGTTCGATGGCCCACTTGGCTACTCGGCCCGTGGCATCTCTGTTGTTCAGGATCTCCGACAGGGGAGCATCGCTTATCACCGTGACCGAGTGATCTTGAAAGTAATGAGCCTCCTTCTTCGCAGTCAGGTAAATCCCGTACACCAGCTTCTGGTAGTGTGGATATTTTTGCTTGGAAGGGGTCAGAACTTTAGAAATGCAATATACTGGCCGTTGGATCTTGAAGGCTTTGCCTTGTTCCTCACGCTCCATAGTGAGCACAATGCTAACAACTTGGCTCGTGGCCGTGATGTACAAGAGCAAGGGCTCTCGGCTGCTCGGAGCAGCAAGCACCAGCTGGGTGGAAAGCAGGGCTTTGAGTTCTTGGAACGCGGCCTGCGCTTCTGTCATCCACTCGAACTTCTCTGACTTCTTCATGAGTCGGTAGAGTGGCAGGGCCTTCTCATCGAGTCGTGAAATGAATCTGCTCAGGGCTGCCAGACAACCCGTGAATTTCTGAACATCATGCAGACGTTGTGGTTGCTTCATTCGGACCATGGCACCGATCTTCTCGGGGTTAGCATCGATCCCTCGTTCGGAAACAAGGAATCCGAGTAACTTGCCTGCGGGCACCCCGAAAGTACACTTGGCCAGATTGAGTTTGATGCCGTATTGGCGCAGGCTCGCGAAGGTTTTGGCGAGGTCAGCCAGGAGGTCGGAACTCTTCCTAGACTTGACCAGGATGTCATCCATATAAGCCTCCACGTTCCGACTGATCTGTTTCTGTAAGCATTTCTGGATCATGCGCATGAAAGTTGCTCCGGCATTCTTCAATTCGAAGGGCATTGTGGTATAATAGAAATACCCGAATGGGGTGATGAATGCAGTCTTTATTTCATCCGGACCGTACATTCGGATCTGATGGTACCCGGAGTACGCATCCAGAAACGATAAGCGCTCGCACCCCGCAGTAGAGTATATGATCTGTTCTATGCGGGGGAGAGGGAAGTGGTCCTTCGGGCAGGCGTGATTGATGTGCTTGAAGTCAATACACATTCGGAGAGATTTATCTTTCTTGGGAACTAACACAGCGTTGGCGAGCCACTCGGAGTGGTAAATTTCACGGATGAATTCAGCGGCCAAGAGCCGCGCGATCTCCTCGCCAATCGCGTTGCGCTTCTCAGGAGTAGAGCGGCGGAGATGCTCTTTGACAGGCTTCATCTTCGGGTCGACTCTAAGTCGATGCTCAGCCAGTCCCCTGGGAACACCCGTCATGTCAGAGGGTTTCCATGTGAAGATGTCCCAGTTCTCACGGAGGAACTGGATGAGCTCGCTTTCCTATTTGCTGTCGAGCGTCGTGGATATGTTGGTCGGGGAGGCGTTCGGTTCCTCCGGGTGGACGTGAACTTGCTTCGAATCGCCAGCCGACTGGAAAGCAGATTCCACAGCCGGCTTCTTGCTCTTGAGCAAATCACTCGAATCGACTGCTTTCTTGTACTCGTCCAGCTCCGCCAATGCCATCTGCTTGTCAGCGATCTGGGAGCCTTTCTGCAAGCACTCCTCAGCTATCTTCCGGTTTCCTATGATGGTGATCACACCCTTCGGCCCTGGCATCTTAAGTTTAAGATACACGTAACATGGTCTGGCCATGAATCGTGCATAGGCAGGCCTACCCAGGATGGCGTGATAGGCACTCTTGAAGTCTACCACCTCAAAGGTCAACCTCTCTTTTCTGAAGTTCTTCTCTTCGCCGAATACGACGTCGAGGGCAATTTGCCCGAGTGACTTTGCTTTTTTTCCGGGGATGACCCCATGGAACTGCATATTGCTTTTACTCAGTCGGGACATCGGAATGCCCATCGCCTCTAGAGTATCAGCGTAAATGATGTTCAGCCCGCTACTGCCGTCCATGAGGACTTTGCGCAGTCGGACTCCTCCAACGGCGGGATCGACCACCAGCGCCTACCACCCAGGGGTCGGTATGTGGGCCAGGTGATTCGACTGGTCGAAGGTGACAGGGGTCTGGGCCCAGTCTAGGAGCTTGGTGATAGTCGGAACCGCCATATTGACTTCTCGGTTAATCACCTTGAGGCGACTCTTGCTTTCGACGTCAGCAAAAATCATCAGGACCTTCTCGACGTGGGGATACCCGGAGGTGCCTTTGTCCCCATCATCGTCCTTGTCCTCATCCTTCCCCTCGGAGGGGTCTTGCCGCATCTCTTGCTTGAGCAGCCGACATTCCCGGGTGGTATGCTTTGGCAGGATCAGGTTGCCTTCTTCATCCTTCTTCGTGTGAATCTGGCAGGGCTGATCAAGGATGTCATTTTTTGGGGCGGCTTTCTTCTTGCCGGCCTTCTTCTGCTTCGGTGGTGATGGGGTCACCTACCCCTGGTAGGGACAAAGACCTGACATCTAGGGCCCACCTAAGGCCCACGTCATCATTCAGAGATCCCAGGGTCACGATTACAGTCGGATACATACCATGGGAGATCCACTCAGACCTTGCGAGGATAACACTCGGACGTCCACCCTCCAGTTGATCGGTCATCATCACTCAGACAATGGAGGCGCCGGGACAGCGTGGGAACTGCAATGGTCAAGTGGTCTTCAATTAGGCTTAAAATGTTGTTATGTCTACCGTTACCTGTAACTGTTGTAGTCATAGCCGTGTTAAGCACCTGTAACTGCTGTAGTTAATGTCATAATTACCCCACGACGTGGTGGCCGAGGGGCTGCGGTGGACACCTATATAAACCGCCCTCTCCCTCCGTCGCTGGGGTTAAGCACTCATTGCAATCAGATACCCCCAGAGAAAACAAGCCTTAGGGCACGAGACGTAGGGCTATTACCTCCTCCGAGAGGGGCCTGATCTCGCTAAATCCGAGTGTTACACCTGCGCTGTAGCTAGGCTCTGCTCCTCTTACGTACCCCCGTACCCATTGTCAGACTAGTAACCACGACAGTTGGCGCCCACCATGGGGCAGAGTGTCTAGCGACTTTAGCAGTTCAGGTGAAATTTCATCATCACCATGTTAGTCGGCGGCGAGATCCGTTTCGGAGCTCTTAGCTTCATCGCCGATGACTCGGCGTGGCTCCCAGAAGCCCCACTGGACGTGGAATCGCTGCCCCTCCGGGGCGCAGCGCACTTCCGCGCATCTTCATTCGGAGTTCTCCTCTGCCAGCCATCGGTTCTGTACCGAGTGGCTTCCGTCCTTCCCGCTGGACGTCGTCGCAAGCGCTCCGGACGCTCGCGGCTCCAGCGCTGGATCAAGCACGCGGTGGCCGTCCAGGCCACGGCGAAGCATGTGGTAGCTCTCGACCCTGAGGAGCCCGCCCTAGACCTCTCCGCTCAGCTCCACGAGGACTCCGTCAGCAAGTCCGAGTGTGAGAGCGTTGAGTCCACCGCCGAGGTTCTCATGGCTGGCACAGAGCCGCGTGGCCCTCCGGGTTATTCTGCTGCCCGCGACGGGCACGTGGGCACTTCGTGCGGGAACAACAACGACGATCATGGGAACGACCATTCACCTCACCACGATCCTTACATCCCGCAGGCTCTCACTCAGTTGCAAAGTGACGAGCTCCGGCGGATAAACGATCAAGCTCTACACACTCCCATCACCGGGACGACTCCCGAGGCCTTGGCCATGGAGTCGGCGCGTTTGGCCACTCTGGCCGAACGAGACCGCTTAGAGCGGCTGCAGAGGGAGTTGGACGACCACGCTCGCCAACAACCTAGTTCCAGTCGGCACAAGCGCCGGCTGTTCCCGAGTGATCAACCTCGTAAGTACCAGGTGCTGAACACTCCCCTGTAGAACCTGGCGGCGGCTACCAGGATTGTTGATTCCATTCAGCCCTTCGATTTCGCGGCCGGGGAAGGGATCCGACAGATCCAAGTGCTCCTGAAGACGGCCCTGTCACAGAATGCGGCAGTGTCACAGTCCCGCGATCGCATCCACAGCGCGTCGGTGCACGCCGAGACTGTCCAGTCGGCTCATAGCCCGCTGGGTTCGGGAAGATGCCGAACGCCGCCCTCTTCCCGAGATCATCACGGGGACCGGAGGCCCGACCGAGTCGGTTCGCCCCGGCGATACGATGATTATGATCAGACCCGGATGCCCCCTCCACGGGACGTCCCATACGGGCACCAGCCCTATGGTGACAGGCGTTCTCCCAGTATCGATCGCAGGCCGAGTCCCTCATACCCTCTGGGTAACCTCCGGGACCCCCAGTTCAACGCGAGGTCTGTCCTCACCCAGAACTTGGTCGACAGAGGACGGGCCCTGAGAGAAGGCCTCGACGCCGACATCCCGAGTGGTTCCGTACCCTCCGGACCCGAGTGTTTCAGTCGTTACATTCGAGCGGCGGATATCCCACATAACTTCATGTTAGCGGCCGGCATCAGCAAGTTCACTGGCGAGTCGAAGCCAGAGATTTGGTTGGAGGACTACCGAGTGGCCATTTAGATCGGTGGTGGCAACGACAGTGTGGCTATGAAACATCTACCACTTATGCTCGAAGGGTCTGCCAAGGCGTGGCTCAACCAGTTGACACCCGGCAGTATTTACTGTTGGGATGATTTGGCCCGGGTCTTCATCAAGACTTTCGAGGGCATGTACAAGCGCCCAGGTGGATTGTCAGAGCTACAACATTGTGTCTAGAAGCAGAATGAAACTCTTCAATAGTACATCCAGCGATGGACCACCCTTCATAACACGGTGGAAAACGTCACTGAGTACCAGGCGATCTGCGCCTTCAAGGCCGGCGTCAGGTACCGTGAGTTGGCCCTGAAGTTCGGCCGCACTGAGATCCCGACTCTCAGTCGGGCGATGGAAATAGCCACCTGGTACACCAACGGCGAAGAGGAAGACCGGCTGAGAAGTGGCAAGGGCCGCGCTGGAGATGCGAATCAGTCGGACCACAACAAGAACAAGAAGCAGAAGCGCAAAGCCGAGGCGGCCAGCAATGCGAAGGCTGCAGCTCTAGCCGGCCAAAGCAAAGGCAAGGGCCCGCCGAAGCAGAAGAAAGAGTGGGCCGGCAAAAAGAAAGCCGCCCCAAAAAATGACATCCTTGATCAGCCCTGTCAGATTCACACGAAGAAAGATGAAGAGGGCAACTTGATCCTGCCGAAGCATACCACTCGGGAATGCCGGCTACTCAAGCAAGAGATGCGTCAAGATCCCTCTGAGGGGAAGGATGAAGACGAGGACGACGATGGGGATAAAGGCACCTCCGGGTACCCCCATGTCGAGAAGGTTCTCATGATTTTTGCTGACATAGAAAGCAAGGGTCGCCTCAAAGTGATAAACCGAGAGGTCAACATGGCAGTTCCGACTGTCACCAAGCTCTTGGACTGGGCCCAGACCGCTGTCACCTTCGATCAGTCGGATCACCCAGCTCACATACCGACCCCCGGGCGGCAAGCGCTGGTTGTCGATCCTGCTGTCTGAGGAGTCCGACTGCGTAAAGTCCTCATGGACGGTGGCTGCGGGCTCAACATCATCTACACCGATACTCTGGAGGCGATGGGCATTCTTATGTCCCGACTGAGTAAGAGCAACATGCAGTTCCACGGGGTTATTCCCGGGAAAAAGGCAAAGTCACTCGGGAAAATTGCCCTTGACGTAGTATTCGGTGGGGAAAAGAACTTCAGAAAGGAGAGGTTGACCTTTGAGGTGGTGGACTTCAAGAGTGCTTATCACGCCATCCTAGGTAGGCCTGCCTACGCACGGTTCATGGCCCGACCATGTTACGTGTATCTTAAGGTTAAGATGCCAGGCCCGAAAGGCATGATTACCATCACAGGGAATCGGAAGATAGCTGAAGAGTGCTTGCGGAAAGGCTCTCAGATTGCTGACGAGCAGATGGCGTTGGCGGAGTTAGACGAGTACAAGAAGACGGTCGATTCGAGTGATCTGCTCAAGAGCAAGAAGCCGACTGTGGAATCCGCTTTCCAGTTGGCTGGCGACTCGAAGCAAGTTCACATTCACCCGGAGGACCCAAACGCCGCCCCGACCAATATATCAACGACGCTCGACATCAAATAGGAAAGCGAGCTCATCCAGTTCCTCCGTGAGAACTGGGACATCTTCGCATGGAAACCCTCTGACATGCCGGGTGTTCCCAGGGGACTGGCTGAGCATCGTCTCAGAGTGGACCCGAAAGCGAAGCCTGTCAAAGAGCATCTCTGACACTCCACTATGGAGAAACGCAAGGCGATTGGCGAGGAGATCGCGCGGTTCTTGGCCGCCGAGTTCATCCGTGAAATATACCACTCCAAGTGGCTCGCCAATGCCGTGTTAGTCCCCAAGAAAGATAAGTCTCTTCGAATGTGTATTGACTTCAAACACATCAATCGGGCCTGCCCGAAGGACCACTTCCCTCTTCCCCGCATAGATCAGATCGTAGACTCTACTGCGGGGTGCGAGTGCTTATCATTTCTGGATGCGTACTCCGGGTACCACCAGATCCGAATGTATGGTCCGGATGAAATAAAGACTGCATTCATCACCCCATTCGGGTGTTTCTGTTACACCACGATGCCATTCGGGTTGAAGAATGCTGGCACAACTTTCATGCGCATGATCAAAATGCTTGCAGAAACAAATCAGTCGGAACGTGGAAGCTTATATGGATGACATCGTGGTCAAGTCATGGAAGAGTTCCGACCTCCTGACTGACCTCGCCGAAACCTTCGCGAACTTTCGCCAGTACGACATCAAGGTCAATCCGGCTAAGTGTACTTTCGGGGTGCCCGCCGGCAAGTTACTCGGCTTCCTTGTTTCCGAACGAGGGATCGACGCTAACCCCGAAAAGATCGGCGTGATAGTCTGAATGAAGTAGCCGCAATGTTTGCACGATGTTCAGAAGCTCACGGACTGTCTGGTAGCCCTGAGTAGATTCATCTCACGACTCATAGAGAAGGCCCTGCCACTCTACCGACTCATGAAGAAATCAGAAAAGTTCGAGTGGACGACAAAAGTGCAGGCCGCGTTCCAGGAACTCAAAGCCCTTCTTTCCACCCAGCCGGTGCTTGCTGGCCAAGTTGTCAGCACTGTGTTCACCGTGGAACGGGAAGAACAAGGCAAGGCCTACAAGGTTCAGAGGCCAGTTTATTACATCTCTGTAGTTCTGACCCCTTCCAAGCAAAGATATCCACACTACCAGAAGTTGGTATACGGGATTTACTTGACTACGAAGAAGGTGGCTCATTACTTCCAAGAGCACTCGGTAACGGTGATAAGCGATGCTCCCCTGTCGGAGATCTTGAACAACAGAGACGCCACTGGCTGAGTGTCCAAGTGGGCCATCGAACTCCTTCCTTTCGACATCAAGTTTGAAGCTAAGAAAGCCATCAAGTCACAAGCTCTGGTAGATTTCCTGGCCGAGTGGATTGAACAGGAACAACCAGCCCTGAGTGTTCCCGAACACTGGACTATGTTCTTCGATGGTTCCAAGATGCTGAATGGTTTGGGGGCTGGTGTTGTCCTAGTGTCCCCCAAAGGCGTCAGGCTCAGCTATGTTCTTCAGATTCACTTCGACTCCTCAAACAATGAGGCTGAGTATGAAGCCCTCCTGCACGGGTTGCGTATGGCGATCTCCCTGGGAATCTGCCGACTGATGGTCTACGGTGACTCGGACCTAGTGGTGAACCAGGTGATGAAGGAGTGGGATATCCGGAGCCCAGCTATGACAGGCTACTGCAATGCCGTTCGAAAACTGGAGAAGAACTTTGAAGGTCTGGAGCTCCACCATATCCCCCGTATCAAGAATCAAGCAGCCGATGACTTAGCCAAGATCAGTTCCGCTCGGAAGCCAGTCTCAAAGAATGTGTTCCTGGAGCACTTGCACTTGCCCACAATCAAGGAAGACCCTTTTGTGGAGGAGCCCCCACAACCAGTCGGACCATCGAATCCAACTGAAGTTGACATCCCAGCGGTGGTAGATCTTGTCCAAGAAGTGCTCGTCATCACTCCCGAGTGGACCGAGCCATACCTCGCGTATCTGATTAGGCAGGAGCTCCCGGAAGACGAAGAAGAGGCCCGTCAGATCGTCCGCCGATCTAAAGCCTTTACCGTCATGGGGGATCAACTTTACAAGAAGAGCGTCACTGGCGTCACTCAGCACTGCATCACGCCAGAGGAAGGACAGCAGATCCTGCAGGAGATTCATTCAGGAACTTGTGGTCACCATGCTTCTTCTCAGACCTTGGTCACCAAAGCGTTCTAGGCGGGTTTCTATTGGCCCAGAGCCAATGAAGCCGCGCGTGATATCGTTGACCACTGCGTCGGGTGTCAATTTTATGCAAATCAGTCGCACAAGCCAGCGTCCGCGCTGAAGATGATCCCACTCGCGTGGCCATTCACGGTCTGGGGACTCGATATGGTCGGTCCACTCCGGACCGGGGCCAGCGGGTTCACGCGTCTGTTGGTCGCAGTGGATAAGTTCACCAAGTGGATCGAAGCAAAGCCCATAAAGAAGCTAGACTCCTCGACTGCGATCAAGTTCATCAAGGAAATAATCTTCAGGTTTGGAGTCCCTCACAGCATCATCACGGATAATGGGTCGAACTTCGACTCGGATGAATTCCGCGAGTTCTGTTATTCTTAGGGCACTCGGGTCGATTACGCCTCTGTGGCTCACCCGTAGTCGAATGGACAAGCAGAGCGGGCGAATGGACTGATACTCCAGGGGCTCAAGCCACGTCTCATGCATGACCTGAAGCATGCAGCAGGAGCCTGGGTCACCGAACTGCCGTCGGTCCTCTGGGGCTTGCGGACGACCCCAAACCGGTCCACGAAGCGCACTCCGTTTTTCTTGGTGTTTGGCTCGGAGGCCGTTCTGCCGAGTGATCTGCTCCACAACTCCCCCCGAGTGGATCTCTACTCGAAGGCAGAGGCAGAGGCAGAGGAAGCGCGTCAAGATGGCCTTGACCTGCTGGAGGAAGAGCGCGAGTTGGCTCTGATCAGGATGACTGCATATCAGCAAGACTTGCGCCGCTATCACGGTAGACACGTCGGGGGACGCGCTTTCCAGGAAGGCGACCTGGTCCTTCGACTAGATCAGTAGAAGCCTCACAAGCTGGCGCCTCCGTGGCAGGGACCCTACGCGATATCAAAAGTGCTGAATAACGGAGCCTATCGGCTCTACAACTTCACCATGAGTGAGGAAGAGCCCCGAGCTTGGAACGCGGATCTGCTCCGCAAATTCTTTACTCAGAATAAATTTCTCCCCATTGTAATAGTATTCCGAATAAAATTAGATGAATAAAAGTCTTACTTTTCCTGTATTTCGTCTAATTTGGATCAAACGCCATGTTTTCACTCCGGTGACTAACAACATTCGAAATCTAACAATACGCCCCCAGTGGGTGACTTAGCTGCGAACCAGATTTCGCCTAAGTTAAAAACTATCCGAGTGCAGACACGCTCCACACTCGGGGGCTTAGCTGCGAAACAGATTTCTCCTACGTTAAAAACTATCCGAGTGCGGACACACTCCACACTCAGGGGCTTAGCTGCGAACCAGATTTTGCCTCAGTTAAAAACTATCCGAGTGCGGACACACTCCACACTCGGGGGCTTAGCTGCGAACCAGATTTCGCCTAAGTTAAAAACTATCCGAGTGAGGACACGCTCCACACTCGGGGGCTTAGCTGCGAACCAGATTTTGCCTAAGTTAAAAACTATCCGAGTGCGGACACGCTCCACACTCGGGCGCTTAGCTGCGAACCAGATTTCGCCTAAGTTAAAAACTATCCGAGTGCGGACACGCTCCACACTCGGGGGCTTAGCTGCGAACCAGATTTCGCCTAAGTTAAAAAACTATCCGAGTGCGGACACGCTCCACACTTGGGGACTTAGCTGCAAACCAGATTTCGCCTAAGTTAAAAACTATCCGAGTGCGGACATGCTCCAGACTCGAGGGGCTTAGCTGCGAACCAGATTTCGCCTAAGTTAAAAAACTATCCGAGTGCGGACACGCTCCACACTCGGGGGCTTAGCTACGAACCAGATTTCACCTAAGTTAAAAAACTATTCGAGTGCGGACACGCTCCACACTCGGGGACTTAGCTGCGAACCAGATTTTGCCTAAGTTAAAAACTATCCGAGTGCGAACACGCTCCACACTCGGGGGGCTTAGCTGCGAACCAGATTTCGCCTAAGTTAAAAAAACTATCTGAGTGTGGACACGCTCCACACTCGGGGGCTTAGCTGTGAACCAGATTTCACCTAAGTTAAAAATTATCCGAGTGCGGACACGCTCCACACTCGGGGGCTTAGCTGCGAACCAGCCTTCGCCCAAGTTAGAAAAATAATAACACTGGCGAACGGTGTAAGCATTCAAGCGTTCGAGTAAACTCCGATCCGTTCAACTTTTCCTAACAAAAGCAAAGTACGCAAGCCCGAGGCTCGTTCAAAGTTTAACGGTTACAGCAACCACTCGGCATTCCGAGGCAAATCAAGACTTAAATGTTTTTCACTGCGCTGCGGGAGGATTGACCGGCTCAACGAAGGTGTCCAGGTCAATGCTGTCTGCGATCCGAGTCGCGGCCTCGATGAACGTCTCCATGAAGTCCTCAAACTTGAGCTTCTTCCTGTTGGCGACCTTCAACGACTTCAGCTTTTCCTCGTCCACGTCCTTGCAGTGGACGCGGACGAGTGCAAGGGCCACGTCAGCACCACAGCGAGTAGCGGACTTCTTCCAGGCTTGCACACGGCTTGGGATGTCCTTCAGCCGAGTCATCATGGACTCCACTTCATTCTGAAGCTCTTCACCGGGGAGTAGTTCTTGATCGATCTTGGACAGGGCAGACCGCAGCCGGACGATATACCCTACTGCACTCTCAAGACCATCTTCCAATCGGAGAATGGACATGGCGGCGCGGTCGTTGAGAATCAGCCTGGAGGGGTCAAAGTCTTTCTCGACCCTGTCGGTCTCTAGCTCAAAGTCATAGTAGAACTCTGTTGTGAAAAATGACTCGGGATCAGAGATATAAAACTCATGAGCAAAGCAGACAAAATTTAGTCAGCGAGACGGCTTACCTTCAAGCTTCTTGCCCATGCCCTTGCTGAATTCTTGAACGTACTCCTCGAGTGCACCTTTCTTCTCAAGGAGCTTGGCGATCTGGTCGTTCAGCTTCTTCTTCTCCTCTTCGAAGATGTTCGCCTGAGTGTTGTGCTTCACTTCCCACTCGGCGCTGGACTTCTTAAGCTCAGAAACCTCGTTCTTGGCAGTCTCGGCGGCAGCCTTCAGGGTCTCAATCTCCTTCTCAAGCTTGCTGACTGAAGCCAGCTTCTCTTCGGCAGCCTTGGTCTTGCTCTTAGCCTCCTTGTGCGCCAGCACCAGCTCCTTGTCCTTGTTCTCCAAGGCCTGCTTCATGGTGTCTAAAGAAATAGAAGTCCTCAGCCTCATTATGAGTTGGGCGTTCTCGCCACGGACATCTGTTGAAGTGAATTGACTCGGATCAAAAGAAAATACGACTCGGCGAACAATAGAGCGGTGGAACGTACCTCCTAGGGCATTCTTCTCCTTCTCCAGACGACCGCTCTTGTGCTTCTCCGCGTCCATGTCCACTCAGAGTTGCAGCACTTCCTTCTCCAAGGCAGCATAGTGAGAGCCCAGCTCGCAAGCCCTCTGTGGCAAAACAAAGAGTATGGTCAGTCAGTCAGAATAACAAGCTACCTCCTTCAAGGAGGAACAAGCTCGATCAGTACCAGATCCTGAAATACCCTCTTACAACTGAGTCGGCAATGAAGAAGATCGAAGACAACAATATTCTGACCTTCATAGTCGACCTCAAGGCAGACAAAGCTCGACCATATCGAAGCTTTCTAGTCTACCAAGCCTTCCACTCGGCTAGCCGAGTGGGAGGTCGCACTTCGAGTGCAATCGAATAAACAACTCTAAGACTTCCGCCGACTGCTTCCAGTCGACGGCAGTCTCGGGAACTACACCTAGTGGGTGCACTCAGCGTGCCCCCACTGGAAAGTGACTTGTGTGGAGCTAAAAAAAAGAGCTTGTGTGTGAGTTCTATTAGACTCCCACCGATTGCCCGCAATCGATGGCAGTCTCGGGGACTACACCCAGTGGGTCCACTCAGCGTGCCCCCACCGGAGAAAACACACTCGGCACAGACTCCGGTCAACCCGAGTGGACATAAGGACGCTACAGAGTTCTAAGACTCCCGCCGACTGTCTCCAGTCAACGGGAGCCTCGGGGACTACACCCAGTGGGTGCACTCAGCGTGCCCCCACTGGAGAAAAATGGACACCCACTGGGTGTGCCCCGTGCAAACCCACCGACGGAAGTTCAGTTTCAAATCCAAAACAAAAACTTTGAACAACACTTACAATGGTACTTACTCGGACGTTGGTCCTCAGAGCCTCGCTGGCGTCGTACACCTCCTTCAGCCGGCTGTTCATCACCTCCACTTGGACCAAGGCCTCCTTGCTTGCCCCCACCTGGTCCTCTGGGACCCCGTGGAGGGCAAAAACGGTGGCAGGAGCCGAGTGCTGCATGGGTGTAGGTTCAGGAGGCGGCGCCGTAAGCATCAACGAAGAGCTGGCCTGCGCCTGAGGACTCGGACCAGTGGGCTCCCTGGCGGCCTTGGCAGGTGAAACTCGAGTCTTCTGGCCGAGCGAAGCCTCCCGCATCACGATGTCCGTGCCAGTCGGCACCACCTTGTCGACCTCTGGGTTCGGTGGTTCGGCCTTGTCGTCCTCGTCAAGGTGGATGACTTCGGTCGGGGCTGTAAGAACATTCGGTAGATAATGTCAAGTTATAAACCACTCGGTCGAAGCTCAAGTCGAGCGACAGTCGGGAAAACCTTACCCTTGGAAGTAGCAGCGTCGGCAGCATCGCCTTCAGTCTGGCCTCGCTTCGGAACGTTTGGGTCTGGAGAAGTCGTCGAAGTCTCATTGCTGCAAGACAGGAGATCACTCAGTAACTCAAATAGATAGAAATTACACAGGAGAGAGAGCTAGTCTCAAGTGCTTACGTTGAAGCCAGTGGCACCGCCACTTTGATCTTCGGCACCGCTGCCTTCCGGGGCTTGGCAGTGACTTGCTTCGGCTATTTGGGCTGTTTCTCTGCCGAGTCGATAGCCTCCGCCCTCAGGCGCTTCGCTCCGCGCGAAGAGGCCGAAGCAGTCGGCTCGAATCACTCGGCACCCGAGTGCTTTTTGCTTTGGGACTTGGGTCATTCCTCTCCTTGGTGCGGCGCTCCCGAGGAACGTTCTCGGACGGGGAAGACTCGGCCTCCTCGCCCTCCTCCGTGTCACTCGTGTCTTCGCCACTCTCTTCCTCATCCTCGTCACTGTCCTCTTCCTCCTCATCGCTGTCTTCCCGGTGCTGGTGCTCCGTGTCACTCTTCACGTCCTCCGGGTCGTGATCGACGGCTGGCACCTACGAAAGCATCTTCTGGAAACTCTGCAAGATGACATCACTCATCAAGACACAAACATACACGAAAGAATTGCCATATGGAACACTCGGATGGAGTACAAACTTACGTCAATGGGCTGGTTGTCAAGATCATAGGGGGGAACCCTCCTGGCCCCACATGGGTTGTCGCGCGCAGAGGTGGTCGCCTTGATTTTGCCCTCGAGGGCCTTCGCCGACAAGACACTGGGGTGCACTCGAGTGGGGTCACTCGGCCCCTGGTACATCCACATGGGGTGCGCCCTGTCCTGCAGCGGCTGGATCTGCCGACTGAGGAACGCCTCCAGCAGATCCATCCCGTCAACTCCTGCCCGCACCACTCCCACCAGAGCATCCACCAAGATGCCCACATCCAGCTTCTCCTCCTTGGCGACTGTAAGAGATGGCGGAGCAGTGACCCGCGCGGCCGAGTATGGTGGCAGCCCAATAGGGCTCCCTTCACTCGGGACGTCTTTGCAATAGATCCAGCTGTCCTGCCAGCCTTTGACAGAGTCGGGGAAGCTCATTTTGGGGAAGGCCGAGTGCCCCCTGAGCTGGATCCCCAACCCACCGCACTACTGCGTCACGCTGGTCTTCGCACCCCTGGGCGAGTCCTTCTTCACCGTCATCGACCGACAAATGAAAATGTGCTTGAACAGCCCCCAATGGGGGTAACAACCGATGAAGTTTTCACACAGCGAAACAAACGCTGCCAAGTAAACCACCGCATTCGGCGGAAGGTGGTGGAGCTGTGCCCCGAAGAAGTCCAAGATTGCATGGAAGAAGGGGTGTGGGGGCATCGAGAAACCTCGCTCGACGTGGGTGACAAGGACGACTCGCTCGTTGGCGTGCAGGGCGGGCTCGATATCTCCCTCCTCGGGCAGCCTCCAGCCGCCAGCGGGGATCAATCCCTCGCCCTCCAGCTCCCTCAGCCGCACCTCCGTCACTCGCGACGGGACCCAGTCTCCCTGGGTGTGGCCGGCTGCCGCGCCGCCGCTCGAGGACGCGCCCTTCCCGGCCTTCTTCGCCCTCTCTAGCCTGGCTGTCTTTTACTTCACCATGGCCGCGAGTGCTCGGGAGCTCGGAGTGGAGAAGCGAGAGGGAGAAGAGAGCAGACGATGCGGGGGGGGGGGAGGAGATCCACGATTTACCCTAGCCCGCATCGGCTTTATACCACGGGTAAAAACTCGTCAGGCGTGATCTCAGTCGCGAATCCCTGGATCGGACGGCGCCCGCGCCGGATGCACCCGCAGATAAGACGGGACACGTGTCAGCGGTTAGGGCGAAAATCGAGGCGCCACGCCCCACTTTCCCCACTAGCCGCGGCGTAACCACTTCTGCGCGCGCACGCCTGATTTCGAATCCTGGAAATCCCGCAACGAATTGGCCTGACAGATTGCGCTCGCATCGTTTCCTAAGAAACACCCGTCGGTCCGACCGACCGCCTTCCGCAGGCCCCCGTGCACTCGGACACGTTAAACACCCGACCAAAGCCTACTCCAGGATCACGAAAGGATGAGCTCGACGCTCCCCGCTAGATCGACTTGGCCCTTCCACTAGGCTCCAAGGCGCGTGTCTCGTAAATTCGGACTCGGAGCTGGCCCACGCTGGTGTTCCCCAGGGATATGGAGTGGCATCTCTCCGGAGAGTCAGCCCACGCGTCGGCATCGCCACTCGAGTTTCATGGCATGCCTCACTTGGGCCTCAAGTCCATCTCTCCCGAGAGACATGCGAATGCCACCGAATTTTGCCTAGCGATCACCACTACCTGATCACTCAGGAAACCTCAAGTCCAGAATCCACTGCGGCTTCTCCTAAGGACAATCATGGGAGAGCGAACACCGAGTGCCCCCGAGACACTCGGATTGCTCCGAAGGGTCCTGTGAAGCCTCAACCGATTCGGGGGCTAATGATGGGGTCACCTACCCCTGGTAGGGACAAAGACCTGACATCTAGGGCCCACCTAAGGCCCACGTCATCATTCAGAGACCCCAGGATCACGATTACAGTCGGATACATACCATGGGAGATCCACTCGGACCTTGCGAGGATAACACTCGGACGTCCACCCTCCAGTTGGCTGGTCGTCATCACTCAGACAATGGAGGTGCCGGGACAGCGTGGGAACTGCAACAGTCAACTTATGTGTACCGTTACCTGTAACTGCTGTAGTCATAGCCGTGTTAAGCACCTGTAACTGCTGTAGTTAATGTCATAATTACCCTGCGACGTGGTGGCTGAGGGGCTGCGGTGGACACCTATATAAACCGCCCTCTCCCTCCGTCGCTGGGGTTAAGCACTCATTGTAATCAGATACCCCCAGAGAAAACAAGCCTCAAGGCACGATACATAGGGCTATTACCTCCTCCGAGAGGGGCCTGAACTCGCTAAATCCAAGTGTTACACCTGCGCTGTAGCTAGGCTCTGTTCCTCTTACGTACCCCCCGTACTCACTATCAGACTAGTAACCATGACAGGCGGACCCTTGCCTTTGCTTTGTCCGGTTAGGGCCGCAACCTCCGCATTGTTGGCTACCTCGGCTTTGCACTTCTGCTTCTTATTCTTGTTGCTGTCCGACTGATTAGCATCTCCGGCTCGGCCCTTGCCGCTCCTCAGCCAGTCTTCCTCTTCGCCATTGGCGTACCGATTGGCAATTTCCATCGCCCGACTGAGAGTGGGGATCTCAGTACGGCCGAACTTCAGGGACAACTCACAATACCTGACACAAGCCTTGAAGGCACAGATCGCATGGTGCTCGGTGACATTTTCCACCGTGTTGTGCAGGGTGGTCCACCGCTAGATGTACTCTCGAAGAGTTTCATTCTGCTTCTGAACACAATGCAGCAGCTCCGACAATCCACTCGGCCGCTTGTACGTGCCCTCGAAAGTCTTGATGAAGACCTGAGCCAGATCGTCCCAGCAATAAATACTGTCGGGTGTCAACTGGTTGAGCCACGCCCTGGCCGACCCCTCGAGCATCAGCAGCAGATGCTTCATAGCCACATTGTCGTTGCCGCCGCCGATCTGGACAGCCACTCAGTAGTCCTCTAGACAAATCTCCGGCCTCGACTCACCGGTGAACTTGCTAATGCCTGTCGCCAATCTGAAATTGTTCGGGATATCTGCAGCCTGAATGTACCGACTGAAACACTCAGGTCCGAAGGGTGTGGAAGCACTCGGAACATCAGCGTCAAGGCCCTCCCTCAGGGCCCGCCCTCTATCGACCAAGTTCTAAGCGAGGACGGATCTCGCATTGAACTGGGGGTCTCGGAGGTTGCCTGGACGGTACGAGGGACTCGGCCTGCGATCGTTCCCGGGAGAGCGCTTGTCACCATAGGGCTGGCGCCCGTATGGGACGTCCCGCGAAGGGGGCATCCGGGTCTGATCGTAATCATAATATCACCGGGGGGAAACGACTCGGTCGCGCCTCCGCTCCCCGCGGTGGTCTCTTGAGGAGGGTGAAGCCCGGCATCTTCCTGAGCCCAGAGGACTATGGGCCGACTAGACAGTTTCGGCACGCACTGATGCGCTATGGATGCGATCGCGGGACTGTGACACTACCACGTTCTGCGACAGGGCCATCTTCAGGAGCGCTTGGATCTGACAGATCCCTTCCCCGGCTGCGGAATCGAAGGGCTGGATGGAATCAGCGATCCTGGTAGCCGCCGCCAGGTTCTGCAGAGGGCTGTTCAGCACCTTGTACTTCCGAGGTTGATCACTCAGGAACAGCCAGCGCTTGTGCTGACTGGAACTGGGTTGTTGGCGAGTGCGATCATCCAACTCCTTCTACAGCCGCTCTAGGCGGTCTCGCTCGGCCAGAGTGGCCAAACGCGCCGACTCCATGGCCAAGGCCTCAGGAGTCGTCCCGGTGACGGGGGTGTGCAAAGCTTGCTCGTTTCTCCGCCGGAGCTCGTCGCTCTGCTCCCGAGTGAGAGCTTGCGGGATATAAGGATCATGATGTTCGTTCCCATGGTTGTCGTTGTCATTCCCGTGTGAGGTGCCCATGTGTCCATCACGAGGGCCGGAATAACCCGGAGGACCGCGCTACTCCATGCCAGCCATGAGGACCTCGGTGGTGGACTCCATGCTCTCGCACTCGGACTCGCTGATGGAGTCCTCGTGGAGCTTGGTAAAAAGGTCGAGGGCAGGCTCGTCAGGCTCAAGAGCCGCCACGTGCTCCGCCGCGGCCTGAACGGCCACCGCATGCTTGATCCAGCGCTGGAGCCGTGAGCGCCCGGAGCGCTTGCGACGGCGCCCAGCGGGAAGGACATAAACTACTCGGTACGGAACCGATGGCTATCAAAGAAGGACTCCGTACGAAGATGCGCGGAAGTGCGCCGTGCCACGGATGGGCAGCGACTCCACGTCCAGCGGGGCCTCCGGGAGCCACGCTGAGTCATCGGCGATGAAGCTGAGAGCCCTGAAATGGATTTCGCCGCCGACTAACATGGTGATGATGAAATTCCACCTGTACTGCTAAATTCGCTAAACGTACCGCCTCACTGTGGGCGCCAACTGTCGTGGTTACTAACCCGACAATGAATACTGGGGGTACAAATGAAGGGGCAGAGCCTAGATATAGCACAGGTGTGGCACTCGGTTTTCATAAGTTCGGGCCCTGATACGTCTCCGTCATATCTATAATTTTTGATTGTTTCATGCCAATATTCTACAACTTTCATATACTTTTGGCAACATTTTATATTATTTTTGGGACTAACATATTGATTCAGTGCCCAGTGTCAGTTCCTATTTGTTGCATGTTTTTTTGTTTTGCAGAAAATCTATATCAAACAAAGTCCAAACGCGATAAAAATTTACAGAGATTTATTTTGGAATATATGTGATTTTTGGGAAAAACAATCAATGCGAGACGATGCCCGAGGGGGCCACAAGCTCAGAGGGCGCGCCCCCTACCCTAGGCGCGCCCAGCAGGCGTGTGGCTACGCCGTAAGGCGGTTGGTGCCCTTCTTTCGCCGCAAGAAAGATAATTTCCGTATAAAAAACCCCTCAAAATTTCAGCCCAATCGGAGTTACGGATCTCCGGGAATATAAGAAATGGTGAAGGGCCAGAAAACGGGAGCGCGAAACAGAAGAGAACAGAGAGAGAGAGAGAGAGATCCAATCTCGGAGGGGCTCCTCCCCTCCGGGAGCCATGGCAGCCATGGACCAGAGGGAAAACTCTCCTCCCATCTAGGGGGGAGGCCAAGGAAGAAGAAGGAGGAGGGGGGCTCTCTCCCCCTCTCTCCCGGTGGCACCGGAACGCCGCCGGGCAACCATCATGACGGTGATCTACACCAACAACTTCACCGCCATCAACACCAACTCTCTCCCCTCTATGTAGCGGTGTAACACCTCTTCTCCCCACTGTAATCTCTACTTAAACATGGTGCTTAACGCTATATATTATTATCCAATGATGTATGGCAATCCTATGATGTTTGAGTAGATTTCTTTTGTCCTATGGGTTGATTGATGATCGTGATTGGTTTGAGTTGTATGTTTTATTTTGGTGCTATCCTATGATGCCCTCCGTGTCGCGCAAGCGTGAGGGATTCCCGATGTAGGGTTTGCAATACGTTCATAATTCTCTTATAGTGGGCGGCTAGAGTGACAGAAGCTTACACCTGAGTAAGGGGGTTGTTGCGTATGGGAGTAAAGAGGACTTGTTACTTAATGCTATGGTTGGGTTTTACCTTAATGATCTTTGGTAGTTGCAAATGCTTGCTAGAGTTCCAATCATAAGTGCATATGATCCAAGTACGGAAAGTATGTTAGCTCATGCCTCTCCCTCATATAAAATTGCAATAATGATTACCGGTCTAGTAATCGATTGCCTAGGGACAAATCCTTCTCTTGTGTTACAAAAGCTTTCTACTAAAAAATTAACTTTTATTATCTTGCAAATTACTCGTAGTTTTATTCTCGCTAAGTACTTCTAGTTTTACCCTTGCAAATTTATCCTACTACACCTACAAAGTAGTTTTATTCTTGTTCTAGGTAAAGCGAACGTTAAGTGTGCGTAGAGTTGTATCGGTGGTCGATAGAACTTGAAGGGAATATTAATTCTACCTTTAGCTCCTCGTTGGGTTCGACACTCTTATTTATCGAGAAAGGCTACAACTGATCCCCTATACTTGTGGGTTATCAAGACCTTTTTCTGGCGCCGTTACCGGGGAGCAATAGCGTGGGGTTGATATTCTCGTGTGTGCTTGTTTGCTTTATCACTAAGTATATTTTATTTTCTGTTCTAAGTTGTTTTATATCTTTAGTTATGGATATGGAACACGAAATACCAAAAAAATTAGTTGTACTTGCTACTCATGGAGATGGGGAACCTCCTAAAACCCTCGATGTTGGTTATGTGGAAAACCTTAATTACTACTTTGATAATTCTGATAAATCTCCATTCAACTTGATAATGGGATATACTTTGGATCAACGGGAATACTTTAGGGATTATCGCTTATCTCAAAAAGGGAAACACTTATGGGATCAAATTAAAATGTTGTGTTGGTATGCTTGGAATTTGTGCTTAAGGTGTGATTATAATTGTTGCTCTAAGATGGAGGCTCTACACCTTTCCTTTCAATGTGAATTTAATGATAATGAAACCTTGGCTTCTTATGCTAATGGTGTATATGATTACTATGATGTGGAACTAATAGAAGAATTTGTTGCTTTTATGGGTGCTTATGAAATTGAATCCTTGTTTGAAAAGTGTGAAGATTGTGACGATGCTATTTATAGATCTAAAAATTATGCTATACTTAAATATTGCTCTGAGAATTATGAATACAATGCCCTTATTGATGATTTTATTGAGAAAAACTCCGCTGTCCAAGAGGAGACTAACGTTTTGCAGGAATCTATGGAAGAAGAAATTGCTGAAACTGTGAGCTCATTAGATGAAAAAGATGACGAGGAGAGCGAAGAACAAAAGGAGGAAGAGCGGATTAGCTACCCGTGCCCACCTTCTAATGAGAGTAACTCTTCAACTCATACATTGTTTAATTTCCCTTCATGCTTACCAAAGGATGAATGCTGTGATCTCTTGGATTCGTTTGAAATATCCCTTTTTGATGAAATTGATGCTTGCTATGTTTGTGGCCATGATGCCAATTTGAATGATGCTAATGGAGATGAACTTGCTATTATTCCTTATGTTAAACATGAAATTGTTGCTATTGCACCCACACATGATAGTCCTATTATCTTTTTGAATTCTCCAAACTACACTATATCGGAGAAGTTTGCACTTATTAAGGATTATATTGATGGGTTGCGTTTTACTAATACACATGATGATTTTGATGAATATAATATGCATGTGCTTGCTGCTCCTAATTGCAATTATTATGAGAGAGGAACTACATCTCCACCTCTCTATGTTTCCAATACGATAAAATTACAAGAAACTGTTTATGCTATGTATCGGCCTTTATTATGTGTGCATGAATTGTTCTTTTATGACATGCCGATGCATAGGAAGAGAGTTAGACTTCGTCATTGCATGATATATGTTGCATTGTGCTCACTACTAAATTACAAATCATTGTTAATTAAAATTGGCTTTGATATACCTTGGGATCCGGGTGGATCAATTACTTGAGCACTATATGCCTAGCTTAATGGCTTTAAAGAAAGTGCTGCCTGGGAGACAACCCGGAAGTTTTAGAGAGTCATTTTATTCTGTTGTGTGCTTTTTAAAATGTTTAAAAACAAAAAAATATAGAGGGGAACCTAAAACGTTTCAAAAAGAAAAGTGAAAGTGAGAAAGACGAACACCGTTGAAGTGGGGGACGTCCTTGAACTTTGTTCATGCCCATGGAAACTTTGTGAATCTTGAATTACAGAAACTTTTCAACAAAAATAATTATCCCCTTGTACAAATCCATTGTATTATAAAAATAATGTGCCAAGATTTACCTTTAGGGTGTTTAAATTGCTTGTTTGGTGTGTGAAGTGCAAAAACAGAAACTTTTGTTGTAGTGTTTAAATTTCTATAATTTACTGGAACATGCAAAATTCTGAAATTTTTACACAGTACTGCTATGCAAAAAATTTATCACGTCCTAATTTTTCAGAATTTTTTGAGTTGCAGAAGTATATGTTTCATTTGCATCTTTACAGACTGTCCTGTTTTGACAGATTGCCGTTATAGTTTCTTTACTTGCATATGTTTGAAATCTTGTTGAGCCCCATTGACTTGGGAGCCATAGAATTGTGATAGCATACAGTGGGTAATGTTTGATTATAATTATACAATAATTTTACAGCAGGACATGATGGGATTTGATGTTATATGTACTAACCCCTCTAATAAAAAGTTCGGTTAAGTTTTGTGTGGATGAAGTGTTCGAAGAGCGAGGAGGTATCGATATGAGGAGAATAAGGAGATGCAAGAGCTCAAGCTTGGGGATGCCCAAGGCACCCCAAGTAAATATTCAAGGAGACTCAAGCGTCTAAGCTTGGGGATGCCCCGGAAGGCATCCCATCTTTCTTCAACAACTATCGGTATGTCTCGGTTTTTGTTTTGTTCACATGATATGCGTAAATTCTTGGAGCGTCGTGTGCTTTTTCTTTTTCTTTTAATAATGCACCATGCTGGTATGAGATAGTTCTTAGTTGATTTATAGAATGCTTCATGCACTTCACTTATATCTTTTGAGTATGGCTTTATAGAATGCTTCATGTGCTTCACTTATATCATTTGAAGTTTGGATGCCTGTTTCTCTACATATAGAAAACCGTTATTTGTAGAATGCTCTTTTGCTTCACTTATATTTATTAGAGAGTGGGCAAGTCTTTTGTAGAAAGAATTAAACTCTCATGCTTCACTTATATCTATTTAGAGAGTCAACAGGAATTGGTCATTCACATGGTTAGTCATAAAATCCTACATAAAACTTGTAGTTCGCTGAATATGATAAGTGTGATTCCTTGCAATAGTTTTGCAATATTGAGATGGTAATATGTGGGTGTACTAGTGAATGATTGTGGTTTAGTAAGAATATTGGTGTTAAGGTTTGTGATTCCCGAAGCATGCACGTATAGTCTTTAGTTATGCTAAGAAGTTGGAGCATGATTTATTATTGAGTGTCTTCCTTTGTGTGGAGGTCGGGGGCGCGCAATGGTTAACTCCTACCAACCTCCCCCCTAGGGGCATGCGCAGTAGTACTTTGCTTCGAGGGCTAATAAACTTTCGCAATAAGTATGTGAGTTCTTTATGACTAATGTGAGTCCATGGATTATACACACTCTCACCTTTCCACTATTTGCTAGCCTCTTCGGTACTGAGCATTGCCCTTTCTCACCTCGAGAGTTGGTGCAAACTTCGCCGGTGCATCCAAACCCCGTGATATGATACACTCTATCACACATAAGCCTCCTTATATCTTCCTCAAAACAGCCACCATACCTACCTATTATGGCATTTCCATAGCCATTCCGAGATATATTGCCATGCAACTTCCATCGTCATCATATACATGACTTGAGCATTCATTGTCATATTGCTTTGCATGATCGTAAGATAGCTAGCATGATATTTCCATGGCTTGTCCTTTTTTGATATCTTTGCTATGCTAGATCATTGCACATCCTGGTACACTGCTAGAGGCATTCATATAGAGTCATATTGTTCTAGTATCGAGTTGTAATATTGAGTTGTAAGTAAATAAAAGTGTGATGATCATCATTATTATAGCATTGTCCCAGTGAGGAAAGAATGGTGGAGACTAATGAGTCCTCAAAAAAGTGGGGATGAGGTCCATGAGACTGTTCTAAAAAAAAGAGGCCAAAAAGAGCCCATAAAAAAAGGAAGAAAAAAAAGGAAAACAAAAAAAATGAGAGAAAAAGAGAGAAGGGGCAATGTTACTATCCTTTTACCACACTTGTGCTTCAGAGTAGCACCATGTTTTTCATATAGAGAGTCTCCTGAGTTGTCACTTTCATATACTAGTGGGAATTTTTCATTATAGAACTTGGCTTGTATATTCCGATGATGGGCTTCCTCAAATGCCCGAGGTCTTCATGAGCAAGCAAGTTGGATGCACACCCACTTAGTTTTCAGTTTGAGCTTTCATACACTTATAGCTCTTAGTGCATCCGTTGCATGGCAATCCCTACTCCTTGCATTGATATCGATTGATGGGCATCTCCATAGCCCGTTGATCCCCCTAGTTGATGCGAGACTTTCTCCCTTTTTGACTTCTCCTTATTAATCCCTACCACCGCATTCTATTCCACCTATAGTGCTATGTCCATGGCTCACGCTCATGTATTGTGTGGGGGTTGAAAAAGCTGAAGCGCGTTAAAAAGTATGAACCAATTGCTCGGTTGACATCGAGGTTGTACATGATTTATATTTTGTGTTAAGAAGATGGAGCATGACAAGGCTATATAATTTATTTGGGATAGCGTTCTTTAGCATTTTTATTTTGAAAGGCATGGTTGTTTGTTGGTATGCCTGAGTATTGATGTCTTTATATCAAATTATAGACTATTGCCTTGAATCACTCATATCTTAATATTCATGCCATGATTAGATTATATGATCAAGATTATGCTAGGTAGCATTCCACATCAAAAAATTTCTTTTTATCATTTACCTACTCGAGGACAAGCAGGAATTAAGCTTGGGGATGCTGATACGTCTTCGTCGTATCTATAATTTTTGATTGTTTCATGCCAATATTCTACAACTTTCATATACTTTTGGCAACATTTTATATTATTTTTGGGACTAACATATTGATTCAGTGCCCAGTGCCGGTTCATGTTTGTTGCATGTTTTTTTGTTTCATAGAAAATCCATATCAAACGAAGTCCAAACGCGATAAAAATTTACGGAGATTTATTTTGGAATATATGTGATTTTTGGGAAAAAGAATAAACGCGAGACGATGCCCGAGGGGGCACAAGCTCAGAGGGCGCGCACCCCTACCCTGGGCGCGCCCAGCAGGCTTGTGGCTACTCCATAAGGCAGTAGGTGCCCTTCTTTCGCCACAAGAAAGATAATTTCTGAATAAAAATCCCCTCAAAATTTCAGCCCAATCGGAGTTACGGATCTCCGGGAATATAAGAAACGGTGAAGTGCCAGAAAACGGGAGCGCGAAACAGAAGAGAACAGAGAGAGAGATCCAATCTCGGAGGGGCTCCTCCCCTCTGGGAGCTATGGAGGCAATGGACCAGAGGGAAAACTCTCCTCCCATCTAGGGGGGAGGCCATGGAAGAAGAAGAAGGAGGGGGGCTCTCTTCCCCTCTCTCCCGGTGGCGCCGGAATGCCGTTGGGCAACCATCGTGACGGCGATCTACAACAACAACTTCACCGCCGTCAACACTAACTCTCTCCCCCTCTATGCAGCGGTGTAACACCTCTTCTCCCCACTATAATCACTACTTAAACGTGGTGCTGAATGCTATATATTATTATCCAATGATGTATGGCAATCCTATGATGTTTGAGTAGATTTCTTTTGTCCTATGGGTTGATTGATGATCGTGATTGGTTTGAGTTGTATGTTTTATTTTGGTGCTATCCTATGGTGCCCTCCGTGTCGCGCAAGCATGAGGGATTCCCGCTGTAGGGTTTGCAATACGTTCATAATTCTCTTATAGTGGGCGGCTAGAGTGACAGAAGCTTACACCTGAGTAAGGGGGTTGTTGTGTATGGGAGTAAAGAGGACTTGTTACTTAATGCTATGGTTGGGTTTTACCTTAATGATCTTTGGTAGTTGCGGATGCTTGCTAGAGTTCCAATCATAAGTGCATATGATCCAAGTACGGAAAGTATGTTAGCTCATGCCTCTCCCTCATATAAAATTGCAATAATGATTACCGGTCTAGTTATCGATTGCCTAGGGACAAATCCTTCTCTTGTGTTACAAAAGCTTTCTACTAAACAATTAACTTTTATTATCTGAGCCGGGGTGCCACAGCGATTGGTATCAGAGCAGGTCTGGCTGTAGGACGCCCTAGTCAGCGCGAGCATTAGAAACCGGTAGTATCGAGTCTAGTCGGTTTGCTGCATTTGATTGTTGCATTTGTTTGCTGCATAGCATGCATATAGACTTATTATATTGTCACTAACGGGTGATCTTGTGAGTGTAGGTGGCATCGTTTTTGATCCACTACCTGCACCCTCCAGCTTTGCATACTTGCTCTTTGGTGTTTGGTGTCATCTCTGTCCCAACGGAGTGATGCCAAGGTACCTAGTGGTGTCAATCACTTGCAGGATTGATGCACAGGTATCGCACCAATATCTTCTCTTCAGCCACACCTATCATTTCGGTGGTAGACATGTTTCTACCCCGGATCTTGCCATTCAACCCGTCGCTTTGGCAACCCTGACTGGTCTTCGTTACCGGAAAAGGGCAATGCCAGCAAACCCTTCTTTCCACCGCTATCCCACCTTGTCACCCTGTTTCCTCGGACGAGTATGGTTCCCTTCTGTACGCTTGATGATGATGCGGCCGTGACAGCAATGTCTCGCTACATGATCAACAAATCCGTCCTCACATCCGAGCCCGTCCAGATGCAATCTGGGTTAAGCCAGCGCTTGGTGTAGCTCTGTTTACACCAACCTCTCCACACGCTGATCCACTATCGTGCACACCGCCACAGCATATTAGATCGTAGTACCGGAGTTTCCTCGAGAATTGTGTGCTTAAGTAGGCATGCATAGTGAGGTGAATAGATGTAAAATGTGATGTTGCCTGTATGCAATCTTGATGCCTTGTGTGCTTTTGTTTAATCGTTTCTTTTGGCTTCTTTCTTTGGGCCTTCGGTGTTACCTTATTTCCCCTTATGAAAGTTGCTCATCAACCGACACCGGACTCAAAGAATCAGTAAGGATTTCAAATATTTTGAAGCTTAGCTAAACATTATGAAACTCTCAGCCGACTGCATTATATTAAGAATATTCGGTTTGAATACAAATGATATTCTGGAATAACTATCAGCATCAAGACTGACTCAGTGTGCAACCATCACAATCGTAATAAACCAGCTGGAAGACAATTTGTGTGCAAGGCAACAGTACATTTCCAGTCAAAGGAATATCATGGGTATATATATGGCATTCAGTCCGCACACTTTAGTGAGAAGCTTCTGATGTAAGCAACCCAGTCTTTCTCCGCAAGCTACCAGAGAAGCTTATGACGCAAGGTTCATCAGTCTCCTTCAGTACGACATGTGGATGACTTACAGCATAAGATACCCAGTCTTCTTCAGTAAGCCACCGCAGAAAGCTTCCGGCATAAGGCATCGAATCGTCCTCAGTAAGCAACCAAGGGAGAAGCTTCTGAAGCATAGTACCCAACCTTCTTCAGCAAGTTATCCCGGCAAAGGCTTTGAGTGTAAGATATTCAGTCTTCCTCAGCACGCTTCTCTCGATGGCTTCCAACACAAGTTATCCAGCCTTTGTCAGTACGGCACTATCAACAGTCATCGTCATTACACAGTGAGCTGGCAACATATGGCAGTGCATCCCAAGAATCAGGTCCACAACAGTTTGGTCAGAAACATGAGCTACTCAGGACCCAAGTGTCTGCCTCGAGAATCAAATGCTCAGCTACCCATGCTTCCATATATATATTGTGAGAATGCTGCCAAGGTAATGCAAGTCACTCGTACGATGATGCAAGCACGGTGAGAATCTGCCAACCACCTGAGTTATGGAAGAGGAAGCAAGCAAGTATACACCTCAGCGTGACGCAATGTCTGACAAGCTATGAAGCAAGACAGTGTTGGGACAACAATCCTGACAGTGGATATCAAGGCCAGCTTCCTCTCAACCGACAAAGTGATATCATTAACCTCTGTCACTGTAATGTATGATTGCCCACAGCAGTGAGCTCTGTCCAAGTAACTGTGAACCTGGTATATGATCTTGATGAACCCTTGCTTACCTTTCCTTGGTAACGGCACCACGCCTGTGATCTGAGCTGCTTTCGGCCGTCCGGGGTGGATGCCGACTTTATATTTCTCTTTTCAACAACTGTCCCGTGTTCTGAGCTGTTTTTTGACCGTCTCGGGCAGCTGTTGAGTTTCTTTTTGTAGCAGTGACCCTATGCTCTGAGCTGTTCTTCGGCCATCTTAGGGAATTGCTACATTCTTCTTATCAACACTACCTCATGCTCTGAGCTGCTTTTCAGCCGTCGTGAGCCATGGTTGAGTTATTTCAGTAATGTCTCAGACCTGAGTTATAAAGGCCGTTCTGGTGGCTACTGATTTATTTGCCGATTTCATGCAAAGGTTCGGATGATCATTGCCCTACAGTTAGAGCTTGAGAGATGGTAAACTTGCCAGTTAAACGTTGTTGCCCTGTCTAAGGATAAGGATAAGGTATGCCTGCCGGAATATTGCACCTTAGCACCTATGGTCACACAAAGAATTAAAGATATTTATGGCCAAGCTCTTTCAGCAAAAGATTTAGACAAAAGAAAACGATAATGAAGGAGCAAGACTGGCTATACATGTATGATAATTGTGGCATGAATAACATGGTAAGGATACCCAAGACAGTCTGATTCCATATTAATCACCATGAACACACACCCAAGGGGTCTACTCTATTCGTAAGGACCTCATATCAGGGTGACAGTTGAATCGTCGGTACGGATCTGAGACAAAGAAGTCAACCAAGATAATTCAGAACTCCCTACCATAAGGCAGATTCCGCCAAGAGAAACATCGTGATTCTCAGCATTGTTTTGAACCCGGAGGACATGCATCTAGTAACCCGATGCAATAATTAAATGTTTCGTGCCCAACTCCATTGAATACTATCGGTGCTGGATAGAAGACTGTCACATCAATTGGAAATCCCTCCCGGACTTATGGAAAGATGATATATTTCAGTCATGATAATACCTCAGCCAAGCCAGCAGACACCAAAGAATTGGAGTCAGAGCAAGGACGAACATATGAGGTAAGATCTGTCAGAATACGAATACGGTGAAGCAAACCACCCCAGAGCAAGGCAGTCCGTCAGATGCAATTCAGCGGTAACAATTTATAAAGGAAAAATGATACCCGAGTTGGAAACGGTTTCCTTAAGTCAGACTATTCACACTTGTTCCCTGAGCAACCAAATCTCGAGGACGAGATTTTTGTAAGGGGGTAGGTTTGTAACACCCCGATTTTTGGCCCTTCCTTTTTCTTTTGGAGTTCTTCGAATTTTTATTTGGAGTTCTTTTTCCATGGCTATGTGGTCCTGAAACCTGGGAAGATCTTCTCTCCTGCCACTTTCAAGTGGCCTGTCATTCTCAAATCTATCCCAAGGCCATGTCATTTCCATCTTAGCCCAACCCCAAAATTCTTTTCTTGGGAATATTCCTTTTTCTATTAAAGGAATAACCCTGTTTGCGCTAGGTTGTGAAGCAACCTATATTTATGTCTTTCCTAAAATTCCCACAAAATTCTCATAAATTCTTGGGATCATATCTTCCACCAATATGTCAAAATCCATCCTTTCCTAGTTCAAAAATAATTCAGGAATATTCATTTTCCATTCTGTCCAGATTGGCACTTTGTGAAGGAAGTGCTATTTATATTTTCTTGATTGCCCTCAAAATTTTTGGGCACTCTCTCATATCCAATTTATTGTCACATGCCAAAATTTAACTTCATTTGCCTAGTAAACCTTCCTCAGCAAATTTCCAAACTTTCTGTCCAGAGAGAAGCTTTGTGAAGGAAGTACTAGCTAGGCTAATCCAAATGAGTTGAAATTTTGTTAGATCATCAATATGTTAAAATCATTACTCTCCACAAAATTTCATATCCATCCAACAATCTATGTGAGCACACCTTCAAATCTTTGTTTCTGGCCATAATTTCAGTTTGTGAAGCAACTATATTTTATATTGCTTCAAACATTCTGAAATTAATCCAGGACCTAAATATCCCTAAATCATTTGACCATGCCAAAATTCACATTATTTTGACAAGCCATTTTCTCCACAAAATTCCCCCAAGTTTCTGTCCAGTGTGGATCATTGTAAAGGAAGTACCATTTTTATTCATCCAAATGGTATGAAATTTTTATGGTGCCTTCATATGCCCAAATCATCACCCTACACCAATTTTCAGCTCAACCCAAGCAACCATCTGAGTGCTACTTCCTGATCTACCTTCTGGACCAGATTTGGCAGTTGTAAAGCAACTATGTTAAATACTGGTCCAAATCTTTTCAAAATCCACAGGATGGTAGTCCTTCCTACCCTAAACCCCTGAGACATCCTGGTTAGCTCTTACCCCATCCCATTTGATCACTATTTCATGCCTAAGTTTGCAACAGCAAACTTCAGTCGATCATTCCCATCAACCCACAGTGGCTTTCTTCGATCTATCACCTCAGGTAGGACCCACTTAGGAAGGACTACACGCTAGACATCTTGTGGTTGGCCAGAATGCACCGCGTGCGCCTGTGCACATGGTGACCACGCGGTCTGGCACGCCGAAAGCGCGCTCTCGCCGTCGGGGCCCTCTGCCGCCGTCCAAACCACGACGTATCGCCACCACGGCATGTCCACTGCGTTGCACCCACTCTCCTGCGTCCACGCCACCTCTCTGGACCCCTCCCCCTCTCCTCTTTCCTCTCCGGCGAGCCACGCCGTCCCGGGATGCCCGCGGCCGTCGTCGCCTTGCCTTTGTCCTCTTGCTCCCCCGCGGCATCTCTGCACCGCGTGCACTCCCCCTGGCCTCTCTCCCACTCCGCGCGTGCGCGGGCGCACGCGGTCGTGCCAGAGGCATCGTCCGCGTGTCCACGGCGGTTTCCGGCTACGGCATCGTTGCCGTGGCTATATAAGGCCACCCCGAGCCCGTCCGAGCACTCCATCCTCCTCACCACTCCTCTAGCAACCTCCCGAGCCACTCCATCGAGCTCTAGCCGCCCTCCTCGCCTCAGTTGACCGCCATGGCCGCCGCTCTGCTCCTGCTAAATTCGGGCAGCACCGAGCTCACCGCCCCCTCATTTATTCACCATGAGGAACCAGACCCGGCAGATCATCCCCGCCCTTCCCCTCCTTCTCCGGTGCCCTGTGGCGCCGTGTCCGAAGATGGCCAAGGCCGCCGTCCGCCGCGGTCGAGGGTGCGCCCAAGCCTGCCCTCCTCGAGGTCCGTGCTACCCCTGGATGGGTGCGGCTCGATGCGTTGAGCTCACCGGTAGGTCGGCCGGCGAGAATGGTGGCCGGAGCCACCGACAACCATCGCCGGAGTCGGCCCCGTCCTCGGCCAGGCGTGGGCGTGGGTGGAGGAAGACGATGACTCCAGGCCTGCCAGTGGGGCCCGCCTGTCGGCCTCTAGGCGTTGACCCAGCCCCGGGCCCGCGCGTTTTGAGTGAAAGCGTATTTTCAAAAATATGTTTTCGCCTATAGGAAGCGTACTCTGTCACCGCTTTGGGGTGGACTATGTTTTCGTTGTTCTGAAAGCGTATTTCAGAAAGTGCGCTTTCTATTTCCAGCCGCCGGCCGAAACTATTAAATAGCGGACGTTCGCCCGTTAAGCGCAGAAATGAATATTTTTATTTAAATTTCTGCCTAACGAACGAACGACCGTAACTCCGCGACCATGACTCCGATTCAGGTGATTCCAAAGCCCACGATCTCAGTTCGTCAAGCTCGTTCCGATGGTACCATTTTCATGAGGTTGTCACATTGTGAAAATGACCATTTTGCCCTTGCCCTTAAAACAGCTCCGCCGAGAGGGAAACTTTTCCGGCGATTCTTTCCGCGAGTTCATCGCACCTCTCCCCGATGGTTCCTTCATCCCTAGGCAAGCCACAACAGCCACTTCAATGATGGCATTGCAGTAGCCATGGTTTCCACTTGAATATTTAATAATTGTTTGTGTTGGGGAACGTTGCATGGGAAACAAAAATTTTCCTACGCACACATAAGATCTATCCATGGTGATGAGCATCTACGAGAGGGAGAGTGAATCTACATACCCTTGTAGATCGCTAAGCGGAAGCGTTAATAAACGCGGTTGATGTAGTCGAACGTCTTCGCGATCCAAATCGCCGAGCGTCCCGCGATCCAATCACGATCCTTCCGATCTAGTGCCGAACGGACGGCACCTCCGCGTTCAACACACGTACGGCTTGATGACGCCTTCACCTCCTCGATCCAGCGAGCGATGGTGAAGTAGTGGTTGAGTTCCAGCAGCACGACGGCGTGGTGATGGTGGTGAGGAACAATCTCTGCAGGGCTTCGCCAAGCACTACGGAGATTATGACGGAGGAACTAGAGGGCTAGGGTTGCCGGCACACGGCTTGGGAAATCCTGATGTGTCCCGTGTGCTAGCCCTGCCCCTCTATTTATATGTTGAGCCTTGGGGTCTAAACTTGGAGTAAAAGCCTCCTCCGGGTCGGTTTTGCCCGCACAAGGTCGGTTTGGCCCGCAGGGAAAGAGTCCAACTCGGATCCCTGCCGAACCGTGCACAGCCGCGCACAAGCGGTAGTACCGCTTCACACAAGCGGTAGTACCGCTTGGGCGGTAGTACCGCTTCACACAAGCGGTAGTACCGCTCGGGCGGTAGTACCGCTTCACCAAGCGGTAGTACCGCTTACGCGGCAGCAAAACTACTTTTGCACTTTCCAATACCTTGTGGGCTTTATCCCTTTGGCTCATATAAAGTGTTGCTGCACCCGAACACTTCGGTAAACATCCGGAACCCCTTCCGGTGAACTCCGGAACCCTTCCAGAGATCAAAACACTATTATCACATATATCAATCTTTACCTCCGGACTATTCCGGAGATCCTCGTCATGTCCGGGATCTTATCCGGGACTCCGAACAACTTTCGGTCACCAACATAATAACTCAATTATACTAATCGTCACCAAACGTTAAGTGTGTAGACCCTGCGGGTTCGAGAACTATGTAGACATGACCGAGACACCTCTACGGCCAATAACCAATAGCGGGACCTGGATGCCCATATTGGCTCCTACATATTCTACGAAGATCTTTATCGGTCGAACCTCTATGTCAAGGATTCAGTTAATCCCGTATGCTGTTCCCTTTGTTCTTCGGTATGTTACTTGCCCGAGATTCGATCGTCGGTATCACTATACCTAGTTCAATCTCGTTACCGGCAAGTCTCTTTACTCGTTCCGTAATACAAGATCTCGTGGCTAACACTTTAGTCACATTGCTTGCAAGGCTCATTGTGATGTTGTATTACCGAGTGGGCCCTGAGATACCTCTCCGTCACACGGAGTAACAAATCCCAGTCTTGATCCATGCCAACCCAACAGACACCCTCGGAGATACCTGTAGAGCACCTTTATAGTCACCCAGTTACGTTGCGACGTTTGATACACACAAGGTATTCCTCCGGTGTTAGTGAGTTGCATGATCTCATGGTCAAAGGAACAGATACTTGACATGCAGAAAACAATAGCAATAAACTGACACGATCAAATGCTACGTTTACAGTTTGGGTCTTGTCCATCACATCATTCTCCTAATGATGTGATCCCGTTATCAAATGACATCTCATGTCCATGGCTAGGAAACCTTAACCATCTTTGATCAACAAGCTAGTCAACTAGAGGCTTACTAGGGACACAGTGTTGTCTATGTACCCACACATGTATTTGAGTTTCCAATCAATACAATTATAGCATGGATAATAAACGATTATCATTAACAAGGAAATATAATAATAACCAATTTATTATTGCCTCTAGGGCATATTTCCAACAGTCTCCCACTTGCACTAGAGTCAATAATCTAGTTCACATCACTATGTGATTTACATTGTAATGAATCGAACACCCATGCAGTTCTGGTGTTGTTCATGTTTAGCCCTTGGAAGAGGTTTAGTCATCGGATCTGCAACATTCAGATCCGTGTGTACTTTGCAAATATTTATGTCGTCCTCCTTGATGTAATCGCGGATGGAATTGAAACGTCGCTTTATGTGTCTGGTCCTCTTGTGAAATCTTGGTTCCTTGGCTAGAGCAATGGCACCAGTATTATCACAAAACAGAGTCATTGGGTTAAGTGCACTAGGCACTACTCCAAGATCTGTCATGAACTCCTTCATCCAGACACCTTCCTTCGCCGCCTCCGAGGCAGCGATGTACTCCGCTTCGCATGTAGAATCTGCTACCACGCTTTGCTTGGAACTGCACCAGCTAACCGCACCCCCATTAAGAATAAATACGTATCCGGTTTGCGACTTAGAGTCATCCGGATCAGTGTCAAAGCTTGCATCGACGTAACCCTTTACGATGAGCTCTTGATCACCTCCATAAACGAGAAACATGTCCTTAGTCCTTTTCAGGTACTTCAGGATATTCTTGACCGCCGTCCAATGTTCCATTCCTGGATCACTTTGAAACCTTCCGACCATACTTATGGCAAGGCTGACATCGGGTCTTGTGCACAGCATTGCATACATGATAGAGCCTATGGCCGAAGCATAGGGGATGACACTCATCTTTTCTCTATCTTCTGCAGTCACTGGGCATTGAGTCTTACTCAACTTCACACCTTGCAAAACAGGCAAGAACCCCTTCTTGGACTGATCCATTTTGAACTTCTTCAAAATCTTATCAAGGTATGTGCTTTGTGAAAGTCCTATTAAGCGTCTTGATCTATCTCTATAGATCTTGATGCCTAATATGAAAGCAGCTTCTCCTAGGTCCTTCATTGAAAAACTCTTGTTCAAATATTCCTTTACGCTTTCCAGCATTTCTATATTGTTTCCAATCAGCAATATGTCATCCACATATAATATTAGAAACGCTATAGAGCTCCCACTCACTTTCTTGTAAATACAAGCTTCTCCGTAAACTTGTATAAACTCGAACGCTTTGATCACCTCATCAAAACGAAGATTCCAACTCCGAGATGCTTGCACCAGTCCATAAATGGATCGCTGGAGTTTGCAAACTTTGTCAGCATTCTCTGGATCGACAAAACCTTCTGGTTGCATCATATACAACTCTTCCTTAAGGAAACCGTTAAGGAACGCTGTTTTGACATCCATCTGCCAAATTTCATAATCGAAAAAGGCAGCTATTGCTAACATGATTCTGACGGACTTAAGCATCGCTACGGGTGAGAAGGTCTCATCGTAGTCAACTCCTTGAACTTGTGAAAAACCCTTTGCCACAAGTCGAGCTTTATAGACGGTGACATTACCGTCCGCGTCCGTCTTCCTCTTAAAGATCCATTTGTTCTGAATGGCCTTACGCCCTTCAGGTAATACTTCCAAAGTCCATACTTTGTTTTCATACATGGATCCCATCTCGGATTTCATGGCCTCTAACCACTTCTCGGAATCCGGGCTCATCATCGCTTCTCCATAGCTCGTAGGTTCATCGTTGTCTAACAACATGACCTCTAAGACAGGGTTGCCGTACCACTCAGGAGCAGTACGCGTCCTTGTCGACCTACGAGGTTCGATAGCAACTTGATCCAAAGCTTCATGATCATCATCATTAACTTCCTCTTCAGCTAATGTAGGCTCCACAGAAACAACTTTCTGCGCTGCGCTACTCTCAGGTTGAAGTAAAGGTTCAACAACCTCATCAAGTTCTATCTTCCTCCCACTCAATTCTTTCGAGAGAAACTCTTTCTCAAGAAATGTTCCGTTTTTAGCGACAAACACTTTGCCTTCGGATCTGAGGTAGAAGGTATACCCAACTGTCTCTTTTGGGTATCCTATGAAGACGCATTTCTCCGCTTTGGGTTCCAGCTTTTCAGGCTGAAGCTTTTTGACATAAGCATCACATCCCCAAACTTTAAGAAACGACAGCTTTGACTTCTTGTTAAACCAAAGTTCATAAGGCGTCGTCTCAACGGATTTCGATGGTGCCCTATTTAAAGTGAATGCAGTTGTCTCTAATGCATAACCCCAAAACGATAGTGGCAAATCGGCAAGAGACATCATAGATCGCACCATATCCAATAAGGTTCGATTACGACGTTCGGACACACCATTACGCTGTGGTGTTCCAGGCGGTGTTAATTGTGAAACAATTCCACACTGTCTTAAGTGACTGCCAAACTCATAACTCAGATATTCTCCTCCTCGATCAGATCGTAGGAATTTAATCTTCTTGTTACGATGATTCTCAACTTCACTCTGAAATTGTTTGAACTTTTCAAATGTTTCAGACTTGTGTTTCATTAAGTAAATATACCCATATCTACTTAAGTCATCAGTGAAGGTGAGAAAGTAACGATAACCACCACGCGCCTCAATACTCACCGGACCGCACACATCAGTATGTATGATTTCCAACAAGTCACTTGCCCGTTCCATTGTTCCAGAGAACGGCGTTTTAGTCATCTTGCCCATGAGGCATGGCTCACATGTGTCAAGTGATTCAAAATCAAGTGACTCCAAAAGTCCATCAGCATGGAGCTTCTTCATGCGTTTTACGCCAATATGACCTAAACGGCAGTGCCACAAGAAAGTGGTATTATCATTATCAATTCTACATCTTTTGGCATCAATGTTATGAACATGTGTATCATTACTATCGAGATTCAATAAGAATAAACCCCTCACATTGGGTGCATGACCATAAAAGATATTACTCATATAAATAGAACAACCATTATTCTCTGATTTAAATGAGTAACCGTCTCGCAATAAACAAGATCCAGATATAATGTTCATGCTTAACGCAGGCACCAAATAACACTTATTTAGGTTCATCACTAATCCCGACGGTAATCGAAGAGCGAGCGTGCCGACGGCGATTACATCAACCTTGGAACCATTTCCCACGCGCATCGTCACTTCGTCCTTTGCCAGCCTCCGTCTATTCCGCAGTTCCTGTTTTGAGTTGCAAATATGAGCAACCGCACCGGTATCAAATACCCAGGCACTACAACGAGAGTTGGTAAGGTACACATCAATAACATGTATATCATATATACCTTGTTTGTTGTTGGCCGCCTTCTTGTCAGCCAAATACTTGGGGCAATTCCGCTTCCAGTGTCCAGTTCCCTTGCAATGAAAACACACAGTTTCTGGTTTGGGTCCAGCCTTGGGTTTCTTCACGAGAGGAGCAACTGCTTTGCCACTCTGCTTGGAGTTACCCTTCTTACCCTTGCCATTTTTCTTGAAACTAGTGGTTTTATTGACCATCAACACTTGATGCTCCTTCTGAATTTCAGACTCAGCGGCTTTCAGCATCGCAAACAGCTCGGCGACTGACTTGTTCATCCCGTGCATGTTATAGTTCAACACGAAGCTCTTGTAGCTAGGTGGCAATGATTGAAGAACTCTGTCAGTGATAGCCTCTGGCGGAAGGGGCATCCCTAACTCAGCCAGGCGGGTGGAGTACCCAGACATTCTGAGCACGTGATCACTGATAGACCCGTTCTCCTCCATCTTGCAAGCATAGAACTTATCGGAGATCTCATATCTCTCGATCCGGGCATTCTTCTGAAAGATAAACTTCAACTCCTGGAACATCTCATATGCTCCATGACGTTCAAAACGTCTTTGAAGTCCCGGTTCTAAGCCAAACAACATTGCACATTGAACTATTGAGTAATCATCAGAACGAGCCTGCCAGGCGTTCACAACGTCTAGAGACTCAACTGGAGCGGGTGGATCACCAAGCGGTGCATCAAGGACATAAGCCTTCTGGGAAGCCGTAAGGATAATCCTTAGATTACGGGCCCAGTCCACAAAGTTACTTCCATCATCTTTCAACTTAGCTTTCTCTAGGAACGCATTAAAATTCAGGGGTGCTACTGCGCGAGCCATGATCTACAACATAAATATAGCAAAGACAACTTAGACTATTGTTCTTAGATAATGAGTTTAGTTAATCATATTTAAAAAACTCCCACTCAAATTGACATCCCTCCGATCATTCGAGTGTAACATGATCCAAATCCACCAACTCAAGTCCGATCATCACGTGAGTTGAGGTGGTTTCAATGGTGAACATCTTCATGTTGATCATATCTACTATATGACTCATGTTCGACCTTTCGGTCTCTTGTGTTCCGAGGCCATGTCTGTACATGCTAGGCTCGTCAAGTTTAACCCGAGTGTTCCGCACGTGTAACATGGCTTACACCCGTTGTATGCGAACGTAGAGTCTATCACACCCGATCATCACGGCGTGTCTCGAAACGACGAACTTTCGCAACGGTGCACACTTGGGGAGAACACAATTTATCTTGAAATTTAAGTGAGGGATCACCTTATAATGCTACCGTCGTCCTAAGCAAAATAAGATGCATAAAAGGATTAACATCACATGCAAATCATAAGTGACATGATATGGCCATGAACTTGTGCTTTTGATCTCCATCTCCAAAGCACCGGCATGATCTCCATCGTCACCGGCATGACACCATGATCTCCATCATCTTGATCTCCATCAACGTGTCGCCATAAGGTTGTCGCGCCGACTGTTGCTTCCACGACTATTGCTAACGTTTAGCGATAAAGTAAAGCATTACATAGCGCTTAATGATTGACACGCAGGTCATACAATAATTAAAGACAACTCTATGGCTCCTGCCAGTTGCCGTACTCATCGACATGCAAGTCGTGATATTCTATACAATACATGATCATCTCATACATCACATATATCTCATCATGTAATTGGCCATATCACATCACAACATACCCTGCAAAAACAAGTTAGACGTCCTCTAATTGTTGTTGCAAATTTTACGTGGCTGCTACGGGTATCTAGCAAGAACGATTCTTACCTACGCAAAACCACAACGTGGTGTAGTGATTGCTTTTTGATCTTCTAAAAGAACCCTCTTCATTGAACCGATTCAACTAAAGTGAGAGAGACAGACACCCGCCAGTCACCTTTATGCAACAAGTGCACGCAGCGGTGAAACCAGTCTCGCGTAAGCGTACGCGTAATGTCGGTCCGGGCCGCTTCATCTCACAATACCGCGGAATCAAGTATCAACTAGTAACGGCAAGCAATATGTATACACCCACGCCCACAACTCGTTTGTGTTCTACTCGAGATCTCATCTACGCATAGACCTAGCTCAGATGCCACTGTTGGGGAACGTTGCATGGGAAACAAAAATTTTCCTACGCACACATAAGATCTATCCATGGTGATGAGCATCTACGAGAGGGAGAGTGAATCTACATACCCTTGTAGATCGCTAAGCGGAAGCGTTAATAAACGCGGTTGATGTAGTCGAACGTCTTCGCGATCCAAATCGCCGAGCGTCCCGCGATCCAATCACGATCCTTCCGATCTAGTGCCGAACGGACGGCACCTCCGCGTTCAACACACGTACGGCTTGATGACGCCTTCACCTCCTCGATCCAGCGAGCGATGGTGAAGTAGTGGTTGAGTTCCAGCAGCACGACGGCGTGGTGATGGTGGTGAGGAACAATCTCTGCAGGGCTTCGCCAAGCACTACGGAGATTATGACGGAGGAACTAGAGGGCTAGGGTTGCCGGCACACGGCTTGGGAAATCCTGATGTGTCCCGTGTGCTAGCCCTGCCCCTCTATTTATATGTTGAGCCTTGGGGTCTAAACTTGGAGTAAAAGCCTCCTCCGGGTCGGTTTTGCCCGCACAAGGTCGGTTTGGCCCGCAGGGAAAGAGTCCAACTCGGATCCCTGCCGAACCGTGCACAGCCGCGCACAAGCGGTAGTACCGCTTCACACAAGCGGTAGTACCGCTTGGGCGGTAGTACCGCTTCACACAAGCGGTAGTACCGCTTACGCGGCAGCAAAACTACTTTTGCACTTTCCAATACCTTGTGGGCTTTATCCCTTTGGCTCATATAAAGTGTTGCTGCACCCGAACACTTCGGTAAACATCCGGAACCCCTTCCGGTGAACTCCGGAACCCTTCCAGAGATCAAAACACTATTATCACATATATCAATCTTTACCTCCGGACTATTCCGGAGATCCTCGTCATGTCCGGGATCTTATCCGGGACTCCGAACAACTTTCGGTCACCAACATAATAACTCAATTATACTAATCGTCACCAAACGTTAAGTGTGTAGACCCTGCGGGTTCGAGAACTATGTAGACATGACCGAGACACCTCTACGGCCAATAACCAATAGCGGGACCTGGATGCCCATATTGGCTCCTACATATTCTACGAAGATCTTTATCGGTCGAACCTCTATGTCAAGGATTCAGTTAATCCCGTATGCTGTTCCCTTTGTTCTTCGGTATGTTACTTGCCCGAGATTCGATCGTCGGTATCACTATACCTAGTTCAATCTCGTTACCGGCAAGTCTCTTTACTCGTTCCGTAATACAAGATCTCGTGGCTAACACTTTAGTCACATTGCTTGCAAGGCTCATTGTGATGTTGTATTACCGAGTGGGCCCTGAGATACCTCTCCGTCACACGGAGTAACAAATCCCAGTCTTGATCCATGCCAACCCAACAGACACCCTCGGAGATACCTGTAGAGCACCTTTATAGTCACCCAGTTACGTTGCGACGTTTGATACACACAAGGTATTCCTCCGGTGTTAGTGAGTTGCATGATCTCATGGTCAAAGGAACAGATACTTGACATGCAGAAAACAATAGCAATAAACTGACACGATCAAATGCTACGTTTACAGTTTGGGTCTTGTTCATCACATCATTCTCCTAATGATGTGATCCCGTTATCAAATGACATCTCATGTCCATGGCTAGGAAACCTTAACCATCTTTGATCAACAAGCTAGTCAACTAGAGGCTTACTAGGGACACAGTGTTGTCTATGTACCCACACATGTATTTGAGTTTCCAATCAATACAATTATAGCATGGATAATAAACGATTATCATTAACAAGGAAATATAATAATAACCAATTTATTATTGCCTCTAGGGCATATTTCCAACAGTTTGCTCATTTAATTATTTCGTGAATGATATGTGCTCGTGAATCCATGCTCGTTCTTATGCCATGTTCATTTGCACCTAATAAGTTAAATGATTATTTGCTAGTATTATTATTATCATGTTAGTTCTCAGATTTATTTTTGATGCTAGTGATCATGTTATACTCACATGAATAGTTGTTGTTTGTATGATAATACTTGTGATGTTCATGATCATCGTTATGCTATGCTCATTTGCATCCCGTAGAATAAATGATCTATCATCGTTCATGTATGATGTTAAATGGTTATGGTGCCCATCCATGGTTACACTGATATTATGCTCATATGCATTGTCATTTCATTATGTTATTATGACTCGGCTCATCACCTTTCAAGTTGAACCTGACATTAATCGAACTTGAACAAATCTGTTGGCTGAGTCATGGTGCCACCGAATCGAGATCACCAGTGCAACCACACTTGCCTAGATGGGGAGGCCCTAATGCGGTCTATTGTCATGCCTCTTGCCGGTGCCTCCTACTAGGGAAGGTTATGGGGCTACCCTGATCAGGTAGGCGGCCATAAGCCTTGAGTACCCGAGTTTTATGGTACCGAGGTCCCCGTTTGGGACGATGTTTATGTTTGGCCACGACGGTGGCGGCCACATAGGTGGCGGATGTCACGAGTTGGCATCGGGGTAACCCAGGACATAGCCCAAAGGGGAGTTTGTTAGAGTGGCCGGGAGAGTGTCATGCAATAGATTGGTTTTGTCGGAATGTCGTTGGTCCACCCGAATGGGAGCACGAGGCCATGAGTTCCGTAGTGTGGGTACAGTGTACTAACCTCTACAGAGTGTATAATCTATCGATAGCCGCATCCTCGGTCATGGACACAGTTCGTAGTAGGTCACACTATGGGTCAACAGAAATCATAACCTGTATAATAAACAACCCCGGTTCGATGATGAAAGAAGTTGGTTGATCTTTATGTGGTCACGAGGTGATCACAATGGTATTCTTGATGATGGTTGATCATGAAGTGATCGCGTGATGATCACGACGGTAAGAAAGATTGATACCTATGGTGGTTACAAGAGAACCTCCGAGCAGAGTAAGTTGGTCCATGAGACCTTGAACGTCGACCCCCCTTGCATGCTAGTGCTAGTATCATCATGTTCATATCATGAATTATATGTACATGCCATGCTCATGTTGTTCTAGTAGTATCATGTTCATCATTGATGATTAACCTGTAAATGCCATGTTGTTGTATGTCTTGATTGCTTTGGTTGCTGTGAGTTTGCGAGTACATTCAAAGTACTCACCTGGCGTGTCATGCCAGATTGCAGGTCATGCCGTGATTGATTGCTTGTCGAGGATCCCGAGGTTGCGCTCTAGGATGCGTTCTAGCCAGAGTCCCCGCGGAGTGGAGTTCACCACCATTGTCGCTGTTCCGCTGCTAGAGTTTATTCAGCTATGAGATGTTCTGCTGCTAGCATAGAGCTATCTGAGCAGGCGAACTGTTCGTCGTGCCCCTGTAACCTTTGTGCCTTCAGAACCCTTGTACCCGTTATATTTGTAATAAAGAGCTGATTTGTTCTATGCCAAGCAGTGCCGTATTCCAGAAGACTCGATCTCTGGGCTGGAACACGGGGTGTTTCGGTCTCTCTGAGCCAGGGTGCCACAAAATTTATCCTACTACACCTACAAAGTAGTTTATTTCTTGTTCTAGGTAAAGCGAACGTTAAGTGTGCGTAGAGTTGTATCGGTGGTCGATAGAACTTGAAGGGAATATTAATTCTACCTTTAGCTCCTCGTTGGGTTCGACACTCATATTTATCGAGAAAGGCTACAACTAATCCCCTATACTTGTGGGTTATCAAGCCCCTCTCGGAGAAGGTAACAGCCCTATGTCTCGTTGCCCGGAGGCTTGTTTGCTCTTGGGGTATGTGATTACAAGGAATGCTCAACCCTGCGACGGAGGGAGAGGGCGGCTTATATAGGAGTGCGTTGCGGCCTCTTCACCACCACGTCGCTGGGCATTTATAACAATGACTACAGCAGTTAAGGATGTTTAACACAGCTATGACTACGGCAGTTACAGGTAACGGTAGCCATAACTATGTTTAAAGCCTAGTTGAAGACTACTCGACCGTTGCAGTTCCCACTGATGGAAATATGCCCTAGAGGCAATAATAAAGTTGTTATTATTTTATATTTCCTTGTTCATGATAAAGGTTTATTATTCATGCTAGAATTGTATTGACCGGAAACTTAAATACATGTGTGAATACATAAACAAATACCGTGTCCCTAGTGAGCCTCTACTAGACTAGCTCGTTGATCAAAGATGGTTAAGGTTTCCTAACCATAGACATGAGTTGTCATTTGATAACGGGATCACATCATTAGGAGAATGATGTGATGGACAAGACCCATCCGTTAGTTTAGCATATGATCGTTCTGTTTATTGCTACTGCTTTCTTGAATGTCAAATACATGTTCCTCAGACCATGAGATCATGCAACTCCCGGATACCGGAGGAATACCTTGTGTGCTATCAAACGTCACAACGTAACTGGGTGATCACAAAGATGCTCTACATGTATCTCCGAAGGTGTCCGTTGAGTTGGCATGGATCGAGACTAGGATTTGTCACTCCGTGTTTCGGAGAGGTATCTCTGGGCCCTCTCGGTAATGCACATCATAAGAAGCTTGCAAGCAAAGTGACTAAGGAGTTAGTTATGGGATGATGTATTACAGAACGAGTAAAGAGACTTGCCGGTATCGAGATTGTACTAGGTATGGAGATACCGACGATCGAATCTCGGGCAAGTAACATACCGACGGACAAAGGGAATTACGTATGTTGTCATTGCGGTTCGACCGATAAGATCTTCGTGGAATATGTAGGAACCAATATGAGCATCCAGGTTCCGCTATTGGTTATTGACCGGAGAGGCATCTCAGTCATGTCTACATCATTCCCGAACCCGTAGGGTCCGCACGCTTAACGTTCGTTGACGATATAGTGTTATATGAGTTATGTGAATTGGTAACCGAATATTGTTCGGAGTCCCGGATGAGATCCCGGACGTCACGAGGAGTCTCGGAATGGTCGAGAGGTAAAGATTTATATATGGGAAGTCATATTTTGGGTTCCGGAAAAAGGTGCAGTTTTTTTCGGTATTGTACCGGGAAGCTTCCAGAAGGTTCGAGAGGATTCCGGAAGTCCACAAGTGGGTCCACCACGTCCCAAGGGCTGGCATGGGCTAAGGGGAGGCACCCTGGCCTTATTGGGCCAGGTGCACCAAGTCCTCAAAAGCCCACGCAGCTAGGGAAGGAAAAAGGGAGAGTCCTAGTAGGAATAGGATTGGACTTTGGAGTCCAAGTCCACGTGTGTACTATTCACGGTTACTGTTCACGTGGCACTATTCCTTCTACTCCAAGCCCCTACACATATATAAATAGAGGAGAGGGGGCGCCCCAAAGAGAACACAACATTGTCTTAGCCATGTGCGGCGCCCCCCTCCACAGTTCCGTCCCTCAGTCATTTTTTCGCAGTGCTTGGGCGAAGCCCTGCGGAGATAGCATCACCATCACCGTCATCACACCGTCGTGCTGCCGAAACTCATCCACTACCTCGCCGTCTTGCTGGATCAAGAAGTCGAGGACGTCACCGAGCTGAACGTGTGCTGAACGCGGAGGTGCCGTACGTTCGGTGCTCGGTCGGTTGGATCGTGAAGTTGTTCGACGACATCAACCGCGTTGTTCTAACGCTTCCGCTTACGGTCTACGAGGGTACGTAGACATACTCCCCCTCTCATAGCTATGCATCTCCATGGATAGATCTTGCGTGTGCATAGAATTTTTTTTGTTTTCCATGCAACGTTCCCCAACACCCACGCCGTCCTTACATCTCCTTTGTCCAAGTGATAGCGACCGACTGACTGGAGGGTGGACGTCTGAGTGTTGTCCGTGCAAGGTCCGAGTGAATCCTTCATAGTGTGTGTCCGATTGCACTTGTGACCCTGGGGTCTCTGAATAATGGTGTGGGCCTTAGGTGGGCCCTAGATGTCAGGTCCTTGTCCCTACCGGTGGTAGGTGACCCCATCAGCAGTGGGATTTCTAGCCCAATGCATGTAGATGATGGGATCGCGGAAAAATGGTGGTGAGAACACATGATCGACTTCTATTTGTGGTGCTTCTCGAGTATCTGGTCTCTAGCTACGTGGTGAAAACCCTAGTAGGTTATACTTGATAATGGCGATGCTTTTGCGTCGTTATCATGTTGAAGGCATTGCTCGAATATGCTTAGACTTATTCTTTAGGGTGAAAACCTAGAATCCAGGATCTGGTAGTTGAATTTGATGACGTCGACGCTTGACACTGTTTCCTTCCTGAAGAGAGGGGGTAATCGACCTCCCAGTTGGCGGAGACAGAAATTCCATCCATGACCAAATGAATTGGGGAAAGTTACATGTTTGTCCCAAGTAATCCGCATTCCACATGATGGATTTCTCCGAGGGCCATGTTAGCAATGGCCGCATTGAACCCGTTGATGTGCTACCAACAGATGTTGTACGAATTCTTGTTTGCCACCTCCTTAATGAGGTTAAATTCCCGCCCACGATCACCGAGACATTGGAGCTATTAATCTTGGTTTTTATTTCCACCAAAAAAGCTATAGAAAGTGAGCGGATGACTGGAAAAGCTCCCAAGATTTATCCGTGGCAATTGTCTTGATGGAAGAACTAAGAAAGAAACTCCCTAAGGTCCAGCATGACACCTTACAGGACTCTCTACTGATGCCTAGAAGAAGGCCTCCCGAATGGCCATTAGCCGACACCCATTGCCAGCCGAATTTTTCAAGAGGATCAATGGTTCTGAACTCGAAGAAAGAAAAATCAATCTCGATACTCTTGGAGAGCAATGCAATATATGTTCCCACTGACAATATAATCCTACCCCCACATGCCCAACTAAAGTAATCCCACTATCCTAAATCCTAAATAAAAGAAGACATCTGCGAGTATTCTAAAGGTTTGAAAATTACATATGAATACTTTCTTTCCTTCACCTTTTGGAGTATTCTAAACATTTGCTCAAACCTCATGCTTTCACTGCCTCTAAGAAGTTCGACACTTGTGTTTATCTTTCCCCTTCTATCTCCTTAAAAAAAATCTCGCAAAATTTGTGGAGCATGCACACAATTATGACCTACTATTTCATGTTTAGACTCCCATAAAAAAATTTGGACAAGTAACATTCAATTCCTGGATTTATTCCAGACACTACTGCAGAAATGGCTAGCAGTGGCGGGTCCAAAATGGCTATCAGTGGCAGGCTAGGGGCCCAGGCCAGCCCGCCACTAACCTCCCGCCACTGCTAAAAGGCCACCAGTGGCGGGCGCTCGCCTGCCGCCACTAGTAATCAGTTAGCAGTGGCGGGCGCAAAATCTTGCCCGCCACTAGTATGTCAAATACCACTAGGGGTTTTACTTTCTACCTGTGGCGTGCCACCTAGTCCTACCCGCCACTGCTAGTTGTTTTAGGATTTTTAAAAAAAATACTTTGCTTGTACTATGATGTACAGAGTACAGTTTCTGTAATACATAGTATTATCAAATGTACATACACATAACATATTGGCTGCATGGAGTATACAAATTTACATTCATCATCATTGATATACAAATTTACATAGGCTAGCATGGAGGGCACACACATATCATCAATGTTCTAATCGACAAGAAATAAAATAGGAAGATCGGAAGGGCCGCGAACAGGGTAGGCGCTGCTCCTCCTAGTAGCCTTCTCCTCACTAGTTCTTTCCTGGTTGGATCTCACCTGCAAAAGAAATCAAATATGAAGCCATGAAGCTACGAATCCATGAACCAGATAAAAAATGAGCATCAACGGGTGAGAATCCACTTGATGTGCATCTAACAAAGAATGAATCTAGCATGTTTATCTTGTTCATTCTGGATTATTTTTAGAAGATATGTATGCATCACTGCTATAAGAGAAATAACTTCTACATAAAGACAAGGTAATGTTGCACATTTAACATCTTAAGTATAGGAGGAGAAATCATTTCTTAGCATGTAAACTCCTACAAGCTTGAAAAGTTACTCTATGAACTACAGAATATTAATACATCAAGAACACTCAACATTAATTGCCCATCATACATAATACTTATTGGGTTAATAATCTGCAGCTGTGTGTATTTTTAGTTACTGGACTATCCACTTGCTATTGTGAAACATCAAAACTCAGCATGTTCAGAAAACTTTTATCTTCTTCCATGCATAATAGATACAGGCATCATATAATAGCAAAAATTGCAGTAGCAGCAAGCGAGCGGCACGCCTCTATCTGAACTATCAAGTAAAAAAGTAGTAGCAGCAGCATTGGATAAATTAAATCCAGCCACACCACTATCATCACAGCACTGCATGTAACAAGTTCATCAATGAACTTGCCTTAACCTCGACGATCCACCAAGGAATTAGCATCGGCCTTGGCAGTGAGCTCCCTTGCCATTGTTCTGCTCCTTCTTCTCCTTCCTCACCTCCTTCTTATTCTGGACAAGGGAAGCAACGAAAATTTAAAGATGGGAAATTGCACAGGGTTAAAAAGAAGAAATGGAGAAGGGGCGGAAGGACCCTTAAAATGGTGTGCTCTAACATTCCCGCAAGTACCAGAACAAAGTCTATGGGGAGTTCAATATGCATACATACACATTAGTTAGGAAAGGAAATTACAGAAATGTCTATTGGGAATAAAAAAGTTAATGGACAATTTTTTTCTAGAGTAGATTCCATCATGCGTGCGTACACATTAGTTTGGATACAAACAGATTAAAAAAGGAAACAGAAAACTAGGAGAAGGCCTCTCCGGAATATACAAAAAACATGCATACAACCTAAGTCAAACTAGAGCACGTACAACCCCTAAAAAGCTTACAATTCAGAGATACGAGTGTGCTCTCACTGGGCACCTCGCTGCTATGTCCAAAAGCCCCTGAACATTGTTTGAAATGATGTATCGCGACAGAGGTAGTTACCTTGAGATTGTGGTAGCGTCGCCAGCCCAGATGGAGATCTTGCTCGGCATTTAGCTCTCGTCCAGCATGAAATCTAGATAAGCATAAAAAGCAAAATGTGTTCAATTTGTGATAAAGAAGTTTCTACTCTTAAACTTGCAATAAAGGAGTGACATACATTCTAAAAATTATTGACACACTAAAATCCATTAAGTCTCTGACCAACCTTTATCAAAAGGAAGCTTTGTCAAGATCTGGATCACTGCAATTGCCTTAACCGCAGGCTGCACCACTATGTAATCAGAATGGTGAAATGCGCTTACACGGGATTCAATGGCATTCTACAAGAACATGGAAGATAAATGAAAGTCCTCTCAGTATTGTATTACAGATATTAGTACCAAGATGTGTTGTAGTCTGAACACATCAAGCTGTATATGGAATTTGGTATGGTACAACAGCATGGATACAAACATTATCAGCGGGATTCGAGCTAGGATTTCACACATGCCACTGCTAAAACACATGCAACTGCTAAAGGATGATTTGAGCTAGGTTTCACGCAAGCCACAAATTATCTATAAGATGAAATACTTTAAGCAGGCACCACAAACTGAATTTAAGCAGGGAGATGGAGATGCAACCTGCTGCGGAGGATGGTCATGGTCGTGCTTGGTCATCCTCGAGCAGGACAGGGCTGCCGGCTAGGTGCGCCCCTTCCCCTCCTCCTCGAGCAGGATGGACCCGGCGCTCTCCTACCGTCGTTGCCGTCTTCGCGCCATGGTGATCTGCAGCAAAGGGGTGGATAGGAGAAGGTGAGGCGAGGAGTAGAAGGTGGATCTCGGTGAGGAAGGAGGAGAAGGACCTACCGGAGCCATGACGGTGCCGGATCCGGCGAACTCTGGCCTCGACGTCGACGGTGGTGGAAGATTCCGGCGAAGAACAGGGACGCCTGAAACCCTAGCCGCGGGCAGGGGTTAGCAGCGGGAGACAGCAGAGGAGGTGGCCGATGAATCAGAGCGGTGGAAATGAAGCAGTGTGGAGTGGGGTTTCCAGGGTGACGCTGGGCGGCGGCGGAGGCCGCCGGAGCAGGCCAGAAGGCCGGCGACCTAGGCGAGAGAGAAGGGGATCGAGAGTGAGATGAGGGAGAGAGAGAGAGAGAGAGAGAGAGAGAGAGAGAAAGTGGATCGAGTGAGAAGGGGCTGCGGGCGTGAGAGAGACGGGGATCTCAGGCCGACGGGGCTGTGTCTCTATCCGGCTGGGCCTCGGAGGCCAAATGGGCAGGCGTGTGATACGTCTCTGTCGTATCTACTTTTCCAAACACTTTTGCTCTTGTTTTGGACTCTAATTTGCATGATTTGAATGAAACTAACCCGGACTGACGCTGTTTTCAGCAGAACTACCATGGTGTTGTTTTTTGTGCACAAATAAAAGTTCTCAGAATTGGACAAAACTTTTTGGAGATTTTTTATGGAATAAATAAAAAATACTGGAGACAAGATCCACTGGAGGGGGGCCTCCTGCTGCCCACGAGGCACCAGGGCGCGCCACCCCCCCTGGCGCGCCCTGGTGGCTTGTGGGGCCCACGTGGCTCCGCTGACCCTAATCTCGGGCCTATAAATTCACAATTCCAGAGAAAAAATAAGAGAGGAAGTTTCATCGCATTCTACGATACGGAGCTGCCGCCACCTCCTGTTCTTCATCGGGAGTCCAGATCTGGAGTCCGCTCGGGGCTCCGGAGAAGGGGATCTTCCGTCATCGTCATCATCAACCATCCTTCATCACCAATTTCATGATGCTCACCGTCGGGAGTGAGTAATTCCTTTGTAGGCTTGCTGGACAGTGATGGGTTGGATGAGATTTATCATGTAATCGAGTTAGTTTTGTTAGGGCTTGATCCCTAGTATCCACTATGTTCTGAGATTGATGTTGCTATGACTTTGCTATGCTTAATGCTTGTCACTAGGGCCCGAGTGCCATGATTTCAGATCTGAACCCTTTATGTTTTCATGAATATATTTGTGTTCTTGATCCGATCTTGCAAGTTATACGCACCTGCTATGTGTTATGATACGCATACCCCAAGGTGACAATAATTGGGATTCTTTCTCGTGATTACCGTAGTTTGAGGAGTTCATGTATTCACTATGTGTTAATGCTTTGTTCCGGTTCTCTATTAAAAGGAGGCCTTAATATCCCTTAGTTTCCTTATGGACCCCACTGCCACGGGAGGGTAGGACAAAAGATGTCATGCAAGTTCTTATCGCAAGCACGTATGACTATATACGGAATACATGCCTACATTACATTGATGAATTGGAGCTAGTTTTGTGTCGCCCTAGGTTATGACTGTTACATGATGAATGTTATCCAACATAATCACCGATCCAATGCCTACGATTTTTTCACATATTGTTCTTTGCTAAGTTACTACTGTTGCTACTACTATTGCTGCTACCGTTACTATTATTGTTACTATTATTGCTATTGCTATCAAACTACCATACTACTGTGCTACTGATCACTCTGCTGCAGATATTTAGTCTCCAGGTGTGGTTGAATTGACAACTCAACTGCTAATACTTGCAAATATTCTTTGGCTCCCCTTGTGTCGAATCAATAAATTTGGGTTGAATACTCTACCCTCGAAAACTGTTGCGATCCCCTATACTTGTGGGTTATCAAGACCTTTTTTCTGGCGCCGTTGCCCGGGAGCATAGCTCTATTTGCTGAGTCACTTGGGATTTATATATGTTGATCACTATGAACAATCTGAAAGACGCTAAGACTAAGATCGTTCCCTCTAAAACGAGGGGAGGTAAGGAACTGCCATCTAGCTCTGCACTTGATTCACCTTCTGTTTTGAGTAGACTTGTGACACCACCACCTGCTATTAATTCTGATATGTCGCAAGTTATTGATGATACTACTTCTTCTATGAATGATACTTATGATGATGCTAGTACTATGCTTGATGATACTGTGCCACTTGGTGAATTTCTTGATGAACAAATTGCTAAAGCTAAAGAAATTGAAAATGTTGAAACTCTTGAAAACTATGATTCACCTATTATGCCTAGCTCTCCTACTAGAGTTGAATCGCCTGATGAACATGTCTTTGATAGGGAGACAACTAGAGCCATTCTTGCTTGTAATGATAGAGATGAGGTTATAAAATTGCTTGTTGAAATGAAAGAAAAATCTATGAGGGAGAAAATGAAATATGATCCTGAGTTTGCTACCTCTCCCATATTTGTTATTGATAAGGATTATGAATTCTCTATCGACCCTGAGTTAATTACTTTGGTTGAATCGGATCCTTTCCATGGCTATGAAACTTAAACCGTTGTGGCACATCTTACTAAATTAAATGATATAGCCACCCTATTCGCTCATGAGGAAAAAATTCGCTATTACTATATTCTTAAGTTATTTCCTTTCTCGCTAAAGGGTGATGCTAAGATATGGTACAATACTCTTGCTCCTGGTTGTGTGTGTAGTCCCCAGGATATGATTTATTACTTCTCTGCAAAATATTTTCTTGCTCATAAGAAACAAGCTGCTTTACAGGAAATATTTAACTTTGTGCAAATTGAAGAAGAGAATCTCCCTCAAGCTTGGGGGAGGCTTCTCCAATTACTTAATGCTTTGCCTGATCATCCTCTTAAGAAAAATGAAATATTTGATATCTTTTATAATGGACTAACCGATGCTTCTAGGGACTACCTAGATAGTTGTGCTGGTTGTGTTTTCAGGGAATGAACTATTGAACAAGCTCAGGAACTATTGAATAATATATTGAAGAATAATAATGATTGGACACTTCCCGAACCACCGCCTAAGCCCACTCCGAAGAAGAGGGGTGTTTTCTTTCTTAGTCCTGAAGATATGCAAGAAGCAAAGAAATGTATGAAGGAAAAAGGTATTAAAGCTGAAGATGTTAAGAATTTGCCACCTATTGAAGAAATACATGGTCTTGGCACACCGCCACAGGTAGTAGAGGTAAATTCTCTTATAAAGTTTGATGAAGGTGATATTCCCTATAACAAACCTCCTAGTCAATGTTTGTATGAATTTGACAATTATATTATTAAGCAAGATCATTTCAATGCAAATGTTATGAAACAATTGAAACGAAATGCCTACATGATTGATCGCTTGAGTGACTTGTTGTTTAGAATTGCTAATGATGTCAAAGGTGTAGGTAAACATGCATCTATGGTTCAAACCCAATTAGAACAAGTTGCTAAATCTCAAAGTGAATTGCTCAATGAAATGAATAACAATATGAATGATCATGATGTTAGAGTAATGACTAGAGGAGGTAGAATGACTCAGGAGCCACTTTATCCTGAAGGTTACCCTAAAAGAATTGAACAAGACTCTCAAAGAATTATTGTTGATGCACCTAGTCCATCTAAAAAAAAGAAAAAGAAAATGATAGGACTTTGCATGCTTCTAGTGAACCTGAGGTAGAAAAACCCTTGGAGGATAGTAATGATGTTTCTATTTCCGATGCTGAGACACAATCTGGTAATGAACATTCACCTGATGATAATAATAATGATGATGCTCATTGATGACCCACAAGTATAGGGGATCAATCGTAGTCCTTTCGATAAGTAAGAGTGTTGAACCCAACGAGGAGCAGAAGGAAATGACAAGTGGTTTTCAGCAAGGTATTTTCTGCAAGCACTGAAATTATCGGTAACAAGTAGTTTGATAGCAAGATATTTTGTAACAAGTGAAAAGTAGCAATAGTAACTAAGGTGCAGCAAGGTAGCCCAATCCTTTTGTAGCAAAGGACAGGCCGGAATGATCTCTTATAATAAATTAAACGTTTTCGAGGATACATGGGAATTTCATCTAGTCACTTTCATCATGTTTGTTTGATTCGCGTTCGCTACTTTGATAATTTGATATGTGGGTGGACCGGTGCTTGGGTGATGTTCTTACTTGAACAAGCCTCCCACTTATTATTAACCCCTCTCGCAAGCATCTGCAACTACGAAAGAAGAATTAAGATAAATCTAACCATAGCATTAAACATATGGATCCAAATCAGTCCCTTACGGAATAGCGCATAAACTAGGGTTTAAGCTTCTGTCACTCTAGCAACCCATCATCTAATTACTACTCCACAATGCATTCCCTTAGGCCCAAAGATGGTGAAGTGTCATGTAGTCGACGTTCACATGACACCACTATGAGAATCAACAACATATATATCATCAAAATATCGAACGAATACCAAATTCACATGATTACTTATGACAAGACTTCTCCCATGTCCTCAAGAACAAAAGTAACTACCCACAAATCATGTTCATGTTCAAGATCAGAGGAGTATTGAATAGCATAATGGATCTGAACATATAATCTTCCACCAAATAAACCAACTAGCATCAACTACAAGATGTAATCAACACTACTAGCAACCCACAGGTACCAATCTGAGGTTTTGAGACAAAGATTGAATACAAGAGATGAACTAGGGTTTGAGATGAGATGGTGCTGGTGAAGATGTTGATGAAGATTGGGCTTCCCACGATGAGAGGATCGTTGGTGATGACGATGGCTTCAATTTCCCCCTCCCGGAGGGAAGTATCCCCTGCGGAATCGCTCCGTCGGAGAGCAAAAGTGCTCCTGCCCAAGTTCCGCCTCGAGACGGTGGCGCTCCGTCCCAAAAGTCTTCTCCTTATTTTTTTTCTAGGACAAATGGGCTTATATACCAGAAAATGGGCACCGGAGGCTAGCCAGGGGCCCCACAAGCCACCATGGCACGCCTGGGGGGGGGGTGGCATGCCCTGGTGCCTCGTGGGCACCTGGGTGGCCCCCTCTGGTACTTCTTTTCTCCAGTATTTTTTATTTATTCCAAAATAAATCTCCGTGAAATTTCAGCTCGTTTGAAGATGTGCAGAATAGGTATCTCTGACATAGCTTTTTCAGGTCCAGAATTCCAGCTGCTGGCAATCTCGCTCCTTATTTAAATCTTGCATATTAAGAGAGAAAAGGCATTAGAATTGCTCCACAAAGTGTTATATTGATTAAAAACACTATAAATAACAGTAGGAAAACATGATGCAAAATGGACGTAACAACTCCCCCAAGCTTAGACCTCGCTTGTCCTCAAGCGAAAGCCGATATCGATAATCATGTCCACATGTTTAGAGAGAGAGGTGTCGATAAAAACAAAATACGGACATAGTAGCATCATGATCATTATTATAACAACAATATTTATTATCATAGAACTTCTCATGAGCAAGTAACAATTCATCACAACAACGAAGTATAAGACATAAACTTTCTTGAAAACTAACAAACTGTGTTCTCAGTCAACAATGCAATTGCAATTCATCATATTTTCAGGAAGGGTCTCATGTAGGAGCTTTTAGCAAGTCCGCATACTCAACCATCATTTAGTCTTCTACGATTGCTAACACTCCCAACATATATATGGAGCAAAAAGTTTCAGCCAGACACATAGAAAGATAGGGGCTTATAATTTCGCCTCCCAACTTATTCACCTCAAGGGTAATGTCAACAATAATAACTCATGATCACTCATATCCAACTGGATATATGTGCCTAGATCTTTCCCCACCACATGATGCTTGCAAAAGAGAAAAATAAAAAGGAATAGAGGAGAACACTATTGACTCTTGCATAAAAAGTAAATACATAAAAGTAAATGATAGGCCCTTCGCAGAGGGAAGCAGAGGTTGTCATGCGCTTTTTGTTGTTGGATGCACAAGCTCTTAATGCAAAGGAACGTCACTTTATATTGCCCCTTGTGATAGCAACCTTTATTATGCAGTCCGTCGCTTTTATTTCTTTACCATCACAAGTTCGTACAAAGCTTATTTTCCCTTACAATAAAAGTTCATACATATTTAGAGGCAATTTTTATTGCTTTTCGCACCGATGACAACTTACTTGAAGGATCTTATTTAATCCATAGGTAGATATAGTGGACTCTCATGACATGAAACTGGGTTTAAGGGTTTTGGATGCACAAGTAGTATGTCTACTTGGTGCGGATTTTTGGCTAGCAAAGATATTGGGCAAGCACCACATGTTGGAGGATCTATGACAATATAACTTCTATGTGAATATAAGCTAACATAATTCATTACATTGTCTTCCTTGTCCAACGTCAACAATTTGACAAAAAATACTCAATGGGTGCTCACAATCATAAAAGATGTCCAAGATAGTGTATTTGCATGTGAATCTTCTCTTCCCTTATTAATTTTTTCATGAATTGCATCATTAACCAATGCTATATTTGTTAACTTTCAATAAATTTTACCACTTATACTTTTCTTTATGTAATGTCATTACTTTCCATAAGATTAGCATATGATCTTTTTCATTATCTTCATTGCTAGGATTGAAACATAAAAGTAAAGAAGCAAAAACTCAAACTACTCTTTATTATATAACTCTCAACTCAATTACATAGATAGATAGATCACGAAACTAGCACTCGAAAATAGATCATACTAAACTTTTATTCGACTAAATCATGAAATAACTAAGGATCGAACTAAAAATAGGTAAAGATAATAAAAGTGATGGTGATACGATACCGGGGCACCTCCCCCAAGCTAGGCACAAGCCAAGGGGAGTGCCCATACCCATGTACTCAAATTTCTTTCTTGGGTGAGGATGGTGATGATGAAGTGGTGGGCTTGTCCTTCATGACATTAATTAGGATCTCCTTTAGGCTCTGGATTTCCCGGAGCACATGATGTATCATCTCTGTATTCTTTTGGACTTCAGCCATAATATGCTTATTCTCTGGCCCCCAAGCATTCTTTCCTGCATCACTTTCACTTGGATGAGAGATGTCCCAATTGGAGGGTATGTGCATACGAGGAGTATTTTCAACCCCATAATTGTGAACCAAATTATGAAAGTTGTTCCGATGTAACCTGTGTAAGGGCCTTCTAGGGGGAAGCCCTTCTTGTACCTCTAGACTCGCATGGCTTGTAGTGCTTCTCACGGCTGGATGAGGATTTGGGATCGTGGAGATGCCGGCAAGGGTACCCCTCTTGAAAGTCGGAGGGTGGACCTCAAGCGAATCTCCATCATCTTCTTCCATGGTAACGTCTCCTTCCCCCCCCCCCCCTCCTGAGCTCCATCTGCATCAACCAAGCATCGTCTCCCACATTGTTGGAGGAAGAGGAAGACATGATGCCTGGCCGCGAAATCTGACAGAAAACAGCATGAAACGAGAACAGAGGGTATTTCTGTGATACAGTGGTCAAAACGTCCGGGAGTATATATAAAGAATTTTTACCTTGCAAAACAAGTATTCTAGAAGAAAACGGAGTCAGGAAGGCTCACAAGGGGCCCACGAGCCACCAGGGCGCGCCAGGGGGGGTGGCGCGCCCTTGTGCCTCGTGTGCACCTCGTGGGTCCCCTCGGCTGTTTCTTATTTTTGTATTTTTTTAATATTCCAAAACTGACAGAAAGTATTTTTATGGAATTTTTGGAGTCGGTTTACTTACCGTATCACGTACCTCTTCCTTTTCAGGGTTCTGGAGTGTTCTAGCAGGTCTCTCTTATGTATTCCTCCGGTGCCATAGTTTGAATAATGTTAGTCTCAATATTAATAGGCGTACCTGAGATGTAATGCTTAATTCTTTGCCCATTGACCACCTTCGGATTAGTGCCTTCGGCGTTATTGATTTTAATGGCTCTAGAGCGATAAACTTCCTCAATGATATATGGTCCTTCCCATTTAGAGAGAAGTTTTCCTGCAAAAAATCTAAAACGAGAATTGTACAATAGAACATACTCACCCACTTTGAATTCCCGTTTTTGAATTCTTTTATCATGTCATCTTTTAACTTTTTCTTTAAACAATTTGGCATTTTCATAAGCTTGGGTTCTCCATTCATCTAGTGAGCTAATATCAACTAACCTCTTTTCACCGGCAAGTTTAAAATCATAATTGAGTTCTTTAATTGCCCAATATGCTTTATGTTTTAACTCAAGAGGCAAATGACATGCTTTTCCATAAACCATTTTATAAGGAGACATACCCATAGGATTTTTATAAGCAGTTCTATAAGCCCATAATGCATCGTCAAGTTTCTTAGACCAATTCTTTCTAGATCTATTGACGGTTTTTTGCAAAATTAACTTTATTTCTCTATTGCTCAATTCAACTTGACCACTAGATTGAGGGTGATAGGGGGATGCAATTCTATGGTTGACATCATATTTAGCAAGCAGTTTACGGAATGCACCATGAATAAAATGTGAACCACCATCAGTCATTAAATATCTAGGGACTCCGGACCTCGGAAAAATAACTTCTTTAAGCATTTTAATAGAAGTGTTATGATCAGCACTACTAGTTGGAATAGCTTCTACCCACTTAGTAACGTAATCAACGGCAACTAAAATATGTGTATACCCATTAGAGGAAGGAAAAGGTCCCATATAATCAAATCCCCAAACATCAAATGGTTCAATAACAAGTGAATAATTCATAGGCATTTCCTGACGTCTACTAATATTACCAATTCTTTGACATTCATCACAAGATAAGACAAGCTTACGAGCATCCTTGAAAAGAGTAGGCCAATAGAAACCAGATTGTAGTACCTTATGTGCAGTTCTGTCTCCCGCATGGAGTCCTTCGTAAGCCTCGGCGTGACACTTCCGTAAGATTTGTTCCTGTTCATGCTCAGGTATACAACATCTAATAATACCATCCACTCCTTCTTTATAAAGATGTGGGTCATCCCAGAAGTAATGTCTTAAATCAAAGAAAAACTTTTTCTTTTGTTGGTATGTGAAACTAGGTGGTTAAATTTAGCAACAATATAATTAGCATAGTCTGCATACCAAGGAGTATTACGAGAAGCATTTATGATAGCTAATTGCTCATCAGGAAAACTATCATCAATAGGTAGTGGGTCATCAAGAATATTTTCCAACCTAGACAAATTATCAGCTACGGGGTTCTCAGCTCCCTTCCTATTAGTAATATGCAAATCAAATTCTTATAGCAATAGAACCCACCTAATGAGTCTAGGTTTAGCATCTTTCTTTTCCATAAGGTATTTAATAGCAGCATGATCGGTGTGAACAATTACTTTAGAATCAACTATGTAAGATCTGAATTTATCACATGCAAACACAACTGCTAGAAATTCTTTCTCAGTGGTAGCATAATTTCTTTGAGCACTGTCTAGAGTTTTACTAGCATAATGGATAACATTTAATTTCTTATCAACTCTCTGTCCTAGAACAGCACCAACAGCATAATCACTAGCATCACACATAATTTCAAAAGGCAAGTTCCAATCAGGTGGTTGAACAATAGGTGCAGAGGTTAAGGCTTTCTTAAGTGTTTCAAAGGCTTCTACACAATCATCATCAAAAACAAATGGAACATCTTTTTGCAAGAGATTAGTAAGAGGCCTAGAAATTTTAGAGAAGTCTTTAATAAACCTTCTATAGAAACCAGCATGACCTAGGAAACTTCTTATACCTTTGATATCTTTAGGACATGGCATTTTATCAATAGCATCAACCTTAGCTTTATCAACTTCAATACCTCTTTCAGAAATTTTATGCCCAAGGACTATACCTTCATTAACCATAAAGTGGCACTTCTCCCAATTCAAGACAAGATTAGTTTCTTCACATCTCTGCAAAACTCGATCATGGTTGCTTAAGCAATCATCAAAGGAAGTTCTGTAAACGGAAAAATCATCCATGAAAACCTCAACAATCTTTTCACAAAAATCAGAGAATATAGCAGTCATACATCTTTGAAAGGTAGCAGGTGCATTACATAAACCAAAAGGCATACGACGATAGGCATAAGTTCCAAAAGGACAAGTAAAGGTGGTTTTCTCTTGATCTTCAGGTGATACAGGTATTTGAGAGAAACCAGAATAACCATCTAGGAAACAAAAGTGTGTATGCTTAGACAATCTTTCTAACATTTGATCAATAAAAGGTAGGGGGTAATGATCTTTTCTAGTGGCTTTGTTTAATTTTCTAAAATCAATTACCATCCTATAACCAGTTACAATTCTTTGTGGAATGAGTTCATTTTTATCGTTAGGAACAACAGTAATGCCTCCATTCTTACGAACACAATGAACGGGACTTACCCATCTACTATCAGCTATGGGATAGATTATACCTGCTTCCAGAAGCTTTAATATTTCAGTTCTTACCACCTCCTTCATTTTAGGATTTAGCCTTCTTTGATGATCAACAACGGGTTTAGCATTAGGCTCCATATTAATTTTGTGCTGACATAAAGTGGGACTAATGCCCTTAAGATCATCAAGAGTATATCCAATAGCAGCACGGTGCTTCCTCAGAGTTTTTAGTAATCTCTTTTCTTCATGCTCTGAAAGGTTAGCACTAATAATAACAGGATATATCTTCTTTTCATCTAGATAAGCATATTTCAATGTATCAGGCAATTGCTTCAATTCAAATACAGGGTCACCCTTAGGTGGAGGAGGACCTCCAAGAGTTTCAACAGGCAAATTGTGTTTAAGGATAGGTGGTTGATCAAAGAACATCCTATCTATTTCATTTCTTTCATTCATGTGCATATCATTTTCATAGTCTAGCAAATATTGTTCTAACGGATCAGTAGGAGGTACGGCAATAGAAGCAAGACCAATAATTTCATCTTTACTAGGCAATTCTTTATCATGAGGTTGTCTACGAAACTTGGAGAAATTAAACTCATGAGATATACCACCAAAATTAACACTAACAGTTTCTTTAGCGCAATCAATCTTGGCATTAACAGTGTTCAAGAAAGGTCTACCAAATATAATGGGACAAAAATTATCTTGTGGAGAACCGAGGACTAGAAAATCAGTAGTTTATTTTATTTTTCCACACAGGACTTCAACATCTCTAACGATCCCAAGAGGTGTAATGGTATCTCTGTTTGCAAGCTTAATAGTAACATCAATGTCCTCTATTTCAATAGGTGCAATATCATTCATAATTTCTTGATATAAGGTAAACGGAATAGCACTCACACTAGCACCCAAATCACATAAGCCATGATAACAATGATCTCCTATTTTAACAGAGACAACATGCATGCCTACTACAAGTCTGTTTTTATCTTTAGGATCTGGTTTAGCAATTCTAGTTGCTTCATCACAGAAGTAAATAACATGCCCATCTATATTATTGACCAAGAGATCTTTAACCATAGAAACATTAGGTTCAACTTTAATTTGTTCAGAGGGTCTAGGTGCTCTAATATTACTTTTGTTAACCATAGTTGAAACATTAGCATGTTCCTTAATCCTAACAGGAAAAGGTGGTTTCTCAATATAAGCAGTAGGCACAACTGGATCAACATGGTAAACAATTGTTTCTTCTTTAACACTAACGGGTTCATCAATCTTTTCTTTAATAGGGGGATGATATTTAAACCACTTCTCCTTAGGGAGATCAACATGAGTAGCAAATGATTCACAAAAGGAGGCTACTATCTCAGAGTCAAGTCCATATTTACTGCTAAACTTACGAAAAGCATCGGTATCCATAAAAGATTTAACACAATCAAACTCAAGTGTTATACCTGACTCATTACCTTTGTCGAGTTCCCAATCTTCAGAGTTGCGTTTAATTCTTTCCAGAAGATCCCATCTGAATTCAATAGTTTTCTTCATAAAGGAGCCAGTCGAAGAAGAATCGAGCATGGTTTGATCATCATGAGAAAGCCGAGCATAAAAATTATGTAAGATAATTTCTCTTGAGAGCTCATGATTAGGGCATGTGTACATCATGTATTTAAGCCTCCCCCAAGCTTGAGCGATGCTTTCTCCTTCACGAGGCCAAAAATTATATATATAATTCCGATCACGATGAACCAGATGCATAGGATAAAACTTTTGATGAAATTCCAATTTCAATCGATTCCAATCCCACGTTCCAATATCATCACATAGCCTATACCATGTCAATGCCTTTCCCTTCAAAGATAAAGGGAAAACCTTCTTCTTAACTTCATGTCTGGGTAAACCTGCAAGCTTAAATAATCCACAAACTTCATCCACATAGATTAGGTGCATATCAGGATGTATTGTTCCATCTCCTGCATAAGGATTAGCTAGCAGTTTCTCTATCATACCCGAAGGAATCTCATAATAAATATTTTCAGTAGGTGCAGTATGTTGAGGAGCAACTCTTTGTGCTTTCGGTCGAGGTGAAGGTACCCCGAACAAACCCCTCAAAGGATTACTTTCCATAGTGACATGTGACAATAAATTTCAGCACGTAATATAAATGTTTCCTTACCAAATTCCACTCACCAAAGGCGCTTCACTCCCCGGCAACGGTGCCAGAAAAGAGTCTTAATGACCCACAAGTATAGGGGATCAATCGTAGTCCTTTCGATAAGTAAGAGTGTCGAACCCAATGAGGAGCAGAAGGAAATGACAAGCGGTTTTCAGCAAGGTATTTTCTGCAAGCACTGAAATTATCGGTAACAAGTAGTTTGATAGCAAGATAATTTGTATCAAGTGACAAGTAGCAATAGTAACTAAGGTGCAGCAAGGTAGCCCAATCCTTTTGTAGCAAAGGACAGGCCGGAACGATCTCTTATAATAAGCTAAACGTTCTCGAGGACACATGGGAATTTCATCTAGTCACTTTCATCATGTTTGTTTGATTCGCATTCGCTACTTTGATAATTTGATATGTGGGTGGACCGGTGCTTGGGTGCTGTTCTTACTTGAACAAGCCTCCCACTTATTATTAACCCCTCTCACAAGCATCCGCAACTATGAAAGAAGAATTAAGATAAATCTAACCATAGCATTAAACATATGGATCCAAATTAGCCCCTTACGGAATAGCGCATAAACTAGGGTTTAAGCTTATGTCACTCTAGCAACCCATCATCTAATTACTACTCCACAATGCATTCCCTTAGGCCCAAAGATGGTGAAGTATCATGTAGTCAACATTCACATGACACCATTAAGAGAATCAACAAGATACATATCATCAAAATATCGAACGAATACCAAATTCACATGATTACTTATGACAAGACTTCTCCCATGTCCTTAAGAACAAAAGTAACTACTCACAAATCATCTTAATATTCAAGATCAGAGGGGTATTGAATAGCATAATGGATCTGAACATATAATCTTCCACCAAATAAACCAACTAGCATCAACTACAAGATGTAATCAACACTACTAGCAACCCACAGGTACCAATCTGAGGTTTTGAGACAAAGATTGAATACAAGAGATGAACTAGGGTTTGAGATGAGATGGTGCTGGTGAAGATGTTGATGAAGATTGGTCCTCCCATGATGAGAGGATCGTTGGTGATGACGATGGCTTCGATTTCTCCCTCCCAGAGGGAAGTATCCCCGGCGGAATCGCTCCGCCGGAGAGCAAAAGTGGTCCTGCCCAAGTTCCGCCTCGAGACGGCAGCGCTCCGTTCCAAAAGTCTTCTCCTTATTTTTTCTAGGGCAAATGGGCTTATATACCAGAAAATGGGCACCGGAGGCTGGCCAGGGGCCCCACAAGCCACCAGGGCACGCCTGGGGGGTGGCGCGCCCTGGTGCCTCATGGGCACCTGGGTGGCCCCCTTTGGTACTTCTTTTCTCCAGTATTTTTTATTTATTCCAAAATAAATCTCCGTGAAATTTCAACTCATTTGGAGATGTGCAGAATAGGTATCTCTGACATAGCTTTTTCAGGTCCAGAATTCCAGCTGCCGGCAATCTCGCTCCTTATGTAAATCTTGCATATTAAGAGAGAAAAGGCATTATAATTGCTCCACAAAGTGTTATATTGATTAAAAACACTATAAATAACAGTAGGAAAACATGATGCAAAATGGACGTATCACTCATGTGGATGCCCAACCAGATAATGATAAAGAACCTGATAATGATGTTGAAATAGAACCTGTTATTGATCTTGATAACCCACCTCCTAAAAACAAACGTTATGATAAAAGAGACTTCGTTGCTAGAAAACATGGTAAAGATAGAGAACCATGGGTTCAAAAATCCATGCCCTTTCCTCCTAAAGCATCTAAGAATAAGGATGAGGAAGAATTTGAACGCTTTGCTGAAATGCTTAGGCCAGTCTTTTTGCGTACTCGTTTGACTGATATTTTAAGGATGGCCCCTTATGCTAAATATATGAAAGACATTGTCACAAATAAAAGAAAGATACCTGAAGCTGAAATTTCTACCATGCTTGCAAATTATTCTTTTAAGGATGGAGTACCTAAGAAACTAGGAGATTCAGGAATACCAACTATACCATGCTCCATTAAAAGAAATTATGTCAAAACTGCTTTGTGTGATTTAGGAGCCGGTGTTAGTGTTATGCCCTTCTCTTTATATAAAATACTTGATTTGAATAAACTCACTCCCACTTAAATATCATTGCAAATGGCTGACAAATCAACTGCCATTCCTATCGGTGTTTGTGAGGATGTGCCCGTTGTAGTTGCAAATGTTACTATCCTAACAGACTTTGTTATACTTGATATGCCCGAGGACGACAATATGTCGATTATCCTTGGCATACTCTTTTTGAATACTGCAGGGGCTGTTATTGATTGCAACAAAAGCAAGGTCACTTTTCATATCAATGGTAATGAACATACGGTGCACTTTCTGAAGAAACAATTTCAAGTAAACGGTATTCGTGTTATTGAAAAGACTCCGACAATTACTATTGGAAGTTTTCAACTCCCTCTTCCTACTGTCAAAAAGAAATATGAAACTCTTATTATTGGGGAGGTACACATCCCCGTTGAGGTAACCTAGTGTTTTTACGAAGGTTCTTCGGTTTCATGTTACTCGGAAATGGTTTGTTAATAAGACTTGATCAACCTTATTAATGGATTCTTTTTGAGAGGCATGTGGTCGATGAATTTAGTAAGCACAACCTTCTGCACCCACTTTTAGTTTTCTGTTATTTTAGTTAAATGCAATAAAATGCCATGATTATCCTATTTTTAGAATTATCCGTGCAATAAAAAAGTGCCCAAAAATGAAAGTGCTCCGAATGATCTGAAATTTTTACATGAATTTTTATAGAATATTTAAGAATTGTTGGAACTAAAAACATACCAGGGGGATGCCCCAGGTGCCCACGAGGCACCAGGGCACGCCACCCCCCTGGGGCGCGCCCTGGTGGCTTGTGGGCCCCACAGGGACCCCCTCACTTATTCCTTCAGCCCACTTCGTCTCTTACCTCTAGCAAAAATTCCTGGTAGCTCTCTCTCTTGTGTTCTTGCTCCCAAACCTGAGATTTTCGATCTCTTTGCTCAGAGCTCCATTTAAGAAACTGTTTTGGGGGATTGCTACTTGGTATGTGACTCCTCCATTGCTCCAATTAGTTTTTGTTCTAGTGGATTATATTTTGCATAATTAGCTGCTCTTGGTGCTACTGAAAATGAGCTTGCATGTTGAATTCTTTGAGTTCCAAGTAGTTTGAATGCTTGATATAGCCTCTAGACATCCATATGAGTAGTTTCTATCAATCTTGTGATGTTTTATTTGATATCATGTTGTGCCCCAAAAATTTCAGAAAATTGTTCATAGAGAAAATGAATTTCTTCCGGAGGAGTTCCTCGAAGTGGAATGCCAAGGGAGTCCTTGGGGACTCCTCGGACAGCGACCTCAACATTCCGCATAGGACGGAGGTCCGGCCGCGCGAATGGCCGCACAATGCCTTCATGAACGAAGCCGGATTCTACCAAGAGTTCACGCAATTTGTTGCTAATGCCGGATTAACCGACTTCCTCGCTGACGAGTGTGACCAGCACCACATCCTTACGAATTCGTTTGTGCAAAACTTTCATTTCCTGAATAGGCTCGAACCCCCTGCGGTGCGCTTTGATTTATATGCTGAACATCATCAGATACCACTTGCTGAATTTTGTGAGATATGTTTGATCCCCTTTGATGGGATAATAAGATAGCCTCGACCGGAGGAGTTTGAGGGCTTCCTCCGCACTTTAACTATGGGAGAGGAAAGGGGCGCGTCGAAAGCCCGAGCCACTAGCTTGCAATTTCCCGCTGTTCATTACTTTGCTTTATTCATAGGAAAATGCTTGACTGCTAGAGAACAAGGTGGTGCGCTATGTGCACCTGACTTTGCCATTTTACGCTGGGCACTGCATAATGACAACACTTATAACTTGGGAGCTATCATTGCACGTCGCCTGCACACTAATAGGACTAAGGGTAAAATTCATGGTGGCATTTATGCTACTCGCTTAGCGAGACGTTTTAACGTTAACATACGCCCACATAATTACTTGTTGCCCAGAGTTTACTTAGATCACCAGTCTATGCGGGATCACCACTTTCTTGATGCTCCTGAGCCTCCTCACCACATTCGTTATAACTTGGTTTTTAGTGAGGATACTCGTGATATTATTCCGTTGCCTGCACTTGCTTTGTTTGATTCCCATGCCAGGAACGGATATACTGTTATGCCGCCAGACATCATTGCCTACCGGAACGCATTGGCAGCGGCAGAGGATGAGGCCCAGGATTGGGACGCTAGGGTGCCGCCGCCTCAGCACTTTCATATGGGACTGGATGGCTACTACGGATGGCCGTAGACCGACCTAGGCAAATGCCTAAGCTTGGGGGAGTACGTATTTCTCACCGACATTACATTCATGATCACACATTTCATTTCAGTTGTCGGTGTTCATACCTTTTTCATTGTATGATCCATGTTAGTTTTATTTTCTTGCTTTGTTCTTGTGAGTTTAAAAAACTTTGAGAAAATCCAAAAACATTTTTGTCTTCTTTTCGGTTTTTCTTTCTAACTTACTTAGTTGTAGTATTAAAAGAAAACCCAAAAAGATTTCCCGTTTCTTCTTTTGCTTGTTGGGAGCTTTCCCGTGTAAATAGTTTTTCTCATTTTTGTTTTGTCTTCTTTAATTTGCTTCCTTCAAGAAAAAACTAAAAACTCCAAAAATATTTCAGTGTGTTTCTCTGAAATTCTTTTCTTTTGTTGAGTCATTGTAAGGAGAAGACCATGATGAAAATGTTGAGTGGCTCTCGTATGCATTATTGTTGATCTAACAAACAGCCCATATTACCTTGTCTTCTCCTTTGAATAAAATGTTTGCAGATTCCAGCTTAGTCCATGGCACACTTGCACTATTATTATTTTCATATCATTCGGTCGTGCAAGTGAAAGGCAATAATGACGATGATTTGATGAAGTGACTGTGGCAGGGAAAAGCGGGTATGAACTCAACTTGTTTTTATTTTTGTAAATATGTTTAACTCAGTATCCATGATTGAGCATATTATGCTTAAACATGTTTATGATGAAAATTAGAGATTATAGTTTCTCATGCCATGCTTAAGTAGCTAGGATTGGATAATGATTTATCTTGGGTGTCAACATGCATTAAAAAGTTCATGATGTAGTATGATGATATGGTATCCTCCTCTGAATGTTTCGAGTGGCTCGACTTGGCATATGTTCACGCATGTAGTTGATTCAAAACCAACATAGCCTCCACGATATTTATGTTAATTGTGCTTATATCCTACTCATGCTAGTATTCAATGTTGATTATTCATAATGCATGATTATGACCGTTTTCGCTCTCTAGCCGGTCGCTTCTCAACCTATTTGCTAGCCTTCGCCTGTACTAAGCGGGAATACTGCTTGTGCATCAAAACCCTTAAACCAAAGTTATTCCAGACGAGTCCACTATATCTACCCATATGCGGTATTACTCTGCCGTTCTAAGTAAATTTGCATGTGCCACCTCTAAATATTCAAATGAACATCTGTTTTGTGTGCCCGTACCGCTCATGGAGTGACAGGGGGCGGTCAGTATCTTCCATGCTAAGCGGTTTATTCTCATGATGAGTGTTTATTCACTTGTCCTTGCATGAGAGGGGCTGGTAGTCGGGATGCCCAGTCCCATGATTAAAATTGCAAAATAATAAAACAAACTCCCTCGGAAAGTTGTTGGTATGGAGGGCACCCGAGGATTCGGCTAGCCATGGCTTGTGTTTGTTGGTGGAGGGGGAGTAAACTTTGCTTTACCGCTTGGGAACCGCCGCTAATGTGTTTAGCATGGAAGATATTGAAAACTCTCGGTCGTGATGTTGATAGGAAAGGCATACCCCCCAAAATTATATTTATCTCTGATTTAAGCTTTGAGCTCTGGCACCTATGCAAATCCCTGCTTCCCTCTGTGATTCCCATGGCTTGGATCCGATCTAGTATCCCGTTTAGTAGCGAGAGATTCGTCGGACCCAAGTTCTGACAGTTTTCGGGGTCAACCCGTAGTGCGGCTGTGCCGGGAGCGTTTGACATCGCCCCGCAGTCATGCTCGGCTGAGGCCGGTCTTTGGCGGCCGAGCGCAGAGATAGGATCCAGGCTCAAGGCCGGATCCGGAGTGGCGGCCGTCCCGATAGTGGGGTGGGCCGTTCCCGAAGTCGAAGCTTCAGGGTTCGCGGGCCCTCTAGGCGAGGCCGAGGACCCTGTAAGAATAAGGTCTCCCCGGGAGTCAGCGACGAACTCTAAGTTACCGAACCTGATCTCCCGATCGGGGGTAAAGCTGTTGACCCGGCCGAGGCGACCGGCCGGATCGGCGTGTAGCATGACGCTGCCGAACGCAAAGAGCTGGCCGGGAACGAAGATGTCCCTGCAGCTGGCACTGTTGCTGATGACTAAGCGAGCCATTGATCCTTGATGACCCGACAGCGGAGCCTCTCAATGAAAGCACCAATGTCGGTACCGAAACCGGCAGATCTCGGGTAGGGGGTCCGAACTGTGGATCTAGGAATCAATGAGTAACAGGGAATGTAGAGACAGCGATTTACCCAGGTTCGGGCCCTCTCGAAGAGGTAAAACCCTACGTCCTGCTAGATTGTATTGATGTGATTGTATGAAGGTTACAGAGTTGATCTACCTCGAGATCGGATGGCTAAACCCTAGGTGGGTATGATGATTCCCCTCCCTACGCACTAAATCCTCTGGTTTATATAGACACCAGAGGAACCTAGGGTTGGACATGGTCGGTTCCCATCAGGGGATAAACATGCCGGTTACGCAAAATATTTCTTGGAGGAGACACCAAGTCTTCGAAGGTTTCCTTCTGGTGCACGGGGTCGCCCGCTATCCGGCCTTCCTTTGATGAGTAAAGGGCAGCCCACTAGTCCGGCCTATGAGAGACAGGCCGGTAGCTCGAGTACCCCCTAGCCCGGGACACCATCAAGGGGGCGGTCAGTATCTTCCATGCTAAGCGGGTTATTCTCATGATGAGTGTTTATTCACTTGTCCTTGCATGAGAGGGGCTGGTAATCGGGATGCCCAGTCCCATGATTAAAATTGCAAAATAATAAAACAAACTTCCCCGGAAAGTTGTTGGTATGGAGGGCACCCGAGGATTCGGCTAGCCATGGCTTGTGTTTGTTGGTGGAGGGGGAGTAAACTTTACTTTACCGCTTGGGAACCGCCGCTAATGTGTTTAGCATGGAAGATATTGAAAACTCTCAGTCGTGACGTTGACAGGAAAGGCATACCTCCCAAAACTATATTTATCTCTGATTTAAGCTTTGAGCTCTAGCACCTATGCAAATCCCTGCTTCCCTCTACGAAGGGCCCATCTATTTACTTCTATGTTATTTTACTTTTATTGTTAAGTCACCACCTTCTCAAATAAGCACCAGTCCTGAGAGCACTATTGTCATTCTCATGCATTGTGTATAGTTAATGTTGTGTGCATCATGACTGGATCTCTTCTACCATGATTTACAATGTTTAGTCGCTGCTTGAACTTTGGAGGTGCTCTGCATTTATGTTTTGCGGTCTCAGAAAGGGCTAACGAGATACCATGTTGTCATATTATATCATGATTGTTTTGACAAAGTGTTGGCATTTGAGATATCTTATTATTGCTCGCTAGTTGATTTTGCCATTGATATGAGTGAATATAATTTCTAAGAGTTATCATTTGCATGGTTAGTTATAATCTTTGCTGAAACCCTGGGTATTATTTAAGCATATATATATATATATATATATATATATATATATATATATATATATATATATATATATATATACACAAGAACAAAAGAGTTCGTAAAAGTTTTTCTTTATCACTTTCAGTTTGTCAACTGAATTGCTTGAGGACAAGCAATGAGTTAAGCTCGGAGGAGTTGATACGTCTCCGTCGTATCTACTTTTCCAAACACTTTTGCTCTTGTTTTGGACTCTAATTTGCATGATTTGAATGAAACTAACCCGGACTGACGCTGTTTTCAGCAGAACTACCATGGTGTTGTTTTTTGTGCAGAAATAAAAGTTCTCGGAATTGTACAAAACTTTTTGGAGATTTTTTATGGAATAAATAAAAAATACTGGAGACAAGATCCACTGGAGGGGGGGCCCTGCTGCCCACGAGGCACCAGGGTGCGCCACCCCCCTGGCGCGCCCTGGTGGCTTGTGGGGCCCACGTGGCTCCGCTGACCCTAATCTCAGGCCTATAAATTCACAATTCTAGAGAAAAAAATAGGAGAGGAAGTTTCATCACGTTCTACGATACGGAGCCACGGCCACCTCCTGTTCTTCATCGGGAGGCCAGATCTGGAGTCCGTTCGGGGCTCCGAAGAGGGGGATCTTTCGTCATCGTCATCATCAACCATCCTTCATCACCAATTTCATGATGCTCACCGCCGGGAGTGAGTAATTCCTTCGTAGGCTTGCTGGACGGTGATGGTTTGGATGAGATTTATCATGTAATCGAGTTAGTTTTGTTAGGGCTTGATCCCTAGTATCCATTATGTTCTGAGATTGATGTTGCTATGACTTTGCTATGCTTAATGCTTGTCACTAGGGCCCGAGTGCCATGATTTCAGATCTGAACCCTTTATGTTTTCATGAATATATTTGTGTTCTTGATCCAATCTTGCAAGTTATGCGCACCTGCTATGTGTTATGATCCGCATACCCCAAGGTGACAATAATTGGGATTCTTTCCGGTGATTACCGTAGTTTGAGGAGTTCATGTATTCACTATGTGTTAATGCTTTGTTCCGGTTCTCTATTGAAAGGAGGCCTTAATATCCCTTAGTTTCCTTATGGACCCCGCTGCCACGGGAAGGTAGGACAAAAGATGTCATGCAAGTTCTTATCACAAGCACGTATGACTATATACGGAATACATGCCTACATTACATTGATGAATTGGAGCTAGTTCTGTGTTGCCCTAGGTTATGACTGTTACATGATGAATGTTATCCAACATAATCACCAATCCAATGCCTACGAGTTTTTCACATATTGTTCTTTGCTAAGTTACTACTGTTGCTACTACTGTCACAATTGCTACTACTATTGCTGCTACCGTTACTATTACTGTTACTATTATTGCTATTGCTATCAAACTACCATACTACTGTGCTACTGATCACTCTGCTACATATATTTAGTCTCCAGGTGTGGTTGAATTGACAACTCAACTGCTAATACTTGCAAATATTCTTTGGCGCCCCTTGTGTCGAATCAATAAATTTGGGTTGAATACTCTACCCTCTAAAACTGTTGCGATCCCCTATACTTGTGGGTTATCAGCGTGTTTTCCTTATGAGTGGCGGGCGATTTTTACTGCCCGCCATTGCTTTTTTTACATTCAATTTTTAAAGCACTAAGTAAATTTATATGTATTTATTATAAGTGTACAACTAAAGGGCATCTCCAGCACCGTCCGTAAAAAGCCCGCATACGTTTGGACCCATGCGACTGACTTTTCTTGCCATCCAACACAATGCCTAAATAGTTATATTGTTTTATTGTCAATTTTTGCTATTATTTTATAAAATTTCTACTGGGGGGCTGCCTCCCGTAAAGCAGGGGGCTCCGCCCCCCGCACCCCCCGGGGAAAATGTGAGCAAAAAAGGGCTATGTCTAATCCCATAAAGTAGTGATCGACCACCCTAAAAATATGAAACTTGGCATGGTGTCATTATATGAGCCATAGAAGTTGTGGTAAAAAAATTAGAACGTTCTGTCAAAGTTGTCACATAAAGTGCTTACAAACTGGACCATCTCCGAGGAAGAAACTAGGTTTCGAGGGGGAACGAGTCCAGTTTGCATCTGAATCGAGCGCTGATTTGTCGGTTGACCTTGTAAAAATACTGGCGGGGTCCTATGAATACACCATCCCAATTTTCATCCATTTCAGAGCTCGTTTGCATGGTATGTTAAACGAAATTGTGTTCTGACCTTTTTAGTGGCCGGTAAATCAGTTAATGCTTAGAAAATAGAAAACCAACTCAAAAAGTGCTCAAATTTGACCATGGGATTCTAGTGGTTTGTGTTAATCATGGAAAAGGTTTGAAGTTGAATTGATGTATAAAAATTGACTTCCGTGTGGTAGGTGGAGGTTTCCGTTCGAAACCCTTACACTTCATTGGAGAGTGTTCGGTTTGTACATGAAGCGCATGAAGATTTTGCCGTAACGCTCTCATATTTTTACCACATCCTACAGGGGTCCAATGAAGACACCATGCCGATTTACATCAATTTCGGAGCTCGTTTGCACAGTATATTAAACAAAATTGCATTCTGGCCATTTTAGTGGCCAGTAAATCAGTTAATGGTTCGAAAATAGCAAACCAACTCAAAAAGTACTCAAATTTGACCATGGGGCTTCTAATGGTCTGTGTTAATCATGGAAATTTTTTTGAAGTTGAATTGATTTATAAAAATTGACTTCAGTGTGGCACGTGGCGTTTTCCGTTTGAAACCCTTACACTTCGTATGAGAGTGTTCGGTTTGTACACGAAGCGCATCAAGTTTTTGTTGTAACGCTTTCAAATTTCTACCGCACCCTACAGGGGTCCTATGAAGACACCATGCCAATTTTCATCAATTTTGGAGCTCGTTTGCACGGTATGTTAAACGAAATTGTGTTCAGACCTTTTTATTGGCCGGTAAATCAGTTAATGCTTAGAAAATAGCAAACCAACTCAAAAAGTGCTCAAATTTGACCATGGGGCTTCTAATGGTCTGTGTTAATCATGGAAAAGGTTTGAAGTTGAATTTATGTATAAAAATTGACTTCCGTGTGGCAGGTGGAGGTTTCCGTTCGAAACCCTTACACTTCATTGGGGAGTGTTCGGTTTGTACACGAAGCGCATGAAGTTTTTGCCGTAACGCTATCATATTTTTACCACATCATACAGGGGTCCAATGAAGTCACCCTGCAAGTTTACATCAATTTCGGAGCTCGTTTGCACAGTATGTTAAACGAAATTGCGTTCTGGCCATTTTATTGGCCAGTAAATTAGTTAATGGTTCGAAAATAGCAAACCAACTCAAAAAGTGCTCAAATTTGACCATGAGGCTTCTAATGGTCTGTGTTAATCATGGAAAAAAATTGAAGTTGAATTGATTTATAAAAACTGACTTCGGTGTGGCACGTGGCGGTTTCCGTTCAAAACCCTCACACTTCGTCAGAGAGTGTTCGGTATGTACACGAAGTGCATCAACTTTTTTTCATAACGCTCTCAAATTTTTACAACACCCTAAGGGGGTCGTATGAAGACAGTATGCCAACTTTCATGCATTCCGGTGCTTGTTTGCATGGTATAGTACCAGTGGCGGGCTGAAAAGTTTACTAGTGGTGGGCAGGAAACTGCGCCCGCCACTGCTAACTCCATTATCAGTGGCGGGCAAGGGTTGTTGCCCGCCACTGGTATTTTTGGACAGATTTGCCGCGAACCCAAGAATAACAGTGGTGGGTGTGTATTGCCGCCCGCCACTGTTAACACAAGTACTTGTGGCGGGCGCAATTTTGTGCCCGCCACTGGTAACATTTATAGCATGGTAAACCTGGACAACTTTTACCTGTGGCGGGCCCAAACTGGCGCCTGCCACTGGTAAGCCAACAGCAGTGGCGGGCGGATTTTATCGCCCGCCACTGGTAATTTTTCAGATTAGCTGTGGCGGGTGCCCCGCCGTGCCCGCCACTAATTTGTGATCTCCTATAAGCCCTTTCCTAGTAGTGAGACTTGACATTGGTGCTCGCGTTTTGCTGAATTTATTCCAGCCCTTCCAGCGGTGTGCGTTCAGTGGGAGGAGATGTTCCCGTCTAAAAGAGCATGGTGCCCCCATGTTTGGTTTTGATAATTGATGACAATCCCTATGGACTAATGGTTACCTTGAGTTATATTTAAACGGTTTGTCCATAGGCATTGCTTGAAGACCATTCGTTGGTTTCAAGGTTATAAGAAGGATATCATGTGTTGACCAAGGTGCTATTCAAAGATTTATCCAAAGATTGGTCATGTGAGAGTTGAGCCTATTGCAAGCATGTCTTGAAGAAGAAGATTGTGTGCACATTCATGTTTACCTTCAAGATATCATCTTAATGAAGAGAGTTGGAAAGATACAAGATTGATCAAGACTAAGTACAAAGAGTAATTCTAGTTGATCAACACACAAAGCGTAGAAGATGTACCGAGTGGGATCAAGTGATCTCACGGTATGGTAAGCATTGTCCATTACACTTTGTGTACTAACCCAAGGTCTATGTGAGAGTTCTTTGTGGGGTTAGGTATGTTTCCATGGGCGTGCATCAAAAGGAAGATCTCATATGTCCCATGGAGGATGACATCATGTGGTGATCGTCATCACGGTTGTGTTGTGCAAGTTCAAGTGGAGCATCACGAAGAGATCACATGCTTAAAGCTTGCCATCCATTGTGGTGACAATGGACATGTGAAGATGTGCCGAAGAGAGGCTCACCCATAGTGGAGTATGGGGGAGCAATATACTAGTCTTCATCGAGCCAGAGCAATCAAGATTGGTGGTCCAACTTGAGGAGGACAAGATCATCATCATCTAGCTCAAGTGGACTTTGCGCAAGGCAAAGGTTTAACCTTGATACATTTTCTATTTTACCGGTCTTATGGTACTAGTTGGGAGACAGGGTTATAGGATCGATAGCCGTACTATCAAGGGGGGGCTCTCGAGTGGGTAGCTTGATCGTATCGTTCGTAGAGAGCTCAAACCTTTGCATGCTTGACATCATCTTTCTTGATTCTTGTTTGGCTTTTCTCTCTGTGAGTTTTGGAGCTTATGGTCATTCATGGCAAGCTCGAGTTCATCGACAACGGATTTCGTATGCATTATCTTTAATGTTTTTGATGTTGGAGTTTTTGCCGGTTCTTCATTCATAGAGGTTTCAAACCTCTATATCATTGGCATATTGCTACTACCACTTCTTAATATATCCAACAAGGTTGAGTTTGCTGGATTCTGAGTTCATTTATAGAAGTTATGGCAGTTTTGCTTGGGCAGTTTTTCAGCTCCCAAGCAGTAGTACCGCTCAGCTCCACGTTAGTACCGCTTATGCGGTACTTCCGCTATGAGCTACCACGACCACTACCGATTGTTTTTTGCCCTCTGTTGGATCTCTGTTGCATCGCGGCAGTTGCACGGTAGTACCACGGTAGTACCGCTCGTGCGGTACTTCCGCTGTCTACTACCGCTGCCACTACCGCTTATCTCTGAGCTTCTATTGCCCTGTCTCGCTCTCACGGTAGTTGGACTGCAGTTACACGGTAGCACCGCTTTACGTGGTACTTCCGCTCTGGCGTCGCTCCACTGCCACTGGTCCCTTTGTATCCAGTGACATTTAGCGGTAGTACCGCTCACTGTAGCTGGTAGTACCGCTCTGGTGGAACTACCGTGCTTGTACTTTACAGTACACACTGGCTCGCACTGGGACTACCGCTCCCCCGAGCGGTAGTACCGCTTGAGCACAGGCATAGTGCATAATAGGCAGATTCGTGGGGGCCTAGAAAAGGGGGTCTTCTTCCCCATTGCCTCTAATGGTTCTTGGCAAGCTTTCTCCTCCATTGCTGACCTCCAAAAGCTTTGCCTTCTCTCTTTTGCTCCCATGATTCTTGCTAGTTTTTGAGGGAAAAGAGAGAGGAGATCTAGATCCACATTTCCACCAATCCATCTCTCCTCTAAGTGAGGGGAACCCCTTGGATCTAGATCTTGGAGTTCTTTGTGTTCTCTTCTTCGTTCTTCCTCTCATATTCCTCCATAGCTTTCGTTGTTGTGGTGGGATTAGAGAGAGAAGGATGATGAGTGATATTTTTACACTCATTTCAACCTTGTTTAAACCGAGATATTTCATTAAAAGAGAGATATTCACTCCGATATTGCCACTTATGACTAATGAATGCATTGGGTTCCACAAATCCTCTCTTTGATATTTTTCCACAGGAAATGGGCTAAAAAGGGAAGAAATCACGTGGGAGAAAGGAAAGGAAGGAAAAAGGAGAAGAGATAAGTCATCAGGAGGCGCCAGAAGGCAACCAGGGCCAAAAACGGCGTTCCATGCGACCGCACGCGCTCGCATGAGCGGTCGTTTGCCGTGGAAACCGAGGCAGGTCGTCCACCTGAACAACTTTTATCAAGGGGACCCCGTCAAAATGTCAACAGAACAACGTCAGGAGAGCGTCGAGCACAGCCAGAACCTCTTCATCATCATCTTCATCCACAAACCCTAGCCGCCGCCATCTTCATCTCCATAGCCATCTCCACCACCATAGTGCTCTCTCATCTAGTTCATACTTGTAATCGTGCATCGCACAAGGCATCCATTGTAAGACATATTGCAATCAATCAATCCCAAGATGTGTTCTTCAATGTTTTCTTCTCGTGATCTGATCTCCATGTGTGAGTAGATCAGTAAGGTATGGGGTGAGGCATGAGACTTGCAACCCTAGGTATTTGGTGGAGGGATCAATGGAAGCCTTTGACATAACGTCTCGTATGTGTGAATTTTTTTTTTCGTGAAGTGTCTCTTGTCTTGTCCGCGATCTTCCTCCCTGCAGGTACCCAGGCTCATGGAGGTTGAGCACCGGTGAGGCTAGGAGCAAGGGGACCGTGAAGTGTTATACCGAACACCGGTGATAGTAAGGTTTAGTAGGGTAATGATACGTCTCCAATGTATCTATATTTTTTTATTGTTCCATGCTATTACAGTATCAATCTTGGATGTTTTATATGCAATTATATATCATTTTTTGGGACTAACCTATTAACCTAGTGCCTAGTGCCAGTTGCTGTTTTTTGCTTGTTTTTGGCTTTTTAGAAAATCAATATCAAACGGAGTCCAAACGGAGAAAAAACTTTGGATTAATTTTTTCTGGACCAAGAGAGACCCTAGAAGATTCGGGAGAAGACCAGGCGAGTCACGAGGGAGCGACAAGCTCGGGAGGCGCGCCCAGGGGGGTAGGCACGCCCCCCAGGCTTGTGGGCCCCTCGTGGCACCTCTTGACCTAATTCCAAGCCTATAAATTCTCAAATATTCCCCATATACCAGAGAGCCACCTCGAATAACTTTTCCGCCGCCGCAAGCTTCCGTTCTTCCGTGATCCCATCTGGAGGCCTTTTTCGGTACTCTGCCGGAGGGGGAATCGATCACGGAGGGCTTCTACATCAACCTTGCTGCCCTTCCGATGATGTGTGAGTAGTTTACCACAGGCCTACGGGTCCATATCTAGTAGCTAGATGGATTCTTCTCTCTTTTTGATCTTCAATACCATGTTCTCCTCGATCTTCTTGGAGTTCTATCCGATGTAATCTTCTTTTGCGGTGTGTTTGTTGGGATCCGATGAATTGTGGTTTTATGATCAGATTATTCATGAGAAATATTTGAGTCTTTTCTGAACTTATTTATGCATGATTGTTATAGCTTTGTATTTCTCTCTGATCTATCCGTTTGGTTTGGCCAACTAGATTGATTTATCTTGCAATGGGAGAGGTGCTTTGTAATGGGTTCAATCTTGCGGTGCTCTATCACAGTGACAAAGTAGGGGACAAGACACGTATTTGTATTGTTGCCATTAAGGATAAAACTATGGGGTTTATTCATATTGCTTGAGTTTACTTTGTCTACATCATGTCATCTTGCTTAAGGCGTTACTCTGTTTTCATTAACTTAATACCCTAGATGCATGCTGGATAGCGGTCGATGGGTGGAGTAATAGTAGTAGATGCAGGCAGGAGTCGGTCTACTTGTCTCGGACGTGATGCCTATATACATGATCATTGCCATGAATCCGTCATAACTATGCGCTTTTCTATCAATTGCCCAACAGTAATTTGTTTACCCACCGTATGCTATGTGTTCGAGAGAGAAGTCTTTAGTGAAATCTATGGCCCCCGGGTCATTTATCCATCATATATAAAATCCAAAAATACCTTGCTGCAATCTTATTTCCTTTATTTTGTTTTGAAATTTATTTATCTATCTATCACTATCAGAATTAATCCTTGCAAGTAACCGCCAAGGGGATTGGCAACCCTATTGTTCGTGTTGGGTGCAAGTATTTGCTTTTGTGTGTGTAGGTGCTGCTAACGAGGTTATGTGTGGTTCTCCTACTGGATTGATAACCTTGGTTCTTAACTGAGGGAAATACTTATCTCTACTGTACTGCATCATCCTCTCCCCTTCGGGGAAATCCCAACGCAGCTCACAAGTAGCAGGTAACATGGATCATATCCTTGGGGATTCATGAGGTGTAGTCATTAAACGCCCAAAGCTTTTGTCTGGTATTATTATCTTAATTATCGGGGCAACCCCGCGAGACGGATAGGGCCTTCGGTAGGACAACTGATTCTTGATGCAGGACTCGTGCCGGTCAAGATGTTATTTGGACACATCCCCCACTCCGATACGAAGCAAGCACCTCTTGATGGGTGACTTCCCGAGCACAAACTAATATCATTTTTTATCCCAACACCAATACATGGTTGTAAGCATTAAGACCTCATTCGCGTCCCTTCTTTTTATTATAAGTGTTTGAATCACAATTTGCTTGCTGATCCGGTCAAAAGCTAGATTTGACACTTTGGTAAAAGCTTGCTAGAGACCATCTCTTCAAGGGAATCTTCCTCTCGTGGGTTCGATACCCAGGGTCACCTTTGGGGAAATAGGTGCGGGATACCCTTTCTTGTTCCAATATTGGATCAATAAAAAGGAGATATCAAAGGACTTGGGCACTCTGTGTGCCCTTGCCATTGCATTTGGTGCATCGGTTTGAGTTCTCGACGGTGATACGGGGAAGTAAAAGCTGAGAAGCTTATTACTCTTGGGTGTTTGGGCACCCTAGAGCTTGTTCCTCTAGGGTGCTTTGGTGCCCTAGACGGTTGGTGTTGCGGAGCTCAATCATTGTGTTGTAAAGCTCCGGGCAAGCGTCGGGGTCTCCAATTAAGTTGTGGAGATTGCTCCGAGCAAGCATCGGGGTCTCTCAATCATTGTGTTGTAAAGCTCCGGGCAAGCGTCGGGGTCTCCAATTAAGTTGTGGAGATTGCTCCGAGCAATTTGTACGGGTTCCGGTGACCGCCCCCAAGGGTTGCCAATTGTACGGGTTCGGTGACCACCCCCAAGGGTCTCCATTTGTACGGGTTCGGTGATCACCCTCAAGGGTCCCTTGTGGAATTATGGCATCTTACATTGTGCGAGGGCGTGAGGAGATTACGGTGGCCCTAGTGGAATTTCGGGGAGCATTGTGCCTCCACACCGCTCCAAACGGAGATTAGCATCCGCAAGGGTGTGAACTTCGGGATACATCATCGTCTCCGCGTGTCTCGGTTAGCTCTTAATCGAGCCCTTTACTTATGCACTTTATTTTGTGATAGCCATAGTGGTTCATGTTATATATCTTGCTATCACTTAGTTGTTTATCTTGCTTAGCATAAGTTGTTGGTGCACATAGGTGAGCCTAGTTGTTTTGAGTTTTGTGCTTGACAAATTAAACGCTAGTTTTATTCCGCAGTTCAAGGCTAAACCGTAATTATTTTAAAGTGCCTATTCACCCCCCTCTAGGCGACATCCATGATCTTTCACTGTCGACTACGAAGGCGTCTGTGGTGTAAGTGCATCTAGTGCCCCCGTAGTGGTTTTGGAGTATTGAAGACAAATGGGTTAAGGGACTAATGTGTTTGTGAGTGTACACATGTGTTATAGTCCCTAAAGATTTGGTTTAACCTACAGAAGTCGACCCCTAAAAATGTATTTCTTCAAGTGAAGAATTTGGTGCGGCCTTTGAAGAAATTGATGTGAAGAATTGGAAGTTTGAAGACTTTTGTTTTCGTAGTTTCTTTCTTCTTATTTGAGTCATAGGAAAAACCGTACTGTTAAAGGGGGTCTAGATGATACATGAATCACGTTTCCAAAGTGATGCTCAAACCTATACACAACCTACCGCTTCGAGTGAAGCCTTTGGAAATCTCCGGCAATTCTGACGAATTTGCTAGCGACAGAGACGCAGTTCTTCTGGTCGCTGACGAATTTGGTCTGACTGAGAAGTTAGGATTTCGCCAGTGTGATCTGCCTATAGCGAGGAAATTGAGTGCCCCGACGAATTTGAGAGTCCAAATTTCCGACCGTTGTTGCGCTGTGTGCCAGCTGTCGAGTGGATCCTTATCCTAACAACGGTCATGTCCGAAGGGGCATTTATGACAATTCATGTCGGGTTGCCCCCTGACTATAAATAGCCGTCCCCCACAACAACTTGTTGGTTGGATGCTCTAGAGAGAGATTGACACTTGTCATTTGAGAGCAACCCTTCCTCTGACGACTTTGTTAGAACCCAAGTGAGGAAAAACCCAACCAGAGCCAAAGTGATTGAGCATCACTGAAGAAGTTGATCTGTGTGATCCGACGCCTATTACCTTTGAAGACTGTCATTCTTCCAGACGGTTAGGCGTTAAGTTCTGAGCACCCAAGAGCAATTGTGGTGTGCCGGTGAACAAGTTTGTGAAGGTTTTGGAAGTCTACCTTGAAGACTTACCACAAGTGATTGGGCGAGGTCTAAGTGATCTTAGCTCAAGAGGAATACGGTGAGGACTAAGTGTCTTCAGAGTTCAAACTCAGCCGCCTCAACCAGACGTACAATTGATACAGCAACTGGAACTGGTCTACCAAATCGCTGTGTCTTCACCGAGCCTACCTGGTTTCAAGTCCCTCAACCTTTTACTTTCTGTTATTCCGTTGCTGAAGAATCTGTGATCTACCTTCTGAAGAATTTCTGTGATTGAGCATCACAGAAATGCTCCGTTTCACTTCTTCAGTTCATCTTCTGTATACCTGATTGCTTGTATGATTGCATGTTCTTCACCTGCATCTATCTTGTATGCATGCTTTACATTTCCGTGATGAACTAGTCTCGCTCTTGTTTCTATTTCTTCACTGTGATTTTCGTCAAAGTCTTCGGAGTTTGGTGAATTTCTAAAAATCTCCCATTCACCCCCCCTCTGGGAGTAAACCTGCACTTTCATGTGGTAACTTCGTCAATCTCAAGATGATATGCCGACTCAGTCTCTTGGAGGTGCTCATAGGGGGTAGAGTGTGCGTGTGTGCGTTCATAGAGATGAGTGTATGTGCGTATGTATGAGCGTCTGCATTTGTGTTAAAAAATCATGCATTTATCCTACCTTGCATTCCAAATAGGACCAAACAAATATGTACGTATTTTTTCGCACGTGTACATTGGATCACTTTGGGCACGTTTGGTTACCTACATAGTTTTTTGGCACATTGCATACTTATCCCAGCTGGGCTTGGTTGAGCTAATGCAGGCAAAAAACCAACATTTGCATGTAGTTTGGTTGCTTGCATGTACCTGCAATAGGGGAGCAATTTTGCCATGGCGTTTGGTTGCGTGCATTGGCTGGGCTGATGCAAGTGCCCGGTGTTTGGTTGCATATGGGCAACGTGATTAAGAGTTAACACCTACACATGACACACAGAGTTACCATGGCAGTGTGCACGCGATGGCGGCGTAAGTGTAGGCCGCGGCATCCGGCAAGGTTGACGATGATTAGTGAGAACAGAGTGCCTCGGCGACTGCGGTGGACGGTGGCCGCGGCGTCACGTCCGACGCGACGAGCATGGAGCCACGGGCGAGCGATCCCGTCGGCGGCGAACCAGTTGCTAGCGTCGCCGCCGCGGAGAAAGTCTGTGGGGAGAGACGAATAGGAGAATGCTAAGGCAGAGTTCAGGGAGGAGAAAATGCAGTGCGCGCGCCATGATGGTGTCAGTGTAGGAGGAAGAGGGAGAGGATGCCGAAAGAAACGACACCGGCGACGGCACTAGTGTTGTAGGACGAGGGAGAGGAGGCCGAAAGGAACTTAGTAGGACGCCGGCGAGGAGGCGGAGAGGAAAGATTAGAAGAGACTAGACAAATGAGATTAAGGAGTGTCACTAAAACGGACCACACATATGCATATATACAGTCTATGGAAAAGATGTAGATCTACTCGTCTATGATCGTCGAAACAGAAAATGTGCAACACGAAAGTCGTATGAAACTGCGAGATGAAGCTACTGGTCAAAAAAAATTCAAACTGTCAACCATGCGCGACGAATTTGATAAAATTCGTCCAAAATAGCTCCAAACATGAACACAAAGTTGAACATTTACGGTCGACGAAACTACAAACCGATCGTCATTGTCTGAATGAAATCATAACATCGATGTGCATCTTTTCCGTATAGAGTTTATCTCAAATCGAAATACCGTTGTTTAGATTAAAATGGACTAATAAATGGGCGAGATTAGTAGTTAAACGAATAGACCACATGGAGCCACACATACAACATATATCAAACCACACGAGACAGCATCGTTGGAGCCACCCACATGGGCTGTTTTGCATCGATTGAGCCTGCATAGCTGGAAAACGATCAAATCAAGCATTCCCCTGCACGTAGGTTCAGAGGTGCTTTAAGTTTCATGTGAGCTAACTTTTTGGTGCGATTCAACCAACCAAACGACCTAATTTCTTCTCGCTCAGGTATGCTGAGGTTAATGCGAGCAACCACACACGTCCTTTATTTTGAAAGGCTATAAGATGATAGTTAAACGTTTCAAAAAAAGTTGACTTTTTTTACATGGACACGTATAGATTTTCTCTTTTTTTTTGCATGGATGTATAGATTTTCTCTTTTTTTTTTGAGGGGATATAGATTTTCTCGCTGCACAAAAAGAAAAAAATCCGGGCCCGAAACCACAAAAAATAAGCCATATTTTGCATGTATTTGTTTTTTTCGTATATCTCACGTATAAACACGTAGTATATTGATGAAACCTTTTGCCTTGTTTCCTTTCCTTGTGCCTTTCCTCTTGTGTGCGGCCTTTCTACCGCATCCCATACTCTTCCTTGGCGAGAGAGGGGGACGGGGACGGCGGGCTGAAGGGCCACCGCCCGCGCCTCCGGTCCGCTGCCACCACCGTCACCTCCGAGCGAAGTGTCGCGTGGGCGCGCTGTAGCCGCGCGACGGACGGGAAGCGCCGTCTCCATCGAGTATAGTTGGCGAGCTTACCGCTGGCCGCTGCAGCCCCCCCTGCAGCTTGCCCCGCCGCCAGCCGTGCATCTCCCTGCCGTGTGCGCCCCCGGCTGCCGCTGGGCACAGCTGGGCACACGCCGCAGCAAGGTCACCGCGGCCGACAGGTGAGCGCCGCTCTTTGATCTACAAAACGCGTTTTCAATCTAATTGAGTGGTTTCTTGCGGATCTTGTTGTTACTATGTGCATTGAGCAAACCCTAGATGCTAAGGAAAACCAAATTGGGGTTCCACCTGTGAATTCACGAAACAGTACATTGGGGATTGGTCTTACTAAAGCTGTGGACATCTAGTTTATCAATTTGATGTTTCCTTGGAGTTTCGATTACTACCGTCCAGCTTGGGGAAGCTGGTTCACTAGATTTGGGACTGGTTCACACTGAATAATTGTTTGTGGCTTTGATGGTTATGTGCTCTCTTTCGCCTATTGCTGTTTTGATGTTCTAGATGTCAAAGTTGGGTCTTTGGCTGACTATATGGTGTTTGCTGTTAACCGAGCCAGCCAGTTTTGGTATGGAGTTCATCTTCATCAGATGTTCACGGAAACACTTATGGCCACCGGAAGCCATATGCAGAATAACCTAGGGTATAGAAAAATGATTCAAGAAGTTCAATATCGAGTGTGCAGGCTGCGTTTGTTAATTAAATTAAATGCCCCTGCATATCCTCATTATGGATATTATATGTAGGCTCCTTATCCATCTACCGTAGAATCCGTATCTGCTTCTGGCAATTCCCCTGCGTGTCACTAAGCAAGTAGGTCGATGATTATTGTAAGATTTGCTTTTCTGTACACTATTTATTATGTATGTTGTGTGTATATTCATGGTGTTTGGCACTTGTGCATTATGCGTAAATATCGATAAATAAGGTCCAATTATGTGCTTTTGTCAAGGTGTCAGGGCATGGGACTCGGGAAATTTTCCGCAGCACTGTGTTGTAGCATGTCCTGGCGGCAGTGAATGCACATGAGATATGAATGAGGTTTTGTTTATGAGGAAACATTTTTTGTTATCTAGTAGTTTCTCCCTTAGATAATATGTTCCCTCTTGGATTGAGTTCTTGGGGCCTTCCCCTATTTAAAGAAGAGATGACATTGCTTAAGGTTGAAGAAATAATAATTGATGTCCTTCCCTCTTAGTGCAATCTTTTCCTATGAGCACTCACAACTCTCTAGAGATATGTCCCTATTCCTAAGCTTTTTTTCCTACACCTGGTCGTGGTCTATGGGATCATAGCACATAGCCAATGATGGCACATTTCGTATAACTCCTGTTATCAAGGTCCAATAGTGCACTGTTGTACATACTCATGGTGAAAATCGCCCAGTGCACATTTCATTTATCTATTCTAATTTCCACAGTCGCACTTAAGATCATGTAGGTATTATCCTATCTTTTTTGGAGTTAGTTTTCTATTTTTGTTCCACACTGTTGTGGCCTAATAATTACTCTATGAGCATTTAATTACGTGCTCAGAATTTTTTCTTATCTCTATTTTTGTTTTTTGCAATAAGAGGTAGGACATTTTGCTCACCACATCTTCCTTAGGGGTTTTGCCTTAAATCTGGTATGCTGATATAGCTACCATGGGTTCTCTATGATTCAACTGAGGCATGGAATTCTATTCCATTGTTTCATGTTGAGATCTATTGTCCGTAAAATGTGTTTTAGCTTATATTAGATTGCTTTCTTATACTAGTATATGCCTGTACATGCAAAGCACCTTCTAGTCCAAAGTCCAAATGCACTCGCTTGAAACACCAAAAGTTTTACATCCATAAATCCCAAAATTCTAACAGCATGGCCACTAACCCTCTGCATCAAGCTCTGAAACATCTCTTTCCCCTGTATTCTCAGATCTATCTATCTACCTTCCTGTCTTTCCTTTTTTGCAATTGCTATCCTTGTTCTGTGCGGTATACTCTTTGTTGTTTCCTGCAAACTCTCTCTGTTTATTTTTGGTGATTGATTTGATCCTGGGACACCCATGTGGTACATCTGAAAGTGAGTTAGTTGATAGCCGCATGCCTTGGGAAGCAGGGTCTATGATGATGGGGTTTGGTGAGGGTGGCAAGGAGCCGCTGAGCTCGCTGTGGGGATCGTCAAGGGATGACCGGATGATGCGCTCGCTGGTGGATGATTTTTCTTTAGTATAGATGAGGATGATTCCAGAATACTGTAGAGGGTACTGTTCAATTGGGACACTGTAGACGGGAATCCATGCATCCCATTTTATCGACAATGATCAACAGTTTAGGATTCAACATTTCAATACTGGTACACTATATGGTACTCAACTGCAAAAACGTCCTACATTTGTTTACTGAGGGAGTAGTATAGGTAGCATAGATATTGGTTTCAACCATCCTATGTTAATTTGTTTCATGAAGTATTTTGATAATGTTGTGCATATATTGTTTCGTCATTGTGCTGAAGTGACATTTTATTTTGCTTGAATCCAGGTAAATCGTTGAATGAACAACTGAAAATACTTTGTTGGAACTCTTGTCCTCTGTAGCTTTAAAATATGGAAATTTATACTTTTTTATCAGGTAGAATAACTATATACATTAACAAGAATATCTGATATATACCAAAACTGTACTAATTAGTATATGGTTAAACATTCAATCTATTTCTACCTAATGAGTTTTGATACTTATTTTCTATTCATCGAAAGAATATATCCACATATTTTGCATTACCATTGCTGAGATGTGCTAAATGGTATATAGGTTATACCCCCCCCCCCCCCCCCCCCCCCTGGGGCAGCAATTTTGGATTTTCAGAAGTAACTATGATTATTGACAGTTTGAAACTTAGATTTAAGAATAGCTATTGATGTTATGTCTTCCCTTAATAGGGCAATTCCCCTCTCAAGGAGGAAAGCACATATGTGAGTCAGAACCTTCTTCTTAAACGTGAACCAGGGACATGCAGATGGATGACGTGAGTTCCTTTCTTTTCCATAGTTTGCTTATAAAGATCACATATGTTCTCCAAGCACATATGCCCAAAATTGTCTTGTTACTTGTCCTTTTTTTGTTATTATTGAATTCTTTTTAAATCGTGTGGGAAGTGATGTATTTGCATCCCAATACAAACTACATATTATATGTCTGTCTTTGATTTTGTATTCTAAATGTAATTCGTTAGAAATTATTTGATAACCAGCTTGTGTCAGAAGACGATACTGCCTCCTATGAGACAAGTTCTGAAGATACTGAAGATGTAAGTCTGAAACTCTGAATTTCTGCCGTATCATTTTCTTGCGTCAATACCATTGGTTACAATTAAAATGTGAAAGGGTGTTTTTCCTCAGTCTAATTGGTTAATATTGTGGGTTTTAAATCACCTGAATCATGGAATCTAATTGAAAATTATAGGTGAAAGTCTGTGACGTATGTGGAAATGTTGGTGAGGAGAAGAAGCTCGCTGTTTGCAGCAGATGCAATGATGGTGCTGTGCATATGTGAGATTTCTTTATACTATTCTCTTTTCTGCAATCCTAGCCAGTTAAGATTATTGTATGTTGTGCCATAATACTTGTTTACTTCTCCATTGTGTCTTATCTATTTTTCTCTCTCTACAGTTACTGTATGTTGGTAATGCTTCAAGAGGTCCCAGAGAGCGGGTGGTTGTGTGATGAGTGCCAAGCTGAGGTAGAAATTGAAATTGAAAAGAAGAAACTTGAGAAATCTCAAGTAAATTTTGTCATGGTTTCCATGGAGAATAAAGTGGATGCTGAAAAGGTAGGACATAAAGAATTAGAAGTAGATAATGTCACAAGTGGTTGTACATCTTCCATAAAGGAGGGCGACAGTGGGTTGTGCATGCTAAATAAAGCTTCTCATGACTGGGAGCCGATGTCTAATGATAGAAGCGGCATTTCTAATTTAAAGTCACTAGATGGAGAGATACACATCTTGGGAATGCACGATAATTATGTTTCATCTGTTTCTAAGGCTAAAGACGCGTCTAATGTAGCTCGTGATGCTGAAAAAGTGGGACATAAAGAATCAGAAGTAGGTAATGTCACAAGTGGTTGTACATCTTCCATAAAGGAGGGTGACAGTGGGTTGTGCATGCTAAACAAAGCTTCTCATGACTGTGAGCCGATGTCCAATGATAGAAGCGGCATTTCTAATTTGAAGTCACTACATAGAGGGATACACATCTTGGGAATGCAGGATAATGATGTTTCATCTGTTTCTAAGGCTAAAGATGCGTCTAATGTGGCTCGTTGGAATAAAAGGTTAAACAGACAGAGCGAGGCCAATTTTTTAGAAGAGATCAAAGATGTGAGTGCTAAACTCTTGTGTTCTGTTTTATTTTTACCTCTTATTCCAGGTGGTCGCATGCAAAATGCGATCAAGGCGTTTCATCTTTCTCTGACCATAGTGAGTTTTGAATTATTTTTAAATGACAATAGGTGAAAGTATGTGACATTTGTGGAGATGTTGGTGAAGTGGAGAAGCTCACTGTTTGTGGTAGATGCAATGGTGCTGAGCATGTGTAAGATTCTCTTTGATCTATTGCTTTTTACGATGTTGGTTATTCTCGGTTGATGGTTGGCATATCACCGTGGTTAAGGTCAAACTATTGTTTTTTCATTTCTTTTGGCATGTAAACTGGAAGCTGAACGACTTATGTGGTGCACACTGATAAAGTCACAACTTACACAATCATTATGCTTTCCCACAATAGCAGGAACTAAACTTCTCAATTCATCATTTCTTTTGCATAATCTCTTCTCAGAAAATGGTGGTGTTTTTATGCTCTAAGGATGTTAACTCCTTTCTTTGTCCCAGTTATTGTATGCAGGTGATGATGGAAAAGGTTCCAGAGGTCATGTGGTTGTGTGAAGCATGTCAAACTGAGGTAGAATTTGCAGAGGAAAGGATGGAACTAGAAAAATCCCAAGTAATGGTTGGTGCATGTAAATTAGAGTCCTTTGGAGGGCAAACGAATAAACCTGTGGATGATGCAAATAGCGGAAGTTATTTTGAGGATGAAATGGAGGCTGAACATGTGAGTAGTAATAAAAACTCAAACATGAGAAATCAATCCAACGGTATGGCTACCAAGAGGATAGAAGACGATGCAACTATTACATTACTGATTGGAAAAGATCTTTCTGAATCTGGTGCTGTATCCATAGAAGGTGACTCCGCAAAAAGAGTGCCACTTTCGTGCAAAAATTCAGTCAAGCTGGACACAGAGAAAGGAAAGGAACCTGCTTGGGCAATGCCAACATCATTGACATCGAATGCTCTGAAGAATCAGGCACCACCTCTTTGTGGTAAATTTTTATCATTATTTTCAACTAAGGAGCTTATACCTACGATCTAGAATGTTCAACTTCTCTTACAGTTGTGGGGACTGTCCCTACAAGCTGCTATTGGACAAAACTATAATCAGCAAGGTTTCCGCAGGTCCACTCCTGAAGTCCATTTCTTTCAACAACTCAAAGGTCCCGAAGGTGAAACAACTGGTCATTGAAGTTCCTCAAAAGCCCAAAAATCTGAAGGAACCTCTATCCTTAATTGCAAAACAAGACGGGCCAGTGAGCACACTTGCTAAGTCGACATCAGTCAAAAAGCCAAACTCTAGAGAGCCAGTAAGTAAAGGAAAGTCTTCCATCTTACTAGATGTTGAGGAACCAAGAATGATGAATTCAGTAATGAGCCGAAATGTAACGAATAAGAGGGGCACTTCTATATCTGGATATCCCTCTGTTGCTGCATCAATGCTTGTGCCAGTTCCTTCGAAAGCAGAATCCGCAGCTCAGCATCTCAATAAACGAAATAAAATGGATAATTTAGGCATCGCTTATGGACAAGACGGTAGAAACTTTCCTGGTATATTCCCTTTTCCTTTCCTTTTCCTTTTAGACTCTGCTCTATTTCTGTGCTGCAGGTCATGTTTTTTATGGCATACTTTACACTATAGGATAACTATACTTATTTCTTTCAGCACCTAGTGAACCAAAGAGACAGCTTGTAGCAAAAGTCCCGGGAAGCCTAGCGTTAATTAGTGCTGATACATCCTCAGGTATGCTTTGTTCTGGTGCACAGATGAAGGGAATTCAAATCCCAGATACTTCGCTGGTTGATAAAATAAAGAAACCACCTAGCTTGAAGCCAGGTACTTCTAGCAGCAGTTGCACAATGCATTGTCAACAATGTGATGAAGTGGGACATTCTACACAATTTTGTCCTGTTGGCAGATTTAGCTTGTTTGTAACAAAACCTTTGAGTGAGCAAACCAGTGATCGAACAGCCAGAAGCAATAGAACATCTGAAGCTACTACTTTGACTGCTACTGAAGACATTTTGGAATCAGCATATCAATCCGAGCCAATTCCAAAACGCCGCCGCTATCATAACCCATTATATAAGCCTATAAATGTTTTATGTACCTCCATTAGTCATGAGGGAAGCAGTGAGGAGGATGTGAGAAATGGTATGCCTACTCCTAGTACTACAGCTTCTGTAGATTGTCCCGAGCTAAAATACAATGAGCATCAGGCTGCATCTGCCATGGGAGGAAGATTTGTGGACAGCAGTTCTACTATGTTAAATGATCCGACGGACAAATCGCCAATCTTTTCACCTAGTGATGACAGAATAACTTCTAGTGTTCCAGAGTTGGCTTACATTTGGCAGTAATATTTCTACCTCTCTATCTCATATATATTTTGATGCTTATTCTAGATAAACTAGATTGCTACAGAGACCTGCCATTGCCATTGAACTAATAAACCTAACAGGTGTAGTCAGGCCATCTTCGAAAGCAACTTGTGTGTAAACACCCCTTTAGGTGAGATCCATGAGATCGAAACAGATGGATGTCTAAAAATATCATAAGATGTTCCGAATGTTTTTGACAAAATTGACACAAGATGCTTTACGCACAAATTCCAAACGAAAATTAGATTGGCACTTGAAAAAAAGACAAATTTTCTCTATGAATAGTTACTCCCTCAAACCCTGAAAATAGGGTGTACAAGGCGAGGTCCAGCTGTTGTTTTCTTGCCCATACTACCCCTAATAATGCTTAGAGGAATATTTGATGTCATGGGTGAATGCATCATGTGCTGCCTGCGGTACCAGATCGCTCGGTTTGATTGGTCAGATGGAGCCCTCGCAAAGGGGTATTTCGGGGAGATCGTCTAAAAAACTGCATGCGCGCCCTCCTTTTAGGATTTTCTGTTAGAAAGATACATGCCTTGTTTTCACGATTGGAGGGAGTAACTCTCATTCTTTTGTTTATAATGAGCAACAAAAAAATCTTTTTGTCGCTTTGCGTGGATCGAATTCGGACTTGAAGTTACAGGGTGGATGCATCTTGTCTGAATGTTGTCAATTTTTATCAGTACTCTGGTTACTTTTTGGACCACCAAATGCAGATCTGAGTATCACACCCAAAGGGGTGATTCATACAAATTGCTCCCCACATCTTCATGTTTCATACTGGGTTTTGTATCATCTCATGTGTGCTTGATAGTTGCGACTATCCATGATTGCAACAACTTGTATTTAAGTAATTGTTTTCATCATATGCGTTAAAATTTATTTTAGTTACTTATCTTTGAACAGAGGTTGTTTTGAACTATGGAAGACTGGACGGTCACCTAAGTTTTGTAAGGGCTTGCAAGGACACTTATCATGTTCTGCTTCACAAAAGGTTCTGGAAATAGCAAAGAAATTCCCTTCTAAAATCCGGCTTGAGCAACTTCCTCGCCGGAATATATGCCCCCCACCGTTCCATGGAAATGGCCTTTCGTATGGCAGTATTGGTCTTTTTTTCTTTGCGAGAGATATCCAGAGGTATTTCCCTTGAAGCTTTTCTCTTTCATTATTACTTCAATTGTTCGAAAAGGATATTAGTTGAACTGCACACAAACTTATAATTTAAATTGCTTATATTTTTGCCTACAGTTATGAGAGGCATTACAGTAAGTTAGTAGAAAGGATGCTAACAGGCGATTTGGCACTCAGAGGAAACATTGAAACAGCTGAATTGCTCATATTTCCTTCCAATATCCTGCCAAAAAGCTTTCAAAGTAAGAAGTCGCTCACCTATTCAAGTGATGCTTTTATCTTATCACAGTTTTACTCTGATAGATCTTACTTTTCCTTATTCTGCTTCAGGATGGAACATGTCCTATTATCTATGGGGTGTATTTAGAGTCAGAAGAGAAGATCCTAACCTTCCATATCATGTACCCACAAGAAAACATTCTAATTTCAATGGGAATCTCTTGGCTGTGGGTCGAAGAACTCATGCTCACGCTTCTTCTGGCGCCAGTTTCTATTACTCAGCTACCTGTGAAGACTCTCCATCTGTCATGCCCTTGGAAGCTAATCATGAGGGTTGCCCCAATGGTGAGAATTCTCTAGGTGAGCCTGTCTGTGGAGGACATTTAGAAGATCAACATCATGATTCAGTTACAGCTAGCTTATCAACAAATAACAATAGCGCTATTAATGAATTTGTCACAACTCCAACAAGAATAAAACAGGTGAGCCTTTCTGTGGAGGACCTTTAGAAGATCAGCATTTTTTCCTTCCAATTGTTTAAAAAACAAATTCAATCACTCTACTGGATGCATTGGATTAAAGAATAAGATGACACCTGCCATTGCGTGTGTGGATGTCATGCTTGCCTGCTTACGCCATCTTGGCTATTGGCCTTTGCCTGCTACACATTTGTTTTATAAAAAATATTAATATGATTGCTTGTATCAACGTAAATGTTTACTCTTAAGCTATACGTGTGCGGAAACATGTTTATTCAAAACATTAAGACAACGCGGGAGTGTTATCATAATGGTCAGTGAACATTTGTTTCATTTTTCTTGATTTTCATTGTCTAATTTATCTTGTTGAAAAAACAGGTAAAGAGAGCACAACCGTCAACCATGGCAATGCAGAGGACCTGTGGGGACCCGGTCTAGTTGACCTGCAACGGCGATCGCGATCAGTATGTCGCTAATTGATATCATAAGAACATCCACACAGACCAAAAACGCACTTTCATTGCTGGGACTAGATTGGTATACATGCATATATAAATGTGTGATGAAGGAATCCTTTGTGAAGTTTGGGTACGCTTAACATGAGCGCTGAGCGGAACACGTTGCTCCTTCTCGCTAACGAAAGCGGGAGCTTGCCTAGGCTGAGCGGTGTAAGCTGTAGGCGGGTGCGTACGTGCGTTGCAGCGGTGCTGGGCAGAAGAAAAGTGATGACCAGGCAAGGTGGGTGGCGGAGGGAGGGAACAAAATTGAGAGAAAAAAGACAGGGAAAGGGAGGGGAAAGGGTCTAAGGTAGGGTTGGGAAACTTAGGAGAGCAAGAGGGGTGAGAGTGGGACAGAAGAGAGCTTGGTGGCGACGGCCTCACCGCCGAGTAAAGGACCCTCACTCTGCCGCCAGCTCCTCTTCCCCTGCTCGTTCCCTGTTTGAGTGATCGGTGCTTGCTGCTGCTTGGTTGCTGGCGTTTTGCTTTTGCTATGTTGTGATTGCTGATGCTGTTGTGGAACTGTTTGATGTGTGAGTTTTTATTTACTTTTTAAAAAGTTGATGTGTGAGTTTGTGATCGTGTGGATGTTGCTGCTGCTGCTGTGTGTGTGGACGCTCGGCTGCTTGTTGCTGTTTTTTCTATGAATGATCACCGGTGTGTGTTTAGGGTTTGGGTTTAGGGTTAGGGTTAGGGTTTAGGGTTTTGTGTGTGTGCGTGCACGTGCGTGTGTGTGTGTGTGTTCAAAACATGGGTGTGCGTGTGTTTGTTCAAAACACGGGTGTTTCAAAGCATGCCAGCTGAGCAGACCTAGCGGCATCCAAAAGCAGACCAGGCATTCAAAGTTGTGATAGCCAAGCAGGCCCAGCGACGGCGAGAGGCTTAATGCGGAGCGCCCCCATCAAACCACCCCAAGCAAAAAAATAAAAATCACGCACGAACTAACCCAATGCACACCCAGCTGAAATGGGCTGTCTAGATTTCTTGATGGCCATGCTTTAAGGGGTACTAGCAAATATGCCCGTGCGTTGCAACGGGAGAAACAAATGCTTGCACGCCCTACCCATCCATGTTGTCAATTCTAATCTTTGCTACCGTCACAAATGGTGGCCAAGTTATCCATCTATTCAACGATGATGGGCGGCTCCCAGTCTCAGTTAGTCTTAATGCATGCATCGTCCGGAGTAAACACCAGTTATCATGAAGCAGATGACAATGTAGTTAAATGGCTCAAACTTATAATTAGTGAAGGACGTCAAGGCCCTCATGAAGGAGACTGGATGATGAACTTTGTTAAGATTCGTTGTAGTAAAAAATATGCTAGCCACGGTAAGGCTGTTGTATGTAGACAATGCATGGCCTATCGGGTGTGAATTTTCTAGTTTTCCTTTGAAAGTTAGGAAAGTTATACAAAACATTTGTAATAATGTGACCACTTGATGAAATTCCAGTTTCCACGCAAAACCCGGAACCTTTGCGAGCGCAAATGTGATCTTGTCGCTAGGTATGCGATTGACAGAGCGAGCAAGATGGGGTTCCTAGCAGCGGATAAATCGTCCGTAGCCGTCCATGATGTTGACCTCTATCTCGGTGTCGGTGCGACTGGGCGGAGCCCCGACCGTAGTTGAAACAGGTGTCCGTCTCTAGCTCCTGCACCACGGTCTCCTTTGATGTCCGACGTGATAGAGCCGGACCGGAGACACCCGCAATTTTTTCTCAAAAAAATTGAGTCTATATGTATTATATGTGTGGTCTTTTTTTGCGGGAAATTATATTTTCTTTTATCGATAATATGCAAAAAAAAACCTAGAAATTATATGAAAAGTGAATAGCTAGTGTATATATTTGCTCGAGAAGTGGTCTGAGAATTAAAATAATTATGATATAATTCTTTAGTCAGTACGATATGAGAAAATCAAGTACACAAATCACACAACGTTGGTTCTCATCATGTCTTACAAATCCTCACCCTCATTATTAATTCATGCATGTTTCACGAATCCCTCTCCCTCTCCCTCTCTCATTAATTAATGGACATTCTAATCTAATTGGCCACAAAGCGACGTGGCTGTGTGCATCAGCCGATTTAATCGCACCATTTTCTCCCACTAATCTCTCCATCATGAATAGCGTGGTTGTCATGCATCAGCTGATTTATTAACCGTATCATTTTCTCCCACTAATCCCTCCATGAATAGCGTGGCTGTTGTGCATCAGCCGATTTAATCGTTTTCTCCCACTAATTCCTCCATGAATGCCTAGATCTCTCTCTCTCTCTCCATTAATTCCGGATGCATCGGCCCACTCATTACCCTCTCCTTATTAATCTTGAGGCGCTTATTGATTTCAACTCGTAGTCATATAAAAACTGGTGGGAATATGCACAAAGAAGCGAGGTGGTACTATATAATACATATGAAACTTCTATTGGTTACACAATCATGACTTAGGTCAGCTGGTTCTACAGAAGAACTCCTGATGACATGTAGCAAGTTTGATCCCTGGTATTGGCACCTATTTTTTGCCGGATTCGTTGTTGGGCCACACAACGCGGCTGCTTACGGACGGCCAGAGGCCCAAGAGGGCCCATGTGCGTGAGACGCAGAGAAAAGAAGGCCGAACTGTTTTTTACTGCTAGAACTCTGGGCAACGACGTACGAAAAACTTGTAACGACGGACGGACGAAAATTTCGTAATGACGGACCAAAATTAAGGAGGAAGAAGCGTTTGTCCCTTTATTATTACTAGCAAATATGCCCGTGCGTTGCAACGGGAGAAGCAGATTATGTAACCTTGGGCAAGACCCTTGGTGACATTGCCTCGTACAATGAACATCGGCTACCGCTCATCACTGAGCGTCGACGTAGCATGGAACCGACATCTCTGATTGAGATAACACGGTGTTAGTCAACGGGAGTTGCAGCCGACGCCTTCATCGACCATATTCTTGTATTGTTGGTCCATATTCTTATATTGTTGATGAACTTGACACGGGTTAGTATGGCAATAGTGGGAACATAATCTCACAGTCGTGCATGATGAAGCGTTTGTACATGATGTCCATCTCATCGTCGTCGTCGCTGCCGTCGGATCATGCTTCTGCAGGAGCTTGTACGGCGGGACGCTCCTCGGGACGTGGATGATAATGTTGTGTGTGTGCATGTTTTATAGGTTGAGCAAGTGATGGAGAAGGTATTCAAGTAAGCAACGATATTGATGAGATCGAATTTTAATAGTAACATCCTCCATTTGGGTTAGTTACAGCACAGCTATAATATATTTCTCAAGTAACTTATTAAAGAGTAAATTAATTATTAGAATAAATAAATAAATCAGCTATAAGACCTAATCAAGTCCCACCATGCATGATAAGCGATCATGTGCGTGCTGTTTTGCATTACATACCCGGTTCAAATCTAGAAACATAATATAACTCGTGCCTATATTCACATCATTTAGCTGCCTTAGATAGTCTTTGCACCTCCAGGCTCCTCGTTTAGCATGTCGACCGTTCTTGGGATAATGCAAGCACACGGCAGGCAGGCCGTATCCATGGTTGCAACAGGGTAACAAAGCTATGTACTGACCATTTATTAAGTTGAGTGTTTAGTGCGTGCAGGTTTCGAACATATCGCCACTCATTGATCTACAATTGCTAGATAATAATCTAACACTTTATGAGTTATTTCAACACTAATAATTATAATTCGAATGCACATAGTAATTTTCACATGATAAATTTTTCTCAGAAGAAAATGTAACTATCTAGATGGACACACAATTGATGCTAGTTACAAATGGAGTAGCACTCTCCGTTGATTTAAGCGATTTACGCAAAATATATATATTTACTTGAGCAATAATTCGATAACTGCCCGAAGAAAACAAAATTAAATAAATCATTCCTCTCAAAAATAAATATCCGAAGAATACGCTTGCGCATTGGACAAAATTAAATAAACCATTCCTCTTAAAGAAAAATGTGTTTTTCAGATGTGTGTCATATGTCAGTACATGTGGCAGGAGAGCCGTACCCAAACGGCGGCGTAGTATGCCGGTAGAGCCTGAATCCAGCATATGTGCCGCGTGAGGATTTCCTTTTCCCTTTTCTTCAATCTCATCCGCCGACTCAACCTTCCCTCATAGCTCTCTCTTTCGTTATGTTCGACCCTTTCCAATCTTTGCCCGTTAATCTTGGGTGCATGCATAGCGCGCCGATTTATTCGGCCACAATTTCTCTTCCGCTAATATCTCTGTCATTTAATTCGGCCCTCCTCGATCTCTGTCCCATTAATCCGATGCATGCTTAATGCACGGATTTGATCGGCTCTCTCCCATTTATATTCCACAATTTTCTTCGGAGACGGACCCACTCCTTCCCGATTTTCTACGCCGCTTATTGACATCAACAGGTCGACGTATATAAATTAATAAAATTTTATGAAAGAGGGCGAGGTGGGACAATACATCAGGGACGAACCTAAATCTTTCCATAGGTAAAGATTATTATTATATTATTATTATTACTAGCAAAAAGGCCCGTGCGTTGCAACGGGAGAGAAAATTGACGTGTTCATGAAAACATCCATCAACGCGACATGATAGCATCGGACAATGCCAGGGCAGTGAGACACACACCGAGATGTAGAAGAAATATATATCATCAGTGCATTTACCACGAAGCGAGCCTTGACATTGATAGTGCGGAAACTTACTTCTCCAAAATATTAAAATCTACACTTAGTTAGCTTTATAAATGATATGCGTCTGACTTGACATCAACGTCGCTCATCCTTCCAGTGTTCATGTGGTCGGCTTTGCAACGTCGTCCTTCTGACTTCAAATACCATCGAACGTCCTTGCAGCATATGCATAGTTGGCTTTGCAACACGACGATTAGACTTTTCCAATAAAAAGAACAGCGGCAACTGGTATATTGGCGTGCTTCTGCTAGACTCATAGGGAGGTATTTTTTTGACGGAAAAGAATGTAATTTGGTCACAGAAATAGCATTCATGTATCCACGCGAGCGCCTCCGCTTTCTTTTTTCATCAAATCCTTGTATCATCAATGCATGCGTGCCTCCTACAATCCCGCTTAATTGCCCTTCTCTCATTGATGTATGCGTTAATTAGCCGGACCCATGCAATGCGTGAGCCTCCGCTTTCTTCTCCCATCTCTAATGGAACAAATCCCTCTTAGCCTCCACTTTCTTCTCTTTGATGTGCCAATCATCAATGCATGCACGTCAATCCCACTCAATTTTCAGCCATGCAAAGCCACCAATCCGGATTAATGCGTGTGTGCATGTTTCCTCCTTTTATGGAGTCTTTCTCTTTGTTCCCTCTTATCGATTCTCGATGTGGCAAACATATATAAATTGGTGCAGTTTGGTATAAAGAATCGAGGTGGGACTATTATGCCAGGAATCTATTTTATAGCACAAAAGGGCACAGTAGCTGGGTTGGCTGACGGCTTCTGCGTGACGTGTGAGGTTGTGAGTTTGACTCCCACCCCTGTTGTTGAACAATATAATTTTTTTTACACAGCGGCCCCAAGACAGACTTACGGAACTCAGGCAATAAATTGATCGATCAGTAAAAAAAGAAGGGATCGATTGATTGATTGACGGACAGACGAAAAAACGGACCAAAAATTGGGAGGAAGAAGCATTAGCCCCTTTATTATTATTATTATTATTATTATTATTATTATTATTATATTATTATTATTATTATTATTATTATTATTATATTATTATTATTATTATATTATTATTATTATTATTATTATTATTATTATTATTATTATTATTATTATTATAGCAAATAGCAAATATGCCCGTGCGTTGCAACGGGAGAAAAAAGAATTTCTCGGTTGAATCCTTCCTCATGGAAAATTCCGAAGAATTCTTGGCATTGGGTAATATCACATGAAAAATTCCTAATGATTGAAATAGAGCGGGCTTATAAATCCTTTACATTGGTATTTTTGTGCATTTTTAAAAAGCATGAACATATTTAAAAGCATGATTTTTTAAAAGCAAGAAGAATTTGAAACACTCTTTATCTCACACGCTCGGTGTCCGCAATTTAAAAAGGATTGTTGGTGTCTAGACCGTGTAGTATAAAGTTGAGAAAGTCATCGAGATGTGCTTTGATGGCTCCTGCTTCATCTTAGCACTAACATCGGGTGGAAGAGGAATGGTGTAAGTGTGTTTAGCGGGATATACAGACGGTGGAATTGTTGTATACTATTCGAGAGTTTAATCACTAATCCAAAAGTTTTTCTTAGAATTTTTAAAAGATTTGAATGCACGAATTTATTTTGGATGGAAGGGTAGTGGTGCATTGAAGCAGGGTTGTTTATATACAGTTTTGTGTGTGTTAATATTCAAAAGCAAACAGGTTTTTACTATGTTGGCTTTTTATAGAAAATGTTGGTTGTTTGGTTGCAAGATCTCCATTTTTTTTGTTTTGCACTATTCCAAAGACCGCACAGCACTCCCCGTCATCACCATAAAAAAAGCAAACTTTTTTGGTAAATTTCAGATGGAGGCCACGTACACCATCACGTGTACGCCTCGTCCAATCTATCTAGTCAAATTCGCTGGCAAGCCTATCCTCATCTCTTTTCCTCACCCATCCATCGATCCCCTCGTCCTCCTCTCGTTCGTAGCACCATGCTCCTTCCTCACTCCCCTCGTTCGTAGCGCCGTCCACCAGGAGAACCCAGCGCCCTCGCCCGATCCGGCGGCCCCTAGCCATGTTCCCTCTTATCGATTCTCGATGTGGCAAACATATATAAATTGGTGCAGTTTGGTATAAAGAATCGAGGTGGGACTATTATGCCAGGAACCTATTTTATAGCACAAAAGGGCACAGTAGCTGGGTTGGCTGACGGCTTCTGCGTGACGTGTGAGGTTGTGAGTTCGACTCCCACCCCTGTTGTTGAACAATATAATTTTTTTTACACAGCGGCCCCAAGATAGACTTACGGAACTCAGGCAATAAATTGATCGATCAGTAAAAAAAGAAGGGATCGATTGATTGATTGACGGACAGACGAAAAAACGGACCAAAAATTGGGAGGAAGAAGCATTAGCCCCTTTATTATTATTATTATTATTATTATTATTATTATTATTATTATTACTAACAAAAGGCCCCATGCGTTGCAACGGGGTAACAAAACTATGTATTAGCCACTTATCACAATGAGTATTGAGTCCGTGCAACCACTGGTTGATGTGCAATTATTAGATATATAAAATAATGTCTGTGCGTTGCAACGGGGCATACATGTTCTAGTAGTATAACACTAATCATGTCTAACGTATGCTTTTAGAATCCTTGTCGTCGACTTCTAGGTATCTTTTAGAATTCCTCGTGTCTGCGTCTTCCTCCCTCTTTCCAGTAAGTGATAAGCACCATGCCCACTAATGCTATATCGATATTCAAAACTCAAAGAGTACTTGTAAGCTACAATACTTCTAGGTATCTTTTGAAGAAGGAGCTGATTGGTCTATTTTATTTTATTTCTTAGTTTTTTTTTAAAAAAAATAGCTATCCCTTGATTCTCTTCCTCCTCATTTCAACTTTTACATGTAAAAGAACTTAGAGACAAAGGTACATGTTGTGAAGAAAGTAATTTAATAACAAAACAAAAATGTAGATACAAAAATAGGGCATGGGAAACAAAGATCAACTTCCCCATAGACAAATCATTTTTTGGAGTATTTGACAAATGCGATCTTGTCAATATATGTTTAAAAATTTCCACAAGACATCATCGATGTGGCCAATGTGTTTGTTCTGCCACAGAACTTAAAACACTCATGAATGAACTATCAAACTTTAGTGGATGCAAGATTCAAAAAGGTGTTACCGATAATTACATGAAAAAATTTCAAGGCTATTGTATTTTGGAATATGTGATGTCACTAAATCTACATGTGGAATCTAGCACTGGTCTCCATCAATTTTGCAGTCATGAACCTACATGTTCTAGCAATCATAACTAATAATCTGCTTATGAATGGATTTCGCTCAAGCTATCTTACTTAGATGAAGCAAACTGTAGAAATATACCTTATCCTCAGCTAATCTCGGGCTGAATTTGTTCGTTGTAACTTTCCTTGTTTGCGGCCTTAAATTTTGCCTTTTCAACGGATGATGGAGACTTTCCAACTAATTAATTGTGGTAGAAGGCGGAGCTGCCGTCGACAAGGTGTTACCGATAATTACATGAAAAAATTTCAAGGCTATTGTATTTTGGAATATGTGATGTCACTAAATCTACATGTGGAATCTAGCACTGGTCTCCATCAATTTTGCAGTCATGAACCTACATGTTCTAGCAATCATAACTAATAATCTGCTTATGAATGGATTTCGCTCAAGCTATCTTACTTAGATGAAGCAAACTGTAGAAATATACCTTCAGCTAATCTCGGGCTGAATTTGTTCGTTGTAACTTTCCTTGTTTGCGGCCTTAAATTTTGCCTTTTCAACGGATGATGGAGACTTTCCAACTAATTAATTGTGGTAGAAGGCGGAGCTGCCGTCGACACGATTGCGCATATACGTAGAGAAGATCATTGCATCCCTTAGTGCAACGTCTCCATGCACAGAGGTTCAGAAACGACCTGATACACTTTGCACAACTACTATATTGATTCACTTTAACATCAAGTGGTTGATCTAGGCCCTCTACATCCTCACAAATCCATGCTGTGGGATAGTGTACACACGCGAATGCGCAACGTACCATGTTCTCCTTCCTTTATCTGTCACATTGAGGATTATAGATTAGAAGGCATATACACGCGCTTCTTCCTTATTTTTTCTGTCACATTGAGGATTAGAATGCATGGACTACTCCTTCCTGATTTTATTCCTTCCTTATTTCTTGCACGTCAGCTGAAATCCTCTTATTTCCTTCCTTATTTTCTCTTCCACAACGACTCAATTCCTTTTTCGTTCCATATTTTTCGGTCACATTCCTTCCTTATTTATTTGCATCTCGGCTGAAATCCTCTTATTTTCCTGATACCAGGAAACTCAAAAGGGTATATAAATTGGTTCAGTTTGATTGAAAAAGGCGAGGTGGGACTATTTTAAATCGGTAATGAACCTTTTTTCAATCACAGCAATAAGATTGTTAGAGTGGCTGCAGCACTTGGGGCTCCTAGAGTTGTGGTCTTGAGTTCGATCCCTGCGCAAGCGAAATATTTTTGTCTGCTCATGGAGACAAAGCATGTAGCAGGCCCAGGTCGGCCCAGTCGTCAGCCAGGCCCAGCTCTGATCACACAGTTTTCTTTTATCAATCTGAATCGCTTTTTCACGAATAATTTTTCCTTACTTATGGGTGGCGTAGTGGGTAATTGTTTGCAACTTTTGGGACACGTTTAATGACGGTGAACGGGCAGAAGCAATCCGTACTTTATTATTTACTAGCAAAAATGCCCGTGCGTTGCAACGAGAGAATGCAAGGTAAAAAAAATCTGGCTCGAGGGCATAAATTTTGTAGTGATGCAATACCAATCATGTGAAACTGCCCAGAGAACAACCTGCTAGTTGGCGGGGTTAACACGTGATTATGTTGTCCGGGAGCGACGGCGATAATTAATCTTGTACTCGTGCATCTTACATGATTAACAGATCGTATCTCCCTCTCTCCCTCTTTCCATTAAGTGATAAGCACCATGCATCTATGTCCACTAATGTCATACTACTATCAATATTAAAAACTTAAAGAGTACTTGTAAGCTGCAACACTTCTGTGTATCTTTTGAAGAAAATGGATGGTCTATTTTATTTATTTCCGTGGTTTTAGAAAAAAGATGATTGACTATCTCTAGATTTCCTCCCCAGTTCAGCTTTTACATGTAAAAAGAACTTCGAGAATGACAAAGATACATTTTGTGAAGAACGTAACTTAATGACAAAACAAAATGTAGATGCGAAATAACACGGGAAACAAAGATCCTTTATATTGCACCAACATGTATAGACAAATCCTTTTCTGGATTAAGGACAGATGCAATCTTCTCGATCTCTCGAAAATAGTCTTTCTCTAAACGAAATCTTATGGGTTCCACCCGTTTTTCCTTTTCTTTTTTTTGAGAAACAAGAGTTACAAACTCAAGTAACGGGGCAGTAATCAGACTGCATCAACTCTCTAAGTCTATCAGGGACTCCTGCAATAATCCGAAAATTTCCTTGCATCCTCGCCTCAATCGCCAGCTCATGAGCCAATCCATTGCTCTTTCTTCCAGCAAAACACACTTTGTATGAGGCGAATCCCTCAAGCAGTTGCTTAATATCCTGTATCACTGCATAGCAAGGGGCCAAGCACGCCTCCTCCGTATTTAAATATTCAGCAACTGATTTGCAGTCCAGCTCCAATACGATCGGTCCATTATAGACATTGGCCAGCGATTGTAACCCAAACAGAGCAGCCCTTGCCTCGGCTTCCTCCACGCTCGCCGAGACAGGTATCAGGCTTCCAGCCGACAAGAAGACGTAGCCTTGGTGGTCTCTGGCAACAGCGCCTGCCCAACCCTGACCACTGTCTAGGTTGAAGCCAGCGTCTGAATTAATTTTTGCTATCCCCGGGGTTGGCGCTGCCCAAAGCATGCGTTGCCTTACAGGTTTGCATGGCGCATCATTTTCCAGTGTAATCTGCTCTTTGCCTTTCTCTGATATCACGTCAAGGGCAGCCTTATTCAGTTCCTCCTCATACTGGACCAGGAAGTTAACAGAATGACGAATCAGCTCATTTCCTTTGCCATGTACGCAATCATCTCGCAGGTGCCAACATCTCCAGAGTAAAAGAAGGATCTTCGCCTGCATGTCTTCGGAGCAAGTGCCGAGCAGATGCTGCAGCCAGTCCGTGCCAGTATACCTGAATGCTAGCTCGGAGGGGAGAGCCCAGAACTCTCTCATCTCATGTCTTAGAGCCCTGCTCCTAGTGCAATCAACTACTGCATGGAATTCATTTTCCACTCCATTTCCGCAGATGTTGCACGTAGGATCGAGAGCAAGGGTACGTCTAAATTTGTTCTGCTTTGTAGCGAGGGTGTTAGTTGCAATCCTCCACCCAAAGATTCTAACTTTCGGAGGGACCCTAGCTTTCCATACGAGGTCCCAAATACTCCGATCGTTTGCCTCCCTTGTAGAGCTAGATGGAATCTGACTAAGCTGCCCTTGACCAGCATAAGCCAATTTGTAGGCGCTTCTTACTGTGAATATTCCATTCTTTTTAGGGTGCCAGGCAATGCAATCCTCCACTTCCGATTTTGCTATGGGGATCTTGCAGATTTCATGAGCATCAAACTCTTGGAAAATTTGATTTATGAGTTCCACGTTCCATTCTTTCCTGTCCGGGAGGATGAGCTGGTTTACCCACCGGAGACGCGAGCGCCTCTTGAAAGAAGCCGTCTTCAACCCCTCCTTGCGTGGAATCCATTGATCTCGCTGAATTTGAATCTTTCTTCCATCCCCCACCCTCCAAATAATTCCTTTTTTCAGTAACTCTAGCCCCGCCTCAATGCCCCTCCACACGGGTGATGCATCCGATGAGAAAACCGTGTCCAGCAGATTCCCGTGAGGGTAATACTTAGACTTAAGCACTCTTGCACATAGATTGTCTGGCTTTTGGATCAGCCTCCAACCCTGCTTTGCTAGGAGTGCTAAGTTGAAAAGATGCATATCTCTGAAGCCAATTCCTCCCGCACGCTTAGGTCGAATCATATGCTCCCATGACATCCAGTGGACCTTCCGGTGACCCTCCACATCACCCCACCAGAAGTTTCTGATCATCTTCTCGTACTTTTCGCAAAAACCTTTGGATAATAGAAAGACACCCATGGTGAAGCATGGGAGTGCCTGGACAACCGATTTGACATGAACTTCTTTTGCAGCATATGCCATGAATTTCTCTGACCAGTCACTGCATCTTTTCCTGAATCTATCCATGATTGGCTGGAAATCCTCATCCTTCATTCTTCCTTCTGGAGTTGGTAGTCCCAAGTACTTACTCTCAAAAGATGATGACACCACTCCCAGGGTCTCTTTTATGCTATCTCTAACTTCCTCGGGGCACTGTTCGCTAAACAGCAAAGAACATTTACTCTCACTCAGCAACTGACCCGTACATCTCTGGAAAGTGGATAAAACCCTTTTCATTGTTACAGCTTCCTCCACTGTGGCCTTGAAAAAAATCAAACTATCATCGGCAAACAAGAGGTTTGATATGCCTGGGCTATTTCTAGCAATTTTGATGGGTGTCAGGTTTCCCGCCTCGGTCTCCTTCTTCATGAGTGTCACTAGGCCATCGGAAACAAAAAGAAAGAGATAAGGGCTAAGCGGGTCACCTTGCCGTAAACCTCTTGACGGGATAAAATGTTCCAGTAACTCCCCATTACATCTGACTGAATAACTGACCGACCTGACACAGTGCATAATCCATGAAATCCATTTCAGATCAAAACCAATTTTTTGCAAGACCCTCTCCAAGAAGTTCCAGTCCACTCTATCATACGCTTTCGCCAAGTCAAGTTTATATGCACAGTGGGTGTTGTGTCTGCTAACGCTGTGTTGGATCTTATGAAAACACTCAAAGGCAATGGTGGCATTATCCGTGATCAAACGCCCTGGGATAAACGCACTTTGCGTCTCGGAAATGATGTCATCCAAAAAAGGCCGGAGGCGGTTGACGAGGCACTTGGATATCACTTTATATATGACATTGCATAAACTAATTGGACGATAATCCTTCAAAGACTGAGGGTCCTTTCCTTTTGGGATGAGGACTATCACTGTATCATTAATCCCTTCCGGCAATATCTCCCTCTCAAAAAAATCCATCACTCCTTTTACAACATCTTCTCTCAACACATCCCAATTCCGCTGGTAAAATCGGGCGGGGAACCCATCCGGTCCCGGCGCTTTGAGCGGGCCTATCTGGAAAAGCGAGTCACTGATCTCCTCCACCGTGAACGCTCTTGTTAATCTGCTGTTTATGTTGTCCGTGACCCTCTTTTCAACAAGGTCCAGTAATTCATGTGGCTCCACATCTCTCTCTCTGTCGTAAAGTTTCTGGAAAAACTCCCTTGTCATTTCACTGATCGCTTTGCTATCTTCCTTCCAGACCCCGCTGCTGTCCTTTAGCTTAGTTATCTCGTTTTTCTTTTTCCTCCAAGTTGCTTTCCTTTGGAACCATTTTGTGTTGCGATCCCCTTCACGCAAATAGGTAGCTCTCGACCTCTGTCTCCACATGAGCTCTTCTCTGAGCAGCACCTCATCGAGTTCCTCTGAACATTTCTGAATTTCTCTATCTCGCGTAGGTGAAAAAGGGGAACTCCATAGGATACTGAGTTTGCTTCTAAGTTCTGCAGTTTTCTTAATCACTGATCCAAAATCCTTATCAGCCCACGCCTTTAGGACTTGTTGCATATGTTTAATCTTTGTACCCACTCCCTGAAAGTTTTCCACTGAGCCCAGGTCGTTCCATCCATCCGTGATGGTGTTCTGCAGAGAGGTAACCCGTTCCCACATTTGCTCGTATCTAAAAGGCTTAGATTTTTGCTTCTGCCCACTCTCCTTCACATGTCGCCATTCCTTCCGGCCTCCCAACCGCACGAGGACAGGAAAATGATCCGACCTCGAGCTACAGATGTGTTCCACTGAGGCATTTCTGAACTTTTCAGTCCAATCAGGTGATGCGACCCCCCTGTCCAACCTGGCCCTTACATTTTTCCTTCCTCCCTGTTTGTTGTTGTATGTCCAGATGGGGCCCTTGTACCCAAGATCGAATAGGTTGCAATCCGAGAGCACTCTTCTAAAGTTCTCCATGTACTTTTCCGACCTTTTTGAGGCCGAGAGATGTTCCGATTGCCACATCGTCTCGTTGAAGTCTCCGACCATCAGCCATGGTGCGTTAGACTGGCCCTTAATTCTTCTCAAAACTTCCCACATATTGTGCCTTTCATGAGCTCTAGGTTCACCGTAAATAAAGGTACCACGCCATTGCATATCACTGGAATGTAAACGAATTAAAACATCAATGTACCTCGGGCCAACGGCAAGCTTTATTACTTCGACACTTTCATCATAAAAGAGCGCAATACCGGCACTTTTGCCAACGCCGGGCTGCGCTATACAATGCTTGAGACCTAACCTCCATCTCAACTTATTGACATAAGAATTGCTTTGCCGAGTTTCTGATAAGAACACAAGCTTAGGCTTGTACGTGTGCACTAGGCACACGAGTTCCTGAACTGTCCGGGGTTGCCCCAAGCCCCGGCAGTTCCAACTTAGGACTGTCATGGCTCCTGACGGGCACCGCCTTTGGCGCCCGTCAGTTTGCCGGCAGCCCCAGGGCCGGTCGCTTCCGAACCACCTGTACCATCATTGGCATCTCCCTGTCCACCTGTCTTTGCCCCTTTCTTCTTCTTGTTCCTTTCTGTCTCTTCCCCTGTACTGTCCTCTGGCTGAATGTTTCTGCCCACATCACTACGGTCACCCCTCTTACCGAGGGCAGAGGTGGCCGTGACACCACCCTTTTCACACACTTTGCCTTTGCCCTGCAGTATCTCTGTACCTGAAAATTTACCTGCATTTTCTTTCTTTTGATCCTCTGAAAACTTCTCTGAACCTTGTGGCTCCACCTCCTTATGCCCAGCTGTATGAGCATTTGGCTGACCATCCTCCTCCCTGGACGCACAGGCATCCACACCCATTGCTGGGTCAGCCCACTCTGCCACTGTCAGCGATGTAGTAGGGACAGTTGCAGCAGGGACCAGCGGCATTACGGCAGCCACAGGGAGCGCCGCTGCGGTATCTGTCCCAAGCCCACAGGACAAAGTCACAGGAGCTATGATACGCCCCATGAGGTGGTTACTTGCAGATATATTAGTACAACAACAGGCACCCACATGTAGCTGGCAGTTAACATGAGACTTTTGAGATAAGCTCTGAACTAATTCATCAGCAACTGCTTCTTCAGCGTCCTGAACACCATCGTTTGATCCAATTTGCTCCCCCACGATGGACTGGTCTCTAGGATCAGATAAAGTACCCCCGGGATCAGGCTCCTCTCTGACTTGGCCTTCATGATCACTACAAACACTAGATAGGTCCACCTTCATATAATTTCCATCATACTGCCATGCCAACTCGGTTTTTTCCTTTTACATACTTCTTGCGATCTGGATACAATTCAACGGAAAAATGGTCTGGTCCAGCCTCCAAATCCTCCTGTTCCTTACAATTGCAGAATTTCTCACTTTTTCTTGGTGTCAGATCAGAGCTAGATCCCTCTTCAATTGGTTCATGCCAAAAATCTGTAGCATGCTGATGTCTATTGATCTCCACTTCAATGCTTTTTCCAGACATCTTTCTCTGAACTACAACCATGTGGTGCACTGTGATATTATCTGAAACTCTGCTTTCCAGAACAGAACCGATCCCACCCTTGTTTCTCTGAATTTCATCCAATCCCTGAACCCCTACAATAGGGGCAGCCATCAGCTTGTGTGCAACCTTGGCTGCGGTCTGGACCCCTGGCTCGGAACCAGCGATCCCTAGCACCACCTCCGGATTCTTCTCTTTAGCCGCAGGTATGGGCGCCGCCGCATCCGCAGCCGGCTTCACATCCAGATCAAAATCCCCATACAATTCCTTCTCCCTTCCTTGCGGTAACCGTGCCTCAACCTTGATCTCCATTACTGGATCCACGCGCATCTCCCCCGGCCTCCTCTCCAGCAGACTAGTTGCTCTCCGCCTCATCTCCTTCAGGCACGCACCGGGATCCCTCGAAGAACGGAGAACACGGATGGCCTTCTCCCGCAGGCTAGCCCACTCCAGCTGGAGCGCGCAGCACATCAAACCAGCCTCCGGGGTGGCCCTCGAGCCCACCGGATCCGGCATCTCAACTCTCATCTCACTCTCCGGCGTCGCCGCCGAAACGCCTCCGAGATCGCCGGAGCGTTTTTTTACCCGTTTTTCCTTTTCGGTAATATGTGTCACCTGATAAACATCATCGATATGGTCAATGTGTTTGTTCTGCCATAAAACTTTAGAACAGTAACTTAGCATACATCCAGATAGTCGCAATAACTTTTTACTACTCAGCTCTCGGTTTTCTAGATTATTTCACCAACAAAAATTTCTACCAAAATGATCATGTAGTTTATAATGGGGGGCAGCCGTACGTAGCGCATACCTCTGAACGGGGCAACTGCAAATTAAAACATTGATGAATGGATTCTCAAATTTTAGTTGATGCAAGGTTCAGAAAGGAGTAACCAATCATTATATGAAAATATTTCAAGGCTATTGTCTGAGAATAGTTTCTGAAGGAACATGTGATGTCACTTCTAGTATGTCACTGGACCCACATGTGGATTATACAACTGCTCCCTGCCAGAATTTTGAAATCATAAACCAACTTCTTGTAGCAATCAGATCAGAACTATAATTTGCTTATGAATGGATTTCACTCAAGCTTTCTTAATCAGATGACCTCGGGCTGAATTTATTTGCTGTAACTTCCTTTGTATGCGGCCTGAAATATTACCTTTTAAGTTTAAGAACTCAAATATGCAAGAAAGGACCCAAATTGCCAGCAACATCATACTCAGGAGTCAGGACCATATGAGCTTCATGGGTACGCCAGTGCATCTTTGCTGGCTTTACACATTTCCGAGAGCTGGACTGCAGATATCAAAACACCATGGTGTTTTTCCTTTAGTAATGATGAAGCGAGGCCCAGGAAGTTTTCCCCCAAATCTGAGACTTTTCTTACAATCCTCGCAGAGCACAAAGCAACCTTCTTTGTATTAGCCTCCCTGATTCGCATCAATTCTCCACTTCAGGTGCCAGATCCCGCGCAATCTCAGAGGAGCAGATGTTCCCAAGCGCGCACAATGCAAGTCCCATGATGAACTGGTTCGAGTGGTTGAGATCTCTGCCCCAAAATCAAGTCCCATGATGAACTTACCGCCCTTTCTTTCCTCCCATCCCAGTAAAAACAAGCAAGCAAACATACCAATCAAGATTTAAATGAATTAGTAAAATAAATGCACAATCAAGGTCGCAACCACACCAATAAATAAATTCAGCCTCAAGTTTCTACAGCCACATCAATTAGAAAAATCAAGAGAGGGGAGAATCAGAATCCACAGCTACAAAATCCACTTCTGCAAAGTTTAAGAACTTTAAAGTAATATAATCCCCAATTGTCTCGCAAATGGATATTTTATCAAATCAGAGAGATGGTTAAGAACTTGCAGATTTCCCATTACTGAGTGCCGCTTTGTGCTTGCACTGTCATAACAGCCAACCTTTGACAAATTCCACAACCAAGTCAACATCCAGCAGTGGCACCCAAAGCATAGATTTATTAAATTGTACCCCTAAGATACATATGGAACTCTGACTAAAAAGTATGCGATTCACGTAGATGCTCTCACCATATGAAATCAATGTGGCGAGTGTCGTCGTCGAGGGTGAAGGACACATCTGTATTCCTCTCCACCTTGCCGCTCACCAATCCGACGAGCCTGACCTGCAGACCACCCAAGCCGGACAACCGCGTAAGAAGCCAATCCTGATGAACACAAAGCCGAAGAGAAACGTATACCAGGCACTCACATTGGTCGTCTCTACGCCGTTGACACTTCAAGGACGCGCTCGTCGCGCTCATCATCAGCAAGTAAATTACACAAATATGGACGGATGAATTCTGCTAAAACCGTTGGTTACTAATGAATGGTTGCTCGCGGGGGACTTCAATCTCATTGCAAATGCAGATGAGAAAAGCAACCAAAACGTCAACATCAGAATGATGGGCAGATTTAGAAGCATCATTGAGGATTTAGAGCTCCGAGAATACCAACTTCTGGGTAGGAAATTCACTTGGGCTAGTGACAGTCGCAACAACATCTCCACAAAAATCGATCGGATTCTCATGACCCGAGATTGGGAATTGCAGAACCCCCAATACCAGATGTTTCCAGCTTCTACGGGCACATCTGACCATTGCCCGCTGATTCTCAAGAAGATGGTGTTGCCAAAATTCAGAGGATTTCGTTTCGAATCATTCTAGATATCTATACCGGGCTTTCAGGATGTGGTCAAACAGGCTTGGAATAAGCCGGTTAAATCAGAAAACGCCTTCCGAAGGCTGCACATCAAACTTTGCCGGACGGTTGCAGCCTTGAAGAAATGGAGTCGCGCTCGCATGTCTGAGCTCAAGTTGCAAGAGACCATCGCACATGATGTCATTTTCCATCTGGACATGGCGCAGGATGAAAGAGAGCTTTCCGAGGATGAGCGGTCACTTAGGAAATTGCTCAAGGCCAGGCTTCTGGGTATTGCTGCTATTGAGAGGACTAGGTGGAGACAACGATCTCGCCTGACAGGAATCAAGACCAATGATGCTAACACTAAGCTGTTCCAGCTGCGTGCAAATGGAAGACGCCGCAAAAATCATATCCCCATGCTGCTGAAGCCTTGTGGCACGGAAACAAACGACCACAACGAGAAAGCGAGTATACTGCTGAACCACTTTCAAGGCCTCATGGGCTCCCCATATTTAGGAGAATGCAGGCTCAATTGGGAATTTTTAAATCTCCCCACTTTTGATCTGCGACACCTTGAGGAGGATTTCAACATGGGTGAACTAAAAGAGGTCATTGAAGCCGTGCAGCCAGAACGTGCCCCTGGCCCAGATGGGTTTCCTGGCATTTTCTTCAAGATTTGTTGGGACACTATCAAGTTTGATCTCATGAGGGCTCTGAACATGCTACACTCGCTCAAAGTTGACCACTGGGACCTCCTGAACTCTGCAAACATTGTGCTCATCCCAAAGAAAGACTCCCCTAGCTCTCCTTTTGATTACCGACCGATCAGCTTAATGCACAGTGTAGCCAAGATCCTCTGCAAGTTACTTGCTAATAGACTTGCCCCTGAGCTCAATGAGATGGTCTCCCACTGCCAGAGTGCTTTTATCAAGAAGAGATGCATCCAAGATAATTTCTTATACGTCCAGAACGTTATCAAAGCCGCTCACGCAAAGAAGAAGGCGATGATTTTTCTGAAACTTGACATTGCAAAAGCCTTTGATTCGGTCGGATGGGGATATTTGCTTCAGACCTTAGCTGCCTTTGGCTTTGGGCATCGGTGGAGGAACCTCATTTCAATCATACTCAGCTCCAGTTCTTCTCGGATCTTGCTCAATGGCGCTCCGGGCTCCCCATTTAAGCATATGTGCGGCCTAAGGCAGGGAGACCCTCTCTCCCCCATGCTATTCATCTTGGCCATGGAACCACTCCAGAGACTTTTCGAGTTAGCCTCAGATCATGCCATTCTGACCAAGCTTGGTCCGCAAGCGGCCACTCTTCGGACTAGTATGTATGCGGACGATGCTGCTCTTTTCCTGAACCCGGACAAGCATGACATTGCGGCGGCAAAAGCTATTCTGAACATTTTTGGCGAGGCCTCTGGCTTGGAGATCAATGTGCAAAAATGCACAGCATTCCCTATCCGCTGCGAGAACCTTGACTTCGCGGATATCATGCAAGACTTTGGTGGAGCCACTGGAACTCTCCCCTGTCGCTACCTTGGTCTACCACTAAGTCTACGGAAACCGAGAAGAGTTGAGGTACTGCCATTGATAGAGGGTATGGCTGGTAGATTAAAAGGTTGGAAAGGAAAGCTTATGGCTAAACCAGGGAGGCTTGCTCTCATAAATTCAGTTCTAACATCCATGGCGACCTATTTCCTAACCTGCTTTGTTGCAAGCAAATGGGCGATCAAGCGGTTGGACAAGATTCGTAGAAACTTTCTTTGGGCTGCTGATGAGGAATGCAATGGCGGCAAGTGTCTAGTGAATTGGAAGAAGTGCTGTTCGCCTAAAAAATTTGGGGGCCTTGGAATAAAGGACATTGCCTATTTTGGACGGGCGCTGCGGTTGCGTTGGGCCTGGCTTCAATGGAGTGAGACGCCGAGACCCTGGATGGGTACACCAATTCCTTGTGACCGCAATGATCTGCAGCTTTTTTCGGCATGCACGGAGATATCACTTGGTAATGGGCAGAGGGCTCGGTTCTGGAAGGATAGATGGCTACAGGGCATGGCTCCTTCATCCATCGCCCCAGAGTTGTTTGCTTTGGCCCGTCGAAAGAACTTATCTGTTGCGGATGCTCTTACTGCCAACAGGTGGATGAAGGGCCTTCAAAGGATGGATAATGAGAGGATGATTGATCAATTTATTCAGCTCTGGGAGATGCTCCAATCTGTGACTCTCTCCAATGAGCCTGATTCTATCTCCTGGAAGATGAATAAGGATGGGATTTACACTGCAAAATCTGCATATGATTGTCAGTTCTTTGGCCACATTGATGCACCCTCCCTGCACGCGGTTTGGAAGGTTAAAGCTGAGCCCAAGGTGCGCTTTTACTTGTGGCTCCTGTTACAGAATCGGAACTGGACTTCCGATTGGTTGATGGCGAGGGGATGGCCTCATTCAGCACAATGTGTGCTGTGCGATCAAGAACCTGAGACGGCTGCGCACATTACCCTGAGGTGCCCTTTTGCTCGGGAGGTCTGGTTCTCTTTCCATCGTTCTGACGAGGCCGCTGCGGAGGCCGGCTCAACGAACATCTCTATCAAAGGTTGGTGGTGACAGGTATGGGCGCTACACAAGAAATCCGAGTTGGCTCCTCAGATTACCACGGGGGTTTATATTGCCTGGAACCTGTGGAAAGAAAGGAATAGAAGAACTTTTGAGGGTAAGAGATGTTCTCCCGAGACTGTTACTGCTTTAGCTAGAGATGAGCTGAGTCTGTACAAAGAGGCTTTTAGATAGTGTTTGCCTCCTTCTCTCCTTTCTTCTTTCTTTTCTTTTTTGTTGAGTCTGAGCGGCCATTCTCTGTATGAGACACTGGGATCTTTGATCCTTTGCTTCCTTCTTATACGAAAAGGCAGAACCACTGCCATTGCCCATCAAAAAAAATAAATTCTGCTGCTTCTTCTGGTGGTGTTGCCCCGCGCGTGTTCTTTATGCCAAGAAACAGAACCACGGGCAAGGTGAAGAATCATCACAGGGCTCAGGTGGCTGCCATCACATATCATAACAGGTTGATGGAGTCAAAATTCATAATTTGGTAAAAAGGAAACTTCATCCAAGATTGTGTCGCAACAGATTGCTCGAAGTCGACCAATATATTTCGAATTTAGGACCAGTCTTTCTCTTGCCGGAAATAAGCCACAAGACCTGGCATCAATTAATGCTAATAATGTATGCAGAACTAATGGTAGCTGCATTAAGTTTATACCCAAAAAGCTATGAAAGCAACAGGACACATCAAAGGGTGGACAAAATGATAGGTTTTGCGGAAGAGCGATGCAATTCTAACAATTTGCAAGCATATGGAGTTGATCCTAGTTTGCAACTTGCAAGTACACTAGAAAGCTACATATGAATGCATCTGCAAGATTGGCATGAAAACTAATGTTCTACCTGGCAAGTAAACCGGCAGTGGATCAACGTGTGTTGCAAGTGGAAGATCTCAGACTTGTAGTACGCAATTTCTGTGTTGACTAATAGGTATCCATCTGCGGTTCAGGGTCATACTTGAACTCCTTAACACGCTCATTTGCCTGACAATAAAACAGGAAACCTGAATCAGCTATTCCTATTATGCATTAACTGCATTTTCCAGCCAGCTACTCTCAGATCTAATTGTGATTTAACCACACAAACATTACACGATTTCAATATAAGTCATGCTTAGATTCAACATGTAACGTGATGCAAATAATTATAAAGGTGAAGTAAAAGGATGAATATCAAGAATCTGAGCATCTAAAAAGGAATCTAGCCAAATCAAATACTTCTCAGTGTACAGGAAGCACGGGTCAAGGTAAGTACAGAGGAAAACCAAATCAACAAACTTGTTTAAGTGGTTTATGCCGGATCCATATTTTTCAGTCCAACCAATCAGTATTGTTATCTCGTCGCTCCAACTTTTTGATCTACTCCATGATGATATTCTTATAGAAGGCTTTAGATTGCAGCTTCTGGAGGCAGTAACAGCACCAGTGATCACAAAAACAAGCAGGAGAGCACCGGTTGCGATTTCCAAAACAATAAGCCAAGTCAGTTGCTGCACTTTATCATGCTTATGCTCAGAAGTATTATGTTTTCATTGAAAAATCACTCACTTTTCTTCTGATTGCAGAAACTAAAGGTTCGTTTTTTAGTCACACTGTCCCAAGAAACACCTCAACTGTATCTTCAAATTCGAGCTTAGCATAGAAAGTGAGAATTGTCTAAAAGTTTAAGACATACACATGATCCAAGTCAACCAATCTAGGCATGGTAAAGTCTACAAAGATGATTCACTACCTTACTGTGTTATCAATTGATGGAAAATTGGCACAGCTTCTAGGATAATCCTGCTAGTACAACTGTAACAGTTACAATAATAATCTTGGTTTTTTCATTTAAATAAAAGAACACAAACCATCACGAGGCCCCTATGGAATCAGCACAACCATGATTCTGATCTTTTTTTTTGCATGGACCATGATTTTGATCTGCTATAAGATTTATCCTTAAGTTCATAATATTCAGAGTTCAGACATCACCAGTGGAAAAACTCCTAGCAAAACCATGTATGCGTGAAAGAAACATCAACAGTTAGTATTATCTAGATAATCATGGGAAGAACATATAGAAGTTAATACAGTCCGACAGGAATCAATCAAGCGTGGGGAATTTACATGGTTGCTAGCTAGCTAGCATGGGCTATTAGCCAATGGAACACGTACCAGAGGATTCAATCAGGCAAGATGTATGGTAGTTTCGTGCACATCTGGTTGGCTTGCTGCATCGTCGTTGCCGGCTAGTACGTGTGCATCTGGTCAGCTTGCTTCTTCGTGGTTCTACAACAGTACCTTGCTCTGAAGTGGATTTGAGTTTCACTCGCTCCCTCAAGATCCTCCCTGAGGAGAGGTGCTCCTCACGCACGAGATGATGGAAATATGCCCTAGAGGCAATAATAAAGTTGTTATTATTTTATATTTCCTTGTTCATGATAAAGGTTTATTATTCATGCTAGAATTGTATTGACCGAAAACTTAAATACATGTGTGAATAAATAAACAAATACCGTGTCCCTAGTGAGCCTCTACTAGACTAGCTCGTTGATCAAAGATGGTTAAGGTTTCCTAATCATAGACATGAGTTGTCATTTGATAACGGGATCACATCATCAGGAGAATGATTTGACGGACAAGACCCATCCGTTAGCTTAGCATATGATCGTTCTGTTTATTGCTACTGCTTTCTTGAATGTCAAATACATGTTCCTCAGACCATGAGATCATGCAACTCCCGGATACCGGAGGAATATCTTGTGTGCTATCAAACGTCACAACGTAACTGGGTGATCATAAAGATGCTCTACAGGTATCTCCGAAGGTGTCCGTTGAGTTGGCATGGATCGAGACTGGGATTTGTCACTCCGTGTTTCAGAGAGGTATCTCTGGGCCCTCTCGGTAATGCACATCATAAGAAGCTTGCAAGCAAAGTGACTAAGGAGTTAGTTACGGGATGATGTATTACGGAACGAGTAAAGAGACTTGTCGGTAATGAGATTGAACTAGGTATGGAGATACCGACGATCGAATCTCGGGCAAGTAACATACCGATGGACAAAGGGAATTACGTATGTTGTCATTGCGGTTCGACCGATAAGATCTTCGTGGAATATGTAGGAACCAATATGAGCATCCAGGTTCCGCTATTGGTTATTGACCGAAGAGGCGTCTCAGTCATGTCTACATCATTCCCGAACCCGTAGGGTCCGCACGCTTAACGTTCGTTGACGATATAGTGTTATATGAGTTATGTGAATTGGTAACCGAATGTTGTTCGGAGTCCCGGATGAGATCCCGGACGTCACGAGGAGTCTCGGAATGGTCGAGAGGTAAAGATTTATATATGGGAAGTCATATTTTGGGTTCCGGAAAAAGGTGCAGTTTTTTCGGTATTGTACCGGGAAGCTTCCAGAAGGTTCCGGAGGATTCCGGAGGAGTCCGGAAGTCCACAAGTGGGTCCACCATGTCCCAAGGGCTGGCATGGGCTAAGGGGAGGCGCCCTGGCCTTATTGGGCCAGGCGCACCAAGTCATCAAAAGCCCACGCAGCTAGGGAAGGAAAAAAGGGAGAGTCCTAGTAGGAATAGGATTGGACTTTGGAGTCCAAGTCCACGTGTGTACTATTCACGGTTACTGTTCACGTGGCACTATTCCTTCTACTCCAAGCCCCTACACATATATAAATAGAGGAGAGGGGGCGCCCCAAAGACACAACATTGTCTTAGCCGTGTGCGGCGCCCTCCTCCACAGTTCCGTCCCTCGGTCATATTTCGCAGTGCTTGGGCGAAGCCCTGCGGAGATAGCATCACCATCACCGTCACCATGCCGTCGTGCTACCGGAACTCATCCACTACCTCGCCGTCTTGCTGGATTAAGAAGTCGAGGACGTCACCGAGCTGAACGTGTGCTGAACGCGGAGGTGCCGTACGTTCGGTGCTCGTTCGGTTGGATCGTGAAGTTGTTCGACGACATCAACCGCGTTGTTCTAATGCTTCCGCTTACGGTCTATGAGGGTACGTAGACATACTCCCCCTCTCGTAGCTATGCATCTCCATGGATAGATCTTGCGTGTGCGTAGAATTTTTTTTGTTTTCCATGCAACGTTCCCCAATAGTGGCATCATGAGCCAGGTCTATGCGTAGATGATATGCACGAGTAGAACACAAAGAGTTGTGGGCAGTGATCGTCATACTGCTTACCACCAACGTCTTATTTTGATTCGGCGGTATTGTAAGATGTAGCGGCCCGGACCAACCTTACATGTCCACGTACATGAGACCGGTTCCACCGACAGACATGCAACTTGTTTTGCATAAAGGTGGCTGGCGGGTGTCTGTTTCTCCTACTTTAGTTGAATCGAATTTAACTGCGGCCGTTCCTTGTTGAAGGTTAAAACAGCAAACTTGATAAATCACCATTGTGGTTTTGTGCCGTAGGTAAGAACGGTTCTTGCTAGAAGCCCGTAGCAGCCACGTAAAACTTGCAACAACAAAGTAGAGGACGTCTAACTTGTTTTTGCAGGGTATGCTGTGATGTGATATGGTCAAGACATGATGTGATATACATTATTGTATGAGATGATCATGTTTTGTAATTTATCGGCAACCGGCAGGAGCCTTATGGTTGTCTCTTTATTGTATGAAATGCAAGCGCCATGTAATTGCTTTACTTTATCGCTATGCGTTAGCAATAGTTGTAGAAGCAATAGTTGGCGAGACGACCACGACGCAACGATGGAGATCAAGGTGTCGAGCCGGTGACGATGGAGATCATGACGATGCTTTGGAGATGGAGATCAAAAGCACAAGATGATGGCCATATCATGTCACATATTTTGATTGCATGTGATGTTTATCCTTTATGCATCTTATTTTGCTTAGAACGGCGGTAGCATTATAAGATGACCCCTTCACTAAATTTCAAGATAAAAGTGTTCTCCCCAAGTATGCACCGTTGCTAAAGTTCGTCGTTTCGAAACACCTCGTGATGATCGGGTGTAATAGATTCTATGTTCACATACAACGGGTGTAAGCCAGTTTTACACAAGCAGAATACTTGGGTTAAACTTGACGAGCCTAGCATGTACAGAGTCATATAGTAGATATGATCAACATGGAGATGTTCACCATTGATGACTATCCCATCTCACGTGATGATCGGACATGGGCTAGTTGATTTGGATCATGTACCACTTAGTTAACTTAAGGGATGTTAATTTAAGTGGGAGTTCATTAGTAATTTGATTAATTGAACTTAATTTATCATGAACTTAGTCTTGATAGTTTCTTTGCATATCTATGTTGTAGATAAATGGCCCGTGCTACTGTTCCGTTGAATTTTAATGCATTCCTAGAGAAAGCTAAGTTGAAAGATGATGGTAGCAACTACACGGAATGGGTCCGTAACTTGAGGATTATCCTCATTGCTGCACGGAAGAATTATGTCCTTGATGCACCGCTAGGTGATGGACCTGCTGCAGGAGCTGCTGTAGACGTTGTGAACGCCTGGCACGCTCAATCTGATGACTACTCGATAGTTCAGTGTGCCATGCTCTATGGCTTAGAACCGGGACTGCAAAAGCGTTTTGAACGCCACGGAGCATATGAGATGTTCTAAGAGCTGAAATTGATATTTCAAGCTAATGCCCGGGTTGAGAGATATGAAGTCTCCAACAAGTTCTTTAGCTGTAAGATGGAGGAGAACAGTTCTGTCAGTGAACACATACTCAGAATGTCTGGGTACCACAACCACTTGACTCAGCTGGGAATTGATCTTCCGGTTGAGAGTGTTATTGACAGAGTTCTTCAGTCACTGCCACCAAGCTATAAAGGCTTCGTGATGAACTATAATATGCAAGGGATGGAGAAGACAATTCCCGAGCTCTTTGCGATGCTGAAATCAGCGGAGGTAGAAATCAAGAAGGAGCATCAAGTGTTGATGGTTAACAAAACCACTAGTTTCAAGAAAAAGGGCAAGGGAAAGAAGGGGAACTTCAAGAAGAACGGCAAGCAAGTTGCCGCTCCCACAAAGAAACCCAAAGCTGGACCCAGGCCTGAAACAGAGTGCTTCTACTGCAAAGGGACTGGTCACTGGAAGCGGAACTGCCCCAAGTATTTGGCGGATAAGAAGGATGGCAAAGTGAGCAAAGGTATATTTGATATACATGTTATTGATGTGTTCCTCACTAATACTCGCAGTAGCGCCTGGGTATTTGATACTGGTTCGGTTGCTCATATTTGTAACTCGAAACAGGAACTACGGAATAAGCAAAGATTGGCTAAGGACGAGGCGACGATGCGCGTCGGGAATGGTTCCAAGGTTGATGTGATAGCCGTCAGCACGCTACCTCTACATCTACCTTCAGGATTAGTTTTAGACCTCAATAATTGTTATTTGGTGCCAGCGTTGAGCATGAACATTATATCTGGATATTGTTTATTGCGAGACGGTTATTCATTTAAGTCAGAGAATAATGGTTGTTCTATTTATATGAGTAACATCTTTTATGGTCACGCACCTTTGTGAATGGTCTATTCTTGTTGAATCTCGATCGTAGTGATACACATATTCATAATATTGATGCCAAAAGATGCAAAGTTGATAATGATAGTGCAACATACTTGTGGCACTGCCGTTTAGGTCATATTGGTGTAAAGCGCATGAAGAAACTCCATGCGGATGGACTTTTGGAATCTCTTGATTATGAATCATTTGATACTTGCGAACCATGCCTCATGGGCAAGATGACTAAAACTCTGTTCTCCGGAACAATGGAGCGAGCTACTGATTTGTTAATACATACCGATGTATGCGGTCCGATGAATGTTGAAGCACGCGGCGGGTGTCGTTATTTTCTAACCTTCACAGATGATTTGAGTAGATATGGGTATATCTACTTGATGAAACACAAGTTTGAAACATTTGAAAAGTTCAAAGAATTTCAGAGTGAAGTAGAGAATCATCGTAACAAGAAAATAAAGTTTCTACGATCTGATCGCGGAGGCGAATATTTGAGTTACGAGTTTGGCCTTCATTTAAGAAAATGTGGAATTGTTTCACAACTCACGCCACCTGGAACACCACAGCGTAATGGTGTGTCCGAACGTCGTAACCGTACTTTATTGGATATGGTGCGTTCTATGATGTCTCTTACCGATTTGCTACTATCGTTTTGGGGTTATGCATTAGAGACAGCTGCATTCACGTTAAATAGGGCACCGTCTAAATCCGTTGAGACGACACCATATGAACTATGGTTTGGCAAGAAACCTAAGCTGTCGTTTCTTAAAGTTTGGGGATGCGATGCTTATGTGAAAAAGCTTCAACCTGATAAGCTCAAACCCAAAGCGGAGAAGTGCGTCTTCATAGGATACCCTAAAGAAACAATTGGGTACACCTTCTACCATAGATCCGAAGGCAAGGTCTTTGTTGCCAAGAATGGGTCCTTTCTAGAGAAGGAGTTTCTCTCGAAAGAAGTGAGTGGGAGGAAAGTAGAACTTGATGAGGTAATTGTACCTTCTCTCGAATTGGAAAATAGCTCATCAGAGAAAACCATTCCCGTGATGCCTACACCAATAAGAGAGGAAGATAATGATAAAGATCATGAAACTTCAGATCAAGTTACTACTGAACTTCGTAGGTCGACCAGAGTACGTTCCGCACCAGAGTGGTACGGTAATCCTGTTCTGGAAGTTATGTTGTTAGACAACATCGAACCTACGAACTATGAAGAAGCTATGATAAGCCCGGATTCCGACAAATGGCTTGAGGCCATGAAATCTGAGATAGGATCCATGTATGAGAACAAAGTATGGACTTTGGTGGACTTGCCCGATGATCGGCAAGCCATTGAGAATAAATGGATTTTTAAGAGGAAGACAGATGCTGATGGTAATATCACTGTCTACAAAGTTCGACTTGTCGCGAAAGGTTTTCGACAAGTTCAAGGGGTTGACTACGATGAGACTTTCTTACCCGTAGCGATGCTTAAGTCTGTCCGAATCATGTTAGCAATTGCCGCATTTTATGATTATGAAATCTGGCAAATGGATGTCAAAACTGCATTCCTTAATGGTTTTCTCAAAGAAGAGTTGTATATGATGCAACCAGAAGGTTTTGTCGATCCTAAGGGTGCTAACAAAGTGTGCAAGCTCTAGCGATCCATCTATGGACTGGTGCAAGCATCTCGGAGTTGGAATATACGCTTTGATGAGGTGATCAAAGCATATGGTTTTGTACAGACTTACGGTGAAGCCTGTATTTACAAGAAAGTGAGTGGGAGCTCTGTAGCATTTCTAATATTATATGTGGATGACATATTGTTGATTGGAAATGATATAGAATTTCTGGATGGCATAAAGGGATACTTGAATAAGAATTTTTCAATGAAAGACCTCGGTGAAGCTGCTTATATATTGGGCATCAAGATCTATAGGGATAGATCAAGACGCTTGATAGGACTTTCACAAAGCACATACCTTGACAAAGTTTTGAAGAAGTTCAAAATGGATCAGTCAAAGAAAGGGTTCTTGCCTGTCTTGCAAGGTGTGAAGCTGAGTCAGACTCAATGCCCGACCACGGCAGAAGATATAGAGAAAATGAAAGTCATTCCCTATGCCTCAGCCATAGGTTCTATTATGTATGCCATGCTGTGTACCAGACCTGATGTGTGCCTTGCCATAAGTTTGGCAGGGAGGTACCAGAGTAATCCAGGAGTGGATCACTGGACAGCGGTCAAGAATATCCTGAAGTACCTGAAAAGGACCAAGGACATGTTTCTCGTTTATGGAGGTGACGAAGAGCTCGTCGTAAAGGGTTACGTCGATGCAAGCTTCGACACTGATCCGGATGACTCTAAGTCACAAACCGGATACGTATTTATATTAAATGGTGGAGCTGCCAGTTGGTGCAGTTCCAAGCAGAGCGTCGTGGCGGGATCTACGTGTGAAGCGGAATACATAGCTGCTTCGGAAGCAGCACATGAAGGAGTCTGGATGAAGGAGTTCATATCCGATCTAGGTGTAATACCTAGTGCATCGGGTCCAATGACAATCTTTTGTGACAACACTGGAGCAATTGCCATAGCCAAGGAGCCCAGGTTTCACAAGAAGACCGAACACATCAAGAGACGCTTCAACTCCATTCGTGAATATGTCAAGGATGGAGACATAGAAATTTGCAAAGTACACACGGATCTGAATGTGGCAGACCCGTTGACTAAGCCTCTTCCACGAGCAAAACATGATCAGCACCAAGACTCCATGGGTGTTAGATTCATTACTATGTAATCTAGATTATTGACTCTAGTGCAAGTGGGAGACTGATGGAAATATGCCCTAGAGGCAATAATAAAGTTGTTATTATTTTATATTTCCTTGTTCATGATAAAGGTTTATTATTCATGCTAGAATTGTATTGACCGGAAACTTAAATACATGCGTGAATAAATAAACAAATACCGTGTCCCTAGTGAGCGTCTACTAGACTAGCTCGTTGATCAAAGATGGTTAAGGTTTCCTAACCATAGACACGAGTTGTCATTTGATAACGGGATCACATCATTAGGAGAATGATGTGATGGACAAGACCCATCCGTTAGCTTAGCATATGATCGTTCTGTTTATTGCTACTGCTTTCTTGAATGTCAAATACATGTTCCTAAGACCATGAGATCATGCAACTCCCGGATACCGGAGGAATACCTTGTGTGCTATCAAACGTCACAACGTAATTGGGTGATCATAAAGATGCTCTACAGGTATCTCCGAAGGTGTCCGTTGAGTTGGCATGGATCGAGACTGGGATTTGTCACTCCGTGTTTCGGAGAGGTATCTCGGGGCCCTCTCGGTAATGCACATCATAAGAAGCTTGCAAGCAAAGTGACTAAGGAGTTAGTTACGGGATGATGTATTACAGAACGAGTAAAGAGACTTGCCGGTAACGAGATTGAACTAGGAATGGAGATACCGACGATCGAATCTCGGGCAAGTAACATACCGATGGACAAAGGGAATTACGTATGTTGTCATTGCGGTTCGACCGATAAGATCTTCATGGAATATGTTGGAACCAATATGAGCATCCAGGTTCCGCTATTGTTATTGACCGAAGAGGCGTCTCAGTCATGTCTACATCATTCCCGAACCCGTAGGGTTCGCACGCTTAACGTTCGTTGACGATATAGTGTTATATGAGTTATGTGAATTGGTAACCGAATGTTGTTCGGAGTCCCGGATGAGATCCCGGACGTCACGAGGAGTCTCGGAATGGTCGAGAGGTAAAGATTTATATATGGGAAGTCATATTTTGGGTTCCGGAAAAAGGTGCAGTTTTTTCGGTATTATACCGGGAAGCTTCCAGAAGGTTCCGGAGGATTCCGGAGGAGTCCGGAAGTCCACAAGTGGGTCCACCATGTCCCAAGGGCTGGCATGGGCTAAGGGGAGGCGCCCTGGCCTTATTGGGCCAGGCGCACCAAGTCCTCAAAAGCCCACGCAGCTAGGGAAGGAAAAAAGGGAGAGTCCTAGTAGGAATAGGATTGGACTTTGGAGTCCAAGTCCACGTGTGTACTATTCACGGTTACTGTTCACGTGACACTATTCCTTCTACTCCAAGCCCCTACACATATATAAATAGAGGAGAGGGGGCGCCCCAAAGACACAACATTGTCTTAGCCGTGTGCGGCGCCCCCCTCCACAGTTCTGTCCCTCGGTCATATTTTCGCAGTGCTTGGGCGAAGCCCTGCGGAGATAGCATCACCATCACCGTCACCATGCCGTTGTGCTACCGGAACTCATCCACTACCTCGCCGTCTTGCTGGATCAAGAAGTCGAGGACGTCACCGAGCTGAACGTGTGCTGAAAGCAGAGGTGCCGTACGTTCGGTGCTCGGTCGGTTGGATCGTGAAGTTGTTCGACGACATCAACCGCGTTGTTCTAACGCTTCCGCTTACGGTCTACGAGGGTACGTAGACATACTCCCCCTCTCGTAGCTATGCATCTCCATGGATAGATCTTGCGTGTGTGTAGAAATTTTTTTGTTTTCCATGCAACGTTCCCCAACACGAGACCAGTGCCCTCGCACCGCTGCACCTCTGCCGCACCTTCCTTCTTCCCGGCGTTCTTCTCCTACCTCTCCTCCTCCCTGGATCCTCCTCTATCTCTCTTTTCTACCAGAAAAATCAATGCCCTGCCATGACCTTGGAGCTCTCCCTACCAGCCATGGAGGCCCGCCTCCACCTGCAAGGACTTCGCGCCGCCACGCCGGATCCCTCGTTCTTCCGCGCCCGCTGGATCCCGTCGCCGCCGATCTGCATCGAGCAGATGCGTCGTTCCCAGCCGCTCGAGCCACCGCGTTGACCTAATCTAGAAGCTGCGCTCGAGCGCCGCGGCGGGGGCGGCGAGCGGGCAGAGGTGCGGTCGCGGCGGCGGGCGGGTTGAGGTCGACCGCGGGGGCAACTGGTGCGGCAGCGGCGGCTAGGGGGATTTAGCACAGGCCAGGGTCGAGGCGAGGAGTACGGGTAATTTGTTTCGAGCGAACCGTTTTTTCTTGGCAGATTAACGATGGATTGCTGGTTGAATACACAAAATCACAGGGGTTTTTCTGCAAAAGTTCCACGACGGGTATACGGGCAGAAGCACTGCGTGCTTTATTATTACTAGCAAAATATATGCCCGTGCATTACAACGGGAGAGAAAATCTACATCGTGGAGGCGTACAAAGTAACTTCTTTTGGTATAGTAGGAGAGTGTCACAAAACCAGCCATCTGCCATGACATGATTCATTGTTAAGCATGTTGTTACTGCCTCCTCTGGCTGCCACTTCGGCTAGGCCACCCAGTACACATGCACCAGCACCAACGTCGTTTGCGCGACTTCACCGCACTCCCCGAAGACCTTCACCTCAATCGGGGCCGGGAGTAGAGGATGGAGAGAATGGTGGATAAATCGTTAGGGGATGAATCTAGATGCTGATGCGTGAATCCTCGTTCGATCATCAGCTCCAACACCGGCTACGCCAAGACTCCAGTTTTCCACTGACGAATTCGTGAAAATATGCCCGTACGTTGCAACGGGAGAAAAACATATTGCACTCCTCTAGCCAATAGACACCCACATCAATTATTCGAAACATGATACCGGTTTTGGATAGTTAATCTAAAGCTTATATGTGGTTCTCAACTTTTTCCTGATTCCTTTCTCCTTCGCCTGGCTCTGCTGAGTCCTTAGCAGCTTATTGTCTTTGCTCCATTCAATTCCATCTCTTTAGGATTTTTGGTAGAAAGAAAAGTTTAGTGTTTTCGAGAATCGTCTATTCATAAGAAAATGTACAAGTCAAAATTCAATCGCTCTTTAAATTTATCTGGTCAATACAAAAAATTATGATGTGTGCAAAAGATCAATACAGATTACAATCTTCCTAAAAAACGGTGAGGTGCAAAGTGAGTAGAAGAATTGTCTTCTAACAAATTGTATAGTCTGTGACTCTTTGTGTGTAGTGTACATCTCTATACAGAAGAAGGCTCATAGTTACAAGCCCATAAATTCAATTCTGCCTTTTTTCTGTATGTGGGAACATTTCAGCTCCAAACTCGGTTCCACGATTACAGAAAATGGTTTTGACATGTACCAGGTGTGTGTTCAAGAAAAGACAGAGTACATCGTTTCAGAGCTTTGTTGAATATATGGCCTGCTCCTGCTTGGTACGCTTCCAAGAACAATTATGCAAAGCACAATGGGAACATGTCGGATATATTATCCCATGGAGGGCCACAGATTTTTTTATTTCTCCGACTAAGGTCCATCCTTAGTGCAGCATTACAACACCTAGTTGACTCTAGTTGTGCCTACAACTGCCATGACTAATAATCAAAATTTGTTTCATCTCGAAACATATTTTCATACTGTACAAACTTTTCTCAGTACAAGTACAACACAACTCTATGTTCAGTGAAGATTTCTGCTCCTTTCCTATGAACTTTTATTTCTGAGATCACAGTCACATGAATATCAGCATATGGCTTACTAAGTTGAAACTGTTGCCATCAGAGTGTAAGGCGGTACAGTCAAATAATCACAGTGGGCCAATGTGAGGAGGGGACACCTAGCAGCTAAACATTTGTTGGAACGCCATGAACATACATAAATCCAATGGATGAGCACCGAAAAAATTGTAATCGGTGCATCCAGCAGCTTCCAGTCGGTGTACATCTAGCAACTTAAAAAAAGCAACAGGCACTAAATCCCCACCGAGCCGCCCACTGCGTGCCCCTTCCTTATCCACAACATCTCCATTCCTCCGCCTCCATCTTCCTCCTCCTGCGCTGCTGTTCCTCCTCCTCTTCTCTATCCAGCGCGCCCGCGAATAGCTTGGCGTCGCCCTGCCCCCCAGTTCCCACATCCTACGCCTGGTCGTGCTCCCCACACAACACCCGCCCGTGCTGCGCCAACGATGCACTCCATCCTTGAGTGTGCCGGCCGCGGTGGTCGCGAGGGAGGTTCTGGCAGCGTCGGCGTGCATGTGTTTTGCTGCTACGGCGACCACCCACCGCCGGGATCCTCCCCTCCACGCACCCCCCCCCCCCCCCGCACGCCAGCGGGGGATCTCTCTCACCTCCCTCTGATCCGCCTCAAGAGGAACGGAGCAACATGGCCGTCGGACCTTGCCAAGTCTTCGCCCCCGTGCCTGCCCACAGTCCGCCACCGGAGCTCCCTTGGCGACCAGATCCAGTCGACCTCCTCCTCCCCTCGCCTTGCATCTGTCCCCGCCGGGGAACGCCCTAGCCCTCGACCCCATCAATCCCTGCCGCTACTCCTTCTCTCCCAACTGCCCTCCTTCCTGCTCAATCATCGCCGTTCCGTTCAATCTCATCGAGCTCTTGTTGCTTGGCTTGTTGACAGCCAATCTACAAAAGTATATAAACCGGTGGAGTTTGTTGTACGGGGGCACAGTGGGACTATTCAATGCGCGGACGGCAGCGAGGGGGTCGGACCAGCGAAGGAGATAGAGCAAGCGGGTCACACGTGGACAGACAAAATTCTGGAACTAAACGTTTTTCTAGACTGCGGGTTCAATTATCAAAAACCATAGGGACTTTTTTGCAAAAGTGCCATGATGGGTATACGGGCAGAAGCACTCCGTGCTTTATTATTAGGTAAGATTAGGTCGCGGCGTTTCTGCAAAAGTGCCACGACGGGTATACGGGCAGAAGCACTACTAATAAAGCACGCATTGCTTCCGTCGGGTTCACCGTCGTGTCGTTTTTACAGAATAGTCCCTGTATTGTTTATTAACGAACCCGCACTTCATGGACACATGAGATCGAGCAGTTCCCATGATTGTTCATGACAACTCAAAGCCGGCCCACATATCTGGCCCAAGGAAGCCAGCCCACATAACTGGCGCAAGGCAAGGCAAAAAAATTATGCTGGTTTGTGGAATTGAACTCACGACCTGTAGGTCGCATAACTAGAGTCAAAGCCAACTAAGCTAACTCAAAGTTTTCTTCATAAAAGGTTGTTTCTTCTTTTAAATAGTCCCACCTCGCCTACTTACATCCAATCCTCCTAATTTACACAGGCTTTTCAGTTTCCTGTTTATCAAGGACCCATCTTGGAAATCAATAAGCAAAGGCTGAGAAGGCTTTGATTTCAACAAGAGAAATAAGGAAGCAAAGGAAGGAATGCATGAGACATGTCAATTAAAGAATGAAAGGAATTGAATCCAGGGAAATTTAAGGAAGGAAAGTTGTCCAGCATATATGCACGTTGCACCATTCTACATGGTCAAATAAAGAAGGAAAAGAATGAGTCTAGGACAATATAATGAAGGAAAGATGTCCCTCATTCTATACATCAAAGAGAATAACATGCACGGTTGTGCATTGGTGGTGGGTTAGCTCTAATTAAAATGGGATTACTCCCATTGGGCACGTTGCACATTCCATTCTCAATAATATAAGGACCTGCATATATATTGGGAGCTTTTTCACTACGTTCACAAAATTTAATAATGACATTGAATTACATTTTGATAAATTCTCTCAAGTAGATAGGTGAAACGATTGCATACTTAATTTTAGGGCTACTTTCAAAATGGATTGCTTTAGCCAATTGAGATAAAAAAAAGTTTCGACACTTATCTTAATAACTTCAACAATACTACGTACATTGAATTGGATTGTAGCCGTTATCTCTCGTTCTGGTGTTTACCCTACCAAAGCACGCCCCGTAAGTTGAATAATGCATACACTTTCACCCGCAGAAAAAAAAGAACAACGTATGCATTTGTTAGACTTTTTACAAAGATGGCCGGCTTCAAAGAACAATTCTTCTTCATGTTAAGGATATTTTTGATCATACTTAATTAGTAGTATTTTTTTAGAAACCAGTGCAATGAATTTTATTCCCGTTGCAACGCACGGCCCATTTTCCGTGTATATATATATATATATATATATATATATATATATATATATATATATATATATATATATATATATATGACAGAACAGATGAGCTAGCCAATGTGGCAATCTGGCCCAAGCTTCAGCCGAAAAAATATAAAAGGAAATCTTCCTTTTCTTAACCAAATAACATGTTAGCTAGGTGGACTGGTATGTGCGTGTGGCCTCAAACTTTGTGGACGGGGTTCGAGTCTTGTGTAATGCAATTAATTTTTTGACGCAAAACTGAGCGCAATTTTTTACGTATACGTACAACACAAAAAAAAAGTACGAAAACAAAAAACAGGACGACGGACGAAAAACACCTTATTGGACCGAAAAAAGTGGAGAAACAATCCTCCCTTTAATATTAGGTATAGATATAGATATAGATATAGATTCGTTTTATTTACGGTTAGTTAGCTGTCAACATGTTTTTTGCTGTGACGCGATATGTTTTTCCTGCCTTGTTCCAAAGCTAACTTGCACTCGCACCCAAAACCAGACAAATAAAACCAACGGGCTAGGGAAGAGTGCGACCAACGATCACGCGTAGCGAACACACACCAGCCGGACAGTTCGCAGCGCTGCAAGGCCATACAGGCATGGCAAATCACGACATCCCGGCAGGCGCAACAGTCAAAGGCGGCTCAGACATGGCAAAATGCGTCATCCGACCAGCCGCCGCGGGCAAGGTCTTGGCAGACATCGCAAAACACCACGTCCAACAAATTACAAATTCCAAAGCTTCTGACGGACCCTGCCTGACCCGGCGCACCGTGCGTCCGGCTCGGTGTGTTTCAAACCCGCCATTGACGTGTGGGGGCTGTGAGGGGCCTGGCTACCCGTCCTCGGTTGCGACCATCCGGATCGACGAGACTGCAAGCCCAGGCTCTGCGCGACGCTTTTACACGGGCTTGGCCTGGCCGTTCCAAATTAAAGTCTCTTGGCTCTTTTCACGCTTTCATACAAACAGATTAAAAATTGATTTTTATTTTTGAAGTCGGCTCGTTGGTAAGGCGAGAGCTTCAAGCCCGCTTTCTGGTGACACCCCCCCCAAACAAGCACCACTCGACGAGGGGGGGGGGGGGGGGGGTTATTTCTTCTTTGGTAGATTGTGAAAGATTACCCTTTGATTTACCAGAAGCGGAGGAAGAATTAGTAGCAGGTTACCAAACTGATTATAAGTCCATAACCCTAGCGCTCATTCCATTTTTCTTTGTATCAACTATAAACCACTGGATTGTGTTCAATTGGATGAGACCATGCGACACTGCCAATAGATAGTAACCCACTCCATTCACACGCTAGCCCGACCAGAGCAGTAAGTGGACAGAACGGACAAATCTAGCTTTCGTACGTTCCCATGCTCCACGATTAAAGCAGGGGACTCATGGCGACATGGCCAAACGTAGATAAGAATCTAAGCAACATATGCACAACATGTTTTATGAACGATCCACAAAGGAGCTAAAATCAGATGCAACCGAGAAGGTCGGTGAACTATCTAAAGGACACTTTTCTCGAGTCATATGTAAACGATAATGCTCATGCTGCGTTTGTATTTTACTTGCACTTACTAATCACATATAATGATATTCGTTTCCCATGTGTGTGTCTGGCGACACATAAGCAACCAAGTCTTTATTCACATCCATTCCTTTTACATTTGTCTTGAATACAAAGCATATAGATGAACATCAGAAATCCTAGGTTGTTCATACATGTAGACAATCCATCGCGCTGTTGGCGCAGAAAGCAAACACAGCCAAAAAGAGGGGTGAACAACTAGAACCTTTTCTTCACCGACCAACCAGCAAATCTTTTACCCTGGGCGGTCCTCTTCGTAGTCCTGTCTGTTCGGCGATGCCAGCAATTCCAGATAGAGACCAACCTACGAGTCAAGCTGAACCAAGTCGGCATGCTTTTTAGGACCCACACGACCTTCTTCTGAGCCACCAGTCTTTATCACGCATTGATCTGGGCCCGAGTCCTTCGTGTCGCTTTGATGCAACGTCTTGCGGAGCCTGGCTCACCCGACATGCGCGTGTGACCGACCCGGTGTGTTGCAGGCCCGACATTGACTTGTGGATCTATGAGGAGTGTCGTGGTTTTGTCACGGCAGATGTCCTCATGAAAAGGACTTAGTGGTGAGGTCATCGCAATCAGGTGGTAGCTTGAACGGGGTTGGTCGGAATCGAGAGACGCGAGTTTTACCCAGGTTCGGCCCCTCACGGTGGAGGTAAAAGCCTACATCCTGCTTGATTGCTATTGATGATGATGATCTCGATTACAAGGGTGCTCTTTCGCTACCTCTATCTCGAGAGCTACTAGTTTGTCTGTCTCTCCCAACCTGTCCCTCTTGGGGTGCCTTGCTCCTCCTTATGTAAGTAGAAGGGACCGGCTTACATCTAGAGTCCTAGTAGGACTACAACTAGTCTATTTTCTATTACAAGTCGGATCCTAGTCCGGATCTTTTCTTCCGAACTGATCTACCCAGGCCGGGTCTTCTCTCCGAGCCGGGTCTACCCAGGCCGGGTCTTGCTTCTCTTACCAGGTTCCTTCCAGGGTCCAGACCATAGAGAGCCGGCCTGATTAATTCCATGTGTGACCCGGTTATGGGCCCTTTGGTCCTGCTGGGTTATGCCTTGGGATGCCGGGTCTAGCCGCGGGTAATTCCCCCGACATTAGCCCCCAGGTTAGCTTGAATTTATTCATGCTAAGCTCCTGAAATAAGAATAATTAATACGTTAAAGGACCGGCTTGCTCAAATGGCCGATTTATTCAATGAACCAGCTCCTGGAAAAATCTGATTTTCTTTGTCATATCAACATTCTGGCTTCGCAATCAACTTGCTGACACTGGGTCCTCGTAGAAAAATATTGAAAAAATAACCCATCTGACATTTTGAGTCGGCTTCCAGTGCTTCGGCTTGATAAAAATGTTGGAAAAAAAATCCGTCCGATGTTGAGCCGGTTTTCAATGCTTCTAGGCCTTCTATGAATAACTTAGAGGAGATGATCTTTGCAAGCCTCCACCAAGAAAATGAGACCCGGCTCGCTCAAAATTGACAACTTCAAGGTGTTATTCTGTTTTTTATCTCCATATTACCTGTAGCCCCCAAGCTCCGAGATGTCTTGCCTGCAGCAACCTGGGACTTGTAATTGTCTTATACTTATAAAACTTCAGCCAATGTAGCCCCCAAGTCATTAAGAGTAGAACGGAATGATAGCTTAAGACTTGCTTAAATATAAATATTATAATTTTGGAGAAATCCGAGTTGTTCATCTGAGTCTCCAGTCATAAACTGAATGTTTTGCATTCACATGTGTAGCCCCCAAGGGCCGGCTCATCAATATGTGATAGGCCGGGTCTTCAATTTGGACCTTATAATCTGTTCAAACAACTGATTGCTGTAGCCCCCAAGTGCCGGGTCGCATACCTGCAGCGACTTGGGACTTTTTAGAAAATTTGTAGATCTTGAACTGAGTAGTGTAGCCCCCAAGTGCCGGGTCGCAAGCCTGCAGCGACTTGGGACTGTTGAAGAAGTTATATAACCCTGATTTTTATGCAGGCTATGTTGACACAAACCGGCTCAGAGATTGCTGAGTTGAAAGAGCAGGACTTGTTGCTTTATCTGGTAGTGCTATCATGCACTTTTGAAATGTTTGTGCCAAAGATCATCCTCAAAACTTGTTATGTTGATTGTTCAATATGAATCCTTGGAACTGTAGCTTAACCAAATAAAGGCAGGCTTTCGAGGCTCGACACTTGAAATATAAAGGCCGGCGACCACTAATGCTGAGACAAATCAAGCAAACATCAACACCGACAATCCAGCTGCCGGCTCTCAGCCATGAATTTCGCCGGCTTAACCCATTGTGATAAAAACTTGCTGAAAATGGCCCATTCGTGGCTTTGTAATAGTTGTTGCAAAACTCCGTAATCTGTCAATGCCTTCGCGCATTGAGTATGTTAACTTTTGAGTTGATGACAATCTGACAAAAAATATATTCTGATCATGCCAGTTTGCTCAACCTGGTCATATAGACTTTGATGTTAATTGAAACCTTGGCCGTGATTGCAGTGCAACCTGGCAAATATATGTTTGAGAAATCCAGAAGTGTTGTATTGTAATACAAAGCACAAATTAAATGTCCCAAGACCCGGTCAATTCTGTGACTCAGAATTTTCTGTGATCCGGTTTCTATTTATAACCCGGGTCGTATGTATGAAAATTGATACCTGAAAAGAAAATGCATAGATAGAGATATATAAAAAAATAACATGACAGAAAAAGTAACTTAAATATTAAGCCGGCTTTCGAGGCACGACATAAAGACCGCTTTCGAGGCTCGAGTCTGATTCACTTCTGTGAAGCAGGCTTTTTGGCCTCTTTTGGTTTGTCCTAACTCTCTGAAAGCCGGCTCTCACGTGACTTAATCAGTGTTTTAACTTTGATGAGTTCAGAGTCACCCCTGTGATTGACTCATCAGGTGTTCACCGGGTCACCTTTTTGGAGTAGCATCTTGCTAACATGCAGGTATAACCAAGTATCTAATGGCATATGCTGGGTTAAGAGGGATGTTAATAGCTAAACTCGATGAGTTGGAAGCCCCCAAGTAACCAATGATCAAAGAATAAAGACTCAACACACAATTTGAGGCGAAACGACAAACTCTCTTATCCAGAGATGACAGCTTTATTTCATTGATCAAAATTGAGTAGGATACCCATGTTTAGACTGTGCATCATGGTGACTAGTCTTCTTTGGTAACCTTACTTTTCGCCAATAAGGCAGGATACATATGTTTGAACTGCGCATCATGGCAGCTAGTCCTCTTTGGCAACCTTTAATTTTTCGCCAATAAGGCAGGATACCTATGTTTGAACTGCGCATCGTGGCATCTAGTTCTCTTTGACAACCTTTACTTTTTCGCCAATGAGGCAGGATACCTATGTTTGAACTGCGTATCAGGGCAGCTAGTTCTCTTTGGCAACATTTACTTTTTTGCCAATAAGGCAGGATACCTATGTTTGAACTGCGCATCGTGGCAGCTAGTTCTCTTTGGCAACCTTTACTTTTTCGCCAATGAGGCGGGATATCTATGTTTGAACTTGTAGGAGATATGCCCTAGAGGCAATAAAAAATGTTATTGTTTATCTCCATGTTCATAATTATGTTTATGTTCCATGCTATAACTGCTATGCTTCTCGAGTCTACAATAACCACGAGGCTCAGAGGAAGACTCATATGCACCTGTGGAATAATAAACGGTAAAATGTATTCCTAGTCTGGCCTCTAAGACTAGCTCAAGTGTTGTATGATGGTTCTGTTTTCCTAATCATGGGCATGACTATGCCGGCAATTTTGAGGGCACATTGTTTGGAGAACACTTGTGTTGAATCGACCCGAATTGATGTTATGCTATGAGATAGATTCGTCACAAGTTAATGGTTAATAACACAGAGAAATTTAACATTTGCATAATTCCTTAGACCATGAGAGTATCGAGTTTGTTCATGCTTGCTTCATAAACTTTGGGGTTTGTTAAACGTCATCCATAACTAGGTGGCTATTACGGCGGCTTACGGGTTCATGGAAAAGTATGACATGGGACCTGATAGCTCAAGATTGGGATTTTCTCCTCCGACGATGGAGAGATACCTCTGGGCCCTCTCGGTGTTATGGTATCCATCATCGTCTGGCCATACACAATGTGATTTGATCACAGGGATGCCAGAACATGGGAACGAGAAAAGAGAACAAAACCGGTAACGAGGTAACATGCATAGTGGACAAGTTGTTGATCCACGGGGATGCCGATAAATCTCACCTCGGATATTTGTAACATATCGCGAAGCAACAGGAATAGCACACGGCAACTGGAGGTTCACTCGAATATTTATTCGTGTGGGTATAGGGGTCAATATGGGTGTCCACGGCTCCGATGTTGATCATTAATCGGAAAGTGTTCCGGTCATGTCTATACTTCACCGAACCTATAGGGTCACACGCTTAAGGGTCATCTATCTGCTGAATACTAGACAGGGAGTCTGAGAGAAAGTCACCGGAAAAGTTTCGGAGACAACGGAAAAGTTTCGGAGAGAGAACACCAGAATAGTTTCGGTAAAACCAATAGGTTGTTTCGGAGTATACCATTAAGTCAAAATGGTTTCGGCACACACCCGGAAATTCTTAGAGGGTGGCAGAATTGTTCTGTGAACTTCTGGGATTTTTCCGAAGGAAAAACCCGGAAATGTTCCGAAGCTGCCGGAACCGCTTTGGTTGCTTTTCGCAGATGAAAATCACTAATCCAAAATTGTTTCGGAACGCGTCCAAAATTATTTTAGTGGGTACTGGAAATGTTCTAAGACCTACATAAATATTTTCGGATCTAACGATCGCGGAAAAATGTTTCCATGAATAGTGAAAAGCACTTTTTGGTTGCTTTTTGGAAAGCCACTTTTTGGGGCTTTTACCTTTTGTTTGTAATTGGGCTTGCCCGAAACAAAGGAACCTTGGTGTGAGAACCCACCCGCAAAAGATCTTGGAGAAGGCTTGGGAGGGAAGGAACCCCTTTTTTGTGGCTGAAATTTCAGCCCCTCCACCCCTCCTTCTCCTATAAATAGAGGTGGAGAGGAGCTCTCCACACTCACTCCAACTCTCTCACCAAATGGCATGCATGATCTGCCTTTCATCTCTCCCTCACACGAAACAGTTTCGTAGAGCCGAAAGGCTGTCTGGGTTCCGGTGGGAACTAGTTCTGGACGGCGAAGCCCTGCCAGATAGATGACACCATATGTGTGCAACCCTGTAGAGAGGTCGTAGGTTCGATCTTTTTTGCCCGAGGGGTTGTTCGAGAGTGCCTCCCGAAGGGCTGTCCGAGTTACTGTCCGAGTTTCGAGGGTCCTCCCAAAGGGCTGTCTGTGACATCGTCCGGGGGACTGTCCGACCGCCTCCCGAAGGGCTGTCCGAGGGACTGTCCGAGGGGCAGGCGAGGGAGTACATCCTCGCGGTTGGGAGGTTGTAAATCCTAGCTGCGGGGATCTGCACTTTTTGTTCTACATCGACTCTACTTCCGCTGCGCTACGAGTCGGTAACGATCAGATCCAAACCTTGTATGCATCTCCATAGTGATCCTGGGCGTGCTCGCTGTACCGAATTTTTTTGTTTTCTGTCACGTTCCCCTACAGTGGCATCAAGAGCCATGCTATGCGTAGATGCAGGTTACGATCTAGAATACATAGAGATGTATGGGTGTTGCACAATATAATTTGTAGTAGATGAGTTCTATTACTGAAAATTATTTGTGCGGGTAGCAGATGAAATCTGTTACCCGATGTTCATGTTGCTTCCCTTGAATTTGCGTAGTCCTGATCTTGACGGCATGGTGGAATTTGACAAAGTTCTGGCAATCCGCGATCCTTTCATGCTGCTCCTGAGTATGCTGATTTACAGATCAACGAAGTGCTTCAGTGTCTTTGGGTTCCACCATAGTTAAAGAAAGATGGATGTTTCGCAGACAAAAGGGCAATGTAGATATGATCTGCACGGGGGTCATGCGTATGACAAAGTTCAGTATGGGGCTCGAGATTTTATTATCTCGTGTTTCATACACCCCGCAAAGTTAATCTAGCGACTTGAATAATCATACTTGATGATAGACGTTGGTAGCTGCGGTTTGTTTCGAAACCTTAGAAGCCACACAATTTTTTTTTTGCATAAACCGATTAGAGGCGTCTAACTTGGTTTTGCAGGATGACATGAGATGTGCATGTGATGTGGTATAGCAGTGCTCATATTAATTTGATTATGTATGAGATGACTATATAATGTAAATTAACATGACCTGCGAGTCATGATTCGGCATGATGGCTGGAGCCATATGATTGTCTCTTTAAATGACCTGCGTTCAACCTTGTTATAATGCATTATTTTATTAGCTATAGAGATAGCAATATTATCTGGTGCATCGAAAAGGTGGTGGCAATCTTCGCGAAGGTGAACACCGATGCAAATGCCGAAGACGAAGAAATTAAAGACTTCTCCATCAGAAAGGGCTATACCATATCATGCTATTATGAATTGCCTGAGATGTTTATCCCTTATGATGCACCCTTTTGATTGCGCGGTAATCGCTTTTTATTAGGGTGATCTCTCACTTAAAATATCAAGTAGTTAGTGTTCTCCCAAGTGTAGCATCGTCACAGCATCTTTCCTTTCGGGGTGCGCCATGATCTACATTGGTACGAACGATTGTACGGGTGTAAGGCGGGTGAGGTCAGACCTCGCAGCAAGATCACTTGGTTGTCTTGACGTTCATGGCAGGATCGTCCTGAGCTCGGAACACACGCATCGAAAGATGAACAAGAGTCACATAGAGATGTGATCGGCAAGTTTGCCTACCGATTGAAGTTGGCGCCATCAGTGTTCATCTCGAACAATGGCGTTGAATGGAAATGCGGGTCTTGCATCACTCATAATCAATTATGAGAGATATTGATTTGAGTGGGAGCGCACTATAGAATTAACTTGTTTAATTCTCGGTGCAATTAATTATGGACACTGTCTAAGTGTGATTTGCATAATAGTTGTAGAATAATGGCTCGCGTTTCCACCTTCCCTATTAAAATTGAATAGTTGTTAAATATCTGGTTAAAACTTTACGGTTGGTAACGTAATGTGAGGATTGTCCTCAAGAGTGCCGAGAAGGACTTTGTCCTATCACATGCTTTTGGTATTCTCCCGCTAATGCTATGGATGATGTGACTCTCGTTCTTCGATCCAAAAGCTAGAATTCCGTTACGGTCAAGTGCAATATGTTTGTTTCCATGAGACCCGAACTTCAAAAGTTTGGGATAGCTATGTGATATTCATGGAACTGAAAATTAGTTTTAGATACAAACAAATGCTAAAAGATATGAAATATCCAAAGCAATGTTTGTTTGCAAATTATTAGTAAAGTGTTTACTGAGCATTTGACTGATGAGAGAGGGATCCAGAAGAACGCCTGTCATATGATGAAGGTGAATAAAACAACAACTTAAAGAGAAAGGAAATGTCCAAAGGGTGTTAGTGTGACTTACATGCCTAGGATGTCCGGGGTTAACACCACTCTAAAATTGGGTGCTTCTTCTGAGAGTAGGAGAAATACTAAAAGTTAAACTGTTAGAAGTATAAAGGCAAAAAGAAAGAAGACTGAAATGTCCAGCTCGTGTATGAAAGTCATACACGTTATTGATGTATGGAAGGCTGGTCAAAAGAAATAGTTCTTGGGAATTATGATTAAACTGTTAGTCCGTAATTCTTGGGTATTGTGAGTTGATCACAAAGATACCCGCTCCGTTGCATTCTGTTGCGACTCGATGCAAGAACTACTACGGTCTAAAAGACTTGCCGGAGTGAGGTTTAGATACGCGCTGGGAACATAGTAAATGTTACTATACCTTCCATCGGTGTATTACCGTCTGTATTTATTTTCATGATTCATTTTTGGAGTTTCATACACTCTAGCCCATTGCATAAAGTATCTTGCAAGAAGGTTGTTCATAAGAGAACTTTTGATGTTCGGAGTTATGAATAACATAAGGGCCATACTTTCATTATGAATGAGATGTATGTTATGAATAATGATAATAATATATTACCTCTGTGTTTACTTTCATAATTCATTTTAGAGTTTTATACACTCTAGCCCATTGCACAATGTTTGTTGCAAGAGGGTTGTTCATAAAAGAACAATTGTTGTTCGGTATCATGAATAACATAAGGGCCATGCTTCCATCCAGGATGGGATGTATGTTATGAATATTGATGGTAATATGATACATCCATAACACTGACGCTAAATGTCGCAAGACTAAAAGAATACCACATATGTGTGGCACTGCTTTTGGTCACATTGGAGAAACCCGCATGGAGAAATTCTATTATGATGGATTTTTGAAGTCGTTTGATTATGAATCATCTGACACTTGCAACTTTCATCCGAAAAGTGAAGTGACTGAAATACCGTTCACATGCCATAAGGAACGAGAAATAAACTTATTGGTGATCATACATTTTGATGTGTGTAGTCCGATAAACGTTGTTGCTAGTAGTGGATTTATCTATCTTCAGAAATGACTCAAGTAGATATATGGATATTTACTTGATGAGACATAAGTCTGGATATTTTGAAATCATTCATAAGGTTTTCAAAAATGAAGTAGAAATTATTGTAACAAAAATATTATGTTTCTGCAAACTAGATTGCAGAAAGGAATATTTGAGTTACAAGTTTAGCGAATGTCTGATGAGTTGTGAAAAGAGTTTCATAACTTACACCTCCCGGAGCACCACTGTGAGTGGAATATCCGTGAAGATGTTGTTGGAAATATGCCCTAGAGGCAATTAATAAAGTGTTTATTATTATCATATTTCCCCGTTCATGATAATGGTTTATTATTCATGCTAGAATTGTATTGACCGGAAACTAAATACATGTGTGGATAATAGACAAATACTATGTCCCTAGTATGCCTCTACTAAACTAGCTCGTTGATCAAAAGATGGTCAAGGTTTCCTGACCATGGACATGAGTTGTCATTTGATAACGGGATCACATCATTAGGAGAATGATGTGATGGACTTGACCCAACCGTTAGCATAGCAAATGATCGTTCAGTTTATTGCTATTGCTTTCACTATGTCAAATACACGTTCCTCTGACCATGAGATCATGCAACTCCCGGATACCGTAGGAATACTTTGGGTGTATCAAACGTCACAACGTAACTGGGTGATTATAAAGGTGCACTACAGGTATCTCCGAAAGTGTTTGTTGAGTTGGCATGGATCGAGATTGGGATTTGTCACTCCGACTATCGGAGAGGTATCTCTGGGCCCTCTCGGTAATACAGCATCACAGAAGCCTTGCAAGCACCGTGACTAAAGAGTTAGTTGCAAGATGATGTATTACGGAACGAGTAAAGAGACTTGCCGGTAACGAGATTGAACTAGGTATTGGATACCGACGATCGAATCTCGGGCAAGTAACATACCGCCAGACAAAGGGAACAACGTATGTTGACATATGAGGTTCACCGATAAAGATCTTCGTGGAATATGTAGGAACCAATATGAGCATCCAGGTTCCGCTGTTGGTTATTGACCGGAGAGTCGTCTCGGTCATGTCTACATCATTCCCGAACCCGTAGGGTCCGCACACTTAAGGTTCGATGACGATTTAGTATTATATGAGTTATGTGATTGGTGGCCGAAGTTTGTTCGGAGTCCCGGATGAGATCACGGACATGACGAGGAGTCTCGAAATGGTCGAGAGGTAAAGATTCATATATTGGGAGGCTATATTCGGACGTCGGAAAGGTTCCGAGTGATTCGGGTATTTTTCGGAGTACCGGGGAGTTACGGGAATTCACCGGGAGAAGTAATGGGCCTTATTGGGCCATACGGGAAAAGGAGAGGCAGGCCACGTGAGGAGGCGCGCGCCCCCCCTTGCCCAAACCGAATTGGACTAGGGGAGGGGGCGCAGCCCCCTCTTTCCTTTCCCTCTCCCTTCCCCCTTTCCTACTCCGTATGGGAGGTGGAATCCTACTAGGACTAAGCCTAGTAGGACTCCTCACTCTTGGCGCAGCCCCTAGGGCCAGCCTCCTCCCCTCTCCCTCCTTTATATACGGAGGAGGGGCACCCCTTGGAGACACACAATTGTCCCATAGCCGTGTGCGGTGCCCCGATCTCCGTTTTCCACCTCGGTCATATTTTCGGAGAGCTTAGGCGAAGCCCTGCCGGAATCACTTCACCGTCACCGTCGCCACGCCGTCGTGCTGACGGAACTCATCTACTACCTCGACGTCTTGCTGGATCAAGAAGGCGAGGAACGTCAACGAGCTGCACGTGTGTAGAACTCGGAGGTGCCGTACGTTCGGTACTCGATCGGTGGAGCTCGAAGGATTGTTCGACTACATCAACCGCGTTGTGAGACGCTTCCGCTAACGGTCTACGAGGGTACGTAGACACACTCTCCCCTCTCGTAGCGATGCATCTCCATGGATAGATCTTGCGTGAGCATAGGAATTTTTTTGAAATTCATGCTCCGTTCCCCAACAGTGGCATCCGAGCCAGGTCTATGCGTAGATGTGATTTGCACGAGTAGAACACAAGTGAGTTGTGGGCGTGGGTGTATACATATTGCTTGCCGTTACTAGTTGATACTTGATTCGGCGGTATTGTGAGATGAAGCGGCCCGGACCGACATTACGCGTACGCTTACGCGAGACAGGTTTCACCGCTACGTGCACTTGTTGCATAAAGGTGACTAGCGGGTGTCTGTCTCTCTCACTTTAGTTGAATCGGTTTCAATGAAGAGGGTTCTTTTAGAAGATCAAAAAGCAATCACTACACCACGTTGTGGTTTTGCGTAGGTAAGAACGGTTCTTGCAAACCCGTAGCAGCCACGTAAAACTTGCAACAACAAAGTAGAGGACGTCTAACTTGTTTTTGCAGGGTATGCTGGTGATGTGATATGGTCAAGACATGATGTGATATAATTTGTTGTATGAGATGATCATGTTTTGTAAAGTTATCAGGCAACCGGCAGGAGCCTTATGGTTGTCTCTTTATTGTATGCAATGCCAACGCTCTGTAATTGCTTTACTTTACCGCTATGAGTTAGCAGTAGTATTAGTAGCAATAGCCGGCGAGACGACCACGACGCTGCGATGGAGATCAAGGTGTCACGACGCTATGATGGAGATCACGGTGTCAACCCGGTGACGATGGAGATCATGACGGTGCTTTGCTGATGGAGATCAAAGGCACAAGACGTTGATGGCCATATCATGTCACATATATTGAATTGCATGTGATGTTAATCCTTTTATGCATCTTATTTTGCTTAGGACGACGGTAGCATTATAAGATGATCCCTTCACTAAATTTCAAGATAAGTGTTCTCCCCTAGTATGCACCGTTGCGAAGGTTCGATGCTTCTAAGCACCACGTGATGATCGGGTGTGATGGATTCTTTCGTTCGCATACAACGGGTGTAAGCCAGTTTTACACACGCAGAATACTTGGGTTAAACTTGACGAGCCTAGCATATACAGATATGGCCTCGGAACACAAGAGACTGAAAAGTCGAACATGAGTCATATAGTAGATATGATCAACATGAAAGATGTTCACCATTGATAACTAATCCACCTCACGTGATGATCGGACGTGGATTAGTTTGATGTGGATCATGTTACACTTAGACAACTTGAGGGATGTTAATCTAAGTGGGAGTTCTTAAGTAATTTGATTAATTGAACTTCAATTATCATGAACATAGTCAAAAGTGTCTTAGCAAGTTTATGTTGTAGATCGATAGACCATGCTGTAGCTCCCCTGTATTTTTAATATGTTCCTAGAGAAAGTTAAGTTGAAAGTAGATGGAAGCAACTATGCGGACTGGGTCCGTATTCTGAGGATTGTCCTCACTGCTGCACAGAAGGCTTATGTCTTTGATGCACCGCTCGGTGAGCAACCCCTATGGCTTTGTCTGAGGACATTATGAACGTCTGGCAGACAAGAAAAGATGACTACTCGATAGTTCAGTGCGCCATACTTTACGGCTTAGAACCGGAGCTCCAAATATGTTTTGAGCAACACGGAGCATATGAGATGTTCCAAGAGCTGAAAATTTGTTTTTCAAAGCTCACACCCAGGTCGAGAGGTATGACACCTTCGACAAGTTCTATAGCTACAAGATGGAGGAGAACAGCTCCGTTAGTGAGCATGTACTCAGAATGTCTGAGTACTTCAAACACTTGAATCAAGTGGGAGTTAGACTTCCGAATAAAGTGGTGATTGATAGAGTTCTCTAGTCACTATCACTAAGCTACTGGATCTTCGTGATGAACTATAAACATGCAAGGGATAGAAGATCCTTAAGCTATTCGCGATGCTACAAGCTGCGGATGTAGAAATCAAAAAGGGAGCATCAAGTGTTGATGGTTAATAAGACCACTAGTTTCAAGAAGGGCAAGGGAAAGAAAAGGGAACTTCAAGAAGAACGGTAAAACAATTGCCGCTCACGCGAAGAAACCCAAGGCTGAACCAAACCCGAGACTTAGTGCTCCCATTGCAAAGGGAAATGTCACAGGGAGCGGAACTTCCCCAAAGTAACTGGCAGATAATAAGACTGGCAATGTCAACGAAGATATTTGATATACATGTTATTGATGTGTACCTTACTAGTACTCGTAGGAGCACCTGTGTATTTGATACTTGTTCAGTTGCTTGCAACTTGAAACATGGAGCTTCGGAATAAACGAGGGCTTGCTAAGAACGAGGTGACGATGTGCATTGGAAGTGTCTCCAAGGTTGATGTGATCACCATCGCCACGCCCTCTCTACCTTCAGGATTAGTGATGAACCTAAATAATTGTTATTTGGTGCTTGCGTTAAGCATGAACATTATATCTGATAGTGTTTATTGCAAGACGGTTATTCAAATTCAGAGAATAATTGTTATTATATTTATTTGGATAATATCATTGATGATCATGTACTTAAAATGAAAGGTTTATTGAATCTTGATCGTAGTAATACACATGTTCATAACACAAATGCCAAAAGATAATGATAGTACCACATATTTGTGGCACTGCCGCTTAGGTCATATCAGTGTTAAACACATGAAGAAACTCCATGTAGATGGGTTTTTGGAATCTCTTGATTATGAATCATTTGAGACATGTGAACCATGCCTTATTGGCAAGATGACTAAAACTCCGTTCTCCGGAACAATGGAGCGAGCAACCAACTTATTGGAAATAATACATACCGATGTATGCGGTCCGATGAGTGTTGAGGCGCGCGGTGGATATCGTTATGTTCTCACGTTCACAGATGATTTGAGTAGATATGGCTATGTCTACTTGATGAAGCATAAATCTGAAACATTTGAAAAGTTCAAAGAATTTCAGAGTGAAGTAGAGAACCATCGTAACAAGAAAATAAAGTTCTTACGATCTGATCGTGGAGGAGAATATTTGAGTTACGAGTTTGGCAATCACTTAAGACAATGTGGAATTGTTTCACAGTTAACGCCACCTGGAACACCACAGCGTAATGGTGTATCCAAACGTCGTAATCGTACTCTATTGGATATGGTACGTTCTATGATGTCTCTTACCGATTTGCCACTATCGTTTTGGGGTTATGCATTAGAGACAGCTGCATTCACTTTAAATAGGGCACCATCTAAATCCGTTGAGACGACACCGTATGAACTGTGGTTTGGAAAGAAACCTAAGCTGTCGTTTCTGAAAGTTTGGGGCTGCGATGCTTATGTCAAAAGGCTTCAGCCTGATAAGCTTGAACCCAAAGCGGATAAGTGCGTCTTCATAGGATACCCAAAAGAAACTGTTGGGTACACCTTCTACCACAGATCCGAAGGCAAAGTTTTCGTTGCTAAGAATGGATCCTTTCTAGAGAAGGAGTTTCTCTCAAAAGAAGTGAGTGGGAGGAAAGTAGAACTTGATGAGGTAATTGTACCTCCTCTAGATAGTAGTACGCCACAGAAAGAAATTTCTGTGACACCAACACAGACCAGAGAAGAAGATAATGATGATGATCATGAAACTTCGGAGCAAGTTGCTACTGAACCTCGAAGGTCAACCAGGACACGTTCCGCACCAGAGTGGTACGGAAATCCAGTCTTGGAGGTTATGTTGTTAGACAATGGTGAACCTTCGAATTATGAAGAAGCTATGGCGAGCCCGGATTCCGAGAAATGGCTTGAGGCCATGAAATCCGAGATAGGATCCATGTATGAGAACAAAGTGTGGACTTTGGTAGACTTGCCCGATGAAACGGCGAGCTATTGAAAATAAATGGATCTTTAAGAAGAAGATGGACGCTGATGGTAATATCACCATCTATAAAGCTCGACTTGTTGCTAAAGGTTATCGACAAGTTCAAGGAGTTGACTACGATGAAATTTTCTCATCCGTAGCGATGCTAAAGTCTGTCAGAATTATGTTAGCAATTGCCGCGTTTTATGATTATGAAATCTGGCAAATGGACGTCAAAACGGCATTCCTTAATGGATTCCTTAAGGAAGAATTGTATATGATGCAGCCGGAAGGTTTTGTCAATCCTAAAGGCGCTAACAAAATATGCAAGCTCCAGCGATCCATCTATGGACTGGTGCAAGCATCTCGGAGCTGGAATACACGCTTTGATGAAGTGATCAAGGCGTTTGGGTTTATGCAAGTTTATGGAGAAACTTGTATTTACAAGAAAGTGAGTGGGAGCTCTATAGCATTTATAATAGTATATGTGGATGACATATTGTTGATTGGAAATGATGTAGAATTTCTGGAAAGCATGAAGAATTAAGTCAAAGGAGTTTTTCAATAAAAACATGTTTTTGAGTTATCCACGGATTGGGCATCGAGATCTATAGAGATAGATCAAGACACCTGATAAAAGTTCACACATCTTGATAAGATTTTGAAGAAGTTCAAAATGGATCAAGTCAAAAGAAATAAGTTCTTGGCTGGTGTGAAGTGGAGTAAGACTTGAAAATCTAGGTAAAGGTTGTTTTACATGTTAGGCATCAAAATCTATAGAGATAGATTGAGACGCCTCATAGGACTTTCACGAAGCACATACCTTGACAAGATTTTGAAGAAGTTCAAAATGGATCAGTCAAAGAAAGGGTTCTTGCCTGTATTGCAAGGTGTGAGATTGAGTAAGACTCAAAGCCCGACCACGGCAGAAGACAAAGAGAAGATGAGTGTCATCCCCTATGCCTCAGCCATAGGCTCTATTTTGTATGCCATGCTGTGTACTAGACCTGATGTATGCCTCGCTATTAGCTTGGTGGGTAGGTACCAAAGTGATCCAGGAGTAGATCACTGGACAGCGGTCAAGAATATCCTGAAGTACCTGAAAAGGACTAAGGAAGAATTTCTCGGGAATAGAGGTGATAAAGAGTTCGTCGTAAAGGGTTACGTCGATGCAAGCTTTAAACACCAATCCAGAAGACTATGAGTCTCAGACCGGATATGTAAAGTGGGACAGTCGTTTTTGGAGTAGCTCCAAGCAGAGTGTGGTAGCAGCATCCACATATGACATAGAGATTTCCCAAGAACACACGGATCTGAATATTGCAGACCCATTGACTAAAACCTCAATCACAAGCAAAACATGATCAGCCCTAGAACTGATTGGATGTTAATTACATGGAGATGTAAACTAGATTATTGACTCTAGTGCAAGTGGGAGACTGTTGGAAATATGCCCTAGAGGCAATTAATAAAGTGTTTATTATTATCATATTTCCCCGTTCATGATAATGGTTTATTATTCATGCTAGAATTGTATTGACCGGAAACTAAATACATGTGTGGATAATAGACAAATACTATGTCCCTAGTATGCCTCTACTAAACTAGCTCGTTGATCAAAAGATGGTCAAGGTTTCCTGACCATGGACATGAGTTGTCATTTGATAACAGGATCACATCATTAGGAGAATGATGTGATGGACTTGACCCAACCGTTAGCATAGCAAATGATCGTTCAGTTTATTGCTATTGCTTTCACTATGTCAAATACACGTTCCTCTGACCATGAGATCATGCAACTCCCGGATACCGTAGGAATACTTTGGGTGTATCAAACGTCACAACGTAACTGGGTGATTATAAAGGTGCACTACAGGTATCTCCGAAAGTGTTTGTTGAGTTGGCATGGATCGAGATTGGGATTTGTCACTCCGACTATCGGAGAGGTATCTCTGGGCCCTCTCGGTAATACAACATCACAGAAGCCTTGCAAGCACCGTGACTAAAGAGTTAGTTGCAAGATGATGTATTACGGAACGAGTAAAGAGACTTGCCGGTAACGAGATTGAACTAGGTATTGGATACAGACGATCGAATCTCGGGCAAGTAACATACCGCCAGACAAAGGGAACAACGTATGTTGACATATGAGGTTCACCGATAAAGATCTTCGTGGAATATGTAGGAACCAATATGAGCATCCAGGTTCCGCTGTTGGTTATTGACCGGAGAGTCGTCTCGGTCATGTCTACATCATTCCCGAACCCGTAGGGTCCGCACACTTAAGGTTCGATGACGATTTAGTATTATATGAGTTATGTGATTGGTGGCCGAAGTTTGTTCGGAGTCCCGGATGAGATCACGGACATGACGAGGAGTCTCGAAATGGTAGAGAGGTAAAGATTCATATATTGGAAGGCTATATTCGGACGTCGGAAAGGTTCCGAGTGATTCGGGTATTTTTCGGAGTACCGAGGAGTTACGGGAATTCACCGGGAGAAGTAATGGGCCTTATTGGGCCATACGGGAAAAGGAGAGGCAGGCCACGTGAGGAGGCGCGCGCCCCCCCTTGCCCAAACCGAATTGGACTAGGGGAGGGGGCGCAGCCCCCTCTTTCCTTTCCCTCTCCCTTCCCCCTTTCCTACTCCGTATGGGAGGTGGAATCCTACTAGGACTAAGCCTAGTAGGACTCCTCACTCTTGGCGCAGCCCCTAGGGCCAGCCTCCTCCCCTCTCCCTCCTTTATATACGGAGGAGGGGCACCCCTTGGAGACACACAATTGTCCCATAGCCGTGTGCGGTGCCCCGATCTCCGTTTTCCACCTCGGTCATATTTTCGGAGAGCTTAGGCGAAGCCCTGCCGGAATCACTTCACCGTCACCGTCGCCACGCCGTCGTGCTGACGGAACTCATCTACTACCTCGACGTCTTGCTGGATCAAGAAGGCGAGGAACGTTACCGAGCTGCACGTGTGTAGAACTCGGAGGTGCCGTACGTTCGGTACTCGATCGGTGGAGCTCGAAGGATTGTTCGACTACATCAACCGCGTTGTGAGACGCTTCCGCTAACGGTCTACGAGGGTACGTAGACACACTCTCCCCTCTCGTAGCGATGCATCTCCATGGATAGATCTTGCGTGAGCGTAGGAATTTTTTTGAAATTCATGCTCCGTTCCCCAACAGATGTAATCAAACCATTTATGACATGGTAAGATCAAAGATGACATAAATCAATTTGCCATTATCCCTTTTAAAGTAATGCTTTAGAGACTGCAGCTTTTACACTGAAAAGAGCGCCATCAGATCTGTTGAAATGACTCCATGGTATGGTACACCCAACCATGTTATGTCTTTTCTTAACATTTGGAATATGGGGCTTGTGTAAAATATTTACAAACCTATTCCAAATCAGACAATTGCTACTTTGTAGGTTATCCCAAGTTATTGGGTATTCCCCCACCACTATACCGAGACAAAAGGTTTTGCCACAAAGAATGGTATGATTTTGAAGAAAATGGTTCTTGCAAAAAGGTGAGCGGGAGGACAGTACAACTCGACGAGATAACAGTATCTTCGTCATCAGGTCAAAGGAAAGAGACCTTGGAAGTGATTCCAGAGTTTTCTACCATGACTGATACGGAAGCCTCTACATGAGATGTATGGACTTCGATCGAACTTGCAGCTGAACCACGTAGGCAAAACTCGTGCAAACCTCTCAGGTGCGCATACGAGATATTGTTGCTAGACAACGGTATACCTACGATACACAAGGAAGCATTGATGGGCCCTGACTTCGGAATTGGCTAAATGCCAATATAATCCGAGATAGTTTCCATACAAATGATTCAAGATTATATCTTGATAAACCCTCCGCAAGACTTAGAGTCTAACGGATTGTAATGGAACTATAAACTGATACGGATAAAAATGTTTTATCCATAAAGCTCGACTTGTTGCAATAACAAATTCAAGGAGTTGACTACGATGAGGTTGTCTCACCGTAGCGATGCTTAAAAGTCGGTTCGGGTTAAACTAGTAATTAATACATATTTCAATCTTGAGATATGATACATGGATGCCAAAAGGATTTCCATGTGATGGAAATACAACCTAGGACTTGCATGTGATATAGTCCAAAATATTTTGTCAATCCAGAGGATGTTGGTGTGTGTGCAATCTTCAGAGTTCCAGCAATGGACAAAAGAGAGCAAAATGGGGTTGGAATCTTCGTTTTTGATAATCAAAAGAGTTTGATTTCATCAATGGATAGCGAAGATGCTTGTGCTTACAAGAAAGTAAGTGGGAGCATAATAATATTTCTAAAAACCTTGTGTGCTTGACACATTGTTGATTGGAAATAATATAAATTTCTTGACACAAATTAGGACTTCATTGAAAATAGTTTTTTGATGAAGTGCTTACGCTAAGTAGCCTTGATATTAGGCATAATGATCTATGGAGATAGATTTGCCTAATAGGGCTGAGCCGAAATACATATTGACAAGATGCTAAAACAGTTTAGCATTAGATCGACAAGGAGTGATTCTTGCCGAAGTCACATGGAAATAGTTTTTGCAAGACTCGGTGTCCTAAAACACTGATGAGCAAAATACATGATGGAGTTTCCACACACGTTTGTGTTTGGATTAATCACGTATTCCATGGTATGTAAAACAACCAGATATGTCCAGTATTCCCAAGAAGTTGCGAGTATAGATACCAAAGTGATCAAAATATTGATCATAGGACAGCAGTGAAAAATGTCGTTGAGTACTAAAGTAGCACCGATGACATGTTTTCTCGCAAGAGGAGATTATGAAGAGTTCGTTGTAAGAAGTTACAAAGATACAGTCTTCATCAATGCTCCAAGCGATTTTCGATTTAAGTTAAGGGTTTTGTGTAATACACGATATGGTGGCACGGTAGTTGGAAATTGTTCCAAACAGGATACTGTGGCGAATTCTATAACAAATCCTAAGTATGTTGACGCTTTGGAAGCGACAAAGAAGATGTTGAATCATATAGTTCATTCATGAACTTAGTATGGTTCTAAGATGGCTTTGGTCAATGGGACACTATTGCAGATAGTTGCTCCATAGCTCAGTCTGAGGAATCAAGGTTTGACCCGTGATTCACATATATACAAAGCCAAGTCCACACAAAATATGAATTTTGTGAAAGCGTGAAAATGCGAGGAGATGCAAAGATACACACGGAACTAAAGTTGTCAGATCCGTTGGACATCAGGCTATACCACAAGCGAAGCATTTTTTTACACCGGTATGCCATAGGTGTAAAGTGCATTAGCATTGACTAGATTATAGACTCTAGTGCAAGTGGGAGTCTGTAGGAGATATGCCCTAGAGGCAATAATAAATGTTATTGTTTATCTCCATGTTCATAATTATGTTTATGTTCCATGCTATAACTGCTATGGTTCTCGAGTCTACAATAACCATGAGGCTCAGAGGAAGACTCATATGCACGTGTGGAATAATAAATGGTAAAATGTATTCCTAGTCTGGCCTCTAAGACTAGCTCAAGTGTTGCATGATGGTTCTGTTTTCCTGATCATGGGCATGACTATGCCGGCAATTTTGAGGGCACATTGTTTGGAGAACACTTGTGTTGAATCGACCCGAATTGATGTTATGCTATGAGATACATTCGTCACAAGTTAATGGTTAATAACACAGAGAAAGTTAACATTTGCATAATTCCTTAGACCATGAGAGTATCGAGTTTCTTCATGCTTGCTTCATGAACTTTGGGGTTTGTTAAACGTCATCCGTAACTGGTTGGCTATTACGGCGGCTTACGGGTTCATGGAAAAGTATGACAAGGGACTTGATAGCTCAAGATTGGGATTTGCTCCTCTGACGATGGAGAGATATCTCTGGGCCCTCTCGGTGTTACGGTATCCATCATCGTCTGGCCAGACACAATGATTTGATCATAGGGATGCCGGAACACGGGAGCGAGAAAAGAGAACAAAACCGGTAACGAGGTAACAGGCATAGTGGACAAGTTGTTGATCCACGGGGATGCCGATAAATCTCACCTCGGGTATTTGTAACATATCGCGAAGCAACAGGAATAGCACACGGCAACTGGAGGTTCACTCGAATATTTATTCATGTGGGTATAGAGGTCAATATGGGTGTCCACGGCTCCGATGTTGATCATTAATCGAAAAGTGTTCCGGTCATGTCTATACTTCACCGAACCTATAGGGTCACACGCTTAAGGGTCATCTATCTGCTGAATACTAGACAGGGAGTCTGAGAGAAAGTCACCGGAAAAGTTTCGGAGACAACGGAAAAGTTCCAAAGAGAGAACACCGGAATAGTTTCGGTAAAACCGAAAGGTTGTTTCGGAGTATACCATTAAGTCAAAATGGTTTCGGCACACGCCTGGAAATTCTTAGAGGGTGCCAAAATTGTTCTGGGAACTTCTGGGATTTTTCCGGAGAAAAAACCCGGAAATGTTCCGGAGCTGCCGGAACCGCTTTGGTTGCTTTTCGCAGATGAAAATCACTAATCCGAAATTGTTTCGGAACGTGTCCCAAATTATTTTAGCGGGTACTCAAAATGTTCTAAGACCTACAGAAATATTTTCGGATTTAACGGTCGCGGAAAAATGTTTCCGTGAATAGTGAAAAACACTTTTTGGTTGCTTTTTGGAAAGCCACTTTTTGAGGCTTTTACCAAAAGATCTTGGAGAAGGCTTGGGAGGGAAGGAACCCCTTTTTGTGGCTGAAATTTCAGCCCCTCCACCCCTCCTTCTCCTATAAATAGAGGTGGAGAGGAGCTCTCCACACTCACTCCAACTCTCTCACCAAATGGCATGCATGATCTGCCTTTCTTCTCTCCCTCACACGAAACAGTTTCGTAGAGCCGAAAGGCTGTCTGGGTTTCGGTGGGAACTAGTTCTGGACGGCGAAACCCTGCCGGATAGATGACACCGTATGTGTGCAACCCCGTAGAGAGGTCGTAGGTTCGATCTGTTTTGCCCGAGGGGTTGTTCGAGAGTGCCTCCCGAAGGGTTGTCCGAGTTACTGTCCGAGTTTCGAGGGTCCTCCCGAAGGGCTGTCCGTGACATCGTCCGGTGGACTATCTTACCGCCTCCCGGAGGGCTGTCCGAGGGACTGTCCGAGGGGCAGGCGAGGGAGTACATCCTCGCGGTTGGGAGGTTGTAAATTCTAGCTGCGGGGATCTGCACCAACGATCTACATCGACTCTACTTCCGCTGCGCTACGAGTCGGTAACGATCAGATCCAAACCTTGTATGTATCTCCATAGTGATCCTGGGCCTGCTCGCTGTACCGAATTTTTTTTGTTTTCTGTCGCGTTCCCCTATAAAACTGCGCATCGTGGCAGCTAGTTCTCTTTGGCAACCTTTACTTTTTCGCCAATAAGGCAACAACCCCCGGGACCGGGTTGTCTTCCCTGCAATGACTCGGGGTTCTTGAATTTTTGAAACCGGCCAAATCTGCCGAGTTATGTCTGTGTAGCCCTCGAGTCATAAGTCGACTCGAGGAGCTGGCTTGAGATTCTTTATACTTGGCTATGGCATAAACCGGCATAGAGTTGACAGCTAAAAGATGGAATTTATTGAAGACGGAGGCGATGTGGCGAGTTGATGATCTTTGCAATGCTCGCCGTATGTCCTCCCATTCCTTGCTATTCTCTCTTGGTCCGGCTCTCTTGGCTCTTCCAGGGTCATTTTCTTTTCTATTTCTTCGCTGCCGGCTTTAGAATTGCCGGCTCCACTGAGACCGGCTCTCTTTGCTCTTTCGGGGACGTTTCCTCCAAGGCCGGCTCTTCTGTTTCTTCTGATGTGGTGAATTAGACCAGACCGCAGGATGGTGAGCTGCATGTTTTGCCGGATAGCTTGGTGTGGGCTGGTCGACGGAATGGACTCTGGCATGCTTCGGTGTGTTGATGTAAACTGGACCGCGGGGCGGCGGGTTGTGCGCGCGTTCACTGGGCAACCCGCGCAGACGGACACTGGTACGGTCTCCGGGTTTCGTTGTAGACTGGACCGCGGGGACGGCGGCTTGCACGCGTGTCCGTCGAGCAGTGCGGCATGGACAAACGCTGGCGCATGATGATGTTGGCGCGAGCTTTGTATTCACGATGTAACGCCACCTTTGTAACGAATAATTGTCCTGATGTATTTGGATGACAGATGATTTTTTGGATTCACCTAGTTTTGTCTCTCATGAACAGCCTGCGTATAAAAATATTAAAGGCAGAATAATTGTTCACGAAGGAATTAAAGTATACTGACAAAATAAATAGGGCGGATAGCACCTGATGATTTTGTGTTCTGCACTGGAGGCAATTGTAGACGAAAACTGATCCTGTGGGTTGTAGTAGTACTGTAGTACTAGTTGATCCGACGTGTTGGAGTAGACCGGCCACAGGGACAACAGCTGTGCATGTCCACCAGTAGCTTGGTGTGGACGGACGCATTCGAGGAGCGATGTCACCTGATGATTCTGTATTTTGCTGTGGACGTAGTTGCCGGACGAAAACGATGGTAGACATACGTCTATCTCGACTGATGAAGTACTCGTGTGTACGTAAAATACATGCTAGTACTTGTAGTACTAGTACATGCCACAACTAGTATTATACTAATTGATCTTTTGATCTTCCTCCACGTGATCTTCCTCCTTTTTTTTCTTTTTTGCTCACGTGACATGTTTTGACCGCATGCATGCTCACGTAATGAGGCAGCCATCTGGTTTTTTTTTTGACTTGAACCAACAATGAGAAGTAGTAGTCGGATAAGGCAGCCAACTCACGATCCTACTTGAAGTGCTCCTTTTCTTTTTTAGTCATTGGCGATTGCTGATGCGCAGTGGCGGAGCTACGATAAAAAAACCAGGGCGGGCCATGTTAGACATTTACTCATACATGGACGTTGTTTTGCTCACTAACCACACTTTTACTCATGCATATGCTGTAAGCTGGGCGGGCCATGGCATAGTTTAGCCCCAACTAAGCTCCGCCAGTGCTAATGCGTACACATCTTGGCAACTGTCCAAGTTGTACGTCCATCGGATATAAGCGATGAGCTGCCCTTCTGGCGTCGCAACGCTTCGGCGGATTACCAGAAAACAGTGTGACTCGCGCAGGCCGACATGCCCAGCCCCCGCGTGTCTGTGCAGCAATCCGATCATGAGTCACCTGAGTTGATGCCGAAACTCCTATGGTGCAGCCACCGTTTGTTGATGAAATTGGACCCATAGAAATCTGAATCCGCGCGCACATGGTCCCAATCGCGATCTTCTCGATCCCTGAAGAATTCCCTCCAAGAACACAACACCACCGTGCGCTGACCCCACGATGGGCGCCAACTATCGTGGTTTTGTCACGGCAGATGTCCTCGTGAAAAGGACTTAGTGGTGAGGCCATCACAACCAGGTGGTAGAATAAACGGGGTTGGTCGGAATCGAGAGACGCGGGTTTTACCCAGGTTCGGCCCCTCGCAGTGGAGGTAAAAACCTACATCCTGCTTGATTGCTATTGATGATGATGATCTCGATTACAAGGGTGCTCTTTCGCTACCTCTATCTCGAGAGCTACTAGTTTGTCTGTCTCTCCCAACCTGTCCCTCTTGGGGTGCCTTGCCCCTCCTTATATAAGTTGAAGGGGCCGGCTTACATCTAGAGTCCTAGTAGGACAACAACTAGTCTATTTTCTATTACAAGTCGGATTCTAGTCCGTGTCTTTTCTTCCGAACTAATCTACCCAGGCCGGGTCTTCTCTCCGAGCCGGGTCTACCCAGGTCGGGTCTTGCTTCTCTTACCAGGTTCCTTCCAGGGTCCAGCCCATAGAGAGCCGGCCCGATTAATTCCATGCGTGACCCGGTTATGGGCCCTTTGGTCCTGCCGAGTTATGCCTTGGGATGCCCGGTCTAGCCGCGGGTAATTCCCCCGACAAGGAGCTTGGCTGACCAGCTTTGTTTGTGTACAGCCGGTCGGTATGCTGCATATGCCCAGGCGCTGCCTTCCTGGATCCTTGCCACCGGAGCCGGGATCCTTGCCCACCCGTCCCTCTGCTGGTGACTTCCTCTCTGGACGCTGATAAAATTCTCTGGGCATGAGGAAGCAAACAAACCTGCCGAAGAAACAAGGATTAGCGGGAAAACACACGAAACGACCAAAATAGATCACATCAAAAACATGAGCTCAAGAACCGCCGGACCGAACGATAGGAAGAAGAATGCAATACTAGGAAAGGCGAGGGAAAATAGAACATTATGGTGAGAGTGCACGCCTCAGGCATGGCACGACAACGGCAACCTCCTACCGGACCTTCCCCGATGAAACCGAAAACCTTCGCCGGCCACCCCCGTCTTCCCGCCAGCCTCACCTGCCTGAGCACATGATGATGGCCGCGACGCCAAAGATGGATGCAACAATGCCAGTGTGCGTTGCGTCTGGCCAACGGCAAAAAACTTATAGAAAAATGCAACCGGCTTAAGGTAAAGACCGAAAAGCCCATGGAAAACCACGACTCGGACACACAACGGCTCGCGCCATGCCAGCCGGACATGGCTGGCAGCGTGTAGGCCCCATGCCAAGCTATGAGCCGGCCAATGAAACAGCCTGGTCGGCTGGCCCCATGGGCGAGCCAGCACCGTGAGCGCCACGCAGGACCCGGCTAGCCCCATGGGCGAGCCGGCACCGCGAGCGCCACGCAGGACCCGGTTGGCGCGAGCGAACCAACCTGGCTGGCTGTTGCGCCCGGGAAATCGCACGAGAGAGCACACGCGGGCGCGGCCGAAACCACGCACATTCTGCCCGTCGCGACCAAACCAATGCGAGGCCACAGACAGACGGGTCTGGGCAAGCCTTCGCGCGCGGGGCGACAAGCAAAAGGGCGCTCGCAGGCGCGCCCGCCGCCGCCCAATGAGGGTGGCCCCGGGCACGTTCCTGTGGTCCAGGCGTCATGGACCGCCCATCCTAGTCGCCCGAGCGCGCACCGTCCGGGCAGATCGGACATCACAAAGGCGCCCTGAGAGGTCCCCACAGCACGCCAGCCGAAAACGGACGGCGCAGAGGCTCTCTTCGCCAGCGAGGTGCCTAGGGAGGCGGGTACTCGAGCATCTTTATAGGCGTAATTAGCGAAGAAGAAAAGTCACATATCAGAGATCGCGAATCGGTACCATCGCGTCGCCCCGCGCGGGCGACTCAAGGGCGAGGCCAAAATCACTGTTCTGACTTTGTCAGAAAACCATAGAACAAAATGAACTCGAAACGAAATTATTTCACAATCTGACCCTTTTAGCAACGCCATAGCCCGTGGCGTTTCTGCTCCACACAGAAACGCCGAGCTAGCTCGCGTTGCTGCCCTGGCCCCACTCGCCGACGTGGTAGGCTAAAAACGCCAAGCCAGATTGCGTTTCTGGAAACGCCTTTGGCGTTTCTGGCCAGGCTGGAAACGCCAAGGGCCATGGCGTTTCTAAATGGAAACACCAAAGGCCATGGCGTTGCTGCCCTTGATATAGTACTCCACTACCTCCGTCCGGAATTACCGGTCCGGCCGACCAAATCAGAGGTACCAAGGCACCCTACTTTCTCTCGCATGCGTGCATGCAGCAGTACTCCCGAGACCCAGCGTGGAGGCCCTAAACCAACCAGAGAGCTCTCTCTCTCTCGCATGCATAGGCCCACACCTCTTGCCTAGCTGCTGGAATTAAATACGCGCAGGGAGACGTACCAATGAGGGGGCCAGTCCTACTACTTTACGCAGACTGATAGCGATATCGGCCTTCTAAATGCGTACATGCATGTGGTGCTGAGGGACTAAAAAACCCGGACGGAGGTAGTACGGTGAATATATAGTGAGACGTCCAGTCGACGCAGGCATGAAAACGCCAAAGCTCATGGCGTTGCTTGCCAGGGCAGAAACGCCAAAGCCCCTGGCGTTTCCAGAAACGCAAGCTGGCTTAGCGTTTCCAGCCTGCCACGTCAGCGAGTGGGCCAGGGCAGCAACGCGAGCTAGCTCGGCGTTTCTAAATTGGGAAGAAAACGCCACGGGCTGTGGCGTTGCTAAAAGGGTCAGATCGTGAAATACTTTCATGTCGAGTTCAGTTTATGACAAAGATTGCTGACAAGGTCAGAACAGTGATTTCGGCCCAAAGGCGACAGCCCTAGCGCCGCTGCCTCTCTCCCTTCTTGGCTCCTCCCTCGCCGTTTCCTGAGACAGCCACCGGGCGCAGCCGAGAAGGCGGCGGCGGGGCCTCTGCTGCTTCGCCTCGCGCGTGGAGGGCATCGGGCTCCGGGGCGGCGGCCCTGGCTGGAACAGCGCCACTGGCCGCGACGCAAGGTGGCGAGGGCGTGGACAGTTCTCAGGAGTGTGGGCAGCGAGATCCGTGGTACACGTTGGTCATCTCCTGCCTCACCTTTGTTTGGCAAGCTCCTCCCCTCCGGATCTGGATCGCATCTCTGCGGTTTCGCCATTTGGGGTGCTGGTCGTGGGAAGTCTAGATATGGAGAAATCTCATGCCGGCCATGTCGGCCTCGACGGCGGGGACGCCCGCGGGCGCCGATTCCCTCCTTGGCTGCTTACCACATACACCATGTGGTTATTTTGATTAAAAATATATGATAGTGTGGGATTAACACAACTCTTGAGCGCCCGACCGTATGTTTAAAAAAAGACCGCGTCATAGGTACGTAAACCAGCTGTAGAAATCCTGGCCGTCAGCATGTACGTCCGTCTCTCTTTATCTTCGTTTAGTTTCTTGTTCTTTCTTCTTCCTTCCGTTTCCCTTGTGAGGCTGCGAAGCCTCCACAGGACTAGATACAAAGGGCGAGGCAGCCGCGGAAGGATACTACAAAGAGCGCGCGAGAGGGAGAGACGAGAGTAAGGATATTCACGATGACGACGACGAGGAGGAGACGAGACGACAGACGCAGCGCCCTCGTTGCCTCCGTCTGCCTATTCTTTCTCCTCGTTCTCCTACCCTCTGCCGCATCGTCTTCCTCCTCCAGCTCCAGCAGCTTCAGCTCCCCTCAGCGGCAGAGCAAGATCATCACCCATCTCCCTGGCTTCGACGGCCCTCTCCCCTTCCAGCTCCAAACGGGGTACCTACCTCTGGCTTTCTCGACTTAACAAATTGATTTGTGGATTTCTTGTGTGAATGATGCATCATGCATGCATCACATCCCGTCACATCACAAGTATGTCGAGGTGGACGAGAGCAATGGCGTTCGCCTCTTCTACTACTTCATCCGATCGGAGAGGGATCCGGCGAAGGACCCCATCATGATCTGGCTGACCGGCGGGCCCGGGTGCTCCGCCTTCTCCGGCCTTGTCTATGAGATCGGTAGGTAACCGAACTCTTCAAGTCCAGAACCATCGTCTCGTCGCCATCCGTCTTCCTTTTCTTTTCCATTTTTAGGGACCGTGCATCTATGTCTATCTCAATCAAACTTTCATATGTACTCCCGCGAAAACCGCAACTAGTACTACTCGGTGTGGCTTTGTCCACATGCCTTCTGCGGGGAAAATATCAGGTGCTCCCGCACTTTAAATGCTCCCATGCTCCAAACTTCTAAAAATAAATTTGAATGTTGAATGTTCACAAGACATTTTTCTACAATCCCTAAAAAATTCAAACTTCAAACGCAAATTGGAAATACACAAGGAGAAACAAAGAAGACAAATCTGCATGAATAGTGTCACAAAAGGACAAAAGGAAAAAAAATCCACTATTCACACCCATATTTCTCTTTTTTGTTTCTCCGTGTGTATTTCGGATTTAGATTTGAAATTTCTAGGGAATGTGAACACATGTCTTATGAACATGCACAATGTTTTTTCGGATTCTTTTGAAATGTTAAAATGTGCTTTTTGGAAGATGGTAGCATGGGAGCATTTGAGTGATGGGAGCACTGGATATGCACTCGCCTTCTACGTGTCTCGAAGCAAATCTACTTCTGCTACTGTTTGAATGGAGAGTTGAACATTTTGCAAAGACAATGTACTCATGTAGCAGTAGCCGAAAATTGCGCAAAACATGCATACACCTTTAATATATTAAGGTCTCAACAATCAAGTATGTGCAGGCCCTCTGAGTTTCGACCGTCGCACCGACGTCAACGGCTTTCCTAAGTTGCTCTACAAACCAGACTCATGGACCAAGGCAGGTTTCAATCTCAGATCCTATTTCATTCTTATCATTTTCATGATTCTGAGTCGAACATGGATCCCTCCGTCTCCCAGGTGAGCAATATCATCTTCATCGATTCCCCCGTAGGAACCGGCTTCTCGTACTCCAAAACAGAGCAAGGATACAAATCAAGTGATAGCAAAGTTGTCACCCAAATTGCCATCTTCATCAGAAAGGTCACACTTCCTCCTCAATCACCCAACCACCACTAGTATTAATTAATTGCAAATGCTCATCGTTCTTACATGTACGTGTTGCAGTGGTTTGATGAACACCCAGAGTTCTTGTCGAATCCTTTTTACGTTGCCGGTGATTCCTACTGTGGTATTGCTGTGCCAGGCATCACCCTTGGAATAGCTAAAGGTAACTTCAATAGATGCACATATTCTTCTCTCCGCCATATGTATTTCAGTTTCTTTTTTGAACAACTTGATGTATAACTTCTCCCAGGGATAGAAGATGGCAGTGGATCAGCTCTCAATCTACAGGTTTGAAGCCAATAGAGTGCAACTACCATGTTATGCATATGGATTTTTTTTCGGCCCGCATGTAGTACACGATTTTCAAAGTTAGATTAGTTTGAACTTTTTCTCTCAATTTGGAGATGGTTCAGGCCGGCTATTTCCCGCCGTAGTTCCTAAAAAATAAGTCAGATTATTTTGAAGTTTTTTCCTCTCAATTTGGAAATGGTCCAGGCATTTTCCCGCGTAGTCCCTGGAAAAAGTCAGACTATTTTGAACTATTTTCCTCTCACTTTGGAAATGGCTCAGGCCGTGGTTTGCCCACCGTAGTTCCCTCAAAACAAAGTTAGATTAGTTTGAACTTTTTCCTCTCAATTTGGAAATGGTTCAGGTGGCTTTTGCCCGCCATAGTTCCCTCGAAAAAAAGTTTAATTAGTTTGATTTTTTTTTTTGAGATCTCATTAGTTTGAATTTTCTTCCCTGCTAATTTGGCATGTTATGACCAGGGCTACCTTGTGGGGAATCCAGTCACAGATTATTGGTACTACGATAATCCAGCTAAAATTCCATTTGCACACGGGAAGGGTCTCATATCTGACGAAATGTATCAGGTACCATCTTTTTTTTTCCGAAAGGGAACTTGCTACTTGCATCCATGACCCTTCATCTATGAAGTCAGCTTTTTTTTGAAAAAATAACACCGGAAAAAATTTGTAGCTTTATGTTTGTCTTTGCAGTTCACTTGATTACTATTCCACGTCTTGGTTATTTTCAGGTGTACAAGGAGAGCTGCGGTGCAGAGATTTTCAGTCAGGGGTGCGCACAAAGTCATGAAGCCATCGACGAGGTATCCGATTCTTTTCCAAAGCAAAGTTTTGCATTTCATTTCTCCCAATCAGCGAGTGAGTATCAATCAAGTTGTATGTTTGTGAAGTGTGTCAAGGACATTTGCCCAAACCACATCCTGGAGCCCCTGTGCGCTTTTGCGAGCCCACGTCCATACAATCTGAAGCTGAATTCAAGCGCACGGGAGATGCTCCAGCCGCAGGAGGACTACATTGCCAGGGCCGGGCTTCAGCTGTCTGAGATTTGTACAGAGTGTAGAGTTAGTAACAAATCAAACAGTACTGGTAAATTTGCAGCACAATGTCATCTTATCTGATACTCCATGTTTCATCGCAGACGGCGGAATATGCGATGTCCATGATATGGGTGAACAATGACACTGTCAAAGAGGCTCTTGGTATCCACAAAGTAATTGACGACTGAATACACGTTGCTGCTTCGTGCTTGGTATGGTATTGTTGATCATGATATTCTAAGTACATTGCAGGGAACGGTTCCTTCATGGCTAAGGTGCAACTTCGACATACGGTACACCAACTATATTTTCAGTTCGGTGGAGCACCATCTAGACGTGACCACCAGAGGCTACATGAGTCTGATTTACAGTGGCGATCATGACATGATTGTACCTTCCATCGGCACGCAGGCCTGGATCAGGTCTCTGAACTTCTCCGTTGTGGATGAGTGGAGACCGTGGTATGTCGATGCACAAGTTGCAGGGTAAGGACTGGTTTGTTCGTCCGTCATATGGGTGTTGCAACTGAATAGGCCGAGACTTGTTCTGATGGATGCTCACGAGCAGCTTTTTCTCATGTGCAGATATACAAGGTCATACTCGAATAACCTTACCTTCGCAACTGTCAAGGTAGGCCCTCGACGTCTTCTCTTTGCTACACCAAATAAATGTATAGTAGTAATATTTTTGTTTGTGAAATAGGGTGGTGGACATACTGCTCCGGAGTACATGCCAAAGCAATGCCTTGCTATGTTTACAAGGTGGCTTTCTAGTGAGCCTCTTTGATGGTGTACATTGCAGCATCCGGTGGTGGTTACTATGTCCATCACACTGTGATTGCGTTGTGTTAGTTGTGCCTGAGAGCTATAGCAATAGCTGTTAAAGCTTGATTCGCAGTTGCAAATTATTATTCTCTTCAAGTGTAACAACGGGGGGATGTTCTCTGCTGGAAAGAGAGAAAGGACCGGAAAAGGTGGGTGGGAGTCATTGGCGGACCTAGAGGGCGTGCCAGGTGTGCCGTGGCATACCTTGTATTCTAGGATTTGTTTTACTCCGGAATATATGTGTGACGTGGGTCAGGACCGCTCTCGCAAATTCGTATTTTCATCTATCAAGACCGTATTGGATCACTTCCTGACTATGAGGACCATTTTAGAATTCACCTGCAAGCATAAGGACTATAGATGTAATTATCTTGTCCGGACCATGTGGTCCAGATCTTTATGGGCACTTTGAGGTACCGTTTCGGAGATACCCTACCATCTTATAGTATGGGACAGAGGGAGTAATATTTATTCTCCACTTTAGCTACTTGTAAGTTGCCTGGATTTTGAATTTGGGTCAGTCAATTTCTTGGCCGTTGATTCTTGCAATGAGATTTGTGCTGTGTTTTTTTTTCCTGTGTTGTTTGTTGTGTTGGGCTCATTTTTTTTGACTGACCCCATATTTGGGTCAGTCGATTTGCTACTGGGCCGAAGCCCATTAACTGTGCGATCCAGCCCTCCTCTCTCTACCTTTATTTTTTTGTTTTTCCTCTAATTATGTGTTTTTGTTTTTGTTTGTTTTTGTTTGTTAGTTGGTCTTTATTTTTATTTTGTGTGTATTTTTTGGTTGTTGAGTGAGTGTAAACGAATACACATAGATACTATAAAATATGTCAAAAATTACACTACTATATGATTATTGTTTGCATACTACTAAAAGTGCAATTTTAGAGCGAAATAGTGTGCAAGTTTTTAATTTTTTTCATTATCTTTCTTATTTGAACGGTGATATTTTTGCTACCAATTAATTTTTCCTTATTTTGAAAAAAAATAGTTCTTATTTTATTTTATTTCTTCTTCAAGTGTAAAACTAATGCCCACTAATTCATTCCTTCTTAGGAATTGTTTTTGCGAAAACTGCACTATTAAATGTTTATTCTTGCATATTATTGAAAAGCGCATTTTTATTATTGTGTGCAAATTTTGTCGTTGTTTTAATTTATTATTATTTTCTTCGGAAAGGGTAATACCAATGTCACTAATTAATTCTTCTTTAGAAAAACCTCATAATTTTGATTTTTTTTCTTTTTTTCTTTTCAAGTGTAATACCAATTTCACTAATTCATTCTTCCTTACAAAATCTCATTATTTTCATTTTGTTTACCTTTTATTTTATTTTACTTTTTTTAAAGAGTAATACCAATGCGAGTAATTCTTTCTTTCTTAAAAATTTTGGTATTTTGAATTTTTTTAAATTTTATTTTATTTCCTTCTTCTTTAATGAGAATGCCAATGCCACAAATTCATTTCTTCTTAGGAAACTTCTCTTTTGGTAAACATTCCACTACTATATTCTTATTCTTGCATATTATAAAGATGTGCAATTCTGTGTAAATTGTTTGCAAATTTTGTTATTATTTTCATTTTCTTTCTTCTTAAAGGTTGAATCAATGACACTAATTCATTATTTATTAGAAAACTTCATTTTTTTGAATTTTTCTTAAGTTTTTATTTTATTTTCTTTCTTCTTTAAGCATAATACCAATGCGACTAATTCATTCCTTCTTAGGAATCCTTTTTTTTTGCGTATTTCACTCTTATATGCTTATTCTTGCATATTATAAAAAGGTGCAATTTTTGTGCAAACCGTGTGCAAATTTTCTCATTATTATTATTTTTTGCTTTTCTTTCTTCTTAAAGGGTAATACCGATGGCACTTATTCATTGTTCCTTAGAAAAAATCATATTTTGATTTTGTTTTATTTTTTATTTTCATTTTAAGGGTAATATCAATGGCACAATTGTTTTTCATTAATTTTTGTTTTTATTTCATTTTCATTCTTCTTTAAGGCTAATACCAATGCCATAATTAAGTCTTCCTTAAAAATCTTTATTATTTAAATTTTGTTATAATATTTTTTAATTTTGTTTCTTCTTAAAGGGTAGTACCAATGCCACTAATTTATTCTTCCTTAGAAAACCACATTATTTTGATTTTATTTTCTTTCTTCTGAAAGGTAATACAAATGCCACTAATTCATTCTTCCTCAGAAAATTTTATTATTTTAATTTTTTCTTAGTTTTTGTCACTGTCTCTCTTCTTTAAGGGTAATATCAATGCTATTAATTCAATCCTGATTTAGAAAACTTCTTTTTATGAAAATTCTACTATTTTATGATTATTATTGCATAATGTAAAAAACGTAATTTCTGTGTAAATTGTGTGCAATTTTTTATTAATTTTCTTTTCTTCATCTTAAAGGGTAATACCAATTCAACTAATTCATTCCTTTTTAGAAACTTCATTGTGTTGATTTCCCATTTTGTTTTAGTTTTATTTTCTTTCTTCTTAAAGGGTAATATCAAAGTCACTATTTCAAAAAAAAATCTTAGAAAACATCATTATTTTGATAATTTTCTGGTTCTTGTTTCATTTTATTTATTCTTTAATGGCAATACCAGTGCCACTAATTCATTCCTTATTAGAAAATTATTACTTTAGATGAAAATCCACTACTTATTTGAAGGGTACTACGAATGCCACTAATTCTTTATTTACTCCCTCCGGTCCTTTTTAGTCTGCATATAAGTTTTGTCGGAAATCAAACTATCTCTTATTTGGCCAAACTTATAGAAATAAGTATCAACATTCATAGTACCAAATCTATATCACTACATTCATTATGGAATGTAGTTTCATACTCCCTCCGTTCCATAATGTAGTGCATATAGATTTTTTGAAAAGTCAAACCTCACTAACTTTGACCAAGTTTGTAGACAAAAACATTTACATCTAGAAGGCCAAACATATATCATTAGATTCATCATAAGATGTAGTTTCATTTTTTATATATTTGGTATTGTAGATATAAATATTTCTCTCTATAAACTTGGTCAAAGTTTGCAAAGTTTGACTTTCTAAATAATATCAAAGTTTGACTTTCTAAAGTATGCCTTGGGATGCCCGGTCTAGCCGCGGGTAATTCCCCCGACAAGGAGCTTGGCTGACCAGCTTTGTTTGTGTACAGCCGGTCGGTATGCTGCATATGCCCAGGCGCTGCCTTCCTGGATCCTTGCCACCGGAGCCGGGATCCTTGCCCACCCGTCCCTCTGCTGGTGACTTCCTCTCTGGACGCTGATAAAATTCTCTGGGCATGAGGAAGCAAACAAACCTGCCGAAGAAACAAGGATTAGCGGGAAAACACACGAAACGACCAAAATAGATCACATCAAAAACATGAGCTCAAGAACCGCCGGACCGAACGATAGGAAGAAGAATGCAATACTAGGAAAGGCGAGGGAAAATAGAACATTATGGTGAGAGTGCACGCCTCAGGCATGGCACGACAACGGCAACCTCCTACCGGACCTTCCCCGATGAAACCGAAAACCTTCGCCGGCCACCCCCGTCTTCCCGCCAGCCTCACCTGCCTGAGCACATGATGATGGCCGCGACGCCAAAGATGGATGCAACAATGCCAGTGTGCGTTGCGTCTGGCCAACGGCAAAAAACTTATAGAAAAATGCAACCGGCTTAAGGTAAAGACCGAAAAGCCCATGGAAAACCACGACTCGGACACACAACGGCTCGCGCCATGCCAGCCGGACATGGCTGGCAGCGTGTAGGCCCCACGCCAAGCTATGAGCCGGCCAATGAAACAGCCTGGTCGGCTGGCCCCATGGGCGAGCCAGCACCGTGAGCGCCACGCAGGACCCGGCTAGCCCCATGGGCGAGCCGGCACCGCGAGCGCCACGCAGGACCCGGTTGGCGCGAGCGAACCAACCTGGCTGGCTGTTGCGCCCGGGAAATCGCACGAGAGAGCACACGCGGGCGCGGCCGAAACCACGCACATTCTGCCCGTCGCGACCAAACCAATGCGAGGCCACAGACAGACGGGTCTGGGCAAGCCTTCGCGCGCGGGGCGACAAGCAAAAGGGCGCTCGCAGGCGCGCCCGCCGCCGCCCAATGAGGGTGGCCCCGGGCACGTTCCTGTGGTCCAGGCGTCATGGACCGCCCATCCTAGTCGCCCGAGCGCGCACCGTCCGGGCAGATCGGACATCACAAAGGCGCCCTGAGAGGTCCCCACAGCACGCCAGCCGAAAACGGACGGCGCAGAGGCTCTCTTCGCCAGCGAGGTGCCTAGGGAGGTGGGTACTCGAGCATCTTTATAGGCGTAATTAGCGAAGAAGAAAAGTCACATATCAGAGATCGCGAATCGGTACCATCGTGTCGCCCCGCGCGGGCGACTCAAGGGCGAGGCCAAAATCACTGTTCTGACTTTGTCAGAAAACCATAGAACAAAATGAACTCGAAACGAAATTATTTCACAATCTGACCCTTTTAGCAACGCCATAGCCCGTGGCGTTTCTGCTCCACACAGAAACGCCGAGCTAGCTCGCGTTGCTGCCCTGGCCCCACTCGCCGACGTGGTAGGCTAAAAACGCCAAGCCAGATTGCGTTTCTGGAAACGCCTTTGGCGTTTCTGGCCAGGCTGGAAACGCCAAGGGCCATGGCGTTTCTAAATGGAAACACCAAAGGCCATGGCGTTGCTGCCCTTGATATAGTACTCCACTACCTCCGTCCGGAATTACCGGTCCGGCCGACCAAATCAGAGGTACCAAGGCACCCTACTTTCTCTCGCATGCGTGCATGCAGCAGTACTCCCGAGACCCAGCGTGGAGGCCCTAAACCAACCAGAGAGCTCTCTCTCTCTCTCTCGCATGCATAGGCCCACACCTCTTGCCTAGCTGCTGGAATTAAATACGCGCAGGGAGACGTACCAATGAGGGGGCCAGTCCTACTACTTTACGCAGACTGATAGCGATATCGGCCTTCTAAATGCGTACATGCATGTGGTGCTGAGGGACTAAAAAACCCGGACGGAGGTAGTACGGTGAATATATAGTGAGACGTCCAGTCGACGCAGGCATGAAAACGCCAAAGCTCATGGCGTTGCTTGCCAGGGCAGAAACGCCAAAGCCCCTGGCGTTTCCAGAAACGCAAGCTGGCTTAGCGTTTCCAGCCTGCCACGTCAGCGAGTGGGCCAGGGCAGCAACGCGAGCTAGCTCGGCGTTTCTAAATTGGGAAGAAAACGCCACGGGCTGTGGCGTTGCTAAAAGGGTCAGATCGTGAAATACTTTCATGTCGAGTTCAGTTTATGACAAAGATTGCTGACAAGGTCAGAACAGTGATTTCGGCCCAAAGGCGACAGCCCTAGCGCCGCTGCCTCTCTCCCTTCTTGGCTCCTCCCTCGCCGTTTCCTGAGACAGCCACCGGGCGCAGCCGAGAAGGCGGCGGCGGGGCCTCTGCTGCTTCGCCTCGCGCGTGGAGGGCATCGGGCTCCGGGGCGGCGGCCCTGGCTGGAACAGCGCCACTGGCCGCGACGCAAGGTGGCGAGGGCGTGGACAGTTCTCAGGAGTGTGGGCAGCGAGATCCGTGGTACACGTTGGTCATCTCCTGCCTCACCTTTGTTTGGCAAGCTCCTCCCCTCCGGATCTGGATCGCATCTCTGCGGTTTCGCCATTTGGGGTGCTGGTCGTGGGAAGTCTAGATATGGAGAAATCTCATGCCGGCCATGTCGGCCTCGACGGCGGGGACGCCCGCGGGCGCCGATTCCCTCCTTGGCTGCTTACCACATACACCATGTGGTTATTTTGATTAAAAATATATGATAGTGTGGGATTAACACAACTCTTGAGCGCCCGACCGTATGTTTAAAAAAAGACCGCGTCATAGGTACGTAAACCAGCTGTAGAAATCCTGGCCGTCAGCATGTACGTCCGTCTCTCTTTATCTTCGTTTAGTTTCTTGTTCTTTCTTCTTCCTTCCGTTTCCCTTGTGAGGCTGCGAAGCCTCCACAGGACTAGATACAAAGGGCGAGGCAGCCGCGGAAGGATACTACAAAGAGCGCGCGAGAGGGAGAGACGAGAGTAAGGATATTCACGATGACGACGACGAGGAGGAGACGAGACGACAGACGCAGCGCCCTCGTTGCCTCCGTCTGCCTATTCTTTCTCCTCGTTCTCCTACCCTCTGCCGCATCGTCTTCCTCCTCCAGCTCCAGCAGCTTCAGCTCCCCTCAGCGGCAGAGCAAGATCATCACCCATCTCCCTGGCTTCGACGGCCCTCTCCCCTTCCAGCTCCAAACGGGGTACCTACCTCTGGCTTTCTCGACTTAACAAATTGATTTGTGGATTTCTTGTGTGAATGATGCATCATGCATGCATCACATCCCGTCACATCACAAGTATGTCGAGGTGGACGAGAGCAATGGCGTTCGCCTCTTCTACTACTTCATCCGATCGGAGAGGGATCCGGCGAAGGACCCCATCATGATCTGGCTGACCGGCGGGCCCGGGTGCTCCGCCTTCTCCGGCCTTGTCTATGAGATCGGTAGGTAACCGAACTCTTCAAGTCCAGAACCATCGTCTCGTCGCCATCCGTCTTCCTTTTCTTTTCCATTTTTAGGGACCGTGCATCTATGTCTATCTCAATCAAACTTTCATATGTACTCCCGCGAAAACCGCAACTAGTACTACTCGGTGTGGCTTTGTCCACATGCCTTCTGCGGGGAAAATATCAGGTGCTCCCGCACTTTAAATGCTCCCATGCTCCAAACTTCTAAAAATAAATTTGAATGTTGAATGTTCACAAGACATTTTTCTACAATCCCTAAAAAATTCAAACTTCAAACGCAAATTGGAAATACACAAGGAGAAACAAAGAAGACAAATCTGCATGAATAGTGTCACAAAAGGACAAAAGGAAAAAAAATCCACTATTCACACCCATATTTCTCTTTTTTGTTTCTCCGTGTGTATTTCGGATTTAGATTTGAAATTTCTAGGGAATGTGAACACATGTCTTATGAACATGCACAATGTTTTTTCGGATTCTTTTGAAATGTTAAAATGTGCTTTTTGGAAGATGGTAGCATGGGAGCATTTGAGTGATGGGAGCACTGGATATGCACTCGCCTTCTACGTGTCTCGAAGCAAATCTACTTCTGCTACTGTTTGAATGGAGAGTTGAACATTTTGCAAAGACAATGTACTCATGTAGCAGTAGCCGAAAATTGCGCAAAACATGCATACACCTTTAATATATTAAGGTCTCAACAATCAAGTATGTGCAGGCCCTCTGAGTTTCGACCGTCGCACCGACGTCAACGGCTTTCCTAAGTTGCTCTACAAACCAGACTCATGGACCAAGGCAGGTTTCAATCTCAGATCCTATTTCATTCTTATCATTTTCATGATTCTGAGTCGAACATGGATCCCTCCGTCTCCCAGGTGAGCAATATCATCTTCATCGATTCCCCCGTAGGAACCGGCTTCTCGTACTCCAAAACAGAGCAAGGATACAAATCAAGTGATAGCAAAGTTGTCACCCAAATTGCCATCTTCATCAGAAAGGTCACACTTCCTCCTCAATCACCCAACCACCACTAGTATTAATTAATTGCAAATGCTCATCGTTCTTACATGTACGTGTTGCAGTGGTTTGATGAACACCCAGAGTTCTTGTCGAATCCTTTTTACGTTGCCGGTGATTCCTACTGTGGTATTGCTGTGCCAGGCATCACCCTTGGAATAGCTAAAGGTAACTTCAATAGATGCACATATTCTTCTCTCCGCCATATGTATTTCAGTTTCTTTTTTGAACAACTTGATGTATAACTTCTCCCAGGGATAGAAGATGGCAGTGGATCAGCTCTCAATCTACAGGTTTGAAGCCAATAGAGTGCAACTACCATGTTATGCATATGGATTTTTTTTCGGCCCGCATGTAGTACACGATTTTCAAAGTTAGATTAGTTTGAACTTTTTCTCTCAATTTGGAGATGGTTCAGGCCGGCTATTTCCCGCCGTAGTTCCTAAAAAATAAGTCAGATTATTTTGAAGTTTTTTCCTCTCAATTTGGAAATGGTCCAGGCATTTTCCCGCGTAGTCCCTGGAAAAAGTCAGACTATTTTGAACTATTTTCCTCTCACTTTGGAAATGGCTCAGGCCGTGGTTTGCCCACCGTAGTTCCCTCAAAACAAAGTTAGATTAGTTTGAACTTTTTCCTCTCAATTTGGAAATGGTTCAGGTGGCTTTTGCCCGCCATAGTTCCCTCGAAAAAAAGTTTAATTAGTTTGATTTTTTTTTTTGAGATCTCATTAGTTTGAATTTTCTTCCCTGCTAATTTGGCATGTTATGACCAGGGCTACCTTGTGGGGAATCCAGTCACAGATTATTGGTACTACGATAATCCAGCTAAAATTCCATTTGCACACGGGAAGGGTCTCATATCTGACGAAATGTATCAGGTACCATCTTTTTTTTTCCGAAAGGGAACTTGCTACTTGCATCCATGACCCTTCATCTATGAAGTCAGCTTTTTTTTGAAAAAATAACACCGGAAAAAATTTGTAGCTTTATGTTTGTCTTTGCAGTTCACTTGATTACTATTCCACGTCTTGGTTATTTTCAGGTGTACAAGGAGAGCTGCGGTGCAGAGATTTTCAGTCAGGGGTGCGCACAAAGTCATGAAGCCATCGACGAGGTATCCGATTCTTTTCCAAAGCAAAGTTTTGCATTTCATTTCTCCCAATCAGCGAGTGAGTATCAATCAAGTTGTATGTTTGTGAAGTGTGTCAAGGACATTTGCCCAAACCACATCCTGGAGCCCCTGTGCGCTTTTGCGAGCCCACGTCCATACAATCTGAAGCTGAATTCAAGCGCACGGGAGATGCTCCAGCCGCAGGAGGACTACATTGCCAGGGCCGGGCTTCAGCTGTCTGAGATTTGTACAGAGTGTAGAGTTAGTAACAAATCAAACAGTACTGGTAAATTTGCAGCACAATGTCATCTTATCTGATACTCCATGTTTCATCGCAGACGGCGGAATATGCGATGTCCATGATATGGGTGAACAATGACACTGTCAAAGAGGCTCTTGGTATCCACAAAGTAATTGACGACTGAATACACGTTGCTGCTTCGTGCTTGGTATGGTATTGTTGATCATGATATTCTAAGTACATTGCAGGGAACGGTTCCTTCATGGCTAAGGTGCAACTTCGACATACGGTACACCAACTATATTTTCAGTTCGGTGGAGCACCATCTAGACGTGACCACCAGAGGCTACATGAGTCTGATTTACAGTGGCGATCATGACATGATTGTACCTTCCATCGGCACGCAGGCCTGGATCAGGTCTCTGAACTTCTCCGTTGTGGATGAGTGGAGACCGTGGTATGTCGATGCACAAGTTGCAGGGTAAGGACTGGTTTGTTCGTCCGTCATATGGGTGTTGCAACTGAATAGGCCGAGACTTGTTCTGATGGATGCTCACGAGCAGCTTTTTCTCATGTGCAGATATACAAGGTCATACTCGAATAACCTTACCTTCGCAACTGTCAAGGTAGGCCCTCGACGTCTTCTCTTTGCTACACCAAATAAATGTATAGTAGTAATATTTTTGTTTGTGAAATAGGGTGGTGGACATACTGCTCCGGAGTACATGCCAAAGCAATGCCTTGCTATGTTTACAAGGTGGCTTTCTAGTGAGCCTCTTTGATGGTGTACATTGCAGCATCCGGTGGTGGTTACTATGTCCATCACACTGTGATTGCGTTGTGTTAGTTGTGCCTGAGAGCTATAGCAATAGCTGTTAAAGCTTGATTCGCAGTTGCAAATTATTATTCTCTTCAAGTGTAACAACGGGGGGATGTTCTCTGCTGGAAAGAGAGAAAGGACCGGAAAAGGTGGGTGGGAGTCATTGGCGGACCTAGAGGGCGTGCCAGGTGTGCCGTGGCATACCTTGTATTCTAGGATTTGTTTTACTCCGGAATATATGTGTGACGTGGGTCAGGACCGCTCTCGCAAATTCGTATTTTCATCTATCAAGACCGTATTGGATCACTTCCTGACTATGAGGACCATTTTAGAATTCACCTGCAAGCATGAGGACTATAGATGTAATTATCTTGTCCGGACCATGTGGTCCAGATCTTTATGGGCACTTTGAGGTACCGTTTCGGAGATACCCTACCATCTTATAGTATGGGACAGAGGGAGTAATATTTATTCTCCACTTTAGCTACTTGTAAGTTGCCTGGATTTTGAATTTGGGTCAGTCAATTTCTTGGCCGTTGATTCTTGCAATGAGATTTGTGCTGTGTTTTTTTTTCCTGTGTTGTTTGTTGTGTTGGGCTCATTTTTTTTGACTGACCCCATATTTGGGTCAGTCGATTTGCTACTGGGCCGAAGCCCATTAACTGTGCGATCCAGCCCTCCTCTCTCTACCTTTATTTTTTTGTTTTTCCTCTAATTATGTGTTTTTGTTTTTGTTTTTGTTTGTTTTTGTTTGTTAGTTGGTCTTTATTTTTATTTTGTGTGTATTTTTTGGTTGTTGAGTGAGTGTAAACGAATACACATAGATACTATAAAAATATGTCAAAAATTACACTACTATATGATTATTGTTTGCATACTACTAAAAGTGCAATTTTAGAGCGAAATAGTGTGCAAGTTTTTAATTTTTTTCATTATCTTTCTTATTTGAACGGTGATATTTTTGCTACCAATTAATTTTTCCTTATTTTGAAAAAAAATAGTTCTTATTTTATTTTATTTCTTCTTCAAGTGTAAAACTAATGCCACTAATTCATTCCTTCTTAGGAATTGTTTTTGCGAAAACTGCACTATTAAATGTTTATTCTTGCATATTATTGAAAAGCGCATTTTTATTATTGTGTGCAAATTTTGTCATTGTTTTAATTTATTATTATTTTCTTCGGAAAGGGTAATACCAATGTCACTAATTAATTCTTCTTTAGAAAAACCTCATAATTTTGATTTTTTTTTCTTTTTTTCTTTTCAAGTGTAATACCAATTTCACTAATTCATTCTTCCTTACAAAATCTCATTATTTTCATTTTGTTTACCTTTTATTTTATTTTACTTTTTTTAAAGAGTAATACCAATGCGAGTAATTCTTTCTTTCTTAAAAATTTTGGTATTTTGAATTTTTTTAAATTTTATTTTATTTCCTTCTTCTTTAATGAGAATGCCAATGCCACAAATTCATTTCTTCTTAGGAAACTTCTCTTTTGGTAAACATTCCACTACTATATTCTTATTCTTGCATATTATAAAGATGTGCAATTCTGTGTAAATTGTTTGCAAATTTTGTTATTATTTTCATTTTCTTTCTTCTTAAAGGTTGAATCAATGACACTAATTCATTATTTATTAGAAAACTTCATTTTTTTGAATTTTTCTTAAGTTTTTATTTTATTTTCTTTCTTCTTTAAGCATAATACCAATGCGACTAATTCATTCCTTCTTAGGAATCCTTTTTTTTTGCGTATTTCACTCTTATATGCTTATTCTTGCATATTATAAAAAGGTGCAATTTTTGTGCAAACCGTGTGCAAATTTTCTCATTATTATTATTTTTTGCTTTTCTTTCTTCTTAAAGGGTAATACCGATGGCACTTATTCATTGTTCCTTAGAAAAAATCATATTTTGATTTTGTTTTATTTTTTATTTTCATTTTAAGGGTAATATCAATGGCACAATTGTTTTTCATTAATTTTTGTTTTTATTTCATTTTCATTCTTCTTTAAGGCTAATACCAATGCCATAATTAAGTCTTCCTTAAAAATCTTTATTATTTAAATTTTGTTATAATATTTTTTAATTTTGTTTCTTCTTAAAGGGTAGTACCAATGCCACTAATTTATTCTTCCTTAGAAAACCACATTATTTTGATTTTATTTTCTTTCTTCTGAAAGGTAATACAAATGCCACTAATTCATTCTTCCTCAGAAAATTTTATTATTTTAATTTTTTCTTAGTTTTTGTCACTGTCTCTCTTCTTTAAGGGTAATATCAATGCTATTAATTCAATCCTGATTTAGAAAACTTCTTTTTATGAAAATTCTACTATTTTATGATTATTATTGCATAATGTAAAAAACGTAATTTCTGTGTAAATTGTGTGCAATTTTTTATTAATTTTCTTTTCTTCATCTTAAAGGGTAATACCAATTCAACTAATTCATTCCTTTTTAGAAACTTCATTGTGTTGATTTCCCATTTTGTTTTAGTTTTATTTTCTTTCTTCTTAAAGGGTAATATCAAAGTCACTATTTCAAAAAAAAATCTTAGAAAACATCATTATTTTGATAATTTTCTGGTTCTTGTTTCATTTTATTTATTCTTTAATGGCAATACCAGTGCCACTAATTCATTCCTTATTAGAAAATTATTACTTTAGATGAAAAATCCACTACTTATTTGAAGGGTACTACGAATGCCACTAATTCTTTATTTACTCCCTCCGGTCCTTTTTAGTCTGCATATAAGTTTTGTCGGAAATCAAACTATCTCTTATTTGGCCAAACTTATAGAAATAAGTATCAACATTCATAGTACCAAATCTATATCACTACATTCATTATGGAATGTAGTTTCATACTCCCTCCGTTCCATAATGTAGTGCATATAGATTTTTTGAAAAGTCAAACCTCACTAACTTTGACCAAGTTTGTAGACAAAAACATTTACATCTAGAAGGCCAAACATATATCATTAGATTCATCATAAGATGTAGTTTCATTTTTTATATATTTGGTATTGTAGATATAAATATTTCTCTCTATAAACTTGGTCAAAGTTTGCAAAGTTTGACTTTCTAAATAATCTATACGCACTACATTTTGGAACGGAAGGAGTATTATATATATTTAGTATTGTATATATTGGTATTTTTTAATATAAATTTGGTCAAACTTTGCAAAGTTTGACTTGACACAAATCTAATACACGAAGTAAAAAGGACCGGAGGGAGTATTAGATTTTTTTTCTTTAAGGATAATATCAATGACACTAATTCTTTCCACTTTCTAGTCCCTGGGAACGAAAAGATGGCATGTATGTCATCGCATCCATCGAGCAATACGCGCACTCGCGTGTCTAGTCAGCTATAGCATCATCTGGCTAGGTAGCTTAGCATGATTTTTGAAAGTTAGTCCTACATAAATTGAGCCACAAAAAGCTTTATTAAGAGCATCTAAAGCCGGACCCCTACTTTCTTCCTAAACGGACGAAACGTCCGCCCGGTTAGTGCTCGGTCAAAAAAGAGTGACCCAGCCAGACCCCTCATTTCATCCCTAAATATCCGGATTGACCGGCACCCCTCAAATCGAGACCAAATTTGAGGACGATACGAGGGCGACCCGACGCGCCCGGCACGCCCGGGCACCTAGCTCGGTCCCACCTGCAGCGACCCACTCCTCCTTGCTCTCTCGTCTCTCTATCGCAGCAACGACACAGGCGGAGAAGTTGCCTCGCGGCGGCGGCAACGGCGACGGCGTTGGCGGAGGAGGCGGCTGAAGCTCGTGGCCGCCGGGGACGGAGGTCGTGCGCGTGGGCGCTACCGTGCCGCGCTAGGGCCAGAGCTCGCGCGCGCCGCGGCCGAGCCGGAGCTCGCGGCTGCCGTGGCCGCTGTGCCCGCTGTGCCCGCTGGGGCAGGGCTGCTGTGCTAGTGTGCGCAGCCGCGGGCGTGAGCAGCCGAAGCTGCGGGCCTCGCGGGCGTGCTAGCGTGCCCCCGCAGCCTAGAGGGCGTCGCCGGCGTGCACCCGCAGCCTAGCGGGCGTGCTAGCGTGCCGCCGCAGGCCGTCATGGTCGTGCGCGTAGCCGTGTGTGGTGTGCTGGCCGTGCGCGGAGCCGGGCTGGCTGTGCACGTAGCGAGCTGGCTGGTGTGGCGTGATGGCCGTGTTGGCCGTGCGCAGCCGCCGCGGCTGCCCGGGCTGGCCGCGTGCGTGCATGCACAGCTAGCCACCCACAGCTGCCGCTGCTGCTCTGAGTGCACAAGCTGGCCACCGCGCGCATGCTATCCGAGGCCGCCGCCGCCGCCGCCGCCGCCGCCGGAGCTCGCTGCACCACCACTACTGCTGCTCGCGCCGGAGGTCCAGCTACGTCAACGTTGCTAGCTGCCATGCTCTGGCGAGGTCGCACACAAGGTGTTTGTCAAAATGACCCAAAAATAGGGAGAAAATTTGATGTACGTGGTTGTTTTGAAGGAAATACGAGGGGTAAAATGAAGGAAATACGAGGGGTAAAAACGGACGCGCCCGGTCGTTTGAGGGACCAAATTAGCTAGGTCCGACTGTAGATGCTCTAAGGCATACAGTTTGCCAAGCTGTTGAGCTACATAGCCTTTCTTAATTCAGGTGGCATACAATGGAAGAGGTTAGCAGAAATCAAGGCGCATGACATGCACTAGCGATTGCGCTGTAGGGGCCGTCCATGAATGCATATGTGCATGCTTTGGTGAGCAGGCTAGCTAGTGCCATCGAGTATAGATCGCTTGTTCAGTTACGAATTAGCTTGCGTGCTGACCGCTCGCTCGGTTAATTGTCTCTCGCATCGTACATGCACACACATGGAAAAAAAAGGACCTCGATATTGCCCGAACGTTCGGTGGGAGCCCTTCCCAGATCGAACGAAAAGGTTCGATGGGAAGGATCCCTCGACACGAACGCTTTCGTTCGGGGCCAACGGAGCCCCCTCCCGAACCCCAGTCAAGGCAGGCCCTTAGCTGGCCTCCTGGCCCAACCAAAATACCTTTCTCTCCAAAAAAAATTAATACTGCCCAAAGCTATTAAAGATACAATACAGAAAATTCATAAATGACATGTACCATAGGCAGTACCATGAATTACACAAAAAAATAATATCAATTGCCAACTTATATACAAAACATTTGCCAAAGGTTTATTACATTTCCAAAAAAAACATGCATATTAAAAATTGCCATATATAGAAAATGTACAGAGACAAAAACTTGAAGAAAACTTGCCATGATGAATATCAAAACAAAAAAAGGGTAAAATTGCCATGATAGTGGGCGGAGTATGTAAATTAACACAAAATTACATAACAAACATTGCCATGGCAAAACAGAAAGGGAATTTTTGCCATGTATGTTATACTAAATTTGCCATGGCAATAAATTTAAATTTGTCATTTCAATGAATGAAAAAATGGCCATGGCAAAACCCAAAAGGGAAATTTTTGCCATGTATGTTGAAGTAAATTTACCATGACAATGAATGAAAATATTTCCATGGCAAACAAAAAGTGAAATTGCCATGTCAATGAATCCAAAAATTGCCATGGCAAAATTTAAAAGGAAATTTTTTCCATGGCAATAAAGATAATTTTGCCATGGCAATAAAGGTAATTTTGCCATGGGTAAGAAAAAGAAAAAATTGTGATGGCAAATACAAAGAAATTTGCCATGGCAATAAAAGTAAATTAACCATGCTAGAAAAAGGTAAATTTGCCATGTTCTTTAAAGATAAAAATGGTATGAAGATCAAATTGCCATACATTTGTCGTGTGACTAATCCATTATATGCTCAATGAACTAGAACTTGTAGGGGCATATTGTTGCAAACATGATATTCCAAAAAAGGAAAATTTTGCCATGTATGTTAAACTAAATTTGCCATGTCAATGAATGAAAAAAATGCGATGGCAAAACCAAAAAAGGGAAAAATTTGCCATGTATGTTGAAGTAAATTTGCCATGGCAATAAAATATAAATTTGCCATGTCAATTAATGAAAATATTTCCATGACAAACAAAAAGTGAAATTGCCATGTCAATGAATCCAAAAATCCCATGGCAAAAACAAAAGTAAAAATTGCCATGGCAAAATTAAAAAAGGAAAAATTTGCCATGTATGTTAAAGAAAATTTGCCATGGCAATAAAGGTAATTTTGCCATGGCAATAAAGGTAAAGTTGCCATGGGTAAGAAAAAGAAAATTTGAGATGGCAAATACAAATGGAATTTGCCATGGCAATAAAGTAAATAAACCACGCTACAAAAAAGTAAAAATGCCATGTTATGTCCATAACATTTGCCATGGCAAAAAAACTTAAGAATTTGTTATAAGAACAATTTATAAACTTCAAAATCTGGTCAATACAAAAACATGACTAAAATTAGAATGAACTATCGAACACTTTCCTGACATTTTTGCCATGAATTAGAGTTCATATGTAGGAAGTTTTTCTGCCATGGCACCTATGCATACATCATGTGAACTTGATGGGAAAAAAAGTTGGTTATGTTTATCTGCCAATGCTCTAAAAAAATCATGGTTCATGGCAAAAAATCTGCACTACTTGCCATGCTATAATCTTTTTGATTTTAGCAATAATAGTGACATGCTTGACTGCACACACTAGTTTGTGTTGATTTGCCGTACTTTTACATGAAAGAAAATGTACTGTAAAAATGCTATCAAGGTCATGGCAAAAAAGTAGGAAAGTCAAAAGATATACGGCAAATTTCTGTAAAAATGGTCACAAGGTCACACAGCAAAATTTTGAGTTTTGCTATATAGATCATGCTTAACACTATGCTGCACCTACAAAAGCCAGCTACCCTCGGGTATGCCAAACGCCTAATTTGCCCTGCTTGTAAACCTAAGTTTACCATGCAAACACACGAGCAGAAATTGTTGCCATCCGTGTAAACCTACAATTGCCATTCAACATGAGCAGGAAATTGCCATCCCACATAATCGTAAATTTGATAGACTATGAACAAAGAGACCAACACCAGCAGAAACGTGAAAAATGCCGGAGTACTAAATCGAATTAACCAAAATTCAACCTTAAAAAAGCTAGTGAACTGACTACCGAATGAATCTGCTTTGGTAGAGAATCGAATGCACAGCAGAAAAAGGTCCCTAAAAAAGGTTGCTCAGGTGGCCATCTAATCTGCTTTGGCAACTGAAAATGACGGAACAGCACAACAGCTAGCAGACCTTGGTGGTATAGTATATGTTGCGGAATGCGGAGGGTGACGGTCCTCTGCGCGCATAGGACGGAGACGTCGGACCTCTGTGGCGGTGCGGCGCCGGGGCCGCTCGCGCAGCCCGCCGCAGCGACAGCGGCACGAGGACGACGATGAGGACGGCGTCGCCGAGCCGCACCAAGGACACCCGCCGGCCCGCCCCTGCCGTTCCCAGGGAAGGAGTTGACGAGTAGGCGCGGCGGGAGCACGCGGAGCGCCTGGTGGCGGCGGAGCTCGAACCCCAGCAACAGTCGCGCGCGCCTTCCTCCTCCATCGAGGCCTCCGCTTCAGCCATCCGGTCCCCCCGGACCTCCTCCTCTCCGCCACTCATGCCACCCACGCCGCCGGGAAGACCACGGCGCTCCCCCTTCTTCTGCTCTACCTCCGGCGACCTCCTCCTCTTCTCGACCCCGCTTCTCACGGACGAGGACGGTGTCGAGACGGCGACCCGAGCGACTGGAGTGAGTGGGTGGGGGTGGGGAAATAGCGGCGCAGCCTTCTCACGGACGAGGATGGAGACACCGTCCCGCCTGCCCAACACCGGCTGCTCGTCTTCAAATCCGGTGACAAATCCGGCGACGAGGAGAGGAGGAAGTGGGGGAGTGAGGTGGGGAAGGGCGTGGGTAGGAAAGCGGTCGAGCTGCGGAGTGGATAACTCGTTCGGGCGACCCCCCGCTTGACGCGAACGATTTGCTCGTGATGACGTGGCACAGGGAACGCATCAAGATTCGGGCGACGGTTGACAGGGCGTTCGGGACGAGAATCTAGAAACATGACGTTCGGGAGTTATTGATTCCGAAAAAAAAGTGACTGACCAAAAATTTATATTCAATCACCTGACCCCTAGCCAATCCCTTTATTCTTCATGCCCAACATGTTGATGCCGAAATGTTACTCCCTCCGTCCCATAATATAAGACGTTTTTTGACACTAGCATAGTATAAAAAAAACGTCTTACATTGCGGGACGGAGTAGTAGATGCCACGCATGCTGAAGCGAAAGAAGACGCGTGGCATGCGTTGTGACTAGGAAACGGGTGGGCCCCGGACATTATTTGTATGGCATGGAATCCCCTACATCTTGCTGGACGCCCCTGCCAGTGAGCCCCAACTCCTTGGCGATGTTCCGCAGCACGTACTTCTGGATCTTGCCCGTGGACGTCTTGGGCAGCTCGTCCCGGAACACGACGGTCTTGGGCACCATGTAGCGCGGCATGCGCTCCCGGCTCCACGCCACGAGCTCCGCCTCTGTCAGCTCGCCCTTACCATTGCCCCCCTTGAGGCTCACGAACGCGCAAGGCGTCTCGCCCCAGAAATCGTCCGGCCGGGCTACCACCGCCGCCTCGTTCACGGCCGGGTGGCCGTAGAGCACGGACTCCACCTCCACGCTGCTGTTCTCCCCACCGCATGATCACGTCCTTGGAGCGGTCGCGTATCTCCAGGTAGCCGTCCGGGTGCATCACCCCGACGTCCCCCGTGTAGAACCAGCCGTCGTGCCGGATCGCCGCCTTTGTCGCCGCCTCGTCGTTGAAGTACCCCAGCATGCACCCTCCACGGATCACGACCTCGCCTACCGTGGAGCCATCACGGGGCACGCTGCGGGCGCTCTTGCCGTAGCCGGCGTGCGCACGCCCTGCCTCGCCTTGAGCCGCGCGCGCTCTAAGGCGGGCAGCTTGTCCCACTCCGCGTTCCAGACGCACGACGTCGCCAGTCCCGCAGTCTCGCACAGCCCGTACCCGTGCTTGACTTTGAAGCCGATGACCTCGGTGCGGTGCAGCACGGCTGCGGGCGGCGGCGCGCCGCCCGTGAGAATCTCCACCTTACCGGGCAGCGTCTTCCGCACGGCCTCGGGTGCATTGGCCAGCATGTTGAGCACGACCGGCGCTCCGCAAAGGCGCGTCACCCCGTGGTGAGCAATGGCTGTGTGCACGTCCGCGGCGAATGCAGATGTTGGTGCCGCCCACCACGGCCATCCCCCACGGAAAGCTCCAGCCGTTGACGTGGAACATGGGGGGCGTCCACAGGTACGTCGGCCGCGCCGGCATCGCCCAGTCCACGAGCGAGTCGAGGGTTATCAAGAAGATGCCACGGTGGCAGTGCAACACCCCCTTGGGCGCCGACGTCGTACCGGAGGTGTAGTTCAGGATCATCGGCTCCCACTCGTTCGCCGGACGGACCCACGCGAAATCCGGGTCGCCTTTCTCAAGCAGCCTCTCGTACGTCAACGCCGTCGCGGGGGCGGGAAGGAGCTCCTTCTCGTGGGGGTCCTCGGCGACGATGACGCGGGGGGCAGGGTGCTCCGGCGGCAGGAGCCGGAGCGCATCCTCGAGGAGCTGGAGTGACGCCGGGTCGACGAAAACGAGCTTCGAACCGGAGTGGTGGAGGAGGACGGACACGGTGCGCGCGTCGAGGCGCGTGTTGATGTTGTTCACGATGGCGCCGCTCATCGGCACGCCGAACTGCATCTCGTACATGGCCGGCACGTTCGGCAGCAGCACGGACACCTAGTTCAGTTCGTAAGATAACCATCTTATATTAGTTCAACTTATTATGTCAGTTAACCTCCTGCAACTGCGTGCGTTGTTAGTGTGTGTGTGTTAAGCTGCTTACGACATCGCGGCGGGCGATCCCGATCGAGGCGAGGCGGAGGCAGCGGCGGAAGGTCTGGCTCCAGGTATAGACGGTGTCGTGGTATACGACGGAGGGGCAGTCGCGGTACGCCATGGCGGCACGCTCTAGGATTCCTAGCGGTGTCAGGGGGCAGGAGTTAGCCGGGTTCGGTCCGAGCTTATTCATGGCCGTCGAGCCGCCGGATCCGGACGGGAAGGCGGCTTGGCTTTCCATCGTACGGGACGACTTCGCCAGTGAGCTCACCTTCTGTTGGTGGGGAAGATGATGGCAACTGAGCAAGGAAAGCTGCGTTTCTCTGATGAACCCATGAGTGATGCAGCAGGATACGACTTGTATATACTGCAGGCCTGCAGCGCAGATGCTAATTCACGGGCTGCAACAGAAAAAACGTGTTACTCTACCATTCTCGATATAAAAAACGTGAATACATATTCTGCCCCGTCTCAATGTTTCGATAGCTTTTTTCTTTAGAAAAGTAGGTTAAAACCTCCTGACCTCTGCATCAATGCATACAATCATCTTTATTAATTATTCAACAAAGGTCTGATAAAAACATATATCAAACCATCCGAAGCCACCACTCACACTTACAAACTCGATAATGTGGAGTGCTCTCCTCATATCTAAAACCGGTGTCGTCACCGATCCATCCGCATAACGTATCGGAACCTACAGCCGGTGCAGCAAATCTAAAGGTACACCACATGCACACGTTTTAGAAGCTGCCATCATCATCGAATCGTTGACCCATCTTCAGGAAAGAGCTCCGCGTCATCCTTGCCAGTCCGGCCATCCGTCGACGCCACCACGGCGCCCAAAGGCCCCACCTCCATGCGCGCAAACTGCTGAGCACGTCACAGTCGCCGCTGGTTCACCACAGCACCATGCCGCCAAGTACCACCAGCCGACACTGCTTGAAGTCTCTGGAAGATCTGTCGTGCGTAGCACCTGCCGAACAGGCATGACTTGACATCTCCACCGAAGCTCCGTGCAAGACGAAGCCGCTCCACTTCCTGCCTCTGTCTTCCAGCGCTGCTCCACAAACGATGCTCCCAAGAGAGAAACGACACCGCAGTGCCGCCATTGTCCGATTTGGAAGACCAGATCCTAGGGTTTCCCCCGGAGCAGCACGAGTGGGTCGACAGTAGTTACACGACGATGCCTTCATCAAGGTAATGACGTAGAACGCCGCCATCGCCCGCCGTCGGCTCGGTTTTCACCGGCAACTATGTCTCCCCGACTCGCAGCCGGGATGACAGATCTCGAGATCCGATCACCCAGCCTCAGGCCAACCACCTCCGACGGAGGAGATGTTTCGTTAACTTTTGTGCGTTAACGTGATCAAGGAGCTGACAGATTAGTATGACAGTTCGCTACTGAGACTTCACTTCATAGGAAGTCGACTTCTGTATCTCCCCGAAAGAACACAAAAAACGTTGAGATTATTAATCGATTAATATTAGGATGTCTTCAAGGCTGAGATTATCAAGCATTATTGCCGGTTCCCAACTCTGGAAGTCGAAGCATGAGATTACACCCCTTTGCTCGTTCCGAGGGACACCCATCGCTAAGGTTTCTCGTGCCTCCCACCAGCGCCACCGCTGATCTGCCTCGTCTCCTGTGGCCTTAGGGCCATAGAGGCGCAATGGATCGGGCCCTTGTTGGTGGGAGGGCTCCATTTTTGGATGTCTTCTTGAGTTTTGTTAGGGTTTGTGTCACGCTCAGAGAGGCGAGGCGGCAGCGGCTCTCTGAAGATACAATAAGGTTCTTTCCGCTGAGCCCCCGTCCTGGTGGTGCTTCTAGCATCGTTAAAGGGCATTTGGAGCTTTGTCTCCGGCGGATCTTGCGGGATTCGGTCGACGTTTGTCTATGGTGGATCCATGTGGATCCATTCTTCGTTCGTGTCAACTAGTTGGATACTTCCGATCTATGCTTCTCTTCATCCGCGGCGATTGCTATTCTGGTGTGCTATCCCTGCCTTAGCATGACGACTTTCAGACTGTCTACTACAACAAGGTTTGCCCAGCTCCGATGAGGATTGGACATGAGTGCGCATCATCCTCCCTTGGGCCTCCTTATCATACCATTTGACTTGACATTTGACCTTTCCTTTTTGTCTCTTTGACCTTCTCTTCGCCTTCGTCTTCATACAGAGGAACCGAGGGCCCTTTGATAAATAGCTAATTTTCTCCCTTACAAAAGGCAATTAAATGCTTAATTCATAAAAGTATTCATCGATCATTAGTATTAAGACGAATTGGCATGGAAGTGTGCAATGTGTTTTTTGTCACCATGATGAGACAATAAACACTTGTTCTTCCAATGCAAATTGATTCGTTCTATATGCTCAGTCATCCAAGTAGCTTCTGGCTTGTATCGATCCTCCATGTAGTGTAGCTAATATCTTTGGCAACTGGTTACATGGGATCAATAACAAGTTCAGAATTCTTCTCGGGGTGGGAGCGCTTGTTGTGATTTGGTCGCTTTGGCTATGTAGGAATGATAAGGTTTTTAACGATAAAAGTTCTTCTTTACTGCAGGTTATCTACAGATGTACCGGTACGCTCCATTTATGGTCGTCTCTACAACGTGTGGAGAATCGAGACATGTTTACGGAGGTGTGTACACGCTTGGAGGGTACGACGAGGGATACTTTTACTTGACATGGATGGCAACATGATCTTTGGATTGGCCCTCCTACGTCTTAGGCATTATACATTCTCCACATGATTACTTGCATTCTGCCTTTTTTGATTATTTTTTTGGAACTTGGGCTTGGTTATGGTTGTGTGCATCTCAGTTATGCAGATGCCGGGTGTAATGCTTAAACCTTGTAAGTAATAAAACGCCCTTTATCGGAAAAAAGTGGTTGCATGACATGACTAATGTTTGGTTCACATGGAGAGTGGGTTGGTGTTGAGAACACCATTGAAGGGATTCCCTCTAACACATCCCTAAGGTATGATAAAAATCATAAAATGAGACAACAGTATGTTTGTTCACTCACTCGCTTCGCCCACACGCGTCATGTTTCGTGAGTGAGCTAAGCGGAGCCCGATGCATTGACTCGCAATGCCACACATGTCATGTCCATTCCAATCATTGTGCTACTCTCAACTTACCCATCTTGACGACCACATGTATGTCGGATGGGGGAGAGGGCCATGGGAATCCTGTCTCCTATGAACCTGCACTGTGTCGGGAGGGGGTCTGTCTGTGGGGGAGAAATCTCGACGCGACTGCTCGCTTACTTTCCCGACTTCTACTACGGCTGTTTCAACTAGGCCAATGTTAATATCTCCACGCGATCGTCAAGTACTTGCACTACCTTGACTATGCCAGCTTCATCACCCCCGCAACAACTATGCCGCATAGTCATTCCGATGGGCAGTTGTTCTGATCATTCTCTTATCGGTTCATGCACTTTATTATGCATGTGAATTTCATAGATGTGTTAGCTATATGTTGTGTGCGTACCAATGTTGAGGATATCGCTTATCGTTAGCGTCTCGGCCAGTCCAGGATTAGAGATTAATCGGAAATCGACCGATTAATCGATTTTATCGGTCGACTATTAATCGGCCAGTTTTTTGCAAATCCCAGGTTCCCAACACTAATATATACTATATTCAGCACCAAAAAAATATTGGACTGAAGTGTTACCTTGATTCCTAGCCTATGAATGCTCATATAATGACAAACAAAATAAGAAAATAGTACATATTGCTTAACAAGGTCCACAAAACACAGATAAACATAGCTTTTACAAAAAATAGTGCTAGGAATAGGCTCGATTTATCAGTAGATTCTCGATAAATCGATTGTCAGGGCGATAAATTGGCCCAAACGATAAACGGTGAAGATAAGGCATAATCTTATCGGTCACCCCAGGAGTAGCGATAAATCGCTGAATCGGAAGATTTTTTGAACAGTGGTGCGTACTCGCATGACTATCTACAACTCGTGATTAATATTGCTAGCACAATTGTCATGATAATAATCAGGATTAAATCTATTAAAAAGGTACTAATGATTACAAGATGTTGCTTTGATTTTTTTAAATAAAGAGAGGCCCCTCTCCGATTTCCATTAATTGAAACCACATTGTTTGTTAATCTACCAGAACTAACATAAAATGTAACAACGATACACGACCTACAAAGGGATAAACCATCAGATGACCACTACCCCAGCATACCAAATACACTCCAGGTCCATCTCCCGAGAGTCTACAAGTCAAATCTCCAGGAGTTGAATATAAATATCATAAGTTTTTCATACTGCTGCAAATGAGACCAAAAGAAGAGTATTAGCAGCAAATGAAGTCTTCAACAACATCCTCGCAGGGGAAATGACATTTTCTTGCAATTACCAGCCACGATCCTGCTAGTTCAAAACCTCCACCCATGCGTTGCCTTGAACACCAACCATAACCAAGGTTTTTCTCATTTTTTATTAAACTTCAGGATCCAAAGGTATGCCATGTATATCATGCAGGTTAAAAGCACATTTCATGATATTCCAAAGCAATTTGGAAACAAAATACTGCAAAAACACGTGATTAATAGATTCATCCTTTCCACAATAGGGACATTTTTGATCTCCAGTCCACGCTGACGGTGTCATACACCGGGGGTGGCTCATCTACAGGAGCCCGACCTCTCGACCAACCGGGGGCCCACAAGGCCCAAAGTGAAGGAGAAACCCTAGGAGGGCGCCAGAGACCTTCTTGCCCTCCAAGACAAGGGCGGCGGCAGAGGAGATCACATCTACCTCCCTATATACCCTAGGCCTCCACCGTCTATATAAAGGGGGGCCAGGGAACCTTCACGAAGATCTATTCTCAGATAGAAACTCTCGGTAGCAACATCATACACCATTGTAACTCCTGACACGAGGTATCCCTCCACCATGAATAATCAAAGCAAGCAGGATGTATGATATTACTCTTCGGAGGCCCGAACCTGGGTAAAACCCTGGTGTGATCTCCGATCTAAGACTTCAATCTGCGCTTGGACCCCTACCGAGGGATCTGACGGTATTTCGCACCGTCGCACGCCCTCTTCTAGCCAAATTATCCTTGGTTAAAATATTGGTTCTAAGAACCAGTCACATGAAAACTTTAACTCTAGGTGGCATCTTAACTTTCCATAAGAAGTTGTGTGGGTATTTAACCCCATTTTCAATAAAAAAAAAGCCTATAACACACTAGTAGAAAAGAGGGCTTTGGTCCAGGCCAGATAAGAGCATTAGTCCCGGCTCTGCTACGAACCGGGATCAATGGGTGCATCAGTCCCGGTTCGTGAGGCCAGGACGCCGGCCGGGCCTCGGCAGGACCCCTTTGGTCCCAGTTCCAGACACGAACCGGGACTAAAGGGCCTCGCTCCTGGCGCAGCCCCTTTAGTCCCGGTTGGTGGCTAGAACCGGGACTAAAGGTCAGTCTTCTGTCCCGGTTCTAGCCACCAACCAGGACTAAAGAGATGCCTATATATACCCTCGCCCCTGCCCACCCTCTCCTCTGTTTTTTGGCCATGTGGGAGGTGTGCATGCGCTACTCTGTTCTCCCTTCTATGCATGCACATGAGGTGTTCGATGAAATGCCCGAGCCACACTTAAGCTTTCTCCTCTCCAAGCTCGACCTCCAAGCTCCATTTTCCTCAAGATTTGTCTAGGTTTGGCGGTCCGTCCCGTCCCCGTCCCCGTCCTCACCGCCGTCGATCACCCGCGCCGATCTCGTCGCCGGCACCACTGTGGTGAGCCTCTTGTTCTTATCTTATTTTTAAAAGAAAAAAATTCTTACTTGTATGATTTAGATAGATACTTGTATAATTTTCTTACTTTTATTATTGTTTGTTATTATATAGTGCCATGACTTTGGTATCCGCCCCCGTCGGCCCTCGTCCTGTCTATGATTCGGATGTGGTATATTATCTTTTATTATGATTTGTTTCATTTAGTGTTTATGACAATTATGCCGACCAACGTGACATAGATGTTTTTATCTAGGAGGTATGTGAACCAGAAATTCCAACCGACCCTCTTGTCGAGAGGTTAAATTTAGTTGAAAAAGAAAACAATTATTTGAAGAAAAAATTGAAAAGAATTGAGGAGGAGAAGATGGAATTGGAGTTGCATGTTGCCGATGTCGTCGATGATCACAAGATCAAGATGGATGCAATGCGCTTGAAGATTAGAAAGATTAGAAAATATGCCATTCATAATGAGGCTTGGTATCATTATGCCGTTGGATCAATTGTTACCTTAGTTGCGATTATGATCGCATTTGTTGTTGTTTTTCATAGTTTCAATGTATGTTTTAATTAGATGCTCTAGAGAGTTATATGTTGTTCTATGAGAACTATATATGTATGAACTTTATGTATTTATTTTTTCAGTAATAACATTTGATCACTACTGTACTTTGGTTTTAATGTGATGATGAACTTGTATTAATTTAGTCACTTCTCTATTCATGATGTTCTGTAATGGTTTTTGATACACTTAATTATATAATGCACACAGATGAACCGGCAATGGATGTACGGTGACCGCCGCACCTCCGAGTATCTTGAGGGCCTGCATAAATTTCTCGAAGTGGCTGAGGCAAACAAGCAGAATGGTTTTATGTATTGTCCATGCCTTGTCTGTGAGAATACGAAGGATTACTCTAACTTGAAAACCCTTCACGTCCACCTGCTTGAGAAGGGTTTCATGCCACACTATAATGTTTGGACCAAGCACGGAGAAAGAGGGGTTATGATGGAAGACAACGAAGAAGAAGAGGATGATGACAACTATCCCCCTGAATACGGTGATACTGCAACGGGGGAAGCTGAAGATAAAGAGGAACCAGACGATGTGCCCGATGATGATCTTCGCCGGGTCATTGTTGATGCAAAGAGACAATGCCAAAGTGAAAGGGAGAAGTTGAAGTTCGATCTCATGTTAGAGGATCACAAAAAAGGGTTGTACCCAAATTGCAAAGATGACAACACAAAGCTCGGTACCACACTGGAATTGCTGCAATGGAAGGCAGACAATGGTGTATCTGACAACGGATTTGGGAAGATACTGAAAATAATGAAGAAGAAGCTTCCAAAGGATAACGAATTGCCCGACAGTACGTACGAAGCAAAGAAGGTTCTATGCCCTCTAGGATTGGAGGTGCAGAAGATACATGCATGCCCTAATGACTGCATCCTCTACCGCGGTGAGTACGAGGATTTGAACGCATGCCCGGTGTGCGGTGCATTGCGGTATAAGATCAGACGAGATGACCCTGGTGATGTTGAGGGCGAGCGCCCCAGGAAGAGGGTTCCTGCCAAGGTGATGTGGTATGCTCCTATAATACCACGGCTGAAACGTCTATTCAGAAACAAAGAGCATGCCAAGTTGATGCGATGGCACAAACAAGACCGTAAGAAAGACGGGAAGTTGAGAGCACCCGCTGACGGGTCGTGGTGGAGAAAAATCGAGAGAAGGTGGGGGGACTTTGCAGGTGACGCAAGGAACGTATGGTTTGGTTTAAGTGCAGATGACATTAATCCTTTTGGGGAGCAGAGCAGCAATCATAGCACCTGGCCCGTGACTCTATGTATCTATAACCTTCCTCCTTGGTTGTGCATGAAGCGGAAGTTCATTATGATGCCAGTGCTCATCCAAGTCCCTAAGCAACCCGGCAACGACATTGATGTGTACCTAAGGCCATTAGTTGAAGAACTTTTACAGCTGTGGAATGGAGAAGGTGTACGTGTGTGGGATGAGCACAAACAGGAGGAATTTGACCTACATGCGTTGATGTTTGTAACCATCAATGATTGGCCTGCTCTTAGTAACCTTTCAGGACAGACAAACAAGGGATACCACGCATGCACGCACTGTTTAGATGATACCGAAAGTATATATATGGACAAATGCAGGAAGAATGTGTACCTGGGACATCGTCGATTTCTTTCGACCAACCATCTCTTAAGAAAGAAAGGCAAGCATTTCAAAGGTGAGGCAGATCACCGGAAGAAGCCCGCCCTCCGTACTGCTGATGCCATACTTGATATGGTCAAGGATTTACAAGTAATCTATGGAAAGGGTCCTGGCGGACAATCTGTTCCGAATGACGCTGAGGGACGCGCACCCATGTGGAAGAAGAAATCTATATTTTGGGACCTACCCTATTGGAAAGACCTAGAGGTCCGCTCTGCAATCGACGTGATGCACGTGACGAAGAATCTTTGCGTGAACCTGCTAGGCTTCTTGGGCGTGTATGGGAAGACAAAAGATACACCGGAGGCACGGGAGGACCAGCAACGTGTGCACGAAAAAGACGCCATGCATCCAAAGCAGTATGAAGGTCCTGCCAGCTACGCTCTTACCAAAGAAGAGAAGGAAATCTTCTTTGAATGCTTGCTCAGTATGAAGGTCCCGTCGGGCTTCTCGTCGAATATAAAGGGAATAATAAATATGGCAGAGAAAAAGTTCCAGAACCTAAAGTCTCATGACTGCCACGTGATTATGATGCAACTGCTTCCGGTTGCATTGAGGGGGCTTCTACCGGAAAACGTTTGATTAGCCATTGTGAAGCTATGTGCATTCCTCAATGCAATCTCTCAGAAGGTAATCGATCCAGAAATCCTACCAAGGTTAAAGAATGATTTGGTGCAATGTCTTGTCAGTTTCGAGCTGGTGTTCCCACCATCCTTCTTCAATATCATGACGCACGTCCTAGTTCATCTAGTCGACGAGATTGCCATTCTGGGTCCTGTATTTCTACACAATATGTTCCCCTTTGAGAGGTTCATGGGAGTCTTAAAGAAATATGTTCGTAACCGTGCTAGGCCAGAAGGAAGCATCTCCATGGACCGGCAAACAGAGGAGGTCATTGGGTTTTGTGTTGACTTCATTCCTGACCTTAAGCCGATTGGTCTCCCTCAATCGCGGTATGAGGGGAGACTGACTGGAAAAGGCACGCTAGGAGCGGATTCAATAATATGTTGGGACGGGCATTCTTGGGCTCAAGCACACTACACAGTTCTACAGAATTCTACCTTGGTGACCCCGTATGTCAATGAACACAAGAATATTCTGCGCTCCAAACACCCAGAGCAGTGTGACGACTGGATTAGATGTGAACACATCAGGACTTTCGGCAGTTGGTTGCAAACACATCTCATGGGTGACAACATTGTTAGAGATGAGCTGTACTCGTTGGCCAGGACACCATCTTCGACTGTATTGACTTACCAAGGGTACGAGATAAATGGGAATACATTTTACACGATCGCCCAAGATCAAAAGAGCACCAACCAAAACAGTGGTGTCCGCTTTGATGCAGCAACCAACAGGGGAAAGGACACATATTATGGTTACATAGTGGACATATGGGAACTTGACTATGGACATGATTTTAAGGTCCCTTTGTTTCGGTGCAAATGGGTCAATCGGTCAGAAGGCGGGGTACAGGTAGACCCGCAGTACGGAATGACAACAGTGGATCTCAACAATCTTGGGTACACAGACGAACCATTCATCCTAGTCAATGATGTGGCGCAGGTTTTCTATGTGAAGGACATGTCTACCAAACCGAGAAAAAGAAAAGATAAGGAAGCGAATACATCATACGATGAGCCAAAGCGCCACATAGTTCTTTCAGGGAAAAGAGACAACGTGGGAGTGGAGGGCAAGACAGACATGTCTGAAGATTATGAAAAGTTTCATGAAATTCCTCCCTTCAAAGTGAAGGCTGACCCAAGCACCCTGTTAAACGATGAAGATTATCCATGGTTACGGCGCAATAAGCAAGGGACACACGCAAAGAAAAAGTGAAGAGTTTCTCTCCACAACTATTCTGATGATGGCTTTGATCTAGAATATCACTGCAGTTACATGTCAAGAAATGAAATGCCTTTGTAACATATGAGTTTTCATCCGAAACCGTGATACTTCGAAAGAGATTGTCCATTTTGTACACGAAGTGCATCCAGTTTTTGCCGTAACCCTCTCAACTTTTTAGCACATGCTATGTGGGTGAAATGATGATACCATGACAACTTTCAACCTTTTCAGAGTTCATTTGTACTGCTTTTCAATTTCAGGTTCATTTAGCTCAAAGAATGAATTAATATAAAAAAGAATGAATCAAAAAGCTTTTATAAAACTCTAATAGCAAAAAGAATGAACTAAAAAGCTTTCATAAAATTCTAATAGCAAAAAGAATGAACTAAAAAGAATCAATTAAATATAATATTTTTCAATAGCAAAAAGAATCAACTAAAAATAATCAAAATAATATTAACTAAAATTATCAAAGTATTTATTTGTTAAAAACTTTAATACTAAAAAGAATTTTCATAAAGTATTTTTTGTTACAAACTTTAATAGAAAACTAAAAAGCTTTTATAAAACTCTAATAGCAAAAGGAATCAACTAAAAAGAATCAATAAAAAATAAAACTTATGCAACTAAAATTATATAAAATTTATGCAACTAAAATTATATAAAATTTATGCAACTAAAATTATATAACTAAAAATAACATATGCAAAAAATAACATTAAAAATTTAAAAACATAACATATGCAAAAAATAAAATAAAAGGCCCACCTACTAGCCACCACGGCCTGCATACGACTAGAAACAAAAGAAAATAAATAAAGCAAAAAAAATAAAAAAAATGCCGCCTACTGGGCCACCACGGCCTGCATACGACTAGAAACCCAACCCACTAGTTGGGCCAGGATGCAGGCCCGCAGCAGGCCCAATAGGCCCACAGGCAGAGAGAGTGCGTTTAGGCCCGTAGGCCTGCATTAGAGAGGAGCTCGAGAAGGTTGGCGCAGCCGCGCTTATAAACCACTCTCGACGCCTCTCAGCTAGCGAGGTGGGACTAAACATCCACCCGCCCGACGCCGTGCCAGCCGCAGGCCTTTGGTCCCGGTTCGTGGCTCCAACCGGGACTAAAGTCCCCCCTTTAGTCCCGGTTGGAGCCACCAACCGGGACCAAAGGTCTCTGCTTCCCGCCCTTTGGGCTGCTGAAATTTACCTTTGGTCCCGGTTGGTGGCTCGAACCGGGACTAAAGGGGTACCTTTAGTCCCGGTTGGTGCCACCAACCGGGACTAAAGGGGGGGCTATATAAGCGCACACTTAGGAAATTTCCAATCCCCATCTGCAGTTCCCCCGACGACGACGCCAGGCTGCCCGAGCTCGCCGTTGACGCCCTCGCCGTCAGGCTGCTCCACCTCGCCGTCGACGCCCTCGCCGACGCCCTCGACGCCCTCTGCCCCGACGCGCGCCCTACCCCGACGCGCGCTCTACCCCGACGCCGGCGCCGCTCTCAGCGCCCCTGCCCTGCCCCGACACCGCCGCGCCCCTGCCCCTGCCCCGACGCCGCCCCCAGTGAGCCCCCCTTCCCCCCGCCCCTGTCCTGCCCCGACGCCGCCGCCGCCGTCCCATCTGGTCTGCTTGCCGCGCCGCCGCCCCTGCTCTACTTTTTTTTTGTGCATAGATTTTTTTTGTCCATTGATGTATGTATGGATGGTGTATGTATGTATATGCAGATGTATGGATGATCCATGGATGTATGCTTTTTTTGTTCATAGAAATTTTTTTGTCCATTGATGTATGCTTTTTTTTGTTCATATTAAGTTTACTAAGTTCATGATGATCTTGCTAAAACTCATATTAAGTTTACTGAGTTTTACTTTGCCTAAATCGGGGAGAGGCAACTTTACTAAATGTTCATGATTTTTTTTGTTCATACAAAAAAAATTTGTACATAGAAATTTTTTTTGTTGAAAGAATTTTTTGTTCATGATGATCTTGCTAAAACTCATATTAAGTTTGAATATATGAGAAATGATGTATGGATGATCCATGGATGTATGCATATTGTTTTTCTATATCGGGGAGAGGCAACTTTACTAAATGGGCATGATGATCTTACTAAGTTTTACTTTGCCTAAATCGGGGAGAGGCAACTTTACTAAATGGGCATGATGATAATGAAATTTACTAAGGTTAATTATGGGAGAGAGGGAGTAAAAACTCATATATTCAAAATTTACTCCCGGTCCGCTCGCCCGACCAACCGATCTGGAGGCCACCCAAACCCTAGAAGAAAGAGCGTTGTCGATCTCCTACCCCCGGCCCTCCCGCCCCTACCAGTTTGTCGAAGGTGGCAGGTGGGGTCTTATATATAACGCTACAACAATAATATCATATAGCACTGTTGTTATGTATAATACTATTGACGTCTAATGTCAATTTAACAAATTCTGTTCCATTAAAACAAAACCCCGATAACTTCGACATGAGAGGGGGGGGGGGTAGTTAAAACATAACCCCGATAACTTCTTCATGAGGGGGGACGTCGGACATGCATGAGAGAGGCGGTCCGCAAAGTATCCTCTCTCGAAAGTATAACCCCCGATAACTTTGCATGATGTTTGCGACTAATCCATTGCTCATATATGCATATGATTCCTTGTGGTGATTAGCTAGGTCTATGTTTGCCACTAATCCATCTCTCATGGTTGTATATTGCCATGTTGTAATATTTGCAGAAACTATGGACAGAGACTTAGAAAAAGAAGAGTTGTTGGGGGATATAATCCGCAACGAAGGTGATATCACCTTGTCGTTTCTCAACGACATCGATGGTCAGGAAGGTGATCATGACGGCTCCGGTGATCGAGTGGAGGAGGAAGGAGATCATGACGGCTCCGGTGACCGAATGGAGGAGGAAGGAGATCATGACGGCTCCGGTGACCGAACGGAGGAGGGAGCCTTAACTGTTGCAAAGTTCGGCGAGGTATATATACATATATTAATTAAGCCTCTGCTGACTTGATGCATTAATTGTTTTGTATGTACATATATTAACGCTTCTTTCTTCTTTTAATTAGCCCTCCGGATCGAGCCAAACTTCTGTAAGGAGACGAGGCCCGAAGAAAAGGTTGCGCCAGGATGAAAGGTTCACGATCGAAGAAGTCGGTCGAGATGGCCAACCGATTGCTCCCAAGCGGAGCAGGGACACATTTATACATCAGTGCGGAGTGGTTGTTAGGGACATCGTCCCGATCAGCATCCAAGAATGGAATAAGAAGAAGGACCCTGAAGTTTCTTATGTCCAGGATAGACAGAAAAATGATCTTTGGACCTTACTGATGACAAATTGCAGCCTACCACCAGAGGCGGATCCGAATAAGGTCAAGGCGTTTGCTCTTAAGAAGATGGCAGAACTATTCAAGAACTGGAAGAAAGATTTGAACAAAAAGTTTGTCGAGAAAGACAAGACTCCAGAATTCACCGGTCCATATGAGAAGATAAAAGATCACTGGCCCGCATTTGTGGCCTACAAGAAATCGGACAAGGGCAAGCAAAGGTCAGCGACAAATAGGCTAAATGCTGCAAAGAAGAAGTATCACCATGTTACGGGGTCAGGTGGCTACAGCAAAGCCCGGCCTACGTGGGACAAAGCTGAGCAAGACCTGCTTGCTAAAGGGGTCCAACCAGCGACATTGCACTGGCCAGATCGGTCAATGACTTGGTTCTTCGGAGTTGGGGGAACTTTGGACCCAGACACATGGGAGTGTGTTTGGACGAAAGCTCAACTTGCAATACCCGTCAAGAAGCTTGAGGAAGCAATCCAGGCAGCGCGGGAAGGGAGGTTACATCCCGACAGAGAGAATGACGAGCTGACACAGGCCCTTGGGAATCCTGAACACCCTGGACGAACACGAGCCACATCTGGCTCCGTTCCGTGGGTGCATGGGTTTCCCGACAGCGGTGGTTATAGAAGCCGAGAGAGAAAGAAGAAAGCGGAAGCAAGCGAAATGCAGAAGATCAATGCAAGATTAGCGAAACTAGAGGAACTTGAGAGCCAGCGAGCTATCGGCCAACCATCTCAGCGGCACGAAGATCCTTCCTTCGACACTGCCCCAGAAGCTACCCCACCATCTCAGTGGAGAAGCAGCGTGGCTTCCACGGAGCTCCTTCAGCCTGATATCACGGCTCCTCGCTACCCCGTGGATAGTATCACGGAGGCTGAACATTGTGTGTTAATGGCGAAATGCCATAACCTGACCTTGAAGGTGGCGCTCGGCTCTGTCTTACCTCCTCGAGCTGAGGGAACTTTCCATTGCCGTCCAATTCCACATGGCTATGCTACTGTCACGGTGGATGAAATAATGGAGAGATTTGAGGGGCTGGAGCTTGACTACCCTACAGGTGAAGGGGATAATCTTCTGGAAAATGCCTTAAGGAGTACCTGCCTATGGAGAAAGGAGAACATCAAGCTTCCAAACTGGATGCCGCCTCAGCAGACTCCGCTGCCTCATTCGTCTCCGGCACGTCAGCTGTCTCCGCCGCCTCAGTTGTCTCCGTCGCGTCAGCCGACTCCGGCGGAGGAGGCCCCTCAGCAGAATCCTCCTTCGCCTCCTCCGCGGCGTCAGCGGACTCCGCCTCCTGCGCCGCGTCAGCGGACTCCGCCTCCTCCGCCGCGTCAGCGAACTCCGCCTCGTCAGCAACGGCAGAAGAGAGCCGCCGCCGCTCCGGCGGCTAGCAGTACAATAGGTGGTGGGAAGAAATTCAAATTTGGTCCAAGCCTCAAGCCTCTTGCCAAGTTACCATATGAGCTGACTGACAAGGAAACCGATGTGGTCGTGGCTGCCGATTTGAAACGCCAATTTGCACGGAAAGTTCCACCTCCAAAGGAAAAAATAGATCCGGTAAAGGTGAATCGCACTCTGGATGCCCTTACGCGACCACCTCCGCCTCCGCCGCTATCAAACTATGACCGCATTATTGCAAAGACATATGACAAAGCTATGAGTCGGTCGAGAAGTAGCAGTACTGGTGCAAGAAGTGGGAAAACAATTCCCCAGAAGATCCCCGAGGAGACTGAGAAAATCTTGCTAATGGCGTTCCTTCGACACCAAAACAAAAGGGAAATACTCTTTCCTTACAACTTCAAGTGAGTGTTACTGTCTTTTGCATATTCTGTTTCGCTGACTCGAGGTTAAGTGTAATTGATGAGTTATGCGCGCGCAGGTTCCACTTTATTCTGCTAGCCATTCAGCTTGACGAGGGAGCAGTAACTGTCTTCGACTCGAGACGTAAAGAGGCTACGGAGTATGCGGACATGATTGAAATGCTCCAGAAGTAAGTTCAATCATTATCGCACTATATCGGCAACTTTCGTTCATTTCCTGATATCAAGTAATCATTTTCTTTGCCGGGCAGGGTTTGGGAAAAGTTCATCACGCGGGTTAAGGGTGAATGGAGACCGGAGCTGCGATTTAAACAACCCAGAGTAAGTAGTACTAGCTAGTTCCGCGCATCTCTCATTGATTCTAGTTTCAATACCATTATCATGGTTGATTATCATTTTGATTGAACTCTATTCTCGTAAAGTGCATGTGGCAGGAACCCGGAAATGAGTTATGTGGATACTACGTTTGCGAGTTCATTCACCAAAAGACCACCGAGAGGGGGTTCACTAAACAACAATTTGAAGTACGTAAACAATATTCATAATTTTATTTTATCACCATCAATATATTGACCCCCCTTCTTTAAATTAGACCTGACAGAAGTGGGACGTACTCCTACCAGCTGATCGCCTACGCGCAATTCAAGAGGAGTTGGCGGGATTCTTTCTTGACCACGTCATTCCTAAAGACGGAAAATGCCATCAGGAATTGCAAACCTGTTGAATAGATATATGCATCAACGTGTACTATCTATAGTAGCGTCGAATAGATATACGAAAACTTGTTGTTCGACCAACAAGCACGGAGAAAGAGAGGTCACTTCTCTCTATATATTGATCATGCATGACGATGTTGTGTAATTAATGGTTCCTTCATTGCTTACTAGCTAGCGTCGAGTTCTCTCTATATGTAGTAGCTAGCGTCGACCAAGCACGGAGAAAGAGAGGTCACTTCTCTCTATTAGCTAGCTAACACAATATGAAACCCCTAAACCCTCCAAAACCCCTAAACCCTCCTTTAAAAAAAAACCCCAGCGCCTGCGAGCTGCTGACGCGTGGCTGCCTTTTGGTCCCGGTTGGTGTTACCAACCGGGACTAAAGGTCCTCCTGCCTGAGTGCTGCGCAGCGGCCACGTGGAGACCCTTTAGTCCCGGTTGGTGTTACCAACCGGGACTAAAGGTCCTCCTGCCTGGACGCGCCACAGCGGCCACGTGGAGCACCTTTGGTCCCGGTTCGTAGGCCAACCGGGACTAAAGGCTTTAGGCATTTGTCCCGATCGTTTTGTCCCGGTTTCAGAACCGGGACTAAAGGCCCTCTGGAACCGGGACAAATGCCCTGTTTTCTACTAGTGCGATGCCGAGCGCTCGCAGCGACTCCTGCACAACCTTGACCGGGAAGTTGAGCACGGCGGCCGGGCCGCGCACGGAGAAGGCGGCCTGGTCGTAGGCGAGCGCGGCGGCATGCGGGGTGTCGAACGTGCCAAGCCAAACACGGGCGCCGTTGCGGGTGGAGTCCCGGATCTCCGCGGCGTAGTTGCCCCACGGCCGCTTACGCACCCCGATGAGCGGCGACTCCGGCGCACTGCATGAACCACCGGAGCTCCCCTTGAGTTCCACCGCCGGCCACGCGACAGGCGTCCCCATGAACTCGCAGCATGCACTGTGGTCGCCGGCTTCCCCTGCAGAGGCGGGAGGTGAGCCGTCATCGTTGCTGGTGATGGAGGTGGTTTCCATGAGGAACGACAACAGCTGGTGGTCGATCTCCATTGGAGCACGAGCTTGAGGAGCACGCTGATGATGTGTGTCCCGTGGTGTACTGGAGGAGAAAGAAATAGAGTAGCCGTGGTAGTAGGAGTGATCACCAGCAGGTAGCTCCATGTATAATTAAGCTATAAACCTAAGCCGGGACGAGGCGGAGAAAATAAGAGTTAAGACCAGCAGCATATACGTCGAGTCTACGAGACAATCCGTATATCTCTGTATATATACCCAGCGTTCAGCGAACAAACGCAGCTACACGGGGCAGACAAGCTTTGACTTAGTAAGGGCATCTCCAAGGCTGATCCGCAAATCGCCCGCATACATCCGGACCGCACTGTCCAGACCGCGCGAGCCATCCAACGCCGATCTATATCGGTTCGCCCGGCACCATCTGCCCGCATTCATGCCGATGTAGAGCGCGCCGCTCCGCATTGAAGGCGGCTCAGGGCGAACGCGACCTCTCACTGTCTCCGCCATTGAAGCGGCGCGCCGGCTGAGGGCGTCGCCCGCTGCACGCCCGGCTGAACACGCCTCCTCGCCGCATTCAAACGACTCCATTAAACCCGCATGGAAGCCGAGAAACCTACTCCGGCCACACATCCGTTCAAGAGCGGGCCGGCATTAAATGCAACGCCGGCCGAGCTCCTCCCTCCGTCCTCTATTTAAACGAGGCCAGGTGCCGGGCAAGAATAGCACCCCTCCCTCCCATCTTCTCCTCCACCATTTTCTCCACTCTTCCGATGGCTTCCGAAGAGCAGTTCTCCGGCATACAAGCCGGCTGGGTGGCCCGCCGAGCCCGCCGGATATAAGCGACGCAGCTCGCGGCGCCACCTCCCTCGCCTAGCCCGACGGAGCCAGTTTGCCGACCCAAACCGGCGCATGGTTCAGCAACTGGCCGCTCCAGGCCGGCACCGCGGGGGGGGGGGGGGGGGGGGGGGGAGGGGGAGCACGGCGGCACGGGCATCGGCGCTGCTGTGGACGACGACTCGTCATACCACGCCTCCCATGCCTGCGAGCGCGCCATCCGCCGTCAACCCGTCCGCGGAGGAAGACGCCGGCTCCGTGGAGATCGAAGAGTCGGCGGCCAGCGCGTCCGCGTCCGCCGCCAACCACGAGGGAAAGTAGAACACGGGAGGCCGCCGCAGCTTGGGTCCTAGGAAGGCCACCACTAGCGTGTTGCCGGCTTGTACAGCCGATGACCTGTCCGGTTCTTTATCTTAGACCATCGTCGACCCCAACCTGGGCTCTGCGGAAGCACCCTTCCCCTCCGGCTGAAGCACCCTCTTTGCCACTCCGAAGAGCGGCGCAGCCAGACATAGGGAAGATACGGGGAAAGAACATGCCTCTGGGACTCCCTGCAGTCCGATAAGCGGGCTGCCGGACATGGGGAAGACAAAGGGATCCGCCGCGGCCGGCCGTAGACTAGTGTAGTGTATCCGTGTCGTGGGAGTAGAGCTCCGTGCGACCGTACGTGCACATAGTTTTATCTTTTTAGTTAAAATATCTCCAAAATGTAACCGTTTTCGTCCGGTTTGTATGAAATCCGTCATGTTTGTATGAAATCTGGCCGTGTTTGCATGAATTTCGTCTGATTGGTTCGAGTTGTTGTTAAAATGTATGCGGCTGTACGCGGACGGATGCGGGAGGAAATTTGCGGGTTACGGTTGGAGATGGCCTAATGACAGTAGATCAACTTGTCCATCCATCGGTACACGGGCCTTGCATTGCATGCTGGACCGATCTAGTAGTATGGACGAATAGGATTGCACAGATGCGAATGACGTAGGGCGGCTGGATACGACAACGCACCCGGGCGTCATCAGGTCAGTATCTTTTCCTAATACGTATTCACAGTAGGTACGTACGTAAGTAGTATGCAATCTAACCCAAATTAGCAGGCTGGCTCCTGAAGTTAGCACATGAAGCGCATATGGAGGGTGCATGCATGCATCTAGGCTGAACGTACGCCATGCATGTGCACATATGCATGGAGTAGATGAACAAAGTAAAAGGTGGTTTGAAAACCCGCCCAGATTGGCGACGCCATTGGTGCAAGCACACACCCCGATCTATCATTACTGCTGTTGCATCTTTCATGCATGGGATGCAGACCGAGGCAGAGATAAACAAGTTTCCGTGTCGCCTCATATATCAACAGACCAAGCTTACATTAATAGTAGCTCCTGCCTGTACAGGTGTACATACAATGAAACATAGGCTCATATAGTTTACGCTTTCTAAATATACTATATTCTTTCTCGTACGATTCCTAGCTGCAACGCTTTCTATACTCTTTCTCGTACGATTCCTAGCAGGTAGTGGTCGCCAGCTGATAAAGTAACGCAACTGGCGTTATCTTCTTATTAATCTTAACTCTTGGGACTCACTAAACAATTTGCAGCTACAACGATATCCAGCAGGCTTATTTGGCTGTACGCGTCTTTGATGTACAAATGCCGGAAAAGGCCGAACTCTTTCGTGGTTTTATCATCCATACATGACAAAAATTAACAAAAACTTCCATGAGAGATAGAGAGAGAGACAGAGAGAGAATCTAGCAGCATTATGATTATATCTCCTTTTATTTTATTTACAATTAAGGGGTCTGGCACCATTGAGCTAGCTAGTAGATCCATATCACTTACAAACACTGGCTGTCCCTCCGCTCAAGGTTTAGTTCGATGTATTGATCTAATATTGTGCATGTATAATCTACTTAATAATATTACAAATGGAGTAGTAAAAACCTTGTATCTACTTTTTCTCTCAAAACGGAAGACAACACCAACACCCACTACATCAAAAGATGTACACAATCATATATCACTGACTATTTCACAATGTCAAGCGAAGCCTGGTGCTGATGCTGAATGAATCAACTAACATAAAAAAAGGAAAACCAGAGGCCATCCAAAATGGGTCTGCCCCATGGCACAATCTCCACAATTCTACCGCTAACCTTATGACAAGACCTATTTAAACCAAAAAATGCCACTCCTAGACAAAGTCTTCAACGATCATCATATGCAGGGACAGAGCTAGGAATTTTATTTAAGGGGGTGCAATAATGAAACATCTTGAGCATTGAGGGTGGGGGCTGGGGGGCATACATAAGAATTTAGTGATCAAATTCATTCATTCCACATACTACTTAGGGGCAGTTTCAGTAGCGGCGGCAGGAATCACCTGCTTGGTATTCATTGATTTTTTATGCCCTGAATACCAACAATATACAGCAAATATAGCTACAGTATACACTGGCTATGGAATTCCTTTGGTATTCACTAGCAAAAAGGCCCGTACGTTGCAACGGGAATAAATAAGTATGTGCTTAAAAAATAATTTACCCTCAAACAATTTTGCAAGTAGAAAAAAAATGATTTGAGAAGAACAATATTCAAAGTATTCAAAAGTAAAGGGTAATTCTTGAAGAAAAATCTATTCTCGTGCAAATTGCTTGATGAAAAATTTGTAGCACAACACCAGTGCTTCATTATGGCGGACAGTCACCTCCACCGACCCATACATCCTACTACTCCTAGCAGGGGCACCGGACATGGGGAGTTTGAGCTCTCTGTCACATGCTCAAGGGTTATATGATTAACACTGCTAGTGGAAGGGTGTCTCAGGCTATAATGATAATTTCCGTGCTTCACCTTCGGTATAACTGTGACTTCCTTGGTAAGCTCTAAACCTGCATCAAGCGATCATCTCAGCCAAATGCAATATTGTAGTCCGTTAACTCAAGCAAGGTTTCCCTTCCTGCAAAAAGAACTCAAGTAAGGAGAGTAAAGGAATATGTTTCATCAATGTTATTCTAATTTGATCTTAATAGTAGAAATAATGTCAGAAGTACATCGGTCCTTGAATTTCTTGTCTTAGCTAGGGTCACCTGTAAGTTGTATTGTAATTGATGTATTAACGAACTGAAATAGATAACTCAGCCTTTATGTGCCGGCTGGAGCCCTATTGCTTCTGTATCTTGCTGTACCTTATTAGTCATCAATGAACATCTAGTTACAATTCAAATGATGCAGAAATTACGAAGACTGAGACGCCATGTAGTAGATTGGATATTGTTTGACACCAAATACGGGTCTAGTACTTACATCAATCTCTTGTGAGAGGGCCACTAACAACGAAGGGAAAGTAATCCATCAGGAATTCCATCGACCTGCTGCTGTTTCATAGCTCATATACTAACAACAAAAATTGTAGGACTGAATCAAGCTGGCCCTGCTGACTGTATCGTTCGTGCTGTAATGCGTGCATCCACATATTGAACCTGCTCCACCAGTCGTCCGTGTTGGCACGGGCGGCCGACGCAGCTACGACGGAGGTTGAGGTCGCCCAGGCCGCGACCTTCCTTCCCCGCATCGCCACCTTCCTCCCTCACGCCTCCTCAAAGGATCCATGCGGCAGAGCGCAACGGGCGCTGTACCTAAACTCGCAGGGCGGCGCACACGAACGGGGCGTAGTGTGGCGGCGTTCGCGCGAGCGAGGGCCTGGCCGCTGCCGCCGTCCTCATGCGTCGCCATGACTTGGGGACAAGAGGAAGGCCTCTCGGGAGGTCGAGGCTCCGCCTACTAGCTCGTAATGAGACGGATGCTTGTGGGCGCTGCTTGGGCTCGGGCTTGGGCTGCGCGTGGAAGAGCTCCCGGCGCGGAATTCGGCTGCTTACGCCACGAGGCGCCCGCTCGTGCGTGGGGTGGATGAGGAAGGGGATTGGGGCGTGGCTGCTTTTTATACACGTACAATAAAGATATTCCTTGTCCAACCTAGATCGTTCCTTGTACAACCTAAGAGGGACGAAACTAAGAATATCAATTTGCTTTATTAGTGGTATATATATATATATATATATATATATATATATATATATATATATATATATATATATATATATATAATATAATATATATACAAATACAAATACAAATATAGATATAGATATAGATAGATAGATAGATATAGATATAGATATTCTGCAAAAAAAAAGATATAGATATAGATGTGCATACTAAGGAATACCCCTGGCGCTGCCCCTGGGCAGTTTGAGGATTTTTATTACGGCACGAGGGGAGCCACGGCCCCAGCTCGCCTCCTGCTAGCTCTGTCCCTGGTCATATGTACGCTAATGTTGACGAGTTTGATGAAGAGTTGAATAGAGGATCTTCATCCCCAAAGTCAAGCTTCGAAGCAATACCTTCAACAAGGGCATGATGCAACAGGTCAAGTTGATGACATGACATTTTTAGATTATTTGATGAATAAAACAGTACTATTGTATCGATTATTACCACCTTACATTATTACTTTATTAGGGTGTCCGAAGATGCTGATATTTCAGCGGATGAGGATGATGATCAGAGTGACCACAACAGATGTCAAGACAGCTTTATTGATAGCCAATTCACTCGAGGCAACTCCTACAGGCCAATTCATTCAGAGTGAACAAGTTGGCGATATAATGGCTTTCTACAGGCATTGCAAGATGACCATGGGACTCTTCACTCTAGTGTTTTAATGATTTTTTTTTAGAGAAAAAGGGCCAAAGGCCCCAGCCCCATTTGTATTACCAAACAAGGCCCAAAGGTCTCAGTAAGTCACCCAATTACAAGCACGCGGGAGCAGGGGTACAATACCACACCTGCTTCAGCAGGGCACAAAAGGCAAAAGCATAGTGCAAACTTAGACAGAAGAGAAAAGTAGATAGTTCTAGGAAGCTCGCAAAAAGACCTTTTACAAATCATAAGCTACTCAAAACCACCAGACAAGCCATCAGAAGGAAGAAGGCAGCAGCATCTACAAATCATCCATCTCTCATTTTTCTTCTCTCCCGCAGCTTTTCCTGATCCCAAGGTCTTTTTTGGGCTTCAGACCGTAGCGGTGCATCGCCCAAGTTCTAGCCTGGGTCTGGCCACAATAGCAAAGGGGGTTCCCTCGCCATGTGCTCCAGTTTTATCGTGATTGCTTCGAGCCGTTCCCTTGCATGGCCTGAGGATAGGACCTCCCACAGAGACAGAGTAGAAGCTGTTTTCCTCCATAGATCCTGCATACCAGACCACGGAGTGCGGTTGAAAACCATGTCATTTCTCACTTTCCAGAAAGACCACAAAGCTGCAGCATGCACCACACTCGCAACACTGCGGTTGAATTCTGGAAAGGTATCACTAGTCTCACTGGCTTTGCTGAAACTCCTAATATGGAAGGTATCAGTGTTTTAATGATGTCTCTGCCTCCGCAATTTTTTCAAGCTCATTTCTTTTGCCATCAACCAGCACAACTGAGCACATGTGCTCTTACAATCTGAATGAATTACAGTGTTGTTTTTAGACTGAATGGCTCCAAGTCAGCACCACGTTTCTGGTCCTAATTTACAGTATAGTACAACTGAATGGCTCTGTGCCACTGTATGTGTGCGCGTCAGAATAAGATGCGTGAATAACTAGACCATTATGTGTACACACTGCAATTCTCAGTCCAGTCGAGTCAATTTTGTTACATGGATGGATTATGAGAAGCCGACTACTATTCCAACTCATAATTTGTCTTTGCATAAGAAGCACCAGTAATCTGCTTTTCTAGTTCATGAGTAGCAGAAAGCAACTTCTCCTGCAAAACAGTTCTATTCATGGCAACCATTTTGTACAGGACTGGCTGCACGGGCGCTCCTCTCTTGTCAGGTCTGCAAAACAGTTAGGTGGAAGCAAAACCTCCTGGGTAGATGGGGGCCGCGATTCGATCCACTTGACGGTGTCCTTGAACACTTGGAACCGCATAGCCTTCTCTTCCTCGTCTCGGTATGTCTTGTTGAACTCCTTCATCCAATTCTCGAACCTCGCCTTCATGTCCTCCTCTTTCTTGCGAGCAGCTGCACAAGAAGACAGGTAGGTGGTGGTGGTGGTTCCTGGCATGAAACCCCGGAGCTAACGAATGAATACGAGGAATCTACCGGCACAATGAAATATAAATACCAGAATCACCAATCACAGTGACAGGATCGAGCCATAATGTTCGTCATCACATGATTCAGGTTAACATAGCAGCAAACTTAAAGCAGCACCCCAAGCTACTTAATTTAACTACACCAGCCACACATGGTTCAGATTAACATAGCACCAAACTTGAGGCAGTGCCCAAGCTACTTAATTTAGCTACACCAGCCACACATGGTTCAGATTAACATAGCACCAAACTTAAAGCAGTGCCCCAAGTTATTTAATTTTAACTACACCCAGCCACCTGACTTGCATCGGGTATCGTTTCTAGGCAGAGACTTGAGTTGCCTGCTTGTTCACGTCTGGCTTCCATTCTGGCTACCATATGACTGCTTCTCCTGTTCCCGTGCAAAAGCTACATGTTAGCAAACTGGAAGGCCAAATGGATGGCTATAAAATTGACTCCATTTATGTTTCAACTGTCCACAAAACAAACTTTCTTTCTTGTTCAAACTTAACACTAACCAGGACAGAGTAAAGTGCTCTTAGTGCGCAGTTGCTACTGCCTACTGGCTGGAATGCAACTACAAACCTACTCCCTCCGTCCAATAATCTCCGTCCCATAATATAAGAGCCATAATATAAGAGCGTTTTTTACACTACACTCTAGTGTCAAAAACGCTCTTATATTATGGGACGGAGGGAGTAACTCCCTCTGTAAAGAAATATAAGAGCGTTTAGATCACTAAACACTCTTATACTAGAGGGAGTATATGTTTCGTCAATTAACCGCCAATGAATCAAAGTCTACGCAATTAAATAATAAGATGTATGGCAGAGCCATAGAAATAACACGATCTGATTTCTCTGAAAATTCGAACACTCCCACGGAAAAGGAAGAAGAGTATGTTCAAGCTAGCGTTACTACAGGGAGGGAGGGAGGTTTAATTAGAGATGGGATATCTAAAAGAGGGTAAAGCCATATAACCCATATCAACCACAATATATATGTCCAATTTGTCATCCAAAGATAGTCATCATAATCAAAGGCTCAAAACTATCAAGTGCATCATGTATATGTATATATTGAAGGATAATTTTTTTGCAAAAGAAGATACCGTTCTCATTCTCAGCGAGAAACTTGTTCTGGCGGTACTCTTCGCTGTCTGGGTCATCAAAATCATCATCGATACAGGAGCAGGACTGGCTGCACGGGAACTCCTCGCTTGTTAAGTCTGCCAAACCGTTAGGTGGAAGCATCTTCTTCTGGCTAGATGGGGGCTGTGATTCGATCCACTTGACGGTGTCCTTGAACACTTGGAACCGCATAGCCTTCTCTTCCTCGTCTCGGTATGTCTTGTTGAACTCCTTCATCCAATTCTCGAACCTCGCCATCATGTCCTCTTCCTTCATCCAATTCTCCAACCTCGCCTTCATGTCCTGCTCTTCCTTGCGAGCAGCTACACAAGAAGACATGTATATATGCATGAGCCATGAGGTGGTGGTTCCTGACATGAAACCAAAGTTTTAAATCGCGGGCTAAAGCATTTCGCGGCTGCTTTTGCCAGACGCTACAGCCGCTATAGCGGGCAATAGCGGCCGCTAAGACATTTAGCGGGAATCAGAGACAGGGGATTTTCAGCAGAAAAACAGAGTACTTTCAGTATAAATTCAGACAAAAGCAGCACAAATTCAAGGTCTCAAGTATTATTACAAACAAGTATCACTAGATCACCACGTGCAAAAACAGAGGTCTGCACCATGCACCATGGACAGCACATTGCAGGTACCTACTAGCGATGGAGTGAAGTTGGAACCGGGCGTGGTGCAGTGGCGGAGAGGCCCCTCATCGCCGGTGACGGTCGCAACCTGTTGCCTGGAGAGTTGGTCGCCACCTTGCCCGTCGCTGCCTTCGGCCCGCCGAGCACAGCTGTGAGGCGCCGCCCAGCCGCCGCAACTTTTCAGAGGGGAGGGAGAGAAAGGAACGAGATCTGACGGAATGACTGAATGACTCTAGGTTTTCCGATTCATATGGGCTGAGATCTGGCTGGGCCTCTATTTCGGCCCGTTAAAATGGAATCTCAGCCGATCGGGCGAAAATGCAGCGACTGCTAACCAATTTAGCGTTGTTTCGCGCGGCAATTGCGGTCATAGCGTCAGATCGCGGAAAATTGGGCTTCTCGTCGCGGGGAGGCTCCCCAGCCGCGATAGCGCACTTTTCGCCCGCGATTTAAAACTTTGCATGAAACCTCGGAGCTAATGAACGAATACGAGGAATCTACCTGACTCAACATCATCTGGGCCTTTCCTGAAATACTGAACTGCCCAGGCTCCAGCACCAGCAAACGCAACCGCGGCCACACCAGCAGCACCACCGATGGGGAGTTCCTTCTGTATCGAGCAGGACGAGAAACATGAGAGGGGAGCCTGGAGTTGCAGACCTGAGTAAAACAACGCGGGGGAGACAGACTCACCAAGGAGTGGAAAGAGCGTGCAGGATGTTAGAGTTAACCTTGTTGTCTAGGTGTTCATCATGTTTATTTCGTCGCATTAGTTCGTTCATGCATATGTTGTTGAAACATTAGTAGTGCATGCACAGCCGGTTAGTCACGCCAAGTTATGAGCGTCGCGTGGCGTCGTGTGTGTATGTGCCAGTTCATTGGTTAGTAGTCTGCATAAACATGTTAGTTAGCGGCATGCACAAAGCTCCGTAGAGTTGCAGCGGCCGAGTCTTGTGGCGGATAGAGAGTGGAGCTAGAAGCGGACGCAGTTAGTCGAGACGTGCGTCAAGTGTGCCGTTGCGTGGGCAAGCTCCTAGTGTGCTACAGACTTGGGAATGACTCAAGCTTGTGACGTGCGTGAGCTGCTGGAGTAAGAATCGGATCAAGCCAATATGTGTGGCTGAGCCGTTGTGGGCGTGTGCATGCAGAAGTGGATTAGTGTGTGCATGCAGCCAGGTAGTTGGTTAGTGGGTTAGTGCGTGGGTGTGTTGGCCGAGTGATTTGGCTATTAAAGCCCATGTATCTGCGTTGTGTTTCAGAGCGAGAGAGAGAACGTATCCTGTGTACCCGACAAACTCGTGCACCAGGTGCTCCAATGCAACCTGAGCCCTTGGATTAAAAAGAGAGGGACAGGATGCAGGGCAAGGGGAGCTGTCAGCTGTGGGTACATTTCGCAAAAGAGACCTTGAAGTCTAGCTCAATAGAATGAGTGGACCTCCCCTTTCCTCTGTCATGTACGACTGCTCCTCCAGGTCGATGAGGTCCAGCGGCGTCCCTCTCCTGTACCTCTCCGGCTTTCCGCGTTGAAGCAGTCAGCTGGCGAAGAAATGGTGCAAAGGTCAAGTAGGAACCAGCAGCCACATACATACACAACACAAACAGATCTGAGTGCATTTTTTCTCGTAGCAAACTTGCAGCAGAACCAAGCGGATCACACATCTACATTTGTACTTTGAACCAAGGTTTTAGAAAAATTCAAACAGATGGCCTTCAATCTGCTATACACACACAGATAGCTTTCAGTTCATTACATAGTAGGGAAATTCTAACCAGTTCAACAAAAGTGGCAAACAAGCACACCGGAATAAGAAACACTATAATTCAGAGGTTGAATGCTAACTCCTGCACACCACCAGTTCAAGTCAAGCTCCGCCAACGCCTGTAGAACCATAAACTTATGACGAATCAGAGTCGCTGCCATCAGAATCATCAGCATAGTAGAAACTATTTTCAAATCTGATTTCCACGCGAGGATTGCTGGGATGCATGCCGATAGCACTCCTCAAAGCAGACTCAACAGTTGTCCGTTCAGATTTCGTAGCAAACCCAGTTCTGATTTCTGAATAAAATTCTCCCAGTGCCGACAAGTGTTGGATGCCGGCTAGTCCGTAGTTCATGCCTCCAACTAATTGATTTGAAGCCTGGTGAAGCTGCGAAGGAGGGTGATGCTTCACATTCCCCACTGATCAAAGCCAAAATACTGTTGGAGCATGCAAGATGGTCCTGAATCTGAATAGTCACTAAATAGTCAATTGTGGAACAATCATAAAAACCATGATATAGAAATATTTGCATTTCAATGAGTGGTCGCTGAAGAGGCTTGTTTGTGTGGCCTGAAAATATGTATGGAGATAATCTTCATATGTATCACTGCTGCAATAAACAATCGTTATTGGGAATCCAAGGATGGCGAGTTGGCGAGTATAAACTGATTGTCTTGACGGAGACGTTAAACGAGCGCAGCTGCAGGAAAATGGATATAGTCGATAAGACACTCTAATGTATAATCACATAAGAGAAGGAGGAAGGGACAATAACTCAAATGAAAAACAAAACATATTTGATTTGGCTCGGTAGTAGTCAGCTAAAAATGTTTTTGTAACTAAAGACGAGATAAATAGATGACGGGTACAAGATTAGTACTTGGTAATTCTTTGGCTACATGAATTTCAAAAGGAAATCACATATTACCTGAGTGTCAATGAGTCATTCATGTACATGAACAACTAGTAATTGTTTCATATGGTTTAGTTGGATATTAAATAAAGGCACTTTCCATCTAAGATGAGCAGAATGAATCACAAGACATGTGTAGCAAATAATGCACTGTCAATCTGTACAACAACTTGCAGGTACTGAATTCTACATATACAAGTACTAACAACTACTATGTGGAAACGTTTTACTTTAATTGGTGCAACTACATGCAAATATGAAGGATCAGAAAAGAGAGCAACTCGTATATCTATTTTTCAATCTTTTTTTTTCGCGAATACGCAAAGCTTGCGTATCATTTCATTGATAGAAGAAGTTTAGAATGGGTACAAGATGATACGGGCGATTTTCTTTCCAACCCTAGCTCCCATCACCATGGTCCGGTGGCACAGGTGAGATGACCGTGCACGGTAGAGAAGACGGGGCAGGACAGAATACAACTAGACTTCAAGGTCAGATTTGCAAAATGTACCCGCAGTTCCGCTTGGCCCGCATCCTGTCCCTCTCTTTTTAATCCAATGGCTCAGTTTCGATCGGAGCACAGGTGCACGAGTGCGTCCGTTTCACAGGATACGCTCTCGAGCGAGAGAAGAAATACAAGTGAAAAGGCACGTACGTGCGTGGCGCCAAAGTGTGTGTATCTTCTTCAACCTCCAGTTCCTGAGTTTGTGTGTGTGTGAGTCCTCTTCCTCCTTGGAAACCCAACATAGGAGCCGTCCTTGGGATCACCCGTGGCGAGAACCTCCGTGTGAGGAGGAAACCGACGGCTCTCCGGAGGGACATGATTGCCTCTTCCTTCGCCTTAACCTCGATTTCCTTTTCGCTCGTCGCCGCCGCCGCTTGCCTCGCCTCGATTTGATTCTAGGGTTTCGCTACCGATGGGCACGGGAGCTAACGCGTGCAGGAGATAACGTCACCCCATCCAATTAAATTGTCAAAACTAATCATAGTAGCATGTGATTTTTTTTAGGGAATGCTAGGATGTGGATTTGGTTCTCTTTATTCTTTTCCTCCAATTCTTTAATAATAGGCCTTTCAAGCGGGTTTCCTAAAACAGAAAGCACGCACAGACATGGTGCAATTATCGCAATGTTAGACATTAGAATTGTACTAGCAAAAGGGCCCGTTGCAACGGAAGAAAAAATAATCATAATCTCCAATGGCTATGATCACATTTTGTTCACATCTCATCGCATGATTTTGAAAATTTGTTCATAAATGAAAGAAATAGTTCCCTTTTTTAAATTTATTCACAAATTGAAGCAATGTTCACATTTTCGAAAAAATATCGTGGTTGTCAAAAAACTTGGTAATTTAAAGAATTATTCTGAATTTCAAGAAACGTTTTTTTAAAACATACTATAATATTCCGATCTACTTCGGCAGTTAACTCTTCAAAATTCACGTGGATATATAGTCACAAAGATTCAGAAGCATTCCTGTTTAAATACATACCTTCAATCATCCCTGAACATTTTTAAAAATTTGCGAACATTTTTAAAAATCGTGAACATTTTTTACTGTTAGCAAACTTTTTTTAAAATTGTGAACATTATTATATATTGTGAACATTTTTTAAGCATTTTCTTTTGAATCGGCGAACAATTGTAAAACAGACGAATATTTTTTTAGAAATTGGTATTTTTTTTTTGAAATTCATGAACTTTTATTGAAATGCATGGACATTTTTTGAATCAGCAAACATTTTATGAATCAATACTCATTTGTAATTCACGAAGTATTTTTAAATTTTTAGGACATTTTTTAAAATTCATGAATATTTTTTGAATCAGCAAACATTTTGTTCAATTTCATTAACAACATTTAATACACGGACTTTTTTTCAAAATCATGGATTTTTTTTGATTTTACGAACATTTTTTTGAAAATTGCAAACATTTTTTGAATATGCGAACAGTTTTAGAAAAATCCGGAGCATTTTTTGAATTCACAAACATTTTATGTTTTATTGAACATTTTATTTCAAAATTCTCATTTTTTTAAATGTCAGAAGTTTTTTGAAGTCCTAAATTATTTAAAGTAGAAAAAACAAAAACGGAAAAGAAGAATAAAAATAAAAAAACAGGCTCCCCGCACATGGGCCGACCCAAACGGGCGCGCTGCGTCTTCTCCCGCCCGCAGAGAACGTTTTTTATGGTGGCATTGGTGGGTAATATTTTGCAATTTTGGGGGCAATTTTAATGACGTACCGCCAAAAGCAATAGCCCCTTTATTATTATTATTATATATATATATATATAAAATAATAATATAATATATATATAAGGTATAGATATAGACTAGGAAACATGCCCGTGCGTTGCAACGGGAGAACGAAATCACATGCCCCTAACCGAATAAGAGTCGATCTTAGGAATAGTCATGTAATAAGAGTCAATTGGTACACCCACCACAGCTTCTGATCATGGCGTTTTACATAGTGGTACACTTAATTCAGAAGCCGCAACAACTACCAAGAAGGCAACAACGACCAGTATGAGGCCTTCCACTGTGTTACATGTTCCAAATTGTCTAAAAGATTGCCACATCACCACCGATGCCAAATGAAAAAGTTATGGCACCGGCTTCACATCATAGGGCACCGCCCAGTCTGAAAGAAGGACCCCAGGTTTAGATAAAACACTATAAAAAAAAAATCATCATTGAGCTAACCGCTGGAGCGTCTCGAGCGAGTTCTTCGTCCGCCGAAAAATCCCTTCGTTCTCCAAACCAAATCAGAAAAATTTGTCCTCCCTCCTCCCAAATCAGTTCCTCCCGCTATCCATGCCCGTCATCCTTCGGGACTCCTGGTTCGTGCCAACTTCGTGCGGCCAGAAACGGGCGCAGACAGCCGGACGGGCTGAGCAGAGGGAGTAGTACCTTTTAAGATCAAAAGATAACTGTCGCTCAACCTTTGTGTGAATACTGTAATACGAAATGAAAACAGATTTTTTTTACAACTCTTGAGAACAAACAAAACAACACAAAATTAAAGCCTAGAAAAAGAAAGGAGAACACACCAAAGAAAAGGATTGGTACTTTCCAGGGAAAGGAAACCATGGAAGAAAGAAGCACTTCTTGAATATTGGAAGAGAATCAATTCTTTCTGTGGCTGAAACCACCACCCCATCATATTTTTATGTTTAGTTTAACACACATAGTTTAGAAGTACAACATAGAGAAAAGCGCAAGTGTATTTAGAACTGAAAGTAAATATAAGAAGCATGACCATATTGTTGGAGATTATTAATCCTAGTCCTATAGAAAACAGAAGTGTTGAAGCAGTCTGTACACAAAGTTGCAAACCCATCCGGATGAAGTAGTCTATAAGTAGTTACGGATTGTAACGAGCTGACGTTAAAACTGAAACCAAAGCAGACGCACAATTTCTCTCTCAAAAGGAAAAAAAATCATTATTATAGCCGACTACATGAATTTATAAAAAAAGAAGTGAAAAGAAAATCAAGTTACAAGTGAATAAATTACAGCTACAGATTTAACAGTACCTGCACTGCGTGTAAGGTCAAATTGATTCAATTGATACTAACATTCAGCATTTCTTATGAAAATGTCTCACGCTTATAGCCCGAAAGCTGAAAAATTCTTTGCAGATTGTTTTATTTTTTTGGAGCTTATACATGTATGGGTGGTGCCTCAGTTCAGGATTTACCTAAGTAAACATCTTAATGTTGAAACTTTTGGTGAAATCTTAGCACAAAAAGGAATACTTATGCAAATTTCATCAGTGTAAAGTGCCTTATTGCTGGCGTTTCTGCTATGATTGCAAGAATCAATTTGCCACCAAAAAGAAACCCCCAGAGACATATGTATTTAGACGATGCTAATGTGCACTGTACAATGGTAGAATGAAAATTATCTCAAAATTAGGTGCAACAATACATTAATTAGGTTTCTTTTAGGAGCAATTACCTACTCACGTCCATGTTCACAGTAGTGGAAAAAAGGAATATAATTTCTACTAAAGCAAACTACTATGCTTCCAGTACTAACCTTGGGCATTGCTTGAATGTTTTAGCGTCTGCTTGTGTCATTCTTAGTTGCAAAATGCAACCAAAAGTGCGGTATTTAGAAGCAACGGGCGTAACTTGCAACAAAATAACTATTTGTATAGTAAATGGCCTAGCTCACTAATCAGGTAGAAGCTGTTCAGGCAGGTTGTCCTTGAAGTTCTCCATGTCATGAGCATAACTTCATTGGCTGAAAAAACTGATGATACACTTAAAATTAACAACCAACAGTATGCTACTATAAAAAAAAAGAGTAATTTTAGCATGCTCCCTCTTATCCCCTCTTTTGACATGGGAGGTAAGAAGGTAAGAGTAAATCAGACAACTACTTAATCAAATCAATGGCTCAAATCTATTATGTACTCTTACCTCTCATGCGAAAACGGGGGGTAAGAGGGACCATGCTAACATTTGCCTAAAAAAATAGTAAGTCTATCAGTTTCACACCAATGTTTCTTCCAACGAATGATCACCTCCATAGCTATACCAAACTGAGGCTCTTTCCCTTTACTATACAGAATACCAAAAAAGGCTTCACGCCCCGCTTTATGAATAAAGCATCACACCACACAATCATCCAAGGACAATTTCAGAGTAGGACACTGACCAACAAATGTTGCAGTTAAAAATTTCAAGTTGTGGTCTCTGGCGCTCCCCGGCTTGGTTGTGGTGGTCGTGGAGCACAGCCAGATCCTAGTCCTCCTGTGGACGCTGACGCGCAGATCCGACCATAGGCGAAAGAGGCCATCGACCAAGAGAAACAAATCGATAGCAGCCTAGACCCTCCGAGCCCAGCGTCCTGGATCCCAGGAGCCATGGCCTTAGTGGCGACATGGAGATCGTGGTTGATGCCCAGCAGAGGAATACAGCTAGCAAAGAAGGATAAATAGGAACATATTTCTCACCTTGGAGGTGTTGCTGCTGCTGCACTGAATTGTTTGAACTTCGCTTTCTCTACCTCCTCGGAAACCTGAAATATGCAGATGTTAGAAAGCTTATAATTTGTATATGATGATTTTAAGAGAAGGGGAAAAGAGTATCAAGAACAGATTCATACGTTTGGCTGTTAGCCATTACAAGCTTGAATATATCTATTTCTGTATGTCGCAAACTATCATAAATGAATAATAGTATTATCGTTTAGCTATTCCATGGAACAATTTCTCTGAACATTCTTGCTTCAAAGTTGTCAGAAGTTCTAGCTATGACAAAGGCATGTACTAAAAGTTCTCACAAATAACCAAAAATAAAAAGGCATATCAAGACAGGAAGATGTTTGTTTGACCAAATAGTTACCACTCTCTGAACCATATTGCCAAAAATTAGCAGGAACATGGTCGTGAACTCATCCCCAGTGATCTCTCTTTAAACCAAACACTCCCTGACCTATGGTCCTCCCACTCACCTTCCTGCCACTGAAGAAAACATGGGACCTTCATATCAGCTCAGATACTATTTTTTCAAATGGGGTATATACAACTGATACTACTTTCGTTGCTGCTCTCTGATTTCAGAGTAGCATGGTTTAATTCGTTTATGACCTCTGCATTTTATTCAGAAACAAGCATGCACCAAGATACTCACTTAGAAAGCAGAATCGAGGATGTCCTATAGTTAATTAGCTAGGGTACAGCAGATCAATATGGGACCAAGATATGCTATACTTTACATTGCCTACGTAGTGTTTTCCAATTAATTCTTGTACAGGGCTATTGTTTCATCTAGCTCTAACGTATCCTCTCTTTCTCCCTCTTAATTAGTATAGTTGATGATAGATGCGAATTGATGACCCTGTAGTATGTACCTCAGGTCAAACGAAGTTCCGCCGACGGTGGAGTATGTGCAGACGGATTTCCGGCGAATTCAACGTTGTACAGCCACGGCGCTGTCGGAAACTTGAGGCACGGCGATGAGCCAAATAACTGCAGATTATCCCAGAAAGTTAGAACACATAAAACTGTTTGACCTTGCAATAGAATCGAAAGGATTCAGTGATGTGCGCCTCTCTCTCTGCTCTCTCTCTTCCTCGACTATCTCTCTTTTTTCTCCACAAGATCAGATCAGTAGGAATTGAACCCTGTCTCAGCCTATTTGTTTTCTCTCTCTCTCTCTTTCTAGCAGCAGCGGCCAGCAGCAGCTCCATCAAGCCCTCTATCTAAATGTGCAGCAATCAACGCATCTCTCTGCTCTCTCTCATCCTCACATATTTCTCCAGCAGCAGCGCCCAGCATGCCCTCTGCTCTTTCCCTAGAGCAGAAACTCATCAGAAACCATCTGTATCCACTTGCCGCCAGCGCCATCTCTCGCTCCCCTAGATTCTCTATTTGCTCGGATGTTCAAAAAAAATCTAGGGAGGAAAGAACCTGTGCTGCAATGTCCGGCCCGCGCTCCTGAAGATTTCCTCCTCCGCCTCGGCATCCCGCTCCTCGACGGCGATGAGGGCGCGGAGGTGGTCGATCTCGGCGGCGAAGCGGCGGAGCCCCATCTGGACCTCGGCCTTCTCCTTATACAGGCGCCGCATCATGGCCATGGCCTTGCTGGCGGCGCTGGCCGCGGCGAGGCGCTCCTCCTCCATCTCGCCCACAGCGCCCGCGGTCTCCTCCTCCGCCTCCACCCTCGCCGCTCCTCTTCCTCCCCGTCTCCACCCCCGCCCCTCTTCCTCCCCGTCCCTGTCCCTGCCCATCTTCTCCCCGTCTCCACCCCCGCCCCTCTTCCTCCCCGTCCCTGCCCCCGCCCCTCTTCTCCCCGCATCCGCTTCACGGAGCGCCGCCAGAAGGGGGGCCGGCCGGCAGGAGGTGGCGACGCGCTGGAGCCTGGAGGTCGAGATGAGATCGGGAGGCAGGTTTTTTTTCTTTTATCTCGCCCATACCGGTTGACTTATTATATGGATTGCGGGTTGAATACTCTAAACCACAGGGACTTTTCTGCAAAAACGCCGACGACGTACAGGCGCTTTATTATTACGGAAAGATGATAGATGGTACATTATCTTTACCTAATAATAAAGCGTCTATCGCCGAGGGTTCCTGAAGGGTATGGCACTACTGCGGCAGGGATGAGATGTGAGGCCGGGAGGATGCAGGCGGGAATTAAGAACTGAAGGATAACGAGGGCAGAGGAAAAGGAAAGGCCGGCCATGTGTGATGAAGGGAGAAGGCTAATTTCAGAACATCCACTATGTAGAAGACATGCATGTGAGGCCGGAGGTTCTTGAAGGGGATGGCTGCTGCGGCAGGGATGAGATGTGAGGCCGGAGGATGCAGGCAGCCGGAAGCGTCGGCGGCGTGCAGTCAGCATCCGTCCACAACGACAATTGTACGATTTAATGGTGCCCTTAGTTAGCTGATTAGTTCTCTGACTGAGTACAATTCAGTGACATGCAGGATACACGCGCTGCCTCGCAAAGAAGCTGTTCGGTGGTCTCATGTACAAGGAGACTGAAACTTTATTTTCCTTTGGTATACGGGGTCATTGGCTTTTTTCTTCCCTTAGCATGTTGAGTAGAATGTGAAAACAAAATGATGGTGGGTTCGTATAATGAGTGATCCTTTTTTTTGTACTGATGCCTTTGAAGGAATTAGATACTCAGGAATAGTGAACAAGGACGTCACTGTTTTTACTCTTCTTCCCTCATGCATTATATTTTTAGAAGTGAATCTCAAGTTATAAATTGACGGCCGATTGTTGCATTAACTTTATTCAGTGATGTACGTTTTATATATCTAATAACTGTGACCTTGATATGTTCGTATAGACCAACTGTAGTTCTTATCTGCCTGATTATACATTTTAACACATAGAAACATCGCCATTGGTTTTACCATATCATCAGTTTAATTCTTCGTACAACATCGTGAGGGTAATTTGGCTCATCAGATGGTAGCCACAATTTGGCTTGATTTCATGTGCGACCTTCAATGACCAACACTTGATCTCCTACAACCAATGCTTGATCTCCTATGTGTCTTGGGCTGAAGATACTGAACCACCCCCCCCCCCCCCCTTAGGGTCCACATCGAGAGGAGACCGCACCCACCGGTCACTGTGACCGCTAGCATCTTAAAATGTTCGATTTTTTATCTGTTTAAATGTTTATTAATAATATTTTATTTTATATAGACTAATATTGAATATTCTGATGCTTATATTAAAGGGACCCTGTTCTATTTTCTCCCCTTGCTCCCGAAATCTCAGGATCGGGCCTGCCTCAGCGGCTAGAGGACAGGACCCCGCTCTGCTATAGCGCAACAGAAGTCAGGTGCGGGAGGAAGAAGAGAAGGGGGATTTTTTCCTTACCCGGCTCTTGCCAAGGTCATGATTCAGCCCCGGAGTTAATTGCATGTTTGTGTTTGATGGATCAGGACTACCGTTTGTGCCCTGTAAGATTTTTTTTTCTTAAGCCGGTGTCCAATAAGATTAGGAGTACCGTTTATGTCCGGCGAAAGCGACACGGGCACATGCGGGCGGCACACCGACAATGTTGCCTTATATTGAGGAGATGGTCTCTTCCTGGACTTCAATCAACTTCTACCAAAACACAAACGATCCCTTGCTGCTACCAGGTTGGTATACTGCTGCTCCTGTTACTCTAGATTGTTCTATTTTAAAGTTTAGTGTGAACTACTCGAAGAAAAACAGTGTTAACTAATTATCTGAAACTAGCGTTGTTCGGCTATATCAATTTATTTGGGATAAATGTTTCGTGTCCCGAATTAAGTCCACAAAACCCGCCCTCAATAAATTCATCGTTCTTCACCTGGCTCAATTGATGTTGGATCATGTCACATGTCCCCAACTAAGTCCAAAAAACTCTGCCCTCAATCAATTCATCGCTTTTGTTATCAGTGACATAAGTCCCACAACCCAGATTCTCGGTTGAGCAAACCATGATTCATGGCAACTATCATTTTCTCCGTAGCAAAGCACATGCGAAGGTGACGGCCATCGGTGTGCACAACCTCACCATCCTAACATATGCTATTTCTTTTACCCGTTGCAACGCACGGGCATGTTTGCTAGTAAAACTAACATTGTTATGTGGGTTGCTACAAATATATGATAAATTTAACATCAAAACATAATCGCTATAAATATGATAAATGTAACATCAAAACATAATCTACAAATATTGTATAATCAGATAATGAACACGGAAGTAAAAATACAGTATTAATAAGTTTTGAGAAGAGCTTTGGAGTCATGCGGGGCAGTGTTTACTGCACATCTGGATGTTGAAAATTTATTGGATACACGCTGCTTGTGGGTGTGTGTGTGCTAAGTGGAGCACCTTTGTGACAAAGAATATGAGGGAGAAGAGGAGATCGAGTTGACTGTGTGGCACTAGTTCTTTGTTCGATTGATCAGGTTCTTCCTTCTTTATAGTTTGACTACTAGTCGATAGCATTGGTTCGATTTGGGTTAAATTTGTATCTGATTTTGATGGTGTGCACTGGGGATTAGATGTGGGTGCTGCTAATTCGGCAGATTTGCAGCATTCTGCATCGCTAGTGTCGGTTTGGATCTGAGAGCATCGATTTAATGGTCTTTTCTTCAGTGCCACTTGGTTGATCAAGTTAAATTTCTGACTAGGATCATCTAATTTTCTCCTCAGTTCCATTGATTTCACGAGCAAAAACATTTGTGGGTCATGGCTTGTGGTAATATTCCTCTGATTTCCAAATCACAACACTCACGAGCTGCTCAACTAATTATGTTGTTTGGTGCTGCGGTCTCGAGTTGGTTTCATGGCAAGCTAATTGTGCGCTTAGATCAGATTTGTCTCGAAACGGGATACATATTCGAGGTAGATTAAACACCCTGGAAATTTTGTTTGTGATTTTCTACTACATCAAATAATTCTGATAGAAGCTTCTAGACACTTTCGCTGCTTGGGACTTTGCATGCAAGATCAGCAATTGATAAAGAGGCTAGATGTTTTTACCCTCTTTTCAAAAAAAAAAAATTAGAAAGAGACAAATGGACTAAACTTTGGTGCGTCTATACCCCGTTCTTAGCGATCAAGAAGTTCCAATCACTGCCAACTAGACAAGTGTTGTATTGGTGTTAGTTGATTGTGTGCTTAATTTCAACCTCTCACATATATATGGGGCGACTGGTCTTCTCGTATAAGTCATGGAAAATATGGTGTCATGAAACCCAGGTGGTGGGTATCTGAAACCACACGGTTAACTAAAAATCTTTTGGTCCCCGCAAAAAAAACTAAAAATCTTTTGGGCTTTTATTTTCAGGTGTCACAGGCTCAAGGGGCAGACGCAGAATGCATCAAGCTATCTGAAATCATCATGTAAACTGCTTAGGGCATCTTTAGCCGATCCCCAAAAAGTTATAGAGAAGTAAAATTTCAGTTTTACTATTCTAACCGGCACCTAGCCGATCTCCTGGCTAAATGAGACGCTAATTAAGCACCAAGCACCAAAAGCTTCCGCCAAATGATGCTACTAAGCTTCCGCCAAAGCTAGCTATTAATTCAAAGCTTCCACAGAATGAAGCTTATAATAACTAATAAGTAGTTGGCTTTGGTGGAAGGCTACTAATCCAATGTTTTGAACTAGCTTCCGCCAAATGAAGCAAGTAAACTAGTAGCTTGCTTAAGCATTTGAACTACCTTCCGCCAAATAAACTAGTAGCCAGCCTACTTGCTTCCGCCAAATGAGCATATGAAGATAAAAAAAGGAAAAATTATAAAACAAAGTTATTAGTGGCTTCCGCCAAACGCAAGCATGCTATCCGTCAAATGCTAAAGCATGCTAATCCTACCATCAAACTGCATCATCGGCCTTCCGCCATCCGCACAGAGAGGACAGTGATACGTGGTGTCTTTTGGTTGGTCAGACGGATGTCCGAACTCCCACAAAGCTCTCCACGTTTGTCTCCATTTTACGAGAGAAAGTACGTCCAGACTGCGCCGCAGACCGATAAAGGACCGCGTTAGATGGCTTCCGCAATCCGGACGGATACGGGAGGTTTGAGGGTCGGCCTTGGAGATGCCCTAAATCGGTTAAAGGAGTAAAAAAATTTACTCCTCGACCTCCCCGACTCCTAAAAACACTCCACCACGGCCGGTTGGAGTAGAAGTTTTCTTCGAGTGAAGGTCCCTTTGTGGCCGGCCGGCGACTCCACGTAAGCCCCTTTGTCAACGATGACGACCTCGGCCCTTGCCCATGACCTTGCCGGTGACGCTCGCCCGTGGGCTCCTGCATCATCAGGAGGACCTGACGCAGGGCCAATGGGTGTCGGACGACCAGCCGCCGTACTACACCAACCTGACCTGACGTGCCCGTTCATCGACGACCTCCAGAACTGCATGAAGTTCGGGAAGCCGGCCGGCCTCGGCCTCATGCTGATGGCTGCGACCTCCCCCGCTTCGACGCCAAGTGTTCTTGGAGGCCAGGAGGGCCAAGTCCATGGCCTTCGTCGGGGACTCGCTAGACAGAAACCACGTCAAGTCTCTGCTCTGCATCCTGTCCCAAGTACGTACACGGCGGCACATCTCATGTTGGCTTGGTTGGACAACAACCCGTTGCTCTTGGCAACTCGCACGGAAATAGTATGTCCGCGACTCATGCATGCCACGCCGATCGTCCCCTTCTCACAGTGCTACACGCTGCGTTTGCTCTCTGCTAGATGCTGACACAACGGGCACTAGAATATGTTGCAGATCCCACAGCCGGTGGAGATCGTCAAGACCGCAGAGACCGATGGGCGTGTGGTTGGTGGAGCGTCACCGGCGAGGTCATCATCATTGCCGCTCACCGCGGAGACACATAGCAAGTGTTCAACAAAATGCATAAGTCAATTGTAAGTTTTACTTTGCTAAGTTTAGGGGATCGGCTAGAAATGACCAAAACTTAGTGGAGTAAAAATACTCCACTAAGGTTAGGCTGTGTTTGGCTGAGCTGCAGATTCTAAAAAAACTGCTGTGAGAAAGCTGCTGTGAAAAAGCTGATGTAGAAAAGCTGGAGGTTGTTTGGTTAAAACGAATGTGAAACTGTAGATTTGGCTGTGAATTGTCTGTAATGCCCCTGGACCTGAGTGAGTTTGTTTATATGTTGATTGACTGTAAAGCAGTGATATGTACATTTGTAGGTAATTGAACTATCATTTGGCAAAGTAGAATGATGACAATTTAGGCCATTCATAGCTAACATATACGCAAACGACCATACTTTGATGTTGCATAAAATATATAGTGATCCCATAATATTATTACAAAACACATGCACCATACAAAACACATATGGTTCACATGATGATGACCTCTATCAACATAGCTTAACTTATGTTGCCATCGCTAGACAAGCATCGGCTATCCTACTACGAATATTGTTCATGCTATCTTTGTTCTCCTCCTCTTCAACCGAATCGGCTTGTGTTGGTGCCACCTCTCGTCGTAGCACTGGAGGTACATACTCATCATCGGCATCACATTTATCAAAAAATTTGTCACGCAACTTGCTATCACGTATGAAATTATGCAGTGCCATGCAAGCAATGATGATATGCTTCTGCGTACGAGGTGATAAACTTGGGACCCCTTTCAATATGCGCCATTTCTGCTTGAGCACCCCAAAAGCACGTTCAACAACATTTCGAAGGGATGAATGTAAAAAGTTGAACATCTCATACTTCCCTTGAGGTGGACGATGACGACAAAGATGGAATTCCGGTAGATGGTATGTACTCCCCTTGAAAGAAGCAAGGTATCCCGTTCTGTTTGGATACCCAGAGTCCACAAGATAGTATTTCCCTGAAAATGGACAACAAATTAGTGTCGCACATAATAGTAGAATTACTGATGGGATTTTTTGTTAGTATGTTATACCTTTGGGAGGTACAGGAAATGAAGAGAAATGTGATAATGCATGATTCAAGATCCTTGTGTCATGTGCACAGCCTGGCCAACCCGCAACCACAAAGGTTATCTTGTCCACTCCACTTTCTATCTTCTGACATGTTTGCTTGTAAAACCGTAAGAAGGGACTCTTCTCATCCTTCTCCTCATTTACATTAGAGGGTTGCTTGCGCTTCTTGCTTGCATTTGGTTTCTTCAAAGATGGCAAGTTTATTTTAGCATTATCATCTGGTTTCTCCAAAAAAAAACGCATTGTCATCACTTGATACATCGGAGGAAATATCTCCAGCACAAGAAGCACTAGCCCAAGTGACATGTACATTTTGAAATATGGCATGTAAATCTTCAAGGTGCTTCGGTCCCTGCTTTTTGAACTTCAAATGGTTGCATTTCTTTTTTGTCCTCTCTTGGCATCTCTGGAATAATAATAAGAGTGCAAGTTAGGTACTGCAATCGTATAAATCATGCCAATTGAAAAAAAAATGCAAACTCTTACCACAAGATGTTCATCCCACCATTCTTTTGAGCAATCAAGGGTCCCCTTTGCATCATTCCATCCAAGTCCAGTTGCTTCATTTTTCAGCTCCATGAACCAAACATACTCATTTTTTATTCACTACAACAAAAGTGATAATCTGTGACGCACATTCTGTGACGGTCCACTGAAAAAACGTCACATTTTGTGAAATTAAGATGATTCCCTGACATTTTTTCTCTGAATCGTCACAGAATGAGCGTCACAGATTCTCACATTTGTTGTAGCTCATTTGTTCTTGAATTTATCCTTAGGATACTTCTTTCCCGTTCTTGCTTCCCATTTTTCCAAAATATTTTTCCAGCCCTTCTTGCTTAAATAACCTAACGGACTATTTCCATTTGAAACCTCTTCTGTCAAGATATCAATAAGTTTCTTCAAATGTGCATGATCCCACACCGCTTTCTCAGTCATACTTCAATCAACCAAAATAATTTCAATAAGGAGAGCAAAGCACTGTATGGTACATGAATGTTTATTGCACAGAAAGCTACACAAAAAAATTAACTTTTTTGACCACACAAATCAACAAGTATGTAGCAAGCACACTACAAATACCATTCATCCACTATTATTCATTCAATTCACATGATTTTCGTTCCCTACAAACAGAGCTAAAAAAATTACATGCTACAGGAAGAGGACAGGGGGGATAAGGGAAGAGGGAGCAAGGAGAGGGGAGGAAGAAGGGAGAGGAGGAGGAACTACCTGAAAATGGAGGAGGGAGGAGGTCGTAGCTGGGCACGCCCCTTGCTGGTCCAGTCTCGCAGCGATCGAGGCGGGCAGAGGAGGAGACGAGGTCGAGGCAGAGGAAACTGCAGCGGGGCTTGCGGCGGAGGGCGGCGGGGCTGGCGGCGGAGGGCGGCGGGGCTGGCGGCGGAGCTTGCGGCGGAGGGCGACGGAGGCGGCGGCGGCGACTAGGAACCCTAGCTTCCCACTCGAGACCGAGGGGAATGAGCGCTCTGTTCGTGGACTTGGGCCTTGACTCGTTCAGGAGTAGGGAATAGAACGGAGCGTTTTTCACTTACAAGTGGCATACGTGGGTAAATATCTTACAACTCTCAGGGGACAGCTAAAATTACCATTCTGAAGTTGGGGTAGCGTCCGCTGCGAAATTACACTGCGAAAATCAGATAGATTTTTGCAACTTCTGCTTCTACTTTTCCTCCTTTGGTTAGCTTCTAGCTTTGAGAAGCTAGAAGTTGGTTCTAAAAGTCCAACCAAACACAGCCTAAGGTTACTCGACCGTTTACTCCTTTAATTTTTAGGGATCGGCTAGAGATGCCCTTACAGATATTTCCATCTAGGGAATATTCAAGTGGCAACATTGTTAGGGCATTTCCCGCCTTAGGGTTTTGGTGATGATGACAATGCACCCTTGGTCTAATCGTGCGCCCTAGTTTACTCAGGTACACCTCGCTTGGCGCAAGACGGTCAGGCATTCCCTCAGGACGGAAAATATCGAAGACGGAGTTTCCGACGCGTTTATATCTTTGGTCGTAGGAAATCCGTACTATTAAGAGGGAATCTGCATCGGAAGGTACTGGGTGAATCAATGCACGTACACATTCTATTGCACCCACTATATATCCTTCCGTTCGAGGAGAGAGGTCCTCAAAGTCTTTCTGTGGCAGTGGTTTTAGTGCCCAGCGGTTGTACCGCCTGTGTAAGCGGTTGTACCGCCCGACCGGTTGTTCCGGCTCTGCACTGCTCCACTACCGGAATGCCTTCTGTAGTGGAGCTATTGTTGGGCGGTGGTGGCCCGGTAGTTCCCGGACGGCTTCGGCGAACCGGTACTACCGGTGCCTGGAGCGGTTGTACCGCTCCAGACTTAGCCACCACATGGACACTGGTCTAGCGGTTGTACCGGCACAACGACCGCCCCAACCACCGCTATGGGGTGACTCCCCTTCTGTTTTGAGGCGGTTTTTGGGCGGTGGTGGAGCGGTAGTTCCTGGTTGGCTCCGGCCGACCGGTACTACCGGTTGCTTCACCGGTTGTACCGCTAGGGCATTTCTGCAGTGGGAACCCATGAATACCGGTTGTACCGGTACTCTAAGCGGTTGTACCGCTGTAGTGTAAAAACTGCTGTAACGGTTGGATTTGGGGGGGACTATATAAGTAGGTGGCTCCTCCACCTACCTTTTCACCTCTTGCCTCTCTCTCTCCTTCATTGCTGCCCTCCAAGCTTTCTTGCCCGATCTCTCTCTCTAGCCACTCAAACTTGTTGATTTGCTAGGGATTGGAGGAGACCTAGATCTACACTTCCACCAAACAAAACTTGATTGCCCCATACTTTCTTGTGTGGATTTTGTTACTCTTGGGTGTTTGGGCACCCTAGACGGAAGAGGTCACCTCGAAGCCACATTCCATTGTGGTGAAGCTCCGTGGTGGTGTTGGGAGCCTCCAATTCAGTTGTGGAGAGAGCCTCAACCTTGTTTGTAAAGGTTCAGTTGCCGCCTTCAAGGGCACCATTAGTGGAATCACGGCACCTTGCATTGTGCGAGGGCGTGAGGAGAATACGGTGGCCTTAGTGGCTTCTTGGGGAGCATTGTGCCTCCACACCGCTTCAACGGAGACGTACTTCCCCCTAAAGGGAAGGAACTTCGGTAACACATCCTCGTCTTCACCGGCTCCACTTGTGGTTATTTCTTACCTTTACTTTGTGCAAGCTATTGTTGTGTTGTATCCCTTGCTTGCTTGTGTTGTCATTGTTATTAGCATCATATAGGTTGCTCACCTAGTTGCACATCTAGACAACCTATTTTGTTGCTAACCCTAATGTGTTAAGAAAAGCTAAAAATTGGTAGTTGCCTATTCACCCCCCCCCCCTCTAGTCAACCATATCGATCCTTTCAATTGGTATCAGAGCCTCGTCTCTTCATTAAGGGTTTCACCACCCGAAGAGTATGGTTGACGACGGGGATCGGGTTGAGGAAGTACCCGAGGCCATGGAGTTGAACTCGGTCACCCGAGACGACTTAAATGAAGCTATGGCTTCACTTAAGACGTCTATGACGGCCGAGGTCAAGTCCATGCTTAAAGAACTCCTTGAGGGGTTGAAGTCTACTCCCGATCCTTTGCTTGTGGTTAATCCCACCGCATCGGTGTCGGAGGCCAATTCCGGCAAGGAAGCGGCTAAAGGCACTCAAACCTCTTCCCCTCATGGTAAGAATGGGACGGGAACCTATGCCTCGGTTCCCCCTCCCCCGGTCTTTGGAGGACCGGTTCCTACACCGCATATTAACAACCTTGGTCCTCCTCCTAAGCTTGTGAAGGGTGATTTTGCTAATTGGGTTTTTCGTATCAAGTCTCATTTGAATCATAGCTCAACAAATCTTTGGAGAATCATCGAGCAAGGCTTCTACCCACATGACCCAAGCAACCCCACTCCAAGAGAAGAGGCGGACAATCAATACAATCACTCCGCATTGTTCATCCTCCAATCCGCGGTGCCTCCCGAAGATCTAGCTCACTTGCGCCCCTTCTCCCGTGCAAAGGATTGTTGGGAACACATTATATCTTTGTACAAGGGAAGCTCAAGTATTCAACGGTCCAACTTTGAAGTGGTGCTTGATGAGGCCGATGAGTTTGTGATGAATGAAGATGAGGATCCTCGGGATCTCTACCGAAGATTGACAACTCTTGCGGTCGCTCTTCAAGATCATGGGAGCAAGGATACAAATGATAATTGGATCAAGCGCAAGTTTCTCATAGCCATCATGCCATTCAACAAGGCAATGTCCTCCGTGATCCGTCAAAGACCGGACTTCCACACATTGTATTCAAGTGAAGTGTTGGATGAGTTAATTGCCATGAACATCATGAACAAGACCGCCGACAATGCTCTAGCTCGTGTCCGGTCAAAGAAAGGCTCACCCAACCTTGCTTTGAAGGCCAAGGGTATTCCTGAAGAAGAAGAAGAGGAAGAAGAAGAGTGTTGCCCCGAAGACACCAAATATGCTTACCACGAGCACATGGCTCTTGCGTCAAGGCAATTTTGGGGCAACAAGAGAAACACAAGGCCCAACTCCTCCAAGAACAACTCAAAGGGCAAACAACGTGTAAGGACTTGCTACAATTGTGGCAATGTGAGTCACTTTGTGGTGGATTGTCCGTATGAGAAGAGGGAGGACAATGGTGGCAAGCTCATCCGCAAAGACAAGGCCAAGTCCTTTCCCAACAAGAACAATTTCAACAAGAAGGTGCCTCCAAAGGGCTTGGTGGTGCAAGAAGAGTACAACTCCGATGATGATGATGATACAAGTGGTGAAGTGTTAGCAACGGCCACCGTGGTCATTGACACCTCTTCTCCAACCTCGGTGTCCCTCTTCGATGCCCCCAATGAGAACTTCATCGCCAAGTGCCTCATGTCCAAAGGTATAAACAAGGTAACCCCCAACATCAAAACCACTACCACTACTACTCCTTCATTGTTGGATTGTGTGGTTGATAGTGAGATGGTAAATGTTGATGAGAACGAGTTTGATAAGTTCTTAAGTAAGCTCAAAGGTGAGACCAAGAAGCACTTTGTTGCTCTCTTGGAACAATTGGGTGAGGCCAATGATATCATTGAGTCCCACGAAGAGACTATCACTAACTTGCAAGGCCATAGTCGTGATTATGCCGATGAGATTGCGGATCTTTCCATTGCTCTTGAGGAAGAGCGAGGTCTTCGTTTGGCTCTTGAGGAGTCACACAACGTTGACCTTGCTCAACTAAAGAAAGATCTTGAACATGCTCAAGTTCTTACTCGTGTGCTCAAATCTGACAAGGTTGACCTTGGAGTTGGCCATGCTAGACTCAAGGAGGAGTTTGAACTACTTGAAAAAGCCCACAAGGTTTTGAAGAGTGCTCATGGCTCTCTCAAAGAGTCTCATGATCAACTCCAAGTGAAGCTAACAACGGAAATAGCCACTTGTCCTCCGTTTGTTTTAATTGACAATGCCATTGCTACTAACCCTTGTTGTGAGCATGAGCATCTTGTGGAGGAGAATGCCAAGTTGATAGAGCAACTCGAGAAAGGTCTAGTGACTTGCATACAAGGTGAGAAGAACCTCAATGAACTTTTGAGCAATCAAAAGGAAGTTGTGGCAAAGGAGGGACTTGGGTTTGTGCCCAAGTCAAAGAAGAAGAAGAAGAACAAGACCAAGAAACCTCTCCCTCTCAAAGAGGTATTCATCAAGAAGGGAGAGGGTGCTCATAAGGAGAAGAAGAACAAGGTGGTGCGTGGAAATGTCATGAAAGACAAACACACTCCATCGAACAAAGCCGGCGACTTTAACCCTTCTTATGTTTTATGCCGTGCTAGTGATGGACATGTTTATGCCAAATTTGTTGGTTCTTATTATGAGTACATTGAATGGTCTATTTGGGTTCCTAAGACCCTTGTTACTAACATCAAAGGACCCATTCAAAAATGGGTACCTAAAACCAAGCATTGATCTCTTGTAGGAGTTTGCTTCCGGTGGAGGATCATGGTTGCTCGATAGTGGAGCAACAAATCATATGACCGGGAGCAAGCATTTGGTGGTGGACGTGCAACCAAGCTCATCTATGCCCACCCATGTTCAATTCGGTGATGCCTCAACATCTAAGGTATTGGGTCTTGGCAAGGTTGTGATTTCTCATGATTTATTGATTGAGAAAGTCATGCTTGTTGAGACCCTTGCATACAATTTACATTTCGTTCGTCAACTTGCACTTATGGGTTTTGCCACATTCTTTGACCTTGATACCGTGGCCCTTTTGTGGAGCAAGACTCTTAAAGTAGGTTTTGTTGGGCATGTCGAGAACGGTCTCTATGTGGTTAACTTCTCGGAGCGACCCACTAAGACCGCGACTTGCTTTGGCATCGCCGACTAGCCCATGTCAATATGAGATCTTTGCAAAGTCTCCTCAAGGGGGATCACGTTCGTGGACTAACAAATGTGAGTTTTGCCAAAGATCGTGCTTGCAGTGCTTGTATCGAATGAAAGCTACATGAGACGGCTCACCGACCCACGACTCTCATCTACTCGAAGAGGCCCTTGGAGCTCCTTCACATGGATCTCTTTGGACCTCCATCCTTTGATAGTCTTGGGGGAAGAAAGTATTGCTTGGTGATTGTGGATGATTATTCAAGATACACTTGGGTATATTTCTTCAAGAGGAAGAGCGAGACCCAACAAACCGTCATCGACTTTGCCAATGAAGCTCAACGTCAACATGAGGCAAAGATATTGATGATTAGAAGTGACAACGGTACCGAGTTCAAGAACTACACCTTGGATGAGTTCCTTAGTGATGAGGGGATCAAGCATCAATATGCCGCACCATATACCCCTCAACAAAATGGTGTAGCGGAGAGGAAGAACCGGACGTTGATGGACGCGGCAAGGACCATGATGGCGGAATTCAAGTCTCCGTACAACTTTTGGGCCGAAGCCATCAACACCGCATGTCATGCATCCAATCGGCTCTACCTCCGCAAAGGCTTGAACAAGACTCCATATGAGATACTTACCGGTAACAAGCCCAACCTCAAGTACTGCCGGGTGTTCGGGTGTAAGTGTTTTATTCTCAAGAAAGGTACTCGTTTGTCTAAATTCGAATCTAGAGCTCAAGAGGGCATTTTTGTTGGTTATGCTACAAACTCTCATGCTTACCGTGTCCTCAACAAGTCCAACGGACTCATTGAGGAGACGTGTAACGTAGAGTTTGATGAGAATAATGGCTCCCGAGTGGAGCAAAGTGGTCTTTGTGATGTAGGTGATGAAATTCCTCCTCAAGCCATAAGAAGAATGGGGATTGGTCAAATACTCCTCATTGAGGAACCCCTTGTGGCCGAAGGAGAAGGACAATGCTCTACGCAAGTGGAGCCATCACCAACCAGGCAACCATTGACCCACACGCTTCCGAAGAACAAACCGAAGGCCCTCAACCAAGTGATCAAGATCAAGGGCAAGATCAACCTCAAGTTGATGGTGATGCACCAAATGATGCCCAAGATCAAGATCATGACACCGAGCAAGCTCAAGATCAAGGACAAGCTCATGATCAAGAGCAAGCTCAAGATGACGCTCAAGATGTTCAAGATGATCCTCCTCAAGTGACTTCGGAGGAGCTATTGGAGCGTCGTGCCGCCAAGATTGCTTCTAAACTCAAGCATCAACAACATGTCTTGGAGAATGTTTATGGAAGCTTGAAAAAGGGGGTAACCACTCGTAGACAATTAACAAACTTTTGTGAGCATCACGCGTTTGTTTCTTGTGTTGAACCCCAAAAGGTACATGAGGCACTCGAGGACACGGATTGGCTTGAAGCCATGCATGATGAACTCAACAACTTCGAGCGCAACAAAGTGTGGACATTGGTGCCAAGGCCATCGGAGAATCATAATGTCATTGGAACCAAATGGATCTTCAAGAACAAGCAAGATACGAACGGTGTTGTCACTCGAAACAAGGCAAGATTGGTGGCACAAGGCTACTCCCAAGTCGAGGGTATCGACTACGGTGAAACCTTTGCTCCCGTTTCTCGTCTTGAATCTATTCGTATGTTGCTTGCATATGCTTCTCATCATGATTTTAAGTTACAACAAATGGATGTGAAGAGTGCATTTCTTAATGGTCCTCTTAATGAGTTGGTATATGTCAAACAAGCCCCGGGGTTCGAGGATCCCAAGTTCCCCAATCATGTATACAAGCTCGATAAGGCACTCTATGGCCTTAAACAAGCCCCACGTGCGTGGTATGAGCACCTTACCGAGTTGTTGCAAGACCGTGGGTTTGAAATTGGGATAATCGATCCCACTCTTTTTACTAAGAGGGTTAAAGGGGATTTGTTCATATGCCAACTATATGTTGATGATATTATTTTTGGTTCTCCTAACAAAGCTTTCAATGATGAGTTCGCCGCACTCATGACCGAGAAGTTTGAGATGTCTATGATGGGAGAGTTGAAGTTCTTTCTTGGGTTCGAAGTCAAACAAAGAAGAGAAGGAACCTTCATCAACCAAGCCAAATATACCCAAGACATGCTCAAGAGATTCAAGTTAGAAGATGTCAAACCGGCCAAGACTCCAATGCCTACCAAGTGCCAACTCGACATTGATCCCAATGGTAAAGCGGTGGATCAAAAGGTATATCGTTCTATGATTGGATCCTTGCTTTACCTTTGTGCATCTAGGCCGGATATCATGTTGAGTGTGGGAATGTGTGCACGGTTTCAAGCCGCGCCTAAGGAAAGCCACTTTGTGGCGCTCAAGCGAATCTTTCGATATTTGGCTCATACCCCAAACTTTGGCTTATGGTATCCCAAAGGAGCAAGTTTTGATCTCATGGAATATTCGGACTCGGATTGGGCGGGAGACCGTGTGGATAGGAAGTCAACCTCCGGAGGGTGCCAATTCCTTGGTCGCTCTTTGGTGAGTTGGTCTTCGAAGAAGCAAAATTGTGTGTCTCTCTTTGCCGAGTATGTAGCCGCCGCAAGTTGTTGTGCACAATTGCTCTGGATGAGGCAAACTTTAAAGGATTACGGTGTCACGTGTGACAAAGTGCCTCTTTTCTGTGACAATGAAAGTGCAATCAAGATCTCCTACAATCCGGTGCAACATAGCAAGACGAAGCACATTGAGATTCGTCATCATTTCATCCAGGATCACGTCAAGCGTGGAGAGATTGATATTATTCATGTTGGAACTCAAGAGCAACTAGCGGATATTTTCACGAAGCCATTAGATGAAGCGAGATTTCACGAGTTAAGGCATGAGCTAAATATCATTGATTCGAGCAACGTGTCTTGAAACCCGTCACACCCCACCGCATTCATCATGGTATCTTGTTCTAGATGTAGGCATGGATTTAGGGGGAGTGTTGTTCTCTCAATGAACTCTCCCTCCCCCTATTATGCCAAAATTAACCCACTCTTTCACATTAGCCATTTTTTATGGTACTAGTGCTTCAAAGATGAGTTTTGGTCATGGGCCCAAGGTTAAAATCTTCGTGGTGCCATACCAATTGACTCAAACATAGGTGGCTTAGGCCACCGCCCCTCCTCTCTTTGTGGAGGTTTGGTTCTCTTTTGGATCTTATTTGCCTTGCTAGTTTTCGTGTTAGGTCCTAGGTGTTTGTAGCCTCCAAGTGTTGGCCTTTATTGTTTGCTTCTTGCACTCTTGGAGTCTACTTCATCATATTTCTGTGCCTAGTCTCCATCCCAAGACTACTCTACCCATAAAACATTCTGCTCCAAATGTACACAAGTTGATCTCTTGGCATGGGTGGCAGTAACCGGGCGGTACAACCGGTGGTCAGGGCGGTTCTACCGCCCTGCCATTTGGCTGTAGCGTCCCGGCGGTTCTACCGGTCAAACTTTAGCGGTTCTACCGCTTAGGTTCTGGCCTGTGCTTCCGGCCGGTACTACCGGGCTATTATGAGCGGTACTACCGCTGCCTGTCAGGCGATGGAAGTACCGCCCCTAACCACTGGGTAGTATCAGGGGGCGGTACAACCGCTCGTTAGAGCGGTACAACCGCTCCGCGGTCTGGGCAGGGTATTTAAGGGCGCGGACCGAAGGGGTTTCTCTTTATCCCCTTCGTGCCCGTCCTCTTCCTCTACCCCTGCCGCCGGTTGCTGCTCCCATTGCCCCGGAGTGCCCTCCGGTGCTCCGGATCTGTCGGTTCTTCATCGGATCCGCTCTGTGGAGGCCGTCTCCTCCCCGATCTCTTCCCATGGATGCCGGTAATGCCCCATTTTCTCGTGGTTTTGGTTTCAATCTTTGAATCCATCTATCTAGGGCATTACGTGTACTCCCGTGTTTTTGGCTAAACTATTGGGTGGAAGAGATCATATAGCATTCCTCTATTACTTGTAGATAGTTTGAAATCGAAATATTGCATCTAGATTCAGTTTTCGATTTGTACCTGTTCTCCTGTGTGTGTGGAACCGCTATCAGCGGTACAACCGCTTCAAATTGGCGGTACAACCGCCCAAGCGGTACTACCGCTCGGACAACCGGTACAACCGGTAGTACTGAACCTCTGTGCACTGTTTCTTCTTCTCTCTACTTACATGTAATATATTCCTCTGATCTTGTGTACATTCCTCTCACCTGTGCTGGGTATCTTGTGTACTTCCCGTGTGTGTGTGCAGGTGGCTCTGGTTCTCGCTCTGCTCCTCGCCAGAAGACCCGGAAGAGAGTCCGTAGATGCAAGCGTCCTGCTGACTCTGAGGAAGAGCAAGAGGTGGTGATTCCCACCAAGCCCACTCGCCGTGAGAAGTCTGCCGCTTCCAAGCAACGTGTGGCCATTCCAATGCACAGGTGGAAGCAACAGGACTGGGAGAAGTTCCGTTTGCAGAATCCGTATGAGGTTCCAGTTCATCCTCGTTGGAGTACACCTCAGTTCAGGAACGAGATGCAAGTGAGGATTGTGCATGAGCTATTCGAGCATAAGAAGAACAGGTACACCAAGCAGTGGACAGTTGACCTTGATCACTGGAGGAACAACATGGACTACTTTGGAGAGGCTCTTGCTCTGTGTGAGGAGTTTGACTTGGTCAAGCTCATGTCTATCAACTGTGACTTTGATGTGCAGCTTATCCATCAGTTCTATGCCACTGCTCACTTCGGCACCGATGATGCTCGTACTCTATCCTTCATGTGCCGTGATGAGTTATTCCAGGTGCCTTGGAGAGCCTTCTGCAATGCTCTGGGCTATGATGATACCGGTCTGGAAGGAAATGGTGGCATCCGTCCTCACGACCGTGCCAATCCCATGGGCAAGGAGAAGCTTGCCCCCCTGTACATCCGAGGACGTGGAGTCATTGGTGAGTCCAAGGATCTTGAGAAGGTTTATGACATCATGCATCGTGTGTTCTGCAATGTGCTGCTACCCAAGGTTGGGAATCAGGATGAGATCTATGGCTATCTAGTGGATCTGTTGGTTGCTATGAAGACCAAGGCGGGGTCTAGTGCCACTTTGGATGTTTCCAAGTGTTTGCGGGAGGAGATGTACAGCATGGTCATGCACCGCAAGGTACCCATTTATGCTCCGTTTGTCATGTGCTTCTTGAACTCAGTATGGGAGGTCCGCAGGCCAGGAGAGCCTCTTTCATCTCCAGACAACCTCACTGTGCATGAGGTAAAGCAGCTAAGAAAGAAGAAACATGCTGAGCCTCGCTATCCTGCTGATGATCCCGAGGATGTTTATGCCACCTCTAGTGATGAGGACTTTGAGCTGGAGGCTGGGGCCAAGCCCTCCTGGGTTGCTAAGCTCACAGCCAAGGTGATGAAGACCTTTTGCTTACAGACTCACATCCAGAAGAAGCTCTATGAGGCTCATGTCAATGAGAAGAAGGCCAGAAGCAGACAGATCGAGATGATGAGGCACCTCAACATGCATGTGGACAGTGGATCTGAGAAGAGCATCACTCCAGAGGACAAGTGGATCTTCGAGAACAACACGTGGTCTGACGATGAGGCCTCTGGCCGTCCTGCTACGAGAGGCCATCCTGCTACCTCTACCTCTGCCGCTGCCGACGATGATATCATGGAGGAAGATGATCCAGAGGCAACTGACGGAGATGATCTAGAGGCATCTGATGGTGATGATCCAGAGGAGACCGAGGAGTCAGAGGAGGACTACTGAGCTCTGGGGCGTTAGCATCGCTCTTTTCCTTTTTGGTGTCTTGATGCCAAAGGGGGAGAGAGTTCTATTAGGTCTCGGGATTTGCATGGGTTTTATTTGCATTTGCTTTGGGTGTCAGTTGATCCTATTTGCTTCGAGTTGGTTTGGTTTGTGAACTTGTCGTGCGTGGAGACTTTGTGCATGGTGTGAGACATGCGATCCCGATCTATCTATATTATGCTTTTATATCTTGTCTCGTTTGTTTGTAGAGCGTGCTTATTATTGTTGCCCTTATATATTGCTCTACTTCATGTCCCTGCAAATGCATGCTTGTTGTCAATTCAATTCATTTGCAGTCATTGGTTGGTCTATAAAATCTAGGGGGAGCATTTATCCTAATGTGAGCATTTTGCATTCCAAAAGCAAAATTAAAATAGTGCTCACATGTAGGGGGAGCCCGTCTATATTTTCTAGATCTCCGGTGCAAATCGTGTAATTGTCATCATCCACCAAAAAGGGGGAGATTGTTAGGGCATTTCCTGCCTTAGGGTTTTGGTGATGATGACAATGCACCCTTGGTCTAATCGTGCGCCCTAGTTTACTCAGGTACACCTCGCTTGGCGCAAGACGGTCAGGCATTCCCTCAGGACGGAAAAGATCGAAGACGGAGTTTCCGACACGTTTATTTCTTTGGTCGTAGGAAATCCGTACTATTAAGAGGGAATCCGCATCGGAAGGTACTGGGTGAATCAATGCACGTACACATTCTATTGCACCCACTATATATCCTTCCGTTCGAGGAGAGAGGTCCTCAAAGTCTTTCTGTGGTAGTGGTTTTAGTGCCCAGCGGTTGTACCACCTGTGTAAGCGGTTGTACCGCCCGACCGGTTGTTCCGGCTCTGCACCGCTCCACTACCGGAATGCCTTCTGCAGTGGAGCTGCTGTTGGGCGGTGGTGGCCCGGTAGTTCCCGGACGGCTTCGGCGAACCGGTACTACCGGTGCCTGGAGCGGTTGTACCTCTCCAGACTTAGCCACCACATGGACACTGGTCTAGCGGTTGTACCGGCACAACCACCGCCCCAACCACTGCTATGGGGTGACTCCCCTTCTGTTTTGAGGCGGTTTTTGGGCGGTGGTGGAGCGGTAGTTCCTGGTTGGCTCCGGCCGACCGGTACTACCGGTTGCTTCACCGGTTGTACCGCTAGGGCATTTCTGCAGTGGGAACCCGTGAATACCGGTTGTACCGGTACTCTAAGCGGTTGTACCGCTGCAGTGTAAAAACTGCTGTAACGGTTGGATTTGGGGGGGACTATATAAGTAGGTGGCTCCTCCACCTACCTTTTCACCTCTTTCCTCTCTCTCTCCTCCATTGCTGCCCTCCAAGCTTTCTTGCCCGATCTCTCTCTCTCTAGCCACTCAAACTTGTTGATTTGCTAGGGATTGAAGGAGGAGACCTAGATCTACACTTCCACCAAAGGAAACTTGATTCCCCCATACTTTCTTGTGTGGATTTTGTTACTCTTGGGTGTTTGGGTACCCTAGACGGAAGAGGTCACCTCGGAGCCACATTCCATTGTGGTGAAGCTCTGTGGTGGTGTTGGGAGCCTCCAATTCAGTTGTGGAGAGAGCCTCAACCTTGTTTGTAAAGGTTTGGTTGCCGCCTTCAAGGGCACCATTAGTGGAATCATGGCACCTTGCATTGTGCGAGGGCGTGAGGAGAATACGGTGGCCTTAGTGGCTTCTTGGGGAGCATTGTGCCTCCACACCGCTCCAACGGAGACGTACTTCCCCCTAAAGGGAAGGAACTTCGGTAACACATCCTCGTCTTCACCGGCTCCACTTGTGGTTATTTCTTACCTTTACTTTGTTCAAGCTATTATTGTGTTGTATCCCTTGCTTGCTTGTGTTGTCATTGTTATTAGCATCATATAGGTTGCTCACCTAGTTGCACATCTAGACAACCTATTTTGTTGCTAACCCTAATTTGTTAAGAAAAGCTAAAAATTGGTAGTTGCCTATTCACCCCCCCCCCCTCTAGTCAACCATATCGATCCTTTCAAACATCTCCTTTGTTTTGGGGAAGAGAGAGTAGTGACAACATCATTTGGTGAGGAAGGATGGAGGTTGATCTGTTTCGATGACGTTACACAAGTATGTTCATTGTTTAAACAAACGGAAAGTTCTACACTATTTCATCCGTGGAGATTATATATGTAGCTGTCCATGCTAGGGGCTAAGTATCAATTATCTTTGTACCGGCCCTGCCGAGGACATCTGAATTCCATAAGGACTCGAGGAATGTGAATTGGCAATGACAATACAACTCCTTACAGACTGACAACAGGTGTCCAATAGCAGATGGTGCTTATTCAAGCAAACCGATATTTGCGGATGATGCATCAAATTTGGATCCCCATTCCCCGGAACAATATGACTCTGGCACTGGCAGGCATGTATTTTTCTTTGCATCCCTATCTCTAAATCATAACTATTCAGGACCTACTGAACAAGTGAAACAGACAGAATTGCTGATGTTTGTCTTTTTGCGAATTGAAACTTGTATTACTCAAACTCCAATAGTGTTACAATCTGAAGCAGCAAGTTCCAAAACTCTGCGAGGTCCAGAACCTAACCAAGTCATGGTTCTACCTTCCTCTCTAGCAAATATAGCTAAACAATCACTAACTTTATTTTGGGCTCTACGAATATGAGTAATACTAGTCTCCCGAAGACTCATCATCAGCTTGATCTCTCTAATAAGATAAGCATAAATTGATCTGTCGATGTCATTTGTCTGCACCAGCTTGACTACTTCCAAGGAATCAACCTCCAATTCGATAGGTAGCTCAGTTCTCATAAGGGTAGAAGATAAACCCTCCATACACGCGCAAAGTTCTGCTTCCAAGGCATCACTGCATCTATACAACGTACGACATGCAGAAAAGATGATTGCACCATTAGAATCTCTTAAAACCATACCAACACCCGCTCTTCCATCCATGGTGAAGGAACCATCAGAGTTCAACTTAACTTTCCCAGCGCTCGGCGGGCACCAAGATGGAACTACTTCTGTGGACAAAACTGAAGATTTTGGTATAGGCACAACATAAACTGGGGTTTTACCTTTGCAAGGATCAAGGACTGAATTGTTTTTGATGTTCACCAAGGTCTCCAAATAACTGCACAGGAAATGCTTTGACACTTCTATAGGTGGCGGATTCTTATCATGAACGACCTCATTCCGGACAAACCAGCTACGCCAAAGTGTCATCAAGATCATGTTTCTCGTCTCAGCAGGCACCTGGTCAAGCAAATGTAACAACCACTCCCTTCCAGAATTTTGAATCTCGACCAACTTTGGAAGCGACCAAACGGAGGACATGCAGCGCCACAAATCCCTTGCTAGCGGACACCGACAAAATGGGTGAAAGTTGTCTTCCTCTTCAACACCACACACTGGGCATATAGCTGTAACTTCAAGGCTACGCTTACACTTATTTTTCCATGTCGGTAGGGAGTCAGTATAGACCCGCCAAGCAAAATTAATAACAGTGGGAGGAACATTGCAAGCACGCAGCATTCTCCAGTATGCTCGGTCACCTTCAGGCCTACTGCTCGATCCAACAGCTTCGGCATGGAACGCCTCTTCGAGTGCTAGATTGTAGGCACTTTTAACCGAAAAGTTGCCCAGCTTCCCTGGTCCCCATGCAGGAGTGTCATCTTCAAGCCTTGGGGACGATCTAATTTTCATAATCTCATCAACGTCACAGGGCAAGAAATATTTATGAAGTATGTCCCGTTTCCACGCCCCATTTTCATTGAGCAGGTCTGAAACGAAGCGTATTCTGCATCTACCTTGTGGAGAGATCGGTTTATAAGAATGTGGTCTGGGAATCCAGTTGTCTCTCCAAACACGCACACTTCTTCCATTCCCAATTCTCCAAATCAGTCCCTTCTTCAACAAATCTAAGCCATGACTAATAGCAGTCCACGAAGATGATGCATTACCAGCAAAAACCGTATCTACCAAGTTTCCATTCGGATAGTAGCGGGCCTTCAATACCCCAACACATAAACTCTCGGGCTTCCCAATCAATCGCCATGCTTGCCTCGCAAGTAATGCTTGGTTGAACATACGAAAGTCTCTGAACCCGATACCGCCTTTGTTCTTTGGTTGCAACAAATATTTCCAAGCCTTCCAATGAACCTTTCTCTTCCCATCTTTTGACCCCCAATAGAAGTTTCTCACCATCCGGGTGAGATCATCACAAACAGAAAAACGACAACTTAAACACACCCATGATATAAGTAGGTAACGCTTGAGCCACCGACTTAATTAACACTTCTCTCCCGGGTTGTGCAAGAAACCCATCACCCCACTGAAGCAGCCTTTTGGTCAAGCTAGTTTGTAAATTTTGGAACCAGCCCTTGGACACACGCCCCTCTGGTGTAGGAAGTCCTAGATATTTTTCCTCAAAGCATGAACTAGTTATCTTAAGGACCTCCCTCACCTGCTCCTGGGCGTCCGTTGGACAAGCAGATCCAAATAAAATTGAGCACTTATCATAATTCAATAATTGACCAGTAGCTTGTTCATAGAGATCAAGACTCTCTTTAATTTTTAGTGCTTGTTCATGAGATGCTTGGAAGAACATAAGCTAGTTTGTTAGTGTTTGTGTTCTTTTTTTTTTGCGAGAAAACTTTCGACCTATTCATTTTCAATCATGACAGTATAGAACACCAGAAATAATAAAAATACATCCAAAACAGCGACGACTCCAAGCACTGAACTGAACAGTAGACCAACTAAGCTTCAAGAAAAAGGGCCAATTTTCTGCTGGGGTCACGGATCAGGCTCAAGCAGAGGTAGAATAGCCTTCATAGGTGTAGATGCACCCGCTGACCAAAGCACGTACTTAAAAAATGTTTAAAAATTCCAAAAGAAAAATATCCGGATGCACAAAAAGGCATTTTATGTTCGTCCACAAAGTTTTGTGTAAAAAAGACAATTTACTGTGCTCCAAAATAACTTTTCACGAGACCCATTTTTGTCTTTTTTACTACATATGCCACAGCAAATGTCTTTTAGATTATATTTGAATAAAACAGTACTATTGTATTACTCCCTCCATTCCAAAATGTAGTGCGCCCGCGCTTCCCGAGATCTAAATTTGACCACTTAAATTTAGATCTCGGGAAGCGCGGGCGCACTACATTGTGGAATGGAGGGAGTATTGATTATGGGGCGTGCTACGCGTCCGCCGACCGATCTTTTTAGAAGATCGGCCCGGTTGCGAGCTATCAGATCTAGCGGTTCGTGCAACCAATTGACGTCTCCATTATTGCAACAAAGGTCTTGTTGCAGATTTTTTCTGCAACAAAGGTATTGTTACAGAAATGTTTTGCAACAAGATTTTTTTTGCAACAGATGACTTGTTGCAGAATTTTTTGCAACAAAGGTCTTGTTGCGGAAATATTTTTGCAACAAAGGTAATGTTGCAGTTTTTTTTCCAGGCGAGGAGGCAGCCCACGGGGCGGTGACATCTCCCAGCTGCAGGTGATGCAGGGGCTCAAGCAGTGCAGGCGGCGAACTGGTCCACTGTGGCGGCACGCACACCGGTGACGCATGAGGAACGGCAAGGTGCGGAGAAGGGCTGGGGACGAGCAGATCCGGGCGGTGGCGGCGGAGTTCGGCGACGGGCGAGCCCGATCCCTTCTATGGAGCTTTGGGCCAGCACCGATGACCTCGTAGGGGCGACGCCGTTAGATGCGACGGTGCGGCGAGTGGAGCGAGAGGAAGAGAGGGAGCGGTGGCGGGGTACATCGCATGCGCGAAAGAGTGGGTTGAGGACGGCGCAGCTCGGCGAGGCCACGCTAGTGCTCCGCGGTGGCCATGGCGGTTTCAAGCGATGGTTCGTGCGAGAGGGAGACGGGGAGATGAGAGAGAGGGAAGGAAAGGGAGAAAGAATGGGGGGCGGGGGAGTAGGTCCAGGTTTGCAACTGTCCAGGGAACAAGAGCCTGCAGAAAACTTGGGAGCGGAGCGGGTTGCTCTCGTCTGTCTGATCAACAGTCGATGGACACGGAGCAGGCGGACGCTCACGCACGCTCGGTCGGCTGAAGACAAGCTTTTCCCATTGATTATTACTTACTTCTACAGGCATGACCACGGGACTCTTCACTCTAGCGTTTTATTTAATGATGTCTCTGCCTGGAAATTTTTTCAAGATCATTTTGTTTTCACTCATTTCAACCAGCACAACTGAGCACATGTGCTCTTACAATCTTAATGAACTAGGTGATACCCCGCGCGTTGCTGCGGGAAATTGTTGTGATTTTTCTTACCGGTATATAGCAAAAAGTTTGAACAATGTCGTGGTACATTAGCATGCCAACCTACCTAAAGAGACTATATTAAAGTTTGACGACGCACGGAGAAGAAAGCATAAAACAGTGGGTACATTGCGAAAGCTTCTGAACTTGTCCATATATTGAGCATACAAACAAATTCCCTATTCTATTTCAAATTCATCATTTGATTTAGGGTCCCTTCTATTTACAATGAATGGCGATACAGTCAAGAAGGTCTTCGACTTGTCAACTCCCCGGAACAACAACAAATGTGAAATGACTAAAAATATATTAACATAGTTACGGAGCAAATAACTCACGCTCAAACACCATGAGGAAACCATAAATATGCCATCTTGAGAAAACCCCAAAATAGCATGTTTTGACGACAATCTCCAACAAAGTAGTTGACACACTGTTATTCAATTGCATAAGTTCCAATGAGAGAAATATGTGTACTTTTACATATGAGAAGATGGCAACAGGGTAAGTCAGAAGTTATTAGTTGCTTCAGTGTAATTTTTATCTACCACACAAAAAAAATTGGAGTTTTTTGAATTTTTCTAGTATTTGTTTTGATTTTTTTTCATCAGCGTGGATGCAGATGAGCCTGGGCTCAGAAGATGATTATCCTATGCTACTACACTACCTTTTGTCAGATAAAGAAATTAAACTTGATGCAATAGTTTTTGGATGCAGATTGTGCAATCATGATTAAAAAAACATGTTGTTTGCATACTTCTCCCAAATATCTCCAAAGTGAATAATTTTATTAACATCAACTGAAAATTAACATCAACTGAAACATTAATGTTAATGAAAAAATAACATCATAACCTGGGATTACCTGGCCCACTGACTTGAGAATCAACAATGTAAAAATCTTAGAACAAACAATCTTACATCAAATAAATTGACGACCCTAGACTGTTGAATGCCAATGTATTTTTTTTCTTTTCTTGTTGAATCCAGAAGAGATCAAGATGTACACGCCCTCAAACAAATGTAAAATATGATACTCATGTGAGCCATGTGTCGGATCCCCTATTGTACTGCCATGTCTTTTGAATAACCTGCAATATGTCAACATGGTTTAAAACCTGCAATACTTTGGATAACCTGCTATCAAGATAAACATGGTTTAAACCATGCACTTTTTTCCGTGTCCAAAATCCCACGGCGAAAATTCTTAACACACGGTCTCCTCCGGCCCCTGAACATGCCCTACCCCAACGCCGCCACGTACCACCGCTACGTACCTCCGACAGAGTCCTCTGAATCGAGGAGTTGCCAAACACGGCCGGGTAGGAGATGAGGGCGACGCCAGAGGCGATGGCTGCACGGCGGAGGCAGCGTCTCCCACATACCACCGACTGGTCCTAGAATACTTCTTGTGGGAAGAACAACCCCATCTATTACTACTCCATTTATTTGGCGGAGAAGAAGAAACGGCAGCAGTATAGAGATGGAGAGATTGATGGGAAATCAAGAAATCAATCGACCGAGGAGTTAATTAGCGCTCGTGCTGGTTCGATTCGAGTGGCCGAATGCCAAGGAGTTACTATCTGCTAATTAGGGAGATAATAAATGTGTGGGGTCATGGCAGTCGCCAATGGAAGGGAAGGCTGAAACGATGGACCTACCTATGGGCTTCTGATGGCCTTTTAGTGTCCAGTTAAGTGTACGTGTAGAGCCCAAGCAAAAAATCGAGTCATAGGCTTACCAGCGAGCGCTACGGTGTCTGAAAAAAAGCAAAGCAGCAAGCGGTAAGGCTGAGAACGAAACAGTATCTTCACTTAGCGGTGGCAGCTCTTAGTAATTTACTCAATCTTTGATCAGACGGCTACACACTTCTCAGCTTTGCTGAATCAACGGCTATAACAATTAAAGTGACGTGGCTTCATGAGAAGGCAGGAAAATCACCTAGTGGGGTGCCCCTATTTAGATATAGAAAATTACAGTGTTGTTTTTAGAATGAATGGCTCTTCTAACTTACAGCATACAACTAAATGGCTGTGCAACTGTATGTGTGCGCGTCAGACTAAGATGGTGTACTATGTGTACACACTGTAATTTAGGAGTTCATTTGAGTCAATTTTGTTACATGAATGGATTATGAGAAGCTGACTACTATTCCAACTCATAATTTGTCTTTACATAAGAAGCACCAGTAATCTGATTTTCTAGTTCACGACTAGCCTAGTTCTGAGCAGAAGCATTTGATAAATGGTAATCATGTTCATGTTTTTTTCCTTGTAAAAAGTTATAAAAACAAAGCTCCAGTCAGCATTATGCCGTTATGTTAACGACACAACAAAATATACATACCGGCACAATAAATACCAGAAACAATCACAGTGACAGGATCAAGCCATAATGTTCGTAATCACATGGTTAAAGTTAACATAGCACCAAACTTCAAGCAGCACCCCAAGCTACTTAATTTAACTACACCAGCCACACATGGTTCAGATTAACATAGCACCAAACTTAAGGCAGTACTCAAGCTACTTAATTTAACTACACCAGCCACACATGATTCAGATTAACATAGCACCAAACTTAAGGCAGTACCCAAGCTACTTAATTTAACTACGCCAGCCACACATGGTTCAGATTAACATAGCACCAAACTTAAAGCAGTTCCCCAAGCTACTTAATTTTAACTACACCAGCCACCTGACTTGCAGCGGATATCATTTATAAGCAGAGACTTGAGCTGCCTGCTTGTTCACGGCTGGCTTCCATACGATTGCTTCTCCTGTTTTCGCGCAAAAGCTGCATGTTAGCAGACTGGAAGGCCAAATGGATGGCTATAAAATTGACTCCATTTATATTTCAACTGTCCACAAAACAAACTTTCTTTCTTGTTCAAAGTGAACACTAACCAGGACAGAGTAAAGTGCTCATAGTGCGCAGTTGCTACTGCCTACTGGCTGGAATGCAACTACTGGTTTAAACCTAGTTGCTATCTGTTTCGTCAATTAACCGCCAATGAATCAAAGTCTACACAACTAATAATAAGATGTAAGGCAGAACCATAGAAATAACACGATCTATATCAACCACAATATATAGGTCCAATTTGACATCCAAAACAACTGGGGAATAAATCATCATAATTCAAGCTAGCAAGTGCATCATGTATATATATATTTAAGGATAAACAAATTACAAAAGAAGATACCTTATTCATTCTCCGCGAGAAATACAAGACTGGCTGCACGGGCGCTCCTCTCTTTTTAAGTCTGCAAAACAGTTAGGTGGAAGCAAAACCTCCTGGGTAGATGGGGGCTGTGATTCGATCCACTTGACGGTGTCCTTGAACACTTGGGCGCAGTGACTATTGAGAGGTCCTGCTCGACGCCCGTAAGCGTCAAAATGAGGTCCTTTCGCTTTTTTTGCGGGCTGGCTTCTTCGTGGCTCGCTAACAACTTTTTGTTCGAAAAAGCGAAAATAGCTCAGTTCGAGAGAGGCGGGAGTGAGGTACAACAAGGCCATTTCCGTCCACCTTCTCACGGAGCCGTACGTGGACGTTACCGCTCATACAGCTCCCAGCGAACGTTGTTTTCGGGGAGCTGGGCAGAAGGAAAAGAGGCTCCTAGCTAAAGTTGTCTCGCCCTGCTTCAAAACTACAGGGCGCGCGCTACGGCTTAAGATAAGAGCCCAACCCACTTCCTTTTTAGGACTCTGTTTTGCAAGGACTGCTTTACTCCTAACCCCACGGCGGTTCCGAGACGGAGCTTAACCTGAGTCTCGGTTAAGAACGGCGATGATCTACGTTTCACACGGCGCACGATTCCATTAGAAGAGATGTCAACCGGCAACCGTATCTGGAAACAACGATTAGTGGATATTGGTACGTAGACCAAATAATACAATGCAAGCAAAAGCTCTTGAACCCAATGTTTGGAACATCAACGCTGGAGAAGCTCAAATCGAACGGATAGAGTAACGTAGATTCCCTCGAAGGGTGATTCGAACTTTCACGTGGCTGTTTCCTGAATGTTTCGGAAATGTGCACGTTGCTGTCTCGTGAACCAAATCGTGACTGTTTCCTGAACCAAAATGCTCCTGTTTCTAACACTTAACGTGCAGACTTTTGTAGAGAAGAAGGAATCAGCAATTTTGTACAAAAATTGACTTGTTCTGAATTTGCAATATATTTTGCAGTATACTGAAGAGAAATTTGAATCAGCGTTTTGTTGAACAATATTCAGAGACAAAAAGTATCCGGAAAAACATTGTTTTGCCACAACTAGCAGCAAAAATGGAGTACATGTTGTAAAAAAAAACTAGTTTCATGAGTGGGCGGATATTTGTTGGCTCTGTTTGCATTTGAAATTCCAATCCACTTGTAAATCTGTTCATCCATCTCTCTCTGAACCTGTAAAAAAATTATTTTATGTTAATGTGGTAAAAAACATAATCAAGGGCAAAGAAAACATTGTGGCAAAACTAGATTTCTTGTAATATCAGCGAAAGTAGGTTAATGTACCACTACAGTTGTTGAAATTCCAAGGCAAAAAAATTCCTTCTTGAGACTCACTTGAATATGCGGAGTCCCTGATGAATATGAAGAAAATAAATAAATTTAGGCGACCGACCCCCTCCCCCTCCCTGGCCGCTCCCGCGAGCGCCGCCGGGGGGGGGGGGGGGGGGGGGGGAAACCCTAGCTCGCGGGGCTCGGCCCTCCTCCTTGCTCCTCCCTCCCCTCGCCGCCGCCCCGGCGTGCTGGCCGGGCTTTCGGGCGGCGGCGGGGCCTCTTCCTCCCCCCGCGCGGCGCTGGATGGCGCGGGCCATCTGGGTTGGGCGGCGGCGCGGCGCGGGCTCAGGGCGCGGCGGCGGCGGCTGGCGGCGGCGGCGCGGCCTGCAGGCGGCGGCGTGGAGTGGCTGGTGCGGTCTGGGGGCGTGCTCTGCTCCCGGCGTCGGCGGCTTTGGGCGCGGTCCAGATCTGACGCGGCGGTGGCTCGGGTGGCCTGGGCCCTTGTGGTGGCGGGGCTCCGGCTCGCCGCAGGTGGTGGCTTGCTTCGGTGGCCGCCCTTGCTGCGGCGCTCCCTGGTGGTGGCGGGCCTGCCACGGCGTGGATGTGGGCTGCCACGGCGTGGTGGTGGCCCATGGCGGTGGTCTGGGTCGTTCACGGCGGCGGCTGGACCTCTCCGGCGTCGGCCCGTCGGTGTGCGGCCTGTGTCGACCTTCAATCCTTCTCGTTGGGCGTCCGTCCGCTATCTTCGTCGATGGTTGGCCCTCCCCCAGCTGCGGTCCATCACTCGTCTCGCACCCGGCAGCAGGATCGAGCTCGTCTCGCGCCCGGCAGCAGGACTGACCTTGTCTCGCGCCCGGCTGCAGGACCGAGCTCGTCTCGCGCCCGGCTGCAGGACCATGCTCGTCTCGCGCCCGGCAGCAGGACCGAGCTCGTCTCGCGCCCGGTGCCGCAGGACGGGGCGATGGAGGCCAGTTTTGGGCCGGCCTATTGGGTCTCGGCACTGGGGGCAGCCCAGGGGTGCGAAAGGCGGGTCCTTTCCGCTCGTGTCTTTGGTTGGGGTAGCGGCGGATCTCGGGTGAGGTGGTGTCCAGGTCTTGGATGCCGGGGCGGCGGCCCTGGTGGTGGGCCCGCGGTGCTCGTGGGCAGAGGCCGTGGCTTGGTGTTGCCCGGTTGCCATGGCCGTGTGGGCGGCGTGGTAGCCGGGGTGTGGCGTTCGGCGGCGGTGAATGGTGGCCGGGGTGAAAACCTGCTCTATCTTCGGACGGACCGGCGGCGGCGAAGCTCGTTCCCTTCTTGAAGGCGTCGTCGCGGCTCTCATTGCCCATCGTGTTGCTCCAGGGGAAACTCTGATCCCCGGATCGGGCGGTGGCGGCGCTCTGGTGTCGTCCCCTTCCTGAAGGCGCCGCCTTGGAGCCCACGGTTCGTCATATGCGGCTTCACCTCTTCGCGTAGTGCTAGGGATGGTGTTGCTGTGCTCAGCGCCTATGTATCCTGCCTTGGGTGTGTGTGCGTGTGTTGTGGGGGCGTGCGTTTGTACCGGATGCTGTTGATCGTTGCTTTATATATAAAGCGGGGCGAAAGCCTTTTTCGGTAAATAAATTTAGGCCCCAAAATCATAACAGACAGGAAAAATAGTATAATAAAACTAGAAGAAGATTTATGGGTACAGGGTAAAAAAACATGGGATAAGAGGAACTAAATATACATCATTGAACATTTTTGTAAATATACGCTGAACAATATATAAATACACATTGAACATTTTTGTGATATATGATGAACAATATTTAAATACACATTGAACATTTTTGTGATATATGCTGAACAATATTTAAATACGCATTGAACATTTTTGTATGTACGCTGAACAATATTTAAAATACACATTGAACATTTTTGTGATATACGCTGAACAATTTTTAAATACACACTAAACATTTTGTTATATATGGTGAACAATTTTTAAATTCACGATGAACATTTTTATAAAAAGGCACTGGACATTTCCTTAAATATACGGTGAACATTTTCTTAAATGTGTGATACACATTTTTGTAAATACACGGGGTGAGCCCTTGTATAATACACAAAAAGAGAACAAGAAGAATAAACCAGGAAAAATACCAAAGAAATAAACAAATCTGAAAAAAGAGAAAGAAAAAACCTGAAACAAAAACCAGAAGAAACCAGTGGACAAACCAAACCTGAAAGAGAAAAGAAAACACGAAAATAAAAAGGAAAAACTAAATAAAAACCAGGAAGAAAAACCCAAACAGAAAACGAAAGAAAAAACCGAATAAAAAAAACGCAGCAGCCCAGAGTACGAAACTGAATCGAACGACCCGCACGTGCAAGCCAGCGAACCCGAAGTGGGTCGGCCCAATTTGGATCGCACGTGAGCGTCGCAGCCTTGACGCCTGTGGGCATCAAATAGAATCTGCCGTGACTATTTATCGCATTAAGCGATCGCTGCAGGATGACTCGCTGAAGGTTATAAGGTAACTGGGCTGGCCAATTCGCGTATAAATTTATCTCTACTTATCTACTTATCTCTACTCCTAATGTCTCACTTGGTAGGCTAGACTTTACGGGTTTTTTTTCGTCTCCCATTTTCGTCTGGTTTTTTTCGTCTCCCTCCTCCCTGTGCCTTTTTGCTTCACCAGCCACGTAAAAAAAACCAGACAACGCCGCTCCCCTCACGTATGGCCCCATCAGATTGGTTACCATATAAAAAATAAATCACAATCAATCAAGCATTGATGGGATATTTCCTTGCATTGATGTGATTTTTCCTTTCTTATCATGAATCATACATGTCAAAAAAAAAGTACGTCACACGAGGATCGTGGGCACATGCCCTGCAAATCCGAAAATGCCTATAAAAAATAAATCACAATCAATTAAGCATTGATGGGATATTTTTACTTGCATTGATGGGTCTTTTCCTTTCTTATTATCAATCATACACGTCAAAAATAAGTGCGGCACACCGGGATCGTGATCACATACCCTACAAATCCGAAAATGCCTATGAAATTGATGGTCCCGCAATTGCCATATATCTGCATGCTTCTACATGTTATTTTCATATCATCACTATGCGATATTCCCGTACACATTACACCCAACGACGGCGACGACGAGTACAGTGGACCGAAGAAGGGTAGGGCATCGGGAGACCTTCTAGCCGGCGTACTCAGCAGCGGCGGGAGAAAGGCCATGCGGCGGCACTGCGGCAGCTTGATGACCGCAGCGTACTCAGCAGCGACGGGAGAAGGCCATGCGGCACTGCGGCAGCTTGACGACCGGACTACGGAACGGACTCCAAAATCTTATGTAGAGCGGATTGCCTGGTAAACCTCCATGAACTAGGTATTCTTGTAATCTTTTCTTGCGATCTTGCTTTTGCTGATTTGGGATGATCCCCATCAATTTGGTTCACGATCCATCCACTTGATGGAAATATGCCCTAGAGGCAATAATAAAGTTGTTATTATTTTATATTTCCTTGTTCATGATAAAGGTTTATTATTCATGCTAGAATTGTATTGACCGGAAACTTAAATACATGTGTGAATACATAAACAAATACCGTGTCCCTAGTGAGCCTCTACTAGACTAGCTCGTTGATCAAAGATGGTTAAGGTTTCCTAACCATAGACATGAGTTGTCATTTGATAACGGGATCACATCATTAGGAGAATGATGTGATGGACAAGACCCATCCGTTAGCTTAGCATATGATCATTCTGTTTATTGCTACTGCTTTCTTGAATGTCAAATACATGTTTCTCAGACCATGAGATCATGCAACTCCCGGATACCGGAGGAATACCTTGTGTGCTATCAAACGTCACAACGTAACTGGGTGATCATAAAGATGCTCTACAGGTATCTCCGAAGGTGTCCGTTGAGTTGGCATGGATCGAGACTGGGATTTTTCACTTCGTGTTTCGGACAGGTATCTCTGGGCCCTCTCGGTAATGCACATCATAAGAAGCTTGCAAGCAAAGTGACTAAGGAGTTAGTTACAGGATGATGTATTATGGAACAAGTAAAGAGACTTGCCGGTAACGAGATTGAACTAGGTATGGAGATACCGACGATCGAATCTCGGGCAAGTAACATACCGATGGACAAAGGGAATTACGTATGTTGTCATTGCGGTTCGACCGATAAGATCTTCGTGGAATATGTAGGAACCAATATGAGCATCCAGGTTCCGCTATTGGTTATTGACCGGAGAGGCGTCTCAGTCATGTCTACATCATTCCCGAACCCGTAGGGTCCGCACGCTTAACGTTCGTTGACGATATAGTGTTATATGAGTTATGTGAATTGGTAACCGAATATTGTTCGGAGTCCGGATGAGATCCCGGACGTCACGAGGAGTCTCGGAATGGTCGAGAGGTAAAGATTTATATATGGGAAGTCATATTTTGGGTTCCGGAAAAAGGTGCAGTTTTTTCGGTATTGTACCGGGAAGCTTCCAGAAGGTTCCGGAGGATTCCGGAGGAGTCCGGAAGTCCACAAGTGGGTCCACCACGTCCCAAGGGCTGGCATGGGCTAAGGGGAGGCGCCCTGGCCTTATTGGGCCAGGCGCACCAAGTCCTCAAAAGCCCACGCAGCTAGGGAAGGAAAAAGGGAGAGTCCTAGTAGGAATAGGATTGGACTTTGGAGTCCAAGTCCACGTGTTTACTATTCACGGTTACTGTTCACGTGGCACTATTCCTTCTACTCCAAGCCCCTACACATATATAAATAGAGGAGAGGGGGCGCCCCAAAGGAGATACAACATTGTCTTAGCCGTGTGCGGCGCCCCCCTCCACAGTTCCGTCCCTCGGTCATATTTCCGAAGTGCTTGGGCGAAGCCCTGCGGAGATAGCATCACCATCACCGTCACCACGCCGTCGTGCTGCCGGAACTCATCCACTACCTCGCCGTCTTGCTGGATCAAGAAGTCGAGGACGTCATCGAGCTGAACGTGTGCTGAACGCGGAGGTGCCGTACGTTCGGTGCTCGGTCAGTTGGATCGTGAAGTTGTTCGACGACATCAACCGCGTTGTTCTAATGCTTCCGCTTACGGTCTATGAGGGTACGTAGACACACTCCCCCTCTCGTAGCTATGCATCTCCATGGATAGATCTTGCGTGTGCGTAGAAATTTTTTTGTTTTCCATGCAACGTTCCCCAACACCACTAACCCCGGCCGTCCCCATGTCGTTCCCAACCCTCGATCTGGGTCGATCGACAGGAAACACACTATTGTAACGCGAACTAGGCTACTATGGGCCTGGTTTTCCCCCTCGCACCGTCGGTTCACTCGGAGGTAGCTCACATAAACAATCGATCGCCACCCACGCCTCCCTCGCCCTTCTCTCTTCCTCCAACCTGGCTAGGGTTCCCAGCCCCTTCCTCTGCCGCCGTCGTCACGTGTTCCTCTCTGACCTCGCACGAGCGCCTCCCTAACCTCGTAGGGAGCAGCCAGCAGGACCCCGCTGCCGTGCCTCCTCCTCTCCCTTCTCCTCCTTTTCCCTAGCTCTCTCTCCTCTCTGAATTGCACGCCGTTCCTCTCTGCAGGTGCCGCCATGGCCATGTCATGGAGCTCACCGTCGTGGGCTGCATGCCCCTCCGATGACTCCCTGCCTCGCCCGCAACTAGGTCCTCTGTATCCTGATTTGGGCGTCTGTTTTTTGCGATCGATCTTGATTTTGGCAAGATTTATTTCAAGCACCGCGAGCGCACTGGACTGCAGGAAGGGCCGCGCTAAGGAGTCTGCCCGGGATGGCGGCTCAGGGGCGCTACACGCCGCTGTCGGCCACGGGAGGATACCCGTGTGCCTCCTTAACCTCGTAGGGAGCAGCCAGCAGGACCTCGCTGCCGTGCCTCCTCCTCTCCCTTCTCCTCTTTTTCCCTAGCTCTCTCTCCTCTCTGAATTGTGCGCCGTTCCTCTCTGCAGGTGCCGCCATGGCCATGTCATGGAGCTCACCATCGTGGGCTGCATGCCCCTCCGATAACTCCCTGCCTCGCCCGCGACTAGGTCCTCTGTATCCTGATTTGGGCGTCTGTTTTTTGCGATCGATCTTGATTTTGGCGGGATTTTTTTAGGCACCGCGAGCGCACTGGACGGCAGGAAGGGCCGCGTTAAGGAGTCTGCCCGGGATGGCGGCTCAGGGGCGCTACACGCCGTTGCTGGCCACAGGAGGATGCCCGTGTGCGTTTACCTGGTTGAGAGACGACAAAGGTGCTTTGTTCATGGAGTTTTGGTAGCAGAAGGTTATTCATGGAGTTCTAGGTTTGTTTGCCTTGCTGGTATTTGTGAAAACATTCTTCATTTCTTCTAGGGGAAGGGGAAAATTCAAATGGAACATGTCATCAAATGATAATCATTTTCTGTTGAGTCGTTTTCCTGTCCCTTGTGATTATATGTACTGGAATGCAAAGTGCTCTTTATGACTCTTACATATTCGAACCCGTGTTCTTAACTGCCCGGGGACATTTATTCTGATTGATCCGTGTTACTGTTGTTCGTTGTTCAGGGATCTGCAGAAGGCTATCAACAATTTCACCACGATTCTGGTACAAGGCTGTATTGGCTGCCGGTGAAGTCGTAGATGTAAAGGTTTGCGCGATGCCGCGGCTACTCGGTGCCTGGCGCACCCAAGGCCTCGGTTGCCGTCCCTGTTCCCCCGGTGGCCTCTTGTTGTGCATTCACTTGGTCGAGGAGTTTGTCACTGTTGCCAAGGAACAGGTCGGTCAACTTTTTTACTGTTTGTGGTCTCACCTTAGATCTTTTGATTCATTTCAATTGTGTGTCGCACATGTGCAGTCGAAGTTAGAACTTTGAAATTTACATGTTAGGAAAACAGAGTGAGTCCTAGCAAAATTAGTCAAATCTATCCAATGGGCAATGACAAAGTAAGCATGGCAGGTCCACGGCTAGCTAGCTCCGGATATGGAGACAAATCAATGATTCTTTTGATTGTTAACAATCAGCGAAACTCAAGATTCTTGATACTGAAATGAAAAGTGAGCCCGCATCTACGCCATGTTAAACTTTGAGTTCAACTGCTTCCTATGCGCTGTGCAAAGCAAAGATGGTGTTTATGTTTCCATTTTTTCAGTAACCATTGTTCTTTTTAATTGTTCAATCTTCTAAGAATATATTTGTATTACTACCCTTTCCCAATACTCCACGTGTTCATTCCAAATCAAAGTTCTGCAGCCAAGCTACTTTCTTTTCTGTTCTTAACATTTTATGTACGCAACGCACATGCAGCCCCGAGTCCGAGATGGGTAGGTTGCGGCATCCCCCACGACGTCTCATCAGGGCCTTGCGAGAGGTGAAAATTATGTGGCTTGTCGTGTCATCAATGACGCATGAACGGATTCGAATGAGGGGTGCGGGAGGTCGCGGGTGTCATCGACGACGCATGAACGGATTCGAATGAGGGGTGCGGGAGGTCGCGGGCATCTGAGATGGTGGCATCGTCTGGAGGGAGGCAGACCACAACCAACAATGGAGGCGGGGACTCGGGGGGGGGGGGAGGGGTGGCGAGGCGGCATGCTTTAACATTCGTCAACTGTGGGTGGTGTTGGCAGGTGCCGACGACGGTGACTCGGGCAGGAGGCAACATCAATGAGGAGGCGCGTGTCAGCACTCGTCAACTGCGGGTGGCGGTGGCAGGGGGTTAGGCAGAGTGAGGTGGGTGGTTTGATAGAGTAGACGAAGAAAACAACAGTAGCAGGAGGAAGATGAACCACAATAGCAACTTCGGGTCATCGTCGGCGAAGGAGAGGCAGGGGGTTATTAGATTCGAGTGCGCCTAGGTGAAAGGTCACAGGCGCCAAAGATGATGGCAGGCTTAGAGGAATGGATGGTGCTAGCGAAGGCAGTGACCCGGGCAGGGGCGACCAGGTGGCGCACAACAGCACCCGCCGGCCGCGGGTGGCGCTGGAAGGTGGCTAAGCAGGGAGAGGTGGACGAGTCGATAAGGTGGAAGAAGAAAAATACTACGAGGATAAATTAGACTAAACTGGGTTGTTTTCCAGCTAATTGACGCATAGAAGCTCCCTTAAAATTGTGTTGTCTGGGTCATATTATGACAAATCTCACAAGGATAAAATATGAATAATTTTCTTATCAGAGAAGGTAAATAGTATCCTTCTCAATTTTTTCTTTTCTATATCGATAACCCATTATGCTTTTGGGAGTGTTTCATGCTAATTGCAACTACATGCTGCAACATTTCGTTTGCACAATCCATCGCGAGTAATTATTGACATGGGCCCCAAGACGATGTCGTTGGAACGGACCAAAAATCAACCGAATTTTATACAGCAACACAAGCATATATATATGTAACCGATAATTTTTTTTAAAAGGCCCATAGCAACGCAAGGACGTTCTACTAGTATTATATTACTAATAAAAGAGCAAACATTATCTTTTCTAAGCGCACCCCACAAAACGTCCACGGACACATCACCCACATCACCACCACAGGATTAAGCCCACAAGACTCAATCTAACAACCATCATTAATCTATTTGAGATCTGGTGTACGCTTAGCAATATACATAGACTGGCCGTACTCCACCAGATGAAAATATGAAACTCTCCGTCGCCTCCGCGGCCCCTCAAATCACGCTAATCTAACCATCTAACCAACTCGCAAAAAAAGGAAACTGAACCTAATCGTGTCCCTCGCCCCTCTCCCTGCCTTTCCTCGCCACCACCCCAGACGAAGCTCATGCAGCCCCATCGCCTCCTTGCACGGCGACCTCGATCCCTGCATCGCATCGTTGCCTCCCTAGACAGTTCCCTCACCGCCCTGCACCGCATCGACGCCTCCCTGCCGGGCTCCCACCGCACCGTCGAGTGGGCTTCCGCTCCTCCTTCACCTACAATAAAATATTCACAGATCGGCTAGGCTACAACAAGATTATTATGCAGCAATCTGCCTGAGTTTTGAAGCAGCAGGCAGCCCCATCAAATCGGCCAGGTATGATTTCCACGGCCAATGGAAACCCACCTAACGAGATAGTACAACCTCGCCTTTTTTCTAATATCTTTGCCCATGAGCTGGGTGCGTGCACACACCAGTCACGGTTATCAGTCTCAGTCCCAGCGCACACCAGTCCTTCTGCCTGTGTTTCAGTGTGTATGCAATTGCACCTGAATAGCAAAAATGGCTTCAAAAAAGATTTAATAAGGTTGCACATCACCATATAAAAAATTGTCCATTTTTCACGCCAATCCACATTAATCCAGCAATTATAGACAATGGGGTTCTGTAATATAAGTTGAATTAGCATGATTTTTCATAGTCTTAGTACAAAATCGTCATTGCATACAAATACTATTTCCATTTAGTACAGAATAGCATGCTGCACCAGCAGCAGAAATAGTACACCACACCTCCATATATTTAATTACATCATTCCAATTGGGAAGACATGCATACTGGGGAAATTATGAGATGCTGAAGGATTGAACTGAGAGTTCAATAGGGTGTCCTTGGTGTCAACAATTTGTGCCAAAGAATTGTCAAACTGTACTGCTCTATGCCATTGATAACTACAATTTAATTCTACAGGAGGTCATCACACTCAAGGATCCCATGACTCGGCGCCAGCTATCCTATCCTTTGAGCCCCTTGTGTTCCATCCGTGACAGTACCTAATGGCTCTATTAACCACCCCACATTGTGAGGTTAGCTTCAGCAACAACTCTCTTAGATTACCTATATCGATGCTTTTCAAGCAAATCCAGCATAACTAGACGCCTATGGGCCTTTCACCTAGCTGAGGTGAATTTCTACTTAGAGTGGCAAAGCCATTGTCGGTTGGTTTACATTGGACATATGCACTAACCTAATGAGAGAGAAAAAACACATTTATGTGCCTAATGTTTGTGAGATGAGTAAGTTCACAACATCAAAACTACTGATGCTACCACTGTGAAGTGGCATGGATAGTTCTAGCATGTCCTAGACTAAGACAAAAATCATTGGAAATAGCATGTTATAAAGAGCAAAATATCACCAATGTGAAGCACCCAGCACGCATTCCAACACATACATTTGGCCTGTAAGTACCCCAATACAAGCTTTCCTTGTGATCACCTTGGAACTGCAACGAGCCAACATTAACCATCAGAAACCTATCAACATTAATCACCAATGCTGGAAGCGACAAGAAATCCCGAGAGGCTTGCATAGATACAACTCAAGCTTCTATATTTCAAGATTTAGTTTCAGCAGTCCACAAAGAATACAAATATATGGACAACCGAGTTATTGCTATTCCATGTTCTATTCAGGAACATCTGAAGAGCAAGTATGTGTGCACTTGTTTATTCATCAACTCATAATTATTTTAACAGATAGTCAGGTTGGTCACCACGAGGCAGAATACATTTCAATACCTGCTACAATTGATCTACTCCCAGATAGTAACACTTTACTTCGTTGACATCCACTCAAATCAACATCCAGATTTTATTCTGAAGGAGACCGCACTATCTCTTTGATTGTAACAAGAACTAAGAGCTACACATATTAAGAGTTCATGTTGCACAATCAGACCGCCCTATCTCTTTTATTGTGACAAATCAGCTATGCCGATATGGATCAGTAAAGGAAATCAGCTAAACTTGCATACATACCTGGCAGCTCCATCAGATCAGGCCAAAAGCTCTCCTGTGAGGGGTCACCGAGGAGCCGACTAGAACTTGTAGAGCTCACCCTTGTTGAGTACAGAGACCATGGCGAGGATTGAGACTGGTGAACTAGCAAGATGGAAATGGACTATTCTGTCCATGTTTTCTTTTCATTGATACGATATCATGGCACAGACTTCTAAAATTAGCCAAAAATGAGGACAGAAAAGGCAGAGGCCATGCAAAATTATTCAAATGCTAGCAGAAGCATAAAATAAATATCAACTCACAAGACACACCCTTATCCCTACAATTCCAATAAGAATCAGATTATCCTCAGGCAACTGCCACTTATCGAGATCTTCCTTAGGAACCATTCTGAGCTCCCATGGACAATATGCAAAAGCAATACATCACAGTGAACTTATTAGCAAAATTGATTTGCTAAGTATGAACTATATTGGAAATTAGCAAGAGTTTCTGTTGGACAGAATATAACTGAAACTTCAGGACATAGAAAATAGTGAATTCACTTGAGAACAGAAGCTGTGTCTATGGCTGCAGCTGGCAGATAGAAGCAGATCACTATAACCAACTAAGTTCATCCTCATATCTAGGTCGGAAAGATCACCCAGACGAAACGACAGCTCGGAAACAGGAATGGAAATAATTCTTGAGCATATGTTACTCTAATGCATTAGATTAGTCTTGGAGAGCGCTCCCATTTTTTCCTAGCATGTTGTTTTGTGCCAAATAGCGACTTCATGAAATTATGCCCACAAATACACTATGCCAATTACATGATCGAGTTTTCTAAGGGATGAGATCGCTGGGAAGAAAAATTATCAAGATTTAAATCAGCCGAGTCTTGATGGAGCCAAGCCTGATTTCCAGATCATTAAAGTGTCAGTTCATTACATTACAGTGCACACTTCAGAGATTCAACTATCAGAAGGATTTGCATTTCCTGGCAGACGACCAGCTATAGAAAACGCCAACCCATGGATGATAGATCAGCGTCCCTTCTTGCCTGCCTTTGCAAGGGCTGACTTGGACGGCCTCGCACCAGATACTGAGATACAGACTGAATTTATTTTCACATGCTCCTAGATTGGCATTGCATGACCCTAAAGCAGGAAACCAAATTGATGCGGGGAATTCCTAAACTGACCTGAGGATCGACGCCGTAGGAATCGAAGGTAGGCTGAGCTGAGCACCGTAGATAGATCTCTTATACGGGAACCCCAAGAATAACTCCATCAGACGGGATCGAAACCCCCTTTCCATCGGCTGCGCGAGGATGGCCAGCCCCTCACGCCCTCGCTCTTCAACTTCCTCCGTGGCCGCACCAACTTCCACCGCTCCCGCCCCGCGCTCACCATGGAGCCGCTCAGCACCGCAGTCGTCGCCGCCTCCCCGAGGCCTACCACCACAACCCGCCGCCACGGCCACGGGGCCCGCCATCTTGCTCCACGCCTACATACTCGGAGCTGGGCGCGGGGGACGCCGGACGGCGTGTCTCACCGCGGGTGAGGCCAGGCCTGGCAGGGCGTCGCCGCCGGTGAGTCCTGCGCCTCCGCGTCCGCCTCCGACGGCGCCTAAGGCTGGCTCGCCCGCGAGCAGCGCCTCCTCGTGCACTTCGGCGACCGGATTCGATGGGAAGGGGCGGGGAAGAGCAGGGCGTGTGAGTGAGTAATGCTAGACACACCGGCTTTTACAGGGGATTTACGGGTGGTTAGAATTTGATTGATGGAGGTTTAATTAAATGAGGTGGGCCCACCAATGAAAATCAGGGAAGCTCGTGTATCTAGCATCCAGAAACAAGAACCGTGGGAGCTTCCGCGCTCTCTCAGAGCTTAGGCACTCTCGGCCGTCGGATCCTTTTCTTGATGTAATTTCGGCCGTCCCATCTCGCTTCTGGACGACCTCTGCTGTCGGATCGAGGGGCGACACTGTTGCAATGAATAGTCCCGTTCGTTCTTGCCACGGCATGTAATTTCAGTGCTCCACCGAGGGCATTTCCGTCATTTCACACATAGGCATATAAAATGCAGCCGCTCCCGTGGAGATAACCTAGCCGCCGCCTCCTCCCGCACTCGCGCGTTCTCTATGCCGCCTCCTCCCGTTCCCTAACCCTAGCTGCTCCCCACGCCGCTGCCGTCTCCTTCGCCCGGCCTGCCGGATCCCGTCGTCCAGCCTCCACAGTTTCCCCTCCTCGCGCCCGAAACCGTAGCCCACGGCGCGGCCATGGCGACCGAGCTCTGGGTTCGCAGGCTGGAGGTGCAGCACAGGGTCCGGATCGCAAGATGCACTATTCGGGACGAGCGTGGCGGCAACGAACGCCGGTGCTGCTCTGCTTCCTCGACCTCCAAGGGCGTAGGCTCCGGATCCGCCCTCCCCTTCTTCCGCGAGCAGCCTCGGCGCCCGCCTTCTTCCCAGGAGCGGCTACCACGACGGCCCGTCGCTCTCGTCTTCTCCCGCCGCCGTGGAGGACGAGCTGCGGCGAGCAGCAGGGGAGGCGTGCCGCTGCTGCCTGGTCCAGGACCTTCTTCGCAGCAGCACCACCACCACGGTCAGATGCAGTGAAGACCTGCAGCTGCAGGCGCCGTACGACCACGGCCCGGTGAAACCAGCCATCTCCGGCGAGCTCACTCCCCTGCACCACCAGAAGCACTACGACGGCAACTGCAACATCAATTTCTAGGGCGGTGGTAAAGCGACGACCTTTCCTTCCTCCCATCCATGCTTGCAGCGCTTTAATTTTCCCATGGCTAGCTCGTTTGGATCTGGGGTTGCTCCTATCCATGTACGTAGTTTGGAGGAGGTTTCAGTCCGTTGGGACACTCATGAATGGGACATTGTCACAGCGGTAGGAATTTCGTTTATCAGTCATCAGGATTTACCTTAAGGAGGAAAACAACTTGCAAACTGCTTCAAATATTTCATCTTCAGTTCACGTTGCATTTATCTGCACGGAGTTCGACAAGTACTCTTAGACACATCCTAAAGGTCAAGTCTAAACAATGAATAACACATCCTATAGATCCTCAATATGTTTTTTTTTTGAAGGGATAGATCCTCAATATGGTTGATATAGAGAGTATATATGCTACTGATATATTCCTGATTTGTACCCCTTTTGAAGATATTAGCAATGTTTCCCAAATGAGTGCAGTACAAACACTCATCTAACATCAAGAGATGAATATCTGTCTTTTGTGCTGAAATATATGTTTGATGTTTCTGAAATATATATTGGCATTTGTAAAAAATCAAGAGAATAAGCCAGGTATAGTTTATTGCTGCACATTAAGAGGCCTTTTGGATGAACTTCTAGAACAAAAGGTCGAGCTCTATTTCTGTGTGAAGAAAATATGAAAATGCATGTCAAAAAGTAAATGTATGGTTCATAAAAAGGAAGGTACAAGAAGTGCTCCTGTCCAGGACAGTCTGCGTAAAATAAATAGATTAATTACCTTGTGTGCCTTTCCCTTGAAGGGAACATAGACCCTGCTGGTTCTACTGAAAATCTATAGTAGGTTTGATTAAAAATCTATAGTCAGTTTGCTGGGAGAGATGAATAGCTGTCTTTTTCTATGTGTGGCGTTGATTCGCTCATCTTATTGTTTGATTGTGTATCCTCCAGATTATATGGCTGATAAAATGCAAATGAGAACTAAGCAAGTGCCTCATGTGCCTTTTTGTTCAGTACGACAGCCTGCTCCCAAGGTTTACGAGTCGACGAGTCGTTCCGAGGTTGAGACTCATAGACTAAGCGTGACTAATTTCATCCGGATATATACTAGCTATTTGCTAGGTGGTTGTATGATCTTCATTGTACTAAAATCATTCTTATACAGACTACCAAATATTAGTGGCTCAGGCACTTTCGAGGACTGCTGCTCGGATTCTTCATGTGATTTGAATATTTATACAAGCCCCTTTATGTACAAGCTTGTCGATAAATTGATGATAGCTTGTTTCCAAGCGGTTTAGTTAGTCAAGTATCAGACTGTGGATTATCCATACCTTTGCTTTCCTGAACACAAGAAAGATACATTCAAAATCTGTTCCAAAAAAAATAAAAATGATATGTACAATACTATTTCTATTTCTTGAGAATGATGTCGGGATAATGAAGCTCCGTTTGCGTTTTCTTCAATAGGTTTCTTTACTTGCTTACTGAACCTTCCATTTTATTATATTGTGGCCATAAAGCAACATATCGTCTTACGGGGGTTCACAAAAAGCTTCCCAGTTCTTAGAATTACATCAATCACATAAATTATGCTCTGTACAGTTGGTCGCCATGCCTCTTTGATCACATTACTTCCCATTTTCAGGGTCACACTCCTGTGCCTTGTCCTGTCTTTGCCTCCTTCTGTCACAAAGCCAGCGGTCATTGGGTTAGCACATAGTATTATCTTAGATTCTTCCTACAAAGTTACTCTTGTGTCATGCTTTTCATGTGTTTCCTCTCTCTTGACCAGTGGAGTGGCCTCTGAAATTAAACCAAAATCTCAGCGTGTTCTATTCAAAGACAAAGCGGAGAACTCAGCCAAAAATACATTGCCCGATCCAACTGATGATGGCCTGGTTAATCAAGGCGGCGAAGATCTGGTATTTCATGGATCTTTTGTCGTTTCATGGTCTTTCTGCATCTTCCGCCTCCTCTCCTACAGGCCGACGAGACGGCAGATTCGGTTAGTGCGAAGATCGTCCAAAAGAACATCGTCGAGAAAGACGAGCTGACGCAAAGAGGTGATTACTGTTATTCTTCCTATCGACATCGCTTCCACCGAGAATGTACCCATGTTTGTTGTTTGATATAATTTGTTCCCCTTGTGTCCATTGTTTTCAGGTCTGAACCATCTGTTCCTGTTATTGCCCCAGTGAGTGCTGGCAAGAAAGGCAGGAAGAAGTAATCCCTTCTGTTAGGTATTTATCTTATCGGTTTACCTTGCTTTGATGTGCATGTTACTATTTCCTTGCTTTCCTGCGTACTGATTGTTCTACTTCATTTGTCCTCTGTTAACATTTTACCTTGTATTGAATCACTGCTCATTGATTGATTCTTGTGTCATTTCAGGACAAACCCGGTATTTTGGTGACGTAAAACTTTTACGGACGGTTAATGTAGATAGACGGTCTTTTATCAAAATGCCTGAATTCCCCTGCTTGAGCTCCGGCTCCCAGGCACTTACCGCCAAATCACTTGGTTGCTTCTGGGCGACAATGGTTGCTATCAAGACCATCTCGCTGTCCATCCGGACTATCGGGCTATGTAGATAGAGACTGGCTTTTAGTCAGGTAAAATTATACTTGGATTCCCTTTCATTGTTCCATTCATTTATTCAAGTTCTCATATTTCTGTAAACTAACTTCTGCTCATTTTGTGCATATTGCAGGTGCGCACCTTATAAGTGCATGTCCTGGACTTGGCGAAAGGATGTGAAACGAGTTGATCCAATGATGTGCAACATCCTTTGGAGTGCTTTGGGCCCTCGCGTTTCAGTTTCACGGCAATATCCGTGTGCAGAGGGTCACGAAGACTTTGTTGCCTTGCCTATTTCGCATGTACTTGTGTAGATGAGCTGAACCTGCTGATGACTTTATTGCCTTGCCTATTTCGCATGTACTTGGCGGATATCGATGACTTTATCAATTTGTGGCTCTGCAGTACCATTGTATCAAATCATGGAGTGCTTTGGGCCCTCGCATGATGTGCAACATCCTTTGGAGTGCTTTGGGCCCTCGCATGTACTTGCCAATAGATTTGACTTTATTGCCTTGCCTTGATACAATGGTACTATAGATTTGACTCAGGCAATAAATTTGTGGGATTCGGAAACAGTCTGCAGTACCATTGTATCAAATCTATTGGCATTTGTCATTATGCTTATTGATAGAGCTCCTCCCTCCCTGAACTGTTATTGCAGCTGCTCGTGGCCAGGGGCGCAATGTACGTGGAGGTGTTCAATAGAGGGGTCATTCCGCCGGCCTACAGCATCAGGAAGAGGAACAACAGGGCCGGGCTGCCCTTCACCTATTACGACGGCATCTACCTGAACTCAGTTAACCTGAACTCCATAACTGATGCTATGTTTATTCTGGTATATAACCTGTCTTGCTCAGAATTTCCAGTTGCTAGAAGTTAGCTTCTCTATACAGTCTGATATCACTAATCTCAAACGAATCTTTATTTGTTTTTTGTTTCAATTAGTGCACCACCAATTTTCTTTTGCCGTGCAGTGGCTTTGAAGATGTATAGCGGTGGCACAGACGGACTGATCTTCCTGTCGGACGACGTCATCCGCTCGACCAGCTTCAAGGTCTGCAAGAGGAGAGTATACTTGAAAGGACGGGTGTGTAAGATTGATTTCATCTGGACTTGGGACTGGATTGAAGAAAGCTCCAGGTTTTGGTTTATGTTTATATAATACAAGAATGTTGCTGCCTTGGGTGTAGATGTATGCCTTCTTTTGCAATTGTTGTTGAGGGCCTGCTATGGCATCGACGACATCCGTGTCAAGATGAGCGGCTGGGTCCGCGATGACATTGTGTCAAGTAGATGATTATATTCTTAAAAATTTAACTTTTCAATTGGAGTCAGTTTGTTATTTAATCTGAATGCTTGATTTTTCTTCTAAGCTAGATGCTCAAATTACTCTGCTTTGTGCAACCGTCCAGTTATGTTTATACATGGTTTGGAAATCTTACTCTATACTATTGAATTAGATAATAGAACAGGCAGCCATGACGTTTAGCAGCTCCTTCCAGAATCATTTGCTCTTATGATTTCTTTCTGCTATGCAGTTATCCTCTACATCCTCTTTGTCAGCAGCAGGTTGAGGATGATAGCTCGATTCGTTCTCCGACCCAAGTGTGAGATTATATCCTTCATATGCAAATATGAATCTGACCAATGTATTTCCTTACTTTTGGGGCGAGATCCTGAAATTCTCCTATTTGCGGCTGTTATCACAGCCATATCGCTGTCCATCCGGACTATCAGGCTGCATGGATCTAGACTGTCTTTTTGTCAGGTATACACTAACTTTAGTTTCTTTCTGTCATCCCACTTCTTCGGTTCAATTGCCAGATTGTTGTGGCCTAACTTCATCTCTATCGCCTGTGTTCAGCATTTGCAGCACATGTGTGCACATTCTGGAGTGTGTGCCTGCAAAATAAATGGGCAGGCCAGCCGACTGTTGTGCAGTGTCCTTCCAAGCGCCTTCCACCCTCGTGTTTCAGTTTCGGCCACGGCAATATCCGTGTGTAGAGGGTGATAAAGACTTTATGCCTCGTTTGTTTCGTTTGTAAATATGTGGACGACATGTACAATCTGCCGCCAGTGTTGTTCCGATGCTATGTAATCCAAAAACTTATGTACTTTGGGCTTCTATCCGAATCAAAGTGATGATTCAAACATGTTGTCCATTTCAATGGTGTATGTCTTCTCACTTGTGAATTGCTTCCTCTTCATTTCTATGGATCATGTTCTTTTGCATCTATACTTTTCTTTGGAACTACCATGTGCACTTCGCCTTTGTTTGTACTCATGTGACATATTAGTTAAACCTTCATCTTACTGCTTTTCTTGGAACTATCAATGTATCAGTGCACAACATTATGCTCCTGTTATGTCGTCTATAAACCTGTCTATTAATGTACTGTTCTTTCCTTATTAGCTATCTATTTAGTTTTGCACAAAAAGGTTAGCCTATCCATCAATGGCACAACAACACTTGATTTTCTCATCGCCATGCTTGTCATGATTTAGAAATTCTTCTTTGTATCCATCTTCGGCGCGAGGATTAACCAAGTTTCAAACCGATAGTCATTTCTTCTCGCTCGCCGTTTGGCGGGCAACGCGTGGCAAGCCGTGCCCCCTATAGGGTTGATGCCCGAGTACAACTGCATATAGATTGTCCTTGGAGATTTTCTTTGCAGTACATTGAATGGATTGTAAATACGGTTACCTTGGCCATTATTCTTTGTACGATGCATACAGTGGTCTGCTGGTGTATCTAATTTTTTCTTGCTGGATTGTGGTATTATGCGGTTTACCTTTCCTGTTTTCGGCTCCTGTATTTTGCATAGGCTTTAAGAAGGGTAAGGTACAAAATCGCAAGTGCAGTGTCTATACCGAAATCATGATATGCCGTATATCTCACAAGTTGTTTGCATCAGGATCGTGTGAAGTAACGCCTATGAAGTTTATCGACAAGGCAATTGAATGAAGACACCTATTAGTATGCTTAGTATATATGGCTCGGTATATCTCACAAGTTGTTTGCATCAGGATCATGTGAAGTGGCGCCTATGAAGTTTATCGACAAGGCAGATGAATGAAGACACCTATTAGTATGCTTAGTAGCTATGGCTCGGTAGTTGTCTCTCCTTTATTATGTTCCTGCTCTTATTACTCCCTCTCTCTTATTATAGCGCTTTTGGTATCGAACTTCATGTCGAGTGGCTGCACTTTTGGTTTCGAACTTCCTGTCGAGTGGCTGCGCTTTTAGTTTCGACCTTCCCGTCGAGCGTCTATTTTTTGTGGTCATATGAACGCACTAAAATTGATTCTGTCTTATAGTCTCATGCCAATATTGAGCACCACTATGTCTCGCTCCTAACACAATTGAATGTTTCTTCTTCACTGTATTGTTATCCTGTATGAATACTGATGACCCATAAGTATAGGGGATCAATCATAGTCCTTTCGATAAGTAAGAGTGTCAAACCCAACGAGGAGCAGAAGGAAATGACAAACGGTTTTCAGCAAGGTATTTTTTGCAAGCACTGAAATTATCGGTAACGAGTAGTTTGATAGCAAGATAATTTGTAACAAGTGACAAATAGCAAAATTAACTAAGGTGCAGCAAGGTAGCCCAATCCTTTTTGTTGCAAAGGACAGGCCGGAACAATCTCTTATAATAAGCAAAGCGTTCTCAAGGACACATGGGAATTTCATCTAGTCACTTTCATCATGTTTGTTCGATTCGCGTTCGCTACTTTGATAATTTGATATGTGGTTGGACCGGTGCTTGGGTGCTATTCTTACTCGAACAAGCCTCCCACTTATGATTAACCCCTCTCGCAAGCATCCGCAACTACGAAAGAAGAATTAAGATAAATCTAACCATAGCATTAAACATATGGATCCAAATCAGCCCCTTACGGAATAGCGCATAAATTAGGGTTTAAGCTTCTGTCACTCTAGCAACCCATCATCTAATTACTACTCCACAATGCCTTCCCTTAGGCCCAACGATGGTGAAGTGTCATGTAGTCAACGTTCACACGACACCACTAAAGGAAGCAACAACATACATATCATCAAAATATCGAACGAATACCAAATTCACATGATTACTTATGACAAGACTTCTCCCATGTCCTCAAGAACAACAGTAACTACTCACAAATCATATTCATGTTCAAGATCAGAGGGGTATTGAATAGCATTAAGGATCTGAACATATAATCTTCCACCAAATAAACCAACTAGCATCAACTACAAGATGTAATCAACACTACTAGCAACCCACAGGTACCAATCTGAGGTTTTGAGACAAAGATTGAATACAAGAGATGAACTAGGGTTTGAGATGAGATGGTGCTGGTGAAGATGTTGATGAAGATTGATCCTCCCACGATGAGAGGGGTGTTGGTGATGTCGATGGCTTCGATTTCCCCCTCCCGGAGGAAAGTGTCCCCGGCAGAATCTCTCCACCGGAGAGCAAAATAGCTCCTGCCCTGGTTCCGCCTCGAGACGACGGCGCTTCGTCCCGAAAGCCTTCCCTTGATTTTTTTCTAGGGCAAATGGCTTCATATAGCAGAAGGAGGGGGCCAGACGCCTGATACGTCTCCGTCGTATCTATAATTTTTGATTGTTTCATGCCAATATCATATAATTTCCACATACTTTTGGCAATATTTTATATTATTTTTAGGACTAACATATTGATCCAGTGCCCAGTGCTAGTTCTTGTTTTCTGCTTGTTTTTTGTTTCACAGAAAATCCATATCAAACAAAGTCCAAACGCGATAAAATTTTACGGAGAATTATTTTGGAATATATGTGATTTTTGGGAGGTCGAATCAACGCAAATGGAGGCCCACAGCCTCCACAAGGCAGATGGGTGCGACCCCCCAGGCCGCGCGATGGTGCTTTGTGGGCACACCGTAAGTCAGTTGGGGCTCTTCTTCGGGCGCAAGGAAGCTTATATCAAGAAACAAATCGTGTTAAAATTTCAGCGCAATCGGAGTTACGGATCTTTGGGAATATAAGAAACGGCGAAAGGGCAGAAACCAGAAACGCGAAATAGAAGAGAACAGAGAGAGAGATCCAATCTCAGAGGTGCTCCTGCCCTCCGGGAGCCATGGCGGCCATGGACCAGAGGGGAAACTCTCCTCCCATCTAGGGGGGAGGCCAAGGAAGAAGAAGAAGGAGGGGGGCTCTCTCCCCCTCTCTCCCGGTGGCGCCGGAACGCCGCCGGGGCAATCATCGTGACGGCGATCTACACCATCAACTTCGCCGCCGTCATCACTAACTTTCTCCCCCTCTATGCAGCGGTGTAACCTCTCTATTCCCGCTGTAATTCTCTACTTGAACATGGTGCTTAACGCTATATATTATTATCCAATGATATGTGGCAATCCTATGATGTTTGAGTAGATTTCTTTTGTCCTACAGGTTAATTGTGGTATGGTGTGAATGATATGAGTTGTATGCTAAATTGGTGCTGTCCTATGGTGCCCTCCATGTCGCGCAAGCGTGAGGGATTCCCGCTATAGGGTTTGCAATATGTTCATAATTCGCTTATAGTGGGCAGCTAGAGTGACAGAAGCTTACACCCGAGTAAACGGGTTGTTGCGTATGGGAGTAAAGGGGACTTGTTACTTAATGCTATGGTTGGGTTTTACCTTAATGATCTTTGGTAGTTGCGGATGCTTGCTAGAGTTCCAATCATAAGTGCATATGATCCAAGTACGAAAAGTATGTTAGCGTATGCCTCTCCCTCATTGCATATAATAATTATCACACATGTCATATTCAATTGCCTATGGACAATCTTTCTCTTCGTGTTACAAAAGGTTCTCTACTAAAACTTACTTTTATTATCTTGCAAATTACTCGTAGTTTTATTCTCGCAAAGTACTCCTAGTTTTATTCTTGCAAAGTAGTTCTAGCATTACACCTACAAAGTACTTCTAGTTTCATACTTGTTCTAGGTAAAGCGAACGTTAAGTGTGCGTAGAGTTGTATCAGTGGTCGATAGAACTTGAAGGGAATATTGATTCTACCTTTAGCTCCACGTTGGGTTCGACACTCTTATTTATCGAGAAAGGCTACAACTGATCCCCTATACTTGTGGGTTATCAAGACCTTTTTTCTGGCGCCATTGCCGGGAAGCAATAGCGTGGGGTTGATATTCTCGTGTGCGCTTGTTTGCTTTATCACTAAGTAATTTTTATTTTCTGTTCCACTAAGTAGTTTTTATTTTCTGTTCTAAGTTGTTCTCTATCTTTAGTTATGGATATGGAACACGAAACACCAAAAAATGAGTTGTACTTGCTACTCATGGAGTTGGGGAACCTCCTAAAACCCTCGATGCTGGTTATGTGAAAAATATTAAATACTACTTTGATAATCCTGATAAATCTCCATTCAACTTGATAATGGGAGATACTTTGGATCAACGGGAATACTTTAGGGATTATCGCTTGTCTCAAAAAGGGAAACTCTTATGGGATCAAATTAAAATGTTGCAATGGTATGCTTGGAATTTATGCTTAAGATATGATTATACTTGCTGCTCTAGGATGAAGGCTCCACACCTTCCCTTTTCATGTGAATTTAATGATAATGAAACCTTGGCTTCTTATGCTAATGGTATATATAATTACTATGATGTGGAACAAATAGAAGAATTTGTTGCTTTTAAGGGTGCTTATGAAATTGAATCTTTGTTTGAAAAGTATGAAAATTATGATGATGTTGTTTGCAGATCTCAAAATTATGCTATACTTAAATGTTGCTATGATAATTATGAATATAATGCCTATATTGATCAATTTATTGAGAAAGTCTCCGCTGTCCAAGAAGAGACTAATATTTTGCAGGCTTTTATGGAAGAAGAAATTGATGACACTGTGAGCTCATTTGGTGAAAAAGATGACGAGGAGAGCGAAGAACAAAGGGAGGAAGAGTGGATTTGCTACCCGTGCCCACCTTCTAATGAGAGTAACTCTTCAACTCATACATTGTTTAATTTCCCTTCGTGCTTACCGAAGGATGAATGCTATGATGATTGCTATGATCCCTTTGATTCGTTTGAAATATCCCTTTTTGATGAAATTGATGCTTGCTATGATTGTGGCCATGATGCCAATATGAATGATGCTTATGGAGATGAACTTGCTATAGTTCCTTACGTTAACCATGAAATTGTTGCTATTGCACCCACACATGATAGTCCTATTATCTTTTTGAATTCTCCCAACTACACTATATCAGAGAAGTTTGCTCTTATTAAGGATTACATTGATGGGTTGCATTTTACCGTTGCACATGATGATTTTGATGGATATATTATGCATGTGCTTACTGCTCCTACTTGCAATTATTATGAGAGAGGAACTACATCTCCACCTCTCTATGTTTCCAATACGATAAAATTGCAAGAAACTGTTTATACTATGCATTGGCCTTTACTTGATGTGCATGAATTGTTCTTTTATGACATGCCGATGCATAGGAAGAGAGTTAGACTTCGTCATTGCATGATATGTGTTGCTTCGTGCTCACTACTAAATTACAAATCATTGTTAATTAAAATTGGCTTTGATATACCTTGGGATCCGGGTGGATCGATTACTTGAGCACTTTATGCCTAGCTTAATGGCTTTAAAGAAAGCGCTGCCTGGGAGACAACCCGGAAGTTTTAGAGAGTCATTTTATTCTGTTGTGTGCTTTTAAAAAGTTTTAAAAAAATATAGAGGGGAACCTAAAACTTTTTCAAAAAGAAAAGTGAAAGTGAGAAAGACGAGCATCGTTGAAGTGGGAGCTAGCCTTGAACTTTGTTCATGCCCATGAAAACTTTGTGAATCTTGATTACAGAAACTTTTCAACAAAAATAATTATCCCCTTGTACAAATCCATTGTATTATAAAAATAATGTGCCAAGATTTACCTTTAGGATGTTTAAATTGCTTGTTTGGTGCGTGCTGTGAAAAAACAGAAACTTTTGCTGTAGTGCTTGAATTTTGATAATTTACTGGAATGTGCAAAAATTCTGAAATTTTTACACAGTACTGCTATGCAAAGTTTTTATTTTTTGCTAATTTTTCAGAATTTTTTGAGTTACAGAAGTATATGTACCATCTGCATCTTTATAGACTGTCCTGTTTTCACAGATTGCTGTTATAATTTCTTTATTTGCGTTTGTTTGAAATCTTGTTGAGCCCCATTGACTTGGGAGCCATAGAATTGTGATAGCATACAGTGGGTAATGTTTGATTATAATTATACAATAATGTTACAGCAGGACATGATGTGATTTGATGTTATATGTACTAACCCCTCTAATAAAAAGTTCGGTTAAGTTTTGTGTGGATGAAGTGTTCGAAGAACGAGGAGGTATCGATATGAGGAGAATAAGGAGAGGCAAGAGCTTAAGCTTGGGGATGCCCAAGGCACCCCAAGTAAATATTCAAGGAGACTCAAGCGTCTAAGCTTGGGGATGCCCCGGAAGGCATCCCATCTTTCTTCAACAACTATCGGTATGTCTCGGTTTTTGTTTTGTTCACATGATATGCGTAAATTCTTGGAGCGTCGTGTGCTTTTTATTTTTCTTTTAATAATGCACCATGCTGGTATGAGATAGTCCTTGGTTGATTTATAGAATGCTTCATGCACTTCACTTATATCTTTTGAGTATGGCTTTATAGAATGCTTCATGTGCTTCACTTATATCATTTGAAGTTTGGATGCCTGTTTCTCTACATATAGAAAACCGTTATTTGTAGAATGCTCTTTTGCTTCACTTATATTTATTAGAGTGTGATCTTTTGTAGAAAGAATTAAACTCTCATGCTTCACTTATATCTATTTAGAGAGTCAACAGGAATTGGTCATTCACATGGTTAGTCATAAAATCCTACATAAAACTTGTAGATCACTGAATATGATATGTTTGATTCCTTGCAATAGTTTTGCGATATTGAGGTGGTAATATTGGGGCATGCTAGTAAAAGAATTAAAGTTGAGTATTAATAATGGTGTTAAGGGAAGTAAGTCTTTACGCAAGTAAATCCTCACGCATGTAAAGTGATGGCCGCTGACATTAGAGTGAGGTCGGAGCATGATTTATCATTGATTGAGTCTTTGTGTTGTTCTGATCGGGGGCGCGCGATGGTTAACTCCTCCCAACCTCCCCCCTAGGGGCATGCGAGTAGTACTTTGCTTCGAGGGCAAGTAGGCTTTGCAATAAGTATGTGAGTTCTTTATGACTAATGTGAGTCCATGGATTATACGCACTCTCACCCTTCCACAATTTGCTAGCCTCTTCGGTATCGTGCATTGCCCTTTCTCACCTCGAGAGTCCGCGCAAACTTCGCCGGTGCATCCAAACCCCGTGATATGATATGCTCTATCACACATAAGCCCCCTTATATCTTCCTCAAAACAGCCACCATACCTACCTATCATGGCATTTCCATAGCCATTCCGAGATATATTGCCATTCAACTTCCATCATCATCATATACATGAATTGCGCATTCATTGTCATATTGCTTTGCATGATCGTAAGATAGCTAGCATGATATTTTCATGGCTTGTCCATTTTTTGATATCTTTGCTATGCTAGATCATTGCACATCCTGGTACACTGCCAGAGGCATTCATATAGAGTCATTTTGTATAGTTCTTATCATTGTAATATCGAGTTGTAAGTAAATAAAAGTGTGATGATTATCATTATTAGAGCATTGTTCCAGTGAGGAAAGGATGATGGATACCATGATTCCCCCACAAGTCAGGATGAGACTCCGGACGAAAAATAAAAAAAGGGAAAAAAAGAGAGGCCAAAAAGAGCCCATCAAAAAAAGGAAAAAAAAAGAAAAAAAATGAAAAAAATGAGAGAAAAAGAGAGAAGGGGCAATGTTACTATCCTTTTACCACACTTGTGCTTCAGAGTAGCACCATGTTCTTCATATAGGGAGTCTTCATGATTTGTCACTTTCATATACTAGTGGGAATTTTTCATTATAGAACTTGGCTTGTATATTCCGATGATGGGCTTCCGCAAATGCCCGAGGTCTTCATGAGCAAGCAAGTTGGATGCACACGCACTTAGTTTTCAGTTTGAGCTTTCATACAATTATAGCTTTTAGTGCATCCGTTGCATGGCAATCCCTGCTCCTCGCATTGATATCGATTGATGGGCATCTCCATAGCCCGTTGATCCGCCTAGTTGATGCGAGACTTTCTCCCTTTTTGACTTCTCCTATTGATCTCTACCACCGCATTCTATTCCACCCATAGTGCTATGTCCATGGATCACGCTCATGTATTGAGTGAAGTTGAAAATGCTGAAGCGCGTTAAAAAGTATGATCCAATTGCTTGGTTTGGCACCAGGGTACTCTTGATTTGATATGTCTATGCAGGGAAGAACGAGCGTGTCTTGCTTACCACAACTAAGTGTATAGAGGCTGTTTCCTTTAGCTCCATTATTATGAAAAGCAATGATGAAATACATGCATGTTTTGTATTATTCTTTCAATATCAATCTGATAGACTATTGCCTTGAATCACTCGTGTCTTAATATTCATGCCATGATTAGATTACATGATCAAGATTATGCTAGGCAGCATTCCACATCAAAAATTATCTTTTTATCATTTACCTACTCGAGGACGAGTAGGAATTAAGCTTGGGGATGCTGATACGTCTCCGTCGTATCTACAATTTTTGATTGTTTCATGCCAATATCCTACAATTTCCACATACTTTTGGCAATATTTTATATTATTTTTGGGACTAACATATTGATCCAGTGCCCAGTGCCAGTTCCTGTTTTCTGCTTGTTTTTTGTTTCGCAGAAAATCCATATCAAACGAAGTCCAAACGCGATAAAATTTTACGAAGAATTATTTTGGAATATATGTGATTTTTGGGAGGTGGAATCAACGCAAACGGAGGCCCACAACCTCCACAAGGCAGATGGGCGTGAGCCCCCAGGCCGCGCGGTGGTGCCTTGTGGGCACACCGTAAGTCGATTGGGGCTCTTCTTCGGGCGCAAGGAAGCTTATATCAAGAAACAAATCGTGTTAAAATTTCAGCACAATCGGAGTTACGGATCTCCGGGAATATAAGAAACGGTGAAAGGCCAGAAACCAGAAACGTGAAACAGAAGAGAACAGAGAGAGAGATCCAATCTCGGAGGTGCTCCTGCCCTCCGGGGGCCATGGCGGCCATGGACCAGAGGGGAAACTCTCCTCCCATCTAGGGGGGAGGCCAAGGAAGAAGAAGAAGGAGGGGGCTCTCTCCCCCTCTCTCCCGGTGGCGCCGGAACTCCGCCGGGGCAATCATCGTGTTGACGATCTACACCAACAACTTCGCCGCCGTCATCACCAACTTTCTCCCCCTCTATGCAGCGGTGTAACCTCTCTATTCCCGCTGTAATTCTCTACTTGAACATGGTGCTTAACGCTATATATTATTATCCAATGATATGTGGCAATCCTATGATGTTTGAGTAGATTTATTTTGTCCTACGGGTTAATTGTGGTATGGTGTGATTGATATGAGTTGTATGCTAAATTGGTGCTGTCCTATGGTGCCCTCCATGTCGCGCAAGCGTGAGGGATTCCCACTGTAGGGTTTGCAATAAGTTCATAATTCGCTTATAGTGGGCGGCTAGAGTGACAGAAGCTTACACCCGAGTAAGGGGGTTGTTGCGTATGGGAGTAAAGGGGACTTGTTACTTAATGCTATGGTTGGGTTTTACCTTAATGATCTTTGGTAGTTGTGGATGCTTGCTAGAGTTCCAATCATAAGTGCATATGATCCAAGTACGGAAAGTATGTTAGCGTATGCCTCTCCCTCATTGCATATAATAATTATCACACATGTCATATTCAATTGCCTATGGACAATCTTTCTCTTCGTGTTACAAAAGGTTCTCTACTAAAACTTACTTTTATTATCTTGCAAATTACTCATAGTTTTATTCTCGCGAAGTACTCCTAGTTTTATTCTTGCAAAGTAGTTCTAGCATTACACCTACAAAGTACTTCTAGTTTCATACTTGTTCTAGGTAAAGCGAATGTTAAGTGTGCGTAGAGTTGTATCGGTGGTCGATAGAACTTGAAGGGAATATTGATTCTACCTTTAGCTCCTCGTTGGGTTCGACACTCTTATTTATCGAGAAAGGCTACGACTGATCCCCTATACTTCTGGGTTATCAACGCCAGCTGTGGGCCCCACAAGGCACTAGGGCGCGTCCAGGGGGGCAGCTGGTGGGTCCCCTCTGTTATCTCTTTTCTGCAGTATTTTTTATATATTCAATAAAAATTCTCCGTGAAATTCCAGGTCAATTGGAGCTCTGTAGAATAGGTATCTCTGATATGGCTATTTCAGGTCCAGAATTCCAGCTGCGGGCATTCTCCCTCTTCTTGTAAATCTTGCAAATTAAGAGAGAAAAGGCATAAGAATTGTACCATAAAGTGAAATAATGACTAAAAATATAATAAATAACAGTAGGAAATCATGATGCAAATTGGACATATCAACTCCCCCAAGATTAGACCTCGCTTGCCCTCAAGCGAAAAGTCGAAATCGATAATCATGACCACATGTTTTGAGAGAGAGACGTCGATAAAAAAAATACGGACATGAAGCATCATGATCTTTATCATAACAGCAATATGTCATCATAAAACTTCTCATGAAAAAGTGATAATTCATCCACAAATTAAAGTATGAACCATAAACCAAATTGAAAACGAACAAACTATGTTCTCAGTCACTGAAGCAATTGCAATTCATCATATTATCAGAAAGAGTCTATGTAAGAGCTTTGATTAGCAAGTTCACATACTCAACTATCATTTAGTCTTCTATGATTGCTGACACTCACGTTATACTTATGGAGAAAAAGTTTCAGTCGAACACATAGAAAGATTGGGGCTTATAATTTTGCCTCCCAACGTATTTACCTCAAGGGTAATGTCAACAATAATAACTCATGATCACCTACATTCAACTGGATATATATGCATGGATCAATCCCCACCACATGATGTTTGCCAAAAGGGAAAACAAAACGGAATAGAGAAGAACACTATTGACTCTTGCATGAAAGTAAATACATAAAATAAAAGATAGGCCCTTCGCAGAGGGAAGCAGAGGTTGTCATGCGCTTTTGTTTTTGGATGTGCAAACTCTTAATGTAAAGGAGCGGCACTTTATATTGCCCCTTGTGATAGCGACCTTTATTACGCAGTCTGTCACTTTTATTGCTCCACCATCACAAGATCGTACAAAGCTTATTTTCCCTTACAATAAAAGTTCATACATATTTAGGAGCAATTTTTATTGCTTTTGCACCGATGACAACTTACTTGAAGGATCTTATTCAATCCATATGTAGATATAGTGGACTCTCATGACATGAAACTGGGTTTAAGGGTTTTGGATGCACAAGTAGTATCTATACTTGGTGCGGATTTTTGGCTAGCAAAGATAGGGGGCAAACACCACATGTTAGAGGATCCAAAACAATATAACTTCTATGTGAATATAAGCAAACATAACTCATTACGTTGTCTTCCTTGTCCAACGTCAACTAATTGACATAGAATATTTGATGGGGGCTCACAATCATAAAAGATGTCCAAGATAGTGTATTTATATGTGAGACCTCTCTTCCTTTATTACTTTTTCATGAATTGCTACAATGACCAATGCTATGTTTGTCAATCTCCAACAAGTTTTATCAATTATACTTCTTTTATGTGAAGTCATCACTCCCCATGGGATTATCATATGATCTTATTTTTATTCTTTCTTTATTTCTAAGATTGGATCATCAAAAGCAAAACACTCAACTGAAATTACTCTTTATTATATAACTTTCACACACGATTACATAGATAGATCACAAAGCAAGCACTCGAAACTAAATCAAACTAAAACTTTTATTCCTCTAAATCACGAAATAACTAAGGATCGAACTAAGATAGATAATGATGATAAAAAGTGATGGTGATACGATACCGGGGCACCTCCCCCAAGCTTGGCACAAGCTAAGGGGAGTGCCCATACCCATGTGCTCAAGTCTCCTTCTTCGGTGATGGTGGTGATGATGAAGTGATGGGCTTATCCTCCGTCTTCCACTTAAGGACACGAATTTCTTCTTTTAATTTGTCATTTTCTCTCTCAAGAGCCCAAATTTTGCGACGTAGTTCATCCGACCCTTCCTGCACATGACGAAAAGGGGTGAATTGAACTTTAGATACTTTGATCATGTTGGGCCGGCTGGACTTCTTGAATTCAACATGCATATCCCCTGGTTGAGGTAGAGGGGGATCCTCATCCTGCTCGCTAGAGGGGTCTTGCTTCCTCCTCAAATCAGCCTCCTCCTCCTCATCAGTTGACCAACCATAAGGATCAATATCCGCATAGACTCTAGGGTTCGCGATAAGTTGCGAAACATAGCTTTCTCCGTCCGAATCCTGGGACGACATGGCGCTCGACCTTGAAACTCTGACAGGAAACAGCAAGAAACAAGAACAGAGAAGAAACTTGCGATGTGGTGGTCAAAACATAAGGGAGTATATATAAAGAATTTTTTATCTTGCAAGCACACGAGAAGAAAACGGAGTCGGGAAGGCACACGTGGGGCCCACAAGGCACCACTGCGCGCCCTAGGGGGGTCGCGCCCTTCTGCCTTGTGGGCGACACATGGGTCCCCTCGGTTGTTTCTTATTTTTGTATTTTTTCTAATATTCCAAAACTGACAGAAATAATTTTTATGGAATTTTTGGAGTCGGTTTACTTACCGTATCACATACCTACCCCTTTTCAGGGTTCTGGAGCGTTCCGGAAGGACTCTTTGATGTGCTCTTCCGGTGTCATTGTTTTAATAATATTAGTTTCAACATTAATGGGAGTACCTGAAATATAATGCTTAATTCTTTGTCCATTCACCACTCTCGGATTATTGCCTTCGGAATTATTCATTTAGATGGCTCCGGAGCGATAAACTTCTTCGATGACATATGGCCCCTCCCATTTAGAGAGAAGTTTTCCTGTGAAAAATCTTAAACGAGAGTTGTACAATAGAACATGATCACCTACTTTGAATTCTCGTTTTTGAATTCTTTTGTCATGCCATCTTTTAACCTTTTCTTTAAACAACTTAGCATTTTCAAAGGCTTGGGTTCTCCATTCATCCAGAGAGCTAATATCAAATAACCTCTTCTCACCGGCAAGTTTAAAATCATAGTTCAGTTCTTTTATAGCCCAATAAGCTTTATGTTCTAACTCAAGAGGTAAATGACATGCTTTTCCATAAACCATTTTATACAGAGACATACCCATAGGATTTTTATATGCTGTTCTGTAAGCCCATAATGCATCATCAAGTTTCTTAGACCAATTCTTTCTGGATCTATTAACGGTCTTTTGCAAAATCAATTGTATTTCTCTATAGTTAATTCAACTTGGCCACTAGACTGGGGAAGATAAGGAGATGCAACTCTATGATTAACATCATATTTGGCAAGCAACTTACGGAAAGCACCATGAATAAAATGTGAACTACCATCAGTCATTAAATATCTAGGGACTCCAAACCTTGGGAAAATAACTTATTTAAGCATTTTAATAGAAGTGTTATGATCAGCACTACTAGTTGGAATAGCTTCTACCCATTTAGTAACATAATCAACAACAACTAGAATATGAGTATACCCATTGGATTTAGGAAAAGGTCCCATATAATCGAAACCCCAAACATCAAATGGTTCAATAACAAGTGAATAATTCATAGGCATTTCCTGACGTCTACCAACATTACCAATTCTTTGACATTCATCAAAAGATAGGACAAACTTACGTGCATCCTTGAAAAAAGTAGGCCAATAAAAACCGGATTGTAATACCTTGTGTGCAGTTCGGTGTCCCGCATGGTGTCCTCCATATGCCTCGGAGTGGCACTTACGTAGGATTTTTTCCTGTTCATGCTCATGTACACAACGTCTAATAATACCATCTACTCCTTCTTTATATAAGTGTGGGTCATCCCAAAAGTAATGTCTTAAATAAAAGAAGAACTTTTTCTTTTGTTGGTATGTAAAACTAGGTGGTATATATTTAGCAACAATGTAATTAGCATAGTCTGCATACCAAGGAGTATTACGAGAAGCATTTATCACAGCTAATTGCTCATCCGGAAAATCATCATTAATAGGAAGTGGGTCATCAAGAACATTTTCCATTCTAGACAAATTATCAGCTACGGGATTCTCAGCTCCCTTTCTATCAACAATATGCAAATCAAATTCTTGTAGCAGAAGAACCCACCTAATAAGTCTAGGTTTAGCATCTTTCTTTTCCATAAGATATTTAATAGTAGCATGATCAGTGTGGACAGTGACTTTGGAATCAACAATGTAAGATCTAAATTTATGACATGCAAACACAACTGCTAAAAAATTCTTTCTCAGTAGTAGCATAATTTCTTTGAGCACTGTCTAGAGTTTTACTAGCATAATGAATAACATTTAATTTCTTATCAACTCTTTGTCCTAGAATAGCACCAACAACATAATCACTAACGTCACACATAATTTCAAAGGGTAGGTTCCAATCAGGTGGTTGAACAACAGGTGCAGAAATTAAGGCTTTCTTAAGTATTTGAAAGGCTTCTACACAATCATCATCAAAAACGAATGGAACATCTTTTTGCAAGAGATTGGTAAGAGGTCTAGAAATTTTAGAGAAGTCTTTTATAAACCTTCTATAGAAACTAGCATGACCAAGGAAACTTCTTATACCTTTAATATCTTTAGGGCATGGCATTTTCTCAATAGCATCAACTTTAGCTTTATCAACTTCAATACCTCTTTCAAAAAATTTATGCCCAAGGACTATACCTTCATTCACCATAAAGTGGCACTTCTCCCAATTCAAGACAAGATTAGTTTCTTCACATCTCTGCAAAACTCGATCAAGGTTGCTCAAGCAATCATCAAAAGAAGTTCCATAAATGGAGAAATCATCCATGAAAACCTCAACAATCTTTTCACAAAAATCAGAGAATATAGCAGTCATACATTTTTGAAAGGTAGCAGGTGCATTACATAAACCAAAAGGCATACGACGATAAGCATAAGTTCCAAAAGGACAAGTAAAGGTGGTTTGCTCTTGATCCTCAGGTGACACATGTATTTGAGAGAAACTAGAATAACCATCTAGGAAACAAAAATGTGTATGCTTAGATAATCTTTCTAACATTTGATCAATAAAAGGCAAGGGGTAATGATCTTTTCTAGTAGCTTTATTTAATTTCCTGAAATCAATTACCATCCTATAACCAGTCACAATTCTTTGCGGGATGAGTTCATTTTTATCATTGGGAACAACGGTAATACCTCCTTTCTTAGGAACACAATGAACATGACTTACCCATCTACTATCAGCTATGGGATAAATTATACCTGCTTCCAGAAGCTTTAATATTTCAGTTCTTACCACATCCTTCATTTTAGGATTCAGCCTTCTTTGATGATTAACAACAGGTTTAGCATCTGGCTCCATATGAATTTTATGCTGACATAAAGTGGGACTAATGCCCTTAAGATCATCAAGAGTATATCCAATAGCGGCACGGTGCTTCTTCAGAGTTTTGAGCAATCTCTTTTCTTCATGCTCTGAAAGGTTAGCACTAATAATAACAGGATATATCTTGTTTTCACCAAGGTAAGCATATCTTCTTTTCACCAAGGTTTCAACAGGCAAATTATGTTTCAGGATAGGTGCTTGTTTAGAGAATAATTCATCTATATGTATGTCATTCTCATGCTCAAGCAAATATTTTTCTAATGGATCAGTAGGAGGCACAACAATAGAAGCAAGACCAATAATTTCATCTTTACTAGGCAATTCTTTGTCATGAGGTTGTCTACGAAACTAGAGAAATTAAACTCATGAGACATCTCACCAAAATTAACACTAACAATTTCTTTAGTGCAATCAATCTTAGCATTAACAGTATTCAAGAAGGGTCTACCAAATATAATGGGACAAAAATCATCCTGTGGTGATCCAAGAACTAGAAAATCAGTAGGGTATTTGATCTTACCACACAAGACTTCAACATCTCTAACAATCCCAAGTGGTGAAATAGTATCTCTATTTGCAAGCTTAATAGTAACATCAATATCTTCAATCTCAACAGGTGCAATATCATTCATGACTTCTTGATAGAGAGTAAACGGAATAGCACTCACACTAGCACCAATATCACATAAACCATGATAGCAATGATCTCAAATTTTAACAGAAATAACAAGCATGCCAACTACAGGTTTGTTTTTATCCTTAGGGTCTGGCTTAGCAATTCTAGTTGCCTCATCACAGAAATATACGACATGTCCAGCAATATTATCTACCAAAAGATCTTTAACCATTGCAACACTAGGTTCAACTTTAATTTGTTCAGAAGGTCTAGGTGCTTTAATATTACTCTTATTAACCACAGTTGAAGCTTTAGCATGTTCCTTAATCCTAACAGGGAAAGGGTTTCTCAATATAAGCAGTAGGTACAACTGGATCAACATGGTAAACAATTGTCTCTTCTTTAACACTAACAGGTTCTTCATTCAATTCGATAGGTGGGTGATATTTAAACCATTTCTCCTTAGGGAGATCAACATGAGTAGCAAAATATTCACAAAAGGTAGCTACTATTTCAGAGTCAAGTCCATATGTAGTGCTAAACTTACGAAAAGCATCAGTTTCCATAAAAGATTTAACACAATCAAACTCAAGATTTATACCTGACTCATTACATTTGTCGATTTCCCAATCTTCAGAGTTTCATTTAATTCTTTCTAGAAGATCCCATCTGGATTCAATAGTTCTCTTCATAAAGGAACCAGCAGAAGAAGTATCGAGTATGGATTGATCATTATAAGAAAGCCGAGCATAAAAGTTTTGAAGAATTATTTCTCTTGAGAGCTCATGATTGGGGCATGTGTGAAACATATACTTAAGCCTCCCCCAAGCTTGAGCGATGCTTTCTCCTTCACGAGGCCAAAAATTATATATATAATTCCGATCACGATGAACCAAATGCATAGGATAAAATTTCTGGTAGAATTACAGCTTCAACCGGTTCCAGTCCAATGTTTTAGTATCATCACATAGCCTATACCACATCAATGCCTTTCCCTCCAAAGATAAAGGGAATACTTTCTTCTTAACTTCATCTCCGAATAAACCTGCAAGCTTAAACAATCCACAAATTTCATCCACATAGATCAAGTGCACATCGGGATGTACTGTTCCATCTCCTGCATAAGGATTAGCTAACAGTTTCTCTATCATACCGGAAGGAATTTCATAATAAATATTTTCAGTAGGTTCAATAGGTTGAGGAGCAACTCTTATTGCTTCCGGTTGAGGTGAAGATACCCCGAACAAGCCCCTCAAAGGATTACTTTCCATAGTGACAAATGACAATAAATTTCAGCACGTAATATAAATGTTTCCTTACCAAATTCCACTCACCAAAGGCGCTTCACTCCCCGGCAACGGTGCCAGAAAAGAGTCTTGATGACCCACAAGTATAGGGGATCAATCGTAGTCCTTTCAATAAGTAAGAGTGTCGAACCCAACAGGGAGCAGAAGGAAATGACAAGCGGTTTTCAGCAAGGTATTTTCTGCAAGCACAGAAATTATCGGTAACGAGTAGTTTGATAGCAAGATAATTTGTAACAAGTGACAAATAGCAAAAGTAACTAAGGTGCAGAAAGGTAGCCCAATCCTTTTTGTTGCAAAGGATAGCCGGAACAATCTCTTATAATAAGCAAAGCGTTCTCGAGGACACATGGGAATTTCATCTAGTCACTTTCATCATGTTTGTTTGATTCGCGTTCGCTACTTTGATAATTTGATATGTGGGTGGACTGGTGCTTGGGTGCTGTTCTTACTTGAACAAGCCTCCCACTTATGATTAACCTCTCTCACAAGCATCCGCAACTACGAAAGAAGAATTAAGATAAATCTAACCATAGCATTAAACATATGGATCCAAATCAGCCCCTTATGGAATAGAGCATAAACTAGGGTTTAAGCTTCTGTCACTCTAGCAACCCATCATCTAATTACTACTCCACAATGCCTTCCCTTAGGCCCAAAGATGGTGAAGTGTCATGTAGTCGACGTTCACACGACACCACTAAAGGAAGCAACAACATACATATCATCAAAATATCAAACGAATACCAAATTCACATTATTACTTATGACAAGACTTCTCCCATGTCCTCAAGAACAAAAGTAACTAATCACAAATCATATTCATGTTCAAGATCAGAGGGGTATTGAATAGCATTAATGATCTGAACATATAATCTTCCACCAAATAAACCAACTAGCATCAACTACAAGATGTAATCAACACTACTAGCAACCCACAGGTACCAATGTGAGGTTTTGAGACAAAGATTGAATAAAAGAGATGAACTAGGGTTTGAGATGAGATGGTGCTGGTGAATATGTTGATGAATATTGGTCCTCCCACGATGAGAGGGGTGTTGGTGATGTCGATGGCTTCGATTTCCCCCTCCCGGAGGGAAGTGTCCCCGGCAGAATCTCTCCGCCGGAGAGCAAAATAGCTCCTGCCCTGGTTCCACCTTGAGACGGCGGCACTTCATCCCGAAAGCCTTCCCTTAATTTTTTCTTGGGAAAATGGCTTCATATAGCAGAAGGAGGGGGCCAGACGCTAGCTGTGGGCCTCACTAGGCACTAGGGCGCGTCCAGGGGGGCCGCGCCCTGCTACCTTATGGGCAGCTGGTGGGTCCCCTCTGTTATCTCTTTTCTCCAGTATTTTTTATATATTCAATAAAAATTCTCCGTGAAATTTCAGGTCAATTGGAGCTCTATAGAATAGGTATCTCTGATATGGCTATTTCAGGTCCAGAATTCCAGTTGCCGGCATTCTCCCTCTTCATGAAAATCTTGCAAATTAAGAGAGAAAAGGCATAAGAATTGTACCATAAAGTGAAATAATGACTAAAAACATAATAAATAACAGTAGGAAATCATGATGCAAATTGGTCGTATCAAATACATATGCTAAACCTGGATTACTACTGTCTTAGCATTATCTTCTTGACCAAAATGTTGGGACCGGCACCCTCGCGCCAAGGCGTGATCCCGATCTAGTTACTCTGAAGGGGAGGGACGAGGTCGAGAGAGGGAGTTGGCGAGTACAAAATGGGGAACGGCTGGGAGATGGGTTTGAGACCATGAGTGAGTGTGGGCGTCTGGGCGTTATCCTCCATTTGTTTTATTCCAGCGTGTCTTTTTTAAGGATTATTAGAGCGTGTCCTATTTAGCTGTGAGTCGTGCCATTTTTCTAGTAGATAGGGCAGGGGTTAAAAAGAAATGTTCAGTCCTGATAATTTAGTGATTTCAAAAGTTTTATAAAAATATTTATATAAATTAATAATTATTTTTATTGAATATATTCAAATCATGTAATCATGTAGTTTATCCTGTGGTCCGTGGATGTTAAATTTTATGGAGTACTTCACGGGGGATTTTTTATCCGACACTTCCAAACAGGTATATTCGGTATGTATCTAGATAATTTTATGGTGTATCGTTATTTGAAAAGTAACTATGTATACATGTTGCACATGAATTTTTATAACATTGTTGTATAATGCATATGTAAGATGACATTGAACCGATGAGGCGATCTTTGATACATATTTTGAAGTATGCAGGAAATGAAGCTCTAAACAATATCCCAGCAATGGAACAAAGAACGAAGCATTATAGATTGACCTTTAAGAGAGAACCATTAAAGAATTAATTGTAGAGGATGTTGCTTAGCTATTATTTCTTAAGTATTTTTGTAACTAATTATAATACGTTTATGTGATCGTGAATTTTATGTGAAGATGTATTACATGCGCTCACATCGTTGCGCATGGGACATATTTAAGTGGCTCGGTAAAAAAACTCGCTAAAAGATAATTAATAAAATTCAAAATAGATGTTTCTATTGTAGATTATAAAACGTGCGTTGCACGTGCATGCTTACTAGTATTGAAGTAAAAAGAGAAGAGGAGATAGGGAGAACCAGGGATAGCTCCCTGGTCTACATGGAGTTCAGGCACGCTGCTAGCCAGCCTGTCCAAGTCACAACCTTGGTAAGAGGAAGGGGCGAGCCCTACTTGAGGCCATTTGAGCCGGGTTTTTTCTTCGTTTTATTTTATGTCTTTTATTTTTTCTTCCCCGTTTTTTCATTCCTTTTTGCATTTTGTTTTCGCGTTTATTTTTCCATTTTCTTTTTTCTTTGTTTTATTTTGTTTCTTTTTTTGGTTTTCTTTGTTCTTTCGGTTTTTTATTCTCCACTTTTTGTATGGTTTTCTTTTTTCCTTCTCCATTTTTCAAATACTTGTTCAACATTTTTATATACATGATCAACATTTTTTTCAAATACTTGTTCAACATTTTACAAATACTTGTTCAACATTTTTTAAATACTTGTTCAATATTTTTCAAATACTTGTTCAACATTTTTATATACATGATCAAGATAGTGTATTTATATGTGAAACCTCTCTTTCTTTATTACTTTTTCATGAATTGCAACAATGACCAATGCTATGTTTGTCAACTTCCAACAAGTTTTATCAATTATACTTCTTTTATGTGAAGTCATCACTCCCCATGGGATTAGCAAATGTTCTAATTTTTTTTTTCTCCTTTTATTTCTTAGATTGGATCATCAAAAGCAAAACACTCAACTCAAACTACTCTTTATTATATAACTTTCACACACGATTACATAGATAGATCACAAAGCAAGCACTCGAAACTAAATCATACTAAACTTTATTCTTCTAAATCATGAAATAACTAAGGATCAAACTAAGATAGATAATGATAATAAAAAAAGTGACGGTGATACGATACCGGGGCACCTCCCCCAAGCTTGGCACAAGCCAAGGGTGGTGCCCATACCCATGTACTCAAATCTCCTTCTTTGGTGATGGTGGTGATGAAGTGGTGGGCTTGTCCTCCGTCTTGCAAGGCATAGGCTCCCCAAAATAAAAGGATGAACGTGTTTCCGGAGTCCTGAAATTTGCAGCTAAACTCATACCTTTGAACTTGGCCTCATACTCAAAATTTTAGTTTTGTAGATCATATATTTGGGCCTGAAGATAATCAATCCGGTCATTGAGCTTCAAGATGACGTCCCCAATATTCTTTTCGTCCACCTTGTGCTTGATGACCCACAAGTACAGGGGATCAATCATAGTCCTTTCGATAAGTAAGAGTGTCGAACCCAATGAGGAGCAGAAGGAAATGACAAGCGGTTTTTAGCAAGGTATTCTCTGCAAATACTGAAAGTAGCGGTAACAGATAGTTTTGATAGCAAGATAATTCATAATAAGTAACAAGTAGTAACGGTTCCAAAAGTGCAGCAAGGTGGCCCAATCCTTTTTATAGCAAAGGACAAGCCGGAACGAACCCGTATAATAAGAAAAGCATTCTCGAGGACACATGGGAATTTCATCTAGTCACTTTCATCATGTTTGTTTGATTCGCGTTCATTACTTTGATAATTTGATATGTGGGTGGACCAGTGCTTCGGTGCTGTTCTTACTTGAACAAGCCTCCCACTTATGATTACCCCGTCTCGCAAGCATCCGCAACTACGAAAGACGAATTAAGATAACTCTAACCATAGCATGAAACATATGGATCCAAATCAGTCCCTTACGGAATAGCGCATAAACTAGGGTTTAAGCTTCTATCACTCTAGCAACCCATCATCTAATCACTACTCCACAATGCCTTCCCTTAGGCCCAAAGATGGTGAAGTGTCATGTAGTCGACGTTCACACGACACCACTAAAGGAAGCAACAACATACATATCATCAAAATATCAAACGAATACCAAATTCACATGATTACTTATGACAAGACTTCTCCCATGTCCTCAAGAACAAAAGTAACTACTCACAAATCATATTCACGTTCAAGATCAGAGGGGTATTGAATAGAATTAAGGATCTGAACTTATAATCTTCCACCAAATAAACCAACTTGCATCAACTACAAGATGTAATCAACACTACTAGCAACCCACAGGTACCAATCTGAGGTTTTGAGACAAAGATTGAATACAAGAGATGAATTAGGGTTTGAGATGAGATGGTGCTAGTGAAGATGTTGATGAAGATAGGTCCTCCCATGATTAGAGGATCGTTGGTGATGTCGATGGCTTCGATTTCCCCTCCCGGAGGGAAGTATCCCCGGCGGAATCGCTCCGCCGGAGAGCAAAATAGCTCCTGCCCAGGTTCCGCCTCGAGACAGCGGCGCTTCGTCCAGAAAGTCTTCTCCTGATTTTTTCTAGGGCAAATGGCTTCATATAGTGGAAGGAGGGGACCAGAGGCCTGCCAGGGGCCCCACAAGCCAGGGGGTGCGCCCAGGGGGTAGGCCGCGCCCCCCAGACTTGTGGCTTCCTGGTGGGCCCCCTTCTGTTGATTCTTTCGCCAGTATTTTTTATATATTCCAAAATAAATCTCCGTAAATTTTCAGGTCATTTGGAGTTATGCAGAATAGCTAGCTCTGTTTCACCCCTTTTAGGTCTAGAATTCCAGCTGCCGGCATTCTCCCTCTTCATGTAAATCTTGCAAAATAAGAGAGAAAAGGCATAAGAATTGTACCATAAAGTGAAATAATGATTAAAAACATAATAATTATTCATAGGAAATCATTATGTAAATTGGACGTATCAACTCCCCCAAGCTTAGACCTCGCTTGCCCTCAAGTGAAACTCGAAATCGATAAACATGACCACATGTTTAGAGAGAGAGACGTCGATAAAAAATAAAATACGGACATGAAGCATCATGATCTTTATTATAACAACAATATATCATCATGAAACTTCTCAGAAAAGTGACAATTCATCCACAAGTTAAAGTATGAACCATAAACCAAATTGAAAACTAACAAACTATGATCTCAGTCACTAAAGCAATTGCAATTCATCGTATTATCAGAAAGAGTCTATGTAAGAGCTTTGTTTAGCAAGTTCACATACTCAACTATCATTTAGTCTTCTATGATTGCTGACACTCACGACATACTTATGGAGCAAAAGTTTCAGTCGAACACATAGAAAGATAGGGGCTTATGATTTCGCCTCCCAACGTATTTACCTCAAGGGTAATGTCAACAATAATAACTCATGATTACCTACATCCAACTGGATATATATGCATGGATCAATCCCCACCACATGATGCTTGCCAAGAGAGGAAAATAAAAACGGAATAGAGGAGAATACTATTGACTCTTGCATGAAAGTAAATAGATAAAGTAAAAGATAGGCCCTTCGCAGAGGGAAGCAGAGGTTGTCATGCGCTTTTTGTTTTTGGATGTGCGAGCTCTTAATGAAAAGGAACGTCACTTTATATTGCCCCTTGTGATAGTGACCTTTATTATGCAGTCTGTCGCTTTTATTGCTCCACCATCACAAGATCGTACAAAACTTATTTTCCCTTACAATAAAAGTTCATACATGTTTAGGAGCAATTTTTATTGCTTTGCCCCAATGACAACTTACTTGAAGGATCTTATTCAATCCATAGGTAGATATAGTGGACTCTCATGGCATGAAACTGGGTTTAAGGGTTTTTGGATGCACAAGTAGTATCTCTACTTAGTACAGAATTTTGGCTAGCAAAAGATAGGGGGCAAGCAGCACATGTTAGAGGATCCAAAACAATATAACTTCTATGTGAATATAAGCAAACATAACCCATTACGTTGTCTTCCTTGTCCAACGTCAACTAATTGACATAGAATATTTGATGGGGGCTCACAATCATAAAAGATGTCCAAGATAGTGTATTTATATGTGAGACCTCTCTTCCTTTATTACTTTTTCATGAATTGCTACAATGACCAATGCTATGTTTGTCAACTTCCAACAAGTTTTATCAATTATACATCTTTTATGTGAAGTCATCACTCCCCATGGGATTAGCCTATGATCTTATTTTTATTCTTTCTTTATTTCTAAGATTGTATCATCAAAAGCGAAACACTCAACTCAAACTACTCTTTATTATATAACTTTCACACACGACTACATAGATAGATAGATCACAAAGCATGCACTCGGAACTAAATCATACTAAAACTTTATTCCTCTAAATCACGAAATAAGTAAGGATCGAACTAAGATAGATAATGATGATGAAAAAGTGATGGTGATACGATTCCGGGACACCTCCCCTAAGCTTGGCACAAGCCAAGGGTGGTGCCCATACCCATGTATTCAATTCTCCTTCTTGGGTGATGGTGGTGATGAAGTGATGGGCTCGTCCTCCGTCTTGCAAGGCATAGGCTCTCCATCATAAAAGGACGAACGTGTTTCCGAAGTCCTCAAATTTGCAGCTAAACTCATACCTTTGAACTTGGCCTCATACTCAAAATTTTGGTTTTGTAGATCATATATTTGGGCCTGAAGATAATCAATCCGATCATTGAGCTTGAAGGTGACGTCCCCAATATTCTTGCCGTCCAGCTTGTGCTCACGGATGAATTTCGTGATCATGGAGTGGTTAGCACAAAGTCCGCGCTCCACCATGCCCTGGCACTTGAAGATCTCCTGTTCCACCGCTTCCAGCCTGGCCTTCTCGCTCCCGGTCTTCTTAGGTCCTTGAACGTCCCGGATGTGGAGCACCCCCTCTCGCATCTCAATGGCTTGAGGGTGCTTCATCACCTCCGGTAGGTATGGGTTGATGACCTTCTCGCAGAACTTGTCCTTGGACGAGCTTGGAGATGCCATGGCGATTTAGATCTGTCAGAAAAATAGCCCGAAACAAGAACAGAGGAGAAACTTGCGATGCGGTGGTCAAAACACCCGTGAGTATATATAATGAATTTTTCCCGTGCAAAACAAGTAATATGGAAGAAAAACGGAGTCAGGAAAGTCCACGAGGGCGCCACAAGCCTGGTAGGCGCGCCCTTGGGGGTAGGGCGCGCCCCCTAGGCTTGTCGGCTCCTGATGCACTTTTTGGACTGTTTATTATTTTCCTAATTTTTTATATCTTCCAAAATGGACAGAAAGTAATTTTATGGAAGTTTTGGAGTCGGCTTACTTACCGTACCACATACCTACTCCTTTTCAGGCTTCTGGAGCGTTCCAGAAGATTTCTTCTATGTGCTCTTTCGGTGTAATTGTTTCAATAATAATAGTTTCAACATTAATGGGCGTACTTGGGATATAATGTTTAATTCTTTGCCCATTAACCACTCTCGGATTATTGCCTTCGGATTTGTTTATTTTAATGGCTCCGGAGCGATAAACTTCTTCGATGATATACGGTCCTTCCCATTTAGAGAGAAGTTTTCCTGCAAAAAATCTTAAACGAGAATTGTATAATAGAACATGATCACCTACGTTGAATTCCCGTTTTTGAATTCTCTTATCATGTCATCTTTTAACTTTTTCTTTAAACAACTTGGCATTTTCATAAGCTTGGGTTCTCCATTCATCTAGAGAGCTAATATCAAATAACCTCTTTTCACTGGCAAGTTTAAAATCATATTTAAGTTCTTTAATTGCCTAATATGCTTTATGTTCTAACTCAAGAGGTAAATGACATGCTTTTCCATAAACCATTTTATATGGAGACATACCCATAGGATTTTTAAAAGCAGTTCTGTAAGCCCACAATGCATCATCAAGTTTCTTAGACCAATTCTTTCTGGATCTATTAATGGTCTTTTGCAAAATCAATTTTATTTCTCTATTAGTTAATTCAACTTGACCACTAGACTGAGGATGATAAGGAGATGCATTTCTATGGTTAACATCATATTTAGCAAGCAACTTACGGAAAGCACCATGAATAAAATGCGAACCACCATCAGTCATTAAATATCCAGGGACTCCAAACCTCGGGAATATAACTTCTTTAAGCATTTTAATGGAGGTGTTATAATCGGCACTACTAGTTGGAATAGCTTCTACCCACTTAGTAACGTAATCAACAGCAACTAGAATATGAGTATACCCATTGGATTTAGGAAAAGGTCCCATATAATCAAAACCCCAAACATCAAATGGTTCAATAACAAGTGAATAATTCATAGGCATTTCCTGACGTCTACCAACATTACCAATTCTTTGACATTCATCACAAGAAAGGACAAACTTACATGCATCTTTGAAAAGATTAGTCCAATAAAAATCAGATTGTAATACCTTGTGTGCAGTTCGGTCTCCCACATGGTGTCCTCCATATGCCTCGGGGTGACACTTACATAGAATTTGTTCCTGTTCATGTTCAGGTACACAACGTCTAATAACACCATCTACCCCTTCTTTATATAAGTGTGGGTCATCCCAAAAGTAATGTCCTAAATCAAAGAAAAACTTTTTATTTTGTTGGTATGTGAAACTAGGTGGTATATATTTAGCAACAATGTAATTACCATAGTTTGCATACCAAGGAGTACTACGATAAGCATTTATCACAGCTAATTGTTCATCAAGAAAATCATCATTAATAGGAAGTGGGTCATCAAGAACATTTTCCATTCTAGACAAATTATCAGCTACGGGATTCTCAGCTCCCTTTCTATCAACAATATGCAAATCAAATTCTTGTAGCAAAAGAACCCATCTAATAAGTCTAGGTTTAGCATCTTTCTTTTCCATAAGATATTTAATAGCAGCATGATCAGTATGAATAGTAACATTGGAATCAACAATGTAAGATCTGAATTTATCACATGCAAACACAACTGCTAAAAATTCTTTCTCAGTAGTAGCATAATTTCTTTGAGCACTGTCTAAAGTTTTACTAGCATAATGGATAACATTTAATTTCTTATCAACTCTTTGTCCTAGAACAACACCAACATCATAATCACTAGCATCACACATAATTTCAAAGGGTAAGTTCCAATCAGGCGGTTGAACAATAGGTGTAGAAATTAAGGCTTTCTTAAGTACTTCAAAGGCTTCTACACAATCATCATCAAAAACAAATGGAACATTTTTTTTGCAAGAGATTAGTAAGAGGCCTAGAAATTTTAGAGAAGTCTTTTATAAACCTTCTATAGAAACCAGCATGACCAAGGAAACTTCTTATACCTTTGATATCTTTAGGACATGGCATTTTCTCAATAGCATCAACTTTAGCTTTATCAACTTCAATACCTCTTTCAGAAATTTTATGCCCAAGGACTATACCTTCATTCACCATAAAGTGGCACTTCTCCCAATTCAAGACAAGATTAGTTTCTTCACATCTCTGCAAAACTCGATCAAGGTTGCTCAAGCAATCATCAAAAGAAGTTTCGTAAATGGAGAAATCATCCATGAAAACCTCAACAATCTTTTCACAAAAGTCAGAGAATATAGCAGTCATACATCTTAGAAAGGTAGTAGGTGCATTACATAAACCAAAAGGCATACGACGATAAGTATAAGTTCCAAAAGGACAAGTAAAGGTGGTTTTCTCTTGATCTTCAGGTGACACAGGTATTTGAGAGAAACCAGAATAACCATCTAGGAAACAAAAGTGTGTATGCTTAAATAATCTTTCTAACATTTGAGAAATAAAAGGCAAGGGATAATGATCTTTCCTAGTAGCTTTATTTAATTTCCTAAAATCAATTACCATCCTATAACCAGTTACAATTCTTTGTGGGATAAGTTCATTTTTATCATTTGGAATAACGGTAATACCTCCTTTCTTAGGAACACAATGAACAGGACTTACCCATCTACTATCAGCTATGGGATAAATTATACCTGCTTCCAGAAGCTTTAATATTTCAGTTCTTATCACATCCTTCATTTTAGGATTCAGCCTTCTTTGATGATCAACAACGGGTTTTGCGTCTGTCTCCATATGAATTTTATGCTGACATAAGCTGGGACTAATGCCCTTAAGATCATCGAGAGTATATCCAATAGCTGCATGATGCTTCTTCAGAGTTTTAAGTAATCTTTTTCTTCATGCTCTGAAAGGTTAGCACTAATAATGACAGGATATATCTTCTTTTCATCAAGATAAGCATATTTAAGTGTATCAGGTAATTGCTTCAATTCAAACATAGGATCACCCTTGGGTGGAGGTGGATCTCCCAAGGTTTCAACAGGCAAATTATGTTTAAGGATAGGTGCTTGTTTAAAGAATAACTCATCTATTTCATTTCTTTCATTCATATTCATATCATTCTCATGGTCTAGCAAATATTGTTCTAAAGGATCAGTAGGAGGCACAACAATAGAAGCATGACCAATAATTTCATCCTTACTAGGTAATTCTTTATCATGAGGTTGTCTACAAAATTTAGAGAAATTAAACTCATGAGACATCTCACCAATATTAACACTGACAATTTCTTTAATGCAATCAATCTTGGCATTAACTGTATTCAAGAAAGGTCTACCAAATATAATGGGACAAAAATCATCTTGTGGCGATCCAAGAACAAGAAAATCAGTAGGGTATTTGATCTTACCACACAAGACTTCAACGTCTCTAACAATTCCAAGCGATGATATAGTACCTCTATTTGCAAGCTTAATAGTAACATCAATATCTTCAATCTCAACAGGTGCAATATCATTCATGACTTCTTGATAGAGAGTAAACGGAATAGCACTCACACTAGCACCAATATCACATAAACCATGATAGCAGTGATATCCAATTTTAACAGAAATAACAGGCATGCCAATTACAGGTTTATTTTTATCTTTAGTGTTTGGCTTAGCAATTCTAGTTGCTTCATCACAGAAATATATGACATGTCCATCAATATTATCAACCAAAAGATCTTTAACCATTGCTATATTAGGTTTAACTTTAATTTGTCCAGAAGGTCTAGTGCTCTTATATTACTTTTATTAACCACAGTTGAAGCTTTAGCATGTTCCTTAATCCTAACAGGGAAAGGAGGTTTCTCAATATAAGCAGTGGGCACAACTGGATCAACATGGTAAACAATTGTTTCTTCTTTAACACTAACAGGTTCTTCATTCGATTCAATAGGTGGATGATATTTAAACCATTTCTCCTTAGGGCGATCAACATGAGCAGCAAAAGATTCACAAAAGGTAGCTACTATCTCAGAGTCATGTCCATATTTAGTACTAAACTTATGAAAAGCATCAGTTTCCATAAAAGATTTAACACAATCAAACTCAAGATTTATACCTGACTCCTTACCTTTGTCGATTTCCCAATCTTCAGAGTTACGTTTAATTCTTTCCAGAAGATCCCATCTGAATTCAATAGTTCTCTTCATAAAGGAACCAGCAGAAGAAGTATCGAGCATGGATTGATCATTATGAGAAAGCCGAGCATAAAAGTTTTGAAGAATTATTTCTCTTGAGATCTCATGATTGGGGCATGTGTGCAACATATACTTAAGCCTCCCCCAAGCTTGAGCGATACTTTCTCCTTCACGAGGCCAAAAATTATATATATAATTCCGATCACGATGAACCAAATGCATATGATAAAATTTCTGGTGGAATTCCAGCTTCAACCGGTTCCAATCCCATGTTTCAGTATCATCACATAGCCTATACCATGTCAATGCCTTTCCCTCCAAAGATAAAGGGAATACCTTCTTCTTAACTCCATCTCCGAATAAACCTGCAAGCTTAAACAATCCACAAATTTCATCCACATATATCAGGTGCATATCAGGATGTACCGTTCCATCTCCTGCATAAGGATTAGCTAGCAGTTTCTCTACCATACCCAAAGGAATTTCATAATAAATATTTTCAGTAGGTTCAATAGGTTGAGGAGCAACTTGATGTCTACTACACAACTTATTCTTGTAGACTCGTGTTGGGCCTCCAAGCGCAGAGTTTTGTAGGACAGTAGCAATTTTCCCTCAAGTGGATGACCTAAGGTTTATCAATCCGTGGGAGGCGTAGGTTGAAGATGGTATCTCTCAAACAACCCTGCAACAAAATACAAGAAATCTATTGTGTCCCCAACACACCCAATACAGTGGTAAATTGTATAGGTGCACTAGTTCGGCGAAGAGATGGTGATAAAAGTGTAGTATGGATAGTAGATATAGGTTTTTGTAATCTGAAAATATAAAAACAGCAAGGTAGCAAGTAACAAAAGTGAGCACAAACGGTATTGCAATGCTTAAAAACAAGGCCTAGGGTTCATTCTTTCACTAGTGCAATCTCTCAACAATGCTAACATAATTGGATCATATAACCATCCCTCAACATGCGATAAAGAATCACTCCAAAGTTCCTATTCGTGGAGAACATAAGATAGAAATTGTTGTAGGGTACGAAACCACCTCAAAGTTATCCTTTCCGATCAATCTATTGAGCCATCCCTATAAGTGTCACGAATAGCCCTAGAGTTCGTACTAAAATAACACCATATGAAACACATCAACCAACCCTAATGTCACCTAGATACTCCAATGTCACCACAAGTATCCGTGAGTTGATTATACGATATGCATAAAACAACTTCATAATCATAATACTCAATCCACACAAAGAACTCCAAGGAGCCCCAAAGTTTCTATCGGAGAAAAGATAATGAAAACGTGCATCAACCCCTATGCATAGATTACCCCAATGTCACCATGGGAATCCGCGAGTTGAGTGCCAAAACATATATCAAGTGAATCAATATAATACCCCATTGTCACCACGGGTATTCATATGCAAGACATACATCAAGTGTTCTCAAATCTGAAATATTCAATCCGACAATAACGAAATCTCAAAGGGAAAAGATTCGATTCATCACAACAAGGATAGAGAGGGAAGAAACACCATATGATCGAACTATATTAACAAAGCTCGCGATACATCAAGATCGTGCCAAATCAAGAACACGTGAGAGAGAGATCAAACACATAGTTACTAGTACATACCCTCAGCCCCGAGGGTGAACTACCCCCTCCTCGTCATGGAGGCTGCCGGGATGATGAAGATGGCCTCCGGTGATGACTTCCCCCTCCGGCAGGGTGCTCCTCAACCTATTGAACCTACTGAAAATATTTTAGAAAAGTTCTGAATGACTAGATCATTTCAATGAAATGGTCCCATTCATCTCCTTTCATTCTTATAGAAACCCATTCAATAAATTTTTCTGTCACTCCTAAATTATCCCTCAAGTCACTCACACCTTCTAGGACAGTATCCAACTCCTTTCCACCTTACAAAAATATTTCTACAATATTTACTAAATTCCAAAGTTGGAATTTATTTTATTCATGGTTTCTTTGGTTTACAAAGGAACCATACTTTCTGCAAGTCTTCTGCTCCCACCAAAATTATCCTAGCAACTAGACAGTACCCAAAACCCATTTCACCAAAAACATTGGGTTCCACAGTTCAAAAATTTCAAATTTCATTCAACTCAAATTTGGACCAGATTCAATCTTTCTGATACAAACTCAATTTTTATTGATCCAAAAATTCTGAGACTTTGCCAAACTCACTTTTATGCATCAACACCTCACCACAAAAATCCTCCTAAATTCCTAAAATCCCTAGCACCTCCTGGCATTCTGTCATACATCTCATGTGCGTACTGTTCATCGCTGTCAGAAAATTCAGTTAACTGAATTTGTACAGAGGCAGGGGCGATCGATGCCGTGCACCCCTCACTTTCCTTCTCCTCCACGGCGCCGCCTTTGCTCATCAATACCTCGACCCCCTAGCCCACTCCCCACCCTCTCCTCGCCGATGAGCTGTCGGCAAGCCGGTGCAAGGGCCACCGTACTCGTCCACGGCGGACCGAAGAGCCGCCTCGGCCACCGACGAGCATTCACTCGCCGCCCCGCCCAAACCTACCTCTCTCTCCATGCGGCACCTCCTCCGCATCGCAGCCGCACCGTCCAAAATCCCTGGAGCCCACCTGGCAGTCGCCGGAGCCAGCCATCGCCGCCGCACCCGTATGGGCACCTCGCCGTGGATAAGGCACTCGAGCTCGTTTCCGTCCACGATAAGACTTCTGGAGAGCTCCATAAACCTCTCCCGATCATGCACCGTACCTCGCCACCGTCCTAACCTACCTCGCCGGTGGAATTAACTCCGGCGTCATCCGCCCGTACTGGACCTCCCCGGATCGCCTATAAATAGGAGCTCCCGAGCTCCGTTCACTCCTCGTACCACCCACACCACCTCCAAATCGACCTCCATTACACTCCCCCGACCTCGAGGAGGTCGTCTTCCTCCTCTCCGACCACCGACCCGCCGCCACCTCCGCTGATCAGCGCATCACCACCACTCCATCTCCACCGCTCAAAACTTGCCCGTAGTCATATTGTGCACCCAATTATCGATCCCGCACCTCAATTCCACCACAGAAGCTCCCTCCGGCGAGATCCTGACACACCCGAACCACCGTCCGCCGCCGTCGACCTCGTCGTCGTTCTGTTGCTCGCCGGCGACCACCACCGCCACCCACCGACGCGGACGGACTCACTGATCACGTTCCGATCATCGCCAACCACTGGAACCCCGGCGATCGTCGCCGGTGATCGCCGTCTCCCCTCTATGCATGCGCGCGAGCGCATTTGAATTTGAACCTGACGGGTGGGGCCCACCCGTCAGCGTTTTCTCTTTTTCGGTGTTTAAATCGAAAGCGTACTTTGGCGCTTTACGCTTTCCGCTCTGGGAAGCGTATTTCCTTCCGAACCGTTTTCTGTTTGAAACGCACAGGGACTGGCTGTTTTGCAGAAAGACCCTTGGGTTTAAAAGTTTAATAACTTTTTAACCACAACTCTGATTGAGTTGATTCTTTTTTTGAAATTCTTATTTTTCTCTCTTGTTTTTTTAGTATTTATTTAAAAATATTTTGAGACAAGTTTTGGTACTGTTGCCAAATTTTTTAATTTAAATTTGAATTCAAACTTTTCAGAAAAAGAAGAGGGGAACTTTGCCGGGAATTTCGAGGGTTCTTCTTCTGACTGCTTTGGACAAGGCAAGCATTTTGAACCTGGGATATGGTGAATAGCTTTGCATGGTTGCATTGGTTTGAGTTTGCATCATATGTGTGGAAATAATGCATGCATGCATGGTCATATCACTTCTTGCACTTGACTTGCACTTCACTCAAGCTCAAGGAATCCTTCTAACATGATTGAAGGCTATGAGAAAATTCAGGAGCGTGTCTCCTGTCCTGGACGTGCCGGTGGGCACGGCCGCGTTATGACACGACGGTGTCACCGTGGCATGTAAGGCATGCCAGTCATAATAACAACACCTCCTGAGTCGACCTAGATCGAGTCTTGTTCCATCACACCTAGCTAAACACCGTGCTGCCACAGGTCTTCCCGCGAGGGAAGTATGGTTTAGTAAGTTGCTAACCCCTGTTTGTGTACACACCACATAGAGGGCCATGATGAGGGTTTCCACGGCCATGGACTAATGCCCGTCATCAGGTCAGGGGGCATGGGTGTATCCGGCTGGGCCGAGAGGGGGGCACCCCTTGTAATCCGCGCGTATGAATAGTGATCCCATGCTATTCGAGATTGTAGTCTCCCCGACTTAGAGTTTTTCTTGAACGGTGCTTTGGGTGATTCCTGGCATCCGGAAAGTTAATCTGGTGTGTGCTGGTCAGGTGTGTTTTCAAGCCAAAGACCGTAGTGGGAATTAGTTAGTACCATGGTGTTGACTAAAGAAATCCCATGCACGTGGGTAAAGAGTACACCCTCTGCAGAGTTATACCTATTCGAATAACCGTGTCTGCGGTCAAGGACGTTAGCTGGGAAGGGTCAAGTGTCGGTCCCGGTGTCGGTCTTCGAAGGAAATAATTAATTTGAGCAACAATTATTTTACAGAATATTATTATTTCATCACTAACGCTGTCATGGATATTTTTGTTATCATGAATATTTTGGTTGTGAATATTATTGTTACTATGCATATGATTGTGGACTAACCCGTTTCTCTTATTTTATTTCCTGAGTGTCTTAGGGGTTGGCTAGACTACCCCGGGCACTCAGTTTTATTTTCAAGACCTCTCGTGGCGTCGCTTGAGTTCTCGGGCGGTCCTGTCTCGCCCGATTCTCTTTTAGACACCCGTTTGGCATTTCTTTTCAAGACCTACCGTGGCGTCACTTTTAGACACCCGACTGGCATTTCTTTTCAAGACCTACCGTGGCGTCACTTTTAGACACCCGACTGGCATTTCTTTTCAAGACCTCTCGTGGCGTCGCTTGAGTTCTCGGGCGGTCCTGTCTCGCCCGATTGTCCACTTTTAATTTTCTTGGTTTGTCACTAAAATTTTATTTTTCTGCACATGCTATTATTTATCATACCATGTTTTAAATTTCAGTTAGCATGAGCTTATCATTTAATCCATCATGGGCATATGCATTCGGTATATCTTTTGTTCATAATGTTTGCGAGTACATTCAAACGTACTCACTGGCTTGTCCCTGTCTATTTTATTGGCCAGACCTGGAGGAGGACGAGCTTGTGGAAGGAGATTGCGCTAGTGAGCCCGACGCTTAGACGTGTCCCAGTCAGTCAACCTGTGATCTTGGAGTCTACCACATGTATCATCTACTGTGTTTCCGCTACACCAATAAAATAGTCAAGCCTCACACTGACGCTTGACTTTATTTTATTGTATCGGTGTTGTTCTACCACCACGCCACTGTGTTATTCCACCACCGTAGTATATTGGCAAGTTTGTAATAATGGTTGAGCACTCTGACTCAACCCTGTGTAATATTATATTTGTACTGGTTATCTATATCAAGGAAGTCTACCAGTTGTTCTTGGGGCTGGTTTGAGTTGAGGCTCTTCTGTGATTTATCCCAGAAATGGGCCTGACAAACCTTGGTACCAGAGCCAGGCTGACTGTAGGAAGCCCTATGCACGGACGCTAGTAGTAGAGTCAGTACTAACATTTTTAGCATGCATTTCATGCATTGTAACAATTTTCCTTGGTCATCATATACTTATGACATGACTATTTAGATTTTTGTCTACTGCTGTAGATGTCTGGCGGCAGCTGTCCGACCCAGATTTTCGCCAACGAGCCTGCGGGATTTTCCCGTCTTCTCGCTGTCATCTCTAGAGTCGCGATGAGGTCTCCAGGCCGTTCGGAGTACAACGTTTTCCCCGACCGGATCACAGACACCCTGATTATGTACCAGGCCTCGGTATGTATTCGGGGTGGATCAGCTGAGTCTCACCGCAACTATCGTTTTGTGGGGAGAGCCATGCCTACTTAGAGGCATGCTATCCAGATGGCTGCCCGAGAGGCCATCGCTCGCGTTAGGGACATTCTTCCGATCATGCAGACACGTCCCTACCACTACCTTCCATGCCATGTTCCATACACTAGCCACTACGCTTTCTCCTGCACTGCGGGAGAAAGGGTTGATGCGATTGAGCCCTAGAGTCAGTCTTCACCTCAGTGGTGGACGACTATCTTGCTACACGAGTGGACTTGGCTCGTACGAGGATTCCTCGCAGGAGTGAGTTTTGCTCTCCTTCACCACGCGCTCCTCGCATTCCAACTCCGCCATATGATCCCACTACTCAGTCCGGGATTCGACGCTCATCCCCGAGTGATGAGGCTAGTCGCTTGGCCGCACCCGTTCCAGTTAGAGCTTCACCGCCTACAAGCACAGTGCCACCACGAACAGGCGTGGCATCGACCTCTGCCCGACTGGAGACCATTCCCGAGGAGGAGGAGGTCGAGTCAGCAGCACTTCAGCTGGGACTTACCCTCAACGGGGCCTTCAGTGTCCCGGACACTCCGTGAGAGCAGACTGGACATCAGCACCGCAGTAGTCTTTCTCTGAGATGTGGTTGTAAAATATTTATTTTCTGTTTCTTCTCTTTTTTTGTAAGATGGCGAGTAGTAGACTCGGACCGCAGCACGCTGAGAGGACGGAGCAGTATACTATTTTAAATAAGTGGTCATGTAGAATACATCTACGGCAAGCATGTTGTATAATTAAACCATGCATGTATAATTAGGCCTTGCATGTATAATCAATCCTGCTTGTAAAATTAAAGCTGCATGTGTAATATAATTTTTTTCTTTTATTTTTATTTTTGGGGGGATATTATTTTCAGTCTCTTAAAAATTTATTTCTTTCCGTTATGATTTCTTTTCTCATCGGTGTTACACAAATACCCCAGAAAGAAAATGCATCGTCCCTGGACCTGTTCTATGCCCAGTCCGCCAGAGGACAACTTTGCACAGATGGGAAATAATTTCACACAAGGACAGACAAGTCAGCAGAGCAATGATTCAGCATTTTCACAAGTATGCCGTCTGTATGAGCAAAGTCAGCAGCAGCACCAGGAAATGATGCAACGCTTAATAAATATGGGAAATCACCAAGGACAGCATCAGCCCAGATCAAAATTATCTAAGCTACAGAGGACCAATCCAACGGTCTTTTCTCACACAGACAAACCTCTGGAGGCAGACAATTGGCTGCATGATATGGAAAGGAAATTGAACATCGCTCAGTGTACGGACCAGGAAAAAGTGCTATACGCTCCGCACTATTTTTCTGGGACAGCAGCATCATGGTGGGAAAATATATGCCACACTCATCCAAATGGAGCGGATATGACATGGGAGCAGTTCAAGGAAAACTTCCGGGGAGCACATATCCCCAATAGTATTATGAAATTGAAGAAAAGGGAATTCAAGGATCTCAAGCAGTGAGGCACCACGGTAACTCAATACCTGGACCAGTTTACTCAGTTGTCTCGGTACGCCAATGATGAGTACATGACAGAAAACAAAAAGATGGAAAAATTTCTCGATGGACTCGTTCCATCTCTCAAGTGCCAACTGGTGATCCACACCTTTCCAGATTTCAAGACACTGGTAGACAAGGCGATTATACTGGAGAATGAGCACCGCAACATGAATGAAATTCGCAAACGTCGTATGACCCAGTCAGTACAAGTGCGCAACAACAGGCCCCGTAATGAATTTCAGAGGCCTGTGGCACCCTGACCACCAATTCCAACACCACGACCGCAGCAGAGTCGCAGCACCTTCAACAACAGGACCAAGGACACAACGTTCCATCCTAGCGTTACCTGTTTTGCTTGTGGAGAAGAAGGGCACTATGCCAGGCAATGCCCAAAGCAGGGGAATAATGTTCAGAAGCCCAACAACAATGGCCGCAGTGTTAATGCAGCCCCACGACACAGCAACCCCAACCGCAACCAAAGGAAGGGACAGGTGAATCACGTGACCTTTGAGGAGGCACAAAATGCACCGGACATCGTGTTTGGTACGTTCCCTATCAACGCAATTAATGCTACAGTTTTGTTTGATTCTGGAGCTTCCCATTCATGCATCTCTAAAAGATTTGCTTCGGAGAATCAATTTTCTTTTTCGCCTTTGCAAAACTCAATGGTTATTCAGTTCCCGGGATCGAAGCAAAGCACACAATGGTACTACAAGGATGTGAATATTGAAATCAAAGGAATGAAGTTTCTAGCCAATCTCATTGTACTGGAAGCAGTCGATCTGGACGTTATTTTGGGAATGGACTGGTTGACCACAAATAAAGGTTTTATAGACTGCTACAATCGTACAGTGACTCTCACAAATTGTCAAGGGAAGACAATAAAATTTGGCACAAGGAAGATTTCTACTTTACAGGGAAAATTAAATCAAGTGGATATGAGAGAGTTGAGCAAGGTTCCTGTGGTGTGCGAATACCCTGATGTATTTCCAGAGGAGCTACCAGGCATGCCACCGGATCGTGAAATTGAATTTGTTATTGAGCAAGCGCCTGGAACGGCACCCATTTATAAGAAGCCTTATCGCATGGCTCCGACAGAATTGGCTGAGCTAAAGAAACAAATTAAGGAATTAATGGAAAAAGGTTATGTTCGACCCAGCTCATCACCATGGGGATCGCCGGTTTAATTTGCCAAGAAAAAGGATGGTACTCTAAGATTATGTATTGGTTACAGAGCACTCAATATGGCTACCATCAAAAATAAATATCCACTGCCAAGACTCAACGACCTGTTCGAGCAACTGGCAGAAGCCAAGGTATTCTCAAAAATAGACTTGAGGTCGGGCTACCATCAATTAGGAATCCGACCGTCAGACATACCCAAAACTGCCTTTACCACCAGATACGGATTATATGAGTTCACAGTGATGCCCTTCGGTTTGACCAATGCTCCTGCTTATTTTGTGCATCTCATGAACAAGGTCTTCATGAAATATTTGGACAAGTTCGTGGTTGTGTTCATCGATGATATACTTATTTATTCCAAGACGGCAGAAGAACATGAGCAACATCTTTGGATAGTCCTGGAAGAATTACGAAAAAATCAACTATATGCCAAATTCAGCAAATGTGAATTTTGGTTATGAGAAGTTGGTTTTCTGGGTCACGTACTGACACAGGATGGGATAGCAGTGGACCTGAGTAAAGTAAAAGATGTCTTAGGATGGAAGCAACCCACCAACGTGACTGAGGTTAGAAGTTTTCTTGGTTTGGCTGGCTACTACCGGCGGTTTATTGAAGGATTCTCCACCATAGCCAAACCCATGACCCAGCTACTTAAGAAAGATAAAAAGTTTTAATGGACCGAAGCTTGCGAGAAAATTTTCCAAGAATTAAAGAAGAGGTTAACCACGGCACCTGTTCTGATCGTGCCAGATGTGCACAAGAATTTTGAAATATATTGTGATGCTTCCAGGAAGGGACTTGGATGTGTATTAATGCAGGAAGGAAAGGTTGTAGCATATGCCTCAAGACAGCTACGACGACACGAATTTTTTTACCCTACCCATGATTTGGAGTTAGCAGCTGTGATACACGCACTCAAGGAATGGCGACATTACCTTCTTGGTAACCGATGCGAGATATACACGGACCACAAAAGTCTTAAGTATATCTTCACCCAGCCAGAATTAAACTTGAGGCAGCGTCGATGGCTTGAGTTAATTAAGGATTATGATGTGGGAATTCATTACCACCCGGGTAAGGCAAATGTTGTGGCAGATGCTCTGAGCAGAAATCCATGCACCGACAATGACAGTGTGCAATTCTCACAGCATGAATTCAACCAGGAATTTGCCAAGCTTAATATGGTTCTAGTCACGGAAGGAACCATTACCCGTTTAGAAATAAAATCAACATTGGCGGATCAGATCAAAGAAGCTCAGAAAGGACACCCCAGCATCGAAGGAATTAAAAAGAAGGTAAATTTAGGCAAGGCATCTGAATTTACCATTGATAATCAGGGAATCCTATGGTATGGAAAAAGGTTATGCATACCCAACAAGGAAGAGCTAAAGTAACAGATTTTGGCAGAAGCCCACACAAGTCCGTAGTCCATTCACCCAGGAGGAACCAAGATGTACAAGGATCTACAGGAAATTTTTTGGTGGCACGGGATGAAAAGGGATATCGCCGTATATGTCGCACGGTGTGACTCCTCTCAGCGTATAAAGGCAGAACATCAGAGGCCAGCTGGATTATTACAGCCACTCAGAGTGCCTGAATGGAAATGGGATGTGAAAGGAATGGATTTTATTGTTGGATTACCGAGGTCACGACACGGAAATGATGCTATCTGGGTTATAACAGATTTATTAACCAAGGTGGCACATTTCATTCCGGTAAAAACCACATACTCAACACAGAGGCTTGCTAGGTTGTACCTCTCCCGAATTGTTTGCTTACATGGAGTACGCAAGACCATAGTCTCTGACAGAGGCACTCAGTTTGTCTCTAGGTTTTGGGATCACCTGCAGCAAGCCTTAGGGACTCAACTGGTTTTTAGCACAGCATATCACCCATAGACCGGTGGACAGACTGAACGGGTAAATAAAATATTAGAAGATATGCTAAGAGCATGTGTGCTTACTTATGGAGTCTGTTGGGAAGATAGTTTGCCATATGCGGAATTTTCATATAACAACAGTTATCAAGACAGTTTAAAAATGTCACCCTTCGAAGCACTATACGGACGAAGATGCCGTACCCCTCTCAATTGGCCTGAAACCGGAGACAGCCGAATCTTCGGCCCGGAAGTTCTCAAAGAAGCAGAAACAAAAGTGAAAATTATCCGAGACAGACTGAAAGCAGCTCAGAGCCGTCAGAAAAGCTATTATGATCAGAAGCACCGTCAGATCAGTTTTGAACCCAACGAATATGTGTATCTCAGAGTATCCCCAATGAGGGGGCTACAGAGATTTAAAGTTAAAGGAAAATTGGCACCGAGATTTATTGGACCGTTTAGCATAATTGCAAGGAGAGGCAAGGTTGCCTATCAACTGGAGCTACCGGCAGAATTATCAGATGTTCATGATGTATTCCACGTGTCACAACTGAGGAGATGTGTCAGTAACCCGGACAAACAAGTACAACATCAAGACCTGGATCTCTAACCAGACCTCACATATAGAGAACGACCTATAATTTTTTTGGAGGAGTCTAAACGGAGGACCAAGCAGAATGTGATAAATTTTACAAAGTTCAGTGGAGTAATCACACCGAGGAAGAAGCAACATGGGAAAGAGAAGATCATTTGAGGACTGAATATCCGTACCTGTTTGAGGGACAGCTGAAATCTCGGGGACGAGATTTTTCTTAAAGGGGGTAGGTGTTGTAACACCCCAAAAATTTTCTCTCTGGATTTTCAAATCTTTTCTTTAAAATAAAATACTTGAATTATTATGGCCTTTTTCTTCTTCTCCTTCTTCTGTTCTGAAGATCTTTTATTCTTAATTGGGTTTCCAAAATTTTAAATGGTTCTGTTTTGGATGATTTATTTATTGGGCAATTATTTTTGAAAGATCAAAAATAATTTTATTTCAGAAAAGTTTTGAATGACTAGATCATTTCAATGAAATGGTCCCTTTCATCTCCTTTCATTCTTATAAAAATCCATTCAATAGTTTTTTCTGTCACTCCTAAATTATCCCTCAATTCACTCACACCTTCTAGGACAGTATCCAACTCCTTTCCACCTTACAAAAATATTTCTACAATATTTACTAAATTCCAAAGTTGGAATTTATTTTATTCATGGTTTCTTTGGTTTAGAAAGGAACCATACTTTCTGCAAGTCTTCTGCTCCCACCAAAATTATCCTAGCAACTAGACAGTACCCAAAACCCATTTCACCAAAAACATTGGGTTCCACAGTTCAAAATTTTCAAATTTCATTCAATTCAAATTTGGACCAGATTCAATCTTTCTGATACAAACTCAATTTTTATTGATCCAAAAATTCTGAGACTTTGCCAAACTCACTTTTATGTATCAACACCTCACCACAAAAATCCTCCTAAATTCCTAAAATCCCTAGCACCTCCTGGCATTCTGTCATACATCTCATGTGCGTACTGTTCATCGCCGTCAGAAAATTCAGTTAACTGAATTTGTACAGAGGCAGGGGCGATCGATGCCGTGCACCCCTCACCTTCCTTCTCCTCACGGCACCGCCTTCGCTCATCAATACCTCGACCCCCTGGCCCACTCCCCAGCCTCTCCTCGCTGATGAGCTATCGGCAAACCGGTGCAACGGCCACCGTGCTCATCCACGGCGGACCGAAGAGCCGCCTCGGCCACCGACGAGCATTCACTCGCCGCCCCGCCCAAACCAACCTCTCTCCCCACACGGCACCTCCTCTGCATCGCAGCCGCACCGTCCAAAACCCCTGGAGCCCGCCTAGCAGTCGCCAGAGCCAGCCATCACCGCCGCACCCGTACGGGCACCTCGCCGTGGATAAGGCACTCGAGCTCAACTCCGTCCACGATAAGACTTCTGGAGAGCTCCATAAACCTCTCCCGATCATGCACCGTACCTCGCCACCGTCCTAACTTACCTCGCCGGCGGAATTAACTCCGGCGTCATCCGCCCGTACTGGACCTCCTCGGATCGCCTATAAATAGGAGCTCCCGAGCTCCGTTCACTCCTCCTACCACCCACACCACCTCCAAATCGACCTCCATTACACTCCCCCGACCTCGAGGAGGTCGTCTTCCTCCTCTCTGACCACCGACCCGCCGCCACCTCCGCTGATCAGCGCATCACCACCACTCCATCTCCACCGCTCAAAACTTGCCCGTAGTCATATTGTGCACCCAATCATCGATCCCGCACCTCAATTCCACCACAGAAGCTCCCTCCAGCGAGATTCTGACACACCCGAACCACCGTCCGCCGCCGTCGACCTCACCGTTGTTCTGTTGCTCGCCGGCAACCACCACCGCCACCCACCGACGCGGACGGACTCACTGATCACGTTCCGATCATCGCCAACCACTGGAACCCCGGCGATCATCGCCAGTCATTGCCGTCTCCCCTCTGTGCACGCGTGCGAGCGCGTTTGAATTTGAACCTGACGGGTGGGGCCCACCCGTCAGCGTTTTCTCTTTTTCGGTGTTTAAATCGAAAGCGTACTTTGGCGCTTTACGCTTCCGCTCTGGGAAGCGTATTTCCTTCGGAACCGTTTTCTGTTTAAAACGCACAGGGACTGGCTGTTTTGCAGAAAGACCCTTGGGTTTAAAAGTTTAATAACTTTTTAACCACAACTCTGATTGAGTTGATTCTTTTTTTGAAATTCTTATTTTTCTCTCTAGTTTTTTTAGTATTTATTTAAAAATATTTTGAGAGAAGTTTTGGTACTGTTGCCAAAAAATTTAATTTAAATTTGAATTCGAACTTTTCAGAAAAAGAAGAGGGGAACTTTGCCGGGAATTTCGAGGGTTCTTCTTCTGACTACTTTGGACAAGGCAAGCATTTTGAACCTGGGATATGGTGAATAGCTTTGCATGGTTGCATTGGTTTGAGTTTGCATCATATGTGTGGAAATAATGCATGCATGCATGGTCATATCACTTCTTGCACTTGACTTGCACTTCACTCAAGCTCAAGGAATCCGTCTAACATGATTGAAGGCTGTGAGAAAATTCAGGAGCGTGTCTCCTGTCCTGGACGTGCCGGTGGGCACGGCCGCGTTATGACACGACGGTGTCACCGTGGCATGTAAGGCATGCCAGTCATAATAACAACACCTCCTGAGTCGACCTAGATCGAGTCTTGTTCCGTCACACCTAGCTAAACACCGTGCTGCCACGGGTCTTCCCGCGAGGGAAGTATGGTTTAGTAAGTTGCTAACCCCTGTCTGTGTACACACCACATAGAGGGCCATGATGAGGGTTTCCACGGCCATGGACTAATGCCCGCCATCAGGTCAGGGGGCATGGGTGTATCCAGCTGGGCCGAGAGGGGGGCACCCCTTGTAATCCACGCGTATGAATAGTGATCCCATGCTATTCGAGATTGTAGTCTCCTCGACTTAGAGTTTTTCTTGAACGGTGCTTTGGGTGATTCCTCTCATCCGGAAAGTTCATCTGGTGTGTGCTGGTCAGGTGTGTTTTCAACCCAAAGACCGTAGTGGGAATTAGTTAGTACCATGGTGTTGACTAAAGAAATCCCATGCACGTGGGTAAAGAGTACACCCTCTGCAGAGTTATACCTATTCGAATAGCCGTGTCCGCGGTCAAGGACGTTAGCTGGGAAGGGTTAAGTGTCGATCCCGGTGTCGGTCTTCAGAGGAAATAATTAATTCGAGAAACAATTATTTTACAGAATATTATTATTTCATCACTAACGCTGTCATGGATATTTTTGTTATCATGAATATTATGGTTGTGAATATTATTGTTACTATGCATATGATTGTGGACTAACCCGTTTCTCTTATTTTATTTCCTGAGTGTCTCAGGGGTTGGCTAGACTACCCCGGGCACCCAGTTTTATTTTCAAGACCTCTCGTGGCGTCGCTTGAGTTCTCGGGCGGTCCTGTCTCGCCCGATTCTCTTTTAGACACCCGTTTGGCATTTCTTTTCAAGACCTACCGTGGCGTCACTTTCAGACACCCGACTGGCATTTCTTTTCAAGACCTACCGTGGCGTCACTTTTAGACACCCGACTGGCATTTCTTTTCAAGACCACTTGAGTTCTCGAGCGGTCCTGTCTCGCCCAATTCTCCACTTTATATTTTCCTTTGGATTCTCGGGCGGTCCTGTCTCGCCCGATTGTCCACTTTTAATTTTCTTGGTTTGTCACTAACATTTTATTTTTCTGCACATGCTATTATTTATCATACCATGTTTTAAATTTCAGTCAGCATGAGCATATCATTTAATCCATCATGGGCATATGCATTCGGTATATCTTTTGTTCATAATGTTTGCGAGTACATTCAAACATACTCACTGGCTTGTCCCTGGCTATTTTATTAGCCAGACCTGGAGGAGGACGAGCTTGTGGAAGGAGATTGCGCTAGCGAGCCCGACGCTTAGAGGTGTCCCAGTCAGTCAACCTGTGATCTTGGAGTCTACCACATGTATCATCCGCTGTGTTTCCGCTACACCAATAAAATAGTCAAGCCTCACACTGACGCTTGACTTTATTTTATTGTATCAGTGTTGTTCTACCACCACGCCACTGTGTTATTCCACCACCGTAGTATATTGGCAAGTTTGTAATAATGGTTGAGCACTCTGACTCAACCCTGTGTAATATTATATTTGTACTGGTTATCTATATCAAGAAAGTCTACCAGTTGTTCTTGGGGCTGGTATGACTTGAGGCTCTTCTGTGATTTATCCCAGAAATGGTCCTGACAGTTTCTCTATTTATAGGATTTTTCAGCATTGGAATCAGGTCAGACGGAGCCACGTGGGCCCCACGAGGTACCAGGGCGCGCCTGGGGGGGGGGGGGGGTGGCGCGCCCTGGTGCCTCGTGGGCACTGGGTGACCCCCCTCCAGTGGGTCTTGGTTCCAGTATTTTTTATTTGTTCCATAAAAAATCCCCAAAAAGTTTCATCCAATTCCAAGAACTTTTATTTCTGCACAAAAAACAACACCCTGGCAATTCTGCTGAAAACGGCGTCAGTCCGGGTTAGTTCTAATCAAATCATAGCAAAACCATAGAATTGTTATAAAAATGGCATGAATACTTCATAAATTATAGATACATTGGAGATGTATCAGCATCCCCAAGCTTAATTCCTGCTCGTCCCCAAGTAGGTAAATGATAAAAGAAATAATTTATGAAGTTTGAATGCTAGCATAGTGCATAAGTTTGATCAATGATAATTTCAATCACTTTTTCTAGCATCAATATATATCATAATCAGTAGCTCATCTCATAAAACTTCTCATGATCAAGTAGCAAACTTATTCACATGTTTAAAGTATATGCCATAAACTTTCTTGAAAACTAACAAATTATGTTCTCAGTCATCAAACAATTGCAATTCATCTTATTTTCAGGAAGGGTCTATGTAAGAGCTTTGATCTAGCAAATTCCACATACTCAACCATCTTTTAGTCTTCCTTGATTGCTGACACTCAAAGCATATTTTTAGAACAAACTATTTCAGTCAAACACATAGGAAGATAGGGGCTTAATGTTTCGCCTCCCAACTTATTTATCTCAGGGATAATGTCAACAATAATAACTCATGATCACCTATATTCAACTGGATATATGTGCCTGGATCTTTCCCTACCACATGATGCTTGCCAACTAAAGAGTTAGTAGAGCAGAATAGGGATGAACATTAATGACTCTTGCATAAAAGTAAATACAGAGAAGTAAAAGATAGGCCCTTCGCAGAGGGAAGCAAAGGTTGTCATGTGCTTTTTGTTGTTGCATGCACAAGATCTTAATGCAAAGGAACGTCACGTTATATTGCCCCTTGTGATAGCAACCTTTATTATGCAGCCCGTCGCTTTTATTTCTTTACCATCACAAGTTCGTACAACGCTTATTTTCCCTTGCAATAAAAGATCATACATATTTTAGGAGCAGTTTTTATTGCTTTTTGCACCGATGAGAACTTACTTGAAGGATCTTATTCAATCCATAGGTAGATATAGTGGACTCTCATGGCAAGAAACTGGGTTTAAGGGTTTTTGGATGCACAAGTAGTATCTCTACTTAGTACGAATTTTTGGCTAGCAAAATATCCTAAGCAAGAACCACATGTTAGAGGATCCATGACAATATAACTTCTATGTGAATATAAACAAACATAACTCATTACGTTGTCTTCCTTGTCCAACGTCAACTACTTGATCAAGCTTGAATATAATTAATGGGGGCTCACAATCATAGAAGATGTCCAAGATAGTATATTTATATGTGAAATTTCTCTTCCTTCAAAATTCTTTCATGAATTGTTCAAGTGACCAGTGCTATGTTTGTTAACTTTCAATAAATTTTACCACTTATACTTCTTGTATGTGAAGTCACTACTCCCCATGGGACAAGCATATGAAGCATACAAATTTCAACTTTATGATATTCAATTCATTTCAACAATTTACTCATAGGATATAAGTGAAGAACAAGAGTAAATGACAAACTATTCCAAAAAGATATAAGTGAAGACCAAATGAGTAGTTTAGTAAATAGGTAGCTATGTGAGGACTCTCTCTCATTTAAAAATTTTAGATCTCAAGTATTTTATTCAAACAGCAAGAAAAACCAAATAAAATGACATTCCAAGAATAGCACATATCATGTGAAGAAGCAAAAACTTAGGCTCAATCAAAACTGACTGACAATTGTTGATGAAGAAAGGTGGGATGCCTACCTAGGCATCCCCAAGCTTAGATGTTTGAGACTTCTTGAAATATTAATTTGGGATGCCTTGGGCATCTCCAAGCTTGAGCTTTTGTGTCTCCTTAATTCCTCTCATATCATGGTTTCCCTAAATCTTAAAAACTTCATCCACACAAAACTCAACAAGAACTCGTGAGATAAGTTAGTATAAATCAACTCAAAACCTTAACATTCTCTACTGTAGAAAATCTGTAATATCCCAATTTTCAATTTGGATGTTTATAAATATATCATTCATATGCATCCATGATTTATGCATTTTTGCCCTTCATTTCTTTTACTTGAATTTTGATCCAAGGAACTTTATGCAATTCAAGGACCAAAAGAGAGAATTGGAAGTTTCCCTAAATCCATTTTTGAAAATTCTTTGATTTCAAAATTTGGAGTTTGGATCAAATTTGGTTTCACTAAATTCATTTCCTTTATTTACAAAGATAAAATAAAGAGAGAAGATAAAAGGACTTCTTCAAAAACAGAAAGGAAATATTGGAAATTGAATTTGAAATCAAAATATATTTGTTTGCTTTTTTTGCAAATTATTTTAATGCAAATTTTATTAGCATAGCAAAAATATTTATTTTTAAAATAATGCATTTAGGACAGAAAATAGTTCACATGGTCTAGTATAGGACCAAATATTTATGTGAATTTTCTGGAAGTTTTAGAATTATATTTCTTTGTGTTTTTCTGTGTTTTATATATCTGAAACTAGAATACAGAAAAGTTTGTTAAAAAAAACAAAGCCCACCGCCAGGCCAGGTCAGGCAAGGCCACGGCCCATGCTAGCGAGCAGCAGCCAGGCCGAGCCGCTCCCCTCGCTCGCCCCAGTCTCTTTTTCTCTCGTACGCCTCTCCTTCTCTCTCATTTTTTTTCTGGCGCCTGGGCCCTGCTCTTTCTTATTCTTCTTCTTCACGTACAGAAGAGAACTACACGTACACGCGCCCGACGCCGACTTCGGCTCAAATTCATGGAAATCCTATCTCTAGTCTTCCCCTCGTCCAAGGAAGATGTCCTATAAATACTAGTCTTCCCCCTTTTGATTCTTTGATTGATTGCTTATGTGTGTCAATGTTTGCTTCGTTAGATCATCCGGAGTGTGAAGCTTGCTACTATGAATCTTTAGAGTTCAACAAACGTCAGCAAGGCAAGTTCACACCTTGATCATACTTTCTATACCCAGTTTTTACTATGCATTAGTTTCACCCTTACGAATTTGCATGAGTAGGATTGGGAATTGTGGCATTGCTATGTAGTTCATGAGGTAGGAACCTATGACCTTTGATCACCCCGGGAATATTCGTTATGTCATATATTGCTTAGCCATGCTTGTAGACGGGGATTGGTATGAGTGATTCATGCAAGTTGCGAGAGAATTAATAATTTGGGTAAAACTTAAGGTGGCAACATTAACACACATCTGGGTGGATTGGTTGAGGCACCTGGAGAAACCAGTGCTTGCCCAAGGGGATCCCGGAGTACCCGTGTGATCACCCTAGGATTGCCACCCAGGTTCAAAGGGATCATACGACACTTCATGACTAGAAACTTCCGTGTGCAGCCACAAGCCATTATGGGCTCTGGCATAGTTGAGTAAGTTGTGTGACCTCTTTCCGGGTAGGCTATCAGATGTAGGGGAATGTAGGTGTACCGGTCTACCCAGGGTTAAGGGGAAATGCTTCTGAAAGACTGTGTCTCAATCTTCCGATCATGGAGGTGGTCGAGTCTTGTGGGGAAAAGTGCACAAACCTCTACAGAGTGTAAAAACTAATCATGATTAGCCGTGTCCCCGGTTATGGACAAATTTGAGTATCTAGAAGTGAATTATTGGTTGATTTCATCACTTTATTTAATTAATGAATTGGGTTATTGAAAATTTTGGTTAAGGGATTGAGTTGGAGGAACCTTCTCAATAATGGCATAAACTTGGTAGTAAATAAAATTAATTCCTTTGTTGTAGGGAAAAAATAGCTTTATGCAAAAATTTAACTTAGAGCCTCCACCAGCCAAATATGCATATAGAGATAGACATTTTCATTATTTCTCGATGGTGTGATTTTGCCAGCATATTCCATGTGCTGACCTACACGGCTGCAACGTCTCATGTTGCAGAGTTGTCCGAGGAGGATTAAGGTGCGATAGGTCGTTGTTCTGCACTCAGTTTGCCATGGAGTTGATGGACTCATTTACCTTCGAAGCTTCCGCATTTATTTTATTTAGATGGCCTTCAGCCTTATTTATGTAATAAATACTCTTTTGAGGACCTCGATGTAATAAAGTGTGTGATTGAACTCTGTTTTAAATCCTCGAGTACTGTGTGTGTCAGCATACCGATCCAGGAATGACACTTAAGCACAGAAACTCCGATCCATTTGGGTCGGGTCGCTACAAGATGATATCAGAGCACACGCTGACTGTAGGACGCGACCACTAGGAATGGAAAAGCCTTTGAAAAAAAAGTATTTTATAATTTCCCTATATATCCGTTGGTCTTATGCTCTTCTCTATTCATTTCTAATCCTTCTCTATTTCAACAATATAGATGTCGACCTCCAAGACCAGGTTTGCCCAGCCCGACGAGGCCATGCCATTCGGACAATGCCTGAAGAACGTCGTGAAGTACCTGAACATCGCCCTGCCCACTTTCACTGGAACCTTCACCGCAACCTTGCCGGAGGAGAAGCGCTGGAGAACTGACGTCCACATTCCCGGACGTACCTTTGGAAATACCACAAGGGATATTGATTTCTTCTTCAATGCGCCAACCTGGACCTTAGGCAGGAGTATTGCCGCCCAAAACACCTTTGGACGCATTTGTGAGGAATACAACCAGGATCTCGAGGGAACCATCTACAGGATATGCGGACGCAGGGATCGCTACGGAGAAGTAGTCCGCACCAGGGAGGATGAGTCGATCACATCATACATACAAGATCAGGAGCATCTCATCCGCCGAATGGAGAACCAGATGTACGACAGCCTGAAGAACACCAGGAAGCTGATAACGCGGAATATCGAGCTGGAGGATGAAATCAAGGCAAGCCGCGATGGATATGAGGAGGAAATCAGCGTGCTATTGGAAAGGAACAAAAAGCTGAAGAAGAAGAAGCTGGAAAGAGCCGAGGAGAAGCTGGACCAGGGAGAAAACCTTCACAATGATGACAGTGATGCAGCCTTCATCAGCAACGATGCCGATTATGAAGATGATGATGATGAGGAGGACATGATGGAGTCTTCTACCGATCAGAACTTTTAGCCGACCACCATTTTAGATATTAGTATTCCGATTTATTTTCGATTAGAGTTTTTCGAGTAGTTCGATGTCGTTCGTGAGATTTTGTAATAGTTAGCTTAGACCCGATTGTGTGAACCTTGATTGAAACTAAATGGTGTGATTTGGAGTTTTATTTGTCTCATTTGCATATGGGTAGTGTGATTTTCTCATTAGGCCCTATTCTATTCTAATTTCTCATCCACTCCAAACCCATCAGATGCCTCCGAGACGTGACCCGGGATTCCCACCGGAACTTACCCAGTTGATCCAGAACCAGAATGCCCTCATGCAGATGCTCCTCCAGAACCATAACCAGAACAACAACAACAACCCGCCACCCCAAGCTGACAACCTTACTCGTTTCCTGAGGTTGAACCCACCCGTGTTCTCTAGTAGCACGGAGCCGATCGTCGCAGATGACTGGCTTCGCAAGATCGGAAGGGAGCTGACCACCGCAGGATGCACTGATGCTGAGAAGGTGCGCTTTGCCGCACATCAACTGGATGGACCAGCAGCTTCGTGGTGGGAGAACTACACCACCACATTCCCCATAGCCAATGTGACTTGGGATCAATTCCAGCAGGCGTTCCGTACCGCACATGTTTCAGCTGGAGCTATGAGTCTGAAGAAGCATGAGTTCCGCAACTTACGCCAGGGAAATCGTTCTGTTGGTGATTTTGGGGAGGAATTCAATAAGTTATCCAGGTATGCTCCCGGAGACGTGGCCGATGATGCCGCTAAGCAGGAGAAATTTCTGGAGGGTCTGAACGATGATCTGGGACTTCAGTTGACCGTGGCTACCTTTAACAATTATCAAGAGTTGGCTGATAAGGCTCTCATTCGGGAAGGCAAGCAGCAGCAGATAGAGAACCGCAAGAGGAAGTACGGACAGGGAAAGTACAACTCTGGAGTTCAGCAGAAGCCCCGCTATACCCCGTACTCGGGAAATAATGGATCAGGATCCAGCAAGTATGGTGGACACAATCATCATAACCATGGAGGTCATTCTCATCACGGAGGAAATGGACATAACCATAATGGTCACAGGAATGGCAATGGGAATGGAGGAAACAGGAATCAGAATCGTTCCAACTCCGCAACACCCGCCAAGAAAGATCTGAGTCACATTACCTGCTTCAAATGCGGGAAAACCAGACACTACGCCACCGAATGTCCCGAGGCGAAGAATGGGAACGGCAATGGAAGCTCTGGAGGCAAGAAGCCCAATCCTTTCACCAGAGGTCAGGTGAACCACATCAATGTGGAGGAAGTCTACGAGCAGCCAGACGCAGTGTTGGGTAAGTTTTTACTCAATTCCCATCCAGCATTAGTCCTTTTTGACACTGGTGCATCGCATTCATTCATAACAAGGGGTTTTGTGGATAAGTTTAAGTTTCCGACCGTAGCCCTTAAAACACTCATGTTAGTGAGTTCCCCAGGAGCAGAGTCTACAGCTAGTCGGGGATGTTTTCAGTTGCCTTTGACCATAGGGAGTCATGTTTTTACCACATACCTCATCATCCTAGAATCACAAGGATTGGACGTAATTCTAGGCATGGACTGGTTATCCAAGTATGAAGGAAATATTGATTGTGCTCGTAAGTCGATTCTTCTCACCACCCCAGATGGAAAACGGATCAAGTATGTGTCGAGGCATACGCCAAGGAGGACTCAGATGAATTCTCTTTCGGGAGTTGTTCAGGAGGAAGTACCAGTTGTGAAGGACTATCCCGATGTATTCCCAGAGGAATTGCCCGGCATGCCACCGGATCGAGACATTGAGTTTTTGATCGAGTTATTGCCAGGCACAGGACCGATATCCAAGAGACCGTATCGGATGCCCGCAAATGATTTGGAAGAAATTAAGAAGCAGATTAAGGAATTACTGGAGAAAGGGTATATCCAACCGAGTTCATCACCTTGGGGAGCCTCAGTTCTTTTAGTGGAGAAGAAGGATGGAACCTTGAGAATGGTTGTGGATTATCGTTCACTGAATGAGGTGACCATCAAGAACAAATACCCCTTTCCGATGATCAATGATTTGTTTGACCAGCTAGTAGGAGCTAGTGTTTTCTCCAAGATCGATCTTCGATCAGGATATCACCAGTTGAAGATCCGAGAGCAGGATATACCCAAGACAGCTTTTACCACGAGGTATGGGCTTTATGAGTACACGGTCATGTCTTTTGGTTTGACTAATGCCCCTGCCTATTTTATGAGCATGATGAACAAGGTATTCATGGAGTTTTTGGATAAGTTCGTTGTCGTGTTCATTGATGATATATTGGTTTACTCGAAGAATGAAGAGGAACACAAGGAACATTTACGCTTGGTGTTGGAAAAGCTCAGAGAACATCAGTTATATGCCAAATTCAGCAAATGCGAATTTTGGTTGAAGGAAGTCGGATTTCTCGGACATGTTATATCAAGAGAAGGAATAGCAATAGACCCTTCGAAGGTTGAAGCTGTCACCGAATGAAGGCACCCACCTCAGTCGGAGAGATTCGCAGTTTCTTTGGACTTGCAGGGTATTATCGGAGATTTATTGAGAATTTCTCCAAGATCGCGAAGCCCATGACGGAGTTATTGAAGAAAGACACCAAGTTTGTTTGGACCGACGAATGTGAGGCCAGCTTCCAGGAGCTGAAGCAACGTTTGGTTACAACCCCAGTGCTAATTCTTCTGAATATACGCAAGGATTTTGAGGTGTATTGCGACGCTTCACGTCAGGGACTTGGAGGCGTTCTTATGCAAGAAGGAAGAGTTGTATCTTATACCTCACGTCAGCTTCGACCTCATGAGTTGAACTACGCTATGCATGATTTGGAGTTAGCAGCCGTAGTGCACGCGCTCAAGACCTGGAGACATTTTCTTATCAGAAATAGTTGCGATGTTTACACGGATCATAAGAGTTTGAAATACATCTTCACGCTGAAGGAGTTGAACCTCAGGCAGAGGAGATGGTTGGAGCTCATAAAGGATTATGACATGAGATTGCATTATCACCCAGGAAAGGCCAATGTTGTGGCAGATGCATTGAGCCGGAAGAGTTATGTTAACACTCTCACCGCAGGGGGATTACCTAAGGAGTTAGCCGACGATCTCAGAGACCTCCAGTTGGAGATAGTTCCACGAGGTTTTGTTGCCGCAATGGAAATTCAATCCTCTTTGTTGGGAAAAATCCGAGAAGCCCAGAAGTTAGACAAAGGCATTGCGGAGATAAAGGAAAGGATGAACCAAGGAAAGGCAGAAGGATTTTGTGAGGATGAACACGGAACCTTATGGTTTGAGCAGCGTATTTATGTGCCCAATGACCCAGAGATCAAGAAGTTGATTCTTCAGGAGGCTCATGATTCGCCTTACTCGATACACCCAGGCAACACCAAGATGTATTTGGACTTGAAGGAAACTTTCTGGTGGACAGGTATGAAGAAGGATATTGCCGAGTATGTAGCAGTATGTGACGTATGTCAGAGGGTTAAAGCAGAGCACCAGAAACCAGTAGGATTACTTCAACCTTTGCCGATACCCGATTGGAAGTGGGACAAGCTTGGCATGGACTTCATCATAGGATTACCCAGGACCCGATCAGGTTATGATTTTATTTGGGTAGTAGTTGATCGCTTGACCAAGGTAGCTCACTTCATCCCCGTGAAAACCACCTATACAAGTGCTAAGTTGGCCAGGATATACATGACCAGGATCGTATGTCTGCATGGAGTTTCGAGGACCATGGTATCAGATTGAGGAACGCAATTTACTTCAAAGTTTTGGCATCAATTACTTGAAACTTTGGGTACCAGGCTGGAGTTCAGTACAACTTTTCATCCGCAGACAGATGGATAGACGGAGAGAGTCAATCAGATTCTGGAGGACATGTTAAGAGCTTGTGTGCTAGATTATGGATCTAGTTGGGATGATAATTTACCATATGCAGAGTTCTCATACAACAACAACTACCAGACCAGCTTGAAGATGGCCCCTTTCGAAGCTTTGTACGGAAGGAGGTGCAGGACACCTTTGATGTGGGATGAAGTTGGAGACCGTAAATTATTCGGACCAGATTTAATCAGAGACTTAGAGGAGAAAGTCAAGCTGGTCCGTGACAGACTCAAGATAGCCCAGTCCAGGCAGAAGAGTTATGCCGATACAAAACACAAGGAGGTAACCTATGAAATCGGAGACAGAGCATATCTCCGTGTGTCGCCACTTCGAGGAGTTAAACGATTTGGAGTCAAAGGAAAGTTAGCACCATGATTTGTGGGGCCATACAGAGTTTTAGAACGCATGGGTGAAGTTGCCTATAAGTTGGAGTTACCCGAAGCTCTGTCAGGAGTTCATGATGTGTTTCATGTTTACCAGTTGAAGAAGTGCCATGCAGAGATGTCCGATATTCCCTTGAGAGACACGGTGCCACTAGAGGCCATACAGTTGGATAGTGACCTAACTTATGAGGAGAATCCCGTCAAGATTCTCGAGATTGCAAGCAGGGTTACTCGCAGCAAGGTCATCAAGTTCTGCAAGGTCCAATGGAGTCACCATACTGAGGAAGAAGCCACCTGGGAGCGCGAAGAAGACCTCCGACAGGACCACCCACACCTTTTTGCTGACCAACCCGAATCTCGAGGGCGAGATTCATCTTAAGGGGGGTAGGTTTGTAACATCCCAATTTTCAATTTGGATGTTTATAAATAGATCATTCATATGCATCCATGATTTATGCATTTTTGCCCTTCATTTCTTTTACTTGAATTTTGATCCAAAGAACTTTATGCAATTCAAGGACCAAAAGAGAGAATTGAAAGTTTCCCTAAATCCATTTTTGAAAATTCTTTGAATTCAAAATTTGGAGTTTGGATCAAATTTGGTTTCACTAAATTCATTTCCTTTATTTCCAAAGATAAAATAAAGAGAGAAGATAAAAGGACTTCTTCAAAAACAGAAAGGAAATATTGGAAATTGAATTTGAAATCAAAATATAAGGTTCCGTGCTTTTTGTTGTTGCATGCACAAGATCTTAATGCAAAGGAACGTCACGTTATATTGCCCCTTGTGATAGCAACCTTTATTATGCAGTCCGTCGCTTTTATTTCTTTACCATCACAAGTTCGTACAACGCTTATTTTCCCTTGCAATAAAAGATCATACATATTTTAGGAGCAGTTTTTATTGCTTTTTGCACCGATGAGAACTTACTTGAAGGATCTTATTCAATCCATAGGTAGATATAGTGGACTCTCATGGCAAGAAACTGGGTTTAAGGGTTTTTGGATGCACAAGTAGTATCTCTACTTAGTACGAATTTTTGGCTAGCAAAATATCCTAAGCAAGAACCACATGTTAGAGGATCCATGACAATATAACTTCTATGTGAATATAAACAAACATAACTCATTACGTTGTCTTCCTTGTCCAACGTCAACTACTTGATCAAGCTTGAATATAATTAATGGGGGCTCACAATCATAGAAGATGTCCAAGATAGTATATTTATATGTGAAATTTCTCTTCCTTCAAAATTCTTTCATGAATTGTTCAAGTGACCAGTGCTATGTTTGTTAACTTTCAATAAATTTTACCACTTATACTTCTTGTATGTGAAGTCACTACTCCCCATGGGACAAGCATATGAAGCATACAAATTTCAACTTTATGATATTCAATTCATTTCAACAATTTACTCATAGGATATAAGTGAAGAACAAGAGTAAATGACAAACTATTCCAAAAAGATATAAGTGAAGACCAAATGAGTAGTTTAGTAAATAGGTAGCTATGTGAGGACTCTCTCTCATTTAAAAATTTTAGATCTCAAGTATTTTATTCAAACAGCAAGAAAAACCAAATAAAATGACATTCCAAGAATAGCACATATCATGTGAAGAAGCAAAAACTTAGGCTCAATCAAAACTGACTGACAATTGTTGATGAAGAAAGGTGGGATGCCTACCTAGGCATCCCCAAGCTTAGATGTTTGAGACTTCTTGAAATATTAATTTGGGATGCCTTGGGCATCTCCAAGCTTGAGCTTTTGTGTCTCCTTAATTCCTCTCATATCATGGTTTCCCTAAATCTTAAAAACTTCATCCACACAAAACTCAACAAGAACTCGTGAGATAAGTTAGTATAAATCAACTCAAAACCTTAACATTCTCTACTGTAAAAAATCTGTAATATCCCAATTTTCAATTTGGATGTTTATAAATATATCATTCATATGCATCCATGATTTATGCATTTTTGCCCTTCATTTCTTTTACTTGAATTTTGATCCAAGGAACTTTATGCAATTCAAGGACCAAAAGAGAGAATTGGAAGTTTCCCTAAATCCATTTTTGAAAATTCTTTGATTTCAAAATTTGGAGTTTGGATCAAATTTGGTTTCACTAAATTCATTTCCTTTATTTACAAAGATAAAATAAAGAGAGAAGATAAAAGGACTTCTTCAAAAACAGAAAGGAAATATTGGAAATTGAATTTGAAATCAAAATATATTTGTTTGCTTTTTTTGCAAATTATTTTAATGCAAATTTTATTAGCATAGCAAAAATATTTATTTTTAAAATAATGCATTTAGGACAGAAAATAGTTCACATGGTCTAGTATAGGACCAAATATTTATGTGAATTTTCTGGAAGTTTTAGAATTATATTTCTTTGTGTTTTTCTGTGTTTTATATATCTGAAACTAGAATACAGAAAAGTTTGTTAAAAAAAACAAAGCCCACCGCCAGGCCAGGTCAGGCAAGGCCACGGCCCATGCTAGCGAGCAGCAGCCAGGCCGAGCCGCTCCCCTCGCTCGCCCCAGTCTCTTTTTCTCTCGTACGCCTCTCCTTCTCTCTCATTTTTTTTCTGGCGCCTGGGCCCTGCTCTTTCTTATTCTTCTTCTTCACGTACAGAAGAGAACTACACGTACACGCGCCCGACGCCGACTTCGGCTCAAATTCATGGAAATCCTATCTCTAGTCTTCCCCTCGTCCAAGGAAGATGTCCTATAAATACTAGTCTTCCCCCTTTTGATTCTTTGATTGATTGCTTATGTGTGTCAATGTTTGCTTCGTTAGATCATCCGGAGTGTGAAGCTTGCTACTATGAATCTTTAGAGTTCAACAAACGTCAGCAAGGCAAGTTCACACCTTGATCATACTTTCTATACCCAGTTTTTACTATGCATTAGTTTCACCCTTACGAATTTGCATGAGTAGGATTGGGAATTGTGGCATTGCTATGTAGTTCATGAGGTAGGAACCTATGACCTTTGATCACCCCGGGAATATTCGTTATGTCATATATTGCTTAGCCATGCTTGTAGACGGGGATTGGTATGAGTGATTCATGCAAGTTGCGAGAGAATTAATAATTTGGGTAAAACTTAAGGTGGCAACATTAACACACATCTGGGTGGATTGGTTGAGGCACCTGGAGAAACCAGTGCTTGCCCAAGGGGATCCCGGAGTACCCGTGTGATCACCCTAGGATTGCCACCCAGGTTCAAAGGGATCATACGACACTTCATGACTAGAAACTTCCGTGTGCAGCCACAAGCCATTATGGGCTCTGGCATAGTTGAGTAAGTTGTGTGACCTCTTTCCGGGTAGGCTATCAGATGTAGGGGAATGTAGGTGTACCGGTCTACCCAGGGTTAAGGGGAAATGCTTCTGAAAGACTGTGTCTCAATCTTCCGATCATGGAGGTGGTCGAGTCTTGTGGGGAAAAGTGCACAAACCTCTACAGAGTGTAAAAACTAATCATGATTAGCCGTGTCCCCGGTTATGGACAAATTTGAGTATCTAGAAGTGAATTATTGGTTGATTTCATCACTTTATTTAATTAATGAATTGGGTTATTGAAAATTTTGGTTAAGGGATTGAGTTGGAGGAACCTTCTCAATAATGGCATAAACTTGGTAGTAAATAAAATTAATTCCTTTGTTGTAGGGAAAAAATAGCTTTATGCAAAAATTTAACTTAGAGCCTCCACCAGCCAAATATGCATATAGAGATAGACATTTTCATTATTTCTCGATGGTGTGATTTTGCCAGCATATTCCATGTGCTGACCTACACGGCTGCAACGTCTCATGTTGCAGAGTTGTCCGAGGAGGATTAAGGTGCGATAGGTCGTTGTTCTGCACTCAGTTTGCCATGGAGTTGATGGACTCATTTACCTTCGAAGCTTCCGCATTTATTTTATTTAGATGGCCTTCAGCCTTATTTATGTAATAAATACTCTTTTGAGGACCTCGATGTAATAAAGTGTGTGATTGAACTCTGTTTTAAATCCTCGAGTACTGTGTGTGTCAGCATACCGATCCAGGAATGACACTTAAGCACAGAAACTCCGATCCATTTGGGTCGGGTCGCTACAAGATGATATCAGAGCACACGCTGACTGTAGGACGCGACCACTAGGAATGGAAAAGCCTTTGAAAAAAAAGTATTTTATAATTTCCCTATATATCCGTTGGTCTTATGCTCTTCTCTATTCATTTCTAATCCTTCTCTATTTCAACAATATAGATGTCGACCTCCAAGACCAGGTTTGCCCAGCCCGACGAGGCCATGCCATTCGGACAATGCCTGAAGAACGTCGTGAAGTACCTGAACATCGCCCTGCCCACTTTCACTGGAACCTTCACCGCAACCTTGCCGGAGGAGAAGCGCTGGAGAACTGACGTCCACATTCCCGGACGTACCTTTGGAAATACCACAAGGGATATTGATTTCTTCTTCAATGCGCCAACCTGGACCTTAGGCAGGAGTATTGCCGCCCAAAACACCTTTGGACGCATTTGTGAGGAATACAACCAGGATCTCGAGGGAACCATCTACAGGATATGCGGACGCAGGGATCGCTACGGAGAAGTAGTCCGCACCAGGGAGGATGAGTCGATCACATCATACATACAAGATCAGGAGCATCTCATCCGCCGAATGGAGAACCAGATGTACGACAGCCTGAAGAACACCAGGAAGCTGATAACGCGGAATATCGAGCTGGAGGATGAAATCAAGGCAAGCCGCGATGGATATGAGGAGGAAATCAGCGTGCTATTGGAAAGGAACAAAAAGCTGAAGAAGAAGAAGCTGGAAAGAGCCGAGGAGAAGCTGGACCAGGGAGAAAACCTTCACAATGATGACAGTGATGCAGCCTTCATCAGCAACGATGCCGATTATGAAGATGATGATGATGAGGAGGACATGATGGAGTCTTCTACCGATCAGAACTTTTAGCCGACCACCATTTTAGATATTAGTATTCCGATTTATTTTCGATTAGAGTTTTTCGAGTAGTTCGATGTCGTTCGTGAGATTTTGTAATAGTTAGCTTAGACCCGATTGTGTGAACCTTGATTGAAACTGAATGGTGTGATTTGGAGTTTTATTTGTCTCATTTGCATATGGGTAGTGTGATTTTCTCATTAGGCCCTATTCTATTCTAATTTCTCATCCACTCCAAACCCATCAGATGCCTCCGAGACGTGACCCGGGATTCCCACCGGAACTTACCCAGTTGATCCAGAACCAGAATGCCCTCATGCAGATGCTCCTCCAGAACCATAACCAGAACAACAACAACAACCCGCCACCCCAAGCTGACAACCTTACTCGTTTCCTGAGGTTGAACCCACCCGTGTTCTCTAGTAGCACGGAGCCGATCGTCGCAGATGACTGGCTTCGCAAGATCGGAAGGGAGCTGACCACCGCAGGATGCACTGATGCTGAGAAGGTGCGCTTTGCCGCACATCAACTGGATGGACCAGCAGCTTCGTGGTGGGAGAACTACACCACCACATTCCCCATAGCCAATGTGACTTGGGATCAATTCCAGCAGGCGTTCCGTACCGCACATGTTTCAGCTGGAGCTATGAGTCTGAAGAAGCATGAGTTCCGCAACTTACGCCAGGGAAATCGTTCTGTTGGTGATTTTGGGGAGGAATTCAATAAGTTATCCAGGTATGCTCCCGGAGACGTGGCCGATGATGCCGCTAAGCAGGAGAAATTTCTGGAGGGTCTGAACGATGATCTGGGACTTCAGTTGACCGTGGCTACCTTTAACAATTATCAAGAGTTGGCTGATAAGGCTCTCATTCGGGAAGGCAAGCAGCAGCAGATAGAGAACCGCAAGAGGAAGTACGGACAGGGAAAGTACAACTCTGGAGTTCAGCAGAAGCCCCGCTATACCCCGTACTCGGGAAATAATGGATCAGGATCCAGCAAGTATGGTGGACACAATCATCATAACCATGGAGGTCATTCTCATCACGGAGGAAATGGACATAACCATAATGGTCACAGGAATGGCAATGGGAATGGAGGAAACAGGAATCAGAATCGTTCCAACTCCGCAACACCCGCCAAGAAAGATCTGAGTCACATTACCTGCTTCAAATGCGGGAAAACCAGACACTACGCCACCGAATGTCCCGAGGCGAAGAATGGGAACGGCAATGGAAGCTCTGGAGGCAAGAAGCCCAATCCTTTCACCAGAGGTCAGGTGAACCACATCAATGTGGAGGAAGTCTACGAGCAGCCAGACGCAGTGTTGGGTAAGTTTTTACTCAATTCCCATCCAGCATTAGTCCTTTTTGACACTGGTGCATCGCATTCATTCATAACAAGGGGTTTTGTGGATAAGTTTAAGTTGCCGACCGTAGCCCTTAAAACACTCATGTTAGTGAGTTCCCCAGGAGCAGAGTCTACAGCTAGTCGGGGATGTTTTCAGTTGCCTTTGACCATAGGGAGTCATGTTTTTACCACATACCTCATCATCCTAGAATCACAAGGATTGGACGTAATTCTAGGCATGGACTGGTTATCCAAGTATGAAGGAAATATTGATTGTGCTCGTAAGTCGATTCTTCTCACCACCCCAGATGGAAAACGGATCAAGTATGTGTCGAGGCATACGCCAAGGAGGACTCAGATGAATTCTCTTTCGGGAGTTGTTCAGGAGGAAGTACCAGTTGTGAAGGACTATCCCGATGTATTCCCAGAGGAATTGCCCGGCATGCCACCGGATCGAGACATTGAGTTTTTGATCGAGTTATTGCCAGGCACAGGACCGATATCCAAGAGACCGTATCGGATGCCCGCAAATGATTTGGAAGAAATTAAGAAGCAGATTAAGGAATTACTGGAGAAAGGGTATATCCAACCGAGTTCATCACCTTGGGGAGCCTCAGTTCTTTTAGTGGAGAAGAAGGATGGAACCTTGAGAATGGTTGTGGATTATCGTTCACTGAATGAGGTGACCATCAAGAACAAATACCCCTTTCCGATGATCAATGATTTGTTTGACCAGCTAGTAGGAGCTAGTGTTTTCTCCAAGATCGATCTTCGATCAGGATATCACCAGTTGAAGATCCGAGAGCAGGATATACCCAAGACAGCTTTTACCACGAGGTATGGGCTTTATGAGTACACGGTCATGTCTTTTGGTTTGACTAATGCCCCTGCCTATTTTATGAGCATGATGAACAAGGTATTCATGGAGTTTTTGGATAAGTTCGTTGTCGTGTTCATTGATGATATATTGGTTTACTCGAAGAATGAAGAGGAACACAAGGAACATTTACGCTTGGTGTTGGAAAAGCTCAGAGAACATCAGTTATATGCCAAATTCAGCAAATGCGAATTTTGGTTGAAGGAAGTCGGATTTCTCGGACATGTTATATCAAGAGAAGGAATAGCAATAGACCCTTCGAAGGTTGAAGCTGTCACCGAATGAAGGCACCCACCTCAGTCGGAGAGATTCGCAGTTTCTTTGGACTTGCAGGGTATTATCGGAGATTTATTGAGAATTTCTCCAAGATCGCGAAGCCCATGACGGAGTTATTGAAGAAAGACACCAAGTTTGTTTGGACCGACGAATGTGAGGCCAGCTTCCCGGAGCTGAAGCAACGTTTGGTTACAACCCCAGTGCTAATTCTTCTGAATATACGCAAGGATTTTGAGGTGTATTGCGACGCTTCACGTCAGGGACTTGGAGGCGTTCTTATGCAAGAAGGAAGAGTTGTATCTTATACCTCACGTCAGCTTCGACCTCATGAGTTGAACTACGCTATGCATGATTTGGAGTTAGCAGCCGTAGTGCACGCGCTCAAGACCTGGAGACATTTTCTTATCAGAAATAGTTGCGATGTTTACACGGATCATAAGAGTTTGAAATACATCTTCACGCTGAAGGAGTTGAACCTCAGGCAGAGGAGATGGTTGGAGCTCATAAAGGATTATGACATGAGATTGCATTATCACCCAGGAAAGGCCAATGTTGTGGCAGATGCATTGAGCCGGAAGAGTTATGTTAACACTCTCACCGCAGGGGGATTACCTAAGGAGTTAGCCGACGATCTCAGAGACCTCCAGTTGGAGATAGTTCCACGAGGTTTTGTTGCCGCAATGGAAATTCAATCCTCTTTGTTGGGAAAAATCCGAGAAGCCCAGAAGTTAGACAAAGGCATTGCGGAGATAAAGGAAAGGATGAACCAAGGAAAGGCAGAAGGATTTTGTGAGGATGAACACGGAACCTTATGGTTTGAGCAGCGTATTTATGTGCCCAATGACCCAGAGATCAAGAAGTTGATTCTTCAGGAGGCTCATGATTCGCCTTACTCGATACACCCAGGCAACACCAAGATGTATTTGGACTTGAAGAAAACTTTCTGGTGGACAGGTATGAAGAAGGATATTGCCGAGTATGTAGCAGTATGTGACGTATGTCAGAGGGTTAAAGCAGAGCACCAGAAACCAGTAGGATTACTTCAACCTTTGCCGATACCCGATTGGAAGTGGGACAAGCTTGGCATGGACTTCATCATAGGATTACCCAGGACCCGATCAGGTTATGATTTTATTTGGGTAGTAGTTGATCGCTTGACCAAGGTAGCTCACTTCATCCCCGTGAAAACCACCTATACAAGTGCTAAGTTGGCCAGGATATACATGACCAGGATCGTATGTCTGCATGGAGTTTCGAGGACCATGGTATCAGATTGAGGAACGCAATTTACTTCAAAGTTTTGGCATCAATTACTTGAAACTTTGGGTACCAGGCTGGAGTTCAGTACAACTTTTCATCCGCAGACAGATGGATAGACGGAGAGAGTCAATCAGATTCTGGAGGACATGTTAAGAGCTTGTGTGCTAGATTATGGATCTAGTTGGGATGATAATTTACCATATGCAGAGTTCTCATACAACAACAACTACCAGACCAGCTTGAAGATGGCCCCTTTCGAAGCTTTGTACGGAAGGAGGTGCAGGACACCTTTGATGTGGGATGAAGTTGGAGACCGTAAATTATTCGGACCAGATTTAATCAGAGACTTAGAGGAGAAAGTCAAGCTGGTCCGTGACAGACTCAAGATAGCCCAGTCCAGGCAGAAGAGTTATGCCGATACAAAACACAAGGAGGTAACCTATGAAATCGGAGACAGAGCATATCTCCGTGTGTCGCCACTTCGAGGAGTTAAACGATTTGGAGTCAAAGGAAAGTTAGCACCATGATTTGTGGGGCCATACAGAGTTTTAGAACGCATGGGTGAAGTTGCCTATAAGTTGGAGTTACCCGAAGCTCTGTCAGGAGTTCATGATGTGTTTCATGTTTACCAGTTGAAGAAGTGCCATGCAGAGATGTCCGATATTCCCTTGAGAGACACGGTGCCACTAGAGGCCATACAGTTGGATAGTGACCTAACTTATGAGGAGAATCCCGTCAAGATTCTCGAGATTGCAAGCAGGGTTACTCGCAGCAAGGTCATCAAGTTCTGCAAGGTCCAATGGAGTCACCATACTGAGGAAGAAGCCACCTGGGAGCGCGAAGAAGACCTCCGACAGGACCACCCACACCTTTTTGCTGACCAACCCGAATCTCGAGGGCGAGATTCATCTTAAGGGGGGTAGGTTTGTAACATCCCAATTTTCAATTTGGATGTTTATAAATAGATCATTCATATGCATCCATGATTTATGCATTTTTGCCCTTCATTTCTTTTACTTGAATTTTGATCCAAAGAACTTTATGCAATTCAAGGACCAAAAGAGAGAATTGAAAGTTTCCCTAAATCCATTTTTGAAAATTCTTTGAATTCAAAATTTGGAGTTTGGATCAAATTTGGTTTCACTAAATTCATTTCCTTTATTTCCAAAGATAAAATAAAGAGAGAAGATAAAAGGACTTCTTCAAAAACAGAAAGGAAATATTGGAAATTGAATTTGAAATCAAAATATATTTGTTTGCTTTTATTTGCAAATTATTTTAATGCAAATTTTATTAGCATAGCAAAAATATTTATTTTTAAAATAATGCATTTAGGACAAAAAATAGTTCACATGGTCTAGTATATGACCAAATATTTATGTGAATTTTTCTGGAAGTTTAGAATTATATTTCTTTGTGTTTTTCTGTGTTTTATATTTCTGAAACTAGAATACAGAAAAGTTTGTTAAAAAAAAAGCCCACCGCCAGGCTAGGCCAGGCAAGGCCATGGCCCATGCTAGCGAGCAGCAGCCAGGCCGAGCCGCTCCCCTCGCTCGCCCCAGTCTCTTTTTTCTTGTACGCCTCTCCTTCTCTCTCGTTTTTTTCCTGGCGCCTGGGCCCCACTCTTTCTTCTTCTTGTTCTTCACGTACAGAAGAGAACTACACGTACACGCGCCCGACGCCAACTTCGGCTCAAATTCATGGAAATCCTATCTCTAGTCTTCGCCTCGTCCAAGGAAGATGTCCTATAAATAGCCACGACCCCTCTCCACCGATTCCCTCAAACAACTCTCGCCAAGTCCACCCCAATCGCTCGCACTCGCCATTCCAATCTCGCCGAAGACGCTGCAGTTCATCGCCGTATTCCGACGCCGGTGAGCCATCCCGAGCCTCCCTCTTCTGTTTTTCGACTTCTCTCGACCGCGAGATTTGTTTTGACATGATCTTGCATCCCCTCTCCATCTACAGACGCCACCCCGACCTCGCCGTCTTCACCGAAGCACCCGGAGCACCGAGCTTCATCACCTCGTCCCGTCGCTTTTTGTCATCGCCGAGCATCTTCGACTCCACCCCAGAGACCGCGACACCTAGCCGCATACTCTCGACTCCACCACCGCCGCCGATGACCGCCGGAACCGCCGCCACCACCGCGCCCGAGCTCCACCCCAACGCTACGTTCTTCTCTGTAAGCGTCACAATTCATTTTCCTTACAGATCGGTCGTCTACCGATTCACACGCAGCAAACATCTACCCAGCCAACCAGAGAGCGCCACATGGCCTCTGGCCGAAATTAGTTTTTTTCCAGGAAATTCCAATCTCAGATTGCAATCCAATCTTTCTTTTAGCATATCTTTTAATCTACAAATCCAATTTCATTGATTCTTTTTCCTACGGTTTCATAAAAATCCCATCTATCCAGAGAACCAATCTAAAAATATTTTTGACAACTTAAAATTCGAATTTGAACAGATTCATGTTCAAACTTGTTTTGGCTAGAATTTGAAATCTATAACGCCGATTTTGTTGATTCTTTTTGCAAATCGAAGCTTGTGACGTGTAATTTCTGTAGAACCCAAAATCATATATTTTTGATACTGCTAAAATTACGTTCTGTACAGAAACTTTATTTGGTTGTTTTTGGAGTTTTCCGAAGTCTTTTCTTCGTTTCCTTTTGATTCTTTGCTTGATTGCTTATGTGTGTCAATGTTTGCTTCGTTAGATCATCCGGAATGCGAAACTTGCTACTACGAATCTTTAGAGTTCAACGAACGTCAGCAAGGCAAGTTCACACCTTGATCATACTTTCTATACCCAGTTTTTACTATGCATTAGTTTCACCATTACAAATTTGCATGAGTAGGATTGGGAATTGTGGCATTGCTATGTAGTTCATGAGGTAGGAACCTATGACCTTTGATCACCCCGGGAATATTCGTTATCTCATATATTGCTTAGCCATGCTTGTAGATGGGGATTGGTATGAGTGATTCATGCAAGTTGCGAGAGAATTAATAATTTGGGTAAAACTTAAGGTGGCAACATTAACACACATATGGGTGGATTGGTTGGGGCACCTGGAGAAACCAGTGCTTGCCCAAGGGGATCCCGGAGTACCCGTGTGATCACCCTAGGATTGCCACCCAGGCTCAAAGGGATCATACGACACTTCATGACTAGAAACTTCCGTGTGCAGCCACAAGCCATTATGGGCTCTGGCATAGTTGAGTAAGTTGTGTGACCTCTTTCCGGGTAGGCTAGCAGATGTAGGGGAATGTAGGTGTACCGGTCTACCCAGGGTTAAGGGGAAATGCTTCTGAAAGACTGTGTCTCGATCTTCCGATCATGGAGGTGGTCGAGTCTTGTGGGGAAAAGTGCACAAACCTCTGCAGAGTGTAAAAACTAATCATGATTAGCCGTGTCCCCGGTTATGGACAAATTTGAGTATCTAGAAGTGAATTATTGGTTGATCTCATCACTTTATTTAATTAATGAATTGGGTTATTGAAAATTTTGGTTAAGGGATTGAGTTGGAGGAACCTTCTCAATAATGGCATAAACTTGGTAGTAAATAAAATTAATTCCTTTGTTGTAGGGAAAAATTAGCTTTATGCAAAAATTTAACTTAGAGCCTCCACCAGCCAAATATGCATATAGAGATAGACATTTTCATTATTTCTGGATGGTGTGATTTTGCCAGCATATTCCATGTGCTGACCTACACGACTGCAACGTCTCATGTTGCAGAGTTTTCTGACGAGGATTAAGGTGCGATAGGTCGTTGTTCTGCACTCAGTTTGCCGTGGAGTTGATGGACTCATTTACCTTCGAAGCTTCCGCAGTTATTTTATTTAGATGGCCTTCAGCCTTATTTATGTAATAAATACTCTTTTGAGGACCTCGATGTAATAAAGTGTGTGATTGAACTCTGTTTTAAATCCTCGAGTACTGTGTGTGTCAGCATACCGATCCAGGGATGACACTTAAGCACAGAGACTCCGATCCATTTGGGTCGTGTCGCTACAAAATCACAAAAATTATAATTAAACATTGCATACTAAATTCCTCTTCATATTTAATACTCCTATCCTCAAATAGAAACATTAAACACGCAAACATATGCAAACAATGCAACTATAACAGCAATCTGCCAAAACAGAACAATCTGTAAAAGGGGAATAAGAATTCATACTTCCCTAACTCGAAAAATTCTGAAAACTTACCACGTGAGAGAGAACTCATGCATTCTTACTGTGTAAAAATTTCAGATTTTTATCATGTTCTGACTATTCAGGAATATTCTGGACATAACAGAAAACTTTCTGTTTTCAAACAGCAACACATGAACTTGCAAACTGGGCATGGTAAAGACTATAATTGGTATTTTATTGAACTAAAAGATAAAAAAATGATTATTTATAACACCAAGCAAATATAAACAGAATAAAATGACGCTCCAAGCAAAACTCATATTATGTGACGAATAAAAATATAGCTCCGAGTGAGGTTACCGATAGTGTTGAAGACGAAAGAGGGGATGCCTTCCGGGGAATCCCCATGCTTAGACACTTGAGTCTTCCTTGAATATTATCTTGGGGTGCCTTGGGAATCCCCAAGCTTAGGGTCTTGCCACTCCTTATTCTCCTCATATCGTTATCTCACCCAAAACTTGAAAACTTCAATCACACAAAACTTAACGGAACTTCGTGAGATAGGTTAGTATGATAAAAATAAATCATCCACTTAGGTACTGTCAATACAAGATTCATAATTGTTCTCACATAATTACTACTGTATTCTATCATTTCCACAATTTATATCTCATAATATAAGCTATGGAAACACTAAAACAGGCAAACTATGCACCGAAAACAGAATCTGTCAAAAACAGAACAACATGTAGTGAGCGATTTAAAAACCATACTTATGTACCTCCAAAAATTCTGAAAAATTAGGAAAACGTAAACATTTTGTAACCCAATGCTCTGTAAAAATTTCAGAATTTTATCGCTCTCGAGTACAGAATAGAAATTCCAGCACTGGACGCAAAAGTTTCTGTTTTTGCACAAAATCAAGTCAACTATCATCCACACTATCCCAAAGGCTTTACTTGGCACATTATTGAAAGAAAACATATAAAAAATGATTACTACAGTAGATTAATCAGTAGGTATAAATATTGGGTTGTCTCCCAACAAGCGCTTTTCTTTAATGCCTTTTTAGCTAGGCATGATGATTTCAATGATGCTCACATAAAACTAAAGAATCGAAACACAAAGAGAGCATCATGAAGCACATGACTAGCACATTTAAGCCTAACCCACTTCCTATGCATAGGGATTTCGTGAGCAAATAGTTTATGGGAGCAAGTATCAACTAGCATAGGAAGGCAAAACAAGCATGACTTCAAAACTTTCAACACATAGAGAGGAAACTTGATATTATTGCAACACCTACAAGCATATGATCCTCTCTCGTAATAATTTTCAGTAGCATCATGAATGAATTCAACAATATAGCTATCACATAAAGCATTCTTTTCGTGATCCACAAGCATATTTTTTTATTACTCTCCACATAAGCAAATTTGTTCTCATCAATAATAGTGGGAGCAAATTCAATGAAATAACTATCATGAGATACTTGATTGGCATAATCCAATTGAAAATTAAAATCATGATGACAAGTTTCATAGTTATCATTCTTCTTTATAGCATACATGTCATCACAATAATCATCATAGATAGCAACTTTGTTATCATGGTCAATTGAAACCTCTTCCAAAATAGTGGAATCATCACTAAATAAATTCATGACCTCTCCAAATCCACTTTCATCAATATAATCATCATAAATAGGAGGCATGCAATCATAACAAATTTAGACATCAAAACTTAGGGGACTAAAAATATCATCTTCATCAAACATAGCATCCCCAAGCTTATGGCTTTGCATATCATTAGCATCATAGATATTCAAAGAATTCATACTAGCAACATTGCAATCATGCTCATCATTCAAAGATTTTGTGCCAAACATTTTATTAAATTCTTCTTCTATCAGTTGAGCACAATTTTCCGCTTCATAATTTTCAAGAAAAACATTATAAAGACGAATAATATGAGGCAACCTCAATTCCATATATTTTTGTAGTTTTCTTTTATAAACCAAACTAGTGATAAAACAAGAAACTAAAAGATTCGATTGCAAGATCTAAAGATATATCTTCATGCACTCACCTCCCCGGCAACGGCGCCAGAAAAGAGCTTGATGTCTACTACACAACTTATTCTTGTAGACTCATGTTGGGCCTCCAAGCGCAGAGTTTTGTAGGACAGTAGCAATTTTCCCTCAAGTGGATGACCTAAGGTTTATCAATCCGTGGGAGGCGTAGGTTGAAGATGGTATCTCTCAAACAACCCTGCAACCAAATAAGAGAAATCTCCTGTGTCCCCAACACACCCAATACAGTGGTAAATTGTATAGGTGCACTAGTTCGGCGAAGAGATGGTGATAAAAGTGTAGTATGGATAGTTGATATAGGTTTTTGTAATCTGAAAATATAAAAACAGCAAGGTAGCAAGTAACAAAAGTGAGCACAAACGGTATTGCAATGCTTAAAAACAAGGCCTAGGGTTCATACTTTCACTAGTGCAATCTCTCAACAATGCTAACATAATTGGATCATATAACCATCCCTCAACGTGCGATAAAGAATCACTCCAAAGTTCCTATTCGCGGAGAATATAAGATAGAAATTGTTGTAGGGTACGAAACCACCTCAAAGTTATCCTTTCCGATCAATCTATTGAGCCATCCCTATAATTGTCACGAATAGCCCTAGAGTTCGTACTAAAATAACATCATATGAAACACATCAACCAACCCTAATGTCACCTAGATACTCCAATGTCACCACAAGTATCCGTGAGTTGATTATTTGATATGCATCAAACAACTTAAGATTCATAATATTCAATCCAACACTAAGAACTTCAAGGAGTACCCCAAAGTTTCTATTGGAGAAAAGATAATGAAAACGTGCATCAACCCATATGCATAGATTACCCCAATGTCACCGCGGGAATCCGCGAGTTGAGTGCCAAAACATATATCAAGTGAATCAATATAATACCCCATTGTCACCACGGGTATTCATATGCAAGACATACATCAAGTGTTCTCAAATCTGAAATATTCAATCCGACAATAACGAAATCTCAAAGGGAAAAGATTCGATTCATCACAACAAGGATAGAGAGGGAAGAAACACCATATGATCGAACTATATTAACAAAGCTCGCGATACATCAAGATCGCGCCAAATCAAGAACACGAGAGAGAGATCAAATACATAGCTACTAGTACATACCCTCAGCCCCGAGGGTGAACTACTCCCTCCTCGTCATGGAGGCCGCTGGGATGATGAAGATGGCCTCCGGTGATGATTTCCCCCTCCGGCAGGGTGCCGGAACGGGTCTCCAGATGGTATTTCGAAGGTACAGAAGCTTGCGGCGGCGTAGTCCAAAATCTAGGGTTATTTCTGGGGGTTTCTCTATTTATAGGATTTTCAGCGTTGGAATCAGGTCAGACGGAGCCACGTGGGCCCCACGAGGTACCAGGGCGCGCCTGGGAGGGCGGGGTGGCGCGCCCTGGTGCCTCGTGGGCAGTGGGTGGCCCCCCTCCAGTGGGTCTTGGTTCCATTATTTTTTATTTGTTCCATACAAAATCTCCAAAAAGTTTCATCCAATTCCAAGAACTTTTATTTCTGCACAAAAAACAACACCATGGCAATTCTGCTGAAAACAGCGTCAGTCCGGGTTAGTTCTAATCAAATCATACCAAAACCATATAGAATTGTTATAAAAATGGCATGAATACTTCATAAATTATAGATACGTTGGAGACGTATCACAACTCTCAATGCTTCCGGTCGAGGTGAAGATACCCCGAACAAGCCCCTCAAAGGATTACTTTCCATAGTGACAAGTGACAATAAATTTCAGCACGTAATATAAATGTTTCCTTACCAAATTGCACTCACCAAAGGCACTTCACTCCCCGGCAACGGCGCCAGAAAAGAGTCTTGATGACCCACAAGTATAGAGGATCAATCATAGTCCTTTTGATAAGTAAGAGTGTCGAACCCAACGAGGAGCAGAAGGAAATGACAAACGGTTTTCAGCAAGGTATTCTCTGCAAATACTGAAAGTAGTGGTAACAGATAGTTTTGATAGCAAGATAATTCGTAACAAGTAACAAGTAGTAATGGTAACAAAAGTGCAGCAAGGTGGCCTAATCCTTTTTATAGCAAAGGACAAGCCGGAACAAACCCGTATAATAAGCAAAGCGTTCTCGAGGACACATGGGAATTTCATCTAGTCACTTTCATCATGTTTGATTGATTCGCGTTCGCTACTTTGATAATTTGATATGTGGGTGGATCGGTGCTTGGGTGCTGTTCTTACTTGAACAAGCCTCCCACTTATGATTACCCCCTCTCGCAAGCATCCGCAACTACGAAAGAAGAATTGAGATAACTCTAACCATAGCATGAAACATATGGATCCAAATCAGCCCCTTACAGAATTGCGCATAAACTTCTGTCACTCTATCAACCCATCATCTAATCACTACTCCACAATGCCTTCCCTTAGGCCCAAAGATGGTGAAGTGTCATGTACTCGACGTTCACACGACACCAGTAAAGGAAGCAACAACATACATATCATCAAAATATCGAACGAATACCAAATTCACATGATTACTTATGATAGGATTTCTCCCATGTCCTCAAGAACAAAAGTAACTACTCACAAATCATATTCATGTTCAAGATCAGAGGGGTATTGAATAGCATTAAGGATCTAAACATATAATCTTCCACGAAATAAACCAACTAGCATCAACTACAAGATGTAATCAACACTACTAGCAACCCACAAGTACCAATCTGAGGTTTTGAGACAAAGATTGAATACAAGAGATGAACTAGGGTTTGAGATGAGATGGTGCTGGTGAAGATGTTGATGAAGATAGGTCCTCCCACGATGAGAGGATCGTTAGTGATGTCGATGGCTTCGATTTCCCCCTCCCAGAGGGAAGTATCCCCGGCAGAATCGCTCCGCCGGAGAGCAAAATAGCTCCTGCCCAGGTTCCGCCTCGAGACGGCGGCGCTTCATCCCGAAAGTCTTCTCCTGATTTTTTTCTAGGGCAAATGGCTTCATATAGTGGAAGGAGTGGGCCAGAGGCTTGCCAGGGGCCCCACAAGCCAGGGGGCGCGCCCAGGGGGGTAGGCCGCGCCCCCAGGCTTGTGGCTTCCTGGTGGGCCCCCTTCTGTTGATTCTTTTGCCAGTATTTTTTATATATTCCAAAATAAATCTCCGTAAATTTTCAGGTCATTTGGAGTTGTGCAGAATAGCTAGCTCTATTTCACCCCTTTCAGGTCCAGAATTCCAGCTGCTGGCATTCTCCCTCTTCATGTAAATCTTGCAAAATAAGAGAGAAAAGGCATAAGAATTGTACCATAAAGTGAAATAATGATTAAAAACATAATAATTATTCATAGGAAATCATGATGTAAATTGGACGTGTCAGTGCTCATGGATGAACTCCGTGATCATGGAGTGGTTAGCACAAAGTCCGCGCTCCACCATCCCCTGGCACTTGAAGATCTCCAATTCCACCGCTTCCAGCCTAGCCTTCTCACTCCCGGTCTTCTTAGGTCCTTGAACGTCCCAGATGTGGAGCACCCCTCACGCATCTCAATGGCTTGCGGGTGCTTCATCACCCCCGGTAGGTACGGGTTGATGACCTTCTCATAGAACTTGTCCTTGGACGAGCTTGGAGACGCCATGGCGATCTAGCTCTGTCAGCAAAATAGACTGAAACAAAAACAGAGGAGAAACTTGTGATGCAGTGGTCAAAACACCCATGAGTATATATAATGAATTTTTCCCGTGTAGAACAAGTAATATGGAAGAAAAACGGAGTCGGGAAAGTCCATGAGGGAGCCACAAGCCTGGTAGGCGCGCCCTGGGGGGTAGGGCGCGCCCTGGGGTGTAGGGCGCGCCCCCCAGGCTTGTCGCCTCCTCGTGCACTTTTCGGACTGTTTATTATTTTCCTAATTTTTTATATATTCCAAAACAGACAGAAAGTACTTTTATGGAAGTTTTAGAGTCGGTTTACTTACCGTACCACATACCTACTCCTTTTCAGGATTCTGGAGCGTTCCGGAAGGTTTCTTCTATGTGCTCTTCCGGTGTCATTGTTTGAATAGTATTGGTTTCAACATTAATGGGCGTACCTAAGATATAATGTTTAATCCTTTGCCCATTAACCACTCTCGGATTATTGCCTTCGGAGTTGTTTATTTTGATGGCTCCGGAGCGACAAACTTCCTCGATGATATACGATCCTTCCCATTTAGAGAAAAGTTTTCCTGTAAAAAATCTTAAACGAGAATTGTATAATAGCACATGATCACCTACTTTGAATTCCCATTTTTGAATTCTCTTGTCATGCCATCTTTTAACATTTTCTTTAAACAACTTGGCATTTTCATAAGCTTGGGTTCTCTATTCATCTAAAGAGCTAATATCAAATAGCCTCTTTTCACCGGCAAGTTTCAAATCATAGTTAAGTTCTTTAATTGCCCAATATGCTTTATGTTCTAACTCAAGAGGTAAATGACATGCTTTCCCATAAACCATTTTATATGGAGACATACCCATAGGATTTTTATAAGCAGTTCTGTAAGCCCATAGTGCATCATCAAGTTTCTTAGACCAATTCTTTCTAGATATATTAACGGTCTTTTGCAAAATTAATTTTATTTCTCTGTTAGTTAATTCAACTTGACCACTAGACTGAGGATGATAATTAGATGCAATTCTATGATTAACATCATATTTACCAAGCAATTTATGGAATGCACCATGAATAAAATGTGAACCACCATCAGTCATTAAATATCTAGGGACTCCAAACCTCGGGAATATAACTTCTTTAAGCATTTTAATAGAAGTGTTATAATCATCACTACTAGTTGGAATAGCTTCTACCCACTTAGTAACGTAATCAACAACAACAAAATATGAGTATACCCATTGGATTTAGGAAACGGTCCCATATAATCAAAACCCCAAACATCAAATGGTTCAATAAAAAGTGAATAATTCATAAGCATTTCCTGACGTCTATCAACATTACCAATTCTTTGACATTCATCACAAGAGAGGACAAACTTACGTGCATCTTTGAAAAGAGTAGGCCAATAGAAACCAGATTGTAATACCTTGTGTGTAGTTCTGTATCCCGCATGGTGTCCTCCATATGCCTCAGAGTGGCACTTATGTAGGATTTGTTCCTGTTCATGCTTAGGTACACAATGTCTAATAATACCATATACTCCTTCTTTATATAAGTGTGGGTCATCCCAAAAGTAATCTCTTAAATCAAAGAAGAACTTTTTCTTTTGTTGGTATGTGAAACTAGGTGGTATATATTTAGCAACAATGTAATTAGCATAGTCTGCTTACCAAGGAGTGTTACGAGAAGCATTTATCACAGCTAGTTGTTCATCAGAGAAATAATCATTAATAGGAAGTGGGTCATCAAGAACATTTTCCATTCTAGACAAATTATCGGCTACGGGATTCTCAGCTCCCTTTCTATCAACAATATGCAAATCAAATTCTTGTAGCAAAAGAACCCACCTAATAAGTCTAGGTTTACCATCTTTCTTTTCCATAAGATATTTAATAGCAGCATGATCGGTATGAATAGTAACTTTGGAATCAACAATGTAAGATCTGAATTTATCACATGCAAACACAACTGCTAAAAAATCTTTTTCAGTAGTAGCATAATTTCTTTGGCACTGTCTAGAGTTTTACTAGCATAATGGATAACATTTAATTTCTTATCAACTCTTTGTCCTAGAACAGCACCAACAGCATAATCACTAGCGTCACACATAATTTCAAAGGGTAGGTTCCAATCAGGTGGTTGAACAATAGGTGTAGAAATTAAGGCTTTCTTAAGTATTTCAAAGGCTTCTACGCAATCATCATCAAAAATGAATGGAACATCTTTTTGCAAGAGATTAGTAAGAGGCCTAGAAATTTTAGAGAAGTCTTTTATAAACCTTCTATAGAAACCAGCATGACCAAGGAAACTTCTTATACCTTTGATATCTTTAGGACATGGCATTTTCTCAATTGCATCAACTTTAGCTTTATCAACTTCAATACCCCTTTCAGAAATTTTATGCCCAAGGACTATACCTTCATTCACCATAAAGTGGCACTTCTCCCAATTCAAGACAAGATTAGGTTCTTCACATCTCTGCAAAACTCGATCAAGGTTGCTCAAGCAATCATCAAAATAAGTTCCACAAATGGAGAAATCATCCATGAAAACCTCAACAATCTTTTCACAAAAGTCAGAGAATATAGCAGTCATACATCTTTGAAAGGTAGCAGGTGCATTACATAAACCATAAGGCATACGACGATAAGCATAAGTTCCAAAAGGACAAGTAAATGTGGTTTTCTCTTGATCTTCAGGTGAAACAGGTATTTGAGAGAAACCATAATAACCATCTAGGAAGCTAAAGTGTGTATGCTTAGATAATCTTTCTAACATTTGATCAATCACTAGTAGAAAACAGACCTTTTGTCCAAAGCATTAGTCCCGGTCTGGTTTTGAACCGGCACTAATGTGACCATTAGTCCCGGTTCGGGACGGGCATCATTAGTCGCGGTTCGTTCTGGACCTTTAGTCAGGCTGGTGTCAGGCTGGGGCCCCACGATTACCTTTAGTCCCGGTTCGTGGCACGAACCGGGACTATAGGCTCACCTTTAGTCCCGGTTCGTGCCACGAACCGGGACTAAAGATCCCCTATATGAATTCGGCCAGCCCGAGCACAGTACTCCTCCCTGTTTTTCCCCTTCTTCCCCTCCTTTGTTCTTCCTCTTCCTCGAGCTCATCCTCCATTTTTGCCAAAATTTGTCAAGATTTGGAGGCACCCCATCCATCCAAGTGTTCACAAAGGTTAGCAACTTTGTCCTTTCATCTCTCATTGCTAGATTAGCTCTTGCAATGCTCTATACGTATAGTGATTTGTGGGTTTTAGTTTGGGAGTTTTTATATGTGGTAGTTCATTTGATTTATATGCAATTTGAGCTCAAATTAACTTCTTACTTTGCATGTGTAGGTGTGGTTTACTTAGTGCCTTCCCGTCCCCGTCCTAACCACCGTCGATCGCCCGCACCGTCCCGTCGCCGGCACCACCTTGGTGAGCCTCTTGTTCTTATCCTTTTTATAAAAAAAATCATGTTTGTAAGATTTAGATAGTTACTTGTATAGTTTTCTTACCTATATGGTTGTTTGTTATACATAGTGGCATGGTTTTGATATCCGTCCCCATCAGCCCTCGTCCGGTTTATGATTCGGATGTGGTATATACTCTCTTTTATAACTGTTTGTTGCATTTCATGTTTATGACAATTATGCCCATCAAGTTGACATAGATATTTTTATCTAGGAGGTATGTGAACCGGAAATTGCAACTGACATAGATATTCTTGTCAAGAAGTTAAATTTAGTTGAAAAAGAAAACGAGTATTTGAAAGAAAACTTGAAAAGAGTTGAAGAAGAGAAGATGAAACTGGAGTTGTATGTTGCCGATGTCGTCGATGATCACAAGATCAAGATGGATGCAATGCGCTTGAAGATTAGAAAATTTAAAAAATATGCCATTGATAGTGAGGCTTGGTATCACTATGCTGTTCGATCAATTGTTACCTTAGTGGCGATCTTGATCGCATTTGTTGTTGCATTTAAATGCTTTAGCTAGAGAGTTTGTATGTTGCTTTATGAGAACAAGTGTGTATGAACTTTATGTATGAACTTGTATTAATTTGGTCTTTTCGGTGTTGTGTAATGAAGATGAGTCGGCAATGGATGTACGATGACCGATGCTCTCCCCAGTTCATTAATGGCGTGCATACTTTTCTGGTTGCGGCTGAGGCAAACAAGCGGGTGGATGGTTTTATGTATTGTCCATGTGCTGGCTGTAAGAATAATCGAAATTACTCTAACTCAAGAACCATTCACGTCCACCTGTTTGAGTCCGGTTTCATGTACGGCTATAACTGTTGATCCAAGCACGGAGAAAGAGGGGTCCTAATGGAAGAGAATGAAGAAGAAGAGGATGACGACAGCTATCCTGGCCATGGGTTCCATGAATACGATGGTACAACAATGGGGGAAGAAGCTGAGCCGGGAATGCAGGAAGGAGCTGAAGAAGAGGCATCAGATGAGCCCGCTGATGATCTTGGTCGGGCCATTGCCGATGCAAAGAGAAACTGCGCAAGTGAAAAGGAGAAGCTGAAGTTGCAGCGCATGTTAGAGGATCACAAGAAATTGTTGTACCCAAATTGCGAAGATGACAAGAAAAAGCTGGGTACCACACTGGAATTGCTGCAATGGAAGGCAGAGAATGGTGTACCTGACAAGGCATTTGAAAAGTTGCTGAAAATAATGAAGAATAAGCTACCAAAGGACAACGAATTGCCCGACAGTACGTACGAAGCAAAGAAGGCCGTCTGCCCTCTAGGATTAGAGGTGCAGAAGATACATGCATGCCCTAATGACTGCATCCTCTACCGCGGTGAGTACGAGGATTTGAATGCATGCCCGGTATGCTGTGCATTGCGCTATAAGATCGGCCACGATGACCCTGGTGATGTTGCGGGCAAGCGCCCCAGGAAGAAGATTCCTGCCAAGGTGATGTGGTATGCTCCTATAATACCACGGTTGAAACGTTTGTTCCAAAACAAAGAGCATGCCAAGTTGATGTGATGGCACAAAGATGACCGTAAGAAAGACGGGAAGTTGAGAGTACCCGCTGACGGATCACAATGGAGAAAAATCGAGAGAAAGTGGAAGGACTTTGCAGATGACGCAAGGAACGTATGGTTTGGTTTAAGTGCAGATGGCATCAATCCTTTTGGGGAGCAGAGCAGCAATCATAGCACCTGGCCTATGACTCTATGTATCTATAACCTTCCTCCTTGGTTGTGCATGAAGCGGAAGTTCATTATGATGCCAGTGCTCATCCAAGGCCCCAAGCAACCCGGCAACGACATTGATGTGTACCTAAGGCCATTAGTCGAAGAACTTTTAGAGCTGTGGAATGGAAAAGGTGTACATGCGTGGGATGAGCACAAACAACAGGAATTTGACCTGCGAGCGTTGCTGTTTGTAACCATCAATGATTGGCCTGCTCTCAGTAACCTTTCAGGACAGACAAACAAGGGATACCACGCATGCACGCACTGTTTAGATGATACCGACAGTATATATTTGGATAAATGTAAGAAGAATGTGTACCTGGGGCATCGTCGATTTCTTCAGAGCAGGCATCCCGTAAGAAAGAAAGGCAAGCATTTCAAAGGTGAGGCAGATCACCGGAAGAAGCCTCGCCACCGTACTGGTGATGATATACTTGATATGGTTAAGGATTTAAAAGTAATCTTTGGAAAGGGTCCTGGCGGACAATCTGTTCCAAATGACGCTGACGGACGCGCACCCATGTGGAAGAAGAAATCTATATTTTGGGACCTACCCTATTGGAAAGACCTAGAGGTCCGCTCTGCAATCGACGTGATGCACGTGACGAAGAATCTTTGCGTGAACCTGATAGGCTTCTTAGGCATGTATGGGAAGACAAAAGATACACCGGAGGCACGGGAGGACCAGCAACATATGCACGGAGATGACGGCATGGATCCAAAGCAGTTTCAGGGTCATGCTAGCTACGCTCTTACCAAAGAAGAGAAGGAAATCTTCTTCGAATGCCTGCTCAGTATGAAGGTCCTGTCTGGCTTCTCGTCGAATATAAAGGGAATAATAAATATGGCAGAGAAAAAGTTCCAGAACCTAAAGTCTCATGACTGCCACGTGATTATGACGCAACTGCTTCCGGTTGCATTGAGGGGGCTTCTACCGGAAAACGTTCGATTAGCCATTGTGAAGCTATGTGCATTCCTCAATGCAATCTCTCAGAAGGTAATCGATCCAGAAATCCTACCAAGGTTAGAGAATGATTTGGTGCAATGTCTTGTCAGTTTCGAGTTGGTGTTCCCACCATCCTTCTTCAATATCATGACGCACGTCCTAGTTCACCTAGTCGAGGAGATTGCCATTCTGGGTCCTGTATTTCTACACAATATGTTCCCCTTTGAGAGGTTCATGGGAGTCTTAAAGAATTATGTTCGTAATCGTGCTAGGCCAGAAGGAAGCATCTCCAAGGGCCATGAAACAGAGGAGGTCATTGAGTTTTGTGTTGACTTTATTCCTGACATTAAGCCGATTGGTGTTCCTGAATCGCGGCATGAGGGCAGACTGGGTGGAAAAGGCACGCTAGGAAAGAATTCAGTAATATGCCGGGACGGGCATTCTTTGGCGCAAGCACACTACACAGTTCTACAAAGTTCCGCCTTGGTGGCTCCGTATATCGAGCAACACAAGAATATTCTACGCTCCAAACACCCGGAGCAGTCTGACGACTGGATTACACATGACCAAACTGTGACTTTCGCCGGTTGGTTGCAAACACGTCTCATGCATGACGACACTGTTGCAGATGACCTGTACTTGCTGTCCAAGTTACCATCTTCGACTATATTGACTTTCAAAGGGTATGAGATAAATGGGAATACATTTTACATGATCGCCCAAGATAAAAAGAGCGCCAACCAAAACAGTGGTGTCCGCTTTGATGCAGCAAACACCAATAGGCCAAAGGACACATATTATGGTTACATAGAGGAGATATGGGAACTTGACTATGGACTTGGTTTGAAGGTCCCTTTGTTTCGGTGCAAATGGGTCAATCTGAGAGGAGGCGGGGTAAAGGAAGACCCGCAGTACGGAATGACAACAGTGGATCTCAACAATCTTGGGTACGCAGACGAACCATTCGTCCTAGCCAATGATGTGGCGCAGGTTTTCTATGTGAAGGACATGTCTACCAAGCCGAGAAAAAGAAAAGATAAGGAAGCGAATACATCATACGATGAGCCAAAGCGCCACATAGTTCTTTTAGGGAAAAGAAACATCGTGGGAGTGGAGGACAAGACAGACATGTCAGAAGATTATGAAAAGTTTCATGAAATTGCTCCCTTCACAGTGAATGTTGACCCGAGCATCAAGTTAAACGATGAAGATTGTCCATGGTTACGACGCAAAGGGACACACGCGAAGAAAAAGTTTTATACCCAAAGATCCCACTCTGGGATGTGACCGGCTTCTCTAGTTAGTTTCCGGACTTATATATTTGGAAAGTCCCACTTCGGACAAACCGGAGGGAATCTTTGTAATAGAACTCCGACCTATGTGTTTTGGCATTTGAAACGCGAAGAAATATTATGTCCAAAGCCACGTCATCAATTTTCAACCCTTTCTGACTTCATTTGCTATTTTTCATGCATTTACTGATTTTTTTGAGCTAAATGACCCTGAAATTGAAAAGCACTACAAATCACAATCAGAAAAGGTTGAAAGATGGCATGGTATCATCATTTCACCCACATAGCATGTGCTAAAAAGTTGAGCGGGTTACGGCAAAAACTGGATCCACTTCGTGTACAAAATGGACAATCTCTTTCGAAGTATCAAGGTTTCAGACGAAAACTCGTCTGTTACAAAGGCATTTCATTTTTTTAAACTTATTTCAACTCCAGACTTTTTGTGTGTTCAGTATGCACCATTCGAAGCCACGTCATCAATTTTCAACCCTTTCTGACTTCATTTGCTATTTTTCATGCATTTACTGATTTTTTTGAGCTAAATGACCCTGAAATTGAAAAGCACTACAAATCACAATCAGAAAAGGTTGAAAGTTGGCATGGTATCATAATTTCACCCACATAGCATGTACTAAAAAGTTGAGAGGGTTACGGCAAAAACTGGATCCACTTCGTGTACAAAATGGACAATCTCTTTCGAAGTATCAGGGTTTCAGACGAAAACTCGTCTGTTACAAAGGCATTTCATTTTTTTAGCTTATTTCAACTCCAGACTTTTTGTGTGTTCAGTATGCACCATTCGAAGCCACGTCATCAATTTTCAACCCTTTCTGACTTCATTTGCTATTTTTCATGCATTTACTGATTTTTTTGAGCTAAATGACCCTAAAATTCAAAAGCACTACAAATGAACTCTGAAAAGGTTGAAAGTTGGCATGGTATCATCATTTCACCCACATAGCATGTGCTAAAAAGTTGAGAGGGTTACGGCAAAAACTGGATCCACTTCGTGTACAAAATGGACAATCTCTTTCGAAGTATCAGGGTTTCAGACGAAAACTCGTCTGTTACAAAGGCATTTCATTTTTTTTAACTTATTTCAACTCCAGACTTTTTGTGTGTTCAGTATGCACCATTCGAAGCCACGTCATCAATTTTCAACCCTTTCTGACTTCATTTGCTATTTTTCATGCATTTACTGATTTTTTTGAGCTAAATGACCCTGAAATTGAAAAGCACTACAAATCACAATCTGAAAAGGTTGAAAGTTGGCATGGTATCATCATTTTACCCACATAGCATGTGCTAAAAAGTTGAGAGGGTTACGGCAAAAACTGGATCCACTTCGTGTACAAAATGGACAATCTCTTTCGAAGTATCAGGGTTTCAGACGAAAACTCGTCTGTTACAAAGGCATTTCATTTTTTAAACTTATTTCAACTCGAGACTTTTTGTGTGTTCAGTATGCACCATTCGAAGCCACGTCATCAATTTTCAACCCTTTCTGACTTCATTTGCTATTTTTCATGCATTTACTGATTTTTTTGAGCTAAATGACCCTGAAATTGAAAAGCACTACAAATCACAATCAGAAAAGGTTGAAAGTTGGCATGGTATCATCATTTCACCCACATAGCGTGTGCTAAAAAGTTGAGCGGGTTACGGCAAAAACTGGATCCACTTCGTGTACAAAATGGACAATCTCTTTCGAAGTATCAGGGTTTCAGACGAAAACTCGTCTGTTACAAAGGCTTCATTTTTTTAAACTTATTTCAACTCCAGACTTTTTGTGTGTTCAGTATGCACCATTCAAAGCCACGTCATCAATTTTCAACCCTTTCTGACTTCATTTGCTATTTTTCATGCATTTACTGATTTTTTTGAGCTAAATGACCCTAAAATTGAAAAGCACTACAAATGAACTCTGAAAAGGTTGAAAGTTGGCATGGTATCATCATTTCACCCACATAGTATGTGCTAAACAGTTGAGAGGGTTACGGCAAAAACTGGATGCACTTCGTGTACAAAATGGACAATCTCTTTCGAAGTATCAGGGTTTCAGACGAAAACTCGTCTGTTACAAAGGCATTTCATTTTTTTAAACTTATTTCAACTCCAGACTTTTTGTGTGTTCAGTATGCACCATTCGAAGCCACGTCATCAATTTTCAACCCTTTCTGACTTCATTTGCTATTTTTCATGCATTTACTGATTTTTTTGAGCTAAATGACCCTGAAATTGAAAAGCACTACAAATCACAATCAGAAAAGGTTGAAAGTTGGCATGGTATCATAATTTCACCCACATAGCATGTGCTAAAAAGTTGAGAGGGTTACGGCAAAAACTGGATCCACTTCGTGTACAAAATGGACAATCTCTTTCGAAGTATCAGGGTTTCAGACGAAAACTCGTCTGTTACAAAGGCATTTCATTTTTTGAGCTTATTTCAACTCCAGACTTTTTGTGTGTTCAGTATGCACCATTCGAAGCCACGTCATCAATTTTCAACCCTTTCTGACTTCATTTGCTATTTTTCATGCATTTACTGATTTTTTTGAGCTAAATGACCCTAAAATTCAAAAGCACTACAAATGAACTCTGAAAAGGTTGAAAGTTGGCATGGTATCATCATTTCACCCACATAGCATGTGCTAAAAAGTTGAGAGGGTTACGGCAAAAACTGGATCCACTTCGTGTACAAAATGGACAATCTCTTTCGAAGTATCAGGGTTTCAGACGAAAACTCGTCTGTTACAAAGGCATTTCATTTTTTTTAACTTATTTCAACTCCAGACTTTTTGTGTGTTCAGTATGCACCATTCGAAGCCACGTCATCAATTTTCAACCCTTTCTGACTTCATTTGCTATTTTTCATGCATTTACTGATTTTTTTGAGCTAAATGACCCTGAAATTGAAAAGCACTACAAATCACAATCTGAAAAGGTTGAAAGTTGGCATGGTATCATCATTTCACCCACATAGCATGTGCTAAAAAGTTGAGAGGGTTACGGCAAAAACTGGATCCACTTCGTGTACAAAATGGACAATCTCTTTCGAAGTATCAGGGTTTCAGACGAAAACTCGTCTGTTACAAAGGCATTTCATTTTTTAAACTTATTTCAACTCGAGACTTTTTGTGTGTTCAGTATGCACCATTCGAAGCCACGTCATCAATTTTCAACCCTTTCTGACTTCATTTGCTATTTTTCATGCATTTACTGATTTTTTTGAGCTAAATGACCCTGAAATTGAAAAGCACTACAAATCACAATCAGAAAAGGTTGAAAGTTGGCATGGTATCATCATTTCACCCACATAGCGTGTGCTAAAAAGTTGAGCGGGTTACGGCAAAAACTGGATCCACTTCGTGTACAAAATGGACAATCTCTTTCGAAGTATCAGGGTTTCAGACGAAAACTCGTCTGTTACAAAGGCTTCATTTTTTTAAACTTATTTCAACTCCAGACTTTTTGTGTGTTCAGTATGCACCATTCAAAGCCACGTCATCAATTTTCAACCCTTTCTGACTTCATTTGCTATTTTTCATGCATTTACTGATTTTTTTGAGCTAAATGACCCTAAAATTGAAAAGCACTACAAATGAACTATGAAAAGGTTGAAAGTTGGCATGGTATCATCATTTCACCCACATAGTATGTGCTAAACAGTTGAGAGGGTTACGGCAAAAACTGGATGCACTTCGTGTACAAAATGGACAATCTCTTTCGAAGTATCAGGGTTTCAGACGAAAACTCGTCTGTTACAAAGGCATTTCATTTTTTAAATAACCTAAGAATTACCAAATTGAATATAATGATAAAACACGCTAATATTAAACAGCAGAAAAAAGAATCACTGCAAAATCTATTTTTAAAGTAAAGTTATTCACAAACTAGTGATTCACACAAATTTCAAATAATTCGAATTTAAACTATTCAAATTTGAAAACTACTGCCACTAACAGAAAGTTTATAATTTTTTTGACCTAACACAAAAAGATTCACTCATTAATTCGAAATAAAGCAAAAAAAAACTCAGAAACAAAAGAAAATAAATAAAACAGAAATTAAAAAAACTGAAAAGTAAATAAAAAAATGCCCGCCTACTGGGCCACCACGGCGTATTGGGCCAGGATGCAGGCCCAGTAGGCCCAACAGGGTAGCACAGGTGCGATAGGCCCAGAAGGCCTGCATTAGAGAGGAGCTCGACACGGTAGCCGCGGCGGGGCTTATAAACCGGTGCGAACTCCTCTCAACTAGCGAGGTGGGACTAAACATTCGGCAGGGGAAGCCAGACCTTTAGTCGCGGTTGGTGGTTCCAACCACGACTAAAGGACTGCGCTTCCCGCTGCTTCGGCTGGGTGAATTCACCTTTAGTCGCGGTTGGTGGCTCCAACCGCGACTAAAGGGGGGTCTTTAGTCGCGGTTGGAGCCACCAACCGCGACTATAGGTGTTTGTATATAAGCGGCAGTTTGCAAAATTTCAGAACTCGTCGCTTTTCCCCCCTCAATGACGCTGAACAGGACGCCGCCAGGCTGCCGGATCAGCACCCCGCCGTCGTCGCCGTCGACTCGCCTCGCCGTCGCCATCGCCGTCGAATCGCCTCGCCGTCGCCGTCGCCTCGCCGTGCCATCGCCATCGCCATCGCACGTTGACCTCGCCGCCCCCCTCGATCTCCTCCTCGACCTCTCGCACGCCGTCGCCGTCGTCGTCGCCGTCGCAGTCGCCGTCGCCGTCGCCGTCGACTCGCCTCGCCTCGCCGTCGCCCCGCTGTGAGCCCCTCCCCCTCTCCTCTCCCTGCCGCGCGCCATGGCCGCCCCTCCCCGAGAGCCCCCCCCCCCCACACACACATGATGCATGAACACACACACACACACATGTTAGAATGATGTATTTTTGTGTAGATGAATGTTATGTTAGAATGAATGATATGTCAGAATGATGTATTTTTGTATAGATGATGTATTTTTGCAAATTTATATGTATATTTGTGTAGATGAATGTTATGTTAGAATGATGTATATATGTAGAATGATTATGGATAAGTTATAATTAGATGGACAAAAGTAGATTGGATGATGGATATATGTAGAATGATGTATATATTGGATGATGTAGAATTACAAAAATCATAATCAAGCATTTAAAAAATGTTAAATTTGCATAGAATTTGTTCTCGACGTCTACGATGCCCGGCCCGCATCCTCGTCGTCGGATCGGTGGCGAGGACCTGCTTCAGAGGCGCCATGTCCGGGACTGGGCTCCGCCGGGCTGGCACTGGGAGGTGCTACCTTCCGAGGCGCGCAGTTTGGTGAGGAACCGGGCTCCCGTCGTCGACCCGGAGCTACTTTGGTGGCGTTCGCGTGGGCCACTTTCGGTGAGGAGGCAGCCGGCCCCGTCGGAGGTGGTACGTCGCCGTGTCAGGGAGGAGGACGAGCACGTCCGTCGCTACATGGATGCGTTGGACGTCAGGTTCTCCAATACCTGGCAGGTTCTTCAGGGATCTCACCCGAGCTATGATCCTGTGATGGTTCCTTCTCTTTGGGAGTCCACCGCCCGCGCCTCAGGAACCGCGAGTGAACTAGATTCTTCGATAATATTCGATCTGTATTAGCTAGTGATAATACTCGAGATGTATTCGAGATTATATTCGATAATATTCGAGACGATTTATTCGAGATTATATTCGATGATGCATATTATATGAATTATTCGAGATGCATATTATGTACTATGATTCAGTTTTTCCTTATTGATTGCATGCATTGTAATTTGAATACTAAATTCTTTTATCTTTCTTCTGGATTAGTTAAATAAAAGCTATGGACAATACCGACAGAGAAGGAGAAGAGGCTCTGTTCGACATCATACGCTCGACGAGCCCAGAGCATGATCCCGAAGATGATGACGGCTCGCAATATCTGAACAATTCCGGTGAGGGTTGTATGATATTTGATGAAGACGAACGAATAGATGAAGGTGACTACAACGATGTTGACGAAGAAAATGTTCTTCAAATAACAAAGACCGGCGAGGTATATTTAATATATAAGCCATCCGGTGATCATTACATGTCTTAATTGATTTGTATGTATTAACGAATCGATCTTTCTTCTTTTAGGCCTCTGGATCGAGCAAATCTTCTACAAGCGACAGGGTAGTTCGAGGTCCAGCCAAAAAGTTGGACAAAGGCGTAAAGTTCAACATTGATTCCATCAAAACATCAAGTGGCGAACCGCTTGAAACTAGGAAAAATGCGACCAAGTTCAAGAATCAATGCGGAGTTATTGTCAGGGACCAAATCCCGATCTCCGTTCAAGAATGGAAAAAGCCAGCAAAGGGAGATTGAGTAGGAGTTACTTTTGTCGACGAAAGAGCAAAAGATGTGCTTTGGACTACGCTCATGGAACATTTCACCCTACCAGATAATTTGACAGATGCAGATCTGAAGAAAGTCAGAAACTATGCTCTTAAAAAGATGGCGATCGCATTCAACACCTTCAAGAAAAATGCATGGACTAAGTACGTCAAATCAAAAAAGAAGACTCCAGAATTCACGAGAGCACTGGTGAAGGCAAAAGATCACTGGGACGCTTTCGTGAAGTTCAAGGAATCGGAAGAAGCTAAGGAACGGTCGAGAAAAAACAAGATTAATGCTGCGAAAAAGAAGTGGCACCATCATCTGGGGCCAGGTGGCTACCAGGTGGCCCTGCCTAAGTGGGATCAATCTGAGCAAGAGATGATAGTAAAAGGGCCAGTCCAGTTACATTGACATGGCCCCCCAGGTGCAGGACATGGTTTTATGCGCATGGGGGGAAGTTGGACCCAGAGACAGGGCTGGTTATGGTGAAGGCAAGTCTTAAAGAAGCGACAGACGAAATACTTATTGCAATAGAAGAAGCTCGAACGGGGGTGTTCACGCCCAACAGAGATAACGACGAGCTTACGCGCGCCCTGAAGAATGCTGAACACCCGGGAAGAACACGAGGCAAAGGCGTTGTTCCGTGGTATGAGGGGTTTAAGGATTGGAACGACGACTATAGAAGCCGTGCGAGAAAGAAGAAGCAGGAGGAGCAGAAGAAGAAGGAGGAAGCACTCCGCCTTGAAGGCCTAGAATCAAAGCACCTGGAGTTGGAACGATTTGTCAGGCGGTAGCAGGAGCAGATCGACTCACTCAGCCAGGAAAGGGCGTCTCAGCGGCAGCATGAGCAGATCGATCCATCATTGGATAGCACCATCCCATCTATGCCGAGAAGCAGCGTGGGTTCCGCCCCGGCCGATATCGATAATGCACTGCTAGCTAGCTACCCTGTGGATGATATCAAAGACAGGACTAACTGTGAGCTACACATGAAAGTGAAGAACTTATCCATGAAGGTGGCGGACGACTATGCTTTAGCAAATCCCCCTGAAGCAACCTTCCATTGCAATCCCATTCCAGCTGGCTATGCTCGTGTCGGGGTTGATGAAGTGATGTCAGGATATCACGAGCTACAACTTGACATTCTTGGAGGTGACGAGGAGAGAACACTGGGAGAGGCCATACATCGTATCATTCTATGGAAAAAGGACTGCATCGTCTTTCCAAGGCCACCGACTCCTCCTCCTCCAAGTCCGCCGCCGCGTCAGTCGACTCCTCCTCCTCCAAGTTCGGCACCGCGTCAGCCGACTCCTCCTCCAAGTCCGGCACGGCATCAGCCAACTCCTCCTCCTCCAAGTCCGCCGGCACCGCGTCAGCCGACTCCTCCTCCAAGTCCGGCACGACGTCAGCCTAAGCAACAGCGGAAGAAAGAGGCAGCAGCTACGACGGCTAGCGGTACAACAGACAAGAAATTCAAATATGGTCCAAGCCTCAAGCCTCTTCCGAAGTTGTCTTACCACCTGACTCAGGAGGAACTCAACGACGCATGTGATGCCCAATTGAAGGCCCATTTTGCACCGAAACCGCCCGCGCCGCCAAAGGAGAAAGTACCTGAGCATGTCTCACAACACTTTATTGATATGGCTCGACCGGCTGACAATCAGAAGGACTCTGACTATGTGCGGTCTATCAAGAAGTCATATTTAGCAGGGCAAAAGGTGTCGAGCTCGAGCTCGAGCCAAGCAGTTGGCAAAAAAGCGGGAAAACCGTTCCCCAGCTGGGAGAACAGGCAGTGCAATCGATCCCCCCGCTCATTGTACAAACACATGTGAGTACCGCCGATCGGCTGGTAATAACCGACGATCTTAGAAGGCAGGCTAAAGAGGCCGGTGTCACTGTTGAACAACTCCTAGGCCTTGAGGAAATCCCCGGGATTACAGAGGAGGAAGTAAAATACCAATATGTCCGCGGCAAACCTCTGGTCAAGCCTGACGATGTCAAGCTTCTACCAACGAGAATGTACAATTTGCATACGTGGTACATGCAAGAAACAGCAAATACCAATCAAGAGTCCCTCATGGTGAAAGTCAAGAGAAAGCATTACTTCCATAAAAAAGATTTGTGGATTCATTATTCAGAGTTGTTCAGTTATTCCAACAAGACGCACTCGACAAATCTATCGCCAGTTGCTATTGTCTGTAAGTGATTTCTTTCTGTAATTTAAGTCTCTAGCTAGCTAGCTAGATGTGCTCTCATTCATTACCTGTAATTATCCTCACTATATTATTTTCTGTGGTATTATGCAGAATGAAGATGTATGAAATGAAAAAAGCTGGACTCTATGGCATGGGGTTCATTGACCCAAATACGGTTAATCAGGCGATATGGGAAGATCAATATTCGAGAAAAGACACAGAGAGATTCCTGCTAGAGTTTTTGAAGCAACTAAACACCCAACCAGAAATACTACTTCCTTACAACTTCGGGTGAGTGTTACTATATCTTGTACTACAAATTCTATTTTTTGCTTACTAGATGTTAATAAGTGTAGTTGATGAGTTATGCACATGCCCGCTTATTTATAAAAAACGTGTGCGCATGCAGTTACCACTGGATCTTGTTAATCATTGAAGTTGACAAGGGAAAAGTTGAAGTATTGGACTCACTATATAAGAATCCATCCGAATACGCAACCGTGAGGGGGATGGTCGACAGGTAATTTCAATCATTATCGCACTATGTCGGCCTCTTTACTTCATTTCCTGATATCAACTAGTTAATAACTCCTTTATTCATTTTCTTTGCTGGCGGGCATGGCTTGGCAAAAGTTCATCAAAGAGGTCCCCGGCGAATGGAAACAACAGCTGAAATGGGTGCGACCCAAGGTAATTAAGTAGTACTAGCTAGCTACGTCTGTGCATCTCTTTAATTCTAGTTTCAATACCATTATCATGCTTAATTAATTATTACCTGATTGAATTTGATTCTCGTAAAGTGCATGAAGTAGGAGCAGGGGAATGCTTTATGCGCATACTACGTTTGCAAGAACATTCGCATGATCACGTCTGAAAGGAGCAGAGATGAAATAAATCTTTGGGTACGTTTTCCAGAACACTATGCATAATTTTTTTATCATGATCTAGCTAATATATATACACACAACTAATATATTCATCTTAATCTCCTGATTATAGCTGATGGAGATGCGGGGCCAGCTCCTACCAACGGCTCGCGTACGAGCAATTCAAGAGGAAATAGCTGGATTTCTGCTCGACCAGGTCATAGATCCCAAAGGAGAATACCATTACAAGATCAAGCAGTAATGCCCTGCATATGTAATGATCCGCAAATTGTAGGAGAAATTGTAAAATTGTATATATATATGTATGTGAATGGTCGTCGTACGAGAAATTCGATGATATATATATATATATATATATATATATATATATATATATATATATATATGATCGGTTCTACGAGAAATTCTATTTATATATATATGCACAACGTGTACAGTATGTAGTAGCGTAATATATGTTTGAAATGAAAAATAATTAAATGGAAAACAGAAAATTAAAAGGAAAAATAAACCATAATTAATTCATAAACCCCTAAAGGATTAAAAGGAAAAATAAACCAAAATTAAAAGAATTAAATACTTTTAGTCCCGGTTGGTGTTACCAACCGGGACTAAAGGTCCCCCAGCCCACGGCGCCGGCAGGTGCCACGTTGTGGGCCTTTAGTGCCGGTTGGTGTTACCAACCGGGACTAAAGGTCCCCCAGCCCATGGCGCCGGCAGGAGCCACGTGGTGGGCCTTTAGTGCCGGGCCGTGTTGAACCGGGACTAAAGGGGGGGGGCTTTAGTCCCCACCCTTTAGTGCCGGTTGGAGAACCGGCACTAAAGGCCCTTACGAACCGGCACTATAGGCCGATTCTGCACTAGTGAATAAAAGGCAAGGGGTAATGATCTTTCCTAGTAGCTTTATTTAATTTCCTGAAATCAATTACCATCCTATAACCAGTTACAATTCTTTGTGGGATAAGTTCATTTTTATCATTAGGAACAACGGTAATACCTCCTTTCTTAGGAACACAATGAACAGGACTTACCCATCTACTATCAGCTATGGGATAAATTATACCTGCCTCAAGAAGCTTTAATATTTCGGTTCTTACCACATCCTTCATTTTAGGGTTCAGCCTTCTTTGATGATCAACAACGGGTTTAGCGTCTGCCTCCATATGAATTTTATGCTGACATAAAGTGGGACTAATGCCCTTAAGATCATCAAGAGTATATCCAATAGCAGCACAGTGCTTCTTCAGAGTTTTAAGTAATCTCTTTTCTTCTTGCTCTGAAAGGTTAGCACTAATAATAACAGGATATATCTTCTTTTCATCAAGATAAGCATATTTAAGTGTATCAGGTAATTGCTTTAATTCAAACACAGGATCACCCTTGGGTGGAGGTGGATCTCCCAAGGTTTCAACAGGCAAATTATGTTTGAGGATAGGTGCTTGTTTATAGAACAACTCATCTATTTCATTTTTTCATTCATATTCATATCATTCTCATGGTCTAGCAAATATTGTTCTAAAGGATCAGTAGAAGGTACAACAATAGAAGCAAGACCAATAATTTCATCTTTACTAGGTAATTCTTTATCATGATATTGTCTACTAAACTTAGAGAAATTAAATTCATGAGATATATCACCAAACTTAACTCTAACCTTCTCTTTAACACAATCAATTTCAGCATTAACGGTATTCAAGAAAGGTTTACCAAAAATAATGGGACAAAAATTATCTTGTTGCGAACCAAGTACTAGGAAATCAGTAGGGTATTTGATTTTACCACACAAGACTTCAAAATCTCTAACAATCCCAAGTGGTGTAATAGTATCTCTGTTTGCAAGCTTAATAGTAACATCAATATCTTCAATCTCAACAGGTGCAATATCATTCATTACTTCTTGATATAAAGAAAACGGAACCTTATGGTTTGAGCAGCGTATTTATGTGTGCAACATATACTTAAGCCTCCCCCAAGCTTGAGTGATACTTTCTCCTTCACGAGGCCAAAAATTATATATATAATTCCGATCACGATGAACCAAATGCATAGGATAAAATTTCTGGTGAAATTCCAGTTTCACCCGGTTCCAATCCCATGTTTCAGTATCATCACATAGCCTATACCATGTCAATGCCTTTCCCTCCAAAGATAAAGGGAATACTTTCTTCTTAACTCCATCTCCGGAATAGACCTGCAAGATTAAACAATCCACAAATTTCATCCACATATATCAAGTGCATATCAGGATGTACCGTTCCATCTCCTGCATAAGGATTAGCTAGCAGTTTCTCTACCATACCCGAAGGAATTTCATAATAAATATTTTCAGTAGGTTCAGTAGGTTGAGGAGCAACTCTTAATGCTTCCGGTCGAGGTGAAGATACCCCGAACAAGCCCCTCAAAGGATTACTTTCCATAGTGACAAGTGACAGTAAATTTCAGCACGTAATATAAATGTTTCCTTACCAAATTTCACTCACCAAAGGTGCTTCACTCCCCGGCAACGGCGCCAGAAAAGAGTCTTTATGACCCACAAGTATAGGGTATCAATTGTAGTCCTTTCGATAAGTAAGAGTGTCGACCCAACGAGGAGCAGAAGGAAATGACAAGCGGTTTTCAGCAAGGTATTCTCTGCAAGCACTGAAATTGTAGGTAACAGATAGTTTGGTAGCAAGATAATTCGTAACAAGTAACAAGTAATAACGGTAACAAAGGTGCAACAAGGTGGCCCAATCCTTTTAATAGCAAAGGACAAGCTTGAACGAACTCTTATAATAAGCAAAGCATTCTGGAGGACACATGGGAATTTCATCTAGTCACTTTCATCATGTTTGTTTGATTCGCGTTCGCTACTTTGATAATTTGATATGTGGGTGGGCCGGTGCTTGGGTGCTATTCTTACTTGAACAAGACTCCCACTTATGATTACCCCCTCTCCCAAGCATCCGCAACTACGAAAGAAGAATTAAGATAACTCTAACCATAGCATGAAACATATGGATCCAAATCAGCCCCTTACGGAATAGCGCATAAACTAGGGTTTAAGCTTCCGTCACTCTAGCAACCCATCATCTAATTACTACTCCACAATGCCTTCCCTTAGGCCCAAAGATGGTGAAGTGTCATGTATTCGACGTTCACGCGACACCACTAAAGGAAGCAACAACATACATATCATCAAAATATCGAACGAATACCAAATTCACGTGATTACTTATGACAAGACTTCTCCCATGTCCTCAAGAACAAAAGTAACTACTCACAAATCATATTCATGTTCAAGATCAGAGGGGTATTGAATAGCATTAAGGATCTGAACATATAATCTTTCACAAAATAAACCAACTAGCATCAACTACAAGATGTAATCAACACTACTAGCAACCCATATGTACCAATCTGAGGTTTTGAGACAAAGATTGAATACAAGAGATGAATTAGGATTTGAGATGAGATGGTGCTGATGAAGATGTCAATGAAGATTGGTCTTCCCACGATGAGAGGATCGTTGGTGATGTCGATGGCTTCAATTTCCCCCTCCCGGAGGAAAGTATCCCCGGCGGAATCGCTCTGCCGAAGAGAAAAATAGCTCTTGCCCAGGTTCCGCCTTGAGACGGCGGTGCTTCATCCCGAAAGTCTTCTTTTGATTTTTTCTAGGGAAAATGGCTTCATATAGCAGAAGGAGGGGGCCGGAGGCCTGCCAGGGGCCCCACAAGCTTGGGGGGCGCGCCCTGGGGGGTAGGGCGCGTCCCCAGGCTTGTGGCTGCCTGGTGGGTCCCCTCCTGTTGATTCTTTCGCCAGTAGTTTTTATATATTCCAAAATAAATCTCCATAAATTTTCAGGTCATTTGGAGTTGTGCAGAATGGCTATCTCTGTTTCACCCCTTTCAGGTCCAGAATTCCAGCTGCCGGCATTCTCCCTCTTCATGTGAATCTTGCAAAATAAGAGAGAAAAGGCATAAGAATTATACCATAAAGTGAAATAATGATTAAAAACATAATAATTATTAGTAGGAAATCATGATGCAAATTGGACGTATCACTCACGACTGTTCATGACTATCTGGATTACGGATATATCTCCAGACAGGCGTGCCATGGACACCGCGGATGTGTTAAATGTATGGATGACACATCTTTTCAGCAACTATCGAAAAAGGGTAGTAGGAAAACAGTGTTGATGGGCCATAGAAGGTGACTTGACAAAGAGGACGAGTGGAGAACTCGTGGATATCTGTTCGACAACATGGATGAGACCCGAGGGTCACCACGTAAGAGGTCTGGAGTAGAAATCCTGGAAATATTAACGAATTGGAAAGATTGCCCTAAGCCAGGAAAGAAAATAAAGAAGTACTTTAAGAAAATGCTGCTAAAAGTATGTGAAAGGAAGTTTGTTTTCTGGGCCTTGATGTATTGGGAACAACTTAGTACACCTCATTCTCTTGATATGATGCATATCACAAAAAATGTGTGCGAGAGTTTGCTTGGCACACTGTTTGACATGCCAGAAAAGAGTAAAGATGGTCCAAGGGCCAGACAAGACTTGAAAGATATCGGTATTAGGGAAGAGTTTCAACCCTCATCCGTTAAAACCAAGGAGACGGTCAAGGGCAAAAAAAAGTCGTAGCCAACTCAGACAAGGGCAAAACTGTGTCCCGAACCAAAGATGATTATTACCCCCCAGCTTGCTTCACTCTCGACGAGGATGCTTGATACGTCTCCATTGTATCTATAATTTTTGATTGTTCCATTCTATTAGTATCAATCTTGGATGTTTTTATATGCAATTATATATCATTTTTTGGGACTAACCTATTAACCTAGTGCTCAGTGCCAGTTGTTGTTTTCTGCTTGTTTTTGGCTTTTCAGAGAATCAGTACCAAACGAAGTCCAAATGCCATGAAACTTTTTGGAGATTTTTTCTGGACAAAAGAGGCCCTGGAAACTTGGAGAGGAGGCCAGAAGGTTCACGAAGCCTCCACAAGGCAACAGGGCGCGGCCCCAGGGGAGGCGCCCTGATGCCTTGTGGGCCCACGTGGCTCCGTTTGACCTAATTCCACTCCTATAAATTCAAAAATATTCGGAAACCATTAGAGAACCAGAAGAGAAAACCTTTCTGCCGCCGCAAGCCTCTGTTCTTCCGCGATCCCATCTGGAGGCCTTTTCCAGTACTCTGCCGGAGGGGGAATCGATCACGGAGGGCTTCTACATCAACCTTGCTGCCCTTCCGATGATGTGTGAGTAGTTTACCACAGACCTACGGGTCCATAGCTAGTAGCTAGATGGCTTCTTCTCTCTCTTTGATCTTCAATACCATGTTCTCCTTGATCTTCTTAGAGTTCTATCCGATGTAATCTTCTTTTGCGGTGTGTTTGTTGGGATCCGATGAATTGTGAGTTTATGATCAGATTATTCATGAGAAATATTTGAGTCTTCTCTGAACTCTTTTATGCATGATTAAATATAGTTTTGTATTTCTCTCCGATCTATCGATCTGGTTTGGCCAACTAGATTGGTTTATCTTGCAATGGGAGAGGTGCTTTGTGATGGGTTCAATCTTGCGGTGCTTGATAACCCACAAGTATTGGGGATCGCAACAGTTTTTGAGGGTAGAGTATTCAACCCAAATTTATTGATTCGACACAAGGGGAGACAAAGAATATTTGCAAGTATTAGCAGTTGAGTTGTCAATTCAACCACACCTGGAGATAAAATATCTGCAGCAAAGTATTTAGTAGCACAGTAATATGATAGTTTTGATAGCAGTAGCAATAGTAACAATAGAAATAGAAACAGTAACAGTAGCAGTTTTGTAGCAAGTGTAAAGCAGTAGCAACAAAGTAACTTAGCAGAAACCAATATGAGAAAGTCGTAGGCATTGGATCGGTGATGATAATTATGTTGGATGATATTCATCATATAACAGTCACAACCTAGGGCGATACACAATAGCTCCAATTCATCAATGTAATGTAGGCATGTATTCCGTATATAGTCATACGTGCTTATAATAAGAACTTGTATGACATCTTTTGTCCTACCCTCCCGTGGCAGCGCGGTCCTTAAGGAAACTAAGGGATATTAAGGCCTCCTTTTAATAGAGAACTGGAACAAAGCATTAACACACGGTGAATACATGAACTCCTCGAATTACAATCATCCCCGGAGAGTATCCCAATTATTGTCACTTTGGGGTCTACGGATCAGAACAATAACAAGTGCATATGACAAGCATATAGGATCAAGAACTCAAATATATTCATGAAAACATAGAGGGTTCAGATCTGAAATCATGGCACTCGGGCCCTAGTGACAAGCATTAAGCATATCAAAGTCATAGCAACATCAATCTTAGAACATAGTGGATACTAGGGATCAAAGCCCTAACAAATTGACTCAATTACATGACAAATCTCATCCAACACATCACCGTCCAGCAAGCCTACGAAGGAATTACTCACGCCCGGTGGTGACCATCATGAAATTGGTGATGGAGGGTGGTTGATGATGACGACGGCGTCGAATCCCCCTCTCCGGAGCCCCGAACGGACTCCAGATCAGCCCTCCCGATGAACAACATGAGGTGGCGGCGGCTCTGTATCGTAAAACACGATGAAACTTCTTCTCTTATTTTTTTCTCGGGGAAAGAGAATTTATAGCAATGGAATTAGGTCAGACGACTGTCTGTGGGCCCCACAAGGTAGCACGGCGCGCCCTGGGGGGGGGGGGGGCGGCGGTCACGCTCTTCTGTTGATTCTTGCGCCAATAATTTTTATATATTCCATAAAAATTCTCCAAAAAGTTTCGTCCAAATCCGAGAACTTTGATTTCTGCACAAAAACAACACCATGGTAGTTCTGCTGAAAACAACGTTAGTCCGGGTTAGTTTCATTCATATCATGCAAATTAGAGTCCAAAAGAAGGGCAAAAGTGTTTGGAAAAGTAGATACGATGGAGACGTATCAACTCCCCCAAGCTTAACTCATTGCTTGTCCTCAAGCAATTCAGTTGACAAACTAAAAGTGATAAAGAAAAACTTTTACGAACTCTTTTGTTCTTGCATCCGTATATAAGCTTAAATAGTACCCAGATTTTCAGCAAAGATCATGAACTAACCATGCTCATAATAACACTTAGAAACTATATTTACTCATATCAATGGCATAATCAACTAGAGAGCAATAACAACATATCTTAAATGCCAACAATTTGTCAAAACAATCATGATATAATATGATAACATGGTATCTCGCTAGCCCTTTCTGAGACCGCAAAACATAAATGCAGAGCACCTCCAAAGTTCAAGCAGCGGCTAAACATTGTAATTCAGGGTAGAAAAGATCCAGTCATGATGCACACAACATTAACTATACTCAATGCATAAGGATGACAATAGTGCTCTCAGGATTGGCGCCTAGTGCAAGAAGGTGAGACTCAACAATAAAAGTAAAATAACATAAAGTAAATAACAAAAAAGTAAATGGATATTCCGTTCGCTGAGGGAAGCAGAGATTTGCAGTGGTGCCAGAGCTCGAAGCTTAAATCAGAGATGAAAAATAATTTTGAAAGGTGTACTTTTCTTGTCAACGTCAAGACCGAGAATTTTCAATATCTTCCATGCTAAACACATTATAGGTGGTTCCCAAGCGGAAAGGTAAAGTTTACTCCCCCTCCACCATACCAACACAAGCCATGGCTAGCCGAATCCTCGGGTGCCCTCCATACCAACAACTTTTCCGGGGGAGTTTGTTTGCATTTTTTTTTCGATTTCGAGCATAGGACTGGGCATCCAAAATACCAGCCTCTCTCGTGCAATGACAAGTGAATATACACTCATCTCGAGAATAACCCGCTTAGCATGGAAGATACTGACCGCCCCCTGTCGCTCCATGAGCGGTACAGGCACACAAAAAGGATGTTTATGTGAATGATTAGAGGTGGCACATGCAAATTTACTTGGAGCAGCAGATTAATACCGCATATAGGTATAGTGGACTCATCTGGAACAACTTTGGTTTAAGGATTGTGAATGCACAAGTAGAATTCCAGCTTAGTATAGGTGAAGGCTAGCAAATAGATTGAGAAGCGGCCAACTAGAGAGCGAAAACGGTCATGAGCATGCATTGAGAATAATTAACATTGAATAATAGCATGAGTAGGATATAATCACCCTGAACATAAATATCGTGGAGGCTATGTTGGTTTTGAATCAACTACATGCATGAACATGAGCCAAGTCAAGCCACTTGAAACATTCAGAGGAGGATACCATATTAGCATAGTACATCATAACCATTTTAATGCATGTTGACATACAAGATAAATCATTATCCACTCCTAGTCACTTAAGCATGGCATGAGCAACTATAATCTCTAATTGTCATCACAAACATGTTTACTCATAATATGCTGAATCATGGGTATTGAGTTAAACATATTTACAAAAACAAAAACAAGAAGAGTACATACCTGCTTTTCCTTGCCACTGTCACTTCATCAAATCATCGTCATTATTGCCTTTCACTTGCATGACCGAATAATGTGAAAATAATAATAGTACAAGTGTGCTGTGGACTAAGCTGAAATATGCAAACATTTTATTCAAGGGAGAAGACAAGGTAAAATTGGTTCTTCGTTAGATCAACAATAAAGCATATGAGAGCCACTCAACATTTTCATCGTGGTCTTCTCCCTATGACAACTCAGTGAAAAGAAAAGAAATTCAAAGAAACACACTGAAATATTTTTGGAGTTTTTAGTTTTTCTGAAGAAAGCAAATTAAAGAAGAAAAATGAAAAGCGAGAAAAACTATTTACACGGGAGAACTCCCAACAAGCAAAAGAAGAAACGAGAAATCTTTTTGGGTTTTCTTTTAATACTACAAACTAACAAACGGGAAAGAAAACCCGAAAGGAAGTGAGAAATATTTTTGGGTTTTTGCAATTTTTCAAACACACAAGAAGAAAGTGAAAATAAAACTAACATGGATAATACAATGAAAAAGTATGAACACCGACAACTAGAATGAATGTGTGAACATGAATGTAATGTCGGTGAGAGATACGTACTCCCCCAAGCTTAGGCTTTTGTCCTAACTTGGCAATCACCACCCGTAGTATCCATCAGGACCGGGCGGATAATACTGTGGCGGAGGCACCTGAGGGTACCACTGCTGGATCTCATCCTCTGCTGTTGCCAGCTCATTCTTGTAAGCCGTGATGTCCGCCGACATGATGGTGTATCCGTTCCTGGCATAAGAGTCAAACAAAGAGGGTGCAGGCAATGGAATAATATCGCGAGTCGTCTCGCTGAAAACCAGGTTATAACGAATATACTGAGGGGGTTTTGGCTCATCAATAAAGTGGTGATCGATCATGCTCTGTTGGTCTAAATAAGCTTTAGGTAGAAAATAGTCATTTGGGCGGATGGCAACATTAAAACGCTTCGCAAGACGCGAAGCTGTAACACCCCGATTTTAGGCCCTTTCTTTTTCTTTTGGATTTCTTCGAATTTTCATTTGGAGTTCCTTTTTCCGTGGCTCTGTGGTCTTGAAAACCTGGGAAGACTTTCTCTCCTGCCACTTCCTAGTGGCTTGTCATTCTCAAATCTTTCCCAAGACCATGTCATTTCCATCTTAGCCCAACCCCAATATTTATTTCTTGGGAATATTTCTTTTTTCTATTAAAAGGAATAACCCTGTTAACTCTAGGTTGTGAAGCAACCTATATTTCTGTCATTCCAAAAATTCCCAAAAAATTCTCATAAATTCTTTGGGTCATATCTTCCACAAATATGTCAAAACCCATCCTTGCCTAGTTCAAAAATAATTCAGGAATATTCATTTCCTATTCTGTCCAGTATGGCACTTTGTGAAGGAAGTGCCATTTATATTTTCTTGATTGCCTTCAAAATTTTTGGGCACTCTCACATATCCAAATAATTTCGACATGACAAAATTCAACTCCATTTGCCTAGTAAATCTCCGTCAGCAAATTTCCAAAATTTATGTCCAGAGAGAAGCTTTGTGAAGGAAGTACTAGCTAGGCTAATCCAAATGAGTTGAAATTTTGGTAGATCATCCATATGATGAAATCATGACTCTCCACCAAATTTAATCTCCATCCACCAATCTATGTGAGCACACCTTCAAATCTTGGTTTCTGGTCACAATTTCAGTTTGTGAAGCAACTACATTTTATATTTCTTAATAAAATCTGAAATTAATCCAGTACCTAAATATCCCTATATCGTTTGAGCTTGCCAAAATTCAGATCATTTTTCCCAGTCATTTTCTCCAAAAAATTCCCCCAAGTTTCTGTCGAGTAGAAAGCATTGTGAAGGAAGTACCATTTTTATTCATCCAAATGGTATGAAATTTTTATGATGCCTTCATATGCCCAAATCATCACCCTCTACCAATTTTCAGCCGAATCCAATCATCCATGTGAGTGCTACTTCACGATCTAGTTTCTGAACCAGTTTTTGCTATTGTGAAGCAACTATGTTAAATCCTGGTCCAAATCATTTCATATTTGACAGTATCATAGTCCTTCCTACCCTAAACCTCTGTGACATCCTGGTTATCCCTTACCCCATTTATTTTGACCACAACTTCATGATCTAGTTTGCTACAGCAAACTTCAGTCGATCCCTCCCATCAGCACACAGTCGATTTCTTCGATCTATCACCTCAGGAGGGTCCCGGGATGCATGAACTACACGCTAGACATCTTTTTCCCGCCCAGATTGCACCGTGTGCGCCTGTGCATGCGGTGACCACGCGGCTGGGAAGCCATTGTCGCGCTCTGGGTGGCGTTTAGCTTCGGGCACTCTTCTGCTCGCCATTTCCACGCGTCCTAGCTTGTCCTAGAGCACCGCCGTAGCCACGCGTTCGCTCCCCAGCCCTGGCCCCCTCCTCCTTCGCCCTCCTCGCGCCATGGTAGCTCTGGCCGCGTGCGCACAGTGCCTCGGTGGCCGACCGGACTTCGCCGCTACCGCGTCTGCCCTCCTCTGCCACTCCACTAGCTCTCTCCCATCTCCATCCGAGCCAGTCCGCGTGCGCACGCGTACGCGGTCGCGTCAGTGCATCCCCCGAGTGCCCATGGTGGCATTCGGCTTGGGCATCTCGCCGTGGCTATTTAAGCCATGCCCGAGCCCTCTCGTCAACACCAAGCTCCTCCCCTCCCTCTCAGAAACCTCCCAAGGCCCTCAGTTCATCGCCGGAGTCTCTCTTTCCCTCCCATGGCCGCCGTGTCCGCTGCCGGTCTCCTCTTAAATTCGCGCAATGCTGGCCTCTTCTCTCCCTCCTGACCTCACCCGCACTCCCTCCGGACCACCCCGAAGCCTCCCCGTCATCCCACTCCTCCCATCCTCGGCTGAGCCGAGCTCGCCAACATGCCCGAAGCCGCTGTCCACCCTGCCCAAGGTGGCCCTCACTCCCGTCGTCCCGGCGCTCGTGCGCTACACGGATGGAGGCGCCGCGCTCCCCTGATCATTCCGGCGGCCGAACCTCGGCCGGAGGTGGTCCGTGCCGCATGGCATCCCTCTGTTCCACGGGCAGCCATCGGGAGGTTGAAGAAGGAATGAGGAGGAGAGAGAGAGCCTGCGGGGCCCGCCTGTAAGTGGCTCACCACCCGTGCCAGTGCAGAGTAAGTGGAGGCGCCCTCTGGTAATACGTTTTCTTGTTCTAAAAGCGTAATCAGGCGCAGTTCTAATTGAAAGTACGCGTTCCAGCAGCGAAGACGTATTCACAGAAATGCACCTTCTATTTTTTTCAGCTGCCGGTGCCGAAACCCCTAATTTGTGGGCGTTCGCCCGTTAGCAGCAGAAAAGCTCACTTTTTATTTGTTTTTCTGCCTAACGAACGAACGGCCACAACTTTTTACCGTGACTCCGATTCATGTGATTCCAAAGCCCATGGTCTCAGTTCATCGAGCCCGTTCTGTTGGCAACATTTTCACCATGTTGTAATATTCTGAAAATGGCCATTTTGCCCCTGCCCTTATTCAGCCCCCTTCAAGAGGGAAACTTTCCGGCAATTTTTTCCGCGAGTGTCTCGCACTTCTCCCCGGTGAATCCTTCATCCCCAGGCAAGCCACGACAGCCACTTGCATGATGGCATTGCAATAGCCATGGTTTTCACTTGAATGTTCGAATAATTATTTATTCATAGAATTATTTAGAATGATACTGATATGCTTGTGAATCCAGGCTCATTGCTTGTGCCATGTTCATTTTCATCTAGTAAGTGATATGATTAATTGCTAAGGATATTCTCATCATGTTTTATTCTTGTAATCATTTCCGATGCTAGTGATACCGATATGCTCATATGAATAGTTAGGGTTTTGATATGAAAATACTTGTTATGTTCATGATCGTCATTATGCCATGATCATTTGCATCCTGTAGACTAAATGATTTATCATTGTTGATGCTATGTTGTCAAATGGTTATGTTGCCCATCCATGGTTACACTGATATCATGCTCATGTGCATTGTTATATCATTATGTTATTATGACTCAGCTCATCACCATTCAAGTTGAACCTGACATTAATCGAACTTGAACAAATCTGTTGGCTGAGTCATGGTGCCACCGAATCGAGCTCCCCAGTGCAACCACACTTGCCTGGATTGGGAGGCCCTAATGCGGTCTATTGTCATGCCTCTCAACGGTGCCTCCTACTAGGGAAGGTTATGGGTGCGCGCTACCCTGATCAGGTAGGCGACCATAAGCCTTGTGTGCCCGAGTTGTATGGATATCCGAGGTCCCCGTTTGGGACGATGTTATGTTTTGGCCACGACGGTGGCGGCCACAAAGGTGGCGGATGTCACGAGTTGACATCGGGGTAACCCAGGACATAGCCCAAAGGGGAGTTTGTCGGAGTGGCCGGGAGAGTGTCATGCAATAGACTAGTTTTGTCGGAATGTCGTTGGTCCACCCGAATGGGAGCACGAGGCCATGAGTTCCGTAGTGTGGGTACAATGTACTAACCTCTGCAGAGTGTATAATCTATCGATAGCTGCGTCCTCGGTCATGGACACAGTTCATAGTAGGTCACACTGTGGGTCAACAGAAATAATAATCTGGATAATTAACAACCCCGGTTCTAAGAGGAAGGAAGTTGGTTGATCTTCATGTGGTCATGCGATGATCACAGGTAGAGATCAAGCTTCGTGTGGTCATGTGATGATCACGATGGTATGGATGATACCGAGCTTTGTCGATCCTGAGGTGATCGTGTGATGTTCACGATGGTAAGCTTGAGGCATATGGTGGTTACGAGATAACCTCCGAGAAGAGTAAGTTGGTCCGAGGGACCTTAAACATCGACCCCCCTCTCATGCTAGTGCTAGTATCATCGGATTCATATCATGAATTATATGTACATGCCATGCTCATGTTGTTCTAGTAGTATCGTGTTCATCATTAATGATTAACCTGTAAATGCCATGCTATTGTATGTCTTGATTGCTTTGGTTGCTGTGAGCTTGCGAGTACATTCAAAGTACTCACCTGGCGTGTCATGCCAGCTTGCAGGTCATGCCGTGATTGATTGCTTGTCAAGGATCCCGAGGTTGCGCTCTAGGATGCGTCCTAGCCAGAGTCCCTGTGGAGTGGAGTTCATCACCGTCGTCGTTGTTCTGCTGCTAGCATTTATTCCGCTTCGAGATGTTCTGCTGCTAGCATAGAACTACCTTAGCAGGCGAAGTGTCGCCGTGCCCCTGTAACCTTTGTAATATCGGACCCCTATACCCCGTTTATTCATAATAAAGAGCTGATTTGTTCTATGCCAAGCAGTGCCATATTCCAGAAGACTTGATCTCTGGGCTGGAATACGGGGTGTTCCGGTCTCTCTGAGCCGGGGTGCCACAGGGATTGGTATCAGAGCAGGTCTAGCTGTAGGATGCCCTAGTCAGCGCGAGCGTTAGAAACCGGTAGATCAGAGTCTAGCTTGCTTGTTGCATTTGTTTGCTGCATAGCATGCATATAGACTTATTATCTTGTCGCTAATGGTTGATCTTATGAGTGTAGGTGGCATCGGTTTTTGATCCACTACCTGCACCCTCCAGTTTTGCATACCTGCTTTTCGGTGTTTGGTGTCATCTCTGTCCCTGCGGAGTGATGCCGAGGTACCTTGTGGTGTCGATCACTTGCAGGATTGATGCACAGGTATCGCACCAATATTTTTCTCTTCAGCCACACCTATCGTTTCGGTGGTAGACATGTTTCTACCCCGGATCTTGCCATCCGATCCGCCGCTTTGGCAACCCTTACTGGTCTTTGTTATCAGAAAAGGGCAATGTCAGCAGACCCTGCATTCCACCGCTATCCAACCCTATCACCCATTCCCTGGACGAGTATGGTTCCCTTTCGTACGCTTGATGATGATGTGGCCATGACATCCGTGTCTCGCTACCTGATCACCGAGTCCGTCCTCACCTCCGAGCCCGTCCAGATGCAACCGGTGCTGAGCCAGCACTTGGTGTAGCTCTGTTTACACCAACCCCCCCCCCCCCACACGCTGATCCACTATCGTGCACACCGCCACAGCATGTTAAATCGTAGTACCGGAGTTCCCTCGAGAATTGTGTGCTTAAGTAGGCATGCATAGTGAGGTGAATAGCTGTAAAATGTGATGTTGCTTGTACGTAATCTTGATGCCTTGTGTGCTTTTGTTTTAGTCATTTCTTTTGGCTTCTTTCTTTGGGCCTTCGGTGTTACCTTATTTCCCCTTATGAAAGTTGCTCATCAACTAACACCGGACTCGAAGAATCAGTGAGGATTTCAAATATTTTGAGGCGCAGCTAAACAGTATGGAATTATTAGTGGACTGTATTGTATTGAGAATATCTGGTTTGAATACAAATGATATTCTGGAATGACTATCAGCATCAAGTTTACATCAGTGTGCAACCATCACAATCGTAATGAACCAGCTGGAAGACAATTTGTGTGCAAGACAATAGTACATTTCCAGTCAGAGGAATATCAAGGGCATATGTATATATGGCATTCAGTCCGCACACCATAGTGAGAAGCTTCTGGAGTAAGCAACCCAGTCTTCCTCCACATGCTACCAGAGAAGCTTACGACGCAAGGTTCCTCAGTCTTCCTCAGTACGATATGTGGATAGCTTCCAATATAAGATACTCAGTCTTCTTCCGCCCGATATTCTCGATGGCTTCCAACACAAGCTATCCAGTCTTCGTTAGTACGGCACTACCAACAGTCATCGTCATTGGTACAAGATATTACACAGTGAGGTGGCAGCATATGGCAGTGCATCTCAAGAATCAGAACCGCAACAGTTTGGTTAGAAACATGAGCTACTCAGGACCCAAGTGTCTGCCCCGGGAATCAAATGCTTAGTTACGCATGCTTCCATATATATTTTGAACATGCTGCCAAGGTCATGTAGAAGATATGCCCTAGAGGCAATAATAAATGTTATTATTTATCCACATGTTCGTAATTAAGTTTATATTCCGTGCTATAACTGCTATGGTTCTCGAGTCTACAATAACCACGAGGCTCGGAGGAAGACTCATGTGCACGTGTGGAATAATAAACGGTAAAATGTATTCCTAGTCTGGCCTCTAAGACTAGCTCAAGTGTTGCATGATGGTTCTGTTTTCCTGATCATGGGCATGACTATGCCGGCAACTTTGAGGGCACAATGTTAGTAGAACCGTGTGGTTGAATCGACCCGAATTGATGTTATACTATGAGATACATTCATCACAAGTTAATGGTCAATAACACAGAGAAAGTTTACGTTTGCATAATTCCTTAGACCATGAGAGTATCGAGTTTCTTCATGCTTGATTCATGAACTTTGGGGTTTGTTAAACGTCATCCGTAACTGGGTGGCTATTACGGCGGCTTACGGGTTCATGGGAAAGTATGTCAAGTAACATGATAGCTCAAGATTGGGATTTGCTCTTCCGACAATGGAGAGATATCTCTAGGCCCTCTCGGTGTTACGGTATCCACCATCGTCTGGCCAGACACAATGTGATTTGATCACAGGGATGCCGGAACACGGGAACGAGAAAAGAGAACAAAACCGGTAACGAGGTAACTGGCATAGTGGACAAGTTGTTGATCCACGGGGATGCCGATAAGTCTCACCTCGGGTATTTGTAACATATCGCAAAGCAACAGGAATAGCACACGGCAACAGGAGGTTCACTCGAATATTTATTCGTGTGGGTATAGGGGTCAATATGGGTGTCCACAGCTCCGATGTTGATCATTGATCGGAAAGAGTTCCGGTCATGTCTATGCTTCACCGAACCTATAGGGTCACACGCTTAAGGGTCATCTATCTGCTGAATACTAGACAGGGAGTCTGAGAGAAAGTCACCGGAAAAGTTTCGGAGACGGCGAAAAAGTTTCGGAGAGAGAACACCCGGAATAGTTTCGGTAAAACTGAAAAGTTGTTTCAAGGTATACCATTGAGTCAAATTGGTTTCGGCACACGTCTGGAAATTCTTGGAGGGTGCCAGAATTGTTCTAGAAACTTCTGGGATTTTTCCGGGATAAAAACCGGAAATGTTCCGGAGTTGTCGGAACCGGTTTGGTTGCTTTTTGCAGATGAAAATCACTAATCCGGAATTGTTTCGGAACGCGTCCAAAATCATTTTAGTGGGTACTGGAATTATTCTAAGACCCACAGAAATATTTTTGAATTTAACGGTCGCGGAAAAATGTTTCCGTGAATAGTGAAAGTGCTTTTTGGGTGGCGTCTTAGAGAAGCCATCTTGAGGGCCTTTTGGTATTTTTCCCCTTGACTTCTTGGAGAAGCCACCCTTGGTCTTGGCCTATAAATAGGGGTGGAGGGGGCTGCCTAAAGACTCACTCTTTCTCACATACACATGCCATTGCAATGATCTGGCTTCTCTCCCTCCCCGCGAAATAGTTTCGTAGAGCCGAAAGGCTATCTGGGTTCCGGTGGGAACTAGTTCTGGACGGCGAAGCCCTGCCGGATAGATGACACCGTATGTGTGCAACCTCGTAGAGAGATCGTAGGTTCGATCTTTTTGCCTGAGGGGCTGTTCGAGAGTGCCTCCCGAAGGGCTGTCCGAATGACCGTCCGAGTTTCGAGCGTCCTCCTGAAGGGCTGTCCGTGACACCGTCCGAGGGACTGTCCGACTGCCTCCCAGAGGGCTGTCTGAGGGGCAGACGAGGGAGAACATCCTTGCGGTTGGGAGGTTGTAAAATCCTAGCTGCGGGGATCTGCACCGCCGATCATCATCGACTCTACTTCCGCTGCGCTACGAGTCGGTAACGAAAAGATCAAACCTTGTATGCAGTCTCCATAGTGGTCCTGGGCTGGTGTGTAGGTCGGAAATTTTTTGTTTTCTGCTGCGTTCCCCTACAGTGCCATCATGAGTCATGCTATGCGTAGATGCAGGTTACGATCTAGAATACATAGAGATGTATGGGTGTTGCACAATATAATTTGTAGTAGATGAGTTCTATTACTGAAAATTATTTGTGCGGGTAGCAGATGAAATCTGTTACCCGATGTTCTTGTTGCTTCCCTGGAATTTGCCTATTTCTGATCTTGATAACAGCATGGTGGAGTTTCAAAGTTCTGGCAATTCGCGATCCTGGTTGATCAACGAAGTGCTAACAGTTCGTTGAATTCCACCATAGTTAGAGAGAAAGATGAAATTTCACAGACGAAAGGGCAATGCAGATATGATCTGCATGGGGGTCATGCGTATGACGAAGTTAAGTATGAGGCTTGAGATTTTATTATCTCGTGTTTCATACACCCCGCAAAGTTAATCTAGCGACTTGAATAATCATACCTGATGATGGACGTTGGTAGCTTCGGTTTGTTTCGAAACCTTAGAAGCCACGAAAAATAAATTTTGCATAAACCGATTAGAGGCGTCTAACTTGGTTTTGCAGGATGTGCATGTGATGTGGTATAGCAATGCTCATATTAATTTGATTATGTATGAGATGACTATATGATGTAAAATTAACATGACCCGCGTGTCATGATTCGGCATGATGGCTGGAGCCATATGATTGTCACTTTAATGACCTGCGTGTCAACCTTAAGTAATGCACTTATTTTATTAGCTATGGAGATAGCAATATTATCTGGTGTATCAACAAGGTGGTGGCAATCTTCGCGAAGGTGAACACCGATGCAAATGCCGAAGACGAAGAAATTAAAGACTTCTCCGTCAGAAAGGGCTATACCATATCATGCTATTATGAATTGCCTGAGATGTTTATCCCTTATGATGCACCCTTCTTGATTGCGCGGTAGTCACTTTTTATTAGGGTGATCTCTCACAAAAATATCAAGTAGTTAGTGTTCTCCCAAGTGTAGCACCGTCACGGCACCTATCTCTTCGGGGTATCATATGGATGCATGGGTACGAATGATTAAAAAAGTCCGAGGCGGGTGAGTTGAGACCTCGCAGCGAGATCACTTGGTTGTCTTGATGTCCTGAGCTCGGAACATGCCCATCGAAAGATGAACAAGAGTCACATAGAGATGTGATTGGCAAGTTGGCCTACCGATTGCAATTCTCGTCACTTGAGATGGATGCATCCTTAGCGTTGAATTGTAATATGGGTCTTGTATCACTCACAATCAATTATGAGAGATATTGATTTGAGTGGGAGCGCACTTTAGAATTAATTCTTTTAATTCTTAGTGCAATTAATTATGGACATTGTCTAAGTGAAAATTGCATAATAGTTATAGAATAATGGCTCGCGTTTCCACCTTCCCTATTAAAATTGAATAGCTATTAAATATCTGGTTAAAACTATACGTTTGTTATCGTAATGTGAGGATTGTCCTCAAGAGTGCCGAGAAGGACTTTGTCCTATCGCATGCTTTCGGTATTCTCCCGCTAATGCTATGGATGATGTGACTCTCGTCCTTCGATCCAAAAGCTAGAATTCCATTACGGTCAAGTGCAATATGTTTGCTTCCATGAGACCCGAACTTCAAAAGTTTGGGATAGCTATGTGATATTCATGGAACTGAAAATTAGTTTCAAATACAAACAAAGGCTAAAAGATATGAGATATCCAAAGCAATGTTTGTTTGCAAACTATTAGTAAAAGTGTTTACTATGCATTTGACTAATACGAGAGGGATCCAGAAGAACGCCTATCATATGATGAAGGTGAATAAAACAACAACTTAAAGAGAAAGGAAATCTCCAAAGGGTGTTAGTGTGACTTACACACCTAGGAAGTCCGGGGCTAACGCCACTCTTAAGTTGAGTGCTTCTTCTGAGAGTAGGAGAAATACTGAAAGTCTAATTGTTAGAAGTATAAAGGCAAAAAGAGAGAAGACTGGAATGTCCAGCTCATGTATGAAAGTCATACAAGCTATTGATGTATAGAAGGCTGGTCAAATAAATAGTTCTTGGGAATTGTGATTAAATTGTTAGTCACTAATTCTTGGGTATTGTGAGTTGATCACAAAAGATACCCGCTCGATTGCATTCTGCTGTGACTCGATGCAAGAACTACTACGACCTAAAAGACTTGCCGGAGTGAGGTTTAGATATCCGCTGGGAACATAGTAAAAGTTGCTATACTCGGTACATTACCTATTTATTTATTTTCATAATTCATTTTAGAGTTTTAATACACTCTAGCCCATTGCATAAAGTATCTTGCAAGAAGGTTGTTCATAAGAGAACTTTTGATGTTCGGTGTTATGAATAACATAAGGGCCATGCTTCCATCATGGATGGGATGTATGTTATGAATATTGATAATAATATATTACCTTCGTATTTACTTTCATAATTCATTTTAGAGTTTTTACGCACTCTAGCTCATTGCATAATGTTTGTTGCAAAAGGGTTGTTCATAAAAGAACAATTGTTGTTCAGTGTTATGAATAACATAAGGGCCTGTCAGTGTATAAAACATGGGTATTTTATACCCTGACTTATGCACAGATAGTAGCAGCCTCCTTGCCGGCCAAGCCTTGCCGGGAACCGCCAAGACCAAGATTCAGAGTCCAGTCGCAGAAGCTACCAGAAAGAAGCTCAAGACACAACACTCAATTTGTACAGAAGATGAAGACATCCCTTGCCGGCAAGGCTAAACTGGCAAGGAGAAGACCCGGCAAGCTCCGTGCCGGCAAGCTTGTGCCAGTCCCCCAGCGCTCCACCTCACCGCACAGGTGTTCGCCAATGGGCGAGGTGTCGACCGCGCAGGCTGGTTGGTGAGGCTTGTCGTGCACGTGCCAGCACGCCGGGACAGGATTTGCCTCTAATGACACCCGTCCAGGAGGCGTGTCAGGAGAATACAAGGTAGCTGGGTAGGCTGTGCAGAAACCCTGTCGGCACTACCTCTCCGCATGACACCTAACGGAGCATTTAATGCCTTTGTCCTAAACTGGCAGAGTTAGGTATGATAGCACTGTTTGCTATCTAGTCGCTATGTAGTTACTGTTTTGCCACTATGGTAACCCCTTGAACTATAAAAGGAGGGCCAAGGCAACAGTGAGAGGGATTCGGACCCCTTTTAAAACACAAGCACGTCTCGTGTAGCGGCTCTCCCCCATGCCTTGCCGGGATAAGCGCTCCTTTTACTGTGCTTCTGCGCCATTAATACACCAAAAGCAGGAGTAGGGTTTTACGCTTCTCAGCGGCCCGAACCTGGGTAAATCCCTTGCGCCTTCCATTGTTCATGCTCTTTGTGCACGTCGATCTTCCCCGCTGAACCACAAGGGGCTGCATGGCCCTATAGATGGTCGTACCACGACATATTTGGAGCGCCAGGTAGGGGGGAGCGTTTGTGCGAACCTTGATCAGTGGATTGCACCTCTTCTTCATCATCTTCATCAAATTCCTGGTCGTCCTCCTCGTCGTCGATGGCGCCCAAGAAGAAGGGCATCACGATAATGGCCACCCCGCTCACATCCGCAGGCAGTGAAGGTGGCACGGCCAATGCGGGTGATGCGGGTACTGCGGTTGGCACGACCAGCACGGGTGGCGCGGTCATCATGCCCACCGCGGTCGGCGCAGGGGACGAGCACGCTGGGGGCGGTCGACCTCCTCGATCCTCTGGCGAACGGAGCCGCGACGGCGCGGGCGGAGCGGACGGACGATCTCTTCCTCCTCCCCCTCTCGCCGTGCTGACGAACGCGGCCACCGGAGCGATAACGCCCGGGCCGGCGCGAGCCAAGATCCCGCTGTGACGGCGTCAAAGAATGCAGCTTCGAGACAGACACTGCACCCCTCGCTCGACGGGCGCGGCACAGCTCCGAGCGGTGCCAACGACTCCGGGCAGCGGCGACCTCACGACAAGACTCCAGTTGATCAAATCCCAGATCCTCAGGCACCGCCTCCGCCACGGCGACCTGCTACTAGTCATGAGCCGCGGCAGCGAGACCGTGATGGCGCTCCTGCTGGCTCCGCCAGGAGTAGAGCGACGTCGCGTTCTTCGCTTCCGGCCATGCCAGCCACAACAGCAGAAGCAATGGCGCGGGCCCAGATGCTGCTGAACTTCCCTCCAGCGGCAGAGAAGATGGATGAGTGGAGAGCCACCATCCAAAGTTTGATTGGATTTGCCGAGGCCAGTAAATCGCAGCAAGCGGAGCCCTCACGGCGCCCGCAAATGGCACCGGTGACCCCAGTTGATGACCACGCTGACGGTGTTGCGCTAACAGTGCAATCACCTCAGCGGCAGCAATCTCAGCAGCAACAACGCCAACGACCGCGGCAAACTCAGCGATCCTTCGAGCCCGACGATGTGTCGATGGCCTGTTTGGATCCGCGAGCGCGGCAAGATCAGCGACAAGTGCTGCAAGACAGGCGGGCAGAAGACGCCCGCACCACCATCGAACGGCGCCGGGAGGCACGCCGTCAATCCGACGCATGCAACGGCCCCATCATTGATGAGCCTGCGCCAGGGGTTGGTGGATATCTACCCTACGAGGTTGGGTGTCCTGCCTTCACTCGTGAGCTGTGGCAAGTCCGATGGCCATCCGTTCGAGCATTCAAGCCAGAAGTACCAGAAAAGTATGACGGCAAGCTGAACCCGGCAGAGTCTCTGGGCATCTACACGATTGCCATGCAAGCTGCCGGAGGAAGAGACAAGAAGATCCTCGCCAACTACTTCTCGTTGGTACTAAAACCCAACGTGAGGTCTTGGCTGATGAACTTGCTGGAGAACTCCATTTCTTCATGGTCAGATCTCTGCAATGAATTCGTTGGTGCCTTTACCGGGGGCCACAAAGCCCCTGGACAGCCCAGCGACTTGCAGGTGATCCCGCAAAGAGATGGTGAAACTTTACGCAAGTACATCCAGAGGTTCAGCCGTGTGCACCGTAATATTCCAGATGTGCAACCCGCAGCCGTGATTGCCGCCTTTCACACGAATGTGCGCAATCGGAGGATGCGGGAGAAAATGAACGTCAAGCTGCCCAAGACCGTCAATGAGCTCTACACGTTGGCGGACAAGTGTGCACGTGTTGAGGAAGAAAGAAGGCTTCCCGGGGAGGACGCTGGCGCCGAAGAGGATTCTGAGGATGACGATGCTGCAACCCCGAGGAAGAAAGGCCGGAAGCGCAACAGAAAGGGCAAAGGCAAAACTGTTATGGCTGTCGAAGGCTCCGGCAACTCCGAGTCCACCAAGAAAGCCAAGACTGAGAACTCCGGCAAGGAGGCTGCTGTGTGCGCCGCTTGCCAGGAGGCGCCGGCAAACGAGAAGGCCGTCAAGTCAGATGGACCATACTGCAAGATTCACCGTACCAAGGGCCACAATCTCCAAGAGCGCCGGCAAGTCGAGCACCTTGTGGAGAAGCAGAAAGCCAAGTATGAAAAGCGCGACAAGGAAAAGGGTCAAGATGGTACTGGTCGATCCGGTAAAAAGGGCTATGGTGGTCGAGGAGGCCGCCGCAGCAAGGCTAAGCAGCAGAAAGAAAAGCCTATTAGAGGCCGTGAAAAGAAAGAGGAGGAGGATGGAAGTGACGAAGAGGACGATGATGAGACCAGCGAACAAGAATTCCAGAAGGCAACCGACGCCATGTGCATTGACGGGGGAGCATCTTTGCACTCCTCTCACCGCCAACTTAAGCAGTGGGCGCGTGAGGTTAATGCGGCAGAACCGGCAATGGGCTCTCAGAAGCCACTCAAATGGTCACACACGCCTATCATTTTTGATGCTGAGGATCACCCTCATCGCATAACTGCGGTCGGGTGTTTGCCATTGTTGGTTTCACCAACAATCCGCAACCTCCAAGTAACAAAGATGTTAGTTGACGGTGGGGCCGGTCTGAATCTGATCTCCCCGAAAGTAATCAAGAGGCTACAAATTCCCGACGAGGAGCTCGAAAAGACAGGCACTTTTCAAGGAGTGAACCCGGGAAGAAGTCAGCCCAAGGGAAAGATCACATTGCCGATGATGTTTGGCGGAGAACTGAATTACAGGACGGAAAAGATCGTCTTTGACGTCGTCAAGATCCCCTTGCCATACAATGGAATTCTTGGCCGCCCATCCTTGGCAAAATTCATGGCAGCATCCCACTATGCTTACAACACGTTGAAGATGCCAGGGCCGATGGGTGTCATTTCCATCAACTCCGACAAGAAAGATGCAGTCATATGCGTCGACAAGATGTACAGAGATGCGGTTGCAGCAGAGGCCGCCAAGGCACCAGCTCCCGCCAAGAAAGAGGAAAAGAAGAAGTCCGGGAAGACCTCTAGCAAGGATTCCGGGAAGCGCACCTCTTCGGAGTGCTGCGCGCCTGTTGAAGACTTGCCGGAGTGCTCTGCCGGTAAGAAATCCAGAGCCACTGCACCGGCAACCAAGAAGGTACCGGCGAGGGAGGACGGCACTGATGGTACCTTCACCATCAGTGCCACCCTTGATGACAAATAGGAAAGCGCACTCATTGCTTTCCTACGGGCGAATGTCGATGTGTTTGCATGGCGACCATCTGACATCCCCGGTGTTCCCAGGGAGGTAATTGAGCACCACCTTGCTGTCTGTCCCCACGCCCGGCCCGTCAAGCAAAAAGTCCGAAAGCAAGCGTTGGAGCGGCAACAGTTTATTGCCGAAGTGATTAAGAAGCTTGAAGCAGCAGGATTGGTTAGAGGAATACTACATCCCACTTGGTTGGCAAATCCGGTGGTGGTGCGCAAAGTAAACGGAAAATGGAGACTTTGTATTGATTACACTGATATTAACAAGGCGTGTCCAAATGATCCTTTCTCCTTGCCGCGCATTGACCAAATTGTAGATTCCACTTCTGGCTGTGATCTGCTCTCCTTCCTTGATGCATATTCGGGATACCATCAAATATTCATGGCCAAGGACGATGAGGAGAAAACCGCATTCATTACTCCATGTGGCACGTACTGCTTTGTGCGTATGCCTTTCGGATTAAAGAGTGCCGGTTCAACATTTGCAAGGGCAGTCCAGATTGGTTTTGAACCTTAGCTGCACAGGAATGTGGAAGCATACATGGATGATATAGTGGTCAAAACCAAGGACAAATCTACCCTCATTCAAGACTTGGAAGAGACATTTGCAAACTTGCGCAAAATCAACTTGAAGCTCAATCCCGAGAAGTGTGTGTTTGGCGTTCCATCCGACAAACTCCTAGGGTTCTTTGTATCTCAACGAGGAATTGAAGCAAATCCCGACAAGATCAAAGCAATTGAGCAGATTCAAGCACCAAAAAGCATCAAAGATGTACGCCGTCTTGCCGGTTGTGTTGCTGCCTTGAGCAGGTTCATTTCAAGATCCGCTGAGCGCGCCCTGCCATTTTGAAGATTTTGAAAAAGGCAGGTCCAATGAAATGGACTCCGAAAGCAGAGGCCGCGCTGCAGGACTTGAAAGGATACCTCTCCTCCGCGCCAACACTAGTTGCGTCTAGACCACAAGAGCCATTGCTGCTGTACGTAGCGGCAACGAATCAAGTGGCTAGTGCTGCGTTAGTGGCGCAGAGAGAAATCGATGACGAGGAAGTAACCACGGCAAGCCCATCCAGCAACAAACCGGAATCTTCTCCGACAAGGTCTGACGCCGGCAAGACAAAGACAGCACAGGCGAATGAAGTCAATCAACAAGTGGTGCGGAAGAAGAAGGTGGTACAGCGGCCCGTTTACTTTGTTAGTTCCCTTCTGCAGGGGGCTAGGTCAAGGTATTCGGGGGGTGCAGAAATTGCTTTTCGGCCTTCTTATGGCCTCGAGAAAGCTACGCCACTACTTCCAAGCACACGAGATTACCGTCGTCACCCACTTTCCACTGCAACGCATCTTGAGAAATCCAGAGGCGACCGGCAGGATAGTGGAGTGGGCGTTGGAATTGTCAAGCTTTGCACTCAAGTTTGAAAGCACTTCAACCATTCAGAGCAGGGCCTTGGCGGAGTTCATTGCCGAATGGACGCCAACGCAAGACGAAGAAATTCAAGAGACAGATCTCCCTGGCAAAGAAACAGCAAAGCAATGGGTCATGTACTTTGATGGTGCCTTCTCGCTACAAGGCGCTGGTGTCGGAGTGCTGCTTGTCGCACCCACCGGAGAGCACCTCAAGTATGTGATTCAAATGCACTTTCCCAGGGAGCAAGCTGCAAACAACACTGCTGAGTACGAGGGACTCCTTGCCGGTCTTAGGATCGCGGTGGACCTTGGAATCAAAAAATTGATCATCCGCGGCGACTCGCAGCTTGTTGTAAAGCAAGTAAACAAAGATTACTAGAGCCCGTTAATGGAGGCGTATGTGGAAGAAGTGAGGAAATTGGAAGAACACTTTGACGGGTTGCAAACAGAGCACATCCCTCGTGCGGAGAACAGCATCGCTGACAGCCTGTCAAAATGTGCCGCCCAAAAGCTTCCCGTGGAACCAGGAACTTTTGTGCTCCATCTGAATCAACCAACAGTCGCCCCATCAACACAGGCCAGTAAGAGAAGGAAGTTAAGTACCGGAAAGTATTTTCCGACATAGCTCCCGGAAGCTGCCGACAAAGATGCTACCGGGAACAATGACACAGTTGCCGGTGAGCAGCCGCTTAGCGTTCTTGCCGCAGAAGCGAGCGCTCCCGCGGCCGAAGAGATGCCTTTAGTCCTTGTCGTCGAGCCGCGAGCTCCGGCATGGGCACAACAAATAGTCCGTTTCCTTCAAATAGGAGAACTTCCCGACGAGCAAGAAGAAGTTGAGAAAGTAGCCCGTCAGTCAAGTATGTATCAGTTTGTTGATAGCATCCTATACAGAAAGCGACCGAACGGTGTGAAATTGAAGTGTATTTGCCGGGAAGATGGACTAAAGCTGTTGGCGGAGATACACGGAGGCATATGTGGCTCTCACATAGGATCAAGGGCACTTGCCGGCAAAGCTTTCTGGCAAGGCTTCTATTGGCCCACTGCCCTCCAGGATGCAACTGAGCTAGTAACCAAGTGCGAAGCATGCCAGTTCCATTCAAAGAGCATACATCAGCCAGCTCAAGCCCTCCAAACAATCCCTCTCTCCTGGCCCTTTTCGGTCTGGGGGCTCGATATCTTGGGCCCCTTCCCCCGTGCTGCCGAGGGCTTTGAGTTCTTGTATGTCGCAATCGACAAGTTCACAAAGTGGCCTGAAGTGGAACTAGTGAGGAAGGTGATGGCGCAGTTGGCAGTCAAGTTCTTCAAAGGATTAGTTTGCCGTTTCGGGGTTCCTAACCGGATCATCACCGACAACGGCACACAATTCACAAGCCGCACCTTCATGCAGTATATCCAGGACCTTGGCAGCAAAATATGTTTTCCATCTGTCGCTCACCCGAGAAGCAACGGCCAAGCAGAAAGGATGAATGCTGAAGTGCTGCGTGGTCTCAAGACAAGAACTTTTGACAGGCTGCGCAAGTTTGGAAAGCGTTGGATTGATGAGTTGCCGGCAGTTCTTTGGTCACTCAGGACGACACCAAATCGAGCTACCGGCCAAACACCCTTCTCCCTAATCTATGGTGCAGAAGCGGTGCTCCCCACGGAACTCATATACGGGTCACCTCGAGTGCTCGCTTATGATGAAGCTGAGCAAGAGCAGCTGCGGCAAGATGACGCGTTGCTCCTTGAGGAAGATCGTCTTCGGGCGGTTGTGCGAGCTGCACGCTACCAGCAAGCCTTGCACCGCTACCATAGCCGCAAAGTGCATGCCCGAAGCCTTGAGGAAGGCGACCTTGTTCTTCGGCGCATTCAGTCCGCCAAGGGATCAAACAAGTTGACGCCGAAGTGAGAAGGCCCTTACCGGGTAGTACGAGTCACCAGACCTGGCGCGGTCCGTCTGGAGACCGAAGATGGCACTCCAGTGCAAAACTCATGGAATATTGAGCATCTTCGCAAGTTCTACCCATGAGGCGCAGTTGCCGGGACACCTCTCGGCAACCCATTTTGTACGAGCTTTGTCAGCCAGACATGTAACCCTTTGTACAATGCCAGGCGCAGATCATGTGCATAATAAAGCTAAGTATTTCGTAACTCCTTGTACATATTCATTTATATGTGGATGCTTGTGATGTTGTGATTTACACTTTAGTTTCTATAAGGTGGCTAATGAACCGTCAAGGTTCCCAAACTGCTCTTTTCTCTTCTTTCTTTTTCATTAAAAGGACAAAGGAATCCCTCACGTACAAGTTTCCCGGGGGGAGTGGAGATGGGGTACCATTTCAATGACGTTCAAGAGATCATTCCATACAGCAAGAGAAGCAACGCAAGGAAAAGCTAAGTTGAAAAACTTTGAAAATTTTCCCTTGTTACATTCGCGTTTTCCCTTGAACGATTCTGCGCCTTGTACGAGAAACCTACACGTGAGAGGAGCTTTGTCATGATCAGTCCGCGCCCTAAGTTGCCTCGAGTCCGCTCGGCAAGCTTGGCGGCTGCGTTCTGGCCTAGCAAGTTACCTTACCGGCAGCGGCACTTCCAGCAGGCTGCTAAGGACCCGTTCCTCGAAGCGCTCGCGGCAAGTGTGCGCGCCGGCAAGCTTCCGATAAGCGTAGGGAACACATTCATACAAAGGCAAAAAAAGATAAGGGAAACAGCATGCATTCATCTAAACTCGATAAAATGGCAGATATTCATTGAAAAGGTACTCAATTACATTTTCATTGACCCCTTTGCCAGGGTTTATCTCGAGTACAAGAAGGGCAAAAGGGGCGCCTAGGCGGAGTCCGGCTTGTTCCCGGAACGCCAGATGATGGTGCTGCCGGCGATCAGCCAGACTCTTCGCCGTTGTCTTCGATCTTCACACCCGGAGAGCCGTCGTCATCGCCGTCATCATCGTCATCCTCAGCATCGCTGGAGGAAGCGGTGTCGCTGTCGCTCGAGCTCTCCGCGCAGCACTCCAGACGAGCGCCTGAAGCCCCGAAGAACTTCACGACAAGCGTGTCTGGTCCATCCAGCTTGAAGTGAAGAAGGTGCCTTTGCCCTAAGCAATGGGCACGGGCAAAGGATTTCCACCCGCGCATGAGGTACATAATGCCATTGTCGGAGGTTTCAACGGCTACCCACACCGGCCCGTTGCAGCAACTGTCCACGCGCAGCCATAAGCCGTGCAGGTGGCGGCCTTCCATCTCCCTAGCAAAGTGACGAGGAAGTCGCAGCCAGCTCCGTGGCTGGTCGCGCAACTCCAAGACAAACTACTCCGCCGTGTCCACCATGTGGCTTTCTGCCGGCGGAGGCGGGACCAAAGCCGGGATAGCGAGCGTCCCACCGCGGCCGCCCCGGCCACGGGCACCACGCCGTCCACGACCACGGGCCGCGGCCCTTCCTTGGGCACTGGAGCCAGCTTCCGCTGCCACTGCCGAAGCTTGAGCATGGAACCAGGAAGAAGCCCTCGCTGCGGCGGCGGGAGCTCGGCCGCGACCTCACCCTCTCGCCATGTCGTCGTCGAACACGGGAGGAGAAGAAAATACGGAAGAAGGCAGCAGTTGCTAGAGATTAAGGCGGGAGGAGATGGGCGAGCTTAGCATCCCGCAAGTCCCCTTTTTATTGGGGATGTGCAGAGAGCTGGCTCTTCACCGTCTTCGGGCGGCCGCCCACGATCACCAATCCCACGTCCTGCGCTTCTGACGGGCGCATTACTCCAGCAACCGCCCACGATCGCCAATTCCGCGCCCTGCGCCCCCTGGCCCGGCGCATCACTTCAACGGCTGCCCCTCTCCACCAATCCGCTGCTCTGCATGCATGCAGACGCGCGTGATGGAGGGGCGCAGAAAAAGGAGAAGTAAAGACAGGCACGGCAGTTATCCTTTGCCATGCGTGGCCGCGTGCCGATTCAGTCTAAACCCACGACGCTCCACCTATGGACATGTCAAGCGGCCGCCTGTTCGACGGCAAGGATTGTCGGATGACGACTGAGAGCGCGCCCGAATTCAGATTAAGGAGGAAGCAAAGAAGATCTCAAAGAGAAAGGATAATCATCATGACCGAAAATTACAATGGCAGTTTCCCGCCGCTTGTCTGTGCATTGTTTGGGCCTAGCCTAACGACCCTTTGGACGCGCGTATGGCCCAGGCCCGGGGGCTCCTGTCGGTGTATAAAGCATGGGCATTTTATACCCTGACTTATGCACAGACAGTACCAGCCTCCTTGCCGGCCAAGCCTTGCCGGGAACCGCCAAGACCAAGATTCAAAGTCCAGTCGCAGAAGCTACCAGAAAGAAGCTCAAGACACATCACTCAACTAGTACCGAAGATGAAGACATCCCTTGCTGGCAAGGCTAAACTGGCAAGGAGAAGACCCGGCATGCTCCGTGCCGGCAAGCTTGTGCCAGTCCCCCAGCGCTCCACTTCACCGCACAGGTGTTTGCCAATGGGCGAGGTGTCGACCGCGCAGGCTGGTTGGTGAGGCTTGTCGTGCACGTGTCAGCACGCCGGGATAGGATTTGCCTCTAATGACACCCGTCTAGGAGGCGTGTCAGGATAATACGAGGTAGCTGGGCAGGTGATGCAGAAACCCTGCCGGGACTACCTCTCCGCATGACACCTAACGGAGCATTTAATGCCTTTGTCCTAAACTGGCAGAGTTAGGTATGATAGCACTGTTTGCTATCTACTCGCTATGTAGTTACTGTTTTGCCACTGTGGTAACCCCTTGAACTATAAAAGGAGGGCCAAGGTAACAGTGAGAGGGATTCGGACCCCTTTTAAAACACAAGCACGTCTCGTGTAGCGGCTCTTCCCCGTGCCTTGCCGGGATAAGCGCTCCTTGTACTATGCTTCTGCGCCATTAATACACCAAAAGCAGGAGTAGGGTTTTACGCTTCTCAGCGGCCCAAACCTGGGTAAATCCCTTGCGCCTTCCATTGTTCATGCTCTTTGTGCACGTCGATCTTCCCCGCCGAACCACAAGGGACTGCATGGCCCTATAGATGGTCGTACCACGAAAGGGCCATACTTCCATCATGAATGGGATGTATGTCATGAATATTGATGGTAATATGATACATCCATAACACTGATGCTAAATGTCGCAAGACTAAGAGAATACCACACATGTGTGGCACTGCATTGGGTCACATTGGAGAAACCCGCATGGAGAAATTCCATAATGATGGATTTTGAAGTCGTTTGATTATGAACCATCTGACACTTGCAACTTTCCTCCAAAAAGTGAAGTGACTGAAATACCGTTCACATGCCATAAGGAATGAGCAACGAGCTTATTGGTGATTATACATTTTGACGTATGTAGTCCGATAAATGTTGTTGCTAGCAGTGGATTTATCTATCTTCAGAAATGACTCAAGTAGATATATGGATATTTATTTGATGAGACGTAAGTCTGGATCTTTTGAAATCGTTCATAAGGTTTTCAAAAATGAAGTAGAAATTATTGTAACAAGAAAATTATGTTTCTGCAAACTAGATTGCCGAAAGGAATATTTGAGTTACAAGTTTAGCGAATGTCTGATGAGTTGTGAAAAGAGTTTCATAACTTACACCTCATGGAGCACCACTGTGAGTGGAATATCCGTGAAGATGTAATCAAACCATTTATGACATGGTAAGATCAAAGATGACATAAATCAATTTGCCATTATCCCTTTTAAAAGTAATGCTTTAGAGACTGCGGCTTTTACGTTGAAAAGAGCGCCATCAGATCTGTTGAAATGACTCCATGGTATGGTACACCCAACCATGTTATGTCTTTTCTTAACATTTGGAATATGGGGCTTGTGTACAATATTTACAAACCTATTCCAAATCAGACAAGTGCTACTTTGTAGGTTATCCCAAGTTATTGGGTATTCCCCCACCACTGTACCGAGGCAAAAGGTTTTGCCACAAAGAACGGCATGCTTTTGAAGAAAATGGTTCTTGAAAAAAGGTGAGTGGGAGGACAGTGTGACTCGACGAGATAACAGTATCTTCGTCATCAGATCAAAGGAAAGAAACCTTGGAAGTAATTCCAGAGTTTCCTACTGCGACTGATACGGAAGCCTCTACATGAGATGTATGGACTTTGGTCAAACTTGCAACTGAACCACGTAGGCAAAACTCGTGCAAACCTCTCAGGTGCGCATACGAGATATTGTTGCTAGACAACAGTATACCTACGATACACAAGGAAGCGTTGATGGGCCCTGACTCCGAAATTGGCTAAATGCCAATATAATCCGAGATAGTTTCCATATAAATGATTCAAGATTATATCTTGATAAACCCTTCGGAAGACTTAGAGTCTAACGAACATTAATGGAACTATAAACTGATGTGGATAAAAATGTTTTATCCATAAAGCTCGACTTGTTGCAATAAGAAATTCAAGGAGTTGACTACGATGAGATTGTCTCACCGTAGCGATGCTTAAAGTCAGATCGGGTTAAACTAGTAATTAATGCATATTTCAATCTTGAGATATGATACATGGATGCCAAAAGGATTTCCATGAAATGGAAATACAAACTAGGACTTGTATATGATATAGTCCGAAGTGTTTTGTCGATCCAGAGGATGCTAGTAAGTATGCAAACTTCAGAGTTCCAGCAATGGACATAAGCGAGCAAAATGGAGTTGGAATCTTCGTTTTTGATGAAATAGTCGAAAGAGTTTGTTTTCATCAATGGACAACAAAGATGCTTGTGGTTTCAAGAAAGTAAGTGGGAGCATAATAATATTTCTAAAAACCTTGTGTGCTTGACACATTGTTGATTGGAAATAATATAAATTTCTTGACACGAATTAGGACTTCATTGAAAATAGTTTTCGATGAAGTGCTTAGGCTAGGTAGCCTCGGTATTATGCATAATTATCTATGAGATAAAATTGCCTGATAGAGCTAAAGCCAAAAATACATATTGACAAGATGCTAGAACAGTTTAGCATTAAAACGCCAAGGAGTGATTCTTGCTGAAGTCACATGGAAAGGGTTTTTGCAAGACTCAGTGTCCCAAAACACTGATGAGCAAAATACATAATGGAGATTCCACACACTCTTGTGTTTGGATTAATCATGTATTCCATGGTATGTAAAACAACCAGATATGTCCGATACTCCCAAAGCTGTTGCGAGTATAGATACCAAAGTGATCAAAGTACTAATCATGGGACAACAGTGAAAAATGTCATTAAATACTAAAGTAGCACTGATGACATGTTTTCTCGCAAGCAGAGATTATGAAGTGCTCGTTGTAAGTAATTACATCGATACAGTCTTCAACGCTCCATGCGATTTTCGATTTAAGTTAAGGGTTTTGTGTAATACACGATATGGTGGCACAGTAGTTGGAAATTGTTCCAAACAAGTTACTGTGGCGATTTCTATAACAAAGGCTAAGTATGTTGATGCTTTAGAAGCGACAAAGAATATGTTGAATCGTATAGTTCATTCATGAACTTAGTATGGTTCCAAGAAGGCTTTGGTCAATGGGACACTATTGCAGATAGTTGCTCCATAGCTCAGTCTAAGGAATCAAGGTTTGACCTGTGATTCACATATATACAAAGCCAAGTCCACACAAAATATGAATTTTGTGAAAGCGTGAAAACGCGAGGAGATGCAAAGATACACACGGAACTTAATTTGTTAGATCCGTTGGACATCAGGCTATACCATAAGCGAAGCATATTTTACACCGGTATGCCATAGGTGTAAAGTGTTTTAGCATTGACTAGATTATTGACTCTAGTGCAAGTGGGAGTCTGTAGGAGATATGCCCTAGAGGCAATAATAAATGTTATTATTTATCCCCATGTTCGTAATTAAGTTTATATTCCGTGCTATAACTGCTATGTTCTCGAGTCTACAATAACCACGAGGCTCGAAGGAAGACTCATGTGCACGTGTGGAATAATAAACGGTAAAATGTATTCCTAGTATGGTCTCTAAGACTAGCTCAAGTGTTGCATGATGGTTCTGTTTTCCTGATCATGGGCATGACTATGCCGGCAACTTTGAGGGCACAATGTTAGTAGAACCTTGTGGTTGAATCGACCCGAATTGATGTTAATGGTCAATAACACAGAGAAAGTTTACGTTTGCATAATTCCTTAGACCATGAGAGTATCGAGATTCTTCATGCTTGATTCATGAACTTTGGGGTTTGTTAAACGTCATCCGTAACTGGGTGGCTATTACGGCGGCTTACGGGTTCATGGGAAAGTATGTCAAGTAACTTGATAGCTCAAGATTGGGATGTGCTCCTCTGACGATGGAGAGATATCTCTGGGCCCTCTCGGTGTTACAGTATCCACCATCATCTGGCCAGACACAATGTGATTTGATCGCAGCGATGCCGGAACACGGGAACGAGAATAGAGAACAAAACCGGTAACGTGGTAACTGGCATAGTGGACAAGTTGTTGATCCACGGGGATGCCAATAAGTCTCACCTCGCATATTTGTAACATATCGCGAAGCAACAGAAATAGCACACGGCAACAGGAGGTTCACTCGAATATTTATTCATGTGGGTATAGGGGTCAATATGGGTGTCCACGGCTCCGATGTTGATCATTGATCGGAAAGTGTTCCGGTCATGTCTATGCTTCACCGAACCTATAGGGTCACATGCTTAAGGGTCATCTATCTGCTGAATACTAGACAGGGAGTCTGAGAGAAAGTCACCGGAAAAGTTTCGGAGACAGCGGAAATGTTCCGGAGAGAGAACACCGGAATAGTTTCGGTAAAACTGAAAAGTTGTTTCAGGGTATACCATTGAGTCAAATTGGTTTCGGCACATGTATGGAAATTCTTGTATGGTGCCAGAATTGTTCTGGAAACTTCTGGGATTTTTCCAGGATAAAAACCGGAAATGTTCCGGAGCTGCCGGAACCGGTTTGGTTGCTTTTCGCAGATGAAAATCACTAATCCGGAATTGTTTCGGAACGTGTCCAAAATCATTTTAGTGGGTACTGGAATTATTCTAAGACCCACAGAAATATTTTCGGATTTAACGGTCGCGGAAAAATGTTTCCATGAATAGTGAAAGTGCTTTTTGGGTGGCTTCTTGGAGAAGCCACCTTGAGGGCCTTTTGGTATTTTTCCCCTTGGCTTATTGGAGAAGCCACCCTTGGGCTTGGCCTATAAATAGGGGTGGAGGGGGCTGCCTAAAGACTCACTCTTTCTCACATACACATGCCATTATAATGATCTGGCTTCTTCTCTCCCTCCCCGCGAAATAGTTTCATAGAGCCGAAAGGCTGTCTGGGTTCCGGTGGGAACTAGTTTTGGACGGCGAAGCCCTGCCGGATAGATGACATCGTATATGTGCAACCCCGTAGAGAGGTCGTAGGTTCGATCTTTTTGCCTGAGGGGCTGTTCGACAGTGCCTCCCGAAGGGTTGTCCGAGTGACCGTCCGAGTTTTGAGTGTCCTCCCGAAGGACTATTGATAACCCACAAGTATAGGGGATCAATTGTAGCTTTTTCGATAAATAAGAGTGTCGAACCCAACGAGGAGCTAAAGGTAGAATCAATATTCCCTTCCAGTTCTATCGACCACCGATACAACTCTACGCACACTTAACATTTACTTTACTAGAACAAGTATGAAACTATTTTGTGGGTGATAGGATAAGGTTGCAAGGATAAAGCTCGATGTACTTAGCGAGAATAAAACTAGGAGTAATTTGCAAGATAATAAAAGTTAGTTGTTTAGTAGAAAGCTTTTGTAACACAAGAGTAAGATTTGTCCATAGGCAATCGATAACTAGACCTGTAATCATTGTTGCAATTTTATATGAGGGAGAGACATGAGCTAACATACTTTCCGTACTTGGATCATATGCACTTATGATTGGAACTCTAGCAAGCATCCGCAACTACCAAAGATCATTAAGGTAAAACCCAACCATAGCATTAAGTATCAAGTCCTCTTTACTCCCATACGCAACAACCCCCTTACTCGGGTGTAAGCTTCTGTCACTCTAGCCGCCCACCATAAGAGAATTATGAACGTATTGCAAACCCTACAGAAGGAATCCCTCACGCTTGCGCAACATGGAGGGCACCATAGGACAGCACCAAAATAAAACATACAACTCAAACCAATCACAATCATCAATCAACCCATAGGACAAAACAAATCTACTCAAACATCATAGGATGGCCACAAATCATTGGATAATAATATGCAGCATTAAGCACCATGTTTAAGTAGAGAATTACAGTGGGAAAAGAGAGGTTACACCGCTGCATAGAGGGGGAGAGAGTTGGTGTTGACGGCGGCGAAGTTGTTGGTGTAGATCGCCATCACGATGTTTCCCCCGGCGGTGTTCCGGCGCCATCGGAAGAGAGGGGGAGAGAGAGCCCCCTCCTTCTTCTTCTTGCTTGGCCTCCCTCCTAGATGGGAGGAGAGTTTCCCCTATGGTCCATGGCTGCCATGGCGGCGGAGGGGTGGGAGCCCCTCCGAGATTGGATCTCTCTCTCTGTTCTCTTCTGTTTCGCGTTCCTGTTTTCTGGCCTTTCACCGTTTCTTAAATTCCCAGAGATCCGTAACTCCGATTGGGCTGAAATTTTAACACGAGTTTTTTCCGGATATTAGATTCCTTGCGGCCGAAGAAGGGCACCAACCGACCTACGAGGGCCACAGGAGGCACCATGGCGGGCCGGGCCCCCCCCTGGCGCTCCCTGGTGCCTCATGGGGACCACGAGCACCGCCTTGCGTTGATTCCACATCCCAAAAATCACATATATTCCAAAATAATTCTCCCTAAAATTTTATTGCATTTGGACTTCGTTTGTTAGGGATATTCTATGAAACAAAAAACATGCAACAAACAGGAACTGACACTGGATCAATATGTTAGTCCCAAAAATAATATAAAATGTTGCCAAAAATATGTGAAAGTGGTAGAATATTGGCATGAAACAATCAAAAATTATAGATACGACGGAGACGTATCAGCATCCCCAAGCTTAATTCCTGCTTGTCCTCGAGTAGGTAAATGATAAAATAGATAATTTTTGATGTGGAATGCCACCTAGCATAATCTTGATCATATAGTTTAATCATGGCATGAATATTAAGACACGAGTGATTCAAAGCAACAGTCTATAATTTGATATAAAGACATCAATACTGAAGCATACTAACAAACAACCATGTCTTTCAAAATATAAACGCTAAAGAAAGTTATCCCTAGCCCATTATGCTCAATCATTGATCCATTCATGAAACACACTCAACATTAACTACACCCAATGCACAAGTATGACAATAGTGCTCTCCAATTAGTGCTTTATAAGAGAAGATGGAGACTCAATAAAAATAAAAATGCATAAAAGTAAAATAGATACGCCCTTCGCAGAGGGAAGCAGAGATTTGCAGAGGTGCCAGAGCTCAAAGCTTAAATTAGAGAGATAAAATTGTTTTTGAGAGGCATGCTTTTCCTGTCAACGAAAACGACCGAGAATTCCCAATATCTACCATGCTAGACACACTATAGGCGGTTCCCAAACAGAAAATAAAGTTTATTTCCTTTCCACCATTCTTTCACAATCCATGGCTAGCCGTATCCACACGTGCCTTCCATACCAACACTTTCCAAGGAATTTTGTTATTATTATTTTTGATTCATTGTGGGACTGGGCATCCCTATTACCTGCCACTCTCTCGTGCAATGACAAGTGAATAAACACTCATCGTGAGAATAACACACCTACCATGGAAAATATTGGCCACCCCCTGTCGCTTCATGAGCAGTACGGGCACACAAAATGGAAAATTATTTTGAAAATTTTAGAGTTGGCACATGCAAATTTACCTGGAACGGCATGGAAGTATCGCATATAGGTAGGTATGGTGGACTCATTTGGCACAACTTTGGTTTTAAGGAGTTGGATGCACAAGCAGCGTTCCTGCTTAGTCCAAATGAAGGCTAGCAAATAGATTGAGAAGCAACCAACCAGAAAACGAAAACGGTCATAAGCATGCATTGAGAATAACTAACACTGAATAATGCACCATAAGTAGGATATAACTTCGTTGCATAACTATTGACTCTACATGCATGCATAGGGAATCACAAACCTTAACACCAATATTCTTACTAAATCACAATTACTCACTAGCATAACTCACATATCATCATCTCCATATCGCAAAACTATTGCAAGGAATCAAACATATCATATTCAGTGATCTACAAGGTTTATGTAGGATTTTCTGACTAACCATGTGAATGACCAATTCCTGATGACTCTCTAAATAGATATAAGTGAAGCAAGAGAGTTTAATTCTTTCTAAAAAAGACCATGCTCTATCAAATATAAGTGAAGCAAAAGTGCATTCTATAAATAACAGTTTTCTATATGAAGAGAAACAGGCATCCAAACTTCAAATGATATAAGTGAAGCACATGAAGCATTCTATAAAGCCATACTCAAAAGATATAAGTGAAGTGCAAAGAGCATTCTATAAATCAACCAAGGACTATCTCATACCAGCATGGTGCATAAAAGAAAAGAGAAAAATGAACACAAAAGACGCTCCAAGAATTTACACATATCATGTGAACAAAACAAAAACCGAAACATACCGATAATTGTCGAATAAAGATGGGATGCCTTCCGGGGCATCCCCAAGCTTAGACGCTTGAGTCTCCTTTAATATTTACTTGGGGTGCCTTGGGCATCCCCAAGCTTTAATTCTTGCCTCTCCTTATTCTTCTCATATCAATACCTCCTCGATCTTTGAACACTTCATCCACACAAAACTTAACAAAACCTTCGTGAGATCCGTTAGTATAATAAAGCAAATCACTACTTTAAGTACTGTTGCAAACCCATTCATATTTTATTTTTGCATTATACCTACTGTATTCTAACTTCTCCATGGCTTATACCTTCCGATACAATCCATAGTTTCATCAAAACAAGCAAAACAATGCATCAAAAACAGAATCTGTCAAAAACACAACAGTCTGTAGTAATCTGAACATTGACCATACTTCTATAACTCCAAAAATTCTGCAAAATTAGGACAAAATAAAAAGTTTGCATATGAGTACTGTGTAAAAATTTCAGAAGTTTTGCATGTTCCAGTAAAAAATGTAAATTCACGCACTACAGCAAAAGTTTCTGTTTTTGCACCGCACACACCAAACAAGCAATTTAAACATCCTAACGGTAAATCTTGGCACATTATTTTTATAATACAATGGATTTGTACAAGGGGATAATTATTTTTGTTGAAAAGTTTCCATGGGCATGAACAAAGTTCAAGGAGCTCCCCCCACTTCAACGGTGCTCGTCTTTCTTACTTTCACTTTTCTTTTTGAAAAAGTTTTAGGTTCCCCTCTATATTTTTTGTTTTTAAACCTCTTAAAAGCACTCAACATAAATAAATGACTCTCTAAAACTTTTGGGTTGTCTCCCTGGCAGCACTTTCTTTAAAGCCATTAACCTAGGCATAAAGTGCTCAAGTAATCGATCCACCCGGATCCCAAGGTATATCAAAGCCAATTTTAATTAACAATGATTTGTAATTTAGTAGTGAGCACAAAGTAATATAAATCATGTAACAACAAAGTCTAACTCTCTTCCTATGCATCTGCATGTCATAAAAAACAATTCATGCACATCAAATAAAGGCCAATGCATAGCATAAGTAGTTTCTTGCAATTTTATTGTATTGGAAACATAGAGAGGTAGAGATGTAGTTCCTCTCTCATAATAATTGCAAGTAGGAGCAGCAAGCACATGCATATTATATTCATCAAAATTATCATGTGTAATAGTAAGACGCAATCCATCAATGTAATCCTTAATAAGAGCAAACTTCTCCGATATAGTGTGGTTGGGAGAATTCAAAAAGATAACAGGACTATCATGTGTGGGTGCAATAGCAACAATTTCATTCTTAACATAAGGAATTATAGCAAGTTCATATCCATAAGCATCATTCATATTGGCATCATGGCCACAAGCATAGCAAGCATTAATTTCATCAAAAAGGGATATTTCAAACAAATCCAAGGGATCATAGCAATTATCATAGCATTCATCCTTCGGTAAACACGAAGGGAAATTAAACAATGTATGGGATAAAGAGTTACTCTCATCAGAAGGTGGGCATGGATGATCAATCCGCTCTTCCTCCTTTTGTTCTTCGCTCTCCTCCTCAATTTTTTCATCTCATGAGCTCACAGTGTCATCATTTTCTTCTTCCATAGGAGCCTGCAAAATATTAGTCTCTTCTTGGACAGCGGAGACTTTCTCTATAAATTCATCAATATCGGCATTGTATTCGTAATTCTCATAGCAATGTTTAAGTATAGCAAAAAATTTAGATCTGTAGACAGCATCATCACAATCTTCATACTTTTCAAACAAAGATTCAATTTCATAAGCACCCTTAAAAGCAACAAATTCTTCTATTCGTTCCACATCATAGTAATCATATATACCATTAGCATAAGAAGCCAAGGTTTAATTATTATTAAATTCACATGAAAAGGGAAGGTGTGGAGCCTTCATCCTATAGCAGCAAGTATAATCATATCTTAAGCATAAATTCCGAGCATACCAATGCAAATAATGAATTTGATCCCATAACAGTTTCCCTTTTTGAGACAAGCGATAATCCCTAAAGTATTCACGTTGATCCAACGTGTCTCCCATTATCAAGTTGAATGGGGTTTTCTCAGGATTATCAAAGTAGTGTTTAATGTTTTCCACATAACGAGCATCGAGGGTTTTAGGAGGTTCCTCATCTCCATGAGTAGCAAGTACAACTAATTTTTTTGGTGTTTCGTGTTCCATATCCATAACTAAAGATATAAAACAACTTAGAACAGAAAATAAAATCTACTTAGTGATAAAGCAAACAAGCACACACGAGAATATCAACCCCACGCTATTGCTCCCCGGCAACGGCGCCAGAAAAAGGTCTTGATAACCCACAAGTATAGGGGATCAATTGTAACTTTTTCGATAAATAAGAGTGTCGAACCCAACGAGGAACAAGTATGAAACTATTTTGTGGGTGATAGGATAAGGTTGCAAGGATAAAGCTAGATGAACTTAGCGAGAATAAAACTAGGAGTAATTTGCAAGATAATAAAAGTTAGTTGTTTAGTAGAAAGCTTTTGTAACACAAGAGAAATATTTGTCCATAGGCAATCGATAACTAGACCGGTAATCATTGTTGCAATTTTATATGAGGGAGAGGCATGAGCTAACATACTTTTCGTACTTCGATCATATGCACTTATGATTGGAACTCTAGCAAGCATCCGCAACTACCAAAGATCATTAAGGTAAAACCCAATCATAGCATTAAGTATCAAGTCCTCTTTACTCCCGTACGCAACAACCCCCTTACTCGGGTGTAAGCTTCTGTCACTCTAGCCGCCCACCATAAGAGAATTATGAACGTATTGCAAACCCTACAACGGGAATCCTTCACGCTTGCACGACATGGAGGGCACCATAGGACAGCACCAAAAAAAAACATACAACTCAAACCAATCACAATCATCAATCAACTCGTAGGACAAAACGAATCTACTCAAACATCATAGGATGGCCACAAATCATTGGATAATAATATGTAGCATTAAGCACCATGTTTAGGTAGAGAATTACAGTGACAAAAGAAAGGTTACACCGCTGCATAGAGGGGGAGAGAGTTGGTGTTGACGGCGGCGAAGTTGTTGGTGTAGATCGTCATCACGATGTTTCCCCCGGCGGCGCTCCGGCGCCATCGAAAGAGAGGGGGAGAGAGCCCCCCTCCTTCCTCTTTTTGCTTGGCCTCCCTACTAGATGGGAGGAGAGTTTCCCCTCTGGTCCATGGCTGCCATGGCGGCGGAGGGGCGGGAGCCCCTCCGAGATTGGATCTCTCTCTCTCTCTCTCTCTCTCTCTCTCTCTCTCTTCTCTTCTGTTTCGCGTTCCCGTTTTCTGGCCTTTGACCGTTTCTTAAATTCCCGGAGATCCGTAACTCCGATTGGGCTGAAATTTTAACACGGTTTTTTTCCAGATATTATCTTCCTTGCGGCCAACGAAGGGCACCAACCGACCAACGAGGGCCTCACAAAGCAGCACGGCGCGCCGGGCCCCCCTGGTGCGCCCTGGTGCCTCGTGGGGCCCACGAGCACTGCCTTGCATTGATTCCACCTCCCAGAAATCACATATATTCCAAAATAATCTTCCGTAAAATTTTATTGCATTTGGACTTCATTTGATATGGATATTCTGTGAAACAAAAAATATGCAACAAACAGGAACTGGCACTGGGCACTGGATCTATATGTTAGTCCAAAAAATAATATAAAATGTTGCCAAAAATATGTTAAAGTGGTAGAATATTGGCATGAAACAATAAAAAATTATAGATATGATGGAGACGTATCAGCTGTCCAAGTGACCGTCCGAGTTTCGAGCGTCCTCTCGAAGGGCTGTCCGTGACACCGTCCGAGGGACTGGCCGACTGCCTCCCGGAGGGCTGTTCGAGGGGAAGACGAGGGAGAACATCCTCGCGGTTGGGAGGTTGTAAAATCCTAGCTGCGGGGATCTGCACCGCTGATCGTCATCGATTCTACTTCCGCTGCGCTACGAGTCGGTAACGAAAAGATCAAACCTTGTATGCAGTCTCCATAGTGGTCCTGGGCTGGTACGTAGGTTAGAAGTTTTTTGTTTTCTGCTGCGTTCCCCTATAGGTCACGCAAGTCACTGGAACGATGATGCAAGCATAGTGAGAATCCGACAACCTCATGAATTATGCAAGAGGAAGAAAAGCCAGTATACACCTCGGTGTGTTGCAAGGACTGACGAGCTATGAAGCAAGACAATGTTGGGATGACAATCCTGACAGTGGATATCAAGGCCAGCTTCCTCACACCCGACAAAGTGATATCGTTAACCTCTGTCACTGTCATGTATGATTGACCACAACAGTGAGCTCTATACAAGTAACTGTGAACCTGGTATATGATCCTGAGGAACCCTTGCTTACCTTTTCCTGGTAACGGCACCGCGCCCGTGTTCTGAGCTGCTTTCGGCCGTCCGGGGTGGATGCCGACTTTATGTTTCTCTTTTCAACAACTGGCCCATATTTTGAGCTGCTTTTCGGCTGTCTCGGGCAGTTGTTGAGTTTCTTTTTGTAGTAGTGACCCTATGCTCTGAGCTGTTCTTCGGCCGTCTTAGGGAACTGCTACATTCTTCTTATCAACACTGTCTCATGCTCTGAGCTGCTTTTCAGCCGTCGTGAGCCATGGTTGAGTTATTTCAGTAATGTCCCAGATCTGAGTTGTAAAGACCGTTCTGGTGGCTACTAATTTATTTGCCGATTTCATGAAAAGGTTCGGATGATCATTGCCCTACAGTTAGAGCTTGAGTAATGATAAACTTGTCAGTTAAGCGTTGTTGCACGGCCATAGGATAAGGTATGTTTGCTGGAATATTGCACCTGACAATACCTATGGTCACACAAAGAATTAAGGATATACATGGCCAAGCTCTTGCAGCAAAAGATCCAGAAAAAGAGAACATTAATGAAGAAGCAAGACCGGCAATCCAGGTATGATAATTGTTGCATGAACAACATGGTACGGATACCCAAGACAGTCTGATTCCGTATTGATCACCATGAACACACACCCAAGGGGTCTACTCTACTGTAAGGACCTCATATCAAGGTGACAGTTGAATCGTCGATACGGATCTGAGACAAAGAAGTCAGCAAGATTTAGAATTACCTACAAGCAGTCAGATCCCGCCAAGAGAACGATTATGATTCTCAGCATTGTTTTGAACCCGGAGGACATGCATCTACTCGAGTAACCCGATGCAAGGAATAAATGATTTGTGCCCACAGAGGAAATTTGTTCATAACTCCATCCAATACTATCGGTGCTGGATAGAAGTATGTCACGTCAATTGGAAATCACTCCCGGACGTATGGAAATTTCAGCCATGGTAATATCAGATAAGCCAGCAGACATAAAAGAATTGGAGTCAGAGTAAGGATGAACATATGAGGGAAGACCTGTTAGAATGTTGGGTACGGTGAAGCAAACCACCTCCGAGCAAGGTAATCAGATCATTTGAAATTCAGTGGGAACATCATATGAAGGAAAAAGGATACCCGAGTTGGAAACGGTTTCCTTAAGTCAGAATATTCATACTCGTTCCCTGAGCAACCAAATCACGAGGACGAGATTTATCGTAAGGGGGGTAGGTTTGTAACACCCTGATTTTTGGCCCTTTCTTTTTCTTTTGGATTTCTTCGAATTTTCATTCGGAGTTCCTTTTTCCGTGGCTCTGTGCTCTTGAAAACCTGGGAAGATTTTCTCTCCTGCCACTTCCTAGTGGCTTGTCATTCTCAAATCTTTCCCAAGACCATGTCATTTCCATCTTAGCCGAACCCCAATATATATTTCTTGGGAATATTCCTTTTTTCTATTAAAAGGAATAACCCTGTTAACTCTAGGTTGTGAAGCAACCTATATTTCTGTCATTCCAAAAATTCCCACAAAATTCTCATAAATTCTTTGGGTCATATCTTCCACAAATATGTCAAAACCCATCCTTGCCTAGTTCAAAAATAGTTCAGGAATATTCATTTCCTATTCTGTCCAGTATGGCACTTTGTGAAGGAAGTGCCATTTATATTTTCTTGATTTCCTTCAAATTTTTTGGGCAGTCTCACATATCCAAATAATTGTCACATGCCAAAATTCAACTCCATTTGCCTAGTAAATCTTCCTCAGCAATTTTTCAAAGTTTTTGTCCAAAGAGAAGCTTTGTGAAGGAAGTACTAGCTAGGCTAATCCAAATGAGTTGAAATTTTGGTAGATCATCCATATGATCAAATAATGACTCTCCACCAAATTTAATCTCCATCCAACAATCTATGTGAGCACACCTTCAAATCTTGGTTTCTGGTCACAATTTCAGTTTGTGAAGCAACTACATTTTATATTGCTTCATAAAATCTGAAATTAATCCAGGACCTAAATATCCCTATATCATTTTAGCATGCCAAAATTAACATCATTTTGCCTAGTCATTTTCTCCACAAAATCCCCCCAAGTTTCTGTCCAGTAGAAAGCATTGTGAAGGAAGTACCATTTTTATTCATCCAAATGGTATGAAATTTTTATGGTGCCTTCATATGCCCAAATAATCACCCTCTACCAATGTTCAGCCCAATCCAATCATCCATGTGAGTGCTACTTCATGATCTAGTTTCTGGACCAGTTTTTGCTGTTGTGAAGCAACTATGTTAAATCCTGGTCCAAATCATTTCATATTTCATAGTATCATAGTCCTTCCTACCCTAAACCTCTGTGACATCCTGGTTATCCCTTACCCCATTTATTTTGACCACAACTTTATGATCTAGTTTGCTACAACAAACTTCAGTCGATCACTCCCATCAGCACACAGTCGAGTTCTTCGATCTATCACCTCAGGAGGGTCCCAGGATGCATGAACTACACGCTAGACATCTTTTTCCCGCCTAGAATGCACCGCGTGTGCCTGTGCACGCAGTGACCACGCGGCTGGGAAGCCATTGTCGCGCTCTGGGTGGCGTTTAGCTTCGGGCACTCCTCTGCTCGCCGTTTCCGCGCGTCCTAGCTTGTCCCAGAGCACCGCCATAGCCACGCGTTCGCTCCCCAGCCCTGGCCCCCTCCTCCTTCGCCCTCCTCGTGCCACGGTAGCTCCGGCTGCGTGCGCACAGTGCCTCGGTGGCCGACCGGACTTCGCCGCTACCGCGTCTGCCGTCCTCTGCCACTCCACTAGCTCTCTCCCATCGTCGTCCGAGCCAGTCCGCGTGCGCACGCGTACGCGGTCGTGTCAGTGCATCCCCCGAGTGCCCATGGTGGCATTCGGCTCGGGCATCTCGCCGCGGCTATTTAAGCCATGCCCGAGCCCTCTCATCAACACCAAGCTCCTCCCCTCCCTCTCAGAAACCTCCCAAGGCCCTCAGTTCATCGCCGGAGTCTCTCTTTCCCTCCCATGGCCGCTGTGTCTGCCGCCGGTCTCCTCTTAAATTTGCCCAATGCCGGCCTCTTCTCTCCCTCCTGACCTCACCCGCACTCCCTTCGGACCACCCCGAAGCCTCCCCGTCATCCCACTCCTCCCATCCTCGGCTGAGCCGAGCTCGCCAACATGCCCGAAGCCTCCGTCCACCCTGCCCAAGGTGGCCCTCACTCCCGTTGCCCCGGCGCCCGTGCGCTACATGGATGGAGGCGCCACGCTCCCCTGATCATTCCGGTAGCCAGACCTCGGCCGGAGGTGGTCCGTGCCGCCGGGAATCGTCACCGGCGCACGGCATCCCTCTGTTCCACGGGCAGCCGTCGGGAGGTTGAAGAAGGAACGAGGAGGAGAGAGAGAGAGCCTGCGGGGCCCGCCTGTAAGTGGCTCATGGCCTGGGCCCGCGCAGAGTAAGTGGAGGCGCCCTCTGGTAATACGTTTTCTTGTTATAAAAGCGTAATCAGGCGCAGTTCTAATTGAAAGTACGCGTTCCCGCAGCGAAGACGTATTCACAGAAATGCACCTTCTATTTTTTTCAGCTGCCGGTGCCGAAACCCCTAATTTGTGGGCGTTCGCCCGTTAGCAGCAGAAAAGCTCACTTTTTATTTGTTTTTCTGCCTAACGAACGAACGGCCACAAATATTTAACCGTGACTCCGATTCAGGTGATTCCAAAGCCCACGATCTCAGTTCGTCGAGCCCGTTCTGTTGGAAACATTTTCACCATGTTGTAATATTCCGAAAAATGACCATTTTGCCCCTACCCTTATTTAGCCTTCTTCGAGAGGGAAACGTTCCGGCAAATTTTTCCGCGAGTGTCTCACACTTCTCCCCGGTGAATCCTTCATCCCCAGGCAAGCCACGACAGCCACTTGCATGATGGCATTACAATAGCCATGGTTTTCACTTGAATGTTCGAATAATTATTTATTCATATAATTATTTTGAGTGATACTGATATGCTTGTGAATCCATGCTCATTACTTGTGCCATGTTCATTTTCATCTAGTAAGTGATATGATTAATTGCTAAGGATATTCTCATCATGTTTTATTCTTGTAATCATTTCCGATGCTAGTGATAACGATATGCTCATATGAATAGTTAGGGTTTTGATATGAAAATACTTGTTATGTTCATGATCGTCATTATGTCATCATCATTTGCATCCCGTAGACTAAATGATTTATCATTGTTGATGCTATGTTGTTAAATGGTTATGTTGCCCATCCATGGTTACACTGATATCATGCTCATGTGCATTGTTTTTTCATTATGTTATTATGACTCAGCTCATCACCATTCAAGTAGAACTTGACATTAATCAAACTTGAACAAATCTGTTGGCTGAGTCATGGTGCCACCGAATCGAGCTCACTAGTGCAACCACACTTGCCTGGATGGGGAGGCCCTAATGCGGTCAATTGTCATGCCTCTCGCCGGTGGCTCCTACTAGGGAAGGTTATGGGTGCGCGCTACCCTGATCAGGTAGGCGACCATAAGCCTTGTGTGCTCGAGTTGTATGGATATCCGAGGTCCCCGTTTGGGACGATGTTATGTTTTGGCCACAACGCTGGCGGCTGATACGTCTCCAATGTATCTATAATTTATGAAGTATTCATGCCATGTTTATAAAAATTCTATATGGTTTTGGTATGATTTGCTTAGAACTAACCCGGACTGACGCTGTTTTTAGCAGAATTGCCATGGTGTTGTTTTTTGTGTAGAAATAAAAGTTCTTGGAATTGAATGAAACTTTTTGGAGATTTTTTATGGAATAAATAAAAAGTACTGGAACCAAGACCCACTGGAGGGGGGCCACCCAGTGCCCACGAGGCACCAGGGCGCGCCACCCCCCCAGGCGCGCCCTGGTACCTCGTGGGGCCCACGTGGCTCCGTCTGACATGATTCCAACGCTGAAAAATCCTATAAATAGAGGAACCCCCAGAAATAACCCTAGAACTTCGACTCCGCCACCGCAAGCCTTTGTACCTCCATGATCTCATCTACATCCCTTTTCCGGCACCCTATCGGAGGGGGGGAATCATCACCGGAGGCCATCTTCATCATCCCGGCGGTCTCCATGATGAGGGGGGAGTAGTTCACCCTCGGGGCTGAGGGTTTGTACCAGTAGCTATGTGTTTTATCTCTCTCTCGCGCGTTCTTGATTTGGCACGATCTTGATGTACCGCGAGCTTTGTTAATATAGTTGGATCATATGGTGTTTCTTCCCTCTCTATCATTGTTGTGATGAATCGAATCTTTTCCCTTTGAGGTTTCGTTATTGTCAGATTGAATATTCAGATTTGAGAACACTTGATGTATGTCTTGCATATGAATACCCGTGGTGACAATGGGGTATTATATTGATTCACTTGATATATGTTTTGGCACTCAACTCGCGGATTCCCGTGGTGACATTGGGGTAATCTATGCATAGGGGTTGATGCACGTTTTCATTATCTTTTCTCCGATAGAAACTTTGGGGCTCCTTGGAGTTCTTTGTGTGGATTGAGTATTATGATTATGAAGTTGTTTTATGCATATCGTATAATCAACTCCCGGATACTTGTGGTGGCATTGGAGTATCTAGGTGACATTAGAGTTGGTTGATGTGTATCATATGGTGTTATTTTACTATGAACTCTAGGGCTGTTTGTGACACTTATAGGAATAGCTCAATAGATCGATCGGAAAGGATAACTTTGAGGTGGTTTCGTACCCTAGAAACAATTTCTATCTTATGTTCTCCGCTAATAGGAACTTGGGAGTGATTCTTTATCGCACGTTGAGGGATGTTTATGTGATCCAATTATATTAGCATCGTTGAGAGATTGCACTAGCGAAAGTATGAACCCTAGGCCTTGTTTTTAAGCATTGCAATACCGTTTGTGCTCACTTTTGTTACTTGCTACCTTGCTGTTTTTATATTTTCAGATTACAAAGACCTATATCTACTATCCATACTACACTTTTATCACCATCTCTTCGCCGAACTAGTGCACCTATACAATTTACCATTGTATTGGGTGTGTTGGGGACACAAGAGATTTCTTGTACTTGGTTGCAGGGTTGTTTGAGAGATACCATCTTTAACCTGTGCCTCCCACATATTGATAAACCTTAGGTCAGCCACTTGAGGGAAAATTGCTACTGTCCTACAAAACTCTGTGCTTGCAGGCCCAACACGAGTCTACAAGAATAAGTTGTGTAGTAGACATCAAGCTCTTTTCTGGCGCTGTTGCCGGGGAGGTGAGTGCTTGAAGGTATATCTTTAGATCTTGCAATCGAATCTTTTAGTTTCTTATTTATCACTAGTTTGGTTTATAAAAATAAAACTACAAAAAATGGAATTGAGGTTGCCTCATATTATTCGTCTTTATCATGTCTTTCTTGAAAATGATGGATCGGAAAATTGTGCTCAATTGATAGAAGAAGAATTCAATAAAATGTTTGGCATAAAATATTTGAATGATGAGCATGATTTCAATGTTGCTAGTATGAATTCTTTGAATATCCATAATGCTAATGATATGCAAAACTACAGGCTTGGGGATGCTATGTTTGATGAAGATGATATTCTTAGTCCCCCAAGTTTTGATAAGAAAAATTATGATGAAAACATGCCTCCTATCTATGATGATTATTGTGATGACATGTATGCTATAAAGAATAATGATAACCATGAAACTTGTCATCATGATTTTAATTTTCAATTGGATTATGCCAATCAGGTATCACATGATAGCTATTTTGTTGAGTTTGCTCCCACTACTATTCATGAGAATAATTTTGCTTATGTGGGGAGTAATAAAATTTCTATGCTTGTAGATCATGAAAAGAATGATTTGTGTGATGGATATATTGTTGAATTTCTTCATGATCCTACTGAAAATTATTATGAGAGAGGATCATATGCTTGTAGGTGTTGCAATAATATCAAGTTTCCTCTCTATGTGTTGAAAGTTTTGAAGTTATGCTTGTTTTACCTTCCTATGCTAGTTGATTCTTGCTCCCATAAACTATTTGCTCAAAAAATCCCTATGCATAGGAAGTGGGTTAGGCTTAAATGTGCTAGTAATATGCTTCATGATGCTCTCTTTGTGTTTCAATTCTTTACTTTTATGTGAGCATCATTGAAATCATCATGCCTAGCTAAAAGGCATTAAAGAAAAGCGCTTGTTGGGAGACAACCCAATATTTACCCCTACTGTTTTTGTGTGTTCACACGATTAAGATACTGTAGTAATCATGTTTTATATGTTTTCTTTTAATAATGTGCCAAGTAAAGCCTTTGGGATAGTGTGGATGCTTGTTGATTTGATTCTGTGCAAAAACAGAAACTTTTGCGTCCAGTGCTGGAATTTCTATTCTGTACTGGAGCGTGAAAAAATTCTGAAATTTTTACACAGTATTGGGTTACAAATTTTTTACGTTTTCTTAATGTTTCAGAATTTTTGGAGGTACAGAAGTATGGTTTTTAAATCGCTTACTACACGCTGTTCTGTTTTTGACAGATTCTGTTTTCGATGAATAGTTTGCTTGTTTTAGTGTTTCCATAGCTTATATTGAGTAATATAAATTGTGAAAATGATAGAATACAGTAGGAATTATGTGATAACAATTATGAATCTTGTCTTGACAGTACCTAAGTGGATGATTTATTTTTATCATACTAACCTATCTCACGAAGTTCCGTTAAGTTTTGTGTGATTGAAGTTTTCAAGTTTTGGGTGAGATATCGATATGAGGAGAATAAGGAGTGGAAAGACCCTAAGATTGGGGATGCCCAAGTCACCCCAAGGTAATATTAAAGGAAGACCCAAGCAACTAAGCTTGGGGATGCCCCGGATGGCATCCCCTCTTTCGTCTTCAACATTATCGGTAACCTCACTTGGAGCTATATTTTTATTCGTCACATAATATGAGTTTTGCTTGGAGCATCATTTTATTTTGTTGATATTTTCTTGCTTCTATCAATAATCATGTTTTGTTTCTTTTAGTTCAATAAAATGCGAATTATAGCCTTTACCATGCCCAGTCTGCAAATTCATGTGTTGCTGTTTGAAAACAGAAAGTTTTCTGTTATGTCCAGAATATTCCTGAATAGTCTGAACATGGTAAAAATGAGAAATTTTTACACAGTAAGAATGCATGAGTTCTCTGCCACGTGGTAATTTTTCAGAATTTTTGGAGTTAGGGAAGTATGAATTCTTATTCACTCTTTACAGACTGTTCTGTTTTGGCAGATTGTTGTTATAGTTGCATTGTTTGCATATGTTTGCTAGTTTAATGTTTCTATTTGTGGATAGGAGTATTAAATATGCAGAGGAATTTAGTATGCAATGTTTAATTATAATTTTAGTGATTTGCTACAGTAGAGAATGTTAAGGTTTTGGGTTGATTTATACTAACTTATCTCATGAGTTCTTGTTGAGTTTTGTGTGGATGAAGTTTTAAGATTTAGGAGAAGCAATGATATAAGAGGAATTAAGGAGACACAAGAGCTCAAGCTTGGGGATGCCCAAGGCATCCCAAGTTATTATTTCAAGAAGTCTCAAGCATCTTTGGGGATGCCCCGGTAGGCATCCCACCTTTCTTCTTCAACAACTATCGGTCAGTTTTGATTGAGCCTAAGTTTTTGCTTCTTCACATGATATGTGCTATTCTTGGAATATCATTTTATTTTGTTTTCTTTGTTGTTTGAATAAAATACTTAAGATCTGAAATTTTCAAATGAGAGAGAGTCCTCACATAGCTACCCATTCACTAAACTACTCTTTGTTCTTCACTTATATCTTTTTGGAGTAGTTTGTCATTTACTCTTGTTCTTCACTTATATCCTATGAGTAAATGGTTGAAATGAATTGAATATAATAAAGTTGAAATTTATATGCTTCATATGCTTGTCCCATGGGGAGTAGTGAATTCACATACAAGTATAAGTGGTAAAATTCATTGAAAGTTAACAAACATAGCATTGGTCACTTGAGCAATTCATGAAAGAATTTTGAAGGAAGAGAAATTTCACATATAAATATACTATCTTGGCCATCTTCTATGATTGTGAGCCCCCATTAATTATTTTCAAGCTTGATCAAGTAGTTGACGTTGGACAAGGAAGACAACGTAATGAGTTATGTTTGTTCATATTCACATAGAAGTTATATTGTCATGGATCCTCTAACATGTGGTGCTTGCTTAGGATCTTTTGCTAGCCAAAAATTCATACTAAGTAGAGATACTACTTCTGCATCCAAAAACCCTTAAACCCAGTTTCTTGCCATGAGTGTCCACCATATCTACCTTTGGATTGAATAAGATCGTTCAAGTAAGTTGTCATCGGTGCAAAAAGCAATAAAAATTGCTCCTAAAATATATATGATCTTTTATTGCAAGGGAAAATAAGCGTTGTGCGAACTTGTGATGGTAAAGAAATAAAAACGACGGACTGCATAATAAAGGTTGCTATCACAAGGGGCAATATAACGCGACGTTCCTTTGCATTAAGGGCTTATGCATCCAACAACAAAAAGCGCATGACAACCTCTGCTTCCCTCTGCGAAGGGCCTATCTTTTACTTTTCTGTATTTACCTTTCTGTATTTACTTTTATGCAAGAGTCATTAATGTTCATCCCTATTCCGCTCTATTTATTCTTTAGTTGGCAAGCATTATGTGGTAGGGAAAGATCCAGACACATATATCCAGTTGAATATAGGTGATCATGAGTTATTATTGTTGACATTATCCCTGAGATAATAAGTTGGGAGGCGAAACATTAAGCCCCTATCTTCCTATGTGTTTGACTGAAACGGTTTGTTCTAAAAATATGCTTTGAGTGTCAGCAATCATGGAAGACTAAATGATGGTTGAGTATGTGGAATTTGCTAGATCAAAGCTCTTACATAGACCCTTCCTGAAAATAAGATGAATTGCAATTGTTTGATGACTGAGAACATAGTTTGTTAGTTTTCAAGAAAGTTTATGGCCTATATTTAAACATGTGAATAGCTTGCTACTTGATCATGAGAAGTTTTATGAGATGAGCTACTGATTATGATATATATTGATGCTAGAAAAAGTTATTGAAATTATTATTGATCAAACTTATGCATTATGCTAGCATTCACGCTTGATAAATTATTTGTTTAAATTTACCTACTCGAGGACGAGCAGGAATTAAGCTTGGGGATGCTGATACGTCTCCAACGTATCTATAATTTATGAAGTATTCATGCCATGTTTATAACAATTCTATATGGTTTTGGTATGATTTGATTAGAACTAACCCGGACTGATGTTGTTTTCAGCAGAATTGCCATAGTGTTGTTTTTTGTGCGGAAATAAAAGTTCTTGGAATTGGATGAAACTTTTTGGAGATTTTTTACGGAATAAATAAAAAAAACTGGAACCAAGACCCACTGGAGGGGGGCCACCGAGTGCCCATGAGGCAGCAGAGTGTGCCACCCCCAGGCGCGCCCTGGTACCTCGTGGGGCCCACGTGGCTCCGTCTGACCTGATTCCAGCGCTGAAAAATCCTATAAATAGAGGAACCCCCAGAAAAAACCCTAGAACTTCGACTCCGCTGCCGCAAGCCTTTGTACCTCCACGATCTCATCTACAGCCCTTTTCCGGCACCCTACCGGAGGGGGGAATCATCACCGGAGGCCATCTTCATCATCCCGGCGGTCTCCATGACGAGGAGGGAGTAGTTCACCCTCGGGGCTGAGGGTATGTACTAGTAGCTATGTGTTTGATCTCTCTCTCTCGTGTTCTTGATATGGCACGATCTTGATGTATCGCGAGCTTTGTTAATATAGTTGGATCATATGGTGTTTCTTCCCTCTCTATCTTTTTTGTGATGAATCGAATCTTTTCCCTTTGAGGTTTCGTTATTATCGGATTGAATATTTCAGATTTGAGAACACTTGATGTATGTCTTGCATATGAATACCCGTGGTGACAATGGGGTATTATATTGATTCACTTGATGTATGTTTTGGCACTCAACTCGCGGATTCCCGAGGTGACATTGGGGTAATCTATGCATAGGGGTTGATGCATGTTTTCATTATCTTTTCTCCGATAGAAACTTTGGGGTGCTCATTGAAGTTCTTTGTGTGGATTGAATATTATGATTATGAAGTTGTTTGATGCATATCGTATAATCAACTCACGGATACTTGTGGTGACATTGGAGTATCTAGGTGACATTAGGGTTGGTTGATGTGTATCATATGGTGTTATTCTAGTACGAACTCTAGGGCTGTTTGTGACACTTACAGGAATAGCTCAATAGATTGATCGGAAAGGATAACTTTGAGGTGGTTTCGTACCCTACAAACAATTTCTATCTTATGTTCTACGCTAATAGGAATTTGGGGGTGATTCTTTATCGCACGTTGAGGGATGGTTATATGATCCAATTATATTAGCACTGTTGAGAGATTGCACTAGTGAAAGTATGAACCGTAGGCCTTGTTTTCAAGCATTGCAATACCGTTTGTGCTCCGTTTTATCACTTGCTACTTTTCTGTTTTTTTATTTTCAGATTACAAAAACCTATTTCTACTATCCATACTACACTTGTATCACCATCTCTTCGCCGAACTAGTGCACCTATACAATTTGCCATTGTATTGGGTGTGTTGGGGACACAAGAGATTTCTTGTATTTGATTGCAGGGTTGTTTGAGAGAGACCATCTTCATCCTACGCCTCCCACAGATTGATTAACCTTAGGTCATCCACTTGAGGGAAATTTGCTACTGTCCTACAAAACTCTGCGCTTGGAGGCCCAACACGAGTCTACAAGAATAAAGTTGCGTAGTAGACATCAAGCTCTTTTCTGGCGCCGTTGCCGGGGAGGTGAGTGCTTGAAGGTATATCTTTAGATCTTGCAATTGAATCTTTTAGTTTCTTGTTTATCACTAGTTTGTCTTACAAAATAAAACTAAAAAAAATGGAATTGAGGTTGTCTCATATTATTCATCTTTATAATGTCTTTCTTGAAAATGATGGATCGGAAAATTGTGCTCAGTTGATAGAAGAAGAATTCAATAAAATGTTTGGCATAAAATCTTTGAATGATGAACATGATTGCAATGTTGTTAGTATGAATTCTATGAATATCCATGATGCTAATGATATGCAAAGCTACAAGCTTGGGGATGCTATATTTGATGAAGATGATATTTTTAATCCCCCAAGTTTTGATGAGAAAATTTATTATGGTGATAGCACGCCTCCTATTTATGATGATTATATTGATGAAAGTGGGTTTGGAAGAGTGTCAACTCTAGGTACTAATGATCCCACTATTTTGGAGGGTGTTGAATCTTATTGTAATAATTATGAAAGTTGATTTGGAGAGGTCATGACTTTATTTAATGATGAATCCACTATCTTGGAAGAGGTTTCAATTGATTATGACAACAAAGTTGCTATCTATGATGATTATTATGATGACATGTATGCTATAAAGAATAATTATAACTATGAAACTTGTCATCGTGATTTTAATTTTCAATTGGATTATGCCAATCAAGTATCTCGTGATAGTTATTTTGTTGAGTTTGATCCCACAATTATTGATGAGAATAAATTTGCTTATGTGGAGAGTAATAAATTTTCTATGCATGTGGATCATGAAAAGAATGCTTTATGTGATACTTATATTGTTGAATTCATTCATGATGCTACTGAAAATTATTATGAGGGAGAAACATATGCTTGTAGGTGTTGAAAGTTTTGAAGTTATGCTTCTTTTGCCTTCCTATGCTAGTTGATTCTTGCTCCCATAAACTATTTGCCCACAAAATCCCTATGCATAGGAAGTGGGTTAGGCTTAAATGTGCTAGTCATATGCTTCATGATGCTCTCTTTGTGTTTCAATTCTTTATTTTTATGTGAGCATCATCAAATCATCATGCCTAGCTAAAAAGGCATTAAAGAAAAGCGCTTGTTGGGAGACAACCCAATATTTCTACCTACTGTTTTTGTGTGCTCACATGATTAATCTATTGTAGTAATCATGTTTTATATGTTTTTTTCAATAATGTGCCAAGTAAAGCCTTTGGGATAGTGTGGATGATAGTTGACTTAATTCTGTGCAAAAACAGAAACTTTGGCGTCCAGTTCTGGAATTTCTATTCTGTACTGGAGATGAGAAAATTCTGAAATTTTTACAGAGCATTGGGTTACAAATGTTTTACGATTTCCTAATTTTTCAGAATTTTTGGAGGTACATAAATATGGTTTTTAAATTGCTCACTACATGCTGTTCTGTTTTTGACAGATTCTGTTTTCGATGCATAGTTTGCTTGTTTTAGTGTTTCCATAGCTTATATTGAGTATTATAAATTGTGGAAATGATGGAATACAGTAGGAATTATGTGAGAACAATTATGAATCTTGTCTTGACTACCTAAGTGGATGATTTATTTTTATCATACTAACCTATCTCACAAGTTCCGTTAAGTTTTGTGTGATTGAAGTTTTCAAGTTTTGGGTGAGATATCGATATGAGGAGAATAAGGAGCGGCAAGACCCTAATATTGGGGATGCCCAAGGCACCCCAAGGTAATATTCAAGGAATACACCAGCAACTAAGCTTGGGGATGCCCCGGAAGGCAGCCCCTCTTTCGTCTTCAACATTATCGGTAACCTCACTTGGAGCTATATTTGTATTCATCACATGATATGAGTTTTTCTTGGAGCGTCATTTTATTTTGTTGAGATTTGCTTTCTGTTATCAATAATCATGTTTTGTATCTTTTAGTTCAATAAAATGCCAATTATAGCCTTTACCATGCTCAGTTTGCAAGTTTATGTGTTGCTGTTTGAAAACAGAAAGTTTTCTGTTATGTCCTGAATATTTGTGAATTGTCATAACATGATAAAAATCTGAAATTTTTACACAGTAAGCATGCATGAGTTATATATCACTTTGTAATTTTTCAGAATTTTTGGAGTTAGGGAAGTATGAATTCTTATTCACCCTTTACAGACTGTTCTGTTTAGACAGATTTTGGTTATAGTTGCATTGTTTGCATATGTTGCTTGTTTAATGTTTCTATTTGTGGATAGGAGTATTAAATATGCAGAGGCATTTAGTATGAAATTTTTAATTATAATTTTAGTGATTTTTTATAGTAGAGAATGTTAAGGTTTTGAGTGGATTTATACTAACTTATCTCACGAGTTCTTGTTGAGTTTTGTGTGGATGAAGTTTTTAAAGATTTAGGAGAAGCCATGACATGAGAGGAATTAAGGAGACACAAGAGCTCAAGCTTGGGGATGCCCAAGGCACCCCAAGATAACATTCCAAGAAGTCTCAAGCAATTAAGCTTGGGGATGCCCCGGTGGGCATCCCACCTTTCTTCATCAACACTTATCGGTTAGCCTAAGTTTTTACTTGTTCACATGATATGTGCTATTCTTGGAGTGTCCTTTTATTTTCATTTTGTTTGCTGTTTGAATAAAATTATCAAGATCTGAAATCTTTATTGAGAGAGAGTCTTCACATAGCTACTTAATTGTTTGACTACTCATTGATCTTCACTTATATCTTTTTGGAGTAGTTTTGTCATTTACTCTTGTTCTTCACTTATATCCTATGAGTAAATTGTGAAAGAATTGAATATCATAAAGTTGAACTTATATGTGCTTCATATGCTTGTATCATGCCTAGTAGTAGTTTCACATTGGGTTTAGAAAGTTAAATCTATTGAAGCTTGACAATCACAATATTGATCATACAAGCAATTCATGAATGATTAGTATAAGGAAGAGAACTTTCACATATAAATATACTATCTTGGACATCTTTTATGATTGTGAATACCCATTAATTATTTTCAAACTTGAGCAAATTAGTTGAAGTTGGACAAGGAAGACAACGTAATGAGTTATGTTTGGGTATATTTGCATAGAAGTTATATTGTTATGGATCCTCCAACATGTGGTGCTTGCTTAGGATCTTTTGCTAGCCAAAAATTCGTACTAAGTAGAGATACTACTTGTGCATCCAAAAACCCTTAAACCCAGTTTCTTGTCATGAGTGTCCACCGTATCTACCTATGGATTGAATAAGATCCTTCAAATAAGTTGTCATCGGTGCAAAAAGCAATAAAAATTGTTCCTAAAATATGTATGATCTTTTATTGCAAGGGAAAATAAGCATTGTATGAACTTGATATGGTAAAGAAATAAAAGCGACGGACTGCATAATAAAGGTTGCTATCACAAGGGGCAATATAATGTGACATTCCTTTGCATTAAGAGCTTGCACATCCAAAACTAAAAAGCGCATGACAACCTCTGCTTTCCTCTGCGAAGGGCCTATCTTTTACTTTATGTATTTACTTTTGTGCAAGAGTCAATAGTATTACTTCTCATTATAACCTCAATTATTCTCTAGTTGGCAAGCATCATGTGGTGGGGAAAGATCCAGGCACATATGGCCAGTCAAATATATTTGATCATGAATTATTATTGTTGACAATTATCTCTATGATAAATAAGTTGGGAGGCGAAACATTAAGCCCCTATCTTTCTCTGTGTTCGATGGATGCCATTTGTTCTAAAAATATGCTTTGAGTACTAGCAATCATAGAAAACTATTTGATAATTGAGTATGTGGAGCTCTTACTTAGACTTTGTTGAAAATAAGTTGAATTGCAATTGTTTGGTGACTAAGAACATAGGTTGTTAAGTTTCAAGAGAATGCATTGTTTGAACCATAACATGTGAATTGATTGCTACTTTATCATGTTGAGTTTTATGAGAAAAAGTTGCTGTTATGATGCTAGGAAAAGTGATTGAAATTATCATTGATCAAACTTATGCACTATGCTAGCATTCACACTTCATAAATTATTTCTTTTATCATTTACCTACTCGAGGACGAGCAGGAATTAAGCTTGGGGATGCTGATACGTCTCCAACGTATCTATAATTTATGAAGTATTCATGCCATGTTTATTATAGTTTTGTATGATTTTGGTGCACTTTTATATGGCTTTTATATGATTTTTATGGACTAACATATTGACCTAGTGCCCAATGCCAGTTGCTGTTTTCTGCTTGTTTTTGGTTTTCCAGAAAATCCATATCAAATGAAGTCCAAATGCAGCGAAACTTTTTGACGATTTTTTCTGGAAGGAAACAAACCCAGGAGGCTTTGGGGGAGTAGCAGAAGAGCCACAGGGGCCCCACAAGCCACCAGGGCACCCCCACCCCCCAGGAGCGCCCTGGTGCCTCGTGAGCCCCCTGTGGCACCTCTTTGCGTGATTCCAACGCTGAAAAATCCTATATATTCATAAACCCCCAAAAGTTAACCTAGATGAGTTTTTACGCCACCGCAAGCCTCTGTACCAAGGAGATCCCATCTGGAGCCCGTTTCTGGCACCCTGCCGAAGGGGGAAATCATCACCGGAGGCCATCTTCATCATCCCGGCGGTCTCCATGACGAGGAGGGAGTAGTTCACCCTCGGGGCTGAGGGTATGTACTAGCAGCTATGTGTTTGATCTCTCTCTCTCTCTCTCTCTCTCTCTCTCTCTCTCTCTCTCGTGTTCTTGATATGGCACGATCTTGATGTATCACTAGCTTTGTTAATATAGTTGGATCATATGGTGTTTCTTCCCTCTCTATCTTTGTTGTGATGAATCGAATCTTTTCCCTTTGAGGTTTCGTTATTGTCGGATTGAATATTTCAGATTTGAGAACACTTGATGTATGTCTTGCGTATGAATACCCATGGTGACAATGGGGTATTATATTGATTCACATGATGTATGTTTTGGCACTCAACTCGCGGATTCCCGAGGTGACATTGGGGTAATCTATGCATAGGGGTTGATGCACGTTTTCATTATCTTTTCTCTGATAGAAACTTTGGGGTGCTCCATGAAGTTCTTTGTGTCGATTGAATATTATGATTATGAAGTTGTTTGATGCATATCGTATAATCAACTCACGGATACTTGTGGTGACATTGGAGTATCTAGGTGACATTAGGGTTGGTTGATGTGTATCATATGGTGTTATTCTAGTACGAACTCTAGGGCTATTTGTGACACTTATAGGAATAGCTCAATAGATTGATCAGAAAGGATAACTTTGAGGTGGTTTCGTACCCTACAAACAATTTCTATCTTATGTTCTCCGCTAATAGGAATTTGGGGGTGATTCTTTATCGCACGTTGAGGGATGGTTATATGATCCAATTATATTAGCACTGTTGAGAGATTGCACTAGTGAAAGTATGAACCCTAGGCCTTGTTTTCAAGCATTGCAATACCGTTTGAGCTCCGTTTTATCACTTGCTACCTTGCTGTTTTTTTATTTTCAGATTACAAAAACCTATTTCTACTATCCATACTACACTTGTATCACCATCTCTTCGCCGAACTAGTGCACCTATACAATTTGCCATTGTATTGGGTGTGTTGGGGACACAAGAGATTTCTTGTATTTGATTGCAGGGTTGTTTGAGAGAGACCATCTTCATCCTACGCCTCCCACGAATTGATAAACCTTAGGTCATCCACTTGAGGGAAATTTGCTACTGTCCTACAAAACTCTGCGCTTGGAGGCCCAACACCAGTCTACAAGAATAAAGTTGCATAGTAGACATCAACAACCAGGAGCAGGAGTATTAAACCATTTCTTAGCATCACCCTTTAATGAGAAAGGAAACAACTTAAGAATATAGTAATAGCGATTTTTTTCCTCATGAGCAAATAGGGTGGCAATATCATTCAACTTAGTAAGATGTGCCACAACAGTTTCAGTTTCATAACCATGAAAAGAATCAGATTCAACCAAAGTAATTAACTCATGATCGACAGAGAATTCATAATCCTTATCGGTAACAAATATGGGAGAGGTACCAAACTTAGGGTCATATTTCATTCTCTCTCTCATAGATTTTTCTTTCATTTCAGCAAGCAATTTTTTAACTTCATCTCTTATCTTTACAAGCAAGAATGGCCCTAGCTGTCTCCCTATCAAAGACATGTTCATTAGGTGATTCAACTCTAGTAGGAGAGCTAGGCATAATAGGTGAATCATAATTCTCAAGAGTTTCAACATTTTCAGCATTCTCAATTTCTTTAGCTTTAGCAAGTTGTTCATCAAGAAATTCACCAAGTGGCACAGTATTATCAAGCATAGTACTAGCATCATCATAAGTATCATTCATAGCAGAAGTAGTATCATCAATAGCTTGCGGCATATCAGAATGCATAACAGGTGGTGGTGTCGCAAGCTTACTCAAAAAAGAAGGTGAATCAAGTGCAGAGCTAGATGGCAGTTCCTTACCTCCCCTCGTCTTAGAGGGAACGATCTTGGTCTTAGAGTCTTTCAGATTCTTCTTAGTGATCAACAGATATAAATCCCAAGTGACTCAACAAATAGTGCTATACTCCCCGGCAACGGTGCCAGAAAAAGGTCTTGATAACCCACAAGTATAGGGGATCGCAACAGTTTTCGAGGGTAGAGTATTCAACCCAAATTTATTAATTCGACACAAGGGAAGCCAAAGAATATTTGCAAGTATTAGCAGTTGAGTTGTCAATTCAACCACACCTAGAGATAAAATATCTGGAGCAAAGTACTTAGTAGCACAGTAATATGATAGTTTTGATAGCAATACCAATAGTAACAATAGTAACAGAAACAGTAACAGTAGCAGTTTTGTAGCAAATGTAAAGCAGTAGCAACAAAGTAACTTAGCAGAAACCAATATGAGAAAGTCGTAGGCATTGGATCGGTGATGATAATTATGTTGGATGATATTCATCATATAACAGTCACAACCTAGGGCGATACACAATAACTCCAATTCATCAATGTAATGTAGGCATGTATTCCGTATATAGTCATACGTGCTTATAATAAGAACTTGCATGACATCTGTCCTACGCTCCCGTGGCAGCGGGGTCCTTAAGGAAAGTAAGGGATATTAAGGCCTCCTTTTAATAGAGAACCGGAACAAAGCATTAACACATGGTGAATGCATGAACTCCTCAAATTACAGTCATCCCCGGAGAGTATCCCAATTATTGTCACTTTGGGGTCTACGGATCAGAACAATAACAAGTGCATATGACAAGCAGATAGGATCAAGAACTCAAATATATTCATGAAAACATACAGGTTTCAGATCTGAAATCATGGCACTCGGGCCCTAGTGACAAGCATTAAGCATAGCAAAGTCATAGCAACATCAATCTCAGAACATAGTGGATACTAGGGATCAAAGCCCTAACAAATTGACTCGATTACATGACAAATCTCATCCAACACATCACCGTCCAGCAAGCCTACGAAGAAATTACTCATGCCCGGTGGTGAGCATCATGAAATTGGTGATGGAGGATGGTTGATGATGACGACGGTGTCGAATCCCCCTCTCCGGAGCCACGAACGGACTCCAGATCAGCCCTCCCGATGAAGAACAAGAGGTGGCGGCGGCTCCGTATCGTAAAACACGATGAAACTTCTTCTCTTATTTTTTTCTCAGGGAAAGAGAATTTATAGCGTTGGAATTAGGTCAGACGGCTGCCTGTGGGCCCCACAAGGTAGCACGGCACGCCCTAGGGGGGGTCGCGCCCTTCTGCCTTTTGGGCAGCAGGTGGCCCCTCTTCTGTTGATTCTTGCGCCAATAATTTTTATATATTCCAAAAAATTCTCCAAAGAGTTTCGTCGAAATCCGAGAATTTTGATTTCTGCACAAAAACAACACCATGGTAGTTCTGCTGAAAAAAGCGTCAGTCTAGGTTAGTTTCATTCAAATCATGCAAATTAGAGTCCAAAACAAGAGCAAAAGTGTTTGGAAAAGTAGATACGACGGAGACGTATCAGTGCTCAATCCCTGTGATAGAAAGGGACATGACACGTATTTGTATTGTTGCCATTAAGGATAAAAAGATGGGGTTTATTCATATTGCTTGAATTTGCTTCTCTACATCATGTCATCTTGCTTAAGGCGTTACTCTGTTTTTATTAACTTAATACTCTAGATGCATGCTGGATAGCGGTCGATGATTGGAGTAATAGTAGTAGATGCAGGCAGGAGTCGGTCTACTTGTCTCGGGCGTGATTCCTATATACATGATCATTGCCATGAATCCGTCATAATTATTTGCTTTTCTATCAATTGCCCAACAGTAATTTGTTTACCCACCGTATGTTTCTGCGCTCGAGAGAGAAGCCTCTAGTGAAAACTATGGCTCCCGGGTCTATCTTTATCATATACAAAACCTAAAAATACCTTGCTGCAATTTATTTACTTTTATTTTCATTAGTATTTTAGTTTATCAATTTATCCCTACCAGACTTAATCCTTGCAAGTAACCGCTAAGAGGATTGACAACCCTCTTATTTGCGTTGGGTGCAAGTGTTTGTTTTTGTGTGTGTAGGTGTTGTTCACTGGATCTTGCTTGGTTCTCCTACTGGATTCATAACCTTGGTTCTTAACTGAGGGAAATACTTATCTCTACTATACTGCATCATCCTCTCCTCTTCGGGGAAATACCAACGCAGTTTACAAGTAGCAATGAGCTTTCTCAAGTTTTCAACTGCCTCGATGGCATGAAAGTTCCTTCTGGTTACTCGGGGCTCATACGCAGGTATCTTGACTCGAAAAAGCAAAGGTTTAGCAACATGAAGTCCCATGACTGTCATGTGATGATGACACAATTACTTCCGGTAGCTCTCAGAGGGATAATGGATGATCACATCCGCAACACACTTATTGACTTGTGCAACTTTTTCGACGTTATGTCTTGAAAGTCGATCAGTGTGCGACATCTGACACGACTACAAGAGGAGATCATTTCAATACTATGTGAGCTTGAGATATATTTCCCACTGTCGTTCTTTAATGTCATGGTCCATCTGCTAGTTCATATTGTTCCGAGGTTATAGACCTTGGACCGACATTCTTGCATACCATGTTCCCATTTGAACGGATGAATGGAACTGTGAAGGGATACGTTCGTAACAAAGCCCGTCTGGATGGAAGCATCATCCAGGCCTATCTAATCGAGGAGTGTATATCATTCTGCAAGAATGTTATAGATGATGATCAATCTCTTGGGTTTGCCATTGAAGAAGCATGCTGATAGGCTCGAAGGAGTAGGTCACTCACAGTTGAAGCGTGATTTAAATATGGATATACAAAACCGCCGAGACGACTTCGACAGAGCGCACACAGTAGTGTTATAGCACGCATATATAATCAGTCCTTGGCAGCAGACTCACAAGGACACCTTAAGGAGAAAGCACGAAATGGCAGGGAGGCAGAGGACCGAGGCCCAGATCATTAGAGAGCACAACTCCAAATTTGTGACTTGGTTCAAAGAGCGAACTCGAGACAAACCACTTCCAACCGGTGTGGCTAATGCAAATCTCATCTATGCATTAGCAGTAGGCCCCGCATGCACTGTCGCCACTTACCAATCATATGATATAAATGGATACACATTCTATACCGAGGCAAAAGACAAATACTGTAATTACCAAAACTAAGGTGTGACGATGATGCAGTTGACCAAAAATGAAAATAATAGATACTACGGAAGGATCGAAGAGATATGGGAACTTGTGTACGACGAAGATTATACGGTGCCACTGTTCCGGGTCAGATGGGCGAAGAATGTCAATACTGAAGAACGTGGTTTCATTACCATGTCTTTGCCCGAAGCACAACCTGCTGGTGCAAAGGGGGTGAAAGGAATCACCGGCAAATATGAGCCTTGGGTATTCGCTAAGGACGTGTCACAATGCTTCTACTTAACTGACACCACAAAGCCGAGTCAGGTTGTCGTCCGGAGAGGCAAAAGGAGCATCATCGGGATGGACGAAGTCGCGAACGAGGATGACTATGATCAATTTGGCGTGGACCCAACAGAAGAGGAGATTTATGAACACACAGAGTACACCAACACAAGGAGCAGAACTACGTTGCCTGCGACAGGACGTCCCTTCTTGAGAAAGAGTCATAGCGTGGGCCGGAAAGCAAGAATAAGAAGACCCAAACCGTCGTTGAGAGGATTGTCAAACGACGTCGTACTACTTAATTTGTGTACTTCATTTATGCATGAGTACCCCTAAAAATGTTTACCTCGATCGAGTCGTATTAATTAACCGTACCATATTTATGTACTCTGAACCATGAGAAGAATTTGTATCATTATAAATATCTGTATATGCATGTCGTCGCTCAAAATGCCATCTACAAATATGTTGTCCATTCTAATTCAAAAAACTACTGCTGGCATTGGTCACGTCATCCGCGCCAGCACTAACAACCAACCAGCACTTAGCATGATTGGGGAAAGTAGAACTCATTTTCAGCATCTCCCCCATCTCGCGCCGCCGACGGACACTTCGTCACCGCCCTTGCCCCCGCCCTGCCCCCCGCCGCTCGCCATGCCGTGACCCCGCCTTCGCTCCGCCGTCGCCCAGCCGTGGCCTCCCCCCTTGCCACCACCGTTCCCCACGCCCCCCTTGCCACCGCCGTTCCCCATGCCCCGCCTTGCCCCCGCCGTGGTGCCGCCGTTCCGCCCCCACGACCCTCCGCCCGGCGACCTAGCTCATTGCGTCTAGCCGCTCTCTCCCTCCGACGTCGTCCCTCTCGATCCGGACGGTATAGGACCTCCCTCTACCAATTTATTTTCATGTAGATTTGTTCTAGTGTGGATATTATTGTGATGAAATGCACACATTATGTGTACCTATGAATTATTTGATGAAATGCATTACATGTGTACAAATGTGTTTATTGTGAATTGATCGACTTTTTTGGTGTGTGCTTGTTTTAATTTAGTTAATGCAACATTGCATTGTGTTGCTCGCGAATTGTCTCGCGCTATGTTTCTTCTTGCAGGGAATGTCTAGTGAGTTGCCAATGTTTCGGCGAAACGTTGATTCTTTCCGTTTCGTCAAATTTCTGGCACTCAATATGTCATTCTTTTAGCAAAGGTCATGCCGAATTTTTCTGCTGATTTTAATTATATGAACGCAGCACAAAATGGAAGAGTTCCCCTACTGTTTCGACACTGGGGGTATGTGCGACGATCCTCATCTTGACAACAATAAATTCTTCTCCCTCACGCTTCAAAGTGACTACAAATATTATACGTTAATCAGTTTTAATATTTGTTGGCACATATTTCCTTTTTAGGCATGTACTATATAAGGTTTTTGCTTCAAAGTGTAATTTCTGTCTTTTTATATTTCGACTAGTGTATCCCATGCTATGCAAGACCTTTTGTCCTAGACAAGTTTTTTGTCCGCGACATCGAAGAGGTGACTGAGATGACTACTTACCTCAAGGCAAAAGATGGTTTCAATTTCAAATCTACGATCTATAATGAGGTAGATCACACATATTTTGGTTGTGCTAATTGGAGAGGATTGTTCCAAGCTTACGGATTTGAGCCTGGTATGATATAACATTTGATATCTGCACCTATTCTCAAAATGATGAGGACATATGGGTCTCTTTAGACGTGATTCCAGTTCTTCCTCCGTGTAAGTTTCATGAACAAACTTGTTAAGTAACCTTTACATTCCAGTTCACCTATAACTTATCTTGTTTATATAAATTTGACAACTTATTTTCTATCTCGAAGAAACATACATAACTTAGTAGACGAGACCTATTACACTGCTCGCAGTACACTTACTTGGTAGGAAAAGAGGTATCTCGTGTCCTTTGTTGCTGATATTGAGTCGCTTAAGAGCACTTACGAAGCTGGTACAAATGATGCACCATACCTGCCACTAGTGCACACCTTGGACAAGAACAACATTTCTAAAAAATGCATGGTTAGATTTTCATTGAGACTAGTATGTCTTTTTCATCCAGAAACAAGACTCGAGTCTTGTTAAACTCCCGATCAAAGGGAGATCTTATACCTGGAGCAATATGCAAACTACCCCATTGCTTGAGCAATTAGACTGGCACTTTACATCTGTTGATTGGGCGGCCAAATACCCGAACACAGTAGTTATGCCTCTTGGAAAACCCACGTCAGATCATGTGCCATGTTATGTGTGCATCCAGACCAAAATCCCCAAGTCGAAAATATTTCGTTTTGAGGATTACTGGATCAAACAACCAGGATTCTTTGAAGTGGTGCAGCGATCCTGAAATAAGCATTGCTATGCTCCGAATCTGGCTGCGGTCTTATGCAAAAAACTTAAGAATCTTCGCTATGACCTGAAACAGTGGAGCAAGAAAATCTCTAAACTGTCTATGCTGATTGAAAACTGCAACAAAACCCTTCTGGATCTTGATGGGCTGGAGGAGCGAAGATGGCTCTCTGTACCAGAAGCCAACTTCAGAAGAATCTTGAAAAAGCACCTTCTGAATCTGCTAGACTACAAAAGATTGTACTGGAAGAAACGCTGTACCATCAGATACTTCAAATTTGGCGACGGCAATACGAAATTCTTCCACAGGGTGGCGACCGAAAGATTTTGTAGAAACAACATAGCTTCACTCCGGCTGCCTGACGACTCAATCATACATGATCATGTGGGTAAAGAGGCTATCCTCTTTCAAACCTACAAAGATAGACTAGGTAGCTCCAGTCAGACAAACATGCACTTCGATCTGCAACGCATCATCAAGAAGGTGGATGGACTTCACGCCCTGACTGTTCCATTCACACGTGAGGAAATTGACCAGGTTGTCAAGGAACTACCGTCTGATCAAGCGCCCGGACCGGATGGCTTTAGTGGAAGCTTCATAAAATCTTGCTGGCACATAATCAAAGAGGACTTCTATCAGCTTTGTTTTGATTTTCCTGCAGGTACATTGGACCTTGTGTTGGGGAACGTTGCATGGAAAACAAAAATTTTCTATGCACACGCAAGATCTATCCATGGAGATGCATAGCTACGAGAGGGGGAGTGTGTCTACGTACCCTCGTAGACCGTAAGCGGAAGCGTTAGAACAACGCGGTTGATGTCGTCGAACAACTTCACGATCCAACCGACCGAGCACCGAACGTATGGCACCTCCGCGTTCAGCACACGTTCAGCTCGGTGACGTCCTCGACTTCTTGATCCAGCAAGACGGCGAGGTAGTGGATGAGTTCCGGCAGCACGACGGTGATGGTGATGCTATCTCCGCAGGGCTTCGCCCAAGCACTGCGAAAATATGACCGAGGGACGGAACTGTGGAGGGGGGCGCCGCACACGGCTAAGACAATGTTGTCTCCTTTGGGGCGCCCCCTCTCCTCTATTTATATATGTGTAGGGGCTTGGAGTAGAAGGACTAGTGCCACATGAACAGTAATCGTGAATAGTACACACGTGGACTTGGACTCCAAAGTCCAATCCTATTCCTACTAGGACTCTCCCTTTTTTCCTTCCCTAGCTGCGTGGGCTTTTGAGGACTTGGTGCGCCTGGCCCAATAAGGCTAGGGCGCCTCCCCTTAGCCCATGCCAGCCCTTGGGATGTGGTGGACCCACTTGTGGACTTCCGGACTCCTCCGGAACCTTTTGGAAGCTTCCAGGTACAATACCGAAAAAACTGCACCTTTTTCCGGAACCCAAAATATGACTTCCCATATATAAATCTTTACCTCTTGACCATTCCGAGACTCCTCATGACGTCTGGGATCTCATCCGGGACTCCGAACAACATTCGGTTACCAATTCACATAACTCATATAACACTATATCGTCAACGAACGTTAAGCGTGCGGACCCTACGGGTTCGGGAATGATGTAGACATGACTGAGACGCCTCTCCGGTCAATAACCAATAGCCGAACTTGGATGCTCATATTGGTTCCTACATATTCCACGAAGATCTTATCGGTCGAACCACAATGACAACATACGTAATTCCCTTTGTCCGTCGGTATGTTACTTGCCCGAGATTCGATCGTTGGTATCTCCATACCTAGTTCAATCTCGTTACCGGCAAGTCTCTTTACTCGTTCCGTAATACATCATCCCGTAACTAACTCCTTAGTCACTTTGCTTGCAAGCTTCTTATGATGTGCATTACCGAGAGGGCCCAGAGATACCTCTCCGAAACACGGAGTGACAAATCCCAGTCTCGATCCATGCCAACTCAACGGACACCTTCGGAGATACCTGTAGAGCATCTTTATGATCACCCAGTTACGTTGTGACGTTTGATAGCACACAAGGTATTCCTCCGGTATCCGGTAGTTGCATGATCTCATGGTCTGAGGAACATGTATTTGACATTCAAGAAAGCAGTAGCAATAAACAGAACGATCATATGCTAAGCTAACGGATGGGTCTTGTCCATCACATCATTCTCCTAATGATGTGATCCCGTTATCAAATGACAACTCATGTCTATGGTTAGGAAACCTTAACCATCTTTGATCAATGAGCTAGTCTAGTAGAGGCTCACTAGGGACACGGTATTTGTTTATGTATTCACACATGTATTTAAGTTTCCGGTCAATACAATTCTAGCATGAATAATAAACCTTTATCATGAACAAGGAAATATAAAATAATAACAACTTTATTATTGCCTCTAGGGCATATTTCCATCACCTTGAAAGTCTGAATACTGGATTTATCACTCTCATTCCGAAAATTCAGTCACCAGAAACAGCCAATGATTTCGTCCAATAACACTGCTAAATTTTTGTCTCAAGCTGCTGACCAAACTCCTAGCTAATCGATTGCAGAAAGTGATCCTCAACATCATACATCGCAATCAGTACGGCTTCCTGCGTGGCAGGTCGATCCAGGATTGTGTGGCGTGGGCATTTGAATTTATACACCAGTGCCAAGCGTCGGGGCGCGAAATTGCTATCCTGAAGCTTGACTTTGCTAAAGCGTTCGACACAATCGAGCATGCCCCGATGATGGAGATTATGAAATGCATGGGATTTGATGATAAGTGGCTCGGGTGGATTGACTGCTTGTTCTCAACAGCTAAATCTTCTGTGCTCCTTAACGGGACCCCGGGCAGACATTTCTTCTGCAGAAGCGGGGTACGTCAAGGCTTTCCACTGTCCCCGCTCATCTTCGTGCTAGCGGTGGACCTATTGCAAGCAGCCATAAATGATGCTTACAGAGCTGGACATATCCAACTTCCTATCCCAGTGCCTGACGATGAATACCCCGTGATCCAGTACGCGGATGACACGATCCTCGTAATGCCTGCAGATCAAAACAAGTGGAGTTTATCAAGCAAATTCTTCAGGATTATGCCTCCTCGGTGGGACTGCGCATAAACTTCCAGAAATCAACTTTCATCACTGTCAACACAGCTGAGGATAAAACCGCGCGGTTGGCAGGGGTCCTTGGATGCGCGATTAGCACCGTGCCATTCACGTACCTTGGGTTGCCCATGGGCACTACTAGACCAACAGTGACAGATCTCATGCCGCTTGTTGCTTTAGTGGAGTGCAGACTCTCCTTGGCTGCCTCGCTTCTGGACCTTGGATCAAAGCTAACCTTGGTGAATTCGGTGATCACATCCCTTGCGATCTACGCCATGTGCTCCATCAGATTGCCCCCCAAAATCCTAGATCATCTTGACAAACTCAGAAGGTACTGTCTCTGGGCGAAAAACACTGACGATGGCCCCAAAGCTATCTCCCTAGCAGCGTGGGAGCTGATATGCCGTCCCAAGAAGAAGGGTGGCCTTGGTGTAAGCGATATACGGGTCCAGAATCAAGGTCTGCTCCTTAAACAACTGCACAAGTTCTATAATCGCATGGACCTGCCTTGGGTGAAACTGATATGGTCAGCATACTATGAGGGCTTGGTGCCACACGCCTCGGATCCACGTGGCTCATTTTGGTGGCGAGACATCATGCAGCTTGCACCGATCTATAGAGGCGTCACGTTCATGGAGGTGGGAGATGGAAGCACGGTGTTGTTCTGGAAGGACTTATGGCATAGCGATATTGTCTCCGATAGCCACCCCCTATTATTCTCTTTCTCTAAAAATGAGGATGTCTCGGTACAAGCTCTGCTGACAGCACCTACACTTGGCCACAACTTTCACTTACCACTCTCCGTCCAAGCCAGAGGGGAGCTAGAGGACCTTCAAGCCAGCATGGCCACAACAGAACTGAGCGAAGCTGCGGACAGCTGGAAGTGCGTCTGGGGATCGGAGGGGTTTGCCTCCAGTAAATACTACCTGCATTGCTTCCGCGAGGTCGTGGCAGATGAGGCGTTCGAGTGGATCTGGAGGACTAAATGCACTAACAAGTGGAAGGTTTTTGCCTGGTTGCTGCTGGCCGACAGGCTAAACACAAGAAATTTATTGAAAAGAAAAAGCATGAAGCTGAGAGACAATGACTATGCATGTCTACTGTGCACCAACCCCCCTGAGGAAACGGTGGAGCATCTGTTTTTTGAATGTGGTTTCAGCAAGGCCTGCTGGGGGAAGCTGGGAATCGATTGGCCACATAGTGGGAACAGACTTTAGCTCGTGCATGAGGCAAGGAGCAGATGGGCCCGGCCCATGTTCATGGAAATTTTCATTGTCGTGGCCTGGAGTCTATGGAAAGAACGTAACAACAGGCACTTTAGGGGGATCGTGCCCACCGAGAATAGCTGGTTCCAAAGGTTCAAGGCTGATTTTGGGATGATGAGGCACAGAGTCAAGGAAACCCTGATGCCTTTTGTTGAGCAAATTGTTGCTTCGATCTAGCACTGCTTGTAACTCCCATACCTCTTTCGTACTCCCAACTAATATTTCTGCTCCCTCCTCCCCTAGTGGATAGGGCTCCTGACAACTTCCTCCATGTAATTCTGAGTGTTGTAACTGTTTGTGTGTTTGAATTAATATAAAGTCAGTGGGGGGCTGTCCTCACTGTCCCAAGGTTTCAAAAAAAAACAATACTCGAGTCTGGCTACGGGCTCTCTCAGAGCTTAGGGAGATCCGGTAGTTCGTTGCATTTCCTTGATGCATTTCCGGCCATTGGATCGAGGCGCTAGAGGACGTCGGCCGTCGGATCAAACCCGAGCTCCTGTAGCAATGAATAGTTTCACTCCGGGCATGCCACCGCGCGTAATTCCAGCGCCCCCGGGGGTATTTTCGTCATCTCACCTTTGGGTATAAAATCCAGCAGCTCCTGTGTAGAACCCTAGCCGCCTCCCCATCCTCGCGTCCGTCCCGCTCTCTCCCCTTCCCAGCCGCTCGCGCTGCCCGTCCCGCTCGCCGTGGCCGATGAACGCACCACCAGAGACCGCGGCCACTCGAAAAAATGGCGGCGATGAGGAGGCCTAGACCTTGGCACAGACCCGTGCTCCCGAGCGGCGGCGGCGTTGGATCCCTCCGCGTCGCGGGGCCAGCCGTCCCGCCGTCGCCGCGCCGCGATGCCGCCGGCTTGGAGGCCCGTGTTCAGGCAGCTGTCGCGGCGTCTTCGGTGCCGGATGCGGTGGTAGGGCCTCTTGGGACCGCGTGGCGGGGGACCGTCACGGCTTCCGGCCGTGGGTTCCGGCGACGCCAAACCGTAGATCTGAGCCGCCATCTTCACTTCGTTTCATCCATGTTTCGATCTGGGACCTCCACTCCTCACCACCTCTCCCCCTCTAACCCACCCCCTCGCCGTGCGAACACGCGTGTGTGTGTATAAGTGCAGCGCTCGGTTTGGTCGGTCGCTTGTTCGTCCGAACAGTTGGTCCGTTGGGCGCTGGGAGACCTTAGGGGGTAGTGACGGACCCAGCGATGCGAGGAATCGAGCAGTGGTAGTGTGGCACTGCCGCAACCTTTGCAAATACCCTGAGTCAAAGAGGCCCCCAACTTGTTGGTGGTGGTGTTGGTGGTGGTGCAAGCTTCATGATTAACCAGTTTGTGCGAACTTCCTTTGGATCAAAGAGGCCCTAGGCTGTCGCACCTCTAACCGGAACCATGGATTCATGTCCTGCTTCTCTTTTTTCTTGATAATGTTGTAGGAGATATGCCCTAGAGGCAATAATAAATGTTATTATTTATCTCCATGTTTGTAGTTATGTTTATGTTCCATGCTATAACTGCTATGGTTCTCGAGTCTACAATAACCACGAGGCTCGGAGGAAGACTCATATGCACGTGTGGAATAATAAACGGTAAAATGTATTCCTAGTCTGGCCTCTAAGACTAGCTCAAGTGTTGCATGATGGTTTTGTTTTCCTGATCATGGGCATGACTATGCCGGCAACTTTGAGGGCACAATGTTAGGAGAACACTTGTGTTGAATCGACCCGAATTGATGTTATGCTATGAGATACATTCGTCACAAGTTAATAGTTAATAACACAGAGAAGTTAACGTTTGCATAATTCCTTAGACCATGAGAGTGTCGAGTTTCTTCATGCTTGCTTCATGAACTTTGGGGTTTGTTAAACGTCATCCGTTAATGGGTGGCTATTACGGCGGCTTACGGGTTCATGGAAAAGTGTGTCAAGGGACTTGATAGCTCAAGATTGGGATTTGCTCCTCCGACGATGGAGAGATATCTCTGGGCCCTCTCGGTGTTACGGTATCCACCATCGTCTGGCCAGACACATTGTGATTTGATCACAGGGATGCCGGAACACGGAAACGAGAAAAGAGAATAAAATCGGTAACGAGGTAACTGGCATTGTGGACAAGTGTTGATCCACGGGGATGCCGATGATTCTCACCTCGGGTATTTGTAACATATCGCGAAGCAACAGGAATAGCACACGGCAACTGGAGGTTCACTCGAATATTCATTCGTGTGGGTATAGGGGTCAATATGGGTGTCCACGGCTCCGATGTTGATCATTGATCGGAAAGAGTTCCGGTCATGTCTATACTTCACCGAACCTATAGGGTCACACGCTTAAGGGTCATCTATCTGCTGAATACTAGACAGGGAGTCTGAGAGAAAGTCACCGGAAAAGTTTCGGAGACAACGGAAACGTTCCGGAGAGGACACCGGAATAGTTCCGGTAAAACTGAAAAGTTGTTTCAGGGTATACCATTAAGTCAAATTGGTTTTGGCACATGTGTGGAAATTGTTGGAGGGTGCCAGAATCGTTTTGGAAACTTCTGGGATTTTTCCGGAGGAAAAACCGGAAATGTTCCGGAGCAGCCGGAACCGCTTTGGTAGCTTTTCGCTGAAGAAAAACATTGTTCCGGAATTTTTTCAGAATGCGTTCAAAATTGTTTTAGTGGGTACTGGAATTGTTCTAGGCACACAAAAATAATTTGGGATTTAACGGACGCAGAAAAATGTCTTCATGAATAGTGAAAGTGCTTTATGGATTACTTTATGGAAAGCCACCTTTTGGGATATTTCCCAAAAGGCTTCTAGAAGGCTTGGGGGCTAAGAAACCCCCCTTGGGGGGCCCCCCAAGAGGGTTGTCCAGCCACATGAGGGGCTCCTCCATGGGGCCCCACTTGCTCCATTACTTCCCCTTTATGCCCTTGTTGAAGTCTTCTTTCATGGGCATTTTGGGTTTTATGGAAGTGCCCATCCTACCCCTTGGTTTTCCTATAAATAGAGGTGGAGAGGTGCTCTCCACACTCATCCCTTGCTCTCATACACATGCCATGCTCGTATGGCTTCTCTCTCCCTCCCAGCGAAATAGTTTCGTAGAGCCGAAAGGCTGTCTGGGTTCCGGCAGGAACTAGTTCTGGACGGCGAAGCCCTGCCGGATAGATGACACCGTATGTGTGCAACTCTGTAGAGAGATCGTAGTTTCGGTCTTAGTTCGAGAGTGCCTCCCAAAGGGCTCTCCGAGTGACCGTCCGAGTTTCGAGGGTCCTCCCGAAGGGCTGTCCGAGTGACCGTCCGAGTTTCGAGGGTCCTCCCGAAGGGCTGTCCGCGACACCGTCCGAGGGACTGTCCGACCGCCTCCCGGAGGGCTGTCCGAGGGGCAGATGAGGGAGTGCATCCTCGCGGTTGGGAGGTTGTAAATCCTAGTTGCGGGGATCTGCACCGCCGATCGTCATCGACTCTACTTCCGCTGCACTACGAGTCGGTAACGAAAAAGATCAAACCTTGTATGCAGTCTCCATAGTGGTCCTGGGCTGGTGCGTAGGTCAGAAAATTTTTGTTTTCTGCTGCGTTCCCCTACAGATGGCTTGCTAATTCTGTAGATAATTAATTTGCATGTTTAGGCACTTGATTTATGTTGATTATGTTGTGTTCATTTGGTCCACCTCAATTTTGTTGTGGCTTAAATGTTCAGTACTATAAACAGTTCAGTAGAGTAGAAAGACTTGCATGAGTTCCTTGAGAAGAATTTACATGGAGATTGTATCATCATTCCTGATTGTGCGGCTTGCAAGGCCAGTTTAGTCGACTGCAGCCGAGATCAATGTGTGTCAGTCTGGAAATAAGAACAGCCTTTTCCGAAAAGGTTGAGCCAGCGCCAAGGAAGTTGGGAAAGTGGCTCAGTGATGTGTGCCTTGTGGTGGCGCCGGATCGGGTGCTAAACACTACCATCTCGCGCGTCACCAAGTCGCCGCCGGGGACGCTGCGCCGGCCGGTCGGAGGCCGAGCTCGCTTTTGAGTACATGTTTACCGCATCGAGGCACAAAGTGAAAATTTATTTACAACGTTTCATATGCTTATATTACTACTTTAGTGACCTAAAACGTCTTACATTTATTTAGAGAGGGACTACTATTCTGATGGTGATATATTTTACTTTTGCAGGATACTTGCACCATACTAGCAATGATTGTGACTGTACCACTTGCTCAACTTCTATGCTTCCATATTCTTCTTATCAAGAAGGAAAATCACTTTGAGACTGTCATTGAAGCTGTGAATGTCAGTCAAAGAGAGAGAGAGACGGGGAGAGGGGAAGGGAGGGCTTCCCATATTGGAAACCTTTGTATGGTCCATGGATTCTATAGGTCTAGGAACTTTTCTTCTCTTCCCATGTCAGGGATAATCAAATGGTCATGTTATATTTTTTCTTTTTGTGGGAAAGATTAGAGCTCTAATTCATTGTACACAAAAATAAATAACCTAATTTATTTGAGTCCTTTATCTAACCCATGACTTCTGAAACATGTGATCCAACACCATGGATCAGATATGGATATACACATTCATTTTAATGTTGAAGTTTGTGAAATGTCAGTTGTATCAGTTGTGTGGAACTATTCTCTTATGTGCCATAGATTATCCAACCCCCTCTGCTTCTGTACTATTTTTTGTGGTGACAGATTGCTGGTACCATGTGGATCTTAAGCTCCACCATTTCCAAATTTTGCTCTCCTGGTCGCCTCTAGGTTTCCCGGCAAGGCGATGGTGTGCGAACCCTGTGCACCTGCCTAGCTGTATTGCGGCTCGAGGATGCGGCGGAGGTGGCACATGAGCAGATGAAAGAGGAATAATTGAAGCCCCAATGCCTCCACACATTCTTGCTCCCTGACAATGGGAGTACTAGGTTTGATGCCCGTGGCGTTCGTGCTCATCGGCGGGATGGTGCAAGGCGCAACTCTGACGCGGTTCCTCACCGGTTGGACGGCGTTCAGGTGCAACCCCGATGCCTACTGAGTACTGCCTCGGCTACAACCTCCCTAGGTGAGCTCCATCTTCCTCCTGTTCCTCTGCTTCGGCTACTGTATGGGACATGGTCGTGGCTATATTGATGTGGTGCTCGTCTGGTTGATGCTCTATGCCCTGCTCATGCTTCGGTTCCTACTTGAACTCTGTAGTTGCTATTCTAGGGTTCGCAGGCTGTTGTTCATGTTTAGTTGCTATCATAGGAGCTCCTATGATGATCTGGTTTACATGTGGATGCCCTGGTCCTATAGCTATGCTCCTGGATTTGCTAAATTGATCAGTGGCATTCGTGCTGGGGCGATGATAATCGACCGTGGCTGAAATAAGTGTACCTTTGAGCAATCGAGGCACCTGTGGGTATCAAGTTGGATCCTCCCTCTTGTCTCTAGAATCCATTTTGATCCTGTGATACTTGTTGTTCTGTCCTTGGATGGTCATTCTTGTTGAGTGATAACCAGGGCAGCTCCACTGTATAAACAGATTGATCTAGTGATAAGAGATGACGGGGGGGGGGGGGTTATATGATCGAGGAAAGGCGAATCTGAGCCCACTATGCAATGAACCCTGAACCCTTTTTATTTATCTATTTATAGGTGTTGCTTATCTATGTTCAGGGATTATAGCCGTCTTATGTGGTTTACATGTGGATGCCCTGGTTCTATAGCTATGCTCCTGGATTTGCTAAATTGATCAGTGGCGTTCGTGCTGGGGCGATGATGATCGACCGTGGCTAAAATAAGTGTGCCTTTGAGCAATCGAGGCACCTGTGGGTATCAAGTTGGATCCTCCCTCTTGTCTCTAGAATCCTTTTTGATCATGTGATACTTGTTGTTCTGTCCTTGGATGGTCATTCTTGTTGAGTGATAACCAGGGCAGCTCCACTGGATAAACAGATATCCAGAAATAAGACTCGCAGCAAGCTCCGGGCGCTCTCGGAGCTTAGGAACATCCGGCCGTCCGTTTCGTTTCCTTGATGAGATCTGGGCCGTCGGATCGAGCCTTTGGACGACCTCGGCCGTCGGATCGAACCCGTGCTCCTGTATCAATGAATAGTTTCACTCCCGTTCGTGCCATCGCGCGTAATTGCAGTGCCTCGCCGAGGGCATTCTCGTCATTTCGCACACATGCGTATAAAAGGACGGCACGCCCGTGGTGAAACCCTAGCCGCCTCTCTCCTCTGCTACAACCTCCCTCGGTGAGCTCCATCTTCCTCCCGCTCGTCTGCTTCGGCTACTGTATGGGACATGGCCGTGGCTATATTGATGTGGTGCTCGTCTGGTTGATGCTCTATGCCCTACTCATGCATCAGTTCCTACTTGAGCTCTGTAGTTGTGGGTCCATGCTATTCTAGGGTTTGCAGGTTGCTGTTCATGTTCAGTTGCTGTCATAGGAGCTCCTGTGATGCTCCGGTTTACATGTGGATGCCCTGGTCCTATAGCTATGCTCCTGGATTTGCTAAAATAGATCAGTGGCATTCGTGCTGGGGCGATGATGATCGAGCATGGCTGAAATAAGTGTGCCTTTGAACAATCGAGGCACCTGTGGGTATCAAGTTGGATCCTCCCTCTTGTCTCTAGATTCCTTTTTGATCCTGTGATACTTGTTGTTCTGTCCTTAGATGGTCATTCTTCTTGAGTGATAACCAGGGCAGCTCCACTGTATAAACAGATTGATCTGGTGATAAGAGATGACGGGGGTAGGTTATATGATCGAGGAACGGCGAATCTGAGCCCACTATGCAATGAACCCTGAACCCTTTTTATTTATATTTTAAGGTGTTGCTCATTTATGCTCCAGTGTTTATAGACGTCTTATGTAAAGATTTCTTCTCTCTCATACCTTTATTGCATATGAGTTGTTCTTGATCTTTTATTGTTTGTTGTTGGTCCTTGATTTAATCTGGTTAAGAGTAAGTTGCACTTTGTTATACTAGAAAGACTCGCTCCCAGCAAGTTATTGGTTGGATGGCTTGTTTTAATTCGTTGTGATACTATTACTTCTTTTTTTTCTGCAAGTTACCAGTTCCAGCTATTTGTTCTTACATGCTACAAATAATAATGCTACAGGATTTATTTTAGCAATGCAATGAACCCTGAACCCTACATAAACAGGAGTTAAATAAGGATGAACCTACACAGCTTATCTTTATTTTAGCAATGAACATATTTTGTATATGAAGCTGATACTCTGAAACTTCTGTTTTTATTACTGTATTATATTATGAAGGTTCAAGTATTTGGGTCCTAGACAAGTGTGGTTTTCAAGTGCTGATACTCTGAAACTTCTGCAACTCACTTTGTTAACTTCCACAACACCATTTCATTTTTTGACAGTGGGTTAGACAAGTGTGGTTTTCAGGTGTAGTTGCCTATTAGTTTTTTTAGTTTTCCTGTGTCGGTTTCTCTGGTCCAGCCTATAAGTTACTTAGTTTGATTATGTACTGTCGACGCGACTTATAAACGGATGAAACCACGAAGCATTCCTATGGCATGTGCCTTGGGCTGTTAGCCCGATATAAAGATTTGCTTTGCCAACACAGTTTGATTTAGACACTGCCTGCAAAATAGACAAGCGCTTTTTATTGGTTTGGGGTGGTGCGTGTCAGCTTGTGGGCTTTACATGGGCTGTTGAGGACGTTAATGGGCTTGCATGTACGTATGCACGTATACTGTTGTACTGGGCCAGGTTTGTTACACTATATGGCACGCCTGTTCCACGACTTGATCTGTCCTGACCCAAACCCTAGCTCAGTTTCATCAATGGCTGGTCTTCGTGCCCCTCTGCCGACGGCGACGTCCATCGACAGGAACGATGGATCCGGAGATTGATCAAAAGGTTATCGCGCCTGTCTTGTTTTTCGATTGTTTTCTGTTGCTGCTTACTCTCTTGCTCTCTTCTCATAGGTTACGGCCCCGCTAGCGCCGCCTTTTGTCGACTTATCTGGCATTTCCTCGGCCGTGTGGAACCAGCACATCTACCTGCGAATCTCCAGGCTATGGTACCAGCGGGGTGGCTTCAATGATGGCCCTATCAAGAGTATACATATGGTCATGACCGACGAAAAGGTGAGTGGCTATTTTGTTTTCTGTTTTCTTTTTAACAAATCATACGCTGTTTACACGAGGGGTGGCTGGCTCTTCTATACATTGTTGTCTCCTTAGGAGATCGAAGAGCTTCTCTTGGTTGCGTATAATCTAAATAGGCGAAATTGTAGCATTGTAATGCTGACGGACTGTATCTTTTGACACTGCTCTCTAGGGTTATATGCTGCTTGCTGGTTGTTTAACATATTCTGCGTGTGTGCTCTTCTATAGGGAAATCATGCCAACATGACAGTGCCTAATGAGGTCGTACACATGTTTGTGGACACTTTGCATGAGAGAAATTTATACAAGTGTGCCAGGATCCATGTGAGGTCCCCTGCAATAATTCCGAGTTCAGTGGAAGGCACGTTATGGTTTACTAGATCAACAATTGTCCATCGCCTTGAGGGTGTTCCATTTGATGATGTCTGTTAACATGCTTAGTTGCTTCTACTTTATTATGTTTCTGCTCCAATAACTTTCTCATATTATATCACTTCTATTATTAACCATCCTATCGAATGGCTGCGCTTTTGATTTCGAGCTTCTTGTCGAGCGACTTTTTTTTGATCTAATGAACGAACTGAGATCGATTATGCCTTATAGTTTCATGCCGGTATTGAGTGGTATTATGTCTCACTTCTATCGCATTTGAATGTTTCTCTTTCGCTGTATTGTTACCATATATGAATACATATGATATACATGTATTGCTACTGGCTAAGCATTCCCTACTTGATCAAAAACGTTTGGACCGGCACCCTCGCGCCAAGGCGCGATCCCGGTCTAGTATACATTATTATTTCTACTCATAGTATGTGTTACTAGTGCTTACTATGTTACTATTATGTTCAAGAACAGAAGCTCCCTAGATGTGTTGTGCCTCACGTGATGGATGACCACCAGGCTGGTGAGATGACCATTATTTTCGACGACAATACCTATTTCAGAGGTACATACTCGATTGCACCACGACGAGATGGACGGCTCGAAATTAATGAATGGAGCCAACTACTAAGTGAGTGCGAGTTGAAGATTAGAGATCGGTGGATCTCTGTGCTACACCATGGAGATGCAGGGGTTTTCCTATTCTTCAAAATTGTTCCTAAAGGAGAGGAGTACCGTGCTAGTAGTTAAGATGGTTGATAGTATATATATGTACTACTATCTAGCTAGCTAGGATAACTAATGAACATGTAATATGCATGCATGGTTTAGTTTAGTGGATGTTTAATTAGTCATGATCGATGAGAAGAAGCAAGCTAGTGTGTGGTTAATGTATGCATGTGAAGAAACGATGTGTACTATGCAAATATCTTATCGAAATCAATGTGGGACAAAAACGTGTTTATATGTATATTGATAATAAATTATGCTGCCATGGCAGCGATTTGCAGCTGCCGTGGCAGCGTTTTTTTCTGCTTCTGAAAACAATAGTAATGGCGTTCGGACGATGCGCAACATCAGTGAAGATTTAAATTATTACTGGCGCCTGAAAATATCGCACGATATAGCTACATATGACACTGCCGTCGTGCGAGTGTGTCCAACGCCATAGGTATCTAAAATACTGCTGACGTGGTCGCCAACGCCACCACTATTTCTTAACAATGGCGCCATGTTGGTGGCGTCGTGTGTCCACGCCAGCAAGGTCGTTTTTGGCACGCCATAGCTAGGCTTTTCTGCACTAGCGGTCGCCCTTTCCCCCAGCCCACGTCCTCAGTGGCTGCGGCCGCTCTGCGCACGGTGCAGGAGGAGGCGGAGAGGATCATCCGCGAGCGTCAGGCGGCCGCCGGGAAGCCCTACCGCGACGGCGCCACCTTCCGCCACCCCAAGCCCGACTCCGACGACGGGTCGGGCCACGATGACGGAGGAGGAGCCGCCGGCTAGCCCGACATTGGCTACGAGGTTACCGTGAAGTATAGGATAGTTTAGGGTTTTATTTTTAGTTTTTTAGTTCACCGATCGAAATATCGTTCGGTTTTATATACAAATTATCCTAGTTTCAATGAAATCCGCCGTGTTTTTATCAAAATTCGTCCGGTTTGATCGAAATTCGGTCGGTTGGTTCGAGTTGTTGTGAAAATGTATGCGGCTAGCGTTGGATGGCGTCCTCCCGCATCCGTGTCCGCGGACTGGTCCCCCTGTTCGCGGACGGATGCGGGAGGATTTTTGCGGGTTGCCGTTGGAAATGCCCTAAGAGCGTACTTTTGCTTCAGTGCTGACGACATAGTAGGGACACACACCACGTACGCCCACCAGTGATGACATTAGCGCACATAGACATTAGCTCTCACTATGACGGGTATTTCTGTAGTTTGGAGCAGCGATTCCAAAGTCTCGCGCACACGAAAATACGCTAAGCATCAATATCGAAAGAAAAAATCTGAGGTCATCCACTTTGGACCAGTCTCGTGACAACATATCCTCAATCACATCATAAAACTATCACTACGAACCATAATCCATCAATAGAGCATCATGATTCTTAAAAAGAGTACAAACCATACAAAACGAGAAAAATGGAAATCTGAAAACAAGTGCTTAATAGTCTAATCATTTGGACAAAGGCAACAAGTTTTATTCCCTTGCAAATTATCCTGCATGGCCACACTCCTTTCAAACGTGGCTTCTTGTACATATTACCCCTCTTTGTTGTTTGAATGAAAGAAAGTGCAAATGCCAGTTTTTCGAGAAAAAAATATATGTGTCAAGCCCTTAAAAAAAAGGGAAGTAGAGTTTTTTATCCTCAAAATAATTTGACATTGATACCGGGTTAAAAAGCCTTTTCATTCCTTTTTGACATTGAGAAAAAAATATCTTTGTCAAGAGCTACCAAAATATTGATTTACTCAATAGTGTACAGTAAACACCACAGATATTTATTGTAGACAATTGAGTAAATCGATACTTTGACATTTAGATCTTGAATTCCTTTTTGACTTTGAGAAAAAATATCTTTGTCGATAGCTACCCAATTCCTTTTTGACATTGAGAAAAAAAAATCATTGTCAAGAGCTACCCAAATATTGATTTACTCAATAGTGTACTCCCTTCGTCCTTAAAAAAATGTACCTCCAACTTTGTTGATGGATCAAACTATCTCAAAGTACCGAGTTTGTGCAAAAATATATCAATGTTTGTGAAACCAAATAGGTATATGATGAAAATATATTTTACCATGAATCTAATGCTACTAATTTGATGGCATAAATATTGATGTATTATTGTATAAATACGTTCAAACATACAAAAGTTTGACTTTACTTTGACATTTAGATCTTGAATTCCTAGTCCTCTTGGTCTCTGTGCGTGTTGGGGGTGGGGGGTGGGGGGGGGGGGTGTGCTAGGGAAATTAATTCACCATCAAATTTAAAAAATACCGGTATTTTTTATGTACATGGAGTATTTCTATCTATCTCTTCCTTGAGAAAAAGGATGTGTGCTGCTAACCAATTTGTGGTTGGATGGTTAGGAGGATAGTGGTATCCCCAGCCCACTAGGGTTCAAATCCTGGTGCTCGCATTTATCCTGAATTTATTTCAGGATTTCGGCGATGCGCCTTCACTGGAAGGAGATGTTCCCGTCGACTACGAGACGCCGGTGACTTCGTAAAATCTCAAAATAACATGCTGGCTCAGTTTTTTAGAGTGCTCATAGTGGTAGGGTGTGCGTGTGTGTTACGTGCTTATGCTTTCGCTTCTTTTTAAGAGGCCCCTTCGGCGGTAGGGACGCGTACAACGTAATACGCATACTTATGCCACCTTTGACAAGGAGTGGGGACAGGCACCCCGCACATCCACATTCGTGCCACTAACGGTCGTAGACGTGAGCTTTCACTAACAGATAAGATTCCCTGGACTTTGCCCAAACGCAGCTGCCTAGCAGCAGATCAGGGTGCAACTTGGCTGGGGAGTGCCCTTTTACAAAGTACACTCGCACCACAACAATGGCGACTGCGCCCCCTTATATATACCCCCACGAACAGAGCAGAGTCACAGACAGAGACGGACAACACAGCCGCCAATCCAGTTCGAGTATACTAGCTTGAAGCATCGACCGATCGGCGTGCCTGGTGAACTGTGAATCGATCGAGCTGGGCTGGGTGGACCTCTCTTGGATTACATAACTTCATCAACCATGGGTCGTCCTGATTCTGAGGCGCCGACGTCCAGCGTCGCCGCGGGCCTGGCTGCTGCCCTCGGAGGTGGGGAAGGCGCGGCGGCGCCAGCGGGGGGGCGGACTCGGCTTTCGAAACCAACGTGGTGATCATCCTGGCTGCACTCTTCTTCGCGCTGCTCTTCGCCATCGGGCTCCACTCGCTGGCAGGGACGAAGCTAGAAAAAATGGGCACTGGTGTCAACCGTTGCCCACAATTGCACAGATTATGACAATGCAATATAGATAACATTTGAGGGCAATGTAAAGAGTGAAAATATGCAATGAACCAATGATATAAATTTCATTATATTAAAAAGATTTTCATACCCGAAAATTGCTTGAGCGAAGTTAAAAAAAACACTTGTTTACATATCCAGTAGAAAAAAAGAAAGAAAAAGATGACGTGGGAGCATTTCATTTGTAACTTCCTGAAAACAATAAACAAAGGAAACAAAATATTTTCACAACAATGGTATATGAAACAAATAATACATAAAATAAATGCCATTAAGCAAAAATATAAAGTGATGTGAGGGTCACATGTTATAATATCCCTTCTCGACCTTGAATCTTCTTCAATAGATCAATTGTGTTGAATCAAATCATCAGGATAAAACTCAGCTAGTTTCAATAAATTCTCCAAGTTAATAGAAACAAAAGATATTTAAAGTCTGCTTTGCTGGCGAGGTTGTCTAATTAAAATATTTTCGTTTGACCTCATTTTGCTTCTTAGGATTCTTAGTCTATTGTGATATTCTTTTTCGTAGCCGAATCTGTAGGAAGTTCATCTAAATTTATTTCTGCTAGAGCAGTAGCACCAACGTTTTTTTTTTTTTTTTTGCGAGGAAAAAGGGAGTAGCACCAACGTTTTGATACATAAATTTATTTGGGTAGTCCTTTCACGGCCGTTGGATCAGTGTCTGTTGTCCGCTTCAATGGAAATCTATCTATAACCTTCTAGTCAGATGTGTGTCAGTGCCTCGGGTACCTGGGAAGAACCGAAGTGGACAATCAAGAATTGTAGGACTACAGATTAGGCCGACGCGGCCGGCCGGCCGACATCACCGAACCAAAATAGCATCAAGTTGCCCCGAGAGGGCTGAGGCTGAGGGCTCGCCAGATAGCAGCGGTAGGTGTGCAGAGGATTTGGGGATCGATGTGATTGAGGAGGAGGCGTGCGTCGTGCGCGTACTGCTGCGTACAGGAATTAGTAGGGGCCGAAGCACAGTAACGAGCCATCAGCTAAATGGGCTTTGTGGCCTGCGTTCTACGTTACCAGACAGATCGATACATCTTCTTTACTGCTGTAATTATCTAACTGGGCGTTACTAAAAAAAAAAAATTCTAACTGGGCAAAGACTTTTCTATGGTGGGCTGGGGTCAATCGATCTTTTCTGCTGGGGTCAAACGCACAAATCGGTAAAGTTATTAGCTGAAGCATTGAACGGCATTGGTGTCAACTGACACCAGTGCATACACGTGAGCTCCGTCCCTGCTCGCTGGCGCGGTGCGCACTCCGGTACGTGGGGCGCGGGGCCGCAGCCGCTGCCGCTGCCGGCGAAGGCGGGGCGTCGGCGCGGGTGGCCTGCAGCGGCAGCGGCATCAAGGGGCGCGTCCTGAGGAGCCTCCCCGTGGAGGTGTACGGCTCCGGGGAGGACATCGACGACGTGTGCGCCATTTGCCTCGGCGAGTTCGTGGACGGCGAGAAGGTGCGCGTGCTCCCGCGGTGCGGGCACGGCTTCCACGTTCGCTGCGTGGACGCCTGGCTGGTGTCCCACGGCTCCTGTCCCACGTGCCGGCGGCCGGTGGTCGAGGGCGCGCCCGCGAAGAGTGAGACGGACACGGTCATCACCGTGGTCATCGCGTGAGTTCATCAGGGAACGAAGCATGCCATTGCTGCCGGCACAGCACAGCCCTGCATGTGCATGCTCCTGCAGAATTTTCAGGCGCTGATTACTAGTGGAATGTATGTATATATGATTGAAATGCTCAATTGCCCATGTAAACATTCAACGGCGCAAAGCGCTTTCCTGACATACTATGAGTAAACAATTTTGCTGAATTGCTTTGCTCCAGTCTTTAATTCTCCGCCACCGTCGACAAGGAGGGTGGCCCGTGACGCCGAGTCGTCGATGGATGGAGGACGACTAACTGTTCAGTTCAACCGACCACTTTTATGCTATTCTCTCCGTTTCATAATATAGTGCATATGGATTTCTTAGAAAGTTAAATTTTACAAATTTTGACCAAGTTTACAGAGAAAATTATTTATACTCGCAATACCAAATATATACAATTGAGAGTATGTCTTGTGATGTATCTAATGGTATGCATTTGATATTCTAGATGTACATGTTTTTCTCTACAAACTTGATCAAAATTTGACTTAAAAAAATATATACAGTAGTACTCCCAGCTTAGGACCGGGGACCCTTCACGAATGTGCCTTGTGTTGACATCACGGAGACGATGGTGCACGGCATGGTCGCAGTCGTACCGTTGGTCCTCTTCTTTTCTGTTAACTTCATTGACGCCCAATTTTGAATGGAATCAATATTCTCCTCCACTACTTTTCATATATGTTTTGATTTCTACCAAAAAAATCCGTCTATCTCTACAAGTAATAGAATAAACAAGGAATATCATGTTTAAACGAGCGTAAAAATTAGAGCACAAATCAACTCATCAACAACACCTTCAAGAATAATCGGCGCTCGGATGTTGATGCTAGTTGGTCAAATGAGAAATTAGACCAACGACTGTCACCCTCGAAACGGAATTTCGAACCAACGCCTTCCACAAGATAACAACTCACAGACGTCGACGCTACCTGATCATGTCGGAATGGTACATCAGGTTTTCCACTCCAAGAGAATACAACCGCGATGTCTGCCTCCATAGCCGTTGTCAACCTAGCTCTCTGTCGCCCTGCTCACACAAAACAAGCATGCCAAAGAAGAAAATGCAGCAAGGGAAGACATCTCATCACTCCGGATCACTACCGCACCATCATCCCATCAATGGTTATCACGCGCGCCACGACCATGCCTAGCAGCCCCCTTCCCTCCCCCGCGCTAAGTGCACCACTTGGATGACATTTCCTTCTCCCGCCCGCGGACAAGCCAGAACTAGCCTCGGCGGTGTTAGCCAGTCAAGATGAGGGAGAGGACTGTTGCGCCTCACACAACCTACCAACGTTCAATGCATCGTGCCAAATTTGCATGCTCTTGCAAGCCTCGCCCGCACTGTGATGCACTAGCCTGCACCTGTTGCCGCATCGGTTCAGCACATATGGGTGTCAGATCCATGCTCCCCGGACACCATGGTATCGAGATGAGTGCCGTCGGTGCTAGGGTTCTCCCTAAGAAACCACTGGTGGGTGTTTCTGTCCATCGTCGGAGACTAAAGCGCTAGCTAGACTGGCTACAAATGCACCCTACCAACTACACAGTATCACCGCCACGGTCCACACAGGGCAAGGTGCGCCTGAAAAGATGGACGAGGCAGCACTACTGCAGGAATGCCTAGCAGTGGCAGGTGGGAAAAGCCCAGCAGTGGCGGGCAAGGCTCTCAGGGGCACCCGCCACTGACCTTCCGCCACTGCTAATACACCATCAGTGGCAGGCGCCCACCCGCCAGTGGTAGCCCATGAGTAGTGGCAGGTGGTAGTCCGGGCCTGCCACAGGGTTTCACGCTGCCCGCCACAGGAATTTCACGCACCAGTGGCGGGCCCTTTGTACAGCCCGCCACAGTGTGTTGTGCCCGCCACTGCTATTGTTGCATGCCGAATTGATTGAATTGCGGCATATTGCACCTAGATCATATCATCAGATTGCATTTGATACATAAATTCTGGTTTGAACCTTGATCCATATACACGCACCACATTACAATGATATCAGATTAATGAAAAGTAGTAGTTATAAAGCAAATATAACAAGTGCATTACTATAATTAATAAGCATATATATGTCGCTCATCACATAATTAATGGTTTGACGAGTTGTTTAGGAGTGAAATGAGTGTCGGCCGATGTTCAACACGTAGACCGTTAGTAGAAGCCGCACGTACTACATGAATTAGTACTTGATGAAACGAACGGGGACCAACGTGCCGCTTGCTCTGGAATTGGAGATTTGGCCTCTCGAAGAGCCCATTGAACAACCTCAATGGGTGTGGGTATGGTGGTTGGACTCAGACCCGGCCAGATCCTCAGCCTCTCATCCGAGGTCGCCTCCGTAAGGATGCACACTGCGAGGTCACTGAACCGCGCCTCTGCAATCTTCTCACTCGCTGGGAGAGAACACTGGGTCATTGGAACACTTTTGACCCAAGCTAACATTGCCTCCCTGAGGTGCTCTGTCCGATACTTTTCCCGCATCCATAGATAGTGCTTCTCCATGTCCGCCGCAGAGACCCCCTCCCACAAATCTTCTGGCGGTCCCATCTGTTATTTTTAGCACACAATAACATTCAAAATATTACATATGGAAAAGATCACAAGGTAAATATATAAACATATGACACACGTACATATAAAATAGAGATCACAAAGTAACAAGCATTGTGTCATGACATAATTTAATGTTTTTGATGGTTTTCTAGACTAGAAAGGAGCATATATATCGCCATGTTGATGTTTCATTCTCATCTTTCGTTCTTCTTGACTCTCTGCCGCGCAGCAGAACATCCCCTTATCCCTCACTACATGGCGAGTGATGATATTCGTGAGCACCCTCTCAAGGCGCTCATGCTCTGTCCAAAAGTGAGCTAGCTTAACTTCCTTCTCATTCTCTTCGGACCATTTCTGCAACATTGAATCACTTCTCAAAAGTGGTCCTGCGCGCACAGTCATCCATCAAGATCATGGCATAGTAGCCAGACATGTGCATGGTTTCGCCTTTCGGTTGTTGTCGGCAACATAAGCTAGTGTTAAATTTGTACTGCGAATACAACATGTTCTTACGGTCGGTCTTATGACACATCAAAAGAGCAACATTGAGAACTTCCTTCAGATCGGTCGACGGCTTCTTAGGGTCTCTCCTGGAATCAAAGATATAAGCTCGGCCGTCTCGGGGCATCAGTGTGATGACGATCCAGTGTTCATTGCTGCCCAAAACAATTGAACAATGTAACATTAATGAGATTGACATCAAAGTACTCAGGTGTATATGTGTAAGCATAAAGAAATGAACTTACGTTTCGAAGTAAGGCACGATAAAGTTGTGCTTGTGCCGAGGACTATGAAGAATGGTCTTGTGGAGGTAAGTCGCGATAAGACGTTGGCCTTTATCAGAATCCACATTGGCCCAATGCATGAGATACAGATCAAGGAAACCAACTTCGTCATTCCGGAGTAATGGATTTGTAGCATGCTAGAGCGACCAAAGCCTCATTAAAGACGGCTTGATTACGTCCACGTAGAAAATATTGTCGTTGACCACACTCTTAAACCCAAGATATATTTTATCAGCAGGGTACTCGTCGACAAATCCAAGGCCCTCTATAACATTGGCAGTGTAATACATCTCACCCTTTCCCGACCTAGCCACTACGTCTTTGTGTAGAAGCTGAATTTCAACGCTTAGTGCACTCAAGTTATGTTGTGGTAACATCGGTTCACCTGGCTTAAACATTTGCATGAAGCACCTACTGGTAGAAGCATTCACCACATGATTTCTTCTTTCGCTTTCTGCCCTTTTTACGACGCCGAGCTGAGGGGTCCATAGAAGATGGTTCTTCGGAATCCATTTGTTGCGTTTGCTAAAATTTATTGTGGCAATTATGAGTCATGAAGCATAAAAAAATGAAAGAAAAGTTCGACATGACCTTTGCTAAAAAGAGGACATAACGAGTGCCAGAAATTTGGCGAAACGGAAATGAATCGACGTTTCGCCAAAACATTAGCACTCATGTCAATACCTGCAAATATAAGCCAACGATACTACAATGGATCCTAGTTAAAAAATAAAAGAAAAAATCGACATGACCTTTGCTAAAAAAAGGACATAACAAGTGCCAGAAATTCGGCGAAACGGAAATGAATCGACGTTTCGTCAAAACATTAGCACTCATGTCAATACCTGCAAATATAAGCCAACGATACTACAATGTATCCTAGTTAAAAAATGAAAGAAAAATTTGACACGAGCTTTGCTAAAAAGAGGACATATCGAGTGCCATAAATTCGGCGAAACGGAAATGAATCGATGTTTTGCCAAAACATTGGCACTCATGTCAATACCTTCAAAAATAAGCTAACGATACTACAATGAATCTTATACAAAATATTCCTAATATACTCATAGTTACCCTAAGCACAAATAACAGTAAGACACACTACTCAAATTTAATACATGCTAAATATATATTTATCCTAAACACAAATTTGACCATACCGGAGAGGTGGCTCGCTTGGTGTCCGAAAGCGGCGCGAGGTCTCCGATGTTGGCTGAGGAGGTCGCGATGGCCGAAGGGGTAGCCATCGTGGAGGAGCTCGGCGGCGGCGGCGGCCGCGAGATGCCTCCAGTGTTGGAGGAGGAGTCCATGCCCGCGGCGGCGAGGAGGGCCGCGACGCGGCGTTGACGAAGGGCACGCACAACGGGGGCGACGAGGGGCTCGGCGGTGAGGAGAGGCAGCAACCAGGGGCGTGGCGGCGGCGAGGAGAGGAGGCAACGAGGGGCGCGGCGGCGGCGAGTCGGGCGAGATTTGGGGGAAGGGGCGGGTGGGGTGGGGGGGGGGGGGCGACGGGGGCGGAGGAAATGTGAAATTTTGGATCGGTTTTTGGGGTGGGGGGAAACTAAATCGTCAGCGTCATGGGTCTACGTGTGACGGGCGCGGGCAGGAGCCCGCCACACGTAAGTGGAGAGCACTGGCGGGCGCTACCCACTACCCACCACTGCTACGAGCGTGTACTTTATACGTTCTCCGTGTCTGGTAAAGCAATTTAGCTGTGGCGGGCAACAGCCACGCTCACCACTGATGTACGAATAAGCAGTGGCAAGCATCAGTTACAGCACGTCACACTTAGGTTTCATTACGCAGCCAGATCTAAAACGGTCTACCTATGGCGGGCGTGTTTCCCTGCCCGCCACTGCTTCGTCAGTAGCAATGGCGGGTATAACGTGATACCCGCCACTACTACGTTTCAAAAATAGCTGTGGCGGGTGCCCCGCCTCACCCGCCACTCATTTGGGTTCGCCTATAAGCCCTTTCCCAATAGTGCAGGACCGCCAAGCCAGAGTATTGACGCTCCTAACATCCATGGCTAGCACGCGGTCGCGCCATTGCTAGCCGCCGCTAGGCAAGGCTGAGATGAACTCCCGCACGCATAATACGGGAGATCCACATAAGATGGCGCCCTTAATCATGAGAAGACAAGTCTCTCCATCACCGGCCGCCGGTCGGTGTAGCCCGTCGATGTGTATCGGCAGTGGCGAGGCGAGGGCGGTCATGAAAATAGTTGTTAGGTGTATCTTTATGGGAAGATAAGTCAAATAATTCTCTTGAAGTCGTTTAAAATTAAGCAAGTATGCTAGTAAGATAATTGCGTCTTCTTTCTTCATGCCTCTCAACACAGGGTGCAGGACAGTACATATTTACTGCACATACATGGATTTACTATGTCTTCGTAGGGTTTGTCATGCCTTTGTCTTTGTGATGAAGAAAACATATTTATGCATGGAGAATTACCAAACTCCAGCTAAAATAACAAGATATTCCTGTCTAATAAGAATAATATCTCGCCGATGTTATACAGTGGCAACGCACAATCTACTACATACATCGCCTCCATTCACTGATGCCACAAATACTAACTAAAAGCGTATGTGTTGACCAATGGGGCTGCTTGCTTGTTGCATTTTTTTAAAACAAGATAAAAGACTAGACATTTCATTGATTAAGAAAGAGGTTCAAACAGAGCCTAACGGGAAAAGTGAAACAAAAAGATCACTCTCGTGGCATCAAATTACACAAATATCTATGTTCCATTGTTAAGACTAGTATTTGCTATTTTGCTTAAAGGAAGATATTTGCTGGTCCAGCTTTAGGACAAGGTTAGTTTAAACAACTCAAGATCCGAAGCGTTAAAAGCAGGTACGTTAAACTGTTAAATTGCAGATCCCATTGGGCACGGCAAGGTATTAACCCTGTTCTAAATCATTTTAAATAGAACATCACGTAGAGCAAGATATTTGCTGCTGCATATATTAATTTATTTTAGAGAAAAAGTGCATATATTTATGACAAGAAAGATATTAGTGAGTCGTACATGCATAACAGAACAACTCTGTTCTAAATCTCGCTATTAAAAAGTACGCTAAGAGCAACATACTACTCCCTCCGTCCCATAATATAAGACGTTTTTTGACACTACACTACTATTCTGTTTGGCACAACTTTACGGGATGGATAGCCTAAACAAGTTACTCTGGTACAGATCATTTAGACAACTCATTAGTATCCTCCAAATCTCTCACCTAACGATCAACCTTGCATATCCAAGATACCAAGAAAGTGCACATAACCAAAGCAGAGCACTCGCCATCGATCAGCGTCCGCTTTAGCGCGTGCATTGTCATGTTAAGCACTCAAGTACGATAATAAACTCCCCACAGGGACGATGCCATGTAGAATGTCGTGGCAGATTCTTTCCTGGCCACGGAATGCTCTTTTTGTTTCGGATACTGTGGGGACATGGACGACGTACATTCACACTCTTCCGTTCTATAGCAGATAAGAGCGCGCCTTTTCGTTCCATATTGTTTACCATGTGGTAGGGACTCACACCACATACACGTACCACTCGTGCCATTAGCGCTCACCAGTCACGACCATGAGCTTTCACTACGAGATCAGATATGTTTCTCTAGACTTTGGAGTTGCAATTGCTATGTCCCATGCACAGAGTTGCAATATTACTGAAAATAACAAGCTAAGTTGTTGGATGTCATATTTTATTACTAAACTCTTTATATAATTTGAGATTACATAAATTCCAGATCTCGTTTATTAACTTAACTTATTATTACTAATATTTTATTAAAATTTACCAAATCTACCGATGATTTTTTGGAAAGACTTTAAGCACTGTGGATATTATTATATTATTGTGTTCCTCATAATCCCACATTCTAAAAAAAGAACCATATCCACTTCAGTCGTATTATATGTGCACATCTTAATATATATGTTTCCTCAAAAATTTGTAGTCAAAATTGTGTATAGGATGCATCACAAAAATTAGATTGGCATCATACTTTCTATAATTTCTAAATGTTCATGTTCATAAAGTAATTAATAGGTAAAGTTGATTCGTGGGGACAATATATTCAAAATCTAAAGCATCGAATATTTTGAACATGGGAGTATTTTCTCCCACGAAAAAATATTGGTTTGGAGCAATTAATTACTTTTCTACTTAAAAAGCACTCGTCGTCGATATATTTGCGTTGTAATCATTTGTGTTACCTTAGAAGTTTCCATTATTTACACTGAAATGATTTATTAGGACCGTCTTTGCCATATCTTCACGGTGTTTGTAGTTTCACATTTGAATGTAAGATGATATCTAATAAAAAGGGATATTTATTTGTTTAATAGTTCTTTTGTCTTACTGCATAGTTTTTCTCAAGCTTCTAGAACTGAATCTACACAACACATTTAGGCCAGAAAAGCTCACATCTTAATTAGACCTATTTCCTTCGTTTATGAATGGAATATATATAACCATCATATATCTTCATTAGGTTTTCATATAGAAGTATTTCATGCTTTCTTCCATCCTCCTTGATATTTCCTACATCTAGTTTCCATTTGGTATATATTTTTTATTTTAAAGATGGACCTCATCTGGTTTCATATGACTATTTTTTGAATGTACAGTTTCATATGACTTCAATTCTGAAAAGGATGTCTTCGAGCATCTCATACTCCCTCCGTCCCAAAATAAGTGACTCAAAAATGACTCAAGTTTGTACTAACTTTAGTACAAAGTTGAGTCATTTTTGAGTCACTTAATTTGGGACGGAGGCATAAAAAGCAGCCTCCAACATATATCTATTTTGTAGCTGTTTATTCTATACAAGGGACTGCATACCTCCTTTTTGGCGCGAAATTTCCATATCACCACGATGTTCGTAGTTTTATATTTGTATTAAAAATGGCACTTTCCTAATTGTACAGAATTTATTTTTCTCGAACATTTCTTTTGTTTGGCTGTATATTTGTACTCGAGCTTCTATACACAAAAGTCCACAAAGTATTGCACTTATTTGAGACGTATATATGGCTTCTGTTATAGCGAACCGTTCTTTTACAAATGGTGTACAACAGTTAGGCCTTCATAACTTCGTCACAACCAAAGATCGTCGTAACACAATATATAATAGCCTGCAAGATTTTCATGTTGCGCACTACGCCAGACGCCATGCCTTCGTCAGCCCCTGAGACTCCAAGACAAGTGGTCATGGCCTTGAAATTCCCTCGGCCGGCCTCGGCGTGTGTGTCACACTCCTCGGATATCTCCGCTAACCAGCTTCCCTCAGAGATCGCAGTTCTGGCTCCCATGGCCAAGGCCAAGACTCCAAGGCGAATCTGATGGGCCCTCACTGCTCCAGCGTGCTTCCCATGGTGCAATGAGCGTTCTCTCGTCCCTCAAGCATGCGCAGCTGCTGGTCGCGTAAAAGAATCTCGAACTTTCAGGTAATACTTGTTGGATTTTTGCTATCAGGCCTTTGGCCCAAAGCCCATCCAAAAATCTGAAACTCTCATGGCCCATTTGTGTTGGCTGTTGGTGTGGTGTGGGTGGAACTAAAGTTTAGTCCCACCCCGCTAGTGGAGAGAGAGCTACACCTCTTTATAAGGTGAGCTCTTCTAGCACTTGTAAGAGAATGAGAAGAGAAGAGGCCCTCGCGCACTCCTCCTCCTCGCTCCCCTCGTCACGACGCGCCGCGGGATTGAGCCGAGCCGAGCTCATACCTATGCGCTTATTTTTGCCGGTCAGGAACGGAGAGTCCTTAACAGACGCGCCACGATCTGAGACGTCGGATCGTGGGCTGTAACCGACTCGGACGTGGGTCCAGTCCACGTCTCTCTACCCTGCCGTGCATATATATACGCGAGGTCCCTGCCAACCCTAGCCGCCGTCACAACATATGGTTTCGCACCGTTCCAGAGCATTGCGCCGCCATACAAGTCTTCTCCATCCCTCCTTCCGGCGTGCACCGCGAGAAGGGACAGCAGGCCTCCGGAACCCCGCCTCTCGTGATCCTGTACGGGAGCGGGGCGATCAGGTTTTTGGGGAGCGCACTCACGCGACTGCTGGCAGCGACGTCTTCCTCGACGACGACTTCTTCCCCGATCTCGGCAGCCTCTTCCTCAACGACATGGCCGACAACATCAACACTGGCGGTTCTACTCCCGCTGCTCCGTACGTAATCTTGTCTTCTCTGTTTGAGATCATGCTAGAATTTATGTGTCTAGTCTGTGCCGTAGATTCGATCTACTCGTTTACGATGCTAGTCTGCATGATTAGTTTAATCTATGCTCTTGCTGTCATGATTTATTTTCTGCTTACTCGGATTAAATATTATAGTAATTTGCTCATATATTCAACAATCCAAAAACCTGATAATAGGCAATTTACTCCAAGTGGCTTTGCTGCGCATCTGAAGCCGCCCACCTTCAAGGGGGTGCAATATAAGAGGTGGCGCACGAGAGCAGTCTACTGGTTTCAGACCATGTACTGCTATGACGCCACCAAGGGTAAGCCCGAGGGCGATCTTAATCCTGCACAGCAGGAAGCTTTTGAGAAGATCGATACCCTCTTCAAGGGCGCCCTTCTGAGTGTTCTTGACGATTCCATTGTGGATTCGTATATGTCGTTTAACAACGGCAAGGACATGTGGGCTGCGCTCGAGGCCAAGTTTGGGGCCTCGGACGCTGGCAGCGAGTTGTACGTCATGGAGCAATTCTATGACTACAAGATGACTGATGAGCGCTCTATTGTTCAACAAGCTCATGAGATACAGTCTCTCGCGAAGGAGCTTGAGTACTTCAAGTGTGTGTTGCCGGACAAGTTTGTGGCCGGAGGCATCATTGCCAAGCTTCCACCTTCGTGGAACAATTTTGCTACTTCTCTGAAACACAAGAGACAGGAGTTTTCCGTTTCAGATCTCATTGGAACTCTTGATGTTGAAGAGAAGGCGAGAGCAAAAGACACACGTGCTCGAGCTGTTGAGGGAGCTTCTAGTGCCCACGTGGTGCAGAAGAAGAACTTCCATCTCAACAAGCCCCAAAACAACAAGAACAAATCTCAGGGCAAAGGCAAGTTTGTTGCAAAGAACAAGCCGTCACAATCTACCAACTTCAAGAAGAATTCTCATAAGAAGGGGAAGGGACTATGCCATGTCTGCGGTGATCCTAATCACTGGGCTCCGAGATGTCCTAACCGCTATGAGGAGCGCGAACATGAGAAGAGCGGCAAGTCCGCTAATGTTGTCATCGGCGATACTGATATGAAGGATTCTGGGTACGGTATTCTTCCTACCATCCTTTCAGTTTGTCATTCTCCAGATTGGTTAATTGACACCGGTGCAAATGTACATGTCTGTGCTGATGCCTCTATGTTTTCTTCTTACCAGGTCACAGGGACTTCTCCCGTGCTGATGGGGAACGGGTCACATGCCACTATTCGAGGGGTCGGTACGGTCGATCTGAAGTTTACTTCGGGGAAGATCGTGCGTCTGAAGAACGTTCATCATGTGCCCTCCATCAATAAAAATCTCGTCAGCGGTTCCCGTTTGTGTCGAGATGGTTTCAAGTTGGTTTTCGAGTCCAATAAAGTTGTTATTTCTAAGTATGGACAATTTGTTGGAAAAGGCTATGAGTGCGGAGGCTTGTTCCGCCTGTCTTTGTCAGATATTTGCACTAAAGTTATTAATAATGTTTGCCACGATAATGAGTCTAATATTTGGCATTCGCGACTTTGTCATATTAACTTTGGTTGCATGACGCGGCTAGCCAATATGAGTTTAATTCCGAAATTCACTACTGTCAAGGGCTCCAAGTGCCAAGTGTGTGTGCAAGCTAAGCAACCTCGCAAGTCTCATAAGACTGCAGAGGCGAGAGACTTAGCGCCACTAGAGCTTATCCATTCTGATCTTTGCGAGATGAATGGCGTGTTGACAAAAGGTGGAAAGAAATATTTCATGACGTTGATTGATGACTCCACTAGATATTGTTATGTGTATCTTCTGAAATCAAAAGATGAGGCTTTAAACTTCTTCAAAAACTATAAAGCTGAAGCAGAAAACCAACTTGATCGGAAAATTAAACGGCTTAGGTCTGATCGTGGTGGAGAGTATTTTTCCAATGAATTTGATTCGTTTTGTGCGGAACATGGTATAATCCATGAGAGGACGCCTCCCTACTCACCTCAATCAAACGGGGTGGCCGAAAGGAAGAACCGAACTCTAACTGATTTGGTTAACGCCATGTTAGAAACATCGGGTCTTTCCAAGGCATGGTGGGGGGAGGCGCTAATGACTGCATGTCATGTCCTAAACCGAGTTCCCACAAAGCATAAAACCATTACTCCATTTGAGGAATGGGAAAGGAAAAGGTTGAAACTCTCTTATCTACGTACTTGGGGTTGTTTGGCGAAAGTCAATATACCAATTCCCAAGAAGCGTAAGCTTGGACCAAAAACCGTGGATTGTGTTCTTCTGGGCTATGCTTTTCATAGCATTGGCTATAGATTTTTGATAATAAAATCTGAGGTACCTGACATGCATGTTGGTACGATTATGGAGTCGAATGATGCGACTTTCTTTGAGGACATATTTCCTATGAAGGATATGCCTAACTCATCAAATCATGAGATACCTACTCTATCTACTCAGGAATTTTCTGTAATTCCTGAACCCACCATTGCGATGGAACACGTTGATAATCCTGAGGAGGATGACAATGAAACTCCTGTAAGGAGTAAGAGACGAAGGACTGCAAAGTCTTTTGGTGATGATTTCATTGTGTACCTCGTGGACGACACACCCAGGACTCTTTCAGAAGCCTATGCATCTTCTGATGCTGACTACTGGAAGGAAGCTGTCCAGAGCGAGATGGACTCCATCTTAGCTAATGAAACCTGGGAAGTCACTGATCGTCCTTATGGGTGCAAACCCGTGGGATGTAAGTGGGTGTTCAAGAAAAAGCTTAGACCTGATGGTACAATTGAAAAGTACAAGGCACGGCTTGTTGCCAAGGGTTATACCCAGAAAGAAGGTGAAGACTTCTTTGATACTTACTCACCTGTGGCTAGATTGACCACTATTCGGGTGCTACTATCACTGGCTGCCTCACATGGTCTTCTCGTTCATCAAATGGACGTTAAGACGGCTTTCCTCAATGGAGAGTTGGATGAGGAAATTTACATGGATCAGCCTGATGGTTTTATAGTACCTGGTCAGGAAGGAAAAGTGTGCAAGTTATTGAAGTCTTTATATGGCCTTAAGCAAGCTCCTAAGCAGTGGCATGAGAAGTTCGAAAGGACATTAACTGCTGCAGGCTTTGTTGTAAACGAAGCTGACAAGTGTGTATACTATCGCCATGGTGGGGGCGAAGGAGTTATTCTCTGTCTGTATGTCGATGACATACTGATCTTTGGAACCAACCTTGATCAAATAAAGGAGGTTAAGGATTTCTTATCTCGCTGTTTTGAGATGAAGGATCTAGGAGTAGTTGATGTTATTCTGAACATCAAGCTGCTGAGAGATGAGAATGGTGGGATTACACTGCTTCAATCTCACTATGTGGAAAAGGTCTTGAGTAGTTTTGGGTATAGCGACTGCAAGCCTTCTCCAACTCCATATGACGCTAGTGTATTGCTTCGAAAGAATCGACGAATTGCTAGAGATCAACTGAGGTATTCTCAGATTATTGGCTCGCTTATGTACTTGGCTAGTGCCACGAGGCCTGACATCTCGTTTGCTGTGAGCAAACTAAGCCGGTTTGTATCAAACCCGGGAGATGATCATTGGCATGCGCTTGAGAGAGTCATGCGCTATTTGAAAGGCACTGCGAGCTATGGGATTCACTATACCGGGTACCCGAGGGTACTGGAGGGTTATAGTGACTCAAACTGGATATCTGATGCTGATGAGATTAAAGCCACAAGTGGTTATGTTTTTACACTTGGTGGTGGCGCTGTTTCCTGGAAGTCTTGCAAGCAGACCATCTTAACGAGGTCAACTATGGAAGCAGAACTCACAGCATTAGACACAGCCACTGTTGAAGCAGATTGGCTTCATCAGCTCTTGATGGACTTACCTATGGTTGAAAAACCAATACCCGCTATCCTGATGAACTGTGATAATCAAACTGTGATCATAAAGATAAACAGTTCAAAGGATAATATGAAGTCCTCAAGGCATGTGAAGAGGAGATTGAAATCTGTCAGAAAAATGAAGAACTCCGGAGTTATTGCGTTGGATTATATCCAAACGTCTAAAAACTTGGCAGATCCCTTCACAAAGGGTCTATCACGTAATGTGATAGAAAATGCATCGATGGAGATGGGTTTGAGACCCACCATATGAGCTGTCCATAGTGGTAACCCACTCTATGTGATCGGAGGTCCCGTGAAGTAGAAGTGGGAGACAAGCTGTTGGACAGCTAGAATGAGAGTATCCCTATATTTGCTATCCCACTCCGTGAAGATGCAATACTCTCATAATCTGCATGGCAGGTTGATACCTATCTTAATGTGTTCCAAGTGGCTTATTTGGGTAAGCAGAGATGTTGTCCTGCAGAACATCTCCTGAGGAACACACCTATATGAATTTGACTGTAAACGTCGCAGTCTGTGAGAATTGGGTGTTCTCTAATAAATTCATGAAAGGCCTTGGAGTATGACGTATACGCTCCACCCGCGAGGAAGCCTTGCGGTAGCCCAGTACCGGTCAAGGATTTGTGTGAAACTAGACTCGCAGAAAACTTGTAGTTCAAGGCATAGTCCACTATTCAAGTCGTGATCTAGTGTAGCATAAATTTCGAAATGGAAGTTCAACTTAACAGTCTCCATCAAGACCGGTATATTAAACAATGTTTTGGAACTAAGAAATGATGAAATGTGCCAATGAGACTTTGTGGGGGATTGTTGGATTTTTGCTATCAGGCCTTTGGCCCAAAGCCCATCCAAAAATCTGAAACTCTCATGGCCCATTTGTGTTGGCTGTTGGTGTGGTGTGGGTGGAACTAAAGTTTAGGCCCACCCCGCTAGTGGAGAGAGAGCTACACCTCTTTATAAGGTGAGCTCTTCTAGCACTTGTAAGAGAATGAGAAGAGAAGAGGCCCTTGCGCACTCCTCCTCCTCGCTCGCCTCGCCACGCCACGCCTCGCCTCGCCTCGCCTCGTCACGATGCGCTGCGGGTTGCGGGATTGAGCCGAGCCGAGCTCATACCTATGCGCTTATTTTTGCCGGTCAGGAACGGAGAGTCCTTAACAGACGCGCCACGATCTGAGACGTCGGATCGTGGGCTGTAACCGACTCGGACGTGGGTCCAGTCCACGTCTCTCTACCCTGCCGTGCATATATATACGCGAGGTCCCTGCCAACCCTAGCCGCCGTCACAACATATGGTTTCGCACCGTTCCAGAGCATTGCGCCGCCATACAAGTCTTCTCCATCCCTCCTTCCGGCGTGCACCGCGAGAAGGGACAGCAGGCCTCCGGAACCCCGCCTCTCGTGATCCTGTACGGGAGAGGGGCGATCAGGTTTTTGGGGAGCGCACTCGCGCGACTGCTGGCAGCGACGTCTTCCTCGACGACGACTTCTTCCCCGATCTCGGCAGCCTCTTCCTCAACGACATGGCCGACAACATCAACACTGGCGGTTCTACTCCCGCTGCTCCGTACGTAATCTTGTCTTCTCTGTTTGAGATCATGCTAGAATTTATGTGTCTAGTCTGTGCCGTAGATTCGATCTACTCGTTTACGATCCTAGTCTGCATGATTAGTTTAATCTATGCTCTTGCTGTCATGATTTATTTTCTGCTTACTCGGATTAAATATTGTAGTAATTTGCTCATATATTCAACAATACTATTCCCAATTAGTACATCATTAGCGTGTTCTCTGATGATAAATTTGTTTAGGTTTTGGATGACTGTGGGGTTTCCATCGATAGTGGGATTCCGCTCGATAGCTTTGTTTTTCACGTTTCCATTTGCTTTCTTTGCTTCGTTCCCGTGAGCTGGCGCAGGCAGCCTTGGCAGAAGCTGATGCTGGCGTGCCTGCAACTAGTGTTCGGTGGTTGGGGCCCCTGACATCAACGTTGTGTAGCCCATCAGGGGTGGCGGTGTGGCTAGGGCCGCACACTCATCCTCTCCTGGTCGTATGGCTAAACCAGTGAGCTCCAGGGGAGTTCACATTAGAAATTGAATACTATAATGTGGTGCATGTGTTTGAACATTTGTGTCTTAGATCATGTGGGCAGAAGAACACAACTTAAAGAATATATGAGCCATGATAGTTTGGACGTAGTGGCATTGTAAGAAACTACCAAACCAGATTTTAGTGCAAGAGACTTACTTTCGGTTGATCATTTAGAGCGATATGACTAGCGCTAGGTTGCGGCTAGTGGCCACTCCGGTGGTTTGTTGTTGGGTTTTAATCAGGAGTGTTGTGAGGTGGTTTCGTGGGACGAAGGGATTTTCTTCCTCGGTGTTGTTATTAGACATTGGGCCTTCCTTCTCAAGTGGGAAGTGTTAGTGGTTTACGGTCCCACTGACCACACGTGCTCTATTGATTTCTTGGGGAAATCGAGACCAAAGTTGTTCCGGCTAGTGCTATCTCACTGCCAATTGATACGTCTCCAACGTATCTATAATTTTTGATTGTTCCATGCTATAATAGTATCAATCTTGAATGTTTTATATGCAATTATATGCCATTATATATCATTTTTTGGGACTAACCTATTAACTCAGTGCCCAGTGCCAGTTGTTGTTTTCTGCTTGTTTTTTCCTTTTCAGAAAATCATTATCAAAAAGTGTCCAAACGAGAAAAAAACTTTGGATTAATTTTTTCTGGACCAGAAGAGACCCACGAAGCTTTGGGAGAAGACCAGAAGAGCCACGAGGAGGCGACAAGCCTGGAGGGCGCGCCCAGGGGGGTAGGGCGCGCCCCCAGGCTTGTGGGCCCCTCGTTGCCCCTCCTGACCTAATTCCAGCGCTATAAATTCCCAAATATTCCCAATATACCAGAGAGACAGAAGAGAAAACCTTTCCGCCACCGCAAGCCTCTATTCTTTCATGATCCCATCTGGAGGCCTTTTTCGGTACTCTGCCGGAGGGGGAATCCATCACGGAGGGCTTCTTCATCAACCTTGCTGCCCTTCCGATGATGTGTGAGTAGTTTACCACAGACTTATGGGTCCATAGCTAGTAGCTAGATGGCTTGTTCTCTCTCTTTGATCTTCAATACCATATTCTCCTCGATGTTCTTGGAGTTCTATCCAATGTAATCTTCTTTTGCGGTGTGTTTGTTGGGATCCGATGAATTGTGAGTTTATGATCAGATTATTCATGAGAAATATTTGAGTCTTCTCTGAACTCTTTTATGCATGATTATTATAGCTTTGTATTTCTCTCCGATCTATTGATTTGGTTTGGCCTAATAGATTGATTCGTCTTGCAATGGGAGAGGTGCTTTGTGATGGGTTCAATCTTGCGGTGCTCAATCCCAGTGACAGAAGGGGACATGATACGTATTTGTATTGTTGCCATTAAGGATAAAAAGATGGGGTTTATTCATATTGCTTGAATTTGCTTATCTACATCATGTCATCTTGCTTAAGGCGTTACTCTATTTTTATTAACTTAATACTCTAGATGCATGCTGGATAGCGGTCGATGGGTGGAGTAATAGTAGTAGATGCAGGCAGGAGTCGGTCTACTTGTCTCGGACGTGATGCCTATATACATGATCATTGCCATGAATCCGTCATAATTATTTGTTTTTCTATCAATTGCCCAACAGTAATTTGTTTACCCACCGTATGATATGTGTTCGAGAGAGAAGCCTCTAGTGAAAACTATGGCCCCCGGGTCTACTTTATCATATATAAAAAACCTAAAAATACCTTGCTGCAATTTATTTACTTTTATTTTGTTTAGTATTTTAGTTTATCTATTTATTACTATCAGAATTAATCCTTGCAAATAACCGCTAAGAGGATTGACAACCCTCTTATTTGCGTTGGGTGCAAGTGTTTGCTTTTGTGTGTGCAGGTGCGCTTAACGGAATTTTGCTTGGTTCTCCTACTGGATTGATAACCTTGGTTCTTAACTGAGGGAAATACTTATCTCTACTATACTACATCATCCTCTCGTCTTCGGGGAAATACCAACGCAGTCTACAAGTAGCACCAATCATGGTTGGTGGCGACTTAAACTTGATCTGTTCAGGTGCGGGTAAGAATAACTCAAACATCGATTGGCCAAGGGTCAACATGTTTAATAATTCGGTTGTCGCGATGTCTCATTGGGAAGTGACCAGATCGGGTGCCAGATTTATGTGGACTAACAACTCATGTTCGTAACATTTTGGACAGAGTTTGTTTCTTCAGAGTGTGAAGTGCTCTTCCCCTTTGTGTTTATTGGTCGCGGAAATGCCCATTGACTTTGACCACATTCCCCTCGTGCTCTCCTCAACGGAGGAGTGCATCAAGAGGAGCACCAGGTTCAATTTTGAGATCGTGTGGTTCGAAGTGGTGGGCTTCGAGACACTGATTGAGGATCGCTGGGCGCAGGCGCTTTCGTTAACCATTAGCTCGTGTGGTCCTATGTTGATACGGATTGTGGTGGCGGCTAAGTTGCGTATGTTCATTCATGGCTGGGGGATGGGCAATGTCGAGAGTGCTGACAAGATGCTGCACAAACATCTAGTTGCTGAGCTTGCTCTGCTGGACGCGTAGGCTGATCAACACTTGCTCTCCTAGAGGCTGAATGGGAGCAAAGATATGCCACCGAGAACAATTTTCTTTCTATTCTTCACGTGGAGGAAGAGTATTGGCGTCGCAGGGGCGGAGTCAAGTGGATTACTAAAGGGGACACGGACACGCTTTATTTTCATGCTTGTGCGAATGGTCGTAGGAAGACATTCAAGTGTTCCATCCTACATATGCAATCAGAGTAGGGGCTCGTTTTCGTCCAGGAGGACATCAAGAAACACATATGAATTCTACATTGGCATGATGGGCTCTAATGCTCCTAAGTTGGTCATGTCGCACTCTGATTTGTTGGATCACTCACAGCATGTATCGTCAGAGGAAAATGGTGAGATTATGGTCTCCTTCCCACCTCAAGAAATTGACACAACTCTTCTCTACATGAACAGGATATGACTCTGGGCCCTGATGGATGGAGTATTGCATTTCCGTAGGTTCTAGGATATTTTGAAGGGTCCCCTTTATGACATCTATAATGGCTTCGTGTTGGGCATGGTAGATATCTCTACACTAAACTTTGGCGTGTACTCGTTAATTTCAAAAGTGAAGGGGGCATACAACATTCACAGAATTCGCTGGATCGCGTTGATTAACGTCCCTTTCAAAATATGTGTTAAAGCTTTTGTTTTGCAGCTTACCGCGGTAGCCCATCGCGTGATAAATAGATGTCAACTCTCTTTAATCAAAGGGTGTTACATAATTGAGGGTCGTGTGGCACTCCAGGAGAGAGTGCATGAAGTCAAACGGCGTAAGCAGCAGGCTATCATGCTCAAGTTAGACTTCGAGAAAGCCTATGATCGCATTAGCTGGGCTTTTCTCCTCGAGGTACTGCTTCATAAGGGTTTGGAGGCTAGGTGGGTGCATCCCATCCTGCAGCTGATCTCGGGGAGACCATACTATGATATCCATCAACGGTGAAGTGGGGAACTTCTTTTGGAACAAGCGCGGGTCGAGACAGGGCGACCCATTGAACATTATCACTGACGCGTGCTACTTGTAGACTGCGTTGGTATTTCCCCGAGGAGGAGAGGATGATGCAGTATAGTAGAGATAAGTATTTCCCTCAGTTAAGAACCAAGGTTATCAATCCAGTATAAGAACCAAGCAAAATCCCGTTAAGCGCACCTGCACACACAAAAGCAAACACTTGCACCCAACGCAAATAAGAGGGTTGTTAATCCTCTTAGCGGTTATTTGCAAAGATTAATTCTGATAGTGATAGATAGATAAACTAAAATACTAAATAAAATAAATGTAAATAAATTGCAGCAAGGTGTTTTTAGGTTTTTTTATATATGATAAAGTAGACCCGGGGGCCATAGTTTTCACTAGAGGCTTCTCTCTCGAACACATAGCATACGGTGGGTAAACAAATTACTGTTGGGCAATTGATAGAAAAGCAAATAATTATGACGGATTCATGGCAATGATCATGTATATAGGCATCACGTCCGAGACAAGTAGACCGACTCCTGCCTGCATCTACTACTATTACTCCACCCATCGACCGCTATCCATCATGCATCTAGGGTATTAAGTATGAAACAGAGTAACGCCTTAAGCAAGATGACATGATGTAGATAAAGTAAACTCAGACAATATGATTAAACCCCATCTTTTTATCCTTAATGGCAACAATACAAATACGTGTCATGTCCCCTTCTGTCACTGGGATTGAGCACCGCAAGATTGAACCCATCACAAAGCACCTCTCCCATTGCAAGATAAATCAATTTAGTAGGCCAAACCAAATTGATAGATCAGAGAGAAATACAAAGCTATAATAATCGTGCATAAAAGAGTTCAGAAAAGACTCAAATATTTCTCATGAATAATCTGATCATAAACTCGCAATTCATTGGATCCCAACAAACACACCGCAAAAGAAGATTACATCGGATAGAACTCAAAGAACATCGAGGGGAACATGGTATTGAAGATCAAAGAGAGAGAAGAAGCCATCTAGCTACTAGCTATGGACCCGTAGGTCCATGGTAAACTACTCACACATCATCGGAAGGGCAGCAAGGTTGATGAAGAAGCCCTCCGTGATCGATTCCCCCTCCGGCAGAGTACCGGAAAAGGCGTCCAGATGGGATCGCGGAAGAACAGAGGCTTGCGGCGGCGGAAAGGTTTTCTCTTCTATCTCTCTGGTATATTGGGAATATTTGGGAATTTATAGCGCTGGAATTAGGTCAGGAGGGGCTACGAGGGGCCCACAAGCCTGGGGGGCATGCCCTACCCCCCTGGGCGCACCCTCCAGGCTTGTCGCCTCCTCGTGGCTCTTCTGGTCTTCTCCCGAAGCTTCGTGGGTCTCCTCTGGTCCAGAAAAAATTAATCCAATTTTTTTTCTCGTTTGGACACTTTTTGATAATGATTTTCTGAAAAGGCAAAAACAAGCAGAAAACAACAACTGTCACTGGGCACTGGGTTAATAGGTTAGTCCCAAAAAATGATATATAATGGCATATAATTGCATATAAAACATCCAAGATTGATACTATAATAGCATGGAACAATCAAAAATTATAGATACGTTGGAGCCATATCAAGCATCCCCAAGCTTAATTCCTGCTCGTCCTCGAGTAGGTTGATACGTCTCCAACGTATCTATAATTTTTGATTGTTCCATGCTATTATAATATCAATCTTGGATGTTTTTACAATCATTTACAGCAATTATCTATCATTTTTGGAGACTAACCTATTAACCTAGTGCCCAGTGCCAATTGCTGTTTTCTGCCCTGTTTTTGTTTTACAGAAAATCAATACCAAACGAAGTCCAAATGCAACGAAACTTTTTGGAGATTTTTTATTTTACCAGAAGAACACTAGAAGCTTCGGGAGGAGACCAGAAGACCCTAGTGGGGCCCATGAGCCACCAGGGCGCGCCTGGGGGGGGGGGGCAGGCTCGCCCTGGTGCCTTGTGAGGCCCACCAAGCTCCGTTTGACCTAATTCCAGCACTATAAATTCCCAAAAAAAAAATCAGAAACCCTCAAGAGAGTCCACAAAATACTTTTTACGCCACCGCAAGCTTCTGTTCCAGAGAAATCCCATCTGGGGTCCTTCTCCGGTAATCTGCCGGAGGGGAAATCGATCACGGAGGGGCTCTACATCAACCTTGCTGCCTCTCCGATGATGCGTGAGTAGTTTACCACAAACCTTCGGGTCCATAGTTAGTAGCTAGATGGCTTCTTCTCTCTTTTTGATCTGCAATACAATGTTCTCCTTGATGTTCTTGGAGATCTATCCGATGTAATATCTTTTTGCGGTGTGTTTGTTGGGATCCGATGAATTGTGAGTTTATGATCAGATTATCCATGAAATTATTTGAGTCTTTGCTGCACTCTTTTATGCATGATTATTATAGCCTCGTATTTCTTCTCCGATCTATTGATTTGGTTTGGCCAACTAAGTTGATTTATCTTGCCATGGGAAGAGGTGCTTTGTAGTGGGTTCGATCTTGCGGTGCTCAATCCCAGTGACAGAAAGGGACATGACACGTATGTATCATTGCTACTAAGGGTAACAATATGGGATCTATTCATTGGGTTTATTAATTCGTGAGTTTGTCTTGTCTACATCATGTCATCGTTCTTAAGGCATTACTCCGTTCTTTATCGGACTTAATACACTAGATGCATGTTGGATAGCGGTCGATGTGTGGAGTAATAGTAGTAGATGCAGGCAGGAGTCGGTCTACTAATCTTGGACGTGATGCCTATATACATGATTATTTCCTTGGATATCGTCATGATTATTTGCTTTTCTATCAATTGCCCAATAGTAATTTGTCTACCCACCGTATGCTATTTTCTCGAGAGAAGCCTCTAGTGAAACCTATGGCCCCCGGGTCTATCTATCTCATATTGCTAAAACCCTAAAAATATTGCTGCCATTTCTTTTTATTTATTTTATTTTGTATTTTTGTTTCAATCTATTTAAATACAATTTAATCTTGCAATCTTACCACCAAGGGATTGACAACCCCTTGTTTGCGTTGGGTGCAAGGATTTGTTGTTTGTGTGCAGGTACTGTTAACGAGGTGTTGTGTGATTCTCCTACTGGTTCGATTACCTTGGTTTCATAACTGAGGGAAATACTTATCTCTACTGTGCTGCATCATCCCTTCCTCTTCGGGGAAATACCAACGCAAGCTACAAGTAGCAGGAAGAATTTCTGGCACCGTTGCCGGGGAGACATCATCAACATTTATCAAGTACCTTTGCACAAACTCTCATCTCCTTGCATTTACTTTATTTGCCATTTGCCTCTCGTTTTCATCTCCCCCACTTCTAAAACGTTTTTACAAAAATACAAAAATATTTTTCGTTCGCCTTTTTCTCGTTTGCTTGTTTGTTTGATTGCTTGCTCATTTTATCATTATGGCTAGTTCTTGGCTTGTTACTATTACCCCTGAAAATGATGAACTTAATTTTAAACAAAGGGGAGGACAGAATTTAAAAGATGCTTGGTATAGGATTTGCGATGCTCATAATAGATCAACTCGTAAGCAATCCTCCACTATTCTTCTTCGCAATTTTTATGTGGGAATTACTACTTGGTATAGATTTGTGCTTGATACTATTACTGGAGGGAATTTATTGATGTGTCCTTCTATGGATGCTTTTAATGCTATGGAAAATTTAGTGGGATCACCACCTATCACAATTAATGAAACAACTTTGACTTTGGAACATGTTATGCAAAGGTTAGAGGCTATTGAAAGTAAGATGTCTACTATTGAACACCTTGAAAATTTGGATAAAAAATTTCATAATCATATCACTCAATTTGGTTCTAAGGTAGGAATCGCATTGAAAACCTTAAAAGAAAAGGAACCGGTTGTTAATGAAAGAGTAGAAGAAAGTCCCGCTAGAATCGATAAGATAGAAGAAATTATTATCAATTTGGGATCAGCTTTTTCCTCTATTAAGAATATTGATAAAACTCCTCCAAATAAAAATTCCAAGTTCGTATATGTTCCTAAAAACAATGGTGCAACTTTCTGTAAGGGAAATGAGGATCTTAAAATGATTAGCGTGCACCCCAATTTCATTGATATGATTAAGAAACCTATTCACAAAAGTAAAATTCTTGATTTTGTGCCTAGAAGTGTGATGGTGAGAAACACTTATGTTAAATCTATTAGAAAAAATGGATGTGTGATTGAGGAGTTGGAAACCAAAGATGACAACACTTGAAATTATGCATTATGCCTAGCTAGGGGCATAAAACAATAGCGCTTGTTGGGAGGCAACCCAATGAATAAAATAAATTTCTGTTATAAATTTCTGTTATGGTGTGTTTTTACTGTCATGCTACTGGTATGATAGTGTTTTAGAGTTTTTAATTAGTGTTTGTGCCAAGTAAAGCCTTTAGGATGATTTGGAAGATAGTATAATTGATGCTGTTTGAAAACAGAAAGTTTTGCGTCCAGTGCTGGAATTTTGTTTTTTCTCTGGAACGTCAGAACCTTCTGAATTGTTTACACAGTATTGGTATATGAATTGTCCACGTTGCCCTAATTTTTCAGAATTTTTAGAGTTACAGAAGTATGACCATAATTCAGATCTCTACAGTCTGTTCTGTTTTTGACAGATTCTGTTTTTGATGCACTACTTGCTTGTTTTGATGAATCTATGGATTGTATCGGGGGGTATAAGCCATGGTGAATTTAGAGTACAGTAGATTTAATGCAAAAATAAAATATGAATGGGTTTGCAACAGTATTTATAGGAGTGATTTGTTTTGTTATACAGACGGATCTCACGAAGGTTTTGTTGAGTTTTGTGTGATTGAAGTTTTCAAGTTTTGGGTGAGGTCACGATGGATGAAGGAATAAGGAGTAGCAAAAGCCTAAGCTTGGGGATGCCCGAGGCACCCCAAGGTAATATTCAAGGAAGACTCAAGCGTCTAAGCTTGGGAATGCCCCGGAAGGCATCCCCTCTTTCTTCTACCAACCATCGGTAATTTTACTTGGAGCTATATTTTTATTCGTCACATGATATGTGTTTTGCTTGGAGCGTCTTGTATTATATGAGTCCTTGCTTTATTTGCTTTTTAGTTTGTCACAATCATCTTTGCTGCACACACCTATCTTGAGAGAGCCACACGTTATCATCATAATTTGTAGAATACTCTATGTGCTTCACTTAATTTTTTTTGGGCTAGGCAGTTGCTCTAGTGCTTCACTTAAATCTTTTTTAGCACGGTGGTGGCTGAAATTTTGAAGAAATAAACTCTCATGCTTCACTTACATTATTTTGAGAGTTGATTGAAATTTTGAAGAAACAAACTCTCATGCTTCACTTATATTATTTTGAGAGTTGATTGAAATTTTGAAGACATGAATTCTCATGCTTCACTTATATTATTTTGAGAATTGATAAGATTGAAATTTTGAAGAAATATTTGCACTCTCATGATTCACTTAAATCTTTTTGAGAGATGGCGATAGTAATGGTAATTTGCAAAAGTTATGAAATTGGTCCCAAAGTGATGAATATTCAAGAGGGATATAGATAAAAACTTTCATGTAGATCATTGGATATGATGAGTGTGATTCCTTGCAATAGTTTTGCGATATGGAAATGATGATATGTGATGCCATGTTAGTGAGTAATTGTGCTTAAGTAAGAATATTAGTGTTAAGGTTTGTGATTCCCTATGCATGCACGTTAAGTCAATAGTTATGCAATGAAGTTACATCCTACTTATGGTGCATTATTCGATGTTAGTTATGTTCAATGCATGTTTATGACCGTTTTTGTTTTTTGGTTGGTTGCTTCTCAATCTTTTGCGAGCCTTCATTTGTACTAAGCGGAAATACTGCTTGTGCATCCAAAATCCTTAAACCCAGTTTTGCCTTATGAGTCCACTATATCTACCTATATGCGGTATTTCAATGCCGTTCCAAGTAAATTTGAGTGTGCCAACTCTAATTTTCAAAATAATTTTTCTGTTTTGTGTGCCCGTACCGCTCATGAAGCGGAAGGGGGTAGCCAATATCTTCCATGCTAGGTGGGTTATTCTCACGATGAGTGTGTATTCACTTGTCATTGCACGAGAGTGTGGCGGTAATAGGGATGCCCAGTACCGAAATGTGAAATGAAATGAAATGAAAAATCTTATATGATCACAATAATAAATTCCTTGGAAAGTGATTGTATGGAGGGCACCCGTGGATACGGCTAGCCATGGATTGTGAAAGAATGGTGGAAAAGGAATAAACTTTATTTTCTGTTTGGGAACCGCCTATAATGTATGTAGCATGGAAGATGTTGGGAATTCTCGTTCGTTTTCGTTGATAGGAAAAGCATGCCTCTCAAAATATTTTTATCTCTCTAATTTAAGCTTTGAGCTCTGGCACATTTGACAAATCTCTGCTTCCCTCTGCGAAGGGCCTATCTATTTACTTTTATGCAATTTTTATTTTTCTTGAGTCTCCATCTTCTCTTACAAAAGCACCAACTAGAGAACACTATTGTCATACTTGTGCATTGGTTGTAGCTAATATTTGAGTGTGTTTCATGAATGGATCAATGATTGAGCATAATGGGCTAGGGATAACTTTCTTTAGCGTTGATATTTTGAAAGACATGGTTGCTTGTTAGTATGCTTGAGTATCTACGTTTTCATGTCAAACTATAGACTATTGCTTTGAATCATACAAGTCCAATGTCCATGCTACAAAAGAAAAGAATATGTGATGAATATGTTAGGCAGCATTCCACATCAAAAATTCTATTTTTATCATTTACCTACTGGAGGACGAGCAGGAATTAAGCTTGGGGATGCTGATACGTCTCCAACGTATCTATAATTTTTGATTGTTCCATGCTGTTATAATATCAATCTTGGATGTTTTTACAATCATTTACAGCAATTATCTATCATTTTTGGAGACTAACCTATTAACCTAGTGCCCAGTGCCTGTTGCTGTTTTCTGCCCTGTTTTTTGTTTTACAGAAAATCAATACCAAACGAAGTCCAAATGCAACGAAACTTTTTGCAGATTTTTTATTTTACTAGAAGAACACTACAAGCTTTGGGAGGAGGCCAGAAGACCCTGGTGGGGCCCACGAGCCACCAGGGCGCGCCTGGGGGGGGGCAGGCGCGCCCTGGTGCCTCGTGGGGCTCACCAAGCTCCGTTTGACCTAATTCCAGCACTATAAATTCCCAAAAAAATCAGAAACCCTCAAGAGAGTCCACGAAATACTTTTTACACCGCCGCAAGCTTCTGCTCCAGAGAGATCCCATCTGGGGTCCTTCTCCGGTAATCTGCCGGAGGGGGAATCGATCACGGAGGGGCTCTACATCAACCTTGCTGCCTCTCCGATGATGCGTGAGTAGTTTACCACAGACCTTCGGGTCCCTAGTTAGTAGCTAGATGGCTTCTTCTCTATTTTTTATCTTCAATACAATATTCTCCTTGATGTTCTTGGTGATCTATCCGATGTAATCTCTTTTTGCGGTGTGTTTGTTGGGATCCGATGAATTGTGAGTTTATGATCAGATTATCCATGAAATTATTTGAGTCTTTGCTGCACTCTTTTATGCATGATTATTATAGCCTCGTATTTCTTCTCTGATCTATTGATTTGGTTTGGCCAACTAAGTTGATTTATCTTGCCATGGGAAGAGGTGCTTTGTAGTGGGTTCGATCTTGCGGTGCTCAATCCCAGTGACAGAAAGGGACATGACACGTATGTATCATTGCTACTAAGGGTAACAAGATGGGATCTATTCATTGGGTTTATTAATTCGTGAGTTTGTCTTGTCTACATCATGTCATCGTTCTTAAGGCATTACTCCGTTCTTTATCGGACTTAATACACTAGATGCATGTTGGATAGCGGTCGATGTGTGGAGTAATAGTAGTAGATGCAGGCAGGAGTCGGTCTACTAATCTTGGACGTGATGCCTATATACATGATCATTTCCTTGGATATCGTCATGATTATTTGCTTTTCTATCAATTGCCCAACAGTAATTTGTCTACCCACCGTATGCTATTTTCTCGAGAGAAGCCTCTAGTGAAACCTATGGCCCCCGGGTCTATCTATCTCATATTACTAAAACCCCAAAAATATTGCTGCCATTTCTTTTTATTTATTTTATTTTGTATTTTTGTTTCAATCTATCAAATACAATTTAATCTTGCAATCTTACCGCCAAGGGATTGACAACCCCTTGTTTGCGTTGGGTGCAAGGATTTGTTGTTTGTGTGCAGGTACTGTTAACGAGGTGTTGTGTGATTCTCCTACTGGTTCGATAACCTTGGTTTCATAACTGAGGGAAATACTTATCTCTACTGTGCTGCATCATCCCTTCCTCTTCGGGGAAATACCAACGCAAGCTACAAGTAGCATAGGTAAATGATAAAAACAGAATTTTTGATGTGGAATGCTACCTATCATGTTTCATCATGTAATCTCTCTCTTACGGTATGAATAATAAGATCCGAATGATTCAAAACAATAGTCTATAGTTTGATATAAAGACATCAATACTCAGGCATACTAATAAACAATGAAGTCTTTCAAAATAAAAAATGCTAAAGAACGTTATCCCTACAAAATCATATAATCCTGTCATGCTCCATCTTCTTAACACAAAATATTTATCATGCACTACCCCGATGACAAGCCGAGCAATTGGTTCATACTTTTTAACGCGCTTCAGCTTTTTCAAGCCCCATGCAATACATGAGCGCAAGCCATGGATATAGCACTATAGGTGGAATAGAGTATGGTGGTAGAGATAAATAAGGAGAAGTCAAAAATAAGAAGATAGTCTCACATCGACGAGGCTAATCAACGGGCTATGGAGATGCCCATCAATTGATGTCAATGCGAGGAGTAGGGATTGACATGCAACGGATGCACTAAGAGCTATAAGTGTATGACAGCTCAACATGAAAACTGAGTGGGTGTGCATCCAACTTGCTTGCTCATGAAGACCTCGGGCATTTGTGGAAGCTCATCATCGGAATATACAAGCCAAGTTCTATAATGAAAAATTCCCACTAGTATATGAAAGTGTCAAAATACGAGACTCTCTATATGAAAAACATGGTGCTACTCTGAAGCAGAAGTGTGGAAAAAGGATAGTAACATTGCCCCTTCTCCCTTTTTCTCTCATTTTTTTTCGTGGCTCTTTTTGGCCTCCTTTTTTTTAGAACGGTCTCATGGACCTCATCCCCACTTTTTCGAGGACTCATTAGTCTCCACCATTCTTGTCAGGGCCGGATTTCCGGAACATGATATCCCAGAAATTAACCCCTCGTGTCGTCACCAGCTCAGGATTACTGTTACTAGTGGACACGTCCTTGTTATAGACTACCAAGCATTTACAAGAATTGGATACAAGACCATAAAGGTCTAATGATACAACAATGATTTCTAGCAGCGGATGGCGGAAGTGACTCATGGTTCTCCAATGTCGATGGGGCTCCATTCCCACAGGAACGGCTGACCTGGATAATTCCTATCCCGCGTGGCTGCTATCCTAGGCTCCGTATGGGCGTCGTTGTGGTACTCCCCATTGAACTCCTAACCTGGAGAATTAAATAGCCAGGGACAAGCCTGTGAGTACGTTGGAATGTACTCGCAAACATAATGAACAAAAGATATACCGAATGCATATGATCATGATGGGTTAATTTATATGCATATGCTGAACGAAATTAAAGCATGGCATGATGAATATTAATACGGTGCTGAAGAATAAATATGAAATGTTAGTGATAAACAAGGAAAGTTAATGGAGAATCGGGCGAGACAGGACCGCCCGAGAATCCAAAAGAAAAAAATAAACGTGGAGAATCGGGCGAGACGGGACCGCCCGAGAATCCAAAAGAAATGCCAAACTCGTGTCTAAAAGAGAATCGGGTGAGATAGGACCGCCCGAGAACTCAAGCGACGCCAGGAGAGGTCTTGAAAATAAATGCCAAATGGGTGTCTAAAAGAGAATCAGGCGAGACAGGACCGTCCGAGAACTCAAGCGACACCACGAGAGGTCTTGAAAAGAAATGCCAAACGGGTGTCTAAAAGAGAATCGGGTGAGACAGGACCGCCCGAGAACTCAAGCGACGCCATGAGAGGTCTTGAAACGAAATGCCAAACGGGTGTCTAAAAGAGAATCGGGCGAGACAGGACCACCCGATAACTCAAGCGACGGCACGAGAGGTCTTGAAAAGAAATGCCAAACGGGTGTCTAAAAGAGAATCGGGCGAGACAGGACTGCCCGAGAACTCAAGCGACGCCACGAGAGGTCTTGAAAAGAAATGCCAAACGGGTGCCTAAAAGAGAATCGGGCGAGACAGGACCGCCCGAGAACTCAAGCGACGCCACGAGAAGTCTTGAAACGAAATGCCAAACGGGTGTCTAAAAGAGAATCGGGCGAGACAGGACCGCCCAAGAACTCAAGCGACGCCACGAGAGGTCTTGAAAAGAAATGCCAAACGGGTGTCTAAAAGAGAATCGGGCGAGACAGGATCGCCCGAGAACTCAAGCGACGCCACGAGAGGTCTTGAAAAGAAATGCCAAACGGGTGTCTAAAAGAGAATCAGGCGAGACTGGACCGCCCGAGAACTCAAGCGACGCCATGAGAGGTCTTGAAAAGAAATGCCAAACGGGTGTCTAAAAGCGATGCCTCGAGAGGTCTTGAAAATATATGAGTGCCGGGTAGTCTAGCTAGCCCATGAGACACTGGGAAAAGAAAATAAAAATGACAGGGTTAGTCCACAATAATATTCATATCATCAATAATATTCATGATAATATCAATAGTGGCAATAATCATTCTGCAAAATAATTCATGCTCAATTTAATTATTTCCTCCGGAGACCGACACTAAGACCGACACTTGACCAACCCAGACTGTAGTCCTTAACCGCGGACACGGCTATTCGAATAGGTATAACTCTGCAGAGGGTGTACTCTTTACCCACAAGTAGATTTATTTAGCCAGCACCGAGACGCTGACTAATTCCCATTACGGTCTTTGGGTTGAAAACACACCTGACTAGCACACACCAGCTTAACTCACCAAAGCCAGGAATCACCCAAGGCAATGATAATGTAAAACTCTAAGTGGGAAGGCCTCATTCAACGGCGTCCAATAGCTTGGATCACAATATTTATATCGGCGCGCAAACAGGGGTGCTACCCCCTCGGTCCCAGACCGGTTACACCCATGCCCCCGGACCAAGTGACATGCCTACCATGGGCCAATGGTATCTTTCACTATGGCCTCTCTGTACGGTGTGTGCAGGAAAGGGGTTAACAACTTACTGAACCGTACCCTACCTGTGGCAGGGACATGTGGTAGCACGGATCAAGTTTGGGGGTTACCGGAACAAGACTCGATCTACGGTCGACTCAGGAGTCTTATGTATTTCCTGCATTGGTTAGCACAATAAAGTATTCTTTCAACAATAACACCAAAATAGGGCCACAGCCCTAGCATGTCCCAACATGCATAACCAACAAGGCATGATCACGCTCCAAAGTGATCACCCTTCTGCCGGTAACGGTATTTCTCTTACACCTGCTCCTGCAAGTTAGTCATAACAAGCACACGTGTTGCACGGTACGAGGAAACATGCCAACAGTACATGCATGCAAATTTTATTTGAATTCAACATATGCATGATTCAATTATTATAGCAAACATTTAACCATGCAATCACCATATCAAGTGTTCAAGATGCTTGCCTTGATCATGTAGAAAGATTGGGGTGCACTCCAAAATTTTGAACATTTTATCTTCCCTCCATTTCCTATTTTCAAAAATATTGCAATTACCACATAAAGCCAAAACTGTAATAAAAAGTTGATTGGAAAATTTTGAAATAAATACTAAAATAAACTAGAGGAAAAATGATGAATTTAAGAAAAAGAATCAAATGATTTGGAGATCAGATGATTTTCCTAGGGGATTTCTAAGCTGGAATAACTAAAGAAATGGACTATTTAATTGATTCAGTAGAGACAAGTTTAGGAAAAATGTTCACCCTAGCTATATTAATAGAGCATGATTTTAGAAGTAGGTAGAAACTTCAGTCATCAGATTTGGATTTGAAATGGTTGCTGCAGAATTATTTGAGTTTTTCTGGGAAAAGAAAAGAGGAAAGGCAGAGGTGCGCCCTGGGCGTAGTATAGCCGTGCGGTGCCACTGGGCCTGGCCCAGCCGTTCGGCTGCGCGAAGAAGCTGCCGACGTCGAAGGCGTATTGCTGGCTATACGCTTTCTAGAGAAGAAAGCGTAAACCTCGGAATTACGCCTCCACTTAACCGTCGAAATGGTGCGGCCAGGGTCACTGATAGAGGGGCCCGCCTGTCGGGTTTGATCCTGGTTAATCCGGCCTCTCCCTCCTCTGACCGAGTGGAGGAGCGGCTTCCGGCGAGCCTCACCGGCGATTGGAGGCACGGCTCCGGGAGAGGAGCACACCGCCGTGCTCAGGAACTCCTGGCGATCGTGGTGAGGTACGGCCCGGTCTCCGGGGTCCACCTAGTCGTCGGCGGCGAGCTCTCCCACGGAACTCCGGCGATGGCGAATCGGGGTCTTCGCCCACGGTGGCTCCCGAGCAAAAAATGGGTGGGGGAATGGGTTTGCGGGACCGCGAGGGGGCTTCTGGTGCAGAGAGTGGAGAGGGGGAATCTCGGGTGGCGTCGGAATCATCGAGGATGTGACGGTGGCCGTAGCTACCGGAGAGGAAGAAGACGACCTCTCCCGGCCATCAGGCTGTCCGTTTGGCTTGTAGAGGGGAGCAGGAGAGGTGTTCCGGAGCTGAGCAAGCTCGGGGCCCTTTTTATAGGCGGGGAACGTCAGTTCCCGTGGCTTCCCAGAGAAGTCACGACGGCGGTGGCCATTACGGCGGTGGTTGAGGCCGTTGCGGTCGGTGGCAGGGGTCAGCAGGGTTGGTGAGGACGGTGGCTGCCCGCGGATGAGCTCGGCCGTTTGCAATTAAGCAAGAGGCGGTGCTGGCAGAGACATGGCGAGGAGGGATTCGTCGGGCGGCGCGTTTGGTCGCTGTGGACGGCGGTGGCCGGCGCAAGAGGTCAGGGTGGGGTGTCGGCGAGGACTAGGGGTGACTTGTTGATCCAGAAGAAGATCAGGACGAGCGAGGGGAGCAGCAACAGCTTGATGCCAAAACCTGCATAACGAGCGCTCTGCACGCGCTCTGGACGTGCACGAAATGTGCTCGATGAATTGCCAGTGCATCCTAGGATAGTCTAATTGAGCTAATTTTTGGTGGGGTGATGCTTACAAGGAAGGAAAGACTACTGGACATGCTGGTTTGGCCATATGGGCAAGTTCCAAATGTTGCTTAGAAATTTGCAAAATTCCTGTCATGCACATAAGCTGCTTGATAAAATGCTAGGGCTATTTAGGGGATTTTGTTGGAAGTGAGATTTGGCAGGATGGTGTCTCCTTAGATGGTAAAGAGGATGGCAGGGTTGGTTTGACCAAAGGAAAAACTTGCAAGTGCAAGTTTTACTGAAATTCATTTCTGGACCAGATTTTCAGGGAATTATTTGGTGGATTTAAATTATTCAAATGGAGGTGAGCTCCTGGACTTAAGGGTCTGGTTGGAAGGACTATAAGGTGGAACAATTTCATAATTATTGGAGCAAGGAAAATTGGGTGCAGTTGTAACTCAAGAATGGGACAGAATTGAGAAGAGGATGTTTTACTCAAAATTTCCAAAATACCAAGTTGGGTTTTTGCATAAAAGTGATCTAAAGGCATCACAAGACTCCTCATAATTTTTGTGGAATTTTTAAAGTATTATTTAAAATAGTTGTAGTGCAACAGAAGCATTTTAAAGTCTGAAAATGCTATTAAAATAATATTTTGGGGAAATTTTATTATGAAAATATTTCCTACTGTTATTAAAATATAATTAGAATGATTTAAGAGAACTACCAAAGCCCACAATATTTTACCAAAATTTCTATATGGAGGGAAGAATTTTGGAAAACAGAAAACAGAAAAGACTCTAAAAATAATAAAAGACCCAATATAAATCAATTTTTTTTTCTGGCCAAATTTTATTTAATAAAAATATGGTTAAATTTTTGGGGTGTTACAAACTCTACCCCCCTTAAGAAAATCTCGTCCTCGAGATTTATTAAGGTGGTTATGTGTAGTCCTGAGATACATATACCTATACTATCAAAACCACACGGTTGCAAAAACGGTGTATGCTACACCTCACGTATATACAAGCAACGCTCCACCCAATGCTACTAGTACAGGACATGCAACTATCCATTGCAACAGCACTCCATGGGACTAATCCACATGATTGCTAGACGGCCTAGGACCTGAGGAAGAGTGGTTCCCTGCTTGGGCTTCCACATTTGAGTTGGCTAAGACAGAATCTAAGCTCGAGTGGCGGCGACGTTGGTGTGGTTCTGGATGAGACGTTCCGGCTCTGATCCTGGCTGTGTACTCTTCAAACACTCGACGAGAGTAGCCAGAAAAGAGGGACGGGCCATTCCGCTGGTTGTCCCCTGGAATTCTTGAATTACTTCTCGGGACTGCTGACAGAATAACTGATAGTTCTGCACTCCCCCTTACTAGTGGGTGTTGAGCAATGGCTCTCCTCGTACTGGAGAGTTCCCTAGCAACTTGGGTGAGCAGTGACTCTTGTGCGGCCACAAAATGCACCAAGTTTTCCAGGGCAGGGTTTTGCTCGTGCTCTGGGTTGGCAAAATGCATTCCTCTGTCGTAGTTGGATCTAGATGGATAGTAGAAGAATGAGCGATTGTGAGTTCTTAAAACTTGGTGGCGAAGTTGGGCAATAGCTTCTCTAGCTGCATATTGGATGGCTTGATATTCACCAGCCATTACTCTTCCCGTGAATCGGTAAGAGTGTTCTTGCGCCAAAGCCCTTCCATTAATAGATATTGTGGCCCAATACTGGGTGAGGCCATTGCGATCCCTTGCTTGGTACACCACATATTGTGGTGAGTCTTCCAAATCAAGGGCACGTTGGGTGACATTAGAGAGTATGCGGACGAAGCCATCAAGCTCCGGTGCGGTGGTCTCGTGGTGGATGAGGGAACAAGGCATCTTAGTGGCTGGATATTGAACTGAGAGTGAGGTTGTGATGTGCTGAGTTGGGGTAAGCCTTCCTTTATAAGCTAGCAGAGTCTTCCATCGCACGCTTGTGGATGGGACAGCTCAGGTGCTGGCCACAGGCACACGGCCTATGGGCAGGACTGATAGGTTGGGCACCGACTGTCAAAAGATGTCGGCTGGCCACTGTGTAGGCTTATCGGATGAGATGGGCTTAGCTACGGACAGGAAAAGATTTTTATGGTGTGGAAACCTAAGGATAATGACCAGGCTAGGATAGGATTTGCCAATGGTCAGCCTGGCTCTGATACCTAGGTTGTCGGGGCCGGATTTCTGGAACATGATATCCCAGAAATTAACCCCTCGTGTCGTCACCAGCCCAGGATTACTGTTACTGGTGGACACGTCCTTGTTACAGATTACCAAGCATTTACAAGAATTGGATACAAGACCATAAAGGTATAATGATACAACAATGATTTCTAGCAGCGGATGGCGGAAGTGACTCATGGTTCTCCAATGTCGATGGGGCTCCATTCCCACAGGAACGGCTGACCTGGATAATTCCTATCCCGCGTGGCTGCTATCCTAGGCTCCGTATGGACGTCGTTGTGGTACTCCTCGTTGAACTCCTGACCTGGCCAATTAAATAGCCAGGGACAAGCATGTGAGTACGTTGGAATGTACTCGCAAACATAATGAACAAAAGATATACCAAATGCATATGATCATGATGGGTTAATTTATATGCATATGCTGAACGAAATTAAAGCATGGCATGATGAATATTAATATGGTGCTGAAGAATAAATACGAAATGTTAGTGATAAACAAGGAAAGTTAGTGGAGAATCGGGCGAGACAAGACCACCCGAGAATCCAAAAGAAAAAAATAAATGTGGAGAATCGGGCAAGACGGGACCGCCCGAGAATCCGAAAGAAATGCCAAACAGGTGTCTAAAAGAGAATCGGGCGAGATAGGACCGCCCGAGAACTCAAGCGACGCCACGAGAGGTCTTGAAAATAAATGCCAAATGGGTGTCTAAAAGAGAATCGGGCGAGACAGGACCACCCGAGAACTCAAGCGACGCCACGAGAGGTCTTGAAAAGAAATGCCAAACGGGTGTCTAAAAGAGAATCGGGCGAGACAGGACCGCCCGAGAACTCAAGCGACGCCACGAGAGGTCTTGAAAAGAAATGCCAAACGGGTGTCTAAAAGAGAATCGGGCGAGACAGGACCGCCCGAGAACTCAAGCGACGCCACGAGAGGTCTTGAAAAGAAATGCCAAACGGGTGTCTAAAAGCGACGCCTCGAGAGGTCTTGAAAATAAATGTGTGCCGGGTAGTCTAGCCAGCCCATGAGACACTCGGAAAAGAAAATAAAAATGACAGGGTTAGTCCACAATAATATTCATATCATCAATAATATTCATGATAATATCAATAGTGGCAATAATCATTCTGCAAAATAATTCATGCTCAATTTAATTATTCCCTCCAGAGACCGACACTAAGACCGACACTTGACCAACCCAGACTGTAGTCCTTAACCGCGGACACGGCTTTTCGAATAGGTATAACTCTGAAGAGGGTGTACTCTTTACCCACAAGTAAAGGATTTCTTTAGCCAGCACCGAGACGCTGACTAATTCCCATTACGGTCTTTGGGTTGAAAACACACCTGACTAGCACACACCAGCTTAACTCACCAAAGCCAGGAATCACCCAAGGCAATGATAAAGTAAAACTCTAAGTGGGAAGGCCTAATTCACCAGCCTCCAATAGCATGGTATCACAATATTTATATCGGCGCGCAAATAGGGGTGCTACCCCCTCGGTCCCAGACCGGTTACACCCATGCCCCCGGACCAAGTGACATGCCTACCATGGGCCAATGGCATCTTTCACTATGGCCTCTCTGTACGGTCTTTGCCGGAAAGGGGTTAACAACTTACTGAACCGTACCCTACCTGCGGCAGGGACATGTGGTAGCACGGATCAAGTTTGGGGGTTACCGGAACAAGACTCGATCTACGGTCGATTCAGGAGGCTTATGTATTTCCTGCAGTGGTTAGCACAATAAAGTATTCTTTCAACAGTAACACCAAAATAAGGCCACAGCCCTAGCATGTCCCAACATGCATAGCCAACAAGGCATGATAACGCTCCGACGTGATCACCCTTCTGCCGGTAACGATATTTCTCTTATACCTGCTCCTGCAAGTTAGTCATAACAAGCACTCGTGTTGCACGGTACGAGGAAACATGCCAACACTACATGCATGCAAATTTTATTTGAATTCAACATATGCATGATTCAATTATTCTAGCAAACATTTAACCATGCAATCACCATATCAAGTGTTCAAGATGCTTGCCTTGATCATGCAGAAAGATTGGGGTGCACTCCAAAACTTTGAAAATTTTATCTTCCCTCCATTTCCTATTTTCAAAAATATTGCAATTACCACATAAAGCCAAAACAGTAATAAAAAGTTGATTGGAAAATTTTGAAATAAATACTAAAATAAACTAGAGGAAAAATGATGAATTTAAGAAAAAGAATCAAATAATTTGGAGATCAGGTGATTTTCCTAGGGGATTTCTAAGCTGGAATAACTAAAGAAATGGACTATTTAATTGATTCAGTAGAGACAAGTTTAGGAAAAATGTTCACCCTAGCTATATTAATAGAGCATGATTTTAGAAGTAGGTAGAAATTTGAATCATCAGATTTGGATTTGAAATGGTTGCTGCAGAATTATTTGTGTTTTTCTGGGAAAAGAAAAGAGGAAAGGCAGAGGTGCGCCCTGGGTGTAGTATAGCCGTGCGGTGCCACTGGGCCTGGCCGAGCCGTTCGGCTGCGCGAAGAAGCTTCCGACGTCGAAGGTGTATTGGTGGCTATACGCTTTCCAGAGAAGAAAGCGTAAACCTCGGAATTACGCCTCCACTTAACCATCGAAACGGTGCGGCCAGGGTCACTGACAGAGGGGCCCGCCTGTCGGGTTTGACCCTGGTCAATCCGGCCTCTCCCTCCTCTGACCGAGTGGAGGAGCGGCTTCCAGCGAGCCTCATCGGCGATTGGAGGCATGGCTCTAGGAGAGGGGCACACCGCCATGCTCAGGAACTCCTAGCCATCGTGGTGAGGTACGGCACGGTCTCCGGGGTCCACCTCGTCGTCGGCGGCGAGCTCTCCCGCGGAACTCCGGCGACGTCGAATCGGGGTCTTCGCCCACGGTGGCTCCCGAGCAAAAATTGGGTTGGGGAATGGGTTTGCGGGACCGCGAGGGGGCTTCTGGTGTAGAGAGTGGAGAGGGGGAGTCTCGGGTGGCGTCGGAATCGTCGAGGATGTGACGGTGGCCGTAGCTACCGGAGAGGAAGATGACGAACTCTCCCGGCCGTCTGGCTGTCCGGGTGGCTTGCAGAGGGGAGCAGGAGAGGTGTTCCGGAGCTGAGCGAGCTCGGGGCCCTTTTTATAGGCGGGGAACGTCGGTTCCCATGGCTTCCCAGAGAAGTCACGACGGCGGCGGCCATTACAGCAGTGGTTGAGGCCGTTGCGGTCGGTGGCAGGGGTCAGCAGGGTTGGTGAAGACGGTGCCTGCCCGCGGATGAGCTCGGCCGTTAGCAATTAAGCAAGAGGCGGTGCTGGCAGATACGTGGTGAGGAGGGATTCGTCGGGCGGCGCATTTGGTCGCTGTGGACGGCGGTGGCCGGCGCAAGAGGTCAGGGTGGGGTGTCGGCGAGGACTAGGGGTGACTTGTTGATCTAGAAGATGATCAGGACAAGCGAGGGGAGCAGCAGGAGCAGCAGCAGCTTGATGCCAAAACCTGCACAACGAGCGCTCTGCACGCGCTCTGGACGTGCACGAAATGTGCTCGATGAATTGCCAGTGCATCCTAGGCTAGTCTAATTGAGCTAATTTTTGGTGGGGTGATGCTTACAAGGAAGGAAAGACTACTGGACATGCTGGTTTGGCCATATGGGCAAGTTCCAAATGTAGCTTAGAAATTTGCAAAATTCCTGTCATGCACATAAGCTGCTTGACAAAATGCTAGGGCTATTTAGGGGATTTTGTTGGAAGTGAGATTTGGCAGGATGGTGTCTCCTTAGATGGTAAAAAGGATGGCAGGGTTGGTTTGACCAAAGGAAAAACTTGCAAGCGCAAGTTTTACTGAAATTCATTTCTGGACCTGATTTTCAGGGAATTATTTGGCGGATTTAAATGATTCAAATGGAGGTGAGCTCCTGGACTTAAGGGTCTGGTTGGAAGGACTGTAAGGTGGAACAATTTCATAATTATTGGAGCAAGGAAAATTGGGTGCAGTTGTAACTCAAGAATGGGACAGAATTGAAAAGAGGATGCTTTACTGAAAATTTCCAAAATACCAAGTTGGGTTTTTGCATAAAAGTGATCTAAAGGCATCACAAGACTCCTCATAATTTTTTTTGGAATTTTTAAAGAATTATTTAAAATAGTTGTAGTGAAACAGAAGCATTTTAAAGTCTGAAAATGCTATTAAAATAATATTTTGGGCAAATTTTATTATGAAAATATTTCCTACTGTTATTAAAATATAATTAAAATGATTTAAGAGAACTACCAAAGCCCACAATATTTTACCAAAATTTCTATATGGAGGGAAGAATTTTAGAAAACAGAAAACAGAAAAGACTCTGAAAATAATAAAAGACCCAATATAAATCAAAAAAAAATTCTGGCCAAATTTTATTTAATAAAAATATGGTTAAATTTTTGGGGTGTTACAATTCTTTCCTCACTGGGACAATGCTCTAATAATGATGATCATCACACTTTTACTTACTTACAACTCAATATTGCAACTCGATACTAGAACAAAAATATGACTCTATATGAATGCCTCTGGCAGTTTACCAGGATGTGCAGTGATGCTAGCGTAACATGTATAAAAATGATGAACGGTGGCTGAGCCATAAATACTATGTCAGCTATATGATCATGCAAAGGAATATGACAATGACGATGTGTGTCATAAAAATAGAGCGGTAGAAGTTGCATGGCAATATATCTCGGAATGACTATGGAAATGCCATGATAGGTAGGCATGGTGGCTGTTTTGAGGAAGATATAAGGAGGCTTATGTGTGATAGAGCGTATCATATCACGGGGTTTGGATGAACCGGCAAAGTTTGCACCAACTCTCAATGTGAGAAAGGGCAATACACGGTACCGAAGAGGCTAGCAAATTGCGGAAAGGTGAGAGTGCATATAATCCATGGACTCACATTAGTCATAAAGAACTCATATACTTATTGCGAAAGTTTATTAGTCCTCGAAGCAAAGTACTACTACGCATGCCCCTAGGGGGATAGATTGGTAGGAGAAGTCCATCGCTCATCCCCGACCGCCACTCATAAGGTAGACAATCAATAATAGATCATGCTACAACTTCTTAGCATAACGACAGATCATACGTGCATGCTTCGGGAATCACAAACCTTAACACCAATATTCTTACTAAACCACAATTATCTACTAGCACCTCCCACATATTACCATCTTAATATCGCAAAACTATTGGAAGGAATCAAACTTATCATATTCAGTGATCTACTTGAAAGTTTTTATTATATCCCTCTTGAATACATATGATATCAGGACAAAATTCATAACCCGTGCATATTACCATTGCTATTCATTAGACTCTCAAAAATATATAAGTGAAGCATGAGGTTGAAACTATTTATTTAAACTATAACCACCGCCGTGCTCTAAAAGATATAAGTGAAGCACTAGAGCAACTGCCTAGCTCAAAAGATATAAGTGAAGCACATAGAGTATTCTAACCAATCACGAATAATGTGTGTCCCTCTCAAAAAGGTGTGTTCAGCAAATATGATTGTGACAAACTCAAAAGCAAACAAAAGCAAACAAACTATATCACAAGACGCTCCAAGTAAAAAACATATCATATGATGAATAAAAATATAGCTCCGAGTGAGTTACCGATAGATTGTAGACGAAAGAGGGGATGCCTTCCGTGGCATCCCCAAGCTTAGAAGCTTGAGTCTTCCTTGAATATTACCTTGGGGTGCCTTTGGCATCCCCAAGCTTAGGCTCTTGCCCCTCATTATTCCTTTATCCATCGTAGTCTCACCCAAAACTTGAAAACTTCAGCACACAAAACTCAACAGAAACCTCATGAGATCCGTTAGTATAACAAACATATCTTAAAATTTTGGTACTGTTGTAAATTGATTCAAATTTAATATTGGCATAATGCTACTGTACTCCAACTTCTCCATGACTCATACCCCCCGATACGATCCATAGATTCATCAAATAAGCAAACTATGCAACAAAAACAGAATCTGTCTAAAACAGAACAGTCTGTAAAGATATATTTAATAGACATACTTCTGTAACTCCAAAAATTCTGAAAAATTAGGACCACGTAAAAAATTCATATACCAATACTTTGTAAAAATTTCAGATTTTTATGATGCTCCAGTACAGAATTAAAATTCCAGCACTGGACGCAAAACTTTCTGTTTTCCAAACAGCAACAATTATACTATCATCAACATCATCCCAAAGGCATTACTTGGCACAAACACTAATTAAAAGATAAAAACACAATCATAAAAGAGGCTAAAATTGTGTAAACACACAAGAACAGAAAGTAAACACAAAATTTTATTTTATTCATTGGGTTGCCTCCCAACAAGCGCTATTGTTTTATGCCCCTAGCTAGGCATAATGCATAGTTTCAAGTGTTGTCATCCTTCATGTTAATTCCATAAGTGGCCCTCATAATAGATTCATAAGGTGGTTTAATTCTATTTCTAGGGAAGTGTTCCATGTTGGGTAATGTCGCATGGGAAACAAAAAATTTCCTACGCGCACGCAAGATCTATCCATGGTGATGAGCATCTACGAGAGGGAGAGTGAATCTACATACCCTTGTAGATCGCTAAGCGGAAGCGTTAAGAAACGCGGTTGATGTAGTCGAATGTCTTTGCGATCCAAATCGCAAGTCGTCCCTCGATCCAAACACGATCTAGCGCCGAACGGACGGCACCTCCGCGTTCAACACACGTACGGCTTGATGACGCCTTCACCTCCTCGATCCAGCGAGTGATGGTGAAGTAGTAGATGAGCTCCGGCAGCACGACGGCGTGGTGATATTGGTGAGGAACAATCTCTGCAGGGCTTCACCAAGCACTACGGAGATTATGACGGGATGAACTAGAGGGTTAGGGTTGCTGGCACACGGCTTGGGAAATCTTGATGTATCCCGTGTGCTAGCCCTGCCCCTCTATTTATATGTTGAGCCCTGGGGTCTAAACTTGGAGAGAAAGCCTCCACAAGGTCGGTTTTGCCCGCACAAGGTCGGTTTGGCCCGCACGGAAAGAGTCCCACTCGGATTCCAGTAGTACCGCGTACAAGCGGTAGTACCGCTCATGAGCGGTAGTACCGCTTGAGCGGTAGTACCGCTTGAGCGGTAGTACCGCTTCACACAAGCGGTAGTACCGCTTACGCGGTAGTACTGCCTTACCAGCGGTAGTACCGCTTAAGGCAGCAGCAAAACTTCCTTTTGCACTTTCCAATACCTCGTGGGCTTTACCCCTTTGGCCCATATAAAGTGTTGCTTCAGCCGAACACTTCGGTAAACATCCGAAACCCCTTCCGGTGAATTCCGGAACCCTTCCGGAGATCAAAACACTATTATCACATATATCAATCTTTACCTCCGGACTCTTCCGGAGATCCTCGTCATGTCCGGGATCTTATCCGGGACTCCGAACAACCTTCAGTCACCAACACAATAACTCAACTATACTAATCGTCACCAAACGTTAAGTGTGTAGACCCTGCGGGTTCGAGAACTATGTAGACATGACCGAGACACCTCTACGGTCAATAACCAATAGCGGGACCTGGATGCCCATATTGGTTCCTACATATTCTACGAAGATCTATATCGGTCGAACCTCTATGTCAAGGATTCAGTTAATCCCGTATGTTGTTCCCTTTGTTCTTCGGTATGTTACTTGCCCGAGATTCGATCGTCGGTATCTCTATACCTAGTTCAATCTCGTTATCGGCAAGTCTCTTTACTCGTTCCGTAATACAAGATCCTGTGGCTAACTCTTTAGTCACTTTGCTTGCAAGGCTCACTATGATGTTGTATTACCGAGTGGGCCCTGAGATACCTCTCCGTCACACGGAGTAACAAATCCCAGTCTTGATCCATGCCAACCCAACAGACACCCTCGGAGATACCTGTAGAGCACCTTTATAGTCACCCAGTTACGTTGCGATGTTTGATACACACAAGGTATTCCTCCGGTGTCAGTGAGTTGCATGATCTCATGGTCATAGGAACAGATACTTGACATGCAGAAAACAATAGCAATAAACTGACACGATCATACACTACATTTATAGTTTGGGTCTTGTCCATCACATCATTCTCCTAATGATGTGATCCCGTTATCAAATGACATCTCATGTCCATGGCTAGGAAACCTTCACCATCTTTTGATCAACGAGCTAGTTAACTAGAGGCTTACTAGGGACACAGTGTTGTCTATGTACCCACACATGTATTTGAGTTTCCAATCAATACAATTATAGCATGGATAATAAACGATTATCACGAACAAGGAAATATGATAATAACTAAATTATTATTGCCTCTAGGGCATATTTCCAACATTCCATCCCTTTCTTTAATGGAAATTGAAATCTTATATTACCTTCTTTCATATCAATAATAGCACCTATTGTTCGTAGAAAAGGCCTACCAAGTATTATGGGGCAAGAAGGATTGCATTCAATATCAAGAACAATAAAATCCACGGGCACATAATTTCTATTTGCAAGAATAAGCACATCATTATTCTACCCAATGGCTTTTTAATAGTGGAATCCGCAAGATGCAAATTAAGGGAACAAGGATCCATGTCGGTGAGACCTAGCACATCACACAAAGACTTTGGTATAGTGGAAACACTAGCACCAAGATCACAAAGGGCATTACATTCATAATCTTTAATTTTGACTTTAATAGTAGGTTCCCATTCATCTTGTAATTTTCTAGGAATTGATACTTCCAACTCAAGTTTTTCTTCATGCGCTTTCATCATGGCTTCTACAATATGTTTAGTGAAAGCTTTATTTCGTTCATATGCATTTGGTGAATTAATCATGGATTGGAACAAGGAAATACAGTCAATTAAAGAACAACTATCATAATTAAAGTCCTTGTAATACAAAGTAGTGGGTGCATTACTATTTAAAGTTTTGACCTCTCCAAACCCACTTTTTTCATTTTTTTTCATTAAGATTATCACCCTCCAAGCAATTGGGACTCCTTCTATCTAAAGTTAACTCTTCTTCAGTCCCTTTTTCATCAAGTTTTATATTAATAAATAATGATTCAATAGGAGTGACACCAATCACTTTAATATCTTCATCATTACTACGATAGAAACCGTGTGGAATCGCTTTTTCTAGGAATTCTCGCTTAGCTCTCAGCCTAGCGGTCCTTTCTTTACTTTCATTAATGGAGACATAGATAGCTTTAATAGACTCATTTATATCTTTCTTGGGTGGCAAAATTTTAGTTTTGAGATTTTTCCACACCATGAGCAATTCTATCCATGTTCCTAGCCAATTCATCAGCTCTATTCAATTTTTCTTCTATCATAGCATTGAAATTCTTTTGCAAATTAATAAATTCTTTAATATTACTTTCAAGATCATAGGGCATCCTATTATTATTATTATTATAAGAATTACCATAGGGGTTGCCATAATTATTACAGGAATTTCCAGGAAACGGTCTAGGATTGAAATTACCCCTATAAGCATTGTTGTTGAAATTATTTCTAGAGACAGAATTCACATCAATGGCATCATTATTTTGCTCAATCAAAGTAGACAATGGCACATCATTAGGATCAATTTGAGCATTTTTACTAGCAACCAATTTCAATAAAGCATCCATCTTATCACTCAAAGTATTAATTTCTTCGACAGAATTTACCTTCTTACTAGTTGGAGTTCGTTCAGTGTGCCATTGAGAATAATTTGTCATGATATTTTCAAGAAGTTTTGTAGCTTCTCCCAATGTAATTTCCATAAAAGTACCACCTGCGGCAGAGTCTAGCAAATTTCTAGAAACAAAGTTTAGTCCCGCAAAATTTTTTTGTGTGATCATCCATAAATTTAAGCCATGAGTTGGGCAATTTCTAATCATTAATTTCATTCTCTCCCAAGATTGTGCAACATGTTCATGCTCATGTTGCTTAAAATTCATAATTTGATTTCTTAAAGAAATAATCTTAGCGGGAGGAAAATAATTGGTAATAAAAGCATCCTTACACTTATCCCAAGAATCAATACTATTTCTAGGCAAGGATGAAAACCAAATTTTAGCACGATCTCGTAGTGAGAACCGAAATAATATTAATTTGACAATATCATTATCCACATCTTTTTTCTTTTGCATATCACAAATCTCAACAAAAGTATTTAGATGGGATGCAGCATCTTCATTAGGACTACCAGAAAATTGTTCTTTCATAACAAGATTAAGAAAAGCAGCATTAATGTCACACGACTCCGCACTAGTGGCGGGAGGAGCAATAGGAGTACTAATAAAATCATTATTATTAGTATTGGAAAAGTCACACAATTTTGTATTTTCTTGAGACATCGCGACGAAGCAAGCAAACTAGCAAACAAGCAAATAAAAATATTTTTGTGTTTTTGTAAAATAATTTTAGAAGTGGGGGAGATGAAAACTAGAGGCAAATGAAAATAAAAAGGAAAATAAAATAAATGCAAGTGGATGATAGTTTGTGCGAAGGTACTTGGTAATTTTGATGATGTCTCCCCGGCAACGCCACCAGAAATTCTTCCTGCTACTTGTAGACTGCGTTGGTATTTCCCCGAAGAGGAGAGGATGATGCAGTATAGTAGAGATAAGTATTTCCCTCAGTTAAGAACGAAGGTTATCAATCCAGTAAGAGAACCAAGCAAAATCCCGTTAAGCGCACGTGCACACACAAAAGCAAACACTTGCACCCAATGCAAATAAGAGGGTTGTCAATCCTCTTAGCGGTTATTTGCAAGGATTAATTCTGATAGTGACAGATAGATAAACTAAAATACTAAATAAAATAAAAGTAAATTAATTACAGCGAGGTATTTTTAGGTTTTTTTATTTGTGATAGAGTAGACCCAGGGGCCATAGTTTTTTTTGACTGTCAACACAGTAGGAGAATCTCCTACTGCCACTTGTATTAACAAATCAAACAAGAGTTACATATGTACATGGCATAGCGTGTCCACTCCACTTTTGGGAGGTGGACAAGGTTTTGAGCCACCCAAAGTAAATAAAGGCAAGCTACAGAGATTAGGCTAAATACCAAAGGAAAACTCAGACTACATCTGCCACAAAGGCAGAGATGAATTCTCTCTTTTTGTCTGGTGCTCTATATTTCAGGTAGGAGAAGTCAGTCTTGAAACGTTGTTTCCACGAGTTGACCGAGGGTGGTATGCGCCTGAAGAAGTTATTGTTTCTCTCCTTCCAAAGACTCCAAGAAGCAACCAAAAATATCTCCATAAACATCTCCCTCTGCCAGTAAGCCTTCCCACTCTCCAAATGCTGCAATCTATGGTTCTGCATTGTCCATTGAACACCAAGTATGTTCCAGCAAACCTTACTCAAACTGCAATGAAAAAAGAGGTGTTCAACTGTTTCTTCAATGTGTTCCCCGCAGAGCAGGCAATCTAGGTTGGACCCTATATTGTAGTGTCTCCTCTTGAGCATATTGCGGGTGTTAAGCCTATCTGACATGAGTAACCAACCAAAGACCTTAATTTTTGGTGTGCAAATAGTTTTCCATAGCCATTTGAAGGCATCGTGCACAGGGACATCTCTGAAGAAGAATTTATAGTAGTCTTTGGCTTTGAATTCTTTTGCCCCCCACACACATATCCACTGGTCCTGATTGTCCTCAGAAATACCAGTGTTAGCAAGCTGCGTCTGAAGTTGTCTCAGCTCACCCAATGCTTGAGGTGACAAAGGAAGTTTGAAAGCTGTACTCAGTGAATCAATTCTCAAAAACTCCCTTACTGATATATCTTCATTGAGTGAGAAAGAGTATGCCCTTGGGTAGGTGTCCGCTAGGATATCATCTTGCCACAAATCCTTCCAGAACAGTGCGGTGGATCCGTTTTTGACTTGAATTGTCGACACACCACGGTAAGTTTGGCTCAGCTGCATGATGTCCCGCCACCAAAAAGATCCGCACAGGTCAGTAGCATGCAGGATGCAGTCGTTGTAGTATGTGGACCAGATCAAATGGACCCAAGGGACATTCTGATGATTGTAGAATTTATGCAAGAATTTTAGAAGTAATGCATCGTTTTGGACCTGCAGATTAAGAACACCTAGCCCTCCATGTTGCATGGGGCGACACACTAAGTCTCTGGCCGCCAATGAGTTCATTTTGTCCCCATGGTCAGTTTTCTTGATCCATAGGCAGTGACGGCGAATCTTATCGAGCTGATCCAAGATTTTGGGGTGGAGCCGCAACGGGCCATAGTTTTCACTAGAGGCTTCTCTCTCGAACACATAGCATACGGTGGGTAAACAAATTACTGTTGGGCAATTGATAGAAAAGCAAATAATTATGACGGATTCATGGGAATGATCATGTATATAGGCATCACGTCCGAGACAAGTAGACCAACTCCTGCCTGCACCTACAACTTTTACTCCACCCATCGACCGATATCCAGCATGCATCTAGGGTATTAAGTATGAAACAGAGTAACACCTTAAGCAAGATGACATGATGTAGACAAAGTAAACTCAAGCAATATGATTAAACCCCATCTTTTTATCCTTAATGACAACAATACAAATACGTGTCATGTCCCCTTCTGTCACTGGGATTGAGCACCGCAAGATTGAACCCATCACAAAGCACCTCTCCCATTGCAGGACGAATCAATCTAGTAGGCCAAACCAAATCGATAGATCGGAGAGCAATACAAAGCTATAATAATCATGCATAAAAGAGTTCAGAGAAGACTCAAATATTTCTCATGAATAATCTGATCATAAACTCACAATTCATCGGATCCCAACAAACACACCGCAAAATAAGATTACATCGGATAGAACTCCAAGAACATCAAGGAGAACATGGTATTGAAGATCAAAGAGAGAGAAGAAGCCATCTAGCCACTAGCTATGGACCCGTAGGTCTGTGGTAAACTACTCACACATCATCGGAAGGGCAGCAAGGTTGATGAAGAAGCACTCCGTGATCGATTCCCCCTCCGGCAGAGTACCGAAAAAGGCCTCCAGATGGTATCGCGGAAGAACAGAGGCTTGCGGCAGTGGAAAGGTTTTCTCTTCTGTCTCTCTGGTATATTGGGAATTTATAGCACTGGAATTAGGTTAGGAGGGGCTACGAGGGGCCCACAAGCCTGGGGGGCGCACCCTCCAGGCTTGTCGCCTCCTCGTTGCTCTTCTGGTCTTCTCCCGAAGCTTCGTGGGTCTCTTCTGGTCCAGAAAAAATTAATCCAAAGTTTTTTTTTCTCGTTTGGACACTTTTTGATAATGATTTTCTTAAAAGGCAAAAACAAGCAGAAAACAGCAACTGGCACTGGGTTAATAGGTTAGTCCCAAAAAATGATATATAATGGCATATAATTGCATATAAAACATCCAGGATTGATACTATAATAGCATGGAACAATAAAAAATTATAGATACATTGGAGACGTATCAACGCGCTTTCAGCCATGCCCGATAGGGATCGAGCTGTTAGGAATATTAAGGGGGTTGTGGCCCACCTTATCCAAGGGGGTCTTGCAGCTGTACTATGCCGATGACAAGATTTTGTTGATTGAACCTGGCCGATTCATCATTGCCTAAGTGAAACTAAATTTACTTTGTTTCGTGGCATTATCCAGGCTTAAGGCGAACTTTCATATGTGCATGGTGATCGCCATGGGGATGGATCACGGGGAGGGGCAGTGGGTAGCTTACCAACTTAATTGCAAGTTATCCTTCCCAATCTCGTATATCTTGGGCTCCCAATATCTCATAAGAATCTCACCATTTCAGACTGGGAGCGATTGTGTTCGTTGGTAGTGAAGAGGGTGTGCCTGTGACGAGGCAAGTTTATGTCCTCGGGTGACAAGTTGATACTTTTGGTGGATGGGGTTCATGCCAAACTAGACACCCCCCTGCTCCATGTTCTTTTGGGAAGGGGATGGAGTCAAATGCAAATATCACATGGTTAAGTGGGTCGTGATCTGTCGTCCAAAAAAGTTTGAAGGTCCGGGCATCATTAACACAAAACTTATGAACATTGCCCTCCTCTCCAAATGTAGTTGGAATCTCTCCTAGAATGCTAGTGAGCTTTGGGCCGAGCTCCTTAAGGCTAAATATTTCCCAGACGGATCCTTTTTCGAATAAAAAGTCTATGGCTCGCCATTCTGGAATGGGATCTGATACGTCTCCAACGTATCTATAATTTTTGATTGTTCCATGCTATTATAGTATCAATCTTGGATGTTTTATCTGTAATTATATGCCATTATATATCATTTTTTGGGACAAACCTATTAACCCAGTGCCCAGTGCCAGTTGCTATTTTTTTGCTTGTTTTTGTCTTTTCAGAAAGTCATTATCAAAAAAAGTCCAAACGAGAAAAAAAAACTTTGGATTAGTTTTTTCTAGACCAGAAGAGACCCACAAAGCTTCGGGAGAAGACCAGAAGAGCCAAGAGGAGGTGACAAGCTTGGACGGTGCGCCCAGGGGGGTAGGTGCACCCCCCAGGCTTGTGGGCCCCTCATAGCCCCTCCTGACCTAATTCCAGCGCTATAAATTCCCAAATATTCCCAATATACCAGAGAGACAGAAGAGAAAACCTTTCCACCGCCGCAAGCCTCTGTTCTTTTGTGATCCCATCTGGAGGCCTTTTCTGGTACTCTGCCAGAGGGGGAATCGATCACGGAGGGCTTCTTCATCAACCTTGCTGCCCTTCCGATGATGTGTGAGTAGTTTACCACAGACCTACAGGTCCATAGCTAGTAGTTAGATGGCTTCTTCTCTCTCTTTGATCTTCAATACCATGTTCTCCTCGATGTTCTGGGAGTTCTATCTGATGTAATCTTCTTTTTCGGTGTGTTTGTTGGGATCCGATGAATTGTGAGTTTATGATCAGATTATTCATGGGAAAAATTTGAGTCTTCTCTGAACTCTTTTATGCATGATTATTATAGCTTTGTATCTCTCCGATCTATCGATTTGGTTTGGCGGATTCTACTATAAAAAAAACCATTGGGTAGAATAAATGATGTGCTTATTCTTGCAAATAGAAATTATGTTCCCGTGGATTTTATTGTTCTTGATATTGAATGCAATCCTTCTTGCCCTATAATACTTGGTAGGCCTTTCCTACGAACAATAGGTGCTATTATTGATATGAAAGAAGGTAATATAAGATTTCAATTTCCATTAAAGAAAGGGATGGAACACTTCCCTAGAAAAAGAATTAAGGCACCTTATGAATCTATTATGAGGGCCACTTATGGAATTAACATGAAGGATGACAACACTTGAAAATATGCATTATGCCTAGCTAGGGGCATAAAACAATATCGCTTGTTGGGAGGCAACCCAATGAATAAAATAGATTTTTGTTTTTGCTTTCTGTTTTTGTGTGTTTACACAATTATAGCCTCTGGTATAATTGTGTTTTTATCTTTTAATTAGTGTTTGTGCCAAGTAATGCCTTTGGGATGATTTGGATGATAGTATAATTGATGCTGTTTGAAAACATAAACTTTTGCGTCCAGTGCTAGAATTTTGATTTTTCTCTGGAGCGTTAGAACCTTCTGAATATTTTACACAATATTGATATATGAATTTTCCACGTTGTCCTAATTTTTCGGAATTTTTGCAGTTACAGAAGTATGACGTTAATTCAGGTCTTTACAAACTGTTCTGTTTTAGACAGATTCTGTTTTTGTTGCATAATTTGCTTATTTTGATGAATTACGATTCATATCGGGGGGTATGAGTCATGGAGAATGTAGAGTACAGTAGCATTATGCCAATATTAAATATGAATCAATTTACAACAGTATCTAAAGTTTAATATTTGTTTGTTATACTAACGGATCTCACGAGGTTTCTGTTGAGTTTTGTGTGCTGAAGTTTTCAAGTTTTGGGTGAGACTTTGATGGATAAAGGAATAAGGAGCGGCAAGAGCCTAAGCTTGGGGATGCCCAAGGAACCCCAAGGTAATATTCAGGGAACCCCAAGGCATCCCCTCTTTCGTCTACAATCTATCGGTAACTCACTTGGAGCTATATTTTTATTCATCACATGATATGCGTATTACTTGGAGCATCTTGTGATATAGTTTGTTTGCTTTTGTTTACTTTTTAGTTTGTCACAATCATATTTGCTGAACACACCTTTTTGAGAGGGACACACATTATTCGTGATTGGTTAGAATACTCTATGTGCTTCACTTATATCTTTTGAGCTAGGCAGTTGCTCTAGTGCTTCACTTATATCTTTTAGAGCAATAGTTGCGCTCTCGTGCTTCACTTATATCTTTTTGAGAGTCTAATGGTTAGCAATGGTAATATGCATGGGTTATGAATTTGGTCTTAATATGATAGGTATTCAAGAGGGATATAATAAAAACTTTCATGTAGACCACTGAATATGATATGTTTGATTCCTTGCAATAGTTTTGCGATATTAAGATGGTAATATGTGGGATGTGCTAGTAGATAATTATGGTTTAGTAAGAATATTGGTGTTAAGGTTTGTGATTCCCGAAGCATGCACGTATGGTCTGTCGTTATGCTAAGAAGTTGGAGCATGATTTATTATTGATTGTCTTCCTTTGTGTGGTGGTTGGGGGCACGCGATGGTTAACTCCTACCAACCTCCCCCCTAGGGGCATGCGTAGTAGTACTTTGCTTCGAGGGCTAATAAACTTTCGCAATAAGTATGTGAGTTCTTTATGACTAATGTGAGTCCATGGATTATACGCACTCTCACCTTTCCGCAATTTGCTAGCCTCTCCGGTACCGTGCATTGCCCTTTCTCACATCGAGAGTTGGTGCAAACTTCGCCGGTGCATCCAAACCCCGTGATATGATACGCTCTATCACACATAAGCCTCCTTATATCTTCCTCAAAACAGCCACCATACCTACCTATCATGGCATTTCCATAGCCATTCCGAGATATATTGCCATGCAACTTCCACCGTTCCATTTTTATGACACACATCATCATTGTCATATTGCTTTGCATGAGCATATAGTTGACATAGTATTTGTGGCTCAACCATCGTTCATCATTTTTATACATGTTACACTAGTATCATTGCACATCCTGGTACACTGTGCTACTTGTAGCTTGCGTTGGTATTTCCCCGAAGAGGAAGGGATGATGCAGCACAGTAGAGATAAGTATTTCCCTCAGTTATGAAACTAAGGTTGTAGGAGAATCACACAACACCTCGTTAGTAGCACCTGCACACAAACAACAAATCCTTGCACCCAACGCAAACAAGGGGTTGTCAATCTCCCGGCGATAAGTTGCAAGATTAAATTGTATATGATAGATTGGTAGATTAAAATAAAAATACAAAATTAAAAAAAATGGCAGCAATATTTTTAGGGTTTTAGTCATATGATTTAGATAGACCCGGGGGCCATAGGTTTCACTAGAGGCTTCTCTCGAGAAAATAGCATACGGTGGGTAGACAAATTACTGTTGGGCAATTGATTGAAACGCAAATAATCATGACGATATCTAAGGCAATGATCATGTATATAGGCATCATGTCCAAGATTAGTAGACCGACTCCTGCCTGCATCTACTACTATTACTCCACACATCGACCGCTATCCAGCATGCATCTATTGTATTAAGTCCATAAAGAACGGAGTAATGCCTTAAGAACGATGACATGATGTAGACAAGATAAACTCACGTATGAATAAACCCCATCTTTTAACCCTTAGTAGCAATGATACATATGTGTCATGTCCCTTTCTGTCACTGGGATTGAGCACCGCAAGATCGAACCCACTACAAAGCACCTCTTCCCATGTCAAGATAGATCAATCTAGTTGGCCAAACCAAATCAATAGATTGGAGAAGAAATACGAGGCTATAATAATCATGCATAAAAGAGATTAGAGAAGACTGAAATAATTTCATAGATAATCTCATCATAAACTCACAATTCATCGGATCCCAACAAACACACCGCAAAAAGAGATTACATCGGATAGAACTCCAAGAACATCAAGGAGAACATTGTATTGAAGATCAAAAAGAGAGAAGAAGCCATCTAGCTACTGCCTATGGAACCATAGGTCTGTGATAAACTACTCACGCATCATCGGAAGGGCAGCAAGGTTGATGTAGAGCCCCTCCGTGATCGATTCCCCCTCCGCCAGATTAAGGGAGAAGGACCCCAGATGGGATATCTCTGGAACAGAAACTTGTGGTGGAGGAAAAAGTATTTCGTGGACTCCCCAGAGGGTTTCTGATTTTTCTGGAATTTATAGTGCTGGAATTAGGTCAACCAGAGTTATGTGGGCCCCACGAGGCACCAGGGCGCACCTGCCCCCCCCCCCCAGGCGCGCCCTGGTGGCTCGTGGGCCCCACCAGGGTTTTCTGGCCTCCTCTCGAAGCTTCTAGTGTTTATCCTGGCCAATAAAAAATCTCCAAAAAGTTTCATGGCATTTGGACTTCGTTTGGTATTGATTTTCTGTAAAACAAAAACAGGGCAGAAAATAGCAACTGGCCTTGGGCACTAAGTTAATAGGTTAGTCTCATAAAATGATATATAATTGCTGTAAATGATTATAAAAACATCCAAGATTGATAATATAAGAGCATGGAACAATCAAAAATTATAGATACATTGGAGACGTATCAACATCCCCAAGCTTAATTCCTACTCGTCCTCGAGTAGGTAAATGATAAAAACAGAATTTTTGATGTGGAATGCTGCCTAACATATTCATCACATATTCTTTTCTTTTGTAGCATGGACATTGGACTTGTATGATTCAAAGCAATAGTTTATAGTTTGACATGAAAACATAGATACTCAAGCATACTAACAAGCAACCATGTCTTTCAAAATATCAACGTTAAAGAAAGTTATCCCTAGCCCATTATGCTCAATCATTGATCCATTCATGAAACACACTCAAGTATTAGCTACATCCAATGAACAAGTATGACAATAGTGCTCTCTAGTTGGTGCTTTTTGTAAGAGAAGATCGAGACTCAAAAAAAATAAAAATTGCATAAAAGTAAATAGATAGGCCCTTCACAGAGGGAAGTAGAGATTTGTCAAATGTGCCAGAGCTCAAAGCTAAAATTAAAGAGATAAAAATATTTTGAGAGGCATGCTTTTCCTGTCAACGAAAACGACCGAGAATTCCCAATATTTTCCATGCTAGACACATCATAGGTGGTTCCCAAACAGAAAGTAAAGTTCATTTCCTTTCCACCATTTCTTTCACAATCCATGGCTAGCCGTATCCACGGGTGCCCTCCATACCATCACTTTCCAAGGAATTTTGTTGTTATTAATTTTGATTTCATTGTGGGACTGGGCATCCCTATTACCAACCATTCTCTCGTGCAATGACAAGTGAATAAACACTCATCGTGAGAATGACACACCTAGCATGGAAAATAATGGCCACCCCATGCCGCTTCATGAGCGATACGGGCACACAAAACAGAAAAATTATTTTGAAAATTTAGAGTTGGCACACGCAAATTACTAGGAACGACATTGAAATACCGCATATAGGTAGATATAGTGGACTCATATGGCAAAACTGGGTTTAAGGATTTTGGATGCACAAGCAGTATTTCCGCTTAGTACAAATGAAGGCTAGCAAAAGATTGCAAAGCAACCAACTAAAAAACGAAAACGGTCATAAACATGCATTGAACACAACTAACACCGAATAATGCACTATAAGTAGGATATAATTTCATTGCATAACTATTTACTTGACGTGCATGCATAGGGAATCACAAACCTTAACACGAATATTCTTACTTAATCACAATTACTCACTAACATGGCTCACATATCATCATCTCCATATCGCAAAACTATTGCAAGGAATCACACTTATCATATCCAATGATCTATATGAAAGTTTTTAGTTATATCCCTCTTGAATATTCATCACTTTGGGACCAAATTCATATCTTGTACAAATTACCGTTACTTTTATCAACTCTCAAAAAGATTTAAGTGAAGCATGAGAGTGCAAATATTTCTTTAAAATTTCAATCTTATCAATTCTCAAAATAATATAAGTGAAGCATGAGAATTCATTTCTTCAAAATTTCAATCTTGTCAATTCTCAAAATAATATAAGTGAAGCATGAGAGTTTATTTCTTCAAAATTTAGCCACCACCATGCTCAAAAATATTTAAGTGAAGCACTAGAGCAACTGCCTAGCTCAAAAAATTTAAGTGAAGCACATAGAGTATTCTAACAAATCATGATGATAAACGTGTGGCTCTCTCAAGATAGGTGTGTTCAGCAAAGATGATTGTGACAAACTAATAAGCAAACAAAGCAAAGACTCATATAATATAAGACGCTCCAAGCAAAACACATATCATGTGACGAATAAAAATATAGCTCCGAGTAAAATTACCGATGGTTGGTAGAAGAAAGAGGGGATGCCTTCCGGGGCATCCCCAAGCTTAGACGCTTGAGTCTTCCTTGAATATTTCCTTGGGGTGCCTCGGGCATCCCCAAGCTTAGGCTTTTGCTACTCCTTATTCCTTCATGCATCGTGATCTCACCCAAAACTTGAAAACTTCAATCACACAAAACTCAACAAAACCTTCGTGAGATCCGTTAGTATAACAAAATAAATCACTACTATAAGTACTGTTGCAAACCCATTAATATTTTATTTTTGCATTATACCTACTGTACTCTAACTTCACCATGGCTTATACCCCCCCATACAATCCATAGATTCATCAAAACAAGCAAGTAATGAATCAAAAACAGAATCTGTCAAAAACAGAACAGTCTGTAGCAATCTATTTAGTAGCCATACTTCTGTAACTAGAAAAATTCTGAAAAATTAGGACAACGTGGCCAATTCATACACGAATACTTTGTAGAAATTTCAGATTTTTCTGACGCTCCAGTACAGAAACAAAATTCGGGCACTGGACGCAAAACTTTCTGTTTTCCAAACAGCATCAATTATATTATCTTCCAAATCATCCCAAAGGCTCTACTTGGCACAAACACTAATTAAAAACACAAAAACACAATCATACCAGTAGTATGATAGTGAAAACACACAATAACAGAAACTTATAACAAAAATTTATTTTATTCATTGGGTTGCCACCCAACAAGCGCTATTGTTTTATGTCCCTAACTAGGCATAATGCATAACTTCAAGTATTGTCATCTTTCAAGTTGATTCCATAAGTGGCCCTCATAATTGATTCATATGTTGCTTTAATTCTTTTACTAGGGAAATTCTCCATACCCTTTTTTAATGGAAACTGAAATTTTATATTCCCTTCTTTCATATCAATAACGGCACCTATAGTTCGTAAGAACGGTCTACCAAGTATTATGGGGCAAGAAGAATTGCATTCAATATCAAGAACAATAAAATCAAAGGGCACATAATTTCTATTTGCAAGAATAAGCACATCATTAATTCTACCCATTGGCTTTTTAATAGTAGAATCCGCCATGTGCAAATTAAGAGAACATTCATCTATATTGGTGAGACCTAGCACATCACATAGAGATTCTGGAATTGTGGAAACGGTAGCACCCAAATCACATAAAGCATTGCACTCATAATTTTTAATTTTAACTTTAATGGTGGGTTCCCATTCATCATATAATTTTCTAGGAATTGAAACTTCTAGTTCTAGCTTTTCTTCTAACGCTTTCATCATTGCTTCTACGATGTGTTTAGTAAAAGCCTTGTTTTGCTCATAAGCGTTGGGTGAATTTAACATGGATTGTAACAAAGAAATGCACTCAACCAAAGAACAATTATCATAATTAAAATCTTTGTAATCCAAGAGAGTGGGCACATCGCTATTTAAAGTTTTTACCTCTCCAAACCCACTTTTAGCAATTTTTTCATTAAGATTTTCACCCACCGAATTATGGGGACCCTCTTTAGCTAAAGTTGACTCTTCTTCAGTCCCCTTTTCATCAAGTTTAATATTGCCAAACAAAGAATTAATAGATGAAACACCAATCATTTTAATATCCTCATCATTAATATGTTCCAATGATTCCGGCTTAGCTGCCATTTGATTTACTAGCGTAGCTTGTGCATCAGAAATTTTTCCTAGCAAATTTTCAGAAAGAGCAAATTGAGTTTGAAGACTGGCAACTTCTTTACTAACATCATCGAGCTGTTTCGCAATAGCATCCAATAAAGTAGAGTGTTCTTTAAGTTCCTCGGTAAATTTTTTGTTGTGCTCAAACTGCGTAGTCATGTAATCTTTAGTATTTTTCTCAATTTCGGACAAAATTTTATAATAAGAACTATCATGATAATTCTCTTGGGGCATCATGATTAAGCAAACAAGGTAACAAGCAAACAAACAAGCAAACGAGAAAAAGGCAAAAAGGCAAATATTTTTGTATTTTTGTAAAAACGTTTTAGAAGTGGGGGAGATGAAAATGAGAGGCAAGTGGCAAATAAAGTAAATGCAAGGAGATGAGAGTTTATGCAAAGGTACTTGACAGATGTTGATGATGTCTCCCCGGCAACGGCGCTAGAAATTCTTCCTGCTACTTGTAGCTTGCGTTGGTATTTCCCCGAAGAGGAAGGGATGATGCAGCATAGTAGAGATAAGTATTTCCCTCAGTTATGAAACCAAGGTTATCGAACGAGTAGGAGAATCACACAACACCTCGTTAGCAGCACCTGCACACAAACAACAAATCCTTGCACCCAACGCAAACAAGGGGTTGTCAATCCCTCGGCGGTAAGTTGCAAGATTAAATTGTATATGATAGATTGATAGATTGAAACAAAAATACAAAAAATAAAATAAAATAAAATGGCAGCAATATTTTTAGGGTTCTAGTAATATGATTTAGATAGACCCGGGGACCATAGGTTTCACTAGAGGCTTCTCTCGAGAAAATAGCATACGATGGGTAGACAAATTACTGTTGGGCAATTGATAGAAAAGCAAATAATCATGACGATATCCAAGGCAATGATAATGTATATAGGCATCATGTCCAAGATTAGTAGACCGACTCCTGCCTGCATCTACTACTATTACTCCACACATCGACCGCTATCCAGCATGCATCTAGTGTATTAAGTCCATAAAGAACGGAGTAATGCCTTAAGAACGATGACATGATGTAGACAAGATAAACTCATGTATGAATAAACCCCATCTTTTTACCCTTAGTAGCAACGATACATATGTGTCATGTCCCTTTCTGTCACTTGGATTAAGCATCGCAAGATCGAACCTACTACAAAGCACCTCTTCCCATGGCAAGATAGATCAATCTAGTTGGCCAAACCAAATCAATAGATCGGAGAAGAAATACGAGGCTATAATAATCATGCATAAAATAGATCAGAGAAGACTCAAATAATTTCATGGATAATCTGGTCATAAACTCACAATTCATCGGATCCCAACAAACACACCGCAAAAAGAGATTACATCGGATAGAACGCCAAGAACATCAAGGAGAACATTGTATTGAAGATCAAAAAGAGAGAAGAAGCCATCTAGCAACAGCCTATGGACCCGTAGGTCTATGGTAAACTACTCACGCATCATCGGAAGGGCAGCAAGGTTGATGTAGAGCCCCTCCGTGATCGATTCCCCCTCCGGCAGATTACCGGAGAAGGACCCCAGATGGGATCTCTCTAGAACAGAAACTTGCGGTGGCGGAAAAAGTATTTCATGGACTCCCCTGAGGGTTTCTGATTTTTCTGGAATTTATAGTGCTGCAATTAGGTCAAACGGAGCTCTGTGGGCCCCACAAGGCACCAGCGCGCGCCTGCCCCCCCAGGCACGCCCTGGTGGCTCGTGGGCCCCACCAGGGTCTTCTGGCCTCCTCCCGAAGCTTCTAGTGTTTATCTGGGCCAATAAAAAATCTCCAAAAAGTTTCGTGGCATTTGGACTTCGTTTGGTATTGATTTTCTGTAAAACAAAAACAAGGCAGAAAACAGCAACTGGCACTGGGCACTAAGTTAATAGGTTAGTCTCCCAAAATGATATCTAATTGTTGTAAATGATTATATAAACATCCAAGATTGATAATATAATAGGATGGAATAATCAAAAATTATAGATACGTTGGAGACGTATCACACCGCCAGAGGGATTCATATAGAGTCGTATTTTTGTTCTAGTTTCGAGTTGTAATTTTCTTTTGAGTCATAAGTAAATAGAAGTATGATGATTATCATTATTAGAGCATTGTCCCAGTGAGGAAAAAAAGAGAGGCCAAAAAGAGCCCACAAAAAAGAGAGGCCAAAAAGAGCCTACCAAAAAAATGAGAGAAAAAGAGAGAAGGGGCAATGTTACTATCCTTTTTCCATACTTGTGCTTCAAAGTAGCACCATGTTTTTCACATAGAGAGTCTCCTATTTTGTCACTTTCATATACTAGTGGGAATTTTTCATTATTGAACTTGGCTTGTATATTCCAATGATGGGCTTCCTCAAATGCCCGAGGTCTTCATGAGCAAGCAAGTTGGATGCACACCCACTTAGTTTTCATGTGGAGCTTTCATACACTTATAGCTCTTAGTGCATCCGTTGCATGGCAATCCCTACTCCTTGCAATGACATCAATTGATGGGCATCTCCATAGCCCGTTGATTAGCCTTGTTGATGTGAGACAATCTTCTTATTTTTGATTTCCCCTTATTGATCTCTACCACCACACTCTATTCCACCCATAGTGCTATATCCATGGCTTGCGCTCATGTATTGCGTGGGGGTTGAAAAAGCTGAAGCACATTAAAAAGTATGAACCAATTGCTTGGCTAAAACCGGGGTTGTGCATGCTAAATATTTTTGTGTTCAGAAGATGGAGCATGATAGAATTATATGATTTTGTAGGGATAACGTTCTTTAGCATTTTTATTTTGAAAGACATGATTGTTTACTAGTATGCCTGAGTATTGATGTCTTTATATCAAACTATAGACTATTGCTTTGAATCATTCGGATCTTATTATTCATACCGTAAGAGAGATTACATGATGAAACATGATAGGTAGCATTCCACATCAAAAATTATGTTTTTATCATTTACCTACTCGAGGACGAGCAGGAATTAAGCTTGGGGATGCTTGATACGTCTCCAACGTATCTATAATTTTTGATTGTTCCATGCTATTATAGTATCAATCTTGGATGTTTTATATGCAATTATAGGCCATTATATATCATTTTTTGGGACTAACCTATTAACCTAGTGCCCAGTTCCAGTTGCTGTTTTTTGCTTGTTTTTGTCTTTTCAGAAAATCATTATCAAAAAGAGTCCAAACGAGAAAAAACTTTCGATTAATTTTTTCTAGACTAGAAGAGACACACAAAGCTTCGGGAGAACACCAGAAGAGCCACGAGGAGGCGACAAGCCTGGAGGGCGCGCCTAGGGGGGTAGGCGCGCCCCCAGGCTTGTGGGCCCCTTGTAGCCCCTCCTGGCCTAATTCCAGTGCTATAAATTCCCAAATATTCCCAATATACCAGAGAGACAGAAGAGAAAACCTTTCCGCCGCCGCAAGCCTCTGTTCTTCTGCGATCCCATCTGGAGGCCTTTTCCGGTACTCTGCCGGAGGGGGAATCGATCATGGAGGGCTTCTTCATCAACCTTGCTGCCCTTCCGATGATGTGCGAGTAGTTTACCACAGACCTACGGGTCCATAGCTAGTAGCTAGATGGCTTCTTCTCTCTCTTTGATCTTCAATACCATGTTCTCCTCGATGTTCTTGGAGTTCTATCCAATGTAATCTTCTTTTGCGGTGTGTTTGTTCGGATCCGATGAATTGTGAGTTTATGATATGATTATTCATGAGAAATATTTGAGTCTTCTCTGAACTCTTTTATGCATGATTATTATAGCTTTGTATTTCTCTCTGATCTATCGATTTGGTTTGGCCAACTAGATTGGTTTATCTTGCAATGGGAGAGGTGCTTGTGATGGGTTCAATCTTGCGTTCCTCAATCCCAGTGAGAGAAAGGGACATGACACGTATTTTTATTGTTGCCATTAAGGATAAAAAGATGGGGTTTAATCATATTGCTTCATTTTACTTTGTCTACATCATGTCATCTTGGTTAAGGCGTTACTCTGTTTCGTACTTAATACCCTAGATGCATGCTGGATAGCGGTCGATGGGTGGAGTAATAGTAGTAGATGTAGGCAGGAGTCGGTCTACTTGTCCCGGACGTGCTGCCTATATACATGATCATTGCCATGAATCCATCATAATTATTTACTTTTCTATCAATTGCCCAACAGTAATTTGTTTACCCACCGTATGCTATGTGTTCGAGAGAGAAGCCTCTAGTGAAAACTATGGCCCCCGGGTCTACTTTTATCATATATTTAAAATAAAAAATACCTTGCTGCAATTTGTTTACTTTTATTTTATTTAGTATTTTAGTTTATCTATCTATCACTATCAGAATTAATCCTTGCAAATAACCGCTAAGAGGATTGACAACCCTCTTATTTGCGTTGGGTGCAAGTGTTTACTTTTGTGTGTGCAGGTGCGCTTAACGGAATTTTGCTTGGTTCTCTTACTGGATTGATAACCTTGGTTCTTAACTGAGGGAAATACTTATCTCTACTATACTGCATCATCCTCTCCTCTTCGGGAAAATACCAACGCAGTCTACAAGTAGCAGGATCCAAGCGGTCAAACCGGCATTCTCTTTGGGAGACAACTTCTCGACGGGGAATGTTAAGTCCATCCAATTTAGGTTTGATTCCTGACTGGATATTCAACCTCTCTAGATGGAATTTCAAAATTTGTACTCTACAGTGGTGGAGCGAGATATTTCGGCGTTGGATGAGCCGTGCTCCCCCTCCCCCCCCCCCCGGCGATATCCTTCCATCATCACCTTTCACCTACCAAATCGGCTAGTTGGCAGTCTCTTTGCGAGAGGCTTAGAGACATTTCTTTGTCGAACGAGCCTGGTAGGGTGTCATGGCACCTCAAAGCCTCAAACCAATTCTCGGTCAAATCTCTTTATGTGCAGCTATCCAAACACCATACGCTAGATGTCGCATGCCTCCTTTGGAATGCCAACTACCCCGCAAAGTGAAAAGTTTCTTGTGGCAAATGTATAGGAATCGTCTCCCGACGTCCATAGACACTGCTAAGCGAAATGGTGCTTCACACGATAATGGTGCACTTTGTGCGGCGCAAGAAGATGTTAACCACGTCTTTTAGATGCATGTTAGCGCGGTTTACATGGAGTGTAGTTCGTGAAGCCTCGGGGCTTTGTTGGGACCCTGCCTTGGGGGCTCATTTGATTTCTTGGGTAAATTCATTGGGTGCCGCCTCTAAGTGCGTCATGTTGCGGTATGTTGGGGCACCCTTGTGGGCCTTTTGGTAAGTCCGCAACAAGTTTACGATCGAAGCCCTTTTTCCTTCTCACCCTTCCTATTGCCTATTCAAATGAAATCTTTTTCTACAGCATTAGATGTTGTTGGGGAAGCATGTGGCACCCCGATAGAGGGCCGACGCACGCCAGTCCCAGGATAAGACCTGGCGCACGTCTAAGACATGATATAGCAATTCCAGGCACAAAAATGGCTTTATTATATGAAATGGAGTATTACAATACTGTTGCTTACAACAATATTACATGGCTCCAAGGCTTAACTAAATGGCAGCGGAGGTCTTGGTTCGACGGTAACGACGTCTCTGGCTGGGCTCCACAACGCACAGGACTGGCTGGGTTACGATCTAGCATGACGGATGTTCTCCTGCAACTGGCCACGTGCAAGGCCAGGTGAGTACTTTGAATGTACTCGCAAGACAACCAAATACATATCATCCAAACAAGCAGATGACAAAGCAAGCCCTATGCTTATATAAGAACTTATTCTAAACATGGCATGGAATTAACAGGAAATCATGGATCAAGCATGGCATACATGGATCAGGCATAACCACTACACGTCATGGCATGGCATTGCTACTTCTACGAAGCATGGTGTCCATAATTAAACTGGAACCTACACTACACCTACCTTCCGTGAAGTATTAAAGTAATATGTTGTGACATCATTCAGTTTACTGCCCCTCTGGGCTAACTCATGATCCACCGAGATCTCATCTCGTGACCATGTCAGAACAACATGGTGACTACTCACAATTATCCCATAGTCCAAGTTACCACACTTACTTTGTAGCACATTCTTTAACAGGTTTGGAATAACAGGTTCGTCCTCCAGATCAACCAAGACCAAATAGTTTGACCTAGTATGAACTGTGTCCAATACCGTGGACTTAGCTATTCGAATAGATTCATACACTCTGCAGAGGTTGTGCACGTTACCCACACCATGGACATTCGTCCAACGAAACTTTCCTAACCTGTGACCCTTCTATCGTACCACCGACAATCATACCCCCTTCCGGGTCATGTCCTGGGTGGCCCCTGTGTCACCCCTGACACCTGCCACCGTCGTGGCTAAACTAAACTGTCCCAAACGGGGACTCTCGGGCTAAACAAACAACTAGGCTCACAAGGTTATCACCGCCTACCTGATCAGGGTAGCACGCGTGCATAACCTTCCCTCTTTGGTGGTACCGATAAGAGAGCACAAGATTAGACCAAGTCAAGGTCGTCCCATTCCGGCAGATGTGGCTACATGGGTAAGATCGGTTCGGTGGCACTATGACTCGATCCCATCGATGACGGAGGAGGTTTAGTTTATAATTTCAATTTAACATTTTCATCATCGCACCATAATATCAACACTTACGAGGAGGAACAATCACAGAACATTAGCATAGCAAAATCATAACAGTATTATCAATTACATGAGATCAAATTGTAGCATTGACATGATAATGGTACTACAAATGTTTATACTAGCATGGAAAAATATGACATGAAAGCAAGTCATGATATTCTATGGTAAATATCACTAGCGTCTCGTACAGATGAAATAACAGGGCTATGCTAGTGCAGACTAACAAATGATCCGAAATGTACTGCAGTGCACACACAGGGAGCAAGCAAAGTCAACATGCATGTCCGGGGCTCATGATAAGAGGTTGGCTTGCCTTGGGGTAGAGGAATACACCGGGAAGGAGTGCGATGAGCTTGCGAAAAGTTTTGCCGAAAAGGTTTCCCCCTCGAAGGGGGCTGATAGAAGGGCAAGGAAAAAATGGTCATTTTCATAGTGTGAAAACATTATGAAAATGATGCCAGTGGAATGGGCTCGATGTACTGAAAACGTGGGCGTTGGATTTACCTCAATCGGAGTTACGGTTGCGGAGAAATGGCCGTTCGTTCGTTAAGTGATAAAACAGACAGAAAATTGTCCACTTTAGCTCTTAATGGGTGAACGTTCATCAAATAACCGGTTCGGCCGGCGGCTGAGAAAACAAAGGCGCATTTCAGAAAAATACTCTTTCACTGTAGTGAAAACGTTTTTTTGTCTGAAACTGTGCCCGAATGCGCCTTGTCAAGTGGAAGACGTACTTTGCAAAATACGCTTCCACTTAATATGACCAGTGGGTCCGGCTGGGTCAACCCCTAGAGGCTTACAGGTGGGGCCCACCCCATCTCTTCTCTCTCTCCTCTCCTGGTCGTCCTCTTCCTCGACAGAAACAGGGGAGAGGCCGCGGCGGCTCGGGCCGGCCGGCGCTCCCCTACACGGCCACGCCTATCGACGAGCTAGGCAAGCTCGTGGTGCTGTTCTACGCCCGCGGGTAGTCGCCAGGGCCCGGGAGCCGGCCGGTAGCGCCGCAACCACTGACCGGGAGGCGGCGGCGGACGGCCACCAGATAGAGGAGCTGCTCCGGCAGTGCTTCCCCGGAGGAACTGAAGACGGTGGTGGCTTCACAAGCTCCGGGGAGGGCCAAGGACAGGAACAGAGAGGAGGGGGAGGGCCACACGGCCGGAATCAGCAGCGGGGATCGGCGGCAGTGCCTCGGCCATGAGAGAAGGGGAGAGCTTGGCGAGCTCGGCTGAGAGGGCGGGGAGGTTGCTGGTGATGCAGGGGCTCAAGGGCACGCTATTTATAAGCTCGGGGGAGGGGTTACGCGATGCCGGCCGAAGCTCCAAGAGCTCACTGCCGTGGCGGCGATCCAACGGAGCACCGGCGTCGGCAGAGGCGGCCAGGAGCTATGGGACGAGGAGGAGAGGTTCTAGACGGCACACGTGTGCGGTGGAGAGCTCTCCAGCGCGCTCGGACAAGCTGGAACCTGCTGGAGCGAGCTCCCGAAGGCTCCAATGCACAAAGCACCCGTTTTGGCGTGCTCTGCCCGTGGTCACCGCATGGCCACGGCGTTGCAACGCCCCACGCGAGGGCAAACCATGTCTGGGGTATTCTCCTTCCTTCCCTGAGTTGACCTGTGGGGTTGACACACAATGGACATCTCTGGTGTGACTGCACCTTGGTCAAACAGAAACTGGCAGCAAAATGTTGATAGGTGTTGTGGCCACCACAGTGCTCCTCTTGGCATGATCTTTGGCAGGGGTTCATCATCCACTAAGGTGGTCATCGTGGCCAAAATTCATCTCAAATGGACAAGGTTATCTGGCACTCCCTTTGCAACCTTGCAAATTGGCCAGAAATGGAAATGATGATGTTGGGATCAAATGGCTAGATAGATTTGGCTGATTTTTGGTGTAGAGTCATGATATAGTTATGAGAGCTAGCTGGAAAAATTCCAGCTCATTTTGATCATCTATGAAGGTACTTTCTTCACAGAGCTGCATTCTGGACAGAAACTTAGATAATTTACTGAGGAAAATTGGCTAGATAAAATGATTTGGTTTTTGGTTTGCATGAGTGATTTATCAAGGTAAACCACCCTGCAAAATTTGAGGTCAAAAAGATAAAGGGTTCAAGCACTTCCTTTGCAAACTGGAAATCTGGACAGAATCTGCAAATGGATGTTGTGCTCAAAGTTTGAATTGTGGAACTTGATATTTTGATGGAAATGGTAAAGATTTGAGTAGGAGAAGCTCCAAAAATTATTTGGGGTTTTTCCTAGCTACCAAAATGGTAGTTCCTTTGGAAAGTGCCCAAATTGAAATATTGGCTTTAAATAGGAAAATGCAATTTCCCTTATTTAATGACGGCCAATATTTTTATGGGAGCTCAATATGATCACAAAGAATATCTCCACAAATTTTCATGAACTTTGGAGATGGATGGATATTTTCCGGGATTTAATTCCTCAGAAAGGCAGAAAAAGGAATTAATTCTAGATGAAAAATATTGCATAAAACTTGGCAATATTTTTGCACATCTAGGGTTTATGAATATAGGAGATTCTCTGGAAATTTTAGGAGGATCAACGGAGCAAGGAAAATGATAGCTCCTTTGTAAACACAAAGGCAGGATTTCCAGTTCCAATATTTTGGGACTAGGGTTTGAATGGGATTTGGGGTTTGCTGACGGGAGCTTGGCTGGCACAAGAGAATGGGAAAGGCATTGAGAGGCTGAGGATTGTCTGGATTCACCTGGTCACTCACCAGATTCCAGAGGAAATATTTGAGAGAGGAAAGCGAGGAAGGAATAACAGCACAAAAATCGATAACCCGATTTTTGGGGTGTTACAAAGCAAAGGGACACTAAAGCCATGTAGATGGCAATCAGCAAGTTGCGATAAGTTTACTACTTGGCTCGATCTTCTCCATCAACCTCCTAGGGTAGTGGCGGCCTTTTGCTCTTTCTCGAGCCTGCGTGCTCTTTATGGTTTGATGGCCTAGTGTTTCATTTCCTATTTTAAACCGTACTTTTGTCGTTATAAGATTCTGAACTTTGTCGAATGATGTCTGTATTTGGGCTTTATTAATTTATAACTCGACATTCCTTGCTTCTTTGTTCTTAAAAAATATTTTCATAACTATACCTAACCATCATCTACTATAACTCTCTTTAATAAATAGAATGGCTCGATTGTATATAAACATCATCTAGCAGTAAACTTAAAATATAATGATGCACCTTTAAAAGGAGGCAATTATGGTGAATCTAACATAGTCGTAACTTGCCCAACTCAAATTATATCTATAAAAAACCTTAATCTAAATAAATTACATATTCTCAGTTTCTTTGAATAGCCACATGTTTTTCTCTCCCCTGTCATATGTATCATGTCTCTCTCCACCTTCCCTGTGTTCAATCCTCGGAAGAGCTTAGAAGATCAACTATAGAATCATGCTTATTTCGAAAAATATGAAAAGGACCTGGTGCCCCACACCATTTCTCCGCTCAAAATTTAAGTTTGAGTGTCGTTGATGTTAAAGTAAAGGTATCAAAAAAAAACCTCGCTTAAACTTCATCAAGTCAGCCCAAAAATGAGAGTCGCCCAACTTCCGTTTTATAATTGAGCTTTTGGTTCTGATATTATCGTGTAATAGAGCCCACCAAATGTCATTATCCCTTAACATTGCATGTCGGTTCACGTCAGTGTGAAGTGGCAGCAGCTAGTTCAGCACCACGGCATGGCCGGCCTCCTGGCGGCCATGGTGATATTCTTTGGTGGGCATACATCCCATCTATCTGCTAATGCTACTCTAGCCTAGCGTGGTGAACTAGCAGGCGTGACTATGTGAAGATCCGTTGCCAAGATGCTGTTTGGAACACACTTCATGTCCGGGGTGAAAACCCTTGTTTTGGTCTTTGCTGGTCGGACTGAGCAAGGGTGAACTTGTGTCATTATCTTGTTGAAGACATTGTCTACATGACGACGGCGATGTGATGGCGTTTATCACTTCTTGAAAGCATTGTTGTGGAAGGAGTCGACATAGTCGTATGTGTTACATTCATATCTTGAAATGGTTCTACTGTAATTATTTCTGCTATGTACTCCTTTTATTGATGACTTTAGCTTTGCTAACTTGCATCAAATTTAATAAAAATGTCTGTGTGCATCAATTAATGCAGAGGCTGGGGTTCCAACCATCTTTTCGAAAAAGCTTAAACAAACATGTATTGAGTAACACAAATATTTTTGACATATAGATAATGAAATCCTAGTCATCTTGGTCTTTGGGGCAGCAAATGATCCATACTACATTGCGCTCTTATGTGCATGGTATATTATATTTATCTCTCTCCTCAACAAAAAGAAAATGAGCATATGCTTTCACTCTTTTTTATTTGGCAGTAGGGACGGGTACAACGTAACACAGTACCTATACTTGCGCCACTTTCGTAGACGCAAGCACGTACAAGTACCTACGAAATATACATGCCTACATATGATTTATAAACTGGAGCTAGTTTGTTGTAGCTCTATGTTATGAATATCTCATAAGTGAACTCATCTACACAACACCCATTATCTACTTCCATGCCTACTCTTTCCATCATTGTTTTTTTTACAATTACTACTGCTGCAATCTTTTACTTTACTACAATACCATTACTCCAAATATTTCACTGCTACTGTCATCATATCACTTTGCTACTAATAAATTGTGCCAAGTAAATTATCTATCCAGGTGTTGTTGAATTGACAACTCAACTGCTAAGTTTTATAAATATTCTTTGGCACCCCTTGTGTAGAATCAATAAATTTGGGTTGAAATATCTCCCTCGAAAAATGTTGGCATCCCCTACACTTGTGAGTCATCATATTTGTCTCGCGTTAACATGAGTGTTCCATATTGCACTTTTACACACGAGAAAGTCACCATTCACGTTTGTATGCATTGGAGAGTTATACTTGGTGAACCTATGAACTCCGATCCATTTTTCACCATAAGAATCACCTTCGAACAACATTTACACGCTGTTTTATTTCCACTTTTATTTTATTCCGGAAGTACCCAAAATATATATCACACATTATCTTGTAATAGGCTTGTTCAACTAGCAAGACTAGCACGGATTGACATCCTTGTTATGATTGTTGGGGGCACAAGAGGATTTTATTTGGGCTACATGACATCCAACTATCGCAAGCACTTGTATCTCCATGGATTGATACCTTGGTTTCTCACTGAGGTAAGACGTCTACCGCTTGCTTACAGTCTCCCATACGGGGGAGCCCAACAATTGCACCTTTAGCAGAGGTCAAGGATTTTACGATTTCTTGCATTCATTAGTCATTAGTGGTAGTATCAAAGTGTTTCTCTCGAAAATTCCAGGATTATCCGGTTTAAACAATGGGGGAATGAGTGCAAATATATCATTCCTTAGCCATCTTCCGAGCAAATCCCGATCTGACGGAGCAAATCCCCACCAGATCGGACGAGAAGTCTTCGCAGGGGCTACCCCTGCCACCAGATCCGGTGAAGAAGGTGTAATAGGACACAAAATTTGCTGGTGGCCGCCGCCATCCGTGGACCATAGCACGAACCACCTCCTCCATGCACATCCGGTGCCTTGCCACCGCTGCAACAGGGAGCAACTTCCTAAGATCGTTGTCCCGATGCAGAAATGACCCACTGCCCTCTTCCCTCGAGACCGCACGGCTTACCCAACAATTGCCTCCGGAAGCTGCGAGGAGGGAGAGTGAGGAAGTGGGGGAGGGGCGAGGGAGGAGGGATTCAGGTGATGAGATTGGACTCGGTGGCGGCGCTAGGGGCTGGGTTCACATATGAAGTTTTTTCTATACTATATAGGTAACCCATATCCTCCATTCACTGATGCCACCAAATGCTAAAACGCAAAGCGTATATGTGGCCAATGGGCGGTGTTGCTTGCTTGTTGCATCTTTACTGGAAAGATAGGTCAAGAAAATCTCTTATGAATTGTTAAGAAACTAGTATAATATCCTCAAAGGAACATATTTGCTGGTCCAACTTTTGGACAAAGGTCAACTTGAAAAACTCTAGCTCTGAAGCTCTTAAAAGCATGTTAAACTGTTAAAGAGCATATCACTATTTGGCACGGAACAATACGCTTAGAGCAAGATATTTGCTGGAGCATCTATTTATTTATTTTAAGAGGAAAAGTGCATGTATTCATGACAAGAAAGATATTAGCGAGTGATACGTGCATAACAGAGTAACCCTGTTCTAAATGGCTATTAAAAAGTACGTTGGGAGCAACATACTGCTATCCTGCTGGGCACAACTTTACAGGAGGATATCTTAAACAATTCACTTTGTCGCAGATCGTTTGGAAAACTCATTACTATCCGATGAATCTCTCGGCTAATCAATTTAAAATTAACCTTGGATATCCAAGATACCAAGAAACCAACCACCTATCACTGTCCGCATTAGCGCGTGCATTGTCAGCTTAAGCACTCATGTATGGTAATAAACTCCCCACAGGGAAGATGCCATGTAGGATGTCGTGGCAGATTCTTTTCTAGCCACGAAAACAAAGCACGCTCTTTTTGCTCTTTTTGTTTTGAATACGGTGGGGACATGCACAACGTAAATTCACACTCTTCCGTTGTAGCAGATAAGAGCGTGCTTTTTTGCTCCATTGTTTACAATGCAGTAGGGACACACACCACGTACAAACACCACGCGAGCCACTAGTGCTCACAACCATGAGATTTCACGGCGAGATGATATTCTCTAGACTTTGGAGTTGTGATTCCAAGGTCCCATGTGCACAGTTGTAATATTGTTGAAAATAACTAGCTAAGTGGCCCGCGAATGTCCATTTACTGTCTGTCATATTTTATTATTAAACTCCTTGTATAATTGAGATTACATAAATTCTGGATTCCATTTATCATTTTAGCTTATTATTACAAATATTTTATTGAAATTTAACAAATGATTAAATTATTTTCTATAGTTTAGCCCTATCAATTCTTGGAAAGACATTAAGCATCATGGACGTTGATATATTATTGTGTTCCTTATAGTCTTGCGTTCTAAAAAAGTACCATATTTATGTCACTCGTATTATACGTGGACACTTTAAGATATATGACTCCTAGAAAATTTGTAGTAAAAAATGTGCATCATATACATCATAAAACACAATCTGCGTCGTACTTTTTATAATTTTTATATGTACATAATCATAAATGAATTAGCAGGTTAAATTTCTTTGTGGAGGGAATTTATACAAAATTTATAGCGTCAAATATTTTCAACATGGGAGTATTGAAAAAATATTGGCTTGGAGTAACTACTTGTTCTTCTATTTAAAAAGTATTATTCATAGATATGTTTCAGTTGTAATCATTTGAGCTAGTTTAGAATTTTCCATTATTTACACTGAAATGAATAATAGGGATTGGCTTTGCCATATCATCATGGTGTTTGTAGTTTCACAATTGTATGGAAGATGATACCTAATACAAAAGGACTATATATGTGTCTCATAGTTCTTTTGTCTGACTTCATAGTTTTTCTCAAGCTTCTAAAACTGAATGTACACGGCTATTTAGGCCAGAAAAGCTCACATCTTAATAAAACATATTTTCTTTGTTTATCAATGGAATCTAATCATCATAAAACTTCCTTAAGTTGTTATATATTTCGTGTTTTCTTCCATCCCCCTTGATATATCCTACATCTAGTATCCATTTGGCACATATTTCAATTTTGTACATGGACTTCATCTAGTTTCACATGACTATTTTATATAGTTTCATATGACATAAATTATGAGAAGGATGGCTTCTAACATCTTTCATACTTAAAAAGCACTTTCCAACATATATATATATATTGTAGTTGTTTATCCTATACTAGAGACTACAAAACCCTTTTTTGGTGCAAAATTTCCATATCACCACGGTGTTTGTAGTTTTACATTTGTATTCAAAATTGCACTTTCCTAATTGTACAAACTTTATTTTTCTCTAACATTTGTTTTGTTTCATTGTATATTTGTACTCAAACTTCTATACGTAAAAGTGCCTAAAAAGTTTTGCATTTATTTGAGCCATATATATGGCTCTTCTTAGTACTATTCATAGATATGTTCGTGTTTGTAATCATTTGTGCTAGTTTGGAATTTTCCATTATTTACATTGAAATGAATTATTGGGATCGGCTTTGCCATATCTTCATGGTGTTTGTAGTTTCACATTTGTATGGAAGATGATACCTAATATAAAAGGGCTATTTATATGTGCCGTTGTTCTTTTGTGTGACTTCATAGTTTTTTTCAAGCTTTTAAAACTGAACTAGATGACCCGTTGTGTCATTGGCACATAGACCAACTGCAGTCCGAAAGTTAAGTGAACTGTTTGAAAGATTTTTTTTTTCTCAACTGTCTGCAACTGCGTAAAGACCAAATAGGATTCCAGAAAACTGACGTCAGATTTTTAGCGATTCCGTATTTCTATTGATATCTCCCAAGAACAAAAGAGAAAGGACGGGTACAACGTATGCTTTGACACTTTTTTAACCGGCAGTAGGAACGGGTACAACGTAATACCTATACATGTGCCACTTTTGACACGGGAGTGGGGACGGGCAACACGTAGTACATCACTAGAGCCACAGTCGTGCCACTTGACAGTCGTAGACGTGAGCTTTTTTTTGAATGAATCGTAGACGTGAGCTTTCACTACCAGATAGGAGTAGTAGAACCCCCCGCAAAAAAAAAAAAAAAGATAGGAGTAGTAGATAGGATTCCTGAACTTTACCCAATGCCTTGTCATCCAACAAAGTACACGCGCAGAGCGGCACCCCCTATATATACCCCACGAACGGAGCAGAGAACGACAGACAGCAACCAGTTCGAATAGCTTGAAACAGAGGCTGGTGGACTCTGCTCGATCGACATCTCCCGGACTATATAACTTCATCAACCATGGGTCGTCCTGATTCGGAGGCGCCGGCGTCGAGCGTTGCCTACGGAGGCAGCGGAGGCGCCGCGGCTCCGGCGGGGACGAGGGCAGACTCGGATTTCGAGACCAACGTGGTGATCATCCTGGCCGCGCTCTTCTTCGGGCTGCTCCTTGTCATCGCACTCAACTCGCTGGCGCGGTGCGCGCTCCGGTACGTGGGGCGCGGGGCCGCCGCCGCTGCCGGCGAGGGCCGGGCGTCTGCGCGGGTGGCCTACAGCGGCAGCGGCATCAAGAGGCGCGTCCTGAGGAGCCTCCCCGTGGAGGTGTACGGCTCCGGGGAGGACATCGACGACGTGTGCGCCATATGCCTGAGCGAGTTCGTGGACGGCGAGAAGGTGCGCGTGCTGCCGCTCTGCGGGCACGGCTTCCACGTCCGCTGCGTCGACGCCTGGCTGGTGTCCCACGGCTCCTGTCCCACGTGCCGGCAGCCGGTCATCGAGGGCGCGCCCGCCAAGGCGGCGGAGGCGAACACGATCATCACCGTGGTCATCGTGTGAGTCCATCGCGCGATCACGCATGCCATTGCTGCCGGTACAGCACAGTCCCGCGTGCGCACGCTCTTGTGGTTGTGGAAGTTTCCGGTCAGCCGCAGCTTGCTAGTGGAATGTATATATGATCGAAGAGCTCAATTGTTAGTGTAAATATTCGACGGCGCAAAATGCTGGACTGACATACTATGAGTAAACAATTTTGCTGAATTACTTTGCTCCTGTGTGGCTGTGTCACATTCTCCATCGCTGTCGACAAGTAGGGTTGCCTTTGATTCTCTGTCTGTCATGGGACTAACGACCGGCAAAGCTGCTGTCCTTTTAAACGGAGTTCATAAATTGCAATAATTGTCTGGGACAAGGTGACCCGGTCTCACCTGGGAGTGTACAATCTTACTTAGGGAGTGTACAATGATGCTATCTGAGAATTGCGACATAGAATAACTGCTGAGGTGAAGAAAAGAAACCATAAGAAAAGACATGTCTTCTCTTAATTAAGAAATGATCTTTTAATATGTCTCACCATATATTCAGAGATAAGATTATGAAATAACCAATTGTACATCTTTTTTTATTGCCTTCTCTAGATTATGTGGTGGGTTTAAGATAAGACTGTCTTATCAACCGTGTACATGCCCTTATTCATCGTAGCGAGGTTTTTATTTCCGACTAGGGTTTTCAGTGACCGGCCGGTTGCCAGATATTCCGATGGACACCAAAAACTTTGCAATCGTTCAAATTTTATTTAACGAATTTGAATTTAAATGTGCAGACGGTGTCAAATAGGACATGTATGCAAATTTATGCAGAACAAACTTCTTGGTCTGGTGGTCCCCATAGCAATGTGAGGAGGCAAGCACGGTCACCACCGCAGCTCCCCACCATAGACGGCACAGTTGCACCGCCTGAAGCCATCCATCCAAACAACAAGCATGCACAGGCCGAGATTCGGCCCGACGACTCCTGGAAGCACCCCTCCGCGCCGCCAGCTAGCGTTGAACACGACCACCACGGCCATCTTCCTGGCAAATCTAGATCCGACGGAGCAAATCGCCACCAGATCGGACGAGAAGTTTCCACAGGGGCTGCCCCTGCAACCAGATCTGGTGAAGAAGGCGCAAAAAGATGTCGGATCTCGCCGGCGGCCACCGCCATCAGTAGACCATAGCACCAGCCACCTCCGTTGCACACATCTGACGCCTTGCCGCCGCTGCAACAGAAGCAACTTTCGAATATCATCATCCTGACGCAGAAATGTCTCGTCGCCCCCTTCTCTGGTGACGGCACGGCTTAGACGCCGGTGGCCTCCAGACGGTGAGGAGGGAGAGTGAGGAGCTGGGAGGGTCGATGGAGGAGGGATTCTGGCGATGAGAATGGAGTCGGCGGCGGCAGTGCTAGGGCTAGGTTCACATTCGAAGTTTTTCTCTACTGTATGCATATAGGTAGACCCATATCCACCGCCTCCATTCACTGATGCCGCCAAATGCTAAAACATAAAGCGTATATGTTGGCCAATGAGCGGTGTTACTTGCTTGTTGCATCTTTATTGGGAAGATATGTCAAACAAATCTCTTATGAATCGTTAAGAAACAAATATTTATTTGCTAAAAGGAAGGTATTGTTGGTCCAAAGTTTGGACAAAGGTTACCTTGAAAAACTCTAGCTTGGAAGCTCTTAAAAGCAAGTATGTTAAATTAAGTGTGAGGGCATCTCCAACGCAGACTCTTAAATCACCCCCATATGTCCTTTGAGAATGTCCGGACACGTTTTGTCATCCAATGCTATCCCTCAAACGTCCGTGGACTTGTCCGGACATCCAAATTCCGGCAAACCAGAAGCAAACTTGGAGGGGGGGGGGGGGGGGGGGGGGGCTTTTGGGGTGTCCGGACATCTGTCTAGCCAACCAAAAGCCACCACTTTGGACATTAGGACATCCCTTCTCTCTCCTCACCCGCGACATGCACATGCATAAATGGGCATTTAGGGGACATCGTTGGATGGTCGCTTCCCGCATCAGTGTCCATGGACTGGTTTGGACCAGTCCGTCCGTGGATAAATAGTTTGTCCGATTTGGGGGTCAGCGTTAAGGTGCCCTTAAAGAGCATATTTGACACGTGAACGTATTAACTCTGTTTCGAATCATATTTAATAGAACAAGTACGTTTAGAGCAAGATATTTGCTGGAGCATATATCTATTTATTTTAGAGGGAAAGTGCATATATTTATGACAAGGAAGATATCAAAGAGTGATACATGCATAAACAACCATGTTCTAAATCGCTAGTAAAAAGTATGATGAGAGCAACATACTGCTATTCTGCAGGACGCAACTTTACGAACGGATATCCTAAACAATTCACTTTGTTACGGATTGTTTAGAAAACTCATTAGTATCCTCCGAATCACTCAGCTAATTAAGTTGCGAGAACCTTGGATATCCAAGATACCAAGAAACTGCACATAAACAAAATGAAGCACCGACCACTGATTACTATGCGCATTAGCGCGTGCATTGTCAGCTTAAGCACCCATGTATGTTAATAAACTCCCCACAGGGACGATGCCATGTAGGATGTCATGGCAGATTCTTTCCTAGCCACGGAAACAAAGCGCACGCTTTTGCTCTTTTTGTTTCGGATACGTGAGGACACACACGACGTACATTCACAGTCTTCCGTTGTAGCAGATAAGAGCGTGATTTTTTACTCCCTTGTTTACAATGTGGTAGGGACGCACACCACGTACACGCAACACTCTTGCCACTAGCGCTCACGACCATGAGCTTTCACTACGAGATGTGACTTTCTAGACTTTGGAGTAGCGATTGCAATGTCCATCGCACACGGTTGTAATACTATTGAAAATAACTAGCTAAATGGCCCAGGCAAATGCGCGGACAATGTATGTCAAATTTTATTATTGAACTCCTTATAGAATTTGAGATTACAAAAATCCAGATTCCATTTATTATTTTAGCTTATTATTACAATATTTTATTGAAATTCACCAAATCTACCGATGAATTTATTTTCTATAGTTCAGTCATATCAATTCTTTGGAAAGACAATAAGCATCATGGACGTTGTTATATTATTCTGTTCCATATATTCTTGCATTCTAAAAAAATACCATATTTATGTCAATCGTATTATATGTATACAGTTATATGACTCCTAAAAAAATTGTAGTCAAAAGTGTGTATCACATTCATTGTGAAAAAACGATTCGTTTCATACTTTTTATGGTTTTTATACGTACATATTCATAAAAAATAACAGCTTAAGTTACTCCATGGAGAACATTTCTACAAAATTTAAAGCGTCAAATATTTTCAACATGAACGTATTTTCTCTCACGAAAAAATTATTGGCTTGGAGGAACTACTTGTTCTTCTAATTAAAAAGTACTATTCATAGATATGTTTGTGTTGTAATCACTTTTGGTAGTTTAGAATTTTCCATTATTTACACTGAAATGAATTATTGGGATCGGCTTTGCTATATCCTCATAGTGTTTGTAGTTTCATATTTGTATGGAAGATGATGCATAATATAAAAGGGCTATTTATTTGGCTCATTGTTCTTTTGTCTGACTTCATAGTTTTTCTCAAGCTTCTAGAACGGAATGTACACAACACATTTAGGCCAGAAAAGCTAAAATCTTAATAAAAATTATTTCCTTCAAATATCAATGGAATATAACCATCATATATCTTCAATAGGTTTTCATATATTTTGTGTTTTCTTACAACCTCCTTGAAATTTCCTACATCTTGTTTCCATTTGGTTTATATTTCAATTTTATACATGGACATCATCTTGTTTCAAATGACTATTCTATATAGTTTCATATGACTTCAATTATGAAAAGGATGGCTTCGAACATCTCTCATTCTAAATATGCAGTCTCCAACATATACCAATTTTGTAGTTGTTTATTCTATACTAGAGCCTCTTTTTCGTGCAAAATTTCCATAGCACCACAGTATTTGTAGTTTTATATTTGTATCCAAAATGGCACTTTCCTAAGTGTACACAATTTATTTTTCTCTCACATTTGGTTTGTTTGGCTGTATATTTGTACTCGAACTTCTATACGTAAAAGTACACAAAGTTTTGCATTTATTTGAAATAGATGTATGGCTCTTGTTATAATTAACTGCTCCTTTACTAATGGATTACAATGGTTAAGCCTTCATGACTTTATGTACACATATCACAACCAAAAATCATCGTAACACAATATATCAGAGCCTGCAAGATTTTCATAACTATACCTAACCATCATCTACTATAGCTATTTTTAATAAATAGAATGGCTAGATTGTATATAAACATCATCTTGTAGTAAACTCAGAAATATAATGATGTACCTTTAAAAGGAGGCAATTATGGTGAATCTAACATACTTGTAGCCTGCCCAACTCATATTATTTCTGTTAAAAATGTTAATCTAAATAAATTACAAATCCTTGGACCTGGCATTGTTGGTACCACGACCTACTTTCAATTCTCACGACTTGTGTAGTTGGTATTTTAAACTTTATTATGTAGATGATTTGTGATGACCCACAAGTATAGGGGATCAATCGTAGTCCTTTCGATAAGTAAGAGTGTCGAACCCAACGAGGAGCAGAAGGAAATGACAAGCAGTTTTCAGTAAGGTATTCTCTGCAAGTACTGAAAGTAGCGGTAACAGATAGTTTCGGTACCAAGATAATTCGTATCAAGTAACATGTATAATAAAGTGCAGCAAGGTGGCCCAATAATTTTTGTAGCAAAGGACAAGCCGGAACGAACTCGTATAATAAGCAAAGCGTTCTCGAGGACACACCGGAATTTCATCTAGTCACTTTCATCATGTTTGTTTGATTCGCGTTCGCTACTTTGATAATTTGATATGTGGGTGGACCGGTGCTTGGGTGCTGTTATTACTTGAACAAGCCTCCCACTTATGATTACACCCCCTCTCGCAAGCATCCGCAACTATGAACGAAGAATTAAGATAACTCTAACCATAGCATGAAACATATGGATTCAAATCAGCCCCTTACGGAATAGCGCATAAACTAGGGTTTAAGCTTCTGTCACTCTAGCAACCCATCATCTAATTACTACTCCACAATGCCTTCCCTTAGGTCCAAAGATGGTAAAGTGTCATGTAGTCGACGTTCACATGACACCACTAATGGAAGCGCAACATACATAGCATCAAAATATCGAACGAATACCAAATTCGCATGATTACTTATGGCAAGACTTCTCCCATGTCCTCAAGAACAAAAGTAACTACTCACAAATCATATTCATGTTCAAGATCAGAGGGGTATTGAATAGCATTAAAGATCTGAACATATAATCTTCCACCAAATAAACCAACAAGCATCAACTACAAGATGTAATCAACACTACTAGCAACCCACAGGTACCAATCTGAGGTTTTGAGACAAATATTGAATACAAGAGATGAACTAGGGTTTGAGATGAGATGGTGCTGGTGAAGATGTTGATGAAGATTGGTCCTCCCATGATGAGAGGATCGTTGGTGATGTCGATGGCTTCGATTTCCCCCTCCCGGAGGGAAGTATTCCCGGCGGAATCGCTCCGCCGGAGAGCAAAATAGCTCCTGCCCAGGTTCCGCCTCGAGACGGCGGCGCTTCGTCCCGAAAGTCTTCTTCTGATTTTTTCTAGGGAAAATGGCTTCATATAGTAGAAGGAGGGGGCCAGAGGCCTGCCAGGGGCCCCACAAGCCAGGGGGGCACGCCTAGGGGGGTAGGGCGCGCCCTCCAGGCTTGTGGCTTCCTGGTGGGCCCCCTTCTGTTGATTCTTGCGCTAGTATTTTTTATATATTCCAAAATAATTCTCCGTAAATCTTTAGGTCATTTGGGGTTGTGCAGAATAGCTATCTCTGTTTCACCCCTTTTAGGTCCAAAATTCCAGTTGCCGGCATTCTCCCTCTTCATGTGAATCTTGCAAAATAAGAGAGAAAAGGCATAATAATTGTACCATAAAGTGAAATAATGATCAAAAACATAATAATTATTAGTAGGAAATCATGATGCAAATTGGACGCATCAACTCCCACAAGCTTAGACCTAGCTTGTCCTCAAGCGAAAGCCGAAATCGATAATCATGGCCACATGTTTAGAGAGAGAGGCGTCGATAAAAATAAAATACGGACATGGAGCATCATGATCTTTATTATAACAGCAATATATCATGATAAAACTTCTCATGCAAAAGTGACAATTCATCCACAAGTTAAAGTATGAACCATAAACCAAATTGAAAACTAACAAACTATGATCTCAGTCACTGAAGCAATCGCAATTCATCATATTATCAGAAGGAGTCTATGTAAGAGCTTTGTTTAGCAAGTTCACATACTCAACTATCATTTAGTCTTCTATGATTGCTGACACTCACGACATACTTATGGAGCAAAAGTTTCAGTCGAACACATAGAAAGATAGGGGCTTATAATTTCGCCTCCCAACGTAGTTACCTCAATGCTAATGTTAACAATAATAACTCATGATCACCTACATCCAGCTGGATATATATGCATGGATCAATCCCCACCACATGATGCTTGCCAAGAGAGAAAATAAAAATGGAATAGAGGAGAATACTATTGACTCTTGCATGAAAGTAAATACATAAAGTAAAAGATAGGCCCTTCGCAGAGGGAAGCAGAGGTTGTCATGCGCTTTTTGTTTTTGGATGTGCAAGCTCTTAATGTAAAGGAATATCACTTTATATTGCCCCTTGTGATAGCAACCTTTATTATGCAGTTTGTCGCTTTTATTCTTCACCATCACAAGATCGTACAAAGCTTATTTTCCCTTACAATAAAAGTTCATACATGTTTAGGAGCAATTTTTATTGCTTTGCACTGATGACAACTTTCTTGAAGGATCTTATTCAATCCATAGGTAGATATAGTGGACTCTCATGGCATGAAACTGGGTTTAAGGGTTTTTGGATGCACAAGTAGTATCTCTACTTAGTATAGAATTTTGGCTAGCAAAAGATAGGGGGCAAGCACCACATGTTAGAGGATCCAAAACAATATAACTTCTATGTGAATATAAGCAAACATAACCCATTACGTTGTCTTCTTTGTCCAACGTCGACTAATTGACATAGAATATTTGATGGGGGCTCACAATCATAAAAGATGTCCAAGATAGTGTATTTATATGTGAGACCTCTGATGTCTACTACACAACTTATTCTTGTAGACTCGTGTTGGGCCTCCAAGCGCAGAGTTTTGTAGGACAGTAGCAATTTTCCCTCAAGTGGATGACCTAAGGTTTATCAATCCGTGGGAGGCGTAGGATGAAGATGGTATCTCTCAAACAACCCTGCAACCAAATACAAGAAATCTCTTGTGTCCCCAACACACCCAATACAATGGTAAATTGTATAGGTGCACTAGTTCGGCGAAGAGATGGTGATACAAGTGTAGTACGGATAGTAGATATAGGTTTTTGTAATCTGAAAATAAAAAAACAGCAAGGTAGCAAGTAACAAAAGTGAGCACAAACGGTATTGCAATGCTTAGAAACAAGGCCTAGGGTTCATACTTTCACTAGTGCAATCTCTCAACAATGCTAACATAATTGGATCATATAACAGTCCCTCAACGTGCGACAACGAATCACTCCAATGTTCCTATTAGCGGAGAACATAAGATAGAAATTGTTGTAGGGTACGAAACCACCTCAAAGTTATCCTTTCCGATCAATCTATTGAGCCATCCCTATAAGTGTCACAAACGGCCCTATAGTTTGTACCAAAATAACACCATATGATACACATCAACCAACCCTAATGTCACCTAGATACTCCAATGTCACCACAAGTATCCGTGAGTTGATTATTCGATATGCATCAAACAACTTCATAATCGTAATATTCAATCCACACAAAGAACTTCAAGGAGCACCCCAAAGTTTCTATCAGAGAAAAGATAATGAAAACGTGCATCAACCCCTATACATAGATTACCCCAATGTCACCTCGGGAATCCGCAAGTTGAGTGCCAAAACATACATCAAGTGAATCAATATAATACCCCACTGTCACCACGGGTATCCATATGCAAGACGTACATCAAGTGTTCTCAAATCTGAAATATTCAATCCGACAATAACGAAACCTCAAAGGGAAAAGATTCGATTCATCATAACAAAGATAGAGAGGGAAGAAACACCATATGATCCAACTATATTAACAAAGCTCGCGATACATCAAGATCGTGCCATATCAAGAACACGAGAGAGAGAGAGATCAAACACATAGCTACTAGTACATACCCTCAGCCCCGAGGGTGAACTACTCCCCCCTCGTCATGGAGACCGCCGGGATGATGAAGATGGCCTCCGGTGATGATTTCCCCCTCCGGCAGGGTGCCGGAAAAGGGCTCCAGATGGGATCTCCTTGGTACAGAGGCTTGCGGCGGCGTAAAAACTCATCTAGGTTAACTTTCGGGGGTTTCTGAATATATAGGATTTTTCAGCGTTGGAATCATGCAAAGAGGTGCCACAGGGGGCCCACGAGGCACCAGGGAGCGCCTAGGGGGGGGGGCAGGCGCGCCCAGGTGGCTCGTGGGGCCCCTGTGGCTCTTCTGCTGCTCCTTCGAAGCTTCCTAGATCTGTTTCCTTCCAGAAAAAATCATCAAAAAGTTTCGCTGCATTTGGACTTTGTTTGATATGGATTTACTGGAAAACCAAAAACAAGCAGAAAACAGCAACTGGCACTGGGCACTAGGTCAATATGTTAGTCCATAAAAATCATATAAAATCCATATAAAAGTGCACCAAAATCATACAAAATTGTTGTAAACATGGCATGAATACTTCATAAATTATAGATACGTTGGAGACGTATCAACCTCTCTTCCTTTATTACTTTTTCATGAATTGCTACAATGACCAATGCTATGTTTGTCAATTTCCAACAAGTTTTATCAATTATACTTCTTTTTATGTGAAGTCATCACTCCCCATGGGATTAGCATATGATCTTACTTTTTATTCTTTATTTATTTCTAAGATTGGATCATCAAAAGCAAAACACTCAACTCAAACTACTCTTTATTATATAAGTTTCACACACGATTACATAGATAGATAGATCACAAAGCAAGCACTCAAAACTAAATCATACTAAAACTTTATTTTTCTAAATCACGAAATAACTAAGGATCGAACTAAGATAGATAATGATGATGAAAAAGTGGTGGTGATACGATACCCCGGGGCACCTCCCCCAAGCTTGGCACAAGCAAAGGGTGGTGCCCATACCCATGTACTCAATTCTCCTTCTTGGGTGATGGTGGTGATGAAGTGGTGGGCTTGTCCTTCCACTTGAGCACACGAATCTCTTCTTTTAATTTGTCATTCTCTCTTTCGAGATCCCAAATTTTGCGACGTAGTTTATCCGAATCTTCCTGCCCATGATGAAAAGGAGTAAATTGAACCTTAGGAACCTTCGCCGTGTCAGGTAGGCTGGACCTCTTGAATTCAATGTGCATATCTCCTGGTTGAGGCAGTGGGGGATCCTCGTCCTCCTCGCTGGAATGTCCTTGCTTCTCCCTCAAATCAGCATCTTCCTCTTCATCAGTTGTCCAACCATAGGGGTCATTGTCCCCATAGAATCTAGGGTTTGCAACAAGATGAGAAACATAGCTTTCCCCGTCTGAATCCTGAGATGACATGGCGCTTGACCTTGAGAATCTGACAGAAAACAGCACGAAACAAGAACAGAGGAGAAACTTGCGATGCGGTGGTCAAAACACCCGTGAGTATATATAATGGATTTTTCCCGTGCATAACAAGTAATATGGAAGAAAATCGGAGTCTAGAAAGTCCACGAGGGAGCCACAAGCCTGGTAGGCGCGCCCTGGGGGGTAGAGCACGCCCCCCAGACTTGTCGCCTCCTCATGCACTTTTCGGACTGTTTATTATTTTCCTAATTTTTTATATATTCCAAAACGTACAGAAAGTACTCTTATGGAAGTTTTGGAGTCGGTTTACTTACCGTACCACATACCTACTCCTTTTCAGGGTTCTGGAGCGTTCCGGAAGGTTTCCTTTATGTGCTCTTTCGGTGTAATTGTTTGAATAATATTAGTTTCAACATTAATGGGTGTACCTGAGATATAATGTTTAATTCTTTTCCCATTAACCACTCTTGGATTATTGCCTTCGGAGTTGTTTATTTTGATGGCTCCGGAGCAATAAACTTCTTCAATGATGTATGGTCCTTCCCATTTAGAGAGAAGTTTTCCTGCAAAAAATCTTAAATGAGAATTGTATAGTAGAACATGGTCACCTACTTTGAACTCCCGTTTTTGAATTCTCTTATCATGCCATCTTTTAACTTTTTGTTTAAACAACTTGGCATTTTCATAAGCTTGGGTTCTCCATTCATCTAAAGAACTAATATCAAATAACCTCTTTTCACCGGCAAGTTTAAAATCATAGTTAAGTTCTTTAATTGCCCAATATGCTTTATGTTCTAACTCAAGAGGTAAATGACATGCTTTTCCATAAACTATTTTATAAGGAGACATACCCATAGGATTTTTATAAGCAGTTCTGTAAGCCCATAGTGCATCATCAAGTTTCTTAGACCAATTCTTTCTGGATCTATTAACGGTCTTTTGCAAAATCAATTTTATTTTTCTATTAGTTAATTCAACTTGACCACTAGACTGAGGATGATAAGGAGATGCAATTCTATGATTAACATCATATTTAGCAAGCAATTTACGGAAAGCACCATGAATAAAATGTGAACCACCATCAGTCATTAAATATCTAGGGACTCCAAACCTCGGAAATATAACTTCTTTAAGCATTTTAATGGAGGTAGTATGATCAGCACTACTAGTTGGAATAGCTTCAACCCACTTAGTAATATAATCAACAACAACCAAAATATGAGTATACCCATTGTATTTAGGAAAAGGTCCCATATAATCAAAACACCAAACATCAAATGGTTCAATAACAAGTGAATAATTCATAGGCATTTCCTGACGTCTACCAACATTACCAATTCTTTGACATTCATCACAAGAAAGGACAAACTTATGTGCATCTTCGAAAAGAGTGGGCCAATAAAACCAGATTGTAATACCTTGTGTGCAGTTCTGTCTCCCGCATGATGTCCTCCATATGCCTCGGAGTGACACTTACGTAGGATTTGTTCATGTTCATGCTCAGGTACACAACGTCTAATAATACCATCTACTCCTTCTTTATATAAGTATGGGTCATCCCAAAAGTAATGTCCTAAATCAAAGAAAAACTTTTTCTTTTGTTGGTATGTGAAACTAGGTGGTATATATTTAGCAACAATGTAATTAGCATAGTCTGCATACCAAGGTGTGTTACAAGAAGCATTTATCATAGCAAATTGATACGTCTCCAATGTATCTATAATTTTTGATTGTTCCATGCTGTTATATTATCAATCTTAGATATTTTTATATACATTTACATCAATTATATATCATTTTTTGGGACTAACCTATTAACTCAGTGCCCAGTGCCAGTTGTTGTTTTCTGCCTGTTTTTTGTTTTACAGAATATCAATATCAAACGTAGTCCAAATGGCACAAAACGTTTTGGAGTTTTTTTTCCTGGACATATACAACACTAGAAGCTTCGGGAGAGGGGCAGAAGACCCATGAGGTGGCCACGAGCCACCAGGGTGTGCCTGGGGGGGGGGGGGGGCAGGCGCGCCCTGGTGCCTTGTGGGCCCCCCTTTGCTCCATTTGACTCCACCTCTATAAATACCCAAAAATCAGGAAACCATCAGGGGAGTCCACGAAATAATTTTTTCGCCGCCGCAAGTTCCTGTTCTCGAGAGATCCCATCTGGAGGCCTTTTCCGGCACTCTGCCGGAGGGGGATTCGATCACAGAGGGGCTCTACATCAACCTTGCTGCCCTTCCGATGATGCGTGAGTAGTTTACCACAGACCTTCAGGTCCATAGTTAGTATCTAGATGGCTTCTTCTCTCTTTTTGATCTTCAATACAATGTTCTCCTCGATGTTCTTGGAGTTCTATCCGATGTAATCACTTTTTGCGGTGTGTTTGTTGGGATCCAATGAATTGTGAGTTTATGATCAGATTATCCATGAATATTATTTGAGTCTTTTCTGATCTCTTTTATGCATGATTATTATAGCCTCGTATTCCTTCTTCGATCTATTGATTTGGTTTGGCCAACTAGATTGATTTATCTTGCAATGGGAAGAGGTGCTTTGTAATGGGTTCGATCTTGTGGTGCTCAATCCCAGTGATAGAAAGGGACATGACACGTATGTATCGTTGCTATTAAGTGTAAAAAGATGGGGTTTATTCATACGTGAGTTTATCTTGTCTACATCATGTCATCTTGCTTAAGGCGTTACTCCGTTCTTTATGAACTTAATACTCTAGATGCATGCTGGATAGCAGTCGATGGGTGGAGTAATAGTAGTAGATGCAGGCAGGAGTCGGTCTACTTGTCTCGGACGTGATGCCTATATACATGATCATTGCCTTGGATATCGTCATGATTATTTGCTTTTCTATCAATTGCCCAACAGTAATTTGTCTACCCACCGTATGCTATTTTCTCGAGAAAAGCCTCTAGTGAAAACTATGGCCCCCGGGTCTACTTAATTCATATATTAAAAATCCTAAAAATACCTTGCTGCACTTTAATCTTATTTATTTTATTTTGTATTTTTTTAATCTATCTATTTATCACATACAATTTAATCTTGCAATTTAACGCCGAGGGATTGACAACCCCTCGTTTGCGTTGGGTGCAAGGGTTTGTTGTTTGTGTGCAGGTACTGCTAACGAGGTGTTGCGTGATTCTCCTACTGGATTGATAACCTTTGTTTCATAACTGAGGGAAATACTTATCTCTACTGTATTGCATCATCCTCTCCTCTTCGGGGATAAAAACCAACGCAGATCACAAGTAGCAAGAAGAATTTCTGGCGCCATTGCCGGGGAGACATCGTCAACATCTATCAAGTACCTTCGCATAAACTCTCATCTCCTTGCATTTACTTTACTTGCCTCTCGTATTCATCTCCCCCACTTCTAAAACGTTTTTACAAAAATACAAAAATATTTTCCGTTTGCCTTTTTGTGTGTTTTCTTGCTTGAAATTGCTACTATGGCTGATTTTGGTATGGAAAAGAGTGAGGATGGTAAGACTCCTAAAATTTGAAATCCCTACTAATTTAGATGCTAAAACTTTTGTGTTGGGACATGGGAATGTTATAGGAAAAAGTGTCATCCAAGAATTCTTTAATTGCATTGGGACCTTGGCTTGTGATGATGCTCCTATACTTAAAAGAACCAAAAGTTATGCTGAAGCTATTTCCGCACTTGTCCTTAAACTTGAAAGAAGATTTATTCGTACCCATCCTACTTGGCAAAGATTGTTTTATGAGTTACCAGTTATAAAAAATCCTAGAGCTAAGAAAATAGCTACTCATGTCCTCATGAATGAATTTGATCACATAGTGCGGGAACCTAGGGAGATCTTTGATTTTTATGGTATGAACCGTGAAAAACTAGTAATAGATGAGATCCTTTATGATAGTGATTACTTGTTGAGATATTTGTTCTGCAATGACCACATCTTTGATGAGAATACTAAAAAGGAAGTTCCTCCTTTGAATATAATCCAACAAGTTTTCAATAGTGTTAATAGTCAAAACTCTTGGATTGTAGCCGGTAATCAAGAGGGATTTGCAGATGGGCAACTTGCTAATGCTAAAATTTCTATGAATGATGTGTTTCATATTACCTTTGAAAAATATTTTGATGAAAGTACATCCTTGGACAAGAAGAAGAAGGATGACAATACTTGAAACTATGCATTATGCCTAGCTAGGGGCATAAAACAATGGCGCTTGTTGGGAGGCAACCCAATGAATAAAATAAATTTTTACCTTCTTGCTTCTGTTATTGTGTGTTTACACAATTATGCTTCTGTTATGATTGTGTTTTTTATGTTTTAATTAGTGTTTGTGCCAAGTAATACCTTTGGGATGATTTGGAAGATAGTATAAGTGATGCTGTTTAGAAAATAGAAAGTTTTGCATCCAGTGCAGAAATTTTGGTTCTGTACTGGAGTGTCAAAAAAATCTGAAATTTTTACACAGTATTGGTATATTAATTTCCCACGTTTTCCTAATTTTTAAGAAGTTTTGGAGTTACAGAAGTATGGCTTTTAAATAGATTGCTACAGACTGTTCTGTTTTTAACAGATTCTGTTTTTGATGTGTTGCTTGCTTGTTTTGATGAAACTATGGATTGTATCGGGGATTATAAGCCATGGAGAAGTTAGAATACAGTAGGTATAATGCAAATATAAAATATGAATGGGTTGGCAATAGTACTTAAGGCAGTGATTTATTTGTTATACTAACGGATCTCACGAAGGTTTTGTTGAGTTTTGTGTGATTGAAGTTTTCAAATTTTGGGTGAGATCACGATGGATGAAGGAATAAGGAGTGGCAAGAGCCTAAGCTTGGGGATGCCCACGGCACCCCAAGGTAATATTCAAGGAAGACTCAAGAGTCTAAGCTTGGGGATGCCCCGGAAGGCATCCCCTCTTTCTTCTACCAACCATCGGTAATTTTACTTGGAGCTATATTTTTATTCGTCACATAATATGTGTTTTACTTGCAGCGTCTTGTATGATATGAGTCTTTGCTTTGTTTGCTTTTTAGTTTGTCACAATCATCCTTGCTGAACACACCTATTTTGAGAGAGCCACACGTTATCATGATTTGTTAGAATACTCTATGTACTTCACTTAATTTTTTTGAGCTAGGAAATTGCTCTAGTGCTTCACTTAAATCTTTTTGAGCACGGTGGTGGCTAAATTTTGAAGAAATAAACTCTCATGCTTCACTTATATTATTTTGAGAGTTGATAAGATTGAAATTTTGAAGAAATATTTGCACTCTCATGCTTCACTTATATCTTTTTGAGAGTTGATAATAGTAATGGTAATTAATAGTAATGGTAATTTGCACAAGATATGAATTTGGTCCCAAAGTGATGAATATTCAAGAGGGATATAAATAAAAAATTTCATATAGATCATTGGATATGATAAGCTTGATTCCTTGCAATAGTTTTGCGATATGGAGATGATGATATGTGAGTCATGTTAGTGAGTAATTGTGATTTAGTAAGAATATTGGTGTTAAGGTTTGTGATTCCCTATGCATGCACGTAAAGTCAATAGTTATGCAACGAAATTATATCCTACTTATGGTGCATTATTCGGTGTTAGTTATGTTCAATGCATGTTTATGACTGTTTTTGCTTGGTCGCTTCTCAATCTATTTGCTAGCCTTCATTTGTACTAAGCGGAAATACTTCTTGTGCATCCAAACTCTTTAAACCCAAGTTGTGCCTGATGAGTCCACTATACCTACCTATATGTGGTATTTCCATGCCGTTCCAAGTAAATTTGCGTGTGCCAACTCTAATTTTCAAAATAATTTTCTGTTTTGTGTGCCCGTACCGCTCATGAGACGGAAGGGGGTGGCCAATATTTTCCATGCTAGGTGGGTTATTCTCACGATGAGTGTTTATTAACTTGTCATTGCACGAGAGTGTGGCAGGTATTAGGGATGCCCAGTCCCAAAATGTGAAAGGAAATGAAATGAAAAATCTAATATGATCATAATAATAAATTCCTTGGAAAGTGTTGGTATGGAGGGCACCCGTGGATACGGCTAGCCATGGATTGTGAAAGAATGGTGGAAAAGGAATAAACTTTATTTTCTGTTTGGGAACCGCCTATAATGTGTCTAGCATGGAAGATATTGGGAATTCTCTTCGTTTTCGTTGACAGGAAAAGCATGCCTCCCAATTTTTTTATCTCTCTAATTTAAGCTTTGAGCTCTGGCACATTAGCAAATCTCTGCTTCCCTCTGGGAAGGGCCTATCTATTTACTTTTATGCAATTTTTATTTTTATTTGAGTCTCCATCTTCTCTTATAAAGCACCAACTAGAGAGCACTATTGTCATACTTGTGCATTGGTTGTAGCTAATATGGAGTGTGTTTCATGAATGGATCAATGATTGAGCATAATGGGCTAGGGATAACTTTCTTTAGCGTTGATATTTTGAAAGGCATGGTTGCTTGTTAGTATGCTTGAGTATTTATGTCTTCATGTCAAACTATAGACTATTGCTTTGAATCATTCAAGTTCATATATCCATGCTACAAAAGAAAAAGAATATGATGAATATGTTAGGCAGCATTCCACATTAAAAATTCTGTTTTTATCATTTGCCTACTCGAGGACGAGCAGGAATTAAGCTTGGGGATGCTGATACTTCTCCAACGTATCTATAATTTTTGATTGTTCCATGCTGTTATATTATCAATCTTGGATGTTTTTATATACATTTACAGCAATTATATATCATTTTTTGGGACTAACCTATTAACTCAGTGCCCAGTGCCAGTTGCTGTTTTCTGCCAGTTTTTTGTTTTACAGAATATCAATATCAAACGAAGTCCAAATGCCACGAAACTTTTTGGAGATTTTTTTTCTAGACATATACAACACTAGAAGCTTCGGGAGAGGGCCAGAAGACCCAGGAGGTGGTCACGAGCCACCAGGGCGTGCCTGGGGGGGGGCAGGCGCGCCCTGGTGCCTCATGGGCCCCCCTTTGCTCCGTTTGACCTAATTCCACCTCTATAAATACCCAAAAATCAGGAAACCATCAGGGGAGTCCACGAAATACTTTTTCCGCCGCCGAAAGCTTCTGTTCTCGAGAGATCCCATCTGGGGTCCTTTTCCGGCACTCCGCCGGAGGGGGAATCGATCACGGAGGGGCTCTACATCAACCTTGCTGCCCTTCCAATGATGCATGAGTAGTTTACCACAGACCTTCGGGTCCATAGTTAGTAGCTAGATGGCTTCTTCTCTCTTTTTGATCTTCAATACAATGTTCTCCTCGATGTTCTTGGAGGTCTATCCGATGTAATCACTTTTTGCGGTGTGTTTGTTGGGATCCGATGAATTGTGAGTTTATGATCAGATTATCCATGAATATTATTTGAGTATTTTCTGATCTCTTTTATGCATGATTATTATAGCCTCGTATTTCTTCTCCGATCTATTGATTTGGTTTGGCCAACTAGATTGATTTATCTTGCAATGGGAAGAGGTGCTTTGTAATGGGTTCGATCTTGCGATGCTCAATCCCAGTGACAGAAAGGGACATGACGCGTATGTATCGTTGCTATTAAGGGTAAAAAGATGGGGTTTATTCATACGTGAGTTTATCTTGTCTACATCATGTCATCTTGCTTAAGGCGTTACTCCGTTCTTTATGAACTTAATACTCTAGATGCATGCTGGATAGCGGTCGATGGGTGGAGTAATAGTAGTAGATGGAGGCAGGAGTCGGTCTACTTGTCTCGGACGTGATGCCTATATACATGATCATTGCCTTGGATATCATCATGATTATTTGCTTTTCTATCAATTGCCCAACAGTAATTTGTCTACCCACCGTATGCTATTTTCTCGAGAGAAGCCTCTAGTGAAAACTATGGCCCCCGGGTCTACTTAATTCATATATTAAAATCCTAAAAATACCTTGCTGCACTTTTATCTTATTTATTTTATTTTGTATTTTTGTTTAATCTATCTATTTATCACATACAATTTAATCTTGCAATTTACCGCCGAGGGATTGACAACCCCTCGTTTGCGTTGGGTGCAAGGGTTTGTTGTTTGTGTGCAAGTACTGCTAACGAGGTATTGCGTGATTCTCCTACTGGATTGATAACCTTGGTTTCATAACTGAGGGAAATACTTATCTCTACTGTACTGCATCATCCTCTCCTCTTCGGGGATAAAAACCAACGCAGATCACAAGTAGCACTAATTGTTCATCAGGAAAATCATCATTAATAGGAAGTGGGTCATCAAGAACATTTTCCATTCTAGACAAGTTATCAGCTACAGGATTCTCAGCTCCCTTTCTATCAACAATATGCAAATCAAATTCTTGTAGCAGGAGAACCCACCTAATAAGTCTAGGTTTAACATCTTTCTTTTCCATAAGATATTTAATAACAGCATGATTAGTGTGAATAGTAACTTTAGAATCAACTATGTAAGATCTGAATTTATCACATGCAAACACAACTGCTAAAAATTCTTTCTCAGTAGTAGCATAATTTGTTTGAGCACTGCCTAGAGTTTTACTAGCATAACAATTGTTTCTTATTTAACAATAGCGGGTTCTTCATTTAATTCGATAGGTGGATGATATTTAAACCATTTCTCTTTAGGGAGATCAACATGAGCAGCAAAAGATTCACAAAGGTAGCTACTATCTTAGAGTCAAGTCCATATTTAGTACTAAACTTATGAAAAGCATCAGTTTCCATAAAAAAATTAACACAATCAAACTCAAAATTTATACGTGACACTTTGCCTTTGTCATTTTCCCATTCTTCGGAGTTACGTTTAATTCTTTCCAGAAGATCCCATCTGAATTCAATAGTTCTCTTCATAAAGGAACCATCAGAAGAAGTATCGAGCATGGATTGATCATTATGAGAAAGCCGAGCATAAAAGTTTTGAATAATTATTTCTCTTGAGAGCTCATGATTGGGGCATGTGTGTAACATATACTTAAGCCTCCCCCAAGCTTGAGCGATACTTTCTCCTTCACGAGGCCAAAAATTATATATATAATTCCGATCACGATGAACCAAATGCATAGGATAAAATTTCTGGTGAAATTCCAGCTTCAACAGGTTCCAATCCCATGTTTTAGTATCATCACATAGCCTACACCATGTCAATACATTTCCCCCCAAAGATAAAGGGAATACTTTCTTCTTAACTCCATCTCCGGATAGACCTGCAAGCTTAAACAATCCACAAATTTCTTCGACATAGATCAAGTGCATATCAGGATGTACCGTTCAATCTCCTGCATAAGGATTAGCTTGCAGTTTCTCTACCATACCCGAAGGAATTTCATAATAAATATTTTCAGTAGGTTCAATAGGTTGAGGGGCAACTCTCAATGCTTCCGGTCGAGGTGAAGATACCCCGAACAAACCCCTCAAAGGATTACTTTCCATAGTGACAAGTGACAGTAAATTTCAGCACGTAATATAAATGTTTCCTTACCAAATTCCACTCACCAAAGGCGCTTCACTCCCCGGCAACGGTGCCAGAAAAGAGTCTTGAAGACCCACAAGTATAGGGGATCAATCGTAGTCCTTTCGATAAGTAAGAGTGTCGAACCCAACGAGGAGCAGAAGGAAATGACAAGCAGTTTTCAGCAAGGTATTCTCTGCAAGTACTGAAAGTAGCGGTAACAGATAGTTTCGGTAGCAAGATAATTCGTATCAAGTAACAAGTAATAAGTATAATAAAGTGCAGCAAGGTGGCCCAATCCTTTTTGTAGCAAAGGACAAGTCGGAACGAACTCGTATAATAAGCAAAGCGTTCTCGAGGACACATGGGAATTTCATCTAGTCACTTTCATCATGTTTGTTTCATTCGCGTTCGCTACTTTGATAATTTGATATGTGGGTGGACCGGTGCTTGGGTGCTGTTCTTACTTGAACAAGCCTCCCACTTATGATTACCCCCTCTCGCAAGCATCCGCAACTACGGAAGAAGAATTAAGATAACTCTAACCATAGCATGAAACATATGGATCCAAATCAGCCCCTTACGGAATAGCGCATAAACTAGGGTTTAAGATTCTGTCACTCTAGCAACCCATCATCTAATTACTACTCCACAATGCCTTCCCTTAGGCCCAAAGATGGTAAAGTGTCATGTAGTCGACGTTCACACGACACCACTAAAGGAAGCACAACATACATAGCATCAAAATATCAAACGAATACCAAATTCACATGATTACTTATGACAAGACTTCTCCCATGTCCTCAAGAACAAAAGTAACTACTCACAAATCATATTCATGTTCAAGATCAGAGGGGTATTGAATAGCATTAAGGATCTGAACATATAATCTTCCACCAAATAAACCAACAAGCATCAACTACAAGATGTAATCAACACTACTAGCAACCCACAGGTACCAATCTTAGGTTTTGAGACAAATATTGAATACAAGAGATGAACTAGGGTTTGAGATGAGATGGTGTTGGTGAAGATGTTGATGAAGATTGGTCCTCCCACGATGAGAGGATCGTTGGTGATGTTGATGGCTACAATTTCCCCCTCCCGGAGGGAAGTATCCCCGGCGGAATCGCTCCGTCGGAGAGCAAAATAGCTCCTGCCCAGGTTCCGCCTCGAGACGGCGGCGCTTTGTCCCGAAAGTCTTCTTCTGATTTTTTTCTTGGGCAAATGGCTTCATATAGTAGAAAGAGGGGGCCAGAGGCCTGCCAAGGGCCCCACAAGCCATGGGGCGCGCCCCGGGGGGTAGGGCGCGCCCCCCAGGCTTGTGGCTTCCTGGTGGGCCCCCTTCTGTTGATTCTTTCGCCAGTATTTTTTATATATTCCAATCCAAAATAATTCGCCGTAAATTTTCAGGTCATTTGGAGTTGTGCAGAATAGCTATCTCTGTTTCACCCCTTTCAGGTCCAGAATTCCAGCTGCCGACATTCTCCCTCTTCATGTGAATCTTGCAAAATAAGAGAGAAAAGGCATAAGAATTCACTACTGCAGGAATGGCTAGCAGTGGCGGGTGTAAAAAGCCCAGTAGTGTCGGGCAAGGCTCTCAGGGGCGCCCGCCACTGACCTCCCGCCACTGGTAACAAGGCATCAGTGGCGGGCACGCGCCCGCCTCTATTAAAGACCTAGCAGTGGCGGGCTTTACCTAGCGCTCGCCACAAGTATAATCCACTAACGGCACTAACAGCACTAACGGCACAAACTAGCAATGGCGAGCATCAATATTCACCCGTCACTATTATGATTTTACAAACTAAAAAAAAATATGCACATCCCGGCGGCGCAGCGCTGGCACTCCATGGTGCGACCCTGCCCCAACTCGGAAGCTGGCACACACACACACACACACACACACACATACACACACATCACCGCGCTGCTAGATCTACCGCCGCATGAGCCCGCAGGATCCGCCGCCGTGATGGACCTGCCGCCGCACGCTCGCTGGATCAGCCGTCATGCACGCTGGATCCGCCTCCTTGTGCCGTTCTTCCCTCCATCCGCCGCAGCCCTGCCAGAGCCACCGTCACCACATCTTGCTCGGTGCTGCCATCGGAGCATCATCTCACATGGACCGGAGCACCATCTCATCTGCATGTACAGAGGCGGTAGTGTTAGAAGAGACAATGCGAGGAGACAATCGGCGATCTCATTTGGTGAGGAAGAGAGATGAGAACGCGGTGGTGCTGGAGCTTGCTTGCCACCGAGGGAGATGGCCGGAGCTGGTCGGGATCGGCCGGTGAAGACGAAGGTGAAAAGGGGATCGCAGCTTCAGAGTGAGAGAGAGATCGAGGGAGAGACGCGGTTGTGGCCGGTGAGCCTATGGCTCCTCTCATATCCACCAATCAGAGAAAGCACAAATGGGTGTGGACGTGCAGATGCGAGCCATGTCATCAATCCGTGGGATGGTCATTTCGACCAATCAGAAGGAACCATTTTGTCCACGCCGGATCACGGAGGTACCTGTGGCGGGCACTAGATTGTGCCCGCCACTCATAACTGTATTACCTAGTGACGGGCAAGCCAGTACGCCCGGCACTGCTATTGTTTTTTTTTTACTATTTTTCTATTATTTAGTACATAACCAAATAAATTACTTACTCTCGTGACTTTTCCATGATTGCCACATAGTGCATAACACAAGAAATTACTAAGTGGCAATCGTTAGAAAGTCACAGAGTAAGTAGTTGCCATGAATACTTACATTATGCCCGTAAGACTAAACATAAAATACTAGAATGCTAACATTATGGACAAATGACAGAAAAATACTAGTGGCGGGCACAAAATATGGTCCAAAACTGCTATTTCCTTTACTAGTGGCGGGCAGTACCTGTTGCCCGCCACTGGTAAGTTTTGGACAGATTTTCTACGAGGCCAAAAAATACCAGTGGTGGGCACGTATTAGTGCCCGCCACTGCTATTTTTGTTACTAGTGGCGGGCATCTGCTGCCGCCCGCCACTGGTAATTTATGAAAGATTTTCCGCCAGGCCAAAAAGTACCTGTGGCGGGCACGTATCGCCGCCCGCCACTGTTAACTCATCTACTAGTGGCGGGCACCAGTTTTTGACCGCCACTGGTAACATTTGTCCCATGGAAAATATGATCAGCGGTTACCACTGGCGGGCACAAACTGGCGCCCGCCACTGGTAAGCTAACAGCAGTAGCGGGCGGATTTTATCGCCCGCCACTGTTAATTTTTCAGATTAGCAGTGGCGGGTGCTAAACTGTGCCCGCCACTAATGGGGGTTCTCCTATAAGCTCTTTCCAAGTAGTGATTGTACCATAAAATGAAATAATAATAAAAAACATAATAATTATTAGTAGGAAATCATGATGCAAATTGGACGTATCAACTCCCCCAATCATGATGCAATGATCATGTATATAGGCATCACGTCCGAGACAAGTAGACCGACTCCTGCCTGCATCTACTACTATTACTCCACCCATTGACTGCTATCCAGCATCCATCTAGGGTATTAAGTTAATGAAAACGGAGTAACGATTTTAGCAAGATGACATGATGTAGACAAAGTAAACCCAATCAATATGAAAAACCCCCATCATTTTGAACTTAATGGCAACAATACAAATACGTGTCTTGTCCCTTTCTGTCACTGGGATATAGAGCACCGCAAGATTGAACCCATTACAAAGCACCTCTCCCGTTGAAGATAAATCAATTTAGTTGGCCAAACCAAACGGATAGATCGGAGAGAAATACAAAGCTATAAAAATCATGAATAATAAAGTTCAAAAAAGATTCAATTACTTCTCATGAATAATCTGATCATAAACCCACAATTCGTCGGATCCCAACAAACGCACCGCAAAAGAAGATTACATCGAATAGAACTCCAAGAAGATCGAGGAGAACATTGTATTAAAGATCAAAGAGAGAGAAGAAGTCATCTAGCTACTAGCTATGGACCCGTAGGTCTGTGGTAAACTACTCACACATCATCGGAAGGGCAGCAAGTTTGATGTAGAAGCTCTCCGTGATCGATTCCCCCTCCGGCAGGGTGCCGGATAAGGCCTCCAAATGGGATCACGAAAGAACAGAAGATCGCGGCGGCGGAAAAGTTATTCGAGGTGGTTCTCTGTTGGTTTTCCAATATTTGAGAATTTATAGAAATGGAATTAGGTCAAAAGGAGACACGAGGGGCCCACAAGGTAACAGGGCGTGCCCTGTTGCCTTGTCACCTCCTCGTGAATCTTCTGGTCTTCCCCCGAAGCTTCTAGGGTCTCTTTTATCCAGAAAAAATCGTCTAAAAGTTCCGTAGTGTTTGGTACTGATTTTCTGAAAAACCAAAAACAAGCAGAAAACAACAACTGGCACTGGACACTAGGTTAATAGGTTAGTTCCCAAAAATGATATAAGATGACATATAATTGCATATAAAACATCCAAGATTGATACTATAATATCATGGAATAATTAAAAATTATAGATACGTTGAAGACGTATCAACGGGCACCACGTAATACCTATACTTGTGCCACTTGGCAGTCGTAGGCGCGAGCTTTCACTACCAGATAGATAGGATTCATGAACTTTACCAAATGCCTTGTCATCCAAAAAAGTATACTCGCATAACATCAGCCCCTATATATACACCACGTACAAAGCAGAGAGTATATGTTGGCCAATTGGCGGTGTTGCTTGCTTGTTGCATCTTTACTAGAAAGAAAAGTCAAACACATCTATTATGAATCGTTAAGAAACTAGTATTATTTGCTCAAAAGAAGATATTCGTTGATCCAGCTTTAGGGCAAGGTTAGCTTGAACAACTCTAGCTCAAAAGCGCTTAAAAGCAAGTGTGTTAAACTATTAAAGAGCAGATCGCTATTTGGCACAGGAAGGTATTAACTCTGTGCTGAATCATTTTTAGTAGAACGGTATGTTTAGAGCAAGATATTTTCTGGTGCATTTATTTATTTATTTATTTATTGAGGAAAAGTGCATATATTTATGACAAGGAAGATATTATCGAGTCGTATGTGCATAACAGAATAACTCTGTTCTAAATCGCTATTAAAAAGTACGTTGAGAGCAACATACTCCTATTCTGCTGGCGCAACATTACGGGGCGATAGCCAAAACAATTCACCCTGTTATGGATCATTTAAAGAACTCATTAGTATCCTCCAAATCTCTAGGCCAATCAATCTACAATCAACCTTGGATATCGAAGATACCAAGAAAGTGCACATAAACAAAGCAGAGCACCAACTATTGATCACTGTCCGCGTTAGCGCTTGCATTGTCACCTTATGCATTCAGGTATGGTAATAAACTCTCCATAGGGACGATGCCATGTAGGATGTCGTGGCAGATTCTTGCCTAGCCACGGAAACAAAACGCACGCTTTTGCTGTTTTTGTTTTCGATGGGGACACGCACAACGTACATTCACACTCTTCCGTTGTACTCTTGCCACTAGGGCATGCGTTTTTGCTCCATTGTTTACAATGCGGTAGGGACGCACATCACGTAGACGCACCACTCTTGCCACTAGGCCTCATAGCCATAAGATTTCACTGCGAGATGAGGTTCTCTAGACTCTGGAGTTGTGATTGCAATGTCCCATGCGCACAGTTGTAGTATTATTACAAATAACAAGCTAAGTGGCCTGCGAATGTCCATTTATTGTACTATGTCATATTTTATTATTAAACTCCTTATATAATTTGGGATTACATAAATTCTAGATTCCATTTACTATTTTAGCATATTATTACAAATATTTTATTTAAATTTACCAAATCTACTAACGAAATTATTTTCTATAGTTCAGCCCTATCAATTCTTGGAAAGACGTTAAGCATGGTGGACGTTGTTATATTATCGTGTTCCATATAGTCTTGCATTCTAAAAATTACCATATTTATGTCACTCGTATTATATGTGTACACTTTAAGATATATGACTCCTAGAAAATTGGTAGTCAAAATTGTGTATCACATACATCGTGAAAAAACGATTAGCATCATACTTTTCATAATTTCTATATGTACATGTTCATAAACGAATTAACAGTTTAAGTTTCTTTATGGAGGAAATTTATACAAAATTTATAGCCTCAAATATTTTCAACATGAGAGTATTTTCTCTCACGAAAAAGATATTGGCTTGGAACAACTACTTGTTCCAATATTTAAAAAGTACTATTCATACATATGTTTGTTTTGTAATCATTTGTGCTAGTTTAGAATTTTCCATTATTTATAGGGATCGACTTCGACATCTCTTGATGGAGTTCGTAGTTTCACATTTGTATGGAAGATGATACCTAATCTAAAATGGGCTATTTATTTGTCTCATGGTTCTTTTGTCTGACTTCATAGTTTTTCTCAAGCATCGACTGAATGTACACAACACATTTAGGCCAAAAAAGCTCACATCTTAATAAAACCTATTTCCTTCGTTTATCAATGGAATATAACAATCGTATAACTTCATTAAGTTGTCATATATTTCGTGTTTTCTTCCATCTATATTGATATTTCCTACATCTAGTTTCCATTTGGTATATATTTCAATACATGGACTTCATCTAGTTTCATATGACTATTTTATATAGTTTCATATGACTTCAATTATGAAAAGGATGGCTTCGAACAACTCTCATACTTAAAAAGAAGTTTCCAACATATATCAATTTGGTAGTTGTTTATTCTATATTAGAGATTACATACCTCTTTTTTGGCGCAAAATTTCCATATCACCACGGTGTTTGTAGTTTTATATTTGTATTCAAAATTGCACTTTCCTAATTGTACTCAATTTATTTTTCTCTAACATTTGTTTTGTTTGGCTGTATATTTAGACTAAAATCTTAATCCAAATTAATTACAAATTCTTGGACCTGGCATTGTTTGGTACCGTGACCTACTTTCAATTCTCACTACATATGTAGTTGGTATTGAAAAATTGACTACGTGGACGACTTTTTGCAACAAAAATAAGCACATTTGTGTCACTTTCTTTAATAGCCACATTTTTTTTTCTCTCCCATGGCATATGTATCATGTCTCTCTTCTCCTTCCCTGTGTCTAATACTAAGAAGAGCTTAGAAGTTCAATTATGTATAGAATCATGCTTATTTCAGACAATATGAAAAGGACTTGGTGCCCCAAGCCATTTTTCCTCTCAAATTTAACTATGAGTGTCTTTGATATTAAAGTAAATTTAGAGTTCAGAGAACGTGTATATATAGTAGATGTATGCAACAAGAATTGTGCCATAAACTTCCAGAGAAGACCGATGATTATGCTAATTGTGCCATAAACATCCAGAGAATTGTGTCAATTCGGTCTATTCGGTCTATTCGGTTTATTCGGTCATCCAGAGAAGAAGACCGGTCCAACCAAATTTAATTCAGTCTTTTAGTTTTGACGACCGACTTTAGTTCGGTCTTTACGGGTTCGGTTTCGGTATTTATGGGTTCGGTCTTCGGATTTTATCCCTGGCTTGGGGACGGGTACAACGTAATACCTATACTTTTGACACGGGAGTGGGGACGGGCACCACGTACTACAGCACTAGAGCCACAGTCGTGCCACTTCACAGTCGTAGACGTGAGCTTTCAATACCAGATAGTAGATAGGATTCCTGACTTTACCAAATGCCTTGTCAGCCAGAATGACAATCGCACAGCGGAACCCCCTATATATACCCCACGAACGGAGCAGAGAACGACAGACAGACACGGATAGCGGCTGGCACAGGCATCAAAATCCAGTTCGAATAGCTTGAAACAGAGGCCGGGTTAACTCTGATCGATCCTGCTCGGCGGGCATCTCTCAGATTATATAACTTCATCAACCATGGGCCGTCCTGATTCGGAGGCGCCGGCGTCGAGCGTTGCCTACGGAGGCGGCGGAGGCGCGGCGGCGCCCGCGGGAGCGGGGGCAGACTCGCCTTTCGAGACCAACGTGGTGATCATCCTGGCCGCGCTCTTCTTCGCGCTGCTCCTCGTCATCGGATTCAACTTGCCGGTGCGGTGCGCGCTCCGGCGCGTGTGGCGCGGGGCCGCGGCAGCTGCCGGCGAGGGCCGGGCGTCGGCGCGGGTGGCCTGCAGCCGCAGCGGCATCAAGAGGCGCGTCCTGAGGAGCCTCCCCGTGGAGGTGTACGGCTCCGGGGAGGACATCGACGACGTGTGTGCCATATGCCTGAGCGAGTTCGTGGACGGCGAGAAGGTGCGCGTGCTGCCGCTGTGCGGGCATGGCTTCCATGTCCGCTGCGTGGATGCGTGGCTGGTGTCCCACGGCTCCTGTCCCACGTGCCGGCGGCCGGTCATCGAGGGCGCGCCCGCGAAGGCGGCGGAGACAGACACGATCATCACCGTGGTCATCGTGTGAGTTCATCGCGTGACGAAGCATGCCATTGCTGCCAGTACAGCACAGTCCTGCATGCGCAAGCTCTTGTGGAAGTTTGAGGCGCTGCTTACTAGTGGAATGTACATATGACCGGAATGCTGAATTGCTCATGTAAATACTCAACGGCGCAAAGCGTTGCACTGACATACTATGAGTAAACAGTTTTGCTGAATTACTTTGCTCCCGTGCCATTCTCCGTCGCCGTCGACAAATAGGGTCGCCCATGACGTCGACGGATGGAGGACGACTGACTCTTCAGTTCAACCGATCACTTGGATGCTAGTACTCCCAGCTTAATTAGCAGAATAAGTTACCCATCAATTTCATCAGGTCCCGTTCTGTTTTTGTTTTTTCCAAGCAGCCGGCAGGAGAGTTCTGCCTTTGGCGACTGGATAATGTGACTTAAACTATCTCTGGAGTTGCCACTTCCGCGGCAAAAAGAAAGGAAAAAAGAGACCACTTCCGGAGCAACACACACGCGTATATAGGTGACGGATTTATTTATTTTTAGAAAAGGAGGTTAAAAGCCCAGTTTCTGCATCAATCGATGCATACCGTCATTTTTATTAATTATTCAACAAAGGTCTGACAAAAATATACATCAAGCCACCCGAAGCCACCATTCATATCTACAAACTCGATAATGTGGAGTGCTCTCACTCCCCATATCTAAAACCGGTGTCGTCGCCGATCCATCCACATAACGTATCGAAACGTACAGCCGGTGCAGCAAACCTAAAACGTACACCACATGCACACGTTTTAGAAGCCGCCATCATCATCGAACCACTGACCCATCTTCAGGACAGAGATCCGCATCATCCTTGCCAGTCCGGCCATCCGTCGATGACACCACCTCCCTCAGCACGTCGCGGTCGCCACCGGTACACCGCAGTACCATGCCGCCAAGTACCATCAGCCGACGCAGCTTGAAGTCTTTGGAAGATCTGTCGTGCGTAACACCCCTGTCGAACATGCATGACACATCGTAGCACCTGTCGGCCAGGCATGACTTGACATGTCCACCGAAGCTCCATGCAAGACGGAGCCGCTCCACCTCCTGCCTTTCTCGTCGACCGCTACTCCACAAACGACGCTCCCAAGAGAGAAACGACACCGCAGTGCCGCCATCGTCTGATCTGGAAGACCAGATCCTAGGGTTTCCCCCGGAGCAGTACGAGTGGGTCAACAGTAGTTACACGACGATGCCTTCATCAAGGTAACAACGTAGAACGCCGCCATCGCCTGCCGTCGGCTCGGTTTTCACCGGCAACTATGTCTCCCCGACTCGCAACCGGGATTAGATGACGGATCTCGAGATCCGACCACCCAGCCTTCAGACCGACCACCTCCGACGAAGGAGATGACCACCACCGCCAAGCCCAGGGTCGCCGCCCCAGACGTCCGCGTGATGACGGAGAAGAACCGATCTGGGGTGGGAAACTCCAGATCCGCCGCCGCCAGCCGCCATGGCCGGCCCCATGCTGCCCCTGCAGCCGTGGTGGCCCAGCCGCCACCGGAATCCCATCGGGCCACCGCCCAATCGTGCCAACTCCGCCTCCACGCCGGGCGCCTAGGGTCGCCGTCTCACCTCGGCCAGAGATCCCGTCGCGGAGAGAGGAGGAGAGCCCGCCGTCCGCCGTCCGCCGGGCGAGCTTCGCTAGCCGACCTCCTCCAGCAGCGGCGAGGAAGCAGGGAGGGAGGGAGGGTCGGGGGCGGCGTCAGCTAGGGTTTGCCCGAGCACCCCCACCACATAGGTGACAGATGTGACTTGATTGTTCTACCTAAGAACTCTAAACGATCCCCTAAAAATGTTTGAAGAAGTAAAATTTCACTCGTCCTCTTCTAAACTTTATTTAACTGATCCCTGAAAGAATTATCCTCCTCGGCCGCCCGGCTCTTATTTTTACTCGGCCGCCCACCCATGAAGTAAAAAAGATTCCCCTCCCTCTCGGCCGCACCCACCCATCCCGCGCCGCATTCACTTTGGCGCCCCCCTACTTGCCTCCGCCGGCCACCACGCGCTACCGCCGACCCTCATAGCACCCGCCGCGCTCTTGCCCACCTCGATTTCATTAGTTCTCCTCGACGGTGTGGCATAAATTGGTAGATCTATGGTCGTTGCCGCCGTCACCAGATTCGACGGACTCACTCGCCGGCACCGGCGTGTTTTGGATGGATTCGACGGGGACCAAACCACGCAGCCCCCTCGGCCGCTCTGTGTCGCCTCTCGGTAAGTCCTCCTCCTCTCGGCGCTTGCCTGTCACCCGTCAACCGACCACCGGCACAGACACGTCCGGCAGTCGGCCGGGCTCAACATTTGCTAGCAGCTCGTCAGCTCGCTGCTGCCGGTCATCAAGAGTGACCACTGCCCGCAGCTGGTGTTGCGCCGCGTTTCAAGCACTCTGATGTAGGAGATATGCCCTAGAGGCAATAATAAATGTTATTATTTATCCCCATGTTCCTGATTAAGTTTATGTTCCATGCTATAACTGCTATGGTTCTCGAGTCTGGAATAACCACGAGGCTCGAAGGAAGACTCATATGCACGTGTGGAATAATAAACGGTAAAATATATTCCTAGTCTGGCCTCTAAGACTAGCTCAAGTGTTGCATGATAGTTCTGTTTTCCTGATCATGGGCATGACTATGCCAGCAACTTTGAGGGCACAATGTTAGGAGAACACTTGTGTTGAATCGACCCGATTGATGTTATGCTATGAGATACATTCATCACAAGTTTATGGTTAATAACATAGAGAAAGTTAATGTTTGCATAATTCCTTAGACCATGAGAGTATCGAGTTTCTTCATGCTTGCTTCATGAACTTTGGGGTTTGTTAAACGTCATCCGTAAATGGGTGGCTATTACGACGGCTTACGGGTTCATGGAAAAGTATGTCAAGTAACTTGATAGCTCAAGATTGGGATTTGCTCCTCTGACGATGGAGAGATATCTCTGGGCCCTCTCGGTGTTATGGTATCCATCATCGTCTGGCCAGACACAATGTGATTTGATCATAGGGATGCCGGAACACGGGAACGAGAAAAGAGAACACAACCGGTAACGAGGTAACTGACATAGTGGACAAGTTGTTGATCCACGGGGATGCCAATAAATCTCACCTCGGATATTTGTAACATATCGCGAAGCAACAGGAATAGCACACGGCAACTAGAGGTTCACTCGAATATTTATCCGTGTGGGTATAGGGGTCAATATGGGTGTCCACGGCTCCGATGTTGATCATTGATCGGAAAGTGTTCCGGCCATGTCTATGCTTCACCGAACCTATAAGGTCACACGCTTAAGGGTCATCTATCTGTTGAATACTAGATAGGGAGTCTGAGAGAAAGTCACTGGAAAAGTTTCGGAGACAACGGAAAAGTTCCGGAGAGAGAACACCAGAATAGTTTCGGTAAAACTGAAAAGTTGTTTCAGGGTATACCATTAAGTCAAATTGGTTTCGGCACACGCCTGGAAATTCTTGGAGGGTGCCAGAATTGTTCTGGGAACTTCTAGGATTTTTTGGAGAAAAAACCCGGAAATGTTCCGGAGCTACCGGAACCGCTTTGTTTGCTTTTCGCAGATGAAAATCACTAATCCAGAATTGTTTCGGAACGCGTCCAAAATTATTTTAGTGGGTACTGGAAATGTTCTAAGACCTACAAAAATATTTTTGGATTTAACGGTCACGGAAAAAAGTTTCCGTAAATAGTGAAAGTGCTTTTTGGGTTACTTTATGGAAAGCACCTTTTAGGGCTTTTCCCAAAAGGCTTCTAGAAGGACTTGGGGACTAAGGAACCCCTTTTGGGGGTGACCCACTAGGGGGTGGCCAGCCATGGTGAGGCTCCTTCATGGGGCCCCACTTGCCCTCTTACCTTCCCCTTTATGCCCTTGTGGAGGACTCCATTCTTGGGCATTTTGGGGTTTTAGAATGCCACCCCACCCCTTGGGATTTCCTATAAATAGAGGTGGAGAGGTGCTCTCCACACTCACTCCTTTCTCACATACAAGTGCCATGCATGATCTGGCTTCTCTCTCCCTCCCCGCGAAATAGTTTTGTAGAGCCGAAAGGCTGTCTGGGTTCCGGTGGGAACTAGTTCTGAACGGCGAAGCCCTGCCGGATAGATGACATCGTATGTGTGCAACCCCGTAGAGAGGTCGTAGGTTCGATCTTTTTGCCTGAGGGGCTATTCGAGAGTGCCTCCCGAAGGGCTGTCCGAGTGACCGTCCGAGTTTTGAGGGTCCTCCCGGAGGGTTGTCCGTGACACCGTCCGAGGGACTGTCCGACCGCCTCCCGGAGGGCTGTCCGACGAGCAGACAAGGGAAAACATCCTCGCGGTTGGGAGGTTGTAAATCCTAGCTGCGGGGATCTGCACCGACGATCTACATCGACTCTACCTCCGCTGCGCTACGAGTCGGTAACGATCGGATCGAAACCTTGTATGCAGTCTTCATAGTGGTCCTAGGCTGGTGCGTAGGTCGGAAATTTTTTGTTTTCTGCTGCGTTCCCCTACAGTGGCATCATGTGCCGTGCTATGCGTAGATGCAGGTTATGATCTAGAATACATAGAGATGTATGGGTGTTGCATAATATAATTTTGTAGTAGATGAGATCTATTGCTGAAAATTATTTATGCGGGTAGCAGATGAAATCTTTTACCCGATGTTCTTGTTGCTTCCCCTGAATTTGCATATTTCTGATCTTGATAACGGTATGGTGGAGTTTCAAAGTTCTGCCAATCCGCGATCCTGATTGATCAACGAAGTGCTAACAGTTCTTTGAATTCCACCATAGTCCATAGTTAAAAGAAAGATGAAATTTCGCAGACGAAAGGGCAATGCAGATATGATCTGCACGGGGGTCATGCGTATGACGAAGTTAAGTATGGGGCTCGAGATTTTATTATCTCGTGTTTAATACACCCCGCAAAGTTAATCTAGCGACTTGAATAATCATACTTGATGATGGACGTTGGTAGCTTCGGTTTGTTTCGAAACATTAGAAGCCACATAAAATAAATTTTTGCATAAACCGATTAGAGGCGTCTAACTTGGTTTTGCAGGATGTGCATGTGATGTGGTATAGCAATGCTCATATTAATTTGATTATGAATGAGATGACTATATGATGTAAAATTAACATGACCTGTGTGTCATGATTCAGCATGATGGCTGGAGCCATATGATTGTCACTTTAATGACCTGCGTGTCAACCTTAAGTAATGCACTTATTTTATTAGCTATGGAGATAGTAATATTATCTGGTGCATCGACAAGGTGGTGGCAATCTTCGCAAAGGTGAACACCGACGCGAATGCCGAAGACGAAGAAATACAAGACTTCTCCGTCAGAAAGGGCTATATCATATCATCCTATTATGAATTGCCTGAGATGTTTATCCCTTATGATGCACCCTTCTTGATTGCGCGATAGTCGCTTTTTATTAGGGTGATCTCTTACAAAAATATCAAGTAGTTAGTGTTCTCCCAAGTGTAGCACCGTCACAGCACCTATCTCTTCGGGGTATCACATGTATGCATGGGTACGAACGATTAGAGAAGTGTGAGGCGGGTGAGTTCAGACCTCGCAGCGAGATCACTTGGTTGTCTTGACGTTCTGGCTTGATCGTCCCGAGCTCGGAACACGCCCATCGAAAGATGAACAAGAGTCACATAGAGATGTGATTGGCAAGTTGGCCTACCGATTGCAATTCTCGTCACTTGAGATGGATGCATCCTTGGCGTTGAATTGTAATATGGGTCTTGTATCACTCACAATCAATTATGAGAGATATTGATTTGAGTGGGAGCGCACTTTAGAATTAATTCTTTTAATTCTTAGTGCAATTAATTATGGACATTGTCTAAGTGAAAATTGCATAATAGTTATAGAATAATGGCTCGCGTTTCCACCTTCCCTGTTAAAATTGAATAAGCTATTAAATATCTGGTTAAAACTTTACGGTTGGTAACGTAATGTGAGGATTGTCCTCAAGAGTGCCGAGAAGGACTTTGTCCTATCGCATGCTTTCGGTATTCTCCCGCTAATGCTATGGATGATGTGACTCTTGTCCTTCGATCCAAAAGCTAGAATTCCGTTACGCTCAAGTGCAATATGTTTGCTTCCATGAGACCCGAACTTCAAAAGTTTGGGATAGCTATGTGATATTCATGGAACTAAAAATTAGTTTCAGATACAAACAAAGGCTAAAAGATATGAGATATCCAAAGAAATGTTTGTTTGCGAACTATTAGTAAAAGTGTTTACTATGCATTTGACTAATACGAGAGGGATCCAGAAGAACGCCTATCATATGATGAAGGTGAATAAAACAACAACTTAAAGAGAAAGGAAATGTCCAAAGGGTGTTAGTGTGACTTACACACCTTGGAAGTCCGGGACTAACGTCACTCTTAAGTTGAGTGCTTCTTCTGAGAGTAGGAGAAATACTGAAAGTTAAACTGTTAGAAGTATAAAGGCAAAAAGAGAGAAGACTGGAATGCCTAGCTCATGTATGAAAGTCATACAAGCTATTGATGTATAGAAGGCTGGTCAAAGAAATAGTTCTTGGGAATTGTGATTAAATTGTTAGTCACTAATTCTTGGGTATTGTGAGTTGATCACAAAGATACCCGCTCGATTGCATTCTACTGCGACTCGATGCAAGAACTACTACGGCCTAAAAGACTTGCCGGAGTGAGGTTTAGATATGCGCTGGGAACATAGTAAAAGTTGCTATACTCGGTACATTACCTATGTATTTATTTTCATAATTCATTTTAGAGTTTTTATACACTCTAACCCATTGCATAAAGTATCTTGCAAGAAGGTTGTTCATAAGAGAACTTTTGATGTTCGGTGTTATGAATAACATAAGGGCCATGCTTCCATCATGGATGGGATGTATGTTATGAATATTGATAATAATATATTACCTCCGTATTTACTTTCATAATTCATTTTAGAGTTTTACATACTCTAGCCCATTGCATAATGTTTGTTGCAAAAGGGTTGTTCATAAAAGAACAATTGTTGTTCAGTGTTATGAATAACATAAGGGCCACACTTCCATCATGAATGGGATGTATGTTATGAATATTGATGGTAATATGATACATCCATAACACTGACGCTAAATGTCGCAAGACTAAGAGAATACCACACATGTGTGGCACTGCATTTGGTCACATTGGAGAAACCCGCATGGAGAAATTCCATAATGATGGATTTTGAAGTCGTTTGATTATGAATCATCTGACACTTGCAACTTTCCTCCGAAAAGTGAAGTGACTGAAATACCGTTCACAGGCCATAAGGAATGAGCAACGAACTTATTGGTGATCATACATTTTGATGTATGTAGTCCGATAAATGTTGTTGCTAGCAGTGGATTTATCTATCTTCAGAAATGACTCAAGTAGATATATGGATATTTACTTGATGAGACGTCAGTCTGGATCTTTTGAAATCATTCATAAGGTTTTCAAAAATGAAGTAGAAATTATTGTAACAAGAAAATTATGTTTCTGCAAACTAGATTGCCGAAAGGAATATTTGAGTTATAAGTTTAGCGAATGTCTGATGAGTTGTGAAAAGGGTTACATAACTTACACCTCACGGAGCACCACTATGAGTGGAATATCCGTGAAGATGTAATCAAACCATTTATGACATGGTAAGATCAAAGATGACATAAATCAATTTGCCATTATCCCTTTTAAAAGTAATGCTTTAGAGACTGCGGCTTTTACACTGAAAAGAGAGCCATCAGATCTGTTGAAATGACTCCATGGTATGGTACACCCAACCACGTTATGTCTTTTCTTAACATTTGGAATATGGGGCTTGTGTAAAATATTTACAAATCTATTCCAAATCAGACAAGTGCTACTTTATAGGTTATCCCAAGTTATTGGGTTTTCCCTCACCACTGTGCCGAGGCAAAAGGTTTTGCCACAAAGAACGGTATGCTTTTGAAGAAAATGGTTCTTGCAAAAAGGTGAGTAGGAGGACAGTGCGACTCGACGAGATAACAGTATCTTCGTCATCAGATCAAAGGAAAGAAACCTTGGAAGTAATTCCAGAGTTTCCTACTGCGACTGATACGGAAGCCTCTACATGAGATGTATGGACTTCGGTCGAACTTGCAACTGAACCACGTAGGCAAAAGTCGTGCAAACCTCTCAGGTGCGCAAGCGAGATATTGTTGTAAGACAACAGTATACCTACGATACACAAGGAAGCGTTGATGGGCCCTGACTCCGAAATTGGCTAAATGCCAATATAATCCGAGATAGTTTCCATATAAATGATTCAAGATTATATCTTCAGTCTCACAAGCGGGTCCGCATGCAACAAAAGAAATTGTATTTGCCTACTACTCCGACCTTGCCCTGAAAGGATAAGGAAATTGGATAAGAGCGAGAGCTAGACTGACTGTTGGTCCAATGCTAGTGGAGGATTCAGACTGAGGACCCCCTGTGGCGGCTACTCATAAGAAGATGAAGGATTGAAAGAGGACTGATCACCCCTCTGATTTGTGATCTTTTAATAGAAAGAAAAAGCCTTCTCTCAGACTTCAAGGTCAGACTTAGAGTCTAACGAACATTAAAGGAACTATAAACTGATGTGGATAAAATGTTTTATCCATAAAGCTTGACTTGTTGCAATAACAAATTCAAGGAGTTGACTACGATGAGATTGTCTCACCGTAGCGATGCTTAAAGTCAGATTGGGTTAAACTAGCAATTAATACATATTTCAATCTTGAGATATGATACATGGATGCCAAAAGGATTTCCATGTGATGGAAATGCAACCTAGGACTTGCATGTGATACAATCCGAAGTATTTTGTCAATCCAGAGGATGCTAGTAAGAATGCAAACTTCAGATTTCCAGCAATGGACAGAAGAGAGCAAAATGGAGTTGGAATCTTCGTTTTGATGAAATAGTCAAAAGAGTTTGATTTCATCAATGGATAACGAAGATGCTTGTGGTTACAAGAAAGTAAGTGGGAGCATAATAATATTTCTAAAAACCTTATGTGCTGGACACATTGTTGATTGAAAATAATATAAATTTCTTGACACGGATTAGGACTTCATTGAAAATAGTTTTTTGATGAAGTGCTAGGGCTAAAGCCAAAATACATATTGACAAGTTGCTAAAACAGTTTAGCATAAGAACGTCAAGGAGGTTTTCTTGCCGATGTCACATGGAAAGAGTTTTTGCAAGACTCGGTGTCCCAAAACACTGATGAGCAAAATACATGATGAAGATTCCACACACTTTCGTGTTTGAATTAATCATGTATTTCATGGTATGTAAAACAACCAGATATGTCCAGTACTCCCAAGGAGTTGCGAGTAAAGATACCAAAGTGATCAAAGTACTGATCATGAGACAACAGTGAAAATTGTCATTAAGTACTAAAGTAGCACTCATGACATGTTTTCTCGCAAGCGGATATTATGAAGTGCTCGTTGTAAGTAGTTGCATCGATACAGTCTTCACCAATTCTCCATGCGATTTTCGATTTATGTTAAGGGTTTTGTGTAATACACAATATGGTGGCACGGTAGTTGGAAATTGTTCCAAACAGGTTACTGTGGCGATTTCTATAACAAAGGCTAAGTATGTTGACACTTTGAAAGTGGCAAAGAAGATGTTGAATCATATATAGTTCATTCATGGACTTAATATGGTTCCAAAATGGCTTTGGTTAATGGGACACTGTTGCAGATAGTTGCTCCATAGCTCAGTCTGAGGAATCAAGGTTTGACCTGTAATTCACATATATATATACAAAGCCAAGTCCACACAAAATATGAATTTTGTGAAAGCGTGAAAACGCGAGGAGATGCAAACATACACACGGAACTGAAGTTGTCAGATCTGTTGGACATCAGGCAATACCACAAGCGAAGCATATTTTACACCAGTATGCCATAGGTGTAAAGTGCATTAGCATTGACTAAATTATTGACTCTAGTGCAAGTGGGAGTCTGTAGGAGATATGCCCTAGAGGCAATAATAAATGTTATTATTTATCCCCATGTTCCTGATTAAGTTTATGTTCCATGCTATAACTGCTATGCTTCTCGAGTCTGCAATAACCACGAGGCTCGAAGGAAGACTCATATGCACATGTGGAATAATAAACGGTAAAATGTATTCCTAGTCTGGCCTCTAAGACTAGCTCAAGTGTTGCATGATAGTTCTGTTTTCCTGATCATGGGCATGACTATGCCGGCAACTTTGAGGGCACAATGTTAGGAGAACACTTGTGTTGAATCTACCCGTTTGATGTTATGCTATGAGATACATTCGTCACAAGTTTATGGTTAATAACACAGAGAAAGTTAACGTTTGCATAATTCCTTAGACCATGAGAGTATTGAGTTTCTTCATGCTTGCTTCATGAACTTTGGGGTTTGTTAAACGTCATCCGTAAATGGGTGGCTATTACGGCGGCTTACGGGTTCATGAAAAAGTATGTCAAGTAACTTGATAGCTCAAGATTGGGATTTGCTCCTCCGACGATGGAGAGATATCTCTGGGCCCTCTTGGTGTTACGGTATCCATCATCATCTGGCCAGACACAATGTGATTTGATCACAAGGATGTTGGAACACGGAACGAGAAAAGAGAACAAAACCGGTAACGAGGTAACTGGCATAGTGGACAAGTTGTTGATCCATGGGGATGCTGATAAATCTCACCTCGGGTATTTGTAACATATCGCGAAGCAACATGAATAGCACACGGCAACTGGAGGTTCACTCGAATATTTATTCGTGTGGGTATAGGGGTCAATATGGGTGTCCATGGCTCCGATGTTGATCATTGATCGGAAAGTGTTCCGGTCATGTCTATGCTTCACCGAACCTATAGGGTCACACGCTTAAGGGTCATCTATCTGTTGAATACTAGACAGGGAGTCTGAGAGAAAGTCACCAGAAAAGTTTCGGAGACAACGGAAAAGTTCCGGAGAGAGAACACCGGAATAGTTTCGGTAAAACTGAAAAGTTGTTTCAGGGTATATCGTTAAGTCAAATTGGTTTCGGCACACGCCTGGAAATTCTTGGAGGGTGCCAGAATTGTTCTGGGAACTTCTGTGATTTTTCGGAGAAAAAACCCGGAAATGTTCCGGAGTTGCCGGAACCGCTTTGTTTGCTTTTCGCAGATGAAAATCACTAATCCGAAATTGTTTCGGAACGCTTCCAAAATTATTTTAGTGGGTACTGGAAATGTTCTAAGACCTACAGAAATATTTTCGGATTTAATGGTCGTGGAAAAATGTTTCCGTGAAGAGTGAAAGTGCTTTTTGGGTTACTTTATGGAAAGCCACCTTTTAGGGCTTTTCCCAAAAGGCTTCTAGAAAGACAACATCCCGATCAGCATCAAGCAATGGAATAAGCCTAAGGACGACGCCCCTGAAGGTGATTATGTCACCGATAGACAGAAAGATGATCTTTGGACCTTGCTGAATTCAAATTTCACCCTACCGCCAGAGGAGGATCCGAATAAGCCCGTTATAGAGCCACTGGTCAAGGCGTGTGCTCTTAAGAAGATGGCAGATCTATTCAGGAGGTGGAAGAAGGAGTTGAAATCAAAGTTTGTCAACAAAGGTGAGACTCCAGAATTCATCGGCCGATTTGAGAAGATAAGAGATCACTGGCCCGCATTTGTGGCCTACAAGACATCAGACAAGAGTAAGAAAATGTCAGAGACAAACAAGAACAACGCTGCAAAGAAGCAGTATCACCATCACACGGGGTCAGGTGGCTACCTCAAAGCCCGGCCGTTGTGGGACAAAGCTGAGAATGACCTGATTGCTAAAGGGGTCGAACCAGAGACATTGAACTGGCCAGACCGTTCAAGAACTTGGTTCTTCAGGGTTGGGGGAACTTTGGACCCTGAAACAGGGAAGTGCCGTTGGACGGACGAGCAACTTGCAATACCCGTCACGAAGCTTCAGAAGTATATCACCGTAGCGCAGGAAGGGACGTTCATTCCCGACAGAGAGAAGGACGAGCTGACTGAGGCCCTAGGGAATGCTGAGCACCCTGGACGAACACGAGGCACACCAGGCTCCGTTCCGTGGAAGTTTGGGTTTCCCGAGGCAGGCGGTTACAGAAGCCGGGAGAGAAAGAGGAAAGCGGAGCTGAGCGACATGCAGAAGATGAGTGCAAGACTACAAAAGCTAGAGGAAGCTGAGAGCCAGCGAGCTGCCGGCCAACTATCTCAGCGGCACGAAGCTACCCCAGAAGCTACCCCGCCATCTCAGCGGAGAAGCAGCGTGGCTTCCACGGAGCCCGTTCAGACTGACTTCACGGAGCCTATCTACCCCGTGGATACTATCACGGAGGCTCAAAATTGCGAGCTTATGACGAAATGCCATAACCTCACTTTCAAGGCGGCTCTCGGCTCTGTTGCACCTCCTCAACCCAACGGAACTTTTCACTGCCTTCCGATTCCACATGGCTATGCTGTTGTGATGGTGGATGAAGTAATGGAGGGATTTGAGGAGCTCGAGCTTTACCAATCTACAGGTGAAGGGGAGAATCAGCTGGTTCGTGCTCTGAGGAGTACATGTCTATGGCAGAAGGAGTACATCAAGCTTCCAAACTGGACGCCTCCGCCTCCTCCTCCTCCTCCGGCGAGTCAGGGCACTCCGCCTCCTCCTCCTCCTCCTCCTCCGGCGAGTGATCAGGGCACTCCGCCTCCTTCTCCGGCTCCTCCGACGCGTGAGGGCACTCCGCCTCCTCCTTCGCCTACTCCGGCGCGTCGGAGCACTCCGCCTCCTTCTCCGCCTCGTCAGCAACGACGGAAGAGAGACGCCGTCGCTCCGGCGGCTAGCAGTACAAGTAGAGGCGGGAGGCAATTCAGATACGGTCCATCTCTCAAGCCTGTGGAAAAGTTACCATATGAGAGGACCGAGCAGGAAAACGAGGACATATGTCGTGCCCAAGTGAGGGACCATTTTGCAAAGAAAACTCCACCTCCGAAGGAGAAGCTAGATCCGGTGAAAGTGAAGCGCACTATCGATGCCCTGAAGCGACCACCACCGCCTCCGCCGGATTCCAACTATGTCCGCATTCTTAAAAAGACATATGAAGAAGCGCGGCGGTCGGGAAGTACTTCCAGTGATGCAAGGTTAGCAGAACGAAGAAGTGGGAAAACAATTCCCCAGCTCGGCGAACAGGAGAAGAAATCGTGCCCCCCGCTCAAGGTGTCTAGCGATATCGTCGCTAATCATCCGGGGATGGTGCCTGGTACCAATCCTGGTGATTACTTGGGGGATGATGTAATTTTTCAAACGGCTGAGGTAACAAAAGAAGAATATAAATACGTGCACGGGAAGCCTCTCGTCAAACCTGATCATCCTCCTCTAACAACGATGATGTACAAATTGCATGAGTGGTACATGAAAACCTGCAGGGAGTCTGGGAGAGACACTATGTATATGGCAGTGAAACCAGAGCACGAATTCATTGGACTTCCCGTGATGCCTATTGAATTTGTGGAGTTATTTCAGTTATACAATCAACTGGCCCTCGACAAACAACTCATGACTTCCTACTGTCTGTAAGTATTACTTCTATAGTTAAGTCTCTAGCTCAGCTCGTTCATTGCATGTATATATAATTATCCTCACTATATTATGCAGATTGAAGATCTTCGAATGCAAAAAAGTAGGAATCTTCGACATTGGGTTCATTAGCCCAGATGCCGTAAATGAATGGACGGTACAAAACTCAATCAAAGAGACCGAGGAGAACTTGCTACAGTCGTTCCTTATACATCAAAACAAAAGGGAAATACTCTTTCCTTACAACTTCAAGTGAGTATTGCTGTCTTCTCTGTATACTCAGTTTCGCTTACTCGAGGTTAAGTAATGTAATTGATGAGTTATATATGCGTGCGCAGCTTCCACTTTATTCTGCTATCCATTAAGCTTGACGGGGCATTAGTAACTGTCTTAGACTCGAGACGTAAAGATCCCGAGAATTATGCGGACATGACTGCAATGCTCAAGAAGTAAGTTCAGTCAATACCGGGACCATATCGGCATGCAACTTTCGTTAATTTCCTGATATCAAGTAATCATTTTCTTTGCCTGGCAGGGTTTGGAAGAAGTTCACCCGAAAGGTTCCCGGTCTAAACAAAGAGTTGCGATTTACGCACCCCAAAGTAAGTAGTACTAGCTAGTTCCGCGCATCTCTAATTGATTCAAATTTTCATCAATATATCATTACCATGCTTGCTTATCAGTTTGATTGAACTCTATTCTCGTAAAGTGCTTGTACCAGAAAGAAGGGACTGTTTTATGTGCATACTACGTATGCGAGTTCATTCGCCACTCGACCTCTGAGCGGGGCTTCTCTGACAAACAATTTGAAGTACGTAAATAATATTCACAATTTTATTTTATATATTACCATCAATTGTGTTGAGTTTTATTCATATATATGCATGTATTGACCCCCTTCTTTAAATTAGATCTGGCAGATGCGGGATGAACTCCTACCACATGATCGCATACGAGCAATTCAAGAGGAATTGGCGGGATTCTTTCTTGACCACGTCATACCTAAAGACGGGGAATACCATGCGGATTTGTGATTGGATCTTAGGTAGATGATGTTAGGGATTGTAAAAGATGTTATATTGTATATATGTAGTACCGTCGGATAGATATACGAAAACTTGTTGTTCGACCAAGCACGGAGAAAGAGATGTCACTTCTCTCTATATATGTTCAGCATGACGATCTTGTGTAATTAATGGTTTCCTTCATTTTCTTATTAGCTAGCATCGAGTTATCTCTATATGTATAGTAGCTACCGTCGACCGAGCATGGAGAAAGAGAGGACACTTCTCCCTATTAGCTAGCTAACACAATATGAAACCCCTAAATTAACCCTCCAAAACCCCCCAACCCCCCCCCCCCCCCCTTCAAAAAAAAAAACAAAAACCCCAGCTGCTGCCAGATGCTCACGCGTGGATGACCTTTGGTCCCGGTTGGTGTGACCAACCGGGACTAAAGGTTCTCCTGCCTGGGCTCCCCGCAGCGGCCACGTGGATGCCTTTTGGTCCCGGTTGGTGTTACCAACCGGGACTAAAGGTCCTCCTGCCTGGGCTTCCCGCAGCGGCCACGTGGAGCCCCTTTGGTCCCGGTTCGTAAGCGAACCGGGACTAAAGGTTTTGGGCTTTAGTCCCGACCCTTTAGTCCCGGTTCCAGAACCGGGACTAAAGGCCCTCTGGAATCGGGACTAAAGGCCCTTTTTCTACTAGTGTCTTGTGATAACTAACCATCATCCTCTCTATACTATAACTATCTTTAATAGATAAAATGGCTAGATTGTACATAAACATCATCTTGTAGTAAACTCTAAAATATAATGATGCACCTTGAAAAGGAGGCGATTCTGGTGAATCTAACATAGCCGTAGCCGGCCCAATTCATATTATTTGTGATAAAAATCTTCATCTAAATAAATTAAAAATTCTTGGACCTGCCATTGTTTGGTACCATGATCTACTTTCAATTCTCATGACTTTTGTAGTTGGTATTAAAAACTTGATTATGTGGATGATCTGTTGCAAAATAAACACATTTGTGTCACTTTCTTTTAATAGCCACATGTTTTTCTCTGCCCTCGCATTTGTGTCAAAATTTAACTTTGAGCGTCTTTGCTAAAATAAAGGTACCCAAAAAGAACCTCGCTTAAGCTTCATCAAGCCAGCCCAAAAATGAGAGTCACCCATCTTCCATTTTAATTAAGATTTTCATCCTGATATTCATCGTGTAATATATCCCACCAAATGTCATTGTCCCTTAACAGCTTAAACAAACATGTATTGAGTAACACAAACATTTCTTGTTACGAGCCCCGGAAGAAAGGAGCAACACAGATATTTTTGACATTCAGATCATAAAATCGTAGGTCTTTTTTTTTTGCGGGGAAAAATCCTAGGTCTTTGGGAAGCAAATGATCCATACCTCACCCCTCAAAATAAATAAATAAATGACCCATACCTCATTCCGCTAGCCGGTATTTCTTGTGTGCATGGAATATTTTTATTTATCCGTCCCGTCCAAAAGAGAAATGAGCCTATGCTTTCGCCCTTTTTTTTTATCTGGCAGTAGGGACGGGTACAACGTAATACCAATACTTGTGCCACTTTTCACACTTTTGACACGGGAGTGGGGACGGTCACCACAGCCAGAGTCGTGCCACTTGACAGTCGTAGGCATGAGCTTTCACTACCAGATAGGAGCCTGAACTTTACCCAATGCCTTGTCATCCAACAATACACTCGCACAGCGGCAGCCCCTATATATACACCACGTCCAGAGCAGAGAATGACACACAGACAGACACGGATAGCGGCATTAATCCAGTTCGCATAGCTCGAAACAGAGGCCGGGTGAACTCTGATCGATCCTGCTCGGTGGGCATCTCTCAGATTATATAACTTCATCAACCATGGGCCGTCCTGATTCGGAGGCGCCGGCGTCGAGCGTTGCCTACGGAGGCGGCGGAGGCGCGGCGGCGCCCGCGGGAGCGGGGGCAGACTCGCCTTTCGAGACCAACGTGGTGATCATCCTGGCCGCGCTCTTCTTCGCGCTGCTCCTCGTCATCGGACTCAACTTGCTGGTGCGGTGCGCGCTCCGGCGCGTGTGGCGCGGGGCCGCGGCAGCTGCCGGCGAGGGCCGGGCGTCGGCGCGGGTGGCCTGCAGCGGCAGCGGCATCAAGAGGCGCGTCCTGAGGAGCCTCCCCGTGGAGGTGTACGGCTCCGGGGAGGACATCGACGACGTGTGCGCCATATGCCTGAGCGAGTTCGTGGACGGCGAGAAGGTGCGCATGCTGCCGCTGTGCGGGCACGGCTTCCACGTCCGCTGCGTGGACGCCTGGCTGGTGTCCCACGGCTCCTGTCCCACGTGCCGGCAGCCGGTCATCGAGGGCGCGCCCGCCAAGGAAGCGGAGACGAACACGATCATCACCGTGGTCATCGCGTGAGTCCATCTCGCGGCGAAGCATGCCATTGATGCCGGTACAGCACACTCCTGCATGCGCAGGCTCTTGTGGAAGTTTCCGACAACGATTGCTAAGATTGTCAGGCGCAATGCCCAATTGCTCATGTAAATAGTCGACAATGAGTAAAATGTTTTGCTGAATTAGTTTGCTCGCATGTCCTCTTTTCCGGCGCCGTCGGCGCGCCGGGTGCGTCGGCAGGTTGCCTGGTGCCGGGACACGACATCAAAAAACTCACTGGCCGATCAATGGCAGCCGAAACTCACTGGCCGATCAATGGCCGATGCTCCATCCAGCGGATGTGCTTCATTTTATCCCATGCATGTATGGTTAGATCAATAGGATCGTCTATAAATCGGCTGCGCACTGTCGTCTGTGTAGCAGCGCTCCACTTACAATAGCCACGCGCGCGGTGAATTTGCTAACGGCCAGCTGCGTCGTCATCGCCGGGTGGCCGATTCAGGCATCCTCGCTCCGGCTAGTGGGGTGGCCCGTGACGTCGACGGTAGAGGACTGTTCAGTTTAACTAACCACTTTGGATTTCTACTTTTACGGTACATCAACTAAATTTGGGCCGTTTATTTTTCTGATTCGATGGCCGAGATGAGCCAATACTACATCAGATTTCCGGTAGTACTATATTGAGTTGTGAGGGGTATTTTAGGCAGCTCACTGTTAATCAATCCCACAGCAGTTCCGTCCAAAAACAAGTGGAGGGTAGAGATAGAATTTCAGTTAGTCGTGAGCGTTCAGTTGAGTCATCCCGGACCGTCGCCATCGGCGGCAACCGCGCGCGCCCGTAGAGTTTGCAGCCGGCGGCCGGTCATCGCCTGCCCGCCGTGAGCCGTCGCCCCTGTCCAGCCTTCCTTGCGCCGTCCGCACGTGCAGCCGGTCCTCGGCCGTCGCGCGCGTTTGTCCTAGCCGCGTCTTCTCTGCACTGTCGCGCACAAGCAACCTCCATCGACAACGGACGGCGCGCTGCCGGATAGCGCCATGCGCGTCCATGCCCCGGTTCACACACGCACTAACATTCAGGGCACTCGTCCTAGGCTCCTAGCTGATGTGGCCGGATCCACCTGCATGCACAAAATTCAGTCCATACATGCATGATGAGCCTTCAGCGCCCTGCTGATGCACAAGGCCTTGGAGATGAAGGCGTCACAGGTTGTAGGGTCGACGCACGGGCGTGGATGCAAGGCCTAGCGCAAGCCGGGAGGAGGGACAGTCAGACTTCGGGATGGCGGAGGTCCTCCAAGCTCTGATTATTGGCGGCGCGGCGGGATGTGGGCAGGCGGCGTCGGGAGGGCGGAGGTCCACCGGGCGGCGGCCTGCAGGCGGCATCTAGAAGCAGATGTGCTGTGGGTGGCGGCCTACAGCCTGTGTCGACTGCGATTATTGCCGGCGACGTCGGGATAGCGGATGTTAAGGACGGAGGCCCGTAGCGGCGTGGGCTGTATCGTTACGATTATAATAAGAGCAGTTTTAAACATGCACCTCTATAAAAGGACAAATCTATTCCTAACAGGAAATTACCAATATGTCCTTGAACAAAATTCTGACAGATCATTTTCAACCATTGGATCAATTTAATACTACACGTTATGTTTGGTAGTATGATGTACAGTAAAAAATCTCTATAAGTTCCGCAGCATTTTCATCAGGTGCCGTTCTACTTTTGCCGATTGGGCGATGTAAACAAAACTATCTCGGGCCGTCTCCAACACGAACCTCTACTCCAACTTCAAATTTCCGAGCCGAACAGTTCAACCACTTTTAAACCTACCTCTATTTTACGCCGGATGCGTCCGGACATCCAAAATGCCCCAGTCCGGTCTCAACTTGAGTGGCAGAGTACCGGAATCCGGTCACCTACCGCAGACCAACTGGACTCCCACAATTCGGTTAAATGTCACAATGCATATATTTTTATGTTTTGGTTGTCTACTTTCAATGAAACACGATGGATTCAGAAGATGAGCACTTCTACAACGGGTTCATGGGTTTGTCTTCATCCGATGATGATGAGAGGGATGAAACGATAATAATGATGGCGGTTGTTGTAGAAACGGAGAATGCTTAGGAGCATGTTCCCAACTTCAAGGATTCCATGCCGGGACATCGAGTTTTGAATAGGTGTTTGATATGTCTCAAACGTATCTATACTTTTTTATTGTTTCATGTCATGTTTATATCATTTTGACATAGTTTTGGCATCGATTTATATTATTTTTTCGAAACTAACCTATTAATTCAGTGTCCAGTGTCAATTACTATTTTCTGTATGTTTTTGGGTTTTCAGTAAAATCAATTTCATCGGGCGCAAGAAAACCTGGAAAAAATTCAGTGAAAGTTTTACATCCAGAAGCTTCCAATGGCAACCAACATAGGACGAGGGGCCACCCATAGGCCCCACGCGCCCCCTCCATGCAGCCATGGGTGTGTGGTGGGCCACGTAGGCTCCATGGTGCTCTGATTTACTCCCTCTCGGTCTCTGTGCCTCTGTCTATACCTGAAACTTCCGAGGATTTTTCAACCCTGATTTTTTCGCCGCCGCACACCTCTGTTTTGTGACGATCCAATCTGGAGTCCTTTTCTAGAGCTCTCCGGAGTGGGAATTCTTCACGGTGGCCATCTCCATCAATTTGAAGGCCACCACGATCGCCCGTGAGTAGTTTCCCAAGGACTATGGGTCCATAGCAGTAGCTAGATGGTTTTTCTCTCTCTTGCTTCTTAATACAAATATCACATGAGCTGCCCTAAATGATTGTGATCCATCTGATGTAATCTGTTGGTGTGTTTGTTGGGATATGATCAATTGTCACTTTATAACTAGATTTATCCATGGATCCTTTTGAGATCTATTTGGTTTCTTTGTTGAATATTTTTTATTCATATATGCTCTCCGATTTATTCTTCTTCCTTTGGCCAAGTATGGGGTTTGATCTTCAAGAGGGATAGCAGGAAGTAAAAAAGTCTTGTATTGTGTTGTTGACACTAGGAATACAAAAGTTGGTTGCGCAGCTATCGTTTGAACCCAAGGTGAAGACAATATACCATCTACTTCATGTCATCACGCTTATTACGATACTCTATTTTAGCATGCTGGATAGCAGTCTTGGGTGGAGTATTAGCTATAGATGCAATTGGATAACTGTCTATAGATATTGGGACGTGATGCTCAAATGTTCATTATGCCATGGCCACTCATATTTATAAATATTGCAATTTAATCGATGTTCAACTATAACTTGTTTAACACACCATGCTTTCTTTTCGAGAGAAAGCACTAGTAAACCTATTGATCCCGGTCCATATTCTTCTTATAAACTTTCATTCTAAATTAATGCTATGTTTATTTCTTGCTTTTACATTCCCATCAACTTCCATCAAGTCCAACCATTTTTCTGGTTCCGTTGTTGTTTGTGATCCTTGTAACTAGCATAGGTAGTGAGACTGACAACCTCGCTAGTCATGTTGGGGGCCAAGGCAGTTTTGTATCTGGTGTGCAGGTGCTGATCGTTGGTTGTGCTACTCAGCTCCTGCTGGTTCGATAAACCTTTAGGTAACTTGAGGGAAATTGCTGCTTGCTACAAACCCTTGCACTTGGGAGGCCCAACACCTTCCTAGTTGAGAGGAAGTAGGCTTTCTTATAGCGTTGTTGCTAGGGAGCTTACATCACAATCGTAGGTCCCACACTCCTTTACTTTACTTCCATGTTTTCTATATTGCTTAGTTTCTTTTTGTTGCTTGTTATGCTGCTTTTCTGCTTTCTAAAAAAACTTAAAAACACAAAACATTTAAATTCCAGCAAGGTTACACTTTTGTTTTAAGCTTGAAAAGATGTCTACTACACCTTAAAATACTAATCTTTGTGATTTCACAAGTGGTAATAACAATGATTTCATTAGTACACCAATTACTCCACCAACCACTAGTGCTATATATTATGAAATCAAACTTGCTTTGTTAAATTTGGTAATGAAAGAATAATTATCTGGTTCTTATAGTGAAGATGTTGCTTCTCATCTAAGAATTTTGTTGATCTATGTGATGTGCAAAAATTAAAGAAGTAGATGATGATGTGGTTAAGTTAAAAGTTTTCCCGTTTTCATTACGTGCAAAAGCTAAAGAATGGTTTCTATCTTTGCCTAGAAATAATATTGATTCTTGGACTAAATGTAAGGATGCTTTCATTGGTAAATATTATCCTCCTACTAAAATGGTACAATTAAGGAATCTTATCATCAATTGTAAACAACTTGAGCATGACCATGTTGCCCAAGCTTGGGAAAGTGTCTATGAGGATTTGTCCTCCAATTGATGTATCTTAAAATTTTCTATTTACTTGCACCTAAGATAATTCATAGTGCCCTCGAGATTCGGTATCAAGATATTTGGAAATACACTTTAGATATCACAACCAAGATAGTTATGGTTACTAAAATAGACATCAAAACATACATATACCAATAATCCAATTTAGGCTTATGCCATAGAGTTTTTTTGCAAATATAAAAGAAGAACATGGAACTAGATGTGAACCCACACATATAACTAAGGTTCATCTAATTAGATTGTAAAAACTAATCATGGAAGCATGTGATTTTGTTTTATTTATTCATTTCCTCCAATCTTTAACAATATGTCTTTCAAGGGGATTTCATGAAACGGAAAGTAGAGACATGGTGCAATTATCACAATGTTATACATTAGAATTATGTAATATATGATACTTCAGATTTGTACAATATATGATATTCCCTCCGTCCCATAATATAAGAGCGTTTTTGACACTAGACTAGTGTAAAAAAACACTCTTATATTATGGGACAGAGGGAGTAGATTATATAACCAACATGGTTTTGTCATTAATTTTGATAAATGTAACATCAAAACAAAATCAGAAAAAATTGTATGATGAGATAATGAACATGTAATATAAGTAAGTGTTGAGAGGAGATTTGGAGTCATGTGGGAATTGTGTTTTCTGCGACATCTCGTCGATGAATCTTGACATGCTGCATGTTGTTTGCGGGTACGCGTTTGCTAAGTGGAGTACAGTTATGGTCAATGTGGGGCCAGAGAGAATGGAGGATTCAGAGAAAATTAGTTGTAGCATTCACTTCTTCTAGTAAGTTTCATCCCCAATCAGTGGGTCTGTAGCACTCGTTCTTTGCTCGGTCGGTCATTTCTTTTCCTAGGTCGGTATATTGATTCGATTTGTGTCAAAATTGCGTTCTATTTTGAGTATGTGCATTGAGTACTAGCTTGTGTGCCACTAATTGGGTCGATTTGTAGCATGCTTCAGTGCTCGTATCGATATTGTTCCAAGAGCATCGATTTGATGTTCTTTTGTTGAATGATGTTTGGACGATCGAGTTCCTATGCTGATTAGGTGTATCTAACTTTCTCCTCCGTTCTCTTTCGAAATCAGAGCATTAGAGACCTACTCGCAGATTGTTTGGTAATCCGGTGTGGTCTCGAATTGGTTTCGTGGCAATCCGCGAAAATATGCTCCCAATTGTGCGCATAAATCAGATACGGCTCGACGCATGGTACATACATTCAAGCTAGATCAAATGCCTTGATAGCTTTTAAAAAAAATTCTACTGCATTGAATAATTTTGGTTTAAACTTCTAGGCACTTTGACTACTCTAGACTTTCCATGTACAATCAATCGATGAAAAGGCTATGTCTTTTTTACCCTTTTCAAAAGAAACAAAAATAGATTATTTTGTACATGTGATACAACCATGAATGGGAATTTCGTAGAATTACTTAGTACATGTGCTAAAGCCCATAATGTTAAACATATCGCCAAGTTATATTCGAAATATTAATAACCGTGAACCATCCATGGACATATCAGAAGAAACATATCCTCTGCTCCATTCATTTGAGGTAGCAAATGCATGGCATTAGTCATTGGGAATATTAGAAGTACGATATTTGTTAGGTGTATATTTATGGGAAAGATAAGTCAAATAAGTCTCTGTGAATCGCTTAAAAATGAAATAACTATATAATGCATGCTACAATAAGATATTTGCCTCGAACACGGCGATTTGGCTCCCGGGTCCAGATGCTCCTGTGGATGAACAATAAAAAAATTCCAAAAAAAATTGGCATGCAAGATGCTCGAATGTGTGATGCCTGTGTCATTTGGTGGTGTTTGGACATTTGAGTAGCTCTCAGCAAAAACAAAACAATAATCAAGCCTGTGAGAAAGTTTGAAAAAACACACTGTTCAGAGTTCATTTTGCCATATTTTTCACGAGCTCCTCGAATATCATTTACCCACGAAATTTTGCACGCACCTGGCGCACTCAAGCATCTTGCATGCAAAAAAAATATTTTTTTTGAATTTATTTACTTTTTATATTACTGTTCACCTGGAGTATATGAGCCCGGGCTCAGAGATGAATTATCGATTTGCCTCTTCTTTTCCTCAGGCCTACCAACGCAGGTGTACAGGCCACTGCCACCCAAACTGGGAGGCTTTCCACTGTACATACATAGATTTACCATGCCTTTGTCTTCAAGATAAAGAAAACATATTTATGTGGGAGTACAACGAAATAACAACAAGACATAGCTGACTATACATGACACTATCAAATAAGAATAATATCTCACTGATGTGATGCATGGGCAGTGCACAATCTGCTACATACATATAGGTAGAAATATCCACAACCTCCGTTCAGTGATGACACCAAAAGCTAAAAATGCATAACATACATTTTGGCCAATGAGAGTGATAGACTAGAAGGGCACTGCTTGCTTGGTGCAATTTTATTGGAAGGAAAAGTCAAACAACTCTCTTATGAATCCTTAAAAAAAACTAGTATTTGTTCAAAGGGAGATATTTGCTAGTGCGGCTTTAGGACAAAGTTAGTTTGAACAACTCTTTTTCTGAAGGGCTTGAAAAACAACTATGTCAAAATGTTAAAGGGCAGATATTTTGCAGGGGAATATATTAACTCTGTTCTGAATCATTTAAAAAATAACATTATGTTTAGATCCAGATATTTGCAAAAGAAGATATTTGGTGGTGCATATGTTTATGATAACGAAGATATTAGCCAGTACCCAAGTAACTCTGTTCTAAATCGCCATTGAAAAAGTACGCTAAGACCAACATACTATTTACTTTGGTGCACTTTTGAGTCTGAGGTCTAATTGGTTGGCGCACTTTTACAGGGCGGATAAACTAAACAACTCACCCTGTTCTGGATCGTTTAGAAAACTCGTTAGTATCCTCCCAATCTCTCGGCCAATTAGCTTAAGATCAACCTTGGCTACAAGACCACGAAAGTGCAAATAAACAAAACAGGGCACTACTGCTACTAACTATCAATCACTGTGTGATTTAGTACTGTCTACTTGACTGCTTGTCATCTTAAGCACTCAAGTATTATAATAAACTCCGCACAGGCAATGGGGAGAGGCCGATCATACCAAGAAATATGTAAAAGAGCAATCCAGATCATCGTCAGTCATGATGCCGTGGCCGATCCTTTCGTAGCCACGAAAACAAAGCTCGCGCTTTTGTTATTTCTCCCTTCAGATACGGTGGGGGCGCGCACCACGTAAACTCACCCTCTTCTGTTGCGGTAGTAGAGAACATCACGCTTTTGCTCCATTGTTACAACACGGTAGGGTCACACGCCACCTACGAGCACCAGTCGTGCCACTAGCACTCACAACTGTGATCCGTGAGCTTTCACTAGGACAGGTTGGTTTTCTGGACTTTGGTGCAGCGATCCGACGTCCCGTACATACTATAATACATATTATTTAAAATAATGCCAAACATCAATATTGGTAAAGAAAAATCTGATGGCATTCACTTTGACCAACCTCGCGACCGTTTGTCTGAATTGCACCACAAACCTATCATCACAGATTATTATTTTTTATTGAAATGACACCTTTGCATAAATACTAATGAAATATTGTGAGTTTTTAGATGAACATTTAATTTGAAGAACTCAAAGTTAAGATCTAACCAAGAATATTCCGTTATGAGAAGGTTCCCACAAAACTCATCCTGACCTCCATGAGATGAACGTTATTCAACCGCTTAATTAAGTAGCTCCTTCCCTCCAATTTTTTTTTTAAGTAGCTCGTTCCAAGCTACTCCCTCCTTTACAATTTCAGTTCACTTAGACATTGCTAATAAATATGCGATTATGGTTTCGCCCTTTTTTTTTCATGGGCAGTAGGGTCGCGTACAACGTAATACGCATACACACACGCCCACTAGACGTGAGCTTTCACACAAGATATAATTTCCTGAACTTACCCAATGCCTATGCCATCGGATTATTTTGGTGAGTGCACTCTCCCGCGCGTGTCGCTGTCGATCCATGCAAATATGCAATGCAACAACTCAGCTGCCTAGCGGCAACAGGTGCAACTTTACGGGCTGGATAACCTAGACAATTCTCTTTGTTCTGGATCGTGTATAAAACACGTTAGCATCCTCCGAATCTCTCTGTTGAAGCGGCGCCTGGAAGTGACGCGGCTAATCACATCCATCGATGATACCTTAACGCGCACTTGCATCCAAAACCTCGGGTACAAGATATACCAAGAAAGTGCACATAAACAAAACAGAGAGCACTACTGCTACTAATTGAATATCGACAACTGGCTGCTTTAGTGCTTGCACGGTCATCTTAAGCATTCAAGTATGATTATAAACTCCCCATAGGGATTACAAGATACAGAGAAATGCCTAAAGAGCAATCCAGATCACCATCGGTCACGAGGCCATGTAGGATGTCGTGGCAGATCCTTTCATAGCCACGGAAACAAAGTTGCACACTTTTGCTCTCTTGTTTTGGATATGTTTCGGATATGGTGGGGCCGCACACCATGTAGCAGATAAGACTTAACTTTTTGCTCTATTGTTTAGAATGCGGTAGGGATGTGCACAACTAATGTGCACACTCATGCCACTAGTACTCAGAGAAGGGAGCTTTCACTATGATACGGAAATTCGCAGCGGCACTCACCTGTCAAGCCCTGCCCAGCTGTTCGATTGCCTCACGATTCACGAAGTAGTTGGATCCCGCACGAGGGCACGGTAAGTTTTAAGATTCAAACGTTGGAACTTACGATTTTTCAACTGAAACTTGCAATTTTCTCTCTCACTCTTACCAAGTTTCATAGGTAAATTTTTAAGACATTTTTTGTGTTGGTCGTAGGCACAAAAATCATGATTTTATCGGTCGCTCGTACTAAGTTTCAAGAGTTGAAACTTAATATTTATTTTCAAAATTCATCAAAACATATTCAAAATGGATCTTATTTGAAAGCCCTCATCACGGGAAACATGAATATGAAAACAGAACTTAATTTGGACTTTCCGTTCAAAAGATATAAAATTTTGAAAATCGGAAACAAAAAATAAAAGCATGCACGAGAGACTCGGTGCCCTGAGACCCGCGTGCCACAAATCCTCTCCCACTATGATAGAGGGTTTTCATAATCCTCTCCCGTATACACAACTATGATATTATTGAAAATAATGATACGTGTCAACATCGAATGAAAATTCTGATGTAATTGGCTTTGGATTAGTCAAACAACAACATCCTCGGTCGAACAAAAACTTATCACCATGGACCATAATCTTACCAATAGAGTAGCATGATACAGATAAAAAATCATTCTCGAATTTTGTTTATACAAACTAGAAACATTGGGCTATCACCCTGAAGCTAACCTTAGAGCCAACACTTTCAACAAGTAAAAGACATACAAATGCTGATGTTGCTAAACCAAATATGTCAACTTTGTCAACAGACTCTCTACTGGCATGCTCAGCCAAAGCGTCGTTTAGCCAACTCATGATGTGGAAAAGTCCTACGCCACTCGTGCAGAAGGAGAATTTGCCAGAAGGGTGTTTCATACACCGCTATGTCGCTTCTGGTTACTTCGGCGCCACCGCCTCATCGTTTCCTGCCATATGGACAGATTCGTCCAAGTCCAAAGTTCCTACCTCGCTATAGCGTCATGACATCAGGATGATGAAATCTATTGGCTATAGGTCTCGCTCGATGCAATGGAGGACCACCATTCATGCATATGCCTTCCATCACTGGAAATGGTTGTGCAGAGAGCCACTAGGGCCACCATGGCCACCATTCATGTGTGCCATCACTAGAAATGGTTGTGGAGAAAGCCATGCTACAACGCCATGCCAACAAGATGTTGGAATGTATTGGCTATAGGTCCCGCTCAATGCACATGCAAGGCCACAATTCATGCATATGTGCGCCATCACTGGAAATGGTCGCAGAGAAAGCCACGTTGCCATGCTAAACACAGACAGCTACAACAGTGAGGGGTGGGGGCAGATAGAAGAGGACAAATCGTGGCCGTAAAAATGTCGGCTAGGGCCCAACGTGGCTCTCGAACGATGCACTTGTCTGCCAAATCCAGCTAGGCCGCTCATTCCACATGATGTTCGTGCTTCTGTGCAAGCGAGACACCCCAGAAAGTCACCGTCCCAGAGTCCAGTGAAGACAGTGGCATTAGGATGCAATGGTCGAACTAGGGCTTGGTGATGCGGGCATCGCCCACGTCTCCCGCTCCTAGGGCTTGGTTGCAGGTATTTTTTATAAGTTTATTCCTTAGTAAAATTTCCCGAGTCAAAGGATGTTGATTCTTTTGTCCAACAAAAATTGAGCCCCTGCACATATTTCAAGATATATCACTAGTGCAGAAAAGCCAAATAGCACAATTAAAAGAAATAACAAGTTAATTAATTTTTGGCGCAACTGTATATACTCATCAACCAGAGAACATGTTGAATCGAGCTCAAAGAACATACCGTCCTCGATAGGAAGTTCTACGAAAGATCTTTGAAGGTTTCTCTAGAGTAGATAACCAACTTGTCGCACACACCTAACCTATTTTCGCCACACTTGGGGCACGCGCCATCCGTGTAGGGGAACGCGACAGAAAACAAAAAAATTCGGTACAGCGAGCACGCCCAGGATCACTATGGAGATGCATACAAGGTTTGATCTGATCATTACCGACTCGTAGCGCAGCGGAAGTAGAGTCGATGTAGATCGTCGGTGCAGATCCCCGCAGCTAGGATTTACAACGTCCCAACCGCGAGGATGTACTCCCTCGTCAGTCCCTCGAACAGTCCTTTGGGAGGCGGTCGGACAGTCCCCCGGACGGTGTCACGAACAGCCCTTCGGGAGGCACTCACAGAAACTCGGACGGTCACTCGGACAGCCCTTCGGGAGGCACTCTCGAACAGCCCCTCGGGCAAAAAGATCGAACCTCCGACCTCTCTACGGGGTTGCACACATACGGTGTCATCTATCCGGCAGGGCTTCGCCGTCCAGAATTAGTTCCCACCGGAACCCAGACAGCCTTTCGGCTCTACGAAACTATTTCGTGTGAGGGAGAGAAGAAGGCCAGATCACGCATGGCATTTGTATGTGAGAAAGAGTGAGTGTGGAGAGTGCCTCTCCACCTCTATTTATAGGAAAACCCAAGGGGTAGGGTGGCTCTCATCCATCCATGTCATCCCAAAGATATTTTGGGACAAAGCCCAAAAAGGTGGCTTTCTATAAAGTAATCATAAAGTGATTTTCACTATTCATGGAAACATTTTTCCGCGACCGTTAAATCCGAAAATATTTCTGTAGGTCTTAGAACATTTCCAGTACCCACTAAAATAATTTTGGACGCGTTCCGAAACAATTCCGGATTAGTGATTTTCATCTGCGAAAATCAACCAAAGCGGTTCCGGTAGCTCCGGAACATTCCCGGGTTTTTTCTCCGAAAAAATCCCAGAAGTTCCCAGAACAATTCTGGCACCCTCCAAGAATTTCCAGGCGTGTGCCGAAACCAATTTGACATAATGGTATACCCCGAAACAACTTTTCAGTTTTACCGAAACTCTTCCGGTGTTCTCTCTCCGAAACTCTTCCGTTGTCTCCGAAACTTTTCCGGTGACTTTCTCTCAGACTCCCTGTCTAGCATTCAGCAGATAGATGACCCTTAAGCGTGTGACTCTATAGGTTCGGTGAAGTATAGACATGACCGGAACACTTTCCGATCAATGATCAACATCGGAGCCGTGGACACCCATATTGACCCCTATACCCACACGAATAAATATTCGAGTGAACCTCCAGTTGCCGTGTGCTATTCCTGTTGCTTCGCGATATGTTACAAATACCCGAGGTGAGATTTCTCGGCATCCCCGTGGATCAACACTTGTCCACAATGCCAGTTACCTCGTTACCGATTTTGTTCTCTTTTCTCATTCCCGTGTTCCAGCATCCTTGTGATCAAATCACATTGTGTCTAGCCAGACGATGATGGATACCGTAACATCGAGAGGGCCCAAAGAATATCTCTCCATCGTCGGAGGAGCAAATCCCAATCTTGAGCTATCAAGTCCCTTGACATACTTTTCCATGAACCCGTAAGCCGCCGTAATAGCCACCCATTTACGGATGACGTTTAACCAACCCCAAAGTTCATGAAGCAAGCATGAAGAAACTCGATACTCTCATGGTCTAAGGAATTATGCAAACGTTAACTTTCTCTGTGTTATTAAACATTAACTTGTGACGAATGTATCTCATAGGATAACATCAATTCGGGTCGATTCAACACAAATGTTCTTCTAACATTGTGCCCTCAAAGTTGCCGGCATAGTCATGCCCATGATCAGGAAAACAGAATCATCATGCAACACTTGAGCTAGTCTTAGAGGCCAGACTAGGAATACATTTTACCGTTTATTATTCCACACGTGCATATGAGTCTTCCTTCGAGCCTCGTGGTTATTGCAGACTCGAGAACCATAGCAGTTATAGCATGGAACATAAACTTAATCAGGAACATGGTAATAAATAATAAAATTTATTATTGCCTCTAGGGCATATCTCCTACAGACTCCCACTTGCACTAGAGTCAATAATCCAGTCAATGCTAATGCACTTTACACCTATGGCATACCGGTGTAAAATATGCTTCGCTTGTGGTATAGTCTGATGTCCAACGGATCTGACAACTTCAACTCCGTGTGTATCTTTGCATATCCTCACGTTTTCATGCTTTCTCAAAATTCATATTTTGTGTGGACTTGGCTTTGTACATATGTGAATCACTGGTCGAACCTTGATTCCTCAGACTGAGCTATGGAGCAACTATCTACAATAGTGTCCCATTGACCAAAGCCTTCTTGGAACCATACTAAGTTCATGAATGAACTATATGATTCAACATCTTCTTTGTCGCTTCCAAAGCGTCAACATACTTAGCCTTTGTTATAGAATTCGCCACAGTATCCTGTTTGGAACAATTTCCAACTACTGTGCCACCATATCGTGTATTACACAAAACCCTTAACTTAAATCGAAAATCGCTTGGAGCATTGATGAAGACTGTATCGATATAACTACTTACAACGAGCACTTCATAATCTCTGCTTGCGAGAAAACATGTCATCAGTGCTACTTTAGTACTTAACGACATTTTTCACTGTTGTCCCATGATCAGTACTTTGATCAGTTTGGTATCTATACTCGCAGCAGCTTGGGAGTATTGGACATATCTGGTTGTTTTACATACCATGGAATACATGATTAATCCAAACACAAGAGTGTGTGGAATCTCCATCATGTATTTTGCTCATCAGTGTTTTGGGACACCGAGTCTTGCAAAAACTCTTTCCATGTGACTTTGGCAAGAATCACTCCTTGGCGTTTTTAATGCTAAACTGTTTCAACATCTTGTCAATATGTATTTTTGCTCAGCCCTATTAGGCAATTCTATCTCCGTAGATAAATATGCCTAATATCAAGGCTACTCAGCCCAAGTACTTCATCGAAAAACTAATTTTCAATGAAGTCCTAATTTGTGTCAAGAAATTTATATTATTTCCAATCAACAATGTGTCAAGCACACAAGGTTTTTAGAAATATTATTATGCTCCCACTTACTTTCTTGTAACCACAAGCATCTTCGTTATCCATTGATGAAATCAAACTCTTTTGACTATTTCATCAAAAACGAAGATTCCAACTCCATTTTGCTCTCTTCTGTCCATTGCTGGAACTCTGAAGTTTGCATACTCACTAGCATCCTCTGGATAGACAAAATACCTTCGACTGTATCACATGCAAGTCCTAGGTAGCATTTCCATCACATGGAAATCCTTTTGGCATCCAAGTATCATATCTCATCATTGAAATATGTATTAATTGCTAGTTTAACCCGAACCGACTTTAAGTATCGCTACGGTGAGACAATCTCATCGCAGTTAATTCCTTGAATTTGTTATAAGCAACAAGCTGAGCTTTATGGATAAAACATTTTTATCCGTATCAGTTTATAGTTCCATTACAATCCGTTAGACTTTAAGGCTTTCAGAGGTTTTATCAAGATCCAATCTTGAATAATTTATATGGAAACTATCTCGGATTATATTGGCATTTAGCCAATTCCGGAGTCAGGACCCATCAACGCTTCCTTGTGTATCATAGGTATACTGTTGTCTAGCAACAATATCTCGTTTGCGCACCTGAGAGGTTTGCACGAGTTTTGCCTACGTGGTTCAGCTGCAAGTTCGACCGAAGTCCATACATCTCATGTAGAGGCTTCCGTATCAGTCGCAGTAGGAAACTCTGGAATCACTTCCAAGGTTTCTTTCCTTTGACCTGATGACGAAGATACTGTTATCTTGTCAAGTTGCACTGTCCTCCCACTCACCTTTTTGCAAGAACCATTTTCTTCAAAATCATACCGCTCTTTGTGGCAAACATTTTTGCCTCGGTATAGTGATGGAGGAATACCCAATAAATTAGGATAACCTACAAAGTAGCACTTGTCTGATTTGGAATGGGTTTGTAAATATTTTACACAAGCCCCATATTCCAAATGTTAAGAAAAGACATAACATGGTTGGGTGTACCATACCATGGCGTCATTTCAACAGATTTGATGGCGCTCTTTTCTGTGTAAAAGCCGCAATCTCTAAAGCATTACTTTAAAAGGGATAATGGTAAATTGATTTATGTCATCTTTGATCTTACCATGTCATAAATGGTTTGATTACATCTTCACGGACATTCCATTCACAGTGGTATTCCGGGAGGTGTAAGTTATGAAACTCTTTTCACAACTCATCAGACATTCGCTAAACTTGTAACTCAAATATTCCTTTCTGCAATCTAATTGTGGAAACATAATTTTCTTGTTACAATAATTTCTACTTCATTTTGAAAACCTTTTGAATGGTTTCAAAAGATCCAGACTTACGTCTCATCAAGTAAATATCCATATATCTACTTGAGTCATTTCAGAAGATAGACAAATCCACTGCCAGCAACAACATTTATCGGACTACACACATCATGATGTATGATCACCAATAAGTTCTTTGCTCGTTCCTTATGACCTGTGAACAGTATTTTAGTCACTTCACTTTTCGGAGGAAAGTTGCAAGTGTCAGATGATTCATAATCAAACGACTTCAAAATCCATCATTATGGAATTTCTCCATGCGGGTTTCTCCAATGTGACCAAATGCAGTGCCACATATGTGTGGCATTCTTTTAGTCTTGCGACATTTAGCGTCAGTGTTATGGATGTATCATATTACCATCAATATTCATAACATACATCCCATCCATGATGGAAGTATGGCCCTTATGTTATTCATAATACTGAACAACAATTGTTCTTTTATGAACAACACTCTTGCAACAAACATTAAGCAAATGGGCTAGAGTGTATAAAACTCTAAAATGAATTATGAAAGTAAATACAGAGGTAATGTATTATTATCAATATTCATAACATACATCTCATTCATAATGAAAGTATGGCCCTTATGTTATTCATAACACCGAACATCAAAAGTTCTCTTATGAACAACCTTCTTGCAAGATACCTTATGCAATGGGCTAGAGTGTATGAAACTCCAAAAATGAATTATAAAAATAAATACATAGGTAATACACGGATGGAAGGTATAGTAACATTTACTATGTTCCCAGCGCGTATCTAAACCTCATTCCCGGTAAGTCTTTTAGGCCATAGTAGTTCTTGCATCGAGTCGCAACAGAATGCAATCGAGCGGGTATCTCTGTGATCAACTCACAATACCCAAGAATCAGTGATTAACCTGTTTAATCATAATTCCCAAGAACTATTTCTTTAAACAGCCTTTTATACATCAATAGCTTGTATGCCTTTCATACATGAGTTGGATATTCCAGTCTTCTCTCTTTTTGCCTTTATACTTCTAACAGTTTAACTTTTAGTATTTCTCATACTCTCAGAAGAAGCACCCCACTTTAAGAGTGGCGTTAGCCCCGGACTTCCTAGGTGTGTAAGTCACACTAACACCCTTTGGACATTTCCTTTCTCTTTAAATTCTTGTTTTATTCACCATCATCATATGACCAGTGTTCTTCTGGATCCCTCTCTTATTAGTCAAATGCCCAGTAAACACTTTACTAATACTTTGCAAACAAACATTGCTTTCGATATTTCATATCTTTTAGCCTTTGTCTATCTCTGAAAATAATTTTCAGTTCCATGAATATCATATAACTATCCCAAACTTTTGAAGTTCGGGTCTCATGGAAGCAAACATATTGCACTCGACCGTAACAGAGTTCTAGCTTTTGGATCGAAGGACGAGAGTCACATCATCCATAGCATTAGCGGGAGAATACCGAAAGCATGTGATAGGACAAAGTCCTTCTCGGCACTCTAGAGGACAATCCTCACATTACGTTACCAACCGTAAAGTTTTAACCAGATAGGTAACAGCTTATTCAATTTTAATAGGGAAGGTGGAAACACGAGACATTATTCTATAACTATTATGCAAATTTCACTTAGACAAGGTTCATAATTAATTGTACTTAGAATTAAACAAGTTAATTCTAAAGTGCGCTCCCACTCAAACCAATATCTCTCATAATTGATTGTGAGTGATTCAAGATCCAAATATCAATTCAACGTCATAGAATCATCATCTCATGACGAGGATTTCAATCGGTAGGCCACCTTGCCGATCACATCTCTATGCGACTCTTGTTCATCTTTCGATGCGTGTGTTCCGAGCTCAGGACGATCCTGCCATGAACGTCAAGACAACCAAGTGATCTCGCTGCGAGGTCTGACCTCACCCGCCTTACACCCGTACAATCATTCGTACCCATGCATCCATGGCGCACCCCGAAAGGAAAAGTGCTGTGACGGTGCTACACTTGGGAGAACACTAACTACTTGATATTTTAAGTGAGAGATCACCCTAATAAAAAGCGACTACCACGCAATCAAAAAGGGTGCATCATAAGGGATAAACATCTCAGGCAATTCATAATAGCATGATATGGTATAGCCCTTACTGACGGAGACGTCTTTAATTTCTTCGTCTTCGGCATTTGCGTCGGTGTTCATCTTCGCGAAGATTGCCACCACCTTGTCGATGCACCAGATAATATTGCTATCTCTATAGCTAATAAAATAAGTGCATTACTTAAGGTTGATACGCAGGTCATTAAAGTGACAATCATATGGCTCCAGCCATCATGCCGAATCATGACACGCAAGTCATGTTAATTTTACATCATATAGTCATCTCATACATAATCAAATTATTATGAGCACTGCTATACCACATCACATGCACATCTTATGTCATCCTGCAAAACCAAGTTTGACGCCTCTAATCGGTTTATGCAAAATTTCATTTTACGTGGTGTGACGCCCCCGGCCCGCTCCGTGCACTAATCATACACGCAAATGCACACGTTCAAGCCCAGGGACTCATGGGAAGATATCACAACACAACTCTAGACACAAAATAAAATAATACAAGCTTTATATTACAAGCCAGGGGCCTCGAGGGCTCGAATACATAAGCTCGAGTTACACAAGAGTCAGCGAAAGCATTAGTATCTGAGTACAGATATAAAGTTAAACAAGTTGCCTTAAGAAGCCTAAACAAAACAACGACATCTGATCGAAAAGGCACAGGCCTCCTGCCTGGGAGCCTCCTAAACTACTCCTGGTTGTCGGTCTTCACGTAGTAGAGGCTCCGTCGGGGTAGTAGTAGTCGTCGGCGGGATCAGCTGGCTTCGGGACTCCATCATCTGATCGCAGCAATCGGGTAGGGGAAAAAAGGTAGCAAAGCAACCGTGAGTACTCATCCAAAGTACTCGCAAGACTTACATTAGAACTATGCTAAGTATGCATCGGTATCAAATGAAGGGGCTGTATCTGTGGACTAGACTGTAGAAATGCCAGAATAGAGGGGAAGACCTAGCCTATCGAAGACTAGCATCTTGCAGCGTCTTGCAGCATTAGAAGAGTGCAGATTAGTAGCATAACATAAAGCAATAAGCATGTAGTAAGAAAGCCTAGAGATCCTTCCTCGACTCCCTGCAAGAAAGCGATCCCAGAGCTAACATATTAATTAAAGTAACATGTATCCAGTTCAAGTTGTAGTAGATCGGGATACAACACTGAGCGTCCTGTTACCGTGGACACGACTATTTGAATAGATAATCTTCCCTGCAGGGGTGCACTACTGTTACCCAACACGCTCGATTAACTCTGGCCGGACACACTTTTCTGGGTCATGCCCGGCCTCGGCTGATCGACATGACGTAGTCTTACCTAGGCTCAGCAGAGAGGTCCCCGCCGGTCTACATCCTAAGTGCTCAGGGGTCTTGGGCCCATCGCCCTTTGCACTCCGGGTCATTGTGTGCAGGGTGGATACCAGCGCCACCCCTCTCCTAGATGGCACGATCCGACCCGGCCACAATGCTGAACTGGACATCTGACAGAGCTTTCGGCTGATACATACGGCGCCGAGGGCCCCATTAAAGCATTATCCCGCGTGGTGGTAGTGCGTATAGGCCAGTGGCCAACTCAGATCAAATACCCAAATCCGTTAGTGAATTATTAGGAGCTCGCGGAGACGAGTAGAGATCCACGATCATGTGACCCCGTCGCCCGTCTCGTGGACCTACGGCAAGGGCCATGCCCATCCCTCTCCTGGATGGTCTGCCTGCCCGGCCGTGCCACGTAGTTATCTCGTGGGTACCCTCCAGGTCAACCCGACTTCCGAGGAGACTGTCGGGAACTCAGGTCCACCTCCGCCGGGGTGGTACCGCCTGTCCCATCAGTCCCACCATAACAGTACAAGGGGGCAACAGTTAAATGTAACCGTGTGCCCGAAACATCAAGGGGGAAATCCGAGGAATCACCCTCGATGGATTCCCACTCGATGTATCCGTCAAGGTGAACTTGGAGGAATCACCCTCGATGGGTTCACACTTGAGGGGTTGCACGACAGAGGCATCATCGGAGGTGGTGAAAGAGGAATCACCCTCGGTAACCCACAACCGACTAGCTACGCTACAGAGATATCATCTGGAGTGAGGTAGGAGGTATCACCCTCGGCACTCGATAGTAGCTCTACAGAGTCGTACAACTAAGGGGGTGTGCGGTGCTGTGTTCGGTCTCTGTACATCAATCACACTGATCGAGTCACCAGTGGTAAAGCATGGCAACAAGGACAAGGGTGTGGGGCCACTGATGGATCGCTAACCAATCTATACTAAGTATTTAGGACAACAGGTAAGGTATCAACAGCAGTTTAGAAAATCAGGCTATGCATCAGAATAGGAGCAATCAATTACGGTAGCAAATTCTAATGCAAGCACGGGGAAGAAGGAATAGGTGATATAGGAATGATCAAGGGGGTTTGGTTGCCTGGAAGCTGTGCTGAAAAGGAAGAAGGGTCGTCGGTGACATAGTCGATCGCAGGGGCATCGTCGGTCTCGGAGTCTACCGGAGAGAAGAGGGGGAAGAAACAAATAAATGCAAGCATACAAATGTAATCACTATGCATGACATGCCTAAACGATGTGCAGAGGTGATATAATGCATCTCTAAATATTTTAGATGATTTAGGAATTTATCTGGAATTATTTTATCAAGGTCATGCACTATTCATCTATCAGAAACAGGCCTAAAGTTACAGGTTCTCCTACGCAGAGGGTTGTAACATGCATGCAGATGACATATTCGGATTCGTTGGATTTTTTTGATCATTTTTCATATATAAATTATTTTCATCCGAGTTACGGTTTATTTTATATGATTTTTTAAAGTTTTAATCATTTTTTGGATTTTGTGGAATTAATTTAATTCGAAAATCATTTAAATAATAATTGCTATGGGTACACAGGAAGTGTACCCATAAATGTGCAACAGAGGCTGACATGTGGGCCCAGTCAATTGCCCAGTTAGCAGTTGACTGGGATCAACGTTGACTGGTCAATGGGCCCAGGGGGATCCACCTGTCATTGGCTGGGGCCAGCCCAGTCAGCATTTGACTGGGTCAACTCCCAGTCAGCAGAGGCTGACTGGTGGGCCAGAGGGTCCAGTCAGCAGCTGACTGTGTACCTCTTATCCAAATCAACAGTGCTATGGGCCCCACATGTCATTGGGTGTAACACTAAACAGGGTTAAATCAATCCAGGGACTAATTAAGCATGGTGGGGCCTGGTGTCAGTGTCTGTTAGTAAATTTGTTAGCACCTAATCTAGCGGTTAGCGACCTGGGCCCACCTGTCATGGACCCAGGCGAGGTTTAAAACGCGCGCGCGCCGGCGGTGGTCTCCGGCGACCACCCGAACGGCGGCGACGCGTCGGGATCGGCGCACCGGTGACCAAAAGGACACCCACGAGCACAAACAGAACGAGCACGGTGGGCCGCGTCGAGCTATGCCATCGACTGGAGCTAGGGGTGGCCGGAACGACGGCAACGTCGAGCTCCCGCGGAGGCAACGGGCGGCGCTGCGACGGATCGATGCCTACAGGCACAGGAAGGAGCTAGGGGAGGTCAGGGAGGACCGGGGCTCACAGCGGGGTCGAGGAGAAGCTCGGGGAGGCCGGGGTGGTCGCGGCGCTGCAGATCGACGGCGAGGTCGTGCGGCGGCCGAAGGCGAAGAAGGGCTCAATGGCGACGGCAGGGAGCTCCCAGGCTCGAGCCGAAGGGCGGGGTCGACATGGACGACGACGGCGGTGTTCCTGGACACCTCGGAACGGCGAGGGCTAGCTGGTGGCCGCGGGATCGACGGCGGCGCGTCGGCGACCGCGCTCGGGCGAACGAGACAGAGAGGGAGAGAGGGGCGAGCGAGGAGAGTGAGAGCGCTAGGGTTAGCAGAGGGGTCGGGGGAGGCCTTGTAGGCCGCCGGGGAGCGGCGGATGGCCGGCGCGTGGCCATCCGTGGCCATGGACGCTGCGCACGCGCCCACGGCACCCTCTGTGAACAGAGATAGAAGACAGGGGCGTTGGTGGGCTGGGCCTTCTCCTGTGCACTCGAAGCCCAGTAGTACAGTAGGTCCTTAGCATTTTCCTTTTTCTTTTTCGGTAAATCGATCAGCTACTGTTTTTGCAATTTATTTGAGTGAGCAAATGATTTTTGTTGAGTGTGAAACTTGTCAGAAAAATACAGGGCAATATTCTGGACCTGCACAAAAAGTTTCAGAGCGTTTGGAATTGTTTAAACATTTTTAGAAATGGAAAAGGTCAAATAAATTGGTGCTGGTCCACTATTTTGGTTGCTAGGGTCAATTTGGGAATTTAAATAATGTTGGTTTTATTTTTATAATTGCTTTGGGATTATTTGCAATAACATGAACTATTTTGTTTAATTATTTGAAGAAGTTTTTATTTGACTTACATTTTAAATTTGAATTGGAATTGGATTATTATTTGTTTAATTGCATTTTAATTATAATAATCATGATGACATGGCAAATTAGGGTGAGATCACTATAGCTTAGTACTTGGGGTGTTACACGTGGCTTCTAAGGTTTCTAAACAAACCGAAACTACCAACGTCCATCATCAACTATGATTATTCAAGTCGCTAGATTAACTTTGCGGGGTGTATGAAACACGAGATAATAAAATCTCGAGCCGCATACTGAACTTCTTCATACGCATGACCCCCGTGCAGATCATATATGCATTGCCCTTTCGTCTGTGAAATTTCATCTTTCTTTTAACTATGGTGGAATTCAACGAACTGTTAGCACTTCGTTGATCAATCAGGATCGCGGATTGCCAGAACTTTGAAACTCCACCATGCCGTTATCAAGATCAGAAATACGCAAATTTCAGGGAAGCAACAAGAACATCGGGTAATAGATATTATCTGCTACCCGCACAAATAATTTCAGTAATAGAACTCATCTACTACAAATTATATTGTGCAATACCCATACATCTCTATGTATTCTAGATCGTAACCTGCATCTACGCATAGCACGGCTCATGATACCACTGTAAGGGAACGCGACAGAAAACAAAAAATTTCGGTACAGCGAGCACGCCCAGGATCACTATGGAGATCCATACAAGGTTTGATCTGATCATTACCGACTTGTAGCGCAGCGGAAGTAGAGTCGATGTAGATCGTCGGTGCAGATCCCCGCAGCTAGGATTTACAACCTCCCAACCGCGAGGATGTACTCGCTCGTCAGTCCCTCGAATAGCCCTTCGGGAGGCGGTCGGACAGTCCCCCGGACAGTGTCACGGACAGCCCTTCGGGAGGCACTCACAGAAACTCGGACGGTCACTCGGACAGCCCTTCGGGAGGCACTCACAGAAACTCGGACGGTCACTCGGACAGCCCTTCGGGAGGCACTCTCGAACAGCCCCTCGGGCAAAAAGATCGAACCTACGACCTCTCTACAGGGTTGCACACATACGGTGTCATCTATCCGGCAGGGCTTCGCCGTCCAGAACTAGTTCCCACCGGAACCCAGACAGCCTTTCGGCTCTACGAAACTATTTCGTGTGAGGGAGAGAAAAAGGCCAGATCATGCATGGCATTTGTATGTGAGAAAGAGTGAGTGTGGAGAGTGCCTCTCCACCTCTATTTATAGGAAACCCCAAGGGGTAGGGTGGCTCTCATCCATCCATGTTATCCCTAAGATATTTTGGGACAAAGCCCAAAAAGGTGGCTTTCCATAAAGTAACCATAAAGTGATTTTCATTATTCACTGAAACATTTTTCCGCGACCGTTAAATCCGAAAATGTTTCTGTAGGTCTTAGAACATTTCCAGTACCCACTAAAATAATTTTGGACGCGTTCCGAAACAATTCCGGATTAGTGATTTTCATCTGCGAAAAGCAACCAAAGCGGTTCCGGCAGCTCCGGAACATTTCCGGGTTTTTTTCCGGAAAAATCCCAGAAGTTCCCAGAACAATTCTGGCACCCTCCAAGAATTTCCAGGCGTGTGCCGAAACCAATTTGACTTAATGGTATACCCCGAAACAACTTTTCAGTTTTACCAAAACTCTTCCGGTGTTCTCTCTCCGGAACTCTTCCGTTGTCTCCGAAACTTTTCCGGTGACTTTCTCTCAGACTCCCTGTCTAGCATTCAGCAGATAGATGACCCTTAAGCGTGTGACCCTATAGTTTCGGTGAAGTATAGACATGACCGGAACACTTTCCGAGCAATGATCAACATCGGAGCCGTGGACACCCATATTGACCCCTATACCCACACGAATAAATATTCGAGTGAACCTCCAGTTGCCGTGTGCTATTCCTGTTGCTTCGCGATATGTTACAAGTACCCGAGGTGAGATTTATCGGCATCCCCGTGGATCAACACTTGTCCACAATGCCAGTTACCTCGTTACCGGTTTTGTTCTCTTTTCTCATTCCCGTGTTCCAGCATCCTTGTGATCAAATCACATTGTGTCTAGCCAGACGATGATGGATACCGTAACATCGAGAGGGCCCAAAGAATATCTCTCCATCATCGGAGGAGCAAATTCCAATCTTGAGCTATCAAGTCCCTTGACATACTTTTCCATGAACCCGTAATCCGCCGTAATAGCCACCCATTTACGGATGACGTTTAACAAACCCCAAAGTTCATGAAGCAAGCATGAAGAAACTCGATACTCTCATGGTCTAAGGAATTATACAAACGTTAACTTTCTCTATGTTATTAACCATTAACTTGTGACGAATGTATCTCATAGCATAACATCAATTCGGGTCGATTCAACACAAATGTTCTTCTAACATTGTGCCCTCAAACTTGCCGGCATAGTCATGCCCATGATCAGGAAAACAGAACCATCATGCAACACTTGAGCTAGTCTTAGAGGCCAGACTAGGAATACATTTTACCATTTATTATTCCACACGTGCATATGAGTCTTCCTTCGAGCCTCGTGGTTATTGCAGACTCGAGAACCATAGCAGTTATAGCATGGAACATAAACTTAATCAGGAACATGGGGATAAATAATAACATTTATTATTGCCTCTAGGGCATATCTCCTACAATCCATTTGCTACATGCATTCGTGTTGACAGAATTAAAAAAAAAGAACAAAATAATGTGATAAGCTATACTATCCAACAGAGCAACAAAATTATTTGTATATACATGTAACAAAACGTCCTATGTGTGTGTTCTAAGTATTTTGATTGGTTTGCTCTAAATTTGGTATTACAAACTCTATAGAGACCATATAAAATTATTGCCCATATACAAAATATCGAATTTTGGTAAATCCGGACTTAGAATCCAGACTTTGAGTAATTATCTGACTAGTGTGCAGTGCATTAAACAGTTGCCATGTATTACATAGGGGAGGGGGCATACCAGCAGCGAGCGGGCGGCTGCACGTGAGGTGGCAGAAGGGAGGCGCAGAGCCGTCGAGGCCGGAGAAAGAGGTCGACTCCGGTTATGGCGGCGTCAGGGAGGGGGGTGGTGGACGAGGCCATGGTGCAAGGTCATCGGCCGATGGTTTGAACCAACGGGCAGCGAAAGAGAGCACGGGCATCAGCCGCGGTGCTGACCCGGCTTTGAGCGTCCGATGTGATGTCCTCATTGGTGGACGAGAAAGAGCGGTCGTCCGACGTCACTCGGTCGGCCACGGGTGCGACGGCGCCGTAGATCGAGCGGGGAGAGGCCGGCAGTATGGCGCTGATTTGTCAACGTGCACGACGGCGCCGTCGATCGGCGGGGAGTGGAGCGGGAGAGTTGGGGGAGAAACCCTTGGGGTTGGATCGATTTTAATCTCCTACTCAAATTTGGGTTGGCATGGAGGGGGATTTGAGGGGGGACCCTTGGGGGGAGAAAGAATGCCTCCCAAAATTTCATATAAGACGGGCGGGATGGCTCTCGACATTTCACATAAAACTTGAAACATAGAAAATACATATTAAAATAGGAAATACATATAAAACTCGAAACATAGAAAATACATATTAAAATACAAAATACATACTTGAAACATAGAAAATACATATTAAAATAGGAAATACGTACATATAAGACTATATCCATCGCCGGCCATTGCCAGAATAGTTATCACCGGCATCGGTGCGAATCAAAACGCCCCTGATATATTTTCACTAGCGATTAATTTAAATTTTCAAAAATGTTAGTGAAGTCAATAATTGATGAAACTTTCCATGTTGTGTTATTATGATCTCTATGGACTTTGGTTAAATTTTGAGCGTGTTGCATTGAGTTTGTGTTGTACATTGCTTAGAAAACGGATGCTTTCTTCAGTCCAAAGCAGAAAAAGTTCTATGTTTCAATGCAAGACATTTGGAGTTCCATGTTGTTGTAGATGGTATATATCCGTCCAGAATTTTGCATGCATGATAGCATTTAACATAAGACTGATATTTATCCATGTATATTGCATTATTATTTAATTAAGACTGTAGTGCACTACTAGCGGCGTCTGGTGGAAACACAGGCGCCGCAGCATGTGTCGTTACAGGCGTGTGAGCCCCTGCCGACGCCACTAGCTTCTGGAACATGTTTGATTGGTCCACCACTGGTCTCCCACCTCTCTGTCACTACTGCGTGGGCCTCATGTATATTAAATAGCCAAACCCACTCCCCTTCCTCACTCACACTCTCACTCTCTCGTCGCGTTCCGGCCCTCTTCCCGAGAAAAACCCCAATCGCCCCTGCACTCGCCGTTGGCGCTGAAATGGTTAGCCGCAATGAAGCTGCCCATCACCTTCGCCTTGCTCGGATGCGAGCGCCTGGCTCCTCCGCATGGTCGATGCCCCCCCTCCGCCACAGCGTAGATCCGGCGGTTTCGGTGCCTCCCTGCAGCCCATCGTCGCCGCACACACCCGAGGCTTGGCTCGGTTGTCGGCGCCGCTAGGCCTTCTTGACGTAGCCACGTGGAACGCGTTCTAGCCTGAGGCCCACCACGCCCCTCGACCTGGAGCTCGCGCTTCATTTTCCGGGTGCTCCCGTCGCCACCCCACCTCGGGCCACTAATCGAGCACGCAGGGGGCACCGGCCTACCACCTGGCCCCGGTGGCACTCCCGCCTCCACTGCCTCCATTCACAGTGCCGCAGACCAAGGTGGAGGAGGCCATGGTCACGGCGGCGACTGCATTCCGAGGTAGAGTTCGCGCCCCATCCCACTGCTGGCGCCGGGCGCCGCCAGTTTTGTTTACGCCCGCTTGGACATGGAGGAGGCGGCCATGCTCGAGGCGAGCATTGCCCAGTCCGAGCTCGATGCGTCCGCTGACGACGCGACCACCGACCATAGCTGCCGCTATGGCGTCCTCCATTCGCGACCACTCCGGCCCCGTGCCATAGGTGCGTGGGCGCGCGCAACGGTCATGTGACCAGCCGGCGGACGAGAGGAGGAGGATCAATGACGAGGAGCGGCGCCTATAGCGGACGCGTGCGTGTGGGGCTACTGCAGTCTCCTTCACTGCTCTAGAGCGTCTGGCTAGCTTAGTAGTAGTGTAGTATAGTCTAGCTAGTTGTCGCACATTTTGGAGCTATGACGGCGATGACGTGAAGTTGATATCTAGCCTTGATCAAAATCGGCGCACGATTTATATTTTGGTGGCCGATCGATGCAATGAACTATAAGGCATTTGGAACGATAAACTAGTGTGCACAGGACCAAGTGTCCAGACGGCCTCCACCCATATGAATGACAAAAAAGAATCAATGGAGGAGGGAAGGAGACAACAAATGGGAAAAAGGAACAAAAAATGTTCCTCACTTTAATACTAGGTAGATTTAGTCCATCCTAAGTAAAAAGATGCATCCTTCGGCAATACATTACGTGTCTCATTTTGTTTTGCGGGGGTAAAAGAGTTTTATTCCATAGATGCAGAGTTACAGTCAGCTGTCAAAAGCTGGGGGATACAAGGTGGGCAATTCTGTAGCCAACAAGCCGTGCTACACTCTATTCTCCCATGATTCGCGAGGCGATCTGCTACTCTGTTTTGATCTCTAGAAATTTTCATAGGAAAAAACTCTCTTCCAGCTAAGAGGTGCTTAATCTCCAAGACTAAATGACCATAAGACGATCGATCAAGAATATCTGAGGACAATGAAGAAAGTGTCGTCGAAGAGTCAGATTGGATTACCACGGGAAGATCTGATCGCTCCAAAGCTAGCACTAGACCCTCCCTTATTGCATGTAGTTCCGTTTTGAGAGCATCGTTGCAGAAGAAGAGGTGTTCATCAGCAGCAAAGATCAAGCTTCCATCCGGATTCTTGAGGACCATCCCTGAACCCGCAGTCCCGTCTAAGGAGAACGAACCGTCGACCGAAAGGGTGATCCGTCCCGCAGCAGGAGCAGGCCATGGTCTGGCCGACGCAGTTTCCTTATTCCTCGGTTCTGACCACCCCTCACCCTCTACCATTTTATCTTTGATCATCTCCTCCGTGCTATACTTTTTTGCATGCCATATAGAGTTCAGATAGCTATTCAAATGTCAACTGAGATTTTTACCGGGACTTGGCTCTTTCCATGCAATAAATCGGTCCGCAAATTCCAGACTCTCCATATTAAAATCAGCACCATGTCACGTACCCTCTCAGTGCAGTTTGCTAGCACATTGAGCAGCCATTCCTCCCCAGTATTTACTAGACGTTCGTTGCTTGGGATTGGCCATATCCTCCTCATTCCTTCCCAGAGCTGCACCGCTTCCGTGCATGCCACCAAAGCGTGGAAGGAGCTCTCATCTTCGACACCCCACAGCAGGCAAGTTGCATGCGTTCGGAGGTGTCTATATTGCATGCACTTAAATGTACCAAGGGCACTAGTCGCCGCCTTCCATGACATCACTTTCATCTTTTGCGGGATAGTGGCTTGCCAGATAAGGTTCCAAATCGGGCGTGTACCATCAGGTTGAGCACTAGAAGCACCATTAGAAAAGGTTATGTGTCTCATTCAAATAGAATATTTTTTTTCAGTAGAAAACGGTGATCTCATCAGCTATGAGGCATCTGTAGAAATGGGGGAAAATAAGAAAAGAAACAAACAAAAGTCAGTCTGAAAATATAGTAGGTCAGACCGTCCTATTGCAAATAGTACGTGTAAATTTGCTATTTACTTCATCAATTGGGATGACCCTGACTTGGTTCTACGGCTTTGCCCACTTAGCCGGGTCGAGCGGATTGAAGCTAGTGCCAACCCATATGTCACACAGAAATTAGCAAAAGCCCACCGTACCCTAGAAATCATGTTAACTTTGCTTCTTCTAAAAGTAATAAATTAGAAAAAGTTTAGCTAGCTTACAAGATTTGGTGGCAATTGTGTTTTTTTGCGGAAGGTGGTAATTGTGCTTCTAGCCAAAGTGGCTTGGCCACGGGCAGGACTCTTCTAGGACATGAATAACCATATGCCTCAAACTGGGTGCGCCAATCCCATGTAGGTTCGAATGCCAACATGGAGGAAAGAAGATTCCTTGTAGGGTGTAAGGAGTCATGGGAACAAGTTAGGTCATTCAAGAGAAAAGGATTGATTCTTGGAGGGAAAGAGAGAAATGGACGGAAATAGAGAGAACATATGAAAATATGGATGCAAAATGAAAGGCATATTTTTTCCTTGAGGGGCCATTGTGTTGGTAACTTGCATTGTGTGATAAAAGCATCTGTTTTGCTAGGTCTTGGTTGACCAGGATTTTCTTCAATCACAATAGATTCAAAAAATGTGTAACTTCATCTCAATGAAAAATTCATCTTGCACTTTTCTAGAAAAGTGAAAAAAACACTTTTCTAGAAAAGTGAAAAGGTGCAAGTTGCACATTTCACTAAATTGAACTTGCACCTTTCTAAATTCATGAAGAATCTAGAGGATCCCTATGCTTCTAGAGTTGTTGTCGGTGGTATAGTCCAAGATTTTCGTTGAGGCCTCAACCAGGGGCGGATCCAGTGGGGGTGCCGTGGGTGCCATGGCACCCCCTCCAAACTGTAAAATAAATTTTACTATATACACTTAGCACTAAATACCCATCAAGTTGTTGCTATTTTCAGACTATTTGTTGAGATTATGATGGTGTTTAGTGTAAACGTTGAACCGTGGCACCCCCAAGCCTCCGATTCTAGGTCCGCCACTGGCCTCAACCTTATTCTGACTCCTACTAGAGTTAATTGGGTTTAAGATGATAAGCTTAAACTAGTTGATTTACCCTCTCCTTCACAGAATTTGTTCACCCGGGTCTAAGCCAAGCTAGTTAATTTTTCTTTTATGAGATCTTGGCTCTTCTCTCCTATATAATAGAAAGGGTCCCATTACCATGAGTCGATCTTACGTTGGCTCGCAAACCCCATGTTTGTATATGAACTAGGAAGGTGCCCGTGCTACGCTACAGAACCATGTGAAATGAGGTGGAATATACGAAGCCAAAAATAGCTCCGCGTCTCTTTTCTAGAGGGAAGGTTGGGCTTTAATCACATTAGACAAGAGTCTTTGTGTAATGATGCCACCAGCAGAACCAAAATTACATGGAACCACATATTCAACCTGAGCTAACACGTTTGAACAAAATATTTGCAGCTCTACACACCCAAACATCATGACACGCTTCGGAGTTGTTGAATCTCCCCTTGACTTCCTGCATAGTATTGCACACATTAATATGTCCATCAAACAAGTCTAGCTCCAGGATCAGTTGATGCCGAAGTGATTAATAGTACGATGCTCGTGCATTGTCACCAATTAAAAATAGCAACTTGATATTTCATTCAAGTGTTCTCGGCATTACACCACCTTAAGATTTCACTTCATAAGTAAAATTAGTTTCATTTACAACATGAATCATACACGCATTTTTCATCACTGTTCATGACACCATACCTCGCAAATTGGACAGTGCAAAGTCCTTGGTATGTGATCATCTTCCATACATAATATACTCGTTACGACCTCGTCATCCTAAACAACAACAACCATTTTCTTACCCCCGTTAAAAATTTAATAGATTGATAGTAACAAGTTTGTTGTAGCAGAAACTGATTTTGCACATAAATATTACCTTCACCGTGCTGAGATTCTTTCCGTCGGGCGCGAATCTTTCGGCATATAATTTCTTGAACACTCGGACACATATACTTTACCTGGTGTAAGGATGCACATCCTCACATGTTAGAATGTGTCCCGCTTCAAATCTTTTATGCTTCAATGAACTCATTTTGTCCTGAAACAAAAACTGAGCATACTTGTATAACAGAAGATATATCTTGATGCCACCAACTATATATATTACAGCGCCCCAAAAAGCATGCAAATCTAAACAAATATCATCGGCCCAATGCACAAATTCAGATGTTGAAGAAATTGAGGATGTACTTCTTCACTGTTTATATTTGCAGTAGCTATTTTTAGTCCCACAACTATTTAACCACACTTGTGCCTAGGAAGAAAAGGACATAGGAACAGGGCGGTGATTGAACCTGCCACCCCAAAAGGACATTTAAACCTGCAGCCACAAGTTAAATACAAAACATCAACAAAAGAATTCCATTCACTTATGAGCAGGCTCGACACATGTTATCACAATGTGTGATAGCTTTTCTCTTGTAGGTAGCACAATGATCAAACTTACCAAAAAATAAGATGGTTGTACTAAACAGATAACCTAGTCCTGGGACTATAATCTGCATAAGACTAAAATTTCATAACACCTAAGTCTATATTTTGTCACAAATGTGAACCAAAACTAAGCCTAAACCCGAAAGAGAAACATTGTAGTGTAGCTATGAGATATAATATTAGCAATTTGAACCCATTTTATGGACAATTCAGTGTATCTAAATTCCTTCAAACTGAGCAAAGGCCATTTGATAGGATAAGAATTTTTTCACGAATTGATATTGGAAGGCCTTCTTAAAACCGAAAGCTATCACACATAGAAAATAGAGGCACCCCATTCTTCTCATACAGTCAAGACAAAACATGAACTGCGCTAGCATCAACTAAGGATGTATATCAGCAGCATTACCCTCTTAACTGATAGAGGAAACTGAAAGCATAATTGCAAGGCAACAAAGACTATAATCCACCACATATAAGATACATACTAACACAAAACCTGAAAAAACGAACGTGGAGTGTCTATGATATATTATTTCAGCAGGTTCCTCTGAAAAACCAACGTCAAGTTCCTAGAAAAATTGCAACAACTTTCTCTGTATGTAGAATCATAGCTCCAATCCCCACTGACCCCCCCCCCTGAATCCACCTTCTACCGTAGCCACAACAAAAATCCCCAGCTCCAATCTAGTTGCCCCGCATCACCTGACATCGCTCTGAAAGACTGAAACCCACCGCGCCAACTAATGCGCGGTCCCATCTCTGTAGCGCCGCATTGGCTCGCACTCTCACCCACTTACAGCTTCACATGCTGCTCCTTCTTCTCCTCTCTCAACTTCCACCCACACATCTGCAGTGGATCATCCTTGCGCTGACAACCTCATCCTCGCCATCCTCCTTGCTCTGCCTGGACCGAGATCCACCCCTTCCCCCTCTGCAGATGTGGTGGCGCGATGGCCACGCTAGAGGCATCTTTGCCATCCTGCCTACTCCAGCTGTCCGGCGGTGATGCCCAGGCCCCTCCTGATGACCCACAAGTATAGGGGATCGCGACAGTCTTTGAGGGTAGTATTTCACCCAAATTTATTGATTCGACACAAGGTGAGCCAAAGAATATTTATGAGCCTTAAAAGTTGAGTTGTCAATTCAACCACACCTAGAGAGTTATTTCTCTGCAGCAAAGTGTTTGGTAGCACAGTAGTATGATAGTTTGATAGTAGCGGTAACAGTAACAGTAGCAGTTTTATAGTGATTGAAACAGCAGCAGCAACAATAGTAACTTAGCAAAGACAATATGAGCAAAGCGTAGGCATTGGATTAGCGATGGATACTTGTTATGGATGACATTCATCATGCAATAGTCACAACCTAGAGCGATACACAATAGCTCCAATTCATCAATTCAATGTAGGCATGCATTCCATATATAGTCATACGTGCTTATAATAAGAACTTGTATAACATCTTTTGTCCAACCCTCCCGTGGCAACGGGGTCCATAAGAAAATCTAAGGGTAATTAAGGCCCCCTTTTAATAGAGAACCGGAACAAAGCATTAACACTTAGTGAATACATGAACTCCTCATACTACGGTCATCACCGGAGTGAATCCCAATTATTGTCACCTTGGGGTCTACGGATCATAACACGTAATAGGTGCATACAACTTGCAAGATAGGATCTAAAACACACTTATATTCATGGAATCAAAATAGGTTCAGATATGAAATCATGGCACTCAGGTCCTAGTGACAAGCATTAAGCATAGCAAAGTCATAGCAACATCAATCTCAGAACATAGTGGATACTAGGGATCAAGCCCTAACAAATTGACTCGATTACATGACAAATCTCATCCATCTTCATCATCGTCCAGGAAGCCTACAAAGGAATTACTCACTCCCGGTGGTGACCATCATGGAATTGTTGATGAAGAAGGGTTGATGATGACGACGACGACAAAGCCCCCTCTTCGGAGCCCTGAACGGACTCCAGGTCAGCCCTCCCGATGAAGAACAGGAGGTGGTGGCAGCTCCATATCGTAAAACACGATGAAACTCCTCTTATTTTCTCTCTCAGGGAAACGGAATATATATAGGCTTGGAATTAGGTCAGACGGCCGCCTGTGGGCCCCACAAGGCATCAGGGCGCGCCCTGGGGGGTAGGTGCGCCCTGTTGCCTTGTGGGCAGCAGGTGGCCCCCCTCCAGTAGATCTCCATTCCAATATTTTTTATTTCTTTAATAAAAAATCTTCGCAAATTTTTGTCTAATTCCGAGAACTTTTATTTCTGCACAAAACAACACCATGGTAGTTCTGCTGAAAACAGCGTTAGTCCGGGTTAGTTTCATTCAAATCATGCAAATTAGAGTCCAAAACAAGAGCAAAAGTGTGTGGAAAAGTAGATACGTTGGAGAGATATCAACTCCCCCAAGCTTAACTCATTGCTTGCCCTCAAGCAATGCAGTTGACAAACTGAAAGTGACAAAGAAAAACTTTTACAAACTCTTTTGTTTCTGTTGGCGTATATAAGCTTAACTAGCAACCAAGTTTTCAACAAAGATCATGAACTAACCATGTGAATGATAACACTTAGAACTCACATTTACTCATATCAATGACATAATCAACTAGCGAGCAATACTAACATATCTCAGATGCCTACAATTTATCAAAACAATCATGATATAATATGATAACATGGTATCTCGCTAGCCCTTTCTGAGACCGCAAAACATAAATGCAGAGCACCTCCGAAGTTCAAGCAGCGCTAAACATTGTAATTCAGGGTAGAAGAGATCCAGTCATGCTCACATCCAACATTAACTAGACTCAATGCATGTTAAACTAAGAATGACAATTGTGCTCTCAAAGTTGGTGCTTGAATGAGAAGGTGATGACTCAACAATAAAGGTAAATAACATGAAAGTAAATAGAAAGGCCCTTCACAGAGGGAAGCAGAGATTTGCAGAGGTGCGAAAGCTCAGAGCTAAAATAGAGATGAATACATTTTGAGAGGTGTGCTTTTCTTGTCAACGTCACGACAAAGGATTTCAACATCATCCATGCTAAACGCATTATTGGCGGTTCCCATGCAGAAAGATAAAGGTTTACTCCCCCACACCCATACAGACACAATCCTCGGGTACCCTCCAAACAATCAAATTTCCGGGGGGAGTTTGTTTTATTATATTTTTCTTTGTTTTCGTTTAACGGGACTGGGCATCCCAATTACCATCCTCTCTCGTGCAAGACGAGTGAATAAACTCTCATTGTGAGAATAACCCACTTAGCATGGAAGATATTGACCGTCCAGTCACTCCATGAGCAGTACGGGCACACAAAACAGATGTTTATTTGAATAATTAGAGGTGGCACATGCAAATTTACTTGGAACGGCAGGATAATACCGTATATAGGCAGAGATGGTGGACTCTTATGGCACAACTTTAGGTTTCATGAATTTGGATCCACAAGCAGTATTCCCGCTTACTACAGGCGAAGGCTAGCAAATAGATTGAGAAGCGACCAACTACAGAGCGATAATGGTCATAATCATGCATTGCAAATATTTAACATTGGACATGAGCACAAGTAGGATATAAACACCCTGAATATAAATATTATGAAGGCTGCATTGGTTTTGAATCAACTACATGTGTGAACATGTGCCAAGTCAAGCCACTTGAATTCTTCAGAGGAGGATACCATCCTAACATACTACATCATAATCATTTTAATGCATGTTGACACTCAAGATAAATCATTATCCAGTCCTAGTTACTTAAAATGGCATGAAACTATAATCTCTAATTGTCATCACAAACATGTTTACTCATAATATGCTGAATCAGGGCTACTGAGTTAAACATATTTACAAAAACAGAAACAAGAAGAGTTCATACTAGCTTTTCTTCGCCACCATCAGTTCATCAAATCATCGTCATTATTGCCTTTCACTTGCACGACCGAATTTTTGGGTTTTCTTTTAACACTACGAACTAACTAAACAAGAAAGAAAAACCGAAAAGAAGCGAGAAATATTTTCGGATTTTTTAAATTTTTTCAAAAACACAAAAGAAAAGAAATAAATGCAAAGCATGGATATAAAGTGAGAACGAAGCACCGACAACTGAAACAAATGTGTGAACATGAATGTAATGTCGGTGAGAATACGTACTCCCCCAAGCTTAGGCTTTTGGCATAACTTGGTCTATGGCCACTGCTGACAAGGATAGTAGTCATAATGGTACCACGAGGTGGCGTTCCGCGCCGCCTCCTCAGCGAGGCAAGCAACCTCCACTTCTGCGTAATAATGGCCCCAAAGTTATAATCTCTACTGCCATTTATAGCAGCATGAAGAATACTCAAATCAGGAGCACAAAGTGCACTACAATCATGCTTGCCAACTAAACACCTCCCAATGAATATTGCAAAGTAACGAATAGTGGGAAACTGAATGCTTCTAATCCTAGCTTGTGTCACACCCCTATCCTCACCACTGCAAAGACTACTCAGAAATGCATCATAGTCAACTTTCCGCGGTTCGGCGAGCGAACCTCAACACAGAATTTTTCATGCATCACAAAACTCTTCTAGAGACATGCACTACTTGGGAAAACCCTAGCAGTAGCGCGGGTTAAAGGCCTATCAGTAGCATGGGTGCCCGCGCTACTGATACGACGCTACAACTAACTTTTAGCAGTAGCATGTTTCTGACCCGTGCTACTACTAATGAAGTTAGCAGTAGCGTTGGTATGCACAGGCGCTACTGCTAAGTAGTAGCAGCGTGGGATCCACCCCGCGCTACTACTATTCATCCGTATTTCATTTATTTTATTTTATACTGTATATATACATGATTATACAAATTTTGATACAATAGCAATTAAGAGATTGTTATATCATTATGATCATGATGAGTTATTATATCATTGGGTGGAAGAAACGCGGATTAGATTCATGTGGATGGATCCAAAGTGGCCAAAGGTTGGATTAGTAGGATCGTCCTACTAGTCCAACCTTTGGTCACTTTGGATCCATCCACATGAATCTAATCCACGTTTCTTCCGGATCATCCTACTAATCCAACTTTTGGTCACTTTGGATCCATCCACATGAATCTAATCCACGTTTCTTCCACCCAATGATATAATAACTCATCATCATCATAATAACAACTCATCATCATCATCATCATCATATTCATATAAGAATTCATGCATCATCATCATCATAATAACAACTCATCTTCATAGTCATATAAGAACTAGCTCATCATTCTACCACAATGTAGCACATTACTCATCATCATCATCATCATAACAACTCCTAATCATCATCAGAGTCATAACAAACACTGTAACACATAACTAATAATTCTACCATAATGTAGCACATAGCGAATTGTTCTTAGCACATGATGAGTACTACCTAAGACCTGCTACTCTCTCGAAGGTAAAATAGCATAAAACAGGTAAACCCTTGAATCTCCATTATGGAGAATAGAGATCCACCTATCTCCCACTTGTGGGTTGTGCTTCCTGTTGCCCCCAAGTAGTTCCCTGCGATCATTCAGAACTTTTCTCCGGTCTTTGATTGTGAGGACTTCATCGCTTCAAGAAATCGTGTATGCACTGCGGTGAACCGTTGGCCAACTTGGCCGTAAGCTAATAATGTTCATGTCACCTTTCATATGCATCAGCCGAGGCACATAATCCTTCGGGAGTTTCTGTTGAAGAACATCATAATAACATACTTAGCAATGTAGTGTAATTAGCTTAAGAAGAATGTATGCAAAAGATGCGCTGGTGACATAATAGAAGAAATCTTACCATGATATCTCGATGGATGTTACCGTAGTTCAATACGTGGACTAGTGGCACGTATTGACCATAATTTGGAGGAATATCATGACTCGTCTTGAAAGTCTCAACATCATTAATCCATGAAACAAAATGATTTATCTCCTCGCAAGTTAGTTCAGAGCCATAACTGTAGTAGGTTTTGTCTACTACGTTCCGTACATTTCTTGAAGAATGGAAATAAGCCGTCAACTATTTTTAAATAAACAATATAAATTACTTAATAAATATGTTTGTCAAACTCACATAGAGGTAGAACTGTAAGCGTATCCACATCGACCCAAATGTTGATATTATCTTCACTGTCATCTTCAGGACGAATATCGAAGGTGACATGCATATCCTTCTGAAATGCATATGCCTTGCATAGTGCTCTACAATTTGAGCAACCAAAATGGGAGTGGTTCATTGCATTGTATAGCTTAATTACAAAAGTGTAACCATGTTGGGTCCTCAGGTGGGTTTTCTTCGTCTCTATACTCTCACGATCTTCGAAACCGATCTTCTCCAAGACATAAGGTCTTGCATGGTAGGGGATGCACTAGTCGAATTGTAAAAAACAGAAATTACACATTGAAGCAGAGAACTAGAAGTGATGCTTAATTACAAAAAAAGACTTGTTGTTGTGACGTACCGTAAAAACATCAAAGGTCTCGTCGAGCTTGATGGTGAAGCGCCTACCATCTTCCAAGTGAGGCCTGTCGCACATACCCCGGTCGTCGGAGCAGTACTCGCACTCAGGGATCCTATCATCGTCAGACATTTCCTATGTTCATAATTCAAAGATTAAAAATCAATCGACAACAATTACCAGGAAACTCAACACACAGATCACTATTCAGCACCGGCTGACTTTCGGTCTGTCGAGTCTTCCTTGGTAAACTCTCATCTCACGTGGTGTATATGGTGGGCCCTCCCTCTCTGATATTGTGACCGTCGGTGATGGTCGCTTCCCCTCCTTCTCTCGTGCATTACCAAGGTATATCACGAGAAGAAGGAGAGGAAATGACTCCCATGACAACAGTCGGTATTCTTCCTCTCTCATATATGGAGCAAGGAGCCCCAACAGACTGAAAGTCAACCCGTTACTTATATGGAGCAATGGCATAAAAATGGCCTATGTTTTGCGGAATGTCGATTAATTCCCATTCCGGCAAATCACGGGCACTCGATATTTCCTACTTTCTAGCACAAGTCATGCCAAAATTCACGATTTTTTTGGCATGACCTTTGCTAAAATAGGACATATCGAGCGCCTGAAATTTGCCGGAACGGAAATGAATCAACATTCCGGCAAAACATAGGCCACTCAGAGGTGTTCCGTGCAAAATGCATCCATGCATCCATTTTGTCAGTTTTTTTTCAAAATGAAACAAAAGGGGCAACAATCAATAATTCATCCATGCATCCATCCATCTAACCATCCATCTAGAAAACATACATCCATCTACATATATATTAAAAAAAACTAAACCTAAAACTAAACAGAGAGGAGAGGGAGGTGCTCATGGTGGGCGGAACGGGGCCGAGCGGGAGAGGGAGACGCGACAGGAGAAATCCTGCATAATCCACCGAGTGAAAATTTTAGATCATCAATATAATTGGCACCAACATTTTTATATTTTATTCGATACCTAAAATATTTTCTATTCGATACCTAAAATTTCTATTCTATTACTATTTTTTACTTAAAATTTTCTATTCTATTACTAGTTTTTATATTCTATTCTATTACTGGTTTTTATATTTTTCATTCTTGTATACACCATTCATAAAAATTGTATGAGCAACACCATTCACTGTTAACATTCTTGTATACAACATTTTTATATTTTATTTGATACCTAAAATACTTAAAGGTAATTGGTTCAAAAGACCTACGTCGAACGAATAAAAAATTTCTATTCTATTCAAAAGACCTACATTTACTGAAAATTTTCTAATTTTCTATTCTATTCTACATTTACTAATTTTCTATTCTATTCAAAAGACCTACATTTACTGAAAATTTTCTAATTTTCTATTCTATTCTACATTTACTAATTTTATATTCTATTCAAAACACCTACAATTACTGAAATTTTTCTATTCTATTCAGAAGACCTACATTAACTAAAAAATTTCTATTCCATTCAAATAATCTACATTCTACTCTATTCGAAAAACATTAAAAAAACCTACATTCTACAAGAACAGAGAGAGGAGGGATGGAGGGAGGCAGGATGGAGGAGGGAGGGAGGAAAGAGGAGGAGGGCGGCCGTACGCGGAGGGAGGAGGGAGGAGGGATGGAGGGAAGGCAGGAGGGAGAGGGAGGAAGGAGAGAGGAGGAGGGTGGCCGTACGAGGAGGGAGGAGGGATAGAGGGAGGCAGGAGGGAGAGGGAGGGAGGAGGGCGACGGCTTACCGAGGACGGCGGCAGCAATGCGGCGGCGACGGCGGGAGGAGGAAGAGGCAGAGGGAGTGAGTGAGGGAGAGTGAGGAAGTGGACGGGCGTGGGGGAGATAAGGTTACCTTAGCAGCAGCGCGGGTTCAAGCCCGGCGCTACTGCTAAGTGCCGTTGCAGTAGCCCGGCGCTGCTACTAAGCGGGGCCCACCAGGTGGCACAGTGCAACACTAGTTGCAGCGGTGGGTCTTTAACACGTGCTACTGATACCGGTTTAGCAGTAGCGCGTGTACAGTGGGCCGCGCTGCTAATATAGGTAGCCTGGTGGGTATTGCGGGGGCCCACTTAGCAGTAGCGTGGTTTGGCACACCCCCGCTACTGCTAAATAGATAGTAGTAGCGTGTTTCTTCCACAAGCGCTACTGTAAATTAGCAGTAGCGCGTACCTCTGACCCGGGCTACTGTTAAGCCTCCAACTATAAGGTTTTCCCTAGTAGTGATGCTATAAGATTTCTCATAGAGATGAAAAAGGACTCTAGAAGTGGTAGACCGATACTTAAATTTCTGCGTGAAGGAATCGGTAAGGTGGTAGTGCTGAATACACTTGTTTGTGAGGAAGGCGGTTAGGTCGGCATTCTCAATATATTAATCAAATTCTTGCTTAATACCGGCGCCTATCATGAAAGTGTCGCATGGCCACTAACATGATTTCACCTCGGCGCCCCGCACCGAACTTGCCCTTGGCTCATGATATGCCGATCATGCCGAGCTTTGACTCGAGGACCCCCCCCCCCCCCGAAGACTTCCACTGGAATATGTTCATCTTCCCTAAAGGATTTCTGAAAAATTTGGACCACAAAAAGATGTTAACAAAACTTAACAAAATTGATAGCAACAACTCCTACAAGTGTATAGAGGCCATACCAAGCATTCAAACTACTTAGAACCAAATAAATTTAACATGCAAGCTCATTTTCATTGGCACCACCAATAGCAAAATAAGCAAAGTATAAACCACTAAAACAAAAACTAATCGGACCAATGGAGGAGTCACATACCAACACTACAAAAAAAAACACTTCCGTGATGATACGTCTTTGTCACAGTAGATCACATTTTCTGTCATGCATGTACATCCGTGACAAATTTTTGATAGAATCAAGATAGTCATACATGTGCTGTCGTAGAAGTGTTCCATGATAATACTGAAATTATCATCACGGAAGTGTCCACTTCCATGATGATAAATGTCGTGTCATAGAACTATTTTTGTCAAGGGTGACCGACACGTGGCATCGACCGTAACGGGTCGCCGTTAAGCTATCGGGTTCTGGTTTGGATTCGATTACTCGTTAACAGCCCTAACCAATGGAGATTTTCCACGTGTAAAATTCTCATTCGCCAACAGATCCACGTGTCAGCTCGACGTCGCGACAGATGTCAACCATCCACTGGACGATATGCGCCTATGGAACAGTGACACGTGGCAAAGCCCAACAGTGGCCCATTTAGGTTAAAAGGGCCGACCTAGTCAAAGTTAGCGGGTTGGCCCATTAACGGCCTGGTTGCACACGGCCCATTTGCAGGTAAGGCCCGTTTCAATAGTGTCAAATTGGCCCGTCACCGGCCCATTGTAGATTTCTCATCATTGCGGCACATGGTCACTTCCAGCCCATTAACAGCCCGCTTTGTATTTGGGCCCAATTACAACCCGGTGTGTTTCTGGCCTGTTTAAGGTCCTGCTACATTTGGGCCCATATGTGGCCCTATGAAACTTTCGGCCCATAAACTAACCGTGATGGAACTGGGCCATTTTCGTCCAGGTCTGACTTTTGGCCTGTTAATGGCCGACGCAACCAATGGGCCATATGTAGCCCGACATCACTTCGGGCCAATTAACGGCCCATATCCTCAATGATACACATCCAGCCCGCCAGCACTTTCGGCCTGTTAAAGGCCCGTGTAGTAGGTCGGTGCAATTACGGCCCCTGCTGACATTCGGCTTGTTAACAATCCGCCATGTAAATGGGCCACCTTGGGCTGAGCCAAATTTCGGCCTGCTAATGACGAGTGGGCTATTTGGCACATTTTAGGCCCAATCATCTTTCGGCCTGCTACAAGCCCTAGATATATACTGGCCCAATGAAGGCCCAATCGGTGATTCGGCCTGTTAATGGACCGTGTCATTTATGGACCAAATAAGGCCCGTGTGACATTTAGACATGTTAACGGCCCGTTAATACAATGGGCCCATATTATGTGCAGGCCTGTTAATGGCTCACTATGGTCACGGGCCTACCAATTGAACGATCAGAAATAAGAAGAGCTTACGCTGATTTCGGCCCAGTTATTTTCTGTGGGCTAAATACCGAATACGGCCCGTAATCATTTTTAGCTCCATTCTAGTTGTGAGCCGGACGAATATTGGCCCTTTGGGCTCCTACGATGCTTTCGGCCTAAAGGAGGCCGATGATGCCGAATACATTACTAAGAATAAACCTACACTATACAAAAATAGCTTGCTAATTTCTATGGCCTTTGGCAGCAGGATAAATGTTGTATCGCAACAAAATAAATTACAGCCATACAACAAAAGGCCTGTTGGCATAAAAGTTTACAGTCATTGCAGATAAATGCACCATGAGATGTATAGAAGCAGAGATCATTTCAGCAGAGTGGTAATGTTTCAGGCTGTAGAATCTGATGGAGCAGCATGACCTTCCCCTTTTTTGCACCATTCCTCTTGAACAACGAAGCAAATGTCCGATAGTCTGGTTTCAAAACCATTCATATCTTGACGACATTTGTCAACCACTATTCTTGTTTCAGAAACGACCTCCATTAGGGATTGGACTTGTGTCTGGAGCATAGATATATCACTCTGTCTCGCCAGAGGATTTTGTTCAGTAGGCGGTTTAGACGAGGTTACCTTAACAACCAACCCAGAATTACTCAGGAAGGTGCTTTTTGCACTGTTAGTCGGGAGATACCGACGCACTATAGCAAGAGGTGACATTGTGCATGTGGTAGCCTCGTCACCTTCAGGAGGTTGTTCCTGTTCAATCATTTGTTCCATAGCTTGCTGAAAGTTTGAATTTTATAGATTAGTGTATCAGATAAGAAGTTACTAATGAGACATACATAACTTATTTTGGTGAACCACTGTAATACTTTAGCATGTATTTTAGTGGTAAGTACATAATAAAATCACGTTCGGAACATATGTCCATGTAGCATGCCTAATATATTGTCAATTTCCTCACATTTATTGACATCTATCTAAGGATAAAGAGACACGGTTTAAAATACGATGAACATAGTATGACATCATTCATATCACGGGCAAACAGATATCAAACAAACAGGCTATTGTATCATTGTGTGGACACGTGAACATCACAACTAGATTACAGATCAAGACCAAAAGAATATCCTTCCTTTCTTTTAAACCGTGTAAGGTGAAGTGATATGTTAAGACAACTGTGTATAAAAGTGAACAGAGTAAGTGACATTGGCTGCAAACCAAGCAGTTAAATGAACATGTCACAGTAACAAGCAGTTCAAAGGCATGAGGAGTAAGGACTTACAATAGTGGCTTGGACTGGTGTAGTCATGCCCTTCATCTTGCTAGTGTGACAATCCTTGAAGATTTGTAGTGCATTCGGTTCAGGTTCTTTTTGGTCTGCACGGGTTTTCCTCTGTATTTGGAACAAGTCAATACAGATACGATAATATGGCACAACAAAAAGGAGAAAATAGCAGCTATTTACAAGAGCCTCGCAGTGTGCAATATAGCTACGAGATCCTGTTGTCTGTTGGAATTTCACTTTAGAATGGTTGGTCTTGTTCTTCAAATAGTTAGCCTAGAAGAAGATAGACTTGTAAGGCACATACGTAAATACGAGTTCAATATGTGATCTGATCACATACATATACCCTACCTGATACTTCGGATCAGACCACTGTTTAACAAGGGCTGTCCAGTCTTCGTCCGTAATATATTCTACTGGAGATGTTTGGGCGATTTCATTGTTAGCCTTGCCTTCAAAGTGAGTTTTTCTAAGGTGATACCGATACTGTCGCAGAGCAGACTAAAAAACATGAGTGCATGCTTGTTTGGTTGCATCATCTTTCGGACCAACTTGAACCTCATCTTTTGAAAAAAGAATGGGAGTCTCATTAGGAGCAACCTAGAAAGTATGGGACAGAGCAAGACAATATTACAAATTGCGATGAATAACATTGCTTACGGATAAATGGTCAAGGAAGGTGTTAAACTAGGTTTCGTCTTTGTCATTCCTGTACTGGATCCACGTTGGCAGGATACGTGCATGACACCTAACGGCAATGGCTGCCTCTGATACTAACTTGGCTAACTCTGTAGCATCACGTGGCCTTTTTAAACCTGCCTCAAAATGGATCTCCATTCTTCCCCTTTTAGATTTTGTTAACCTATCAATTATTATCCCTGATGTCTGTTTCCTCTTGCGCCGAGGTGCTAGTTCAACAACGAATATGGAAATTGTTAGTGCACATCAAATGTGAGAGTACATATAAAGGAGCAAGCAACTGCAACTTGACTCAGTCACGTACCGTCTTGGTGTTCATGCTCATGAGGATCATCTGATCTTGCCAAGTCCTGTAGTGTCAGCAGTGCTTCAGAAGTAGTGTTAGGTGGGAAGGCAGCTTGGGAACATGCCACTTGCGGAGCATTCGAACGAGTAACTCGTGGAGATGTCGGTACTGTGGAAGGAGGTGCTGCAACTGGTGGGGTAGGGGATACGGTGTTTGTAGATTTAGCCGGTGGACTTTGACCTTCTTCTGCACTATAAGTACCAACAGAATCTCGAGGGAAACTCCTTTTCTGTTGCACCCGACGACTAACAGCATCCCCTACCATACTCTTTTCCTTGCTCTTTTTTGACTTTGCCATGTCAAGCCGTACCCACAGCACAAAAGAATAAAATTCGCTCTTCAGAACTCATTGATGCATGATACAGACAAGCAATACTTTGATGTAAGACAACCATATGAGGAGGATGGAATATGTACGAAAAACAGGACGGCATGACATATTCACACCTATGATGTGTCAACTAAGCAGAAGGATTTTCAAGAAATTAGAAGCAATGCAAGCTAGACACCATATGAAATATGCAACCAATATCACTCTTCCAAGTTAAAAATGTCTCATCATAAGTGGAATTTCGAAAAATTAGAAGCAGTACAAGCTAGAAATCAATGCAAGATGCAACCAATATCACACTGCCAAATTAAACGTGTCTCATCATAAGTGATTGATGTAGGATACACAACAACAGTACTTTGATGTAAGAACATGATGTGATAGATAGATGCAGTGTATTCTAGATACAGAAAGGCATGTCATATTCACATGTATAACATATAATCTCAGCAGGTGCAAGTTAATCAAGTTAGAAGAAATAGAAGCTATACACCATATGCAACATGCAACCAATTATCACACTGTCAAGTTAGAGCAAGCACCTGCGATGGTGGAGTAGGGGAGATGGAGTCATCATATAGACTTGGAACTTCAACTGCAGTAGCAGTAGCAGTGGCAAATCTAGAGAGCCTCCGTTTGCGTTGGTCCGGAGGACCACCAACATCCCCTAACTTACTCTTTTCCTTCCTCTTTTTTGATATTGCCTTCTGAAGTCAAAACCAGAAGAAAAGGAATAAAATTGGCTCTGCATAACTCATTGATGCATGATACAGACGAAGACTACTTTGATGTAAGGAAGCGCATGATAGGAGGACGGAGTATGTACGAAAAAAAGGACAGCATTGCATATTCACACCTATGATAGGAGGATGGAATATGTATGAAAAACACTAAGCAGAAGACATTTCAACAAATTAGAAGAAATGAAAGCTAGGCACAATATGAACATGCAACCAATATCACTCTTAAAGTGTCTCTTCATAAGTGCCATTTCAACAAATTAGAAGCAGTACAAGCTAGAAGACAATGCAAGATGCAACGTATATCACACTCCCAGGTTAAATGTGTCTTATAGTATGTGATTGTTGCAGGATACACAACAGTACTTTGATGTAAGAACATGGTGTGATAGACAGATTTAGTATGTTCTAGAAACAGGAACACATGTCATATTCACAAGTATAATGTGTAAACTAAGTAGATGCAAATCAACAAAATTAGAAGCAATACAAACTAGACATCATATGCAACATGCAACCACATATAACAGTGCCAAGTTAGAGCAAGCACCTGTGATGGTGGAGTAGGGGAGATGTGTTCATCATCTACACAACTACGTTGACTGTCTTGCCCTGCGTTGTCTTGCGAATCTTGTTGGGAGGATGGCTAAGTAGAATCTGTAGAGAACCTCTATTTCAGTTGCTCGGAAGGACCACAATCATCCACTGCCTTACTAATTTCCTTCCGCTATATTGATTTTGCATTGTGAAGTCAAACCGACAAGAAAAAGGAATGCAATTCGCTCTTCAGAACCCATTCATGCGCGAATGACTGACGAACAATACTTTGATGTAAGGCAAACACATGATACGAGGATGGAATATGTACGAAAACAGGACCGCATGACATATTCACAACTATGATGTGTCAACTAAGCAGAAGATTTTCAAGAAATTAGAAGCAATGCAAGCTAGACACCATATGGAAGATGCAACCAATATCACTCGGCCAAGTTAAAAGTGTCCCGTCATAAGTGGAATTTCAAAAAAATAGAAGCAGTACAAGCTAGAAATCAATGCAAGATGCAACCAATATCACACTGCCAAGTTAAAGGTGTCTCATCGTAAGTGATTGATGCAGGATACACAATAGCAGTACTTTGATGTAAGAACATGGTGTGATAGACAGATGCAGTTTATTCTAGATACAGAAAGGCATGTCATATTCACATGTATAACGTATAAACTCACCAGCTGCAATTTAATCAAATTAGAAGAAATACAAGCTATACACCACATGCAACATGCAACCAATTATCACACTGTCAAGTTAGAGCAAGCACCTGCGATGGTGGAGTAGGAGAGATGGAGTCATCATATAGACTTGGAACTTCAACTGCAGTAGCAGTAGCAGTGGCAAATCTAGAGAGCCTCCGTTTGCATTGGCCCGGTGAACCACCACATCCCCTAACTTAGTCTTTTCCTTCCTCTTTTTTTATATTGCCTTCTGAAGTCAAAACCAGAAGAAAAGGAATAAAATTGGCTCTGCATAACTCATTGGTGCATGATACAGACGAAGACTATTTTGATGTAAGGCAAGCGCATGATAGGAGGACCGAGTATATACGAAAAAAAGGACAGCATTGCATATTCACACCTATCATAGGAGGATGTAATATGTATGTAAAACACTAAGCAGAAGACATTTCAACAAATCAGAAGAAATGAAAGCTAGGCACCATATGAACATGCAACCAATATCACTCTTAAAAGTGTCTCGTCATAAGTGCCATTTCAACAAATTAGAAGCAGTACAAGCTAGAAGACAATGCAAGATGCAACGTATACCACACTACCAGCTTAAATGTGTCTTATGGTAAGTGATTGTTGCAGGATACACAACAGTACTTTGATGTAAGAAAATGGTGTCATAGACAGATTTAGTATGTTCTAGAAACAGGAACACGTGTCATATTCACAAGTATAATGTGTAAACTAAGCAGATGCAAATCAACAAAATTAGAAGCAATACAAACTAGACATCATACGCAATATGCAACCACATATAATAGTGCCAAGTTAGAGCAAGCACCTGTGATGGTGGAGTAGGGGAGATGTCTTCATCATCTACACAACTACGTTGACTGTCTAGCCCTGTGTTGTCTTGCGAATCTTGGTGGGAGGATGGCTGAGTAGAATCTGTAGAGACCCCCTGTTTCAGTTGCTCGGAAGGACCACCATCATCCAGTGCCTTACTAATTTCCGTCCACTGTATTGATTTTGCATTGTGAAGTCAAACCGACAAGAAAAAAGAATAAAATTTGCTCTTCAGAACTCATTCATGAATGAATGACTGACAAACAATACTTTGATGTAAGGCAAACACATGATATGAGGATGGAATATGTACGAAAACAGGACCGCATGACATATTAACACCTATGATGTGTCAACTAAGCAGAAGGATTATCAAGAAATTAGAAGCAATGCAAGCTAGACACCATATGAACGATGCAACCAATATCACTCTGCCAAGTTAAAAGTGTCTCGTCATAAGTGGAATTTCAAAAAATTAGAAGCAGTACAAGCTAGAAATCAATGCAAGATGCAACCAATATCACACTGCCAAGTTAAAGGTGTCTCATCGTAAGTGATTGATGCAGCATACACAACAGCAGTACTTTGATGTAAGAACATGGTGTGATAGACAGATATAGTATGTACCAGAAACAGGAACACGTGTCATATTCACATATATAATGTGTAAGCTAAGCAGATGCATTTTACCCTAATTAGAAGCAATACAAGCTAGACACCATATGCAACATGCAACCAGATATCACACTGCCAAGTTAGAGCAAGCACCTGGATGGTGGAGTAGGGGAGATGAGACTTGGAACTTGTAATGCACTAGAAGTACAAGGAGAATGTGTAGAGATGGTCCGTGTACGTTGCTGCAAAGGACCACCATCATCGCCTTCCTTCCTCTTTTTTGATTTTGCCTTGTAAAGTCAAACCCACAAGAAAAAGGAATAAAAATTGCTTTTCAGAACTCATTGATGCATGATACTGATGAACACTACTTTGATGTGAGGCAACCGCAAGATAGGAGGATGGAATATGTACGAAAAAAGGACAGCATTTCATATTCACACCTATGATGTTTGAACTAAGCAGAAGGCATTTGAACTAATTAGAAGCAATGCAAGCTAGACACCACATGAAAGATGCAACCAATATCACTCTGCGAAGTTGAAAGTGTCTCGTCATAAGTGGAATTTCGAAAATTTAGAAGCAGTACAAGCTAGAAATCAATGCAAGATGCAACCAATATCACGCTGCCAAGTTAAAGGTGTCCCATCGTAAGTGATTGATGCAGGATACACAACAGCAGTACTTTGATGTAAGAACATGGTGTGGGACAGATATAGTATGTACCAGAAACAGGAAGGCGTGTCATATTCACATGTATAATGTGTAAGCTAAGCAGATGCATTTTACCCTAATTAGAAGCAATACAAGCTAGACACCATATGCAACATGCAATCAGATATCACACTGTCAAGTTAGAGCAAGCACCTGGGATGGTGGAGTAGGGGAGATGAGACTTGGAACTTGTAATGCACTAGAAGTACAAGGAGAATGTGTAGAGATGGTCCGTTTACGTTGCTGCAGAGGACCACCATCAACCCCTTCCTTCCTCTTTTTTGATCTTGCCTTGTAAAGTGAAACCCACAAGAAAAAGGAATAAAAATTGCTTTTCAGAACTCATTGATGCATGATACTGATGAACACTACTTTGATGTGAGGCAACCGCAAGATAGGAGGATGGAATATGTACGAAAAAAAGGACAGCATTGCATATTCACACCTATGATGTGTGAACTAAGCAGAAGGCATTTCAACTAATTAGAAGCAATGCAAGCTAGACACCATATGAAAGATGCAGCCAATATCACTTTGCCAAATTAAAAGGGCGGGCTAATAAGGGTATTTCAACAATTTAGAAGCAATACATAGCTACATGCTAGAAATCATATGCAATATGCAACGAATAAAGGTGTCTCATCGTAGGTGATTGATGCGGGATACACAAGAACAGTAGTTTCATGTAAGAACATGGTTAATATATAGATGTAGTATGTACCAAAAACAGGAAGGCATGTCATATTCACAGGTATAATGTGTAAACTAAGCAGATGCAATTTACCCTAATTAGAAGCAATACAAGCTGGACACCATACTTAACATGCAACCACATATCACACTGCCAAGTTACAGCAAGCACCTATGATGCTAGTGTAGGGGAAATGTGGTCATCAACTACAGAGCTACGTTGACTATCTTCATCTTGCCTTCCTGTTTCTTGAGAATCATGTCGGGAGCATGAAACTGCACTCTTTAAAAGAGTAGCGTGTCTCACAGTAACCCATGGGTGTGACTGTCCCATCATAAGTGATTGATGAGGGATACACAAGAACATTAGTTTGATGTAAGAACATGGTTAATAGACAGATGCACTATGTACCAAAATCGGAAGGCATGTCATATTCACAGCTATAATGTGTAAACTAAGCAGATGCAATTTAACCAAATTAGAAGAATTACAAGCTAGACACCATATGCAACATGCAACCACATGTCACACTGCCAAGTTAGAGGAAGCACCTGCGATGGTGGTGTAGGGGAAATGCGGTCACCAACTACAGAGCTACGTTGACTATCTTCATCTAGCCTTGCTATTTGTTGAGAATCATGTGGGGAGGATGACACTGCACTCTTTAAAAGAGTAGCGCGTCTCACACTAACCCACGGGTGTGCCTGTCTCATCATAAGTGATTGATGAGGGATACACAAGAACATTAGTTTGATGTAAGAACACGGTTAATAGACAGATGCAGTATGTACCAAAAACAGGAAGGCATGTCATATTTACAGTATATGGCTAAGCAGATGCAATTTAACCAATTTAGAAGCAATACAAGGTAGACGCCATATGCAACATGCAACCACATATGACACCGAAGTTAAAGCAAGCACCTGCGATGCTGGTGTTTGGTGAATGGAGTCATCAACTACAGAGCTACGTTGACAGTCTTCATCAAATGACACTACACTCTTCATTAGAGCGTCAAACCGCGTCTTTCCAATCCTCGATGTAGACTGGAGTGACTGCTCTGTTTTCTTTTTAGAATACTGTGCTTGAGATTCTGAAATACCCATGCGTAATAAAACAATAGTGAGAGAGTATGGGTGTAGTTTCTGGCTTTGTGCACAAGTAGTACAGTGTAAAAGTATCAGATAGCAGGTGGGTCAAAAATAAATGACGGCAGACATATGATAGCTCTACAACATGCATGGCACATGAAATTAGATTCTAGGCTTTTGATATATGAGCACAGGGATTGCTGGGAAGTGAAGGTAATCCTCCAGCAAACCACCACATGTGGTCCTATGAAAATAACAATCGACTGAAAACAAATAGGCCAACCGATTTTTTCTGCACCGTTCGATCTACAAGGAACGGGCAGATGGCCTTCATCTACCTCCCGCCAGCCACTGTTGACGATCTTCCTCGAACCGCCACCGACCACCGGCCCAGACCCCTGCCTCCGCCGCCATGGCCTCCCCTCGACCTCACCCCACCGCCGTGCTTGGCAGCGTCCCCCGACCATCCCTTTAAGCCCGGCGAACCTCTAGATCGGGCGCCAGCAGCTCCTGCGCCACACACACCTCTAAGATAGACACCGAGGCACTGCTTCCTCGGTGAATAGGTGGACTAGGTGCTCCGCGCGCCTCCGCGGGTCGTGCTTCCTTTAATTGGGAATCAACTGACACTGAATTGAAATCCAGGCAGGCGACGGACGTCTAGCTAAAGTGAAATAGTAAATGGGGGGCAACCTTGTGCATCGCGAGTTACTTGGAACATCTAGTATCAGGAAGAATGTGCAGTAAGAAACGGTCAACTAGTTTCCTTGGTGGGATGAATACCGTGCGAGAGATTTGCAAGAATAAGGGAAAAGGAGTACCAATATCGGCTGGCAATGCTGTGTCCTCCTTATGTTTTTTCGAAGATCTTCTTGTGGTTCGCTGGAAACAAGATGTTGTGGAGGACGGTGGAGCCTTGGATGAACCCATGGCCAAGTAGTTGAGTGTGGTGCGGTGGCCCTCTGTCAGCAGCGGGGAAGCAGATCCGAGGCGGCGAACGACGGCATAGCGGGAACAGCTCCGGTGCGGTGGACGGTTGCGACGTTGGAGCGGCAGTGGTGAGGCACAGGACGGAGGTGTTGAAGTGGCTCGGGTATGGCGCACGCCCACATTGTGGAGGCAGCTCTGCCTCGGCTTCAACTGCTAAGTCATGGAGGGCGCTGCGGTTGAGGTTGCGGTGGACGACGACGTTGGGGTATCAGCTCCGGCGTGATGGAGGAGGGCGGCAGTGGATCGGTGCAATGGGGTGGCGGACGGAGGAGGCTGGGGTTTCGCGGCTGGTGGAGAGGGAGTTTTGGCGCCCGCGGAGTATGAATGGGTAATCGGACGGGGGAGGGGGGAAGCTAAGGGGGAACCATGTTTCCGGGACACGCTTGTTTGAAATTTGGGGAAAGTTACAAACTTTGCCCCCATCTAAAATTTCGGACATGCTGCGGATCAGGGGTAGGATGGTAATCTTATGTATCCAAAATAGTGGGCGGGAGTGATTTCGGCCGAGCGCATCGGCGTTTAGGCGCCCGCGGTATATGAATGTTTTTCAGTGGCGGTTCTGTGGCGTCTCGGTGAAGTTACAAACCTACCCCGGTTTAGACTTGTGGACGTCGGGCCAGTAGGCTTCGCGGGTCAGAGTTAGGACAGTAATTTCCTTCTACCAAACATTGGTCTCGCGCGGTTTCCAGCGAGGAGAGGATCTTTTGGCGCTTCGTTCAAAATTTTGAACTAGAAGCTTTCACGTTTACAGTACTCTTCAGTTGAACTTTCCTAATTAGACCTCATTATATTTGACCTTGTATGTTTAAAAATCTCATTAAATTATGCGATTCTTTTGAAAATTTTGACTCTTGAAAATCCTATAAATACGATTATTTTGGAATGGAGGAGGTAAACTTGAATCTATTTTGTACAGGACTATGTATTATCAACAAAGATTGATGCCCCTTTTAGATGTGATTTACAAAAGTCATTATCTCGAATTCAAATAGTTGAATTCACTTCCTATGAATTCGAATATTTGAAACCACTTTTATGTTGAATTCAAAATGTATTCTAGTTCGTCGCTAGCATTTTGGAATGTATACCATGTATGTTTCTTATGTATAATGTGCTTGACACTGACCGAAGAGTGTACTCACATTTATATATGAGTTGCAAGAGCCATGCATTGTCTGGATTTCAAACTACTGACTATGGATCAATAATGTGAAATAATACCATACACATGCTCGAATTCGATAGAGTATGGATGTTTGCTAGACCAATGTTCGTTCATACGTGAATTGCAAATTTCATGATCTCATCCAATTTTTTAAATACAATTTATATTTTAATTTAATGGGTAGAACAGTCCTTTACGCGTAGATGCACTCTCCCTCGATCCATCCTCACACACGCGCTATCTTTCTGTCTCACGCATACGCGCACACACTATATATCCGTCGGCCTTTGTCTCTCACAAATGCCCACCCTCTCTCCCGAAAGTGTCTCACACACACTGGACTCTCTATATATCTCCCTCTCTCTCTTACTACTATCCACGACTCTTTTCACTAATCTCAGTCACAAACACTATTTCTCTCACATGCATGCGCACGCATGGTCTCCACCGCCCCCCCCCTCTGTACATATCTCTGCCTCGTGTCTCCCACACGCACACTCTCTTTAGTCCTCTCTCGCACGCATTGTATCCACCACTCTTACTACTTGACAGATATGATTCCATCAGATCATTCGGTAGGATATCCCTGACGGTTAAAGTGGATGGTGATAAGAGGCAAAGATGTTTCCAAGTCGGGGCCCTTGCGATCGAGGAAATATCCTACTCCAAGTCATGTATACTTTGATTGGGGTGTGTACCAAGTACATGTCAATACCAAGGGATTGTGTGTATATATACTATCGACGAACTAGGCCACCAGCCTATATAACATACCCGGGGCCTAGGGTTACAAATCATAGTCCGCTTCGTCAGTGGAGATAGAGTCTTCCACGGCTCTGGTATCTTTGTCTTGTACATCAAGTCGGTCTTCGTATAACGCGTCTCGGGCCGACCTATGTGGCACAGGACGGAACCGACCTAGGGGTCCTCACCTCGACCCACCAGACCAAAAAATGATGTGCCACCACCACACCTCGCACACTCTCTACCCCCATAGGTCTCACTATATTCTCACACCCACACATACCAACACACACACTATTTCTGCTCATGCCTCTCTCCCCTTCTCCTCTACATACACAAACTCACCATTGATACGTCTCCAATGTATCTATAATTTTTTATTGTTCCATGCTATTATAGTATTAATCTTGGATGTTTTATATACACTTACAAGCAATTATATATCATTTTTTGGGACTAACCTATTAACTTAGTGCCCAGTGCCAGTTGCTGTTTTTTGCCTGTTTTTGGTTTTTCAGATTATCAGTACAAAACCAAGTCCAAATTCCATGAAACTTTTTGGAGATTTTTTTCTGGACATAAGAGACACTAGAAGCTTTGGGAGCGGGCCAGAAGATAGAGGAGGTGGCCAGGAGCCACCAGGGCGCGCCTCGAGGGGGGTGGCGTGCCTTGGTGCCTCGTGGGCCCACCTCTGCTCCGTTTGACCTAATTCCACCTCTATAAATACTGTAAAATCGGGAAACCAACAGGGGAGTCCACGAAATACTTTTTCCGCCGCCGCAAGTTCCTGTTCTCAAGAGATCCCATCTGGAGGCCTTTTCCGGCACTCTGCCGGAGGGGGATTTGATCACAGAGGGGCTCTACATCAACCTTGCTGCCCTTCCGATGATGCGTGAGTAGTTTACCACAGACCTTCAGGTCCATAGTTAGTAGCTAGATGGCTTCTTCTCTCTTTTTGATCTTCAATACAATGTTCTCCTTGATGTTCTTGGAGTTCTATCTGATGTAATCACTTTTTGCGGTGTGTTTGTTGGGATCCGATGAATTGTGAGTTTATGATCAGATTATCCATGAATATTATTTGAGTTTTCTCGGAACTCTTTTATGCATGATTGTTATAGCTTCATATTTCTCTCCGATCTGTTGATTTGGTTTGGCCAACTAGATTGATTTATCTTGCAATGGGAGAGGTGCTTTGTAATGGGTTTGATCTTGCGGTGCTCAATCCCAGTGACAGAAAGGGACATGACACGTATGTATCGTTGCTATTAAGGGTAAAAAGATGGGGTTTATTCATGCGTGAGTTTACTTTGTCTACATCATGTCATCTTGCTTAAGGCGTTACTCCGTTCTTTATGAACTTAATACTCTAGATGCATGCTGGATAGCGGTCGATGTGTGGAGTAATAGTAGTAGATGCAGAATCGTTTCGGTCTACTTGTCTCGGACGTGATGCCTATATACATGATCATTGCCTTGGATATCGTCATGATTATTTGCTTTTCTATCAATTGCCCAACAGTAATTTGTTCACCCACCATATGCTATTTTCAAGAGAGAAGCCTCTAGTGAAAACTATGCCCCCCGGGTCTACCTTTATCATATATTGAAAATCCTAAAAATACCTTGCTGCAATTTTACTTTATTTATTTTATTTTGTATTTTTGTTCGATCTATCTATCTATCACCATACAATTTAATCTTGTAATTAACCGCCATGGGATTGACAACCCCTTGTTCGCGTTGGGTGCGAGGATTTGTTATTTTGTGTGCAGGTGCTGCTAACGAGTTGTTGCGTGATTCTCCTACTGGATTGATAACCTTGGTTTCATAACTGAGGGAAATACTTATCTCTACTGTACTGCATCATCCCCTCCTCTTCGGGGAAATCCCAACGCAGCTCACAAGTAGCAACCATCTCTCGTTGAGACATCCTATTCGTCTCCCCCTCTCTCTCTCTCTCTCTCTCTCTCTCTCCCTCTCTCTCTCTCATCTCTCGTGCTTTCCCTTTCTCCCATCGCACCCCCCTTGTATCCACGCCTCTCTCTAATACGTACACATACCCCTTCCAGGCCCTCCAAAATACGTCAACTACACATTCACGCATGTTACATCTCATTATCATGTGCTCCCAATGATCTAAAAAGGCATCCGTTCACTTCTACTCCGCATACAAGATTTGTTTTGAATTGAAACTACATAGATTGTGACAAAACAAATATTTAAGAAAATCTGCATATATAATAATACAAAGTTATATATGAAAGTTAATTGCATGGTGCATCCAATGATATTTGTTCCGTATTGTGAATGTTTACATTTTTATCCTATATAAAATTAGTCACAATAAAGAGAACAAAGGGCATCTCTCTCTCACTCTCTCCATCGCACACCCCCTCTCTCTACGCCCTTTTCACGTATGGACACAAACTATCTCTCGGTCCTCTAAAAGTACGCCCCCATACACATTCACGCGTGACGGTCATTGTATTTCAAGCGAAAGCGCAATACGGTCTCTGGATTTAGAATGTGCTCATTACGGTCAACATATACATTTTCTGGTGATTATATGGTCACTTGCTCACCGCAGAACTCCGTATTTTGATGGTGACACTGACGGTCATTGTATTTGAAACGAAAGCACGATACGATCAGCATATACATTTTCTGGTGATTATACAATCACTGGCTCACCGTACAGCTACGTATTTTGTTGATGACACGATCAATTGACCATTCAAACAGTCCACGTGGCGCAACTAGTGTTGCATCAGAAGCGCACATTATCTCCCTAACATAGGGCCCACCTATCAGCGGGTATAAGAAAGAAACAAATGGTAATAAATTAGTGCTCGGTGGGGATTCGAAGTCGAGACCTCAGGTTGGTAGCCCGTGCGCGATAACCACAGCGGACAAGGTCGCCTAGTGATGATATGCTAAGCCGGCTTTTAATACACAGGAGCTACTGTGGTGAATACACATACATCACACATGAGGACAAACACGCATGCAACGCCCGCATGCATGCATGCAATACTCACACGTACACATGCACGCATGCAACACTCGCACAAACACACGCACTCAAGCATGCATGCAACACTCACACGTACAGATGCACGCACGCAACACTCATGCGAACACACGCACTCAAGCATGCATGCAACACTCACACATACACATGTACGCACGCAACACTCGCATGAACACATGCACGCATGCATGCACACAGCACAAGACGCAACACACACGCTCACGCTCAAGTGCTCAACCTACACATGCATGCACACATATACATAGCCAGGGTGGTTCGCGTGCAAGGGCCAGTTCCGTGGGGTCGCAGGTTCGACCCCTCACGCGCCTGCGGAAATTTTTGTGTACCAACTAATAGGTGGGACCCGCAAGCCACGTGGCCAGTTTGACGAGTCGATAGAGTGCCACGTAGACTTTTTGACCGGTCAACTGAGTGCAATTTGTAATTACGATTTTCACGTCCGTATTGGGCCAGCGGGTTTCGGATGTTTAGTCCCACCTCGCCGCGTGAGGAGCTGGTCGACCGGCTCAAATAGCCGGGTCGTCCAGAAGCGATAAGCTGCAGTCATCATGGCACCCTTTGTTAAGGACATGAATTGCTAATAGTATTAATCTTCTCTGAGATATAAAGGCTGCTTGTAGTGGTTAGTATCATAAGTATTATTCCTAAATATGTTTATTATAATAGGGTATATGACATGATATTCAACCCTCACTTTCTTCATTTAGTTATAGTTATATGCCACCTCAGCATTGCTGCAGGTGGTACCGCTATGTGCTGGAGCGGGGTGCTCGGTCACAAGCATTTCACAAGCATTTAAGTCTACCGCACACGCCACCAGACAACCACACACGGTTGGCGCGCCGTCCGGTGCATGACAAATATTTGCAAAATTTCCGTTTTGGCGCCAAAACCCGAGCCTCTGCATTTCGCCAAAAAATACAAACCGAGCCTCTGCATTAACTTCCTGCCCCACCCCGCCCAGCATATTCAAATCCCTCATTTGCCGCAAAATTTTGCTGTTTGTTGTTGTTTTCAGGGATATTGTGCTGTGTGAAAACAAATTTAAATATCAACGAATAATCGGTGTCCGGGGTATTTTGCCGGGACATGGTTTGAATGGCCTCATATTAGTTTGTACTAGCACTAGTACTACTAGTGTAGAGTAGTAGGAGCAGGAGTAGTACACTGGTAGTAGAGTACAAACCAGTACGAGTCCCATCAGACACCAATTTTCTTGGAGTCCGTGCTACAACTAGGACTTCTCCCTCCTCGTTCCTCTAAACTCAGCCGATGTGCGGCGGGCAGGGTGAGGGTTTGCCAATAGTCGGTTTGCTCAACAACGGTCCCAGATGTCAGTGAAAATGCAAGACAACACGCGTTCCCTAGCTTGAGCTGCGTGCCGGACCGACCGTGTGGAGGTGCGACGCGAATGCGGCAAGCTTTTCATTTTGAACTCGTAAGTTGTAACATTTGGTTCTGCTCCTTGGAGCGACGATAGACACAAATAATGATTGAAAACGGTAGGGCGGGGCTTTTCCTGTGCGATAAGAGGGGAAGTTCGCCAGCTTGGCCAATCGTCGGTTTGCCTACATGCAGTCCCACATGTTACTGATATGCCTTGGTAATGGGCGTTGAGCGGCGGGCCGGAACATATTGTTACTTCAATTATTCATGTTGCATGTACATTAAAATTGGATTGAAATGTACTCAACAACGTGCGGGCTAGTATCATCTAGTGATCTGAAAGGGCCCACTTCAAAAAAGAAAGAAAGGCGATTCGGTGCTCAGGCTCATTTGCACCCGGGCGGAAAAAAATCACAAAAAATTAAAAAACAATCATACGGTTCTAGTTTTTTTTGCATGATAGAAAAATTGATGCGTGAGGTTTGCTCCAGTTTTCAAGTCGTTCGGACATCTCAGCAGCTCTCGGCAAAAAAGACAAATCGGGTCAGAACAGTGCATGAAGAGTAAACCTTTTTTACAGACCTTGAATTTGTCTTTTTTGCTGAGAGCTACTCAGATGTCCAAATGATTTAAAAATTGGAGAAAACCTCACGCATCATATTAACTACCATGCAAAAAAGAATTGGAATTTTTTGAATTTTTCTAGTATTTTCTTTGATTTTTTTCTTCAGCACGGGTGGAGATGAGCCTGGGCTCAGAAGTGGATTATCGCCCACTACACATTCAAGCATTTCACATCGTTGTCTCGCTCTCTCTGTCAAACCGACTATGCCAAACTCCCCTGCCTACTGCGCGGGAAAAGACCCGCCCTCGCTTTTTTAATCGGGTTTTGTATCGATGGATCGCGCGAAGCAGCAAAACCAAGTGTTACAAGACTACTAGTACTACGTACTACTATAGTACACTGGGCTGCCGTGTCTTGTACTCCTCCGTCGTAAGAGTGGAGACGCTCGCTTTCATAAATGTTCTACTTCTGTTCACCAACATGTGGGACATCTAGCATCCGGGTCCACGTGCCATGCACCAAATAACAGTGCAGAACAGCAGGGGGACACACCCCAGTCGTGGCGCCACAGTAGTACTAATGAGCAATGAGGCATCAAATCACAAAGCCGCACCTTTCCAACCATCATTTCACTCTTCGCTGAATCCGCTTCTCCATCATCTTCTTCAGGAAAACCACGTGTTGCTTCTGCCATTGTTCTGATTTTTCATGAGGGACGCGCATCGGCTTGGTACATCACTGACACGTGTGACCGCATGTTAGCAAACCGACAGGCCAAGCTCCCCCGCCCACTGCTCAGCAAAAGCACCTCCTTTTTACTAATCTGGATATCTACTTTTAGATCAATATAATCGAGATTTGTATATATCGCACCAAGAAGCAAAACCAAGTGGTAGACTTTAAAGTTCAAAATGAAACGGCGGCACACTTCTAGCATGGCTTTCGCGTTCGCGTCGCAAGTCCGCAAGGTTAATCCACACACGAAATGGCGACACCAAAAATGCTGCACTCACGGGCCTTTACGGGGCTAATACGGGCATCTTCCAACTAATCAAACTAGACCCCCCCTGATTTTCAGGGGGGTGGGCCCCTTCCCACCCCCTAAATCCAATCCTAATCCTCCACGTTTGCTACTCCGTAAAGTCTGTAAAAATTCACCCTGTGAGTCTAGCATTGCTCATGGCGACACACTAATAGCACGCCTTTCGCCGACATGTGGGACATCCACCATCCTGGTCCACGTGCCATGCACCAAAGTTCGGAGCAGCGGGGGGAGGCACCCTGGTCGTAGCGTCGTAGTACTAGTAAATGAGCAATGAGGCATCGAATCACAAAGCCCCACCTTGCCCGCAGTAAGCTGGATGGAGCAGGGGAGTACAAAAAATTGTGGACGCAGCTTCGACCCAAAGGCAGTGACGCGTGGGTCCCGCATTTTGATTTACCCGCGGCCTCCTTTGGTTCATAGGGTAGGATTATTACAGGAATATGAAAGTTGTAGGAAAAGAGATGACGTACGGCCTCCTTTGGTTTGTAGGAATTTCATAGTATAGGATTTTCAAAGGAAAAATTCCTATGGAGCTCTGTGTTTTGTAGGAATGGATTCCTAATCCTATGTAGGATAGGAACCAGTCCTTCACATTTTAAAGGAAAAAACCATTACCCTAGACTCAATGGAAAAATTCATATCCTATGCATCAAATGACATTTCTTTCTCTATAGGAATTGAGATGCATGTCATCTCACTTCCTATGTTTTTTCTATTCCTATAATATTCCTATCCTATGAACCAGAGGAGGCCGACATGTATCTCAAATCCCTTGAGTAGGGATAGGAAAAGAGATGCCATTTGGTTCACATTATATGAATTTTTCCATTGAGTCTTAATGTTATTTTCCTCTTAAATGTGGAGTATAGGAATCCATTCCTATGAACCAAATGGCTCTAAAGGAAAAATTCCTATAAAAATCCGATCATATAGAATTCCTATAATATTCCTCCACACCAAAGGAGGCTTGAAATTGCTGTAGGTGATACGGTGGTCTTCCTTTGCCGAGTGTCGGCTAACGGAGACTCGCCTAACAAACTTGGCGAAGTGTGGCACTCGGCAATAGAGCAGTGGCACACGTCGAGTCCTTACTCGATGGGACATTGCCGAGTTTAGAACTCAGCAAAATATTTGCCTGGTTCTTATAATGAAGGAACACACTATATTTCATCTCTTTACTGATCCCGGTCGTTCTTTCTCTCTCCTTAGTTAGAGGACTCAATCCTGCGATGTCTCTCGCTCTCTCTCACAACAAACACACACATACGACCCCTCTTTATCGAAGACACACTCGTACATTCCTCACCCATCTCTATAGATATCTCTCGATGATGAATGAAATGATATATGCTGGGTTTTCTATATGTGCATGTTGTTCTACGAAAACTTGGTAAAAGTTCGTGAGGTTTGAATTTTCAATAAAGCTATATGCACTATATTTTGGAACGGAGGGAGCATACGGCAGTTGCGAACGCTCACGTGGAAATTTTATGTGTCGGAGGAGTGGCTGTTCTGTCAAATGCCATGGCAAAACTGCCACCGTCAGATGCAGATCTGACGGTTCTTTGGGCGTTCGCCAGGAAATGGCTTGTGGTGAACATTCGCTAGATATGATTTATGGACACACCCATTGCATTGACACGTTAACCCTCCCTCTCACGCACGCACACAAGCACCTCACGACTCTCCCGAGACTTCTCGCACACACCATCTATCTGTACTCTGTAGGTAGACATGACACACATATATGTGCTTTTCACACTCTTCCCTAAGAACTTCTAAAAAATAAAAGACGTCACACATATTATTTTTTGTAACTCAGACGTCACACATGTATACATCTTACTCTAGGTGGAGTACGTAGTACACGAAGAGAAGCGGCGAACGCACACACCAGTTCTCTAACACCCACGCGTGGGTACACGTACGAGCGCATTTGTTTACAGAGGCATCCCAAGTGACAATTTGACTCGTGCAGTTTTCAACTTCATGGAGGGTCGGGGACCACACGTGTACACAGTGCGACCTGGACGTGGTGGCGCATTATTGATTGAGTTTTTTTTACTGGAACATTAAATGAAAATAGTGGTTCGTGCATATTCATTTTAAAAACGATTGCTACAAGAAAATCACTCCACTATATATAAGCAGGAGCTTCAGCGCTTGCTTTACTAGGGTTGCTCTCATTCACTCTCTCATCATCTCCATATCTAAACAAGACAGCGGCGGCCACACCCTCTCTCTGCTCACCGCTGGTCACAGTTTTGGCCGGATCCCCTTCGCCGGCGAAGCGGAGAAGGTGCAGCGTTCACGCGGTCGTCGGCGGCGAGGGAGGAGACTCACAGCTGCCGGCGCTTCCCGATCGGCGGTTCGTTCCGTTCTGTCCGACACGGCGCCGGCTCGGGAGGACCTCCGACCCCTTCTTCCTCCCTGCCGTATTGTGGGCAGATCCGGCCTCCCACCGCCCTCCTAGCCACATCCAGACGACCCTCAAGTATAACTTCCTTCGAAACCGGCCTTGCTCTACTGCCCCAGCTCACCACGTGGCTGCATGTGGATCTTTTTCTACTTCCTTCGGCTATTCCAAAGCCACCAAATTTTTTACTATTATTAGAGGTAAACCTACTTCATGTAGTCGAATCTAGGACTTTGTTCAAAAGGGAAGAAAGGGGGGGGGATGCTGTAGCATGAATATAGGACTTGGTTCAAAGAGGAAAGAAATGGGGGAAAGTAGTAGAGACTGGCTACCGAACCGGTCTCTTGGTTCAAAAGGGGAAGAAAGTGCGGTGGATAGCGAAGCGTGGGGGGAGTACTAGTAAGATACTGGCCTGACCAGTCTCTTGGTCAAAAAAGGGAAGAAAGTGAGGGGGTGTTGGGGGGGGGGGGGGGCAACGCAACTGAGAACGAGCAGGTCTAGATTTCTTGTGCTCACATAGGAAAAGGTCATCGAGGAGATAAAAATTGGACATATGCAGACATGCTGCCTGAATGTTTGCCGCTCTCGGCAACCAGATCTGCTTCACCACTTTATGCCCCTCTTGTCCCTTTGCCCTTATCGCTACCGTTTATCTAATATTAGAGGAAAAATGAAGCAATGCCACTGTTAGCCTAATGTCATTTCTAAGTAATGCTGCTGTCAGTCTAGTGCCATCAATAAATTGAAGCAATGACACCACCATTTTATGAAGTGCTTCTATCTTGCTTTATTTCCCATGAATTATGTTTTGCCAGTTACACTTAAATCTCACACCGCTAACATTGCTTCATCCCATTGGAACTGCACAAATTTGATTGCACCGTGCACGGAGCTACTGACCATGTGCTACTCTCATGACAGTAATACTAGTGCTGTTGTTCTGCATGTTAATCTAGTGCCAGTTTTGATGTGATGTGATGCTACTTCTTACTTAATGGCACTTTTTCATACTGTCAATGTAATGCCATTCATAACACAAGAGATGCTGTTGTTAATCATATGCCACTGCAAATAACGGCCACTGCTAAAATAATCATATTACATATTTGTGCAAATAGGGATGTCTATCTCCATATCGTTTCTATTTGTGCAATCATAAGCACACACCTCCATTTTAGTAGAACTGCACAAAATCAGATGGGAGTTCCTACCTGCCGTCCTCTAGCCACCCATTTTCCAGGTATTCCTACATTCATAACTAGCTAGAATGACCAACGCAAGCTAAAAGAAGCTGATTCGTATGTAGACTTCCTGATTGTAGTGCAGGAACGAGCCTGTCATGTGTGGTGGAGAAAACAAGCAGTGCGTCCGCGCCGTGAACTACACTCACTCCCAATTTAAGGACGGCCCGAGGACGAGCTTGCATTGCTGCACGGAGGTTTTGGGGTCACGTGCGCGTAAAAGAAGCATTGCGGTCTGCTTATTTCTGCAAATATCGGTGCTTAAATTTAGTGGAACTGCACAAGAAGTTCAGATGGTCAATCCACTTCAAGGTTCAGTTCAATATTCCAACTGAGAACAAAATTATAATTTGTTATTCTGGAACGAGAGAAACTAACCCTCGATGGTGGCCACAAGAAAAACCAGAGTGAACCCCAGGAAATTAAAGCTTGCCTTGGGAGGCCCTTTGCTCAGAGAAGCTTGGCTTGATTTTTCTGATTTGTAAACCTTCTCACAACTTTGTTTGTTGCTGTCAACTTCTAAAAGAGATGTTATGTTCTATGAATCATTGAGATGTATAAAAAAGCTGAACTTATGCTTTTGAAGTATTTTATGCAGCCGAGTTTATTGTGAATGTTTAACATGAATGCTAGAGTAGCGAGTTAACATTTGGAACCTATATTGTGGCCTCAATTAACCGCATGAACTACTGTAACTAGATACGTAGTTGCTTATATGTTAGACAGCAGAGTATGAGTGTGAGCTGCTCAATCTAGAGTTGAAGCGATCTGCGCCAATGTGCCGTGTTTGCACCAACTGTGCTTACAAGTGGGGTAGCACCAACAGTGCATTACCTACACTATGTCAAACAAGTATTTCATCAAACAAGTACCAAGAGTTGTCAAACAAGTATTTCATCAAACACACACTGCTCGTTTGATAAACAGTGCCAACTTATGTCTTACAATGCCATATTACATGAAAGAACTCATGAGGATGCATCTGTTTTGGCAACACTTACAAGGGTTCTCACATGATTCATGGGCACACAAAAGTAGCAGCAGTTCCCATAGAGGGATTCAAACAAAGTATTACCCCAAGAGGGCTTGATAATATGCAAGGTTCAGGTAATTAAACACAATCCAAGCTACTTTGAAACACTAACTGGGCCAACTATTTCATGCCATCGATCTAATTGGGGATGGACACAAGACAGACCTTGCCATGAACATCCTCGAGGACGTCCAGTAGCAGCTCAATCCTGTGAACCTTCTTGAAGATAACCTTGTGGCCTTTCCACTCATAAACTTGTTTGTCGAGGCATGCCACGTTATCTTCATGGATAAGCTTGACAAGAACATTATGCCTCACAAATGAAGGAGTAGCTGTGAACTTGTTGTGCTTCAGTACACCCTGGACAACACGCCTGACAACAGTGTGGCTGGAATACATTTCGTCTTCGGTATAAGTGCAAAGGGCTTCTAGGATCGAACAACCAAAGAACTTTGTTTTCCTAGTGCGGATATTAAGGTCATCCACATCATAGCGAGTGACATGTACAACCACACAATCCTTGTCTGCATCAGGGCTCTAATTGAAACAGAAACGAATTCTGAATTACTTTCCAATATAAAAAACGCAAGTTATTTAAACCACCATGTAGAGTCAAAAGTATGCATGACAAGGAAGGTAGCATGGCATCGGAGCTAATAAATCTTGCATTATTTATCACCTCATACTTAGATGAAAAACCACAATCAAGATCGCCAAAGAAGAAAATTACCTTGGGCAGCTCAGTGGGGGGGGGGGGGGGGACACATCCTCGAAGGGGTCCATCTTGCCGGGGGAAAACTGCTCCTGCACAGCCACGGGGGCTGTAACCTCAAACGTGGCGTTGACCATCTCAGTAGTGGCCGTGAGCGCATCTGGGGTCGGCTCGGTGGTGGCCTTCATCTTCTTGGAGCTCTCTGTCTCATGGGGATCGTCCTGCCGCGTCTGCTCCAACATCGGTAGATCTTTGCCCGGTTCTCCATGATCCATAATGAAACTGACAAATAGAAGACAACCGAAAGGAAAACACAATCGCAATGACAATGACACAAAAAAGGGAGTGAGGATCAGTTACTGCTTTGCAAAAGATTTTTTTTGGAAAGAAAATATACCAACATCACGGATGCGCTCACCCTCCCTTCGCTGGGAGAGAAGAACAATGGCGGAAGCGAGTGGTGGCTTTCTTGAAGAAGATGAGGGAGAAGCGGATTCAGCGAAGAGTGAAATGATGGTTGCTTCGTCCAACCAAATTACTGTGGGGAGGTAGGATTTTGTGATATGACGGCTCATTACTGCCGCGCCACGACCGGGGTGACTCTGCGCCTGCATACCGCCTTCTAATTTGGTGGATGCCATTTGGGCCCGCGCGCTGCATGGCCCGCATGTCGGCGAACCAAAGTAAAACGGCAGTAGCGGGATCCGTTTCGACGACCGACGAGGAGCCAGAAGCCGTAGTGTCTCCAACCTACTATAGGAGTAATTGTTTTTTTTAGGCTTGAGTAATTGTTTTTCTGGGGAGTGGTAGAGTGTCCCCACTGTATTACTAGTAGTAATTATTTTTCTGGGTCCAAGACAAAATAGCCCATCCACCCTAATTAATAAAATCAATTCAAAAGCCTTTACTTAAGAAGAGGCACCCCCACTGCACCGCCCCCCCAAAAAAACCGGCTGCTCTTCTTCCTCCTCACTCCCACCTCACGTCCGCTCGCTCGACTCGTCTCCCCCTCCGGTTGTACCCCCAAATTCCTCACCTCACTCCTAGAGAAAACACCAGCTCTCCTTCTCCCTCACTACTACAAAAAACCCCAGCTCCCCTTCTTCCTCACTAGCACCACAACTAGGCTCATCATTCGTTACTCTGCTGAAATCCGTGAGCTCGACGCGACGCCCGCAAGGAAAATGGAGTCGGCTAGCCCCAGCGCCAAGAAGATGAGGCTCCCGCCAGCGGCGACGCTGGTTTTAGATCCCGCACCCGGCAGTGGGGGGAGAAGCAGCGAGCCCCCTGCCCCCCCCCCCCCGCGTATGTGAGGAACCCGAAGAATCTCGGGCGGACCGCATCAGCAATCTCCCAGACGCCATCCTTGGGGAGATCATCTCGCTTCTTCCCACCAAGGATTGCTGCCGCACCCAAGTCCTCGCATCTCGGTGGCGCCCTCTATGGCGCGCCGCGCCTCTTAATCTCAACTCTCATGGCCTATCTCTCGTTGATGATATTGAACTCCCCGGAGCCATCATCTCCTCCCACGGGGGCTCCGTTCACCGCCTCTGCATCCCGACGTGCTACCTGCACATGATCCGCATGGTGAATGCCTGGCTGACATCCCTTGATTTCCGCAAACTCCAGATGCTTGAGTTCTATTATTCCTATGAAACTGACATACCACGAACCGAACGCCATATATTTGACCCGTCGCCACCGATGTCCATCTCGCGGTTTTCCTCCTCTCTCCACACTGCCACATTTGCCCTGTGCAGACTACCAGACAATCTGGTACAAAAGCTTCGACTCCCACATCTCAAAAAACTTTCACTTGTGCTGGTTCGTATGTCGGAGGCCTCACTGCACAGCATCATCCAATCCAGTTGCCCTGCCCTGGAGTGCTTAGTGCTTGTTTTGACAGTTAAAATCGGTTGTTTCCGAATAAAGTCGCCTAACCTTGTAAGAATTGGAATTTCTTTTGACGTAGGGGAGCTCATCATCGAAGATGCCCCTTCACTTCAAAGGTTGATCCTTGATTCTTGTTATTCACCTTCGCAAATAACTGTCGTTCTGCGCCTAAATTGGAGACCTTGGGTGTAATTCATGATCTCTGTGATCATTTCAAGATGGTGTTGGCTCCACGGTTATCCAGGTACTGTATATTATCATCTACACTTTTGTAATCATAAGCTGCATTTTTCATGTGTGCGCATAAGTTTTATATCATCTTGGAGTACACTTTTTGTACTAATATTATATTCTATATGCTCAATGAAGAGTTTGTCCATGGATAGCCTATCAGTGGTGCTGGATTTTGTCAAGATCTTATATATCAGTATGAATACTTTCGATCTGAACAAGATTATTGGCTTGTTGCGATGCTTTCCATGCCTGGAGAAGTTGTATATAAAGGTGATGATTTCACACACATTGGAAGCCCATATATAGTGTACTAGAATTAACCGTTCAGTTGTTGCTCTTTCCACATACTCTTTTTTTAGACCTTAACTGTTTTCAATCTTCATGTCTATTTAGGCAGCAGGACGGGGTACAAAAGGTATAACCAATCGGTGGCATCGTAAGCACCGGGATTTTCTCAGTTCTCATCACATTCGTTTGAAGATAATAACGCTGGAAGGATATGTAGCCACCCAAGCAAACACTAGATTTGTCACATTCTTCCTGCTGAATGCGAGGGTACTATTGTCCATCAGGATTAAATATATTAAGAACGAAGTTTTGACGGATGGATATGTCGAAGAGCAAACAAAGGACTTTAAGGTGGACAAAAGGGCTTCTGAAGGAGCCAGGCTTCTTTTTACATCATCTTGTGGTCATATTGTATTATGTTTTACGACCCGGGATGCTCATTTTATGGATCTGACCGATCCATTTGATAGTGACAGCTGCCGAAAACAATGGTGGAGTTAGATGTTGTTGCCCTTTTCAATCTGGGTTTAGTCTAAACCTGATGAACAATTACCCTCGTGCTTTTCACTAGTAGAAAACAGGGCTTTGGTCCGGGCCAGATAAGAGCATCAATCCCGGTTCTGTTACGAACCGGGACCAATGGGTGCATCAGTCCCGGTTCGTGAGGCCAGGGCGCCGGCCGGGCCACGGCAGGCACCAGTCCCGGTTCGTCTGACCCCTTTGGTCCCGGTTCCAGACACGAACCGGGACTAAAGGGCCTCGCTCCTGGCACATCCCCTTTAGTCCCGGTTGGTGGCTGGAACCGGGACTAAATGTGTGTCTTCTGTCCCGGTTCTAGCCACAAACCGGGACTAAAGAGATGCCTATATATATGCTCTCCCCTGCCCGCTCACTCCTCTGTTTTTTGGCCGGCCAGTGTGGGAGGTGTGTGCTGCTCTACTCTCACCTCCTATGCACATGAGGTGTTCGATGAAATGCCCGAGTCACACTTAAGCTTTCTCCTCTCCAAGCTCGACCTCCAAGCTCCATTTTCCCCAAGATTTGTCTAGGTTTGGTGGTGCACCATTGTCCCCGTCCCCCTCCTCACCGTTGTCGATCGCCCGTGCCGATCTCGTCGCCGGCACCACCGTGGTGAGCCTCTTGTTCTTATCTTCTTTCTAAAATAAAAAAAATTCTTACTTGTATGATTTAGATAGATACTTGTATAATTTTTTTACTTTTATTATTGTTTGTTATTGTATAGTGCCATGACTTTGATATCCGCCCCTGTCGGCCCTCGTCCTGTATATGATTCGGATGTGGTATATTATCTTTTATTACTATTTGTTTCATTTAGTGTTTATGACAATTATGCCGACCAACGTGACATAGATGTTTTTATCTACGAGGTATGTGAACCGGAAATTCCAACCGACCATCTTGTCGAGAGGTTAAATTTAGTTGAAAAAGAAAACAATTACTTGAAGAAAAAATTGAAAAGAATTGAGGAGGAGAAGATGGAATTGGAGTTGCATGTTGCCGATGTCGTCGATGATCACAAGATCCAGATGGATGCAATGCGCTTGAAGATTAGAAAGATTAGAAAATATGCCATTGATAATGAGGTTTGGTATCATTATGCTGTTGGATCAATTGTTACCTTAGTTGCGATTATGATCGCATTTGTTGTTGCATTTAAATGTTTTACATAGTTGTATGTTAGTTTCAATGGATGTTTTAATTAGATGCTCTAGAGAGCTATATGTTGTTCTATATATGAGAACTATGTATGAACTTTATGTATTTATTTTTTCAGTAATAACATTTGATCACTACAGTACTTTGGTTTTAATGTGATGATGAACTTGTATTAATTTGGTCACTTCTCTATTCATGATGTTCTGTAATGGATTTTGATACACTTAATTATATAATGCACGCAGATGAACCGGCAATGGATGTACGGTGACCGACGCACCTCCGAGTACATTGATGGCATGCATAATTTTCTCGAAGTGGCTGAGGCAAACAAGCAGAATGGTTTTATGTATTGTCCATGTACTGTCTGTGGGAATACGAAGGATTACTCTGACTCAAAAACCCTTCACTTGCACCTGCTTGAGAAGGGTTTCATGCCACACTATAATGTTTGGACCAAGCACGAAGAAAGAGGAGTTATGATGGAAGATAACGAAGAAGAAGAGGATGATGACAACTATCCCCCTGAATACGGTGATACTGCAATGGGGGAAGCTGAAGATCAAGAGGCACCAGACGATGTGCCCGATGATGATCTTCGTCGGGTCATTGTTGATGCAAAGAGACAATGCCAAAGTGAAAGGGAGAAGTTGAAGTTCGAGCACATGTTAGAGGATCACAAAAAAGGGTTGTACCCAAATTGCGAAGATGACAACACAAAGCTCGGTACCACACTAGAATTGCTGCAATGGAAGGCAGACAATGGTGTATCTGATAAGGGATTTGGAATGCTACTGAAAATAATGAAGAAGAAGCTTCCAAAGAATAACAAATTGCCCGACAGTACGTACGAAGCAAAGAAGGTTCTCTGCCCTCTAGGATTGGAGGTGCAGAAGATACATGCATGCCCTAATGACTGCGTCCTCTACCACGGTGAGTACGAGGATTTGAACGCATGCCTGGTATGCGGTGCATTGCGGTATAAGATCAGACGAGATGACCCTGGTGATGTTGAGGGCGAGCGCCCCAGGAACAGGGTTCCTGCCAAGGTGATGTGGTATGCTCCTATAATACCACGGCTGAGACGTCTGTTCAGAAACAAAGAGCATGCCAAGTTGATGCGATGGCACAAGGAAGACTGTAAGAAAGACGGGAAGTTGAGAGCACCCGCTGACGGGTCACAGTGGAGAAAAATTGAGAGAAGGTGGGGGGACTTTGCAGGTGACGCAAGGAACGTATGGTTTGGTTTAAGTGCAGATGGCATTAATCCTTTTGGGGAGCAGAGCCGCAATCATAGCACCTGGCCCGTGACTCTATGTATCTATAACCATCCTCCTTGGTTGTGCATGAAGCGGAAGTTCATTATGATGCCAGTGCTCATCCAAGGCCCTAAGCAACCCGGCAACGACATTGATGTGTACCTAAGGCCATTAGTTGAAGAACTTTTACAGTTGTGGAATGGAAAAGGTGTACGTGTGCGGGATGATCACAAACAGGAGGAATTTGACCTACATGCGTTGCTGTTTGTTACCATCAATGATTGGCCTGCTCTTACTAACCTTTCAGGATAGACAAACAAGGGATACCACGCATGCACGCACTGTTTAGATGATACCGAAAGTATATATTTGGACAAATGCAGGAAGAATGTGTACCTGGGACATCGTCGATTTCTTTCGACCAACCATCTCTTAAGAAAGAAAGGCAAGCATTTCAAAGGTGAGGCAGATCACCGGAAGAAGCCCGCCCTCCGTACTGGTGATGCCATACTTGATATGGTCAAGGATTTACAAGTAATCTATGGTAAGGGTCCTGGCGGACAATCTGTTCCGAATGACGCTGAGGGACGCGCACCCATGTGGAAGAAGAAATCTATATTTTGGGACCTACACTATTGGAAAGACCTAGAGGTCCGCTCTGCAATCGACGTGATGCACGTGACGAAGAATCTTTGCGTGAACCTGCTAGGCTTCTTGGGCGTGTATGGGAAGACAAAAGATACACCGGAGGCACGGGAGGACCAGCAACGTGTGCACGAAAAAGACGCCATGCATCCAAAGCAGTATGAAGGTCCTGCCAGCTACGCTCTTACCAAAGAAGAGAAGGAAATCTTCTTTGAATGCCTGCTCAGTATGAAGGTCCCGTCTGGCTTCTCGTCGAATATAAAGGGAATAATAAATATGGCAGAGAAAAGGTTCCAGAACCTAAAGTCTCATGACTGCCACGTGATTATGACGCAACTGCTTCCGGTTGCATTGAGGGGGCTTCTACCGGAAAACGTTCGATTAGCCATTGTGAAGCTATGTGCATTCCTCAATGCAATCTCTCAGAAGGTAATCGATCCAGAAATCCTACCAAGGTTAAAGAATGATTTGGTGCAATGTCTTGTCAGTTTCGAGCTGGTGTTCCCACCATCCTTCTTCAATATCATGACGCACGTCCTAGTTCATCTAGTCGACGAGATTGCCATTCTGGGTCCTGTATTTCTACACAATATGTTCCCCTTTGAGAGGTTCATGGGAGTCTTAAAGAAATATGTTCGTAACCGTGCTAGGCCAGAAGGAAGCATCTCCATGGGCCATCAAACAGAGGAGGTCATTGGGTTTTGTGTTGACTTTATTCCTGATCTTAAGCCGATTGGTCTCCCTCAATCGCGGTATGAGGGGAGACTGACTGGAAAAGGCACACTAGGAGCGGATTCAATAATATGTAGGGACGGGCATTCTTGGGCTCAAGCACACTACACAGTTCTACAGAATTCTACCTTGGTGACCCCGTTTGTCAATGAACACAAGAATTTTCTGCGCTCCAAACACCCGGAGCAGTCTGACGACTGGATTACATGTGAACACATCAGGACTTTCGGCAGTTGGTTGCAAACACATCTCATGGGTAACAACATTGTTGGAGATGAGCTGTACTCGTTGGCCAGGGGACCATCTTCGACTGTATTGACTTACCAAGGGTACGAGATAAATGGGAATACATTTTACACGATCTCCCAAGATCAAAAGAGCACCAACCAAAACAGTGGTGTCCGCTTTGATGCAGCAACCAACAGGGGAAAGGACACATATTATGGTTACATAGTGGACATATGGGAACTTGACTATGGACATGATTTTAAGGTCCCTTTGTTTCGGTGCAAATGGGTCAATCTGTCAGGAGGTGGGGTACAGGTAGACCCGCAGTACGGAATGACAACAGTGGATCTCAACAATCTTGGGTACACAGACGAACCATTCGTCCTAGCCAATGATGTGGCGTAGGTTTTCTATGTGAAGGACATGTGTACCAAACCGAGAAAAATAAAAGATAAGGAAGCGAATACATCATACGATGAGCCAAAGCGCCACATAGTTCTTTCAGGGAAAAGAGACATCGTGGGAGTGGAGGGCAAGACAGACATGTCTGAAGATTATGAAAAGTTTCATGAAATTCCTCCCTTCAAAGTGAAGGCTGACCCAAGCACCCTATTAAATGATGAAGATTATCCATGGTTACGTCGCAATAAGCAAGGGACACACGCGAAGAAAAAGTGAAGACTTTCTCTCCACAACTATTCTGATGATGGCTTTGATCTAGAATATCACTGCAGTTACATGTCAAGAAATGAAATGCCTTTGTAACATATGAGTTTTCGTCCGAAACCGTGATACTTCGAAAGAGATTGTCCATTTTGTACACGAAGTGCATCCAGTTTTTGCCGTAACCCTCTCAACTTTTTAGCACATGCTATGTGGGTGAAATGATGATACCATGCCAACTTTCAACCTTTTCAGAGTTCATTTGTACTGCTTTTCAATTTCAGTTTCATTTAGCTCAAAGAATGAATTAATAGCAAAAAGAATGAATCAAAAAGCTTTTATAAAACTCTAATAGCAAAAAGAATGAACTAAAAAGCTTTCATAAAACTCTAATAGCAAAAAGAATGAACTAAAAAGAATCAATTAAATATAATATTTTTCAATAGCAAAAAGAATCAACTAAAAATAATCAAAATAATATTAACTAAAATTATCAAAGTATGTATTTGTTAAAAACTTTAATAGTAAAAAGAATTTTCATAAAGTATTTTTTGTTACAAACTTTAATAGAAAACTAAAAAGCTTTTATAAAACTCTAATAGCAAAAGGAATCAACTAAAAAGAATCAATAAAAAATAAAACTTATGCAACTAAAATTATCTAAAATTTATGCAACTAAAATTATATAAAATTTATGCAACTAAAATTATATAACTAAAAATAATATATGCAAAAAATAACATTAAAATTTTAAAAACATAACATATGCAAAAAATAAAAAATAATGCCCACCTACTAGCCACCACGGCCTGCATACGACTAGAAACCCTAGAGATGGGCCAGGATGCAGGCCCGCAGTGCAAGCAGGCCCAACAGGCATCAGATAGGCATTTACTGCCTGCAGTAGAGAGGAGCTCGAGAGGGAAGCGGCAGCAGCGCTTACAAACATCTCCGAGCCCCTCTCAACTAGCGAGGTGGGACTAAAGTTTTGGATGCAGCAGCACAGACCATTGGTCCCGGTTGGTGGCTCGAACCGGGACGAAAGGCCCCCATTTCGTCCCGATTCGAGCCACCAACCGGGACCAATGGTCTGGGCTTCCCGCCCTTTTGCCTGGCGAAATACACCTTTGGTCCCGGTTGGTGGCATGAACCGGGACGAAAGGGGGGCCTTTCGTCCCGGTTCTTGCCACCAACCGGGACCAATGCTCTGGGTATATAAGCAGCACTTACAAGTTTTCCATTCAGTTTTCTTCGTGCTCCTCCTCTCCCCCGACGGCGCCGACGACCACCTCGACGCCGCCAGGCTGTCGGACCACCCCGTCGCCTCCCCGAGCCCTGCCCCGACGCCCTTGCCGACCCCCTGCCCCGACGCCCTCACCGATGCGCCGGACCTCCTCGCGCGCCCTCCTCCCCGTCACCGCGTGCCCCTTCGAGCCCGCCGTCCTCGTCGCCGGCCTCCAGCCATCGCCGCGCCCCCGCAGTGAGCCCCCCCTTTCCCATGGTCCCCTGATCCCCGTCGCCGCGTGCCCCCGAGCCCCTTGCTCTGCCACTGCTACATGGTCGCCGCCAGCCCCGTTGCTAAAAATGTGTTTTTTAGATGAATAGATAGATAGATAATGTTCATGTGGAGATGAGATGAGATGAGATGTATGAGATGTATGAGATGTTTTGTGGAGATGAGATGAGATGTTGTCATGTGGAATTTTTTTTGTTCATAGAAATTAGTGTGAATTTTGTGTTCATGATGATCTTGCTAAAACTCATATTAAGTTTGTTCGATGAATGTTTTCTGTTAAAACTCATATTAAGTTTGTTCGATGAATGTTTTCTGTTAAAACTCATATTCAAAATGAGTTAAAAGACTCATATATTCAAAATTTACTCCCGGTCCGCTCGCCCGACCAACTCTCGAGGCCACCCAAACCCTAGAAGAAAGAGCGTTGTCGATCCACCCCCTCCCGCCCCTACCCGTAATTGTTATGTATAATACTATATATTGGCGTCTAATTCACCGGTCTTACCTCAGTGAACCGAAGGGACTTTATTTATTCGGTAGGCGGCCGGCATAGGTCAATGTGGTAGAATGGATAGTTCGATCTCCTGCATAGCGATTATTTTTTGTAAAGTGTCCTCTCCTGAAAGTAGAACCCCGATAACTTCGACATGAGGGGGACGTCGGACATGCATGAGAGAGGCGGTCCGTAAAGTATCCTCTCTCGAAAGTATAACCCCCGATAACTTTGCATGATGTTTGCGACTAATCCATTGCTCATATATGCATATGATTCCTTGTTGTGATTAGCTAGGTCTATGTTTGCCACTAATCCATCTCTCATGGTTGTATATTGCCATGTTGTAATATTTGCAGAAACTATGGACAGAGACTTAGAAAAAGAAGAGTTATTGGGGGATATAATCCGCGACGGAGGTGATATCACCTTGTCATTTCTCAACGACACCGATGGTCAGGAAAGAGAGGATGACGGCTCTGGTGATCCAATGGAGGAGGAAGGAGATCATGACGGCTCCGGTGACCGAATGGAGGAGGAAGGAGATCATGACGGCTCCGGTGACCGAACGGAGGAGGGAGCCTTAACTGTTGCAAAGTCCGGCGAGGTATATATACATATATTAATTAAGCCTCTGCTGACTTGATGCATTAATTGTTTTGTATGTACATATATTAACGCTTCTTTTTTCTTTTAATTAGCCCTCCGGATCGAGCCAAACTTCCGTAAGGAGACGAGGCCCGAAGAAAAGGTTGCGCCAGGATGAAAGGTTCATGATCGAAGAAGTCGGTTGAGATGGCCAACCGATTGCTCCCAAGCGGAGCAGGGACACATTTATACATCAGTGCGGAGTTATTGTTAGGGACAGCGTCCCGATCAGCATCCAAGAATGGAATAAGAAGAAGGACCCTGAAGTTTCTTATGTCCAGGATAGACAGAAAGATGATCTTTGGACCTCGCTGATGACAAATTTCAGCCTACCGCCAGAGGCGGATCCGAATAAGGTCAAGGCATTTGCTCTTAAGAAGATGGCAAAACTATTCAAGAACTAGAAGAAATATTTGAACAAAAAGTTTGTCGAGAAAGACAAGACTCCAGAATTCACCGGTCCATATGAGAAGATAAAAGATCACTGGCCCGCATTTGCGGCCTACAAGAAATTGGACAAGGGCAAGCAAAGGTCAGCGACAAATAAGCTAAATGCTGCAAAGAAGCAGTATCACCATGTTACGGGGTCAGGTGGCTACAGCAAAGCCCGGCCTACGTGCGACAAAGCTGAGCAAGACCTGCTTGCTAAAGGGGTCCAACCAGCGACATTGCACTGGCCAGATGGGTCAAGGACTTGGTTCTTTGGGGTTGGGGGAACTTTGGACCCAGAAACAGGGAAGTGTGTTTGGACGAAAGCTCAACTTGCAATAACCGTCAAGAAGCTTGAGGAAGCAATCCAGGCAGCAAAGGAAGGGAGGTTACATCCCGACAGAGAGAATGACGAGCTGACACAGGCCCTTGGGAATCCTGAACACCCTGGACGAACACGAGGCATATCAGGCTCCCTTCCGTGGGTGCATGGGTTTCCCGACAGCGGTGGTTATAGAAGCCGAGAGAGAAAGAAGAAAGAGGAAGCAAGCGAATGCAGAAGCTCAGTGCAAGATTAGCGAAACTAGAGGAACTTGAGAGCCAGCGAGCTACCGGCCAACCATCTCAGCGGCACGAAGATCCTTCCTTCGACACTGCCCCAGAAGCTACCCCACCATCTCAGCGGAGAAGCAGCGTGGCTTCCACGGAGCTCGTTCAGCCTGATTTCACGGCTCCTCGCTACCCCGTGGATAGTATCACGGAGGCTGAACATTGTGTGCTAATGGCGAAATGCCAGAACCTGACCTTGAAGGCGGCGGTCGGCTCTATTTTACCTCCTCGAGCTGAGGGAAGTTTCCATTGCCGTCCGATTCCACATGGCTATGCTATTGTCATGGTGGATGAAATAATGGAGGGATTTGAGGGGCTGGAGCTTGACTACCCTACAGGTGAAGGGGATAATCTTCTGGAAAATGCCTTAAGGAGTACCTGTCTATGGAGAAAGGAGAACATCAAGCTTCCAAACTGGACGCCGCCTCAGCAGACGCAGCCGGATGAGTCCCCTCAGCAGACTCGTCACAGTCCAGCTCAGCCGGATGAGGCCCCTCAGCAGACTCAGCCGGATGAGGCCCCTCAGCAGAGTCCTCTTCCGCCTCAGCTGTCTCCGGCGCGTCAGCGGACTCCGCCTCCTCCTCCGCCTCCTCTGGCACGTCAGCGGACTCCGCCGCCTCAGCAACAGCAAAAGAGAGCCGCCGCCGCTCCAGCGGCTAGCAGTACAAAAGGCATGAAGAAATTCAAATTTGGTCCAAGCCTCAGGGTTCCTCCAAAGTTACCATATGAGAGGACTGACAAGGAAACCGATGACATCGTGAAAGCTGAATTGTAGGCCCATTTTGAACCGAAACGTCCACCTCCGAAGGAAACAATAGATCCGGTGAAAGCGAAGCGCACTCTGGATGCCCTTAAGCGACCACCACCGCCTCTGCCGCAATCCAACTATGACCGCTGTATTGAAAAGACATATGATGAAGCGCGGCGGTCGGGAAGTACTGCCAGTGCTTCAAGACGAAGAAGTGGGAAAACAATTCCCCAGCTCGGTGAACAGGAGAAGCAATCGTGCCCCCCGCTCAAGGTGTCTAGCGATATCGCTAATCATCCGGTGCTACTGCCCGGTACCACTCTTGGTGATTACGTGGGCGATGATGTACAGTTTGAAATGGCTGAGGTAGTAGAGATCTTTAGATACGAGCACGGGAAGCCTCTCATCAAACCTGACCATCCTCATCTAACAACGATGATGCGAAGATTGCATGAGTGGTACTTGGAAATTTGCAGGAAGAATGGGTCCAACAGTTTGATGGTGAGAATTAAAGATGAGCACGACCTCATTGGAGTCGACCTGATGCCTATTGAATTTGTGGAGTTATTTAAGTTATTCAATCAATAGGCCCTCGACAAACAACTCATGACTTGCTACTGTCTGTAAATATTACTTCTGTAATTAAGTCTCTAGCTCAGCTCGTTCATTGCATGTATATATAATTATCCTCACTATATTAGGCAGATTGAAGATCGTCGAATGCCCAAAAAGACAAATCTATGACATTGGGTTCATTAGCCCAAATACCGTAAATGAATGGGCGGTACAAAACAGAGTTAAAGATACCGAGGAAAACTTGCTAAAAGCGTTCCTTCGACATCAAAACAAAAGGGAAATACTCTTTCCTTACAACTTCAAGTGAGTGTTACTGTCTTGTGCATATTCGGTTTCGCTTACTCGAGGTTAAGTACTGTAATTGGTGAGTTATGCGTGTGCATGTTCCACTTTATTCTGCTATCCATTAAGCTTGACGGGGGAGTAGTAACTGTCTTAGACTCGAGACGTAAAGATCCCAAGGATTATGCGGACATGACTGCAATGCTCCAGAAGTAAGTTCAATCAATACCGGGACCATATCGGCAACTTTCGTTCATTTCCTGATATCAAGTAATCATTTTCTTTGCCTGGCAGGGTTTGGAAACAGTTCACCGGAATGGTTCCGGGTCTGAAGAACGAGCTGCGATTTACACTCCCCAAAGTAAGTAGTACTAGCTAGTTCCGCGCATCTCTCATTGATTCTAGTTTTATTAATACCATTATCATGCTTGATTATTAGTTTGATTGAACTCTATTCTCGTAAAGTGCTTGTGGCAGGCAGGCGGGAATAATTTATGTGGATACTACGTTTGCGAGTTCATTCGCCAGTCGACCACTGAGCGGGGCTTCATGTCTGACAAACAATTTGAAGTACGTAAACAATATTCACAATTTTATTTTATTACCATCAATTGTGTTGAGTTTCATTCATATATATATGTATTGACCCCCTTCTTTAAATTAGATCTGGCAGATGCGGGATAAACTCCTACCACATGATCGCATACGAGCAATTCAAGAGGAATTGGCGGGATTCTTTCTTGACCACGTCATACATGAAAAGGGAGAATACCATATGGAAATTCAATGGGAGTTGGGCGCTTGATGATGTCAGGGATTTTATATTGTATATATGTAGTAGCGTCGGATAGATATACGAAAACTTGTTGTTCGACCAAGCACGGAGAAAGAGAGGTCACTTCTCTCTATATATGTTCATGACGATCTTGTGTAATTAATGGTTTCCTTCATTTGCTTACTAGCTAGCGTCGAGTTCTCTCTATATGTAGTAGCTAGCGTCGACCAAGCACGGAGAAAGAGAGGTCACTTCTCTCTATTAGCTAGCTAACACAATATGAAACCCCTAAACCCTCCAAACCCCTAACCCCCCCCCCCTTTCAAAAAAAAAACCCAGCGCCTGCGAGCTGCTGACGCGTGGCGGCCTTTTAGTCCCGGTTGGTGTTACCAACCGGGACTAAAGGTCCTCTTGCCTCAGCGCGTAGCGGCCACGTGGAGACCCTTTAGTCCCGGTCGGTGTTACCAACCGGGACTAAAGGTCCTCCTGCCTGGGCGCCCCACAGCGTCCACGTGGAGCACCTTTAGTCCTGGTTCGTAAGCCAACCGGGACTAAAAGTGATGGGCATTATTCCCGATCGTTTTGTCCCAGTTCCAGAACCGGGACTAAAGGCCCTCTGGAACCGGGACAGATGCCCTGTTTTCTACTAGTGTTTGTACAGTTTGTAATTAAGCTGGAGTTTGATGTTGTTACCCATTTCAACTCGGCTGTGGCTGTCATATTTTCTTTGAAAAAGGCTAAAGGCTTGCCATTCCTCCTAATGGTTTCTTGACATCTTTGTCCCACCACATTGTCAACATAGTCAATAAACGTGAGAATCGCATAACGAGTGACTGTCAACAAACGACAGGAATCGGTGAGGACTGTACGTGGAGAGGATGACAGTAGGGACCACCAGGTCCATAGCCCAACGCAAGCAAGTTCCTCCTTATTACATGAAAATTTTGCTTGCTCCTAATGGTTTGCTGACATCCGGGACCTACCACATTGTCAATGTTGTCAATAAACGAAAGAATTGCACAAGGAGCGGCTGACACCTGGGACTGAGTAGCTCGAGCAGTTTTTGTTATTGTTGTTGAGATGGAGCAGGGTATCAATTGGGCTGTGCGGTGTTTGTGGCCCGTCTAGCCCTGGCTTTATTTACAACATGACGAGCCCAACTGTTTTTTTGTCTGTGAAAATGATTAGCGCACCTTTTTTTTCGCACAATACCCTACACAGGCCGATTTCCTTTTCCCCGCCCTGCTGGGCTGCAAATCTTTCAAGACGACGAGGGATACATTCGGCCTGGCCATAAAAAAGGCTGTAAATTTTGTGAGTAATATGAAATGGGGTGTAAATATATAAAAAACACATCAAATGGGCAATTAGTTTCAAATTGCGAATTTTATTTTATTTTTTTCATTTATCATATTTCATTGGATTTTAACATAATTTAAATTTATTTTAAAAATTGTTTTTATCGGGCTTGAAATTTCGGGATTAAAAATAGTTCAAAAATTTCAATGACCAGTCTTTTATTTTATGCTAACCACATCACGAGCCCAGATTTGTTTTCTTTTTTGAAACGGTAGCCTAGTTCTATTTTCTTTTGCACAATACCCAACCGAGGCCTACTTTCTTTTCTCAGCCTTGCTTGGCTTCAAATCTTTGAAGACGAGGAGGGATGCATTCGGCTTGCCCACAAAATGGCCTATTTCCCTAAAAAAAAGAAAATTATAAGCAATAAGAAATGGGCTGTAAATTTTAAAAAACACAGCAACCTGTAATTAGTTTCAAATTTCGTTTCATTCGGATTTTGAAATTTTAAATTTCATTGGATTTTTCTGCGTTGAAAATATCATTGGATTATAATTAATATAATTTTATTTTACAAATTAGTCTGAATCAGACTCGAAACATCGGGATTAAAAACAGTTCGGAGCCCACCAAAATATGCAAAATTTCATTGGAATTTTTAACCGTGGCCAGAATATTGGCTGTAATGCTAACAAAAAGAATGTGTGCTGCAAAAAAATCCTTAAGAAAGAGCAAACGTGTTGTAAATTATTAAAAATAATAGCAAATGTGCTGTATGATGTTTGCCACAGATTTGAAGGCTGACTTGGGCCTACTAAGTTGACACGTACGCAGGGCTTTGTCAACTTAGTCAACAAACGATTCTAGCAACAGTGACCGTTGGATGTTAATGCAACGGCCGTGCTACTTCTTCAATCTCTGATCTTCTTGCTCCAGCCGCCCAAACCAGCGCCGGCTGGACCGCCTTCTCCCGCCTCCCGTTGCCGGCTGTGCTGCCGCGCAGGCCTCACCACCCCACCCTACTCCCATCGCTGGCCAGGCCATCCCTCTACTCACCCACATCTCGTGTTATTCTCCGGCGACGGCAGCCTCACACCGTAGCCGAACCAGTAAACCCTCGTACTCCCCTCCGCGTGGGCAACCACTGCCAAGTCTTCCTCGTCTCCGGGTCATTCCCTTACTAGGCCTCGCCATTGTTCACTGCCTTGGTGCTCTCGGCACGGCGTCATCAACGCAGTCAACGAACGGCAGCCATCGGAAGAGGACTGTACGTGGAGAGGCTGACAGCTAGGACCCACGAGGTCCATGGTCGCACGCAAGGAAGTGCCTCCTTATTACACGCAAGAAAAATGATTGCTTCCCCTATTAGCTTGGACCCACCTGATTTGGAGGCTGACTTGTGGGCCTATCAAGTTGACGCGTATGCAGGGCTTTGTCAACTTAGTCAACAAACGATTCTAGCAGCACTGACCATTGGATGTTAATCCAATGGCCGTGCTGCTTCTTCAATCTCTGATCTTCTTGCTCCAGCCACCCAATTATAAGGAATATCACCCTCATCGAACCTATAAAGAGAATTTACCTCTACTACCTGTGTCGGGATATCGAGTCCATGTATTTCTTCAATAGGTGGTAGATTCTTAACATCTTCAGATTTAATACCTTTCTCATTCATAGATTTCTTGGCTTCTTGCATATATTCTGGGCTGAGGAACAGAATACCACTTTTCTTCGGAGTTGGCTTGCGTGATGTGACACCCTGATTTTTTTCAAACTTTTTCTTTTTAATTTTTTTTCTGGTTTTATTTGCAACTTGTTGGTTTTTGGAATCAAATCATTTGATTTTGGACTTGAGGATTCTTTGAATTTTCTTCCTAAATGATCCAACACTCTCAATACCTTGCCAATATCTTGTCTCACACCCTCTGGGCCAAACCCTAATTTTTATTCTTCCAAAATAATTCATTCTGTTCTTTGGGAAATGTCTATTTCCACTGTGGGTTGTGAAGCAACCTATAGTTTTGCTGGTCAGAAAATTCCCAGATTAATACCACATCTTGTTGAGATCATCTACTCCCACAATCTCCAAAAATATTTCATTGTCCAGTACAAAATTTTTCCCAGAAAATTCCTTTTACTTTCTGGACAGAATTGGTCTTTGTGAAGCAACATATATTTTCATGACTCAGAAAATTCCCAAATATGTCCCTGGGATACTAGGAGTCATATCTTTCCACAATCTCCAAAAATATCTCCTACCCTTCAGCTCAGAGTGCATCTGGTCGAACCAGTGGCACAGGGAGACTACGGGACCAAGGGTCGACGTATCAGACAAGGTTTGGCAGGCCAGCTCGCGCCGCGTGCGCCTGTGCACGCGGTGACCACGCGGCCAGCGTTGCCAAAAGCGCACTCTGAGCGCCGACCGGCTCGGGTCTCGTCGGAGCGAGACACCCGCGTCGCCGTAAGTTGTCTCCGAGCGCCGACGACCTCGCCACCATCCACGTACTCCCTCTAGACTCTTCCCCCTCACCGGCAGCGAGCTCGCCGGATACGGCCACCGTGCGCCACAGGTGGCACAGTGGCAGTACGATGGCTGAGCTGGTTGGAGTCTTCCTCGCGTGCGGCCACTTCGAGCATTAACTCCACTGGCCTCCTCCGTCACCTCGCCCCGCCCTGCGACAGCCACCTCGCCGTCCTTGCTCCGGCGACATGTTCGCGGCACCGCTCGGCTCCAGTACCTCTCCCCGCCTATAAATAGCAATGCCTAGCCCATCTCAGCTCTTCACCGCACTCCATCCACCTCCTATCGAGCCCAAGCTCGCCGAGCTAAGGCTGGGAGGCCCTCTGGCCTCGCATCTCACCGGAGTTCTGTCGCCGAGCAAGGTTCGCCACCCGTTAGCCCCGCTCCACCCAGCCTCACCTGACCACACCCTTGAGCCCAGTGCACTCCCCTGGTCCTCCCTGGCCTCTTTCCCGAGCGAGGTGCTGCCGGAATCGCCGTCTCCGACGACACCCGAAGTCAGCCGCCGCCGGAGAGGAAAGGGGCGACGCCGTCCGGCCACCTCCCTTCGAGCCACGGGTACGTGCGGCCTCGTCTCCGAGCGCTCGATCCACTCCCGCCATCTCCCGTCCTCACCGTCGTCTCTATCGCCAACGACCATCGCCGGAGATCCACGGTACCCTGTTCCTCTTTTTCCTCTCTTTTAAATATGACAGTCGGGTCCCACCTGTCAGCAGCCCAGCTCACGCCGAAGCGGTACGTAAGTGGAGGCGCCCTAGTGTTTTATGCCTTCGACATGGCCCTCCCAGGGATTTTCTATTTTTAATCCAGTGTAACCAAAAACTTAGACCAGCTCTAGTTTTTAAACTACAGGTCCAAATCAATTGATTCTTTTTGCAATGGTTTTGTCTTGAGCTCCTCTATTTTCTTACCAAAGTTGGTATTTTTCCAACATGCACAGAATTTTTGACCAACAAAAAGGCTTTATGTGACATTTTCTTTTGCTATTTAAAAATGTTTTCAGAGGGAAATTACTTTGGTCTTGAAGACCAGGAGTTTGCCACCAACTTATTTGAGCAAGGAAAGCCACATCATCCATTGCATAAGGCATTGCAATAGTATTGGCTTTATAATGGATTATTTTGCATTTAATTAAATTTAAATATGCCATATTCCATATTGGTTGATATCTTGCATGAACCTTGCCATGTTAGTTCATTTGTTTAACATAGCTAATATGACAAGAACTTTACATGTTGAATGTCACTTTGATGGTTGATCAAGTGCCACCGACCCGGACTTACCCGTGCAGCCACATCTGCCGGAATGGGGCGGCCTTGACTTGGTCTAACCGCGTGCTCTTTTACTGGTACCACCAAAGAGGGGAGGTTATGCATGCGTGCTGCCCTGATCTGGTAGACGACGATAATCTGGTGAGCCCAAGTTCAGTTATTTGCCAGCGTCCCCGTTTGGGACAGTTTAGTTGGCCACGACGGTGGCAGGTGTCAGGAGTGACACAGGGGCCACCCAGGGCATGACTCGGATGGGGGATGATTGTCGGTGGTGCGATAGAGGAGTCACGGGTTAGACAAGTTTCGTTGGACGAATGTCCATGGTGTGGGTAAAGTGCACAACCTCTGCGGAGTGTAAAAATCTATTCGAATAGCCATGTCCACGGTAATGGACACAGTCTGCACTAGGTCACACTGTATGGTCAACAGTAATTATGATGGAAGAACTTGTCTCATGCTCAGAAGTGACCGATGGGTCACGAGTGCTCTGGGAGTCATGGTGTGAACCTGGGAGAGAGTAAGTTGGTAACAGTAAGTGAGCATCTTAAAGCATGCCTGAACCTTTAATCCAGTCATTGCCATGTTGTTGTTTGCTGCACTGTTTTGGTTGCTATGAGCCTGCGAGTACATTCCAAGTACTCACCTAGCATATCATGCCAGATGTAGGAGAAGCCGGAGATGGAGATCCCGATGGTTCGTGCTACGCTAACTAGGTCGTGTCCCAGCAGTGTCCCTATGGGATGGAGTGCCCCACCCGATGTTCCGCTACGCCGTAGTATTTTCCACTAGTAATGAGGCCCCTGAGATGTTTCATAAATAATGTAGATACTATCATAGCACGAGTAGTGCTCCTGGCCTCACTATCCTATGTAACATCCGAGCTTGTACCTGTATAATATCAATAAAGTGTTGGAAATATGCCCTAGAGGCAATAATAAATTGGTTATTATTATATTTCCTTGTTCATGATAATCGTTTATTATCCATGCTATAATTGTATTGATTGGAAACTCAAATACATGTGTGGGTACATAGACAACACTGTGTCCCTAGTAAGCCTCTAGTTGACTAGCTCGTTGATCAAAGATGGTTAAGGTTTCCTAGCCATTGACATGAGATGTCATTTGATAACGGGATCACATCATTAGGAGAATGATGTGATGGACAAGACCCAAACTGTAAACGTAGCATTTGATCGTGTCAGTTTATTGCTATTGTTTTCTGCATGTCAAGTATCTGTTCCTTTGACCATGAGATCATGCAACTCACTAACACCGGAGGAATACCTTGTGTGTATCAAACGTCGCAACGTAACTGGGTGACTATAAAGGTGCTCTACAGGTATCTCCGAGGGTGTCTGTTGGGTTGGCATGGATCAAGACTGGGATTTGTTACTCCGTATGACGGAGAGGTATCTCAGGGCCCACTCGGTAATACAACATCACAATGAGCCTTGCAAGCAATGTGACTAAAAGTGTTAGCCACGAGATCTTGTATTACGGAACGAGTAAAGAGACTTGCCGGTAACGAGATTGAACTAGGTATAGTGATACCGACGATCGAATCTCGGGCAAGTAACATACCGAAGAACAAAGGGAACAGCATACGGGATTAACTGAATCCTTGACATAGAGGTTCGACCGATAAAGATCTTCGTAGAATATGTAGGAGCCAATATGGGCATCCAGGTCCCGCTATTGGTTATTGGCCGTAGAGGTGTCTCGGTCATGTCTACATAGTTCTCGAACCCGCAGGGTCTACACACTTAACGTTTGGTGACGATTAGTATAATTGAGTTATTATGTTGGTGACCGAAAGTTGTTCGGAGTCCCGGATAAGATCCCGGACATGACGAGGATCTCCGGAATAGTCCGGAGGTAAAGATTGATATATGTGATAATAGTGTTTCGATCTCCGGAAGAGTTCCAGAGTTCACCGGAAGGGGTTCCGGATGTTTACCGAAGTGTTCGGGTACAGCAACACTTTATATGAGCCAAAGGGATAAAGCCCACAAGGTATTGGAAAGTGCAAAAGTAGTTTTGCTGCCGCATAAGCGGTACTACCGCTTGGTGAAGCGGTACTACCGCCGGAGCGGTACTACCGCTTGTGTGAAGCGGTACTACCGCCCAAGCGGTACTACCGCTTGTGTGAAGCGGTACTACCGCTTGTGCGCGGCTGTGCACGGTTCGGCCGGGATCCGAGTTGGACTCTTTCCCTGCGGGCCAAACCGACCTTGTGCGGGCAAAACCGACCTAGAGGAGGCTTTTACTCCAAGTTTAGACCCCAAGGCTCAACATATAAATAGAGGGGCAGGGCTAGCACACGGGACACATCAGGATTTCCCAAGCCGTGTGCCGGCAACCCTAGCCCTCTAGTTCCTCCGTCATAATCTCCGTAGCGCTTGGCGAAGCCCTGCAGAGATTGTTCCTCACCACCATCACCACGCCGTCGTGCTGCTGGAACTCAACCACTACTTCATCATCGCTCGCTGGATCGAGGAGGTGAAGGCGTCATCAAGCCGTACGTGTGTTGAACGCGGAGGTGCCGTCCATTCGGCGCTAGTTCGTGATCGGATCGAGGGACGACTTGCGATTTGGATCGCGGAGACGTTCGACTACATCAACCGCGTTTCTTAAACGCTTCCGCTTAGCGATCTACAAGGGTATGTAGATTCACTCTCCCTCTCGTAGATGCTCATCACCATGGATAGATCTTGTGTGTGCGTAGGAAAATTTTTGTTTTCCATGCAACGTTCCCCACAGTGGCATCATGAGCTAGGTCTATGCGTAGATGAGATCTCGAGTAGAACACAAACGAGTTGTGGGCGTGGGTGTATACATATTGCTTGCCGTTACTAGTTGATACTTGATTCAGCGGTATTGTGAGATGAAGCGGCCCGGACCGACATTACGCGTACGCTTACGCGAGACTGGTTTTACCGCTGCGTGCACTTGTTGCATAAAGGTGACTGGCGGGTGTCTGTCTCTCTCACTTTAGTTGAATCGGTTCAATGAAGAGGGTTCTTTTAGAAGATCAAAAAGCAATCACTACACCACGTTGTGGTTTTGCGTAGGTAAGAACGGTTCTTGCAAACCCGTAGCAGCCACGTAAAATTTGCAACAACAATTAGAGGACGTCTAACTTGTTTTTGCAGGGTATGTTGTGATGTGATATGGCCAATTACATGATGAGATATATGTGATGTATGAGATGATCATGTGATGTATAGAATATCACGACTTGCATGTCGATGAGTACGGCAACTGGCAGGAGCCATAGAGTTGTCTTTAATTATTGTATGACCTGCGTGTCAATCATTAAGCGCTATGTAATGCTTTACTTTATCGCTAAACGTTAGCTATAGTCGTGGAAGCAACAGTCAGCGCGACAACCTTATGGCGACACGTTGATGGAGATCAAGATGATGGAGATCATGGTGTCATGCCGGTGACGATGGAGATCATGCCGGTGCTTTGGAGATGGAGATCAAAAGCACAAGTTCATGGCCATATCATGTCACTTATGATTTGCATGTGATGTTAATCCTTTTATGCATCTTATTTTGCTTAGGACGACGGTAGCATTATAAGGTGATCCCTCACTTAAATTTCAAGATAAATTGTGTTCTCCCCAAGTGTGCACCGTTGCGAAAGTTCGTCGTTTCGAGACACGCCGTGATGATCGGGTGTGATAGACTCTACGTTCGCATACAACGGGTGTAAGCCATGTTACACGTGCGGAACACTCGGGTTAAACTTGACGAGCCTAGCATGTACAGACATGGCCTCGGAACACAAGAGACCGAAAGGTCGAACATGAGTCATATAGTAGATATGATCAACATGAAGATGTTCACCATTGAAACCACCTCAACTCACGTGATGATCGGACTTGAGTTGGTGGATTTGGATCATGTTACACTCGAATGATCGGAGGGATGTCAATTTGAGTGGGAGTTTTTAAGTAATATGATTAACTAAACTCATTATCTAAGAACAATAGTCTAAGTTGTCTTTGCTATATTTATGTTGTAGATCATGGCTCGCGCAGTAGCACCCCTGAATTTTAATGCGTTCCTAGAGAAAGCTAAGTTGAAAGATGATGGAAGTAACTTTGTGGACTGGGCCCGTAATCTAAGGATTATCCTTACGGCTTCCCAGAAGGCTTATGTCCTTGATGCACCGCTTGGTGATCCACCCGCTCCAGTTGAGTCTCTAGACGTTGTGAACGCCTGGCAGGCTCGTTCTGATGATTACTCAATAGTTCAATGTGCAATGTTGTATGGCTTAGAACCGGGACTTCAAAGACGTTTTGAACGTCATGGAGCATATGAGATGTTCCAGGAGTTGAAGTTTATCTTTCAGAAGAATGCCCGGATCGAGAGATATGAGATCTCCGATAAGTTCTATGCTTGCAAGATGGAGGAGAACGGGTCTATCAGTGATCACGTGCTCAGAATGTCTGGGTACTCCACCCGTCTGGCTGAGTTAGGGATGCCCCTTCCGCCAGGGGCTATCACTGACAGAGTTCTTCAATCATTGCCACATAGCTACAAGAGCTTCGTGTTGAACTATAACATGCACGGGATGAACAAGTCAGTCGCCGAGCTGTTTGCGATGCTGAAAGCCGCTGAGTCTGAAATTCAGAAGGAGCATCAAGTGTTGATGGTCAATAAAACCACTAGTTTCAAGAAAAATGGCAAGGGTAAGAAGGGTAACTCCAAGAAGAGTGGCAAAGCAGTTGCTCCTCTCGTGAAGAAACCCAAGGCTGGACCCAAACCAGAAACTGTGTGTTTTCATTGCAAGGGAACTGGACACTGGAAGCGGAATTGCCCCAAGTATTTGGCTGACAAGAAGGCGGCCAACAACAAACAAGGTATATATGATATACATGTTATTGATGTGTACCTTACCAACTCTCGTTGTAGTGCCTGGGTATTTGATACCGGTGCGGTTGCTCATATTTGCAACTCAAAACAGGAACTGCGGAATAGACGGAGGCTGGCAAAGGACGAAGTGACGATGCGCGTGGGAAATGGTTCCAAGGTTGATGTGATCGCCGTCGGCACGCTCGCTCTTCGATTACCGTCGGGATTAGTGATGAACCTAAATAAGTGTTATTTGGTGCCTGCGTTAAGCATGAACATTATATCTGGATCTTGTTTATTGCGAGACGGTTACTCATTTAAATCAGAGAATAATGGTTGTTCTATTTATATGAGTAATATCTTTTATGGTCATGCACCCGATGTGAGGGGTTTATTCTTATTGAATCTCGATAGTAATGATACACATGTTCATAACATTGATGCCAAAAGATGTAGAATTGATAATGATAATACCACTTTCTTGTGGCACTGCCGTTTAGGTCATATTGTCATAAAACGCATGAGGAAGCTCCATGCTGATGGACTTTTGGAGTCACTTGATTTTGAATCACTTGACACATGTGAGCCATGCCTCATGGGCAAGATGACTAAAACGCCGTTCTCTGGAACAATGGAACGGGCAAGTGACTTATTGGAAATCATACATACTGATGTGTGCGGTCCGATGAGTATTGAGGCGCGCGGTGGTTATCGTTACTTTCTCACCTTCACTGATGACTTAAGTAGATATGGGTATATTTACTTAATGAAACACAAGTCTGAAACATTTGAAAAGTTCAAACAATTTCAGAGTGAAGTTGAGAATCATCGTAACAAGAAGATTAAATTCCTACGATCTGATCGAGGAGGAGAATATCTGAGTTATGAGTTTGGCAGTCACTTAAGACAGTGTGGAATTGTTTCACAATTAACACCGCCTGGAACACCACAGCGTAATGGTGTGTCCGAACGTCGTAATCGAACCTTATTGGATATGGTGCGATCTATGATGTCTCTTGCCGATTTGCCACTATCGTTTTGGGGTTATGCATTAGAGACAGCTGCATTCACTTTAAATAGGGCACCATCGAAATCCGTTGAGACGACGCCATATGAACTTTGGTTTGGCAAGAAGCCAAAACTGTCGTTTCTTAAAGTTTGGGGATGTGATGCTTATGTCAAAAAGCTTCAGCCTGAAAAGCTGGAACCCAAAGCGGAGAAATGCGTCTTCATAGGATACCCAAAAGAGACAATTGGGTATACCTTCTACCTCAGATCCGAGGGCAAAGTGTTTGTCGCTAAAAACGGAACATTTCTTGAGAAAGAGTTTCTCTCGAAAGAATTGAGTGGGAGGAAGATAGAACTTGATGAGGTTGTTGAACCTTTACTTCAACCTGAGAGTAGCGCAGCGCAGAAAGTTGTTTCTGTGGAGCCTACATTAGCTGAAGAGGAAGTTAATGATGATGATCATGAAGCTTTGGATCAAGTTGCTATCGAACCTCGTAGGTCGACAAGGACGCGTACTGCTCCTGAGTGGTACGGCAACCCTGTCTTAGAGGTCATGTTGTTAAACAACGATGAACCTACGAGCTATGGAGAAGCGATGATGGGCCCGGATTCCGAGAAGTGGTTAGAGGCCATGAAATCCGAGATGGGATCCATGTATGAAAACAAAGTATGGACTTTGGAAGTATTACCTGAAGGGCGTAAGGCCATTCAGAACAAATGGATCTTTAAGAGGAAGACGGACGCGGACGGTAATGTCACCGTCTATAAAGCTCGACTTGTGGCAAAGGGTTTTTCACAAGTTCAAGGAGTTGACTACGATGAGACCTTCTCACCCGTAGCGATGCTTAAGTCCGTCAGAATCATGTTAGCAATAGCTGCCTTTTTCGATTATGAAATTTGGCAGATGGATGTCAAAACAGCGTTCCTTAACGGTTTCCTTAAGGAAGAGTTGTATATGATGCAACCAGAAGGTTTTGTCGATCCAGAGAATGCTGACAAAGTTTGCAAACTCCAGCGATCCATTTATGGACTGGTGCAAGCATCTCGGAGTTGGAATCTTCGTTTTGATGAGGTGATCAAAGCGTTCGAGTTTATACAAGTTTACGGAGAAGCTTGTATTTACAAGAAAGTGAGTGGGAGCTCTATAGCGTTTCTAATCTTATATGTGGATGACATATTGCTGATTGGAAACAATATAGAAATGCTGGAAAGCGTAAAGGAATATTTGAACAAGAGTTTTTCAATGAAGGACCTAGGAGAAGCTGCTTTCATATTAGGCATCAAGATCTATAGAGATAGATCAAGACGCTTAATAGGACTTTCACAAAGCACATACCTTGATAAGATTTTGAAGAAGTTCAAAATGGATCAGTCCAAGAAGGGGTTCTTGCCTGTTTTGCAAGGTGTGAAGTTGAGTAAGACTCAATGCCCAGTGACTGCAGAAGATAGAGAAAAGATGAGTGTCATCCCCTATGCTTCGGCCATAGGCTCTATCATGTATGCAATGCTGTGCACAAGACCCGATGTCAGCCTTGCCATAAGTATGGTCGGAAGGTTTCAAGGTGATCCAGGAATGGAACACTGGACGGCGGTCAAGAATATCCTGAAGTACCTGAAAAGGACTAAGGACATGTTTCTCGTTTATGGAGGTGATCAAGAGCTCGTCGTAAAGGGTTACGTCGATGCAAGCTTTGACACTGATCCGGATGACTCTAAGTCGCAAAACGGATACGTATTTATTCTTAATGGGGGTGCGGTTAGCTGGTGCAGTTCCAAGCAAAGCGTGGTAGCAGATTCTACATGCGAAGCGGAGTACATCGCTGCCTCGGAGGCGGCGAAGGAAGGTGTCTGGATGAAGGAGTTCATGACAGATCTTGGAGTAGTGCCTAGTGCACTTGACCCAATGACTCTGTTTTGTGATAATACTGGTGCCATTGCTCTAGCCAAGGAACCAAGATTTCACAAGAGGACCAGACACATAAAGCGACGTTTCAATTCCATCCGCGATTACATCAAGGAGGACGACATAAATATTTGCAAAGTACACACGGATCTAAATGTTGCAGATCCGTTGACTAAACCTCTTCCAAGGGCTAAACATGAACAACACCAGAACTGCATGGGTGTTCGATTCATTACAATGTAAATCACATAGTGATGTGAACTAGATTATTGACTCTAGTGCAAGTGGGAGACTGTTGGAAATATGCCCTAGAGGCAATAATAAATTGGTTATTATTATATTTCCTTGTTCATGATAATCGTTTATTATCCATGCTATAATTGTATTGATTGGAAACTCAAATACATGTGTGGGTACATAGACAACACTGTGTCCCTAGTAAGCCTCTAGTTGACTAGCTCGTTGATCAAAGATGGTTAAGGTTTCCTAGCCATTGACATGAGATGTCATTTGATAACGGGATCACATCATTAGGAGAATGATGTGATGGACAAGACCCAAACTGTAAACGTAGCATTTGATCGTGTCAGTTTATTGCTATTGTTTTCTGCATGTCAAGTATCTGTTCCTTTGACCATGAGATCATGCAACTCACTAACACCGGAGGAATACCTTGTGTGTATCAAACGTCGCAACGTAACTGGGTGACTATAAAGGTGCTCTACAGGTATCTCCGAGGGTGTCTGTTGGGTTGGCATGGATCAAGACTGGGATTTGTTACTCCGTATGACGGAGAGGTATCTCAGGGCCCACTCGGTAATACAACATCACAATGAGCCTTGCAAGCAATGTGACTAAAAGTGTTAGCCACGAGATCTTGTATTACGGAACGAGTAAAGAGACTTGCCGGTAACGAGATTGAACTAGGTATAGTGATACCGACGATCGAATCTCGGGCAAGTAACATACCGAAGAACAAAGGGAACAGCATACGGGATTAACTGAATCCTTGACATAGAGGTTCGACCGATAAAGATCTTCGTAGAATATGTAGGAGCCAATATGGGCATCCAGGTCCCGCTATTGGTTATTGGCCGTAGAGGTGTCTCGGTCATGTCTACATAGTTCTCGAACCCGCAGGGTCTACACACTTAACGTTTGGTGACGATTAGTATAATTGAGTTATTATGTTGGTGACCGAAAGTTGTTCGGAGTCCCGGATAAGATCCCGGACATGACGAGGATCTCCGGAATAGTCCGGAGGTAAAGATTGATATATGTGATAATAGTGTTTCGATCTCCGGAAGAGTTCCAGAGTTCACCGGAAGGGGTTCCGGATGTTTACCGAAGTGTTCGGGTACAGCAACACTTTATATGAGCCAAAGGGATAAAGCCCACAAGGTATTGGAAAGTGCAAAAGTAGTTTTGCTGCCGCGTAAGCGGTACTACCGCTTGGTGAAGCGGTACTACCGCCGGAGCGGTACTACCGCTTGTGTGAAGCGGTACTACCGCCCAAGCGGTACTACCGCTTGTGTGAAGCGGTACTACCGCTTGTGCGCGGCTGTGCACGGTTCGGCCGGGATCCGAGTTGGACTCTTTCCCTGCGGGCCAAACCGACCTTGTGCGGGCAAAACCGACCTAGAGGAGGCTTTTACTCCAAGTTTAGACCCCAAGGCTCAACATATAAATAGAGGGGCAGGGCTAGCACACGGGACACATCAGGATTTCCCAAGCCGTGTGCCGGCAACCCTAGCCCTCTAGTTCCTCCGTCATAATCTCCGTAGCGCTTGGCGAAGCCCTGCAGAGATTGTTCCTCACCACCATCACCACGCCGTCGTGCTGCTGGAACTCAACCACTACTTCATCATCGCTCGCTGGATCGAGGAGGTGAAGGCGTCATCAAGCCGTACGTGTGTTGAACGCGGAGGTGCCGTCCATTCGGCGCTAGTTCGTGATCGGATCGAGGGACGACTTGCGATTTGGATCGCGGAGACGTTCGACTACATCAACCGCGTTTCTTAAACGCTTCCGCTTAGCGATCTACAAGGGTATGTAGATTCACTCTCCCTCTCGTAGATGCTCATCACCATGGATAGATCTTGTGTGTGCGTAGGAAAATTTTTGTTTTCCATGCAACGTTCCCCAACATAAAGATCAGTTCTGTTCTGTTCCAAGTTGTTGTGTGTTTCCAGAAGACATGATCTCTGGGTTGGGAACACAGGGTAAACCGGTCCTCTGAGCCGGGGTGCCACAACGCTTGGTATCAGAGCCGTGCTGATTGTAGGACACCCTAGTTAACCCCGTGCTAGAATCTCGAGTAGTATAGAGTTTTGGTGTGTGTTTTGCTTGCTGCATCTGCTTGTTGCATAGCATGCATCTCGATTCATTTGTTTTACTAACCGCTGGTCTGATGAGTGTAGATGACACCGGTTCCGTACCACTACAACCATGAGCAAGCACCGTTCACTTTTCCAGTACTACTTCACAGCGTCTGGCTTCGGCTTTATCCCAATGGCGAAGACCAAGTGTATCAGGTGTTCTGAGAGCAGCTTGTAGATTCGGTGTACGAGTACTACACTAAGGCTTTCCTTACTGCGAGTTCAGAGATCGGCAGCTACGCCCACTCTTCCAAGGGCGGAACTGCTTCTACTCCCGATCTGGCGATTCAGTTTGCTGCTATGGAGGCTCTCACTGACTTGCGCTTCCATGAGGTCGAGATGCAGACACACCCAAGTTTCTTTCACTATCCCACCCTGTCGCTTATGACAGGGCGAGTCCTTTTTGCGCCTGTTGATCCGGCGAGTGATTGTGCGACTGGTGTTTTATCCCGTTATCTGAACGCCAGTTATTGTATGATCATCTCCTTGGCCGAGGAGCTGTCCCGTGCCCAAGAGGCACTTGCAGCTGCTACTGTAGCACAGTCTCCTCCTCCTCCTGCATTTTCACCTATGTATACACCGCCTGTTCCACCTCCACGTATGCCTGAGGCTCCTCCTAGCTCGCTCGGATAGCCAGGCACTTCGTCTGGTATCCGATGTGAGACCCCAGCTGAGTGGGCCTCGCTGTTAGCCACTCCAGCTGCTCCGATGCTGAGGCGTCGTGCTTCCTCATCCTCAGAGGGAGAACCTTCCCGTCAGCGTCGTCGTGTTTCCTTTGATCTGGAGGACGTGATCCACATCATCAGCTCCGATTCTGAGGCAGAGTCAGATGACGAGGAGTCTTTAGTCTGCTAGTGTCCATGCCACCTGCGCTACTAGAGTGGATCCCTGAGTTTCAGCATGTGTATGCATCATAGCATCTTTGCATATGTCAACTGTCGTATGAGTAGTACTAGCCATGCTACCCTCTACTAGTTTGCCATGTATGATGTTGGGTTGCCTTGTATAATTATGTTGCTTTTCTCGTTTTCCTTTGATTTTGTTTTCTTGGTGTCACATTGTCGTATTTCCCCTATGGATGTTGCTCATCAATTCGGTGTTTTGAAATGGGAACAGATATAGGATGAAGAGGTGTAGTAACCAAGGCGGCGATGGAACTCTTGTTCATCGATCCGCCAGACAAGCAGGACAACCACCAGAAGATTAACCACCTCCACCACCGCAACCACCGACCACTGATCAGATTATGAGGATGTTTGAGGAGAAAAGAAATCAGGATCTCATGGAGTTTTTGAAGAGTATGCAAACCATGGTAGGACAGAATCACAACAATGGGACACATTCCAAGCTGTCTGATTTTCAGCGTACTAAGCCACCCAATTTTGGCCAAGTTGTTGATCCAATTGAAGCTGATGATTGGCTGAGGACCATGGAAAAGAAGCTGGAAATAGCTCGTTGTGATGAGTTAGACAAGGTTCCTTTTGTTACTCACTAATTGGAAGGGCCGGCAGCCATCTGGTGGGACAATGCAAAAATGATGTGGCCTCCTGAGGAAAACATTTCCTGGGAAAAATTTAAGGAGGTATTCCGAAAGTACCACATTCCCACTGGCATAATGAAGGTGAAGCAGAGGGAATTCATTGCTCTTACTCAAGGAAACATGTCAGTCGGTGAGTATCTGAACAAATTCAATAACTTGGCACGGTACTCCACCCATGATGTATCCACGGAAGAAAGAAAGATAGATTGATTCCTAGGAGGACTCAATCATGCCCTCCATTGTCAGCTCTGTATGCTGGACTTTCCGGACTTTCAGACTCTGGTAAACAAAGCGTTCATAGCTGAACGGGAGCATAAGTCTGGATATGATGATCGCAAGCATAAGTTTGAACCCAAAAAGGACAACCGCCAGCAGTTTGTGCAGAAGCCATGCATCTGGCAACTGGTTCAGCCTGAGTACAAGCCTACCCGGAACAATGGCAATAATATCAACAAGCCAGGTAACCAGGACAAGACCTATGGCAAGCAGCCAGTACTGGAAGACTGCCGACGCAACAACACTTGTTTCACTTGTGGTCAAAGCGGGCATTATTCAAAGCAGTGCCCCACAAGAGCCGGGAAGCCACCATCCGACTTCAAGCCACAAGTCAACAATATTGGACTCTGCTCCAACCAGGACTTCCGTCGCAGCCAAGTCCCTCATATCTCCGCTGAGGAAGCCCGCGAAGCACCAGATGTGGTCCTCGGTATGTTTTCTATCAATGACATACCTGCAGTAATCTTATTTGATTCCGGGGCTTCCCATTCGTTTATTTCGCAGAGTTTTGCCACCATACACAAGTTTTCTCCTTCTCTTTTGGACAAAATCATGGTGGTACAATCCCCTGGCTCCATGCTCAGAACAAATGTCATGTATAAGGACCTGGAAATCTTGATACATGGAGTTAAGTTTCCAGCCACCCTTATTGCCATTGAATCCCCTGGACTGGACATAATACTGGGGATGGACTGGTTGACTCCGCATCAAGTCTGCTTCAATTGCGCCACCAGGACAGTGACATTGGTTAACCCAGCAGGCCAAACATTTCAGTTTATTGCTAGCCGAATGATGTCAAAGAAAGGAATGGCATTCAAGACCACCGTTACAGATATGAATTTGATTCCGGTAGTCACTGAATTTTCGGACGTGTTCCCTGAGGAATTACCAGGAATGCCACCCGACTGGGAACTAGAGTTTGCTATTGATGTTATTCCCGGAACCGCTCCAATATACAAGAAGTACTATCGCATGCCATCCACAGAGCTAGTGGAATTAAAGAAGCAGTTGGATGAATTGCTACAGAAAGGGTACATTCGCCCAAGCATTTCACCATGGGGATCACCCGTATTATTTGTCAGGAAGAAGGATGGCAGTCTACAGATGTGTGTGGACTATCGCCCACTGAATGAGATCACTATTAAAAATAAGTATCCGCTTCCTCGCATCGATGACTTGTTCGACCAGTTGAGCGGAGCCCGGATATTTTCCAAAATTGACCTCCGAACGGGATATCACCAACTAAAAATCAGGAAAGAGGATATCCCCAAGAGAACTTTCAGCACTCAAAATGGTCTGTATGAATTTACGGTCATGTCGTTTGGGCTGACCAATGCTCCAGCTTACTTCATGAGCATGATGAACAAAGTCTTCAGGAACTTCATGGACAAGTTTGTAGTAGTGTTCATCGATGATATCCTTATATACTCCAAAGATGAAGAAGAACACAAACAACACCTCCGTGCTGTCCTGGAGAGATTAAGGACCCATCGCTTGTATGCCAAGTTCAGCAAGTGTGAATTTTGGCTAAGAGAGGTGGGATTTCTGGGGCACATTTTGTCAGAACAAGGTGTGGCCATCGACCCCATCAAGGTGACTGCTGTATTAAACTGGAAGACACCAGCTACGGTAACAGAAGTTCATAGTTTCCTGGGATTGGCAAGCTACTACTGTCGTTTTATTAAAGGCTTCTCTAAGATAGCCAAGCCACTAACAGAATTATTGAAGAAGAATCACAAATTTGTCTGGACGAAAGAATGCGATAGCAGCTTTATGGAGTTAAAGACGAGGCTAACCACAGCCCCTGTCCTAATACTTCCAGATATCCACAAGAGCTTCGACATATATTGTGATGCTTCTAGGCGTGGAATAGGCTGCATGTTAATGCAGGAAGGAAGGGTTGTAGCATATGCATCCAGACAACTACGACCCCATGAAGAGAATTACCCCACTCATGACTTAGAATTGGCAGCCGTGGTTCATGCCCTAAAGATTTGGAGGCATTATCTCATTGGGCAATGATGTGAAATATACACGGACCACAAGAGTCTCAAGTATATTTTCACACAACCTGATCTTAATCTTAGATAGAGAAGATGGCTTGAACTGGTCAAGGACTATGACCTTGGGATCAATTACCATCCGGGAAAAGCCAATGTAGTCGCAGATACCCTCAGTAGGAAACCAAGCACCGTGAATGCAATAACCGAAGGTATCCATCCGAGGCTACAAGAAGAGTTTGCCAAGCTTAACTTGGTACTTTGTGGCCCGATTAACCCGGATACATTGGAAATCACTCCAACACTTATGGAGGAAATTAAAGAAGCTCAGAAAACAGACAAGGGCATACAAGAGATCAAGGAGAATATACAACAAGGAAAGGCCAAGTCCTTCCGTATTGACGATCAGGAAACAGTATGGTTTGACAACCGAATATGTGTGCCTGATCAAGAAAACCTGAGACAACAAATATTAAGAGAAGCACATGAATCCGCATATTCCATTCACCCAAGAGGAACAAAAATGTACCAGGACCTAAAGGAAACTTTTTGGTGGCCAGGAATGCGAAAAACGTTGCCTACTACGTTGCATGTTGCGATATATGCAATAAGGTTAAGGCTGAGCAACAGAAACCAGCTAGACTGTTACAGCCCTTACGAGTTTCCCAGTGGAAATGGGATGACATATGCATGGAATTTATTGTTGGGCTACCCAAGTCAACGAGAGGTCACGATGCCATCTGGGTTATCGTGGATATACTCACAAAAGTGGCCCACTTTATCCCAGTAAAGACTACCTTCAAGGCTGACCAGCTTGCACAGCTCTATATGTCCCGGATTGTCAGCCTTCATGGAGTACCCAAGTCCATCACATCAGATAGAGGTTCCTTGTTCACGTCAGCATTCTGGCTACATTTGCACCAAGCTCTGGGAACCGTGTTAAAGCATAGCACGACATATCACCCACAGACGGACGGGCAGACCGAACGAGTGAACCAAATATTGGAAGATATGCTTCGGTCTTGTGCCCTCACCTATGGACCTAAGTGGGAGGACAGTCTACCCTATGCGGAATTTTCCTACAACAACAGTTATCAGGCAAGTCTCAAGATGTCACCGTTTGAAGCACTGTATGGGCGTAAATGCCGTACCCCCTTAAACTGGTCACAGACAGGAGACAACCTTATCTTTGGCACAGATTTGATGCTCGAGGCTGAGAAGCAAGTTAAGGAAATTCAAGAGCGTCTTCGAGCAGCCAAGTCCCGTCAAAAGAGCTACTATGAACCCAAACACCGGGAAGTAACTTTTGAGCCCGGAGAGTATGCTTACCTCCGAGTAACACCCATGAAAGGGGTAAAGAGGTTTCACACTTGAGGAAAACTTGCACCCAGATATATCGGTCCCTTTCCAGTGATTGCTAGAAGAGGCAGCCTGCTAAGTGGTGATTCAACATGGATTCTACATCTTGGAACCAGGCCAATTTGGGAGCGGCTGGTAGCCTACCAACTGGAGCTACCTCCAGAACTGTCTGCGGTTCACGATGTCTTTCACATATCGCAGCTGAGAAAGTGCATAGCACCTCCGATCAAACAGGCAGATATGAGTGAGCTAGAGCTAACCAAGGATCTGACCTATGAGGAAAAGCCTGTCAGAATTTTGGATGAGATGGAAAGAACCACCAGGAGTAAGGTGATCAGGTTTTACAAGGTACTGTGGGATTACCATAGCGAAGAAGAGGCTACTTGGGAAAGAGAAGATTTTCTGATATCAGCATATCCGTATTTGTTCCCTGAGCAACCGAATCTCGAGGACGAGATTCATCCTAAGGGGGGTAGGTTTGTGACACCCTGATTTTTTACAAACTTTTTCTTTTTAATTTTTTTTCTGGTTTTATTTGCAACTTGTTGGTTTTTGGAATCAAATCATTTGATTTTGGACTTGAGGATTCTTTGAATTTTCTTCCTAAATGATCCAACACTCTCAATACCTTGCCAATATCTTGTCTCACACCCTCTGGGCCAAACCCTAATTTTTATTCTTCCAAAATAATTCATTCTCTTCTTTGGGAAATGTCTATTTCCACGGTGGGTTGTGAAGCAACCTATAGTTTTGCTGGTCAGAAAATTCCCAAATTAATACCACATCTTCTTGAGATCATCTACTCCCACAATCTCCAAAAATATTTCATTGTCCAGTACAAAATTTTGCCCAGAAAATTCCTTTTACTTTCTGGACAGAATTGGCCTTTGTGAAGCAACATAGATTTCCATGACTCACAAAATTTCCAAATAAATCCCTGGGATACTAGGAGTCATATCTTTCCACAATCTCCAAAAATATCTGCTAGTCCAGTTCAATTTTCAGCAATATTATTCTGATAAGCTTCTGGACATTTCAAACATCTATAAAGGAAGTACCAGCTAGGGGTACCCATTTGATCTGAAATTTTTATGGCATATTGTCACTACCAAATAACCTTCCAATACCAAATTTCAGCTTCAGGAGAGCATCCATGTGAGTGCATCTTCCTCACCAAGTTTCTGGACTAGAATATGGTTTACACATGAACCATGTTCAAAACTTTGCAATAGTTGCTCAACTTTCTCTAGCATGTACTCCTTCCTACTCAGATCACCCCAGACAACTCATTTGGTTTGGAGCACAAATCATCTTTGCACTGGAACTCTCCCAAGTTTCTGACCAAAAACTATTGTTGATGCTACCCTTCAGCTTGGAGTGTATCTGGTCGAACCAGTGGCACAGGGAGACTACGGGACCAAGGGTCGACGTATCAGACATGGTTTGGCAGGCCAACTCGCGCCGTGTGCGCCTGTGCATGCGGTGACCACGGGACCAGCACTGCCAAACGCGCGTTCTGAGCGCCGACCGGCTCAGGTCTCGTTGGAGCGAGACACCTGCGTCGCCGTACGTTGTGTCCGAGCGCCGACGACCTTGCCACCGTCCACGTACTCCCTCTAGACTCTTCCCCCTCGCCGGCAGCGAGCTCGCCGGATACGGCCACCGTGTGCCACGGGCGGCACAGTGGCAGTACGATGGCTGAGCTGGCTGGAGTGTTCCTCGCGTGCGGCCACTTCGAGCATTAACTCCACTCGCCTCCTCCGTCAGCTCGCCCCGCCCTGCGACAGCCACCTCGCCGTCCTTGCTCCGGCGACGTGTCCGCGGCGCCGCTCGGCTCCAGTACCTCTCCCCGCCTATAAATAGCGATGCCCAGCCCGTCTCAGCTCTTCACCGCACTCCATCCACCTCCTATCGAGCCCAAGCTCGCCGAGCCAAGGCCGGGAGGTCCTCTGGCCTTGCATCTCGCCAGAGTTCTGCCGCCGAGCAAGCTTCGCCACCCGTTAGCCCCGTTCCACCCCAGCCTCACCCGAACACGCCCCTGAGCCGAGTGCACTCCCCTGGTCCTCCCTGACCTCTTTCCCGATCGAGGTGCTACCGGAATCGCCATCTCCGACGACACCCGAAGTCAGCCGCCGCCAGAGAGGAAGGGGGCGACGCCGTCCGGCCACCTCCCGTCGAGCCACGGGTACGTGCGGCCTCTTCTCCGAGTGCTTGATCCACTCCCGCCATCTCCCAACCTCGCCGTCGTCTCTATTGCCGGCGACGATCGCCGGAGAGCCGCGGTACCCTGTTCCTCTTTTCCCTCTCTTTTAAATAAGACAGCCGGGTCTCACCTGTCAGCGGCCCAGCTCGTGCCGAAGCGGTACGTAAGTGGAGGCGCCCTGGCGTTTTACGCCTTCGACGTGGCCCTCCCAGGGATTTTCTATTTTCTGTTTTTAATCCAGTTTGACCAGCTCTAGTTTTTAAACAACAAGTCCAAATCAATTGATTCTTTTTGCAATGGTTTTGTCTTGAGCTCCTCTATTTTCTGACCAAAGTTGGTATTTTTCCAACATGCACAGAATTTTTTACCAACAAAAAGGCTTTATGTGACATTTTCTTTTGCTATTTAAAAATGTTTTCAGAGGGAAATTACTTTGGTGTTGAAAACCAGGAGTTTGCCACCAACTCATTTGAGCAAGGCAAGCCACATCATCCATTGCATAAGGCATTGCAATAGTATTGGCTTTATAATGGATTATTTTGCATTTAATTCAATTTAAATATGCCATATTCCATATTGGTTGATATCTTGCATGAACCTTGCCATGTTAGTTCATTTATTTAACATAGCTAATATGACAAGAACTTTACATGTTGAATGTCACTTTGATGGTTGATCAAGTGCCACCGACCCGGACTTACCCGTGCAGCCACATCTGCCGGAATGGGACGGCCTTGACTTGGTCTAACCGCGTGCTCTTTTACCGGTACCACCAAAGAGGGGAGGTTATGCGTGCGTGCTGCCCTGATCAGGTAGACGACGATAACCTTGTGTGCCCAAATTCAGTTATTTGCTGGCGTCCCCGTTTGGGATAGTTTAGTTGGCCACGACGGTGGCAGGTGTCAGGAGTGACACAGGGGCCACCTAGGGCATGACTCGGACGGGGGATGATTGTCGGTGGTACTATAGAGGAGTCACGGGTTAGACAAGTTTCGTTGGACAAATGTCCATGGTGTGGGTAAAGTGCGCAACCTCTGAAGAGTGTAAGAATCTATTCGAATAGCCGCGTCCACGGTAATGGGCACAGTCCGCACTAGGTCACACTGTATGGTCAACAGTAATAATGATGGAAGAACTTGTCTCATGCTCAGAAGTGACCGATGGGTCACGAGTGCTCCGGGAGTCATGGTGTGAACCCGGGAGAGAGTAAGTTGGTAACAGTAAGTGAGCATCTCAAAGCATGCCTGAACCTTTAATCCAGTCATTGCCATGATGTTGTTTGCTGCACTGTTTTGGTTGTTGTGAGCTTGCAAGTACATTCCAAGTACTCACCTGGCGTATCATGCCAGATGCAGGAGAAGCCGAAGATGGAGATCTCGATGGTTCGTGCTACGCTAACTAGGTCGTGTCCTAGCAGTGTACCTATGGGATGGAGTGTCCCACCCGATGTTCCGCTGTGCCGTAGTATTTTCCACTAGTAATGAGGCCCCTAAGATGTTTCATAAATAATGTAGATACTGTCATAGCATGAGTAGTGCTCCTGGCCTCACTATCCTATGTAACATCCGAGCTTGTTGTGTGTTTACAGAAGACATGATCTCTGGGTTGGGAACACGGGGTAAACCGCTCCTCTGAGCCGGGGTGCCACAGGTGATGGTTCAGGGAGTGTCCAATCATCGTCATTCCTCAATATGTTATTTAATAATTCCTTTTAGCTGACTCCTGGTCTTCTTAAGATCCTAGAAGCATCGATTAGTCCATTATAAAAGATATTAAGTATTTCATTCTTATTAAGAGGATGATCAAGCAAAGCATTTAATAAATGGAGAAGCGTCCCCCAAGCATGAGGGAGATGCTCTTCCTCAAGTTGCACAAAGTTATATGTTTCTTGTAAGGCAGCTTGTTTCTTATGAGCAGGAAAATATTTTTCAGTGAAGTAATATATCATATCCTGGGGACTACGCACACAACCAGGAGCAAGAGTATTGAACCATTCTTTAGCATCACCCTTTAACGAGAAAGGAAACAACTTAAGGATATAGTAATAGCGAATATTTACCTCTTGAGAAAATAGGGTGGCTATATCATTCAGTTTAGTAAGATGTGCCACAACAGTTTCAGATTCATAACCATGAAAAGGATCAGATTCTACCAAAGTAATTAATTCAGGATGAACAGAGAATTCATAATCCTTATTAGTAACAAAGATAGGAGAGGTTGCAAACTTAGGATCATATTTCATTCTTTCAACCATAGCTTTTTCTTTTAGCTGACTCAGTAATTTCTTAAGATCCTCCCTATCATTACAACTAAGAAATTCCTTAGCAATCTCCCCATCCATAACATAACCCTCAGGTATATTAAGCAATTTAGTTCTAGTAGGAGTGCTAGGTGTAATAGGTGATTCATCAATTTCATCATTTTCAAATTCTTTAGCTTTAGCAATTTGAGCATCAAGGAAATCACCTAATGGCACAGTTTCATCAAGCAAAGTAGTGGCATCATCATGAGTATCATCAATAACAGAAGCAGTGTCTATTACTCGTGAAATATCAGATTGAATAGCAGGTGGTGGTGTCACAAGTCGACTTAAAACAGAAGGTGAATCAAGTGCAGAGCTAGATGGCAGTTCCTTACCCCCCCTCGTCTTAGAGGGTACAATCTTGGTCTTAGAGTCTTTCAGATTCTCCATAGTGATGAGCAGATATTTAACTCCCAAATGAACTCAATAAATAGAATTATGCTCCCGTGCAACGACGCTAGAACATAGTCTTGATGACCCACAAGTATAGGGGATCACAACAGTCTTCGAGTGTCGCGGGAAAACGACGATCTATGGGATCGAGAGGATCCCTTTGCGGTTCGGCTGTGGGATCACTATACTACAAAGAGCAGGGCTAGTAGATAGGAGCACATGCAACAATTTATCTAGGTTCGGGCCGCTGTGAGCGTAAAACCCTACTCCTGTTCTGGTGGTTTGATTGTATGTGAGCTCAAAGGTTACAAAGAGCGCAGCTTGCCGGCAAGGTGTGCGGGAAGTGCAGCTATAGCGTGCAGTTGAGCTAAGAGTCGACAGTTCTACCTGTAGCCGTGGGCCTCCTTTTATAGGCCAAGGGGTCACCACAGTGGCTAATGCGGTCATTTACAGAGTATGAATAGTGGCTTGCACCGTCACCACGTCTATCTCCTAACGGGGTAAGACAAGCGCATTTAATGCACCGTTAGGTGCTACATCGGGGAGACGAGGCTTTGGGCAAAAGATCTGTACCACCGGTCCTGGCGCCCTCCTGATCTCTTGGCACGTCCCAGGGGCGGGTGTCATTAAAGTTAATCCTTGCATGGCATGCTGACACGTGCCTTGGCCAGCTGCGTTGACTTCCTGCCCGCTCGACACCTATCATACGTGTTTATCTAGCCGATGATGAGGTAGAGCGATAACGGGACAGGACGAGCCTATTGGCACGGAGCTTGTTGGGCCTTCACTTGCCGGCAAGGAGCTTGCCGGCAACCAAAGTCTTGTTCTCCACCTTGCCGGCACGAAGCTTGCCGGCAAGGGCAACCTTGATCTTTAGTGCGAGAATAGTACTTCTCGATGACCTGCCTTGAGGTCTTCTTCACGGTCTTCTTTAATCTAAGTCTTAAGTCATAGTGATCCTCCGGCAAGCCCTTGCCGTCAGGAAGACAACGACTGCCTGTGCACAAGTCTGGGTATGGGGGCACCCATGCTTTAGTACACCTATAGGAGCCCCTGGGCCTGGGCCACACGCGCATGCGAGGCATTGTTGGGCCAGGCCCAAACAGTGCACATGCACGCGTGGCAGAGGATAACTGTCGTAATCTTCTCTTTAACCATGCCCCCACGACACGCAATAAATGCAGGCGTGGGAGAGGTGGAATGGAACGGGTGCGGGGAGGTAGTGCGCCTGAAAAGCGCATCCACATGGGACGGTAAAGAGCCAGCCCCCATGCCTTCCCCATCAAAAGGAATCCACGAAGGGCGCTGCTCATTTACCCCCCCCCCCCTTCTCCCAATCTTGCCATCGCCACCGTCTTCTTCCTTGCGCAAGAGCAGAGCATGCCATCTGCTTCCGCCGCCGCTTGCTAGACTCCCCCCCCCCCCCGCCAAAATCTCGCAATGGCACCGAAGAGAGGCGCGAAGCTCTCCAGTTCGGCGGCGGATGAGAGGAAGGCCACCAAAGCTGCACGGCGTCGGGCCAATGCTATCTTCCCGCTATCGCTTACAAAAGACGACCTAATGAAGGACTACTCGTATGTGTATGCGAGCGAGACGCAGGATCACGAGGCCACGGTGGTGCTCCCTAGGTCTCTTTCTCCCGCCGAAGATCGGTTCCACTTCTTCGCCGGGTACTTTTACTGCGGGGTGTGCCCACCTTTCTCTGATTTCTTTGTTGAGGTGGTGAATGCTTTCGGATTCAGGCTGCTGGATTTCACACCCAACGCAGTCACCTGCATGTCTGTCTTTGCCCACCTATGCAAGAACTTTGTGGGAATATCCCCAAATGTTGCTCTGTTCTGGCACTTTTTCATTCCCCGGGTCGAGGATGACACCCTCTCCGGTAGTGTGACCTGGATTCCAAGGGGGAACTCGAAGAAATATTACTTGGAAGGCAAACTTCACATCAAGTGGAACGAGTGGCGGGGCAACTAGTGCTGGATCAAGCAGCGAGATTTCCTAGCCTTCTGCCATCTCAGGACCAAAAGGATCGAGAAAGCCACCAGCTGGGGCAATGTTGATCCTAGCGATGCCAAGCTGGGTGTGGCACTGTGCCGGATCCTCGCTCTGAAGGAGGCCGGCTTGACGATTGAGAAGGTGGGAGCAGATTTCACCCTCCGCCGGATCGTCCCGCTGCAGCACAGAGGAGGCCGGCAAGCGTTGGACTACCAGGGCCCTGCTGACCCAATGCGTCTGCATCCAGGCCCTGACAACAACTTGACGGTAATGGAGCACTACTTGCTCATTTGCCAGCTCTTCAACAGGGGTTGCATCTTTGATCTGTCAGCGAAGGTAATCCCGGTGCGCAACAATACTGCCAAGGCTTCCATCTTGGTGATGATGCCAGACTGTGATGCCAAGACGGTTCTGAGCACCTGGGAGGAACCTAGCAAGGAAGATGTGGAAAGCTGGTTTGCTGGCTTAGCAGAGAAAGCCATCAGAGTCGAGGATGACATGGTTCATCCGACGAAGGACGACCGAAAGGAGTTCCTGGCGTTGAGAGCTAAAGAGCTCAAAAGAGTGAAAGCAACTCGTTCTCAGGTGGCCAAAGGCACCGTCAGGGGAGAAGGCGCCGAAAGCCAGGCTGAAGAGCAAGCCATAGTTTCGGGAACCAGCGGAGGAAGCCGCCCACAGGAGCATGCCGAAGAGCATGCTGGTGAGGAAGAGCGGGCTAAGGAGTCTGAGGAGGGGGAAGAAGAGGAGGAGCAGCTCGAGGGGTCTTCGGAGGAGGAGGAGGAGGAAGAGGAAGAAGAGCCACCTCGCCCTCCTCCCACCAAGGTGAAGATGACCATTGCCAAGAAGCCCGCTCGAAAGAGGGCAGCGCCTACCGAGCCGGCAAGCCAAGAGCTCGCCGCCATCAAGGTATCAGCCGTAGCCTCCTGGGCGCAGCCTTCTCGGCAACAGCCTTCCCGCGCTGCTGCCCCTCGTCGACCTATCCCGCCAACCGTGGAAGAGGCGGGTGTTTCACAGCCCCCAGCTCCCCTGAAGTGCCCCAGGAATTCACCACCACCACTTATGACTGCAGGGATCGGGGACACAGTTCTCTATGATCTGTCAGTCCTGAGAGACTATGACGAGGACGAAAAGTAAGCACCTCCATCTCCGTATTTTTTCTTGTAATCATCCAAACTCTATTGTCGAACTGATCTTTTTACTTGTTCTGGTCTTGCAGGGATGAAATGCCACTGGCGGAAAGGTACAAGAAGAAGCCCAGGACCACTGAAGAGGGCGAGACGGCAACCGGCACCTATCAAAGCGCGAGTTCATCTGAGGTTGCCGGCTCGAGCTCTCCGCGTGAGGTTCACGTGCAGTTCCGCTGGCGAGCACTACCGTCGAGTCTACCACAATGGAGACCGACAAAGGGTTGAGAAGCAGCCAGCCGGAAGGAGAGCGCCAAGGGGTAGACCCCTTGACGGCACCCTCGACTCCCAGGCCGTCGCCAAGACCTTCACCGGCAAGGAGCAGCCCTCCTCCAGGGCAGCCCCAAGAAGGGCTCATCCACGCAGAGGCCCTTCCGGCAACCAATGTTGCCGAAGAGCAAGCGCCAGCAACTGACGTTGCCGGAGGAAGAGCGGCATCCCCTCCATGTGTTCATCAAGGTAACCTTCTTTCCGAACGCACTGGATCCCTTGCCAATCCTTCTTTCTTTGTTTTCTTGAACCTGATCTGAATCTTGGATTTCTCCTTTCTCCACTTCTTCTCCAACATGCAGAACCAACCCCTCCGGAAGAGAGGGAAGTATCTGTGGAGGAAATCGTGAAGAGCGCCGCTGATGAGGCCGCCAGGATTTCCGCCACGGAAGCTGCCGCATCCACCGCTGAGGAGGCCAGAAAAACCCCCGGAGAGCCTGCCGTGCCCTCCGGCAGTGCATCTGGGCTCGTCATAACGGATGCTGAGATGGGTGAGGCTGGCGGTGATAGGCCGAGCATCGACGTCCACCCTAGTGCGGCTGATTCACAGGCCCTGACGGGGCCCTTGGTGCCAAACGATCAGCAGCAGGGATATGAAGCCCCTAGCACATCTGGTGTCGGGGAGCCTACTTTTGACGAAGCCATTGTGGAGATCTTGGCGCCCTTCTCCAGCAGCGTCGCAGCATCAGACGGCTCCGGCGACGGTGCCGCGGATCTTGCCTTCTTGACGGTGATGGCCACCGGCTTGAAGGAAGTGCAGCAGCGTTACAGCTAGTGTTGGGAAGAGCTCCATTCACGGCGGTAGACTATAGAGCTGGCCGAGGGGAAGCTAAAGGAGACGGCTGAGAAACTCTGCACTTGATACAATAGCAAATTCCATATCCTCAAGAGGCAGGAAGAGAAGTTTGACGTTGCCAAGGAGGAGGCAGCAGCCCAGGACGGCAAGTTGACAGAGCACGAAGCGCAGCTCACCGTCGAGGAGAAAGACCTTGCCACCCGAGAGGAGGCACTTGCCGCCAAGCTACGAGGCAAGGACGAGGAGGTCCAGACTCTGCTCATGCAACAGACCGAAGAGCTAGAGGAGGGCCACAAACAGGCCATCGAGACTCAAGCTCAGGCTCACGCTACCAAGCTCTTGGAAGCCGTCAAGGCCGCAGAGGGCGCTGAGGCCGCCAAGGTGGAGCTGGAGTCCAGGTATCGAAGCTTGAGGAGGACCTCGCCACCAAGGCCCAAGAACTCTCGACCGCCAACGACTCCGTTGCTGACCTCAAGTCAAAGCTCGCAACTCTGGAGAAGGATCTGGAGGTTGGCAGAGAAAAGGAGTGGGAGCTGCTGGTAAACTGGGAGAAGGAGAAAGCTGCGCATGCTGATGCCGCAAACTCCTTCGATGAGCACAAGAAAGCCTTGGATCTGTGGACTGGTCGCCTTGTCGATGTTGCTGAGCGCTTCGCTGCTCAAGTGACCATCATGGACAAGGAGAACTATAGCTTCACTGTTGGCGAGCATGATTCTACAAGTGCCAGCCTCACCTTCTTCTTTGAAGGACTCCTCGAGATATTGAAGAACCATCACGAAAAGAGGTCCACCAGCTTTGCCGGTGAATCTCACAAATTCTGTAGCGACGTCGTCTCCAAGATGCTCGTCAAGATTATCTACCGGAACCCTGGAATTGATGTCTCCAAGGCCTTCAAAAGCTTGCCGTCGGGGATAGACACCACAGCTGCCGAAGAAGCCGTCGCTCCCCTCATCAGCAAGATTCATCAAGTCCCGAGGACTGAGGGCGATCGCAAGGATTAGCCCCCCTTCACTGTTTCTTATTGCAAGTGTCGTTCATGTGAAAGACAGATTATCTTAAGTTAGAACTGCACTTGGCTTTGATGTACTATAACTTGTGTTTTGGATGGATGTATGCACGCTATCTCTCTTGTCTTATTCTGTCTTTGCACGATTCTTGTACCCCACGCTTGCCGGAAACTTGCCAGTGCGCGCACTCTTGCCACGAGCGCTTGAGGAACGGGTCCTTAGCAGCTTGCCAGAAGTGCCGCTGCCGGCAAGGATATACTTGACGATCACAACATAACCACTTAAGTTGTTGAGCGGACTCAAAACAAAGTAAGGGCGTAGCTGATCACGACAAGGTTCCTTAGCGTGCAGGTTTCTCATACAAAGGCCAAAATCATTCAAGGAGAAGTTGCAACTACAACAAAGAATTTACTTCAAAGTTTTGTAACTTAGCTTTTTCTTTGTTGTACTTCTTGCCGTAGGACGATATCCATACCATCACTCCCCCTAGGAAAGTTGCACACGAGGAACCCTTCTGTCCTTTAAGAAAAAGAAAGAAGAGAAAAGAGGAGGCTGGAACCTTGACGGTTCATTAATCATCCTATGCAAGGGAAAATGTAACACAAGACTGCCTGCAACACATAAACAAATATGTACTTTGACAAAGAGTTGTGAAACACTTAGCTTTATTTATTGTGCACGGGATCTGCGCCCGGCTCTGTACAAAGGTTTACATGCCTTTCTAGCAAACTTGTACAAAAGAGGTTGCCGGGCACCCTGGCAACCGCGCCTTATGGGTAAAAGTTGCAAAGATGCTCAATATTCCATGAGTTGAGCACCGGAGTGCCATCTTCGGTCTCTAGGCGGACTGCGCTGGTCCTAGTGACTCGTACCAGCTGGTAAGGGCCTTCCCACTTTGGCGTCAACTTGTTTTTACCCTTCGTGGATTGAATCCAACGAAGAACAAGCTCACCTTCCTCAAGGTTCCTGGCGTTCACTTTGCGGCTATGGTAGCGGCGCAAAGCTTGCTAGTACCGTGCAGCACGGACAGCAGCCCGGAAACGATCTTCCTCAAGGAGCGTGGCATCATCTTGCCGCAGCTCATCTTGATCCTCCTCATCGAAGGCCAAGACTCGAGGTGACCCATATCTGAGTTCTGTGGGGAGCACTGCTTCTGCACCATAAACAAGGGAGAAGGGTGTCTGGCCAGTGGCTCGACTTGGCGTCGTTCTGATCGACCAAAGAACTGCCGGCAACTCTTCCACCCAGCGCCTTCCACACTTGTGCAGCCTGTCGAAAGTTCTTGTCTTGAGACCATGCAGCACTTCTGCATTTGCCCTCTCTACTTGCCGCTCCTTGGGTGAGCAACAGACGCGTAGCAAATCTTATTTCCAAGTTCTTGGCAATATGCTGTGAAGGATCGGCTCGTGAATTGGGTGTCGTTGTCGGTGATGATCTTGTTGGGGAAACCAGAACAAGCAACCAACCCTTTGAGGAACTTGATGGCCGACTGTGCGGTCACCTTCCTCACTGGCTCTACCTCAGGCCACTTTGTAAACTTGTCGATTACAACGTACAAGAATTCAAAGCCCCGGTAGCACGGGGGAAGGGGCCGACAATGTCAAACCCCCAGACCGAGAAGGGCCAGGAGAGGGATGGTTTGGAGGGCTTGAGCTGGCTGGTGAATGTCCTTGGAGTGGAACTGGCATGCTTCACATCTGATGACCACCGCCAAGGCGTCTTGAAGGGCTATCGGCCAGTAGAATCCATGACGGAATGCCTTGCCGACAAGCGCGTGTGACCCAATGTGAGAGCCACACATCCCTTCATGCATCTCTTCCAACAGCCTCTGTCCATTTTCCTGGCAGATACACTTCAATTTCACCCCATTTGGTCTCTTTCTGTATAGATTGTTGTCAAAAAATTTGTACATCCTTGATTGACGGGCTACTCTTTCTGCGTCCTCTTGTTCGTCGGGAAGATCTCCTATTTGAAAGAACTGGACAATTGGCTGCACCCATGCCGGAGCTTGTGGCTCGACGACAAGGACTAAAGGCACTTCTTCCTCTGCGGGAGCGCTTGCTTCGACGGCAAGGATCTGGCTTGCCAGAAACTGCAGCTCACCGGCCAAGGGTATCTTGTCGGCAGTATCAACTTTCTTGGCGGCTGCCGGCAGCTCTGCCGGAAAGTAACCACCAACATCTTGCTTTCTCTTCTTCGCCAACCTTGATGGTGTAACGGATGGCTGAGTCAGATGGAGCACAAAAGTTCCTGGTTCCACAGGCATCTTTTGGGCGGCAAGCTTTGACAGGTCGTCGGCAATCCAATTCTGGGCACGGGGAACATGCTCTGCTTGCAGACCGTCAAAGTGCTCTTCCAACTTCCTCACCACATCAACGTACGCCTCCATCAAAGGGCTCTGGTAATCCTTGTTGACTTGCATCACCACTAGCTGCGTGTCGCCTCTGATAATTAGCTTCTGAATACCAAGGTTAATTGCAATGCGCAGACCGGCAAGCAATCCTTCGTACTTAGCAGTGTTGTTGGTGGCCTGCTCCCTGGGAAAGTGCATCTGAAGCACGTACTTGAGGTGCTCTCTGGTGGGTGCTATAAGCAGCACGCCGGCATCGGCGCTTTTCAGCGTGAAGGCACCGTCAAAGTACATGATCCAATCATCAACAGTTTCCTTGCCGGGGAGAGAGGTCTCTGGAATTTCTTCGTCTGGCGTTGGGGTCCATTCTGCAATGAATTCCGCCAAGGCTCTACTCTGAACTGTTGAGGTACTCTCAAACTTCAAATCAAAGCTTGACAACTCCAATGCCCACTCCACAATCCTGCCGGTTGCTTCTGGATTTCTCAAGATACATTGCAATGGAAAGCGAGTGACGACGGTGACTGGGTGTGCTTGAAAATAATGGTGCAGCTTCCTTGAGCCCATGAGAAGGCCAAAAAGCAACTTCTGCACAGCAGAGTACCTTGACCTAGCCCCTTGAAGGAGGGAGCTGACAAAGTAGACTGGGCGCTGCACCATTTTCTTCTTCACAACTTGCTGATCTGGCTGGCTGGCTTGCACAATCTCTGGTTTTCAGCACCTGACCTTGCCGGAAAAGATTCTGGCTCGTCGGCTCGTGGCTCTGCGGCTAATACCTCCTCTTCATCTGCCTCTCTTTCAGCCACAAGTGCAGCGCTAACCACTTGATTCGTTGCCGCTAAGTATAGCAGCAACGTCTCTTGTGGCCTAGGCGCAACTAAGACTGGTGGAGAGGACATGTACCCCTTCAAATCTTGGAGCGCGGCCTCCGCCTCCGGAGTCCAGTTCACTAGACCTGCCTTTTTCAATATCTTGAAAAACGCTAAGGCACGCTCTACCGATTTGGAGATGAACCTGCTAAGGGCGGCAACGCAGCCGGCAAGACGCCTGACATCCTTGACACGTCTCGGTGCTTCAATCTGCTCAATTTCTTTGATCTTGTTGGGGTTGGCTTCAATCCCTCTCTGAGATACAAAGAACCCAAGAAGCTTGCCGGACGGAACACCGAACACGCACTTCTCAGGGTTGAGCTTGCACAAGTTCTCAAACGTCTCTGCCAAATCCTGGATCAGGGATGACTTGTCTCTGGTTTTGACCACAATATCATCCATGTAAGCTTCCACATTTCTGTGCAGCTGTGGCTCAAAACTGATCTAGACTGCTCTGGCAAAGGTTGCCCCTGTACTCTTCAATCTGAAAGGCATACGCAAAAAGCAGTATGTGCCACATGGAGTGATGAATGAGGTTTTCTCCTCATCTTCCTTGGCCATAAAGATATGATGATAACCAGAATAGGCATCAAGGAAAGAGAGTAACTCACAGCCGGCAGTGGAGTCTACAATCTGGTCGATGCGCGGCAAAGGGAAAGGGTCCTTTGGGCAGGCTTTATTTATATTAGTGAAGTCTATACAAAGCCTCCACTTCCCATTCGCCTTGTGCACTACAACTGGATTGGCTAACCACGTAGGGTGTAGCACTCCTCTGACTAGGACTGCTGCTTCCAGCTTCTTGATTTCCTCGGCAATGAACTCTTGCCGCTCCAAGGCTTGCTTCCTGACCTTCTGCTTGACGGGTCTCGCATGAGGGCAGACAGCAAGGTGATGCTCAATTACCACCCTAGGAACACCGGGAATGTCAGATGCTTGCCAAGCAAACACATCGACATTCGCCCGTAAGAAGGCAACGAGCTCGCTTTCCTATTTGTCACTGAGAGTGGCACTTATAGAAAAAGTGCCACTCGTCCCATCCTCTCTCACAGAAACTTGCTTGGTCGCCGGCGCAGAGGCCTTGGCTTTCTTGCTCTTGCCGATAGAGCTCTCTGGTATGTCCTCGACGGACATGCTGCACTCTAAAGTGCGCTTCCCGGAGTCCATATCAGATGTCTTGCCGGACTTCTTCTTCTTCTTTCCTCCCTCGCGAGATTTGTTGGCAGGAGCAGGTGCCTTGACGGCAGGTGCTACCACTACCTCCCGGTAGAGCTTGTCGGCGCAGATGATTGCGTCTCTCTGGTTGGACTTGATGGTGAGGACCCCCATCGGCCCTGGCATATTGATGACATTATAGGCGAAGTGCGACACAGCATGAACTTGGCCAGCGTTGGACGGCCCAGAATGCCATTATACGGCAGGGGCATCTTGACGACGTCGAACACGATCTTCTCCGTCCGGTAGTTGAGGTCGCTGCCAAATGTGACCGGCAGCGTGATCTGGCCCTTCGACTTGTTCCTCCCTGGACTAATCCCTTGGAACATGCCGGTCTCCTCAAGATCCTTGTCAGGGATCTGCAGCCTCTTGATCACGTTAGGAGAGATCAAGTTCAAGCCAGCCCCACCGTCAACCAACATCTTTGTCACCTTGAGGTTGCGAATTGTTGGCGAAACCAACAACGGCAAACACCCAACCGCAGTGGTGCGATCAGGGTGATCCTCGGCGTCAAAGATGATGGGCGTGTGCGACCACTTGAGTGGCTTCTGCGCTCCCATCATGGGCTCCGCGGCATTCACCTCACGGATCCATTGCTTCAGTTGCCAGTGCGAGGAGTGCAAATATGCACCTCCATCAACACACATGGCCTCCACTGCATGCTGGAACTCGTTCTCAGACCCATCTTCGTCCTCGTCACCCTCATCTTGGCCTTGAGCAGCCTTCTCTTTTGGCTGCTTGGCCTTGACGCGGTGGCCTCCTCGGCCACCACGGTTCTGCTTGCCGGATCCACCGGCACCATCCTGGCCCTTCTCCTTGTCTCGCTTTTCGTAATCTTGCTTCTGCTTCTCGGCAAGCTGCTCCACTTGCCGGCACTCCTGTAGGTCGTGGTCCTTGGTACGGTGGATCTTGCAGTACGGCCCACCGGTCTTGCCGCTCTTGTCGCCCGCCGTAGCCTCCCGGCAGTCAGTGCATCCGGCAACCTCCTTGCCGGGGCTTTCTGCCTTGGACTTCTTGGCGGCGTTGGCGTCACCGGGGCTCTCTACTGCCATCACTGACTTGCCTTTGCGCTTCCGATTGCGCTTCCGGCTCTTCTTCTGCGAGGTCGATGCGTCATCTACGTCGTCATCTTCGGAGTCGACTTCGGCGCCAGCATCTTCCCCAGGGAGTTGGCTCCCTTCCTCCGCACGTGCACACTTGTCTGCCAGGGCGTACAACTCGTTGATGGTCCTAACCTTCCTGATATTCATCTCAGACCGCAATCTGCGGTTGCGTACATTCGTGTGGAATGCGATGAAAACAGCTGCGGGATGAACATCAGGAATGTTGTGGTGCACGCGGCTAAACCTCTGTATGTACTTGCGGAGGGTCTCGCCATCTCTCTGGGGGATCACATGCAAGTCGCTCTCCTGACTAGGGAGCTTGTGGCTACCCTGGTAGGCACCCACGAATTGATGGCACAGATCTGCCCAAGAAGAAATGGAGCCCTCCGGCAAGTTCATCAACCATGATCTGACGTTGGGCTTAAGCGCCAATGGAAAGTAGTTGGCTAAAAGCTTGTCATCGTGCCCCCCGGCAGCCTGCACCATGATGGTGTAGATGCCAAGGAACTCTGCTGGACTGAGCGTGCCATCGTACTTGTCGAGCAGCTCTGGCTTGAAGGGACGGGCGGACGGCCAGCAAACCTGCTGCAGCTCACGAGTAAATGCTGGGCAGCCTACCTCGTAAGGTAAGCATCCAGGGTACCCTGGCACTGGCACATATGCTACCGGCCCGGCACTGTCGTTTGACTGACGGCATGCTTCCCGGCGCCGTTCGATCTTCGTACGGGCGTCTTCTTCCCACCTGATGACCCACAAGTATAGGGGATCAATCGTAGTCCTTTTGATAAGTAAGAGTGTCAAACCCAATGAGGAGCAGGAGGAAATGACAAGCGGTTTTCAGCAAGGTATTCTCTACAAGTACTGGAAGTAGCGGTAACAAATAGTTTCGGTAGCAAGATAATTTGTAACAAGTAACAAGTAACAAGTATAACAAAGTGCAGCAAGGTGGCCCAATCCTTTTTATAGCAAAGGACAGGCCGGAACGAACTCATATAATAAGCAAAGCGTTCTCGAGGACACATGGGAATTTCATCTAGTCACTTTCATCATGTTTTTTTGATTCGCGTTCGCTACTTTGATAATTTGATATGTGGGTGGACCAGTGCTTGGTTGTTGTTCTCACTTGAACAAGCCTGCCACTTATGATTACCCCCTCTCGCAAGCATCCACAACTACGAAAGAAGAATTAAGATAACTCTAACCATAGCATGAAACATATGGATCCAAATCAGCCCCGTACGGAATAGCGCATAAACTAGGGTTTAAGCTTCTGTCACTCTAGAAACCCATCATCTAATTACTACTCCACAATGCCTTCCCTTAGGCCCAAAGATGGTGAAGTGTCATGTAGTCGACGTTCACACGACACCACTAAAGGAAGCAACAACATACATATCATCAAAATAACGAACGAATACCAAATTCACATGATTACTTATGACAAGACTTCTCCCATGTCCTCAAAAACAAAAGTAACTAGTCACAAATCATATTCATGTTCAAGATCTGAGGGGTATTGAATATCATTAATGATCTGAACATATAATCTTCCACCAAATAAACCAACTAGCATCAACTACAAGATGTAATCAACACTACTAGCAACCCACAGGTACCAATCTGAGGTTTTGAGACAAAGATTGAATACAAGAGATGAACTAGGGATTGAGATGAGATGGTGCTGGTGAAAATGTTGATGAAGATTGGTCCTCCCATGATGAGAGGATAGTTGGTGATGTCGATGGCTTCGATTTCCCCCTCCCGGAGGGAAGTATCCCCGGCGGATTCGCTCCGCCGGAGATCAAAATAGCTCCTGCCCAGGTTCCGCCACGAGACGGCGGCGCTTAGTCCCGAAAGTCTTCTTCTTAATTTTTTTAGGGCAAATGACCTTATATAGCGGAAGGAGGGGGGCAGAGGCCAGCCAGGGGCCCCACAAGGCACCAGGGCGGGCCCAGGGGCGGGGCCACGCCCTGTTGCCTTGTGGGCAACTGGTGGGTCCCCTCCAGTATCTCTTTTCTCCAGTATTTTTTATATATTCAATAAAAAATCTCTGTGAAATTTCAAGTCTATTGGAGCTCTGTCGGATAGGTATCTCTGACGTAGCTATTTCAGGTCCAGAATTTCATCTGCCGGTATTCTCCCTCTTCATATAAATCTTGCGAATTAAAAGAGAAAAGGCATAAGAGTTGCATCATAAAGTGAAATAATGATCAAATACATTATAAATAATAGTAGGAAATCATGATGCAAATTGGACGTATCAACTCCCCCAAGCTTAGACCTCGCTTGTCCTCAAGCGAAAGCCGAAATCGATAATCATGACCACATGTTTAGAGAGAGAGGTGTCGATAAAAATAAAATATGGACATGAAGGCATCATGATCTTTATTATAACAGCAATATATCATCATATAACTTCTCATGAAAAAGTGACAATTCAATCACAAGTTAAAGTATGAACCATAAACCAAATTGAAAACTAACAAACTTTGATCTCAGTCACTGAAGCAATTGCAATTCATCATATTATCAGAAAGAGTATGCAAGAACTTTGTTTAGCAAGTTCACATACTCAACTATTATTTAGTCTTCCATGATTGCTGACACTCACGGCATACTTATGGAGCAAAAGTTTCAGTCGGACACAGAAAGATAGGGGCTTATAATTTCGCCTCCCAACGTATTTACCTCAAGGGTAATGTCAACAATAATAACTCATGATCACCTACATCCAACTGGATATATATGCCTAGATGAATCCCCACCACATGATGCTTGCCAAGAGAGAAAATAAAAACGGAATAGAGAAGAATACTATTGACTCTTGCATGAAAGTAAATACATAAAGTAAAAGATAGGCCCTTCGCAGAGGGAAGCAGAGGTTGTCATGCACTTTTTGTTTTTGGATGTGCAAGCTCTTAATGTAAAGGAACGTCACTTTATATTGCCCCTTGTGATAGCGACCTTGATTATGCAGTCTGTTGCTTTTATTTCTTCACCATCACAAGATCGTAAAAGCTTATTTTCCCTTACAATAAAAGATCATACATATTTAGGAGCAATTTTTTATTGCTTTGCACTGATGACAACTTACTTGAAGGATCTTATTCAATCCATAGGTAGATATAGTGGACTCTCATGGCATAAAACTGGGTTTAAGGGTTTTTTGGATTCACAAGTAGTATCTCTACTTAGTACAGAATTGTGGCTAGCAAAAGGTAGGGGGCAAGCACCACATGTTAGAGGATCCAAAACAATATAACTTCTATGTGAATATAAGCAAACATAACTCATTACGTTGTCTTCCTTGTCCAACATCGACTAATTGACATAGAATATTTAATGAGGGCTCACAATCATAAAAGATGTCCAAGATAGTATATTTATATGTGAGACCTCTCTTCCTTTATTACTTTTTCATGAATTGCAACAATGACCAATACTATGTTTGTCAACTTCCAACAAGTTTTATCAATTATACTTCTTTTATGTGAAGTCAGCACTCCCCATGGGATTAGCATATGATCTTACTTTTTATTCTCTTTATTTTATTTCCAAGATTGGATCAACAAAAGCAAAACACTCAACTCAAACTACTCTTTATTATATAACTTCCACACACGATTACATAGATAGATAGACCACAAAGCAAGCACTCGAAACTAAATCATACTAAAACTTTATTCTTCTAAATCACGAAATAACTAAGGATCGAACTAAGATGGATAATGATGATAAAAAGTGATGGTGATACGATACCGGGGCACCTCCCCCAAGCTTGGCACAAGCCAAGGGTGGTGCCCATACCCATGTACTCAAGTCTCCTTCTTCGGTGATGGTGGTGATGAAGTGATAGGCTTGTCCTCCGTCTTCCAAGGCATAGGTTCTCCATCATAAAAGAACAAACGTGTTTCCAGAGTCCTGAAATTTGTAGCTAAACTCATACCTTTGAACTTGGCCTCATACTCAAAATTTTGATTTTGTAGATCATAGATTTGGGCTTGAAGATAATCAATCCGGTCATTGAGCTTGAAGATGACGTCCCCAATATTCTTGTCGTCCACCTTGTGCTCATAGATGAACTCCGTGATCATGGAGTGGTTAGCACTAAGTCCACGCTCCACCATCCCTTGGCACTTGAAGATCTCCTGTTCCACTGCTTCCAGCCTGGCCTTCTCGCTACCGGTCTTCTTAGGTCCCTGAACATCCCGGATGTGGAGCACCCCCTCATGCATCTCGATGGCCTGAGGGTGCTTCATCACCTCCGGTAGGTACGGGTTGATGACCTTATCATAGAACTTGTCCTTAGACGAGCTTGGAGACGCCATGGTGATCTAGATCTGTCAGAAAAACAGCCCAAAACAAGAACAGAGGAGAAACTTGTGATGCGGTGGTCAAAACACCCATGAGTATATATAAAGAATTTTTATCTTGCAAAACAAGCATACGAGAGGAAAATGGAGTCGGGAGGTCACACGAGGGGCCCACAAGGCATCACGGCGCGCCCCAGGGAGGGGTTACGCCCTGTTGCCTTGTGGGTGACTCGTGGGTCCCCTCGGTTGTTTCTTAATTTTGTAATTTTTCTAATATTCCAAAACGGACAGAAATATTTTTTATGGAAGTTTTGGATTCAGTTTACTTACCGTATCACATATCTACCCCTTTTCAGGGTTCTGGAGCGTTCCGGAAGGACTCTTTGATGTGTTCCTCCGGTGTCATTGTCTGAATAATATTAGTTTCAACATTAATAGGAGTACCTGTGCTTAATTATTTGTCCATTCACCACTCTCGGGTTGGTGCCTTCGGAGTTGTTGATTTTGATAGCTCCGGAGCGGTAAACTTTTTCGATGATATAGGGTCCTTCCCATTTGGAGAGAAGTTTTTCTGCAAAAAATCTGAAACTAGAGTTGTACAATAGAACTTGCTCACCCACTTTAAATTACCATTTTTGGATTCTTTTATCATGCTATCTTTTGACCTTTTCTTTAAATAACTTAGCATTTTCATAGGTTTGGGTTCTCCACTCATCTAGAGAGCTAATATCAAATAACCTCTTTTCACCGGCAAGTTTGAAGTCATAGTTAAGTTCTTTAATTGCCCAATATGCTTTATGTTCTAACTCAAGAGTTAAATGACATACTTTTCCATAGACCATTTTATAGGGAGACATACCCATAGGATTTTTATAAGCAGTTCTGCAAGCCCATAATGCATCATCAAGTTTCTTAGACCAATTCTTTCTAGATCTATTAACGGTCTTTTGCAAAATTAATTTTATTTCTCTATTACTCAATTCAACTTGACCACTAGACTAAGGATGATAAGGAGATGCAATTCTATGATTAACATCATATTTAGCAAGCAATTTACGGAAAGCACCATGAATAAAATGTGAGCCACCATCAGTCATCAAGTATCTAGGGACTCCAAACCTCGGAAATATAACTTCTTTAAGCATTTTAATAGAAGTGTTATGATCAGCACTACTAGTTGGAATAGCTTCTACCCACTTAGTAACGTAATCAACAGCAACTAAAATATGAGTATACCCATTGGATTTAGGAAAAGGTCCCATATAATAAAAACCCCAAACATCAAATGGTTCAATAACAAGTGAATAATTCATAGGCATTTACTGACGTCTACCAACATTACCGATTCTTTGACATTCATCGCAAGAAAGGACAAACTTACGTGCATCTTTGAAGAGAGTAGGCCAATAAAAACCAGATTGTAATACCTTGTGTGCAGTTCTGTCTCCTGCATGGTGTCCTCCGTATGCCTCGGAGTGACACATCTGTAGGATTTGTTCCTGTTCATGCTCAGGTACACGACGTCTAATAATACCATCTACTCCTTCCTTATATAAATGTGGGTCATCCCAAAAGTAATGCCTTAAATCAAAGAAGAACTTTTTCTTTTGTTGGTATGTGAAACTAGGTGGTATATATTTAGCAACAATGTAATTAGCATAGTCTGCATACCAAGGGGTGTTACGAGAAGTATTTATCACAGCTAATTGTTCATCAGCGAAATCATCATTAATAGGAAGTGGGTCATCAAGAACATTTTCCATTCTAGACAAATTATCTACTACGGGATTCTCAGCTCCCTTTCTATCAACAATATGCAAATCAAATTCTTGTAGCGAAAGAACCCACCTAATAAGTCTAGGTTTAGCATCTTTATTTTCCATAAGATATTTAATAGCAGCATGATCAGTGTGAATAGTAACTTTGGAATGAACAATGTAAGATCTGAATTTATCACATGCAAACACAACTGCTAATTCTTTCTAAGTAGTAGCATAATTTCTTTTAGCATTGTCTAGAGTTTTACTAGCATAATGAATAACATTCAATTTCTTATCAACTCTTTGTCCTAGAACAGCACCAACAGCATAATCACTAGCATCACACATAATTTCAAAGGGTAGGTTCCAATCAGGTGGTTGAACAATAGGTGCAGAAATTAAGGCTTTCTTAAGTATTTCAAAGGCTTCTACACAATGATCATCAAAAACAAATGGCACATCTTTTTGCAAGAGATTAGTAAGAGGCCTAGAAATTTTAGAGAAATCTTTTATAAACCTTCTGTAGAAACCAGCATGACCAAGGAAACTTCTTATACCTTTGATATCTTTAGGGCATGGCATTTTCTTAATAGCATCAACTTTAGCTTTATCAACTTCAATACCTCTTTCAGAAATTTTATACCCAAGGACTATACCTTCATTCACCATAAAGTGGCACTTCTCCCAATTCAAGACAAGATTAGTTTCTTCACATCTCTGCAAAACTCGATCAAGATTGCTCAAGCAATCATCAAAAGAAGTTCCATAAACAGAGAAATCATCCATAAAAACCTCGACAATCTTTTCACAGAAGTCGGAGAATATAGCAGTCATACATCTTTGAAAGGTAGCAGGTGCATTATATAAACCAAAAGGCATACGACGATAAGCATAAGTTCCAAAAGGACAAGTAAAGGTGGTTTTCTCTTGAACTTCAGGTGAAACAAGTATTTGAGAAAAACCAGAATAACCAGCTAGGAAGCAAAAGTGTGTATGCTTAGATAATCTTTCTAACATTTGATCATTTAAAGGCAAGGGGTAATGATCTTTCCTAGTAGCTTTATTTAATTTTCTGAAATCAATTACCATCCCATAACTAGTTACAATTCTTTGTGGAATAAGTTCATTTTTATCATTAGGAACAACGGTAATACCTCCTTTCTTAGGGACACAATGAACAGGACTTACCCATCTACTATCAGCTATGGGATAAATTATACCTGCCTCCAGAAGCTTTAATATTTTAGTTCTTACCACATCCTTCATTTTAGGATTCAGCCTTCTTTGACGATCAACAATGGGTTTAGCGTCTGGCTCCATATGAATTTTATGCTGACATAAAGTGGGACTTATGCCCTTAAGATCATCAAGAGTATATCCAATAGCGGCACGGTGCTTCTTCAGAGTTTTAAGTAATCTCTTTTCTTCATGCTCTGAAAGGTTAGCACTAATAATAACAGGATATATCTTCTTTTCATCAAGATAAGCATATTTAAGAGTATTGGGCAATTGCTTTAATTCAAACACCGGATCACTCTTCAGTGGAAGAGGATCTCCCAAGGTTTCAACAGGCAAATTATGTTTAAGGATAGGTGCTTGCTTAAAGAACAACTCATCTATTTCATTTCTTTCATTCTTATGCATATCATTCTCATGGTCTAGCAAATGTTGTTCTAAAGGATCAGTAGGAGGCACAGCAACAGAAGCAAGACCTATAATTTCATCTTTATTGGGTAATTCTTTATCATGAAGTTGTCTACTAAACTTAGAGAAATTGAATTCATGAGATATATCACCAAACTTAACTCTAACTTTCTCTTTAACACAATCAATTTCAGCATTAACGGTATTCAAGACAGGTCTACCAAATATAATGGAACAAAAATTATCTTGTAGTGAACCAAGTACAAGGAAATCAGTAGGGTACTTGATCTTACCACACAAGACTTCAACATCTCTAACAATCTCAAGTGGTGTAATAGTATCTCTATTTGCGAGCTTAATAGTAACATCAATATCTTCAATCTCAACAGGTGCAATATCATGCATTACTTCTTGATATAAAGAAAATGGAATAGCACTTACACTAGCACCCATATCACATAAACCATGATAGCAATGATCTTCAATCTTAACAGAAACAACAGGCATGCCAACTACGTGCTTATTCTTATCTAGCATATCTCGTTCATTTCTAACAGGTTTCGCAATTCTAGCAGCCTCATCACAAAAATAAATAACATGCCCATCAATATCATCAACCAAAAGATCTTTAACCATTGCAATATTAATTAGGTTCAACTTTAATTTGTTCAGAAGGTCTAGGTGTTCTTATATTACTTTTATTAACCATAGTTGAAGCTTTAGCATGTTCCTTAATCCTAACAGGGAAAGGAGGTTTCTCGATATAAGCAGTAGGCACAACTGGATCAACATTGTAAACAATTGTTTCTTCTTTAACACTAACAGGTTCTTCATTCAATTCAATGGGTGGATGATATTTAAACCATTTCTCCTTAGGTAGATAAACATGAGCAGGAAAAGATTCACAAAAGGTAGCTACTATCTCAGAGTCAAGTCCATATTTAGTACTAAACTTACGAAAAGCATTAGTTTCCATAAAAGATTTAACACAATCAAACTCAAGATTTATACCTGACACTTTACCTTTGTCGATTTCCCAATCTTCAGAGTTACGTTTAATTCTTTCCAGGAGATCCCATCTGAATTCAATAGTTCTCTTCATAAAGGAACCAACAGAAGAAGTATCGAGCATGGATTGATCATTATGAGAAAGCCGAGCATAAAAGTTTTGAATAATTATTTCTCTTCATAGCTCATGATTGGGGCATGTATGCAACATATACTTAAGCCTCCCCCAAGCTTGAGCGATACTTTCTCCTTCACGAGGCCAAAAATTATATATATAATTCCGACCACGATGAACCAAATGCATAGGATAAAATTTCTCGTGAAATTCCAGCTTCAACCGGTTCTAGTCCCATGTTTCATTATCATCACATAGCCTATACCATGTCAATGCTTTTCCCCCCAAAGATAAAGGGAATACTTTTTTCTTAACTCCGTCTCCGGATAAACCTGCAAGCTTAAACAATCCACAAATTTCATCCACATATATCAAGTGCATGTCAGGATGCACCGTTCCATCTCCTGCATAAGGATTAGCTAGCAGTTTCTCTATCATACCCGAAGGAATTTCATAATAAATGTTTTCAGTAGATTCAGTAGGTTGAGGAGCAACTCTCAATGCTTCCGGTCAAGGTGAAGATACCCCGAACAAGCCCCTCAAAGGATTACTTTCCATAGTGACAAGTGACAGTAAATTTCAACATGTAATATAAATGTTTCCTTACCAAATTCCACTCACCAAAGGCGCTTCACTCCCCGGCAACGGTGCCAGAAAAGAGCATTTATGACCCACAAGTATAGGGGATCAATCGTAGTCCTTTCGATAAGTAAGAGTGTCGAACCCAACGAGGAGCAGAAGGAAATGACAAGCGGTTTTTAGCAAGGTATTCTCTGCAAGTACGTAAAGTAGCGGTAACAAATAGTTTCGGTAGCAAGATAATTTGTAACAAGTAACAAGTATAATAAAGTGCAGCAAGGTGGCCCAATCCTTTTTATAGCAAAGGACAAGCCGGAACGAACTTGTATAATAAGCAAAGCGTTCTCGAGGACACATGGTAATTTCATCTAGTCACTTTCATCATGTTTGTTTGATTCGCGTTCGCTACTTTGATAATTTGATATGTGGTTGGACCGGTTCTTGGGGGCTGATCTTACTTGAACAAGCCTCCCACTTATGATTACCCCCTCTCGCAAGCATCCGCAACTACGAAAGAAAAATTAAGATAACTCTAATCATAGCATGAAACATATGGATCCAAATCAGCCCCTTACGGAATAGCACATAAACTAGGGTTTAAGCTTCTATCACTCTAGCAACCCATCATCTAATTACTACTCCACAATGCCTTCCCTTAGGCCCAAAGATGGTGAAGTGTCATGTAGTCGACGTTCACACGACACCACTAAAGGAAGCAACAACATACATATCATCAAAATATGGAACGAATACCAAATTCACATGATTACTTATGACAAGACTTCTCCCATGTTCTCAAGAACAAAAGTAACTACTCACAAATCATATTCATGTTCAAGATCAGAGGGGTATTGAATATCATTAAGGATCTGAACATATAATCTTCCACCAAATAAACCAACTAGCATCAACTACAAGATGTAATCAACACTACTAGCAACCCACAGGTACCAATCTGAGGTTTTGAGACAAAAATTGAATACAAGAGATGAACTAGGGTTTGAGATGAGATGGTGCTGGTGAAGATGTTGATGAAGATTGGTCCTCCCATGATGAGAGGATCGTTGGTGATGTCGATGGCTTCGATTTCCCCCTCCCGGAGGGAAGTATATATCCCCGGCGGAATCGCTCTGCCGGAGATCAAAATAGCTCCTGCCCAGGTTTCGCCTCGAGACGGCGGCGCTTCGTCCTGAAAGTCTTCTTCTTAATTTGTTTAGGGCAAAAGACCTTATATAGCAGAAGGAGGGGGCCAGAGGCCAGCCAGGGGCCCCACAAGGCATCAGGGCGCACCTAGGGTGGGGGACACGCCATGTTGCCTTGCGGGCACCTGGTGGGTCCCCTCCAGTATCTCTTTTCTCCAGTATTTTTTATATATTCAATAAAAAATCTCCGTGAAATTTCAGGACAATTGGAGCTCTGTAGGATAGGTATCTCTGATGTAGCTATTTCAGGTCCAGAATTCCAGCTGCCGGTATTCTCCCTCTTCATATAAATCTTGCAAATTAAAAGAGAAAAGGCATAAGAGTTGCATCATAAAGTGAAATAATGATCAAATACATTAGAAATAACAGTAGGAAATCATGATGCAAATTGGACGTATCAGCACCGTCCGTGGGGCACCTGGCGCTGGTCTTGGCGGCCCCACGGATCCGACGACACCATGGACATAGTGTCCTGGTCGTCCGACCGGCGAGCCTACCACTGCAGTGGTTGTTGACTTGGAGGCGACAGCACCGTGGGTGCACCGTCTGTGGCACGGCAGCCAGTTGGTCCTGCCGGCGCTGCTAGTGGTCATCCGGAGGGGCCCACATCCTGTGTTTTGCCGGGATCAGCAAAACTGATGAGGCACCGAATAGTGGCCCTCCATTCTTCCATCTTGTCTGGGGCTGGCGGGAAGTTCAAAAGCATTTGAACTCGTGACATAGCCTCTGCCGCCATGGTTGGTATGGCGGGAAACACGGAATGGGACGGCGTTCGACTCCTAACCGGGCCAGGAGGGAGCTCGTCGCGTACCTGCTGTCGTGGCGCATGTTCACCAACGGGTTGGCGTGGTGGTGGTGGAACCTGAGCATCGCGAGGACGATGCTCAGGGCCGGCTTGATGCAGTCCAGGACCACCAGCGTCGCGGGGAAGCGTGGCGCGCCCATCTTGTGATGGTCGCTGCACACGTCCTGCCGCGGCCTTGTTGGACGTCGCCGCTCCGTCCTTGGACGTCGCGGCGGCGGGGTCCTGGTTCACACCAGCCCAAATTGTAATACTGGGATGATCGTGCTCACCTGAGCGTTGTTGGAGTTGGCCGTCGGCACCAACTCCGGTGTGGTAGCGGGATCGCCAGCATGGTGGGGAGGCTGGACATCCGCACCGCTGGCGCCTCCTGCCCTGGCCGTCCCAACCGTGGCGCCCGCGCCGACTGCGCCACCTGCGCCGTCTACGGACGCCTAGGAAAGCCGCTTGGAGGTGCTGGAGCCGTCGTGGCTCCGGTCTTCTTCTTTGGCGCCATCGACGAAGGTGATGGAGTCGGTACTCAAACTACGAACACTGATTCGTAATACAAGACCCCCTGCCTGGCGCGCCAAAGATGTCATGGCAAAATGACGATCTATGGGATCGAGAGGATCCCTTTGCGGTTCTTATCCAGGTTAGGGCCGCTGTGAGCGTAAAACCCTACTCCTGTTCTGGTGGTTTGATTGTATGTGAGCTCAAAGGTTACAAAGAGCGCAGCTTGCTGGCAAGGTGCGCGGGAAGTGCAGCTACAGCATGTAGTTGAGCTAAGAGTTGACTGTTCTACCTGTAGCCGTGGGCCTCCTTTTATAGGCCAAGGAGTCACCACAGTGGCTAATACGGTCATTTACAGAGTATGAATAGTGGCTTGCACCGTCACCACGTCTATCTCCTAACGGGGTAACACAAGCACATTTAATGCACCGTTAGGGGCTACGTCGGGGAGGCAAGGCTTTGGGCAAAAGATCTGTACCACCAGTCCTGGCGCCCTCCTGGTCTCTTGACAAGTCCCAGGGATGGGTGTCATTAAAGTTAATCCTTGCGTGGCATGCTGACACGTGCCTTGGCCGGCTGCGTTGACTGCCTGCCTGCTCGACACCTATCATACGTGGTTATCTAGCCGATGATGAGGTGGAGCGGTAACGGGACAGGACGAGTCTGCTGGCACGGAGCTGGCCGGGCCTTCGCTTGCCAGCAAGGGCAACCTTGATCTTTAGTATGAGAATAGTACTTCTCAATGACCTGCCTTGAGGTCTTCTTCACGGTCTTGTTTAATCTAAGTCTTGAGTCACAGTGATCCTTCGGCAAGCCCTTGTCGTTAGGAAGGCTACGACTACCTGTGCACAAGTCTGGGTACGGGGGCACCCATGCTTTAGTACACCGACATCGAGGGTAGTATTTCACCCAAATTTATTGATTCGACACAAGGGGAGCTAAAGAATATTTATGAGCATTAGCAGTTGAGTTGTCAATTCAACCACACCTGGAGAGTTATTTCTCTGCAGCAAAGAGTTTAGTAGGACAATAGTATGATAGTTTGATAGTAGCAGTAACAGTAACAGTAGTAGTTTTATAGTGATTGTAATAGTAGCAGCAACAATAGTAACTTAGCAAAGACAATATGAGCAAAGCGTAGGCATTGGATTAGCGATGGATATTTGTTATGGATGACATTCATCATGGAACAGTCACAACCTAGAGCGATACAAAATAGCTCCAATTCATCAATTCAATGTAGGCATGCATTCCGTATATAGTCATACGTGCTTATAATAAGAACTTGTATAACATCTTTTGTCCAACCCTCCCGTGGCAGCGGGGTTCATAAGGAAATCTAAGGCTAATTAAGGCCTACTTTTAATAGAGAACCAGAACAAAGCATTAAAACTTTGTAAATACATGAACTCCTCATACTACGGTCATCACTGGAGTGAATCCCAATTATTGTCACCTTGGGGTATGTGGATCATAACACGTAATAGGTCAACTTGCAAGATAGGATCTAAAACACACTTATATTCATGGAAACATAATAGGTTCATGTATGAAATCATGGCACTCGGGCCCTAGCGACAAGCATTAAGCATAGCAAAGTCATAGTAACATCAATCTGAGAACATAGTGGATACTAGCGATCAAGCCCTAACAAATTGACTCGATTACATGACAAATCTCATCCATCTCCATCACCGTCCAGCAAGCCTACGAAGGAATTACTCACTCTCGGTGATGAGCATCATGGAATTGTTGATGAAGAAGGGTTGATGATGACGACGGCGACAAATTCCCCTCTCTGGAGCCCCGAACGGACTCTAGATCAGCCCTCCCGATGAAGAACAGGAGGTGGCTGTGGCTCCGTATCATAAAATGTGATGAAACTTCTTCTCTTATTTTTTCTCTCTGGGAAACGGAATATATAGGCTTGGAATTAGGTCAGACGGCCGCTTGTGGGCCCCACAAGGCATCAGGGCGGGCCCTGTTGCCTTGTGGGCAACAGGTGGCCCCCCTCCAGTAGACGTATCACCTCCCAATGATCAGGCACTCGCCTCCAGTTCCCCTGTGCTTCACTACTCGAAAAGAAGAGGAGGGAGCATGGAAAAAACATGCTGGAGGTGGAGCAGAAGCGGTGGTGGTGGCCATGGGCGATGGGGAGGGAGGCGTCTGTGAGCTGTAGCATCCAAGGGGAGATTATAATTCGAATTTTGAACGCCGGTGGTTGATACGTCTCCTTCGTATCTACTTTTCCAAACACTTTTTCTCTTGTTTTGGACTCTAATTTGCATGATTTGAATGAAACTAACCCGGACTGACGCTGTTTTCAGCAGAACTACCATGGTGTTGTTTTTCTGCAGAAATCAAAGTTCACGGAATTGGACGAAACTTTTTGGAGAATTTTTATGGAATATATAAAAATTATTGGCGCAAGAATCAATAGAAGAGGGGCCACCTGTTGCCCACAAGGCAACAGGGCGCGACCCCCCCAGGGCGCGCCCTGATGCCTTGTGGGGCCCACAGGCGGCAATCTGACCTAATTCCAACGCTATAAATTCACTTTCCCGAAGAAAAAAATAGGAGAAGAAGTTTCATCACGTTTTACGATACGGAGCAGCCGCCACCTCCTGTTCTTCATCGGGAGGGCTGATCTGGAGTCCGTTCGGGGCTCCGGAGAGGGGGATTTGTCGCCGTCCTCATCATCAACCATCCTCCATCACCAATTTCATGATGCTCACCACCGGGCGTGAGTAATTCCATCGTAGGCTTGCTGGACGGTGATGGGTTGGATGAGATTTATCATGTAATCGAGTCAATTTGTTAGGGCTTTGATCCCTAGTATCCACTATGTTCTGAGACTGATGTTGCTATGACTTTGCTATGCTTAATGCTTGTCACTAGGGCCCGAGTGCCATGATTTTAGATCTGAACCCTTTATGTTTTCATGAATATATTTGTGTTCTTGATCCTATCTTGCAAGTTATATGCACCTATTACGTGTTATGATCCGCATACCCCAAGGTGACAATAATTGGGATTCTTTTCGGTGATTACCGTAGTTTCAGGAGTTCATGTATTCACTAAGTGCTAATGCTTTGTTCCGGTTCTCTATTAAATGGAGGCCTTAATATCCTTTAGTTTCCTTAAGGACCCCGCTGCCACGGGAGGGTAGGACAAAAGATGTCATGCAAGTTCTTATTATAAGCAAGTATGACTATATACGAAATACATGCCTACATTACATTTATGAATTGGAGCTATTGTGTATCGCCCTAGGTTGTGACTGTTATATGGTGAATGTCATCCAACATAATTATCCATCACTGATCCAATGCCTACGCTTTTCTCATATTGGTTTCTGCTAAGTTACTTTGCTACTGCTGCTGTTACAATCACTACAAACTGCTACTGTTACTGCCTCGGTTACTATTGCTGCGGCTACTACTGCTATCAAAACTATTATACTAATGTGCTACTAAACACTTTGCTGCAGATATTTTGTTCTCCAGGTGTGGTTGAATTGAGAACTCAACTGCTAATACTCACAAATATTCTTTGGCTCCCCTTGTGTCGAATCAATAAATTTGGGTGAAATACTACCCTCGAAAACTGTTGCGATCCCCTATACTTGTGGGTTATCAAGACCTTTTTCTGGCGCCGTTGCCGGGGAGCATAGCTCTATTTGTTGAGTCACATCGGATTTATATCTTTTGATCACTATGAAGAATCTGAAAAACGCTAAGACCAAGATCGTCCCCTCTATGACTAGAGGAGGTAAGGAACTGCCATCACACTCTGCACCTGATTCACCTTCTGCTTCGAGTAGGCTTGCGACACCACCACTTGCTATTCATTCTGAGATGTCTCAAGTAATTGATGATACTACTTCTACTATAAACGAGACTATTGATGATGCTAGTACTATGCTTGATGATGTTGTGCCACTAGGTGAATTTTTGATGAACAAATTGCTAAAGCTAAAGAAATTGAGAATGCTGAAATTGATAAAACTGATGAAAATTATGATTCACCTATTATGCCTAGTCCTCCTACTAGATTTGAAATGCCTAGGATACCTGATGGTTATGTTTTTGATGAAGAAACAGCTAGGGCAATTTTTGCTTGTAATGATAGAGATGATGTTATAAAATTACTGGCTAAGCTTAAAGAAAAGTCTATGATGGAGAGAATGAAATATGATCCTAAGTTTGCTACCTCTCCTATATTTGTTACTAATAAGGATTATGAATTCTCTGTCGATCCTGAGTTAATTACTTTGGTTGAATCTGATCCTTTTCATGGTTATGAAACTGAAACTGTTGTGGCACACCTTACTAAATTGAATGATATTGCCACCCTATTTGCTCATGAGGAATTTTTTTTGCTATTACTATATTCTTAAGTTGTTTCCTTTCTCATTAAAGGGTGATGCTAAGATATGGTTTAATACTCTTGCTCCTGGTTGTGTGCGTAGTCCCCAGAATATGATTTATTACTTCTCTGAAAAATATTTTACTGCTCATAAGAAACAAGCTGCCTTACAGGAAATATTTAACTTCGTGCAAATTGAAGAAGAGAATCTCCCTCAAGCTTGGGGGAGGCTTCTCCAATTACTTAATGCTTTGCCTGATCATCCTCTCAAGAAAAATGAAATACTTGATATCTTTTATAATGGACTAACCGATGCTTCTAGGGACTACCTAGATAGTTGTGCTGGTTGTGTTTTCAGGGAACGAACTATTGAACAGGCTGAAGAACTATTGAATAATATATTAAAGAATGATAATGAATGGACACTTCCTAAACCACCTCCTAAGTCAACTCCAAAGAAGAGAGGTATCCTATTCCTCAGTCCAGAAGATATGCAAGAAGCTAAGAAATCTATGAAGGAAAAAGGTATTAAAGCTGAAGATGTTAAGAATCTACCACCTATTGAAGAAATACATGGACTCGATATCCCGACACAGGTAGTAGAGGTAAATTTTCTTCTTAGATTCGATGAAGGTGATATTCCCTATAATAAATATGCTAGTCAATGCTTGGATGAATTTGATAATTACATCGTTAAGCAAGAGAATTTCAATATATATGTTAGCAATCAATTAAAACGAAATGCCATCATGATTGATCGCTTGAGTGCTTTGATGTTTAGAATTGCTAAATATGTTAAGGGCTTGGGTAAACATGCCTCTATGGTCCAGACTAAGTTAGAACAAATTGCTAAGTCACAAAATGATTTGCTTGAGGAGATGAATAATAAAATGAATGATCATGCTGTTAGAGTTGTTACTAGAGGAGGTAGAATGACTCAGGAGCCTCTGTATCCTGAAGGTCATCCTAAAAGAATTGAACAAGATTCTCAAAGAATTAATACTGATGCACCTAGTTCCTCTAAGAAGAAAAAGAAAAAGAAAAATGATAGTACTATGCATGCTTCTAGTGAACCTGATATAGAAAAACCTCCTGATAATCATAATGATGTTTCTATTTCTGATGCTGAGACACAATCTGGTAATGAACATCCACCTAGTGATAATGATAATGATAATGATGTTCATGATGATGCTCAACCAGATAATGATGTAGAAATAGAACCTGCTGTTGATCTTGATAACCCACCTCCTAAGAATAAAAGGTATGATAAAAGAGACTTCGTTGCTAGAAAACATGGAAAAGAAAGAGAACCATGGGTTCAAAAACCTATGCCTTTCCCTACTAAACCATCTAGAAATAAAGATGAGGAAGACTTTGAGCGCTTTACTGAAATGCTTAGACCTATCTTTTTGCACACTCGCTTGATTGATATGTTGAAGATGTCTCCTTATGCTAAATATATGAAAGATATTGTCACTATTAAAAGAAAGATACCTGAAGCTGAAATTTCCACCATGCTTGGAAATTATTATTTTCAGGGTGGAGTACCTAAAAAGTTAGGAGGTCCTGGAATACCTACGATACCATGCTCCATTAAAAGAAGTTATGTTAAAACTGCTTTATGTGATTCAGGATCCGGTGTTAGTGTTATGCCTTTCTCTCTATATAGAAGACTTGATTTGAATAAGCTTACACCTACTGAAATATCTTTGCAAATGGCTGATAAATCAGCTGCCATGCCTATTGGAATTTGCAAGGATGTGCCCGTTGTGGTTGCAAATGTTACTATCTTAACGGACTTTGTTATTCTTGATATGCCCAAGGATGACAACATGTCGATTATCCTTGGTAGACCCTTTTTGAATAATGCAGGGGCTGTTATTGATTGCAACAAAAGCAAGGTTACTTTTCATGTCAACGGTAATGAGCATACGGTTTATTTCCCGAAGAAACAAACTTCAATGAATGGTATCAATTGTATTGAAAAGGTCTCGGCAATCACTATTGGAGGATTCAAATTTCCTCTTCCTACTGTCAAAAAGAAATATGAAATTCTTATTGTTGGGGAGATGCATATCCCCGTTGAGGTAACTTAGTGTTATACAAAAATTCTTCGGTTTCAAGTCACTCGGAAATAGGTTGTTAATAAGACTTGATCAACCTTATTAATGGATTCTTTTTGATGGGTATGTGGTCGATGAATTTAGTAACCACAACCTTCTGTAACCATAGTTTGCTCTCTGTTATTTATAGTTTAATAAAGTAAAATTGCCATGATTATCCTATTTTCTGAATTATCCGTGCAATAAAAAATGACCCAAAAATAAAAGTGCTCAGAATGCAATAAAATTTTAACATGATTTTTTCTGGAATATATAAGAATTTTTGGCACTTAGAACAACCCAGGGAGGTGCCCCTGTTGCTCACAAGCCAACAAGGCGCGGCCACCCCCTATGGGCGCGCCAAGATGCCTTGTGGGTCCTACAGGGACCCACTCACTTATCTCTTCAGCCCACTTCATCTCCTACCTCCAGCAAAATATCGTGGTAGCTTTCTCTCTCATGTTCTTGCTCCCAAACCTGAGATTTTCGATCTCTTTGCTTGGAGCTCCGTTTCCGAAACTGTTTTGGGGGATTGCTCCTTGGTATGTGACTCTCCCATTGCTCCAATTAGTTTTTGCTTTAGTGGATTATATTTTGCATAAATTGCTGCTACTGGTGCTACTGAAAATGAGCTTGCATGTTGAATTCTTTGAGTTCTAAGTAGTTTGAATGCTTGATATAGCCTCTAGGCACTTGTATGAGTAGTTGCTATCAATCTTGTGAAGTTTTGTTAACATCTTTTTGTGGTCCAAATTTTTTTAGAAATTTGTCCTTAAGAAAATGAACTTCCTTCGGAGAGGTTCTTCGAGCTGGAGCTCCAAGGGTGTCCTTGGGGATGCTCCTGACCATGACCTCAACATTCCGCGCAGGATGGAGGTCCGACCGTGCGAGTGGCCGCACAACACCTTCATGAACAAAGCCGGGTTCCGTCAAGAGTTCGCACAATTTGTTGCGAATGCCGGGCTGACCGACTTCCTCATAGATGAGTGTGACCAGCACCACATCCTTACAAATTCCTTTGTGCAAATTTTTTATTTTCTGCCTAGGCTCGATATCCCCATGGTGCGTTTCGATTTATATGTTGAACATTATGAGTTACCGCTAGCTGAGTTTTGTTTAGTATGTTTGATCCCTTCTGACGGGGATGTGAGGGAACCTCGGCTTGAGGAGTTCAAGGATTTCCTTCTCACTTTGACTGTGGGAGAATCTAGGGGCATGTCGAGAGCCCGAGTTACTAGCTTGCATTTTCCTGCCGTGCCCTACTTTGCTTTATTCATAGGGAAATGCATGACTGCCAGGGAGGAGGGTGGTACGCTCAGTGCCCCTGACCTCGCCATCTTGCGTCGTGCTATTCATGGCCATAACACTTTTAGCTTGGGAGCTATCATTGCACACCACTTGCGCACTAACAGGACTAGGGGTAAAATTCATGGTGGTATTTATGCCGCGCGCCTCGGGAAGCGTTTTAATGTTGCTATCCGTCCAAATGATTATTTGCTGCCTAAGGTTTATTTAGACCAACAGTGCATGGTTGATCACCACTTTATTGATAACCCCGTGTAACACCCCAAAAATTTAACTATATTCTTATTAAGTAAAATTTGGCCAGAAATAAAATTTTGAATTATAATAGGTCTATTATTAATTTTAGAGTATTTTCTATTTTCTGTTTTCAAAATTCTTCCCTCCATTTAGAATTTTTTGTAAACTATTGTGGGATTTGGTAGTTGTCTTAAATCAATTCATTTATATTTTAATAACAGCAGGAAATATTTTCATAATAAAAATTTGCTCTAAAATAATTCTTTTAACAGCATTTTCAATACTTTAAATGCCTCTGTTACACTACAACTATTTTAAATAATTGTTTTAAAAATTCCACAAAAATTATGAGGGGTCATGTGATGCCTAGAGATCACTTTTATGCAAAAACCCAACTTGGCCTTTTGAAAATTTTAACTGAAACATCCTCATTTCATTTTTGTCCCATTCCTAGGTTATAACTACAACCTCAATTTTTCTTGATCCAAAAATTCTGAAATTATTCCCACCTCTAGTCCTTCCTAAGAAACCCTTAAGTCCAGAAGACCAGCTCCAATTACCTCTTTTTAGTTCACCAAATAAAGCCCCCAAGTTTCTGTCCAGAACAGAAATTCTTCCAAACTTGCACTATCAAGTTTTTCATTTTGTCCATCCAACCACACCATCATCTCTATCATCTAGGGAGACACTAATCTGCAAATTTTCACATCCAACAAAGTTTCCTAGCTAGCCCTAGCAGTTCATCAAGCACACTGTGTGCATGGCAGAAATCTTGCCTCTCTCTGAACTGCACTGTATACTTGATCATCTGACCAAACCATCATGTCCATCGTCACCACCATCCATACTAGCACACCCCTGCCAAAAACCAGCTCTTTTGGGTCTGCCTAGCTCACCCTGGCATTTCACCGAGCAGCTGGTCGGCGTGCCAAGCACGTGGCCAGAGTGCCCGTTTGGCACTGTCGGCATCGCCGCCACCCCGCGGCTCTATTACCGCTCCAGCACGGGAGCCACTCCATCTAGCTTCGCGAGGAAGCAACGAGCCTCGCCGACACCTCCCCGCGTCGCCTACCGCCGACCACGCCGCCCACAGCCGCCGCCCGACGAGTACCACCCCGCCACGTCTTTGCCAGAATTAATCGCCAACGGCCCGAGCTCATCCGCTCTCCACCGACCATACCAACCTCTCCACCAACCCCAGCCGCCTCGCCGCCGACCACAACCACCTCAACGGCGCCATGAATGGCCGCCCGCCGTTGTGCCTTCCTCGGGAAGCTACGGCACCGACATCCCTCACCTATTTAAGCCTCCCCGAGCACGCCTCGCTGCACGAGATGATCTACCCCTCCCCGAGTAGCCACACGACCGGGAACGGTCATCTTCACCGTCTCCGGCCGCTACGGCTGCCGCCATCTTCCAGATGATTCCGTCGCCACTGGAGCTTCCCCTCCTCCACTCTGCTCACCATCCACTCTCTCCTAGCCCCAGGACTCCATCCCAACCTCCAATTCGTCTCGGGAGCCGCCGTAGGCGAAATCCCCCTTTCACCCGACGGCCGCCGTCTGCCGAGGACCTCGCCGCCGGCGACTCCGTCCACACCAGTCACCATGACGGGTACCGGGAGGACCATCTCAACTTTCTGAGCACGAGGGTGTCCTCAGATCCAAGAACGGCGCCGCCGTTCGCCGTCGAGCATCGCCGGAGCTTCCGCTTCGTTCGGTCAGAGGAAAGAGGCGGGGTGGACGCGGTCAAACCTGGCTGGTGGGCCAGGTGGGGCCCACTGTCAGTGACCGAGCCGCGTGGATAAGTGGAGACGGGTTCCGTAGGGGTCGTCTTTGCGCAGGGGAAACATACTCCCAGAATACGCCTTCAACGTCAGCAGATCCTCCACACAGCCGAACGGCTGGGCCCGGCCCAGTAGCACCGCACAGCTATACAGCGCTCAGGGCGCGCTTCTGTCCTTTTCCTTTTTCATTTCCAGCAGATTTCAATTATTTCCACAGCAATATTTTCAAATCCAAATCTGGTGATTCTAATTTCTAAATACCCCTAAAATCATGCTCTATTAATCCAGATAGGGTGAACATTTTTACTAAGCCTTGTCTCTACTGGATCTGTTAAATAGTCCATTTAGTCATTTATTCCAGCTTAGGAAATTCCTAGGAAATTCATATTAACTCCAAATAATTTGATTCTTTTTATGAAATTCCTAATTTTTCATCTAGTTTATCTTAGTAATTAGTTGAAAAATTTGGAAACAAATTTTTAATACTGTTTTAGCTCTATGTGGTAATTGCAATATTTTTGAAATAGGAATAATGGAGGGAAGAGAATTTTTTCAAAACTTTTGGAGTGCACCCAATATTTTTGCATGATCAAGGCAAGCATCTTAAACACTTGATATGGTGAAGGCATAATTATTTGTTGAAAGAAAAATTGAATTAGGAATATGTTGAATTCAAATAAAAATTTACATATTGCTAGTTATGCATGCATGATCCCTTGAAAATATTTTATCTTCATTTCATGTGAAGCATGAATGAGCATGGTTATTTTCATATGCCCATGTTGGTCCGGACTAATTTGCAGGAAAGAATCAGTCACGAGAAAAGTGACCGTGAAACTGAAATCTCGTTGTGACGAGAATGATCAGTGAGGGCATGTTGGGACATGCCAGATGGTGACCCTGTTAGGTACTACCGAGGAAATATGTTGTGCTAACCACTGTAGGAAAAATTAAACCTCCTGAGTCGACCGTAGATCGAGTCTTGTTCCGGTAACCCCCATACTTGAACCGTGCTACCACATGTCCCTGCCGCAGGTAGGGTATGGTTCAGTAAGTTGCTAACCCCTTTCTTGCACACACCGTACAGAGAGGCCATAGTGAATGATACCAACGGCCTTCCCACCTAGAGTTTTTATTTTTACCGCTGCTTTGGGTGATTCCTGGCCCGGGAAAAATTAAGGCTGGTGCGTGCGGGTTAGGTGTGTTTTCAACCCAAAGACCGTAATGGGAATTAGTCAACGTCTCGGTGCTGGCTAAAGAAATCCTTTACTTGTAGGTAAAGAGTACACTCTCTGCAGAGTTATATCTATTCGAATAGCCGTGTCCGCGGTTAAGGACTACAGTCTGGGTTGGTCAAGTGTCGGTCTTAGTGTCGGTCTCCGGAGGGAAATAATTAAAATTGAGCATGATTTATTTTACAGAATATTTTTATTTCATCACTAACGCTGTCATGGATATTTTTGTTATCAGGAATATTATGGTTGTGAATATTATTGTTACTATGCATATTATTGTGGACTAACCTGTTTCTCTTATTTTTATTTTCCTGAGTGTCTCAGGGGCTTGCTAGACTACCCCGGGCACCCAGTTTTATTTTCAAGACCTCTCGTGGCGTCGCTTGAGTTCTCGGGCGGTCCTGTCTCGCCCGATTTCCTTTTAGACACCCGTTTGGCATTTCTTTTCAAGACCTCTCGTGGCGTCGCTTGAGTTCTCGGGCATTCTGTCTCGCCCGATTCTCTTTTAGACACCCGTTTGGCATTTCTTTTCAAGACCTCTCGTGGCGTTGCTTGAGTTCTCGGGCGGTCTGTCTCGCCCGATTCTCTTTTAGACACCCATTTGGCATTTCTTTTGAAGACCTCTCGTGGCGTCGCTTGAGTTCTCGGGCGGTCTGTCTCACCCGATTCTCTTTTAGACACCCGTTTGGCATTTCTTTTGGATTCTCGGGCTGTTCAGTCTCGCCCGATTTTCCACTTTTAACTTTCTTGGTTTGTCACTAACAATTTAATTTTTCTGCACATGCTAATATTTTATCATGCCATGTTTTAAATTTCAGTCAGCATGATGCATCTCATTTAAACCATCATGATCATATGCATTCGGTATATCTTTTGTTCATTTTGTTTGCGAGTACATTCAAACGTACTCACAGGCTTGTCCCTGGCTATTTAATTGGCCAGGTCAGGGATTCAACGGGGAGTACCACAACGACATCCATGTGGAGCCTAGGATTGCAGCCACGCGGGATAGGAATTATCCTGGTCAGCCGTTCCTATGGGAATGGAGCCCCTTCGACGTTGGAGAACCACGAGTTGTTTCCGTCATCCTCACTAGAAATCATTGTTGTATCATTAGACCTTTATGGTCTTGTATCCTATTCTTGTAATTGCTTGGTAATCTGTAACAAGGACGTGTCCACCAGTAACAGAAATCCTGGGCTGGTGACGACACGAGGGGTTAATTTCTAGGATATCATGTCCCGGAAATCCGGCCCCGACAGCCTTGGTATCAGAGCCAGGCTGACCATTAGCTAATGCTATCCTAGCCTGGTCATTATCCTTAGGTTTCCACACCATCCAAATCTTTCCTATCCGTAGCCAAGCCCATCTCATCTGATAAGCCTACACAGTGACCAGCCGACATCTTTTCATAGTCGGTGCCCAACCTACCGGCCCTGTCCATAGGCCGTGTTCTTGTGACCGGCACCTGAGTTGTCCCATCCACAAGCGTGCGATGGAAGACTCTGCTGGCTTATAAAGGAAGCCTTGCCCCAACTTAGCACATCACAGCCTCACTCTCAGTTCGAAATCCAACCACTAAGATGCCTGGCCCCATCGTTCACAACGAGACCACCGCAGTCGAGCTTGGTGACTTTGTGGTCATCCTCGCCAATCTCACCCGTCGTGCTTTCGGCATCGAAGAGCCGCCTGAGTATGTTGTGTACCAGGAGCACACGAGTGATGCCATCCACCACTTCTGGGCCACGGTGCACATCTACGGGAGGGGCACCGTATCGGAACGCCCCTACCGGTTCACCGGGAGGACGACCTCCGACGAGCCCCAAGCCATCCAACTTGCAGCCCTAGAGGCTGTCGTTCAACTCCGGCATCTGTCGCCGAGAGTTAACATCCGCCCCTTCCACTACTACCCTAGCCGTGAAGGCTATGGTAGCCCGACCCAGGTTGCCAACGGAGACCATGAGTCGGATCCTGCCCTGGTGCATCTGGTGCGCTACCTGAGAGCGCAAGAGGCACTATTCGATCAGGTCACCCTTGATCTGATTGCGACCCGCAGGACGCTCGCTCTCCTGACCCCGGTGAGAAGTGAAGCTGCACCCGCCACCGACACCCCGATAGTGCTACTTGGGAGGCCTATTGAGCCCCCATGTTCCACCCCTGTTATCTACCCGGGCAGTGCCTTCGCCTCCCCCGAGGAACTCCGTCGTCTCTTAGAGACCCACTCCAACGGGACGGTGACCTCGACACCTCGCGAAGGGCACCACCGCTACCCCAACCCAGTAGCTCCCCATCCGACCCCGGTCAACTCTGACACTGAAGCTCACGGAGAGGCCTCGACATCTACAAGACGCGCCCGGCTAGATGTCGATGAGGTGGACTGAGTCCACCAGTATTGTTATAGAGCCTTAGTGGCCCTGTTACCCGGTATTTTCGTAGTAGCGATTGTATGGTGTAGTAAGACTGTAAACCACTTGTGTGCCAATGGTAGTATGCGTGCCCTGTCATAAATTGTTGATGTGTGGTGACCGAGTAAATTCTGGACATGACTGCCGAACCCCCCTAACCGACACACACAGTAATACGTCACATTCCTTGTTGGGATCGAGGTTTGAGTTTTTGACCAGACAGCCCTGCGCCGGAACCGGTGCACAAGTCGTACTGGCGCCACTTCATATTTCCTCACCCAGGCACTCTATAAGAGGCCATATCCGTAAACCACACCAGCCATCATCAACTTGGAGCACTGCCTTTCCCCATCCATCCATCCATGTCTCACCCCGGAGCTTACCTGAGAACCCCCGATGCATGCCCTGGTAGTTTTGTTAAGATATTGTGGGATTTTACCCGCAATACTCTTGGCTCCACCCACCCACCCCAGTATGAGTTGTTCAAATCGAGGATCACTCCTAGTCTCTCGAAATACTGGGCAGTTGTGCACATCCCACCAGTAGATTTAAACCAAGGCCCTCCATATGTTATCTTCATCGGGAGATCCATGCCAACCTCAGGCATGGCCATTGAGTCTGCTGCTTACGAAGCAATTACCCGTCTTCGATCCGTGGTACCCTGTGCCAGTGCAAGGGAATACTGCTATTTCCCAAGCCACGCAGCTTTTGGGGCAGAAGCTACGTTTCGCTATGAGCGTATGGAGAGCGATCCAGCCCTGGTTTATCTCATTCAGTATGTGATGGCCCAGGAGCGTTTCACCCAGCAATTACTGGAGTATCTCCACTATCTTGCTGTTCTGAACCCCCGGATCGCCAATGGCGGACCCCCTCTGCCAACTCAGGAGGGACGCGTTCTTCGTCTGCTTCCTCCACTTCCTCCACTCTCTCCGGAAGATGAAGAATGTGCTCCAGCACCAGGAACCCTTCCACAAGACCTCGTAGATCTCACCTTCCAACCATAGACGGTTATGAGCATGGTTGCTGCTGCATCCAGCACTTATTTTCAGGACGCAATTTTTGCGATGTATTTTAGGGCGTATGTCATAAGTGCATTGCTATGTTTGCATTCTGCATAATATTGTTTGTTGTGATATGCATTTAATTCTTCCGCCCTTAACAAATCTCGAGGACGAGATTTTCTTAAGGGGGGTAGAGTTTGTAACACCCCAAAAATTTAACTATATTCTTATTAAGTAAAATTTGGCCAGAAATAACATTTTGAATTATAATAGGTCTTTTATTAATTTTAGAGTATTTTCTATTTTCTGTTTTCAAAATTCTTCCCTCCATTTAGAATTTTTTGTAAAATATTGTGGGATTTGGTAGTTGTCTTAAATCAATTCATTTATATTTTAATAACAGTAGGGAATATTTTCATAATAAAAATTTGCTCTAAAATAATTCTTTTAACAACATTTTCAATACTTTAAATGCCTCTGTTGCACTACAACTATTTTAAATAATTGTTTGAAAAATTCCACAAAAATTATGAGGGGTCATGTGATGCCTAGAGATCACTTTTATGCAAAAAACTAACTTGGCCTTTTGAAAATTTTGAGTGAAACATCCTCATTTCATTTCTGTCCCATTCCTAGGTTATAACTACAACCTCAATTTTTCTTGATCCAAAAATTCTGAAATTATTCCCACATCTAGTCCTTCCGAAGAAACCCTTAAGTCCAGAAGACCAGCTCCAATTACCTCCTTTTAGTTCACCAAATAAAGCCCCCAAGTTTCTGTCCAGAACAGAAATTCTTCCAAACTTGCACTATCAAGTTTTTCATTTTGTCCATCCAACCACACCATCATCTCTATCATCTAGGGAGACACTAATCTACCAATTTTCACATCCAACAAAGTTTCCTAGCTAGCCCTAGCATTTCATCAAGCACACTATGTGCATGGCAGAAATCTTGCCTCTCTCTGAACTGCACTGTATACTTGATCATCTGACCAAACCATCATGTCCATCGTCACCACCATCCATACTAGCACACCCCTGCCAAAAACCAGCTCTTTTGGGTCAGCCTAGGTCACCCTGGCATTTCACCGAGCAGCTGGTCGGCGTGCCAAGCACGTGGCCAGAGTGCTCGTTTGGCACTGTCGGCATCGCCGCCACCCCGCGGCTCTATTACCGCTCCAGCACGGGAGCCACTCCATCTAGCTTCGCGAGGAAGCAACGAGCCTCGCCGACACCTCCCCGCGTCGCCTACCGCCGACCACGCCGCCCACAGCTGCCGCCCGACGAGTACCACCCCGCCACGTCTCTGCCAGAATTAATCGCCAACGGCCCGAGCTCATCCGCTCTCCACCAACCATACCAACCTCTCCACCGACCCCAGCCGCCTCGCCGCCGACCACAACCACCTCAACGACGCCATGAATGGCCGCCCGCTGTTGTGCCTTCCTCGGGAAGCTACGGCACCGACGTCCCTCACCTATTTAAGCCTCCCCGAGCACGCCTCGCTGCACGAGATGATCTCCCCCTCCCCGAGTAGCTTCCCCTCCTCCACTCTCCTCACCATCCACTCTCTCCTAGCCCCAGGACTCCATCCCAACCTCCAATTCGTCTCGGGAGCCGCCGTAGGCGAAATCCCCCTTTCACCCGACGGCCGCCGTCCGCCGAGGACCTCGCCGCCGGCGACTCCGTCCACACCAGCCACCATGACGGGTACCGGGAGGACCGCCTCAACCTTCTGAGCACGACGGTGTCCTCAGATCCCCGAACGGCGCCGCCGTTCGCCGTCGAGCATCGCCAGAGCTTCCGCTCCGTTCGGCCAGAGGAAAGAGGCGGGGTGGACGCGGTCAAACCTGACTGGTGGGCCAGGTGGGGCCCACTGTCAGTGACCGAGCCGCGCCGAGCCGCGTGGATAAGTGGAGACGGGTTCCGTAGGGGTCGTCTTCGCGCAGGGGAAACGTACTCCCAGAATACGCCTTCAACGTCAGCAGATCCTCCGCACAGTCGAACGGCTGGGCTCGGCCCAGTAGCACCGCACGGCTATACAGCGCTCAGGGCGCGCTTCTGTCCTTTTCCTTTTTCATTTCCAGCAGATTTCAATTATTTCCACAGCAATATTGTCAAATCCAAATCTGATGATTCTAATTTCTAAATACCCCTAAAATCATGCTCTATTAATCCAGATAGGGTGAACATTTTTACTAAGCCTTGTCTCTACTGGATCTATTAAATAGTCCATTTAGTCATTTATTCCAGCTTAGGAAATTCCTAGGAAATTCATATTAACTCCACATAATTTGATTCTTTTTCTGAAATTCCTAATTTTTCATCTAGTTTATTTTAGTAATTAATTGAAAAATTTCCAAACAAATTTTTAATACTGTTTTAGCTCTATGTGGTAATTGCAATATTTTTGAAATAGGAATAATGGAGGGAAGAGAATTTTTTCAAAACTTTTGGAGTGCACCCAATATTTCTGCATGATCAAGGCAAGTATCTTAAACACTTGATATGGTGAAGGCATAATTATTTGTTGAAAGAAAAATTGAATTAGGAATATGTTGAATTCAAATAAAAATTTACATATTGCTAGTTATGCTTGCATGTTCCCTTGAAAATATTTTATCTTCATTTAATGTGAAGTATGAGTGAGCATGGTTATTTTCATATGCCCATGTTGGTCCGGACTAATTTGCAGGAAAGAATCAATCATGAGAAAAGTGACCGTGAAACTGAAATCTCGTTGTGACGAGAATGATCAGTGAGGGCATGTTGGGACATGCCAGATGGTGACCCTGTTGGGTACTACCGATGAAATATGTTGTGCTAACCACAGCAGGAAAAATTAAACCTCCTGAGTCGACCGTAGATCGAGTCTTGTTCCGGTAACCCCCATACTTGAACCGTGCTACCACATGTCCCTGCCGCAGGTAGGGTATGGTTCAGTAAGTTGCTAACCCCTTTCTTGCACACACCGTACAGAGAGGCCATAGTGAATGATACCACTGGCCTTGGTAGTCATGTCACTTGGTCCGGGGGCATGAGCGGCCGGTCTGGGACCGAAGCTGAACGCTCATGCTATTCGAGGCCATTGTATGAGGCCTTCCCACCTAGAGTTTTTATTTTTACCGCTGCTTTGGGTGATTCCTGGCCCGGGAAAAATTAAGGCTGGTGCGTGCGGGTTAGGTGTGTTTTCAACCCAATGACCGTAATGGGAATTAGTCAGCGTCTCGGTGCTGGCTAAAGAAATCCTTTACTTGTAGGTAAAGAGTACACTCTCTGCAGAGTTATATCTATTCGAATAGCCGTGTCCGCGGTTAAGGACTACACTCTGGGTTGGTCAAGTGTCGGTCTTAGTGTCGGTCTCCGGAGGGAAATAATTAAAATTGAGCATGATTTATTTTATAGAATATTTTTATTTCATCACTAACGCTGTCATGGATATTTTTGTTATCGGGAATATTATGGTTGTGAATATTAATGTTACTATGCATATTATTGTGGACTAACCCGTTTCTCTTATTTTTATTTTCCTGAGTGTCTCAGGGGATGGCTAGACTACCCCGGGCACCCAGTTTTATTTTCAAGACCTCTCGTGGCGTCGCTTGAGTTCTCGGGCGGTCCTGTCTCACCCGATTCTCTTTTAGACACCCGTTTGGCATTTCTTTTCAAGACCTCTCGTGGCGTCGCTTGAGTTCTCGGGCGGTCTGTCTTGCCCGATTCTCTTTTAGACACCCGTTTGGCATTTCTTTTCAAGACCTCTCGTGGCATCGCTTGAGTTCTCGGGCGGTCTGTCTCGCCCGATTCTCTTTTAGACACCCGTTTGGCATTTCTTTTGGATTCTCGGGCGGTTCAGTCTTGCCCGATTGTCCACTTTTAACTTTCTTGGTTTGTCACTAACAATTTAATTTTTCTGCACATGCTAATATTTATCATGCCATGTTTTAAATTTCAGTCAGCATGATGCATCTCATTTAAACCATCATGATCATATGCATTCGGTATATCTTTTGTTCATTTTGTTTGCGATTACATTCAAACGTACTCACAGGCTTGTCCCTGGCTATTTAATTGGCCAGGTCAGGGATTCAATGGGGAGTACCACAACGACATCCATGTGGAGCCTAGGATAGCAGCCACGCGGGATAGGAATTATCCTGGTCAGCCGTTCCTGTGGGAATGGAGCCCCATCGACGTTGGAGAACCACGAGTTGTTTCCGTCATCCTCACTATAAATCATTGTTGTATCATTAGACCTTTATGGTCTTGTATCCTATTCTTGTAATTGCTTGGTAATCTGTAACAAGGACGTGTCCACCAGTAACAGAAATCCTGGGCTGGTGACGACACGAGGGGTTAATTGCTGGGATATCATGTCCCAGAAATCCGGCCCCGACACCCCGAGCCTCCTCATTACATTCATTATAGTTTGGTATTTAGCGAGGTAACTCGCGAGATTATTTCGTTGCCTGCACCTTCTTTGTTTGATTCTTATGACAGGCACGGATACACCATCATGCCACCGGACCTCATTGCTTACAAGAACGAGTTGGCCGCGGCGGAGAACGAGGTCCAGCCTTGGGACGCTCGAGTGCCTCCGCCTAACCACTACCCTATCGGTCCTGATGGATACTACGGGTGGTGATTACCAAGCTAGGCCAAAAGCCTAATCTTGGGGGAGTACGTATCTCTCACCGACATTACATTTATGTTCACACATTCATTCCAGTTGTCGGTGTTCATCCTTTTTCATTGTATCCATGTTAGTTTTATTTTCGCTTTCTTCTTGTGTGTTTGAAAAACTTTGAAAATCCAAAAATATTTCTCGCTTCTTTTCGGTTTTTCTTTCCCTTTAGTTAGTTTGTAGTATTAAAAGAAAACCCAAAAAGATTTCTCGTTTCTTCTTTTTTTGTTTGTTGGGAGTTCTCCCGTGTAAATAGTTTTTCTTGCTTTTTGTTTTTCCTCTTTAATTTGCTTTCTTCAGAAAAAGTAAAAACTCCAAAAATAGTTCAGTGTGTTTCTCTAAATTTCTTTCCTTTTTGCTGAGTTGTCAGAGGAGAAGACCACGATGAAAATGTTGAGTGGTTCTCATACGCTTTATCATTGATCTAACAAAGAGCCAATTTTACCTTGTCTTCTCGCTTGAATAAAATGTTTGCAGATTCCAGCTTAGTCCATGGCACTCTTGCACTATTATTATTTTCATATCGTTCGGTCATGCAAGTGAAAGGCAATAATGACGATGATTTGATGAAGTGACTGTGGCAAGGAAAAGCTGGTATGAACTCTTGTTGTTTTTGTTTTTGTAAATATGTTTAACTCAGTACCCATGATTCAGCACATTATAAGTAAACATGTTTGTGATGACAATTAGAGATTATAGTTGCTCATGCCATGCTAAAGTAGCTAGGAGTGGATAATGATGTATTTTAGATGTCAACATGCATTAAATTGGTTATGATGTAGTATGTTAATATGGTATCCTCCTCTGAATGTTTCAAGTGGCTTGACGTGGCACATGTTCATACATGTAGTTGATTCAAAACCAACATAGCATCCATGATATTTATGTTCAGGGTGTCTATATCCTACTCATGCTAGTATTCAATGTTAATTATTCTCAATGCATGATTATGACCGTTTTCGCTCTCTAGTTGGTCGCTTCTCAATCTATTTGCTAGCCTTCACCTGTACTAAGGGGGAATACTGCTTGTGCATCCACAATCCTTAAACCAAAGTTGTTCCAGATGAGCCCACTATATCTACCTATATGCGGTATTACTCTGTCGTTCCAAGTAAATTTGTATGTGCCACCTCTAAACATTCAAACGAACATCTGTTTTGTGAGCTCGTACCGCTCATGGAGCGACAGGGGGCATTCATTATCTTCCATGCTAAGTGGGTTATTCTCAGATGAGTGTTTACTCACTTGTCATTGCACGAGAGAGGCTGGTATTTGGGATGCCCAGTCCTACTATCAAAATGAAAAACTATATAATGCAACAAACTCCCCCGGAAAGTTGTTGGTATGGAAGGCACCCGTGAATTCGGCTAGCCATGGCCTGTGCTTGTATGGTGGAGGGGGGGTAAACTTTACCTTTCTGCTTGGGAACTGCCGATAATGTGTTTAGCATGGAAGATATTGAAAATTCTCGGTCGTGACGTTGACAGGAAAAGTACACCTCCCAAAATTGTTTTCATCTCTAATTTAAGCTTCGAGCTCTAGCACCTCTGCAAATCCATGCTTCCCTCTGCGAAGGGCCTATCTATTTACTTTTATGTTATTTTACTTTTATCGTCGAGTCTCACCTTCTCATTATAAGGACCAATCTTGAGAGCACTATTGTCATCCATATGCATTGAGTATAGTTAATATTGTGTGCATCATGACTGGATCTCCTCTACCCTGAATTACAATGTTTAGTTGCTACTTGAACTTTGGAGGTGCTCTGCATTTATGTTTTGCGGTCTCAGAAAGGGCTAGCGAGATACCATGTTATCATATTATATCATGATTGTTTTGACAAATTGTTGGCATTTGAAATATGTTATTATTGCTCTCTAGTTGATTATGCCATTGATATAAGTAAATATAACTCCTAAGTGTTATTATGAGCATGGTTAGTTCATGATCTTTGCTGAAAACCTGGGTGCTATTTAAGCTTATATACGAATACAAGAACAAAAGAGTTTGTAAAAGTTTTTCTTTATCACTTTCATTTTGTCAACTGAATTGCTTGAGGACAAGCAATGAGTTAAGCTTGGGGGAGTTGATACGTCTCCGTCGTATCTACTTTTCCAAACACTTTTGCTCTTGTTTTCGACTCTAATTTGCATGATTTGAATGAAACTAACCCGGACTGACGCTGTTTTCAGCAGAACTACCATGGTGTTGTTTTTGTGCAGAAATCAAAGTTCTTGGAATTGGCCGAAACTTTTTGGAGCCCACAGTCGGTCGTCTGACCTAATTCCAACGCTATAAATTCACTTTCCCAAAGAAAAAAATAGGAGAAGAAGTTTCATCGCGTTTGACAATACGAAGCCGCCGCCACCTCATGTTCTTCATCGAGAGGGCTGATCTGGAGTCCGTTCGGGGCTCCGGAGAGGGCGATTCATCGCCGTCATCATCATCAACCATCGTCCATCACCAATTTCATGATGCTCACCACCGGGCATGAGTAATTCCTCCGTAGGCTTGCTGGACGTTGATGGGTTGGATGAGATTTATCATGTAATCGAGTCAATTTATTAGGGCTTTGATCCCTAGTACCCACTATGTTCTGAGATTGATGTTGCTATGACTTTGTTATGCTTAATGCTTGTCACTAGGGCCCGAGTGCCATGATTTCAGATCTGAACCCTTTATGTTTTCATGAATATATTTGTGTTCTTGATCCTATCTTGCAAGTTATATGCACCTATTACGTGTTATGATCCGCATACCCCAAGGTGACAATAATTGGGATTCTTTTCTGTGATTACCGTAGTTTGAGGAGTTCATGTATTCACTAAGTGCTAATGCTTTGTTCCGGTTCTCTATTAAAAGGAGGCCTTAATATCCTTTAGTTTCCTTAAGGACCCCGCTGCCACGGGAGGGTAGGACAAAAGATGTCATGCAAGTTCTTATTATAAGCACGTATGACTATATACGAAATACATGCCTACATTACATTGATGAATTGGAGCTATTGTGTATCGCCCTAGGTTGTGACTGTTATATGGTGAATGTCATCCAACATAATTATCCATCACTGATCCAATGCCTACGCTTTTCTCATATTGGTTTCTGCTAAGTTACTATGCTACTGCTGCTGTTACAATCACTACAAACTGCTACTGTTACTGCATTGGTTACTATTGCTACTGCTCCTACTGCTATCAAAACTATTATACTACTATGCTACTAAACACTTTGCTGCAGATATTTTGTTCTCCAGGTGTGGTTGAATTGACAACTCAACTGCTAATACTCACAAATATTCTTTGGCTCCCCTTGTGTTGAATCAATAAATTTGGGTGAAATATTACCCTCGAAAACTATTGCGATCCCCTATACTTGTGGGTTATCAGTGGTGGGCGGCCGGAGCACGACGAATGGGGATGCGTCCTTGTATGATTCAGAGGGTAAATAGTGGGAGACTTGTTGGAGACGCAGGAGATTCGATAGCTGTTAGAGGCAAATTTTTATTCGGTTGGAGTTGCAGAAGGTCCCATGTGTAATAGGAGGTTGAGGTGAGTGAGTGAACTCACCACCAACTCAAATCTTTATAAGTAGGAAAGATACTGGACAATATCTTACCTAGGCAATGAGTAGTAGCTGGTACGAGAGGTGTGATGGGGTTTGAGTCTATTCAACATTTTCTTTTTCAAACCCCCATGTGTGGCCATGTCCATGGTATCTTTTGTTGGACGCAACTAGCGGGCCATGTATGCACACGGGTCCCATGAGCAAGGAGAGGGATTCACTACTACAGGAATTAGCTTTGGTAACACATCCCGGTAACACAAGAAAAAATGTGTTACTGAGTGAAATCCCGGTAACACAACATTTGTGTCCACAACTAAGTTGTAACACATTCTATGGAAAGTGTTACGAAGTTGTAACACATACTCCACATGGTCGAATGTGTTACAGTGTTGTAACACATTATTTATGGCGGTCGAGAGAGTGTTACAAGAATGTAACACATATATGAGATGCAATGTTGTGTTACAAGTTTGTAACACATACGGTAAATGTTACAAACGTAATAATATTGGATTGAATTTTTCTTTGTTGTCATGAGAAGACTTGTTGCAAGATGCATGCGATCAATTCTCAGGTTGATCCCATCGTAGCACGAGGCCTCTGAGCTAATAGTTATGGGCTTGCGCCATTCACATGTTAGATACGTATAGAAGTTTAGACGATGCGTGTTTGCTTACTGGCAGGATATATTAGGATAAAACCATTGGCGTAGGCCAGCTACAAAAGGCAGGACTCAAACTAGCAGCTGTCTTGTTTGCTGTACGTTTTTCTAAAAAAGATGTTGTTTCCCTGCACAAAATTCTAAAATAGATTATTTCCCTGTACGTGGGTACGTATTACCCTGCTTTTTAAGACTGGATGAGAGTGCAAACTCAAAGTTTTGTGCTTTGTACTGTGTGTGTTCGTAATCTTGTAAATGTTTTTTTCTCTAATCTTAATATAAAAGATGTGCAACTCTTTTGGGTATTCTGGAAAAAAATTGTGCATCCAAAATTTGTTTAAATTAAAAGGTGTGCTAGCTTCTTTTAAGTAATTTTCGACTTACTTAATTTTAATATGCTTTGAAGATTTATTGATCCATTTTTTTATTATAATGTATAAAAGTATGTTGACGTGTTGTATTTGGGAAGCGCTTTTTGATAAAAAGGTATATTGTATGTTGACATGTTATATCTGTGACTTTTTTTATTAGTTGGACCATCCTGATCCAGAATCCTGGCTAAACACTACAACAGGACAGAGCTTTGGTAACATAGTCTTATGTTACTATAGGCCAAAAATAGTGTTACTAGGCCAAGTAGTAACACATTTTGAAATGTGTTCCATTAGACCGTGTTACTAAGTTATATACACTATCACACATAATTAATGTTACCATATATTAAAAATTGTGTTACAATTACATTATAGTAACATGCATATTATGTGTTACCAAACGAGCCGGTAACACATTTTTGTACCTATAGTAACACCGATAGTAACACATTTTCGTAGACATAAAACATTGGTGGTAACATGTTTTTGGAACTATGGTAACACAATTTTTAGTTTCAAAACACAATTAGTAACAGAATATCCAAATATCGTAACACTATGATTTATAGTTGTCACTAAGCTAGTAACACATATTGTAACTATAGTAACACCACTATATTAGTATGGCAACATAATTAATGTATTTCTTTTTTAATTATTAAAAAAATATGTACCCATTTATATATTTATTTAATGAAATCGCTGCAATTTCTTAGATAGTTAATTGGTTTATTTGATACTTGGCACGATTTAAATGATAAGAGAAACTAAAGCACAAATAAAAAATATCAAGATATTTATTATAAATATACAAGAGTGTCAGGATACATATGCATTACAATAAATAAATACCAATATTACTGGTGCAACGACATATCCTTCATATTGATTTTACTATAGAAAACACATCCATGAAGAATATTACACCATGGTATTCAAATGCATCCAATCTATCAATGTAAACTACGGTTATTGGTAAGTAAAATCTTGACATTTTATTTGCTTCTTGATCCAAACGGAGAATTCAGCTGCAACTCAATTATCCTTCTTTCGAATCTGTAAAAGAAAATTGGACCTTATAGTTATGAGATTAAATGTACACAAATATGATTTTAGAATATAGAAGAAAAGACTTTAACTTGCAAAAGGTGAAGGCCACACAAGTACATATCCTGAAGCAAAAGCATCACCAAATTTCTTGCAATCAGAAACTTCCCTTACTAACTCATTATGCAGAATAGGTTCATCTATGCGCACAAGTGCAAATTCGGCACCTAACTCAATACCTCCAGCCTTAGTTGTTCGATGAGTACTCCGAATAGTAGCATATGCAACATTCCGATTGTTTGGATATGTTGAAGCTTTTGAAACTACTTTGCAAGCAACCTACATTATGATTAGTATTAGCATTCAACAACAATGATAATATAATTTGCATGAACAATATGTCAAGGAATAAACATGGTCATAGTTGAAGAAGACCGTCATGACCATTCCTGTTCGTTAGGGATACCCATTCAGGCTGCAAGTGGGACTAACAGCGGGATGCGCACTTCCACCCACACCTGCACACATGTGTTATGCGGGTGTTCCCGGGCAGCCCGCAGTCAACCATGTTGCATCTGCTTGCCCCCATAATCCCACTTAATCCCGCATAGTAGTAAGCTGGTGTGCTGTTGTATTAAGAGTTCTGACAATCACCACGTGACAAATGTGTGGTAAGCAACCATAAAAAATAGTTCAGACAATTCTACTTAGCTCCTGTACCAACCAACACTAACTAGCTGTTGTATCTGGACATTAGTCGAACACAGCCGCACAGACAACTACAATCAGGACAGTACATGAGCAAGCACATGCAAAGTAAGTGACCTCCAGTCCAAAAATTTCAGAGTGGAAGAGCAGAGCAAAGTATCCACATACTACTGACATCGGGAGCAGAGTTTCTGTGATGTTTTCGTACATGCGTGTCAGTGTGTGCGCGCGTGCGCACTTGCTTGCTAATGTGCTCGGCATGTTTGTGTGCTTGATTGATGTTGGGCTATGTGATGTGATGCGTGCTTATTTGCTGGCTGATGTGCTCGGCATGTTTGTGTGCTTGCTTGATGTTGGGCTATGTGATGTGATGCGTGCTTGTTTGCTGGCTGCTGCTACCTGCTAATGCTTTCATTTGCAAGGGCTAGACAGGGAGTCGATATCGGCATTGCATCTGTAGGAAACCAATCTTCAGTTGGTGATAGTGGAAGCAACATAATTTTTTACTGTTTTTCATGCTTATGTGTTATGTCTATCTCGGATTCTAAATTTTCTAATACCAGCATATGATGTATCCTGCAAGTATCACCGAGTACTTGCTCTGATATGAGGACTTATCATAGCTCCCTACCAATCATGCACTCCAGTAAACTTAGATTGGTCATGGAACTTGGAATAAAACAAACCTTACTATTATCATCAGACATTGAGCTCTGTTTTAATGTCAGCGCAGAATAGATAACCCAAAAAACTAAATAAAACTGGACTAGACATCGAAGTCTAATGCCTACAGGCTACAGCCACCTCGCTTGCTCACGGTTGGTTGCAGTTATCATTTACTTAGATAGCAGGTTGGGCAGAAATTGTAACAAAACTCATTTTGCAAGCAGACATGATAATGTGGTTTAGGTTGGGAATTTGGGTGCAGTACACCCATGCCCCTTCACGGATCTTTACCTTTGTTGAAGAAGTACTCCTTTTTTTTATCGAGTGAACTGGGTGTGGGTGTTCATTTCTAGTCAACTGCTTGTCTAGTCTTGTAAAGGATTGACCCGTCTGATCCCTCATTCACCTCACCTACAAAGAGACAATAATAGTACATGGAATGATATTCTTATACTAGAGCTACAGAAAGCTGCAACTTCAACACTCAAAAGCACACAAATATTACCTCTAGCACAGAATCAATAACAAGGTCTTGTGGCAATGATGGATTTTATTGAATTTGCAATTAATTAACAATTAATATTATCATGCTCGCCATCCTGGTTCCATGACACAACAATGGTAAGCAAGTAATTATTTAATATTCTAGCGGGTCTTTTTTCTCATAGTATAAGAAATCAATTGCCTGAAAGCCGACTTCCTCGATCATCATGATTAAACCATAATATGAGACATGACGCCTTATCATGCCTTATCATGGATCATTGTAAATTTTTGACTTCTTGATTTGTATCTTCAAGGTGCAGGTATATGGTCAACATGTCCATCGCCATCCTAGATTATATATAAAATGGCAATCAGACCATCACAGGTAAATACATATTAACTAATGACATCACGGAGACAATTTAAATTGCCAATAGACGTGGATATGTAGCAGATAAATGAGGAAAGGAGAAAGGAGAATCAACCTAGGCAAGATTGTAGTCTCGGACAGGGAAATCAAGTAGTACAAGTTAGGGACATCCCCTCTGCAATTTGGGTCGCAGAACCGAGCAATCCTACCAACAAGAAACATGTGAATAAGTAAGTTCTTGAACAATGAGTCCCCTAACTAAGCTCTAACCTATGCAATGGAAATATGAGCTCCAGCAATATCCAAGTGTTAGTGGGTTAATTGACACCTAACATGTCTGGATATGTGAAAAAACATCAAACAATTAGCCTGCAATCCCACGAATATTTGCAGCTGAAAGGAAATTAGCTACAAGCTACTGCATATATATACTACTAGCTACGTATTGTACAGCACACATCCATGCTATTGTTACTGAAAAAGAGAGACGCCAGGTCAATCTTGGTGCATATAAAATTCCATTAACCATCAGATAGATGTGCGAAATTAAATTAGACTGAAAAGGTGTTGTCTTTAGCATGTTTGAAACTAAATTACTGTGTCTGTTCCCCATATATATACTACTAGCTACGTACTATACTGTAAAGGATTCTACTACAAATTACTATGTCTCTTCTCCAAAAAGTGTTGTCTTAGCATGTGTGAAACTAAATTAGACTAAAACAATGTGATGCATGAACAAGTACTAGTACTGAGGTAAAACCATCAGATGGATGAAAGTACTAGAACTGACATTACAGCTCGCTCACAACGCAAATTAGGAATTAGTAGCTGGTAGATCAGAAAAGGGGTGGGCGTTCAGATAGATATATACCAAACATGAGAATGACGGACTCCTTTAGGATGTACGTGCTCGGGCGGCGGAGCCGAAGACCGCCGATCTCGCTGCCGCAACGATCCAAACTGCACCGAGGCATGTCGAGAAAGCGGCAGATCAATCCGAGGGTTGAGGGTGGGGGTGGGGGTGGGGTGGGAGCAGGGGTCGGTGGGGAGAGGAGTTGCAGGCGGCAGCCGGGCTGGACGCTGAAGGGCGTCGAGGTAGGGGTGGCGAGGTAGCGCCTGGGTGTGGATGTAGATGGGATCTGAGATCTAATTTATTTAACTTAATTGGAGCAGAATATTAGAGGGAAATTAAGCGGGAGTATTAGAGCATTCGCGCCAGAAGAAAAATGAGGAAAAAATTTTCTCCATCGTAACCTGGAGAGAAATTTGGATATATTCTTTATCCATGGAGAACAAGAGGAAAATGTTTTTGAAAGAATCTGTTTTTTTTCTTGAGAATAGAATGTGTTTAAGATATTTTTTTGTTTGGCATGAAAATTAGCTGAACCGTGTTTTGGCATGGAAAAATTGAGCCTATTTTATATTTTATTAACTATAGAGAGGGAAATTTATAAATATAGTTATGACTTTATGAAATAGCTAAATAACCTATAGCACAGTCAAATGGCTCCGAGGGGCTGCCAAGGGCGCTGCTGCTATTTTGACTGGGATATTCCGATGCAGGACAATGGCGCGACAGTGTTATCATGATCAGCGGCGATCGGTTGCTGCAATGGCGACGATGTGTGCGATATTGTTGTCGTGGTTTTGCCACGTCCTTGGGGGAGCGTTGTCGCTGCCCCGATGGGAGCGACACTGCTCCTGGAGGGAGACTGTGATTCAGAGTCAATATTTTATTTCATATTCATCCAGTCGTGTTGTGATAAAATTAATGGAAGCGGAATTACGATATTTAGGTGACGAATCTTAATTTGAGCGGAAAGAGGATGTACTTGTATTCCCTAGCTTGCAAGAGATCAAACTATAAGTATAATTGTGATGTAGTCTGGTAAAGGTGAATTTACCTTAAGCTTGAGGTCACGATCTAGTTCATATAAAGAAACATTGAGGTTGACGATGACTCGCGATAATTATTTGCATCCTTGTTCTACTATCGCGAAGGCCAAATTGAGCATATGCTTCTCTACCTTGCAAGAGGTAGCGGCACCCTGAATTTCATGCGACGGTTATACTAGCCATAAATACTGATGAACATTGGTAGCGGTGGTCGAAAAAAACCTTGACAAAGTTTTCATAGACGGACTCCTCGTTGTGGTGTCGTCATAGCTCTTGCTAACGATGGACAACATGGAAACACACCAACTCCCAACAAAAGGAACTAATTTTCCACTCATGAAGAACAATGTAGAAGCGCATAGGGTCAAACAATGAACATCGAGAGCAACCTTCAAATCCCTTGGAACCATAGATCTGAGAGGTTGGCACATCGATCTAGTCTCCTCCTTCCTTCCACCTCCATGGAGACTGCCCCAAGGTAAGCCAAGCTTCTCCCTTTCCCTTTTCCATGGATTTTGTGTGGTTCCTCCTGTACGGATGTCTAAATCGTAGGGACCCTAGGTACCGAGGGAGATTAACATGGGGAATTTTTTTGTTAGGTGTGGGACATCCGGATGAGGTACAGAGATGCCTTTTAAACTGAAGTGTACTTCTATTTATTCTTATTTTTATTTGATGGTTATATACTAACAAAGTTGTTAAACATACAAAAAGGGGATATCAGCTACTTTGCTAAATTTATTCTGGTAAAGTTGTACATGAACGACTCGACATGTATGTGAAATATGATTACCTGTGAGCCGTGTACACGGCAAGAGGTTTTTAATTACTAGTTTCTGTGATGTTAATTATCATTTTTTTCGGTGACTCATACTCGGCAATAAAAACTGTATGTGAAGAATGATTACCTACGAGCTCACATTTGAAAGTGTCTTGTTCGAGTAACTCTGAATGAGCCTTACTGTTAGCTTCAGGAAGTTGATTGTATGACCTGGAAAGGGAATTGCTAAGCCTAGCTTCACATGGATTTCAAGATTTGGTTTGACTTTATATGTTGCTTCCGATTTGCAGCCAAACCTGCTATATGGTGTGCTCATGAGACCATACCAACTTTGATCTTAGCATGGCCTTGCCCGGATTGCTCAAGTTCTGTTTTTTTCCTGAATTTTTGTTTGGACAGGAGGTTACCCCATATATGTTTGAATCATATTTCTTACTTCCTAACAGATAGATTGTTCGTACTTGGAGTTTCAGAGCCAGTACATATTCAGTGAAGTGCAACTGGACGGAGAGATGGTGACGCCATAGCAGTCCTAGACTAGTGTTAAGCCGTGAGTTGATGTAATTGGGGTTGGTTTGTGTGGTTCGGATATCTTGGATACTTCTTACTCATTTATATTAGTATTAACCCTTGAGATGATGTTATCTGACAATCACTCTTGATGGATACAGTTAGCTATGTTAATGTATGTTTGTAACTGGTTACCACATAAGCTAGGTGTATCTTAGTTTGTAGTTGTCGTTTGTTCACTTTTGTGTTCAGTTTGTACTGATCATTGCTACTTATTGTGCAGCAAGTGTCCGGATGCGTAGAAGTGTTTACTCTTGTATATACAGAAATGCTAATGGCTTGGTCACCGTGACCAAGTCTACAGAAAGAAAATGTCTTTAAAAAAATGATTGAACTTAAAAAAGTTTGATTTGATCACATCTCCTCAAGCTCCAGTATAACTCTATTGGTACATCCGATACAAGATATGGCATGATGATTCATAGCATTCAATAATACTACAAGGTCCCCTTTATAAATGTACCAGCAGCCCACCTCTTAAATGTATCCTGTCCCTCCCATTCCCATCTGACGGCTCATGTGCAGCTGGTGCATCCGGTGCACGAGTTGGCTCGTTGCACTGGATACTTTCTCGATGTATATCTCATGTCCTCCATTTTGTGATAGAGAACTAGAGATTATTAGTGTATATGATAAATGATGCTGCTGTTCACACTCTCTTGATTCCCCCCTTGGAGCTGATGTTTGCTAGTTGCGTATATTTGGATCTTCTGCTTGCTAATTGCTAGTATATTTGTAGTTGCTGGTTACTCTGTCATTTTGTTACAGTTTGTTTATCTATTCGAAGGAATGAGGTCTGCCATTCAACATATAAACCCAACTTTTGTTTTTCTTTATTGCTTTTCGGTTTCTCGTTCTATATTATCCATTGATGTTGCCATTGTGGATTATGATAACTGTTGGTACTTCATCCTTACTGTCCTGAAACTTACCTGGATGTGTGCTGGCTTATGGCAACTCAGCTCACAGTGATCGATGATTTATCAATATCAACATGATTTGATTTTCAGTTTATAGGGGAACCTACTAGATTATTGGATGTTTGGATGGTCGATATATGTCACTCCCTGAGTCTCAGTTCATTCTTTCTTTGCATTATTATACTATAATGTTTAACGTGTTTTCCTGGAACTTCCTTTTCCTAGAGATACATGTTGTTTTCCTGGTATATTTGATGCTCGATGATATTTTTCCTGGCCCTCTTGTGTTTCTGTCTAGTTTGTACAGTTAAGTTTATCTGTGCTGGATCATACATGTTATCTGTACTTGACAAATATGAACTTAGCGCCAACTAAGAAATCTCATGTTCTACTGTAAAGCACTAATTTAACAGTATATTATAATTACAGTCCATATATGTATTGAATTGAATTTGACTCTTCTGATTTGTAATGAACTTATGCTGACGCGCTTTAGTGAATCTTATGTTGCAGGAAATTTTGCAAGTGGAGATGAAGGATTGTTCTAAATTGACTGATGAAGCTATGCGTTCTTTTAGTGGACTTTTATATTTTGCATGGTTTTTGCTCTTCAAACTTAAGCTTCATGTATGACAGATTGTCATTGGAAATAGATACACTTTTGTCAAAGAAGTATTATGTTAGATTTACCGTCTTGTAAACTTTCAAATTGACGTTTTGACTAATGTGGGATTTTTGTTTGGTGTCAAAACATGGACGTGTGATTCAATGCTTTGTTGTTGTGAATCAGCCTTTGCATGTGTGACTTCTGTGGCTTGCACTTGCGTGTGTGACTTTTGTTGCTTGCACTTGCAGCTGGTTGCTAGCCATCTTGCCACCCAGTTAGCTAGGCAATGTACGCTGCCTAACTAGTGCTTGTTTGCTTACCGCTCCGGACGATTCTTATGTTATACTGGCTGGAGTGTGTCAGTTTTCTTCTGAAAAAAGAGCTGGAGTGTGTGGGTGTTCTTCTGGAAAAAATATTACTAGCACATGAACTTTCTTTTCTAGGTTTCATGCTAGTACAACACTTGTCTACTAGACTGTCGTTTAGTGCTTGATTGATGCTATGGTTGTACGACCGTACAATTCAAAAGCATAGTTTAAAAGATTGGACTAACAATTGAATCGTTGAGGCTACTAGTTTAAGTTTTTACCGGTCGGAGCCCTGGTTCAACTCGTTCAATAGCGGAAAAAAATACGGAATATTTAAGTTATTTTTCTAGAAAATTGACCTCTAGCCAAATGAGTCACTTATTATTGGTTGTAATACATTACGAGATCACAAATTGCATCTAGCCCAGTTGGTACTGGGCCGTTGGGTGTGCAGTGGCTCAAAGTCAATGTTTCAATTCCTAGTTTACACACGATATTTTTTGCTAAAAGACCGACACGCCTAATAAAATAGAACGAGGCCTTGGCTCCGGTTTTTTCAGGTCGGACCGATGGTCCGGTTTCTAAAATTATGTTCAAAAGTTAAGCTCTCATTTGTTGTTGATCTTCCAGTCCTTCATGAGTACTCACGTCAAATACTTAATTTTATATGATCATTTTGAAGTGTGTATTTGGCATTTATGGTCGTTGAGTCATCCCAAAATTCACGTAAAAGTATGGTTAATATGATATTCCCTGCAACCATGCCAAAATAGTTCGGTAGAAGTATTTAGCACATAATTATATTGATTTTTTGTACCATATTGACCAAGGAATGAAAACTTTATTTACCAAAACAAAAACATATTTATAGGAAAACCACGCTGACACGTGAGCTTTATGTGTGAAGGTATTGGTGATCTTTATATGCAGTTGATCTTAGTTCTTCTATTTCCCCATATAATAGAACTTGTAACACTATGTTTCGACACATGATTATGTGTTACTAACACTAAATTCCGTAACACACTCTCGCCAACACATATTTATATGTTACTTTGCCAAAATACACGTAACACATTCCACCAACACATATTCATATGTTACTTTCACAATATTCCTGTAACACAGTTTGGGACCTTATATGGTATGTGTTACTGCCCGTCGTTCAACACAAAATAATGTGTTACTGTAGTTTTCCTTGTAACACATTTTTGTATGTGTTACATTATTGTGTTACTCAAAGTCTGTTTTGTTGTAGTGAAAACAAGTACTAATCTACTTATCATTGAGGTGGGCCAATCAGTTTTAGAAATTAGCAAAATAAGACTAATTCAGTTCTAGAAAATAGATAATAGTATATACGTTTTTCTTGCTCAAATTGTCCAGATAGGGAGACATATTCAATAGATACTATTTTGTGTAATTGGAATAATGAAAACCTAAATTTGAATGGATTTTGTTAGCTGGGTTCAAAGAGAGAATTGTGAGAAAGTTGAGTGTCACTGGCAGAACGTTGAACTTTCAACTTGGTACATGAGACTTCAATCAACGATGAAATTTCATCTTGGCACATGAGAGTCAGTCTTTTAACAATCTAATATAATCATCAGCAAGAGAAGTATATATAGAGAACTAAAACATTCACATTGCTTCAGGATAGGTTCAGACTTTTAAAAAATGGCAACATGTGATCGCAAAACAGGATTTTTGAACACTACAAGAGTATACCGATTCCGAACTGTTGAGCAAAGTACAAAATAAAGTTCCAAACAAGCTGCATGTACCTCAATTTTGAACTGTTGTTGACCAAAGTACAAAATGAAGTTCCAAACAAGCACGTGGTGTCGTAGCTGACCGAATTACCAAGCATGCATATAAGAGTATACTAAGTTTTGACCAACACATGGTCTCACACAGCAGTATATCACCAAGCAGGTTTGTCAACTAGTCAGCACAAAGCCACCAAGCAGAAAAGAGTAGGCTGTTTTGTAGCAACATAAACCACACAGCCGACCACCCCCTCCATGCCTCCATGTAGCATGCAGTCTGAACCTGTAGCATGCAGCCAAAATAATTCAAAACATGAACAAGAAAATAAAAGAAACATTTTGTGCTACTTTTATCACTAAAATTTCATATCTGGTATGAAAGTGTCAATGCAGAATAAAAGAAAGAATGCACAACACATAATTGAAGAACAGAAAGATTGAACAACAAATTATATTAGAGGTAAAAATCACATCTCACAAACTAAATATGGAAACACAAGAATATATTCGTAAAGCATAACTATATCACCTGAACATAGTGCATACCTTGATGCTACTAACCTCAACTATTCTTCATTGCTAGAAGAATTATTAGCATCCACTATTGTCCCATCAACGTCTGTTCTAACCCAATGTTGTTCATTGTTCTTTCTTTTCAAAATCTCTCCAAGCTGTGAAACATGGAATGGCTCATTTTCTGTCTCCGCTTCCCATTCCAAGTTACCTAAGTCATATACATCTCTAGGATTTGGCAACTTCATTACCACAGACCAACCTGGATTCAACTCATCTTCCACATAGAACACTTGATTCGCCTGGTTAGGGAAAATAAAAGCTCATGCTCAATATTTTCTCCTTTGTGTATTAGATGTGAGAAGTTGACAAGTGTGTAACTGTACTTGTCTTTTTTCATTCCTGTTTTTGAGAACACATTAACCCATTCACATTTAAACAACACCACTGAAAACTGTCCAGAGTAGTTTAGCTCGACAATATCAATTACCCTCCCGTAGTATGTCACATCACGTAAAACTGGATTGGCATCACGTGCTGAATCATAACTAGATGCTTTTGCAGTTACCATAACTCCACTATTTTGTGTCTCTTTATCCAAGCTTTTAGGCCTAAAATGGTAGCCTCGGGAGTTGAAAGCGCAATATCTTTTGGCTGCATTAACTGGGCCCCGGGCCAGCAATCTAATATCCTTTTCAATGTTGTGGATGCCATTTTACTTCTCCAATTTCCTTATCTGAATATTTAGAATTCGATTAAAGCTAAATGTAGTTACGTGTATAGTATATGCAAAATATGGAACTTACATGAGCTTGGAACCATTCGTGGAACTTATCATTTTGAATCCTCTCGACAGCATCAGGGTTTAAATTGCGTCCATTAGTGATCTCATCAGCATGAGCTCTGCAAAGTAATTCATAAACAGAGGTAAAGTAGGGGAAAAGGGTAACTAAGACAATTTATAAGTATAAGATATTACCTAAGGTATGAATTCACATCGGAGCAATTGAACAAGACATATCTATGTGCCTGTACTTTAGCCACACTGCTCAGTACATAATTCCAAGGCTTTCCAAGTGGATTGCCAGAATTAGGAAATAATCTTGATCCATGAGCAATATCATGATGCCCAACCCACTCCTCGTTATCTTCGTTCCGCGAAGACAAGTTATGTTTGGTCTCAAAACCGACAATATATCTTGAACAGAATGTCATGCACTCATCTGCCAAAAATGCTTCAGCAATAGATCCTTCACGATGAGCTTTGTTACGGACATTTGACTTTAGCTTACCTATATACCTACATAAAAACAAACAGAAGGAAGAAGAAAATTATTGAACACTATTTTCCTACAAAGATATGTAATGGCCATATTTATATAAGAAGCTAGCATACCTTTCCACAAACCACATGGAACGGTAGCACACTGGACCACCTATTTTTGCCTCCGTCGCTAGATGCATAACCAAATGCACCATAACAGTGAAAAAACCTGGTGGGAATATCCTCTCCATATGACATAATGTCATTATGATTCGCTCCTCCAACTTCTCAAGATCGCTGATGTATAGGACTTTTGCACTCACTTCTCTAAAATACCCACATAGATCAAAAAACACACATGTGACATGATCTGGGAGTAGACCTCGGATAGCAAGTGGCAAAAAGTGTTGCATTAGTATATGACAATCGTGACTTTTAAGGCCTGAGATTCTCCCTGGAGCAACATTTGCACATCTTGAGATGTTTCCTGAAATCCCATTCGGACCCCTTGCACCATGAAGGACTTTGCAAAATTGTTGCTTCCCTTCTTTAGAAAGGTTATAGGAAGCAGGTGGCAGATAATACTTATCATTAGATTTTTTTTGTGGATGCAGCTCTCATTTAATGTTCATCTGTTGTAGGTCTTGCCGTGCCTTTAAGTTATCTTTGGACTTGCCTTCTATTCCTAGAAGTGTTCCATATATGTTCTCACATACGTTCTTCTCAATATGCATGATATCAAGATTGTGACGAAGTAAATTGAAGTCCCAATAGGGCAAATTGAATAGGCCACTGACACACTTCCATGTTTTGGAATTCTCAAAATCTGATATTGATTTTATTTGATCTTCAACTCTAGTTTCTGCATAAGCACTAGGTGTTGCTCTATGTTCTTCAGACCCATCAAATGAGCTAGCATCAAAACGGAATTTGTGATCTGGGGGCAGAAATCGGCGATGCCCCATGAAACAGTACTTCTGCCCATGTTTCAAGCGTTTAGAACATGTTTCATCACGGCATGGAAAACAACCAAACTCACCATTTATGCTATATCCTGCAAAGAGAGCTAGCCCGGGGTAGTCACTCACGGTAGACAACACAACAGCATAAAGTTGAAACATCTCATCTCGAGCTGCATCATAAGTACGAGTTCCTACCGTAAACAGTTCTGTTAGTTCTTCATAAACTGGTTGCATGAATACATGGAAATTCTTTCCAGGGTAAGTTGGACCAGGAATAAGCAGAGTAAGCAGAAGAGACGAGGCCTTCGTGCACAACCATGGTGGAAGGTTATTGGGTACTACGACAACAGGCCAGCAACTATGTTTAGAACTCAGCTTACCAAACGGATTGAATCCATCAGCTCCGATTATGAATCTAATGTTTCGAGAATCTGATCTGATGTGCTTATACTTAGAGTCAATCTCCTTCCATGCCGCTGAATCAGCTAAATGTCGCAATGCACCATCTTTTATGCGTTCCTCATCATGCCATCTTAATGCTATAGCGGTTTCCTTGTGCATAAAAAGCCTCTTAAGCCTTGGCTTAATAGGGAAGTACCGTAGCACCCTCTTCGGGGTTGCTTTTTTCCTTTCCTTGTTAGTTATCATGGTTTTATCAGGTTTGTTTTTCCACCTTGATGCTCCACATAGTGAGCAAAAGTCATCATTTGCCTTCTCTTTCCAAAAAAGCTGACAATCTTTTTCACAAACATGGATTCTCTCATAACTAAGCCCAAGCTTTCCAATGATCTTCTTAGCATCGGCAAAAGTTCCAGGTAAATTCTTACCATTTGGAATTGCTTGCTGCAGAACTGCTAGCAAATCATTCATAGATTTATTACTCCACTTGTTAGTGGATTTTATGTTGAACAGAAGCACAAGGAAAGAAAGTTTTGATAGTTCACACCCATTCCACAAAGGTACATCTGCATCTCTCAACAAGTCATAAAAAGCTTGGGTTTCAGGATCTGGTCCATGTTCTGGAGGGTTTTGGGTCATTGCAATCATTCACTTGAGACCCATTATCTATGTTCCCAAAAACATCATGGACTAGCTGGCGCATATTAGAGTTTATGCCTCCCTGTTTTCACCTTTTTCGTTTGTTAGAGGCGATGTATCCTGTAGTTTCACCATGACAACCCCAAACTGTGTATCCAAGTAGCATTCCATTACACACCAAATGAGCATATACGGTGTTTCGCTTCAACAAGAACCTATTGACACATTTGACGCATGGACAATGGTCTTGGCATCTGAACTTTTTCCAGTGTATGCAAAATCAAGAAATCCATCTACACCAGCCAAGTAGTCTACACTTGGTCTAGGAGAACACGGTAACTTTTTAATGGTTGTTAGATCCATCGACTCGCTGTGTTAAAGTAGCAAATGTCATTACTAAATTTATTATAATGCTAAAACAGTTGAAATTGTATTGAACCATCGTTACTTTCAAACAGCGAATTTATTATAATACAGAATTAATTTCGCACTAATGGCCTCAACGCAAAATACATGGTTGTGCCTTTTATGACAGAGGTAATAAAATTGTATGTTCTAATGGATGCAGACAGAGGATTGGGATTGTCTGGAATACATCCTGATCCAAATGATAATGTTGCAGAATGCATATTGATTTCTGAATAATTTTATAATATAGAGCTAAGCCAAAGTGGACATCATATTCTGCAGTATGCGTTGTGACTCGCAACGCTCCAAATGCAAGATTTCATTTGCAGCTCTAACAGCACAACAAGGCATTAAGATTTCATTTATAGCTCTAACAACTCTAACATTTATTATTTTGACACGATTGGCACTTTGTGAAGTTTTAAACTGACTCGGTCTGAAGTTTTAAACAGCGAGTTCTAGAGCTAGAGCTCTCAAACCTCAGCTGGTTCGATCTGACGACGTGGAGAAGCAGCGGCGCCCGCCGCTAGATTGTGGAGAAGCAGCGTCCAAGTAATGGTTGGGCGGAGGCGATGTCATGCGCTCCCGCCGTCTCCTGTCTCCCGTCCGTGGACTCGGGCGGCAGCTCCTGCGGCCGGTGGATTCGAGCGCCGATAGAAGGCGGCATGGGCTGTGGACTAGAGCGGCCGGTGGAGGTATGGAATCGAGCGGATGCGATGCTAGGTGTGGACTCGAGCGGCGGCAGCTCGGCCTCTCTGTGGCGGCGTGTGGCCAGCGGCCAGCGCTCGGGTTGGGCGGCGGCGGAACAGGGGATCGAGGTAAGAGATGAGGAACGAATCGATAAAGAATCGATAAAGGGGTAGAATTTCTTTTGTGGTGTTTTCTTTTGGGGAAATTATTATATACTAGTAAATATGCCCGTGCGTTGCACCGGGAGGACCAAACTTAACGCGTCATCCATCATAACGGGTCGAGCAAAGTGGGATTCTTAGGAAGGAAAGCACGAGAAGTATATGATTAACCTAAGGTAGCGAGACATGCAATCAACGGACCCCTTGTCATGTGAAAATGTATCGTACGAAGCGCAACCACACTTCATACAAGAACAATAAATCCACGTCGGCTCGATGATAAAGCCGTACAGGGAGCCGACGAGGAAAATAGAGGTGGCCAAGGTGTCACCGGCCTGCTCAACACGAGCCGCCTCCCTACTGCACATGCACAGATCCAGTGCCGATCAATGTCATCCGCGCAGCCGTACATTGTCACTCCGACGCGCGCCGTTCCAAAGAAAGAGATGGAAAAAGAGAGGAAATGGTACAACCCCCCTCAAAAACGTATAAAAAGAGCATTATGGACCTTCGGCAAAGCGTACATATACCAATAGGCTTCTACATCCATCCCTACACGCTCATCAGAATTTTCTATGTGCTTGCATCGACAATAATCAGTGAATGATAGATGTTGTACATGCTGAGTTGCGTCGCTGTGTCTATCGCACCTTGCACCGACACTGCCAAGCTCGCTGCTGGCGCCGGTCATCGCCATGCAACCACACGTGCCGCCGTGCCCGCATAGCCGACAGCCGAGCACGCATTGCCTTCGATCGAGCCCCGTTGCAACACCTTAGCCGCGTAATGCCCGCAAATTGCCGACACCCTACTACGCACTACGGGCACAGATGTCGTTGTCCAGCCATGCCGAGCGAGCCGTGTGCTGTTGTGTGCCATTCCCATCGCGTTCGTTGGCATGTGCCTCCCGCCGCCGGCTGCCACTCGCTGTAGTCACCCAAAATCGCCCATGCGCTCCATCTCCGATGGGCACCCGTATGTGAGTAATGTTTGATTAAGTGATTTACGGAATACATTGGTTAGTTTTTAATTTAACCATCATGCCCTTGTAATCGAAGGGGTAAGTTTTAATCTTCACACTTGATTTAATAAAAGAGGTGTACCGAGCTGAAGTGTTTGTGCTTTTAAAACTTTATATATACGTTAGCTGCAAAGCTAGCCTAAAAAGCAGCTAGATTGATTTTGTACCCAGTCTTGCCATCTTGCCGAGCTGCCGTAGATGTAGACGTATGTTTTTTTTTCGAGAACATTCCAGATCGAATCGATCTCTCGCGTACTCGGCCGAAACGTTTGTGTAGAAGCAAGCGGTGGAATAGGATCGCCAGCCGATCGATCGCTAGGCTGGTGTCTGCCTTATCTCTGAAGGACGCATGCCCCATTCTTTCTTATCCCGTTTCTTTTCCCCTTCACAAATTCCCCTTCTTCCTACTCCAGCAGCCGGCCTCCCCGCGCTGCCTCCCTGCCTCCTTCCTCAGCGCCTGGAGAGGAGCTCCTCTGTGCCACGAGCCGCCTCAAGCAGGCCAGCCCAGCTGCCGCCCCTCTCCTCCTCTCTCTCGGATATTCCCTTCTCCTTCTTCTTCTCTCTTTCAAATCCTTGTTTTCTCCAGGGAAGGGAGTCGCCATATAACAACTCGCAGCACCCCCCGCTGCTTTGGAGCTCGCCCCGCCTCCAGCCACCTCTCCGTCGGCCTTGTGCTGCTCCGCCTCGATCCGTTAACCCTGTAGCCGGAGCAGTCGGATCCGCTGCCCAGACCACCAAGCGCCGCCTGCTCCGCCTCGATCCACGCCAGATCCTCTTTGCCTGGCCTGCCAGTCGGGAGGAGGACAACCGAGAGGAGCGCCCATTCGTCCGCCGCGGGGGCCACGCAGCTGGCTCGGCCCAGCTCGCCCGCAAAGCCGTCGTCCATCTCCTACCCCGCGAGGTCTTCAGGGCGTTGATGCCTTCAACAGGCTGCTGGCTAGCTCGGCTCTTTGTCTGTCAACTCTCTCCTCCTAGCTGGGCATACATCTCATATTTTTTTGTTTGGTGTCTTTGGCTTGTTTGATTCCCGACGCCTCGCCCCAAGCGACCACGCCTGCCGCCTTATCGTCCTCCGCCGCGACGCCTCGCCCCATTCCCCATTCCTAGGCTCGGGCGGCGCGGACGCCCGCCGCAACGCCTCACCCCTTCCTTGGCTCCTGTGGCGTGGACACCGGCGGCAAGCGGCGGCGCGTGCCCGACCGTGGAGGACGGGCGTTTCTTTATTTGAATCAGCTAAATTAAGGATCGCGGGTAGAATTCTAAGAAATGCAGGGGGTTTTACGTAAAAACGAAACGTTTTCCCAGAGAACCACTTAAACAGGGACTGCGGGTTGAATTCAAAGAAAGAGAGGGGCTTTTTTGCAAAATCGCCGACGACGTACGACCAGAAGCAGTAGACGTTTTATTATTACTAGCAAAAGAGCCCGTGCGTTGCAACGGGAGAGAAAACATAACACACGCTCTTAAGCCCAACAACCATCACTCAAGACCACAACAGGTCCATCTCCTTTATTTTAGCGAGGCATCATATTTGTGTTGCCGCTTATCCTCCTTCTCACCCTTGCCGCCGGTACGAAAGAAAAACGGATCGTGCGCTATAAATTATAAGTTTGCTTTCAAAACAATATTTAAAAAATATTTAACAGGTAAAATTAACATCATATTTAGATTTCACACATTTTTCTAATCAAATTTCATATATAACATGTTAAAATCGGAGTTACGGTTTAAAAGATACGGATAATTTAGAAAATCATTTGTTTGACTTAAATATCTTTTAAAATAAAATTTAACAATACTTAACAGGTAAAAATAATCTCATATTCATATTCTACATATTTTTCTAATCAACTTTCATATATAACATGTTTAAATCGGAGTTACGGTTTAAAAGATATGGATGATTTAGAAAAACATTTGTTTGACTTAAATATGATCCGCGGATGAATTACGTAAAAGATCAGGGGGGTTTTCGAAAAATGTAAAATAACGGTTCGGGTGTGACTTAAATCCAGACTGCGAGTTGATTTCAAGAAAACACAGGGGCTTTTGTGTAAAATACGAAAAAACGATTCGTTTTTACTTAAAACATGACTGCTGGTTGAATTCTCCGAAATAAAGGGACTTTTCTGAAAAATGTCATGACGGACGACCAGAACCCAATTTGCTTTATTATTAGGTAAAGATATATATATATATATATATATATTATATTATATATAAATATATAAATTAGGTAGAGAATTCAACCGGCTGATTTGAAGCTTCGTGTCGGTCGCGCAGGGAGCCGTCCAACTCTAATCGTGCGTGCGTGTGCTCACGTCCCAAAGCTTGTTTTTTTTTTGAAATAGTCCCAAAGCTTGTTGCCACGCCTCTTTTCACTACAAAGTTTCTTATATCCCATATGTTTAAAAAAAGTTTTCTTATCCGTATAATAAGTCACGTACGTACACAACACAAGTACAATTTTTTTTTGGAAAAACTTCCGATCTATTGATCTTCAATAATGGTAGTACAACGAACACTAGAAATAATAAAAATTACATCCAGATCCGTAGACCACCTAGCGACGACTACAAGCACTGAAGCGAGCCGAAGGCGCGCCGCTGTCATCGCCCCTCCCTCACCGGAGCCGGGCAAACCTTGTTGTAGTAGACAGTCGGAAAGTCATTGTGCTAAGCCCCACAGAACCAACGCACCAGAACAGCAACCGCCGCCGATGAAGAGTGTAGATCAGAAGGATCCAACCTGAAGACACAAGAACATAGAAGAACGACGTACAGATCCAAGCAAATCCATCAAAGACAGATCTGCCGAAGACACACCTCCACACGCCCACCGACGATGCTAGACGCATCAACGGGACGGGGACTAGGTGGGGAGACCTTTATTCCATCTTCAGGGAGCCGCCGCCGTCTCGCCTTCCTGAGCAGGACACAAACCCTAACAAAACTCGACAAAAGATCTAAAAACGGAGCCCTCCCACCAGCAAGGGCCGGGATCCACTCCGCCCCCATGGCCCTAAGGCCACCGGAGACGGGGTGGACCGGCGACGGCGCCGGTGGGAGGCAGAGGAACCTCGACCAGGAACAAGTTATAGTAGGCGACAGTCGGCGAAGGCGAGTCCGAAACTTGACGGTTCCGATGGAAGAGGGTGCAGGCCCGGCAAGGAGGATATCGTCCTCTCCTTTGGCGACAAGGAGGACCAGCAGCCGAAGCAGCGGCCGCACCTTCTCGCGGAGGCAGCACGGACGGACGAAGAATTCGTCCGTCGGATGGAGTTCATGACGGAGCGCTCGCCCCGTCAGATGGGCCCGGCACTACCGTCACCGGCGCGGGTCAAGGAGGAGCCACCGTCCCCGCCATGCTACAGCGTCAAAGCCGATGTCCCCACCCCTCCGGGTCAAGGAGGAGCCCGCATCCCCACCCCCCCCCCCCCTGCGCAGTCGAGGAGCTGTCGCCGGCCATAAGGAAGGCGCGCGGCCGCATCCTGACACCGCCGCCTCGATAGTGAGATCGCCAAGTACGGCGAGGAGTGGTCTCTTAGAGAGACCTTCAATGCCGGCAAGGGCAAGGCCGCCGTTGGGGCTCCGCCCACGCCGTCGGCACTGGCCGCCGCGGCATTCCGCACCGCCCATCAGGAGGCGGAGCGGCTACGCCACGAGCGGCAGGCAGCCGCCGGAGAAGGATGCCGTGGCCCTCCGAAGGCCTTGCGCCGCTGGAGGGACGACGACGACGGCGTCGGCGACGCGGATGGTGACAGCGGTGCGGCAGGACAGGCCGGCCACGTGTATGATGTTGTCATCCTGTATACAGTTTAACTTTTTTTTTAAGTTTTTAGTTAAACGGTCGAAATATCGACATTTTTAAGTTTTTAGTTAAACGGTCGAAGTTGTTGAAATGTATACGGGCAGCGTTGTATGGCCGGCTCCCGCATCCGTGTCAGTGGACAGGCCCCCCTGTCCGCGGACAGATGCGGGAGAAAATTTGCGGGTCAGCGTTGGAGATACGATTTATAGTCTGTTTTTTGTGCACTGCAGAAGTAGTACCGTGTTCTCTGAAATTTTTTATTCCTCTGCAGTTTTGTGTGCTAGCCTATCGCATTAGTATTCTCAACATGAATGTTGGAAACATTACCATCGACCTTAGCATCTATACGTGAGATGTTGGCTGCCTTTTCCCCCCTGTTTGCAGTTTAAGGTTTCACTCTTTAATCCCCTGATTTTGTAGGCTATAATCCCCTGATTAGTACTGATACATGCAGTAGTTATACAAAAGATCTTGTACTCTGAAATTCGTAGTATATCTTGTACAGTACTGATAGTACTCTGATTAGTACTGATATATGCAGTACTTATACAAAAATTGGGGCCAAATATCTTGTACTCTGATTAGTACTGATTTTTAAAAATTATGTACTCTGAAATTCATAGTACATCTTATGCAGTCAGTATTCAGTTTATACCCTTGATTTAGGAAGTCAGTATGTGCACTGTCTACTAGAACTAAGCTTGGTCAGAGCAAAAACAACCTTGGCGAGTGGCTTGACCAGCAGTCTGTATCCTCCATCATGTAAAACACTTCCATTATCATGTAATTTCCCTCCATTTCTGTATGAATAAATCCTAGATTGTAAAAACAATATGTAAAGTTGGTTTTGTGCTGATACTTCTTACATCCATGTCATTGTAGATGGCTGTCGAAAATTGGAAAATTAGCCTATCGTATGAAGATGAGAATCATCAGCATAAAGTTCTTGAAGGATTAATGGACAGAACAGATATCTCCTATTATGAGTTAGTCAAATTGATCGAAGAAGTTGGCTTCTCGCCGGCATATGATTTCGTGTACTACAGGAAGAAATACCCGCGTGGCAGAGGCTATCTAGTTCGCATTGATAATGACATTCATGTGAGCAAAATGAATCAGAACATGCCAATGACAAGAAGGTCCAGTTGTATGTGTTCAATGAGTAGGCCAACATTGATGTTGCTCCAGCAGACCCTCAGCGTGAGGATGATGGAACGATTACCAGCTTAGAGGAGGGTGTCTTTGATGAAGGAGTAGCAAAAACTAGGGCGGCGACTTCACAAATTAATAGCAACCGTAAGCTCAATAACTATTTCAGTTTGTAGGAAATTACAGTTTACAAGTGTTGTACATATTTTGCAGCATATCATGCTTAGGCCACTTGGTCAAATAAATTAGTATCTATCCTTGTAATTAACAGATTAAATGATGCATGAATTGATTGGCAGGAACAATGCGTAAATCAAAAAGGTTGAATTTGGTTCAGACCCGCGCTGGGTACACCAATGGAGATTGTGATAATAGTGAGCAATCTCTGCTGCCACGTGATTCAGTGTCCGAAACACAAGAATTGGAGGATAATGAGGATCAAGTTGGTCGTCGAGATGATCGCCTCAACAATATTTCCGGTATGATATTAATTAAGAAGGATCAACAATTTAAGTTGGCTTGCACTTACTTAACGAACAAGCACCATATATATACTTACCCAATTTTCTTTATTAATCTGAGAATACTTCGCTATTATTGGTCTTTGTTCTTGGTCACTCCATCAGTAGCCTTACTTTCCTTACTCAATACTTTGAAAGCACATAAAGTAATATATGTGGCCTTCAGTTAATTAGTATTGTTGTAAACAAATTCCACAGGTGACGGTAAGCGTAAAGGAACATCCTTGCCAGCTGTTTGGAACATGCCAGATGGTGCGCGGATAGTTGTAAAATGCAATCATCTTGGCCAGCCTATTGGGGACGAAGGTGGAGTCTTGGGGAAATTTCTTGGCACAATAGCTAGACTCAGGGGCTATTGCCCACTTGACAAAAAGGACTGGCATAATGTCAAGAAGGATGGTGGGGCTGACACAATACTTCAGTGTGTACAGGTACTCAAATGTGACAGAATAAGAAAATTAGTTATATTTGCTAGCATATTATTAGTTTCCCTTTGTACATCTAGGCACTATTTTAAATACAGTGGTGACCTTGTAGTTTACGTTTATTCATTATTTCCTGAAATGCAGACAAAGTTCTTGTACCCTGCTAACTGTGACAAGTGGATACTAAAAACTACTGGGTGAGATTGGAGAAGATTCAAGGCTGGTCTGAAGAAAACTTTCTTTAGTGCAAACAAGAAAAGAAAATCTTTGTATAAGCTTTGTCCAGAATATGTGGATAGTGACCAATGGCGTGAACTTGTCAAATTTTGGAAGTCTAAGGAAGGAAAGGTAAGCTCTCTGTCATTTAATTGGACTATGTGTGCTGGTTTTAAGTAGTGCATTGACATTATATTTTTATTATAATAGGCAGTAAGTGAGAAGAACAAAATAAGTCATACAAAGGTGAAGACAAGTTATACAGCAGGGACAAAGAGTTTTGCTCATTGGGCTGAGGACCTAGTGAGTAACATATGTTTTTTCTAAGTTTTCACAACATGTTCTTTACATGCAGTGCACTTCTGGTTTTGCAGCGTCAAGAGGACCCTGAAAAGAAACAACCACATAGAGCGAAGGTTTATTTAGCGACTCATAGAAAACCAAAAAAGGCCAAAGATAAAAATAAGCTTGTGGTAGGTTACATACATTCAATTTTTACACAATCAAGTCAACACTGAATCCAACAAGTAGAATATACCTTATTCTTATCTTTCAGGTTGAGTTGGAAAATGTAATTAATGAACAACCAGAGTTGGCCCAAAGTGACCAGCAGGGAAGAGTTGCATGGAAAGGTGATGCCTTGCACAAAGTTTTGGGGACTGAAAAGCCTGGACCAGTACATGGCATGGGTTTGCTTCCCGTTCCTAACCAAGTTTATGGTCGAAAACCTCGTTATCTCAAGAACATCAATGTGACTACAACAAATGGTTCATCACATGATGGAGAGGCTGATGCTAGGGAGGAAATAGCAAAACTGAAGCAACACATAGAACAACAAGACCAAATTATTCAAGCATTAAGAAACAAAGATGAAGTGTGTGGACGAATGAAATGGCAACTGTAATTTTATTTGCTGCATTCATATAATTATTTTACTGAAAATTGTTTAATTTCTATTGTAGGAAAATTTCCAAACCGTAGGTAATGGTGAATCCCATCCAGAAGTACTACATAATAATAAAAGAAAGGTATTGTCAATATGTTTGACATGTGTTAGTTCATTTTCAGCTTCCTTTATAAATGTTTCATTTTGCAGAGAGTTCATGCCAATGGACCTGATGCAGAATACATAGTGATCAAACCCAAAGATACAACAATGGTAAATTTGTTTATTTATTACTACACTTTATAAGTTTCTAATAATGAATGCCTCTTCATGTAAAATGCAGAATAAAACTCACCCACATCGACATGGCATGCATGAAGATAATGACATTCTGTCAGGCAAACAGGTTAGAATTTTGTTGTTACTCATTCTATAAAGGATACACAACAACTTATTAATTTACTTACATTGTTGTACAGAAGCATCCTCTTGAAAATGAGGGTTGCAATATACTCTCAAATCAAGTACCATCATCACCGGCCCATCCTGATTTTGACGGAGAGGTAATGGTTATCTCTTGAGAAATCTGCTTGCTAGGCAGTGATAGGAAACATTTTCCATATAAATTATTGATGGTGTGATTTTGTATTCATGATTTTTAGTTACAAGATCAGGTTGTACTAGCGATATGTCATTCAAGTGCAATCCAATATTGATATTATTGACTCATATTTGCTTGTATAATGCTGAATGAATGAGTTTCTGCATTTTAAGTTTGATTTGCATGGAATGGACTCTCCTGATGTTATAAAATGATGTCAGCACACGTAATATTTGATGAATAAAATGCACTGTGAGCTTTACATTGCAAAATCACAAGGATAAACCATTTTTTTCCTCTTATGTTTCTCCATAGATGAGAAAGAGCAAGGAGAATATGGATGGAAATTTGACTAGAGTACACAAACAAAGCATTGAAGACAAGTTTGTAGTCCATGTGTCCTCTAAGTAGAAACGTAGTCCTTCCATGGAGGTAACAGAAATAGTGTGTTCATACTAGATTCATGTTCGTAAAATTTATTGTTATTATTCTGTAAATTATAATGTGAACTTCATTTTAGGTTGGCACAAAAGTGATTCCGAAGTCTTCAATATATCCAAACAAAAGGCATGTGGCACATGCTAGAATTTTGGGTTGCAAATAAAAAAAATGGTTGGTGGAGTTGAGCTAGGTCGGCAGTTCATAGAAGTGCAAGTTGATCAACCTATTGACGAATGTGAGGTCTTGGTAAGGGAAAGGAAAAATTGTAGGACAATTGGCGAAGCTTTCACCTCTGGATTAACATTTGCTTGGCCTTTAGCATGTGTATGTCAATATTTAACTTCTTGAGTTTCGTTAAATTAAATTTGGGATATACTTAATGCAGTTGTAACTGGTTTTTTTGCAGATTGAGAGGTTCAATGGTTGAGTTGATTCAGGCACTTTTGCTCATGAGGAATCAAGATGCAAAAATAACATATTGATGCAAGAAAGATCCGAGGGACACATTCTAGTGAACATGAATAGAGGTGTCATATGGTTTCAATGATAGGAAATCTTTCACGTAATATAGTTTACATTAATGGGTTGAGAAATGTATTTTTTTGCTACAATATGAATCTTCTATATGTTCATTGTTATTTTATATGGAATGACATGAACCATATTGATATTTTATATTTTATATCCCTTTTTTCGTGCATGTTGCAATTTCGGTTAAAACGTGTTACTAACCATGTTGCTACACCAGGAAAAACATGTTACAAAGTGTGTGCCTATAGTTCTAAAAGAGTGTTACCAGGGCCTTCGGTAACACATATGGCTTGTGTTGCAACAATACAATTGTAACACCTTTAAATACACAATCCTTATGTGCTACAATAGACACCACCTAGTAACATAGGCTACTGGAACACATACAAAAACGTGTTACTGCGCGCTTCAGTAACGCATTATCTAAGCTGTAGTAGCACATCAACATGTTACAATAGACCAATCCTCATGTAGTGATTGAGTCCAACTAGACATAATGGAGAAGGCCCATGTGGCCATGGCCATAGTAGTTTTGGTCAAATCAAACCCGTGAGCCATGTTTGCATCTGAGAACCATGACAAGGAGGGTTCATCTAGAAATAACCGGGGAAAGCTTGTGTGACCATGCTTATGGTGGTATTCGTTGAACTGGGACTGAACCATCCCGCAAGCCACATATGCATGAGACTACACACACTAGCGGGAGATAAAGTCTAGCTAGCGGAAACATGAAAGCCTCAAATAGTTATGTTTGTAGTGGTTTTGGTTGAAACCAGCCTACAAGTAATATGTGCATGTGGGGTTGGATTCGTTGACTCTAATTCAAGTGACATAGTGTCACTGACGTGTGGGTCCACGAACCAAATGGCCCACGTGTTACTAACACTAAGTCAGCTGACTTAAAGTTAGTGAATCCAAACGGGTGCATGTGTGCCCCATGGCAAGGCCGCGAGGGAGGGTTCTACCTAAATATAAATAGGAACGCCTCTACCAACGTGACCATGTACATGGTCGCTTTTGGTTGAAATCAACCCAACCTATCCCGCAAGCCATGTGTGCATGTAGGCCCCACATCAAGGGAGAACTCTAGGTAGACACAAGTGAGGAAGTCTCACATGACCATGTCTATCATGGCATTGGTTCAACCTAGCCTAAACCACAACCCACAGGAGCCATGCTGACTCTTTTTTTTTGAACTCTGAGCCATGCCGACTCACATGCACGTGTGAGGCATGAAGTCTAGCTACAAAGGAACACATAAGATTCATGTAGCAACATTTGATATAATTTTGGTAAAAACCAAGCCCACGAGCCATGTGCACGTGGACCCCACAGACTAAACTACAAGGGCAAATCTGCAAGGGGGGTTTTCTCTTTGACAGAAAATGTAGAACTCGCACTTTATAATGTCCATGGTAACATTCGTTGAATCATATATGCGAATGTCACTACAAAATTTGCTCTATTCAGTGACAAAAACCCTCGCGACGAAACAGGAAACGTCGCCTAAAATCATTTTCTGTGACGGTCCACCGTCACGAGGTGTTTTCCTCTCGTGGCAGCGCTCTCGGCAACTTTGGCGACGTTCTGGCCCGATTTTGTGCTATGGTATTGGTCGTCATTAGGCAAGTCTATTTTCTGGGAAGATTTTTATTGTCATAGAAAATTTTGATTGTCACCAATAATCTTGAACGGTTTAGTGAAGGAAATATATAATAGAAAAAAAAATGAGTCCCTTTCATGTGTTAGTTTCAGACAAAAGAAAGAAAAAATTGGTGCTACCCATGGGATTTGAACACTTGTCATGGGCCTCATGATGAGTTCGAATTACCACTAGGCTAGTATTTGATTAGTGATAATACTTTGTAGGCAAAAACCCTTTCTAAGCTGGTATATTATCTGGGACGGTTATTAGTGTCACCTAAATTATTGGAGCGGCGCCTTCATGTTCAGGAGATTAGCAAGAGACGGACACGTGTCAGTGTCTGTGCAGGCTACGTTCATGCGGCGTCCCGGTTGCGTGTTTGTAGGCGGCATGGAGGCATGTTTGCAGGCGGCCTAGAGGCGTGTATGTAGCCGGTGTTCAGGCATGCGAGCAGGCCACGTCAGAGATTCTCACCGGAAGACGTGCCTTTGACCGCGCGCCCCTCCGGCCATCGTGGTAGACTGTGCGTACTGAAGGAGTAAGAATAGACCGCGCGGCAGCCTTTGACCGCCCCTTCGGCCGCCTATCCAACCACCTCTCCTTAATGGCGAGCTCGCCTGCGGTGGGCTATAAGATAGCGGTCGTCCCTTCTCTCGCACCATTGCCATCTCCAAACCAGCACAAACACCTCGTCCATGGCGCACCCCCTAGTCTTCTATTTTTGCATCATTGAGGAGGAGCAAGAAGAGGATCCTCAGGCCCCCTTATGGGCAGAGATGGACAAGGCGCTGGAGGAGGTTGCTCAAATGGAGGCGGAGGCCGCGCAGATGGACGCGCCAGTGCCCGTGCCAGCGCCTGCGCCTACTGTAGGATCGAAAGTATGTCTAGAGGGGGGTGATTAGCCTACTTGACCAAATAAAACCTAACCTTTTCCCAATTTTAGTTGTGGGCAGATTTTAGCAATAGTACATGTCAAGCATCACCCTACACATGCAATTCTAAGAGTATAGCAGCGGAATGTAAGCAATTGCATATGTATGTAAAGGAGGGATTGGAGATTTCAAACGCAATGAAGACACGGTAGTTTTTGGCGTGGTTCCGATAGGTGGTGCTATCATACGTCCACGTTGATGGAGACTTCAACCCACGAAGGGTAACGGCTGCGCGAGTCCATGGAGGGCTCCACCCACGAAGGGTCCACGAAGAAGTAACCTTGTCTATTCCACCATGGCTTACGTCCACGAAGGACTAGCCTCACTCGGTGTTGGGGATATAACCCGTGGTGAGACCCGCCCAGGCGGGGCCGGGTTACACCGGGCGGCTCGTAAGCCCAAGACTTGTAAGGTGGGCTTAAGGATGCAGGCAAGGCCGCCAGGGCGGCTTACCAGATGGGCCGTTGACAGGGGCCCAGAGACGGAAAATGGCGTGAAGACCCGGGTGGCTAAGCCGCCCGGTGGCGGCTTACCCAAGATGGTATGGCGGCTTAGAGACAGAATAGGACACGCTGTGTGAGTCGGTTTGAGACTCGTGTAACCCGGGGCCTTGACCTCTTATATAAAGGCTAGACCCCGGGGCGGCTTAGACAAGAAACCAAGTAATCGAGAGCTAGGTCAAGCAATCCGCTCCCTTGTAATCGATACTCCAGCTAATACAACACAAGCAGGACGTAGGCTTTTACCTCTACTTGAGGGGCCGAACCTGGGTAAACTCGTGTCCTTCGCCCCGATCAACCCCTTTGAGTCCACTGCTATGGCGATGGCCTCGAACCTAAGTCTTCGGACATCTGCCGTGACAAAACCACGACAGTTGGCGCCCACCGTGGGGCCAGCGCTCGGTGGTGTTGAGTTCTCAAAGGGCTCTCTACCAGGGATCGAGGGGTACGCGGTTGGCAGGATGACCAAGAGTCGCCGTGGCCGGCTCTACATCGACGACGCCGGCTGGGGCCCCGAGGCTGACTCCGTTGAGTATGGTTTCCGGGTCCCCTTCGGCGGGATTCACGTCTTCATCGGCAAGATCGGCGGATCTGAACCCGGGCCGGACGTCTACACCGACATCGTCGAGCCGGCTCGGCGCAAGCAACCCGCCCAACGCGGTCAACCCGCCCGTGCCAAACCGGGTCGGAAACACGTCTTCGTCGGCTTCACTCAGGGCATGGATCTTGAAGGATCTATGTCACAGGAGGAAACTCTCATCTGCTCTGAAAACGGATCTTCGAGCGGAGAGACGGAATCAATCTACCAGCTCCATAATGGCGGACTCGGGGGCTACGTTGAGCCTTACCCCGAGTCGGATTTTCATAAGCCGGAGGAATATGAGCCGCCGAACCACGCCGCCGTCTTCATGGCGGGTTCCGCGGCGGCTCATAACAGCACAGCTGCTGAGGCAACCGGATCGGGGGCTGGCAGGCAGCCGGCTCAGGTCCTTCTGGATTTAATGGGTGAGCTTTCAACCCTGATGGCAACTGAGGTCACAGCTGAAAATCAAGCCGCCCGTAACACGGAGATTGCGAGGTTGAAGAATCAGATGACTGAAGTCCAGCAGGAGATCAATGAACTGAAGACTCAGATGGACGCTGAGGCAGAGCGCCTTAGGGCGGATGCTTTCCGTCTTGGGCTGGAGCAGCAATCAGCAGCGGCGGTTCAGCGGATGAGGCACCAATCCCGCTTGCCGGATCAGTATGAAGCGAGGAATCTTTTCAACACGCCAGGAACGGGACAGAACGTGCCTTTGGTCGTAACCCGGACGGCGGAAGTACCTGGAAGCCGGGCGGCGGCTCAGCATCAGCAGGTTAACCCACCCCGACGAAACCAGATTGCACCGACCTCTTTTTCTACGCCGCCGGGTCATTACTCTAACCCGGCGGAGAACTTGGTAGCGGCAGCAACTCGGCTGACTGCTATCCCAATTCCCGATGAGTCACCCTTCGCAGAAGAAGTGCGGAACGCGGTTGGATACCTGCGAACGGCAATGGCCCAGCAGGAGAAGTATGCTTACAGCCGGAGTCGTGTGCATTCAACCCCCATCCCCAGTCGCAGTTACAGCCGGCGTTATGAGTCGCCGGCGGTATCTAGCAGTGAACGACATCGGAACCCGCCGCGGGCTGACCGGCCGGCTCTGGATGCGCAGGCGCTGGTGGATCGAGCAAGAGCACAACGAGAAGCGGCGGCTCTGGCGGCAACGGCGGCTCATCCGGAACCCACGGCTGCACCTTCCGTCTCAGCCGGAGCCGGGTTGACCTCCCGGGCTGTGGGAGTGCCGTGCTTAGCGCCGGCTTTACGGAACGAGCGCCTGCCAAAAGATTTCAAGGGCCCTCGTAAGGTGCCCAATTACACAGCTGACCTACCTCCGGAGGCTTGGATCGAAAGCTATGAGCTCGCCATGGAGATGTTGGATGTTAGTGATGCAGTGTGTGCCAAGTACTTTACCATGATGCTAGAAGGGCCGGCTCGCACGTGGTTGAAGGGTTTGCCACCCAACACCATTACTTCCTGGGCCGAGTTGAAGGCGAAATTTATCAAAAATTTCAAAGGGACGTGCAAGCAGCCCATGACGATCGTGGATTTGGATCATTGTATGCAACAGACGGATGAGTCGGCTCATCATTGGGTCCGGCGGGTTTCGACTATCATCCACTCTTCAGAACAGATCACGGCGGCTCAAGCAGTTTTGATTCTGGAGAAAAATTGTCACTTTACGCCTTTGAAGCAGAAGCTTGGCCGGCTTAAACGTTCGTGTCAAGACATGGGGGAGCTTATGGCGGCTCTAACCAAGTATGCGGACTCTGACAACACGAAAGACCCAGGCTCTGATGATGAAAAATCAGGTCAAGGGAAGAAAGGTAACAATGGAAAGGGTCAGCAGCAGAACGCGGCTGGAAACGGCAACTCTGGCAAGCGGAAACACCCGGACGGCGGGTCAGAATTGGTGGCGAATACCAGCGCTGGGAATAACCATGCCAAGGGCAATGGGAACTTCAAGCAGAATTTTAACAAGGGAAAGGTTCCATTTAATTTGGAAGCAATGCTTAATAAGCCTTGTCCAGAGCATAGTCGACCTGATAAGCCGGCAGGGCATACGTGGAGGAATTGCCACATTATGCGGCAGTTTCGAGATTACAGCCTTCAGCAGCATCATAACAACGGTAATGGACCGTCCGGCGGCTCAGGGCCAGGCGGGTCAGGAGCCGGCTTGGGTCCTGGCGGCTCAGGGTCGGGTTACCAGAATCAGGGTAATCAAGGAGGTCATAACCAACAGTCTGGAGGCGGTGGCCAACAGCAACATAACCAGTCCGGTTTTCAGAGTAACCCAAAACAACTTAGCGGGGGTCAGTATCACGTCTTCACAACCAGCTTCGACAAGCGAGACCAGAAGGTACGCAAGCGGGCGGTTAATGCGGTCATGCCGGCTCTCCCGCAATATCTGAAGTGGTCTGAGTATGACATCACTTGGAGCAGGGCGGATCACCCGCCGCGGGTTGACAACCCGGGGCAATTAGCTTTGGTGGTTGCCCCCCAAGTTGGTGGATACATGTTCACGAAGGTTCTTATGGATGGTGGTAGCAGCATCAACATCCTGTATTATGATACTTTCAGCCGGATGGGTCTGCTTGACAAAGATCTTAAGCCGTCTTCCACAGTCTTTCATGGTGTGGTGCCTGGCAAGTCGGCTTACCCAGTGGGCAGGATTTCGCTGGAAGTCGCCTTTGGTGATGAGTACAATTACAGGGTGGAGTCCCTGTGGTTTGAGGTGGTCAAAATTAAAAGTCCGTACCATGCTTTATTCGGACGGCCGGCTTATGCCAAGTTCATGGCTAGGCCTTGTTATGTCTACTTACAGCTCAAGATGCCCGGGTTAAGAGGAACGATTACTGTGCACGGTGATCGGAAGACGGCTCTTGAATGTGAGGAAGGCGATGCGGCTTATGCAGAGTCAAGTTGTGCAGAGGCAGAGCTCAAGTTTTATAAAGAGAATGTTGACCCGGAGGATATGACTCCCTTGAAGAAGCCTACTACGGAATCAGAGCCGCCCCTCAAGTTTTCGGCGGATGATACCAAACAGGTGGATTTTACGGAGGGCGACTCATCTCAGCAGTTCACTATAGGGGCTAACATGGACCCCGCATAGGAAAGCGCGCTCATCAAATTCATCCGTGAGAATCGGGACATCTTTGCATGGAAGCCGTCTGACATGCCGGGTGTACCGAGAGAGTTTGCTGAGCACCACCTTAATGTGGATCCTAAGTTCAAGCCGATCAAGCAATTCCTTCGTCGTTTCAATGAGGAGCGGCGCAAAGCTATTGGAGAAGAAGTAGCCCGGCTCTTAGCAGCAGGGTTCATCATGGAGGTCTTTCACCCGGAGTGGTTAGCTAACCCGGTGCTGGTGCTTAAAAAGAACGACACTTGGCGAATGTGTGTGGATTACACGGATCTCAACAAAGCCTGTCCAGCTGACCCGTTTGCTCTCCCTCGGATTGATCAGATCATTGATGCAACGGCGGGTTGTGAGAGTTTATGCTTCCTGGACGCCTATTCAGGTTATCACCAGATCAAGATGGCAGTCAAAGACCAAGAGAAGACGGCTTTCATCACGCCTTTTGGTGCTTTCTGCTATGTGTCTATGCCTTTCGGGCTCAAGAGTGCCCAGGCGACTTATCAACGTTGTGTGCAGAACTGTCTTCACAGTCAAATTGGGTGCAATGTTCGTGCTTATGTGGATGATATAGTGGTCAAGTCAAGGAAGAAGGAAACTTTGCTGGACGACCTGAAGGAGACTTTCGACAACTTGAGGGTTTACAAGATGATGCTTAACCCGGCCAAGTGTGTTTTTGGAGTTCCCGCAGGCAAGCTTTTGGGGTTTCTGGTTTCTGAGCGTGGGATTGAAGCTAACCCGGACAAGATCAAAGCAATTACATCTTTGTCTGAGCCGGCGTGCATAAACGACGTTCAGCGCCTGGCGGGTCGAATCGCCGCGTTAAGCCGGTTCATAAGCCGCCTGGGCGAGAAGGCAATCCCCTTGTATCAAATGATAAAGAAGACGGATGATTTCGTCTGGAGCAAGGCGGCGGGTGAGGCGTTTGATGCGCTTAAGAAGCAACTGACTGAGCCGCCCGTCTTGGCTGCTCCGGCTGAGAAGGAACCGTTACTCCTCTATGTGGCGGCTAACAACAGGGCAGTCAGCGCTGCGGTTGTTGTGGAGCGCAAGGAGGCAGGGAAGGAATATCCGGTTCAACGGCCGGTTTACTACGTCAGTGAAGTTTTGATCGAGTCCAAGCAGCGATACCCACATTGGCAGAAGCTGATCTATGGAGTATTCATGGCAAACCGGAAGCTGAAACATTATTTTTTGGGACACCCGATCACAGTGGTTAGCTCTGCCCCGTTGGGAGACATAATTCAAAACAGAGAAGCCACTGGCCGGATTGCTAAGTGGGCATTGGAGCTTGGACCTCTTAATCTAAAATATGTGCCTCGCACAGCGGTTAAGTCTCAAGCTTTGGTGGACTTTATAAACGACTGGACTGAGTGTCAGTCGCCAGAGGAGAAGCCGGACAACACTTACTGGACGATTCACTTCGACGGGTCTAGACAGCTGGAAGGTTCGGGGGCTGGAGTTGTCTTAACTTCCCCCAAAGGTGATAAGTTCTGTTACGTATTAAGGCTGATGTTTCCTTGTACTAACAATGCAGCTGAGTATGAAGCTTTGCTTCATGGCCTCCGGGTTGCTAAGGAGATGAATCTGAGCCGGGTTAGATGCCTCGGCGACTCAGACCTTGTGGCTCAGCAAGTTTCAGGCACGTGGGATTCCAAAGACCCACGCATGGCGGCTTATCGTCAGGCGGTAGACGTCGTTGCAGGTCACTTCAAGGGTTATCAGGTGGATCACATTGATCGTCGTAAGAACGAGGCGGCTGACGCATTGTCAAGAATTGGCTCCCAGCGTAAGCCGGTGCCGCCTAACGTTTTCTTGGACGTGTTATATCACCCTTCAGTTAAGTTACCTTCGGAGGAAGATCTGGCTATTCCTGACCCGGAGGGGCAATTGGTGGCGGCTCTGCGTGCTATTCCTGACTGGACATTGCCTTACATAGCGTATCTAACTCGTGGCGAGTTACCTGACGAGGAGACCTTGGCAAGACAAATCGTCAGACGATCTAAGTCCATGACAATCATCAATGGCGAGTTACATAAACGCAGTGTTACGGGCGTTTTTCAGCGTTGTGTTTCACCTGAGGAAGGCAAGGAGATCCTTAATGAAATCCACGCCGGAGATTGTGGTCATCATGCCGGCTCAAAATCTCTGGTGGCCAAGGCTTTTAGACATGGTTTCTTCTGGTTGACGGCTCATAAGGATGCAGAAAACTTAGTGCTCAAGTGTGATGGCTGTCAAAAGTTTGGACGACGTGTTCATGTGCCGGCTCAGGAGTTGCGCATGGTCCCGATTACTTGGCCGTTTGCGGTCTGGGGGCTTGATATGGTCGGGCCCTTCAAGAGATCCAAAGATAAGAAGACCCACCTTTTGGTGGTGGTTGATAAATTCACGAAGTGGGTAGAGGCTGAGCCGGTCAGCAAGTGTGACGCAGCTACGGCGGTTCAGTTTGTCAAAAAATTGATCTACCGTTTTGGTTACCCTCACAGTATAATCACAGATAATGGCACAAACCTATCCAAGGGGGCTATGCAAACCTTCTGTGAAGAAGAGCACATCCGGCTTGACGTCTCTGCTGTTGCTCATCCACAGTCCAATGGTCAGGCGGAGCGTGCTAACCAGGAAATCTTGAGAGGTATCAAGCCCCGACTTATGGTTCCTTTGCAGAGAACGCCGGGTTGTTGGGTTGAGGAGTTACCATCAGTCTTGTGGAGCATCAATACAACTCCCAACAGATCCACTGGCTATACGCCTTTCTTCATGGTTTACGGCGCAGAAGCCGTCTTACCAAGTGACATACATCATGACTCGCCACGGGTGGCGGCTTACGTTGAGACAGACAATGAAACAGCGCGTCAAGACGCGTTGGATGCTTTGGATGAAGAGCGTGACCTGGCGGCGGCTCGATCGGCGATTTATCAGCAAGACCTGCGCCGCTATCACAGCCGCCGAGTCAAGACCCGGACGTTTCAAGAAGGCGACTTAGTGTTGCGCCTGATTCAAGATCAGACGGATGCGCACAAGTTGTCTCCTCCATGGGAAGGGCCTTTTGTGGTTAGCAGAAACCTCAACAATGGGTCATACTATCTCATTGACGTACGAGACGAGTCACGAACTTCTGGGCAGGAGACCCTCCGGCCGTGGAATATCGCTCATCTGCGGCCTTACTACACCTAAGTCATCGACTTCCCTCGTTGTATAATATCATTGTATATATATTATATATATATATATATAATAAAGTTGGTATCCCTGCAAGCCGGGGCATCTGCCGTTTTTACATCACATTGTCCAAGATGGCTACAATCATATGATCATTTGGAGGCTTTCAACCTGCCGGGTTAGGCTTCAAGCCTCTTGGTCTGGCTCTTCAAGCCGGAGTTACAAGGTCATTTGGGGGCTTCTAACCCGCCGGGTTAAGCTTCAACCTTCTTGATCGGCTCCTTATCTACAATATCACCACACACTGGCGGCTTACAAGACGGCGGCTTATAAGTTGGTGTGCAAAGTTGATAATATCAACAAAGATTACTGGGAGTGCAGCGAGTCATGAACTCACCTCCTCTAATCTGTGAAAACGGGTTATGCCTGCCTGTATGCAGATGCATTTTGTCAGGGGTGCAGCGAGTTCTAAAACTTACCCCCTGCAAAGGCCTCTTACAGCGGCGAGGCTAACTCTGTAAGGCCGGGTTATACCTGCCTGTATGTAGATGCGCTTTGTCAGGGGTGCAGCGAGTTCTATAACTTACCCCCTACAAAGGCCTCATACAGCGGCGAGGTTAACTCTTACATTTGTAACTACGGGTTATACCTGCCTGTAGGTAGATGCGTTTTGTCAGGGGTGCAGCGAGTTCTATAACTTACCCTCTGCAAGTGCCTCTTGTAGCGGCGAGGTTAACTCTTCTATTTGCTGCGTCTCTTTCTGGGTTGCTACGCTCTTATTAAGAGTTCAAAGTAGCTAAGACCACAGAAGAACCGGCTTATATATTCGGAAAAGCAGGCAAAGAAAATGAGGTTTCACGCCTCCGGGTTAGACTTTTTAAGTCACCCTTCGCAGTGATGCAGAACATGTTTCTGTCTTCTTATATTGCCGGGTTTGTCTACAAGGTAAGACGCCGTGCAGATTGATATCATAAGCCGCTTGAAGAAAAGCAAGGAATATATTATGATTGACTAAAGACTCATACGTGCACTATGGCACGGGTCAGACAGTGAAAGAGTTTTTCTACAAGCCTATTACAAAGCTCTCTTTGAGAGCTCACCAGGCAAGCAGCCAAAAGTTTTATACACATCGGCGGCTCAAGAAGCCGGGTTATCAAATATCAAGTTCAGCTCGACGGCGGGTCATCCTGCTCCGGGTCTTCGACTTCTTCGATCTGAAGATTGTCCACGTCCCAGTTGCAGTGTGTTAGTGCTTCAAACTGGGCGTCCTCAAACAGAGGAGACGGATCAATCTCAGGGGTGAAGAAATGCTTACGGCGCACGGGGGTCAAGTCTCTGCATTCAAATGTGGGACCACGTATCTTCTTGGATGTCTTGCTGTAAGCCGCCTGGTAAGTTGACATGTCAAGATCCTCCACCAGCTTGGAGGCAAGAACCCTGGAAGATTTTCTGCATTGAGCATAGTCTTCTGTAGTGAACTCCGAGCCGTCATCTTTCTTGGACGGGAACCCGTCCATCATCTCGTCAGCAGTTAACTCAGGAGCGAAAGCCAAGCACCGGCTTAGCGCGGATAGAGCCCCCTGCCTGGCGGCTGATCTTTTGAGCTCATCAATCTGCTTAGGCAGCGTGGACAGCAGCTCTAAGATATCTTTCATGTGCTTGGGGATGCTCCTTTCAGTCAGCATAGCTTTAATGGTCAGGAGAGTCCCGCAGTAGAGTTGTTCAGCTAAGGAGTACACTGCCTTCAGCTTCATCACACTGTCAGAGGATAACTGGCGGCTCCTTTCACCTGTAAAAAAAAAAAAAAAAAAAAAGGTTTGGTGGTATAAGCCGCCAGATATATTATTTATCACGGACAAGACGGTCATTAAGTACCATATGCTTACCAAAGATAGCAGAGGTCATCCTGGATATATGCTGTTTCAGGGTCTGCAGCTCTGTCGACACAGTGGCAAGCCGCCCTTCAGCATCTTCTGCACGCTTGGTCAGGGCGGCTTGATGAGTTTCAGTATTCTTCTTGAAAAGAGCAAAGTCCACTTGCGTCTTTTCAAGATCTTCGATGGTAACCCGCCACTTGGTTTCCGCCTCTGACCGGGCGGTCTGTTGCACATCGAGATTTTTCTTCAGGCTGGCCATTTCAGACTCAGCCGCCTCTAGAGCATCCTGTAACAATTCAAAAGCAGGAAAAGGGGGGTTCAATGTTCATGGTAAGTTACCACTGAGGAAATTATGCTACAAGTCTCAAGCAGATTGCAAGCAATATACTCGACACTTGGGGGCTAATGTCTATTTGTTCTCTAGGGCTTGTCCCGGCTAATCTTTAAAAAAAGGTAAGCCGGCCCTTGGGGGCTACAGATCACGCTCAAGTCTTTCAATTAAAGTCCCGACTCATCTTTAAAAAAAAAAAAAAAGATAAGCCGGCCCTTGGGGGCTACAATCAGCATTTATACAGTATCCAATGAGAATCCGGGTCATCATTTCATGATAACCCGGACTTGGGGGCTACAACTGTTCAAACTCTATACATCGAGTATCGGCCTACTACTTATACTAAACCCGATACTTGGGGGCTACAGCTCAAGTTATGAAAAGTATTGCTAAGGAAAGCCCCGGTTTATTATTTGACATATTAATCCGGCTCTTGGCGGCTAGGAAAGGGTATAAAGGACAGGCTGGTAAAAGTACTACCTCATATTTTTTCTTCATAAGGCTGACAAACTTCAGCTCTATCTTCCGGCTTGACTCCAGGCGGTTTAGAAATCCAGCATGAAGTTCATCAGCGGTAAACTTCTCCAGTACAGTAGGTTCCAAATTAAATTCCTCCAGCGAAGAAGTTTCAGCTTTGCCAGAGTGCCTTGTTAATACACGGGGTTCAGGGGTGTGGTGACCCGTCTCAGTAATAGCAACGTCTGGAAGGGCTGTTTCTTCATCAGCCATTGAAGGGCTGGGCAGTTTAGGATCATCCCTCGCAGGGCTTTCAGCGGTCGTATCATGACCCGCCGGCTCAGGTAGCTGGTGAATGTTTTTCTCAGTATCTGCGGCTGGTGGAGAGGCCGGCTTAGCAAACACTGGCTCTTTAGCAATTGGGGCGGCAGTAGACCCGCCAGTTTTTCTTCGTTTGGCTTGGGCCCTGGAAGGTGCAGTTGATGGTTATATATATGTCAAGGACATTGAAAACATTCAAGTGCAAAATAATATACATACTCCGGGTTGATCTTCATTGGGGGCAGCTTTGATGCGGTTGAGTCGCCAGATGAAGGCGGAGAATCCTGAAGGCATCCAAAGTAATACAAGACAGTAAGATTACAATGCAAAGTTGATGAGAATTATGTTTCCGTAAAAGGATACCTCAGCTGGCCGTTTTCGAGGAGTCGGGGAATGAGGTAACCCGGCCACGAGGTCGTCAGAGCCGGCGCTCCGGGTCTGGCGTCGGGAGTTGTGCTGTTGCTTTTTCAAAAGGAAATTGGGATCTAAGTGAGCAAGAGGATGAGAGAAGGGGACTTTCCGGACGACCCGCCGTACTCTGTCTTGTGAATAGATCTCTGAGTCAGAAATATCAATTACCTCAGGAGCGTTGGCGTGGCTTGCTTCCGTCTCATCCTGTGAGTAATTATTGTCAATAAGCTGTATAAAGAGACGGCCAAGAGAATCAAGTTCTACCTCCGAGTCGTCACTTTCGGCCGGCTCTGGAGTGGCGGCTTTCTTCTTCTTCTTGGCTGGGGTTTTCGTCTTAGGCTTTCTCACCGGCGGGTTAAATTTCTTCTTCCAGAACGGGGAGTTGGCCTATATATAAGCCGCCGGTTAAGGTTACAAGGTGCAAGATAAGTATAATCAATTGAAGGAAAAGAGACTTACGTCTGGAGCCGGATTCTTGGCATAGAAGGGCTTTAGCCCAACCTTGTCGCAAGCTTCCTGACTTTCGCCAAGGAGTCCCTTGACGCCACTGTTGATGTCTTCGTCAGTCAAGGGAGTTGTCTTGAAGCAAAGGGGGTCATTGGGTTCACCCGTATATTCGCACATAAGCCGGTCACGCCGGCTCAACGGCATGATTTTCCAGCTTACCCAGCAACGGGTTAGGTCAACACCTGTCAAGCCGTTAGCCAGCAGAGCCTTGACCTTGGTGTAAGCCGAGGCATACTTTGCTCGCTCGGCGGCTGTCATTCGTGCTGGGAGGGGGTTGTCATTGGTAAAGCAGAGCCGGGTTGGACGGTAACCCGGCAGGGGATTCTCGCCTTCAGGAGAGGTGTCCTGGCAATAAAACCAGGTTTTGTTCCAGTCCTTGGGGTGACTCGGCAAGGTGGCTGAAGGGTATGGCAGGTCTCTTCGTCTTTGGATGGTAATACCACCAAGTTCCAAGCTGGGACCGGCCGCCATTTCAGTCTGGCGGTTTGCATAGTGATATTCATAGAAGAGGTCAACAGACGGTTCTTCTTGCATATAGACTTCAGTTAAAACTTGGAATTGGCATATATTGGTAACTGAGTTGGGGCCTATGTCTTGAGGATGGATCTGGAAGAAGTGAAGAACATCCCGAAAAAACCTTGACCCGGGAGGGCGAAACCCGCGAAGGATGTGGTCAGTAAATATGATGATCTCTCCCTCCTTGGGCTCAGGCCTCTTCTCCGGTCCTGGAACCCGCCAGTGTATTTCCTCTTTACTTGGTAACATGCCAGATTCAACAAAGTTAGCTAGGAGTTCTTCAGTGACTCCGGAGCTGACCCAATCACAGGAGGATGGAGTCCTTGTCATGACGGCGGGTTACGCTACAAAAATAGAAGGAATGGCGGGTTAAGAAGAGCAGTGGATGAACGAGATCAATCATATTTACTGACCTACAATGGCGACTTACGAAGCTAAGATGGTATGGATGGGAAAATGACTAAGTGCAGAAAACAGATTTTGCATATTGTCTATTCATTGCAAGATCTACGGGCGAAGAAAAAATGAAAATGAATACGACCTAGAAATAACAGTGGATGAACGAGATCAATCTACCCGCAACAATGAGTGTCATATGGACACAAAAATGAGTGGGGGATGGACTTCGGAGGAGTGCCCGCAGCCAAAGGGTAGTGATACGAGGTCTTGGGCAGTGCTCGATGCCTCGGTGGTTATCGATGGTGATGAACTCGCAAGAACAAGGAAGAACTCGGAACCCTAACGGGAGTGTACACAGATTCAATGAGGATCGGAGGAGCTTACCTCTGAGATGCGGAGGCGCCGATGAGGCTCTGGTCCGTTTCGGGCTGAGGCAGTGGCCGGCGAGGAGAGCGACGGCGCGTCTTCGGTTGCGGGCGGCGGAGCTCTGGAGAGGGAGGCTTCACGCGAGGAAGGAGACGATAGCGACAGGCGGAGAAAGGGAGGAGGCGCACGTGGCGCTATTTATAAGGAAAAGGGCAACCGTACGCGCGAAAGTGGGGAGCTACAGTAAATTGGCGCCTTGATTTTCGGGATGACCTTTCGGTGACAAAGATCCGTTGCAAAACGTCATGGAATCTTTTCCGAATATTCTGTGTGACGTCATGGCGGGTTACAAGTTGACTTTCCAGATGACAGCGCAATGAAGACTCGCCGTTAAGTAAAGTTAAAGATTGACATGAGCTGGCTCAAATCAACCTGGGGCCTAATGTTGGGGATATAACCCGTGGTGAGACCCGCCCAGGCGGGGCCGGGTTACACCGGGCGGCTCGTAAGCCCAAGACTTGTAAGGTGGGCTTAAGGATGCAGGCAAGGCCGCCAGGGCGGCTTACCAGATGGGCCGTTGACAGGGGCCCAGAGACGGAAGATGGCGTGAAGACCCGGGTGGCTAAGACGCCCGGTGGCGGCTTACCCAAGATGGTATGGCGGCTTAGAGACAGAATAGGACACGCTGTGTGAGTCGGTTTGAGACTCGTGTAACCCGGGGCCTTGACCTCTTATATAAAGGCTAGACCCCGGGGCGGCTTAGACAAGAAACCAAGTAATCGAGAGCTAGGTCAAGCAATCCGCTCCCTTGTAATCGATACTCCAGCTAATACAACACAAGCAGGACGTAGGCTTTTACCTCTACTTGAGGGGCCGAACCTGGGTAAACTCGTGTCCTTCGCCCCGATCAACCCCTTTGAGTCCACTGCTATGGCGATGGCCTCGAACCTAAGTCTTCGGACATCTGCCGTGACAAAACCACGACACTCGGGGTAGATCTTCACGAAGTAGGCGATCTCCTTGCCCTTACAAACTTCTTGGTTCAACGACACATCTGGTTGGAGGCTCCCAAGTGACACCTAACCAATCTAGGAGACACCACTCTCCAAAAGGTAATAGACGGTGTGTTGTTGATGAACTCCTTGCTCTTGTGCTTCAAATGATAGTCTTCCCAGCACTCAAACAACTCCTCACAGATTTGGCTATGGTGGAAGAAGGATTTGAGTGGAAAGCAACTTGGGATAGGCTAGAGATCAAGTTTCAAATGGTAGGAATGGAATATCTTGATCTCAACACATGAGTAGGTGGTTCTCTCTCAGAAAATGTATGGTGGAAGTGTTGGCACATTCTGATGGCTCTCCTTACTGAGAAGGATGTGGTGGAGGGGTATATATAGCCTCCACACAAAATCCAACCGTTACACACTTTTGACCCAACTCGGTGGCACCGAAACGATCATCTCGGTAGCACCGAACTGTGTAAAAGATATGAACTTTAGGAATCTCAGTGGGACCGATACGGACAACTCGGATGGACCGAAGTGCAATGGCTTAGGGCAATCCTCATCTGGTGGCACCGATTGCATCAACTCGGTTGGACCGAAGTGAAGCAATAAGGCAACAGAGACTTGGCAAGCCATCTCGGTGAGACCGATTTGCAAACTCGGTGAGACCGAAGTAAATGCAAACGATTACAGAGAGTTGGCAAGGCCATCTCGGTGGGACCGAGATCCATTTCGGTGGATCCGATTTGTTAGGGTTTGGCAGTGGCTAAGTCTTGGATGAACTCGGTGGGGCCGGATAGGAAAAATCGGTGGGGCCGAGTTGGACTTTAGGTTTAGGACATATTTGGGTAGAGAGAGTGGTTGAGGGATTAGGAATACTGTCACTAAGCACTTTGAGCAAAAAGACCATTAAGAAACACCTCATCCCCTTTTAATAGTATTGGCTTCCTATGGACTCAATGTGATCTTGGATCACTGAACCAAAAATGTAGAGTCTTGATCTTTTGCCAATCCTTGTCCTTAGCATTTTGAGGGGTCCACTTCTCTAGTCCATGCCATGCCAATCATTGAACATCCTGAAATCTTAATCTTGAATGGACATTAGTTCAATGAGATATATGTTGTTATGAATTACCAAAACCACCAAGGGAGCAAATGTGCTTTCAATCTCCCCCCTTTTGGTAATTGATGACAACATATAGATCAAAGCTTCGACAGATGATTAAGTAAATGAAATACATCGTCGCTTTGAGAAGTATGTGATAAGCAAGAGCTCCCCCTAAATTTGTGCATTATTAAAAATTTGCGTTTGAATGCAAATGCACAATCGATTAGGCTCATGGGTTACTCTTCCATGTCACATACATCTTGGTGGAGCGCGCAAAATGATAAGATTGGAATAATAGGCACGCATCACCAACATAAGTAATTGATCATACAAGATAATGAAAAAGATAAACAAGAATCATCACAATGAGCATAGTATGATCAAACATCATGATAACCGTAAACAGAATATCTCACAGACACTATAGCAAGCACACACATAACAAAGTATCAACGAACAAGCAAACAAGTAGCAAATGCACTCGAGAGAAAAAAACAACAAAACACTCTCTCTCGAAGCCTATGATCTATACAAATTCTCCCCCTTTGGCAACAAGTACCAAAAAGTTCGAATCATATAGCACTAGTCGGCTCTCTAGGCACGGTCCTCCGAAGCTCCTGAAGGCGACCTTCTGCTGGCTGCTCCGGTGTGCGTAGACGGTGTTGAGATAAGAGCGTCCATGAATGCTTCTGCTGATGACTGCTGGACTGGAGGAGTGGAGACCTGTTGTGGCACTGTGGCTGTGGCGGCTGGTGCAGATACTGTGGTCCGTGGATCCACTACTGGTACTGCAGCTGACCTGGCAGCTCTAGGCACTTGTTGAAACTGCTCTGTGGTTGGTCTCTCATCTTCACTGTCATCTGATCTGGCTTGCTTGACAGCATCAACATCTCCTTGCAGCTGTTCCACTGTGGTCTGAATCTCAGTCACCTTGACATCCAAATCATGAAATTTGGTCTCAATGATCCGCTCAAAACTAGCCAGGGTCTGGGTGAGGTTGGCCAGACTTCGCTCAATCCTCAGAGTGGCTTCAAGAAGATATTGCATTTGATCCTTTGGTGTCTTGAGATTCGCAATTGGAGCATTGGGAGCTGCTGCTTCCTGAGCTGCTTTAGCTTCTTGGGCTTTGCGGATTTCCTCTTGAGCTTGTGCAGAAGTGGGATGCGAAGAATCCATCACTATAACGTTGTCCTCAAACTCTGGATGGAGTGGCAAATGCTCTCGATCAAGAAGATACGTGCTGGTTCCAACCTTGGAATTGATCAACAACTGAATATGTGGAGTATAACCACACGATCTCTTCTGATCTGCTGTTGTCCTCTTGATAGTCTCAACTATCAGGCTCATCACCTTGAATTTCTGAGGAGTATCAAATAAGTGCAGCAAGTTGATGGAGTGGCCACGAATCATATTATCATCGCCTGACTTGGGTAACAAGGTGTACCGCAAGATTGTGTTTGAGGTGGCCAGTCCTGGTAGCAAATGCTTCACTGATCCAAGCTTATGTGTTTCAAGGTCCTTCTGAGGAATTGCAGTGTACATGTTGGCCATTGAGTTGTGATCCATCTTGAGCTTGGCATATATGTCAATATCATCCTCTCTTCCTTGGGTGCACCAAGAAGATTTGCCCACTCAGAGATGGTAGACTGGTATCTTATACCCCCAGTCATCCACACTATTCTGCCATCTGGATAGAAATGAGCAGTAGAGTAAAATTGCATGATCATCTCGTCATTCCACTTGGTCAACTTCTTTCCAACAAACTCGTCAACTCCTGCAATTCTGAAGCTTTCATGGACGTGGGGGAAATAATCTTCGTTCTCATCAATGTATTCCCAATCCACCCACTTCATGTCACTGACTATGGGCTTCTTGTCAAGCAATACTGTCTCATAAAAGTCCTGTTGTTCACGGGTGTGAAAACGATAATCACAAGCAGTCCTTCTTCTGATAGCATAGGGATCTGACAATCTCCATTGACGCAGTCCTTTGTCCTTTCTCAACATCATGTTCTCAGCTACTGGGTGTGCATTGTCATGGTCTGGAATCTTTGGCTTCAACTTTCTGAGCACTAGAGGCTCTTCATCAACATTTGATTCAGGCACTGGGGCCTTGTTCTTCTCTGCAGCAGATATGTTCCTGGTTGATCTCTTGGGTGCTGGTGCCTTAGGCTTTGACTTGGGAGGTGCAGCAGTCTTGATTGCATCAGACATGAGCTTCTGTGCTTTTGCAGGGGGTGCAGCAGTTGGCTCATCCTCCTCCTCTTCTTCCTCCTCATCAATCATCATGGAGGGTCTGCCAATCACACGGGCAGTAGTTTTTCTTATCCTCTTCTTCTTAGCACCTGCAGCTACCTCACTAGGCTCTTCAAGAGTGAATTGTATGGACTGTTTTGGCACTTTCCTTACAGCTGTTCTCTCTTTGATAGAAGTAGGCTTTGTGTTGTACTCTTTAGCAAGCACTACTCTCTTCTTCTTGGTTGCTGTCTCACTGGCAACAAAATCCTCATCCTCACTGTCTGAGGTTTTCTTCTTCCTTGTTCTGGTTGTAGCTTTAGGAAGATCTGGAGAGCTTCTCTCTCCCTCATAGAAACTCTCATTATGGCTTGATCCTTCACTCATCTCTCCCTGCTGTTCAGACCTGTTCTGACTGTCACTGCCACTAGACATCTTGCTGAGCTGACCCTGTGAATAGATAGGTATGGGTAGAGTAGATGAGTCATCACAAAAAGCAGATAGTTTTTCATAAAAATGAGTTCAAACTTTAGTCTTAGGTTTTCACAGAATGCAGTTCGGATGGACCGAGTTGGTAATCTCGGTGACACCGAAGCACACTACAGAGACATGGCACGCCATTTCGGTCAGACCGAGATGGGTTTCGGTGACTCCGAGATGCTAGGGTTTCACTGAGACATTACTTTCGGTCTCACCGATTCGCACAACTCGGTGACACCGAGATGTACTAGTGCTATGGCCAGGGCCAAATCGGTGGGACCAAAAATTCCTATTCGGTCGGTCCGAGATGCGTTCGGCGGAAACCTAACCCTAAATTTTTTGCTCGAATCTTGTTCAAACGAACTAATCTGGTGGAAAGAGGATTGCATTCGTGGCAAGATTACAGGCAATCCGATCGTGCATTGAATCGGAAAAGGGAAGCACGAAAGGGATCGAAACTCACCCTAACTCGGTGGAGTTTATCTACGGCGGCAACGGCGGTGGAGATAACCGTTGACGATGACGGAATCCTGCGGCGAGGGCGCGCTGGAGACGACGGCGACGATCCGAAGACCAAAGGGGCGGCAGCAATGGGGCGCGGGCGCGTGACGTTTGAAGAAATTTTCAACCGCACGGTTCGCTGGGAATATATACCCATTCGCTGTCGGTGGCACCGAGTGGAACAAATCGGTAGCACCGAGACGTGCAACTGCTTGCAGTTACAGCAACTCGGTCCAACCGAGTTGGTCTAATCGGTAGCACCGAGATGAAAACCTAGATCAGTCTAAATGCTTTCGGTTCGACCGAGTTTGAGTAGGTTGGCCTGACTGAAATCAATTAGAAGGTTTTGGAGGTTCAGCCCTTTCAGATCGGTGGCTCCAAGTGCTCCTCACCCGGAGGGTCCGAAAAAGACTTGTTCAATTTTTGTGATGCAGCAAGAATAGAATTTGAGACAAGAAAGCATAGATAGCTAGAGAAGGTTCTTAGGCATTCTTGTACATCCACTTGGCCAGAAAAACCAAGACAATCAAAACTACAAATGGATGTCCTCGAATGATACAAACATGCAAACCAACATGCTCACGCAATAAGATTGCAAATGAAATATGTGTCAAACATGCACAACCAATTCTAGCACCTATCAAGCAATGGCGATGACTAGGTCATCTATATATGAGTATATTGACTTAGGAGCCAAATGAGAACATTTGATCATAGGTCATACTCATCGTTTAAGCACAAGTGGGGTTACCACTTTTACATAAAGCATTAATGTGTTCACACCATTAGAGTTGCTTTAGCTCAATTGTTTAGAGCAAAGCTCCCCCTAGATGTGATATCCCCCCTAAGTGGGATGAACTAACCTTGAGTTTTGTCGATGATGACTTCATGTAGATGTTGAAGATGTGGATGCTCAATGTTGATGTAGACCATCAAAAGTTGGGAGCAATCCTTTGGAGTTTTGTGCTTTCAATACCTACATGGGTTAGTCCCACACAAGGAACATGCAAGGATATCCATAGACATAGAGTGATATACACATATGATGATGTCCATGAATGCATTGATTACCTTGTCCCTTGCCTTACCAACAAGAGGGTTTGTGACTCCATGAACTAGTGCAAAATGTGGAAGTTGGTTGCACAAGTCCTTGCCATGAATAATATGAGTGAAGTTTGTTGGCGGAGTCACCCTCAAGAACTCTCTAGTTTTTCTTCTTTTGGACCCACATCAACTTGATGGGATAGCACTTGATGAAGTAGAACTTGATGAAGTCTTGGGAACCCACTTGACCATGGCTTGAGGAGCTTCTTCAAATGAATCAATCTCTTCTTGAAGCTTGTCCTTGCCTTTTAGCTTGTGGTCTTGTGGTGGAAGATCTTCTTGAGCTTGTGTTCCCTTGAAGAAAGTAGGATCATACTTCTCTTGTTGAGGAACAAACTTTGTCTTGGGGTATTGACCTTCTTCCCACTCAACTCGATCGGCATTGAACTTTCGTTCAAAACCAACACCTTGGTTCTTCCGGTGCCTTCCTTGCTTGCGTACAATTTCCTCAAATTGTTTACTCCCAGCAAGACTCTTGTAGACACCTTTTTCTATAATTCCTTTCAATAGCATATTTTCTTGCTCAAGTGTAACTTGGCGAAGAGAATCATTAGTGGAATCAATAGAACTACTAGAAGCATCAATATTGGATTTAGCATTGTTATTGTTACTACTAGAGGTAGAACCATTTTTACCCTTGTTGCTAGTTTGCTTAGGTTTAACTTGTGGCATAAAGGTAGACAAGAGTAAACGCTTGGCAAGATATGAAGAACTCTTCTTTCGAAGATCGTCATTGATAGCTTTAAGAAACTCATGCTCTTGCTCTAAATTTAGCTTCTCGAAGCGTAGCTTCTCATGAGTTCTTAGAAGTTCTCTATGATCCTCTTGAGTTGTTTCATGAGCTAACTTAAGAGCATTTAGTTCTTTAGTTAGACGCTCAATCTCCTTCATAGCATTGTCACTCGTTTCCTCTTGACTATCATGATTACTAGCATTTTCATCATAGCTCACATTACTATCTCTATCAACAAGTAAATCATCATCACCAAGCAAATCATCTTCATCACTATCGAAATCAAGATACTCGGGGTGTGATACCTTGGGGCCTTTTGCCATGAAGCATCTTCCAATTCCTTCATTTGGTGAGTCAAATAGATCATAGGAGTTGGATGACACAAGTGCAAGTCCGGCAACACCTTCATCTTGACTATAGTCGGAGTTGGAGTGATAACTTCTCTCGGAGTGGTTGTCGGAGTCGGAGCCGGAAACCCATTCACCAATATGAGCTTGATGTCTTCTTCTTGTGTAGCTCCTTGATGACTTGTCCTTCCTCTCCGAATCCTTGCTTCTTCGAGAGTGTCTTCGTTCATAATAATCATCTCTACTCCTTCTCTCTTTATGAGGTGATTCATCTCTTCTATGTCTTCCTCTTGGTGATTCGTCTCTTTTCTTGTAGGGAGCCATACATTCATTTGAGTAGTGTCCGGGCTTCCCACAATTGTAGCAATTACGGTCAGGACTTGGTGATCTTCTCTCATAATGTCTTGAGCTAGAGCTTCTTTCTTTTCCTTTGTTCTTGTAGAACTTGTTGAACCTTTTCACCATTAGCCTAATCTCTTCATTGGATACTAGCTTGTCACTTGGAGTTGTTGGAGCATCGGTTGAGGCTTTGTAAGCACCACTTGACTTGTTGTGCAGCTCCTCTTTGTCCTTGAGCGACATTTCATGAGCAACGATCCTTCCAATGACTTCCGTGGGCTTGAGATCTTTGTAATTTCGCATCATTTGGATCAATGTGCAGACGGTATCATATTTTCCATCCAAAGTTCTAAGTATCTTCTTGATGATGAATTTGTCAGTCATCTCTTCACTTCCTAAGCCGGCAATCTCATTTGTGATGAGAGCAAGCCTGGAGTACATCTCAGCGACTCCTTCACCATCCTTCATCTTGAACTTGTCAAGTTGACTTTCGAGCACATCCAACTTAGATTCCTTGATGGATTCGGTACCCTCATGCATATCAACCAAAGTATCCCAAATTTCCTTTGCATTCTCAAGGCGGCTGATTTTGTTGAATTCTTCGGGACATAGACCGTTGAATAGAATGTCACAAGCATGAGCGTTGTATTGCAACATCTTCAATTCTTCCGGAGTTGCCTCACGATCCGGTTCCTTGCCATCCTCAAAGAAGTCACCTTGCAAGCCAACACGAACAACAGCCCAAACGGCGGGGTTATGACCAAGAATATGCATTTTCATCTTATGTTTCCAACTAGCAAAGTTTGTACCATCAAAATATGGACCTCTGCGGTGATAGTTACCCTCACTAGACGCCATACTCTCCTAGGTTGTGAAACCAAGGCTATGATCACCAAAGCTATGGAAATCAAGGCTTACGGAGACCAAAGCTCTGATACCACATGTAGGATCGAAAGTATGTCTAGAGGGGGGTGATTAGACTACTTGACCAAATAAAACCTAACCTTTTCCCAATTTTAGTTGTGGGCAGATTTTAGCAATAGTACATGTCAAGCATCACCCTACACATGCAATTCTAAGAGTATACCAGCGGAATGTAAGCAATTGCATATGTATGTAAAGGAGGGATTGGAGATTTCAAACGCAATGAATACACGGTGGTTTTTGGTGTGGTTCCGATACGTGGTGCTATCGTACGTCCACGTTGATGGAGACTTCAACCCACGAAGGGTAACGGCTGCGCGAGTCCACGGAGGGCTCCACCCACGAAGGGTCCACGAAGAAGCAACCTTGTCTCTTCCACCATGGCTTACGTCCACGAAGGACTAGCCTCACTCGGGGTAGATCTTCACGAAGTAGGCGATCTCCTTGCCCTTACAAACTTCTTGGTTCAACGACACATCTGGTTGGAGGCTCCCAAGTGACACCTAACCAATCTAGGAGACACCACTCTCCAAAAGGTAATAGACGGTGTGTTGTTGATGAACTCCTTGCTCTTGTGCTTCAAATGATAGTCTTCCCAGCACTCAAACAACTCCTCACAGATTTGGCTATGGTGGAAGAAGGATTTGAGTGGAAAGCAACTTGGGATAGGCTAGAGATCAAGTTTCAAATGGTAGGAATGGAATATCTTGATCTCAACACATGAGTAGGTGGTTCTCTCTCAGAAAATGTATGGTGGAAGTGTAGGCACGTTCTGATGGCTCTCCTTACTGAGAAGGATGTGGTGGAGGGGTATATATAGCATCCACACAAAATCCAACCGTTACACACTTTTGACCCAACTCGGTGTCACCGAAACGATCATCTCGGTAGCACCGAACTGTGTAAAAGATATGAACTTTAGGAATCTCTGTGGGACCGATACGGATAACTCAGATGGACCGAAGTGCAATGGCTTAGGGCAATCCTCATCTCGGTGGCACCGATTGCATCAACTCGGTTGGACCGAAGTGAAGCAATAAGGCAACAGAGACTTGGCAAGCCATCTCGGTGAGACCGATTTGCAAACTCAGTGAGACCGAAGTAAATGCAAACGATTACAGATAGTTGGCAAGGCCATCTCGGTGGGACCGAGATCCATTTCGGTGGATCCGATTTGTTAGGGTTTGGCAGTGGCTAAGTCTTGGATGAACTTGGTGGGGCCAGATAGGAAAAATTGGTGGGGCCGAGTTGGACTTTAGGTTTAGGACATATTTGGGTAGAGAGAGTGGTTGAGGGATTAGGAATACTGTCACTAAGCACTTTGAGCAAAAAGACCATTAAGCAACACCTCATCCCCTTTTAATAGTATTGGCTTCCTATGGACTCAATGTGATCTTGGATCACTAAACCAAAAATGTAGAGTCTTGATCTTTTGCCAATCCTTGTCCTTAGCATTTTGAGGGCTCCACTTCTCTAGTCCATGCCATACCAATCATTGAACATCCTGAAATCTTAATCTTGAATGGACATTTGTTCAATGAGATATATGTTGTTATGAATTACCAAAACCACCAAGGGAGCAAATGTGCTTTCACCCACGCCCGCGCTTGACGCGATGGAGGCGGAGGACAAGCAGATGGACGCAGATGAATTTCTGCAGTGGGCCGAGGCCGCCGAAGCTGCATTGTACGACATTTTCTTAGGTGAACATGGTGGTGGTGCCGGTCACGGTACTGGACGTGGATGGATCGATGTCCATGTCAACGACGGGTGCCATGCCCAAGGCCGTGGCCGTGGCTGTGGCCGCAACTGGCGGTGACCATTGTCGTGGCCACAACTACGCGGTGTCCGTGGCCGTGGCCACAACTACATGGTTGATACGTCTCTGTCGTATCTATAATTTCTGATTGTTTCATGCGAATATTCTACAACTTTCATATACTTTTGGCAACATTTTATATTATTTTTGGGACTAACATATTGATCCAGTGCCCAGTGCCAGTTCCTGTTTTCTGCTTGTTTTTTGTTTCACAACAAATCCATATCAAACGAAGTCCAAATGCAATAAAATTTTACGGAGAATTATTTTGGAATATATGTGATTTTTGGGAGGTGGAATCAATGCAAACGGAGGCCCACAGCCTCCACAAGGCAGATGGGCGCGACCCCCAGGCCGCGCGGTGGTGCCTTATGGGCACACCATAAGTCGGTTGGGGCTCTTCTTCGGCCACAAGGAAGCCTATATCGAGAAAAAAATTGTGTTAACATTTCAGAGCAATCGGAGTTACGGATCTCTGGGAATATAAGAAACGGTTTTCGGCCAGAAAACAGGAATGCGAAACAGAAAAGAAATAGAGAGAGATCCAATTTTGGAGGGGCTCCTCCCCTCCGGGAGCCATGGCGGCCAAGGACCAGACGGGAAACTCTCCTCCCATCTAGGGGGAGGCCAAGGAAGAAGAAGAAGGAGGGGGCCTCTCTCCCCCTCTCTCCCGGTGTCGCCGGAACGCCGCCGGGGGAACCATTGTGACGGCGATCTACACCAACAACTTCGCCGCCGTCAACACCAACTCTCTCCCCCTCTAAGCAGCGGTGTAACACCTCTTCTCCCCACTGTAATCTCTACTTAAACATGGTGCTTGCTACTTGTGAGCTGCGTTGGGATTTCCCCGAAGAGGAGGGGATGATGCAGTACAGTAGAGATAAGTATTTCCCTCAGTTATGAAACCAAGGTTATCAATCTAGTAGGAGAATCACGCAACAACTCATTAGCAGCACCTGCACACAAAATAACAAATCCTCGCACCCAACGCGAACAAGGGGTTGTCAATCCCTTGGCGGTTAATTGCAATATTAAATTGTATGGTGATAGATAGATAGATCGAACAAAAATACAAAATAAAATAAATAAAGTAAAATTGCAGCAAGGTATTTTTAGGATTTTCAATATATGATAAAGGTAGACCAGGGGGCCATAGTTTTCACTAGAGGCTTCTCTCTTGAAAATAACATACGGTGGGTGAACAAATTACTATTGGGCAATTGATAGAAAAGCAAATAATCATGACGATATCCAAGGCAATGATCATGTTTATAGGCATCACATCCAAGACAAGTAGACCGAAATGATTCTGCATCTACTACTATTACTCCACACATCGACCGCTATCCAGCATGCATCTAGAGTATTAAGTTCATAAAGAACGGAGTAACGCCTTAAGCAAGATGACATGATGTAGACAAAGTAAACTCACGCATGAATAAACCCCATCTTTTTACCCTTAATAGCAATGATACATACGTGTCATGTCCCTTTTTGTCACTGGGATTGAGCACTGCAAGATCGAACCCATTACAAAGCACCTCTCCCATTGCAAGATAAACCAATCTAGTTGGCCAAACCAAATCAATAGATCGGAGAGAAATACGATGCTATAACAATCATGCATAAAAGAGTTCAGAGAAAACTCAAATAATATTCATGGATAATCTGATCATAAACTCCCAATTCATCGGATCCCAACAAACACACTGCAAAAAGTGATTACATTGGATAGAACTCCAAGAACATCGAGGAGAACATTGTATTGAAGATCAAAAAGAGAGAAGAAGCCATCTAGCTACTAACTATGGACCCGAAGGTCTATGGTAAACTACTCACGCATCATCGGAAGGGCAGCAAGGTTGATGTAGAGCCCCTCCGTGATCGAATCCCCCTCCGGCAGAGTGCCGGAAAAGGCCTCCAGATGGGATCTCTTGAGAACAGGAACTTGCAGCGGCGGAAAAAGTATTTCGTGGACTCCTCTGTTGGTTTCCCGATTTTAGAGTATTTATAGAGGTGGAATTAGGTCAAATGGAGCAGAGGTGGGCCCATGAGGCACCAGGGCGTGCCGCCCCCTTGGGGCGCGCCCTGGTAGCTCGTGGCCACCTCCTCTGTCTTCTGGCCCTCTCCCGAATCTTCTAGTGTCTCTTATGTCCAGAAAAAAAATCTCCAAAAAGTTTCGTGGCATTTGGACTTCGTTTGGTACTAATATTCTAAAAAACCAAAAACAGGCAAAAAACAACAACTGGCACTGGGCACTAAGTTAATAGGTTAGTCCCAAAAAATGATATATAATTGCTTGTAAGTGTATATAAAACATCCAAGATTGATACTATAATAGCATAGAACAATCAAAAATTATAGATACGTTGGAGATGTATCAAGCATGCCCAAGCTTAATTCCTGCTCGTCCTCGAGTAGGTAAATGATAAAAACAGAATTTTTGATGTGGAATGCTACCTATCATATTCATCATATACTCTTTTCTTTGTAGCATGGACATTTGGACATGAATGATTCAAAGCAATAGTCTATAGTTTCACATGAAGACATAAATACTCAAGCATACTAACAAGCAACCATGTCTTTCAAAATATCAACGCTAAAGAAAGCTATCCCTAGCCCATTATGCTCAATCATTGATCCATTCATGAAACACACTCAATATTAGCTACACACAATGCACAAGTATGACAATAGTGCTCTCTAGTTGGTGCTTTGTAAGAGAAGATGGAGACTCAAAATAAAAATAAAAATTGCATAAACGTAAATAGATAGGCCCTTCGTAGAGGGAAGCAGAGATTTGCAGAGGTGCCAGAGCTCAAAGCTTAAATTAGAGAGATAAAATTATTTTGAGAGGCATGCTTTTCCTGTCAACGAAAAGGACCGAGAATTCCCAATATCTTCCATGCTAGACACATTATAGGCGGTTCCCAAACAGAAAATAAAGTTTATTTCCTTTCCACCATTCTTTCACAATCCATGGCTAGCCGTATCCACGGGTGCCCTCCATACCAACACTTTCCAATGAATTTATTATTATCATCATATTAAAAAAAATTCATTTTGGGACTGGGCATCCCTATTACCTGCCACTCTCTCGTGCAATGACAAGTGAATAAACACTCATCCTGAGGATAACACACCTAGCATGGAAAATATTGGCCACCCCCTGCCGCTTCATGAGTGGTACGGACACACAAAACGGAAAATTATTTTGAAAATTTAGAGTTGGCACATGCAAATTTACTTGGAACGGCATGGAAATACCGCATATAGGTAGGTATGGTGGACTCATGTGGCACCCTGATAGAGGGCCGATGCACGCCAGCCCCAGGATAAGACTTGGCGCACGTCTGAGACATGATACAGCTATTCCAGGCACAAAAATGGCTTTATTATATGAAATGGAGTATTACAACATTGTTGCTTACAACAATATTACATGGCTCCAAGGCTAACTAAATGGCAGCGGAGGTCTTGGTTCAGTGGCAACGACGTCTCTGGCTGGGCTCCACAACTCACATGACTGGCTGGGTTACAATCTAGCACGACGGATCTTCTCCTGCAACTGGCCACGTGCAAGGCCAGGTGAGTACTTTGAATGTACTCGCAAGACAACCAAATACATAGCATCCAAACAAGCAGATGCCAAAGCAAGCCCTATGCTTATATAAGAATTTATTCTAAGCATGGCATGGAATTAACAGGAAATCATGGATCAAGCATGGCATAACATGGATCAGACATATCAACTACACATCATGGCATAGCATGGCTACTTCTACGAAGCAGGGTATCCAAAATCAAACTGAAACCTACACTACACTTACCTTCTGTGAAGCATTAAAGTAATATGTGGTGAAATCATTCAGTTTCACTGCCCTTCTGGGCTAACTCATGACTCACCGAGATCTCATCTCGTGATCATGTCAGAACCACATGGTGACTACTCACAATCATCCCATAGTCCAAGTTACCACATTTACTTAGTAGCACAAGTTTATAATAACAGGTTTGTCCTCCAGATCGACAAAGACCAAATAGTGTGACCTAGTACGAACTGTGTCCATTACCGTGGACTCGGCTATTCGAATAGATTCATACACTCTGCAGAGGTTGCGCACTTTACCCACACTATGGAGCTCCTGGTCCAGTACCTTGGTACACTTCCCTTCCGGGTGGACCGGTGCTGCTCCAACGAAACTTGCCTAACACGTGACTCCTCTACCATACCACCGACAATCATTCCCTGTCCGAGTCATGTCCTGGGTGGCCCCTGTGTCACTCCTGACACCTGCCACCGTCGTGGCTAACTAAACTGTCCCAAACGGGGACTCCCGGGTTAAACAAACAACTGGGCTCACAAGGTTATCGCCGCCTACCTGATCAGGGCAGCACGCCCGCATAACCTTCCCTCTTTGGTGGTACCGATAAGAAAGCACAAAGCTAGACCAAGTCAAGGCCGTCCCATAACGGCAAATGTGGTTGCACGGATAAGCTCGGTTCGGTGGCACTATGACTCGATCCCATCGATGACGGAGGAGGTTTAGTTTACAAGTTCAATTTAACATCCCCATCATCGTACCATCATATCAACATTTGTAAGCAAGAGCAATTACTTAACAAGAGCATAGCAAAATCATAACAGTACTGACAATCATGGCATGAGATCGAATCATAGCACTAACATGATAATGGTATGAAAAGCATTGTTACTAGCATGGAAAAATATGGCATGAAAGCAATTCAAGATATCATGTGGTAAATACACTAGCATCTCGTACAGCTGAAATAACAGGACTATGCCAGTGCAGACTAACAGATGATCTACAACATATTGTAACACACACAGGGTGCAAGCAAAGTCAACATGCAAGTCCGGATCTCATGATAAGAGGTTGGCTTGCCTTGGGGTTAATGGAGTCACCGGGAAGAAGTGCGATGGGCTCGCGGAAAGATTTGCCGGAAAAGTTGCCCTCTCGAAGGGGCTGATTGAAGGGCAAGGGCAAAATGGTCATTTTCACAGTATGAAAACATTATGAAAATGATACCATCGGAACGGGCTCGACGAACTGAACTTTGGAGTCAAACTTTTCAGGACAAATGGACAACTCTAGATGGTACTTCCTTTGTAACCTTGCCCACTGACCAGAAATGAAAATGATGATGCTGGGGTCAAATGGCTAGATAGAATTGACTGATTTTTGGTGTAGGGTGATGATATAGTCACGAGAGCTGGCTGGAAAAATTTCAGCTCAATTTGATCATCTATGAAGGTACTTCCTTCACAGAGATGCAATCTGGACAGAAACTTAGATAATTTACTGAGGAAAATTGGCTAGATGAACTGGGCTGGTTTTTGGTATCCATGGGTGATTTATCAATGTTAACCACCCTGAAAATGTTCAGCCCAAAAAGATCAAGGGTGCAAGCACTTCCTTTGCAAACTGGAAATCTGGACAGAATTTGCAAATGGATGTTGTACTCAAAATTTGAATTGTGGAACTTGAGATTTTAATGGAAATGATGAATATATGGATAGGATAAGCTCCACAAATTATTTGGGATTTTTCCTAGCTACCAAAATGGTAGTTCCTTTGGAAAGACCCCAAATTGAAATATTGGCTTTAAATAGGAAAATGCAATTTCCCTTATTTAATTGTGGCCAATATTTTTGTGAGAACTCAATATGATTACAATTAATATCTCCACAAGTTTTCATGAACTTTGGAGATGAACAAATATTTTCATGGATTTAATTCCTCAGAAAGGCTGAAAAGGAATTAATTCTAGATGAAAAATATTGCATATGAATTGGCAATATTTTTGCACATTTAGAGTTTATGAGTGAAGGAAGATCTCTAGAAATTTTTGGAGGATTAACAGAGCAAGGAAAATGATAGCTCCTTTGTAAACACAAAGGCAGGATTTCCAATTCCAATATTTTGGAACTAGGGTTTGAATGAGGTTTGGGGTTTACTGATGGGAACTTGGCTGGCGCAAGAGCATGGGAAAGGTGCTAAGAGGCTGAGGAATGCCTGGATTCACCTGGTCACTTACCAGATTCCAGAGGAAAAATTTGGGAGAGGAAAGCTAGGAAGGAATAACAGCACAAAAATCGATAATCCGATTTTTGGGGTGTTACAAACCTTCCCCCCTTAAGAGAATCTCGTCCTCGAGATTCCTTGGGTTAGCTCAAAACAACAACTACTCCTCATAAGAAAACCTCTGGGTTGTGTTTTAACCCTGCGGTTGAAAACAACCGAGTTAAGAGTACCGAAAATTGGTACACCCAGATCGAGATACGGATATTGCGGGATCTACTCCACGGGTAGGGGTCGCTGGGTTACTCTCGAGTCCTGACATTTTTAGAAAAGCAAAAATTTACTTTTTCCAAAAATGCTAGGGGCACCACAATGAACAGTGGCCTCTCTCGCTGGCAGGTGGGCCCAGGGCCCACTGGCAACCTCCTTCTTCTTTCTTCGGCCATTGGTTCTCTCTCGCTCCCGCGCTGTTCCATGTGTGGCTGGGCACAGCGCGCGCCTAGCTCCTAGGGCATAAAGCACCCTACGAGGATAGTGCGCGGCGTGCACGAGGCTGATACAGAGAGCACTCCCATCGCGGGCCAGCGCCGGTCGGCACTGCTCGCGGATTCGCCTCCTGGACACCGGTGATCGAGCGATGCGTGGTTCTCCTGGACCTCGCTCACTGTACGCCGGGCTTGGGCTATAAAAGATGACGGCAACGCGGCTCTGTCCAACACACACCATGCCTCTCTTCCATCTCTTCGGTTTGGACGAGCTCGAGCCGAGGTCCTTCGGCGATGCGGTGTTCCTGGTGGTGCTACGGTGGTTCCTCACTGCGCTGCTGGCTACGCTGATCGGCTCGTCGCTCTGCCTGCTGCAGCTCATCCTGCAGGAGCGGGCTCGCAACGACGAGGGTCCTGCTGTGGTAGGTCGAGACGAGGGCGACGCTGGCGGAGTGGCTGGTGATCAGCCACGCTGGTTCCTTCGCCGTCTCAGGCGGGCGGAATAAGCGTGGGCTGCGGTGGGGCGAGGTGGCGGCCTGTCCAGCGTCACGCAAGACGGTGACAGAGGCGCCGCTGGGTCTGTGGCTAGTGCAGTGTGGTTAGCGGAGCTCTACCAATGCATGGGTCATGCTGCTGGTACCTCCTCGTCGAGCAAGATCCACAATGAGTGGGTGTTGGAGTAAAATCGGGGTTTAGATCTTGGACTGGAGGGGTTGTAATGGTTTATGCTGCAATAAAATTTCTCAGAATTTCTCCAAGATTGCAACTGGGCTCTGGGGAAAAAGATTTTGGGACCAGGGAATTTTTGGGAAGAACTGGCTCTCCAGAGTTCTGGGTTTGTGAGGCTGGCAAATGGACAGAGCACGAATGGATGTGGGCATGCAGCTTTGCATTCTACCCGAGTACTACGGCAACTGTACTCAGGAGGATGAACTTGGTGTGCAGACATTGCTCACACAATACACGCACAATCTACTCAAACCAATATGCAGGCAAATGCATATAGAAGCAAAATACATGCAACGGAAAACAACACATCCAGCAGATTACACTAAGGTGTTTTAATGCTAGTGGGTGTATGTACTCCTGGTATACATATACCTACACCAGCTCGTGTTTCATTAGGGACTCCGAGCGAGTCTATTATTATTAAGTGTAAGTGCTCTACTGATCAAAATCTTGTTAAGAAACCATTGCCAGCTCTGTTAAGCATTTCTGCTTAATGGAGAGGCAGATGAACCAAACACACAGAGCAAATAGGCATACATAATGTTACAACAGCAAGTAGTATAAGCATACAACAACACGCAACCTTACTAGGCACCTAACAGCAACAACTCACTCCCGGCTGCAGGGTTCTACTCTTGCTGGGGCTCTCCAGGGGGACGTAGACTGAGCCAACTTCCGTCTTCATCGTCGGACACCTCTATGGATTGGGGCTCAACTGCTGGAGCTGCGGCTGGAACTTGACGGAACACATCCCGACGATGAAGACGCCGAAAAGCTTGGAAGAAGGAACTTGGGGAAATGATGCCTGGTTGAAATGGGTTCACGGGTTGCGAGGGTGGCACTAGCTGCGAAGGTGGCACTGGGTTTGGCATCAGGGAACTGGTGGCCTGGGATGCAGCTTGACGGGCCTCACAGTATGCTTCCGTAACAACCCGAATAGTGTCATGGTCAATGGCTTTAAACTCTCCAAGAATGCCGGAGAGCAGCAGCCCCTGGGCAGCAATGAACTGAACCAGGTGAGCCATTGCCGGGTCGGCATCTTCGACTGTGCTGGAGAACTCGCAGCCTTCGCTGGACGCAGAGGGAAAGTAGTGGAACTCCTGCATCTTCGCTACTTGCGAAAACTGGAAACGAAGACGTGCGATGGCTTCCGCAGCAGCTGTCTGGACAGCCAACGCGGGGGTGGACATGGGTTTGCCCTGAAAAGTCAAGGGCTTCCCATCATCTGCTGGACCAGGGCAGATATGCGCATTCGCATAGTATCGGCAAAGGTGAGGGACGGGTTCCGATTGGAACACCAGATACACTGGGCTAGCACTACAGCCAAGGGCTTGGGTGAGCATATTCGAAAGGATGGGCGGAAAGCCGGGATGACCATTAGCCAAAGTTCAGCTATGGAAAGTGGGTGCTCTGGAAGATCTAGCCATGGCTGCTGGTTTGAGGATACTGGCGTGGGTTCTCTTGCGGAGATCTGGCTTACTAAACGGAGAGGGCTATGACTCGTAGGTGGGTGGGATTTTAAATAGGCAGCCAGGCTGGGACATACCAGCATGGCGTGGATCCTTCTCGTGCCGGGTAAAGGATACGCTGGCACTACCGACAACGGGGTAGGGTCGCGGTCCAATCCAGGGATGGCTGGGTGGGCGGACAGCTGGGTAGGGGCATGTCAATTCCGACTGCGCCGCCTGTTGATCAACAGTGGCCGTGTCAGATGCCAGTGATGGGTCAACTCTATTGGGCTAACTACCGGTTGAAATTAGGGGTGGTTTGAGGCTAGGGTAACCTACAGCCAGCCTGGCTCTGATACCACGTCCTGTGGCACCCCGATAGAGGGCCGACGCATGCCAGCCCGAGGATAAGACTTGGCGCACGTCTGAGACATGATACAGCTATTCCAGGCACAAAAATGGCTTTATTATATGAAATGGAGTATTACAACATTGTTGCTTACAACAATATTACATGGCTCCAAGGCTAACTAAATGGCAGCGGAGGTCTTGGTTCAGTGGCAACGACGTCTCTGGCTGGGCTCCACAACTCAGAGGACTGGCTGGGTTACGATCTAGCACGACGGATCTTCTCCTGCAACTGGCCACGTGCAAGGCCAGGTGAGTACTTTGAATGTACTCGCAAGACAACCAAATACATAGCATCCAAACAAGCAGATGCCAAAGCAAGCCCTATGCTTATATAAGAATTTATTCTAAGCATGGCATGGAATTAACAGGAAATCATGGATCAAGCATGGCATAACATGGATCAGACATATCAACTACACATCATGGCATAGCATGGCTACTTCTACGAAGCAGGGTATCCAAAATCAAACTGAAACCTACACTACACTTACCTTCTGTGAAGCATTAAAGTAATATGTGGTGAAATCATTCAGTTTCACTGCCCTTCTGGGCTAACTCATGACTCACCGAGATCTCATCTCGTGATCATGTCAGAACCACATGGTGACTACTCACAATCATCCCATAGTCCAAGTTACCACATTTACTTAGTAGCACAAGTTTATAATAACAGGTTTGTCCTCCAGATCGACAAAGACCAAATAGTGTGACCTAGTACGAACTGTGTCCATTACCGTGGACTCGGCTATTCGAATAGATTCATACACTCTGCAGAGGTTGCGCACTTTACCCACACTATGGAGCTCCTGGTCCAGTACCTTGGTACACTTCCCTTCCGGGTGGACCGGTGCTGCTCCAACGAAACTTGCCTAACACGTGACTCCTCTACCGTACCACCGACAATCATTCCCTGTCCGAGTCATGTCCTGGGTGGCCCCTGTGTCACTCCTGACACCTGCCACCGTCGTGGCTAACTAAACTGTCCCAAACGGGGACTCCCGGGTTAAACAAACAACTGGGCTCACAAGGTTATCGCCGCCTACCTGATCAGGGCAGCACGCGCGCATAACCTTCCCTCTTTGGTGGTACCGATAAGAAAGCACAAAGCTAGACCAAGTCAAGGCCGTCCCATAACGGCAAATGTGGTTGCACGGATAAGCTCGGTTCGGTGGCACTATGACTCGATCCCATCAATGACGGAGGAGGTTTAGTTTACAAGTTCAATTTAACATCCCCATCATCGTACCATCATATCAACATTTGTAAGCAAGAGCAATTACTTAACAACAGCATAGCAAAATCATAACAGTTTTGACAATCATGGCATGAGATCGAATCATAGCACTAACATGATAATGGTATGAAAAGCATTGTTACTAGCATGGGAAAATATGACATGAAAGCAATTCATGATATCATGTGGTAAATACACTAGCATCTCGTACAGATGAAATAACAGGACTAGGCTGGTGCAGACTAACAGATGATCTACAACATACTGTAACACACACAGGGCGCAAGCAAAGTCAACATGGAAGTCCGGAGCTCATGATAATAGGTTGGCTTGCCTTGGGGTTGATGGAATCACCGGGAAGAAGTGCGATGGGCTCGCGGAAAGATTTGCCGGAAAAGTTCCCCTCGCGAAAGGGTTGATTGAAGGGCAAGGGCAAAATGGTCATTTTCACAGTATGAAAACATTATGAAAATGATACCATCGGAACGGGCTCGACGAACTGAAAACGTGGGCGTTGGATTTCCCTCAATTGGAGTTACGGTCACGAAGTTAGGGCCGTTCATTCGTTAAGCGGTAAAACAAAAAGAAACTATTCATTTTAGCCCTTAACGGGTGAACGTTCACTATATAGTGGTTTGGGCCGGTGGCTGAGAATTTGAAAGCGTATTTATGAAAATACGCTTTCGAAGCTGGGAAGCGTACTCCGCAGAGGGCGCCTCCACTTAACCTGACAGCGGGCCCGGGTACTTCACGGCGTTCCCACGCCCCACGCGAGGCCAAACCATGTCTGGGGTCTTCTCCTTCCTTCCCTGAGTTGACCTGTGCGGATGAATTGCAATGAACAGCTCTGGTGTGACCACACACTGCCCAAATGCTTGATAGCAGCAAAGTTTGGACACGTGGTGTGGCCACCACAGTGCTCCTCTTGGCCAGATCTTAGGCATAGGTCAATCATCTACCAAGGTAGTCATCCTGACAAAATTTAAGCACAAATGGACAACTCTAGATGGTACTTCCTTTGTAACCTTGCCCACTGACCAGAAATGAAAATGATGATGCTGGGGTCAAATGGCTTGATAGAATTGACTTATTTTTGGTGTAGGGTGATGATATAGTCATGAGAGCTAGCTGGAAAAATTTCAGCTCAATTTGATCATCTATGAAGGTACTTCCTTCACAGAGATGCAATTTGGACAGAAACTTAGATAATTTACTGAGGAAAATTGGCTAGATTAAATGGGCTGGTTTTTGGTATCCATGGGTGATTTATCAATTTTAACCACCCTGAAAATTTTCAGCCCAAAAAGATCAAGGGTGCAAGCACTTCCTTTGCAAACTGGAAATCTGGACAGAATTTGCAAATGGATGTTGTGCTCAAAATTTTAATTGTGGAACTTGAGATTTTAATGGAAATTATGAATATATGGATAATATAAGCTCCACAAATTATTTGGGATTTTTCCTAGCTACCAAAATGGTAGTTCCTTTGGAAAGGCCCCAAATTGAAATATTGGCTTTAAATAGGAAAATGCAATTTCCCTTATTTAATTGTGGCCAATATTTTTGTGAGAGCTCAATATGATCACAATGAATATCTCCACCAGTTTTCATGAACTTTGGAGATGGACAAATATTTTCCTGGATTTAATTCCTCAAAAAGGCTGAAAAAGGAATTAATTCTAGATGAAAAATATTGCATATGACTTGGCAATATTTTTGCACATCTAGAGTTTATGAGTGAAGGAAGATCTCTAGAAATTTTTGGAGGATAAACAGAGCAAGGATTTGAATGAGGTTCGGGGTTTACTGACGGGAACTTGGCTGGCGCAAGAGCATGGGAAAGGTACTAAGAGGCTGAGGATTGCCTGGATTCACCTGGTCACTTACCAGATTCCAGAGGAAAAATTTGGGAGAGGAAAGCTAGGAAGGAATAACAGCTCAAAAATCGATAATCCGATTTTTGGGGTGTTACAACTCATTTGGCACAACTTGGGTTTAAGGAGTTGGATGCACAAGCAGTATTCCCGCTTAGTACAAATGAAGGCTAGCAAATAGATTGAGGAGCGACCAACCAAAAAGCAAAAATGGTCATAAACATGCATTGAACATAACTAACACCGAATAATGCACCATAAGTAGGATATAATTTCGTTGCATAACTATTGACTTTATGTGCATGCATAGGAAATCACCAACCTTAACACCAATATTCTTACTAAATCACAATTACTCACTAACATGACTCACATATTATCATCTCCATATCGCAAAACTATTGCTAGGAATCAAACTTATCATATCCAATGATCTTTCATGAAAGTTTTTATTATATCCCTCTTGAATATTCTTCACTTTGGGACCAAATTCATATCTTGTGCAAATTACCATTACTATTATCAACTCTCAAAAAGATATAAGTGAAGCATGAGAGTGCAAATATTTCTTCAAAATTTAATCTTATCAACTCTTAAAATAATATAAGTGAAGCATGAGAGTTCAAATATTTCTTCAAAATATAGCCACCGCCGTGCTCAAAAAGATTTAAGTGAAGCACTAGAGCAACTGCCTAGCTCAAAAAATTTAAGTGAAGCACATAGAGTATTCTAACAAATCATGATAAATGTGTGGCTCTCTCAAATAGGTGTGTCCAGCAAAGATGATTGTGACAAACTAAAAAGCAAACAAATCAAAGACTCATATAATACACGACGCTCCAAGCAAAACTCTTGATATGTGACGAATAAAAATATAGCTCCAAGTAAAATTACCGATAGTTGGTAGAAGAAAGAGGGGATGCCTTCCGGGGCATCCCCAAGCTTAGTTGCTTGAGTCTTCCTTGAATATTACCTTTCGGTGCCTTGGGCATCCCCAAGCCTAGGCTCTTGCCACTCCTTATTCCTTCATCTATCGTGATCTCACTCAAAACTTGAAAACTTCAATCACACAAAACTCAACAAAACCTTCGTGAGATCCGTTAGTATAACAAATAAATCTTTAACTTTAAGTACTGTAGTAAATTGATTCATATTTAATATTGGCATAATGCTACTGTACTCCAACTTCTCCATGACTCATACCCCCCGATGCGATCCATAGATTCATCAAAATAAGCAAACTATGCAACAAAAACAGAATCTGTCTAAAACAGAAAAGTCTGTAAAGATCTATTTAAAAGCTATACTTCTGTATCTCCAAAAATTCTGAAAAATTAGGACAACGTGGGATATTTCATATACGAATACTGTGTAAAAATTTCAGTTTTTTCTGACGCTCCAGTACAGAATTAAAATTCCAGCACTGGACGCAAAACTTTCTGTTTTCCAAACAGCATCAATTATACTATTTTCCAAATCATCCCAAAGGCTTTACTTGGCACAAACACTAATTAAAACATAAAAACACAATCATAACAGTAGCATAATTGTGTAAACACACAAGAACAGAAATAAAAAGCAAAATTTTATTTTATTCATTGGGTTGCCTCCCAACAAGCGTTATTGTTTTATGCCCCTAGCTAGGCATAATGCATAGTTTCAAGTATTGTCATCCTTCAAGTTGATTCCATAAGTGGCCCTTATAATGGATTCATAGGGTGCTTTAATTCTTTTCCTAGTGTCGGTGTATAAAACATGGGTATTTTATACCCTGACTTATGCACAGACAGTAGCAGCCTCCTTGCCGGCCAAGGCCTTGCCGGAAACTGCCAAGACCAAGACTCCAAGTCCTGCCAAAGAAGCTACCAGGGAGAAGCTCAAGGCTCGACACTCAACTAGTATCAAAGATGAAGGCATTCCTTGCCGGCAAACCTGAACCGGCAAGGTGAAGACCCGGCAAGCTCCGTGCCGACAAGCTTAAGCCAGCCCTCCAGCGCTCCACCTCGCTGCGCAGGTGTTCGCTGATGCGTGAGGTGTCGACCGCACAGGTTGGTTGGTGAGGCTTGTCGGGCACGTGTCAGCTCGCTGGGACGAGATTTGCTCCTAACAACACCCGTCCAAGAGGCGTGTCAAGATAATACGAGGTAGCTGGGCAAGCGGTGCAGAAACCTTGCCGGGACTACCTCTCCACGCGACACCTAAACGTTGCATTTAATGCCTTTGTCCTAAACTGGCAGAGTTAGGTATGATAGCACTGTTTGCTATCTAGTCACGCTGTAATTACTGTTTTGCCACTGTGGTAATCCCTTGAACTATAAAAGGAGGGCCAGGGCAACAGTTTAGAGGATTCGGACCCCTTTTCAAACACTAGCACCTCTTGCGTAGCTGCTCTCTCCGCACCTTGCCGGGAGAAGCGCTCCTTGTACTGTGCTTCCACACCACTAATACACCAAAAGCAGGAGTAGGGTTTTACGCTTCTCAGCGGCCCGAACCTGGGTAAAATCCCTCGCGTTCCATTGTTCATGCTCTTTGTGCACGTCGATCTTCCCCGCCGAACCACAAAGGGCTGCATGGCCCCATAGATGGTCGTACCACGACACCTAGGGAAGTGTTCCATCCCTTTCTTCAGTGGAAATTGAAATCTTATATTACCTTCTTTCATATCAATAATAGCACCAATAGTTCGAAGAAAAGGCCTACCAAGTATTATGGGGTAAGACGGATTGCAATCAATATCAAGTACAATAAAGTCCACGGGCACATAATTTCTATTTGCAAGAATAAGAACATCATTAATTCTACCAAATGGATTTTTAATAGTGGAATCCACAAGATGCAAATTAAGAGAACATTCATCTATATTGGTAAAACCTAGCACATCACATAGAGATTTTGGAATTGTGGAAACGCTAGCACCCAAATCACATAAAGCATTGCACTCATAATTTTTAATTTTAATTTTAATGCTGGGCTCCCACTCATCATATAATTTTCTAGGAATTGAAATTTCTAGTTCTAGCTTTTCTTCTAACGCTTTCATCATCGCTTCTACAATGTGTTTAGTAAAAGCCTTGTTTTGTTCATAACCGTTGGGTGAATTTAGCATGGATTGTAACAAAGAAATACACTCAATCAAAGAACAACTATCATAATTAAAGTCTTTGTAATCCAAGAGAGTGGGCACATCGCTAGTTAAAGTTTTTACCTCTCCAAACCCACTTTTATCAATTTTTAAGATTTTCACCCTCCGAATTATGGGGACGCCTTCTAGCTAAAGTTGACTCTTCTTCAGTCAATTTTTCATCAAGTTTTATATTGCTAAACAAGGAATCAAAAGATGAAACACCAATCATTTTAATATCCTCATCCTTACTACGATAGAAACCGGGAGGAAACGCTTTTTCTAAAAATTCTCGTTTAGCTTTTAGCATAGCGGTTATTTTCTTACTCTCATCCATGGAGACATATAAAGCTTTAATTGATTCATTAATATCAATTTTGGGTGGCAGAATTTTAGTCTTAAGATTTTCCACATCATGAATAATTCTATCTAGACATATCATCATGTTTACTTAATTTTTCTTCTATCGTAATGTTGAAAACTTTTTGAGCATTAATAAATGCTTTAATATTACTTTCAAGATCAGAGGGCATCCTATTATTATTATAAGGATTACCATAGGAATTGCCATAATTATTAGAGGAATTTCCAGGAAACGGCCTAGGATTAAAATTACCTCTGTAAGCATTACTATTAAAATTGTTTCGCAAGACAAAATTCAAATCTACGGGATCATTATTTTGCACAATCAAGGTGGATAAAAGCACATCATTAGGGTCAATAGGAGTGTTTTTGCTAGCAACCAATTTCATAAGTGCATCAGCTTTATCACTCAAAGTACTAATTTCTTCAACAGAATTCACCTTTTTACTAGTAGGAACTCTTTCAGTATGCCATTGTGAACAATTTGCCATAATATTATCAAGCAATTTAGTATCTTCCCCCAATGTAATCTCCATAAAAGTACCACCCGCAGCGGAATCTATAAGATTTCTAGAAACAAAATTTAATCCCACATAAAAAATTTGTATAATCATCCACAAATTTAAACCATGGGTAGGGCAATATCTTATCATTAATTTCATCCTTTCCCAAGATTGGGCAACATGTTCAGATCAAGTTGCTTGAAATTCATAATTTGATTTCTAAGGGAAATAATTTTCACGGGAGGAAAAATACTTGGTAATAAAAGCATCTTTACACCTATCCCAAGAATCGATACTATTTCATGGCAAAGATGAAAACCAAATTTTTGCATGATCCCGCAATGAGAACGGGAATAATTTTAATTTCACAATATCATTATCCACATATTTTTGCTTTTACATATCACACAATTCTACGAAAGTGTTAAGATGGGATGCAGCATCTTCATTAGGACTACCAGAAAATTGTTGTTTCATGACAAGATTTAACAAAGCGGCATTAATATCACAAGTCTCCGCACTAGTGGCGGGAGGAGCAATCGGAGTACTAATAAAATCATTATTATTAGTATTAGAAAAATCACACAATTTTGTATTTTCTTGAGACATCGTGGCTACGCAAACAAGATAACAAGCAAGCAAAGAAGCAAACATGAAAAAGGCAAACGGAAAATATTTTAGTATTTTTGTAAAAATATTTTATAAGTGGGGAGATGAAAACGAGAGGCAAAGGCAAATAAAATAAATGCAAGGAGATGAAAGTTTATGCGTAGGTACTTGATAGATGTTGATGATGTCTCCCTGGCAACGGCACCAGAAATTCTTCCTGCTACTTGTGAGCTGCGTTGGGATTTCCCCGAAGAGGAGGGGATGATGCAGTACAGTAGAGATAAGTATTTCCCTTAGTTATGAAACCAAGGTTATCAATCCAGTAGGAGAATCACGCAACAACTCGTTAGCAGCACCTGCACACAAAATAACAAATCCTCGCACCCAACGCGAACAAGGGGTTGTCAATCCCTTGGCGGTTAATTGCAAGATTAAATTGTATGGTGACAGATAGATAGATCGAACAAAAATACAAAATAAAATAATTAAAGGTAGACCCGGGGGGCATAGTTTTCACTAGAGGCTTCTCTCTTGAAAATAGCATACGGTGGGTGAACAAATTACTGTTGGGCAATTGATAGAAAAGCAAATAATCATGATGATATCTAAGGCAATGATCATATATATAGGCATCACGTCTGAGACAAGTAGACCGAAACGATTCTGCATCTATTACTATTACTCCACACATCGACCGCTATCCATCATGCATCTAGAGTATTAAGTTCATAAAGAACGGAGTAACGCCTTAAGCAAGATCACATGATGTAGACAAAGTAAACTCACGCATGAATAAACCCCATCTTTTTACCCTTAATAGCAACGATACATACTTGTCATGTCCCTTTCTGTCACTGGGATTGAGCACCGCAAGATCGAACCCATTACAAAGCACCTCTCCCATTGCAAGATAAACCAATCTAGTTGGCCAAACCAAATCAATAGATCGGACAGAAATACGAAGCTATAACAATCATGCATAAAAGAGTTCAGAGAAAACTCAAATAATATTCATGGATAATCTGATCATAAACTCACAATTCATCGGATCCCAACAAAGACACCACAAAAAGTGATTACATCGGATAGAACTCCAAGAACATCGAGAAGAACATTGTATTGAAGATCAAAAAGAGAGAAGAAGCCATCTAGCTACTAACTATGGACCCGAAGGTCTGTGGTAAACTACTCATGCATCATCGGAAGGGCAGCAAGGTTGATGTAGAGCCCCTCCGTGATCGAATCCCCCTCCGGTAGAGTGCCGGAAAAGGCCTCCAGATGGGATCTCTCGAGAACAGGAACTTGCAGCGGCGGAAAAAGTATTTCATGGACTCCTCTATTGGTTTCCCGATTTCAGAGTATTTATAGAGGTGGAATTAGGTCAAACGGAGCAGAGGTGGGCCCACGAGGCACCAGGGCGTGCCACCCCCCTAGGCGTGCCACCCACCTCTCCCAAAGCTTCTAGTGTCTCTTATGTCCAAAAAAATCTTCAAAAAGTTTTGTGGCATTTGGACTTTGTTTGGTACTGATATTCTGAAAAACCAAAAACAAGCAAAAAAACAGCAACTGGCACTAGGCACTAAGTTAATAGGTTAGTCCCAAAAAATGATATATAATTGCTTGTAAGTGTATATAAAACATCCAAGATTGATACTATAATAGCATGGAACAATCAAAAATTATAGATACGTTGGAGACGTATCAGTGCTTAATGCTACATATTATTATCCAATGATTTGTGGCCATCCTATGATATTTGAGTAGATTCGTTTTGTCCTATGGGTTGATTGATGATCGTGATTGGTTTGAGTTGTATGTTTTATTTTGGTGTTGTCCTATGGTGCCCTCCGTGTCGCGCAAGCGTGAGGGATTCCCGCTGTAGGGTTTGCAATACGTTCATAATTCTCTTATAGTGGGCGGCTAGAGTGATAGAAGCTTACACCCGAGTAAGGGGGTTGTTGCATATGGGAGTAAAGAGGACTTGTTACTTAATGCTATGGTTGGGTTTTACCTTAATGATCTTTGGTGGTTGCGGATGCATGCTAGAGTTCCAATCATAAGTGCATATGATCCAAGTACGGAAAGTTTGTTAGCTCATGCCTCTCCCTCATATAAAATTGCAATAATGATTACCGGCTTAGTTATCGATTGCCTAGGGACAAATCTTTCTCTTCTGTTACAAAAATCTCTCTACTAAACAAGTAGCTTTTATTATCTTGCAAATTACTCGTAGTTTTATTCTCGCAAAGTACTTCTAGTTTTATTCTTGTTCTAGGTAAAGCGAACATTAAGTGTGCGTAGAGTTGTATCGGTGGTCTATAGAACTTGAACAGAATATTGATTCTACCTTTAGCTCCTCGTTGGGTTCGACACTCTTATTTATCGAAAAAGCTACAATTGATCCCCTATACTTGTGGGTTATCAAGACCTTTTTCTGGCGCCGTTGCCGGGGAGCAATAGCGTTGGGTTGATATTCTCGTGTGTGCTTGTTTGCTTTATCACTAAGTAGTTTTTATTTTGTGCTCTTGTTTTCTATCTTTAGTTATGGGTAGGAAACGTAAAATACCAAAAAAAATAGTTGTACTTGCTAAGCCAATGGTTGAAGAACCACCCAAAATCTATCATACTGTTAAAGCTTTCTACTTGGATCATCTTCGATCCCTTTGTGCTCGTGCTGAAAACCCAACTAGCTTAGTTGAGGGAAAATCATTAGATGAGCATGCTTATTTTGTGCGACACCGCTTGTATCAGAAAGGGAAACTCTTATGGCATCATATTAATACTTTGAATTGCTATGCTTGGAATTTATGTGAAATACATGATTTTACTTGTTGTTCTGAAGACCCTAACAAACACCTTCAGTACCAATGTGAGTTTAAGGATAATGGAATCTTATCTTCTTATGCCAGTGGTGTTTATAGTTACTATGATATTGAACAAATAGAAGAATTTGTTGCTTTTAAGGGTTCATATGAAATTGCTTCTTTGATTGAAAAGTATGATGCTACTCTTTACAAATCTGAAATTTTTTCCATACTTAAATATTGCTTTGAAAACTATGCTTGTAATGCTTATGTGAAAGAATACATTGAGGACACCTCCGATGTCCAAGAAGAGACTAATATTTTGCAGGAATCTATGGAAGAAGAAATTGATGACACTGTGAGCTCATTAGATGAAAAAATTGAGGAGGAGAGCGAAGAACAAAAGGAGGAAGAGCAGATTGATCACCCGTGCCCACCTTCTTATCAGGGTAACTCTTTATCTCATACATTGTTTAATTTCCCTTCGTGCTTACCGAAGGATGAATGCTATGATCCCTTTGATGCGTCTGAAATATCCCTTTTTTATGAAATTGATGCTTGCTATGCTTCTGGCCATGATACCAATATGAATGATGCTTATGGAGATGAACTTGCTATAATTCCTTATTTAAGAATGAAATTGTTGCTATTGCACCCACACATGATAGTCCTATTATCTTTTTGAATTCTCCCAACTACACTATATCGGAGAAGTTTGCACTTATTAAGGATTATATTAATGGGTTGCGTTTTACTATTACACATGATGATTTTGATGAATATAATATGCATGTGCATGCTGCTCCTAATTGCAATTATTATGAGAGAGGAACTACATCTCCGCCTCTCTATGTTTCCAATACGATAAAACTGCAAGAAACTGTTTATACTATGCATTGGCCTTTACTTGATGTGCATGAATTGTTCTTTTATGACATGCCGATGCATATGAAGAGAGTTAGACTTCATAATTGCATGATATATGTTGCTTTGTGCTCACTACTAAATTATAAATCATTGTTAATTAAAATTGGCTTTGATATACCTTGGGATCCGGGTGGATCGATTACTTGAGCACTGTATGCCTAGCTTAATGGCTTTAAAGAAAGCGCTGCCTGGGAGACAACCCGGAAGTTTTAGAGAGTCATTTGTTTCTGTTGTGTGCTTTTAAAAAAAGTTTAAAAACAAAAAAAATATAGAGGGGAATCTAAAAACTTTTTCAAAAAGAGAAGCAACTGGAAGGTTATGCATTGGAGAAGTGAGGGTCGACCTTGAACACTTGTGTTCATGCTCATGGAAACAATGTAGAATTTTTCATGGAAGTTTCTCGCAAAAATAATTATCCCCTTGTATAAATCCCTTGTATTATAAAAATAATGTGCCAAGATTTACCTTTAGGATGTTTAAATTGCTTGTTTGGTGTGTGCTGTGAAAAAAATAGAAACTTTTGCTGTAGTGCTTGAATTTTGTTATTTTACTGGAACGTGCAAAAATTCTGAAATTTTTACACAGTACTACTATGCAAATTGTTTATTTTGTCCTAATTTTTCAGAATTTTTTTGAGTTACAGAAGTATATGTTTCATTTGCATCTTTACAGACTGTCCTGTTTTCACAGATTGCTGTTATAGTTTCTTTATTTGCGTATGTTTGAAATATTGTTGAGCCCCATTGACTTGGGAGCCATAGAATTGTGATAGCATATATACAGTGGGTAATGATTGATTATAATTATACAATAATGTTACAGCAGGACATGATGGGATTTGATGTTATATGTACTAACCCCTCTAATAAAAAGTTCGGTTAAGTTTTGTGTGGATGAAGTGTTCGAAGATCGAGGAGGTATGGATATGAGAAGAATAAGGAGAGGAAAGAGTTCAAGCTTGGGGATGCCCAAGGCACCCCAAGTAAATATTAAATATTCAAGGAGACTCAAGCGTCTAAGCTTGGGGATGCCCCGGAAGGCATCCCATCTTTCTTCAACAATTATCGGTATGTTTCGGTTTTTGTTTTGTTCACATGATATGCGTAAATTCTTGGAGCGTCGTGTGCTTTTTCTTTTTATTTTAATAAATGCACCATGCTGGTATGATATAGTCCTTGGTTGATTTATCAAATGCTCTTTGCACTTCACTTATATCTTTTGAGTATGGCTTTATAGAATGCTTCATGTGCTTCACTTATATCATTTGAAGTTTGGATTGCCTGTTTCTCTACATATAGAAAACCGTTATTTGTAGAATGCTCTTTTGCTTCACCTATATTTATTAGAGTGTGGTCTTTTTTAGAAAGAATTAAACTCTCATGCTTCACTTATATCTATTTAGAGAGTCAACGGGAATTGGTCATTCACATGGTTAGTCATAAAATCCTATATAAAACTTGTAGATCACTGAATATGATAAGTTTGATTCCTTGCAATGGTTTTGCGATATTAAGATGGTGATATGTGGGAGGTACTAGTGAATGATTGTGGTTTAGTAAGAATATTGGTGTTAAGGTTTGTGATTCCCGAAGCATGCACGTATGGTCTGTCGTTATGCTAAGAAGTTGGAGCATTATTTATTCTTGATTGTCTTCCTTTGTGTGGCGGTCGAGGGCGTGCGATGGTTAACTCCTACCAACCTCCCCCCTAGGGGCATGCATAGTAGTACTTTGCTTCGAGGGCTAATAGACTTTTGCAATAAGTATGTGAGTTCTTTATGACTAATGTGAGTCCATGGATTATACGCACTCTCACCCTTCCGCAATTTGCTAGCCTCTTCGGTACCGTGCATTGCCCTTTCTCACCTCGAGAGTTGATGCAAACTTCGCCGGTGCATCCAAACCCCGTGATATGATACGCTCTATCACACATAAGCCTCCTTATATCTTCCTCAAAACAGCCACCATACCTACCTATCAAGGCATTTCCATAGCCATTCCGAGATATATTGTCATGCAACTTCCATCATCATCATATACATGACTTGAGCATTCATTGTCATATTGCTTTGCATGATCGTAAGATAGCTAGCATGATATTTTCATGGCTTGTTTGTTTTTTGATATCTTTGCTACGCTAGATCATTGCACATCCTGGTACACTGCCAGAGGCATTCATATAGAGTCATCTTGTATAGTTTTTTTATTGAGTTGTAAGTAAATCAAAGTGTGATGATCATCATTATTAGAGCAATGTCCCAGTGAGGAAAGGATGATGGAGACCATGATTCCCCCACAAGTCGGGATGAGACTCTGGACGAAAAAAAAGGGGAGGCCAAAAAAATGGGAGCCCAAAAAAAAGAGGAAAAAAGAAAAAGAAGAAAAAAAGAGAAAACAAAAAAATGACATGAGAGAAAAAGAGAGAAGGGGCAATGTTACTATCCCTTACCACACTTGTACTTCAGAGTAGCACCATGTTTTTCATATAGAGAGTCTCCTATGTTGTCACTTTCATACACTAGTGGGAATTTTTCATTATAGAACTTGGCTTGTATATTCCGATGATGGGCTTCCTCAAATGCCCGAGGTCTTGCTACTTGTGAGCTGCGTTGGGATTTCCCCGAAGAGGAGGGGATGATGCAGTACAGTAGAGATAAGTATTTCACTCAGTTATGAAACCAAGGTTATCAACCTAGTAGGAGAATCATGCAACAACTCGTTAGCAGCACCTGCACACAAAATAACAAATCCTCGCACCCAACGCGAACAAGGGGTTGTCAATCCCTTGGCGGTTAATTGCAAGATTAAATTGTATGGTGATAGATAGATAGATAGATAGATAGATCGAACAAAAATACAAAATAAATAAATAAAGTAAAATTGCAGCAAGGTATTTTTAGGATTTTCAATATACGATAAAGGTAGACCCGGGGGCCATAGTTTTCACTAGAGGCTTCTCTCTTGAAAATAGCATACGGTGGGTGAACATATTACTGTTGGGCAATTGACAGAAAAGCAAATAATCATGACGATATCCAAGGCAATGATCATGTATATAGGCATCACATCCGAGACAAGTAGACCGAAACGATTCTGCATCTACTACTATTACTCCAGACATCGACCGCTATCCAGCATGCATCTAGAGTATTAAGTTCATAAAGAACGGAGTAACGCCTTAAGCAAGATGACATGATGTAGACAAAGTAAACTCATGCATGAAAAAAAACCATCTTTTTACCCTTAATAGCAACGATACATACGTGTCATGTCCCTTTCTGTCACTAGGATTGAGCACCGCAAGATCGAACCCATTACAAAGCACCTCTCCCATTGCAAGATAAATCAATCTAGTTGGCCAAACCAAATCAATAGATCAGAGAGAAATACGAAGCTATAACAATCATGCATAAAAGAGTTCAGAAAAAAGTCAAATAATATTCATGGATAATCTAATCATAAACTCACAATTCATCGGATCCCAACAAACACACCGCAAAAAGTGATTACATCAGATAGAACTCCAAGAACATCGAGGAGAACATTGTATTGAAGATTAAAAAGAGAGAAGAATCCATCTAGATACTAATTATGGACCCAAAGGTCTGTGGTAAACTACTCACGCATCATCGGAAGGGCATCACGGTTGATGTAGAGCCCCTCCGTGATCGAATCCCCCTCCGGCAGAGTGCCGGAAAAGGCCTCCAGATGGGATCTCTCGAGAACAGGAACTTGCGGCGGCGGAAAAAGTATTTCGTGGACTCCTCTGTTGGTTTCCCGATTTTAGAGTATTTATAGAGGTGGAATTAGGTCAAACAGAGCAGAGGTGGGCCCACGAGGCACCAGGGCGCGCCACCCCCTGGGGCGCGCCCTGGTGGCTCGTGGCCACCTCCTCTGTCTTCTGGCCCTCTCCCGAAGCTTCTAGTGTCTCTTATGTCTAGAAAAAAAATCTCCAAAAAGTTTCATGGCATTTGGACTTCGTTTGGTACTGATATTCTGAAAAACCAAAAACAGGCAAAAAACAGCAACTGGCACTGGGCACTAAGTTAATAGGTTAGTCCGAAAAATGATATATAATTGCTTGTATGTGTATATAAAACATCCAAGATTGATACTATAATAGCATGCAACAATCAAAAATTATAGATACGTTGGAGACGTATCAAGCATCCCCAAGCTTAATTCCTGCTCGTCCTCAAGTAGGTAAATGATAAAAACAGAATTTTTGATGTGGAATGCTACCTATCATATTCATCATATACTCTTTTCTTTGTAGAATGGACATTTGGACTTGAATGATTCAAAGCAATAGTCTATAATTTGACATGAAGACATAAATACTCAAGCATACTAACAAGCAACCATGTCTTTCAAAATATCAACGCTAAAGAAAGTTATCCCTAGCCAATTATGCTCAATCATTGATCCATTCATGAAACACACTCAATATTAGCTACACACAATGCAGAAGTATGACAATAGTGCTCTCTAGTTGGTGCTTTGTAAGAGAAGATGGAGACTCAAAATAAAAATAAAAATTGCATAAAAGTAAATAGATAGGCCCTTCGCAGAGGGAAGCAGAGATTTGAAGAGGTGCCAGAGCTCAAAGCTTAAATTAGAGAGATAAAATTATTTTGAGAGGCATGCTTTTCCTGTCAACGAAAACGACCGAGAATTCCCAATATCTTCCATGCTAGACACATTATAGGCGGTTCCCAAACATAAAATAAAGTTTATTTCCTTTCCACCATTCTTTCACAATCCATGGCTAGCCGTATCCACGGGTGCCCTCCATACCAACACTTTCCAAGGAATTTATTATTATCATCATATTAAAAAAATTCATTTCGGGACGGGGCATCCCTATTACCTGCCACTCTGTCGTGCAATGACAAGTGAATAAGCACTCATCATGAGAATAACACACCTAGCATGGAAAATATTGGCCACCCCCTGCCGCTTCATGAGCGGTACGGGCACACAAAACGGAAAATTATTTTGAAATTTTAGAGTTGGCACATGCAAATTTACTTGGAATGGCATGGAAATACCGCATATAGGTAGGTATGGTGGACTCATTTGGCACAACTTGGGTTTAAGGAGTTGGATGCACAAGCAGTATTCCCGCTTAGTACAAATGAAGGCTAGCAAATAGATTGAGGAGCGACCAACCAAAAAGCGAAAACGGTCATAAACATGCATTGAACATAACTAACACTGAATAATGCACCATAAGTAGGATATAATTTCATTGCATAACTATTGACTTTATGTGGATGCATAGGGAATCACAAACCTTAACACCAATATTCTTACTAAATCACAATTACTCACTAACATGACTCACATATTATCATCTCCATATCGCAAAACTATTGCAAGGAATCAAACTTATCATATCCAATGATCTTTCATGAAAGTTTTTATTATATCCCTCTTGAATATTCATCACTTTGGGACCAAATTCATATCTTGCACAAATTACCTTTACTATTATCAACTCTCAAAAAGATATAAGTGAAGCATGAGAGTGCAAATATTTCTTCAAAGTTTAATCTTATCAACTCTCAAAATAATATAAGTGAAGCATGAGAGTTCAAATATTTCTTCAAAATATAGCCACCACTGTGCTCAAAAAGATTTAAGTGAAGTACTAGAGCAACTGCCTAGCTCAAAAGATTTAAGTGAAGCACATAGAGTATTCTAACAAATCATGATAAATGTGTGGCTCTCTCAAATAGGTGTGTCCAGTAAAGATGATTGTGACAAACTAAAAAGCAAACAAAGCAAAGACTCATATAATAAATGACGCTCCAAGCAAAACTCATGATATGTGACGAATAAAATATAGCTCCAAGTAAAATTACCGATAGTTGGTAGAAGAAAGAGGGGATGCCTTCCGGGCCATCCCCAAGCTTAGACGCTTGAGTCTTCCTTGAATATTACCTTGGGGTGCCTTGGGAATCCCCAAGGTTAGGCTCTTGCCACTCCTTATTCCTTCATCTATCGTGATCTCACTCAAAACTTGAAAACTTCAATCACACAAAACTCAACAAAACCTTCGTGAGATCCGTTAGTATAACAAATAAATATTTAGCTTTAAGTACTGTAGTAAATTGATTCATATTTAATATTGGAATAATGCTACTGCACTCCAACTTCTCCATGACTTATACCCCCCGATACGATCCATAGATTCATCAAAATAAGCAAACTATGCAACAAAAATAGAATCTATCTAAAACAGAACAGTCTGTAAAGATCTATTTAAAAGCTATACTTTTATAACTCAAAAAATTCTGAAAACTAAGGACAACGTGGCAAATTCATATACCAATACTGTGTAAAAATTTCAGATTTTTCTGACGCTCCAGTACAGAATTAAAATTCCAGCACTGGACGCAAAACTTTCTGTTTTCCAAACAGCATCAATTATACTATCTTCCAAATCATCCCATAGGCTTTACTTGGCACAAACACTAATTAAAACATAAAAACACAATCATAACAGTAGCATAATTGTGTAAACACACAAGAACAGAAATAAAAAGCAAAAATTTATTTTATTCATTGGGTTGCCTCCCAACAAGCTCTTTCTTTATAGCCATTAAGATAGGCTTGAGATTTCAATGATGCTTTCATGAAAGATGATAATAAAAACACAAAGAGAGCATCATGAAGCATATGAAAAACACACTTAAGTCTAACATACTTCCTATGCACAGGCATTTTATAGGAGAACAAATTATTAAGACAAGCTATCTCTAGCATATGCAAATAGGAAGAATGAAGCATGAATAATTTCAACATCACGAGAGGCAATTTAGTAACAAGAAGATTTCTATAACCATATTTTCCTCTCTCATAATAATTACATGTAGGATCATAATTAAACTCAACAATATAGCTATCATAAACAGCATTCTCTCTATGATCCACATGCATAAAAGTTTAATAATCTCCCAAAATAGTGGGATTATCATCAACTAAAGTCATGACCTCTCCAAACCCACTTTCATTAAAAAATCATAAGATTGAACACTCTCCAAAGTAGTGGGATCATTATTACCTAAAGTTGACGCTCTTCCAAACCCACTTTTAATAGTATTGCAAATTTTATTATCAATAACATATTCATCATGAGGCTTAAATAAATTTTCAAGATCATAAGAAGCATCATCACCCCAATCATGATCATTGCAATAAGTAGTGCACATAACAAAATTTTCATCCCCAAGCTTGTAGCTTTGCATATCATTAGCACAATTGACATTAATAGAATTTATAATAACATCATTGCAATCATGCTTTTCATTCAAGGAGCTATCAAGTATGGGTGCTATAGCAATAATTTCATTTTTAACATTAGGAACTATAGCAAGTTCATCTCTATAAGCATCATTAACATTGGCATCATGTCCATAAGAATAGCAAGCATCACATTCATCAAGAGGGGATATTTCAATCGAATCAACGGAATCACAATTGTCTACGGATTCATGCATATCATTATTCTCTTCCAAAGCAGCAGACATTCTCCCAATGAATTCACTAACATATGCATTAGGAGCATAGTTTTCATAGCAATATTTAAGTATGTCAAAATTTTCAGATTTGTATAGAGTAATATCATACTTTTCAATTAAAGAAGCAACTTCATAAGCACCCTTAAAAGCAACAAATTCTTCAATTTGTTCGATATCATAGTAACTATAAACACCCTTGGCATAAGAAGATAAGATTTCATTATCATTAAACTCACATAGGTAGGGAAGGTGTTTTTTAGGGTTCTTAGAACAACAAGTAAAATCATAAATTTCACATAGATTCCAAGCATAGCATAGCAAAAAAATTATTTGATTCCATAAAAGTCTCCCTTTTTGAGACAAACGGTGACTCACAAAATGAGCATGCTCATCTAATGATTTTCCCTCAACTAAACTAGTTGGGGTTTCAGCACGAGCACAAATGGATCGAAGATGATCCAAGTAGAAAACCTTAAGGTGATCCATAGTATCTTAAATTTTTGTTTTACTTTCTATTCTTGAGTGTTTGACATGAAGGCGATAAAAGCAAGCAAGCAAGCAAACAAGCAAATAAAAATATTTTTGTGTTTTTGTAAAAAAAATTAGAAGTGGGGGAGATGAAAACGAGAGGCAAATGCAAATAAAAGGTAAATAAAGTAAATGCAAGTGAATGATAATTTGTGCGAAGGTACTTGGTAATTGTTGATGATGTCTCCCTGGCAACGGCGCCAGAAATTCTTCCTGCTACTTGTGAGCTGCGTTGGGATTTCCCCGAAGAGGAGGGGATGATGCAGTCCAGTAGAGATAAGTATTTCCCTCAGTTATGAAACCAAGGTTATCAATCCAGTAGGAGAATCACGCAACAACTCGTTAGCAGCACCTGCACACAAAATAACAAATCCTCGCACCCAACACGAACAAGGGGTTGTCAATCCCTTGGCAGTTAATTGCAAGATTAAATTGTATGGTGATAGATAGATAGATCAAACAAAAATATAAAATAAAATAAATAAAGTTAAATTGCAACAAGGTACTTTTAGGATTTTCAATATATGATAAAGGTAGACCCGGGGGCCATAGTTTTCACTAGAGGCTTCTCTCTTGAAAATAGCATACGGTGGGTGAACAAATTACTGTTGGGCAATTGATAGAAAAGCAAATAATCATGATGATATCCAAGGCAATGATCATGTATATAGGCATCACGTCTGAGACAAGTAGACTGAAACAATTCTGCATCTACTACTATTACTCCACACATCGACCGCTCTCCAGCATGCATCTAGAGTACTAAGTTCATAAAGAATGGAGTAACACCTTAAGCAAGATGACATGATGTAGACAAAGTAAACTCACGCATGAATAAACCCCATCTTTTTACCCTTAATAGCAATGATACATATGTGTCATCTCCCTTTCTATCATTGGGATTGAGAACTGCAAGATCGAACCCATTACAAAGCACCTCTCCCTTTGCAAGATAAATCAATCTAGTTGGCCAAACCAAATCAATAGATCGGAGAGAAATACGAAGCTATAACAATCATGCATAAAAGAGTTCAGAGAAAACTCAAATAATATTCATGGATAATCTGATCATAAACTCACAATTCATCGGATCCCAACAAACACACCGCAAAATGTGATTACATCGGATAGAACTCCAAGAACATCGAGGAGAACATTGTATTGAAGATCAAAAAGAGAGAAGAAGCCATTTAGCTACTAACTATGGACTCGAAGGTCTATGGTAAACTACTCACGCATCATCGGAAGGGCAGCAAGGTTTATGTAGAGCCCCTCCGTGATCGAATCCCCCTCCGGCAGAGTGCCGGAAAAGGCCTCCAGATGGGATCTCTCGAGAACAGGAACTTGCGGCGGCGGAAAAACTATTTCATGGACTCCTCTGTTGGTTTCCCGATTTTAGAGTATTTATAGAGGTGGAATTAGGTCAAACGGAGCAGAGGTGGGCCCACTCTGTTTGTTATGAACTTAATACCTTAAGATGCATGTTGGATAGCGGTCGAGGGGTGGAGTAATAGTAGTAGATGCAGGTAGGAGTTGGTCTACTTGTCAAAGACGTAATGCCTATGTACTGATCATGCCATGAATAACGTCATAACTATGCGCTTTTCTATCAATTGCCCAACAGTAATTTGTTTACCCACCGTATGCTATGCTTATGAGAGAGATGTCTCTAGTGAAAACTTTGGCCCACGGTTCCATCAAAATCATATTACTAAAACCCTAATTTACTTGCTGCAATTTATTTAGTTTTAATTCCGTTTGCAATTTATAAACCTATCTCTATCAGATTTGATCCTTGCAATTAACGAGTACAAGGGGATTGACAACCCTCTTGCCCGCGTTGGGTGCAAGTATTTGCTCTTGTGTGTGTAGGTACTGTCGACCTTTGTTTGCGTGGTTCTCCTATTGGTTCGATAACCTTGGTTCTCTACTGAGGGAAATACTTATCCGCTACTATATTGCTTCACCCTTCCTCTCTGGGGAAAATCCCAACGCAGCTCACAAGTAGCAACATATCCCGTCAAATCATGAAATGGAAAGAAAACCCCAATGGTGACAAAGTACAAGCTAATGAGATATGTGATGTGAGCGGGTGGGCAGTACATGTACAATGTGGTTCCTACATCATGGAGACCTTGTCTGCACGACTTTTAAACTGCTATTCTCGCAAGGTGATTCAAAATGATCGTCCACATCATCACGTGGCAAGTTTGAATGTGAGGTCCAACTTTTGATCATCAATGGAATAAAGACATGATATGTGCTCAATATTGTCCATGTCACATGGAAAATGCAAAGGTCCGTTCATTGCGAACCTCTCCTATTGAATCGTGCATCGCATTGTGGTGGATCAAACCTATTCATAAGCAGATGTCAAACCAGACATTTGCAATTCGTTGAGAGACTTTTTGACCTCACCAATAGGGCCACAATAATACAACTTGACAAAGTGTACATTTTTTTGACCAACAATTCTGCTGGATTTTTTTCAGTGGAAAATGGAAATAAAACCCGAATGGTTGTCACGTCTATTTGGTACAACAACTTGAATACTTACGACCGGCCACAAATTGGCTTTCCCTACACGACTATTTTTTTTGTCTTTCCTTCCAAATTTTTGCTCGCACCAGTGTTTTCGTTCCCTCCACCGATTTTGAATGACGTGCTCAATTTTCAACACCTCCTCCTAAATATCCATGACTTGACTCTCACCGCTCCCTCATCCCTCTCTTCTCCCTCAGATCCACTGCCCTCCTGGTGACCTATGGCTCCATCTCCGGCGAACGCGATGGCCGAGACACTCCGTTGCGAGAAAGTCCACAAATCTTCGCCGTCTACCCCAAAACCTTATCATACACTACCAGGAGAGAAGTTCCTCTCCCGTCATCCCCACCCCACAACCCTATCTATGTTTGCGACACCCATCTGGATTTATACATGTGCTTCATTTTGGCCACTTGATATACTTACACCTTTCGATTCTTCTAGATCAACTCAATTTTGTTGTATGTATTACGGTCAGTACCGCAGTTCATTCAATCTAGGGATCTAGTTCACTTCACATGGTCTTATTATGCAGATCCAGATTATTTGCTGAAACTTGTGTTTTTTTAGATTAATTGATAACTTAAACATAAGTATTCCCATCAATAATGAACATATCGACGTGAATAATTTGTCTTTGATTCTCAGCTGCTACCAGTAAATCAACAAAAGTATACGAGCAGGTACTGGCGGAAACAATGAAGGACAATGCAGCTCGAATATCTGCATGCATGAAGAAACACTGTGTTGGTACCATTGGTCCACCAGATTTCTCTTGTATAGAACATTCTTTTGTGCATGCTGGCGCGCAAACAGATGATGATTCAGAAAACATTTCAGAGGAAGCTGATGTCCACGATGTTGACATGGATGAATATGTACCTTCATCTTCAGTTACAAAAAAGAATAAATGGACCCCAGCTATTTACAAGGTAAACTTCCTTTGTTGGTTTGTCATGCATGTATATTATGCAATTCTGCTATAACACATTCATTAAATCGTGCACTACACATGTTCTAACTTTCATGGGTACATGGTATCTTCAAGGACAGCTTGGAATTGACTTGAGGGATGCATTTGCGGAAGAATTTCGCACTGGCATTCTGCAAAAAAGTGCTCAACACCGTAATTATAACTTTATGACCAAATGTTCTAACAAGGTCAGAAACCGTACATAATACTTATGCACTCCATGTCATACTAAGTTTTTGCTTCATGTCGTAGAAATTTTCTAACAAGGGAAAAGCAAACATACATGCTGTGGTGGTAAGCGGTATGGCTGTCAGTTCAAAATATGATACCCCTCATAGCTCTATGGTAAGAATTTAAATAAGTTATTGAAATCCTAAATATTGTTGATTATTACATGATATGCAGTACAGATGCGAGTGTCCTTATTCCATAAGGCCAATAACAGCAAGAAGAGAACATCCAGTTTGGAGTTTTCTAGAAACTCCCACAACATCAAGAAGGATTCCGATATGAGACAGATTGCAGAAGAAGCACCAGTAAGTAATTTATAATGTTTTCGCTTCAAAATTATTGTGTGAGCCATCATAGTGTAATGTACTAACAGTGCACGAACAACGCTTTCAATCATGATGCAGACCACAAAGAGGGCACGTTTACAAGAAGTTCCGTCGCAAGTACCTGATGTGCAGATTATTGAGGAAAAGAGCTCCTCCGCCATGTTACTTTCAAGCTTTGCCGTCTCATCACATAATTCATCCTCTGAACAATGCATCCGTGAGCTAGAAGTGAAGATTACAGCACAAGCGACAGACACAAAACAGGCAAATGCCACATTTGCAAAAAAATCTGAATGTCCTACTTAGTGCACAGATGCAGGAAATCGAAGAGCTCAAAAGGAAACAACAACTAGAAATAGAACTTATCAAGATGGATCAGGAGAGAAAAATCGAAGGCTTTGAAAAAAAAGCAACAAGAAATGGAGGGAATTCTTAGTCACCTCTTAAGGAAGTCATCGCAGTCTTCGCAGGAGACTATGTCACAACCCATCAATCACTGATGGTGCACTACTGTTCGTCATGATGCCTTCTCCAGTGTCTTATTTGTAATGCTTGATAATATGTCATTTGGATGCTCATTTTATTATGTGGATCACTACTGTGAGAAATGTCAAGTCCCATTGTTATTATAATAAAAGTTGTGATGGCAATGTTAAATTTCAAATTTTCTCTAATTCAAATTCAAATTGGACTACAAAATCAACCATGCACAATTTTACGCTATAATAAAACCTCTGACGATACTGGTGACGAAAATTGAAACCGTCACCACAGTAGTGTCCCCACTTGTAAGCAGCCACGTTAGGACCGTCCGCACCCACATGTAAGCAGCCACGTCAGCATCTTCTGGGCCCATATGTCAGCAGCATTGACCGGTCAAAACTGACGCAGAGTTATTACTGACGGGACCATTGGAGATAAAACCCATGGCGAACCCACATGGAAGAAGCCACATCAGCAGCTGCTGGCCCCACCTGTCAGAATCATTGACCGGTCAAACCCGCGGACTGATCACCGGTGATGGGATTATCGTCGCCAAAAAGATCTTAGGCGACAAATTGGGCTATCTAACCGTAGACCCCAAGGTGACAATAATTGGGATACTCTCCGGGGATGACTGTAATTCGAGGAGTCATGTATTCACCATGTGTTAATGCTTTGTTCTGGTTCTCTATTAAAAGGAGGCCTTAATATCCCTTAAATTTCCTTATGGACCCCGCTGCCACGGAGGGTAGAACAAAAGATGTCATGCAAGTTCTTACGATAAGCACGTATGACTATATACGGAATACATGCCTACATTGAATTGATGAATTCGAGCTATTGTGTATCGCTCTAGGTTGTGACTGTTACATGATGAATGCCATCCAACACAAATATCCTTCGTTGATCCAATCTCTCACTTTGCTCATATTGACCTTTACTAAGTTACTACTGTTGCTGCTGTTGTTAAAATTACTACAAAACTGCTACTGTTACTGTCACCGATACTACTGTTACTATTACTTCTAATATCAAACCATCATACTACTGTGCTACTAAACACTTTGCTGCAGAGATATTATTTTCCAGGTGTGGTTGAATTGGCAACTCAACTGCTAAGGCTCATAAGTATTCTTTGGCTCCCCTTGTGTCAAATCAATAAATTTGGGTGAAATACTACCCTCGAAGACTATTGCGATCCCCTATACTTGTGGGTTATCAAGACTATTTTCTGGCGCCATTGCCGGGGAGCATAGCTTTATTTATTGAGTTCACTTGGGAATTATATATCTGTTGATCACTATGAAGAATCTGAAAGACTCTAAGACCAAGATCGTACCCTCTAAGACGAGGGGAGGTAAGGAACTGTCATCTAGCTCCGCACTTGATTCACCTTTTGTTTTAAGTAGACTTGCGACACCGCCGCCTGCTATTCAATCTGATATGTCGCAAGTGATTGATGATACTGCTTCTGCTATAAATGATATGTGTGATGATGCTAGTACTTTGCTTGATAACATTGTGCCACTAGGTGAATTTCTTGATGAACAAATTGCTAAATCTAAAGAACTTGAGAATATTGAAACTGGTGAAAAATATGATTCACCTATTATGCCTAGCTCACCTAGATATGACTTGCCTAATGTACCTAAGGGATATGTTATGGATAGGGAGATTGCTAGAGATTTTCTTGCTTGTAATGATAGAGAGGATCTTTGTGACACCCTGGTTTTTCCCAACTTTTCTTTTTCAAAAACCCATTTGAATTTTTATTTAGAATTTGGTCTGGATTTTAAATTGAATGGCTCTATGGACTTAAAACTTGGGAATATTTTTTTTCCTTCCCCAAGTGACTCAAGCTTCTAAAAACTTCTCCCAAGTCATGAACTTCCATTCTTGCCCAATTCCAACCTTTATTCCAATTTAATATTCCTTTTTCTATTAAAGGAATAACCCTTTTTCCCTTAGGTTGTGAAGCAACCTACATTTCTGTCTACCCAAAAATCCTAGGAAAATTCCCATAAATTCTTTGGACCATATGAACCTTGGATGTGTGAAAATAGTCAAGATTCCATGCTCATGGTTGTTTCTGGTCATAATTTCAGTTTGTGAAGCAAATGTATTTTATATTGCTCCAAAAATTCTGAAATTAATCCAGGACATTCTCCTACCCATATTAACACACTCCACCAAATTTTGGCCCATTTCATTTAGCCATTTTCTCCACAAAATTCCCTCAAGTTTCTGTCCAGAGAGGAGTGTTGTGAAGGAAGTACCATTTATACTTGTCCAAATGGTATGAAATTTTTATAGCAGCTTGCCACCACCAAATAACCCACAAATACCAAGTTTCAACTCTAGGAGCCCATCCATGTGAGTGCATCATCTTCAACAAGTTTCTGGACCAGGAAAGTAGTTGTGAAGCAACTACATCCAAAACTTGTCCATTTGGCCTGAAATTTTCCCAGAATGGGCACCTTCCTACTACAAATCAGTGTGACAAACTCCCTCTCTCATTTACCTAACATTTTTACCTCAGCTTGTTGCTCAAGTTTCTGTCCAGAAACTTGTCTGGAAGCTCCAGTGCTGTCCAGGCCACCTCTTGCCAAACCAGCTGCACAGGGAGGCCACAGAGTGGATGGACTACCACGTAGACATGACCGGACGTGCCAGAGCACACCGCGGGCGCCAGTACACGTGGTGACCACGCGTCTGCCAGTGCCAAAGTCGCGCTCTGCGCGCCGACCGCGTCGGACGCGGCCACTCCGGCCACCCCGCGCTGCCCCTCATTGTCCTGCTGTGCCGACGTCGTCGCCGCCACCCATGTACCCCCTCCAGAACCCTCTACCTTCTCCGGCAAGGCTCGCTGCCGCTCACGGAAAAGTTCGCCCATGGGCAGAACAGTGCGTCGCGGTCTCCGCCATTGTCCGCACGCCCTTAATGGCCCCGGACCTGTCCCGTCGCCCCTGCGAGCTCACGTCCCCTCCCTACGCGGGCCGGCTCCCAGCGCGACGTCCAGCTCACTCCGGAGCTCGTCCGCATCTCATCGGTGCCGATCGGCATGGGTACCTCCCGCCCGGCTATAAAAGCCGTAGCCCGGAGCCCCAGCTCCTCACCACTCCACTCCTTTCCCTCTCAATCGACCCCTAAGGCCACCAGATCGAGCCGGAGAGCTCTCCTTCTCTATCTCCTGCGAAGAGCTCCGCCGCTCTGCTCCTGCTTCACATGCTCGACTCCGTCCACCTCAACCCCAACCAAGACCACCGTTGAGCTCGTGGTGCTCCACTGACCATTCCCAGTCCCTCCCCTGCTCGAGAGCTTGCCGGAATCGCCGGATCGGTCGGCGCCCGTGGCTCGCCGCCTCTTGAGAGGAAGGGGCCAACGCTGTCCGGCCATCTCCCATTGAGCTATGGGTACGGGAGTGCTCACCGTCGTCTGCTCGTTCCATCCCCGCCCTCACCCAGCTGTGTCGTGGCCTCAACGCCCGTGAACGTCGTCGGTGAGCCCCGCCACTCTCTGTTCCCTCTTTCTTTCTCTTTAAAACAGACAGCCGGGCCCCACACGTCAGCGACTCCACACGCGCCCAAAGCGGTACGTAAGTGGAGGCGTATTCCCACTTTACACCTTCGACGTGGCCGGCTATAGTTTTTCTGATTTTTTTTTAAATTCAATTTAAATCCAGAAGTTTGACTCAACTTTGACTAGTTATATCTTTTAAACCATAAGTCCAAATGAGTTCATTCTTTTCGCATTATTTTTCTTATGAGCTCCTCTATTTTCTGGAAAATGTTGGTATTTTTCTCTGCTGTCTAGAATTTTTGGACAGAGAAAAATGATTTATGTGATATTTACAAATGTTTTCAAAAATGTTTTTCAGAGTGTTTTGAGCAGTAGGTGAAGGCTAGGAGTACTCCCACACTCCTTTGGTGCAAGGCAAGCTACAACTTTCATTTGCATTAATGCATTGCAATGCCATGGTTTAAATAGTTATTTGAGCCAGGATTTGAATTATTCGTAAATAGTTTATTCATGCAACACTTGGAGAAATACTTGATATGTTGATGTCATGTGGATGATGGGATTGTTAGTCATTAGTAATCCACAAGGTTGATGATGCCAAGATGCTGTTGGACTGTGAGATTACCGTCTATGATTACTTTGTGATTCCGTCCAATATTTCAGCTATGGAATCAGTAGCAGTAGTTTGATCATGCTACTCATTGGAATACTAGTGGGCTATTGTTATAGCCTGGAGCACTATAATACCGGAGTAGCAGTTATGACAAGAAGCCACTTGGGGATTACTTCCCTCATTCGTTGATCAAGTGCCACTGAACCGAGCTTTCCAGTGCAGCCACATCTGCCAAAATCGGACGGCCTTGACTTGGTCTAATCTTGTGCTCTCTTATCAGTACCACCAAAGAGGGAAGGTTATGCGTGCGTGCTACCCTGATCAGGTAGACGGCGAAAATCTTGTGAGCCTAGTTTGGTCATTGAGCTCAGGTCCCCGTTTGGGACAGTTTAGTTTGGCCACGACGGTGGCAGGTGTCAGAAGTGACATAGGGGCCACCCAGGGCATGACCTTAGAGAGGACGTGTCGGTGGTACGATAGAAGAGTCACATGTTAGGCTGGATTTGTTGGAGGAATGTCCATGGTGTGGGCAAAGTGCGCAACCTCTACAGAGTGTAAGAATCTATTCGAATAGCCGGGTCCACGGTATTGGACATAGTCCGTACTAGGTCACACTGTCCGATCAACACTAATGAAGGAATGACTTGTTAATGATGGAAGAACTCATCATGGTAGGATAAGGTAACCACTTGGCAGAAGGCCATGGGTAACCTTGGGGATGATCTCGAGGAGGACCATCAGGTGATATTGGGACGACCCTGAGTTGGTCACGAGAATAGTTGGTTGCTAATAGTTCAGGGATAACATGTTATTATTTTTTTCCACCCCTTTTTATAATAGTTGATCCTGATATAATCATGATTGCTATGATGTTGTTGTGCCTTGATGCTCTTGTTTATTGTAAGCTTGCGAGTACATTCAAAGTACTCACCTGGTGTGTCATGCCTGTTTGCAAGTGCTTCCCTGTTTGCATAGCCCGAGGATTCCGAGTTGCGAGCTAGGACGTGTCCCTGCCAGAGTCCCTACGGAGTGGAGTCCATTACCGTCATCGTGGTTCCGCTGCTAGAAGTTGTGCCGATGCTAGCATAGAGCTGACATAGCTAGCGTAGCATTGCCGGTGTAATCCTTTGTATTACCCCAAACCTTTGTACCTCAGCTATTTGTAATAAAGAGCTGGTTGTTCGATGCCAAGCAGTGCCGTATTCCAGAAGACTTGATCTCTGGGCTGGAATATGGGGTGTTCCGGTTCCTCTGAGCCGGGGTGCCACAAGGTTTGGTATTAGAGCCAGGCTGGCTGTAGGACGCCCTAGGCAACCCGAGCGCTAGAAACCGATAGTATCGAGCCCAGCTTGCTTGTGTGATGCATTTGGTTGCTGCACTTGTTTGTTGCATAGCATGCATATAGATTTGGCTCACTAACCAGTTGATTTTGTAGATGGCATCCGTTCCGATTAACTACGACTCAGCCCCTGCACCACTCAGCTTCGCATCCCTGCTTCGTGATGTTTCGCGTCTTCTCTATCCCAGTGGAGAGATGCCCAGGTACCAAGTGTTCCAGACCGCGGTTGCAGGACTGGTGCTTGAGTATCATGCCAATGTCCTCCTGTAAGTCGCCCTACCCATGGGGCAACGCACCTATAGTCTCCATGGTGGTTATGCCTCTACACCAGAACGCGCCATTCAGCTTGCCGCTCTGGCAGGCCTCACTGTTCTTCGTCATCAGGAGAGCGCGATGCAAGAGAATCGTGCCTTCCACTACTATCCTACTATGGCCACCACTCCCAGACGGGTTAGATTTCCTCCTGTTCGCTCGGATGACGACCCAGCTGTGGCATACATGTCCCATTACATGATTGCAAAGTACGTCCTCATCGCTGAACTGGCCAGAGATGCAACCCGTGCCCGAAGAGCGCTTGGTATGGCGTTAGCTCCGTCAACCTCTCCGCCAGCTCCTTCGCTCTCCAGTAACCCGCCACCCGATCATAGTACCTAAGTATCTGCGAGGTTCATGCTGCATAAGTTGTAGTAGTGCCGAGTGTTGTAAATTGCCTTGAGTAGCAATAAAGTGTGGTTTTAGTAAGCTTGGTGCATTTTATTGAGCAGTTTTCATTTGCCTTTTCATTTGGCTCCTCGGTGTCACATTACTTTCCCTATGGAAGTTGCCCATCAACCCCCAACAGACTCAAAGAATTAATGAGGATTTCAAATACTTGGAAGCTCAGCTGAACCTTAGGGAATTATTAATGGACTGCCTGGTATTGGGAATATCTGGTTTGAATGCAAATAATATCCTGGATTGGCTATCAGCATCAAGTCTGCCTCAGTGTGTAACCATTTCAACCGTAAGGAACCAGCAAGAAGATAATTTGGGTACAGGACCAACCAGGTCGAAGGTATGGATCGTATACGAAGTTTGGTTTTGCCTGGGTAAAATATGAAACATGTTATACCCGGAAGCAAACAAGAACGTGATATGTATCCAGTACTCAGCAAGAAGGAGAGTCAGACAAATTCTTTTCGTACAAGTAATCAACAACTGGAGTTGTGAGGTGGTATATATGGCATTCAGTCAGCATATCACAGAGAGAAACTTCGGGTGTAAGCAACCCAGTCTTCCTTCGCACGCTATCAGAGAAGCTTACGATGCAAGGCTCCTCAAATCTTCCTCAATACGATATGTGGATAGCTCCCGGCATAAGCTACTCTGGCTTCTTCGGTAAGCTACCGCAGAAAGCTTCCGACATAAGGCACCGAGTCTTCCCCGATAAGCAACCAGGAGGGGAAGCTTCTGAGGTACGCTGCCCAGCATTCTTCAGCACGCTATCCCGACAGAAGCTTCGAGCATAAGCTACCCAGTCTTCTTCAGGACGATACTCTCGATGGCTTCCCACACAAGCTATCCAACCTTCGTCAGTACGACACCACCAAACAGCTGGCAATAGTAGAACCAGCAATTACACAGTGCGTTAGCAGTGCATCGCAAGAGTCAAGCCCATAACCGCTTGATCAAAAACCTGATCTAGGCAGGATACAGGTATCTGCCTCAGAAATAAGAGGTTCAGCTATGCATACTTCCATACATATTGTGGGCTTGCCACCCAGGTTATGCAAGTCACTCGTACGAGAAGAAACTATGTTCAAGCAAACCCATCGAAGGAAGGTGAGAATCCAACATCTACATAAGTCATGCCAGGGGAAGAAAGTTGGTATACACCCTAGTATGTGGCAAGGACTGACAAGCTATGGAGCAGGACAATTTGGGACACCAGTTTTGGCAATGGTTATCAAGGTCAATTTCCTTACGCCCGACATAGTAATATCATTAACCTTTGTCACCATCTTGCATGATTGACCACAACAATGAGCTCTATGCAAGTACCCGTGAACCTGGTATATGATTCTGATGAACCCTTGCCTGCTTTTCTTGGTAACGGCACCACGCCTGTGTTCTGAGCTGCTTTCAGCCGTCCGGGGTGGATGCCGACTTTAAATTTCTCTTTCCAACAACAGTCTCGTGTTCTGAGCTGCTTTTCAACCATCTCGGGCAGCTGTTGAGTTTCTTTTGGGTAGCAATGACCCTATGCTCTGGGCTGTTTTTCGGCCGTCTTAGGGAACTGCTATATTCTTCTTATCAACATGGTCTCATGCTTTGGGCTGTTTTTCAGCCATCTTGAGCCATGGTTGAGTTATTTCAGTGATGTCCCAGATCTGAGTTGTAAAGACCGTTCTGGTGGCTACTGATTTATTTGCCGATCTCATACAAGGGTTCGGATGATCATTGCCCTACAGTTATAGCTCGTGAGATGATAAACTTGCCATTAAAAAGTTGTTGCCGAAATATTGCACCTGACCACACCTATGGTCACACGAAGAATTAAGGATATATATGGCCAAGTTCTTGCGGCAAAGGATTCAGGAAACAAAACAATGATGAAGATGTAACGCCCCGGACACACTCGCCGGCGGTCGTTACTCCTGGCGGAATCTAGACTGGCCCCACAAATCAACACTAGTCTTTCCTGCGCACTTTGTCCTTACTCGTGCGCACCCGGGAATAACTTCCCGGTCGGTCACCCATCCTGAAATTACTCCAAGCTGAGCATGCTTAACTTTGGAGTTCTTTCCGAATGGGCTCCCAGAAAAGAAGGAATTCCTTATTGATATGAGTAGTCTATCATCCCTATTATGCCAGGCTATCACAGAAGAGCAAGGCCGACAATGCAGGTAATGATGATCACTACAGGAATAACATGGACTTATGGAGGTATCGACAGAATGGGTACTTGAAATGCTGAACAACAGCCTCGGATTATATGCTCTCACATATAGTACCCTACCATAAACAGAATTCTTCCACCGGAATCACCACCAGTCAAGTTTCTAGAAGCTATTGCTATAAGGTACTACTCCCTCATATGGGTCATGACGAGTGACAATCGAATCGCTGGTACGGGTTGGAGACCAAGAAGGCGGCCCAGATGATTCATACTTCCTACAAGTAGTCAGACTCCGCCAAGAGAACTGTGGTGATTCTCAGCATTGTAACCCAATGCAATGGTCAAATGGTTGTATCCACCCAAGGAAATTGTTCATAACTTCTATCGGTGCTGGATGGAAAAATGACACGTCCATCAGAAATCACTCCCGGAATCGTGTGGTAGATCACATATTCCAGTCATGATAATATAGCAGCTAAGTCAGCGGACATAAGGAGCCAGTGTAGGATGAACATATGAGGAAAGACCAGTCAGAGTGTTGGATACGATGAAGCAAACCACCCCAGAGCAAGACAGTCAAGTCATATGATATTCAGTGGGAACGTTATATGAAGGAAAAGGGATACCCGAGTTGGAACCGGTTTCCTTAAGTCAGAATATTCATGCTTGTTCCCTGAGCAACCAAATCTCGAGGACGGGATTTATCCTAAGGAGGGTAGGTTTGTGACACCCTGGTTTTTCCCAACTTTTCTTTTTCAAAAACCCATTTGAATTTTTATTTGGAATTTGGTCTGGATTTTAAATTGAATGGCTCTATGGACTTAAAACTTGGGAATATTTTTTTTTCTTTCCTTCCCCAAGTGACTCAAGCTTCTAAAAACTTCTCCCAAGTCATGACCTTCCATTCTTGCCCAATTCCAACCTTTATACCAATTTAGTATTCCTTTTTCTATGAAAGGAATAACCCTTTTTCCTTTAGGTTGTGAAGCAACCTACATTTCTGTCTACCCAAAAATCCTAGGAAAATTCCCATAAATTCTTTGGACCATATGAACCTTGGATGTGTGAAAATATTCAAGATTCCATGCTCATGGTGAGCACACCATCCAATCTTTGTTTCTAGTCATAATTTCAGCTTGTGAAGCAAATGTATTTTATATTGCTCCAAAAATTCTGAAATTAATCCAGGACATTCTACTACCTATATTAACACACTCCACCAAATTTTGCCCCATTTCATTTAGCCATTTTCTCCACAAAATTCCCTCAAGTTTCTGTCCAGAGAGGAGTGTTGTGAAAGAAGTACCATTTATAATTGTCCAAATGGTATGAAATTTTTATAGCATCTTGCCACCACCAAATAACCCACAAATACCAAGTTTCAACTCCAGGAGCCAATCCATGTGAGTGCATCATCTTCAACAAGTTTCTGGACCAGGAAAGCAGTTGTGAAGCAACTACATCCAAAACTTGTCCATTTGGCCTGAAATTTTCCCAGAATGGGCACCTTCCTACTACAAATCAGTGTGACAAACTCCCTCTCTCATTTACCTAACATTTTTACCTCAGCTTGTTGCTCAAGTTTCTGTCCAGAAACTTGTCTAGAAGCTCCAGTGCTGTCCAGGCCACCTCTTGCCAAACCAGCTGCACAGGGAGGCCACAGAGTGGATGGACTACCGCGTAGACACGACCGGACGTGCTAGAGCGCACCGCGGGCGCCAGTACACGCGGTGACCACGCGTCTGCCAGTGCCAAAGTCGCGCTCTACGCGCCGACCGCGTCGGCCGCGACCACTCCGGCCACCCCGCGCTGCCCCTCCTTGTCCTGCTGTGCCGACGTCGTCGCCACCACCCACGTACCCCCTCTAGAACCCTCTACCTTCTCCGGCAAGGCTCGCCGCTGCTCACGGCCAAGTTCGCCCATGGGAAGAACAGTGCGCCGCGGTCGCCGCCGTTGTCCGCACGCCCTTAATGGCCCCGGACTTCTCCCGTCGCCCCTGCGAGCTCACGTCCCCTCCCTACGTGGGCCGGCTGTCAGCGCAACGTCCGGCTCACTCCGGAGCTCGTCCGCATCTCATGGGCGCCCATCGGCATAGGCACCTCCCGCCCGGCTATAAAAGCCATAGCCCGGAGCCCCAGCTCCTCACCACTCCACTCCCTCCCCTCTCAATCGACCCCCAAGGCCACCAAATCGAGCCGGAGAGCTCTCCTTCTCCATCTCCAGCGAAGAGCTCCGCCACTCTGCTCCTGCTTCAATTGCTCGACTCCATCCACCTCAACCCCAACCAAGACCACCATCGAGCTCGTGGTGCTCCACTGACCATTCCCAGTCCCTCCCCTGCTCGAGAGCTCGCCGGAATCGCCGGATCGGTCGGTGCCCGTGGCTCGCCGCCGCCTAAGAGGAAGGAGCCGACACCGTCCGGCCATCTCCCAGAGAGCTATGGGTACGGGAGTGCTCGCCATCGTCTCCTCGTTCCATCCCCGCCCTCGCCCAGCTCTGCCGTGGCTTCAACGCCGGTGAACGTCCCCGGTGAGCCCCGCCGCTCTCTGTTCCCTCTCTCTTTCTCTTTAAAACAGACAGTCGGGCCCCACACGTCAGCGACTCCACGCGCGCCCGAAGCGGTATGTAAGTGGAGGCGTATTCCCACTTTACGCCTTCGACGTGGCCGGCTATGGTTTTTCTGATTTCTGTTTAAATTCAATTTAAATCCAGAAGTTTGACTCAACTTTGACCAGCTATATCATTTAAACCATAAGTCCAAATGAGTTCATTCTTTTTGCATTATTTTTCTTATGAGCTCCTCTACTTTCTGGAAAATTTTAGTATTTTTCTCTGCTGTCTAGAATTTCTGGACAGAGAAAAATGCTTTATGTGATATATACAAATGTTTTCAAAAATGTTTTTCAGAGTGTTTTGAGCAGTAGGTGAAGGCTAGGAGTACTCCCACACTCCTTTGGTGCAAGGCAAGCTACAACTTTCTTTTGCATTAATGCATTGCAATACCATGGTTTAAATAGTTATTTGAGCCAGGATTTGAATTATTCGTAAATAGTTTATTCATGCAACACTTGGAGAAATACTTGATATGTTGCTGTCATGTGGATGATGGGATTGTTAGTCATTAGTAATCCACAAGGTTGATGATGCCAAGATGCTGTTGGACTATGAGATTACCGTCTATGATTACTTTGTGATTCCGTCCGATATTTCATCTATGGAATCAGTAGCAGTAGTTTGATCATGCTACTCATTGGAATACTAGTGGGCTATTGTTATAGCCTAGAGCACTATAATACCGAAGTAGCAGTTATGACAAGAAGCCACTTGGGGATTACTTCCCTCATTCGTTGATCAAGTGCCACTGAACCGAGCTTTCCAGTGCAGCCACATCTGCCGGAATGGGACGGCCTTGACTTGGTCTAATCTCGTGCTCTCTTATCAGTACCACCAAAGAGGGAAGGTTATGCGTGCGTGCTACCCTGATCAGGTAGACGGCGATAATCTTGTGAGCCCAGTTTGGTCATTGAGCTCAGGTCCCCGTTTGGGATAGTTTAGTTTGGCCACGACGGTGGCACGTGTCAGAAGTGACATAGGGGCCACCCAGGGCATGACCTCAGAGAGGACTTGTCAGTGGTATGATAGAAGAGTCACAGATTAGGCAGGTTTCGTTGGAGGAATGTCCATGGTGTGGGCAAAGTGCGCAACCTCTGCAGAGTGTAAGAATCTATTCGAATAGTCGGGTCCACGGTATTGGACACAGTTCGTACTAGGTCACACTGTCCGATCAACACTAATGAAGGAATGACTTGTTAATGATGGAAAAACTCATCATGGTAGGATAAGGTAACCGCTTGGCAGAAGGCCATGGGTAACCTTGGGGATGATCTCGAGGAGGACCATCAGGTGATATTGGGACGACCCTGAGTTGGTCGCGAGAATAGTTGGTTGCTAATAGTTCAGGGATAACATGTTATTATTTTCTTCCACCCCTTTTTATAATAATTGATCCTGATATAATCATGATTGCTATGATGTTGTTGTGCCTTGATGCTCTTGTTTATTGTAAGCTTGCGAGTACATTCAAAGTACTCACCTGGCGTGTCATGCCAGTTTGCAAGTGCTGCCATGTTTGCATAGCCCGAGGATTCCGAGTTGCGAGCTAGGACGTGTCCCAGCCAGAGTCCCTACGGAGTGGAGTCCATTACCTTCATCGTGGTTCCGCTGCTAGAAGTTGTGCCGCTGCTAGCATAGAGCTGCCATAGCTAGCGTAGCATTGCCGGTGTAATCCTTTGTATTAGCCCAAACCTTTGTACCTCAGTTATTTGTAATAAAGAGTTGGTTGTTCTATGCCAAGCAGTGCCGTATTCCAGAAGACTTGATCTCTGGGCTGGAATACGGGGTGTTCCGGTTGCTCTGAGCCGGGGTGCCACAATCTTAAGAAATTATTGTGTAAGCTAAAAGAAAAAGCTATGACCGAGAAAATGAAGCATGGTCCTAAATTTGCAACATCTCCTATTTTTGTTACTGAGAAGGATTATGAATTCTCTGTTGATCCTGAATTAATTACTTTGGTAGAATCAGATCCTTTTCATGGTTATGAAACTGAAACTGTTGTGGCACATCTTACTAAATTAAATGACATTGCCACCCTATTTGCTCAAGAGGAAAAAATTCACTATTACTATATTCTTAAGTTGTTTCCTTTCCCATTAAAGGGTCATGCTAAAGAATGGTTTAATACTCTTGCTCTTGGTTGCGTGCATAGTCCCCAGGATATGATATATTACTTCACTGAAAAATATTTTCCTGCTCATAAGAAACAAGCTGCCTTACAGGAAATATACAACTTTGTGCAATTTGAGGAAGAGCATCTCCCTCAAGTTTGGGGGAGACTTCTCAAATTATTAAATGCTTTGCCTGATTATCCTCTTAAGAAAAATGAAATACTTGATATTCTTTATAATGGACTAACCGATGCTTCTAGGGACTACCTAGATAGTTGTGTTGGCTGTGTTTTCAGGGAACGAACTGTTGAACAGGCTCAGGAATTACTGGATAATATATTGAGGAACGCCGATGATTGGACACTCCCTAAACCACCACCTAAACCAACTCCGAAGAAAAGAGGTATTCTATTCCTCAGTCCAGAAGATATGCAAGAAGCAAAGAAATCTATGAAAGAAAAGGGTATTAAAGCTGAAGTTGTTAAGAATTTACCACCTATTGAACAAATACATGGACTTGACATCCCGACACAGGTACTGGAGGTAAATTCTCTTTGTAAATTTGATGAAGGTAATTTTCCATACAATAAATCTCCTAGCCAATGTTTGGATGAATTTGATAATTTCATTTTTAAGCAAGAAAACTTCAATATGCAAACTAGTGATCAATTGAAACATAATGCTATCATGATTGAACATTTGGGTGATATGATGGTTAGAATTTATAATGATGTTAAAGGCTTATGTAAACATGCATCGATGGTTCAAACCCAGTTAGAACAGGTTTCTAAATCACTAAATGGTTTGCTTAATGAGATGAATAATAAAATGAATGATCAGGCTATTAGAGTAGTTGCTAGAGGTGGTAAAATGACTCAGGATCCTCTATATGCTGAAGGTCATCCTAAAAGAATTGAACAAGACTCTCAAAGAGTTAATAATGATGCACCTAGTTCACCTAGGAAGAAGAAAAAGAAAAAGAATAAAATTGCATGCTTCTAGTGAACCCGTGGTAGAAAAACCTCCTGAGAATTCTAATGATGTTTCTATTTCTGATGCTTAGACACAATCTGGTAGTGAGCATACATTATGATAACAATGATATTAACGATGATCATGTTGATGCTCCACCAGATAATAACAAAGAATCTGATGATGAAGTAGAAATAGAACCTGCAGTTGAGCTTGATAACCCACCTTCTAAGAATAAAAGATATGATAAAAAGAACTTTATTGCTAGGAAACATGGTAAAGAAAGAGAACCATGGGTTCAAAAACCTATGTCATTTCCTAGTAAGGTTGTGAAACATAGAGATGAAGAGGCTTTTAATCGCTTTGTTGAAATGCTTAGACCTTTGTATTTGAGAACACCTTTGACTGAAATTATGAGAATGCCTCTGTATGCAAAATACATGAAAGATATTGTCACTAATAAAAGGAAAATACATGAGGCTGAAATTTCTACTATGCTTGCAAACTATTCATTTGAAGGAAAAGTACCTTAGAAGTTAGGAGATCCAGGAATACTTACTATGCCATGCTCTATTAAAAACAATTATGCTAGAACTTGCTCTGTGTGATTTAGGAGCTGGTGTTAGTGTTATGCCTTTTTCTCTATACATAAGACTTGATTTAAATAAGTTCACACCTACTAAAATTTCTTTGCAAATGGCTGATAAATCAACTGCTTTACCCATCGGTTTTTGTGAGGATGTTCTCGTTGTTGTTGCTAATGTTACTATCTTAACGGACTTTATTATTCTTGATATGCCCGAGGACGATGATACGTCCATTTTGCATCATGTTTTCCTACTATTATTTATAGTGTTTTTAATCAATATAACACTTTGTGGAGCAATTCTAATGCCTTTTCTCTCTTAATATGCAAGATTTACATCAGGAGGGAGATTGTCGGCAGCTGGAATTCTGGACCTGAAAAAGCTATGTCAGAGATACCTATTCTGCACATCTCCAAATGAGTTGAACTTGCATGGAGATTTATTTTGGAATAAATAAAAAATACTGGGGAAAAGAAGTACCAGAGGGGGCCACCCAGGTGCCCACGAGGCACCAGGGCGCGCCACCCCCCCCCCCCCCAGGCGCGCCCTGGTGGCTTGTGGGGCCCCTGGTCAGCCTCCAGTTCCCATTTTCTGGTATATAAGCCCATTTGCCCTAGAAAAAATAAGGAGAAGACTTTTGGGACGGAGCACCATCGTCTCGAGGCGGAACTTGGGCAGGAGCACTTTTGCTCTCCGGCGGAGCGATTCCGTCAGGGATACTTCCCTCCGGGAGAGGGAAATCAAAGCCATCGTCATCACCAACAATCCTCTCATCGTGGGAGGACCAATCTTCATAAAATATCTTCACCAGCACCATCTCATCTCAAACCCTAGTTCATCTCTTGTATTCAATCTTTGTCTCAAAACCTCAGATTGGTACCTGCGGGTTGCTAGTAGTGTCGATTACATCTTGTAGTTGATGCTTGTTGGTTTACTTGGTGGAAGATATATGTTCAGATCCAATATGCTATTTGATATCCCTCTGATCATGGACATAATTATGATTTGTGAGTAGTTTCTTTTGTTCTTGAGGACATGGGAGAAGTCTTGTCATAAGTAATCATGTGAATTTGGTATTCGTTCGATATTTTGATGATATGTATGTTGTTGATTCCCTTAGTGGTGTTATGTGAATGTCGACTACATGACACTTCACCATCTTTGGGCCTAAGGGAATGCATTGTGGAGTATTAATTAGATGATGGGTTGCTAGAGTGACAGAAGCTTAAATCCTAGTTTATGCGCTATTCCGTAAGGGGCTGATTTGGATCCATATGTTTAATGCTATGGTTAGATTTATCTTAATTCTTCTTTCGTAGTTGCGGATGCTTGCGAGAGGGGTTAATCATAAGTGGTAGGCTTGTTCAAGTAAGAACAGCGCCCAAGCACCGGTCCACCCACATATCAAATTATCAAAGTAGCGAACGCGAATCAAACAAACATGATGAAAGTGACTAGATGAAATTCCCATGTGTCCTCGAGAACGTTTAGCTTATTATAAGAGATCGTTCCAGCCTGTCCTTTGCAACAAAAGGATTGGGCTACCTTTCTGCACCTTAGTTACTATTGCTACTTGTCACTTCTTACAAATTATCTTGCTATTGAACTACTTGTTACAGATAATTTATGTGCTTGTAGAAAATACCTTGCTGAAAACCGCTTGTCATTTCCTTCTGCTCCTCGTTGGGTTCGACACTCTTACTTATCGAAAGGACTACGATTGATCCCCTATACTTGTGGGTCATCAAGACTCTTTTCTGGCGCCATTGCCGGGGAGTGAAGCGCCTTTGGTGAGTGGAATTTGGTAAGGAAACATTCATATTACGTGATGAAATTTATTGTCACTTGTCACTATGGAAAGTAATCCTTTGAGGGGTTTGTTCGGGGTATCTTCACCTCGACAGGAAGCACAAAGAGTTTCTCCTCAACCTACTGTACCTACTAAAAATATTTATTATGAGATTCCTTCGGGTATGATAGAGAAACTGCTAGTTAATCCTTATGCAGGAGATGGAACAATACATCCTGATATGCACTTAATCTATGTTGATGAAGTTTGTGGATTATTTAAGCTTAAAGGTTTACCCGGAGATGAAGTTAAGAAGAAGGTTTTTCCTTTATCTTTGAAGGGAAAGGAATTTACATGGTATAGGCTATGTGATGATATTGGAACGTGGGATTGGAATCGATTGAAATTGGAATTTCATCAAAAGTTTTATCCTATGCATCTGGTTCATCGTGATCGGAATTATATATATAATTTTTGGCCTCATGAAGGAGAAAGCATCGCTCAAGCTTGGGGGAGGCTTAAGTACATGATGTACACATGCCCTAATCATGAGCTCTCAAGAGAAATTATCTTACAGAATTTTTATGCTCGGCTTTCTCATGATGATCAAACCATGCTCGATTCTTCTTCGACTGTCTCCTTTATGAAGAAAACTATTGAATTCATATGGGATCTTCTGGAAAGAATTAAACGCAACTCTGAAGATTGGGAACTCGACAAAGGTAATGAGTCAAGTATAACACTTGAGTATGATTGTGTTAAATCTTTTATGGATACCGATGCTTTTCATAAGTTTAGCACTAAATATGGACTTGACTCTGAGATAGTAGCCTCCTTTTGTGAATCATTTGCTACTCATGTTGATCTCCCTAAGGAGAAGTGGTTTAAATACCATCCCCCTATTAAATAAAAGATTGAGGAACCCGTTAGTGTTAAAGAAGAAACAATTGTTTACCATGTTGATCCAGTTGTGCCTACTGCTTATATTGAGAAACCACCTTTTCCTGTTAGGATTAAGGAACATGCTAAAGTTTCAACTGTGGTTAACAAAAGTAATATTAGAGCACCTAGACCCTCTGAACAAATTAAAGTTAAACCTAATGTTGCTATGGTTAAAGATCTCTTGGTGGATAATATAGATGGGCATGTTATTTACTTCTGTGATGAAGCAGCTAGAATTGCTAAACCAGATCCTAAAGATAAAAACAGACCTGAAGTAGGCATGCATGTTGTCTCTGTTAAAATAGGAGATCATTGTTATCATGGCTTATGTGATTTGGGTGCTAGTGTGAGTGCTATTCCGTTTACCTTATACCAAGAAATTATGAATGATATTGCACCTATTGAAATAGAGGACATTGATGTTACTATTAAGCTTGCAAACAGAGATACCATTACGTCGCTTGGGATCATTAGAGATGTTGAAGTCTTGTGTGGAAAAATAAAATACCCTACTGATTTTCTAACCCTCGGTTCTCCACAAGATAATTTTTGTCTCATTATATTTGGTAGACCTTTCTTGAACACTGTTAATGCCAAGATTGATTGCGCTAAAGAAACTGTTAGTGTTAATATTGGTGGTATATCTCATGAGTTTAATTTCTCCAACTTTCGTAGACAACCTCATGATAAAGAATTGCCTAGTAAAGATGAAATTATTGGTATTGCTTCTATTGCCATACCTCCTACTGATCTGTTATAACAATATTTGCTAGACCATGAAAATGATATGCACATGAATGAAAGAAATGAAATAGATAAGATGTTCTTTGATCAACCACCTATCCTTAAACACAATTTGCCTGTTGAAACTCTTGGAGGCCCTCCTCCACCTAAGGATGACCCTGTATTCGAACTGAAACAATTGCCTGATACATTGAAATATGCTTATCTAGATGAAAAGAAGATATATCCTGTTATTATTAGTGCTAACCTTTCAGAGCATGAAGAGAAGAGATTACTAAAAACTCTGAGGAAGCACCGTGCTGCTATTGGATATACTCTTGATGATCTTAAGGGCATTAGTCCTACTCTATGTCAGCACAAAATTAATATGGAACCTGATGCTAAACCAGTTGTCGACCACCAACAACGATTAAATCCTAAGATGAAGGAGGTGGTAAGAACTGAAATATTAAAGCTTTTGGAAGCAGGTATAATCTATCCCATAGCAGATAGTAGATGGGTAAGTCCCGTTCATTGTGTCCCTAAGAAAGGAGGCATTACTGTTGTTCCTAACGATAAAATGAACTCATTCCACAAAGAATTGTAACTGGTTACAGGATGGTAATTGATTTTAGAAAAGTAAACAAAGCCACTAGAAAAGATCATTACCCCTTACCTTTTATTGATCAAATGTTAGAAAGATTGTCCAAGCATACACACTTTTGCTTTCTTGATGGATATTCTGGTTTCTCTCAAATACTTGTATCACAGGCCGACCAAGAGAAAACCACCTTTACTTGTCCTTTTGGAACTTATGCTTGTAGACGTATGCCTTTTGGTTTATGCAATGCACCTGCTACCTTTCAAAGATGTATGACTGCTATATTCTCTGACTTTTGTGAAAAGATTGTTGAGGTTTTCATGGATGATTTTTCCGTTTACGGAACTTCCTTTGATGATTGCTTAAGCAACCTTGATTGAGTTTTGCAGAGATGTGAACAAACTAATCTTGTCTTGAATTGGGAGAAGTGCTACTTTATGGTGAATGAAGGTATTGTCTTGGGGCATAAAATTTCTGAACGAGGTATTGAAGTAGATAAGGCTAAAGTTGATGCAATTGAGAAAATGCCATGTCCTAAAGATATTAAAGGTATAAGAAGTTTCCTTGGTCATGCTGGTTTCTATAGAAGATTTATTAAAGACTTCTCTAAAATTTCTAGGCCACTTACTAATCTCTTGCAAAAAGATGTTTCATTTGTTTTTGATGATGATTGTGTAGAAGCCTTTGAAACACTTAAGAAAGCATTAACCTCTGCACCTATTGTTCAACCACCTGATTGGAACTTGCCTTTTGAAATTATGTGTGATGCTAGTGATTATGTTGTTGGTGCTGTTCTTGGACAAAGAGTTGATAAGAAATTAAATGTTATCCATTATTCTAGTAAAACTCTAGACAGTGCTTAAAGAAATTATGCTACTACTGAGAAAGAATTTCTAGCAGTTGTGTTTGCATGTGATAAATTCAGATCTTACATAGTTGATTCCAAAGTAATTGTTCACACTGATCATGCTGCTATTAAATACCTTATGGAAAAGAAAGATGCTAAACCTAGACTCATTAGGTGGGTTCTATTGCTACAAGAATTTGACTTGCATATTACTGATAGGAAGGGAGCTGAGAACCCCGTAGCTGCTAACTTGTCTAGGTTAGAAAATATTCTTGATGACCCACTGCCTATTGATGATAGCTTTCCCGATGAGCAATTAGCTGTCATAAATGCTTCCCGTAATACTCCTTGGTATGCAGACTATGGTAAGTATATTGATGCTAAATTTATACCACCTAGTTTCTCATACCAACAAAAGAAAAAGTTCTTTGATTTAAGACATTACTTCTGGGATGACCCACATCTTTATAAAGAAGGAGTGGATGGTATTATTAGACGTTGTATACCTGAGCATGAATAGGAACAAATCTTACGGAAGTGTCATTCCGAGGCTTACGGAGGACACCATGTGGGAGACAGAATTGCACATAAGGTACTACAATCTGGTTTTTATTGGCCTACTCTTTTCAAGGATGCTCGTAAGTTTGTCTTATCTTGTGATGAATGTCAAAGAATTGGTAATATTAGTAGACGTCAGGAAATGCCTATGAATTATTCACTTGTTATTGAACCATTTGATGTTTGGGGATTTGATTATATGGGACCTTTTCCTTCCTCTAATGGGTATACACATATTTTAGTTGTTGTTGATTACGTTACTAAGTGGGTAGAAGCTATTCCAACTAGTAGTGCTGATCATAATACTTCTATTAAAATGCTTAAAGAAGTTATTTTCTCGAGGTTCGGAGTCCCTAGATATTTAATGACTGATGGTGGTTCACATTTTATTCATGGTGCATTCCGTAAACTGCTTGCTAAATATGATGTCAACCATAGAATTGCATCTCCCTATCACCCTCAATCTAGTGGTCAAGTTGAATTGAGCAATAGAGAAATAAAGTTAATTTTGCAAAAAAAGCGTCAATAGATCTAGAAAGAATTGGTCTAAGAAACTTGACGATGCATTATGGGCTTATAGAACTGCTTATAAAATGGTTTATGGAAAAGCATGTCATTTACCTCTTGAGTTAGAACATAAAGCATATTGGGCCATTAAAGAACTCAATTATGATTTTAAACTTTCCGGTGAAAAGAGGTTATTTGATATTAGCTCACTAGATGAATGGAGAACCCAAGCTTATGAAAATGCCAAATTGTTTAAAGAAAAAGTTAAAAGATGGCATGATAAAAGAATTCAAAAATGGGAATTCAAAGTGGGTGAGTATGTTCTATTGTATAATTCTCGTTTTAGATTTTTTGCAGGAAAACTTCTCTCTAAATGGGAAGGGTCGTATATCATTGAGGAAGTTTATCACTCTGGAGCCACTAAGATCAATAATGCCGAAGGCACTGATCCGAAGGTGGTCAATGGGCAAAGAATTAAGCATTACATCTCAGGTACGCCTATTAATGTTGAGACTAACATTATTCAAACTATGACACCGGAGGAATACATAAGAGAGACCTTCCAGAACACTCCAGAACCCTGAAAAGGAAGAGGTACATGATACGGTAAGTAAACCGACTCCAAAAATTCCATAAAAATACTTTCTGTCAGTTTTGGAATATTAGAAACAATACAAAAATAAGAAACAGCTGAGGGGACCCACGAGGTGCACACGAGGCACCAGGGCGCGCCACCCCCCCCCCCCCCCCCAAGGCGCGCCCTGGTGGCTCGTGGGCCCCTCGTGAGCCTTCCTGACTCCGTTTTCTCCTAGAATACTTGTTTTGCAAGATAAAAATTCTTTATATACTCTCCCGGATGTTTTGACCATCGTATCACAGAAATATCCTCTGTTCTTGTTTCGTGCTATTTTTTCTGACAAATCTAGATCGCTATGGCTCCACCAAGCTCTTCCAAGGACAAATTCTATGAGAAGGTCATCAACCCCTACCTACCGGAGGTGATGAAACACCCTCAAGCCATCGAGATGCGTGCGGGGGTGCTTCACATCCGGGATGTTCAAGGACCCAAGAAGACCGGGAGTGTGGAGGCCAGGCTCAAAGCGGTGGAGCAGGAGATTTTCTAGTGCCAAGGGATGGTAGAACGTGGACTCAGCGCCAACCACTCCATGATCACGGAATTCACCCACGATCACAAGGTGGATGGCCAATCAATGGGGGACATCGTCTTCAAGCTCAATGAACGAATTGACTATCTCCAAGGCCAAATCTATGATCCTAAAAACCAAAATTTTGAGTATGAGGCAAGATTCAAAGGTATGAGTTTAGCTGCAAGTTTCAGGACTCCGGAGACTCCTTCATATTTTTATGATGGGGAACCTATGCCATGGAAGCCGGAGGACAAGCCCACCACTTCATCATCACCATCATCACCGAAGAAAGAAACTTGAGTACATGGGTATGGGCACTCCCCTTGGCTTGTGCCAAGCTTGGGGGAGGCGCCCCGGTATCGTATCACCATCACTTTTATTATCTTTACCTATTTTTAGTTCGATCCTTAGTTATTTCATGATTTAGATTGAATAAAAGTTTAGTATGATCTATTTTCGAGTGCTAGTTACATGATCTATCTATCTATGTAATTGAGTTGAGAGTTATATAATAAAGAGTAGTTTGAGTTTTTTCTTCTTTACTTTTATGTTTCAATCCTAGCAATGAAAACAATGAAAAAAGATCATATGCTAATCTTATGGAAAGTAATGACATTACATAAAGAAAAGTATAAGTGGTAAAATTTATTGAAGGTTAACAAGCATGGCAATAGTCAATGATGCAATTCATGAAAAAATTAATAAGGGAAGAGAAGATTCACATGCAAATACACTATCTTGGACATTTTTTATGATTGTGAGCCCCCATTGAGTATTTTATGTCAAATTGTTGACGTTTGACAAGGAAGACAACTTAATGAATTATGTTTGCTTATATTCACATAGAAGTTATATTGTCATAGATCCTCCAACATGTGGTGCTTGCTCAATATCTTTGCTAGCCAAAAATCCGCACCAAGTAGAGATACTACTAGTGCATCCAAAACCCTTAAACTCAGTTTCATATCATGAGAGTCCATTATATCTACCTATGGATTGAATAAGATCCTTCAAGTAAGTTGTCATCGGTGCAAAAAGCAATAAAAATTGCCTCTAAATATGTATGAACTTTTATTGTAAGGGAAAATAAGCTTTGTACAAACTTGTTATGGTAAAGAAATAAAAGCGACGGACTGCATAATAAAGGTGGCTATCACAAGGGGCAATATAAAGTAACGTTCCTTTGCATTAAGAGCTTGTGCATCCAACAATAAAAAGCGCATGACAACCTCTACTTCCCTCTGCGAAGGGCCTATCTTTTACTTTTATGTATTTACTTTTTATGCAACAGTCAATAGTTTTCTCCTCTATTTCTTTTTATTTTTCTCTTTTGCAAGCATCATGTGGTGGGAAAAGATCTAGGCACATATATCCAGTTGGATATGAGTGATCATGAGTTATTATTGTTGACATTACCCTTGAGGTGAATAAGTTGGGAGGTGAAATTATAAGCCCCTATCTTTCTATATGTTTGGCTGAAACTTTTTGCTCCATATATATGTTGTGAGTGTTAGCAATCATAGAAGACTAAATGATGGTTGAGTATGTGGACTTGGTAAAAGCTCCTACATGAGACCCTTCCTGAAAATATGATGAATTGCAATTGCATTGTTGACTGAGAACATAGTTTGTTAGTTTTCAAGAAAGTTTATGTCTTATACTTCGTTGTTGTGATGAATTGTTACTTACTCATAAGAAGTTCTATGATAATGAATATTGTTGTTATAATAATGATCATGATGCTACTATGTCCGTATTTTGTTTTTATTGACACCTATCTCTCTAAACATGTGGACATGATTATCGATGTCGGCTTTCGCTTGAGGACAAGCGAGGTGTAAGCTTGGGGGAGTTGATACGTCCATTTTGCATCATGTTTTCCTACTATTATTTATAGTGTTTTTAATCAATATAACACTTTGTGGAGCAATTCTAATGCCTTTTCTCTCTTAATATGCAAGATTTACATAAGGAGGGAGATTGCCGGCAGCTGGAATTCTGGACCTGAAAAAGCTATGTCAGAGATACCTATTCTGCACATCTCCAAATGAGCTAAAATTTCACGAAGATTTATTTTGGAATAAATAAAAAATACTGGGGAAAAGAAGTACCAGAGGGGGCCACCCAGGTGCCCACAAGGCACCAGGGCGCGCCACCCACCCCCCCCCCCCCCAGGAGCGCCCTGGTGGCTCGTGGGGCCCCTGGCCAGCCTCCGTTGCCCATTTTCTGGTATATAAGCCCATTTTCCCTAGAAAAATAAGGAGAAGACTTTTGGGACGGACCGCCGCCGTCTCGAGGCGGAACTTGGGCAGGAGCACTTTTGCTCTCCGGCGGAGCGATTCCGCCGGGGATACTTCCCTCCGGGAGGGGGAAATCGAAGCCATCGTCATCACCAATGATCCTCTCATCGTGGGAGGACCAATCTTCATCAACATCCTCACCAGCACCATCTCATCTCAAACCCTAGTTCATCTCTTGTATTCAATCTTTGTCTCAAAACCTCAGATTGGTACCTGTGGGTTGCTAGTAGTGTTGATTACATCTTGTAGTTGATGCTAGTTGGTTTATTTGGTGGAAGATTGTATGTTCAGATCCATTATGCTATTCAATACCCCTCTGATCTTGAACATGAACATGATTTGTGAGTAGTTACTTTTGTTCTTGAGAACATGGGAGAAGTCTTGTCATAAGTAATCATGTGAATTTGGTATTCATTCGATATTTAGATGATATGTATGTTGTTGATTCTCTTAGTGGTGTCATGTGAACGTCGACTACATGACACTTCACCATCTTTGGGCCTAAGGGAATGCATTGTGGAGTATTAATTAGATGATGGGTTGCTAGAGTGACAGAAGCTTAAACCCTAGTTTATGCGCTATTCCGTAAGGGGCTGATTTGGATCCATATGTTTAATGCTATGGTTAGATTTATCTTAATTCTTCTTTTGTAGTTGCGGATGCTTGCGAGAGGGGTTAATCATAAGTGGGTGGCTTTTCAAGTAAGAACAGCGCCCAAGCACCGGTCCACCCACATATCAAATTATCAAAGTAGCGAACGCGAATCAAACAAACATGATGAAAGTGACTAGATGAAATTCCCATGTGTCCTCGAGAACGTTTAGCTTATTATAAGAGATCGTTCCGGCCTGTCCTTTGCAACAAAAGGATTGGGCTACCTTGTTGCACCTTAGTTACTATTGCTACTTGTCACTTGTTACAAATTATCTTGCTATTGAACTACTTGTTACCGATAATTTCAGTGCTTGCAGAAAATACCTTGCTGAAAACCGCTTGTCATTTCCTTCTGCTCCTTGTTGGGTTCGACACTCTTATCGAAAGGACTACGATTGATCCCCTATACTTGTGGGTTATCAGACGACAACATGTTGATTGTCCTTGGTAGATCCTTTTTTAATACTACAGGGGCTGTTATTGATTGCAAGAAAAGCAAGGTCACTTTTCATGTCAACAATAATGAGCATAGGGTATATTTTCCGAAGAAACAAAACAAAGTGAATAGTATCAACTCTATTGAAAAGATTATGACAATCACTATTGGAGGTTTTGAATTCCCTCTTCCGGTACCTAAAAAGAAATATCAAACTCTTATTGTTGGGACAATGCATATCCCGGTTGAGGTAACTTAGTGTTATACGAAAATTCTTCGGTTTCACGTTACTCGGAAAAAGTTTGTTAATAAGACTTGATCAACCTTATTAATGAATTCTTTTTGAGGGGCATGTGGTCGATGAATTCAGTGTGCACAACTTTCTGTACCCATAGTTTACTCTTTGTTATTTATAGTTTAATAAAGAAAAAAATGCCATGATTATCCTGTTTTCTGAATTACCAGTGCAATAAAAAATGACCCAAAAATAAAAGTGCTCAGAATGTCATAAAAAAATTACACAATTTTTTTGGAATATTTAAGAATTTTTGGCACTGAACACACCCCAGGGGGGTGCACCTGTTGCTCACTAGGCAACAGGGCGCGTCCACCCCCTAGGGCGCGCCAAGATGCCTTGTGGGTCCCACGGGGACCCACTCACTTTGTCCACCCGCCCATTGCTTCTTCTTCCTCCAGAAAAAAAATCATGGTAACTCGTGCTCTTGCTTCCAAAACTGAGATTTTTGATCTCTTTGCTCGGAGCTCCGTTTCCAAAACTGTTTTGGGGGATTGCTCCTTGGTATATGACTCCTCCATTGGTCCAAATAGTTTTTGCTTTTGTGGATTATATTTTGCTTATTTTGCTACTATTGGTGCCACTGAAAATAAGCTTGCATGTTGAATTTATTTGGTTCTAAGTAGTTTGAATGCTTGATATAGCCTCTAGACACTCATATGAGTAGTTGCTATCAATCTTGTTAAGTTTTGTTAACATCTTTTTGTGGTCCAAAAAATTTTAGAAATTTTCTCAGGAAAATGAACTTCTTTAGGAGGGGTTCTTTGAGCCGTAGTCCTAAGGGGGTTGCAGGTGGCACTGCGGACCTCCGTCTCCCTCGCCAGGTGGAGGTGAGGCCGTGCGAATGGCCACACAATGCCTTCAAGAGCGAAGCCGGTTTCCAACAGGAGTTTACACAATTTGTGGCAAATGTCGGCTTGACCGACTTCCTCGCAGATGAGTGTGACCAATACCAACTCCTCACAAATTCCTTTGTACAACATGTCTATTTCATGCATAGACTTGATATCCCCATGGTTTGCTTTGACTTATATGCTCAACATTTCAAAATACCATTTGCTGAATTCTGTGAGATATGCTTGATTCCCTCTGAAGGGAAGTTGAGGGAACCTCGACCTGGGGAGTTTGAGGATTTTCTTCTCACTTTAATTGTGGGAGAAACCAGGGGTGTGTCTAGGGCCAGGGTTACTAGTTTGCATTTTCCTGTTGTGCACTACTTTGGTTCATTCATAGGGAAATGTTTGACTGCTAGGAAGGAGGGTGGTACACTCAGTGCCCCTGACCTTGCCATTTTACGTCGTGCCATGTATGGTGATAGTACTTTTAGTATGGGAGGCATTATTGCACGCCGCTTGCACACCAACAGAACTAGGGGTAGTATTCATGGAGGTATTTATGCTACTCGCCTCGCTGCACGCTTTAACATTGATATTCACCCTGATGATCATTTAATGCCTAAGATTTATTTAGACCATCAATCCATGATAGATCACCACTTTATGGATACTCCTGAGCCTCCTCACTATATTGAGTCAATTACACCACCGGTGCTTGAACTTGGCGCGGAAAGTCACTTCAGTGCTAAAACTTGTTGTGTACATTGAACTGGTGCAACAACTTGGCTTAGGCGTGCAAATACGGTACAAATTGTAGCTGAATACGCCCACAGAGCTGACTAGGCGTGACAGCGTGGCGTGGGGCCTGCTTTCAGCGACTCAAAGTTGGAGACGAATGCGTGTGGCCCCGTTTTTTGCGAAAACACCCTTAATATGTTTTCCTCACAAAAGAGCCCCTGTCGTGGGTAAAAATAAATAGTTCTCAGCGTCCTACATGAGAAATAAAATCGGTCCACTGGGAACTCGAACCGAGGATCTGTGGGTACGTAGCATGCGCATCTAGCCACTCCAGCCTTGAGAATTTGTTATCTCACATGAATACATATCTTTTATATCATTTTCGTTAAACAATATAAATTAGGACTTTTGATACGAGTTATAAAAGATGGCTTAGGGAAGGACTCGAACTAGCGACCACATAAAGACCTGCAACCGAACCTGCTACTCCAACCGAAGACAATTGTTGCCTCCAAACACGAAGTAATGTGTTATAAATAATATACATAAATGTAAAAGAAAAAATATTTAGAAAATTTATATGTACTTTCATAAAATATTCACTTATTAATTTTATAAATATACATATTTTTAAATTCAGAAATATACAAATATTTGTATGAGTCATTTAAAAAAGTTGTATATATTTAAATAAATGCTCATATAAGTTAAAAAATTCACAATTTTCATAAAATAGTCATCCTTTAGAAAAAAATTATGTTGCTTCAAGAAGTTGTTTTCATAAAGTTTGCGTGTTTCTAAAAAAATATATATTATAACACACAAATAGAAAAAATATACTGGTGTGTTATAAATATTATACATACCAATGAAATAAATAAATTAAAAAAATGGTCACGTATTATTTTGAAATATTCATGCACTTAGTTTATGAATTATGAAAAATGTTTGTACAATTAAAGAATACAAATATTTCTTAAATTATAATTCATAAAAAATATTTTTAATTATAGAAACGTTTAAATAAGTATACACATAATTTTATAACTCATAAGTACGTCACTTAAGAAAATGTTTGTATAATAAGAAATATTCATATTTTAGAAAATAAAATGTTGATATGAATGTTCAATAGTGGTAATACTTAAATTATGTAAAATAAATTTAATATAGGTTACAAGTGAAAATTATACACAAGTTAATGGTCATAAATATTTAGTACTCCCTTCGTAAAGAAATATAAGAGCGTTTGGATCACTAAAGTATCCAAACGCTCTTATATTTCTTTACGGAGGGAGTACATGTTTGATGGAAATATGCCCTAGAGGCAATAATAAAGTTGTTATTATTTTATATTTCCTTGTTCATGATAAAGGTTTATTATTCATGCTAGAATTGTATTGACCGGAAACTTAAATACATGTGTCAATGCATAAACAAATACTGTGTCCCTAGTGAGCCTCTACTAGACTAGCTCGTTGATCAAAGATGGTTAAGGTTTCCTAACCATAGACATGAGTTGTCATTTGATAACGGGATCACATCATTAGGAGAATGATGTGATGGACAAGACCCATCTGTTAGCTTAGCATATGATCGTTCTGTTTATTGCTACTGCTTTCTTGAATGTCTAATACATGTTCCTCCGACCATGAGATCATGCAACTCCTCACAACGTAACTGGGTGATCATAAAGATGCTCTACAGGTATCTCCGAAGGTGTCTGTTGAGTTGGCATGGATCGAGACCGGGATTTGTCACTCCGTGTTTCGGAGAGGTATCTCTGGGCCCTCTCGGTAATGCACATCATAAGAAGCTTGCACGCAAAGTAACTAAGGAGTTAGTTACGGGATGATGTATTATGGAACGAGTAAAGAGACTTGCCGGTAACGAGATTGAACTAGGTATGGAGATACCGACGATCAAATCTCGGGGAAGTAACATACCGACGGACAAAGGGAATTACGTATGTTGTCATTGCGGTTCGACCGATAAGATCTTCGTGGAATATGTAGGAACCAATATGAGCATCCAGGTTCTGCTATTGGTTATTGACCGGAGAGGCGTCTCAGTCATGTCTACATCATTCCCGAACCCGTAGGGTCCGCACGCTTAACGTTCGTTGACGATATAGTGTTATATGAGTTATGTGAATTGGTAACCGAATATTGTTCGGAGTCCCGGATGAGATCCCGGACGTCACGAGGAGTCTCGGAATGGTCGAGAGGTAAAGATTTATATATGGGAAGTCATATTTTGGGTTCCGGAAAAAGGTGCAGTTTTTTCGGTATTATACCGGGAAGCTTCTAGAAGGTTCCGGAGGATTCCGGAGGGGTCCGGAAGTCCACAAGTGGGTCCACCACGTCCCAAGGGCTGGCATGGGCTAAGGGGAGGCACCCTGGCCTTAATGGGCCAGGCGCACCAAGTCCTCAAAAGCCCACGCAGCTAGGGAAGGAAAATAGGAGAGTCCTAGTAGGAATAGGATTGGACTTTGGAAGTCCAAGTCCACGTATGTACTATTCACGTGGTACTGTTCACGTGGTACTGTTCACGTGTTACTGTTCACGTGGCACTATTCCTTCTACTCCAAGCCCCTACACATATATAAATAGAGGAGAGGGGGCGCCCCAAACAAGCCACAACATTGTCTTAGCCGTGTGCGGCGCCCCCCCTCCACAGTTCCGTCCCTCGGTCATATTTTCGCAGTGCTTGGGCGAAGCCCTGCGGAGATAGCATCACCATCACCGTCACCACGCCGTCGTGCTGCCGGAACTCATCCACTACCTCGCCATCTTGCTGGATCAAGAAGTCGAGGACGTCACCGAGTTGAACGTGTGCTGAACGCGGAGGTGCCGTACGTTCGGTACTCGGTCGGTTGGATCGTGAAGTTGTTCGACGACATCAACCGCGTTGTTCTAACGCTTCCGCTTACGGTCTACGAGGGTACGTAAACACACTCCCCCTCTCGTAGCTATGTATCTCCATGGATAGATCTTGCGTGTGCGTAGAAATTTTTTTGTTTTCCATGCAACGTTCCCCAACAGTGGCATCATGAGCCAGGTCTATGCGTAGATGATATGCACGAGTAGAACACAAAGAGTTGTGGGCGGTGATCGTCATACTGCTTACCACCAACGTCTTATTTTGATTCGGCGGTATTGTAAGATGAAGCGGCCCGGACCAACCTTACATGTCCACGTACATGAGACCGGTTCCACCGACAGACATGCAACTTGTTTTGCATAAAGGTGGCTGACGGGTGTCTGTTTCTCCTACTTTAGTTGAATCAAATTTGACTGCGGCCGGTCCTTGTTGAAGGTTAAAACAGCAAACTTGATAAATCACCGTTGTGGTTTTGTGCCGTAGGTAAGAACGGTTCTTGCTAGAAGCCCGTAGCAGCCACGTAAAACTTGCAACAACAAAGTAGAGGACGTCTAACTTGTTTTTGCAGGGTATGCTGTGATGTGATATGGTCAAGACATGATGTGATATACGTTATTGGATGAGATGATCATGTTTTGTAATTTATCGGCAACCGGCAGGAGCCTTATGGTTGTCTCTTTATTGTATGAAATGCAAGCGCCATGTAATTGCTTTACTTTATCGCTATGCGTTAGCAATAGTTGTAGAAGCAATAATTGGCGAGACGACCACGACGCAACGATGGAGATCAAGGTGTCGAGCCGGTGACGATGGAGATCATGACGATGCTTTGGAGATGGAGATCAAAAGCACAAGATGATGATGGCCATATCATGTCACATATTTTGATTGCATGTGATGTTTATCCTTTATGCATCTTATTTTGCTTAGAACGACGGTAGCATTATAAGATGATCCCTTCACTAAATTTCAAGATAAAAGTGTTCTCCCCGAGTATGCACCGTTGCTAAAGTTCGTCGTTTCGAAGCACCTCGTGATGATCGGGTGTGATAGATTCTACGTTCACATACAACGGGTGTAAGCCAGTTTTACACAAGCAGAATACTTGGGTTAAACTTGACGAGCCTAGCATGTACAGACATGGTCTCAGAACACTGGAGACCGAAAGGTCGAACATGAGTCATATAGTAGATATGATCAACATGGAGATGTTCACCATTGATGACTATCCCATCTCACGTGATGATCGGACATGGGCTAGTTGATTTGGATCATGTATCACTTAGTTAACTTGAGGGATGTTAATTTAAGTGGGAGTTCATTAGTAATTTGATTAATTGAACTTAGTTTATCATGAACTTAGTCCTGATAGTCTTTGCAAATTATGTTGTAGATCAATAGCTCGTGTTGTAGCTCCCCTATTTTTGATACGTTCCTAGAGAAAGCTTAGTTGAAAGATGATGGTAGCAATTACATGGACTGGGTCCGTAACTTGAGGATTATCCTCATTGCTGCACAGAAGGATTATGTCCTTGATGCACCGCTAGGTGATGGACCTGCTGCAGGAGCTGTTGCAGACGTTGTGAACGCCTGGCAGGCTCGATCTGATGACTACTCGATAGTTCAGTGTGCCATGCTCTACGGCTTAGAACCGGGACTACAAAAGCGTTTTGAACGCCATGGAGCATATGAGATGTTCCAGGAGCTAAAATTGATATTTCAAGCTAATGCCCGGGTTGAGAGATATGAAGTCTCCAACAAGTTCTTCAGTTGTAAGATGGAGGAGAACAGTTCTGTCAGTGAACACATACTCAGAATGTCTGGATACCACAACCACTTGACTCAGCTGGGAATTGATCTTCCAGTTGAGAGTGTTATTGACAGAGTTCTTCAGTCACTGCCACCAAGCTATAAAGGCTTCGTGATGAACTATAATATGCAAGGGATGGAGAAGACAATTCCCGAGCTCTTCGCGATGCTGAAATCGGCGGAGGTAGAAATCAAGAAGGAGCATCAAGTGTTGATGGTTAACAAGACCACTAGTTTCAAGAAAAAGTGCAAGGGAAAGAAGGGGAACTTCAAGAAGAACGGCAAGCAAGCTGCCGCTCCCATGAAGAAACCCAAAGTTGGACCCAAGCCTGAAACTGAGTGCTTCTACTGCAAAGGAACTGGTCACCGGAAGCGGAACTGCCCCAAGTATTTGGCGGATAAGAAGGATGGCAAAGTGAACAAAGGTATATTTGATATACATATTATTGATATGTACCTCACTAGTGCTCGTAGCAGCGTCTGAGTATTTGATACCGATTCAGTTGCTAATATTAGTAACTTGAAGCAGGAGCTGCAGAGTAACGGAGACTAGCTGAGGGCGAGGTGACGATATGTGTTGGAAGTGTCTCCAAGATTGATATGATCAATATCAACATGCTCGTAATACCTTCGGGGTTAGTATTAAACCTAAATAATGGTTATTTGGTGCTTGCGTTGAGCATAAAACATTATATCTGGATATTGTTTATTGCAAGACGGTTATTCATTTAAGTCAGAGAATAATGGTTATTCTGTTTATATGAATAATACCCCTCGTGATCATGCACCCTTGTGAATGGTTTATTCTTGTTGAATCTCGATCATAGTGATACACATATTCATAATATTGATGCCAAAAGATGCAAAGTTGATAATGATAGTGCAACATACTTGTGGCACTGCCGTTTAGGTCATATTGGTGTAAAGCGCATGAAGAAACTCCATGCTGATGGACTTTTGGAATCTCTTGATTATGAATCATTTGATACTTGCGAACCATGCCTCATGGGCAAGATGACTAAAACTCCATTCTCCGGAACAATGGAGCGAGCTACTGATTTGTTGGAAATAATACATACCGATGTATGCGGTCCGATGAATGTTGAAGCACGCGGCGGGTATCGTTATTTTCTAACCTTCACAGATGATTTGAGTAGGTATGAGTATATCTACTTGATGAAACACAAGTCTGAAACATTTGAAAAGTTCAAAGAATTTCAGAGTGAAGTAGAGAATCATCGTAACAAGAAAATAAAGTTTCTACGATCCGATCGCGGAGGCGAATATTTGAGTTACGAGTTTGGCCTCCATTTAAGAAAATGTGGAATTGTTTCACAACTCACGCCACCTGGAACACCACAGGGTAATGGTGTGCCTGAATGTCGTAACAATACTTTATTGGATATGGTGCGTTCTATGATGTCTCTTACTGATTTGCCACTATCGTTTTGGGGTTATGCATTAGAGACAGTTGCATTCACGTTAAATAGGGCACCGTCTAAATCCGTTGAGACAACACCGTATGAACTGTGGTTTGGCAAGAAACCTAAGCTGTCGTTTTTTAAAGTTTGGAGATGCGATGCTTATGTGAAAAAGCTTCAACCTGATAAGCTCGAACCCAAAGCGGAGAAGTGCGTCTTCATAGGATACCCTAAAGAAACAATTGGGTACACCTTCTACCACAGATCCGAAGGCAAGGTCTTTGTTGCCAAGAATGGGTCCTTTCTAGAGAAGGAGTTTCTCTCGAAAGAAGTGAGTGGGAGGAAAGTAGAACTTGATGAGGTAATTGTACCTTCTCTCGAATTGGAAAGTAGCTCATCAGAGAAAACCGTTCCCGTGATGCCTACACCAATAAGAGAGGAAGATAATGGTGAAGATCATGAAACTTCAGATCAAGTTACTACTGAACCTCGTAGGTCGACCAGAGTACATTCCGCACCAGAGTGGTACGGTAATCCTATTCTGGAAGTCATGTTGTTAGACAACGGCGAACCTACGAACTATGAAGAAGCTATGATGAGCCCAGATTCCGACAAATGGCTTGAGGCCATGAAATCTGAGATAGGATCCATGTATGAGAACAAAGAATGGACTTTGGTGGACTTGCCCGAGGATCGGCAAGCCATTGAGAATAAATGGATTTTTAAGAGGAAGACAAACGTTGATGGTAATATCACTATCTACAAAGCTCGACTTGTCGCGAATGGTTTTCAACAAGTTCAAGGGGTTGACTACGATGAGACTTTCTCACCCGTAGCGATTCTTAAGTCTATCTGAATCATGTTAGCAATTGTCGCATTTTATGATCTGGAAAATGGGTGTCAAAACTGCATTCCTTAATGGTTTTCTCAAAGAAAAGTTGTATATGATGCAACCAGAAGGTTTTGTCGATCCTAAGGGTGCTAACAAAGTGTGCAAGCTCCAGCGATCCATCTATGGACTGGTGCAAGCATCTCGGAGTTGGAATATACGCTTTGATGAGGTGATCAAAGCATATGGTTTTGTACAGACTTACGGTGAAACCTGTATTTACAAGAAAGTGAGTGGGAGCTCTGTAGCATTTCTAATATTATATGTGGATGACATATTGTTGATTGGAAATGATATAGAATTTCTGGATGGCATAAAAGGATACTTGAATGAAAGACCTCGGTGAAGCTGCTTATATATTGGGCATCAAGATCTATAGAGATAGATCAAGACGCTTGATAAGACTTTCAATGAGTACATACCTTGACAAGATTTTGAAGGAGTTCAAAATGAATCAGTCAAAGAAGGAGTTCTTGCCTGTATTGTAAGGTGTAAAGTTGAGTAAGACTCAAAGCTCGACCACGGCAGAAGATAGAGAGAGAATGAAAGTCATTCCCTATGCCTCAGCCATAGGTTCTATAATGTATGTCATGCTGTGTACCACACCTAATGTGTGTCTTGCCACGTGTCTGGCAAAGGGGGTACAAGAGTGATCCAGGAGTGGATCACTGGACAGCGGTCAAAAATTATCCTTAGTAACTAAAGGACTAAGGAAATGTTTCTCGATTATGGAGGTGATAAAGAGTTCGTCGTAAAGGGTTACGTCGATGCAAACTTTGACACCAATCTGGATATCTCTGAGTAGCAAACCGGATACGTATAATGGAGCAGTCATTTGGAATAGGTCCAAGTAAAGCGTGATAGCAGCATCTACAGTATGACATAAGGATTTGCAAAGTACACATGGGTCTGAATATTGCAGACCCATTGACTAAAATTCTCTCTCACGAGCAAAACATGATCACACCTTAGAACTCTTTGAGTGTTAATCACATGGTGATGTGAACTAGATTATTGACTCTAGTGAACTCTTGGGTGTTAATCACATGGCGATGTGAACTAGATTATTGACTCTAGTGCAAGTGGGAGACTGATGGAAATATGCCCTAGAGGCAATAATAAAGTTGTTATTATTTTATATTTCCTTGTTCATGATAAAGGTTTATTATTCATGCTAGAATTGTATTGACCGGAAACTTAAATACATGTGTGAATACATAAACAAATACTGTGTCCCTAGTGAGCCTCTACTAGACTAGCTCGTTGATCAAAGATGGTTAAGGTTTCCTAACCATAGACATGAGTTGTCATTTGATAACGGGATCACATCATTAGGAGAATGATGTGATGGACAAGACCCATCTGTTAGCTTAGCATATGATCGTTCTGTTTACTGCTACTGCTTTCTTGAATGTCAAATACATGTTCTTCCGACCATCAGATCATGCAACTCCCGGATATCGGAGGAATACCTTGTGTGCTATCAAACATCACAACGTAACTGGGTGATCATAAAGATGCTCTACAGGTATCTCCGAAGGTGTCTGTTGAGTTGGCATGGATCGAGACTGGGATTTTTCACTCCGTGTTTCGGAGAGGTATCTCTGGGCCCTCTCGGTAATGCACATCATAAGAAGCTTGCAAGCACAGTGACTAAGGAGTTAGTTACGGGATGATGTATTACGAAACGAGTAAAGAGACTTGCCGGTAACGAGATTGAACTAGGTATGGAGATACCGACGATCGAATCTCGGGCAAGTAACATACCGACGGACAAAGGGAATTACGTATGTTGTCATTGCGGTTCGACCGATAAGATCTTCGTGGAATATGTAGGAACCAATATGAGCATCCAGGTTCCGCTATTAGTTATTGACCGGAGAGGCGTCTCAGTCATGTCTAACCCGTAGGGTCCGCACGCTTAACGTTCGTTGACGATATAGTGTTATATGAGTTATGTGAATTGGTAACCGAATATTGTTCGGAGTCCCGGATGAGATCCCGGACGTCACGAGGAGTCTCGGAATGGTCGAGAGGTAAAGATTTATATATGGGAAGTAATATTTTGGGTTCCAGAAAAAGGTGCAGTTTTTTCGGTATTGTACCGGGAAGCTTCCAGAAGGTTCCAGAGGATTCCGGAGGGGTCCGGAAGTCCACAAGTGGGTCCACCACGTCCCAAGGGCTGGCATGGGCTAAGGGGAGGCGCCCTAGCCTTATTGGGCCAGGCGCACCAAGTCCTCAAAAGCCCACGCAGCTAGGGAAGGAAAAAAGGAGAGTCCTAGTAGGAATAGGATTGGACTTTGCAAGTCCAAGTCCACGTGTGTACTATTCACGTGGTACTGTTCACGTGGTACTATTCACATGGTACTGTTCGCATGGCACTATTCCTTCTACTCCAAGTCCCTACACATATATAAATAGAGGAGAGGGGGCACCCCAAACAAGCCACAACATTGTCTTAGCCGTGTGCGGCGCCCCCCCTCCACAGTTCCGTCCCTCGGTCATATTTTCGCAATGTTTGGGCGAAGCCCTGCGGAGATAGCATCACCATCACCGTCACCACGCCGTCGTGCTGCCGGAACTCATCCACTACCTCGTCGTCTTGCTGGATCAAGAAGTCGAGGACGTCACCGAGTTGAACGTGTGCTGAACGCGGAGGTGCCGTACGTTCGGTACTCGGTCGGTTGGATCGTGAAGTTGTTCGACGACATCAACCGCATTGTTCTAATGCTTCCACTTACGGTCTACGAGGGTACGTAGACACACTCCCCCTCTCGTAGCTATGTATCTCCATGGATAGATCTTGCGTGTGCGTAGAAAAAAAAATTGTTTTCCATGCAACGTTCCCCAACAATGTTTGTATTCAATATTTTGTATATTTTAAATATGAGCCACGAGTGTACAAAAATGTTTGTATTCATTAAACATTTTGAATGCTTTTATTTACTAATCATACGTTTTTGTGTATAATATTTATAGCACACTAATATTTGAACTTTATTTTACAACTTACTACATGCGTTTTGCCAATATCTTAAAAAGTTTAATGTGTACAAAATGGTCCGCACTAACTACAGTCCATGCCCAGTGAGCATCTTTCTTATACAATATTTATCGTACCTATCAAACATGAGCATGTGAAATGTGTTCTGCAGTGGCTAGTACCATGCGCGTGCACGATGCAGATCTCAAGTTCGATAGCTAGCCGGATTTGTTTTCATTTTTGTTTACACTTCGTACTGACAGGCAGAACCCGCCTTGTTGGGGCTTTCTCGTGAAAAAAATAATTCTGAGGGTATTTTTGCAAATTAACAGGCCACACACTGTGCCTCTCCCGTCCGGTCGCTGATAGCGGCCCCATGCCATGCTGGCGTGCCTAGTCAGCCCCGTAGGCGTATTCAACTGTGATTTGCACCGTATTTGCACAAGAAAGCCAAGTTGTTGCACCGATTCAATGTACACCGTAAGTTTTAGCACTAAAGTGACTTTTCTAGCCAAGTTTAAGCACCGGTGATGTAATTGACTCCACTATATTCGTTACAACTTGGTGTTTAGTGAGGTTACTCGTGAGGTTATTTCTTTGCCTGCACCTTCTTTTTTTGACTCTCATGCCAGGCACGGATATGCTATCATGCCCAATGACATCATTGCTTACAAGAACGAGCTAGCTGCGGCGGAGAACGAGGTCCAGCCGTGGGACTCTCGAGTGCGGCCGCCGACCCAATTCTCTTATGGGTCTGAGGTATTCTACGAGTGGTGATCACCAAGTTAGGCCGAAAGCCTAAGCTTGGGGGAGTACATATTCTCATGGACATTACCTTCACGCATCACACATTCATTCCACTTGTCGGTGTTCATCGTTTCATTGTATATCCATGTTTCGTTTCATTTTGCTTTTCCTTTGTGTCTTTGAAAAACTTTGAAAATCCCAAAAATATTTCTCGCCTCTTTTTGGTTTTTCTTCCTTAGTTAGTTCATAGTAGTATTCAAAGAAAACCCAAAAAGAATTCCCGTTTCTTCTTTTGCTTGTTGGGAGTTCTCTAGTGTAAATAGTTTTTCTCGCTTTTCATTTTCCTGTTTTAGTTTGCTTTCTTCAGAAAAACTAAAAACTCCAAAAATATTTCAGTGTGTTTCTCTGAATTTCTTTTCATTTAGTCGTAGTATGGAGAAGACTATGTTAGAATTGTTGAGTGGCTCTCATATGCTTTGTTGTTGATCTAACGAAGGGCCAATATTTCCTTGTCTTCCCCTTTGAGTAAATTGTTTGCAGATTTCAGCATAGTCCACGGCACACTTGCACTATTATAATTTTCACATCATTCGGTCATGCAAGTGAAAGGCAATAATGACGATAATTTGATGAAGTGACCGTGGCAGAGAAAGACTGGTATGAACTCTTCTTGTTTTTTTGTAAATATATTTAACTCAGAACCCTTGATTCAGCATATTATGAGTAAACATGTTTGTGACAACAATTAGAGATTATAGTTGCTCATGCCATGCTTAAGTAGCTAGGAGTGAATAATGATTTATCTTGAGTGTCAACAAGCAATAAAATGATTATGATGTAGTATGTTAGGATGGTATCCTCCTCTGAAGAATTCAAGTGGCTTGATTTGGCACATGTTTACACATTTAGTTGATTTGAAACCAATGTAACCTGTATGATATTTATATTCAGGGTGTTTATATCCTACTCATGCTCATAGTCAATGTTAAATATTCGCAATGCATGATTATGACCGTTGTCGCTCTCTAGTTGGTCGCCTCTCAATCTATTTGCTAGCCTTCGTCTGTACTAAGTGGGAATACTGCATGTGCATCCAAAATCCTTAAACCTAAAGTTGTTCCCAAAGAGTCCAGCATATCTACCTATATACGGTATTACCCTACTGTTCCAAGTAAATTTGCATGTGCCACCTCTAATCATTCAAATAAACATCTGTTCGGTGTGCCTGTACCGCTCATGGAGCGACGGGGCGGTCGATATCTTACATGCTAAGTGGGTTACTCTCATGATGGGTGTTTATTCACTTGTCATCGCACGAGAGAGGCTGGTGATTGGGATGCCCAGTCCGGTAAACAATAACAAAGAAAAATATAATAAACAAACTCCTCCTGGAAAGTTGATTGTTTGGAGTGTTGGAAATATGCCCTAGAAGCAATAATAAAATGGTTATTATTATATTTCCTTGTTCATGATAATCGTTTATTATCCATGCTATAATTGTATTGGTTGGAAACACAAATACATGTGTGGATACGTAGACAACAACATGTCCCTAGTGAGCCTCTACCGGACTAGCTCGTTGATCAAAGATGGCCATGGTTTCCTGGTCATAGACATGAGTTGTCATTTGATAACGGGATCACATCATTAGGAGAATGATGTGATGGACAAGACCCAAACTATGAACGTAGCATATGATCATGTCAAGTTTATTGCTATCGTTTTTGCATGTCAAGTATCTGTTCCTATGACCATGAGATCATGCAACTCACTGACACCGGAGGAGTACCTTGTGTGTATCAAACGTCGCAACATAACTGGGTGACTATAAAGATGCTCTACAGGTATCTCCGAGGGTGTCTGTTGAGTTGGCATGGATCAAGACTGGGAATTTGTCACTCCGTATGACGAAAAGGTATCTCGGGGCCCACTCGGTAATACAGCATCACAATAAGCTTGCAAGCAATGTGACTAAAGAGTTAGCCACGGGATCTTGTATTACGGAACGAGTAAAGAGACTTGCCGGTAACGAGATTGAACTAGGTATGGAAATACCGACGATCGAATCTCGGGCAAGTGACATACCGATGGACAAAGGGAACTACATACGGGATTGACTGAATCCTTGACATCGAGGTTCGACCGATAAAGATCTTCATAGAATATGTAGGAACCAATATGGGCATCCAGGTCCCGCTATTGGTTATTGACCGTGGAGGTGTCTCGGTCATGTCTGCATAGTTCTCGAACCCGTAGGGTCTACACACTTAACGTTTGGTGACGATATAAGTATAGTCGAGTTATTATGTTGGTGACCGAAGGTTGTTCGGAGTCCCGGATGAGATCCCGGACATGACGAGGAACTCCGGAATGGTCCGGAGGTGAAGATTGATATATAGGACGAAGGGAATCGGAGTCCGGAAGTGTTCCGGGGGTACCGGGTTATGACCAGAGAACCGAAAGGGGTTTCGGGGGGGGGGGGGGGGCGGCAAGTGTTGGGGGGCCTCATGGGCCAAGGGGAGGAAGCACACCAACCCACTAAGGGGCTGTGCGCCCCCCCTCACCCCATCTCACGATCACCAGAGCGGGTGGGGCGCCCCCCTAGGGCTGCCTCCACCTGGCTTGGGGGCAAATCACCCTAGGGTTTCCCTAGGGGCGCCCCATCTGTTGTGGCCGCCGGCCCCCCTAGGTGAAACCCTAGGGCACCTCCTCCTCCTCCCTTTCCCCTATATATAGTGGGGTAGAGAGAGGGCAGCCGTACCCATCCATGCCACCTCGCTGCCCTCCCTCTCCCTCGTAGTTTCTCTCTCTCTCCGCGTAGCTTAGCGAAGCTCTGCTGAGATTGCTCCACCACCACCGTCGCCACGCCGTCGTGCTGCCGGAGGACTCGAGCTACTACTTCACCATCGCTCGCTGGATCGAGGAGGTGAAGGAGTCATCAAGCCGTACGTGTGTTGAATGCGGAGGTGCCGTCCGTTCAGCACTTGATCAGGAGTTCGCGGGACGGATCGTGATTGGATCGCGAAGGCGTTCGACTACATCAACCGCGTTTCTTAACGCTTCCGCTTAGCGATCTACAAGGGTATGTAGATGCAATCTCTCCTCTCGTAGATGTTCATCTCCTAGATTGATCTTGGTGAGCGTAGGAATTTTTTTGTTTCCCATGCAACGTTCCCCAACAGTGGCATCATGAGCTAGGTCTTTGCGTAGATGACATCACGAGTAGAACACAAAGGAGTTTGTGGGCGTTGATATTCAGATTGCTTCCTTCCTTGGTCTTTTCTTGATTCAGCGGTATTGTGGGATGAAGCGGCCCGGACCAACGTTACATGTCCACGTACATGAGACCGGTTCCATCGACTGACATGCGACTTTGTTGCATAAGATGGCTGGCGGGTGTCTGTCTCTCCCACCTTAGTTGAATCGGATTCGACGAAGGCGGTCCTTGTAGAAGGTTAAATAGCAACTTGCATATCACCGTTGTGGTTTTGCGTAGGTAAGAATCGTTCTTGCTAGATACCCATAGCAGCCACGTAAAACATGCAACAACAAATTAGAGGACGTCTAACTTGTTTTTGCAGGGTATGTTGTGATATGATATGGCCAAAGACATGATGAAATATATTTGATGTATGAGATGATCATGTTTTGTAATAGTTTATCTCGGCTTGCATGTCGATGAATACGGCAACCGGCAGGAGCCATAGGGTTGTCTTTAATTATTGTATGACCTGTGTGTCAATCATTAAGCGCTATGTAATGCTTTACTTTATCGCTAAACGGTAGCAATAGTAGTAGAAGCATGGTTGGCGTGACAACCCCGATGGCGACGTGATGATGGAGATCATAGTGTCATGCCGGTGACGATGGAAATCATGCCAGTGCTTTGGAGATGGAGATCAAAAGCACAAGTTCATGGCCATATCATGTCACTTATGATTTGCATGTGATGTTAATCTTTTTATGCATCTTATTTTGCTTAGGACGACGGTAGCATTATAAGGTGATCCCTCTCTAAAATTTCAAGATAAAATTGTGTTCTCCCCAAGTATGCACCGTTGCGAAAGTTCGTCGTTTCGAAGCACCACGTGATGATCGGGTGTGATAGACTCTACGTTCACATACAACGGGTGCAAGCCAGTTTTGCACATGCGGAACACTTGGGTTAAACTTGACGAGCCTAGCATGTACAGACATGGCCTCGGAACACAAGAGACCGAAAGGTCGAACATGAGTCATATAGTAGATATGATCAACATGGAGATGTTCACCATTGAAACCACCTCATCTCACGTGATGATCGGACTTGGGTTGGTGAATTTGGATCATGTTACACTCGGACGACCGGAGGGATGTCGATTTGAGTGGGAGTTTTTTAAGTAAACTAAACTCATTATCTTGAACAATAGTCTAAGTTGTCTTTGCAAATTTATGATGTAGATCAATGGCTCGCGCAGTAGCTTCCCTGAATTTCAATGCGTTCCTAGAGAAAGCCAAGCTGAAAGATGATGGAAGTAACTTTGTAGACTGGGCCCGTAATCTGAGGATTATCCTCACGGCTGCCCAAAAGGCTTATGTCCTTGATGCACCGCTTGGTGAGCAACCCCCTCCAGCGTATGTGAACGTTATGAACGCCTGGCAAGCGCATGTTGATGACTACTCAATAGTTCAGTGCGCCATGTTGTATGGCTTAGAACCGGGACTTCAAAGGCGTTTTGAACGTCATGGAGCATATGAGATGTTCCAGGAGTTGAAGTTTATTTTTGAGAAGAATGCCCGGATCGAGAGGTATGAGACCTCCGATAAGTTCTATGCTTGCAAGATGGAGGAGAACGGGTCTGTCAGTGAACACATACTCAAAATGTCTGGGTATTACAACCGTCTGGCTGAGTTGGGAGTTGTGCTCCCGCCAGAGGCGATCACTGACAGAGTTCTTCAATCGCTACCACCTAGCTACAAGAGCTTTGTGTTGAACTATAACATGCAAGGGATGAACAAGTCAGTCGCCGAGCTGTTTGCGATGCCGAAAGTCGCTGAGTCAGACATCCAGAAGGAGCATCAAGTGTTGATGATCAATAAAACCACTAGTTTCAAGAAGAATGGCAAGGGCAAGAAGGGAAACTCCAAGAAGAGTGGCAAAGTAGTTGCCCCTCCCGTGAAGAAACCCAAGGTTGGGCCCAAGCCAGAAACTGAGTGCTTCTATTGCAAGGGAACTGGCCACTGGAAGCGGAATTGCCCCAAGTATCTGGCCGACAAGAAGGGGGCCAACGCCAAACAAGGTATATATGATATACATGTTATTGATGTGTACCTTACCAACTCTCGTTGTAGTGCCTGGGTATTTGATATCGGCGCGGTTGCTCACATTTGCAACTCAAAGCAGGAACTGTGGAATAGACGGAGGCTGGCGAAGGACGAAGTGACGATGCGCGTGGGAAATGGTTCCAAGGTTAATGTGATCGCCGTTGGCACGCTCGCTCTTCGATTACCATCGGGATTAGTGATGAACCTGAATAATTGTTATTTAGTGCCTGCGTTGAGCATGAACATTATATCTGGATCTTGTTTAATGCGAGACGGTTACTCATTTAAATCAGAGAATAATGGTTCTTCTATTTATATGGGTGATATCTTTTATGGTCATGCACCCATTATGAGGGGTTTATTCTTATTGAATCTCGATAGTAATGATACACATGTTCATAACATTGATGCCAAAAGATGTAGAGTTGATAATGATAGTACCACTTTCTTGTGACACTGCCGCTTAGGTCATATTGGTGTAAAACGCATGAAGAAACTCCATGCTGATGGACTTTTGGAGTCACTTGATTTTGAATCACTTGACACATGCGAACCATGCCTCATGGGCAAGATGACTAAGACCCCGTTCTCCGGAACAATGGAACGGGCAAGTGACTTGTTGGAAATCATACATACTGATGTGTGCGGTCCGATGAGCATTGAGGCGCACGGTGTATATCGTTATTTTCTCACCTTCACCGACGATTTGAGTAGATATGGGTATATTTACTTAATGAAACACAAGTCTGAAACATTTGAAAAGTTCAAGCAATTTCAGAGTGAAGTTGAGAATCATCGTAACAAGAAAATCAAATTCCTACGATCTGATCGAGGGGGAGAATATCTGAGTTATGAGTTTGGCAGTCACTTAAGACAATGTGGAATTGTTTCACAGTTGACGCCACCTGGAACACCACAGCGTAATGGTGTGTCCGAACGTTGTAATCGAACCTTATTGGATATGGTGCATTCTATGATGTCTCTTGTCGATCTGCCACTATCATTTTGGGGTTATGCGTTAGAGACAGCTGCATTCACTTTAAATAGGGCACCATCTAAGTCCATTGAGACAACACCGTACGAACTGTGGTTTGGCAAGAAACCAAAGTTGTCGTTTCTTAAAGTTTGGGGATGCGATGCTTATGTCAAAAGGCTTCAGCCAGAAAAGCTTGAACCCAAAGCGGACAAATGCGTCTTCATAGGATACCCAAAAGAGACGGTTGGGTATACCTTCTATCTCAGATCCGAAGGCAAAGTATTTGTCGCTAAGAACGGGTCCTTTCTCGAGAAAGAGTTTCTCTCGAAAGAATTGAGTGGGAGGAAGATAGAACTTGATGAGGTTGTTGAACCTTTACTTCAACCAGAGAGTGGCACTGCGTAGAAAGATGTTTCTGTGGAACCTACATCAGTTGAAGAGGAAGCTGATGATGGTGATCATGAAGCTTCGGATCAAGTTACTATCGAACCTCGTAGGTCGACAAGGATACGTACTGCTCCTGAGTGGTACGGTAACCCTGTCTTGAATGTCATGTTGTTGGACAATGATGAACCTACGAGCTATGGAGAAGCGATGGTGGGCCCAGATTCCGACAAATGGTTAGAGGCCATGAAATCCGAGATGGGATCCATGTATGAAAACAAAGTATGGACTTTGGAAGTATTACCTGAAGGGCGAAAGGCCATTCAAAATAAATGGATCTTCAAGAAGAAGACGGACGCAAACGGTAATGTCACCGTCTATAAAGCTCGACTTGTGGCAAAGGGGTTTTCACAAGTTCAAGGAGTTGACTACGATGAGACTTTCTCACCCGTAGCGATGCTTAAGTCCGTCAGAATCATGTTAGCAATAGCTGCATTTTTCGATTATGAAATTTGGCAGATGGATGTCAAAACAGCGTTCCTTAACGGTTTTCTTAAGGAAGAGTTGTATATGATGCAACCAGAAGGTTTTGTCGATCCAGAGAATGCTGACAAAGTTTGTAAACTCCAGCGATCCATTTATGGACTGGTGCAAGCATCTCGGAGTTGGAATCTTCGCTTTGATGAGGTGATCAAAGCGTTTGGGTTTATACAAGTTTACGGAGAAGCTTGTATTTATAAGAAAGTGAGTGGGAGCTCTATAGCGTTTCTAATATTATATGTGGATGACATATTGCTGATTGGAAGCAATATAGAACTTTTGGAAAGCGTGAAGGAATATTTGAACAAGAGTTTTTCAATGAAGGACCTAGGAGAAGCTGCTTTCATATTAGGCATCAAGATCTATAGAGATAGATCGAGACGCTTAATAGGACTTTCACAGAGCACATACCTTGATAAAGTTTTGAAGAAGTTCAAAATGGATCAGTCTAAGAAGGGGTTCTTGCCTGTTTTGCAAGGTGTGAAGTTGAGTAAGACTCAATGCCCAGCGACTACAGAGGATAGAGAAAAGATGAGTGTCATCCCCTATGCTTCTGCCATAGGCTCTATCATGTATGCGATGATGTGCACAAGACCAGATGTCAGCCTTGCCATAAGTATGGCCGGAAGGTTTCAAAGTGATCCAGGAGTGGAACACTGGACAGCGGTCAAGAATATCCTTAAGTACCTGAAAAGGACTAAGGAAATGTTTCTCATTTATGGAGGTGATCAAGAGCTCGTCGTAAAGGGTTACGTCAATGCAAGCTTTGACACTGATCCGGATGACTCTAAGTCTCAAACCGGCTACGTATATATTCTAAATGGGGGAGCGGTGAGCTGGTGCAGTTCCAAGCAAAGCGTGGTAGCTGATTCTACATGCGAAGCAGAGTACATAGCTGCCTTGGAGGCGGCGAAGGAAGGTGTCTGGATGAAGCAGTTCATGACAGATCTTGGAGTTGTGCCCAGTGCACTGGACCGGATGACTCTGTTCTGTGACAACACTGGTGCCATTGCTCTAGCCAAGGAACCAAGGTTTCACAAGAGGACCAGACACATAAAGCGACGCTTCAATTCCATCCGCGATGCGATCAAGGAGGAGGACATAAACATTTGCAAAGTGCACACGGATCTGAATGTTGCAGATCCGTTGACTAAACCTCTTCCACGGGCAAAACATGATCAACACCAGAACTCTATGGGTGTTAGATTCATAACCATGTAATGCTAGATTATTAACTCTAGTGCAAGTGGGAGACTGTTGGAAATATGCCCTAGAGGCAATAATAAAATGGTTATTATTATATTTCCTTGTCCATGATAATCGTTTATTATCCATGCTATAATTGTATTGGTTGGAAACACAAATACATGTGTGGATACGTAGACAACAACATGTCCCTAGTCAGCCTCTACCGGACTAGCTCGTTGATCAAAGATGGCCATGGTTTCCTGGTCATAGACATGAGTTGTCATTTGATAACGGGATCACATCATTAGGAGAATGATGTGATGGACAAGACCCAAACTATGAACGTAGCATATGATCGTGTCAAGTTTATTGCTATCGTTTTTGCATGTCAAATATCTGTTCCTATGACCATGAGATCATGCAACTCACTGACACCGGAGGAGTACCTTGTGCGTATCAAACGTCGCAACATAACTGGGTGACTATAAAGATGCTCTACAGGTATCTCCGAGGGTGTCTGTTGAGTTGGCATGGATCAAGACTGGGAATTTGTCACTCCGTATGACGAAAAGGTATCTCAGGGCCCACTCGGTAATACTGCATCACAATAAGCTTGCAAGCAATGTGACTAAAGAGTTAGCCACGAGAACTTGTATTACGGAACGAGTAAAGAGACTTGCCAGTAACGAGATTGAACTAGGTATGGAGATACCGACGATCGAATCTCGGGCAAGTGACATACCGATGGACAAAGGGAACTACATACGGGATTGACTGAATCCTTGACATCGAGGTTCGACCGATAAAGATCTTTGTAGAATATGTAGGAACCAATATGGGCATCCAGGTCCCGCTATTGGTTATTGACCGTGGAGGTGTATCGGTCATGTCTGCATAGTTCTCGAACCCGCAGGGTCTACACACTTAACGTTTGGTGACGATATAAGTATAGTCGAGTTATTATGTTGGTGACCGAAGGTTGTTCGGAGTCCCGGATGAGATCCCGGACATGACGAGGAACTCCGGAATGGTCCGGAGGTGAAGATTGATATATAGGACGAAGGGAATCGGAGTCCGGAAGTGTTCCGGGGGTACCGGGTTATGACCAGAGAACCGAAAGGGGTTTCGGGGGGGGGGGGCGGCAAGTGTTGGGGGGCCTCATGGGCCAAGGGGAGGAAGCACACCAACCCACTAAGGGGCTGTGCGCCCCCCCTCACCCCATCTCACGATCACCAGAGCGGGTGGGGCGCCCCCCTAGGGCTGCCTCCACCTGGCTTGGGGGCAAATCACCCTAGGGTTTCCCTAGGGGCGCCCCATCTGTTGTGGCCGCCGGCCCCCCTAGGTGAAACCCTAGGGCACCTCCTCCTCCTCCCTTTCCCCTATATATAGTGGGGTAGAGAGAGGGCAGCCGTACCCATCCATGCCACAGCGCTGCCCTCCCTCTCCCTCGTAGTTTCTCTCTCTCTCCGCGTAGCTTAGCGAAGCTCTGCTGAGATTGCTCCACCACCACCGCCGCCACGCCGTTGTGCTGCCGGAGGACTCGAGCTACTACTTCACCATCGCTCGCTGGATCGAGGAGGTGAAGGCGTCATCAAGCCGTACGTGTGTTGAACGCGGAGGTGCCGTCCGTTCAGCACTTGATCGGGAGTTCGCGGGACGGATCGTGATTGGATCGCGAAGACGTTCGACTACATCAACCGCGTTTCTTAACGCTTCCGCTTAGCGATCTACAAGGGTATGTAGATGCAATCTCTCCTCTCGTAGATGTTCATCTCCTAGATTGATCTTGGTGAGCGTAGGAAAAATTTTGTTTCCCATGCAACGTTCCCCAACATGGAGGGCACCCGAGGATTCGGCTAGCCATGGCTTGTGTCTGTATGGGTGTGGGGGGTAAACATTTACCTTTCTGCATGGGAACCGCCAATAATGTGTTTAGCATGGAAGATATCAAAATCCTTTGTCGTGGCGTTGACAGGAAAAGCACACCTCTCAAAATATATTCATCTATGTTTTAAGCTGTGAGCTCTGGCGCCACTGCAAATCTCTGCTTCCCTCTACGAAGGTCCCTTCTATTTACTTTCATGTTATTTACTTTTTATTGTTGAGTCATCACCTTCTCATTCAAGCACCAACATAGGGAGCACAATTGTCATTCTTAGTTTAACATGCATTGAGTCTAGTTAATGTTGGAAATGAGCATGACTGGATCTCTTCTACCCTAAATTACAATGTTTAGTGGCTGCTTGAACTCCAGAGGTGCTTTGCATTTATGTTTTGCGCTCTCAGAAAGGGCTAGCGAGATACCATGTTAACATATTATATCATGATTATTTTGACAAATTGTTGGCATCTGAGATATGTTATTATTGCTCGCTAGTTGATTATGCCATTGATATGAGTAAATGTGAATTCTAAATGTTATCATTCACAAGGTTAGTTCATGATCTTTGTAGAAAACTTGGTTGCTATTTAAACTTATATACGGATACAAGAACAAAAGAGTTCGTAAAAGTTTTTCTTTATCACTTTCAGTTTATCAACTGAATTGCTTGAGGACAAGCAATGAGTTAAGCTTGGGGGAGTTGATACGTCTCCGTCTTATCTACTTTTCCAAACACTTTTGCTCTTATTTTGGACTCTAATTTGCATGATTTGAGTGAAACTAACCCGGACTGACGCTGTTTTTAGCAGAACTACCATGGTGTTGTTTTTGTGCAGAAATAAAAGTTCTCAGAATCGGACGAAACTTTGCAGAGATTTTTTATTGAATAAATAAAAATACTGGAACGAAGATCCACCGGAGGGGGCCACCAGTTGCTCACAAGGCAACAGAAAGCACCTACCCCCCCCCCCCCCCGCGGGCGCGCCCTGATGCCTTGTGGGTCCCACAGATGGCCGTCTGACCTAATTCCAAGCCTACAAATTCCGTTTCCCTGAGAAAAAAATAGAGAAGAAGTTTCATCGCGTTTTACGATACGGAGCCGCCGCCACCTCATGTTCTTCCTCAGGAGGGCTGTTCTAGAGTCCGTTCGGGGCTCTGGAGAGGGGGATTCGTCGCCGTCGTCATCATCAACCATACTACATCAACAATTTCATGATGCTCACCTCCGGGAGTGAGTAATTCCTTCGTAGGCTTGCTGGATGGTGATGGAGTTGGATGAGATTTATCATGTAATCGGGTCAATTTGTTAGGGCTTGATCCCTAGTATCCCTAGTATCCACTATGTTCTGAGATCCCGAGTGCCATGATTTCAGATCTGAACCCTCTATGTTATCATCAATATATTTGAGTTCTTGATCCTATCTGTTAGTTATATGCACTTGTTGTTCTGATTCGTAGACCCTAAGGTGACAATAATTGGGATACTCTCCGGGGATGACTGTAATTCAAGGAGTTCATGTATTCACCATGTGTTAATGCTTTGTTCCGGTTCTCTATTAAAAGAAGGCCTTAATATCACTTAGATTTTCTTATGGACCCCGCTGCCACGGGAGGGTAGGACAAAAGATGCCATGCAAGTTCTTACTATAAGCACGTATGACTATATACGGAATACATGCCTACATTGAATTGATGAATTGGAGCTATTGTGTATCGCTCTAGGTTGTGACGTTACATGATGAATGCCAACCAACACAAATATCCATTGCTGATCCAATGCCTACGCTTTTATCATATTGATCTTTGCTAAGTTGCTACTATTGTTGTTGCTGTTACAATTACTACAAAACTGCTACTGTTACTGTCACCGTTACTACTGTTATTGTTACTGCTACTACCAAACCATCATACTACTGTGCTCTTAAACACTTTGCTGCAGAGATATTATTTTCCAGGTGTGGTTGAATTGACAACTCAACTGCTAAGGCTCATAAGTATTCCTTGGCTCCCCTTGTGTCGAATCAATAAATTTGGGTGAAATACTACCCTCGAAGACTGTTGCGATCGCCTATAATTGTGGGTTATCACTATCATAGGTGACATTCTGGGCCATCACTGAAAATGGCCATCGGTGACATTTGTTTGTTTGTCACCTAAAATTCGATCTTGCGTGACGAAAAAAGTGGTACCGTCAAAATTTTATTTTTTATGACGGCGCTTTAGTGATGGTGGGGGTGACGACCGGAAAAGGTCGCCAGTACATTTTCCGTGAAGAAAAACGGTTATACGTGACACAAGTGAGACGTCGCAAAATAGAGCAAATTTTGTAGTGCGTGTGCACACGGTCCCACAAGCAAGAGAGAGGGATGGAGTCCAACACGGCGAAAATGCTAAAGCTCTATGTAGCCTTGTGCCACAGTGGATTTGGTTCTACCCAACCATGAGCCACACATGCACAAGCGACGGGGAAGGACAGAAGGAGTCCAGCATGCCACGTGGCGAAGCACATGATATAAAATGTTCAATTTTACCAGATGCTCCATCTGTTCCCACTCGACATTCACCAAGCTCCTTGTGCCATAGGTACCCGCATCATTCAGTGTTCTACCCCAGAGTATTAGTTTCCCCTCGAGAACCTTAGCGGCTCGACCAGACCCCTCCCTCCCCCTCACCATGGATGACGACCTCATGAACCGCCACCACCTCTTCGCGATGTCGGGCCCACATGGACACCCGACACTGCGTAGTCATGTTGCATGGTGGAATTGATTCTACCCAACCACTCGCCACATGTGCATGAGCCATGACGCAAGGGCGAATAGGCAAAAAACCTCAAAGCAAAGAAAAAATTGGATAGGCATCCCACGCACCATTCCATTTCCATCATGTGTGTGTGCGCCCACCGTGGTCATGCAACAGCATGTGAAAGAGATTGTTTCACGTTTCTCTCGATGCTTTATGTGTTCCCTCTCGACGTTCACTGGACGATCCTCGCAACACCATCGACACCTGCATCATCCCGCATTTTGCCTCACTGTATTAGCATCCCCTCGAGAACCCTAGCAACCTGACCAAACCCCTCCCTTCCTCCCTCCCCTCGCCATGAACGATGACCCAGTCCACCGCCGCCACCTCCTCCCACTATCGGGCCCACATGGACACCCAACACTACGTAGTCATGTGCCACGATGGCTCTAATTCTATCCAACCACGAGCCACATGTGCACGAGCCACGAGGCAAGAGCAAAAGGAGTCCAACTAGGCAAAAAAAACCTCGAAGCAGAGAAAAAATGAGATAGAAACCCACACGGTTTTCCATTTTCATCACGTGTGTGTGGGCCCACCATGGCCATGCGGCGGCACGCGAGAGAAACGCTTCATGTTTAGCTTGATGATCCATGTGTTCTGTCTCGGCATTCACTCAACAACTCCTCGCCGCACGGTAGGCACCCGCATCATCCCGTGTTCGGCTTCACCGTATTAGTATCCCGTCGAGAACCCTAGCGGCCTGACCAGACCCCTTCCTTCCTCCATCCCCTCGCCATGGACAACAACCCAGCGCATCGCTGCCACCTCCTCCCACTGTCGGGCCCACATGGATGCCCAACACTACGTAGTCAATTGCCACGGGCTTTGATTCTACCCAACCACGAGCCACGTGTGCACGAGCCCTGGGGCAAGGGATGAAGGAGTCCAACTAGGCAAAAGACTAGAAGCAGAGAAAAAATGAGATAGACGTCCCATTCCATCTTCGTCACGTGTGTGTGTGGAACTACCGTGGTCATGCGGCAGCATGCGAAAGAGATCGTTTCATGTTTTGCTCAATGCTCCACGTGTTCCCTCTCAACATTCACTTGACAGCTCCTCGCAATGCCATCGACACCTACATCTTCCTGCATTTCGTCTCATCGTATTAGCATCCCCTCGAGAACCTTAGCGGCCCGACCAAACCCCTCCATTCCTCCCTCCCCACGACATGGATGATGCCCCAGTGCACCGCCGCCACCTCCTTCCACTGTAGGGTCCACATGAATAGCCAACACTACATAGCCATGTGCCACAATGGCTTTTAGTCTACCCAACCACGAACCACATGTTCATGGGCTACGAGGCAAAGGAAGAAAAACCCGGCTTTTCATTTTGTAACGTGTGTGGGGGGCACCATGGCCATGCGGGGCCAAGCGAGAGAGAATGCTTCGCGTTTTTCTCTATGCTCCTTGTGTTCAAGAAGGCTTGGTGTAGAAAAGAAAAGAGGGTGGCCTAACCCCTTTTCTTCTTATCATATTACAACTATTCACTTGACGGCTCCTCGCCCTTCGGCACCCGCATCATCCCGCGTTCGGCCTCACCGTATTAGTATCCCCTAGAGAACCCTAGCGGCCTGACAAGATCCCTCCCTTCCTCCCTTCCCTCGCCATGGATGACGACCCAACGCATCACTCCACCTTGTCCCACTGCCGGACCCACATGGACACCCAACACTACGTAGCCATGTGCCACGGTGACTTTGATTCTACCCAACCGTGAGCCACGTGTACACGAGCCATGTGGCAATGGATGAAGGAGTCAGCCTAGGCAAAAAACCTCGAAGCGAAGAAAAAATGAGATAAACAACCAACGCGCCATTCCATTTATGTCATGTGTGTGTGGGCCCACCGTGGTCATGCGGTGGCATGCAAAAGAGATCGTTTCACGTTTTGCTTGATGCTCCATGTATTCCCTCTTGGCGTTCACTCGACGCCTCCACGCAGCACCATCGACACCTGCATCATCACGCATTTTGCCTCGCCATAGTAGCAGCCCCTCGAGAACCCTAGCGGGCCGACCAAGCCCCTCCCTTGCTCCCTCACCTCACCATGAACGATGACCCAATGCACCGCCGCCACCTCCTCCCACTGTCGGACCCACATGGACACCCAACACTACGTAGCCATGTGCCACGATGACTTTGATTCTACCCAACCATGAGCCACATGTGCATGAGCCACGAGGAAAAGGCAGAAGGAGTCCAACTAGGCAAAAAAACCTCAAAGCGAAGAAAAAACGTGATAGATGGACCACACAGCGTTCTATTTTTGTAACATTTGTGTGGGCCCACCATGGCCGTGCGGCGGAATGCGAGAGAGAAAACTTCACATTTTGCTTGATGCGCCATGTGTTCTGTCACGACGTTCACTCGACGGCTCCTCGCCACACCGTCGGCACCCGCATCATCCCGTGTTTAGCCTCACCATATTAGTATCCCCTTAAGAACCCTAGCGGCCTGACCAGACCCTCCCTTTCCTTCCTCCCCTCGCCATGGACGATGACCCAGCGCAGCACCGCCACCTCCACCCACTGCCGGGCCCACGTGACACCCAACACTATGTAGTCATGTGCCACGGTGGCTTTGATTCTACCCAACCACAAGCCACGTGTGCACGATCCATGAGGGATGGACGGAAGGAGTCCAACTAGGCAAAAAACCTCGAAGCGAATGCAAAATGAGATAGACACCCCACACGGCTTTCCATTTTCATCACTTGTGTGTGGCCCCACCATGGCCATGCGGCGGAATGCGAGAGAGAATGCTTGACGTTGTGCTCGATGCTCCATGTGTTCTGTCTCGACGTTCACTCGTTGGCTACTCGCCGCACTGTTGACACCCGCATCATCTCGCGTTCGGCCTCACCGTATTAGTCTCCCCTCGAGAACCCTACCGGCCCGACCAGACCCCTCGCCGTGGACGACGACCCAACGCACTGTTGCAACCTCCTCCCACCGTCGGGCCCACATGGACACCCAACATTACATAGACATGTGCCCTGGTGGCTTTGATTCTACCAAACCACGAGCCACGAGGGCGGAAGGAGTCCAACTAGGCAAAAAAAAAAACTCGAAGCGAAGAAAAAATGAGATGGACACCCCACGCGGCTTTCCATTTTCTGTCATGTGTGTGGGCCCACCATGGCCATGCAGCGGCACGCGAGAGAGAACACTTTGCGTTTTGCTCGATGCTTCATATGTTCTCTCTCGGTGTTCACTTGACGGCCCCTCGTCGCACCGTCGACACCCGCCTCATCCCGCGCTCGGCCTCACCGTATTAGTATCCGCTACAGAACCCTAGCGGCCCGACCGGACCCATCCCTCCCCCGCCCCCAACCCCCTCGCCATGGACGACGACCCCGCGCACCGCCGCCGCCTCCTCCCGCTGCCGGGCCCACATGGACGTCCCCGCGCACCGCCGCCGCCTCCTCCTGCTGTCAGGCCCACATGGACGCCTAACGCTAGGCAATCCTTGCGTGTTCGCCCTATTCCATCGCCACCGACCTCTCCTCCCGCCGCCGCCGACCTCTCCTCCTCCTCCCTCCGCCGCCTCCAGCCCTCGCTCCGACTCCCGCCAGCCCACCCCGCCTCCGTCGCCGCCCATTTCATCCCGGGCTTCAGCTACTCCCGCGTGCCGCCGCCGGCGGCGAACGGTGGCGCAGGACCCCATCACCCGCGCTCGCTGTCGCAGCCCCAGTTCTTCTCCATGGACTTCCTCTTCCGGCCCCCGTACCCCGATCTGGCTGCGCCGGCGGCGATCGCGCTCTCCCCGCCTCTTCTGCCGCCGCCGTCGGGCTCCGACCGGGGGGCGTCCGGACTGCCGCCGCCGTCGGGCTCCGACCGGGGAGCGTCCGGACTGCCGCCGCTGCGGGCGGGACATCAGCGGTCGCAGAGCGACGTTCTCCTCGCGTTCTCCTCCCAGCCGAACCTGCCAATGCCACCTCCGGCGCCGGTGAACGCGGAGGCCCTGGTGACCGCGAACAACAGCACCCTCGACGGGATCCTCGGCGCGTACATGAGTACGAATGGCCTGGGCGCGGTCGGCTCCTCCGGGCCCGTCGCCCAGGAGCGGCGCGACCAGCTGGACAGCCAAGCGCCCGCGTGGAGCCCCGTTGACAGCAGCGAGAACGAAGCCGAGAGCGCGGACGGCAGCTTGCCCAGGCATTGCCGCAGCTTGTCGGCGGACAGCCTTGTGGGGAAGTTCAAATTTGGACCCTCCGGCCTGGAGCCGTCCAACTCCAACTCCAACCTCCCGCCTCCATCTCCGGGGCCGGGTTCTGCTGGTCGGCTGGCACGCAGTGGAAGTGGTTCCATTGGTGGTGCCGCTGCTCTCTTCGCCAAGGAATTCGCCAATAGTAAGGAATTCAGTGAGGCAGATAAGAAAGTTATCATGGACAGCGAACACCTCGCCCAGATTGTGCTGACCGATCCTAAGAGGGTCAGGAGGTGCGTTGGGCGTCCATGAACCATGATCCTAAGGTTATCATTGGTAAAATGTTTCTTTTACTGGAAATTCATCATCTTGTAAAATTTTCCAGGATCCTGAACAATCGGCAGTCCGCTGCTAAGTCAAAGGAGCGCAAGGCAAAGTACATAGTGGAGCTTGAGGGCAAGGTTCAGGTGCTGCAGGGGGAGACTATGAACTTATCTGCACCAGTGAAAATGGTTAAGGTTCGTTCTCTGAAGGTGGTGGGCATTTTTTTTTACCTTCTTCCAAACAAGAGGCTTTCCAGCCCAACTTTATACAGTGGCGGACCCAGAAAAAAAATGGAGGTGTGCACACTTTTTAAAAAATCTTCGTAATCTGAGCTGGTGGTGGGGGTGGGGCCGACTCTGACATCGTGGCCTAGGAAGGTGGAGCACGCGTTGTTTGCGCGCCAAAATTCCCCACTCTCTTCTTCCATCCCACCGCTCTTCACCCAATTTCCATCCTTTTCTTCCACTCTCTTCTTCCCTTTCGCTGCCGGCGTGGCGGTGGAGGTGCTGGTCGCGCACATGGTGGAGGGCGTTACCTGGGCCGTGGTGCCCCGATTGTGTTGCCCACCGTACATACGTCGTCATGGCTGGAGCATTACAAGGCTCTGTACTTCTACGCCACCAAACAACTCGGTAGGCAGTCCACAACAACCTCTGTTGGGCAAGTGCCTTACATCGTCGATGGAAACATGATGCCACTGCTCTTCTGTGAGTGTTCTTTGCCGTAGCTCGTCCGGGCGTGGACGGCGGGTGGGGAGCACATGGGTGTTCAACCGCTGTTTGCTGCTATGCCTAAAGCGGGGGAGGGGGAGGGGGCAGCCGGGGGATACGGAGGACGCCAAGATGTTGTCCTTGAATTTGGAGCCTTTGGATACCGACACAAGAATGATCGTGCAAGCTGTCCGCTACCAGATGTTGCAGCGGCAGAAACATGAGTTGGAGGCGGCTAACAAGGAGGAGGAGGATGAGGAGGAGGAGGACAAGGAGGCGGAGGGGGCGGCTGCCTACGTGGTGGTGAGGGTATATATCTTGAGTGTGGAGGCTCTGGTTGCCGGTCCAACAGGGCAAAAAATCTATATTTTTTGCACAGACTGCCGGACTGATATTTTTTTATGACCAGGCATGTAAAAACTAAGCATACTTGCATGGTTTTGTTTGTGATAGGGCATGTAAGCCGACGCTGGTGTAATCCGGTGCACGCTATGGATCAAGACTTTATTTGAATTTCAAATTGCACATTACCGGCGGACATATATATGTTAGCTTTAGATGGCCGGCTCCGCATCCGTGTTCGCGGACTCTGGCCCCTCTGTCAGCGGGCGTATGCGGAAGAAAATTTACGGGTTAATGATGGAGATGGCTTAATATTAGATATGGTCATGTGGTAGATCGAAGTTGTCTCAAAAAATAACGTGGTAGATCGAAGAGTTCTATTTTTTTCTTCCTTTTTTCTGTTTGCAATCTACGCGAGTCGCCGCTAGAGTTTCTGTCGAGTTGATCGATGGAATTGATCTAGCTAGGTTCTACGGGGCCATGTATGTACATGAGTCTTTGGCTGGACACGCACGTAGTGCTGCTAGTAGAAAAATCAATCAAGCTGCTTCTCTGGTTTGCTAGGTTTGCATGTACGTGTACAGCTTCAGCTGAATTAGTTCTAGTACTATAAAACCAATAAAATCAGCAAAAGATGACATGTAGTGAAAAAAAATCTGTAAAATGCTGGGTGTGCCACGGCACACCCGGCACACCCTCTAGGTCCGCCAATGACTTTATATATATATAAAGCTAGAGTATGTGGTGAGCATTTTGATTTGGATTTTAAGGTTTGACAGTCTTAGTTACTGTGAATGCATATATTTTGCAGAAGGGCCAGGCTAGGCTTTCAATTCACAACCATGACATGAGAATCAGGCTGCAAGCTTTGGAGGAGCAAGTACAGTTGAAAAATGGTGAGTTTGCTTCCTTATTTTCCAGCATCACTGTTCGTTTCTTGAAGTTGTGGTAAAAATAGATAATGCGTCGCACTAGAAGTCTGCGTATGTATGATATGAGTTGGTGCCCAGTGCTGTATGTTCTGACTGTGCATGTGCAACTTGCGATGTTGTGATAGAAGTTGTGATGATTTCTACAACCAAAGCTTGGCTTTGTGTTTACAGTGATAAAAATAGATAATGTGTTGCAACATATAAGCATGTTGGGGCAACTGAAATTCAGGAATTGTTTCGAATGTTAGGGAGACTGGAGTTTTCAATGTCAAGAATTGACTGTGTAGTTCAGAAAACCAAATGGTAGGATGGAGTCTAGGCATAACACCAAAAACATTATGTTGGATTCTGGTGCCGCGTTGTCAAACTAGCACATGTATGCATGCCTGAATAGTGTACTGCACTTGATATCGTAGAGTATTCTGAACTGCGACATAAACTTGGATCTTATTTGACAATGGTTCCTCTTCTGGGTAACTTAATTCAAACAGAACCTGCATGTTATTGTTTATTCTCATTTGTTGGCTGGTATATTTGCTTTCTTTATTTACCAGTATTGCAAGATTTTTCTACTGATTTACTTCAAGTTGTGTTATTTCAATGGCTTATTGTAAAATATCAGTATTTTGCACTATTACTTCAGTTATGTTTAACCCTGTTGGTCATGTGGTATGCTCCCCCTGAACACACTGTGTTAACGTGCTTGTTACCCCTACTTTGCCTATGTTAGAATGAACTTTATTGTTTATTTGTCATAGTCAATTAACTTGGGTTTTCACTATTCTGTGTCCAGCTCTGAACGAAGCATTGAATGCTGAGGTCGAGCGCCTAAAACTGGTTGTTGCCGAGGCCAGTAATCCTCATATGCCGAACGGTTCAGAGCAACGGATGAGCTCCCAGATGATTCAGCTTCACCAGCTGCAAATTCTGAGGCAGCCATCACAGCTCCAGCAAGGTCAGCAACGCCAGCGGAACTTATAGGATGATTTCGCAAATGAGAGGGAAACTCGATATTACAGATTCAGTTAAAAACACCATATGGTCTGGACAATACTTTGCTTAGGTTTCAGGGAAACAATCATAGGAAAAAAAATTGTGTCTTGTTGTGTCAAAATTATTTTTGTTCAATCCTGGGAAAAACTCCGGTCGATTTTTGAACTGTATAAAGTGTCTGTCTCTGTAGCCGTCTGCTGGATTCATCCGATTTATGCTACAATTCGTTGTGCCCCGACTTTGAACCGATAACTTGATGGAAATGTACGACATATTCTTTGGGGCAACTCCGGTGGCATGCTTTGTTGTTCGTACCTCATATCATTGTGTTTTCCATTTGCTGTTTTGAGGGATGCGTAATTGGTATTACTAGTATAAGCTTATCTCCATTTTAGTATCATGTAAGCCTCCCCCCCCCCCCCCCGATGTCGCAGCTTGGTGATCGTAGTTGTTTTGGGTTTGTTTCTTGTTCTGAAGAAGAGCTCAGCTCGGGGTTCAGTTTCAATTTTTGCTGCCGTTGGGAGGTAGTGTAATGGCAATAACATTCATCAAAGTAAAGGGGATATCTCTAGGTAATAAAGGTGTAAAAGGGAAAGCTCACAAGGATATCTGGTGCTCCTGCCAATATATGCTTTTGAGCAGAATGAAAAAGGCTGGAAAAGGTTTCTTGAGGAGTTCATGGTATTTAATCATTGGCGATCTTAAGGTGTAAGTTAACATTGAGCATATAGAGGGACAAAGGACTACTGCCATCTTTTTGCCTTTAATCTTTTGATTTTAACAAGAGAAAGTTGAGTTGACATCTTTACCCTTTTGATCAAAGCTGCCTTGCATTTTCCTCCCCCCTTCTCTTTTCAAAACATCCAGCCACACAAAAAGTTGTGAAATAATCTCTGTACTTCAAACTAATTAAACATATAATGTGCAGCCATGATCATGCCACAAATCACACAATTTTTTTGGTTTTAACAAGAGAAAGTAGAGTTGACATGTTTGCCCTTTTGATGATCAAAGCTGCTTTTCATTTTCCTCCCCCCTTTTCTTTTCAAAAAGAACCAGCCAGACAAAAAAACTTGTTAACTAATCCCTGCACTTCAAACAAATTAAACATGTAGTGTGCAACCATGATCATGCCACAAATTCACACAAATTAGGTCCAAGAAAAACCTTGCGGTTGATCGATAACCACAGATCATCAGCCATCCCCAACAGGCCAAGAAGCTACCATCAACACCTAGACAAACTAGCACAAACGCACCACAGAGCTGCCATGGCAAGGAGAACGCCGGGAGGCTGCTCTGCTGCTCCATGCTCAGCAGCCGGGGGCGACCTCTGCCGGCGGTGGCGCCGCCTTGCACAGGTTGGCACGCAGCGTGAGGTTCTCGTGGCGGAGCGCGCCGGCCCTCTCCCGGAGCCTCTCGTTCTCCGCCAGGATGCGCCGGTTCTCCAGGTGGAGCCTCAGGTTCAGCATCGCCATCTCTGCTCCTCCTACAGCCCTCCTCAGCTCCCTCCTCCTCCTCCTGATCAACCTTAACCTGCAAATATACAGGCGCAGCATCAAGTTCCAGCTCTCCATTGCTGCTGCTGCTGCTGCTGCTAGAGTGATTAATCTAAAGTTACCTCTTCCTCCTGAGAGTCATTGAGACACGAGGCTTCTTCTTCCCCTGCTGCCTGATGAACAACACACCAGGAGGCGAGGAGTTCCAGGAAGCAGAGCACATGTTGGTGAGGCTCCTAGACGGCTAGATTCGACTCACTTGTGAGGAGCTCAAGGTGTTTGAAATGAGCCGTCTGTCGGCAACACACGCCGCATATATAAGGTGGCTTTGGCCTTGGCTTTTGCCTCGGCGCCCTACGTACGTGAGCCTGCCGTGGTGTGCTTTAGGTGTTTTGTTTGGTGGTGCATGCACACACGTACCATACCTTTGAGGTTTGACATGACACCATGCATGTGAAGGATGATAGGAGATGGAGGCAGGCGTTCCTATCCATCATGGCCACCATGGACCAAGCGATCCATAGCTTCCATGAACTAATCATTCGGCACACAATCTCATCTCAAAAGTAAGAAAAAAGGAGAGTGAAGGGATAAATATCGATGCGATTATTACATGGGTTTTGGATGCTATGGCACATTTCACGTGAGACACCATGATCTTCCTTTTGACACGGCGAGGCTTGGAGGACAAAAGAAGAGAATCATTTCAGCAGGGAAGCTAAGCTCCAAGAAACCAGTGCACTTGGTTAGTTTCTACGCTCTTCTAATTAATCGTGCCAATCCGCTTCAAAAGTTGACTAAGAAAGAAAGGCATCACGCTCTACCTACATTGTGCGGAGTATCACTGAGAGTTGAGCCAAGGTGTTGGCGTGCATGCATCATGAGGCTTGAGAGTTTTTCCTTGCTACTCAATCGAGGCAAGAGACACACCAAGTCAAAAGGCTTTCGAGCGAGCGTATCATTCTTATTTGCTCCTGCGGTTTCTTCACTAAAATGATACGTTGACACGCCTTTTGTGCTCTCCATGATGCGCTCCCGGTCCTTACAAACATAGCACTTGTTTTTCACGATGAATAGTAGTAGTGATTATTCCTTTCTTGCAATTTGCAAACTCTTCTTTTCACTCGGTCACTAAAAAGTTGGAATTGTGCACTGTGCACTGCTGAGCATGGAATCGCATGTGACTTTAGTGAGATGTGTAGTTGTTTTGGTTTGCACGTTATGTATGCAATAACTCAGAAATGAGGATGCAAAGGCTGTGAAATGCAACCGAGATTTGTTCTCCTTGAGCCTCAGATCTATTGGCGCCATCCTGTTGGCTAGGCTCGCAAGGAGCGAGCTAGCCCACCCGCGCTCTGAGTCCGGAGTGGCGCATGGTGCTTAGAGGCTTTCTTCTATAAAAATATGCCTCCAAGGGCTAGTTCTAGATGGTATCGTTTTTTTTAATGGCCACATGTTGATGTGGACCTAAGGAACGCATAACTAGTCTAGTCGAGCTCGGTCAAGTTGGTGGTAACATATGATACATAATTAATGCATGGAGATACCGCGATAATAAAGAAAATAATACGAGTAATTGATTGTATTGATCATATAATCTTCACCAATACAAAAGAGGAATAGAAAAAAAATGTAATTAATGCACCGTCATAAGTAAGAAAATATGGAGGGTAATAAATGATATTGATTACATAATATTTGGTCCATACAAATCAGGAAGGAAATATTTTGTAATTAATGCATGACAATAACTAGGAAGAAAAACACAAAAGATCACAATGATATTGATTAGCTTGCAAAATGGCGACTCCAACAACTATAGCCTCCTGGGTCCTCGCGCCGTGACTCCCGACGGCGGGTCCGCCTAAGAGCATCTACAAGGGCAATGGGAAAATTTGAGCCCCCGTATGTCCATGGACATATCCGCGGCAGCAAGGGGCCGAGCCCTAGTTGTCCGCACCGACAACGGTGCTCCTCATTTCCCCTCCGCAAGTCCATGCAACGTAGATCATTCGAAAAATACATTCTATATTCCATAGTTTAACATACGACAAATTAAAACATAGGACATGACAACATAGTTCAACATAGGACGGGACACTACTACAGAAAGGAGCATTAGAGGTGGTTTTGGTACATGGGCATGCAGTAGTTCCACATTTTGCGTCAAAGTCTATGTCGCTAATACTCAGAAAATAGGAGGCGGTTTCGAAACCGCCTCGAATGCGTTCGCTCGTGGGCAGTTACTACAATATAACCGCTTCCAATGCTTTAAGGCCCTGAGGTGGTTTCTAGTACATTACCACCCGGAATACTTTGACATTCGAAGCGGCTTCCTTTTTACAACTGCCTCCAATAAGGTACCCCTACCAAGCCGTACCACAGAAATTTGAATCTCACATAGAAGATATATTCAACATAGGACGGGACACTATTACATAAAGGAGCATTAGAGGCGGTTTCCTACAATATAACCGCTTCCAATGCTTTAAGGCCCTGAGGCGGTTTCCATTACATAACCGCCTGGAATACATTATCATTTGAAGCGGCATCCTTTTTACAACTGCCTCCGGTAAGGTTTCCCTACCAACTCGTACCACTGAAATTTGACTTTCCCATAGAAGACATATACATATATAGAGGCGAACACGTTCTCATTCACCGCACAAGTCAATTGCATCTCGTAATACATTCAAATATGTTGAAGAGTTACACATACTTCACAATCTACATATGAAAGAAAGATCTAAAATCGAAAGATTTACCACATCTAACATAGGAAAGGAAGATCTAAGATTCTAACATAGGAAAGGAAGATCTAAGATCCAAAGATTCATACACTACACATCTCACCTTTTAGCAAAAAAATGGAGGCACCACTATAGGAAGGAGATGGCGAGAATGATCATTTCACTGCTCTCTATCCAACATTCAATCGAATTGCTAGTGGAAAAGTTCTTGACGAAACCCGTCGACGCTTACACCAATAGGTAAATTTGTAGCACCGCTGGTGATCTTCTTTTGTGCAGTGTCACAAAAATATTTCCTTCATGTTAACCATTATTGCTAGTGCAATAGCTCGTGCGTGGACATATGCAGCCAATAGGTGGTGCAATTTATTTTGTATAGCACACAATTAGCATCCCATTCATTTTGTGCAGTGCAACTAAATTTTTTTTACATATGAAAAACATGATCAACTTATTAAAAATCGAATGCTAGCAAATTTAGTTAGTAATATTTATTCATCAATTGATATTAACAAATAAGTAATTGGTCAACCTAAACTCCGATGACTAGTGTGGTGACGAAGTCATTTGTACTTACTCCAATCCAGTTATTTCTTCGGGCAGTGCAACTAAAAGATAATACAACCCTGTGATATACACAAATTTGAAGATCATAAATATGACATTTATTTATTCAGTGTACTTTGTCGAGAAGTTTATACACAACTTGGGTGGTGGTGTGATGAGGGCAGACAACTCTCGAAATTCTTCTAGATCATGTTCACCATTTCTCAAGTAGAGACCTGGTACAAAGCAGAGACCATGTCATCTCATATATAAGTGCCCTCCCATATTCTCAAGGAAAAGAAATAAAATTGCTAACACTCTCAGCATCTTGATGACCTTCAAGACACACAGGGCAAGTGTAGCACCAGTGTAAGTAGTCCAGTATAGTATTGTTCCAAGCAAAGAGCAGGAGGAGAGTGTTAATGCGAGTTTTCTGTCGCACAAAAGTTGTCGCCGGACTTGTACGGATTAACTGTTTTGGTGTCTACAAGGATTATGATGCTGGCAGAAAGCAAGTAATTAACGGTCAAAGTAAAATTTCAACATTAGCGAACAAAGAACATAAAATAACAGACTAAAAATAACGGTGAGTTGTCTGCAATGGAGAGATTAGGCGCGGAGAGATTCAGGTCAAGGCGGATGTCAAATGTGTCAGTGTAGCGGCAACGCATAGCCACCTATTCATGTTATTATACCACTTGTATTCGACGTCTGGTAGGCAAGTCACTCTTGAATAGTCAAACTCCTCCTGTCGAGATTATTTGATTCTATTGTCATGCCTTCCCGTGACCATATGCATGGCCGGCTAGGCTATTAAAATCGTTAAACCGTACCAACAATTTACATGTTGTGGCCTCCCATTATCCTCGTATTGCCTTCGCTCCTCGTAGATTGAAAAACAAGCATGCTCTTCATAGATAATCAACCTCATAATTAATCATAGAGGTAGTTTCACAAATAATGACATATAGATTATGCACAAATGGATCTTACCAATCCCCTACATCTCCCACGCCTATGGGGGATTACTCGCACATGAGAGAGGAATAATAATCAATCAAAGATTATGCAAAGGAAATTCATTTCAATAATATTGTAGTTCGTCACAATAAGATGAATGATTAAACCAATCACAACCTCTAGATCAAATACGAATAGAGTCACAAACCCTAGGCATACAAATTGGAATGTCTCTCTCTCTCTATGGAGGTGATGTCTATTAATGGATGGGGGGACTGTGAGACAGGGGAATTCGGAACAGATCTAAGTGAAGTTCTTCTCCTCTGGATCTCTTCTCCTGTGTTCTGCTGTGATTTGGCGGCGTTATGTTCCTCTTCTCCTCGGGTTTTCAGTGTAAAAGTGTCTCGTATAGATGAGAGGTGGGCGGTGGCGGCTGATACGCCCAATTTGTATCATGATTTCCTACTGTTATTTATAATGTATTTGGTCATTATTTCACTTTATGATGCAATTCTTATGCCTTTTCTCTCTTAATTTGCAAGATTTATATGAAGAGGGAGAATACCGGCAGCTAGAATTCTCGACCTGAAATAGCTACAGCAGAGATACCTATTCTACAGAGATCCAAATGACCTGAAATTTCACGAGGATTTTTTATTGAATATATAAAAAATATTGGAGAAAAGAAAGATCAGAGGGGACCCACCAGTTGCCCACAAGGTAACAGCCCCCCCCCCCCCCGCCGCCGGGGGGCGCGCCCTGATGCCTTGTGGGGCCCACAGCTGGCCTCTGGCCCCCTCCTTCTGCTATATGAAGCCATTTACCCTAAAAAAATTAAGGAGAGGACTTTCGGGATGAAGCGCCGCCATCTCGAGGTGGAACTTGGGCAAGACCACTTTTGCCCTCCGGCGGAGCGATTCCGCCGGGGATACTTCCCTCCGGGAGGGGGGAATCGAAGCCATCGACATCACCAACGATCCTCTCATCGTGGGAGGACTAATCTTCATCAACATCTTCTCCATCACCATCTCATCTCAAACCCTAGTTCATCTCTTGTATTCAATCTTTGTCTCAAAACCTCAGATTGGTACCTGTGGGTTGCTAGTAGTGTTGATTACATCTTGTAGTTGATGCTAGTTGATTTATTTGGTGGAAGATTATATGTTCAGATCCTTAATGATATTCAGTACCCCTCTGATCTTGAACATGAACATGATTTGTGAGTAGTTACATTTGTTCTTGAGGACATGGGAGAAGTCTTGTTATAAGTAATCATGTGAATTTGATATTCGTTCGATATTTTGATGATATGTATGTTGTCGCTTCCTTTAGTGGTGTCATGTGAACGTCGACTACATGACACTTCACCATACTTGGGCCTAAGGGAAGGCATTGTGGAGTAATAAGTAGATGATGGGTTGCTAGAGTGACAGAAGCATAAACCCTAGTTTATGTGTAATCATAAGAGGGTCCATATGTTTCATGCTATGGTTAGAATTATCTTAATTCTTCTTTCGCAGTTGCGGATGCTTGCGAGAGGGGGTAATCATAAGAGGGTTGCTTGTTCAAGTAAGAACAGCACCCTAGCACCGGTCCACCCACATATCAAATTATCAAAGTAGCGAACGCAAATCAACTGGACATGATGAAAGTGACTAGACGGTAATTCCCATGTGTCCTCGAGAACGCTTTGCTTTATATAAGAGATCGTTCCGGCTTGTCTTTTGCTATAAAAAGGATTGGGCCACTTTGCTGCACTCTGGTTACTATTGTTACTTCACTACACCACGACACTATATTCCCTACGAATGTGTGTTGGGAAAAATCTGTTTTGCCGACCGACCGTTTGTTGGTAAAACTCTTATCAGATAGTTGGTCAGTATTACTCGTGTGTAATGACCAACCGTCAGTCGGGAATGCTGAAAAGTATAGCATCAAACTGTTGGTTGGTAATAATTGCACTATTGTCACACAGTCGGTCGGCAATTGTTCCCGACCGACCAATTGGTCAGTCACTGGGCCGCTGAACATACTCGTTCGCGCGCCTGCGAAAACTTACCGCGAAGCCCATCCAAAATTTTCATGCCGCGCGCCCCCACAGCCCACCTCCTAATACATCACCTGCGCGAAAAAACACCACCCCGCTATCTCTCTGCCCTCTTTCCCTTATCTCTTTCTCTCCCGATCTGAGCGGCGGCGGCGCATCCGGCGACGCTTCGACCCGCCCAAGCGCCCAGCTGCCGCCGGCGACACTTTTTTCGCGCCCAAGCGCCCGGTGAGGCCACCTCTCCCCTCCTTCCAATGGCACCACCGCCCCCAACCCATACCCAGCTCCCTCTCCATCCCATGGTGGCAGATCTGAGCGGGACCCTTCGGTCCTGGTGGTTCGGAACGAGGCGGGCGGCCTCTGCTCCCTTAGCCATTCATGGCGGCAACAAGAACACATTTAAGCTATCTCTCCATTTCTCTCTCCCTGCAGATTTTAAGTCCCAGCGACGAATCTTCCAGATCCCCCGTGATTTTATTTTTCACTTGGTCTTAAGTTTATTAATCTCTTTAAAAAGAATCAGTGCTGCTTTCATGCATGGAAATAAAGAAGTCTTTGAAATAGTAGAGTTCAAACCCTAGCCATCAATTACTATTATTTTCTATTTATATATATTGTGCGATTGTTAGCAGACTGAATTGGATAATGATTTTTTTTTGCAGACTGAACCAACTTTAATAGGTTTGGTAGTTGTTTCGGCAGTTACTCAACTACTAACAAAAACAGAAGGCCACTGGAAGATGTCCATACCCATATGCCTGCATCACATCAAGTATATCTGGATACGTGAGTACTTTTACAGATCTTGATTTTGTCATACTATTTTACTTGTTTTCTGCATTTCCTTCTTATTCTCACTTTCAATCTGTAATTGAGGTTATGCCAGGCTGCTTGTTTTTTTTATATCTGGTCATTTTGTCATGAGTGATATGCTAAATCTTATTTTTTTTGAGCATGCAATTTGATGAAACCTAGATTTGATTTATTGTTTTATTTTTTTGGTAGGTAACTAGCTAAAATTAAGGATTTTTCAACAAGCTGCTTCTATTCGTGCACAGTGGCGTTGTAGCCAGGTAAGTGGTACATAGGCCTTTTCTGGTTGCTCGTCTATAGATCATCCTTTCATTATTCATTTGTGATTACCATATGAAAGCACAAGCACAATTGTATTTCTCTTAGAATGATAAAAGAAACACACCATCAGACTGGCGTACATTCATACTACTCTACTGCGGTCCATTCAGTTGCAAATAAGTTCTCTCCTAATTTAAATGATCATTTTCCATGTCGAGAAGGAAGTTTTAGGCTCACCAGATTACATTTTCAGATGATAACATAGGTTACAAATTGAATGTTAACAAGTTGGCTGGACATTTTGCATCAGTCCTGATATCACGTAGAATTTAGAACAAGACAATATCTCTGGAGATTTTTGAAGTTTTAAGTGTGTACCTAACCAACTGAATATTATAGATGCATTTATTACTTTTACATGACATAGTTGCCACTCTAATGTTTGCAGAGTTCAATCAACACAGGGTTTCCTCGGAATTCTTGGCTATGTACAGTTCACCTCCCCTATTCAAAGATATGTTGACCTGCTAGCTCATTATCAGGTATTTTTATGCATCTATTAATTATATGAACTGTACAAACAAGGATAGGATACAGTTTGTAGGAACTTTGGTAGCTAAATAGCATTCCTTTCAAATTGCCAATTTCTACCTTGTGTTATGGAGTGTAGTTTTATCATCATTGTAGCTTATCTGAATGACATAAATATGGTGTGTACAAGTTTAGCAAATATGACGATTTTCTTGTTTGAGAAATCCATGATTAGTTTTATCTCATCTGGTTGTGCATAAAGAGACTGAATAACACCATTTATTTGATTTCGCTTGGCTGGTGATGAAAAACCTGTTAATCATACCATCTTTCAAGACTGATTGGTCGCTATGCATCCATGCTGTCTTTCTGCAATTCTGAAGCCAAATTAAACAACATTCTTTAATATGTTAATTTTTTGGACACGACGCAATCCATTTTTATACGCCTACAAATTCGAACTCTTGCCTTTATTTTTACTCAACCATTGCTTGGTTGTGTGGTATGGATGAATATATGCACTGGGCTTCGAGTAGCAAACATTACTGCGTTCTGATGGAGATGCATTTGCCTAGAAAGCATTGTCTGACGGCTCACCCTTGCACTTCAGAACCATTTGTTCATCTATTAAAGCACATCAGGGCTGCATTGTACTTAGGCCTAGGTTTTTTGTACCATCGTTTTGCCTGCCAGATTCGGCTATAGTCAAACCACTAAGGAAGGAAATCTGGTTGGCCTGCCCATGTCAATGGGCAACCCACTTACCAACCTTCCTACATCTCTTATCATCTTTTTTTGTCTGTAAGATTCTACACGCTTGTAGCGGTGGGGATTGACGCTAATGTGAATTATACAATTCTCAAATTCTGGACTCTGGTTTGTTGTAGCTGAGACTACCTCGTTCCAGCATATAAGCATGTGTGCTTTCACTAGAAAGGTAGCATGCTTCAATTCGGTGTGCATGTTTGTGAACCTGTCTTTTGTTCATTTTTTCTTGGGTATTAGAGACAATGACGATTGGTATTTGGACTCGTTCGTCATAACTGGCATTTTCTTGCCTTGACGGCCATTCTGGTATATCACCACCCATACTCCAAGTCCTCTCTTCTGGATCTTTCTGATGATGTCTTCTTGGGTTTTAAGTGATTTGCTTCTGTTAGTGTTTTTGTTTGTTAGTGGCCGAGGATTAAACTAAGATATAGCCAAGCATATGTCTGAATTTTCTTCACGTGGAACGATCTAATCTTCTCTATGAGGGCAATGACGTTGCTCATATTTTAATCTGAAGTTTTATTTAATGTGTCGTGGTTGTGTGATACCAATGATGATTAGTGAGATGGTTTACTTACCAACCCTATGCAGCTTGCAATTGATCTGAGTCAAATGGTGAGATTTTCTGTCGTCCCATACCTTTCTCAAAAAATTCGCATTCTTTGGCTCTTACTATTGGCAACTGATGATCAGATATCCTACACGTCCAATCGTTGTGTGCAAGCAAGTGATATGAAACTAGAAGTACATGGTGCCGGAAGCGGGCATCCTAGGTTGTTGTTGGATCTCTTAAATTGACTGCTTTTATTCTTTATTATTTTCCATGGAAATACAGTACTCGTGAATCACCTTTCTGCTGTTTTCTGAGAATATACACATAGACTTCTAACAGAGACTTACTAATCAATAAGAGAGAACTATATTTGTACAGTCGTAGCTGAACTTAGCATTCAAGTTTCCTTTTCTAAAAAATAGCCATGTGTTGACACTGTAGTAGATAGGTAGCTTTGCTAACATGTACTGATAGAGTTTGGTTGTACGGTACCCTTCTGAAGAAACTGCATGTATCTATAATTTTGTTGGACAGAAGATCTAAAAGCTTATGTATCAGTATGGTAGTCCTTTGTAGTCTGTACAGTCCTATTGTTAGAGTGTAAATTCAAATGGTTCCTTATACCGGATCTTTTTATTGCGCAAAGAGCTTATTCTTTTTTGTCGGCTGCTATTAGAGGTCTGAGCTATAGAAGTCACTGCAGTAAATAAAGTCTGAATACAATTCCGCTCCATAAGATGAGCTCTTTCCTGTAAACTCTTACTTATTTGTAGCCCATTCTTTTTAATCTTTGGTGATAAATAGAATTCCGCTCCATAAGATGAGCGAATGTTGGAGAAGGTCGCTCTCAGTTTCAGTTTTAAACCATTTGTTCATCTACTTCTAAATTTTTAATTCGGTCATAGTAAAGTCATCTAATGGACAGCTCCTTGTATAATTTAACTTGTTGATATTCACGAAAGCTCTTACAGTTATCAATGAATTATCTAGTGTCTAGAAATTAGGGCGTTTTAACTAGTGCTTAGCATGCCCTTTACATTGTTACCTATAACTGGATGGAGTGCCTTCCTTAGTAGGTGTTTTGGTACTAGCTTGCCTTGTGAAGTAACAACTGTTTGTCAATGTTATGCTTTATACATATTTTGATGGTGCGATTCTTTATGAATGTAATTGCAACTTCTTTACATTTTGTAGGAAAAACATGCAAGACGACGAGGAACCATGAAGTCGGCGGTTTACGTCAACGGGATATTTTGTGTAGTGGTGATTGATTCATTGGCTATCATTTTGTAAACCCACATTGTGTCTGGGACAATGAACCATAGTGTATCCATTATGCAAGATCTGATGTCTGTAGCTGCCCACTATAAGGTGCCAAGGCAGATAATGTGCCTATGAGACAGATTCCAGAAACTAAAGGAATTTTTGCTCTCAAACATTGAACAGAAAGTTTCCTCTATTTAATTAGTTACATTAGTTTATAGGGAACTTGGATGGTCACTATTTCATACCCTATGGACTATTTATATGTGAAAAATAATGAATGTGTGTTATTATTGTTTGGTCCTGGCTTAATATTGTTGGATGACATGCATGTTACTATTATGAATTATATAACTTGATTTGCTGATGGTAATGTGAAATCTAGCTATGAGAGGGCTAACGGATGTTGGTTGGCAAAGTAAACCATGTCTAATAGTTGGTTGGGAAAGGCTAATGCAAGGCCCAACAGAATGTTGGTTGGGAAAGAACACACTGTCAGATAGTCAGTCGGGAAAGACCAATGGCAGCACCAAGAAATTGTTGGTCGGGAAAAGATACCCCATTCGATAGTCGGTTGGGAAAGTCCCATGGAAGCCCCAACAGACTGTTGGTTGGGAAAGGTCCATGACAGGCCCAACGGAATGTTGGTTGGGGAAGAAACGCCATAGCCAACAAAGAGTCGGTCGGGAAAAATATGTCGGTCGGGAAAGAGTTTTCCCGTCTGGACTTTCCCCAACAAACACGATCGGTCGGGAATAGTCTTTGCCAACCGACTGTCTCTCGGCGAAACTTGTATTCCCGACCAACTTGGATGTTGGGGATGTAGTGTTGTGGTGTAGTGCTTGTTACTCGTTATGAATTATCTTGCTATAAAACTATCTGTTACCGCTACTTTCAGTGCTTGCAGAAAATACCTTCCTGAAAACCGCTTATCATTTCCTTCTGCACCTCGTTGAGTTCGACACTCTTACTTATCGAAAGGACTACGATTGATCCCCTATACTTGTGGGTCCTTAAGACTCTTTTCTAGCGCCGTTGCCGGGGAGTGAAGCGCCTTTGGTAAGTGGAAATTGGTAAGTAAACACTTTTATTACGTGCTGAAATTTACTGTTACTTGTCAGTATGGAAACTAATCCTTTGAGGGTTTTGTTCGGGGTATCTTCACCTCGACCGGAAGCATTAAGAGTTGCCCCTCAACCTACTAAACCTACTGAAAATATTTATTATGAAATTCCTTTGGGTATGTTAGAGAAACTGCTAGCTAATCCTTATGCAGGAGATGGAACAATACATCCTGATATGCACTTGATCTATGTGGATGAAATTTATGGATTGTTTAAGCTTGGAGGTTTATCCGAGGATGGAGTTAAGAAGAAGGTATTCCCTTTATCTTTGGAGGGAAAGGCATTGACATGGTATAGGCTATTGGATGATACTGGAACATGGGATTGGAACCGGTTGAAGCTAGAATTTCATCAGAAATTTTATCCTATGCATTTGGTTCATCGTGATCGGAATTATATATATAATTTTGGCCTCGTGAAGGAGAGAGTATCTCTCAAGATTGGGGGAAGCTTAAGTATATGATGCACACATGCCCCAATCATGAGCTCTCAAGAGAAATAATTATACAAAACTTTTATGCTCGGCTTTCTCGTAATGATCAATCCATGCTCGATTCTTCTTCTACTGGTTCCTTTACAAAGAGAACTATTGAATTCAAATGGAATCTTCTGGAAAGAATTAAATGCAACTCCGAAGATTGGGAAATCGACAAAGGTAAAGAGTCAGGTATAAATCTTGAGTTTGATTGTGTTAAATCTTTTATGAAAACTGATGCTTTTCATAAGTTTAGTACTAAATAAGGACTTGACTCTGAGATAGTAGCCACTTTTTGTGAATCATTTGCTGCTCATGTTGATCTCCCTAAGGAGAAATGGTTTAAGTTTCATCCACCCATTGAAGTAAAGGAAGAACCCATAGCTAAATAGGAAACAATTATTTATAATGTTGATCCAGTTGTGCCTACTGCTTATATTGAGAAACCTTCTTTCCCTATTAGGATTAAGGAACATGTTAAAGCTTCAACTGTGATTAATAAGAGTAATATTAAATTAATTAAACCCTCTGAACAAATTAAAGTTGAACCTAATATTGCTATGGTTAAGGATCTCTTGGTTGATAATATTGATGGACATGTCATATATTTCTGTGATGAAGCAACTAGAATCGCTAAGCCAGATCCACGAGATAAAAATAAACCTGTAATTGGCATGCCTGTTGTTTCTGTTAAAATTGGAGATCATTGCTATCATGGTTTATGTGATATTGGTGCTAGTGTGAGTGCTATTCCATTTTCTCTTTATCAAGAAGTCATGAATGATATTGCACCTGTTGAGATTGAAGATATTGATGTTACTATTAAGCTTGCAAACAGAGATACTATTACACCACCTGGGATTGTTAGAGATGTTGAAGTCTTGTGTGGTAAGATCAAATACCCTACTTATTTCTTAGTCCTTGGATCACCACAAGATGATTTTTGTCCCATTATATTTGGTAGACCTTTCTTGAATACGGTTAATGCTAAGATTGATTGCAATAAAGAAACGGTCACTGTTAATTTTGGTGATGTATCTCATGAGTTTAATTTCTCTAAGTTTCTTAGACAACCTCATGATAAAGAGTTACCTAATAAAGATGAAATTATTGGTCTTGCTTCTATTGTTGTGCCTCCTACTGATCCTTTAGAACAATACTTGTTAGAACATGAAAATGATATGCATATGAATGAAAGAAATGAAATAGATGAGATATTCTTTAAACATAATCTGCCTATAGAAACCTTGGGAGAACCTCTTCCACTTAAGACTGATCCTGTGTTTGAACTAAAGAAATTATCTGATACACTTAAATATGCTTACTTGGATGAAAAGAAGATATATCATGTTATTATCAGTGCTAACCTTTCAGAGCATGAAGAAAAGAGATTACTTAAAACTCTGAGGAAGCATCGTGTAGCTATTGGATATACTCTGAATGATCTTAAGGGCATTAGTCCCACTCTATGTCAGCACAAGATTAATATGGAGCCAGATGCTAAACCAGTTGTTGATCATCACGATGTTTAAATCCTAAAATGAAGGATGTGGTAAGAACTGAAATATTAAAGCTTCTGGAAGCAGATATAATTTATCCTATAGCTGATAGTAGATGGGTAAATCTTGTTCATTATGTCCCTAAGAAAGGAGGCATTACTGTTGTGGCACCCCGGCTCAGAGAAACCGGAACACCCCGTATTCCAGCCCAGAGATCAAGTCTTCTGGAATACGGCACTGCTTGGCATAGAACAAATCAGCTCTTTATTACAAATGATACGAGTACAAAGGTCTAATGTTACAAAGGATTACATCGGCACGACGACACTACGCCTGCTAAGGTAGCTCTATGCTAGCAGCGGAACAACTCGTAGCAGCGAAATAACTTCTAGCAGCGGAACAGCAACGATGGTGATGGACTCAACTCCGCAGGGACTCTGGCTGGGACACTGCCTAGCTCGCAGACTCGGGATCCTCGACAACCAATCAATCATGGCATCACCTGCAATCTGGCATGACACGCCAGGTGAGTACTTTGAATGTACTCGCAAGCTCACAACATACAAAAGCATTAAGGCAAGACAATAACATAGCATTAACAGGTTAAGTTATTAACTGCTACTATGATGTGGAAGTAAATATTAATCATGATGTGGTAATGCTAGAATCATTGGTGAACCATGATCTTGAGTCACATGAACCATCTCACTCTTGGCTATCCAGCCAAGCAACATACCATCTTGATCACCTCATGATCAATGCATCCTTGTGATCACCGCGTGATCACATCACAATCCGACGATCATTCGCAAGATCATCCCAATATCATCAACGGCATCCTGCCAAACTGTTACTTGCTCACATATAAATATAAGTCATCTTATAAGTCATTCCGTCATCGTGAGTGTTGATCGAACGGTGTGACCTAGAACGAACTGTGTCCATAACCGAGGATGCGGCTATCGATAGTTTATACACTCTGCAGAGGTTAGCACACTATACCCACACGATGGAACTCATGGCTCCCATTCGGGTGGACCAACGACGTTCCAACAAAACCAATCTATTGCATGACACTCTCCCGGCCACTCCGACAAACTCCCCTTTGGGCTATGTCATGGGTGGCCCCGATGTCAACTCGTGACATCCGCCACCTTCGTGGCCAAATAAAGCTGTCCCAAACGGGGACTCTGGATCCATACAACTCGGACACACAAGGTTATGACTGCCTACCGGGCCAGGGTAGCGCGAGCGCATAACCTTCCCTGGTTGGAGGTACCGACAAGAGGCATGACAATAGACCGAATTAGGGCCTCCCCATCCAGGCAAATGTGGCTGCGCTGGTGAGCTCGATTCGGTGGCACCTGATCAACGAAATGACGGAATTTGTCCCCGAGGTAACTATGTGATAACTGTTACTCCAATATCATATATCAACCTGTAATCCAAGTCATAACAATATCCATCCAATAATCCAAAGAATAATATAGCCAAATCATTATTATCAAATCCAATAAGCAATAATATCCAATATGATCATGATGAAAGCATAACTACTGTTACTAGTAATCCAATGGCAACAGGTCATCCTCAATCTGCAAAGCATTAGTCCTAGAAATCCAAGCATCATCATGGCAGTAGCAAGATCAAATATTACTCCAAGAAATGCCATGAACAAATCATATTTAACTAATGCAATTTTTAAGCAAGTTTATTAAATAAAACCATGGCATTGCATTGCAATCATGCAAATGGAGGGTGTGGCTTGCCTGGGGTGGGTGGATTCACCGGGAAGAAGTGTGATCATCTCACAGAAAAATTTGCCGGGAAATTTTCTCTCTCGGAGGAGCTGAATAAAGGGCAGGGGCAAAATGGTCATTTTCAGAATGTTACAACATGGTGAAAATGATACCATCGGAACGGGCTCGACGAATAGAGAACGTGGGCTTTGGAATCACCTGATTTGGAGTTACGGTTAAAAAGTTGTGGTTGTTCGTTCGTTAAGCAGAAAACAAACAAAAACATGTTCGTTTCTGTCCTTAATGGGTGAACGCCCGCAAACTAGAGGTTTCGGCAGGCGGGGCTGAGACTGAAAACGTATTTGCAGAAGTCGCCTCCACTTACTCTGCGCGGGCCCGGCCGTGAGCCACTTACAGGCGGGGCCCAGCGGCAGGTCACCAGCCTCCTTCAACCTCGCACGAGCGCCCGCGGGGCAGAGGAGGCCGCACGGCGCCGGCGCTGGCCCGGGCGACTCCGGCCACCTCCGGCGGAGCTCTGGCCACCGGGGCCCAGCCGCATCCGCCCAGGTGCAGCACGCACGCCGGGGAGGGCCGCAGCGGCGGCGGCATGGACGCCCGTGGCGGAGGGTGGGTTCGGCCGGCGATGGGGCTCGGCGCTACGGGGCACCGGAGGGAAAGGTGAAGGTCGGGGAAGCTCCGCCAGGCTCTAGGGGTCCTCTGGAGTAGGAATGGCGAGGGGAGGGGCTTGGTCTGGCTCGAATTCGAGCTGAGTCCGACGGCGGTGGCTCGGCCATGGGAGGGGCAAAAGAGCTCTTCGAGCTAAATGGAGCAGCTAGGCGGGGTTCTGGGAGGTGGGGAAGGCCGATGGTGAAGAGAACCGAGACCGGGTACTACTTAAATAGGTGGAGGGGAGATGCCCGTGGCCGCAAGCCGCCATGGGCACGCGGCTGGAGCTCTGGCACGACCGCGTACGCGTGGGCGCACGGGAGGACTCGGACGACAACATGAGAGGGCTAGTGGAGCGCCAGAGGAGCAGACGCGGGAGAGGCACGCGATGTTGGCCACTCGGCGGCGTACTGTGCGCGCGCGTGCGGCGAGAGCAGGGGCTGTCGTGGCGCAAGGAGGGAGAAGGAGGAGGGGAAGAATGATCCAGAGGGCCAGGTGGACGATGGAGAGGGCGGACGGCACCAAAGGACGCGAGGGGACGGTCGGGAAGAAAGGGCCCGAAGCAAAACGACGAGCAGAGCGCGTCCATGGCACGCCAGCCGCATGGTCACCGCGTGGCATGGCACTCGGAGGGCACGTTGGCCTGGCAAAAGGTGTCCATCGTGAAGTCCTTTCATCCTGGAGCACCACTGAGGTCTTGGTGTGACTAGAGCTGCAGTGTGTTGATGGGATGCATCAGCTAAAGTTTCCTACAGCAAACTTGGGCTAGAAGCTGTGGTAAAAATGAAGGGGATAAGGGCTAACCAGGATGTCACAGAGGGCTAGGGTAGGAAGGACTACAATCCTGTGAAATATGAAAGGGTTTGGACCAAGATTTATCATAGTTGCTTCACAACTACAAAATCTGATCCAGAAACTAGATCATGAAGTTGCACTCACATGGAGTGTTGGATTGGGCTGAAATTTGGTAGAACATGATGATTTATACATAAGGAGACACTGTAAAAATCTCATGCCATTTGGACATGCCAAAATGGTACTTCCTTCACAGAGGTCTTCTCTGGACAGAATCTTGGGAAAATTATGGAGAGAGATGGGCTTTGTAAAATGAGCCCAAATTTTGTCGAGGGAAGTAGTATTGGTAGGATCATGTCCTGGTAAATTTTTCAGAAATTGTGGAGCAATATAAAATATAGTTGCTTCACCAACTGAAAATATTACCAGAAACAAAGATTTGAAGGTGTGCTCACATAGATTGTTGGATGGAGCTGAAATTTTCTGGAGTGGGATTATTTGAGCATATGGATGGTTTGGCAAAATTTCAACTCATTTGGATAATCCTAGCTAGTACTCCCTTCACAATGCTTCTCTCTGGACAGAAACTTTGGAAATTTGCTGAGGAAGATTTACTAGGCAAATGGAGCTGAATTTTGTCATGTGGCAATAAATTGGATAGTAAAGAGTGCCCAAAAAAATTTAGGGCAATCAAGAAAAGATAAATGGCACTTCCTTCACAAAGTGCCATTCTGGACAGAATGGAAAATGAATATTCCTGAATTATTTTTGAACTAGGCAAGGAAGGGTTTTGACATATTTGGGGAATATATGATCCAAAGAATTTAAGAGAATTTTGTGGGAATTAATGGCAAGGTAGAAATATAGGTTGCTTCACAACCTAGGTCAAACAGGGTTATTCCTTTAATAGAAAAAGGAATATTCCCAAGAAATAAAGATTGAGGTTGGACTAGAATGGAAAGTACATGGTCTTGGGAAAGATTTGAGAATGATGAACCACCTGGGGGAAGAAAGAATGAAGGCCTTCCCAGGTTTTAAGTCCACAGAGCCATTCCAAAAGCAAAAACCAAAGAAATGCAAAAGAAAAAGAAAGGGCCAAAAAACCGGGGTGTTACAACTGTTGTCCCTAATGATAAAAATGAACTTATCCACAAAGAATTGTAACTGGTTATAGGATGGTAATTGATTTCAGGAAATTAAATAAAGCTACTAGGAAAGATCATTACCCCTTGCCTTTTATTGATCAAATGTTAGAAAGATTATCTAAACATACACACTTTTGCTTCCTAGATGGATATTCTGATTTCTCTCAAATACTTGTATCAAAAGAGGATCAAGAGAAAACCACTTTTACTTGTCCTTTTGGAACTTATGCTTATAGACGTATGCCTTTTGGTTTATGCAATGCACCTACGACCTTTCAAAGATATATGACTGTTATATTCTCTGACTTTTGTGAAAAGATTGTTGAGGTATTCATGGATGATTTTTTTTGTTTACGAAACTTCTTTTGATGATTGCTTAAGCAACCTTGATCGAGTTTTGCTGAGATGTGAAGAAACTAATCTTGTTTTGAATTGGGAGAAGTGCCACTTTATGGTAAATGAAGGTATAGTCCTTGGGCATAAAATTTCTAAAAGAGGTATTGAAGTAGACAAAGCTAAAGTTGATGCAATTGAGAAAATGCCATGTCCTAAAGATATCAAAGGTATAAGAAGTTTTCTAGGTCATGATGGTTTCTATAGAAGGTTCATAAAAGATTTCTCCAAAATTTCTAGGCCTCTTACTAATGTCTTGCAAAAAGATGTTCCATTTGTTTTTGATGATGATTGCGTAGAAGCCTTTGAAATACTTTAAAAAGCCTTAATATCTGCACCTATTTTTCAACCACCTGATTGGAACTTACTCTTTGAAATTATGTGTGATGCTAGTGATTATGCTGTTGGTGCTGTTCTAGGGCAAAGAGTTGATAAGAAATTAAATGTTATTCATTATGCTAGTAAAACTCTAGACAGTGCTCAAAGAAATTATGCTACTACTGAGAAAGGATTTTTAGCAGTTGTGTTTGCATGTGATAAGTTCAGATCTTATATTGTTGATTCTAAAGTAACTATTCACACTGATCATGCTTCTATTAAATATCTTATAGAAAAGAAAGATTCTAAACCTAGACTTATTAGATGGGTTCTTTTACTAAAAGAATTTGATTTGCATATTGTTGATAGAAAGGGAGCTGAAAATCCAGTAGCAGATAATTTGTCTTGAATGGAAAATGTTCTTGATGACCCACTGCCTATTAATGATAATTTTCCTGATGAGCAATTAGCCATGGTAAATGCTTCCCGCACTAGTCCTTGGTATGCAGATTATGCTAGTTATATTGTTGCTAAATATATCCCACCTAGTTTTACATACCAACAAAAGAAAAAGTTCTTCTTTCATTTAAGACATTACTTTTGGGATGACCCACACTTATATAAAGAAGGAGTAGATGGTATTATTAGACATTGTGTACCTGAGCATGAACAGGAACAAATCCTACGGAAGTGTCACTCCGAGGCATACGGAGGACACCATGCGGGAGACAGAACTGCACATAAGGTACTACAGTCTGGTTTTTATTGGCCTACTCTTTTCAAAGATGCACGTAAGTTTGTCCTTTCGTGTGATGAATGTCAAGGAATTGGTAATATTGGTAGACGTCAGGAAATGCCTATGAATTATTCACTTGTTATTGAATCATTTTGATGTTTGTGGCTTTGATTATATGGGACCTTTTCCTAAATCCAACGGGTATACACATATTCTTGTTGCTGTTGATTATGTTACTAAGTGGGTAGAAGCTATTCCAACTAGTAGTGCTGATCATAACACCTCTATTAAAATGCTTAAAGAAGTTATATTCCCGAGGTTTGGAGTCCCTAGCTACTTGATGACTGATGGTGGTTCACATTTTATTCATGGTGCTTTCTGTAAACTTCTTGCTAAATATGATGTCAACCATAGAATTGCATCACCTTATCATCCTCAATCTAGTGGTCAAGTTGAATTAAATAATAGAGAAATAAATTTAATTTTGCAAAAGACTGTTAATAAATCTAGAAAAAATTGGTCTAAGAAACTTGATGATGCACTGTGGGCTTATAGAACTGCTTATAAAAATCATATGGGTATGCCTCCGTATAAAATGGTTTATGGAAAAGCATGTCATTTACCTCTTGAGTTAGAACATAAAGCTTATTGGGCAATTAAGGAACTTAACTATGATTTTAAACTTGCCGGTGAGAAGAGGTTATTTGATATTAGCTCTCTAGATGAATGGAGAACCCAAGCCTATCAAAATGCCAAGTTGTTTAATGAAAAAGTTAAAAGGTGGCATGACAACAGAATTCAAAAACAGGAATTCAAAGTGGGTGAGCATGTTCTATTGTACAATTCTCGTTTCAGATTTTTTGCAGGAAAACTTCTCTCTAAATGGGAAGGGCCATACATCATCGAAGAAGTTTATCGCTCCGAAGCCATCAAAATCAATAACTCTGAAGGCACTAACCCGAGAGTGGTTAATGGACAAAGAATTAAACATTATATCTCAGGTACACCCATTAATGTTGAAACTAATATTATTCAAACAATGACGTCGGAGGAACACTAAAAAGAGTCCTTCCGGAACGCTCCAGAACCCTGAAAAGGGGTAGGCATGTGATACAGTAAGTAAACCGACTCCAAAAATTTCTTAAAAATTATTTTTGTCTGTTTTGGAATATTAGAAAAAATACAAAAATAAGAAACAGCCGAGGGGATGTGGCACCCCGGCTCAGAGTCACCGGAGCTCCCCGTATTCCAGCCCAGAGATCAAGTCTTCTGGAATATAGCACTGCTTGGCATAGAACAACTCAGCTCTTTATTACTAATAGTTGGAGTACAAGTGTTTGGGGTGTTACAAAGGATTACATCGACAACACTGCACCAGCTAAGGTAGCTCTATGCTAGCAGCGGCACAACTCCTAGCAGCGGAACCACGATGACAATAATGGACTCTACTCCGCGGGGACTCTGGCTGGGACACGTCCTAGCTTGCCACTCAAAATCCTCGGGCTATGCAAACATGGCAGCACCTGCAAACGGGCATGACACGCCAGGTGAGTACTTTGAATGTACTCGCAAGCTCACAACAAGCAAAAGCATCAAGGCAAAGCAACATCACAGCAATCAAAATTATGTCAGGAACAGTTATTATTCAAAAATGGTGGAAGAAAATAATGAACATGCTATCTAGGAACCATTGGTAATCAACTACCCTCGTGACCAACTCATGGTCATCCCAATATCACCTGATGGTCCTCCTCGAGACCATCCCCAAGGTTACCAGTGGCCTTCTGCCAAGCGGTTACCTTACCATACCATGACGAGATCTTCCATCATTAACAAGTCATTCCTTCATTGGTGTTGACCAGACAATGTGACTTAGTATGAACTGCGTCCAATACCATGGATGCGGCTATTCGAATAGATTCTTACACTCTGCAGAGGTTGCGCACGTTACCCACACCATGGACATTCGACAACAAAACCTGCCTAGCCTGTGACTCCTCTACAGTACCACCGACATGTCCTCTCCAAGGTCATGCCCTGGGTGGCCCATGTGTCACATCTGACACCTGCCACCATCGTGGCCAAACCAAACTATCCCAAACGGGGACCTCAGTTCAATAACCAAACCGGGCTCACAAGATTATCGTCGTCTACCTGATCAGGGTAGCACGCACGCATAACCTCCCCTCTTTGGGCGGTACCGATAAAAGAGCACAAGGTTAGACCAAGTCAAGGCCGTCCCATTCCGGCAGATGTGGCTGCACTAGAAAGTTCGGTTCAGTGGCACTTGATCAATGAATGAAGGAAGTAATCCCCAAATAAATTTTCCGCCATAAGTGATCCTCCGGTATCATAGTAATCCAAGTTATAATAATAGTAGACTAGTGATCCAATGAATATCATGACCAAACTACTGCTACTGATTCCATAGATGAAATACCGGGCGGAATCACAAAGTAATCATAGACGGTAATCTAGCAATCCAACAGCATCTTAGCATCATCAAACCGGTAGTCTACTAATGACTAACAATCCCATCATCAACATGACAGTAGCCTATCAAGGATTTCTCAAAGATTGCATGAGTACACTATTTATGAACAATTCAAATTTTAGCATGAAAATAATTATTTAAACCATGGTACTGCAATGCATTCATGCAAATGAGAGTTGTGGCTTGCCTTGCACCAGAGGACTGTGGGAGTACTCCTAGCCTTCACCAACTATTCAAATCTCTCTGAAAAATATTTTTGAAACCATTTATGAATATCACATAAAGCCTTTTTCTCTGTCCAGAAATTCTAGCCAGTAGAGAAAAACACCAAAATTTCTAGCAAATAGAGGAGCTCATAAGAAAAATAATGCAAAAAGAATGAACTCATTTGGACTTATGGTTTAAATGATATAGCTGGTCAAAGTTTAGTCAAATTTCTGGATTTATTTGAAATTAACAGAAAAATCAGAAACCCTGGAGCGGCCACGTCGAAGGCGTAAAGCCAGAGTATGCCTCCACTTAGCGTACCGGTTCGGGCGCGCACAGGATCGCTGATAGGTGGGGCCCTCTCGCCAGGTTTAAACAGAGAGAGAGAGAGAGAGAGAGAGAGAGAGAACAGAGAACGACGGCTCACCGGCGATGGTTGGCTGGTGTGGAGGCTGCGGCGGCGCCGGAAAACGGTCGGGATGGATCGGGCAGACGACGGCGAGCACTCCCGTACCCGTGCCTCCTCGGATGGTGGCCGGACGGGGTCGCCCCCTTCGTCTCAGGCGGCGGCGAGCTTTGGGTGCTGGCTGATCCGGCGACTCCGGCGAGCTCTCGAGCAACGGAGCGGCTGGGGGAGACCAGTGGAGTGCCACGAGCTTGGGGGTGGGCTTGGTTGGAGCTGGTGTGGACGGGGTCGAGCGGAAGAAGCAGGAGCAGAACGGCGGAGCACCTCGCCGGAGATGGGGAAGGAGAGCTCCCCGGTGCTGCTTCCGGGCGCGGGACGACGATTGAGAGGTGGGGAGGGCGAGTGGTGAGGAGAGGGAGGGCTGGGGTGTGGCTTTTATAGCCGGAGATCGATGCCCGCACTGGATACCCCCGAGGGGAAAACGCCGGCGGGCCGCGTTGAGCTGGCCGCCACGCTGGTACCCGGGCCGCGTGGGGAGGTGACGGGAGAGGCCAGGATCGACGGGACGGGTCCTGAGCCATTTAAGAGCGTGCGGACATGGCGGCGACCGCGGCGCCCTGTTCTGCCCATGGGTGAACTTGGCCGTGTGCGGCGGCAAGCCTTGCTGGAGAAGGTGGAGGGTTCTAGAGGGGTACGTGGGTGGTGGCGACGACGTCGGCACGACAGGACAAGAAGGGGCCGCACGGGGCGGCCAGAGTGGGCGTGTCCGAGGTGCTCAGCGTGCAGAGCACGACTTTGGCTCGGGCAGACGCGTGGTCACCGCGTGCACTAGTGCACGTGGTGCGCTCTGGCTTGGCTGGTCATGTCCACACGGTAGTCCATCCAACCAATGACCTCCATGTGCCCTTGGTTTGACAAGAGGTGGCTTGGACAGCACTGGAGCTTCCAGACAAGTTTCTGGATAGAAACTTGGGCAAGAGGCTGAGATAAAAATGTTGGGCAACTAAGAGAGGAAGTTTGTCACAATGAATTGTAGTATGAAGGTGCCCACACTGGGAAAAATTCAGGCCAAATGGACAAGGTTTGAACCTAGTTGCTTCACAACTGCATTTCTGGTCCAGAAACTTGTTGAGGATGATGCACTCACCTAGTTGGGCTCCTGGAGATGAAACTTGTTATTTGTGGGTCATTTGGTGGTGGCATGATGCTATAAAAATTTCATACCATTTGGACAAGTATAAATGGTACTTCCTTCACAATGCTTCCCACTGGACAGAAACTTGGGGGAATTTTGTGGAAGAAATGGCTGAATGAAATGGGCCAAAATTTGGTGGAGTGTGATCATATGGGTAGGACAATGTCCTGAATCAATTTTAGAATTTTTGGAGCAATATAAAGTATAGTTGCTTCACAAACTAAAATTATGACCAGAAACAAGGATTGGATGGTGTGCTCACCATGAGCATGGAATCTTGAATATTTTCACATATCCAAGGTTCATATGGCCCAAAGAATTTATGAGAATTTTCTTGGAATTTTGGAGAGGACAAAAATATAGGTTGCTTCACAACCTAGAGCAAAGGAGCTATTCCTTTAATAGAAAAAGGAATATTAAATTAGAATAAAAATGAAGAGTGAGCAAGAATGAGAATGACATGACTTGGGAGAGGTTTTTGGAAGCTTGAATCACTTGGGAAAGGAAAGTAAAAATATTCCCAAGTTTTAAGTTCGTAGAGCCATTCAGAAAAAAAAACCAAGCCAAATTCCAAAGGAAAATCAAATGGGTTTTTGAAAAGAAAGGTTGGGAAAAACCAGGGTGTCACAAACCTACCCCCCTTAGGATAAATCTTGTCCTCGGGATTTGGTTGCTCAGGGAACAAGTATGCTTACACTGTTTTACGGAAACCTTTTTCATCTCGGGTGTTCTTTTCTTTCATAACTGGTTCCCACGGTATCTCATACGATCTGGTTGCCTTACTCTGGGGTGGTTTGCTTCACCGTCCCCTTCTCCTGACAGGTCTTTCCTCATATGATCATCATTATGTTGACTCCAATTCCCTTATGTTCACTGGCTTGGCTGCTGTGTTATCCGAACTAGAATATGTGATCTACCACACAATTCCGGGAGTGATTTCCGATGGATGTGTCATTTTTCCATCCAGCACCGATAGAAGTTATGGACAATTTCCTTGGGTAGATACAACCATTTGACCATTGCATCGGGTTACAATGCTGAAAATTGCGACGTTGCTTCTGGCGGAATCTGACTATTTGCAGGGAGTCCGAATTGTCTGGGCTGACTTCCTTGTCTCAAATCCGTACTGGCGACTCGACTGTCATCTGTCATGACCAGTATAAAGAAGTAATACCTTATAGCAAAAGCTTCTAGAAACTTGACTGGCGATGATCCCAGCTGAAGAATTCTGCATTGTCGGTCTTGCTCTTCATCATTGTTTCCTTTCCTGAATCCTTTGCCGCAAGAACTTGGCCATACATATATCCGTATCTCTTCATGTGACCATAGGTGCTATCAAGTGCAATATTCCGGCAACATCTTTTAGGTGACAAACTTATTGTCTCACAAGCTTTTCACCGTATGGCAACAACCATCCGAACCCTCGTATGAAATCGGCAAATAAGTCAGTAGCCGCCAGAACGGTCGTTACAACTCGGATCTGGGGCATCACTGAGATAACTCAATCATGGCTCAAAACGGCTGAAAAACAGCTCAGAGCATGAGACCATGTTGATAAGAAGAAGGTAACAGTCCCCTAAGACGGCCGAAAAACAGCTCAGAGCATGGGGTCACCGCTACAAAAAGAAACTCCACAGCTGCCCGAGACGGCCAAAAAATAGCTCAGAACACGGGACAGTTGTTGGAAAGAGAAATATAAGGTCGACATCCACCCCGAATGGCCGAAAGCAGCTCGGAACACAGGCGTGGTGCTGTCACCAAAGAAAAATAAGCAAGGATTCATCAGAATCATATACCATGTTTACGGTTACCTTGATACCTGTTGCCAAAATTGTTGCTCCAAACTGTCTTACTTCGTAGCTTGTTATTCCATGCAACGTGCTGAGATGTACATGGGTCTTCTTCCTCTTGCATGACTTATGTAGGTGTTGGATTCCTACCTTCCTTTGGTAGACCTGCCTGAACATAGTTGCTCCTTGTATGGTGACTTACATACCCTGGGCGGCATGCCCACAACATGTGTGCATAGCTGAACCTCTTATTTCCGAGGCAGGTACTTGTATCCTGGCTAGCTCGGGTTCTTGATCAAGCGGTTATGGGCTTGACTCTTGTGATGCACTGCCAACGCACTGTGTAATTGCTGGTACCACCATTGCCAGCTGTTTGGTGGTACCGTACTGATGAAGGTTAGATAGCTTGGGTGGGACGCCATCGAGAGTATCGTATTGAAAAAGACTGAGTAGCTTGTGTTCGAAGCTTCTGCCGGGATAGCGTGCTGAAGAAGGTTGGGTAGTGTACCTCAGAAGCTCCCTTCCTGGTTGCTTATCGGGGAAGACTCGGTGCCTTATGCCGGAAGCTTTCTGCGGTAGCTTACCGAAGAAGCCAGAGTAACTTATGCCGGAAGCTATACACATATCGTATTGAGAAAGATTTGAGGAGCCTTGCACCGTAAGCTTCTCTGATAGCGTGCGAAGGAAGACTGAGTTGCTTACACCCAAAGTTTCTCTCTGTGATATGCGGACTGAATCCCATACATGTATACCCTTGATCTTCCTGCAGTTGATCACTTGCACGAAAATAATTTATTTGCACAAAGGAGTTTTATCTGACTATCCTTCCTGATTTGACTCGACTAATCTTGCACCCAAATTACTTTCCTGTAGGTCCTTCCAGTCATATTGGTTACATGATGCGGCAGACTTGACGCTGACAGCCCATTCGGGATTTTATTTGCGGTCCATCCGGATATTCCCAAAACAAGGCAGCCAACTGATAATTCCATACTATTTAGCTGAGCTTCAAAATGCTTGTGATCCTCATTGATTCTTCGAATTCGGAGCCGGGTTGAGCAACTTCCATAGGGAAAAGTAATATGACACCGAGGAACCAAATGAAAAGGCAAATGGAAACTGCTCGATAAAATGCATCAATTTTACAAAAACCACACTTTATTGCTACTCAAGGCAATTTACAACACTCGGTACTACTACAACTTATGCAACATGAACCTCGCAGATACTTAGGTACTATGATCGGGTGGTGGGTTACTGGAGAGCGACGGAGCTAAAGCCATACCAAGTGCTCTCCGGGGACGAGTTGCATCTCTGGCCAGTTCAGCGATGAGGACGTATTCGGCAATCATGTAAAGGGACATGTATGCCACAGCTGGGTCGTCGTTCGAGCGAACAGGAGGAAATCTAACCCGTCTGGGAGTGATGGCCATAGTGGGATAGTAGTGGAAGGCATGATTCTCTTGCATTGCGTTCTCCTGATGACGAAGAACAATGAGGCCTGCCAGAGCGGCAAGCTGGATGGCGCGCTCTGGTGTAGAGGCATAACCACCATGAAGGCTATAGGTGCGCTTTCCCAAAGGTAGGTCGACTGCCAGGAGGACATTGGCATGATACTCAAGCACCAGTCCTGCAAGCGGGATCAGGAACACTTGGTACCTTGGCATCTCTCTACTGGGATAGAGAAGACGCCAAACGTTGCGAAGCAGGGATGCAAAGCTGAGTGGTGCAAGGGTTGAGTCGAAGTTAGTCGGAACGGATGCCATCTACAAAATCAACTGATTAGTGAGCCAAAACTATATGCATGCTATGTGGCAAACAAATGCAACAACCAAATGCATCACACAGGCAGCTGGACTCTATACTATCGGTTTCTAGCGCTCTGGTTGACTAGGGTGTCCTACAGCCAGACCTGCTCTGATACCAAACCTCGTGGCACCCCGGCACAGAGTCACCGAAGCACCCCGTATTCTAGCCCAGAGATCAAGTCTTCTGGAATACGGCACTGCTTGGCATAGAACAACTCAGCTCTTTATTACTAATAGTTGGAGTACAAGTGTTTGGGGTGTTACAAAGGATTACATCGACAACACTGCACCAGCTAAGGTAGCTCTATGCTAGCAGCGGCACAACTCCTAGCAGCGGAACCACGATGACGGTAATGGACTCTACTCCGCGGGGACTCTGGCTGGGACACGTCCTAGCTTGCCACTCGAAATCCTCGGGCTATGCAAACATGGCAGCACCTGCAAACTGGCATGACACGCCAGGTGAGTACTTTGAATGTACTTGCAAGCTCACAACAAGCAAAAGCATCAAGGCAAAGCAACATCACAGCAATCAAAATTATGTTAGGAACTGTTATTATTCAAAAAGGGTGGAAGAAAATAATGAACATGTTATCTAGGAACCATTGGTAATCAACTACCCTCATGACCAACTCATGGTCATCCCAATATCACCTGATGGTCCTCCTCGAGACCATCCCCAAGGTTACCAGTGGCCTTCTGCCAAGCGGTTACCTTACCATACCATGACGAGATCTTCCATCATTAACAAGTCATTCCTTCATTGGTGTTGATTAGACAGTGTGACTTAGTACGAACTGTGGCCAATACCGTGGACACGACTATTCGAATAGATTCTTACACTCTGCAGAGGTTGCGCACGTTACCCACACCATGGACATTCATCCAACAAAACCTGCCTAACCTGTGACTCCTCTATAGTACCACCGACATGTCCTCTCCAAGGTCATGCCCTGGTTGGCCCCTGTGTCACATCTGACACCTGCCACCGTCGTGGCCAAACCAAACTATCCCATACGGGGACCTGAGCTCAATAACCAAACCAGGCTCACAAGATTATCGTCGTCTACCTGATCATGGTAGCACGCACGCATAACCGCCCCTCTTTGGGCGGTACCGATAAAAGAGCACAAGGTTAGACCAAGTCAAGGCCGTCCCATTCCGGCAGATGTGGCTGCACTAGAAAGTTCGGTTCAGTGGCACTTGATCAACGAATGCAGGAAGTAATCCCCAAATAACTTTTCCGCCATAGCTGATCCTCTGGTATCATAGTAATCCAAGTTTGAATAATAGCCCACTAGTGATCCAATGAATATCATGACCAAACTACTGCTACTGATTCCATAGATGAAATACCGGGCGGAATCACAAAGTAATCATAGACGGTAATCTCGCAATCCAACAGCATCTTAGCATCATCAAACCGGTAGTCTACTAATGACTAACAATCCCATCATCAACATGACAGTAGCCTATCAAGGATTTCTCAAAGGTTGCATGAGTACACTATTTATGAACAATTCAAATTTTAGCATGAAAATAATTATTTAAAGCATGGTATTGCAATGCATTTATGCAAATGAGAGTTTTGGCTTGCCTTGCACTAGAGGAGTGTGGGAGTACTCCTAGCCTTCACCAACTATTCAAATCTCTCTAAAAAATATTTTTGAAACCATTTATGAATATCACATAAAGCCTTTTTCTCTATCCAGAAATTCTAGTCAGCAGAGAAAAAGACCAAAATTTTCTAGCAAATAGAGGAGCTCATAAGAAAAATAATGCAAAAAGAATGAACTCATTTGGACTTATGGTTTCAAAGATATATCTGGTCAAAGTTTAGTAAAATTTCTGGATTTATTTGAAATTAACAGAAAAATCAGAAAATCCTGGAGTGGCCACGTCGAAGGCGTAAAGCCAGAGTACGCCTCCACTTAGCGTACCGCTTCGGGCGCGCACAAGGTCGCTGATAGGTGGGGTCCTTTCGCCAGGTTTAAACAGAGAGAGAGAGAGAGAGAGAACAGAGGACGGCGGCTCACCGGCGATGGTTGGCCGGCGTGGAGGCTGCGGCGGCACCGGAAAACGGTCGGGATGGATCGGGCAGATGGCGGCGAGCACTCCCGTACCCGTGGCTCCTCGAATGGTGGCCGGACGGGGTCGCCCCCTTCGTCTCAGGCGGTGGCGAGCTTCGGGTGCTGGCTGATCCGGCGACTCCGGCAAGCTCTTGAGCAGCGGAGCGGCTGGGGGAGACCAGTGGAGTTGCCACGAGCTCGGGGGTGGGCTTGGTTGGAGCTGGGGTGGACGGGGTCGAGCGGAAGAAGAAGGAGCAGAATGGCGGAGCACCTCGCCGGAGATGGGGAAGGAGAGCTCCCCGGTGCTGCTTCCGGGCGCGGGACGACAATTGAGAGGTGGGGAGGGCGAGTGGTGAGGAGAGGGAGGGCTGGGGTGCGGCTTTTATAGCCGGAGATCGATGCTCGCACTGGATGCCGCCGAGGGGAAAACGCTGGCGGGCCGCGTTGAGCTGGCCGCCGCGCTGGCACCCGGGCCGCGTGGGGAGGTGACGGGAGAGTCCAGGATCGACGAGACGGGTCCTGAGCCATTTAAGGGCGTGCGGACATGGCGGCGACCGCGACGCCCTGTTTTGCCCATGGGTGAACTTGGCCGTGTGCACCGGCGAGCTTTTCCAGAGAAGGTGGAGGGTTCTGGAGGGGTACGTGGGTGGTGGCGACGACGTCGGCACGACAGGACAACAAGGGGCAGCATGGGGCGGCCGGAGTGGGCGTGTCCGAGGTGCTCGGCGTGCACAGCACGACTTTGGCTAGGGCAGATGCGTGGTCACCACATGCACTAGTGCACGCGGTGCGCTCTGGCTCGGCTGGTCATGTCCACACGGTAGTCCATCCAACCAATGACCTCCCTGTGCCCTTGGTTTGACAAGAGGTGGCCTGGACAACACTGGAGCTTCCAGACAAGTTTCTGGATAGAAACTTGGGCAAGAGGCTGAGATAAAAATGTTGGGCAACTAAGAGAGGAAGTTTGTCACAATGAATTGTAGTAGGAAGGTGCCCACACTGGGAAAATTTCAGGCCAAATGGACAAGTTTTGAACCTAGTTGCTTCACAACTGCATTTCTGGTCCAGAAACTTGTTGAGGATGATGCACTCACCTAGGTGGGCTCCTGGAGATGAAACTTGTTATTTGTGGGTCATTTGGTGGTGGCATGATGCTATAAAAATTGCATACCATTTGGACAAGTATAAATGGTACTTCCTTCACAATGCTTCCAACTGGACAGAAACTTGGGGGAATTTTGTGGAAGATATGGCTGAATGAAATGGGCCAAAATTTGGTGGAGTGTGATCATATGGGTAGGAGAATGTCCTGGATCAATTTCAGAATTTTTGGAGAAATATAAAGTATAGTTGCTTCACAAACTAAAATTATGACCAGAACAAGGATTGTATGGTGTGCTCACCATGAGAATGGAATCTTGAATATTTTCACATATCCAAGGTTCATATGGCCCAAAGAATTTATGAGAATTTTCTTGGAATTTTGGAGAGGACGGAAATATAGGTTGCTTCACAACCTAGAGCAAAGGAGCCATTCCTTTAATAGAAAAAGGAATATTAAATTAGAATAAAAATGAAGAGTGAGCAAGAATGAGAATGACATGACTTGGGAGAGGTTTTTGGAAGCTTGAATCACTTGGGAAAGGAAAGTAAAAATATTCCAAGTTTTAAGTCCGTAGAGCCATTCAAAAAAAAAAACCAAGCCAAATTCCAAAGGAAAATCAAATGGGTTTTTGAAAAGAAAGGTTGGGAAAAACCAGGGTGTCACAGGGGACCCATGAGGAGGTCACAAGGCAACAGGGCGCGACCCCCCCTGGGGCGCACCGGGTTGTCTTGTGGGCCCCTCGTGTGCCTTCCCGGCTCCGTTTTCCTCCCGTATGCTTGTTTTGCAAGATAAAAATTCTTTATATGTACTCCAGGATGTTTTGATCACCGTATCGCAAGTTCCTCCTCTGTTCTTGTTTCGGGCTGTTTTTCTGACATATCTAGATTCCCATGGCTCCCCGAAGGCTCCGCACCAAGCACCGGATCATGCATCCTTCGCCTGGCAAACGTCCTTTCAGCGAGATCTACTATGAGTGGTCGTCAGGAGAGGAGGACACCCGCATGCAGGAGGAAGCTGGAAAGGTCACGGGAAGCCAGATTCAAGGAGAAGGAGATCAAGCTATGCCCACAGGAGAGGCAACAGAAAAGGGAGATATATTGCAAACTCTTCATCATAATCTCTCCCCATCTGAAATCGATACATTAAAGGTTTTTGAAGCAATTTGTGCTCAGAACACATCGCTTACTCAGGAAGTTATTTTGTTGGAAGAACAAAATCGTGCCCTTTAGAGGACCAATGGCAATCTAGAGTACTTATTGAAACTGAAGGACAAGCCCATCGCTTCATCACCATCATCACCGAAGAAAGACACTTGAGTACACGGGTATGGGCACCACCCTTGGCTTGTTCCAAGCTTGGGGGAGGTGCCCTGGTATCATATCGCCATCACTTTTTATTATCATTATTTATCTTAGTTCGATCCTTAGTTATTTCGTGATCTAGAAGAATAAAGTTTTAGTATGATCTAGTTTCGAGTGCTCGTTTCGTGATCTATCTATCTATGTAATCGTGTTTGAGAGTTATATAATAAAGAGTAGTTTGAGTTTTGCTTCTTTACTTTTATGTTTCAATCTTAGCAGTGAAAGAATGAAAAAGATCATATGCTAATCCCTTGGGGAGTAATGACTTTACATAAAGAAAAGTATAATTGATAAAATTTATTGAAAATTAACAAACATAGCATTGGTCATTCATGCAATTCATGAAAAATTAATAAAGGAAGAGAATATTCACATATAAATATACTATCTTGGACATCTTTTATGATTGTGAGCCCCCATTAAATATTCTATGTCAAAGAGTTAACATTGGACAAGGAAGACAAAGTAATGAGTTATGTTTGCTTATATTCACATAGAAGTTATTGTTGGAAATATGCCCTAGAGGCAATAATAAGATGGTTATTATCATATTTCCTTGTTCATGATAAATGTTCATTATTCATGCTAGAATTTTATTGACCGGAAACTTAAATACATGTGTGAATACATAAACTACACCGTGTCCCTAGTAAGCCTCTACTAGACTAGCTCGTTGATAAAAGATGGTTATGGTTTCCTAACCATATACATGAGTTGTCATTTGATAATGGGATCACATCATTAGGAGAATGATGTGATGGACAAGACCCAACCGTAAGCTTGGCATCAGATCGTTTAGTTTATTTGCTACAACTTTCTTCATGTCAAGTATCTGTTCCTTAGACCATGAGATAGTGCAACTCCCTGACACCGGAGGAATACTTAGTGTGTATCCAAACATCACTTCGTAACTGGGTGATCATAAAGGTGCTCTACAGGTATATTCGAAGGTGTTTGTTGGGTTGGCACGGATCGAGACTAGGATTTGTCACTCCGTATGACGAAGAGATATCTCTGGGCCCTCTCGGTAATACAACATCGTAAAGAGCTTGCAAGCAATGTGGCTAATGAGTTAGTCATGGGATCTTGTATTACGGAACGAGTAAAGAGACTTGTCGGTAACGAGATTGAACTAGGTATGGAGATACCGACGATCGAATCTCGGGCAAGTAACATATCGCCGGACAAAGGAAATTGCATACGGGATTAATTGAATCCTTGACATCATGGTTCAATCGATAAAGATCTTCGTAGAATATGTAGGAACCAATATGGGCATCCAGGTCCCGCTATTGGTTATTGACCGGAGAGGTGTCTCGGTCATGTCTACATCATTCTCGAACCCGTAGGGTCGCACGCTTAACGTTCGTTGACGCTAGAGTAGTATTGGGATATGTACGTTGGTGACCTAATGTTGTTCGGAGTCCCGGATGAGATCACGGACGTCACGAGGAGTTCCGGAATGGTCCGGGGGTAAAGTTTTATATATGGGAAGTCCTATTTTGGTCGCCGGAAAAGTTTCGGGATTTTTCGGTATTGTACCGGGAGTGCCGAAAGGGATCCGGGGGTCCACCTGCCCCGGGGGGCACATGGACTGTAGAGGGAGGCGCACCAGCCCCTGGTGGGCTGGGCGCCCCTTCCCCCAAGGCCCATGCGCCCTAGGGCTGGTGGGGAAACCCTAAAGGGGGCGCCCCCCCTTGCTTGGGGGCTACTCCACCCCCTAGGGGCCGCCGCCCCCTCCTTGGAGGAGGGGAAAAGGGGGCTATGCCCCTCCCCCTTGCTCCTATAAATAGTGGAGGAGTGGGAGGGCAGCCGCACCTCTGTCCTGGCGCAGCCCCTCTCCCTCTCTACCACCTCTTCGTGCCGGTACGGCTTGGCGAAGCCCTGCCGGAGAAACTCCACCACCATGACCACCACGCCGTCGTGCTGGTTGTGATCCCATTTACTTCTCCCCCTTCGCTTGCTGGATCAAGGAGGAGGAGACGTCACCGAGCCGCACATGTGCTAAACTCGGAGGTGTCGTCCGTTCGGCGCTAGATCGGTTGGATCGTGATCGGATCGCGAAGAGTACGACTACATCAACCGCATTTTATACGCTTCCGCATTCGGTCTACAAGGGTATGTAGACACACTCCCCTCTCGTTGCTATTCATATCCTAGATTAGATCTTGGGTGTTCGTAGGAACTTTTTTTGATTTTCATGCTACGTTCCCCCATCAGTGGCATCATGAGCTAGGTCTATGCGTAGATGTATTTGCACGAGTAGAACACAAAGAAGTTGTGGGCGTTGATGTTCAAATTGCTTACTTCATTTGTCTTATTTGGATTTGGCGGTATTGTGGGATGAAGCGGCTCGGACCAACCTTACTTGTCCACGCACAAGAGACCGGTTCCACTGATTGACATGCAACTTGTATTGCATAAAAGTGGCTTTGCGGATGTCTGTCTCTCCCACTTTAGTTGAATCTGATTTGACGAGGGCGGTCCTTGTAGAAGGTTAAAAGGCAACTTGCATATCACCGTTGTGGTTTTGTGTAGATAAGAACGGTTCTTATAGTTTGCCCTAGCAGCCACGTAAAAATTGCAACAACAAAGTAGAGGACGTCTAACTTGTTTTTGCAGGGCATGTTGTGATGTGGTATGGCCAAAACGTGATGTGATATATGTTGATGTATGAGATGATCATGTTTTGTAATAGGTTCACGACTTGCATGTCGATGAGTACGGCAACCGGCAGGAGCCATGGGGTTGTCTTTAATTTATTGTATGACCTGTGTGTCAATCATTAAATGCCATGTAATTTCTTTACTTTATCGTTATGCGTTAGCAATAGTTGTAGAAGCAATAGTTGGTGAGACAACCACGTGACGACATGATGATGGAGATCATGGTGTCATGCCGGTGACGATGGAGATCATGCCGGTGCTTTGGAGATGGAGATCAAAAGCACAAGATGATGATGGCCATATCATGTCACATATTGATTGCATGTGATGTTTATCTTTTTATGCATATTATTTTGCTTAGGAGGACGGTAGCATTATAAGATTATCTCTTCGCTTAATTTCAAGATAAAAGTGTTCTCCTAAGTATGCACCATTGTGAAAGTTCGTCGTTTCAAAGCACCACGTGATGATCGGGTGTGATAGACTCTACGTTCACATACAACGGGTGTAAGCCAGTTTTACACATGCAAAATACTTGGGTTAAACTTGACGAGCCTAGCATGTACAGACATGGCCTCGGAGCATGAGAGACCGAAAGGTCAAACATGAGTCATATAGTAGATATGATCAACATGGAGATGTTCACCATTGATGACTGCCCCATCTCACGTGATGATCGGACATGGGTCAGTTGATGTGGATCATGTAACACTTAGACAACTTGAGGGATGTTGATTTAAGTGGGAGTTCTTTAGTAATTTGATTAGAAGAACCAATTATCATGAACTTAGTGTAATTGTCTTTGCAAATTAATGTTGTAGATCAATGGCTCGCGCTGTAGCTCCCCTGGATTTTAATGCGTTCCTAGAGAAAGAAAAGTTGAAAGATGATGGTAGCAACTATGCGGACTGAGTCCGTAATCTGAGGATTATCCTCACTGCTGCACAGAAAGTATATGTCCTTGATGCACCGCTAGGTGATCCACCCGCTCCCGCAAATCTGGACGCTATGAACGTCTGGCAGACAAGGAATGATGACTACACGATAGTTCAGTGCGCCATGCTTTACGGCTTAGAACCGGGGCTCCAAAGACGTTTTGAGCACCACGGAGCATATGAGATGTTCCAAGAGCTGAAATTGGTATTTCAGGCTCATGCCCGGGTTGAGAGGTATGACACCTCCGACAAGTTCTTTAGCTGTAAGATGGAGGAGAACAGCTCCGTTAGTGAGCACGTACTCAAAATGTCTGGGTACTATAATCGCTTGAATCAGTTGGGAGTTAATCTTCCGGATGAAGTAGCGATTGATAGGGTTCTCCAGTCACTGCCACCAAGCTTCAAGAGCTTTGTGATGAACTATAATATGCAAGGGATGGAGAAAACGATCCCTGAGCTTTTCGCGATGCTGAAGGCCGCGGAAGTAGAAATCAAGAAAGAGCATCAAGTGTTGATGGTCAATAAGACCACCAGTTTCAAGAAGGGCAAGGAAAAGAAAGGGAACTTCAAGAAGAATGGCAAGCCAGTTGCCGCTCCCGTGAAGAAACCCAAGGCTGGACCCAAACCCGAGACTGAGTGCTTCTATTGCAAGGGGAATGGTCATTGGAAGTGGAACTGCCCCAAGTACTTGGCAGATAAGAAGGCTGGCAACGTCAACAAAGGTATATTTGATATACATGTTATTGATGTGTACCTTACTAGTGCTCGTAGTAGTGCCTGGGTATTTGATACTGGTTTGGTTGCTAAAATTTGTAACTCAAAACAGGAACTGCGGAATAAACGGACACTAGCTAAGGACGAGGTGACAATGCGCGTTGGAAATGGTTCCAAGGTTGATGTGATCGCCGTCGGCACGCTCTCTCTATGTTTACCTTCGGGATTAGTTATGAACCTGAATAATTGTTATTTGGTGCCTGTGTTAAGCATGAACATTATATTTGGATCTTGTTTATTGTGAGACGGTTATTCATTTAAGACAGAGAATAATGGTTGTTCTATTTATATGGACAATACCTTTTATGGTCATGCACCCTTAGTGAATGGTTTATTTCTGTTGAATCTCGATCCTTGTAATACACATATTCATAATATCGATGCCAAAAGATGCAAAGTTAATGATGATAGTACCACATACTTGTGGCACTGCCGCTTAGGTCATATTGGTGTAAAGCGCATGAAAAAACTCCATGCTGATGGACTTTTGGAATCTCTTGATTATGAATCATTTGATACATGTGAACCATGCCTCATGGGCAAGATGACTAAAACCCCGTTTTCCGAAACAATGGAGCAGGCAAGTGACTTATTGGAAATAATACGTACCGATGTATGCGGTCCGATGAGATTGAAGCACGCAGTGGATATCGTTATTTTCTTACCTTCACAGATGATTTGAGTAGATATGGGTATATTTACTTAATGAAACACAAGTCTGAAACATTTGAAAAGTTCAAGGAGTTTCAGAGTGAAGTAGAGAATCATTGTAATAAGAAAGTTAAATTTCTATGATCTGATCGTGGAGGTGAATATTTGAGTTACGAATTTGGTATGCATTTAAGACAATGTGGAATTGTTTCACAGCTCACGCCACCTGGAACACCACAGCGTAATGGTGTGTCCGAACGTCGTAATCATACTCTATTGGATATGGTGCGTTCTATGATGTCTCTTACGGATTTGCCACTATCATTTTGGGGTTATGCATTAGAGACAGCCGCATTCACTTTGAACAGGGCACCGTCTAAATCCGTTGAGACGACACCGTATGAGTTGTGGTTTGGCAAGAAACCTAAGCTGTTGTTTCTTAAAGTTTGGGGATGCGACGCTTATGTTAAGAGGCTTCAGCCTGATAAGCTCGAACCCAAAGCGGAGAAGTGTGTCTTCATAGGATACCCTAAAGAGACCATTGGGTATACCTTCTACCACAGATCTGAGGGCAAGATCTTTGTTGCTAAGAATGGATCCTTTCTAGAGAAGGAGTTCCTCTTGAAAGAAGTGAGTGGGAGGAAAGTAGAACTTGATGAGGTAATTGTACCTTCTCTCGAATTGGAAAGTAGCACATCACAGAAAGAAGTTCCCGTGATGTCTACACCAGCCGGAGAGGAAGCTAATGATGATGATCATGAAGCTTCGGATCAAGTTACTACTGAACTTCGTAGGTCGACCAGGGTACGTTCCGCACCAGAGTGGTATGGTAATCCCGTCCTGGAAGTCATGTTGTTGGACAACGGGGAACCTACGAACTATGAAGAAGCAATAATGAGCCCGGATTCTGACAAATGGCTTGAGGCCATGAAATCCGAGATAGGATCCATGTATGAGAACAAAGTATGGACTTGGGTGGACTTGCCCGATGACCGGTAGACCATTGAGAATAAATGGATCTTTAAGAAGAAGACAGACGCTGATGGTAATGTCACCGTCTATAAAGCTCGACTTGTCGTAAAAGGTTTCGGACAAATTCAAGGGGTTGACTACGATGAGACTTTCTCACCCGTAGCAATGCTTAAGTCTGTTATAATTATGTTAGCAATTGCCGCATTTTATGATTATGAGACCTGGCAGATGGACGTCAAAACAGCGTTCCTTAACGGGTTTCTTAAGGAAGAGTTGTATATGATGCAACCGGAAGGTTTTGTCGATCCTAAAGGTGCTAACAAAGTATGCAAGCTCCAGCGATCCATCTATGGACTGGTGCAAGCATCTCGGAGTTGGAATATACGCTTTGATGAGGTGATCACAGCTTTTGGTTTTATACAAACTTACGGAGAAGCTTGTATTTACAAGAAAGTGAGTGGGAGCTCTATAGCATTTCTGATAGTATATGTGGATGACATGTTGCTGATTGGAAATGATGTAGAATTTCTGGAAAGCATAAAGGGTTGTTTGAAAGGAGTTTTTCAAAGGAAGACCTGAGTAAAGCTGCTTACATATTGGGCATCAAGATCTATAGAGATAGATCAAGACGCCTGATAAGACTTTCACAGAGCACATACCTTGACAAGAGTTTGAAGGAGTTCAAAATGGATCAGTCGAAGAAGGAGTTCTTTCCTGTATTGTAAGGTGTGAAGTTGAGTAAGACTCAAAGCTCGACCACGGCAGAAGAAAGAGAAAGGATGAAGGTCGTCCCCTATGCCTCAGCCATAGGCTCTATAATGTATGGCATGCTGTGTACCATACCTGATTTGTGCCTTGCCATGAGTCAAGCATGGGGGTACAAGAGCGATCCAGGAGTGGATCACTAGACAGCGGTCAAAATTATCCTTAGGTACCTAAAGAGGACTAAGGAAATGTTTCTCGGTTATGGAGGTGATAAAGAGTTCGTCGTAAAGGGTTACGTCGATGCAAGCTTTGACACCGATCCGGATGACTCTGAGTCGCAAACCGGATACGTATAGTGGAGCAGTCATTTGGAATAGCTCCAGGTGGAGCGTGGTAGCAACATCTACAGAATGACATAGAGATTTGCAAAGTACATACGGATCTGAATGTGGCAGACACGTTGACTAAAACCTCTCTCACAAGCAAAACATGATCAAACCCCTGAACTCATTGGGTGTTATTCACACAGCGATGTGAACTAGATTATTGACTCTAGTGCAAGTGGGAGAGTGTTGGAAATATGCCCTAGAGGCAATAATAAATTGGTTATTATCATATTTCCTTGTTCATGATAAATGTTTATTATTCATGCTAGAATTGTATTGACTAGAAACTTAAATACATGTGTGAATACATAAACTACACCGTGTCCCTAGTAAGCCTCTACTAGACTAGCTCATTGATCAAAGATGGTTATGGTTTCCTGACCATAGACATGAGTTGTCATTTGATAACGGGATCACATCATTAGGAGAATGATGTGATGGACAAGACCCAACCGTAAGCTTAGCATCAGATCGTTTAGTTTATTTGCTACAGCTTTCTTCATGTCAAGTATCTGTTCCTTAGACCATGAGATCGTGCAACTCCCTGACACCGGAGGAATACTTAGTGTGTATCCAAATGTCATTTCGTAACTGAGTGATCATAAAGGTGCTCTACAGGTATCTCCGAAGGTGTTTGTTGGGTTGGCACGGATCGAGACTGGGATTTGTCACTCCATATGACGGAGAGATATCTCTGGGCCCTCTCGGTAATACAACATCATAAAGAGCTTGCAAGCAATGTGGCTAATGAGTTAGTCACGGGATCTTGTATTATGGAACGAGTAAAGAGACTTGCCGGTAACGAGATTGAACTATGTATGGAGATACCGACGATCGAATCTCGGGCAAGTAACATATTGCCGGACAAAGGGAATTGCATACGGGATTAATTGAATCCTTGAAATCGTGGTTCAACCGATAAAGATCTTCGTAGAATATGTAGGAACCAATATGGGCATCCAGGTCCCGCTATTGGTTATTGACCGGAGAGGTGTCTCGGTCATGTCTACATGATTCTCGAACCTGTAGGGTCGCACGCTTAACGTTTGTTGACGCTAGAGTAGTATTGGGATATGTACGTTGGTGACCGAATGTTGTTCGGAGTCCCAGATGAGATCACGGATGTCACGAGGAGTTCCGGAATGGTCCGGAGGTAAATATTTATATATGGGAAGTCCTATTTTGGTCGCCGGAAAAGTTTCGGGATTTTTCGGTATTGTACCGGGAGTGCCGAAAGGGGTCCGGGGGTCCACCTGCCCCGGGGAGCCACATGGACTGTAGAGGGAGGCGCACCAGCCCCTGGTGGGCTGGGCGCCCCTCCCCCCAAGGCCCATGCGCCCTAGGGCTGGTGGGGAAACCCTGAAGGGGGGGCCCCCCTTGCTTGGGGGCTACTCCACCCCCTAGGGGCCGCCGCCCCCTCCTTGGAGGAGGGGCAAAGGGGGTTGCGCCCCTCCCCCTTGCTCCTATAAATAGTGGAGGGGTGGGAGGGCAGCCGCACCTCTCTCCTGGCGCAGCCCCTCCCCCTCTCTACCACCTCCTCGTCCCGGTATGGCTTGGCGAAGCCCTGCCGGAGTAACTCCACCACCATCACCACCACGCCGTCGTGCTGGTTGTGATCCCATCTACTTCTCTCCCTTCGCTTGCTGGATCAAGGAGGAGGAGACTTCACCGATCCGCACGTGTGCTAAACTCAGAGGTGCCGTCCGTTCGGCGCTAGATCGGTTGGATCGTGATTGGATCGCGAAGAGTACGACTACATAAACCGCGTTTTATACGCTTCCGCTTTCGGTCTAAAAGGGTATGTAGACACACTCCCCTCTCGTTGCTATGCATATCCTAGATTAGATCTTGGGTGTTCGTAGGAATTTTTTTTGATTTTCATGCTACGTTCCCCATCAGTTATATTGTCATGGATCCTCTAACATGTGGTGCTTGCTCACTATCTTTTGCTAGCCAAAAATCCGCACTAAGTAGAGATACTACTTGTGCATCCAGAACCCTTGAACCCATTTTCATGTCAGGAGAGTCCACTATATCTACCTATGGATTGAATAAGATCCTTCAAGTAAGTTGTCATCGGTGCACAAAGCAATAAAAATTGCCTCTAAATATGGATGAACTTTTATTGTAAGGGAAAATAAGCTTTGTACGAACTTGTGATGGTGAAGGAATAAAAGCGACAGACTGCATAATAAAGGTTGCTATCACAAGGGGCAATATAAAGTGACGTTCATTTGCATTAAGAGTTTGCACATCCAAAAATAAAAAGCGCATGACAACCTCTGCTTCCCTCTGCGAAGGACCTATCTATTTATCTTTCTATATTTACTTTTATGCAAGAGTCAATAGTGTTCCTCTCTATTCCATTTTTATTTTTCTCTTGGCAAGCATCATGTGGTGGGAAAAGATCCAGATATATATATCCAGTTGGATATAGGTAATCATGAGTTATTATTGTTGACTTTACCCTTGAGGTGAATTGGCTGGGAGGTGAAACTATAAACCCCCATCTTCCTATGTGTCTGGTTGAAGCTTTCGCCCCATAAATATGCCGTGAGTGTCAGCAATCATAAAAGACTAAATGATAGTTGAGTATGTGAACTTGCTAAAACAAAAAGCTCTTACATAGACTCTTCCTGAAAATATGATGAATTGTGATTGTTTCATTGACTAAGAACATAGTTTATTAGTTTTCAAGAAAGTTTATGCTTTATACTTCGAAGTTGTAATGAATTATTACTTGTTCATGAGAAGTATTATGATAATATATTGCTGCTATAGAATTGATCATGATGCTCTCTTGTCCCTATTTTGTTTTATCGACACCTCTCTCTCTCTCTCTAAACATGTGGTCATGATTATCGATTTCGGCTTTCGCTTGAGGGCAAGCGAGGTCTAAGCTTGGGGGAGTTGATACGTCCAATTTGCATCATGATTTCCTACTATTATTTATAATGTATTTGGTCATTATTTCACTTTATGATGCAATTCTTATGCCTTTTCTCTCTTAATTTGCAAGATTTATATGAAGAGGGAGAATACCGGCAGCTGGAATTCTGGACCTGAAATAGCTACAGCAGAGATAACTATCCTACAGAGCTCCAAATGACCTAAAATTTCACGAGGATTTTTTATTGAATATATAAAAAATATTGGAGAAAATAAAGATCAGAGGGGACCCACCAGTTGCCCACAAGACAACAGGGCGCCCCCTCGGGGCGCGCCCTGATGCCTTGTGGGGCCCACAGCTGGCCTCTGGCCCCCTCCTTCTGCTATATGAAGCCATTTGCCCTAAAAAATTAAGGAGAGGACTTTCGGGACGAAGCGCCGCTGTCTTGAGGCGAAACTTGGGCAGGAGCACTTTTGCCCTCCGGCGGAGCGATTCCGCCGGGGATACTTCCCTCCGGGAGGGGGAAAGCGAAGACATCGACATCACCAACGATCCTCTCATCATGGGAGGACCAATCTTCATCAACATCTTCATCAGCACCATCTCATCTCAAACTCTAGTTCATCTCTGTATTCCATCTTTGTCTCAAAACCTCAGATTGGTACCTGTGGGTTGCTAGTAGTGTTGATTACATCTTGTAGTTGATGCTAGTTGGTTTATTTGGTGGAAGATTATATGTTCAGATCCTTAATGATATTCAATACCCCTCTGATATTGAACATGAACATGATTTGTGAGTAGTTACGTTTGTTCTTGAGGACATGGGAGAAGTCTTGTTATAAGTAATCATGTGAATTTGGTATTCGTTCGATATTTTGATGATATGTATGTTGCGCTTCCTTTAGTGGTGTCATGTGGATGTCGACTACATGACACTTCACCATACTTGGGCCTAAGGGAATGCATTGTGGAGTAATAAGTAGATGATGGGTTGCTAGAGTGACAGAAGCTTAAACCCTAGTTTATGCGTTATTCCGTAAGGTGCTGATTTGGATCCATATGTTTCATGCTATGGTTAGAATTATCTTAATTCTTCTTTTGTAGTTGCGGGTGCTTGCGAGAGAGGGTAATCATAAGAGGGTTGCTTGTTCAAGTAAGAACAGCACCCTAGCACCGGTCCACCCACATATCAAATTATCAAAGTAGCGAACGCGAATCAACTGAACATGATGAAAGTGACTAGACGGTAATTCCCATGTGTCCTCGAGAACGCTTTGCTTTATATAAGAGATCGTTCCGGCTTGTCCTTTGCTATAAAAAGAATTGGGCCACTTTGCTGCACTCTTGTTACTATTTTTACTTGTTACTCGTTACGAATTATCTTGCTACAAAACTATCTGTTACCGCTACTTTTAGTGCTTGCAGAAAACACCTTGCTGAAGACCGCTTATCATTTCCTTCTGCTCCTCGTTGGGTTCGACACTCTTACTTATCAAAAGGACTACGATTGATCCCCTATACTTGTGGGTCATCAGCGGCTAGTACGACCGTGGTACGAATGGCACACTCGTACCACATGTCGTCTTTGCTTCTGGATGGGCCAAATGGGTTTCTTCTCAACATGGAAGTTGTCCATTTCGTCCTCAATTATACTGATATTGCATTGGTTCCTTCCTAAAATGAATAAACCTTCACAACAAGCGAGGAAACGAGGGTTTTTGTTTTTGTTTTTGAAAGGTTATTTTTAGTGAAAAGGCGAAAACCAGCAAGAATCTTGCACGAAACCAAACAAAATACACATGAAAAAGTGTCATAATTTGGAGACATCACAGCTCCAAGAAGCAGGAGGTGGGGCAAAGCCAACATGCTATGTTGGTTTCGTCGATGGTTGTGATCCAACAAAATCTTTCTCGTGAGACCTCCAATCCATAGTTGATTTTTTCTTTGTGTGGTGCAACTAAAATGGTTATGTGTTTCAAGTGAATACTTTTATCTGGTTTTCATCAACTGGGGTAATTAATTTATAGGTATATATATTATACAAACCTCAGATAACATAATGAACCTTAATTTTTTACATAAAAGGCATAACTTCTTTGGCTAGCATGAGTTGAAGAATTTTGGTTATTCTTCAACACATACCCGCCAAAGTTAGCCATGCCTTTGATATGTCTAAAGGATATGAGTTTCATCATCGTCTATAAAGTAGTGCTACATATTGCTCTTCTTCATCCGCTCAACATAGATCGACAATTATAACTCCATTAACTAAACTTTCTTTAACACTTATATGTCATGCGTCGGCATTCAACATACTCCACTTGCAAGCATGAAGAGAAACTAAGAATACCCCTTAGAATGATAAGAGACTCATGGTTTTTGTAAACATGAATAACAATTAACAATTCCTTGCTCTTAGAGCATCTCTAATAGGTGCCCTAAACTAATAAATAACTGATTTTTACATCATTAGGGACCAAAAAAGTCTCTCCAACAGCAGCCGGTGATGTAAAAATGGGGGGGGGGGGGGGGAATTACATCACGATGTATATTTTAGCTACGGTGATGTAAATATACATCACATGTGCCCGTGCCCAAAAAGCCACACACCCTCGCTCGCGCGTGCAACTGCCGCACGGAACCTTCCGCACGCTCCCGTCGCTTCACCTCCACACGCCGCCGACGCCGCGCTCCGGCGAAATCCGTCGCCTCTGCCGCCCCAAACGCCGCATCCACCCCCTCCCCTCGTCGTCCAACTGCCGCCGCACCAAATCCCGCCGCCGCCGCCCCAAATCCGGCCAAATCCCGCCGTCGCCTCCAAATCGCCGCCGCCGCCGCCACGCTTCAATCCGCCCCCCACCCGTCGCCCCCTGCCGTCAACGACACCAGCAGTTGTCGCCGGTACGCCTCCGCCCCCGAATCCATCCGTTATCGCCGTCGCCGTGCGTCCCCGCCGCGCCCTTGCCGCCGGCCCGCCATGGCACCGAAGAAGAGTAGTCCGGCCGGTACGCCGCCGAGCTGCAGTACGAGCGAGATTTCTTCTGGAAGCGCGACCTCGAGAGGAAGAAGACGGGGTCCGGAGCTGTACCCTGCTTGAGTTGGTCGTTCTCGGTGCCCTAAAAAACACGTTTTTGGTGATGTATATTTTACATCACCCTGTTTTTTGACTGCTATTTTAGAGCACCTATTAGAGATGCTCTTAGACAGTTGTTGCGGCCAACGGCCAGGATGCCAGTGCTCCACACATCGGCACCGCGAAGGTGTAGCTACAACGATCATTTCCTCTCGAAGAAATTGGTAGACTCACAAAATAGAGAGCATTATCCTTTGTCTATTCTATATTTTAATCATTGTATATACCATATTTATGTACTGGAGTAGTTCTTTCTTGCTTACACTCAAGCCATTAGACCTGTCGGACTTTTTAATTTAGCCTGCGTCTGTACCGTATTTATGTACTGCGAAGGTGTACGTGATTGCGTTCATAGGGATAAGTGTATGTGTGTATATATGAGTGTCTGCGTCTGTACTATATTTAAAAAGGAAATTTTCATATGCAAAATAAAGGCTAAGGTTTCCGTCCCTCGGACGCCATTTTTCCTTGGACACCGTGAGCTTGGAGGACAAAAGAAGGGAATCATTTCGACAGGACAATAAAGCTCCAAGAGGCCGGTTCAATTGCCATGCCGCTTCTACTAATTAATCGTGGTGGTGGTAGTCTTCTTCAACAGTTGACTAACAAGGCATCACACTCCACATCAAAAGCAGATGACTGTGAACTGTTGTGCGGAGTATCATTGATCCTTGAGAGAAGGGCAGAAGGTGTTTGCACGAGCACGAGGCTTGGGCGTTTTTTCTTGGCACTCGATGGATGCAAGTGCAAGGGACACACCAAGTCAAAAAGGCTTTCGAGGGTATCATCTTTTCTCTGCTCGTGCAGTTTCTTCTCGGCTAAAATGATACTCCTACGTGCCCTCTAGCTGCGCGCCTTTTCTGCTCTCCATGATGCGCCACACTCTTCCTCCTCTCTGTCCTTCCGGAAATAGCACCCGTTTCGCTGCCACCCAAGGAACTTGCACTTCATGAGCAGCCCTCCATCGCCATTACGGACCATCATGGATGGAGGGGAGAGAATCTTTCTTTCGAGAGAGAAAACAAGGAAGGAAAGACGCTTTGCTTTGCCAAAAGATGCACTCATGGCTCACGCACAGCAACCAGGGGCATGAATTTGTTTGTGGACTTCGAATTGTCTTAAGATAGTGATGCATGTGTGTGGTTACTGGATAGATCCGGTACCATTTCTGTTAAAGCTACGTATGTATTTGGCACTGAAAACAGCTCAGATAGGTGCCCTTATAAGACCCTTTGGTTTACTTAAGCCCCATGTATAAAGAACAAGGCTTTTTGTCGTTGGATACAATTAGGAAAAGCATTCTCCAAACCTCCTTTGCTGACAAAGGGGTTGGATGGGGGGTTCGAGTAGCAAGTGCGTGTTTTGCAGTGAGAAAGTGAGCATCGATCGTATCTTCTTTAGTTGTGCCACATGGCACGCTATGCATGGGGTGTGATTAAAGAGGCCTTTAGAACAGAGATAGATGGATTGAACAAGATAGGTGAGGTAGTGGGGTGGGCTATGAATTTAAGCAGAAACTCATAGATCGTATGTTCTGTGAGAGGTTCTTTTTTTCTGGGACTGTTTGAGATGGCTCTCCAGCAGGGAGGGGGGATGAAAAACCTGCAGGCGTGTGGATGTTGGCTTTGAAGCTGCTCCCACCCTCCGATGCCACGCCGCAGCTACCTGATGCGCGACACATGTCAGAGTCCGGGTTCCTGCGTCCACCCAAGTGGGAGGTTTCATTCCGATGCTTGACCTCCCCGCACCATTGGCAACGCACCGCTAATCATTGCCTGCCATGCATGGACCTGGTGCACAGTTGTTTGCCAATGAGCATGTGTGCATCATGAACAAACAGCACGAACCAAGTCAAGTACCAGGGCGTGTGACCTTGGCTCAAAATTTACTAAATTAGCATCATGAGGAGGGCATCGCCGCACCGACGGCGTAGGGTAATGACTAATGAGCTTCGAGGGCCTCTTTGGCTCGCAGGAATTTCACATCGAAACGATTCAATCTCTTAACAACCGGTAAAATTATGCACAGGTGAATCTGGTACTGACATTCACTGCTCAGAATCAGACATGGCACGAGCTTGCATGGCCTTCAAATGCAGCAAGTTTAGTACTCCCTCCGTTCCAAAATATAAGATCATTTTTTACACTTAAGTAAGTTTCTTCTTACATAGATTTCAGGGTGGATTTTTTTTTTGGACTGACATTTCACATTTGTATTATGGATGGAAAATTAAGTTTCTTTCAGTCTGTCAGTAATCCTTTTTATGGTGAGCATCCGAGTAGCTTTCTTCGTCTACCTTCTCTGAGTCCATCATTTGTGCTTTTTCGAATCAGGTGTAACAGATTTACAAATTAAGAACGGTATTCAAATCTACGGAAGAAAAAACTGTCATTCAAGAAGCTTCCACCTCCTTAAAACGTTCGGGCTAGCTCCTCTCTGAGAAATTGTGAAGCTTGGAGTTGGAGAGATTCAGAACAGGCCCAATAAGAAGAAACAAGAAGCTGAAGCTTCCACCCGACAGACAGATGTTCGAGAAAGAGTGTGCATACACAGGCTATGGATTGTTACTGTTAGTGCTTTCTTGGGACGCTTTGTAGATGCGATACGCAGCTATGCACATTGTTATGTTACCGATCACTGTAAGCGCACCTTGAAGCGCCACAAGTACCTGCGGAATTTGAACGAACGGAAAACATCACAAAGGAAAAAAGAACAGGCTACCAGATATCATGATTGTTGAACAAATCTAATAAGCACAAAGACTTCTGAAAAATAACTGCTGAAAGTAGTTAGCAGTGTCTAGCAGTATCAAGTGCATTTTGGTACTCCGTAGACGATGATATCGATTAGTAGCAAACAGCAAGGAGATGTAACTGTTTTGCCTTCAGAGGTTAATATCTTACCTCAAGGGACTCTGAATTGTAGAAGAAATGCCATGTGCAGGCGCACATCGCTCCACCGAGAAGCGGAACCTGTTATTGGGCAGAAATGCAAACCTGTTAGTGAACAAGCAGCACATGAACTGTCATCAACAAAACTTTGCTAGTACTTGCAATAGCCATCTCAACCGAAGCACAATTCAGTAAGGAGGGTTCCTCGGGAGACGCATATGCTTAGTTTATGACGAACAAATCATCGAGTGAAGCGAACCAATGTTCAGTCAGCATCTTAATAGCATGAAAATCTTGCAACATTTCACACATTCAGATAGGGATATTATCCACAGCAAATTTCTTCAGAAAATGCTTGTTCACCAAAAAAATCTCTATCGAAGTTTGCACTTACCATACCCCAGGAGAGGCCTTTCCAGCCCTTCAGCCCCGTCCGTTCCCCGTAATCCCAGACCAGCGCCATCGCCGTCACCCTGCAAGTGCAATTCCCCTCCTCAGAGATTTGATCTTTGCAGAAGCAGAAATCGTTCGGAGCTTCGATAGGAGGGGTCTGTGGCAGAGGAAGCATGTACGTACCACTCGGCGACGCTGGAGACGTGGACGGCCCAGGTGGGCAGCGACAGCGCGTTCGCCGGCTCGGCCAGCGCCGCGAGCGCCGTCGGCGAGGCCGCGGCCGCGGCCACGGTGGCGGCGGCCGCCGCGAGGGCGACGCCCCTCGCCAGGTGGGCCCCGGGCGACGGAGGCTTCCGCGGCTCCCGCCGAGACGAGGGCGGGGGAGAGGGCGCCAGTGCTGCCACGAGCCGGAGAGACGCCATGAAGTGGGAAGAGCTTCGCTTTGCACTTTGCTTGGCGTTCACAGAACTCGTGATAGGTTCTGTACAACTGGACGCATCAGTCAGTGTAACTGTACTGTAACCGTACCTGTACCACAAAGTGGCCTGTATTTTCTTTCTTTTCTGGTTATTTTTCAAGCTGCCTTAGGCCTTGTACAATGCTAGGTGCTTAGGAGGGTGCTTAGAAAAATAAATCAGATTTTTCTAAAGCACCAGTGCCTATTTCTACAGGAGAGGCGCCTAATTAAACGTCTACCCTATACAAATAGGCACCGGTGCTTAAGGAAAGCCTGGTTTATTTCTCTAAGCACCTCCCCTAAGCACCTTGCATTGTACAAGGCCTTATAAGCAAAATGAGATGTACTCCGAGACTGTTATCATCATCATCATCCTAGTTTGCGACTCGATTAAGAAAATAAAAACAGCTGCATAAGCAGCACGAGTGGATGTTATTATTTCTGTCACAACAAAATGCAAACGGATATCATCATCAGATGATAAATCCACCAGCACGTAGGTTCCTTCTCTCTTTCTATCTTCTCTCTTTTTATCCCTATAAATCCCTAAAACGTTACGCAGACATCTTTCCACCAAGGATCAAAGGAAAAGAGAGTGACAATGATCCAGACGTGTCACGGTGACCCTGGTCTCTCACTTGCCACCCTGGCCATCTATGCTCTGCAATCGTCATCTTTCCACCAAGGATCGGGTTGTTCTTAGCGACTTGGTCAACGCCATCGTAAAATTCGCTGAGAAGTATATCGGCCGTCGATCCAGCCCAGTGGTTTTGCGGAGGCTACACTTGTGTTTTCTTGGACCATACCATGACAAGACCAAAACCCATCAGGGACATCAGCACAACCTACACACAGAGGCAGGAAATATTAACTCCTACTAGTTGATATCTGCGCAACAGATGGTAACAGAAAAGAAGTCATGATGCTGTGATTGCAGAGTCCATCATATATGGTACCTAGCTCACATATATTTAGGAAGTGCTTCGTCTGAATAAGTCACCTCGAAACACATGTAACTATAATTTTCTAGAAAGATATTACTCCGTGATACCGTGACGAGATTAAGACAAAACACCATAGCTACTCTTTAGATGAAAGTCACTTAAGTTACATTTTAAAGCGAATAATCAAAACAGTTCATGCTTAATGCGGATATAAAAGCAACAGACGGGGCCTTGGGAGAGTAAACATACTGATACTGCTGGAGGCACTCCCACTAGAGGGTCTGGGAAGAACCTGTTTGCTAAAGCAAGAGCAAGAAGGCTACTTTGCATCCCTGTAGGAAATATTGGTAAGACAAGAAGCAACCGCAAACAACATATCGTAATCAATTGCAAACAACAACATACCTGTCTCAAAAGATATCGTTCTTTGCAGGGCCTTCACATCAGCTGACTTGCGGAACCAAGTACCAGCAAGATGATACCCAGCTACAAAAGATGTTGTATGGAATGCAAAAAGCAGAAGCACAATGGATAGTCCATATGGTGACAAAACAGCCTTGATATTTATAGCCAATGGTGAGCCAACACATAAAGCAGTCACAAACACCGATAGTGGAGGGAGAAATGGTTGAATAGCCGAACAGAGTCTTGGGAGAAATCTTCGTAGTATTGAGAAACATTTAGTCAGACACGTTAACACAAACTCTTTGAATAGATATTTACTCTAGGTGGGCAGCAAAAGATAAAAAAGCACATAGTATAGACTGTGTCAGATCTAGCACAGTTATTTCTTATACTTCAGAAAGAGAAATTAAGTGGGTACCTATTCAGAAGCAATCCAGCTGCAATTGGAGCAACCACTATTTGGACAATGCTGGACATCATTCCTACAACGTCAACAGGTAATTTCTTGCCGATAAGCAAGTAAGATAAAGTTGGGGTAACAAAAACCGCACTAGCTGTCGACAGCGATGTCATAACAATGCTGAGGGGAGCCATATGTGGATCTGTCAGGAACGTTGCATAGTTTGACAATTGTGCTCCGCTCACACATGAAACCAACATGATCCCAGCACCTAGAAACAAGTCCAAGTCAGGGTTCACTTCACTACGCTGCCTGCAATGTCCCTTATGAAATCATGCTAAAAGTGAGTAAATTCAAATCTCCTACCTACGGCAGTAGGAAGGTTGAAAGTATTAACTGCAAGAGTGCCAAAGAGGAATCCAAAGAAAGGTTTGGCAATAAACTGTCCAATATATCCAGCAGCGATAGCATCTGGCCTTTTTATTGCTTCAATGAAGTCCTTAACGCTTGAATTGACACCTACAGCAAACATCAAGAACCCCAATGCTGGTGCGTAGTATCTGTCAGGTTATTAGCAGAGAGTCACACTCGTATAAAAATGCAAAAAATGACATGCACTAGCACAACACTGATTTGTATTGCGACAAGCATGCTACCAATGTGTGTTTTGAGCTACTGAATGTGGGGTTTACATGTTCATGGAGTATTTCAGTTGTACTTGTGGAATGCAGCTGTTTCTTGGCTAGCTTTACCTGAAGAGTCATTTGATTTAGTTAGATTCAGTTTTCAAAAGTTCAAATGTTTCTGAACCATTCTCATTCAGTTGATAACATTTGGTTCCCGTGTTCCTTCTTATGTTAACAGTTGAGTTCCCAAAGAATTAACCCAAACTGTAGTTTTTTGCTTGTTTTTCGTAATACCTCGAAAGGTACATGGAACATTTATACATTGCCATCTTCCCATTCATAGCATGATTGTGCCCAGTGAATTCAAATTAGTGCACAAGATACAATTGTGCTGGTCTTTGTGACAAAGCAGCCTTTAGATTTCAGCAACTGAATCAAAACACGCAGCGAAAACATTGCAGAACCGACCTGGTTGTGAACCATGTAAACGAAGGTGGGTACAGCAGGGCAAGAATGGTGCTCCCCAGCACTACATGGGGAATAACGGAGTTGGCACTCTTCAGAATCTTGAGAAGATCAACTCTGCCCTCCTCCACTCCCTGCAAGATACAAGTCTGAAGCATGAATCAGGCAGCCACTGAAGCGAACAACCAATTGTCTTATTCTGCTAGAAACAAAAGAATAGTAATATTGCTACTCGCCAGTCGCCAACCGCATCAGAAGGGCACCTGCAGAGGAGAAGGTGACGCGGCGTCCACCCCACTGCGATCTTGCTCGAACGAACCACCGGCCTTCGCCCAGACTCGTCCCCTGATGGGCACCCCAGATCCCTGCTCTGCTTTGGAAACAAGAACCATCGAACAAAATGTCACTCCAGTTGCTAACCAAATCAGTAATACCAGCCTGCCAGGGTAGAAAATCGAAACAAGCGGCAAGAATCTCTGAAGATTGCTACCGGCGGCCAGAGGGACCTCGAAACTATCCTACTCTAGACTCCAGCCACTCCACTAAATCTAGTACAAGGCATGGAAAAGCTCTCCGGTCCAGAGCACATACCCCATGAAACGCGCGGCGGCGAGGCTGCGGGGGGAGCCAGCGAGACGCGATCCGCCCTCCCGCGGAGCCGCCGGCCGGCCGACGGGCAGGAGCTGGCGAAGTGGGCCCGCCTCACGACGGCGGCGGCGGGGGCCATTTGACCGCGGTGAGAGCGAGGAGGGGGAGAGGGTTCAGGTTCGTGTGCGTGTGCGTGGGTTCCAGAGTTCAGAGCTCGATGACGTCAGATGGAGGGGATGGAGAGGAGAGATGATGGGCAGTTTGGGACAGGGACAGGAAGATCATTATACTACTGACTACGGATTAGCACCTTCTGATTTGGATTTAAGCGAGTAGCGTGGACATAGAGTGGAGTAGTAGTAGGGCATCACTACCTCGCGTCACGTCAGTAACCCTCAAACTAAAGGAAAACGCTTCACACCAGCGCGCCGGCCGAAACGTTCGGCCGGTCACATGCGCAGCGTTCGATCCCACCAGATCGTAGCCCCACGACTCGCTGCTTACACCACCCTTTTTTTCCTCTGTCTTATCTTCTTCTCCACCTCCCTCCCTTATCCTCTTCCTCCGCCACTCCCATCCCCTCCACATCTCTCTCTCTCTTTCTCCAGCGAGAGAAATCCCCCTCCATGAGATTCAGCACCGGCCGCTGCTACTGGGAGCCAGCCATGGCCGCTTAGCCAACCCCCTCGCCCATCCCAACCTTGGCGTTTTTGCTGCAAAAGAGAGCGAGAGGAGTCCCCATGGTGGCTGCGCCGCGTCGACGGTGGGCTGCATCGACGGTGAATCGACGGAACCACGAAGCTGCTACTGGAACCACGAAGCCCTTTTGCTGCAACCGGGGCAGCCCAGAGCTGGAACCGGCATCGGTAATTGCTGCCTGCCATGCGATGTGCTGGAAACCGACGCGCCCTCGCCGCCGACGGCAACCTTTTTTGTTGGAACCAGTGTGTGTTTTTTGCTGGAAGTAGCTATTTTTTTGCTACAATCGCCCACTGGGTGTTTTTGCTGCCGACTTTGTTTTGCTGGAACCAGCTTTAGTTTTTGCTGGAACCTAGTGATTTTTTGCTTCAACCGACAAATGAAAGATTTTTGTTGCTTCCAGATTTTTGTTGCTTGGCACTCCAACCCGCGGCGAGCCGGAGGCGGCGATGCTACTGATGTTGCAACCGTGGTCACCGCGGGCTGGAACCGACCGGTGTTAGAGTTGCAACCATGGTGACCATGGCGAGCGCTATTCTGTGTTTCTACTGCAATTGGCGATGATGATTTTGCTACAACCGTAATCTCTTTTTGTTACTACCGGTGGGATGATTTGCTACATTCATTCACGGCAGAGCTGCGGGCGTGGCGACGACGATGATTTTTGCTACATCCGCCTTCTCTTTTGCTACGACCGATGTTTTTTTTGCTACATCCCATTCACGGTGTGACTAGTGGCCGTCGTTGGCAGAAATTCACGCGTCGACGGCGAGGGCCGGCGGGCGGCGCACCGTAGCACTGCAACCATGGAGCATCAACGACCGGAGTTGCAACCGGTCGAGGGGGAAGTTTCGAACAGGGGGGTCGTCGACAGGATCTCCAATTGAAATTGAGGGGAGGTTCTTCAGTGAGCACCGTCGCCAGAGACGACGGACGGCCCTGCCGTCGTGAGCGGGGGCGCCATGAACGACGCCTTTTTTTTTGCTCCTGCGACGAGCTGCGGCGGGGGGCGACGCCTGCGCTGGCACCGCATTCTCTTTTTTGTATGCAGAGACGGGGGAAGAAGAAGTTGATGACATGGGGCATCGAACGGCTGCTGTACGCTGGATCGTACGGCTGCGTGCGGACCGGCCCAAATTTGGGCCGGCGCACCGGCGCGTAGTACTGCCCCAAACTAAATCGTGTCACGCCAGATTTTTCTCGTGATGTACTAGCTGAGAGAGGAGAGTCTTTACTTGGGGACTTGATGATAGTTCATTCGCACCCTAAGAGCATCTCCATGAGATGATGTATAATAAGGCATTTAAAAAAAGTTTTAGGACAGTAGAGAGAGAATTTAGGGCACCAAATGTTCTACCGTGCCAGGCAGATGATGTCTAATAGGGCACCAAATAAACATGATTGCATATTTTGACATTTTCAAACTACCAATTGATCAAAGTTAAACATAAGTTCAAACTTAAAACATGAAAATAACAGTACTACGATAAGCACACTACTCATCATCACTACTCAGCAGTGGCGGAGCTTGACAAGAATCTATGGGGAGGCCAATGACAACAAAAAATTAACCAACGCAACAAATCAGAACTTGTAGCCTTCAAGCAAAATTATACTTATATTACCCATACTGGTCGCAAAATTCATGTATGATTAACAATATATACTCCATATAAGAGAACTAACTACACCAAAATACACGACCGGTGGCAACTACTCAGCAGTACAAATACAAATCTGTGGTGCAAGAAACAAGAAATCCCCAATTAGATCAGATGAATAGGCATTCAAATTGCTAAATTACTAATCAAACTCATACAAGAAACAACAAGAAATTTCAATTTTTAGTGTTGCCCCTGTTTCCCCAATTTTACTGTCGTACTCATACATATGCAACACTGTACACGGGGGATCTAAATTCCAATAGTTTAAGGTGGGCGTAGCCGCACAGGGCACTTACAAAGTCGTCTGGCGAGGGGCGGCCGGTGACAACGGTAGGCGGCCGGCCGACCGACATGGACGACCACCGGATCGGTGAGCCGACGAGGCCAGCGGCGAAGAGCAGAAGACGACGGTCTGAGGGCTAAGGCGCGCCCTTGTTCCTCCCTCCTCGGCGCAGGGATGTTCGTCGGCACCGCACGCGGACCAGGAAGAGCTTCTAGTCGGTGTCGGCAGTGTTGGGCATCGGCGCATCGACCGAGTGCGGCGGCAGAGCGCCTGGTTCATGGATGGAGGCAAGGAGATGTGCGTGAGCCTGAAGTGTGCGTGTAGCGTGCGTGATGGGCTTGTGCCATTGTGCGTGCGTTTGGATGGCCATTACTACTACCTAGTAAGAAAATTTCAGTTGGGCGGGGGGGTGCTACTTGTAGCTTGCGTTGGTATTATCCCCGAAGAGGAAGGGATGATGCAGCACAGTAGAGGTAAGTATTTCCCTCAGTTATGAAACCAAGGTTATCAATCCAGTAGGAGAATCACGCAACACCTCGTTAGCAGTACCTGCACACAAACAACAAATCTTTGCACCCAACGCAAACGAGGGGTTGTCAATCCCTCGGCGGTAAATTGCAAGATTAAATTGTATGGTGATAGATAGATAGATTAAACAAAAATACAAAATAAAATAAATAAAGAAAAAGTGCTGCAAATATTTTTAGGGTTTTAGTATATGATTTAGATAGACCCGGGGGCCATAGTTTTCACTAGAGGCTTCTCTCAAGAAAATAGCATACGGTGGGTAAACAAATTACTGTTGGGCAATTGATAGAAAAGCAAATAATCATGACGATATCCAAGGCAATGATCATGTATATAGGCATCACGTCCGAGACAAGTAGACCGACTCCTGCCTGCATCTACTACTATTACTCCACACATCGACCGCTATCCAGCATGCATCTAGTGTATTAAGTCCATAAAGAACGGAGTAACGCCTTAAGAACGATGACATGATGTAGACAAAGTAAACTCACGCATGAATAAACCCCATCTTTTTACCCTTAATAGCAACGATACATACGTGTCATGTCCCTTTCTGTCACTGGGATTGAGCACCGCAAGATCGAACCCATTACAAAGCACCTCTTCCCATGGTAAGATAAATCAATCTAGTTGGCCAAACCAAATCAATAGATCGGAGAAGAAATACGAAGCTATAATAATCATGAATAAAAGAGATCAGAGAAGACTCAAATAATATTCATGGATAATCTGATCATAAACTCACAATTCATCGGATCCCAACAAACACACCGCAAAAAGTGATTACATCGGATAGAACTCCAAGAACATCGAGGAGAACATTGTATTGAAGATCAAAAAGAGAGAAGAAGCCATCTAGCTACTAACTATGGACCCGAAGGTCCAGAGCCAGGTATAGCGAGTTTTATGTGGTAAATGATACGTCTCCAACGTATCTATGATTTATGAAGTATTCATGCCATGTTCATTATAGTTTTGTATGATTTTGGTGCACTTTTATATGGCTTTTATATGATTTTTATGGACTAACATATTGACTTAGTGCCCAGTGCCAGTTGTTGTTTTCTGTTTGTTTTTGGTTTTCCAGAAAATCCATATCAAACGAAGTCCAAATGCAGCGAAACTTTTTGACGATTTTTTCTGGAAGGAAACCCAAGAAGCTTCGGAGGAGCAGCAGAAGAGCCACAGGGCCCCCACGAGCCACCTGGGCGCGCCTGCCTCCCCCCCAGGCGCGCCCTAGTGCCTCGTGGCCCCCCTGTGGCCCATCTTCGCGTGATTCCAACGCTGAAAAATCATATATATTCAGAAACCCCCGAAAGTTAACCTAGATGAGTTTTTACGCCGTCGCAAGCCTCTGTACCTCCACGATCTAATCTACAGCCCTTTTCCGGCACCCTGCCGGAGGGGGGAATCATCACCGGAGGCCATCTTCATCATCCCGGCGGTCTCCATGATGAGGAGGGAGTAGTTCACCCTCGGGGCTGAGGGTTTGTACCAGTAGCTATGTGTTTGATCTCTCTCTCTCTCTCGTGTTTTTGATTTGGCACGATCTTGATATATCGCGAGCTTTGTTAATATAGTTGGATCATATGGTGTTTCTTCCCTCTCTATCCTTGTTGTGATGAATCGAATCTTTTCCCTTTGAGGTTTCGTTATTGTTGGATTGAATATTTCAGATTTGAGAACACTTGATGTATGTCTCGCATATGAATACCCGTGGTGACAATGGGGTATTATATTGACTCACTTGATATATGTTTTGGCACTCAACTCGCGGATTCCCGTGGTGACATTGGGGTAATCTATGCATAGGGGTTGATGCACGTTTTCATTATCTTTTCTCCGATAGAAACTTTGGGGTGCTCCTTGGAGTTCTTTGTGTGGATTGAATATTATGATTATGAAGTTGTTTGATGCATATCATATAATCAACTCACGGATACTTGTGGTGACATTGGAGTATCTAGGTGACATTAGAGTTGGTTGATGTGTATCATATGGTGTTATTTTAGTACGAACTCTAGGGCTGTTTGTGACACTTATAGGAATAGCTCAATAGATCGATCGGAAAGGATAACTTTGAGGTGGTTTCGTACCCTACAAACAATTTCTATCTTATGTTCTCTGCTAATAGGAACTTGGGAGTGATTCTTTATCGCACGTTGAGGGATGATTATATGATCCAATTATGTTAGCATTGTTGAGAGATTGCACTAGCGAAAGTATGAACCCTAGGCCTTGTTTCTAAGCATTGCAATACCGTTTATGCTCACTTTGGTTACTTGCTACCTTGCTGTTTTTTATTGTTCGCACTACAAAAACCTATATCTACTATCCATACTACACTTGTATCACCATCTCTTCGCCGAACTAGTGCACCTATACAATTTACCATTGTATTGGGTATGTTGGGGACACAAGAGACTCTTTGTTATTTGGTTGCAGGGTTGTTTGAGAGAGACCATCTTCATCCTATGCCTCCCACGGATTGATAAACCTTAGGTCATCCACTTGAGGGAAATTGGTACTGTCCTACAAACCTCTGCGCTTGGAGGCCCAACACGAGTCTACAAGAACAAGTTGTGTAGTAGACATCAAGCTCTTTTCTGGCGCCGTTGCCGGGGAGGTGAGTGCTTGAAGATATATTTTTAGATCTTACAATAGAATCTTTTAGTTTCTTGTTTTATCACTAGTTTGGTTTATAAAAGAAAACTACAAAAAAAATGGAATTGAGGTTGCCTCATATTATTCGTCTTTATAATGTCTTTCTTGAAAATGATGGAGCGGAAAATTGTGCTCAATTGATAGAAGAAGAATTCAATAAAATGTTTGGCATAAAATCTTTGAATGATGAGCATGATTGCAATGTTGTTAGTATGAATTTTATGAATATCCAAAATACTAATGATGATTGCACTAGTCATGAAAAAAATGTTTCTTATAAGCATGTCAATTTTTGTGGAGTGCATAAAGTTTGTGAAGACATGCCTTATAGGTATGATAGATTTTGTAAGAAGCATAAACATGATAGATCCAATTTTTTGCTCAAAGTGATAGATGAATTTGCTACAAAATTATGTTCTCTTTATCCTATTACTTGTGAACTTTGCAATAAAGTTGGTCACCTTAATTTTCAATGCATACTTTTTCATGATCGAATCATGGCTAAATATTGTAATGACTTGACCGCCCTTGAACTATATAATGAGCTTTATCTATTTTTGGGGTGTGAAGAATTGACACATAAAAATAGTTGGTTTGAAGTATTCATTCTCACAGACAATATTGAAACTAATCTAGAGGAAATCTATATGTTTTGTGTGGTAAATTGCAATGAGAATGCTTATATTGCCAACTACAGAAAGATTGGAAAACCAATAGAATATAAAAGGAACACTAATGAAAGGGTAAAGATTTCCACTTTCCCTCCTATTGTCTCTCATGATGAAATAGGTGACGAGGAGGAGCTTCCTATTCAACCAATCTCATCAATAAGAAGCTCGGAAAAATTGATTAAACCCACACATGATGTGGTGAAGAAGAAGAAAAGAAGAAAGAGTAGAGGTAAAAAGGTATCCCTCCCAAATAATGTTGCTCCTATTATTGTTGTGCCTCATGAGAGTGAATCAAAAATAATTGTGGAAGATGATATACTTGATGATGATATTGCTTCTTTGTCTTATGGTACAATGTCCGAAGGAACTATTGAGGATGATTTTATTATGCCTATTACTCATTATGATGATTATGATTGGGAAAATAATGATACTTCTTATAATCTTGAAAATCTTTATGGTGCCAATTCTGAAAATTATGATGATAATAATTGTTATACTATTGGTGCTATTCATACTATTAATGATGAAAGTGATTATGCTTATGATATGCAAAGCCACAAGCTTGGGGATGCTATGTTTGATGAGAATGACATGTTTGAGAATTTATTTGCTGCAATTGATGTTTGTCCCAAGCTTGGAGATGCTATACTTAATGAAGATGATCTTTTTAGTCCCCCTACTTTGAATGATCAAATTTGTTACGATGATTTCATGTCTCCTATCTATGATGATTATTGTGATGATACTTATGTTATGAAAAATAGTGATGATTATTATTATAATACTTGTTATAATTATGAAAATCCTTTTACTTAACATCACTCTTCTAATGTGGAAACAATTTATAGTATTCGAGTTTCATACGATACTCCCACTATTATGAATGGGAAGAAAATTGCTTGTGTGGAGAGTAATAAAAATTCTATGCATGTGGATCATGAAAAGAATGCTTTATATGATAGCTACATTGAGGAATCCATTCATGATGCTACTTAAAATTATTATGAGAGAGGAACATATGATTCATGATGCTCCCGTTATGTTTCAATTCTTTACTTCTATGTGACCATCATTGAAATCATCATGCCTAGCCAAAAGGCATTAAAGGAAAGCGCTTGTTGGGAGACAACCCAATATTTATAACTACTGTTTTTATTGTGTTCACATGATTAAGCTACTGTGGTAATCATATTTTATATGTTTTCTTTCAATAATGTGCCAAGTAAAGCCTTTGGGATAGTGTGGATGCTTGTTGATTTGATTCTGTGCAAAAACAGAAACTTTTGTGTCCAGTGATGGAATTTCTATTATGTACTGGAGCATGAGAAAATTCTGAAATTTTTACACAGTATTGGGTTACAAATGTTTTAAGTTTTCCTAATTTTTCAGAATTTTTGGAGGTACATAAGTATGGTTTTTAAATCGCTCACTACATGCTGTTCAGTTTTTGACAGATTCTGTTTTTGATTCCAACGCTGAAAAATCATATATATTCAGAAACCCCCGAAAGTTAACCTAGATGAATTTTTACGCCGCCGCAAGCCTCTGTACCTCCACGATCTAATCTACAGCCCTTTTCCGGCACCCTGCCGGAGGGGGGAATCACCACCGGAGGCCATCTTCATCATCCCGACGGTCTCCATGACGAGGAGGGAGTAGTTCACCCTCGGGGCTGAGGGTTTGTACCAGTAGCTTTGTGTTTGATCTCTATCTCTCGTGTTCTTGATTTGGCACGATCTTGATGTATCGCGAGCTTTGTTAATATAGTTGGATCATATGGTGTTTCTTCCCTCTCTATCCTTGTTGTGATGAATCGAATCTTTTCCCTTTGAGGTTTCGTTATTGTTGGATTGAATATTTTAGATTTGAGAACACTTGATGTATGTCTTGCATATGAATACCCGTGGTGACAATGGGGTATTATATCGACTCACTTGATATATGTTTTGGCACTCAACTCACGGATTCCCGTGGTGACATTGGGGTAATCTATGCATAGGGGTTGATGCACATTTTCATTATCTTTTCTCCGATAGAAACTTTGGGGTGCTCCTTGGAGTTCTTTGTGTGGATTGAATATTATGATTATGAAGTTGTTTGATGCATATCGTATAATCAACTCACGGATACTTGTGGTGACATTGGAGTATCTAGGTGACATTAGAGTTGGTTGATGTGTATCATATGGTGTTATTTTAGTACGAACTCTAGGGCTGTTTGTGACACTTATAGGAATAGCTCAATAGACCGATCGGAAAGGATAACTTTGAGGTGGTTTCGTACCCTACAAACAATTTCTATCTTATGTTCTCCGCTAATAGGAACTTGGGAGTGATTCTTTATCGCACGTTGAGGGATGATTATATGATCCAATTATGTTAGCATTGTTGAGAGATTGCACTAGCGAAAGTATGAACCCTAGGCCTTGTTTCTAAGCATTGCAATACCGTTTATGCTCATTTTTGTTACTTGCTACCTTGCTGTTTTTTATTGTTCGCACTACAAAAACCTATATCTACTATCCATACTACACTTGTATCACCATCTCTTCGCCGAACTAGTGCACCTATACAATTTACCATTGTATTGGGTGTGTTGGGGACACTAGAGACTCTTTGTTATGTGGTTGCAGTGTTGTTTGAGAGAGACCATCTTCATCCTACACCTCCCACGGATTGATAAAACTTAGGTCATTCACTTGAGGGAAAATTGCTACTGTCCTACAAACCTCTGCGCTTGGAGGCCCAACATGAGTCTACAAGAACAAGTTGTGTAGTAGACATCAGTAAACTACTCACGCATCACCGGAATGGCAGCAAGGTTGATGTAGAGCCCCTCCGTGATCGATTCCCTCTCCGGCGGAGTACCGGAGAAGGCCTCCAGATGGGATCTCTCGAGAACAGAAACTTGCGGCGGCGGAAAAAGTATTTCATGGACTCCTCTGTTGGTTTCCCGATTTTTGGGAATTTATAGTGGTGGAATTAGGTCAAAATAGTCAGAGGTGGGCCCACGAGGCACCAGGGCACGCCTGCCCCCCCAGGCGCGCCCTGGTGGCTCGTGGCCACCTCCTGGGTCTTCTGGCCTCCTCCCGAAGCTTCTAGTGTTTGTTATGTCCAGAAAAAAATCTCCAAAAAGGTTCGTGGCATTTGGACTTCGTTTGGTATTGATATTCTGTAAAACCAAAAACAGGCAGAAAACAGCAACTGGCACTGGGCACTATGTAAAAATGATATATAATTGATGTAAATGTATATAAAAACATCCAAGATTGATAATATAACAGCATGGAACAATAAAAAATTATAGATACGTTGGAGACGTATCAGGGGGGGCACGGCCCCCTCAGCTTTCTACATAGCTCCGATGTTGCTACTCAGCCCGTGGTTGTCCAGTTCAATAACTTCGGACTCAACCTCCTCATCTGACTCTACCTTGGTCACCCCAGAGGGGCCTACCTCGTCCTCTTTCTTGATCGTCCTCTCCTTCTTGAGATCCTTGTTCCTCCTAGCGAAGAATTCGTGCTTTATCTCCACAAGGTGTGGATTGGCCTTGGCGAACCTCATCATAGGCACCGCATCATTCTCATGGGCGATGTGTTGCTCCACGACTAGGCGATCTTCATTCTCCCCTTTGCGGGACACAAACCGCACGTCGAGAGCAAGGAACTCCACCTTTGTGACACTCGAAACATCAAGGACGTTGAGCTCGGACCTCATATAGTGGAACCTTCAAGCCACGGGGGCGTACACGTGGGCGGCAAGCTCCGTCGTGTCGTAAGTGTCGAGCCACGTTTGTCGCCCGCCGCACGGGATTTCGGCGGCGTAGCGGCCGGACTGCCGGAGCCGAACGTCGAGGCAGCCCGTGCTGCTCGCGGGATGGCGGCATCCTCGGAGAGTGGCGGGGCGACGAATCCGGCGAACAACGACGATCGATTCGATCGGTGCGGCAGATGGATTCGGTTGATGCAGCTGATGGATCCGACGCGGGGTGGTGCGGCGGTGGCGGGGGCATGGATCCGGAGCAGGGTGGTGCGGCGGTGGTGGTGGCTGTCAGAATTGATCGACGCACCGATCGATGCACTAGCGGCCGAATGGGGTGGTACGGCTGCCAAAATGGTCGATGCAACGGATGGATCCAGCGCGGGGTGGCACGAAGGTGGTAGGGGGCTTGAATCCGACAAAGGGCGGTGCGGCGGTGGTGGCAGAATCGAAGGTAGCACCGGCGCGCGGAGGCAACAATTGCGGGGTCGGAAGTTTCACCCTGCGGTTGGGTTGCGCGCAGTCGTTGTTTTGTTTTGCGGCAACCGTGCATCTACTTTATATTTGCAACACTTGGGGCAATATGGGCATGCCTCGTTTTTTTTGGCATCATCATATAGGAATAGGGCATCTGTTGGAGTTGTGTTTTTGGGTCCTACGGCCCTGAAAATGGTTTTTGGGCACTAGCCCTACTTTGCATCATCTATTGGAGATACTCTTAGGGCAACTCCAACGCAGATCACCAAATCAATCGTAAATGTTTTGACCAGACCGTCCGAACATTTTTAGCCATCCAACGGCGATCATCAAATTTGTCCAGACTGGTCCAGACGTCCGAAATTTCACAAACTGGCACCAAATTTGGGAGGTCTGGGGGAATCAGTATGTCTGCCACGTCGGACTCTGATGCGCCAGACTCACCCATAACGCCTCTCTCTTTGCGACGTCTCGAGAACCCTCTGTGCATTCAGAGTGGAGGTGACCGGCCAGTTGCCCGCGTTCACATCGGGTTACCGGTCGTCCGCCTACCTGGCATTCACCATGGGGCAGAGCCCGAGAAGCCTACTTTGGCGCTTCATGATAACCCACAAGTATAGGGGATCGCGACAGTCTTCGAGGGTAGTATTTCACCCAAATTTATTGATTCGACACAAGGGGAGCCAAAGAATATTTGTGAGCCTTAGCAGTTGAGTTGTAAATTCAACCACACCTGGAATTTAGTTTCTCTGCAACAAAGTGTTTAGTAGCACAGTAGCGGTAGTAATAGTAACAGTAACAGAAACAGTATGTGAAGATTGTAACAGCAGCAGCAGTAATAACTTAGCAAAGACCAATATGAGAAAAGCATAGGCATTGGATCAGCGACGGATATTTGTGTTGGATGACATTCATCATATAACAGTCACAACCTAGAGCGATACACAATAGCTCCAATTCATCAATATAATGTAGGCATGTATTCCGTATATAGTCATACATGCTTATAATAAGAACTTGCATGGCATCTTTTGTCCTACCCTCCCGTGGCAGCGGGGTCCATAAGGAAACTAAGGGATATTACGGCCTCCTTTTAATAGAGAACCAGAACAAAGCATTAACACATGGTGAATACATGAACTCCTCGAATTACAGTCATCCCCGGAGAGTATCCCAAACAATTATCACTATGGGGTCTACGGATCAGAACAATAACAAGTGCATATGACAAGCGGATAGGATCAAGAACTCAAATATATTCATGAAAACATACAGGGTTCAGATCTGAAATCATGGCACTCGGGCCCTAGTGGCAAGCATTAAGCATAGCAAAGTCATAGCAACATCAATCTCAGAACATAGTGGATACTAGGGATCAAGCCCTAACAAATTGACTCGATTACATGATAAATCTCATCCAACTCCATCACCGTCCAGCAAGCCTACGGAGAAATTACTCACTCCCGGTGGTGAGCATCATGAAATTGTTGATGGAGGATGGTTGATGATGACAACGGCGACGAATCCCCCTCTCCGGAACCCCGAACGGACTCCAGATCAGCCCTCCCGATGAAGAACAGGAGGTGGCAGCGGCTCCGTATCGTAAAACGTGATGAAACTTTCTCTCTGATTTTTTTCTTCGCGAAGCGCTACTTATAGCATTGGAATTAGGTCAGGAGGTGGTCTGTGGGACCCACAAGCTCACAGGGTGCGGCTTGGGGGGTGGCCGCGTCCCCTGAACTTGTCGCTCCTGGGTGGCCCCCCTCCAGTAGATCTCTTCGCCAATATTTTTTATATATTCTGAAATAATTCTCCGTAAATTTTCAACTCAATCCGAGAACTTTTATTTCTGCACAAAAACAACACCATGGTAGTTCTGCTGAAAACAACGTCAGTCCGGGTTAGTTTCATTCAAATCATGCAAATTAGAGTCCAAAACAAGAGCAAAAGTGTTTGGAAAAGTAGATACGTCTGGGACGTATCACTCCACATTCAACCTGTCGCTCCGTCTGTCCCAGCTAATTAAGTCGGGCTGCCACACCCCAAAACCCTACCCGTCTGAGCCCTTTTCTCACTATTCGAGCCACCATTCAACCACCCCTTCACCCCTCACATTCATGTCTGCCGTTCGCCGTCGCGATGGCCCGGTCTTTTGCCATGTGGTACAGGAGCCTCAGGCCTGTGTCACGCGCCCAAATCGTTGTGAAGGTCTCCGAGCTCTTCCGAGGCCCGGTCCTTTGCCATGTGGTACAGGAGCCTCAAGCCTGTGTGTCGCACCCAAATTGTTGTGGAGGTCTCCGAGCTCTTCCGAGAGCGAGGAGGAGGAGGAGGAGGAGGAGGAGGGCAACCCATGGCCATGGTGGAGATCGCCATGGAAGAGGAGCATGCACCCGCGTCTATGGAGGAGCCGATAGTGTTCGGGTTCATCATGCTTGAGGCGAGGTAGCACTATGACCGGGTGCTGGAGAAGGAGAAGGAGCAGGCGCCCCCACCAATGGAGGAGCCGCCAGTGTCCGCGTTCAACAAGCTACTGGAGGAGCGGTACAACAACCTCCTCCTCTAGGAGGAGAATCGGCTGGCGGAGGACCAGTTGGAGGTGGAGCTCCCGTCTGAAGTTGTCATCGCGGTCATGGTTGAGGCGGACTCGGTGATCGTCAGCGTCAATCGGGCCATGTTCGAGTCCATGCACAGTGCCATCACATCCACCGTGAGAGTTGGCGGCTCCGGATCAACGAGGTGGAGCGCAACCGGCTCTTCAAGGGGCTGGAGGTGGAGGACGACAACCCGCCGGAGCAGCGCGACGATGATGGCAAAGAGGTATCCGTCATCAACTCCGCCTCGCTCACGCCGGACGCCATCGCCAACGAGGTTGGACCATCCCACGAGGCCCGTCGACCTCGCCGCCGACAGAGAGGAGTAGAGTAGGATTAAATTGTTTTTAGATCTTTTTGCTATGTAAAAACTATTCCAAAAAATCAATGAAAATTGATGTCCGCTTTTAGATGGTTGGCGTCGTGCCCGCTGCCCGCGGACATTTGGTGTCGTTCGTTTGGTGATCTGCATTGGAGTTGCCCTAATATCAATACCTATTGTTTGAGGACAACCTTTTATTAATAGATTATACTCCCTCCGTCCCAAATTAAGTGTTTTAGTTCAAATTTAATTTGAACTAAAACCCCGATACTTAAATTGGGATGGAGGGAGTATGTTTTATTTCATGCACAAAACCTTTTGTTTGAGAAACCGACAAAACTAGTGTCCACCCCTTCGGACTCATCGGTGGCGACGCTTTATGCCGTTACCCTCCTCGGGGCGCCGTCGTTGAGCTCAGATGCCTTAGGTCGTAGCATGGCGTCGTCTTCAGGATCTCTTGTGCTCTTGCTCGAAAGCATAATTGTGGCGTTTGTATATGTGTATTTTTTATGGTACGATCTCTGTTGTCCGATTTTATCTTTGATATGTCTTGTAGGAGGGCTTCCTCACTTCCTTGTAGTGTTTGACCATGTGGGCGAAAGGCTATTTCGAGAAGAAAAGAATACGGGTGCTCGTAGAAATGGCTTTATCCCTTTCACCTCGGACAGAGGGAGTACTATTAGGCTATCCCAAGTACTATTAGGCTATCCCAAATCAGGTATTGAATATATCTACCACAGCTTTCAGTGTTGGCTTAAGTTTGCTTTTTACAAGGCTGAAAACACCGCTTCGTGAGGAAGGCACGGGAGACCAAACCCTAGTCGCCAACCATGATTCGATCCCTCTCGCCGCCACCAGGGTTAGTTGTTGGGCAAAGCACGCGCGGTGCCGGCGACAGCGGGAAGGCTGCTGCTCATTGGGACCTCGGTATGGCAAACGATTCTTGACGACAACGTTGGTGATCCAGCGCAACGATCTTTAACGGGGGGCATGTCCAGGCTAGGTTATCGAATAATAAGAAGTTGGTGCATAGTCCTGGACGGCGGCGAGGTCGACAGCTGACCCGTACGATTTTGTGCAATGGCACGTGTGATTTTTTTAGCTTTTCTTTAGGGAGTCTTCGAGTTTGGTTTAGGGAGGCGATATGGCGGCGCTATCCCCGTATAGGAATAATGTTCTCCCATCTCTTTCCCCGTTTCATTGGTGTGCTTATCACCAACGGAGAGTGTGTGGAGCCGTGTCTCCAGGTCTTCCCACGTTTTCTTCTCCGGGGCGGCGATTTGCTTTGCGGATCACGGCCGTTGACGTCTCCTGGTCTGCATCGACGACTTTTCAGCCGCTGCTTCCTCAAGCTCCTGAGTTCAAAAAAGTTTACTCCACCAAAGCGGAGGCCCGGAGCCGGCATTGAGCTATATATGCTCAGGGCGCGCCGCCAATGGATGCAGGAGGAAGAAGACTTCAACACCCCCAAAGATTTGTTATATCTTTCTGTATGGATGTGTTTGTAAGGACATGTGCTACTTAACATATGACCTTGCGCTCTTTCACAATTTTTCTTTTGCTTTTTATACGACAAGAAGAATATGTCTGTTTTTCCATGGTTGATTTTCTTTTTCATGGTCTGTAGTACCGTGTCTTGCCGGTGGTCATGGCCACTACTCTCTCCGTTCCATAATTTTTGTTATGGTTTTAATTCAAATTTGAACTAAAATTATAAGAAGTGTTGACACCAGATTTTGGCATGGACAAAAACGTAATTAAGAAGGCCTCAAATGGAAAAGTGCTCAAAGTGATAAAGTTCCGTATCGTCAAAAGGAGAAACTTTGATATTTGGGCCATAGCCATCCGATCTCATCTCTAAGGCCGAAGTTGTGTTCGAAGTACTGGGATTTTGTATCCAGAACACTATTCGGCTGATTACGCCCTCAAGATGATCTCATATGAGAAAACTTTCTACATGAATTGTCTTCGTCTCGTCGAATCGGCCGATTTTCATATAAAAATCGTCTCAATCCGAGTTCGTATGCAAAAGTTAGAGCTATCTGAATACAGCCATGTCAAGAGGCGAAATAAGACGCGGGAAACCAGGCGCGTCTTGGCGAGTGTCTGATGTAATGCGTGAGCAATTGGCCTTTCAAGATGGCCTCGAATCGAAAAACGTTCAACATGAAAGTTGTTCGTAACGTCGAAACGGTCAACTTTGCTTTTGGGCACATTTTCATCCAAGGTCGTTTACTGCCACAAATAAGACCCGCAAGGTACAGCCAGAAAGCTTGCCGGGATAGAAACCTTGCCGGGGAAATCTTGCCGGGATGGAAAGCTTGCCGGGGTGTGAAAGCTTGCCGGGATGGAAACCTTGCCGGGGTGAACCTTGCCGGGGTGTGAAAGCTTGCCGGGATGGAAACCTTGCCGGGGTGAAGCTTGCCGGGGTGGAAAGCTTGCCGGGAAAAGCTTGCCGGGGTGGAAACTGTCAAATCCGACCAGAAGCTGAAGATGGGCTCAAATAATTATCTAGATGGCCTCAGATGAAAAAGTGTTCAACATGAAAGTTGTTCGTAACGTCGAAACGGTCAACTTTGCTTTTGGAGTCATCATCATCCGACATAGTATACGACCTGCAGAGACGCTACAAGAGTCGGACGGTCCAGTCAGCTACATAACCGAGTCCGACTCGAAATTAAAGATGACCCCGTGGAGTATTCAAGATGGCCTTATTTGGAAAAGTGATCAACATACGGATTATTGGCCTCGTCGAAGCGCACAAAATTCGTGTTTGGACCATCTCCATCGGAGGTCGTGTGCAGATTCCACGGCCCACGCAAGGAGCAAGACAGAAGATTGGACCAGATTCGGACTGAATCCGAGCGGGACCAGAACTAGGACTCTAGGACGTGAATTGATGTAATTTTCTTGTAAGGAAAGCCTAGATGAATCCTTTGCTTGTACGGGAAGTCCAGCCGCCTCTTATATATGTTGGGGGTAACGGCCGATTGAACAACACACAATCGAACAATCAATATACTGCTTTTTCATCTACGTTTTATCTCTCCATCGTTTTTCTCTCTCGTTCTTCGTTGTTCTTCGTGTTGGAGAGCTGCGAGTACAGAGGCTCTAGGGGCGAGCGAATCGACCTAGGGCAGCCCATAGCCGCCGCAATCCCTGACGGGGTCTCTCCCGGACGTGCGGGGCTTCGGGTCTGCAAAAGCGTCCGCCGGCTGTCTTGCGTATCGCGCTGCCGGACGGACCTCCTTCGACGTGAGCTGCGGTGCATCACCCCCGACGTCGAGGGTACACAGTGACGTGTTCGTGTGCGAACAAGAAGAACCCAAATGGTAAGTGTCACATGTGTGGCACGAAGCACTCCGGTTCTGACGTTTTTTACAATTAAAGTTGTCATCCGAAAAAAAAAAAACTGAAACTTGCCATCCGAAAAGGAGTTGACATGCTTGACAACTAAAGTTGTCATTCTCACGTCATTAAACTTGCCATAAAAAACGTTCGAAGTTGTCATGTGTTCGTGCCACTGTGCCACACGTGTGATAGGTCCAAGAAGAATTATGAAACAGAGGGAGTATCATGTAACTCAGTCTTGCTCTAGGTTTTTCGTTTCTCAAAAAACTGTCACCGCTTTCCATTACTAGCTCGCATGCTATTCACCCGTCAAAAAAAAAAAGCTCGCATGCGATTCAAGTTCAAAAAACGCAGGTGTTCCATGCTGACAAATCGTCCATGTCAGCCAGCGCCGCCCAGCAGGCGAATTGCTTGGCGTGGACACGGACGGCGACGGCGACGGCCATGCTGGTGCCCGACCGAGCGAGAGCGAGGGATACATGCTGGTGCGTAACAGCTCTGCACGCCGCGGCCAAGGCCACGCTCACGCTGGCATGCTGTCTCGCCGTGCGTGCAGCACGACACGGCTGGTTCGCCAAACACGGCATGCGCCCCCAAACTCGCCTCACCCTCAGGTTTGCTTCTCCTCTCCACTCATGTAGCGGTGCACGCAAGGCGCTTGTGGAAATGCCTGAACCTGAACGGGTGTCATGGCACCCAGAGCACTCGCCATATAGCTCGATTCTTTCCGTGCCAGTTGCAACTTCTTGCAGATCCATTCTTTCACAAGACGTGAGCTTCTGATTTTGTTTTTATGCCCACGCGAATTCATCGAGGCTCATGTATATTTTTTTTATTCCCACGCGAATTCACTGAGGCTCATGTATACTGTAGACACCCTTGCTGCCCCCCAACAAGCACCGTTTGCACACAAGTTGGTCAACTAAAATATCCTCCTCTTCTACTCTGTAACTACACTTAGTTCATTCTGTACGAATCAACAATTTACAGTGAAGTAATCAATTATGTCTGTTAGTTCGTCAGTTGTTTCTTATTCCGATAAAATAACCAATCGCTCCAGATTTCATTAGCGAAATCAACAAAGTTCAGTTCGTGGGTTGAGAAAATGTACTCCCTTTGTATTTTATCAGGGACAATTAATATGGACCGGAGGGAGTATTGTGAATTAGTCATTAATTGAGTGAAAAGTTTAAATTTCACTGGGAAGTTATCAGATGGCAGAATATAGTCTAACTCTGCATTGCCCATGGCAGCTCACTTCAACCACTACAGCGTTGCACAAAGTCAAGATGAAGCTAAGATTAGACTCACAAATAAATGGTTTTGTGGGGCACTCGATATTTTTCTTCTCACTCTTTTTTTGGAGGAGTTGAGCACTTGACATAAACAAACTGTCCAAGTATACTAATCCTAACTTCATCTTCCACGATGGACCCATCTTCACCTAATCTTCAGCTCTTTCTGCATTATTGCCTGCCTAACTTAGTCTTCACCTAATCTGCACTGGAGTACATCGATCTCTTCTTGGTCACCATTGAGACTCGGTTAACACTACTATGGCAGAATCATTGCTTCTTCCTGTGGTACGAGGCGTGGCCAGCAAGGCCGCAGGCGTGCTCGTCCAGATCGTCACCTTGATGTGTGGCGTTGACGATGACCGCTGCAAGCTGGAGCGCCAGTTGCTGGCCGTCCAGTGCAAGCTGATCGACTCCGAGGTGAAGAGCGAAACGAACCAATACGTCAAGAGGTGGATGAAGGACTTCAGGACAGTCGCCTATGAGGCTGATGACGTCCTCGACGACTTCCAGTATGAGGCGCTGCGCTGCCAAGCCCAGATCGGTGTGTCCAGGACACACAAGGTACTCAGCCACTTCACGTCACACAGCCCGCTACTCTTCCGTCTTACTATGAGCAGGAAGTTGAGAAACGTCCTCGAGAAGATCAATGAACTTGTCACAGAGATGAACACGTTTGGCCTGCTGAACAGTGTGGAGCCGCCGCAGGTTCCTTGTCGGCAGACACACTCAGCACTGGATGAATATGCAGAGATCTTTGGCAGGGATGATGACAAGGAGGCGGTGGTGAAACTTTTGCTCGACCAGCAAGATAATCAGAAGTTGCAGGTGCTGCCAATCTTTGGGATGGGAGGTTTGGGCAAGACGACTCTTGCCAAGATGGTGTACAACGACCACAGGGTCCAGCAACATTTTCATTTGAGCATGTGGCACTGTGTCTCCGAAAACTTTGAAGCCACTGCTCTTGTGAAATCAGTCTTTGAATTGGCTACCAAAGGAACATGCAACTTGCCAGACACCATGGAGATTTTACGGGTGCGACTTCAGGAAGTCATTGGGCAGAAAAGGTATCTGCTTGTTCTTGATGACGTATGGAATGAAGAGGAGAGGAAGTGGGAGGACGATCTGAAGCCACTGCTCTGTTCTGTTGATGGGCCGGGAAGTGTTGTAGTTGTCACATGTCGAAACCAGCAAGTGGCGTCCATAATGGGCACGCTAGGACCTCATAAGCTAGCATGTCTAAGTGAAGATGATTCATGGGAACTGTTCTCGAAGAAATCTTTTAGTAATGGTGTAGAGGAGCAAGCAGAGTTGGTTGCCATTGGCAGACAAATTGTCAAGAAATGCAGGGGGCTCCCTCTTGCTCTGAGGACGATGGGTGGCCTGATGAGTTCCAAACAACTAGTGCAGGAATGGGAGGCCATAGAAGAAAGCAGTATTGGGGATAGTTTATAAGAGGCAAAGATGAGATCCTATCCATACTGAAATTGAGCTACCGACACTTGACATCCGAAATGAAGCAATGTTTTGCCTTCTGTGCGCTCTTTCGCAAGGACTTTGAGATGGAAAAGGACATATTGATTCAGCTATGGATAGCAAATGGTTTTATTCAAGAAGAAGGCACAATGGATTTGACACAGAAGGGAGAATCCATTTTTCGTGATTTGGTTTGGAGATCCTTCCTCCAAGATGTGAAGACAAAGAAACTTTATACCATTGGCACAAGATATGAGGCAATTGGATGTAAAATGCATGATTTAATGCATGACCTAGCGAAACATGTCATGGACGAATGTGCAACTATAGAAGAACTGGTTCAGCAAAAGGCAATGATAAAAGATGTTCGTCACATGACAACTGTATATGTATGGTCTGAAGAGGAGCATAATAGTAGTGTGTTAAAAGACACCGTCTCTCTCCGCACTTTCTTTGAGCCATTAATACTACCCAAGAATCTTAAGGAGTCAAGACTGGAATCGTTAAGAGTCTTGCGTTGCTACAATCCTTCTATTATCCATAATCACGTCATAAATGGAAAACATTTACGGTATCTGGACCTTTCCATGTCTGGCATTATTAGATTGCCAAATTCAATATGTTTGTTGTATAACTTGCAATCTTTGAGGCTCAATGGTTGCAGCTTTCTACAACAGTTACCAGAAGGCATGAGTACTATGAGGAAGCTTATCCATCTTTATCTTTTTGGATGTAATAGTTTGAAACGGATGCCTCCAAATATTGGACTACTGCACGACCTTCATAACCTAACAAATTTTGTTGTTGATATTGAAGTTGGATGTGGAATTGAGGAGCTCAAAGATCTGAGGCACCTTTCAAATAGGTTAGAACTGTACAATTTGAGAAAAGTAAAGAGTGAAAACAATGCTAAAGAAGCCAACCTCCATCAGAAGCAGAATATAAGTGAACTGTTGATGCATTGGGGGCGCGGGAAATATGACATGCCTGAAGATGAGACTTGTAATGATGAACAAGTGCTGCAGTCTCTTATACCTCACAGTAAGCTCGAAATTTTGGGGGTGCATGGATATGGTGGCCTAGAAATATCGCAATGGATGAGAGAGCCTGAGGTGTTCTGCTGCCTGAGAAAGCTTGATATGTCAAACTGCCCAAGCTGCAAGAATATACCTATAGTATGGCTGTCAGACTCTCTTGAGTATTTGTTGCTACACGACATGTGTAACCTGACCACATTATGTAATAGTCTTGACGTGGAAGTTGGAGGACACATCACCCCTCTTCGGATTTTCCCGAAGTTAATGGAAATGACTTTAGATAAGTTACCAAACTTGGCGATATGGGTAGAGAACAGTGTAACAGAGCCGAATAGGTTGGTAATGTTCCCAATGCGCAAGGTGTTAAAAATGAAGGATTGCCCGAAACTTGCGAGTGTTCCGGAGAGCCCCGTCCTAAAAGATCTGAACATAGAAAACTGTTGCAGTCTTCCAATGAGTTCACTTGCGCATCTAAAATCATTGTGTGACCTCCAATGCGATGGAAAAGGTATCGTGTGTACAAATATGCCTTTGGGCTCTTGGCCATCTCTTGTCTGTTTAACTGTTTTGTCGCTCGCGAACATGATGATGGTGCCTCTAGAGGACCAGCGAACCCAGAGACATGCGGAAACCCTTCGGGTTTTAAAGCTTCATGGTCCCAACTGCTTCTTAACAACACCGGGATTGTCAAAATCGCAACTTGACCTTTGGGAATGCTTTGCCTTTGTGGAAGAATTGTGGCTTAATCAGTGCGATGATCTTGTCCGCTGGCCAATAGAGGAGCTTCAGAGCTTTCAACGCCTCCGCTCTCTGCATATTTGGTCTTGTGCCAACCTGGAGGGGAGGGGTTCATTGTCTGAGGAGACCCTGCCACTGTCTCATCTGGAGAAGTTAGATATTCGCAGTTGTCGCAGTTTGCTAGAGATTCCCATGTTGCCGGCATCCCTCGAAGAATTGCAGACTACCCAGTGCAAGAACCTGGTGGCGCTGCCTTCAAACCTTGGAGATCTAGCCAAGCTGAGGGTTCTCTATGTGGATTGCTGTTGTGGCCTAAAAGAACTACCTGGTGTGATGAATGGCTTCACTTCCCTCGAGCGATTGCAAATTCATGGGGTGGAGGAATTCCAGCAGGTTCCCGTTCAGTGGCTCCCAGCCATCAAATCCTTCATAATAATGGGCTGCCCAGAGTTGCAAAGACGCTGCAAAGAAGGTGAGGAGTATTTCCACTTGGTCTCCTCTATCCTGGGTAAATTCATTGCATCACCAGAGCCCCAGCACGAAGAAACCGAATCGAGCATGAAGAAGTTTCTGAAGAGGCTCCTCCCTTCGTGTGCTGATGGCTCACTCTAACTTAACTTTGATTCAGCCACTCAGGTGCGTATGCCCGCCTATGCCCCACCCCTCTTCCATTACCTTTTTCGACTGCTAACCTGGATTTCTCGGGTGCAGCATGGTCTTCTGCATGTTCGGGTTAGGATCCTAAATGAAAATCCATCTTCACCTTTGCTGACTTTGAGATTTTTGGGTCGGGTCACATGGACTCCATTTGTCACATTTGTTCTCCGGAGTTCACATTTGGGCCATTCGCAGCACGTTGACCTTATCTCATCAGTCACTGTAATTAGCACAGGGGTAAACTTCGAATCCAATGCAATTATAGTAATTCGTACAATTGCCTTGTGTTAAGTTGTCAACTCTGCAGATGCAACTCATGGAGATCTTATTAGTAGCTACTCGAACTGTTAGCTGGTGATTCAACTGGAGATATTAAGCATCTACCTTTCTGGTGGTCGGCTTGCGAGTGTGAAGTTGCCCCTGTGTCCCATGAGGAATTGGCGATTTCAGGTTGCAAAAAGGTTTTGTGGCGTGGCTTTCAAACCTGAGAAAACTGGGCAAGCTAAGGATACTCCGACAGCGCCGCATGATGGACTGAAATGGCCTCACTACTCCTCAGCAATAGGTAAACTTTCAGTCAGTCCTGTATCCATATGCCATCTACTACTACCTGTACAGCTGCATTATGTCGCCATCAGTCCATGTGAGTTCATTAGCTGCACCTGCATACGGAGTGTTTCTCCCTGTGCTCCCACCACCAGGGTAGCTGTGGGTGCGTTCAGGGGCTGTTTGAGGCATTTACATTTTGTAAACTCCCATAACTCATTGCTGTCATTGTTTTTGATCTGCATCAAGCCAATAGTGATACAATGGATGAAGAGTCCTGAAACTTCTGTTTATTTGCTTGTCCTTGTGCAGTTTGGATGGATTTGCAGCGCGGAAGAGAAGTGGCATATGAAGGAGTGAAGACCGAAGAGAAAATTCCTCATTGTGTGCTTGGTCCTATAGAGTGAGATTGTTGCTGAACGCTACAGTATGATATTGTATCTACAGATTAGGTAACTCTGCCTGCACTTGACCCAAAAAATAACTAAACCGTCTAGAAGTAATCTGAAATAATGCTCCTATGTCGACCGTCTATGACCTAGGCTCGTACATATATACGTTCTACGAGCAGGGCTCGTACATATATACTACCTCCGTACCAAAATATAAGACGTTTTTAGGCTTAAATAGCTTACTGAAACGTCTAATATTTTGATACAGAGGTAATACGTTCGACCGTATTGCAGCCTTGATTGGTATTTGTTCTGATCGTCCTGGTTTCCGGCTCTGTTAGCTTATCCGGATTTGTCTCATCTTTTGTACGTCACGGATAAGCTAACAAGATGTATTTGCCTGCACTTGATTATTGATGAAGCCATTTGGCGGATGCGGCGGCCGCTCGATTCAGGCGAAGCGGGCGACCTGCGGTGGGATCCAGCCTACGAGCGCCGCTCGCGAGGGAATCCAACGCGCGGGGATCGAGCGGAAGCACCGGATGCAGGCGCGCCCAAACCCTAGCGACGGTGAGTGGTCCGGCGGTCAGCCCCGGTGGTAGAGAGTTCGATGTCCACGGCTCCTCGTGCCTTTCTTCGTCATGAATCCCGACGACTTGGCCAGCCTCCATGGCTTCGCAGGGGCTTACTCCCAGGCGAGCTGGTGTCATCCACTCTAGCGTTATCGCTGCCAACACACTGTCGCTCGCTCCTCTCCTCGATGTGAAGTGGGTCGTGGTTTTGGTCACTGTTGTCATCCGCAGTCGAAAGAGGGCGGATGCGGTGAGGTCCGCTCGAGGCAAGGAACAAATCGACGGCGGTTGTTTGATTCACTTCTGGGCTGATTTTTTGAATTTTCTCATGGCAAGTTTTTTTTTTTGTCAGGTGAGGTCCGTGAGGATCTAATATCGGTTCTGATCAGTGATTGGGTTTAAATTTCATAATGTTTTGCCCGTGTGATAACCACGGCAGTAATATTCACTTGGTATATATGTCAACTTCTCAAATTCTTGGCTTTGTAACATGGTGAGAGGGAGCCTAATATCATGGCCGAGGCTATATTTTGTATTGCTAATTCCAGCCGAGATGTGATTATAGTATTGGAGTGTGTTGAATTTAACAGGTCATATTCTTACTGTTTCCTTCAGATCCTCTATTTGCTTAGAGCCTGCCAGCCATGAAACCAACTGCGGATGGTTTTAGTCTATGCATCTTCATGTCTGGGCAAAAGGGAGAATGAAAACCTTCACGGTGGAGGGTTTCTAGAAAATATAGGGGTGTTAATTACATTTCTCTAGGAGAACTCTTCAGGATGTCATGTGAGCACAAGGAAAACTCAGCGACCTTCTTGATGACAACAGTGACTAAACATAAAAATGGTATGTTTCCGTTCTTAATTATTTATCCTGACTTAATACACACAAAAAAGAGTAACATCTTGTTGCATTCAAAGGTATATGTATCGTTTCGGTTAGTAATTGTACTCGGAGCTATGTTATTTACATATGTATCAAATAAATGCACAAGCATGATGTTTTCCCATTTCTCAAAACTATAGACATGCAGTTAACATTAGTTCATGCTTCAGGTAAACCTGTTGACAAGAATTCAGACTTCACCACAAACAATAGTCAAGCAACAGCAAGCGGATATGATTCACAGGATGCGATCGGGAAGCAGGACAGAATATATTTAGACGGCATCACGGAAAAATTGCAAGCTAGAAGTGCATTAGTATACGTCAGGCAACAGTAGTAACACATGATGTTAAACTCCAAAAAATCAATTAAAACTACCTCTGCACAACAAAGCATTGGTTTGTTATCATAGCTATTCCATTAGCGACAGTATCAAAAAAATGTGATGTAAAATCCTAGTGTTGTGCAATAGCATCGTAGCAACAGCAGCTTTGAGGAATCACATCCTCTATCCAGTAAGGTAGCACCATTAACGAATTTTTGGCTTGAAGCAAATCAGCTGTCAGTCAGGATGTTTGTTAACAAACTATATTTAATTGTCCATGTTTAGAGAAAGAAAAACATAGGGGGCAGTAGGGCGAGTTATATTTTGTTAAGAGGATTTATGAACTATCGTTTCGGTTAGCATTTATTTGTTAGTGCAGCCTTTTTGTTGGAACAATATCAGATAAATGTAGTGTATAAAAAGGTCAAATCTTGGTATTGTGCAATAGAAATATAGCAATGGCAGTTGTCAGCCGTTGAAAAGATTCAGTAAAATCGCATCGTCAATGAAGTAGGCTGGCAACAAGAAGAAAGGAGCTTTGCTACATCCATGGGATTTTACGTGGAGAGGGGGGTTACGGGGTGATATGGCAGGTTTTGATTGGAGATTAGTGGGGCGCGGGCCCACCCTGAAAATCAGAGAGGGGGGGGGGGGGGGGTTGGAGTTATGATTAGCGATAAAGAAAGGTTCGTAAGCTTACGTAAAACAATTACGTAAGTCTAGCATTTTTTAGGAGAAAGTACTGCATTTTTACAGCCCAAGAACATTGAGTGCCAAATGCATTCATTCAATCAGTGTACCAAATGCAGCTCAATCATGAAGAGGGGCAGGGCCTCATGCAAGAGGCCGAGGCCTACCTAGTATAGTATGGTTTCCTTCCCGATTGATTTTAGGGGCCATTAGGGAGGAGAGAGGAAGCCGCCGTGGCCATTGGAGGCCGGCGACGGAGACAGAGGAAGAAGAGATGTGGTGTGGTGCCTTTTGGGGATGACTTTTTTTTACTCCTGTTGGGCTACTAGAATGCATCTTGGTGGCTAGCTCACGGATCCCGTCTAATTACGTTTCGATGGTTACAAAGTTGATTTAAGAAAAGCACTGTCCCCATGTCTTAGTACTACGCATACATTTTTATCATCTCTACAAAAAAAAGGCCCCCGCGTCGCCTTCGGTGGGCGACACGGCGGTAGCCCACACATCTCCGGCGACTAGGAGTCCCATCCTGGGTCCTTCCTCCTGTCACCTCCGGCCAGATCTACTGGGCAAAGCCCCGTGCAGTGCGCGGCGAAGGGGCTGGCGTCTTCTCTGCGCTGTGTTCCGTGGTGCTGCCCTGGACCTTCCCGAGCTCGGCGCCACAGCCGGCTGTCCTCCCTCCGCCTCACGCCACCGGATGGTCGTGGAGGTGAAAGCGTAGGTCTGACCTGAGTTGGTTGTACCTGGCAATGACGAAGTTTTTTTTTTTGCGTTGGTACCTTGTTGAAGGCATTGCTCGGATATTCTTATACCGATTCTTCAAGGTGAAAACCTAGATTCTGGCCTTGATGGTTGGATCCGGTGACGGCGACTGCATTAGCGTCGCTCCCTTCCTGAAGGTGTTGTCGTTGAAAAACTTCATCGTCCGTGTGGAGTCATGAGATGGTTGGTGGAGATACGGTTATTACTATAGTTTGACAATCGCGGATCTGATCGCTTTGGACTTTTTTGTTTTTCCTCGCCTACGCATAACTTCGGTCTTATAAGACTTTGCTAGTTGTCGGTGTTTTTTGTGTGTTGGTGTTGGCTGTGTGCATCCTAACTATGCAGAGGCCGGGTGTGTGCTCATAGCGTTTGTATCCTCTTGATGCTTCATTTTGAGTCAATAAAATCAACCCTTTGTCGAAAAAAACATAATGTTTGGTGCGGTAACCATGATTGTTACCGTTGGGCTGAACGACTAACACCCCCCCCTCCCCTAGCGCCGCTCTCACGGACGACTCGGCGGAAACCCTACGCCCCTGTCCCTCACAAATCCCGTGCGACGGCGGAGTAACTCACAGCGATTTGATGGCACGTGGTGGTGGCGTCGTAGTGCATGGTGTTTGTCGAGTGAGGGGGGTGCGGTTGGAGTCGTCCAGCATTCTTGGCCATGCGCCCATATCTGAGTCTCGGCAGCCGGGCTTGCGGGATGTGGCGCCCTCATCGGTGAAGTGGGGCTCGGCACGCTGGCATGGATCTGCATTCTAGGGATGGGCTCTTCGGGTGTGGGCCTTCTCGCTAGCGCCACAGTGGCGCACGTGGCGAGTTGCGACATTGAAGTGTCGACTTATTAGGGTGTGCTGGCCTGGTGGGTTAGTTTCATAGCGCACGACTGTTGCTGGCCCTGGTGCTCAGCGACCATGGTTTCGGGGTTCCTTGCCCAGTGCTACCAACATTTGGCGGGCATAGCTGCTAAGGTCAGCACGACTCGTGGTCATCGCTGCTTCGCCGCGTGGTGGTGGCACGCTGCTGGGAGCTTGGCTGCGCGAGACAGGTGGGGCGATTGGTACTGGTGGTTCCGGTCCCCGGTTTCAGCCGGTGCCAGACCTTCTTTGTGTGGTGGTTGACGAAGACGACTTGCCACATTGGGGCTAAACTTCAATGTGTGGTCAATGTCCTGCCTATGGGAATCTACACAAGCTCCGGGTGAGAAACCTACATCAGCCCTGTCTATGACAGTGTCAATGGCATCTGTGCACGTCGTCCCTCGCCGAGGTCTCATCGTGGAGCCTATTCCTCTCACAGTGTATGTTTTGTGGTTCCCGGGTGAAAACCTATGATTGGGCTTGCTGGATCGGGTGACGGTGTGGTGTGTCGTTCACTTCACATGCTCCTTAGAGGCGTCATCTTGGGGAATCAATGATGGATAACATTGGTTCATGTGGTTGAAGGTGGTGCGTCCTGTGGTGGTGGTGCAACCTGATGGTGTAGAAACCCATGCATGATCGGAACTACCGGGACGGAGCTCGCAGGCACAAGTTACCTAGGTTCGGGCCTCCGGAGAGTAATACCCTACATCCTGCTTCTTCTTGTTATTCATAGTGGAGGGATACCTCGTGCAAGGGAATACAATGGTGGAGGTTGGATTGCTATCGAGAGTTGGTCTATTTTAGAACAGATGGGGATGAGTGCCCTCTAGTCTACCCTTATATAGGCGGTGGAGAGTAGGGTTTCACAGGGAGAGATGAAATCTAGGTCGCCGCCACCCTTGGCTTGGGAGGCGAGATGGTCACTGGACGCTTATACTTTCCTGCGGGCTCCCCTTCGACGGTTGAACCTTTTGGGCCCTCTTGCAGGCCTTTTGATGGGCTCCCCTCGGTGAGCCACCCCCGGTGCATGGCACCGTTAGTAGCCCCCGAGCGCGACGGAGCTCGCAGGAGCTAGTCTTCGAGACCTCCGGTAGGCTCTTCCTTCAAGCGGTGCCAGCTTTGTAGCATCTATCGAGCCCACCGTGCCCCGAGCTCATGGCTTCCCTTGCCGCAGGGCATCTTCACGGATCTCCTCTCGTGACCTCCGCATTTCTTCTGGATCGTCCGGTTGCCATAGAATGGTCTGCCATGGGCCGGCCTATTGGACATGGGCCGTCGCTGGGAAACCGGCACCGGAGTTGCGCTAGCCATTATCCGCCCTTCACGTGTCGCCATCGGTGTTGATGAAATCTTGGGGAATCGTCGTTATAAATTACGAGGGCCTGCAACTGTTCCTTCTCCTTCCTCCTCAAGTTTTTCTTTCGAACCGCCATTAGATCCGGCAAGCTCGAGCGGTGGAGCACCCGTCCAGCTCTTCCACCGCGTCTTCTAGGCGGAGCCCTGCCCGAGAATAGGCCGTGAGCCCGACGCCACCTTCTCTGCTGGTGCTGCCTAATCCGCCTGAGTGGTCCAACGACTAGAGGCGGTCCTCCATCACCAGGCCCGACCTGGAGGGGCGCCGTCACCTGAATTTCCTATGATCTCAATCTCGAATAAATCAGCAACCAAAATTGCATCGAGAAAGCAGTAATAATTGAAAAGGAATTTAATATGCGTGGAATCAATCTAACTCGAAAGATAGCACCTAATTATGTTGTCTTTGAATTTCAGTTTTTGATCTCGATCGACAAGCTCGGAATTTGATGTAGATGAACTTTCCCATCGAACCACGACGATCACGTAGCAGGACCTGCATGGGCCACCACTTACTGAGCTAATTCTGGCAGATCTCAAGGTAGGGATCCTAAGCTAGGTGTCTTGTAACGATGGTAACAAGGACACATGATTTTACCCAGGTTCAGGTTCTCTCGAAGAGATAATACCCTATGTCATGCTTGTGTTTATTGTATTGGGGTATAGTACAGAGTACAGGTATCTACCACGAGATTGTTGTGTAAGATTCTAATGATCTATTGACTAGCCTAGCCTTGGTTTACATAATGTACCGAAGGTCTAGGATAACAGAAGTCCTAGTTGGCTACGTCGGTGGAGAGGAGTCCTCCACATATTAGGAGTCTTGTCTTGTCTTGTACTTCAACGATCCTCATAGATCATCATGGGCCGCCCAAAGTGGCCCAAGATGGAACTGACAAGGGGGGCCTCAGCCCGGCCCACCTGCCCGATAGTTGATTTGGTGAGAGGCCCCCTGGCCAGAAGACCGTCATACAAGGGAAGACGAAGGCAACGCTCTCTAGATGACCTCCAGCTATATCTATCCGAGGGGGTGTACCCTTTCTTCTCGAACGAAAGCGTGGAAGCCGGTTGGCGATGCGCGTAGTTTGGACCGAGGTAGCCCCATCTTTCGGATCGTGTCGATGAAGAGGACGTTAATTCCCATGCCACCCATTAGGACCTTGGGCAAGCGAAATCCGCCGATGATTGGGTCGACCACCAGGAGGAACTTTCCTGGATGAGGAACGTAGCCTGGGTGATCAGATCTGTCGAAGGTGATCTTGGAGTCCGATCCCTCGAGAAACTCTTTGAACACCGAGGCGATGACATAGACCTTTCTTCGGGCCAGCTTCTATGCTGGACGGGTATCTACTGCTTTGAATACCATGTTAATGCTGGTCTACAGGGTGGCTGCCGAGTGGTTGAATATCCACCCGCAAGTGATCACATGGGTTCCATGATTGTGCTTGCTGCGTATGGCGATGGTGGGGAGTTGAAGCAGATAATCATGTCATCTGTGTCGATGGCAAACTCTAGGCTTCAAAAGTTGATGTGGATGTTGTGGGTGAGTTTGGGTGGTGTGTCTACATAAAGCCACCTCCTCCCTTCGGCTATGAATCTCATAGATCCAAAGATAAAGTTCTGGTCTCGCATAAAGTCGTCTGGCATAGGAAGAAATCCGATCTGGGTTCGGTCTCCAGTCGTGGCTTCAGATGAGTGGTAGTACCAGAGGGGATCACATAGGGGGGATTTACCAAGGTTCGGGCCCTCATGATGTAGGTAATACCCTACTCCTATTGTGATTGATTAATGGAGGGGGCCTCTCTTGTGAAGGTTTACAAGGGGGTTTGGATATTGCTATCGAGACTATGTTCCTGAAAAGGATGGATCTCTAGCTACTTCCTGGCCTTATCTTATATAAAGGTGACGACACATAAGGTTACAAGTTTGTAGGTGAAAGGGTCGATATGGTTGACTAGAGGGGGGGTGAATAGGCAACTACCAATTTTTAGCTTTTCTTAACAAATTAGGTTTAGCAACAAATAGGTTGTCTAGATATGCAACTAGGAGAGCAACCTATATGATGCTAACAACAACAACACAAGCAAGCAAGCAAATGATACAACACAACAATAGCTTGCACAAAGTAAAGGTAAGAAGTGACCACAAGTGGAGCCGGTGAAGAAGAGGATGTGTTACCGAAGTTCCTTCCCTTTAGGGGGATCGTACGTCTCCGTTAGAGCGGTGTGGAGGCACAATGCTCCCCAAGAAGCCACTAGGGCCACCGTATTCTCCTCACGCCCTTCCACACTGCAAGATGTCGTGAATCCACTAGTGGTGCCCTTGAAGGCGGCGACCGAACCTTTACAAACAAGGTTGGGGCTCTCTCCACAACTTAATTGGAGGCTCCCAACACCACCATGAAGCTTCACCACAATGGAATGTGGCTCCGAGGTGACCTCTTCCGTCTAGGGTGCCCAAACACCCAAGAGTAACAAGATCCGCAAGGGATTAGTGGGGGTAATCAAATATCTCTTGGTGGAAGTGTAGATCGGGGCCCTCTCAACCAATCCCTAGAAAATCAACAAGAGTTGTTGGCTAGGGAGAGAGATCGGGCGAAAATGGAGCTTGGAGCAACAATGAAGTTTGGGGGATAAGAGGTGAGGTCTTCTTGGGGAAGAAGACCTCCTTTATATAGTAGGGACAAATCCAACCGTTATTCTGTCCACAGCCCGCACATAAGCGGTACTACCGCCCGGGCGGTAGTTCCAGGAAATAGTGCAATGGCGAAGAGCCCCGAGGCGGTAGTGCCGTCGGAGCGGTACTACCGGTCGTCCCAGCGGTACAACCGCTGGAGTCGCACTAAGTAGGAACTAGCGGTGTTAGAGGCGGAAGTACTGTGGTAGTACGGCCTACAAGCGGTACTACCGCTGCCTTATTGCCACTCTACTGCTGCTTAGCGCTGGGCTGTTATGTGGGCAGCGGTAGTGGAGAGGTGGTAGGGGCGGAAGTACCGCAAGCGGTACTACCGCCCTACTGCCGCTCAACTGCCGCTGAGTCCGACACGAAAGTCGAAACCCCAGAACCAGCGGTACTACGCGCAGAACTGGACCTGCGGAAGTACCACCAAAAGGCAGTACTACCGCTGGCCAGAGAGGTACTATCACTGACCAGAACGGTACCACCGCTAGCAAGAGCGGTACTACCGCTAGACAGCCACAGGACAAGCTTCCAGAAAAACACGGTGGAACTCCAGAGAAGCAGGAAGGGAAAGTGGCAAAAGGAAATGTGTACGTGTTGATTCCACCCAAACCTTTCCGAAGCGGACCCCTCTTAATAGTACGGTTTTCCTACGACTCAAATCCACCGAAAAAGAAACGAAGGAAAAATAACCGTCTTGGCTTCAAAACTCCGAGGGGCATGAATCGTCTTGTGCCATATATGATAGATTATCTGAAATGCTCAATGCACACGATTAGTCCGCAAAAGCATTGTCATCAATCACCAAAACCACTAAGGGAGAAATATGCCCTAACAATCTCCCCCTTTTTGGTGGATTAATGACAACGCGGGATTTGCACAAGGAGATAAATAGATACTAGGCAAACCCAACATCTACAAAATATAGACGGGCTCCCCCTAGATGTGTGCACTATTTAGATATGCTTTTGGAATGCAAAGTGCACACACTAGGATCAACACTCCCCCTATATTTTATAGACACGGCAACACTTGCAATAACATAACATGATAGATGAGAATGGATGCAAGTGATAGCATGTGAGCATAAGGATAAGGGCACAAGATAGACATAATCTCACATACTAATAAAGTACTTGACATAAATAGATAAGTAGTAGGGTAGCATATGTCTCACACCATATGACTGTGATCTCCAGGTCTCACAAACACAAACCAAAGCAAACGATAAAAGAGTTCACGAGCGAAGAAAGCAAAGGAAAATAAAACGCACTCGTGACTCGGCAAATCCCTAAACTCTCTCCCCCTTTGGCATCGAGACATCAAAAGGGCAAAGAGCACTACTACGATCCAAGGTGGTAGCAACACTCCAAAACATCATCACCACTCCTCGTGATCGTCGGACTCCTCATCTGCAGCAGCAGCCTGATCATCCTCTGAGTCCATCCACTTGCAATGCTTCGAGGTCCACTCCTCCTCATCTGTGATCTTGTCCTCAGACCCGCTAGTGACCTCCTGGCCAAGATGCCTCATGATGGCCTTGTCGCGACTGCGAGCCTTCTTCTCTGCCACGTGAGCCTTGTACTGACCCTTCGCCTGGAGACAGAACAACTTCTTCATCTTCTCCTTGAGCTTAGAAGCCCACGTTGGTTCCTCGGTGGAAGGCACATACTCAGGCTCATCACCTCCCTCAGACTCAGAGGCATGAGCCTCAACCTCAGGAGCGGCAGCAGTGCCCCAATGCTCCTTCTGCCTCAGCTTGATGACCTCATGCGAAACGAGATCACCGGTCACTAACATCTCATCTGGAAAGGTGGAAGCCCATGTCTCCTCAATGAGCTTCATCAGATAGGGACCATAGATAGGACACTTACGCTCAAACACGGCCGAGCGCAGTTCAGACCACATCACATGCGAGACATCCAATACCTTCTGCTTGTTCTTCTCCTTCTGGCACAAGAGCAACATATCCACAAGATAGGAGTGAACCATGTCCAGATTCCCAATGCGGGGAAACAGAGAGTTCCTGAAGATATGATGCATGATATCCAAGAAGGGGATCAACTCATACGTCTTCTTGCTGGTGGTGGAGATCTTCTCCTTGGAGTAGCGATAAAGCGTGGACTTGTGGGTAGCCGCCTCCTCCTTGTGAGGGCGCAACCCAAGAGGGTTCTCAAGCCCCTCATCATTGTAGCTCAAACTTTCCATGAAATCCTTCCACTTAGCTCTCAGAACTCTTCCATTGGTCATCCAGGTGAGGGTCCTTGCATCATCAGTACCAAAGTGAACCGTGGCATAGAATTGGGCCACAAGCTCGGCATCGAAGTCCTTGTTGAACGAGATGATCCGGATAATATCAAGTTGAGCACAAAGAGCCATAGCTTCTCCAAAGTATCCATGAAATCCTTCTCCAAGTGACTGAGATCAATAGACCTGACATCCACAAACAGATTCTTCTTGCCCTTGAGCACATCATGATAGATAGACATCTGCTGCTTGGTCCAGAAGGGACGGTTGATGAGAGAGGCATCTTGCTCATGACGATATGGATTGCGGCGGCGAGCAATATAGAACTCCTTGGAAGGCAACTCATTCATGGACTTCTCTTTCTCTTTCTGCTTCCTGGCAATTTTCATGACATTCTACTGGGGTGGGGCACTAGAACCGGCACCTACATCATCTGAGGTGCGATAGCGCTTGGAGCCACCTTGACAGTCTGGATTCCTGCGACGAGCATTGTGCGCGGAGCTACCACCACCTGGAACCCACAACACAGAACGAGGGAAAAGCAGGTGTAAAGAATTGCATAAGCCAAAAGTTGAAGTTGATAGCTCTAAGCGGTAGTACTGCCTGAGGCGGACCCATACCACCGCAGCAAGATCCGGTACTACTGGAGGTGTCAAATTCCAATTTTCTCCCACCAAACTTCGATTCTCCTACTCTAACAGTCTTCCATGTCCTACTCATGCCCCGATTTAGCCAAAAATCGACAAATGCAACAACTATTGCCCTAAAACTTAGATTCAAAAAATAGAACCATAGGAGAGGAAAACGGGGGCAATACTGGCATCCATGGCAAGAGCAGAGGGAGGGGATCAATTCCACCGGTCGGAATCGCGAAAGACGGTCTGGAATCGGCGGTCCGACGGTGGCCGTCGGGGCTTGTTCGTCGCCTGGAGAGAGAGCGTCAGGGGAGACAGAGATGAATGGGTATGGGGAGTTAGAACTCCCCCTGCCCGACTCATCACCCCCCCACGCACCGCTGAGCGGTAGTACCGCTCGGAGGAGCGGTATGTCACGCCCAATATGTGATCCTATCCTCGAGGGACTCGGAGGCCCCACCAGGGATAGAAGCGCATATCGAAGACGCTTGCAAGGTGGATATCATTACATCGTACCATGTACATAATGGATGGGGATACATACAAATACATACAGTCATCACAGGAATACATCAATACATAGCAAACACCATACAGAAGAGCAGAATCCGACTACGGATGAAACACAAACAAAAAACACGAACGACATCCACCCTGCTAGCCCAGGCTGCTGACCCGAAACCTATCCCAAGATCGACGAAGAAGAAGAACTCCAAAAGCAAACACGCATCGCTCTCGCGTCAGTTCATCGCATTACCTGTACCTGCATCTATTGTTGTAGTAATCTGTGAGCCACGAGGACTCAGCAATCCCATAACCATGGGTAACAAGACTATCAAGCTTAATGGGTATGGAAGGGTAAAGTGGTGAGGTTGCATCAAGCACTAAGCATTGTATGGTGGCTAGCTTACGAGTACCAGAATAAGAAGAGTAAACTACGCATAACGGTCGCAAACTAATAATGATCAAGAAGTGATCCTGAACACCTACTTACGAGTACAAACATAATCCCACCGTGTTCTCTTCCCGAACTCCCTCGAAAAGAGACAATCACGGTTACACACACGGTTGGTGTATTTTAATTAGAATTAGTGTCAAGTTCTCTACAACCGGAGGTTATAAATATCCAAGTCGCCACATAACCGCGGGCACGGCTTCGCGTAAGATTTAACCCTGCATGGGTGTTCCAACCTGGTCCATCACAAACCAACACAAGCTGCGGTGTAAATACCTCAACCTCGAGATAGCCCAAAGTATCCTCGGAATCCCGGTGCACAAGACATTTCGACAATGGTAACACAAGTCCAGCAAGACCTCCCGGCGTGCCAACACCCTGATAGTAGCCGCGCGTATCTCGTCTCAGGCCACGACCGGATGGGACATCCTACGAGTAAAACTAGATCCTCGAGTTTTCCCGTGGTGGCCCCGCAGTCTACCCGTTTCGGACCAACACCATCGGCACTGGCCCACCTGTATTATGTTGAATTAAGAATCCTCGGGTAGCGCTAACTCCCTATGCATATTAATTATTTTATTCAGTATTATTATGTTGGCAAATGGTAAAACCAAAGTTGGGCCTTGCTGGAAGCGGTTATTCAAAGCGAACTGTCAAGAGGGTCCCATTCCCCTGAGCATGTTAGGAACGCTAATCAAGGATCATAACACCGGTATTACGGAAACTAGGGCGGCATGAGTGGAACAAAACACTAGGCAAAAGGCCGAGCCTTCCACCCAAAACCAAGTATATAGATGCATTAATTAAATAATAGATATTGTGATATCCCATGATATCCATATCCCAACATGGAACAACTTGCAACTGCACCTGCAACTAGCAATGCTATAAGAAAGGGTTGAGCAAAGCGGTAACATAGCCAAACAACGGTTTGCTGGGTAAGGGTGGTTAGAGGTTGTATCATGGCAAATGGAAGGCTGACATATATGTGGTAGGAAGCGCGACATAGCGATAGCAACGAGACAACTAGCAAGCAAAGATAGTAGAGGTATCCAAGGTCATGATCATCTTGCCTGAAATCCCATTAGGAAGAAGACCGAATCCATGAAGAAGTCATACCAACGTAGTCGAACGAATCCTCACAATCGCAACGAAACCGGAACTAGCGAGAAGAAGCACAACCGGAAAAAGGGAAACAACATGGTAAACACACAAGCATAATCGTGGCATGATGCACAATCAAGTATGATGCATGTCCGGTTTAAATAGGCATGGCATGGCAAGTGCAACAATCAAATACTACACATTAAGTGAAGCTCAATATGCCACGGGGTGCATATTGACGAAACTCCACATACAATTATTTAGTTCTCTCTCGTTTAGGTACTCATCAATATTAGATGTTGTTAAACATGGCAAGAGATGAAGCATAATTTAATCCACCTATCTAGGCAATTTAAATGAGGCCGGAAACAACACCTAGCAATTCCGGAAAATCCTCATATGCAATTTTTGAATTTGGTACTGTTCTGCCTAAAACACAATTTTAATGTTGTTAAACAGCAAAAGTAAGTGCACCATGTTAATCTATACATTTTTCTAGTCAAGTTACATATAAAGTTTATTTAATTCGGAGCTACGGTTATTTAGTTATGAAATAAATCATTTTAGCATGTCATTTAGCAATTTTAATGCAAACAACAATTTAAATGTTTTTAACATGCATGAGAATGACATATTCAAGTTGTATGCAATTTTATGAAAACAATGACATATATCATGATATGATGCATTTGTCACCATGGCGGAAAGAAATGGGTGCCACGGCGGCGATAACGGAAATGGTGCCACGGCAACATTCCGGTTCCGGTAACTCGTTGAGATACCGGTGCAAAGGAGGAACAAGCGTGCGAATGTGTGAAACATGCAAGAGATGGTGGGGTGATCCCGGTTACCGGGTTCCCACGTGTCGGTGGCATGGCAAGCGAGGGATGTGCAAGAACGATTCGGACACGGTGCAGACACGAGCATTTCATACAACATATGCATCGTTCACGGGCTTCGTCTCGGCGGTTATACCTCCAAAGCATGTGCTTTAGGGGTGGATCATGTTCGGTGCGTCGTAGGGGAAGTAGTCGTTCACGGGTCGTCGTGGAAGTAGTGGTAGTTGGCAAAGCGCACGGCGGTGGTAGTTGTTCACTTGATGGTCTTCGGCGACAGTAGTGGTGCACGTTCGGGGAGGAACTTGACGTATCCATGTTTCTCGTGGGTCGTCATTGAACTTGGTGATCCGATGTGGTAGTCGATCTTGGGGTTTTCGTGCGTAGAGGTACTTGGCGAAATCCACGGGAACAGTAGTTGTACATGGTCGTCGTGGTACTTGGCGCGTTCCGGTCATGTACTCGTACTTGGCATCAGTGGTCTTCGAGGGACTTGGCGAAAATCCTGGTACTTGGTCTCCGGGGTGGCATCGGTCTCTGGTGGTGCAACAGTGTCCAAGCAGCAGACAAGGGGGCCGCAAGAGGTCATCGGAGCGAGGATCTGCAGCAAGGGCTTGTGGCCACGAAGATGAACAGGGGAGGAAGGGTGAGGTGCTGGAGAGAGGAGGCCAAGGCAGCGACGCTCTGGTGCTGTGCGGGCAGAGGAGAAACGCGAGGAGGAGGTCGAGCGGGGTCAGACTTGCAAAGGCGGCCGGAGCCGAGAACGGAGGGGTTTGGATGCGAAGGAGCTGGACGATGGCAGGCACGCGCACGGCGGTCCGACGAGGGTGACGGCCGAGCGGCCATGGACGAGCTCGAGCCCGAGCGGCTCGAACGACGGAGAAGGGAGGCTCGGGGAGGCGCGGCGAGGTGGCTCGAGCTCCTGGCTGCTGGGGCTCGGGCTCCTGCGGGAGAGCTGCGGGCGACGACGAGGAGGCAGGGCCTCGGGCAGGAGACATCGGTGCGGTGCGGCTGCAAGCTGGTCACGGAGGCAAGGGAAGGATAGGCGCGGGGAGGAGAAGGCAAGGCGGCGACGAGGAGCTCCTCTCCTGTGCGTGCGTGGGGCGAGGGAAGAAAGGGATCGAGGGAGAGTGGATTGGGCAGAGGCTAGGGTTATAAGGTTAGGTTTTGGGGTGGGCCGGCCTGGTTGGTCAGGCCCAATAGGCCAGCGGGTGTAGGACTGCCCCTCTCTCTTTAATTTCTTCTATTTACCAAAAGGCAAAACATTGAAGAAAGAAAGAGAGAGTTTGGGAAAGAATTTGGGCATGCGGGTAATTTTCCTGGACTCGAAAAAATATGGAGAATTTTAGAAAATTAGCCGGGGGATTTTTGGAATGTAAACTTTGAGGCAAGTTTGAATAAAATTCAAACTCTTTGAATTTTGAAACCCATTCAAACGAATGCTAAATGGGCTGAAAATTTAGATGGTGATCCAACATAATAAATATGATCTATGGGCACCACAGGAACATTTATTTGAGCAACTAAAATGTGACTCAAATAAATAAAAATGAATGAATGGGGAAAAGAAGAGAAGTTGCACTATAAGGAATTTGAAAACTTCGGTGCATTGAGCAAGACATGGAGTTTGAAGTTGATCTTGAACTTAAAGGAAGTGTCAAAGGAAGAGGAAGAAGAAGAAGTTGCAATGCACATGAACAAAATTAAAAGGAAAATGATCACAACAAGATTATGGAGATGATGCATGATGCAAAATGAAATAAAACAAACATCACAAGCATGCAGGCATGAACATATCACAAATATAATGGAGGTCTCAGTCTTGGGCTGTCACAACACTCCCCCACTTACAAGAGATCTCGCCCCGAGATCTAAGCATGAGAAGGGGAAGAAGAAGAGGTTAAATAAACTTGCTTCTTTGACAAACGAGTGAAACCAACAAACCTCGAAGGTTGCAAAGAGTTGAAGAATGGCTTGAGGAACAAGCAAGAATTCGAAACCACTCTGGTTGAAACAAGATAGATAAGGAGTGAGAACAAAAAAGAATTTGGGCAGCACTCCGGTAGAAAAGATAAGCAAAGCTTGATAAGAAGAAAAGGACTTGAAAAGAGGGCACATCACTTCGGTAAAATGGATAAGCAAGGAAAGAACATGATCTTGGCGAAACGAGATAACGGGTCAAAGAGAGGAACATCACAACACCTCCGGAACGAAAGAAGAGAACTAGATCATTGGAAAGAAAAGAACGGAGAAGAAAATGACAACTTCTCCCACAATTGAATTTCAAAAGCATCCTTACAAAGAAGGGTTGAACAGAGTTGTTGGAAAATCAACAACGAAAAGAATAAGCTTGTTGTGGGCTTATGGAAAACATCTCAACATTTGAGGTGATTACCTGCCACTAACGGAAAGAATTTGCTTGCTTGGGGTTAACAAAGGGAAGAAACTTCTTTCACCGAGAGGATACATAGAGAACTTGGGTCATGGATAATCACCACAAATAGCAACAATCCTTCGGAAAGGCTTTAGGTGAAATCTATACCAAGATAGCTACGAGAAGAAATGATGGTTTTAAATATATCATTCTTGACAATTTTTTCTTCGAGACTCCTCATGAATCAAGAATGGTATAACACCATCTCCAAAGATAAGGGAGAATGACTTGCACTTCGGAATGCGAGGCGAAGAATACTTGAGCTCCTCCAACAAGAATTTTGAAGAAGACTTCGAGAATGGATTAAATACTTAACGAGCCACCAAGAAGAAACTCTCGAAGAACTCCGGATAGAAAGGATGCTAGAAAAGAAGTGAAGGCTGAAGAACATGATGAAGCCTTGCAATGATTTTAGATGGAGCTTCATGACGAGATAATGAGAAACTTTGAACTCCGGAAAAGAAAGATGAGCAACTTTGAATCGAGAATTTATTCATCAAGAACAAACTCCGGAAGAAGGAATTAAATCACCTCCATGAAACAAGAATAAGAATTATGATATGTCTATCCTTCATCAAAATAAATTGATGAAAAGCAATGGATTTGCATACTACTTATTCTTCTTGAAAAAAGATTGAAGAGAGATATAGCGCAAACTTGGGAAGGTCTTTAATGAACCACCGGTAGGATTTTGGAAAGAATGAATGAAATGATACGATAACAAAGGAAGAGGAATCTTGAATGAACCACCGTTAGACTTGGAAACGAACGATGAGAAAAGAATGAATCGCTGGGAAGAATTAGAAAAAACGAACGAAGATACTTGAGGGAATTTAGGTACAAGAGAACGAAGAGATCACGAGCTTATTAGAGAATACTTGAACGATGCACCAGAAGAATTTGGAAAAGAGAGCTGGACGTTGAGAATGGAGAATTCTGAAATGATGGCCTTCAGAGAATCGAAAATGGAAAGAACTCATGAAATGCTTCGGATGGCTGTGAAAAGAATTTCTCATGATCAAAACAATTTGAGAGGATGGCATGAAGCTAGAACCACGAATCTTCAAGAGAACGGATGAGAGAAATTCTTCTTTGGTCCTCCAATGCTGAGAATGACGACGAGAACCACCATGAAGGATTTATGAGATACTCCGGAATAATGACGAATAGAAAGGTTAAGCCAAATTTGAAAAGAATTTAAGAGAGATCTTGGAGAGGTATATGACTGATGAAATCCATTCTTACGTCACATTTAGAAAGAATTTGAGAATAACTCCGGGAAAATTAGAAGAGTCAGGTAAGATCCTGGGAAAAGACCTGTGGGTTAGGGCCCACTCAAAAGAAACACCGTTGGAACAACTGCTTGAAATAGAGATTGCACCGGTTAAATTAAATGGCTTGAGAGAAATAACAACCTCGAAATATGTCGAACGGATCTTGAATGGAAAGATGAATCTTCTGAGATAATTTCTGCACTCCAGATATGAATAGGGAGAGGTGAATAAACAAGAGAGGCTTGGGTAAGAATTTCCAACATGGGAAATATTTGAATCAATGAAAGGAAAATGATCAACACCGAAAGCTTGAATTAAATCCACCGAGAACGAAGAATGATGAACTTGTAGCTCCTGAGCATCTTCATGAGAATCACCGGTTAAGAACATTGAAGGAAAAGAATGGACAGACTTCTCACGAATAAAATGGATACTTGACTGAGGTCTCCGGCTCCGTGAAGAAAAAAAGGGTGGGAGGGTGGGAAAAATAAAGACAACTTAGGATGGATGAAATGAACTCCGTTGAGAAAACTGGGAATTGATCTTGCAAATGTTGAAAGGATCGGATTAACTTGAAGAGAAGCACGCCGGTTGCAAAAGAATTGTCATGACAATCTCGATGATCAAAAGGATTAGCACTCCCATAGAAATATGAGAACACCACTTAGGAAAGGAATGGGATCAACACTTGACTTCGAAGCAACTCGAATACCACAGCAAAAACAAAACAAAGGATGTGGCTTGCAGAATAAGCCGGAACAAACATATGATGGAGATTTCGTCCGAAATTTTTGTGGTGGGGCCCACACGGGCTCGATCTTACAGCGACCATCACGTACAAGGCAGTGTACATGACTTACGAAGCGTCCCCGAACCGTAGCAAAGCTACAAGGGCTCTTTAAGACACAACGAGACCCACTGTAAAAACGATCGTGAACAGGTGGACCACTAGACGTCGAACCCCAATCTCATATCATGCATCTGTCGGAAAGAGATCCTAGGTAACTACTTGAATTCCCACCTAAGAACTCCCGAAACTTCTTGGTTATGCGATCAGGTTGCGGGTCCAGGAACCTACTCAGCAATCAACAACCTAATCAGCTGCAACTGCATCCGCAACCCTTAACACACAACCGAGAAACTTCACAAATTCGTCTACCTCAGACCTTCGAAAACACAGCGATACTAGTCACGGTGGATCATCCGAGCTATCTCCTCCAGTACTGGGGAAAAGTCACGGCACTATTTGCCACCACAAAAAGTATAGAAGCGTTTCGATGTCGGCGTCCTCTGGTATTAAGGAACTGAAACGATAGCGAATGTGACAAAAACACCTTGGAGCTCAACTCCCCGGGTCCAATCCATACGGTCAAGAGGCACCAAGACAGAATTCCCGTCACAACGATATCATAACGATTCCAAAATACCCGCGTGATCCTAAAAAAAATTGAGTGACAAGAGTAGTAGAATCAAAACACCTATGTCACAATTCCTCACCAGAGCGACGAAGGGGATAAGGAGTAAAAAGAATTCCTACTCTTCGATATATAGCTAGACTCAAAATAGTTTTTCTTCTATACTCGCCAACGGTTCGATCAATCAAGGGGGATCCTATGGTCGGTCGAGGCTCTGATACCAACTTGTCACGCCCAATATGCGATCCTATCCTCGAGGGACTCGGAGGCCCCACCAGGGATAGAAGCGCATATCGAAGACACTTGCAAGGTGGATATCATTACATCATACCATGTACATAATGGATGGGGATACATACAAATACATACAGTCATCACAGGAATACATCAATACATAGCAAACACCATACAGAAGAGCAGAATCCGACTACGGATGAAACACAAACGAAAAACATGAACGACATCCACCCTGCTAGCCCAGGCTGCCGACCCGGAACCTATCCCAAGATCGACAAAGAAGAAGAACTCCAAAAGCAAACGCGCATCGCTCTCGCGTCAGTTCATCGCATTACCTGTACCTGCATATGTTGTTGTAGTAATCTGTGAGCCACGAGGACTCAGCAATCCCATAGCCATGGGTAACAAGACTATCAAAGCTTAATGGGTATGGAAGGGTAAAGTGGTGAGGTTGCATCAAGCACTAAGCATTGTATGGTGGCTAGCTTACGAGTACCAGAATAAGAAGAGTAAACTACGCATAACGGTCGCAAACTAATAATGATCAAGAAGTGATCCTGAACACCTACTTACGAGTACAAACATAACCCCACCGTGTTCTCTTCCCGAACTCCCTCGAAAAGAGACAATCACGGTTACGCACACGGTTGGTGTATTTTAATTAGAATTAGTGTCAAGTTCTCTACAACCGGAGGTTATAAATATCCAAGTCGCCACATAACCGCGGGCACGGCTTCGCGTAAGATTTAACCCTGCAGGGGTGTTCCAACCTGGTCCATCACAAACCAACACAAGCTGCGGTGGAAATACCTCAACCTTGAGATAGCCCGAAGTATCCTCGGAATCCCGGTGCACAAGACATTTCGACAATGGTAACACAAGTCCAGCAAGACCTCCCGGCGTGCCGACACCCTGATAGTAGCCGCGCGTATCTCGTCTCAGGCTACGACCGGATGGGACATCCTACGAGTAAAACCAGATCCTCGAGTTTCCCCGTGGTGGCCCCGCAGTCTACCCGTTTCGGACCAACACCATCGGCACTGGCCCACCTGTATTATGTTGAATTAAGAATCCTCGGGTAGCGCTGACTCCCTATGCATATTAATTATTTTATTCAATATTATTATGTTGGCAAATTGTAAAACCAAAGTTGGGCCTTGCTGGAAGCGGTTATTCAAAGCGAACTGTCAAGAGGGTCCCATTCCCCTGAGCATGTTAGGAACGCTAATCAAGGATCATAACACCGGTATTACGGAAACTAGGGCGGCATGAGTGGAACAAAACACTAGGCAAAAGGCCGAGCCTTCCACCCAAAACCAAGTATATAGATGCATTAATTAAATAATAGATATTGTGATATCCCATGATATCCATATCCCAACATGGAACAACTTGCAACTGCACCTGCAACTAGCAACGCTATAAGAAAGGGTTGAGCAAAGCAGTAACATAGCCAAACAACGGTTTGCTGGGTAAGGGTGGTTAGAGGTTGTATCATGGCAAATGGAAGGCTGACATATATGTGGTAGGAAGCGCGACATAGCGATAGCAACGAGACAACTAGCAAGCAAAGATAGTAGAGGTATCCAAGGTCATGATCATCTTGCCTGAAATGCCGTTAGGAAGAAGACCGAATCCATGAAGAAGTCATACCAACGTAGTCGAACGAATCCTCACAATCGCAACGAAACCGGAACTAGCGAGAAGAAGCACAACCGGAAAAAGGGAAAGAACATGGTAAACACACAAGCATAATCGTGGCATGATGCACAATCAAGTATGATGCATGTCCGGTTTAAATAGGCATGGCATGGCAAGTGCAACAATCAAATACTACACATTAAGTGAAGCTCAATATGCCACGGGTTGCATATTGACGAAACTCCACATACAATTATTTAGTTCTCTCTCGTTTAGGTACTCATCAATATTAGATGTTGTTAAACATGGCAAGAGATGAAGCATAATTTAATCCACCTATCTAGGCAATTTAAATGAGGCCGGAAACAACACCTAACAATTCCGGAAAATCCTCATATGCAATTTTTGAATTTGGTACTGTTCTGCCTAAAACACAATTTTAATGTTGTTAAACAGCAAAAGTAAGTGCACCATGTTAATCTATACATTTTTCTAGTCAAGTTACATATAAAGTTTATTTAATTCGGAGCTACGGTTATTTAGTTATGAAATAAATCATTTTAGCATGTCATTTAGCAATTTTAATGCAAACAACAATTTAAATGTTTTTAACATGCATGAGAATGACATATTCAAGTTGTATGCAATTTTATGAAAACAATGACATATATCATGATATGATGCATTTGTCACCATGGCGGAAAGAAATGGGTGCCACGGCGGCGATAACGGAAATGGTGCCATGGCAACATTCCGGTTCCGGTAACTCGTTGAGATACCGGTGCAAAGGAGGAACAAGCGTGCGAATGTGCGAAACATGCAAGAGATGGTGGGGTGATCCCGGTTACCGAGTTCCCACGTGTCGGTGGCATGGCAAGCGAGGGATGTGCAAGAACGATTCGGACACGGTGTAGACACGAGCATTTCATACAACATATGCATCGTTCACGGGCGTCATCTCGGCGGTTATACCACCAAAGCATGTGTTTTTGAGGTGGATCGTGTTCGGTGCATCATAGGGGAAGTAGTCGTTCACGGGTCGTCGTGGAAGTAGTGGTGCTTGGCAAAGCGCACGGCGGCGGTAGTTGTTCACTTGATGGTCTTCGGCGACGGTAGTGGTGCACGTTCGGAGAGGAACTTGACGTATCCATGTTCCTCGTGGGTCGTCATTGAACTTGGTGATCCGATGCGGTAGTCGATCTTGGGGTTTCCGTGCGTAGAGGTACTTGGCGAAATCCACGGGAACAGTAGTTGTACATGGTCGTCGTGGTACTTGGCGCGTTCCGGTCATGTACTCGTACTTGGCATCAGTGGTCTTCGAGGGACTTGGCAAAAATCCTGGTACTTGGTCTCCGGGGTGGCATCGGTCTCTGGTGGTGCAACAGTGTCCAAGCAGCAGACAAGGGGGCCGCAAGAGGTCATCGGAGCGAGGAGCTGCAGCAAGGGCTTGTGGCCACGAAGATGAACAGGGGAGGAAGGGTGAGGTGCTGGAGAGAGGAGGCCAAGGCAGCGACGCTCTGGTGATGTGCGGGCAGAGGAGAAACGCGAGGAGGAGGTCAAGCGGGGCCGGACTTGCAGAGGTGGCCGGAGCCGAGAACGGAGGGGTTTGGATGCGAAGGAGCTGGACGATGGCAAGCACGCGCACGGCGGTCCGGCGAGGGTGACGGCCGAGCGGCCATGGACGAGCTCGAGCCCGAGCGGCTCGAACGACGGAGAAGGGAGGCTCGGGGAGGCGTGGCGAGGTGGCTCGAGCTCCTGGCTGCTGGGGCTCGGGCTCCTGCGGGAGAGCTGCGGGCGACGACGAGGAGGCAGGGCCTCGGGCAGGAGACATCGGTGCGGTGCGGCTGCAGGCTGGTCGCGGAGGCGAGGGAAGGAGCGGCGCGGGGAGGAGAAGGCAAGGTGGCGACAAGGAGCTCCTCTCATGTGCGTGCGTGGGGTGAGAGGCGGCGCAGGAGGGAAGAAAGGGATCGAGGGAGAGTGGATTGGGCAAAGGCTAGGGTTATAAGGTTAGGTTTTGGGGTGGGCCGGCCTGGTTGGTCAGGCCCAATAGGCCGGTGGGTGTAGGATTGCCCCTCTCTCTTTAATTTCTTCTATTTACCAAAAGGCAAAACATTGAAGAAAGAAAGAGAGAGTTTGGGAAAGAATTTGGGCATGCGGGTAATTTTCCTGAACTCGGAAAAATATGGAGAATTTTATAAAATTAGCCGGGGGATTTTTGGAAGATAAACTTTGAGGCAAGTTTGAATAAAATTCAAACTCTTTGAATTTCGAAACCCATTCAAACGAATGCTAAATGGGCTGAAAATTTAGATGGTGATCCAACATAATAAATATGATCTATGGGCACCACAGGAACATTTATTTGAGCAACTAAAATGTGACTCAAATAAATAAAAATGAATGAATGGGGAAAAGAAGAGAAGTTGCACTATAAGGAATTTGAAAACTTCGGTGCATTGAGCAAGACATGGAGTTTGAAGTTGATCTTGAACTTAAAGGAAGTGTCAAAGGAAGAGGAAGAAGAAGTTGCAATGCACATGAACAAAATTAAAAGGAAAACGATCACAACAAGATTATGGAGATGATGCATGATGCAAAATGAAATAAAACAAACATCACAAGCATGCAAGCATGAACATATCACAAATATAAGGGAGGTCTCGGTCTTGGGCTGTCACACGGTAGTACAGCCCCGGTACTACTGCGCGGCAGGAGGCCGGGTAGTACCGCTCTAGCGGTAGTACCGTGGGAGGCAGTGGTCCCGCTTAAAAGCTATAGTACTGCCCCAGACCCAGCGGTAGTACCGCTGTAGGCACAGAACTTGCCACAAGAGGAACAAGGATGGTGGCTTATGCAAATATGAGAGGTTGGAGATAAGGATAGGCTTGGGCTGGAGACACAAAGATCAACAAATGGGAAGAGACACCCCAAGTTCAAAAGAGCAAACAAAAGAGGGAAAACTTGGAGTGACTCAAAGCACAAACAAAGCCCTAAGAGACTAGATAAAACCAAATAAAACCAACTCGAACAAACACCTCACGAGGAGGGGCGGTGGCCGAAGCCACCTATGTTTGAGTCAATTGGTATGGCACCGCGAAGATTTGAACCTTGGGCCCATGACCAAAACTCGTCTTTGAAGCACAAGTACCATAAAAATGGCTAATGTGAAAGATTTGATTGATTTATGCATAATGGGGGGGAGAGAGTTCATTGAGAGAACAACACTCCCCCTATGTCCATGCCTACATATAGAACAAGATAACATGATGAATGCGGTGGGGTGTGCCAAGTTTCAATCCACATTGCTCGAATCAATGATATTTAGCTCATGCCTTAACTCGCGAAATCTTGCTTCATCCGAAGGCTTCGTGAATATGTCCGCAAGTTGCTCTTGTGTACCTACATACATAAGGTCAATCTCTCCACGCTTGATGTGATCCCGGATGAAATGATGACGAATCTCAATATGCTTCGTCTTGCTATGTTGCACCGGATTGTAGGAGATCTTGATCGCACTTTCATTGTCACATAGAAGAGGCACTTTGTCACAAGTGACACCATAATCCTTTAAAGTTTGCCTCATCCATAGCAATTGTGCACAACAATTTGCGGCGGCTACATGCTCGGCCTCAGTGGTGGAGAGAGACACACAATTTTGCTTCTTCGAAGACCAACTCACCAAAGAGCAACTAAGGAATTGGCACCCTCCGGAAGTTGACTTCCTATCCACACGGTCTCCCGCCCAATCCGCATCAGAGTATCCCATGAGATCAAAGCTTGCACCTTTGGGGTGCCATAAGCCAAAGTTTGGAGTATGAGCCAAATATCGGAAGATTCGCTTGACCGCCACATAGCGGTTTTCCTTAGGTGTGGCTTGAAACCTTGCACACATTCCCACACTCAACATGATATCCGGCCTAGATGCACAAAGATAAAGCAAGGATCCAATCATGGAGCGATATACCTTTTGATCCACCGCTTTACCATTGGGATCAATGTCAAGTTGGCACTTGGTGGGCATCGGAGTCTTGGCCGGCTTGACATCATCTAACTTGAATCTCTTGAGCATGTCTTGGGTATATTTGGCTTGGTTGATGAAGGTTCCTTCTCTTCTTTGCTTGACTTCGAACCCGAGAAAGAACTTCAACTCTCCCATCATGAGCATCTCAAACTTCTCGGTCATGAGTGCGGCAAACTCATCATTGAAAGCTTTGTTAGTAGAACCAAAGATAATATCATCAACATATAGTTGGCATATGAAAAAATCCCTTTAACCCTCTCAGTAAAAAGAGTGGGATCGATTTTCCCAATTTCAAACCCACGGTCTTGCAACAACTCGGTAAGGTGCTCATACCACACACGTGGGGCTTGTTTAAGGCCATGGAGTGCCTTATCAAGCTTGTATACATGATTGGGGAACTTGGGATCCTCGAACCCCGGGGGTTGTTTGACATATACCAACTCATTAAGGGGACCATTAAGAAATGCACTTTTTACATCCATTTGTTGCAACTTAAAATCATGATGAGATGCATATACAAGCAACATGCGAATAGATTCAAGGCGAGAAACGGGGCCAAAGGTTTCACCGTAGTCGATACCCTCGACTTGGGAGTAGCCTTGAGCCACCAATCTTGCCTTGTTTCGAACGACAACACCGTTTGCATCTTGCTTGTTCTTGAAGATCCATTTGGTTCCAATGACGTTGTGGTTCTCCTTTGGCCTTGGCACCAATTGCCACACCTTATTGTGCTCGAAGTTGTTGAGTTCATCATGCATGGCTTCAAGCCAATCCGTGTCCTCGAGCGCCTCATGTACCTTTTGGGGTTCAATACAAGAAACAAACGCGTGATGCTCACAAAAGTTTGTTAATTGTTTACGAGTGGTTACCCCCTTCCTTAGGCTTCCAAGCACATTCTCCATGACATGTTCTTGTTGTCTGAGTTTGGAAGCAATCTTGGCAGCACAACGCTCCAATAGCTCCTCCATGGACATTTGAGGAGCACTACTTGATTATCTTGAGCGTCGTCTTGAGCTTGCTCTTGATCTTGAGCTTGCTCGGAGTCATGAACTTGATCTTGGGCATCTCTTGGTGCATCACCATCATCATGGGGTTGATCTTTCCCTTGATCTTGTTCACTTGGTTGAGGGCCTTCACTTTGTTCTTCGGAAGCGTGTGGGTCAAGGGTTGGTGATGGTTCCACTTGCGTAGAACATTGTCCTTCTCCTTCAGTCAGAAGGGGTTCCTGAATGGCGAGGAAATGACCAATCCCCATTCTTCTTATGGCTTGGGGAGGAATTTCATCACCTACATCACAAAGACCACTTTTCTCCACTTGGGAGCCATTATTTTCATCAAACTCCATGTTACACGTCTCCTCAATGAGTCCATTGGACTTGTTGAGGACACGGTAAGCATGAGAGTTTGTAGCATAACCAACAAATATGCTCTCTTGAGCTCTAGGTTCGAATTTAGACAAGCGAACACCTTTCTTGAGAATGAAACACTTACACCCAAACACCCGGAAGTACTCGAGGTTGGGCTTGTTACCGGTAAGTATCTCATATGGAGTCTTGTTCAAGCCTTTGCGGAGGTAGAGCCGATTGGATGCATGACATGCGGTGTTGATGGCTTCGGCCCAAAAGTTGTACGGAGACTTGAATTCCGCCATCATGGTCCTTGAATTCCGCCATCATGGTCCTTGCCGCATCCATCAACATCCGGTTCTTTCTCTTTGTAACACTATTTTGTTGAGGGGTATATGGTGCGGAGTTTTGATGCTTGATCCCCTCATCACTAAGGAACTCATCCAAGGTGTAGTTCTTGAACTCGGTGCCGTTGTCACTTCTAATTATCAATATATTTGCATCATGTTGACGTTGAGCTTCATTTGCAAAGTCGATGATGGTTTGTTGTGTCTCGCTATTCTTCTTGAAGAAATATACCCATGTATATCTTGAGTAATCATCCACAATCACCAAGCAATACTTTCTTCCCCCAAGACTATCAAAAGATGGAGGACCAAAGAGATCCATGTGAAGGAGCTCCAAGGGCCTCTTCGAGTAGATAATAGTCATGGGTCGGTGAGCCATCTCATGTAGTTTTCCTTCGATACAAGCACTGCAAGGACGATCTTTAGCAAAACTAACATTTGTCAGTCCACGGACATGGTCCCCCTTGAGGAGACTTTGCAAAGATCTCATATTGACGTGGGCTAAACGGCGATGCCAAAGCCACCCCACGTCAACTTTAGCCATTAGGCAAGTCGCGGTCTTAGTGGGTCGCTCCGAGAAGTTAACCACATAGAGACCGTTCTCGACATGCCCAACAAAAGCTACTTTAAGAGTCTTGCTCCACAAAAGGGCCACGGTATCAAGATCAAAGAAAGTGGCAAAGCTCATAAGTGCAAGTTGACGAACGGAAAGTAAATTGTATGCAAGGGTCTCAACAAGCATGACCTTCTCAATTGATAAATCATGAGAAATCACAACCTTGCCAAGACCCAATACCTTAGAAGTTGAAGCATCACCGAATTGGACATGGGTAGGCATTGATGGGCCTGGTTGCACGTCCATCACCAAGTCCTTGCTCCCGGTCATATGATTTGTTGCTCCGCTATCGAGCAACCATGACACTCCACCGGAAGCAAACTCCTACATAAGATCAATGCTTGGTTTTAGGTACCCATTCTTGAATGGGTCCTTTGATGTTAGTAACAAGGGTCTTAGGAACCCAAATAGACCATTCAATGTACTCATAAGAAGAACCAACAAATTTGGCATAAACATGCCCATCACTAGCACGACACAAAACATAAGAAGGGTTAAAGTCGCCGGCTTTGTTGGGAGGAGTGGTTTTGCCCTTCTTGGCATCACCACCCACCACCTTGTTCTTCTTCTCCTTAGGAGCACTCTCTCTCTCTCCTTGAAAAATACTTCCTTGAGAGGGAGAGGTTTCTTGGCCTTGCTTTTCTTCTTCTTCTTTGACTTGGGTGCAAACCCAAGTCCCTCCTTTGCCACAACTTCCTTTTGATTGCTCAAAAGATCGTTGAGGTTCTTCTCGCCTTGTATGCAAGTCACAAGGCCCTTCTCAAGTTGCTCCTTCAACTTGGCATTTTCTTCCACAAGATGCACATGCTCACAACAAGGGTTAGTAGCATGAGCATTATCAATTAGCATGAAAGGAGGATACGTGGCTATCTCCTTAGTGAGTTTCAATTGGAGTTGATCATGAGACTCCTTGAGTGTAGCATGTGCACTCTTCAAGGCCTTGTGAGCCTTGTCAAGTAGCTCAAACTCCTCTTTGAGTCTAGCATGGCCAACCCCAAGCTGAACATTCTCGGATTTAAGCACACGGGTAAGAACTTGAGCATGATCATGATCTTTCTTTAATTTAGCAAGATCAACGTTTTGTGACTCCTCAAGAGACGAGCGAAGACCTCACTCTTCCTCAAGAGCAATGGAAAGATCCGCAATCTCATTGGCATAATGCCGACTATGGCCTTCCAAATTAGTAATCGTCTCTTCATGAGACTCAATGATATCATTGTCCTCACCAAGTTGTTCTAGGAGAGCAACGAAGTGCTTTTTGGTCTCACCTTTGAGCTTATCCAAGAACTTGTCGAACTCATTCTCATCAACCTTTACCTCGTCATTTTTATTCACACAATCCAACAAAGAAGGATTAGTAGAGATGGAAGTTTTGATGTTGGAGGTTACCTTATTGATGCCTTTTGCCATGAGGCATTTTGGGATGAGGTTCTTGTTGGGGGCATCGAAGAGAGACACTGAGGCTGGGGAAGAGGTGGCAATGGCCACGGAAGCCGTTGCAAACCCTTCACCACTTGCGTCATCATCGGAGTTGTACTCTTCTTGCGCCACCAACCCCTTTTGTGGCACTTTCTTCGTGAAATTTTTCTTGTTTGGGAAGGGCTTGGCCTTGTCTTTGCGAATGAGCTTGCCACCATTGTCTTCTCTCTTCTCGTAGGGGCAATCCACCACGAAGTGGCTCACATTTTCACAATTGTAGCACGTTCTCACTCGTTGCTTGCCCTTGGAGCCACTTGAGTTGTTCTTGGAGAAATTGGGCCTTGAGTTTCTCTTGTTGCCCCAAAATTGGCTTGACGCAAGAGTCATGTGCTCATGGTAAGCATATTTGGTGTCTTCGAGGCAACTCTCCTCTTCTTTCTCTTCTTCTTCTTCTTCCGGAATGGCCTTGGCCTTCAAAGCAAGGTTGGTCTTCTTTGACCGTTGGACATGAGTTAGAGCGTTGTCGGCGGTCTTGTTCAAAATGTTCATTGCAATGAATTCATCCAACACTTCACTTGAGGACAAGGTGTGGAAGTCCGGTCTTTGACAGATCACGGAGGACATGCCCTTGTTGAATGGCATGATGGCCTTTAGAAACTTGCGCTTGACCCATGTGTCATCTGTATCCTTGCTCCCATGGTCTCGGAGTGAGACCGCGAGAGTAGTCAATCTCCGGTATAGCTCACGAGTATCTTCATCATCTTTCATCATGAACTCATCGGCCTCATCAAGTATGACCTCAAAGTTGGACCATTGAATGCTTGAGCTTCCCTTGTACAATGAGACGATGTGCTCCCAAGCATCCTTGGCATGGGTGAATGGCCGCAAATGAGATAGCTCTTCCGGCAGCATTGCGGCTTGGAGAATGAACAAAGCCGAGTGATTGAGTTGATTGTCCACTTCTTCTCTTGGCGTCATGTTGTTTCGATCATGCGGGTAGAAACCTTAGTCAATGACTCTCCAAAGTTGTGTTGAGTTGTGATTCAAATGAGACTTGATACGAAAAACCCAATCATGAAAGTTATTCAAATCAAGCTTAGGAGGAGGACCAAGAGAGTTAATATGAGGTGATGGTACCTATCTTCCATAGACCGGGGGAGGGGCAAACGTGGCATGGATGCCCGACCCATTCTTTCCTTGAGGATCATTGACCTTATCACTACTAGCCCCCTCCTTATCGGAGTTGGCATCCGACTCCGAATTGGTAGGGTTAACCACTTGCAACGAATCGGTAGAAAGTTTGAGGCCCTCAAGAAGTTCTTTAAACAAGGATTTAACCTTGGCCGTCACGGAGGTTTTAAGTGAGGCAATTGCCTCATTTAAATCCTCACGTGTGACCGTGGCCACTCCCTCGGCCACGAGTAACTCCTTCACCCTTGGCCCATCGTCAACCATACTCTTTAGGCGGTAAAGCCCTTAAAAAGAGACGAGGCTCTGATACCAATTGAAAGGATCGATATGGTTGACTATAGGGGGTGAATAGGCAACTACCAATTTTTAGCTTTCCTTAACAAATTAGGTTTAGCAACAAATAGGTTGTCTAGATATGCAACTAGGTGAGCAACCTATATGATGCTAGCAAGCAAGCAAGCAAGCAAATGATACAACACAATAATAGCTTGCACAAAGTAAAGGTAAGAAGTGACCACAAGTGGAGCCGGTGAAGACGAGGATGTGTTACCGAAGTTTCTTCCCTTTAGGGGGGAGTACGTCTCCGATAGAGCGGTGTGGATGCACAATGCTCCCCAAGAAGCCACTAGGGCCACCGTATTCTCCTCATGCCCTCGCACAATGCAAGATGCCACGAATCCACTAGTGGTGCCCTTGAAGGCGGCGACCGAACCTTTACAAACAAGGTTGGGGCTCTCTCCACAACTTAATTGGAGGCTCCCAACACCACCACGAAGCTTCAGCACAATGGAATGTGGCTCCGAGGTGACCTCTGATACGTCTCCAACGTATCTATAATTTATGAAGTATTCATGCCATGTTTATAACAATTTTATATGGTTTTGGTATACTTTGATTAGAACTAACCCGGACTAATGTTGTTTTCAGCAGAACAACCGTGGTGTTGTTTTTTGTGCAGAAATAAAAGTTCTCGGATTGGGTTGAAAATTTACGGTGATTTCTTATGGACCAAAAGAGACCCCCGAAGCTTCGAAGAAGGACCAAAAGCCTCACGAGGAAGCGACAAGCCTTGGGGGCGCGCCCTTCCCCCCCCCCCCAGGGCGCGCCTACCGAGCTTGTCGCTCCCTTGTGGGCCCCCCTGGCATGATTCCATCGCTGAAAAATCCTATAAATATAGAAAACCCTGAAACTAAACCTAGAACTTCCACGCCGCCGCCGCAAGCCTCTGTTCCGAAGCGATCTCATCCGGAGCCCTGTTCTGGCACTCTGTCGGAGGGGGAAATCATCACCGGAGGCCATCTTCATCATCCCGGCAGTCTCCATGACGAGGAGGGAGTAGTTCACCCTCGGGGATGAGGGTATGTACTAGTAGCTATGTGTTTGATATCTCTCTCTCGTGTTCTTGATTTGGCACGATCTTGATGTATCGCGAGCTTTGTTAATATAGTTGGATCATATGGTGTTCTTCCCTCTCTATCTTCTTGTGATGAATTGAGTCTTTCCCTTTGAGGTTTCATTATTGTCGGATTGAATATTTCAGATTTGAGAACACTTGATGTATGTCTTGCATGTGGATACCCGTGGTGACAATGGGGTATTCTATTGAGTCACTTGATGTATGTTTTGGTAATCAACTTGCGGATTCCCGTGACCTTGGGGTAATCTAGGCATATCGGTTGGTACACGTTTTCATCTTCTTTTCTCCGATAGAAACTTTGGGGTACTCTTTGAAGTTCTTTGTGTGGATTGAATATTATGAATCTGAAGTTATTTTGATGCATATCGAATAATCAACTCACGGATACTTGTGGTGACATTGGAGTATCTAGGTGACATTAGAGTTGGTTGATGCGTATCATATGGTGTTATTTTAGTACGAACTCTAGGGTTGTTTGTGACACTTATAGGGATGGCTCAATAGATTGATCGGAAAGGATAACTTTGAGGTGGTTTCATACCCTACAACAATTTCATCTTATGTTCTCCGCTAGATAAGAACTTTGGAGTGATTCTTTGTTGCACGTTGAGGGATTGTTATATGATTCAATTATGTTAGCACTGTTGAGAGATTGCACTAGTGAAAGTATGAACCCTAGGCCTTGTTTCTAAGCATTGCAATACCGTTTGTGCTCACTTTTGCTACTTGCTACCTTGCTGTTTTTATTATTTCAGATTACAAAAACCTATTTCTACTATCCATACTACACTTGTATCACCATCTCTTCGTTGAACTAGTGCACCTATACAATTTACCATTGTATTGGTTGTGTTGGGGACACCAGAGATTGCTTGTATTTGATTGCAGGGTTGTTTGAGAGAGACCATCTTCATCCTACACCTCCCATGGATTGATAAACCTTAGGTCATCCACTTGAGGGAATTTTTCTGCTGTCCTACAAAACTCTGCACTTGGAGGCCCAACAACGTCTACAAGAATAAAAGTTGCGTAGTAGACATCAAGCTCTTTTCTGGCGCCATTGCCGGGGAGGTGAGTGCTTGAAGGTATATCTTTAGATCTTGCAATTGAATCTTTTAGTTTCTTGTTTTGTCACTAGTTTGGTTTATAAAAGAAAATTACAAAAAAATAGAATTGAGGTTGCCTCAAATGCTTCATCTATATGATGTCTTTCTTGAAAATATGGATTCCGATAATTGTGCTCAATTTTTAGAGGAAGAATTTAATAAAATGTTTAATGTGAGTCCTTTGAATGATGAGCATGATTGAAATGTTGTTAGTATGCTTTGTATGAATATCCATGATGCTAATGATATGCAAAGCCATAAGCTTGGGGATGCTGTGTTTGATGAAGATGATATTTTTATCCCCCCAAGTTTTGATGAGAAAATTTGTTATGATGAAAGCATGCCTACTATTTATGATGATTATATTGATGAAAGTGGGTTTGGAAGAGTGTCAACTCTAGGTACTAATGATCCCACTATTTTGGAGGGTGTTGAATCTTATGGCAATAATTATGAAAGTGGATTTGGAGAGATCATGACTTTATTTAATGATGATTCCACTATTTTGGAAGAGGTTTCAATTGACTATGATAACAAAGTTGCTATCTATGATGATTATTGTGATGACACGTATGCTATAAAGAATAATGATAACTACGAAACTTGTCATCATGATTTTAATTTTCAATTGGGTTATGTCAATCAAGTATCTCATGATAGTTATTTTGTTGAATTTGCTCCCACTACTATTGATGAGAAGAAATTTGCTTATGTGGAGAGTAGTAAAAATTCTATGCTTGTGGATCATGAAAAGAATGCTTTGTGTGATAGATATATTGTTGAATTCATTCATGATTCTACTGAAAATTATTATGAGAGAGGATCATATGCTTGTAGGTGTTGCAATAATATCAAGTTTCCTCTCTATGTGATGAAATTTTTGAAGTCATGCTTGTTTTGCCTTCCTATGCTAGTTTATTCTTACTCCAATAAATTGTTTGCTCGCAAAATCCCTATGCATAGGAAGTGGCTTAGGCTTAAATGTGCTTGTCATATGCTTCATGATGCTCCCATTATGTTTCAATTCTTCACTTTTATGCGAGCATCATTGAAATCATCATGCCTAGCTAAAAGGCATTAAAGAAAAGCGCTTGTTGGGAGACAACCCAATATTTATCCCTACTATTTTTGTGTGTTCACATGATTGAGCTACTGTGGTAATCATGTTTTACATGTTTTTTTTCAATAATGTGCCAAGTAAAGCCTTTGGGATAGTGTGGATACTTGTTGATTTGATTCTATGCAAAAACAGAAACTTTTGCGTCCAGTGCTGGAATTTCTTTTCTGCACTGGAGCGTGAGAAAATTCTGACATTTTTACAGAGTATTGTTTTACAAATTATTTACGTTGTCCTACTTTTTCAGAATTTTTGGAGGTACAGAAGTATGCTTTTTAATTCGCTCACTACATACTATTCTGTTTTTGACAGATTCTGTTTTCAATGCATAGTTTGCTTGTTTTAGTGTTTCCATAGCTTATATTGAGTAATATAAATTTTGTAAAATGATAGAATACTGTAGGTATTATGTGAGAACAATTATGAATCTTTTCTTGACAGTACCAAAGTGAATGATTTATTTTCATACTAACCTATCTCACGGAGTTCCGTTAAGTTTTATGTGATTGAAGTTTTCAAGTTTTGGGTGAGATGTCGATATGAGGAGAATAAGCGGCAATACCCTAATCTTGTGGATTCCCAAGGCACCCCAAGGTAATACTCAAGGAAGACTCAAGCGTCTAAGCTTGGGGATGCCCCGGAAGGCATCCCCTCTTTCGTCTTCAACACTATCGATAACCTCACTTGGAGCTATATTTTTATTCGTCACATGATATGTGTTTTGCTTGGAGAGTCATTTTCTTTTGTTGAGATTTGCTTTCTATTATCAATAATCATGTTTTGTATCTTTTATTTCAATAAAATGCCAATTATAGCCTTTACTATGGTTAGTTTGCAAGTTTATGTGTTGCTGTTTGAAAACAGAAAGTTTTCTGTTATGTCCTGAATTTATGTGAATTGTCAGAACATGATTAAAATCTGAAATTTTTACACAGTAAGCATACATGAGTTCTATGCCACGTGGTAACTTTTTAGAATTTTTGGAGTTAGGGAAGTATGAATTTTTATTCCCCCTTTACAGATTGTTCTGTTTAGACAGATTTCGGTTATAGTTGCATTGTTTGCATATGTTTACTTGTTTAATGTTTCTATTTGAGAATAGGAGTATTAAATATGCAGAGGCATTTAGTATGAAATTTCTAATTATAATTTTAGTGATTTGCTACAGTAGAGAATGTTAAGGTTTTGAGTTGATTTATACTAACTTATCTCATGAGTTCTTGTTGAGTTTTGTGTGGATGAAGTTTTTAAGATTTAGGAGAAGCCATGATATGAGAGGAATTAAGGAGACACAAGAGCTCAAGCTTGGGGATGCCCAAGGCTCCCCAAGATAACATTCCAAGAAGTCTCAAGCATTTAAGCTTGGGGATGCCCCGGTGGGCATCCCACCTTTCTTCATCAACACCTATCGGTTAGCCTAAGTTTTTACTTGTTCACATGATATGTGCTATTCTTGGAGTGTCCTTTTATTTTAATTTTGTTTTCTGTTTGAATAAAGTACTTGGATATGAAATCTTGAATGAGAGAGAGTCCTCATATAGCTACTTAATTATTTAACTACTCATTTGTTCTTCACTTATATCTTTTGGAGTAGTTTGTCATTTACTCTTGTGCTTCACCTATATCCTTAGAGTAAATTGTTGAATGAATTGAATATCATAAAGTTGAAATTTTATGTGCGTCATATGCTTGTCCCATGGGGAGTAGTGACTTCAGATATAAGAAGTATGAGTGGTAAAATTTATTGAAAGTTAGCAAACACAGCATTGGTCACTTGAACAATTCATGAAAGAATATTGAAGGAAGAGAGATTTCACATATAAATATACTATCTTGGACATCTTCTATGATTGTGAGCCCCCATTAATTATTTCCAACCTTGATGAAATAGTTGATGTTGGACAAGGAAGACAACGTAATGGGTTATGTTTGTTTATATTCACATAGAGGTTATATTTTCATGGATCCTCTAACATGTGGTGCTTGCTCATAATCTTTTGCTAGCAAAAAATTCGTACTAAGTAGAAATACTACTTGTGCATCCAAAACCCTTAAATCTAGTTTCTTGTCATGAGAGTCCACCATACCTACCTATGGATTGAATAAGATCCTTCAAGTAAGTTGTCATCGGTGCAAAAGCAATAAAAATTGCTCCTAAATATGTATGATCTTTTATTGTAAGGAAAAATAAGCTTTGTACGAACTTGTGATGGTGAAGAAATAAAAGTGACGGACTGCATAATAAAGGTTGCTATCACAAGGGCAATATAAAGTGACGTTCCTTTGCATTAAGAGCTTGCACATCCAAAAATAAAAAGCGCATGACAACCTCTGCTTCCCTCTGCGAAGGGCATATCTTTTACTTTATGTATTTACTTTTATGCAAGAGTCAATAGTGTTCTTCTCTATTCCATTTTTATTTTCTCTCTTGGCAAGCATCATGTGGTGGGGAAAGATCCAGGCACATATATCCAGTTGAATATAGGTGATCATGAGTTATTATTGTTGACATTATCCCTGAGATAAATAAGTTGGGAGGCAAAACATTAAGCTCCTATCTTCCTATGTGTTTGACTGAAACGGTTTGTTCCAAAAATATGCTTTGAGTGTCAGCAATCATGGAAGACTATATGATAGTTGAGTATGTGGAATTTGCTAAAGCAAAGCTCTTACATAGACCCTTCCTGAAAATAAGATGAATTGTAATTGTTTGATGACTGAGAACATAGTTTGTTAGTTTTCAAGAAAGTTTATGATCTATACTTTAACATATGAATAGCTTGCTACTTGATCATGAGAAGTTTTATGAGATGAGCTACTGTTTATGATATATAATGATGCTGGAAAAAGTGATTGGAATTATCATTGATCAAACTTATGCACTATGCTAGCATTCACACTTCATAAATTATTTCTTTTATCATTTACCTACTCGAGGACGAGCAGGAATTAAGCTTGGGGATGCTGATACGTCTCCAACGTATCTATAATTTATGAAGTATTCATGCCATGTTTTGGTATAATTTGATTAGAACTAACCCGGACTGACGTTGTTTTCAGCAGAACTACCATGGTGTTGTTTTTTGTGCAGAAATAAAAGTTCTCGGATTGGGCTAAAAATTTAGGGTGATTTTTTATGGACCAAAAAAGACCCCCGAAACTTCGAGGAAGGACCAGAAGCCTCACGAGGAAGCGACAAGCCTGGGGGGGCGCCCTCCCCCAGGGCGCGCCTACCGAACTTGTCGCTCCCTCGTGGGCCCCCCTGGCGTGATTCCAACGCTGAAAAATCCTATAAATATAGAAAACCCCGAAACTAAACCTAGAACTTCCACGCCGCCGCCGCAAGCCTCTGTTCCGAAGCGATCTCATCCGGAACCCTGTTCCGGCACTCTGCCGGAGGGGGAAATCATCACCGGAGGCCATCTTCATCATCCCGGCGGTCTCCATGACGAGGAGGGAGTAGTTCACCCTCGGGGCTGAGGGTATGTACTAGTAGCTATGTGTTTGATATCTCTCTCTCGTGTTCTTGATTTGGCACGATCTTGATGTATCGCGAGATTTGTTAATATAGTTGGATCAAATGGTGTTCTTCCCTCTCTATCTTCTTGTGATGAATTGAGTCTTTCCCTTTGAGGTTTCGTTATTGTTGGATTGAATATTTTAGATTTGAGAACACTTGATGTATGTCTTGCATGTGGATACCCGTGGTGACAATGGGGTATTCTACTGAGTCACTTGATGTATGTTTTGGTAATCAACTTGCGGATTCCCGTGACCTTGGGGTAATCTAGGCATATGGATTGGTACAGTTTTCATCTTCTTTTCTCCAATAGAAACTTTGGGGTACTCTTTGAAGTTCTTTGTGTGGATTGAATATTATGAATCTGAAGTTGTTTTGATGCATATCGAATAATCAACTCACGGATACTTGTGGTGACATTGGAGTATCTAGGTGACATTAGAGTTGGTTGATGCGTATCATATGGTGTTATTTAGTATGAACTCTAGGGCTGTTTGTGACACTTATAGGGATGGCTCAATAGATTGATCGGAAAGGATAACTTTGAGGTGGTTTCGTACCCTACAACAATTTCATCTTATGTTCTCCGCTAGATAAGAACTTTGGAGTGATTCTTTGTTGCACGTTGAGGGATTGTTATATGATTCAATTATATTAGCACTGTTGAGAGATTGCACTAGTGAAAGTATGAACCCTAGGCCTTGTTTCTAAGCATTGCAATACCGTTTGTGCTCACTTTTGCTACTTGCTACCTTGCTTTTTTATTATTTCAGATTACAAAAACCTATTTCTACTATCCATACTACACTTGTATCACCATCTCTTCACCGAACTAGTGCACCTATACAATTTACCATTGTATTGAGTGTGTTGGGGACGCAAGAGATTGCTTGTATTTGATTGCAGGGTTGTTTGAGAGAGACCATCTTCATCCTACACCTCCCACGGATTGATAAACCTTAGGTCATCCACTTGAGGGAAATTTCCTTCTGTTCTACAAAACTCTTCACTTGGAGGCCCAACAACGTCTACAAGAATAAAAGTTGCGTAGTAGACATCAACCTCTTCCGTCTAGGGTGCCCAAACATCCAAGAGTAACAAGATCCGCAAGGGATTAGTGGGGGGAATCAAATATCCCTTGGTGGAAGTGTAGACCGGGGCCCTCTCAACCAATCCCTAGAAAATCAACAAGAGTTGTTGGCTAGGGAGAGAGATCGGGCGAAAATGGAGCTTGGAGCAACAATTGAGTTTGGGAGATAAGAGATGAGGTCTTCTTGGGGAAGAAGACCTCCTTTATATAGTGGGGACAAATCCAACCATTATTCTATCCACAGCCCGCACATAAGCGGTACTACCGCTCCGGGAGCGGTACTACCGCCCGGGCAGTAGTTCCAGGAAATAGTGCAATGCCGAAGAGCCCCGAGGCGGTAGTGCCATCGGAGCGGTACTACCGGTCGTCCCAGCGGTACAACCGCTGGAGTCGCACTAAGTAGGAACTAGCGGTGGTAGAGGCGGAAGTACGGCGGTAGTACGGCCTACAAGCGGTACTACCGTTGCCTTACTGCCGCTCTACTGCCGCTTAGCGTTGGGCTGTTACGTGGGCAGCGGTAGTGGAGCGGTGGTAGGGGCGGAAGTACCGCAAGCGTACTACCACCCTACTGCCGCTCAACTGCCGCTGAGTCCGACACAAAAGTCGAAACCCCAGAACCAGCGGTACTACGCGCGGAACTGGACCTGCGGAAGTACCGCCAATAGGCGGTACTACCGCTGGCCAGAGTGGTACTACCACTGACCAGAACGGTACTACCACTAGCAAGAGCGGTACTACCGCTGGACAGCCACAGGACAAGCTTCCAGAAAAACACGGTGGAACTCCAGAGAAGCGGGAAGGGAAAGTGGGTGCAAAAGGAAATGTGTACGTGTTGATTCCACCCAAACCTTTCGAAGCGGACCCCCTCTTAATAGTACGGTTTTCCTACGACTCAAATCCACCGAAAAAGAAAAGAAGGAAAAATAACCGTCTTGGCTTCGAAACTCCGAGGGGCATGAATAGTCTTGTGTCATATGATAGATTATCTGAAATGCTCAATGCACACGGTTAGTCCGCAAAAGCATTATCATCAATCCCCAAAACCACTAAGGGAGAAATATGCCCTAACAGTAGGGCCACCGCTAAGGGGGAGATCGGATGGGTGATCCTTTCTTGATCGCAAAGTTGGTGGAGATTCTTTTGGAAGATCGACTTCCTCAGCCTAGGATCATATCATGTCCCTTGGGCCTGGTTGGCCCTGAAGCCGGTCTATCGTTTGGCTTCTCAGGAGATGAGCCACCCACAGTACCTTGTACCATCAATAACTGCTTATAAAAATTCTATGGGTATGTTACCGTTTCAAATGGTTTATGCAACATCATGTCATCTACCTTGAAGATAAAACATAAAGCATATTGTCTTGTTAAACAACTAAATTATGATTTCAGATTGGCTGGAGAGAAAATGTTGCTTGACATGAGTGCTTTAGATGAATGGAGGAATTAAGCTTATGAAAATGCTAAGATGTTTGACAAGTGATGACCACTGACCACAATAAAAAAAATGTTCATGCAAGCATAAACACTGAATATGTTCACTAGCACCACCTCATAGACTCCAGTACAATTACAACCAATTAAAACATAAAGAGTGCAGCTAAAAGGTTGACATGACAATATACTAAGCGTTCATTCAACGCGACCTAGATGCTCCTCTACTGAAATGCCCACTGGTTCTCCCTGCGGATTTTCTCCTCCTCCTCGAGCAAGTAGTCATTCTTGATGTTGAAGAAACTGCGAATCTCCTCCGGAGTTTTGCCACTAATCATGTCGGCAGCAGTCTGGCAAGTCAGGTCCAACAACCCCTTGATGTTGAGGTAACTTGCAGCCTGAGAGGGAGCAAAAAGAACCATAGGGTGTCAGAGAAAAGCATTAATCTGTAATGGCTATAGAACATGGATAATTAGATAGATTGTCTTGCATTAAGATGTGTTACAAGCTAATAAAACACAAAACAACACATGAAGTGACCTATCATGTGAGAGAGAAGCATTAATATATGTAGCATAATCATAAAAACCATATATTGTTATGAGTAGTCTGATGTTTCCGCACATTAATCATATACAATTTGCTGGCACAATGATAGTGCATCTAGTAAGTTCACACTGATCATAATAAAGCTTCCTAGGTTACGCATAACAATGATATACACATATCAGGGAAACATATCAGACCACAAGATGATGCCCTAACCTATTTACTAGGATTTTGTATGGCCGGCCAATGTGTACATCGCTAATAAAGCACAATCATGTATAATCTAAACCTAATCTAGTCCAATCGAATCGAATTGAATCTACCTTGCTGGTTGTACGAGGAGTCCGTCCAATCTAATATAAATAGTAGCAAGACGCGCAAGCCCAATCTAGATTCCAGTGCCAGAAGAGGAACATCAAGAAGAAGTAGATCTAGAAAAATAAAATGGTCGAATCGAAGGATATCATACCTGGATGAGGTCGAAGAGGGTGGCACGGTCGACCTTGATGAATTCCGCGTCCCAGATCTTGAGGTCCTCGGCTAGGGCGGCGGGAGCCATGGTGTCAGATGCAGCGGCACCGGTGGCTCCAATGGCGACGTCGGTTGGCTTGGCCGGGACGTATTTGTTGCAGTACTCGATGACCTTGGAGAGGATCTTGGAGTTGATGTTGGGGATCGGGATGCCTTTGTCGACGCAGTCATCCTCGATCATGTGGCAGATGGTTTGCGACTCCATGGCGACCGCCTCCTCCACCTCGAACTCCTCGCCGTCGGACGACTTGAGCATGACCATCTTCTTCTCACCTGCCTCTGCGGTCGCCATCACTGCTGGATTCGGGCTGGGGGGCGGACGAATTGGGGATCGGGAAAACCCTAGAAACGCGGCGGTGGTGGAGGAGAGGAAAAGATGGGAGATTTGGTTGCTGCAGGGTGGGCTGGGCTAGGGTCCGGGGGAATTTATTTATTGAGGCGGGGCAACGCGTGAATGGACATCTATCTATCGTGCATCACAAGGAAACGAAGCCAAGTACTACCAAACCAAATCTAACCAAATTTGGACAGAATTTGTTTGATGAGATCCGCAGGAGCAGGGGTCCGAGCACACATTCGACCGTCCGATCTATATCTAGCGCATGCAAGGCCAGCGGTGGCACTTTTACAAAACGACTCCTGCCACTCCGCTCTTTGCTTTTGCACAAAACCCCTTTGTCTCTCTCGTGCAACCCCATCCCTCCCCAACCTCCTCCAGCCAGCCATGGATCCTGATCTAGCATGGTGGGCACCGCACCACCGTGCGCCCCGAATGCCACACATGCCTCCTCTCTGTCGCGGCCGCCCACCACCACCACGACCTCCTTCTCCGAGCCATCTCCTCTATGCCCTTCCCCGTCTCCTCCTACGCCGACCTTCGCAAGTACATGACCAATGTTGTAGTTCCTCGATGCATCACCAATTTCCTCCTTTGTTCGGGCAGCCCCACCACCCACCATCACCACCACCTTCCCTTCCTCCTCCTCGACAGTGGAAGCGGCTAGGGGAAACCCTAGCAGGGTGAGGAAGAGGAAAAGTGGTGGCGGTGGAAGATAGGAAAGATGGATGCGTTGGTTATTGCAGGGTGGGTTGGGCTTCTAGGGTCTGGGTTGGGATATTTAATGGGGGGGGTCGGGCAACACGTGGTAGGATAGAGTGTCGTACCTCACAAGGAAGCGAACAGAAATAATTACCAACCCAAATTTGGACCTTATAGTTGGATTAACCGTTGATCAAAGTTAAATCATGGGACATCGTTGTATTTGTGGTTTCCTAATTTGGCTTCTGCTTGAGCACTAAAGTTTGTCATAGACACTGAAATTTAAGTTTCTATATAGGAGAAGATTGTACTTATGATAAAAAGTGCTCATTGCTGATAGCCTAGACATGTTAACTATATGATTCAGAGAGGAAATGCGGAGGTAGTTGGTCTCCATCTACCATCAAATATTATGCAACAGTAATCAATGCTTTGGTGGATTGGGGATGAGGGAAACCCTAGTGAGATAGGGGTGGCGGCGGAAGAGAGGAAAGATGGGAGCTTTGGTGCGAGGTGGTCTGGGTTGGGGGTTCGGGGGCATTTATTTATTGAGGCGGGGCAACGTGTGGATGGATAACTATCGTATTTGTGTCTCCCAGGGAGAATGAAACCGAACCAAATTTGGACGGAATTTGTTACGGCCGGAGAGGGAGCATCGGTGTGGACGAACCTCCAACGCTTGGGGCGACGACATCGTCGGGTGAGCACCTACCACGGTCGCGCAGTAGTCGTCGTCCGCGGCTACTTGTGATGTAAAATATACGTATAATTTGTTACTGTGTATGTGAAATACTCCCTCCATCCCAAAATAAGTGACTTAACTTTGTACTAACTTTAGTACAAAGTTGAGTCACTTATTTGGGACGGAGGGAGTATTTATTAAGGTCTATTTCTGTGCTGCTAATGCCCACTGCCCTCATATGTTTGTTTGTGCACATGGACTTCACAAGAAGTCTGACTGACTGTATACTTGAAGACAGGATATTTCAAGCCTGAAGATAGAAAACAAGAACTTGTGGATTCTATTTTTATGATTAATAAAAGAAGCTTGTTCACAAAAATATTGATCTGATCTGATGCACTTTGTTAGTCACATAAATAGCTAGAGCTTTGGTGTAAATTTTATCTCTTTGCCTTGAGGAGGAGAGGGACAAATTTACCGCAGCTAATAGAGGATTTGATGGATGCAGCTAACATAGGATTTGACCTGGCTCGAGAAATTTGTCACAGGTAATTACAGGTCCCCTGGTCAAGAAATCAGCAGTGACACGTGCTGAAGCAGAGTTCAGCACATGAGCCTCTCGATACGCAGGCGATGACTGGGTCGTGTAAAGTTATGGGCTGAACCTATCATGTTGTTGAACCTATCATGTTCAGGAAGAAGACGTTCGAGCTGAACCTATCATGTTGTTGTGGAAAACACATCAGGTAATTAGAATGACACGGAAAGTCTACAGCTGATCTTTGTATTTTTTTTCTAATACAATATGATAATTGGAGAATAATAACTGTTGTATGTTGTATTGATTGGGGCCTCGAAGGGTTGTTTATATAGATTACAAAACTTGGACTCCAAGACTAATAGAGATAGATTACAATTCCAAACCTTGCCGGATATACTATCCGTAACCGACCTATACTCTAATATCCCCCCGCAGTCTCAGCATCAGGAGTAACGATGTTGAGACTGGAGCGTATGTCGGTGAAAGATGCAGTCGGAAGTCCTTTGGTGAAAATGTCAGCAAATTGAGCACTGGTAGGTACATGAAGAACGCGGACCTCGCAAAGAGCCACCTTCTCTCGAACGAAGTGTATGTCAATCTCAATATGCTTGGTGCGACGATGCTGAACTGAATTGGAAGCCATGTATACTGCAAAGATGTTATCACAATAAACGATGGTGGCACGATCCAGTGGGCGATGAAGTTCCACGAGAAGCTGACGCAGCCACACCGCTTCAGCCATAGCATGAGCAACCGACCTATACTCAGCCTCAGCAGAAGACCTGGAAACTGTTGCCTGCCTTTTAGAACACCAAGAAACAAGATTATCACCCAAATAAACACAAAATCTGGATGTGGACCGTCGAGTATCTGGACAACCTGCCCAGTCTGCATCAGAATAAACTGTCAAGCTTGTTGGAGAAGAAGAATTGATGAGAAGACCATGATCAAGAGTTCCTTTTAAATAGCGAAGAATGCGGTGGACGTGAGCAAGATGAGGAGCACGAGGATCATGCATAAAAAGACAGGCTTGCTGAACGGAGTATGAAATGTCGGGCCTAGTGAGAGTGGCATATTGTAGGGCACCGGTGATGCTACGATACAAAGTGGGGTCAGAAACAGGATCACCATCAGCTGACAATTTGGCACCAATGTCGGCCGGGGTACGAGTGGGTTGACAATCAGACATACCAGAACGAGAAAGCAAGTCTAAAAGATAGGAGCGTTGAGAGAGAGAAAGGGTAGACTTGGTGCGAGAAACAGTAATGCCAAGAAAATGATGAAGAGGACCAAGATCAGTCATGGAAAATTCATTACTAAGAGAAGAGATTATATGTTGAAGAAAAGAGTCAGAGCTAGCCGTAAGAACTATATCATCAACATAAAGCAAGAGATAGGCAGTGTGGGAAGAGGAGCGAAAAATAAATAAGGAAGAATCAGATTTGGAGGGTATGAAACCTAGTGTTTGAATGAAGGCAGCAAAACGTTGAAACCATGCACGAGGAGCTTGTTTAAGACCATAAAGAGATTTGTTAAGAAGGCAAACAGAGTTGGGAGAAGAGGGATTCTCAAAACCAGATGGTTGCTGACAATAAACTGTTTCATTGAGAGTGCCGTGAAGAAAAGCATTTTTAACGTCTAGCTGATGAATGGGCCAAGAGGAGGAAACGGCAAGACTAAGAACAACGCGAATAGTGCTTGGTTTAACAACAGGAGAAAAGGTTTCATCAAAATCAATGCCATGTTGCTGAGAGAAACCACGACACACCCATCTGGCTTTGTAACGAGCAAGGGTGCCATCAGAATGAAATTTATGCCGAAAAACCCATTTTCCAGAAACAACATTAACACCAGGAGGTTTAGGAACAAGAGTCCATGTGTTATTTTGCTGAAGAGCGTTAAATTCATCGCGCATAGCTGAGAGCTAAAGAGGATCAAGAAGAGCTCGTTTGTAAGAAGAGGGAATAGGAGAAAGGGTTGCCGGGGTTGGGGTGGCTGTGAGGTTGAGGCGTTTGGTGGGTAGAAGGAATCCTCGTTTGCCGCGGGTGCACATGATGTGATCATTAGTAGGTGGTGGAATGGGTACAGCGTTGGGTGGGAGGGGTGGTTGGGAGCCTGGCGGGGCTGGGCTTGCCGGGGGCGGGCTTGCCGGACTTGCCGGGGTCGGGCTTGCCGGACTTGCCGGGCTTGCCGGGCTTGCCGGGGTCGGGCTTGCCGGACTTGCCGGGCTTGCCGGTCTTGCCGGGCTTGCCGGGTCCGGACCTGCCGGGACTGCCGGGCTTGCCAGGCTTGCCGGCCTTGCCGTGGGAGAGAGAGAGGCCGCGGCAGGGTTGGTGGTGGTAGGGATTGATGCGGGGTTAGTGACAGAATAAGGAAAAGTGTGTTCATCGAATGTGACGTGGCGAGAGACAAGCACGCGACCAGAAGATGGATCGAAACAGCGATATCCTTTGTGATCGTCAGAAAGACCAAGATGAATGCAAGGTAGTGAACGTGGTTCGAGTTTGTTGGAGGCGGTAGAGGCGGTGTTCGGGAAACAAAGACAGCCAAAAACACGGAAAAAAGAATAATCGGGATGGGAGAGAAAAAGAGATTGAAAAGGCGAATAAAGAGGACATGTCTTAGTTGGTCGAATATTTAGAAGTAGTGTGGCAGTGCGAAGGGCTTCGGCCCAAAAACGAGAGGGCAGAGAAGCTTGTAGTAGCAAGGTGCGAAGAATATCATTAATGGAGCGAAGAGAACGTTCAGCTTTACCGTTTTGAGGTGAGGTATAAGGACAGGAAAAACGAAGAAGAATACCTTGAGAGAGAAAGAAGTTGCGGTTTTGAGTGTTGTCAAACTCGCGACCATTATCACATTGAATAAATCTAATTCGCAAGCCAAAGTGTGTAAGAACATATTGTCGAAAGTTGAGAAAGATGGCATGTACTTCAGATTTAGCACGGAGAGGAAAAGTCCAAATATAATGAGAATAGTCATCCAAAATCACAAGATAATATTTGTAACCAGAGACACTAGGGACGGGAGAGGTCCATAAATCACAGTGAATTAATTCAAAAGGAAAAGTACTAAGGGTAGTAGAGGTTCCAAAAGGTAATCTAACATGTTTGCCGCATTGACAGGCAGTACAAAGAGAGGGATTATGAGGAACACTAGAACTAGGAATACAAAATTCTTGAAGCAAAGATGACAAGGTGTTTTTATTGGGGTGTCCTAGACGACGATGCCACAAATCAACTGATGCAAGCATGGCCCGGGGAGTGGATGTAGGTGTGCCATGAAGTGGATAGAGATCGCCCGTGCTATAGTACCGAGCGAGTTCCTTCCCCGTTGCCAGATCCTTCACAGACAAACCAAAAGGGTCAAAAGCCAAAATTACTCGATTGTCAATACAAAATTGGCGAACTGAAATAAGATTTTTGATGAGGGAAGGAGCAACAAGAATATTGCGGAGAAGAAAATTGGCGAAAGAGGAAGAGATATAAGAATGACCAGTGCAAGAAACCGGTATGGTGGAACCATCACCAATGGTGATCGTAGAAAAAGCAGAAGGGAAGCAAGCTGACAGCAAATTCATATTTGAAGACATATGCGAGGATGCACCAGAATCGAAAATCCAATCCGTACCTGCGTTATTGAGAGTAAAGTTGTTCATGGCGTTGATGAAGGCGGCTTGATCCCAGGCCGGCTGCTGTGGAGGAGCAGAGGGGCCAGGAGCGTGCATGGGAGCGTAGGGCAGGGTCGGCGACTGGTAGTATGCTGCCGGGGCCGGCAAGGTGTAGTAGGGTGGCGGTAGTCCTGGCACGCTGGGAGGTGGCGTAGGAGTGGCGGTGTAGACATGCGCCGGCGGCTTGGGCCCAAGGAGTCCAGGAGAGCCGGTGGCCGGGCGGAGACCAGGGCTCCACGTGCCCGTGTAAGCAGGCGGGGCGCCGTACGGCGAAGGGGCCGACCAGGGCATCGGCCAAGCTTGAACAAGGCCGGTCCAAGAATCGTGCTGAGGAGACCATGTCGAAGGAGCTGGTGCGGTGCCGGCGGGGCGAGGAGCAGGGGGCCGATAGATCGGAATCTTGCCCCGGTAGTTAGGGATCGGGCGCCAGCCTGGCGGTGGTGAAGGAGCTTTTGGACTTGCCGGGTTTGCCGGGCTTGCCGGGCCTGCCGGCGTCACCGCGGGAGGGGGAGCGGGTGCAGCAGATTGGCGCGGCAGCCCAGGCGCGGCAGCGTGAAACACCTGCGGTGGCCGTTGAGCCTTGCGAGCGTGGTTCTTCTCTTCTTGCTGGAGGAGAGAGCGGACCTCCTTGAAGGTAGGGTAGGGCTTGAGCATGGGTATGAAGGACTGCTGCTTGTCGAACTGCTCGCCGAGACCGACGAGGAGGGCGTTAATGAGGGCGCGGTCGTCGATGTGATCACCGAGTTCACGGAGTTCGTCGCCGATGGCCTTGATCCTCTGGCAGAAGATGGTGACCGGAGCATCTCCCTGGACGGACGTACGGAGCTCGGTGTGGAGGGCGTTGATGCGCGCATCGGAGTTGTCCTGGAACAGCTGCTGAAGGGAGGCCCAAAGCTCGGCGGCGGATGCATCGTCGGAGGAGACCAGATTGAAGAGCTCCGTGGAGATGCGGGTGTAAATCCACTGGATGATGGCGAGATCGTCTTTCACCCAGCGGGGATCGGCGGGCTGCGGAGGGTAGGACGGGTCGATGTGGTGGCGGAGGCCGCAGCGGCCGAGGTGGATGTTGAAGAGGTGGCGCCAATGGTAGTAGTTGTGGGCGCCAAGATCTAACGAGATCGGGATGAAGGGGGAGACGTCGGCAATGGTGTCGGCTAGGGAGATCATTGGGAGTTGAGGAGGGTTTGTTTGGGTAGTTGTAGAGGAGGAAGAAGAAGGGGGGGCACCGGCGGCGCGGAACTCGGCCATGGAGAAGAGGGGCCGAGTCGGCCGGGGCGGCGGCGCGGTTGGCGGTGCCATGCCAGGTGCGGAAAACCTAGGCGTCTGATACCAGGATAATTGGAGAATAATAACTGTTGTATGTTGTATTGATTGGGGCCTTGAAGGGCTGTTTATATAGATTACAAAACTTGGACTCCAAGACTAATAGAAATAGATTACAATTCCAAACCTTGCCGGATATACTATCCGTAACCGACCTATACTCTAATACAATACACTCTAGTTTCTTCACGGTAAGGAAGAGCATCGATTTATTGATCGGTTGGTTTATCCCTCAAAAAGAAAAAATATAACATCAGAAGCAAGGTGAAAAGTTCAACTTGGATCTGTTTCTTTTGCTCTCTGTTTCACACTAAAATATTTTGCAGATCTTTTTTAGAAAGAAGGCCACTACCCGGCTTTAAATTAATGAAGCCCTAGTACGGTGGAGGACCCGGCCCTGTTCGCCCCGGCCGCGCTCAACGCCAGCCAATGGATGGACGCGGCGGCCGCGCGTCGCTCGCCATCCTCGTCGCCAAGCATCACGACGGCTTCTGCCTCTGGCCGTCCGCCTACACGGCCCACTCCGTGCGCGTCAGTCCCTGGCGTGGCGGCGCCGGCGACGTGGTGCGCGAGTTCGCCGCCGCGGCGCGCGCACGGGGCGTCGACGCCGGCCTCTACCTGTCGCCGTGGAACCTCCATGATCAGCTGTACGGCCGCGAGGTCGCCTACAACGAGTACTACTTGACGCAGCTCCACGAGCTCCTCACCGGGTCAGTACCCTGAGCGCGTACGTGCACACATCGCATTCTGTCCGACTGGTTTTCTCAAGCAGTACTCACTTCGCCATTGTTAAATACTCGAATTGCGTAGGTACGGGAGCTTGTCGGAGATCTGGTACGACGGCCACAAGGACAAGAACGCGACGAACATGACGTACCACTTTCAGGAGTGGTTTCAGACCGTGAGGCAGTTGCAGAGCTCCAGCATCATCTTCTCCGACGCCGGCCCCGACGTCCGGTGGGTCGGCAACGAGGACGGATTCGTCGGAACCACGTGCTGGTCCACCGTCAACCGCTCCATGATAACGATCGGGGCGACCGGCATCGAGAAGTACACTACATAGTACTCCCTCTGTCCCATAATATGTTATGGGACAGAGGGCTCTTATATTATGGGTCACGCATGCACGTTGCCGGGCCAAGCTACACATGAAACAAATAATCTGCTATTTCTCTCCTAAACGATGGCTCGGATCAATTTTAACCATTAGACACATATTACACTCGTTTAAACCTATATTAAGTTGTCCCCAAGTCATCATATCGTAACGCTTACATCCGGACGTTTTTTTTTAAGAATTACGGTTTTGCTAAATATCAGGTGCCTAAAAAATTCTAGCGCCAATCACTTTTTTTCTAGCGTAGCACGAGGCCGAAGGCGGGGACAACGTGAGGAGCGTCAGTGACGAGCGTCGGGCACGGCAAGGCCAAGTCGTGTACGAGTGGGAGCTCGCCAGCTCGGGGACTGGCCGGAGTTGTTCATCGAGGTGGGCCTTAGAGGGATAGCCGGGGCAGTGGCCAACATGGCGGTGGTAGGAGATCGAAGGGACGGCAGGGCGAGGAGCGGAGGTAGGCGGTTATTGTTGGGTTGGCATGCAGGGCGGCAAGGGGGCGGGGGAGGGGGGCGGGCGGTTAGGGCTAGGTTGACAGGCGACTGCGTGAGGAAAAAGATGAACAAGGCTAGGCGGGCTTGAGGAGGAAAATGAATCCAAAGTCGATAGATCCGATCGTCAGTAAAGCAAGTGACTGACTGAAATGTTTTTCTTCATGTACTTGAGAAATAACCACTCCCAAAGAATTAAAGATAGCCTACAAGTTTTTAAAATATACAAAACAACATTGTGTATAGGTAATGGCTTGATTGGGCTCAAGATTTCAGCGAAATTTCTGAAATTTCGGTGGGTATCGAAATACTTGTAATCTTGAAGTTTCATGTCAGAGTCAAACTAATTTCAAACCATATTTAATTTTTTTCAAAAATTATAAGAGCTAACTGGATTTTGATAGGTCGAGTTGCAAAAGGATTCTCGAAATTTGGATATACCGCTGTGGTCCAAAAAATTATGATAATTGTATACCTCGCCAATGAAGTATATCAATGTATTTTTTAGGGGAATAACAATTTTTGTGATCTATGCCAAAATTAATATGTTTTTCACGATTCATAAATGTCCTTATGTTTTGTAAAATATTTCTTTTCTTTGCTACATTTCGCAGGTCACAACCTACATGTATAAAATTGTTTGAATTATTTAAAAAAATCAAGAATATTGTATTTCTCTAGACACCTGTTAAGGGTAATGTGCTCTGAAGTGTGATGGTTTAGGGGGTTATTTTCCCTGAAAATGGTTTTAGAGGTTAACTTAGGTAAGGTAATATTTCAGATTATTAACGTGATTTTTCTCGGTGTATAAATTGCTATTGCCTCCATTTTGAAATATAATGCATAATTTAATTGTTTAAAATTTGTTGTTCTTTTGGCGAATAATGATATTTAGTTTATGTCTAAGAAAACACCATTCGTATTCAGAAACACCTTGGTATGATTATGATACAACCATTGGCTAAATATTGTATGAGATATTTACTGTTAGAGCATGAACTTGGATAGTCCAATTAGGCCTACTATTTTAAAATAAATGGAGGGAGTATATTAAACTACTGAACCCTAGTAATAATGAATTATGTGTGTGCAGCTATCTGAACAACGGTGATCCGTGGGGGACGGACTGGGTGCCGCCGGAGTGCGACGTGAGGATCCGTCCGGGCTGGTTCTGGCACAAGAACGAGACGGCCAAGACGCTGAGCCAGCTGCTCGACATATACTACACCTCGGTGGGCCGGAACTGTGTGCTGCTGTTGAACGCGCCGCCCAACACCACGGGCCTGGTGGCCTGGTGGAGGACGCCGACATCGCCAGGCTCCACGAGTTCCGCGACGCCGTCACGCGCATCTTCGGCACGGACCTCGCCGAGGGCAGCACGGCGAGGGCCAGCAGCGAGCGCGGCAGCGGATTCGTGGCGGGCAACGTGCTGGACGGCCGAGACGACACGTACTGGGCGCCGACGGCGGAGGACGGGTACTGGGTCGAGCTGCGTCGGCCGGCGAGAGCGCGAGCGCGGCCGTTCAACGTGGTGAGGATACAGGAGCACGTGGCGCTGGGGCAGCGGGTGGAGCGGCACGAGGTGTACGTGGATGGTGTGGCCGTGGCCAGCGGCACGACGGTAGGGCACAAGCGGCTGCACCGGCTGGCCGGACCCGTCGTCGGCCGGACGGTGAAGATATGCTTCGCCGCGCGCCGTGGGCCTCCGCTAGTGTCGGCGGTGGGCCTGCACCTCGACCCTCACGAAATCAATCGCGCGCGCCAATAGTTGTTGCTGATCGAGTGGCTGGAGCAGACTCATTGCGCTGGCCGCTGGAGTTGAATCACAACCACCATGTAGAACGATGTGCTACTGATCGTACTTGGCATCGTGCCCAGCGCCCATTACAGGGGAGGCCAAAATCACTATTTTAAACTTGTCAGGAGTTTTTAGCACAATCTGAATCCGTTCAAAAAAATTAGCACGATCTGACATTTTTTATAACGCCAATGCTTGTGGCGTTTCTGTCCCACTTAGACACGCCAAACCAGCCAACGTTTCTACCTTGAATAGATAAGTGGCCACAAACACACGCTGTTATAAACATCACAAGCAATGGCGTTTCTCCTGGCCAGGCCAGAAACGCCCGGAGGTTAGGCGTTTCTATGTGGACCAGAAACGCAGCAAGCCATGGCATTGCACAAAATGGTCAAATCGTGCTAAAATATCTGGACGGTTCAGTGTGTGCTAAAAAAAAATCCTGACATGGTCAAAACAGTGATTTTAAGTTTGCACCGCTGAAAATGCCTTTTTGATGATCCGACGATAGTCACTGGTGGCCACCGCAGGCAAAACCAGACTCGTTCGAGCTAGAAATTTGTTTTAATTTATGGAAGATCAACTTCATGATTGATTACATGTTTGGTGGATTTTGAATTTTCAGAAGTTCGTGCCTCAAAAAATATTGTCTCAAAGTTGTCCTGGGTGTTCGGTAGCTCCCCCTTAATTTCACCAAAGGCCAACCACATTTGTCAAAACCCCTCTTTTTGAAGGCTCGTCTTCAAAGTATCGAAATGTTTGTGCATAAATAGTCGAAAGTTGTTGGCTTTGTCTTTTGATTTCCTCTTCATTTGGACCCGGAGATGTGAGCGCAACGCTCATCCGCCCATGGACACGTGCATGGTAGATAACGGGATGGGCAGTTATTCACCATGCTTCTTGTCCAGGGATGCACTCGTTTCGATAGAGCATATGAAGATTGCCGATAACAACTTCATGTGCTCAATTTTTTTTAGTAGCCCAAGAAACAGAATTCGACATTATGCGAGTCTACTTTATTAGGGAAAAAAGGTGAAACTACGGCATGTAAGGCCATCTTTTTACGTCTTGGCTCCTCCAGCCTTCAGTGAACAATTCTTCATCCTCACTTTTCCATGAGCCTAAGGCGAATAAAACCTACGAACGGTCAAACTTGCACAATCTGGACTAACCTTGTAGGTTTTGAGAAGACACATGAACCGCCAACCCCAATATGTTGAGAACATACGATCGTTGAACGTGGTCGGAGACACACCCTTTGAACATAGCCCATCGAACCATTGCGTCATTGTTTTTTGCAAAGAAAAAGAACCATTGCTCTGTTGTCGTGTTGCCGAGGAAGAAGATTAGAGCACGAGCTATTTATCTCTTATTGCAACAGTAGCGTTCGTCTCACCTGCAGGTTTCCTCCTCGCGTCCGTGTATGGGCCAGCCCAGTATGGTTTCCTAGAGAGCCGGATTTAGGAAGCTTCCATGGCCGGTTCAGACCGGTTTTGAAGCTTCCGCGTGGTTTTTTTTTCTTATTTTTATCCGTGTGCATTTCTGTGTTGGTTTTCATTGCCTTTTTTTTCTTCTTCTTGAGTTTTTCTTTTTTTCTTTCTTTTTTCATTGTTTTTCCTTTTTTCAAGACATGTCTACTTATTTCAATACATATTGTACATTTTTCATATACATGTGGAAGATTTTTCAAATACATGTTTTGAATATTTTTAATATACATTAAACCTTTTTCAAATGCATGTTGAACATTTTTTCATGACATCAAACATTTTTAGAAAACTACATGAACATTTATTTTGCATTTTATAAACATTTTAAAAAATTGCAAACATATTTATGTAACACGTGAACAATTTTGAAAATTTCACGTACATTTTTATGAATGGAACATAACTTTCTTTTTTGAATTACACGAAAATTTCATTTGCATCGTATAAACTTTTTTTGAAATGTCACAAACATATTTGTTAAACACGTGCATATTTTTAAATGTCTAGTACATTTTTTGAATGGTATGAAGCCTTTTTTTACATTGTATAAACATTTGTTTTGAAATTTCATGAACACTTTTTTAACAAGCGAACATTTTTAAATGTCACGATCATTTTTAATGCTATTACCATTTACTTTGAGTTACGCAAACATTTTTTCAGTGTATAAATATTTTTCATAAATGTTAAAAACATTTTTAAAATCGCTTGAACATTTTGTGAATGTCACAAACATTTTTAGAAATGCTATCAACATTTCTTAAAAGTTGCACGAACATTTTTTCAACACTGCATAAACATTTTTTAGCGCGTGGTGATTATCTTAAATTTTAAGTAAAATATTTTAATTTTAGAAGTAAAAGTAAAATACAAAATAAAAAAAATGAATTCTTTTTGCACTAGAGAGTCAGAGCTTCCCTAGCGCTAGGCTGGCCATTTAGGGGTGTCTGAGGCGAGCGTCTACTCCATCTCACACTCTTCTCAAAAAAAAAAAAGTCTACTCCATCTCACACGCAATAAGCGGGTAATGTATAGGCACGCCCGAAGATCGATTTACCAAAATGAGAAAAGTAAGCGCATGAACATTGAAGATGTCACGTATTTTTATGAATGGCACGGAATTTCTTTTTATTGAATTCCACGAACATTTTATTTACATTGTACAAACTTTTTTTAAATGTCTTAAACAAATTGTTAAACACATAAATATTTTAAATGTCTAGTACATTTTTTAATGATACGAAACATTTGTATCATTTTTTTGAAATGTCATGAACATTGTTCTGTAAAACATGAACATGTTTAAATGTCACGTACATTTTTAATGCTAACATTTACATTGAATTAGGGAAACATTTTTGACAGTGTATAACATTATTTTTTAAATGTTACAAACATTTTTCAAAACTCATGAACATTTTCTGAATGTCACGATTTTATTTAGAAATGCTATCAACATCTCTTAAAAGTTGCATGAACATTTTTCAACACTGCATAAACATTTTGAATGCAATGGGAGTGCCTAGAACTCATCTAGCTGAGATATAATTTGGTCTCACTCATATGGGCTGCTAGACTTCTTGTTGGTTGTTGTTGTCCCTTCTATGGCAATTCCTATTTAGCGCTGCAGGCGCCGGTTTCTACTGTTTTGGCAAACCGGCGCCTGCAGCAGCTCTCTCGCGCCTCTAGTTAGGCCGGCCCACATTGTCTTTTCCCTGTTTCATTTAAAACGGAAAAAAACATGCAAGTGTGCATATCCGTGATTCGATCCGTGGCCGCCTGGTAAGCGGCACGATGAGCTAACCACCCAAGCCACATCACCTTTGTGATTACTCGAGCTTTTGATTTTCTTTTCTTCTTTTTTTTTCTTGGAACTGTTTTGTTTGTTTCTTTTTCTTTTCTTTTTCCTTTTTTATTGGAACGGTTTTGTTCATTTGTTCTTTTCTGCTAAATGAGTGAACATTTTCTTCAGATTCATGATTTTTTATTCAAAATTGATGAACTTTTCTTCAAGATCGATGAACTTTTTTCCAAATTCTATGAACATTTTTTCAAATTCGATGAACTTTTTTCAGATTTGATGAACTTTTTTTAAAATCGACAAACTTTTTTTCAAATTTGATGAAATTTTTTTCAAATTCGATGAACCAGATTCGATGAATTTCTTTCAGAATCGATGAACTTTTTTCAAATTCGATGAACTTTTCTAAAATTCAATGAACTTTTTTCAAATACGATGAACTTTTTTCAAATTCGATGAATTTTTTTTTCAAAATTGATGAACTTTTTTAATCGAATGAACTTTTTTTCAAATCGATGAACTTTTTAACAAAAAAATAGTGAAATTTTTTCAAATCTGATGAACTTTTTTCAAATCTGATGAACTTTTTTTTCCAAATCAATGAAATTTTTTCAAATTTGATGATTTGTTTTTCTAATATTGATGAATTTTTTTTCAAAATCGATGAATTCTTTCCAAATCAATGATTTTTTTTCAGAAATTGATGATTTTTTTTAAATTCGTGAACTGTTTTAGAAATTTAAAGAACTGTTTTTCATTAAGAAATACACATGTTCGAAATCGTTTTTAAATAACTCCAAAATTTCAATGGTATAGTAAATGGCTGAGTAATACATAGAGCGACTGTATTAGTTTTAAAACAATTCACGTTGCTTTTGTTCACTAGCGTTCTGAAGGTCTAGTGGTGCAGCTAGTCAATTACTGACTGTGCGGCGCGAGATCGAATCCACGAACTGCCAATTTTATCCCGTAGTTTTTTCGCGAACGGATTAGTTCCTGGGCCGAGTATAGAAGCTCACAGAGGGCGCGCTGTAGGCGCCATTTCCACGTTCGGGCGCCTACAGCGCCGAATAGGAGCTCCCCCTTCTATTCAGCGGGCTTTGTTCAAAAATTATTTGGGCTTGTCTAGAAAGCGAAGGGGAAAATAAGATAGAACATTTTGGACTCATATCTTGTCTTTTTTTTTTTTTTTGCGGGTGTGGACTCGTATCTTGTCGTTGTTTGTTTCAAGTACGTCCGTCCCTCGGCTGCATGTATGGCTCGTACATGTGAGTTGGGCGTGTCGTGACGTTGAGTGGAGTGAGTGTTGTTGCGTGCATATGTCCTTATTCATCTTCTCCGCGTTTGTAATTTTTCTCTTTTCGTGTCCCGACCGGCTGCATGTACATGCTCCCAAACGGGCACGTATATACATACATCAAAACACACCATATATATATATATATATATATATATATATATATATATATATATATATATATATATATATATATATATATATATATAAATAAAATAACACCTTTTTAAAAAAATATTTAAAAAAGGCAAACACTTGCAAATTGCATGTTTAGCAATGTACATGCAACTGATCCCGACAATACCCGCTCGATCCCAATTGCAGTCACTTTGTGCCCATACAGTTGCAGTCAGATTACAACGCTTGTAATTGTATGTCTAGTGCTGTACATGTAACTGACCCCGAGAACTCTCCTCTCGGCCCTAGTTGCAGTCGCTTTGTGCCCTGTGCAGTTGCAGCCGGGTCACAAACTCTAGCAGTTGCATGTCTAGTGGTGGACATGCAACTGGCCCCGACAACTCCTCTCCCGACCCTAGTAGCAGTCACTTTGTGCCCTCGTGCAGTTGTAGTCGGGTTACAATGCTTGCAGTTGCAGTCGGGTTACAATACTTGCAGTTGTATGTCTAGTGATGGACATGCAATTGGCCTCGACAACTCCTCTCCCAACCCCAGTTGCAGTCGCTTTGTGCCCCCGTGCAATTGCAGTCGGGTTACAACGCTTGAAGCTGTAGTCAGGTTACAACACTTGTAGTTGCATGTCTAGTGGTGGTGGACATGCAACTAGCCCGACAACTCCTCTCCCGACCCCAGTTGCAGTCGCTTTGAGCCCCGTGCAGTTGCAGTAGGGTTACAACACTTGCAGTTGCATGTCTAATGCGGACATGCAACTGGCCCCGACAACTCCTCTCCCGACCCCAGTTGCAGACGCTTTGTGCCCCGTGCAGTTGCAGTCGGATTACATCGCTTGTAGTTGCATGCCTAGTGGTGGACATGCAACTAGCCCTGTCCCACCCACGCCCTATTTTTTTAATCTCAATTTCATTAATGTGTTGGCACTGCGATTTTTTAAAAATAATAATAAGAGGCATATTTTGTAATAATAAAATCTAAACAATCATTTGCAATCTCGGGTAACAAATGAATATTAAATTTAAAATAAAATGAATATAAAAATAAGAAGAGAGAAAAGAGTGAAACAATGTTCTATTAAATATAGTTAAATAAGAAAAAAAAGCAGAAAACAATAAACAAAAACAGAAATTAATCATGAGAAAAAAGAAAAATAAAGTCATAATATAGAGCTTACCCCCAGGAAGCTAAAGTGAACAAAATGACAAAAGATGCAAAAAGCTACGCAGCGTTCACATCCTTCAATCCTCCCCTTTCTTTTTCGGTCTGGTAAAAAGGGGGGGGAGCCAACATAGCCCAGCTCGGGCAAAGTTCACGCACATGGGCTGCCCCTCGTACAGGACGAGCCGCGCACCCTCGCGTCACTAAAAAAATGATAACACAACGCGAGCATGAATATGATGCGAGACGATCGGAGGGCTGGAAAAGTGAATGAGACATAGTTAAAACTCAGCTAGCTGAGTTTCAGCAAAACCGTATTTATAACCCACTGAAGTAAGCAGGACCGGATAAATCTCCCCAGGATGGTTTTGGACATAATTTGAGGTGGCATTGTCTTTATCCGTGCTATAATTAGTCATGCTGATGTGGCACTACACACCGATTCAGTAAAATATACCCAATTCGCCAGCACCCGTCGTCGCTCTCTCGCTGGCGGCCATCCCATCCGTTGCGGCCCGCCTCCCTGCGCCATGGTGCCTTATCGCCCAAGCTCCGCCCCTCGCGTACGACCGCGTCATGGCCACCACCGGACGACCCCGCAGCCACCGCCAGCAGCACAACCGTCGCGCCTCCCGAAGTCCCCATTCGCGGCCGAAACAAAACAGGGGAGCTAGCTAGGTGGCTAACTGACCTCGTCGATGGCGCGGAAGAGACAGGCATTGAAGGATGCAGCGGTGATGATGGGCTGCGAGAAGCTGGTGGCGCCGGGCAAGAGCGGCAAGAACCGGGTGCCGGGCACGACGTAGGACATGTCGTGCAACCAGGGCCGGGCCCATAGTTGTGCGAACTGTGCGGCCCGCACAGGGCCCATAAATTTGAGGGGCCCCAAAAAATTTATTTGTCTATGTACATATTGTTCCTGGGGTAGGCGTTGGGCCGCGCATGAAGCTGGGCCGTTGCCCGCTGGCGCGTGACTGCTCCCGCGCGTGAGTCCACCAGGCCACTGCTCGATGACTAGATGGCTCAATGGCTCGATTGCTCGATGCCAACCGCTAGGGCATGCTGATATGCTCGATACCTCGATCTCCCCTCCAAAAAAATAAAAAACTGATCTGCTCGATCGATCGCATCTAGAATCCACGCGCAGGCGACACGGCGCATGCGCATCCTCCAGTCTTCCAGATCCAGCGACGCCGCAACAGACGAAACGACCAAAGGTACAATCAGAGGCAATATGAGGAGACATAGTACGCTAGTTTTGGCATTGCAAATACAGTAAAGTCCTCATTGGTTCGCAACTTATCCATCGATTATTCCTCTTGTTGGGGGGATGATCCCCGGGTAGGCAACGGAGCCCGGATCCCTCTTCTTTTCAAAACATCGGGGCAGGGCAAGCCCCTCAATCCGGCTAGCCTGCATGCCGGCTCCCCAGCACGAGCCGGCTCGGCATGGCGACCCGGCCCGGCCGGCTGGCCTAGGCCGGCTGGCCGCTGGAGGACAGCCCTCATGACAAGACCAACATGGCAACAACGCCCCTCCTTGGCGTCGACTCACGCGGGCATGGCTACAGCGCTCCCTGCGCCCCCGCCCGGGGCGGGCGGTGTCCAGGCGGCGCGATCCTGTTACTAGGCGGCGCCGACCGACCTATGAGGAACGACAAGACCTGCCACAGTGCCGCGCTGCCGACCGAACCCTTGCCCGGCGGACCCGGCGCACCCGGCGACCCGGCGGCCCCCACTGCCGGCTCCTAGACGATGACACCAGGGCCCCGCGCTTGTGCATCTTTACCAATGTAACCCTGGGGGGTCGAGCTATAAGACCCCCCGGGAGGCCTCCGTGCAGAGGGATTGAACACTGGACACACACACACACACGTAGCCAGGAGAAGGAGAGAGCTAGCTTTTCTTCCTTCTCCCATCAAACAGCTCCAGGAGCAACCTTGTAGCCCTTGCGCTTTCCATACACCATTCGGCAGGACTAGGGGTGTTACCTCTCTGGAGGGCCCCGAACCTGGGTACGTCTCGTGTCTCGCACTTGCGCGCGCCAACCTCGCCTCCGGAATCCACCGGCGTCCTCTCGTAACCCCATCTTTTTAGCCATCTTATGGCATCTGCCGTGAGAATACCACGACAGTTGGCGCCCACCGTGGGGCTGCTCGCGGCGCCGGCCGGAGTCAAGTTCCGGACGAGGCCCTTCACCAGCTCCGGCGAGCGCATCGTGCATGGCTTGGTCCGCGCGCCCCGCGCGGTCGACTCTGCCGGCTGTGACGCTGTGCCAAGCGCGGACGCCGCCTGCCCTGCAGGCTGCCTCGTCGTCCCGTTCGGCGCGCTGCGCGTCTTCATCGTGCTCGTCCCCGACGTGTTTCCCAGCGAGGTGCGTAGCTTCGCCGACTCGCTTGTTCCCGTTTGTTGCGCCGTCTCCGATGACGTCGCGGCTCTCTGCGCCCGCGCGGAGGTGCTGACCATCGGTACCAGCTCCAGCTCCCCGCGCAGCAAGGAGAAGGCCGCCACGGCCGCTGCTGCCACGGCTGCGGCTCCGCCACGCCGGGCCGACCCGCTCCACGAGACGATCCGGAGTCTGCAAGCCCCCATCACGCCCGACGCCGACACGGCTGCTGCTGCAGCGCAGCTCAACGAGGACCGCCAGCATCTGCTGGTCGAGGCCACGGAGCTTACGGCAACCCGGCGCCGGCTGGAGTCCGCCCAGCGAGAGTACGACAGCGCCCACGGCTTCACGCCGGCCGCTGCCGAGTCCAGCCGGGTCGCGGAGGTGCGGATCCGTGGGGGCGCGATCGGCCGTGCGCTAGGCGCAGGCCGGCCCGTCTACGACACCCCCGTCAAGAACATGCACGCGGCGCAGGCGGCCATGGCGGATCTCGAATTCCTGGAGGGTGAGGAGCTGCTGCAGCAGCAGCAGCGCATCCGCGACCTCATCGCCGCGGCGAACGAGCAGCAGAAGCAGTTCGACCCGGCCCAGCCATCCGCCTCCGCCTCAGGAAAAACCGGAAACCCGGAGAGGGCCCTCCGGGACGCGCGGCAGACGTCCTCCCACGCCACTAGCCCGAGCCGCTCTGGCCGGCACCGGTCCGGTCGGAGCCGGCACAACCGTGCCGCAACCGCTGGAGACGGCATCGCTGACGAGACGGCTGGCAACGGCCGGGTTCAGCCGCCGGAGCCCCCCGTGCGTCCGGCTCGGCGGCCCGAGCCGGCCCCGGAAGCCCCGGCACCCCGCGGCCCCGTGGCTGACCGGATCGGACCCCGCGGTCCCGTGGCGGACCGGCTCAGCCCCCGCGAGCCCTACGACGAAAGCGACGCCCGTCACCGCATCGACCGGCTGGCACGCTCCACGGCCCTGGAGGAGGAGAGCTCTGTCGGCCCGGCGTGCTTTGGGCCCCGCATTCGCGAGGAGCCCTTCCCCAAAGGCTTCTCGCTGCCCCGCGACTCGCCCAAGTACAACGGCGCCACCAAGCGGAGGACTGGCTGACTGACTACACCACGGCTATCGGCATAGCCGGCGGCAACCGGCACGTGGCCGTGCGATACGTCCCCCTCATGCTGCTCGGCTCGGCCCGGACGTGGCTTAACAGCCTCCGAGCCGGCAACGTGAATTCCTGGCTGGATTTCGAAGACGCGTTCATTCGCAACTTCACCAGCACCTACAAGCGTCCCGGCAAGCCTCGCCAGCTCTCCATGTGCGTCCAGAAGCCAGGCGAGCCCCTGCGCGATTTCCTCACGCGGTGGACGGAGCTCCGCAACTCCTGCGAGGAAGTCCATGAGGTCCAGGCCATCCAATACTTCATCGACGGATGCCTGGACGGCACTTTGGTCAAGCACCGGCTGGTGTGCGACGAGCCGGAGACCCTGGCGGAGCTCATGGCCGTGGCGGACAAGTACGCTACGGCCGACTCCGCGATGAATGTGAAGATCACGATCGACGCAGACGGCAAGCTCCTCCCAGCCCAGCCGGCTCCCCCCAAGCTGGCTGGGGACAACAATCAGTGCCGGCAAGACAACAACAGAAGCAACGGCAAGCGCAGGAACAACCAGCAGGCGCCCCGCTACGACAACCGGTAGGTCGCCGCGGTGGAAGGGGAACAGCCGGCTGAGCAGGGCTCCAGCCAGCGCCCGCGCACCGGCAAGGCCGCCTGGCAGCCCAAGCTGTCCTTCGAGCAGATGCTCGACGCCCCCTGCAAAAAACCACAGCGGCGCGAAGCCGTCGACGCACACACTCCGGCAGTGCAGCTTCACCCAGCGCCTGTTGAAGGGCAACCTTCCGCCCCTGCCACCCGGAGCCGGCCCGCAACAGCCGCCGCTTCCCCCACCCCCGCCGCCACCCGGCGCCCTCGCCGACAACCCTTTCCCGCGCCCGGACGCGTCCTACGTCGTCTTCACCAGCGAAGGGGATGACAAGCACGCCAAGCGCAAGCACGCGGCCGAGGTGAACGCCGTCGTCCCTCCGGTTCCCCAGTACATGCATTGGTCCGACCGGCCAGTGAGTTGGACCCGGGAGGACCACCCGGCCGTCATGCCTACGCCGGGTGGCTACGCCCTTGTGCTCGACCCCACCTTCGTCTCCGAGAAGCGCACCTGCCGCTTTTCGCGGGTACTGATCGACGGCGGCAGCAGCATCAACATCCTGTACCGCGACACCATGACCAAGCTCGGCATCGAGGCGCGACAGCTAGAGCCGACCCGGACGGTGTTCCACGGCATCGTGTCGGGTCTCTCCTGCTCTCTGATCGGCCGGATCCGGCTTGACGTCATGTTCGGCTCCAGCAGCCATTTCCGCCGCTAGCCGATCTGGTTCGAGGTGGTCGACCTGGCCAGCCCCTACCACGCGCTGCTGGGCCGGCCCGCGATGGCCAAATTCATGGCGGTCCCCCACTACGCCTACCTAAAGTTGAATATGCCGGGTCCCAGGGGCCTCATCACCATCGTCGGCGGCTACAAGAAACCCCTCGAATGCGCCAAAGCCTGCTCCCAGCTGGCCGAGTCGCTGGTCATCGCTGAGGAGAGGCGCCAGCTCGACCGGATCGTGGCACTGGCTAGCGCGCAGCCGGCCGTGCCGACTCCACCCAAGCCGGCCGACGAGGCCTCCTTCAAGCCGGCCAAGGACACGAAGAGGGTCCCGCTCAACCCGGCCGATCCCAGCTCCAGCAAGTACGTCATCGTGGGCACCGGCCTCGACAGCAAATAGGAAGGCGAGCTCGTCGATTTCCTCCGTGAGAATCAGGATATCTTCGCATGGTCTCCCAAAGACATGCCGGGTGTCCCGAGGGAACTCGCCGAGCACAAACTTCACGTCCGCAAGGACGCCAAGCCTGTCCGACAGCCGCTGCGCCGCTTCTCCGAGGAGAAGCGAAGAACCATCCGTGAGGAAATCGCCCGGCTGCTCGCAGCCGGCTTCATCATGGAAGTCTTCCACCCGGAGTGGCTGGCCAACCCAGTCCTCGTCCCGAAGAAAAATGGCACCTGGCGCATGTGCATCGACTACACCAGTCTGAACAAGGCTTGCCCCAAAGACCCGTTCTCTCTGCCCCGGATCGACCAAGTCATCGACTCCACAGCCGACTGCGAGCTCCTGTCCTTCCTGGACGCCTACTCCGGCTACCACCAGATCAAGCTGGACCCGGCCGACGCCCTCAAGACGTCCTTCATCACGCCCTTTGGGGCGTATTGCTACATCACCATGTCGTTCGGCTTGAAGAATGCTGGCGCCACCTTCCAGCGCTGCATGCAGAAATGCCTGCTGCCCCAGCTCGGCAGAAATGTGCACGTCTACGTCGACGATATCGTGGTGAAGACCAAGCAGCACCTCACGCTCCTGGCCGACCTCAAGGAGACCTTCGCCAACCTGCGCCGGTTCCAAATCAAGCTCAACCCGGAGAAATGCGTCTTCGGCGTGTCGGCTGGCCAACTCCTCGGCTTCCTCGTCTCGGAGCGCGGCATCGAGGCCAACCCGGAAAAGATCAAGGAGATCGAGCGCATGCGCAAGCCGACCCGGCTGCGCGATGTCCAGAAGTTCACCGGCTGCTTGGCCTCTCTCAGCCGGTTCGTCAGCCGGCTGGGGGAGAGGGCTCTGCCCCTGTATCAGCTGATGAAGAAGACGACGGTGTTCGAGTGGAGCGACCAGGCGGACGAGGCTTTCCGCGACCTCAAGCGCATGCTGTCCACCGCACCCATCCTGGCCGCGCCGGCTGAGAAAGAACTACTTCTGCTGTACATCGCCGCCACCTCCCGCGCGGTCAGCACGGTGCTGGTGGTCGAGCGCCCTGAGGAGGGCAAGGTGCAGCCGGTTCAGCGCCCAGTGTACTTTCTGAGCGAGGTGCTCTCCACCTCCAAGCAGAACTACCCCACTACCAGAAGATGTGCTACAGCGTGTACCTTGCCGCCAAGAAGCTGCGGCGGTGCTTCCACGAGCATACCATTACCGTGGTGAGCACGGCCCCCATCGGTGAGATCATGGGCTGCCGGGATGCCTCTGGCCGGGTGGCCAAGTGGGCCATCGAGCTAGCCGGCCACACGATCCTCTACGAGCCTCGCACCACCATCAAGTCCCAAGCACTGGCCGACTTCCTCGTCGACTGGACCAAGACCCAGTACCTGCCACCAGCGCCCGAGTCGACTCACTGGCGCATGCACTTCGACGGCTCCAAGATGCGCAATGGCTTGGGAGCCGGCATCGTGCTGTCTTCCCCCAAGAACGACCGACTGTGGTACGTACTGCAGATCCATTTCACCGCCTCCAACAACGTTGCCGAGTACGAAGCTCTCGTACACGGTCTCCAGCTGGCCAGGGAGATCGGCATCCGGCGCATCCTCTGCTACGGCGACTCGGACCTGGTGGTGCAGCAAGTTTCCGGCGACTGGGACTCCAAAGACGCCAACATGGCCAGCTACCGCTTCCTGGTCCAGCAGCTCTCCGGCGGGTTCGACGGCTGCGAGTTCCTCCACGTCCCGTGCGCGGACAATGAAGCAGCCGACGCCCTGGCCAAAGTGAGTTCCACCTGGCAAGCCATCCCATCCGGCGTCTCCCTCGAGCACCTACGGAGGCCGTCCATCAAGCCGTCTCCCGAGTCGGAATCCATCTTCGTCCCAGACAACCCCGACGCGCCCCCACCCGACCCCGGAGTTCCCGGCCCAAGCTCGGGGACTGCCGGCTCCGGCTCGGGGATAGCCGGCTCCGGCTCGGGGACTGCCGTCTCCGGCTCGGGGGCTGCCGGCCCAAGCTCGGGGACTGCCGGCTTCGGCTCGGGGGCTGCCGTCCCGGATCCCATCCCGGCGGCCGTCCTCACGGTGGTGACGGCGCCGTCCTGGGCTCGGCCGATCCTCGCCTTCTTGGAAGACGGCGACCTCCCCTGCGACGAGACCGAAGCCCGGCAAGTGCAGCGGCGAGCGTCTGCCTACAACATCATCAACCACGAGCTCGTCAAACGCAGCACGACTGGCGTGTTCCAGCGCTGCGTCGAGCAGGACAAAGGGATCGAGATCCTCCTCGACATCCACCAGGGCGAGTGCGGGCACCATGCCGCCTCGAGATCCCTGGTGGCCAAAGCTTTCCGCCACGGGTTCTACTGGCCCACGGCCCTGGAAGACGCCGAAGAGCTGGTCCTCAAGTGCGAGGGCTGCCAACGCTTCAGCAAACGCAGCCACCAGCCGGCTCCAGCCCTCCAAACCATCCCAATCACCTAGCCCTTTGCCGTCTGGGGGCTCGACATGGTGGGGCCCTTCAAGACCGCCCGAGGGGGCATGACACACCTGCTGGTCGCCATCTACAAGTTCACCAAATGGATCGAGGCCAGACCGATCAAGAAGCTCGACGGGCCCACGGCCGTCCGGTTCATCAAGGATATCGCAGTTCGCTACGGTGTTCCCCACAGCATCATCATGGACAACGGCACCAATTTCACCAAGGGCGCGCTGGCCCACTACTGCTTTGCATCCGGCATCCGGCTCGACTTGGCCTCCGTCGCGCATCCGCAGTCGAACGGCCAGGTTGAGCGGGCAAACGGCCTCATCCTAGACGGCATCAAGTCGCGACTCGTCGAGCCGCTCGTGCGCTCACCCGGCAGCTGGCTCGATGAGCTGCCGGCCGTCCTCTGGAGTCTCCGGACGACGCCCAACCGCTCCACCGGGTTCACCCCGTTCTTCCTCGTCTACGGAGCCGAAGCCATTATCCCCACCGACGTCGAGTTCGACTCGCCCCGGGTGACCATGTACACAGAAGCCGAGGCAAAGGAGGCACGCGAAGACGGCGTTGACCTGCTCGAGGAGGCGCGCCTTCTGGCCCTCAGCCGGTTAGCCATCTACCAACAAGGCCCGCGCCACTACCACAGTAAGAAATTCAAGCCCATCGCGTTCCGCGAGGGTGACCTTGTGCTCCGGCTCGTCCAACGGACAGCCGGCCAGCACAAACTAGCCTCCCCCTGGGAGGGCCCCTTCATCGTCAGCAAGGCTCTCTACGACCGGAACGCGTACTACCTCATCGACGCGCAGAAGCCGAACAAACGCAAGCGGGATGCAGCCAGCGAGGAGTCCAGCCGGCCCTGGAACGTGGAGCTCCTCCGTCCGTTTTACAGTTAAACTCATGCATGTATGTATCACCACCTTTTGGATTTAATGAAAGCAGCAAGCCCCCTCATTTTCGTTTCGCCCGCCGAGTCGGCACAGCTGGCTCAGGGGCTCGGGGATTTCCTTTTCCGTTTTTTCTCCGTGTCTATGCGCTTCCCCGTTTTCGATTCTCCCGCTGAGTCGGCGCCGCCGGCTCAGGGGCTCGGTGTTGGGGAACGTTGCATGGGAAACAAAAATTTTCCAACGCACACACAAGATCTATCCATGGTGATGAGCATCTACGAGAGGGAGAGTGAATCTACATACCCTTGTAGATCGCTAAGCGGAAGCGTTAAGAAACGCGGTTGATGTAGTCAAACGTCTCCGCGATCCAAATCGCAAGTCGTCCCTCGATCCGATCACGAACTAGTGCCGAACGGACGGCACCTCCGCGTTCAACACACGTACGGCTTGATGACGCCTTCACCTCCTCGATCCAGCGAGCGATGATGAAGTAGTAGATGAGTTCCGGCAGCACGACGGCGTGGTGATGGTGGTGAGGAACAATCTCTGCAGGGCTTCGCCAAGCACTACGGAGATTATGACGGGAGAACTAGAGGGTTAGGGTTGCCGACACACGGCTTGGGAAATCTTGATGTGTCCCGTGTGTTAGCCCTGCCCCTCTATTTATATGTTGAGCCCTGGGGTCTAAACTTGGAGAAAAAGCCTCCACAAGGTCGGTTTCGCCCGCACAAGGTCGGTTTGGCCCGCACGGAAAGAGTCTAACTCGGATTCCAGCAGTATCGCGTACAAGCGGTAGTACCGCTCACCAGCGGTAGTACCGCTTCACACAAGCGGTAGTACCGCTTACGCGGTAGTACTGCCTTATAGCGGTAGTACCGCTTAAGGCAGTAGCAAAACTTTCTTTTGCACTTTCCAATACCTCGTGGGATTTACCCCTTTGGCTCATATAAAGTGTTGCTGCACCCGAACACTTCGGTAAACATCCGGAACCTCTTCCGGTGAATTCCGGAACCCTTCCGGAGATCAAAACACTATTATCACATATATTAATCTTTACCTCCGGACTCTTCCGGAGACCCTCGTCATGTCCGGGATCTTATCCGGGACTCCGAACAACCTTCGGTCACCAACACAATAACTCAACTATACTAATCGTCACCAAACGTTAAGTGTGTAGACCCTGCGGGTTCGAGAACTATGTAGACATGACCGAGACACCTCTACGATCAATAACCAATAGCGGGACCTGGATGCCCATATTGGCTCCTACATATTCTACGAAGATCTTTATCGGTCGAACCTCTATGTCAAGGATTCAGTTAATCCCGTATGTTGTTCCCTTTGTTATTCGGTATGTTACTTGCCCGAGATTCGATCGTCGGTATCTCTATACCTAGTTCAATCTCGTTACCGGCAAGTCTCTTTACTCGTTCCGTAATACAAGATCTCGTGGCTAACACTTTAGTCACATTGCTTGCAAGGCTCATGGTGATGTTGTATTACCGAGTGGGCCCTGAGATACCTCTCCGTCACACGGAGTAACAAATCCCAGTCTTGATCCATGCCAACCCAACAGACACCCTTGGAGATACCTGTAGAGCACCTTTATAGTCACCCAGTTACGTTGCGATGTTTGATACACACAAGGTACTCCTCCGATGTCAGGGAGTTGCATGATCTCATGGTCATAGGAACAAATACTTGACATGCAGAAAACAATAGCAATAAACTGACACGATCATATGCTACGTTCGTAGTTTGGGTCTTGTCCATCACATCATTCTCCTAATGATGTGATCCCGTTATCAAATGACATCTCATGTCTATGGCTAGGAAACCTTAACCATCTTTGATCAACGAGCTAGTTAACTAGAGGCTTACTAGGGACACAGTGTTGTCTATGTACCCACACATGTATTTGAGTTTCCAATCAATACAATTATAGCATGGATAATAAACGATTATCATGAACAAGGAAATATAATAATAACTAATTTATTATTGCCTCTAGGGCATATTTCCAACAGTCTCCCACTTGCACTAGAGTCAATAATCTAGTTCACATCACTATCTAATTTACATTGTAATGAATCGAACACCCATGCAGTTCTAGTGTTGTTCATGTTTAGCCCTTGGAAGAGGTTTAGTCATCGGATCTGCAACATTCAGATCCGTGTGTACTTTGCAAATATTTATGTCGTCCTCCTTGATGTAATCGCGGATGGAATTGAAACGTCGCTTTATGTGTCTGGTCCTCTTGTGAAATCTTGGTTCCTTGGCTAGAGCAATGGCACCAGTATTATCACAAAACAGAGTCATTGGGTTAAGCGCACTAGGCACTACTCCAAGATCTGTCATGAACTCCTTCATCCAGACACCTTCCTTCGCCGCCTCCGAGGCAGCGATGTACTCCGCTTCGCATGTAGAATCAGCTACCACGCTTTGCTTGGAACTGCACCAGCTAACCGCACCCCCATTAAGAATAGATACGTATCCGGTTTGTGACTTAGAGTCATCCGGATTAGTGTCAAAGCTTGCATCGACGTAACCCTTTACGACGAGCTCTTGATCACCTCCATAAACGAGAAACATGTCCTTAGTCTTTTTCAGGTACTTCAGGATATTCTTGACCGCCGTCCAGTGTTCCATTCCTGGATCACTTTTGAAACCTTCCGACCATACTTATGGCAAGGCTGACATCGGGTCTTGTGCACAGCATTGCATACATGACAGAGCCTATGGCTGAAGCATAGGGGATGACACTCATCTTTTCTCTATCTTCTGCAGTCACTGGGCATTGAGTCTTACTCAACTTCACACCTTGCAATGCAGGCAAGAACCCCTTCTTGGACTGATCCATTTTGAACTTCTTCAAAACTTTGTCAAGGTATGTGCTTTGTGAAAGTCCTATTAAGCGTCTCGATCTATCTCTATAGATCTTGATGCCTAATATGAAAGCAGCTTCTCCTAGGTCCTTCATTGAAAAACTCTTGTTCAAATATCCCTTCACGCTTTCCAACATTTCTATATTGTTTCCAATCAGTAATATGTCATCCACATATAATATTAGAAACGCTATAGAGCTCCCACTCACTTTCTTGTAAATACAAGCTTCTCCGTAAACTTTGTATAAACTCGAACGCTTTGATCACCTCATCAAAGCGAAGATTCCAACTCCGAGATGCTTGCACCAGTCCATAAATGGATCGCTGGAGTTTGCAAACTTTGTCAGCATTCTCTGGATCGACAAAACCTTCTGGTTGCATCATATACAACTCTTCCTTCAGGAAACCGTTAAGGAACGCTGTTTTGACATCCATCTGCCAAATTTCATAATCGAAAAAGGCAGCTATTGCTAACATGATTCTGACGGATTTAAGCATCGCTATGGGTGAGAAGGTCTCATCGTAGTCAACTCCTTGAACTTGTGAAAAACCCTTTGCCACAAGTCGAGCTTTATAGACGGTGACATTACCGTCCGCGTCCGTCTTCCTCTTAAAGATCCATTTGTTCTGAATGGCCTTACGCCCTTCAGGTAATACTTCCAAAGTCCATACTTTGTTTTCATACATGGATCCCATCTCGGATTTCATGGCCTCTAACCACTTCTCAGAATCCGGGCCCATCATCGCTTCTCCATAGCTCGTAGGTTCATCGTTGTCCAACAACATGACCTCTAAGACAGGGTTGCTGTACCACTCAGGAGCAGTACGCGTCCTTGTCGACCTACGAGGTTCGATAGCAACTTGATCCAAAGCTTCATGATCATCATCATTAACTTCCTCTTCGGCTAATGTAGGCTCTACAGAAACATCTTTCTGCGTTGCGCTACTTTCAGGTTGACGTAAAGGTTCAACAACCTCATCAAGTTCTATCTTCCTCCCACTCAATTCTTTCGAGAGAAACTCTTTCTCAAGAAATGTTCTGTTTTTAGCGACAAACACTTTGCCTTCGGATCTGAAGTAGAAGGTATACCCAACTGTCTTTTTTGGGTATCCTATGAAGACGCATTTCTCCGCTTTGGGTTCCAGCTTTTCAGGCTGAAGCTTTTTGACATAAGCATCACATCCCCAAACTTTAAGAAACGACAGCTTTGGCTTCTTGCCAAACCAAAGTTCATATGGCGTCGTCTCAACAGATTTCGATGGTGCCCTATTTAAAGTGAATGCAGCTATCTCTAATGCATAACCCCAAAACGATAGTGGCAAATCGGCAAGAGACATCATAGATCGCACCATATCCAATAAGGTTCGATTACGACGTTCGGACACACCATTACGTTGTGGTGTTCCAGGCGGTGTCAATTGTGAAACAATTCCACCCCGTCTTAAGTGACTGCCAAACTCATAACTCAGATATTCTCCTCCTCGATCAGATCGTAGGAATTTAATCTTCTTGTTACGATGATTCTCAACTTCACTCTGAAATTGTTTGAACTTTTCAAATGTTTCAGACTTGTGTTTCATTAAGTAAATATACCCATATCTACTTAAGTCATCAGTGAAGGTGAGAAAGTAACGATAACCACCACGCGCCTCAATGCTCATCGGACCGCACACATCAGTATGTATGATTTCCAACAAGTCACTTGCCCGTTCCATTGTTCCAGAGAACGGCGTTTTAGTCATCTTGCCCATGAGGCATGGCTCACATGTGTCAAGTGATTCAAAATCAAGTGACTCTAAAAGTCCATCAGCATGGAGCTTCCTCATGCGTTTTACGCCAATATGACCTAAACGGCAGTGCCACAAGAAAGTGGTATTATCATTATCAATTTTACATCTTTTGGCATCAATGTTATGAACATGTGTATCATTACTATCGAGATTCAATATGAATAAACCCCTCACATTGGGTGCATGACCATAAAAGATATTACTCATAAAAATAGAACAACCATTATTCTCTGATTTAAATGAGTAACCGTCTCGCAATAAACAAGATCCAGATATAATGTTCATGCTTAACGCAGGCACTAAATAACAATTATTCAGGTTCATCACTAATCCCGATGGTAATCGAAGAGCGAGCGTGCCGACGGCGATCACATCAACCTTGGAACCATTTCCCACGCGCATCGTCACTTCGTCCTTTGCCAGCCTCCGTCTATTCCGCAGTTCCTGTTTTGAGTTGCAAATATGAGCAACCGCACCGGTATCAAATACCCAGGCACTACAACGAGAGTTGGTAAGGTACACATCAATAACATGTATATCATATATACCTTGTTTGTTGTTGGACGCCTTCTTGTCAGCCAAATACTTGGGGCAGTTCCGCTTCCAGTGTCCAGTTCCCTTGCAATGAAAGCACGCAGTTTCTGGTTTGGGTCCAGCCTTGGGTTTCTTCACGAGAGGAGCAACTGTTTTGCCACTCTTCTTGGAGTTACCCTTCTTACCCTTGCCATTTTTCTTGAAACTAGTGGTTTTATTGACCATCAACACTTGATGCTCCTTCTGAATTTCAGACTCAGCGGCTTTCAGCATCGCAAACAGCTCGGCGACTGACTTGTTCATCCCGTGCATGTTATAGTTCAACACGAAGCTCTTGTAGCTAGGTGGCAATGATTGAAGAACTCTGTCAGTGATAGCCTCTGGCGGAAGGGGCATCCCCAATTCAGCCAGACGGGTGGAGTACCCAGACATTCTGAGTACGTGATCACTGATAGACCCGTTTTCCTCCATCTTGCAAGCATAGAACTTATCGGAGATCTCATATCTCTCGATCCGGGCATTCTTCTGAAAGATAAACTTCAACTCCTGGAACATCTCATATGCTCCATGACGTTCAAAACGTCTTTGAAGTCCCGGTTCTAAGCCATACAATATTGCACATTGAACTATTGAGTAATCTTCAGAACGAGCCTGCCAGGCGTTCACAACGTCTAGAGACTCAATTGGAGCGGGTGGATCACCAAGCGGTGCATCAAGGACATAAGCCTTCTGGGAAGCCGTAAGGATAATCCTTAGATTACGGGCCCAGTCCACAAAGTTACTTCCATCATCTTTCAACTTAGCTTTCTCTAGGAACGCATTAAAATTCAGGGGTGCTACTGCGCGAGCCATGATCTACAACATAAATATAGCAAAGACAACTTAGACTATTGTTCTAGATAATGAGTTTAGTTAATCATATTACTTAAAAACTCCCACTCAAATTGACATCCCTCCGGTCATTCGAGTGTAACATGATCCAAATCCACCAACTCAAGTCCGATCATCACGTGAGTTGAGGTGGTTTCAATGGTGAACATCTTCATGTTGATCATATCTACTATATGACTCATGTTCGACCTTTCGGTCTCTTGTGTTCCGAGGCCATGTCTGTACATGCTAGGCTCGTCAAGTTTAACCCGAGTGTTCCGCACGTGCAACACTGGCTTGCACCCGTTGTATGTGAACGTAGAGTCTATCACACCCGATCATCATGTGGTGTCTCGAAACGACGAACTTTCGCAACGGTGCACACTCGGGGAGAACACAATTTTATCTTGAAATTTAAGTGAGGGATCACCTTATAATGCTACTGTCGTCCTAAGCAAAATAAGATGCATAAAAGGATTAACATCACATGCAAATCATAAGTGACATGATATGGCCATGAACTTGTGCTTTTGATCTCCATCTCCAAAGCACCGGCATGATCTCCATCGTCACCGGCATGACACCATGATCTCCATCATCTTGATCTCCATCAATGTGTCGCCATGAGGTTGTCGCGTCGACTGTTGCTTCTACGACTATAGCTAACTCATAGCGATAAAGTAAAGCAAAAACGGCGAAAATAATTAAAGACAACTCTATGGCTCCTGCCAGTTGCCGTACTCATCGACATGCAAGTCGTGATATTCTATACAACACATGATCATCTCATACATCACATATATCTCATCATGTAATTGGCCATATCACATCACAACATACCCTGCAAAAACAAGTTAGACGTCCTCTAATTGTTGTTGCAAGTTTTACGTGGCTGCTACGGGTTTGCAAGAACCGTTCTTACCTACGCAAAATCACAACGTGGTGTAGTGATTGCTTTTTGATCTTCTAAAAGAACCCTCTTCATTGAAATTGATTCAACTAAAGTGAGAGAGACAGACACCCGCTAGCCATCTTTATGCAACGAAGTTACATGTCAGTTGAAGGAACCGGTCTCTCGTAAGCGTATGAGTAATGTTAGTCCGGGCCGCTTCATCTCACAATACCGCCGAATCAAGTATCAACTAGTAACGGCAAGCAATATGTATACACCCACGCCCACAACTCGTTTGTGTTCTACTCGAGATCTCATCTACGCATAGACCTAGCTCTGATACCACTGTTGGGGAACGTTGCATGGGAAACAAAAAATTTCCTACGCACACACAAGATCTATCCATGGTGATGAGCATCTACGAGAGGGAGAGTGAATCTACATACCCTTGTAGATCGCTAAGCGGAAGCGTTAAGAAACGCGGTTGATGTAGTCGAACGTTTCCGCGATCCAAATCGCAAGTCGTCCCTCGATCCGATCACGAACTAGTGCCGAACGGACGGCACCTCCGCGTTCAACACACGTACGGCTTGATGACGCCTTCACCTCCTCGATCCAGCGAGCGATGATGAAGTAGTAGATGAGTTCCGGCAGCACGACGGCGTGGTGATGGTGGTGAGGAACAATCTCTGCAGGGCTTCGCCAAGCACTACGGAGATTATGACGGGAGAACTAGAGGGTTAGGGTTGCCGACACACGGCTTGGGAAATCTTGATGTCTCCCGTGTGTTAGCCCTGCCCCTCTATTTATATGTTGAGCCCTGGGGTCTAAACTTGGAGAGAAAGCCTCCACAAGGTCGGTTTCGCCCGCACAAGGTCGGTTTGGCCCGCACGGAAAGAGTCTAACTCAGATTCTAGCAGTATCGCGTACAAGCGGTAGTACCGCTCACGAGCGGTAGTACCGCTTGAGTGGTAGTACCGCTTCACACAAGCGGTAGTACCGTTTACGCGGTAGTACTGCCTTACAGCGGTAGTACCGCTTAAGGCAGTAGCAAAACTTCCTTTTGCACTTTCCAATACCTCGTGGGCTTTACCCCTTTGGCTCATATAAAGTGTTGCTGCACCCGAACACTTCGGTAAACATCCGGAACCTCTTCCGGTGAATTCCGGAACCCTTCCGGAGATCAAAACACTATTATCACATATAGTAATCTTTACCTCCGGACTCTTCCGGAGACCCTCGTCATGTCCGGGATCTTATCCGGGACTCCGAACAACCTTCGGTCACCAACACAATAACTCAACTATACTAATCGTCACCAAACGTTAAGTGCGTAGACCCTGCGGGTTCGAGAACTATGTAGACATGACCGAGACACCTCTACGATCAATAACCAATAGCGGGACCTGGATGCCCATATTGGCTCCTACATATTCTACGAAGATCTTTATCGGTCGAACCTCTATGTCAAGGATTCAGTTAATCCCGTATGCTGTTCCCTTTGTTATTCGGTATGTTACTTGCCCGAGATTCGATCGTCGGTATCTCTATACCTAGTTCAATCTCGTTACCGGCAAGTCTCTTTACTCGTTCCGTAATACAAGATCTCGTGGCTAACACTTTAGTCACATTGCTTGCAAGGCTCATTGTGATGTTGTATTACCGAGTGGGCCCTGAGATACCTCTCCGTCACACGGAGTAACAAATCCCAGTCTTGATCCATGCCAACCCAACAGACACCCTTGGAGATACCTGTAGAGCACCTTTATAGTCACCCAGTTACGTTGCGACGTTTGATACACACAAGGTACTCCTCCGATGTCAGGGAGTTGCATGATCTCATGGTCATAGGAACAGATACTTGACATGCAGAAAACAATAGCAATAAACTGACACGATCATATGCTACGTTCGTAGTTTGGGTCTTGTCCATCACATCATTCTCCTAATGATGTGATCCCGTTATCAAATGGCATCTCATTTCTATGGCTAGGAAACCTTAACCATCTTTGATCAACGAGCTAGTTAACTAGAGGCTTACTAGGGACACAGTGTTGTCTATGTACCCACACATGTATTTGAGTTTCCAATCAATACAATTATAGCATGGATAATAAACGATTATCATGAACAAGGAAATATAATAATAACTAATTTATTATTGCCTCTAGGGCATATTTCCAACACTCGGGGGCTAGCCGGCTAGTCCGCGCCTCGCCATTTTTCCTTAAGTCCATTCCGAAGCGTACGAACCGCCAAAGCCCTCTCTTCGCCTGCCACAGCCGGCTCCCGGCTGCCTGGTCAGCAAGAGCTAAAGGCCAGAAGCATCGTCACGCGAGAACGGCTAAGGAGGAGGGCCCGGCTCGGCCAAGCCGGCACAACCCGCCTTCTCTCACTACTTCGCCGCACGACCGGCTGCGCGCCAGGCGGCTTCGCCGCCTGCCGCCAGCCGGCCCAGTGGGTGTTTCTCTCGCGCTCAACGTCTGGAAAAGCCTAAGTATTGTATGTCCGCTCTCAAGACAGAATCCCCGTCCTAGCCACAGCCGCCACCCGGCTGTCCGGCTAGCGGGAAGGAAGTCCAGAGAAAAGACAAACAGGAAAAGGCCCAAGGCCGAACAGCAAAAAGTGAAATCGCATGCAAAATTTATATACAGCAAGGGCCTTCGGCCACAGGTTCATTACATGTAACTACACCCCCAGTGGGTGGACCTGCTACCTAACCGAGTTCAAGTACAGGAAGGTTGAAGATAAAAAGAAAAAATCCTAAGCGGCACCCACGTCGTCTCCGGCCGGCGTCGGCTCAGCCGAGGTGGACGTGACCGCCGGGTCGGGCCCAGTGCTCTCCGGCCTCTCGGTCGTGGCGTCGTCGTCCGGGTCGGCCCCGTCGTCAGCGTAGACCCCCGTCTCGGCCGAGCTGCCGTCCGGGTCGTTGAGCAACAGGCCGAACTCGTCGGCGGGGAGCTCCTCGCCGTCCTTCGTCCGCTCCAGGACGAACTCGTCGTACGGAGCAAATGACGCCAGATAACTGGCCCGCCCGGCGATCCGCCACGCCCTCGCCGCCAGGTCGTCATCTGCGCCGGCCCGCTGCGCCGCCAGGCGGTCGAGGTCCATGCCCGGATACCAGGACACGACGAAGCGCAGCGCCGTCTCCGCTCCGGCGCGGGCCGCGGAGGCCCTCCACGCGCCGACTCGCTCTACCCCGGCCTCCAGCCATCGCGCCAGCCGGGTGACGTTGTTCGGCACCACTGCACTCGGCCAGAGGCTGCTCGCCATGCCCATCCCAGCCTCGAACAGGCGGTGCATGTGCCCCTCCACGGCTCGAAGACAGGCCTCGCAGGCAAGGACGATCTCCGAGAGGCTCCAGGCGGCGTAGACGTCGATCTCCGTCCCTGTCGCGCGCAGGTCCGCCCGGTGGGTATACACGGCCGCATCGGCCGCATCCTACGTCTCTGGGAAGACTCCTGGCAAACGAAGGAAACAAATCAGTCAAAGAAAGCAACTTGCCGGCTACGCCAGCCGGACCAAAGAAAAGATAGCACTTACGGGCGAAGGTCTCGTCCAGGTGTTGCGCCTCGCCTAGCATCCCGTTCTCCCGTATGGCCGACGCGCGAGCCTGGGCCTCGAGATCATTCTCGAGCCAGGCGATCCTTCTGCCGGCATCCGCCAGCTCCTCGGCCGCCTTGCTGCGCTCCTCCGCCAGCTGGCCCAGTTCCGCCCGGTGGGCATCCTCCGTCGTGGCCTTCTTGGCCACCAGCCGGTCCACCTCGGCCTGGAGCCGGTCATGGTCGGCGACGGCGCGATCGCGCTGCTCGCCGGCTTCGGCAAGCCGGCCTCGGAGGCCTGGCACCTCGGCCGTGTCGGCTGCGCGATAGGGTCCCCGGTCAGATGCCGGAAGCAAAGATTAGAAGAAAAAGACAAAGCTCTAAGATTCGACCCGGCTGCTCCGCAGTCCGGCCCGAATCTCGGGGGCTACACCCAGTGGGTGCGCTGGCGCGCCCCCACTGAAGGCATGCAAGGCGTACCTTGAACCCGGCGCAGCTCCTCTTCCTTGGCGACGAGCTGGGTTTTGGCCTCGCGGTACCGCTCCCGGAGCCGGTTGTACGCGCTGGCCCGGAGGTCGTACAGATGCTGCGCGCAGACAAAAGATTAGAAGAATGCAAAAGACAAGCTATAAGATTCGACCCGGCTGCTCCGCAGCCCGGCCGAACCTCGGGGGCTACACCCAATGGGTGCGCTGGCGCGCCCCCATTGATTCAACAATCGAGGCAAGCAAAGAAGAAAAAACTCACCGCAACCGCCTGCTCCAGCCTCCGCGCCGCCTCTTGCTCTTCCCGGACGAAGGCCTGCAGGCGCTCGCCCCGACCACGAAGCTGCGAGCGCAAGGCATCCGCCGCGTCGTCCTCCCGGGTTCGCGGCCCGACCACAACCTCGCTGGAGCTCGCCCACGGTTGTTGCAGCGCGGTCCCGGCGCCGAATCCGCTTCCACCCGGCCGCTCGGGGTTCGTGGCAGCTTGGGGCGGCACGACCACCAGGGTACCGACGTCCCCGGTCGCGGCCTCCGGGGCCGGCGTCGGCTGCGCTTGGCCGGACGGTGCGGAGTCCACCTCGCGCCTCTCTCCGCCGCCCTCGCCTCCTCCTGCCGGGTCGGCCCGGGGCGGCGTGTCCACGACGATATTCTCATCGACGTCCGACTCGCCGTTGGCCGGCTCCGTCTGCCCTGCCGGCTCGCCCGCTCCCTCCGGCTACGGCTCGATGATCATCACCGCCGGCGCCGAGCCCTCCTCCATCTCCGGCCAGGCCGGGTCCATGGTGGTCCTGGCCCGCCTGGCAGAAGCCCTCCTCCATCTCCTTCTCGGCCTCCGCCTGGTCCCGCCAGGCAGCGCTCGTCACCGCGTCAAGATCCCGGCCGGACTGACGGGCCTCGAGGTCCTCCTCCGCGGTCCGGTCCGGCTCGCGGTCGATGGCGCTGCTCCGGGTCTTCCTCCAGACGGCCTCGCCCGCCGCGGCCTCTGTCGCCGCCACCGCCAAGTCAAGAGTCGACCTGCGCACAGCAAGTTTATCACCGCGAAGGCACAAGCGAGAAACAAGCAAGAAATCAGAAAAAAGACAAGAGACACTTACCCAATGACCGTCGGGACCTCCCGCCTCTGCCCCACGGACGGGGCGAGCCGGCGCTTCTTCTTCATGACGGCCCTCTCGCGCGCCGGATCCGCCGCCGCCGGGCGCTTCGCGGCCGGCCTCGTCTCAACCGCCTCCTTCCCATGCAACCGGCTGACGGACGCCGCCGCGCGGGCCGGCCCGGCGCCGGCCGTCTTCCGCAGCCGTCTTGGGGGGTCGATGCTGCCGTCCTCCTCGGCCGAGGGCGCTGCACCGCGGGCACCGGTCAGGGCCTCCTCGTCGTCATCCAGCCACTCTCGCAGTAGATCTGGGGGCGGAGACTTACCCGCATTCCGCGACCCGCCGGCCGCGGCATCGGCCAGGCGCGCTTCGACCGCCCCCTCCTCCGCCTCGGCACCGGCCTCCTCCACGTCCGAGTCGGGCAGGTCGGCCAGCAGGATCTGGGGATTCGGCCCGTCATGATTCCGCTGGCTGGCGAACAGCTGCGCCCCCCCCCCCCCACGGCGTCAAGACACAAGAATAACGTCGAAGCGGCAAAAAATAAAGACCAGGGACTCACCGCCGGCGCCGGGTTCCCCCGGTGATAGGGCTCCTTCCCGAAGCTCCATCCCTCCTCCTTCAACCCGGCCTTGGAGATGTGGTTCACCCGCTGGGCGATCCCGGCCGGCGTCAGCTCCTTTGTCGACATCCAGGTCGGGTCGTGCCGGCCGCTCATGTCGCAGATCCGGTGTGCCTGGCCCTGCAGCGGCAGCACCCGGCGGGCGATGAAGGCCGCGATGAGGTCGGCCGGCTTCAGCCCCTCGCGGTCTGTCATCTCCCTGACCCGGCAGCAGATGTTTAGGAGCTCCTGCGGCGGCTTCTTGGGGAGGTAGCCCCAGTTCAGCTTCTCGAGCGGCGGCGCGTCGACGAAAGGCGGAAGGTTGATGACGTCCACCGCCGGGTCGGCGTTCCGGACGTAGAAGAACGTCGTCTGTCACTTTTTGGCCGAGTCCTCAAGCGGCAGCTTGGGAAACGGCCCGTTCGGCCGGCCGGTGACCACCGCGGTCCGCAGTCCAACATGACGCCGGCCGACGCCCCCTGCTGCTTGAGGAAGAACATTTTTCCCCACAGCTCCACATTCGGCAGCATGCCGAGGTAGCCCTCGCAGAGCGTGGCGAAGCCGGCGACCTGCAGCACGGCGTTGGCGCCGAGGTGGTGCGGCTGCAGCCCGAAGAAATCGAGGAAAGCGAGGAAGAAAAGACTCGCGGGAAGTTCGAGCCCGCGCTCGAAATGGGAATAGAAGACAACATGCTCGCCCGCCCGCGGCCGCGGCACCCTCTCCGAGCCGGCGCGCGCGCGACCAGCGCCTCCGCCGGCGGCAGCCGCTTCGTGCGGCGAAGGTAGCGGATGTTCGTCTCGGTCGTGATAGAGCCCTCCCAAGAGCCTTTCGGCAGCGCCATTGGGGAGGGTTTTCTACGGGCAAGAAGATGCGGCGATGGAGAAGAGGAGGGAAAGAGAGAGAGCTGTGCGCTGCGGCCCTCGGGTTGCGACGTGCAGCAGCAGGTGTGGGCAAGGCGTGCGACGGCGGCAGCACTTCGCTCGGGCGCGGCGGAGAAGAAGCAGAAGCAGAGGAGAGGCGAGGGGCGGGGGTGTGCGCGGGAGCGTTTCCGCCCCACTCTCCCCTTTTCCTCATTTATAACCACGAGAGAACATGGGGGAGTGGGATCGTTTGCGCCCACGATCCCCACTCCCCCGCACTGTGCGCGCGCGTTTCCCATACGCATTAACTGCACGGGGAAGCACAACCGCCAAGGGTCGCCACAGTAAATCCCTCACGCGCGGGCCGAGGGCGCGTCGTGGCGGGCCCGGTCCGCAGTCGCATCCCGTCGCGCGCGTGGGCTGGCAGGCCTCGCCCGCCGCAAGGCGGCACATGGCAGCCTGTCAAGCTGCGGCGGGCGCGAATCGTCGTGCGAAGCAAGACTCGGCTGGCGGACGTTTCCGTTTCCCGCCCAGGCCGTGGTGCCGCGACCCGGCCCCGGAAGCCGGCCCCCAGTGGGTGTTCCCGGCGTCCGCTGCCGCGTTGCCGACGCGCGTACGGACGGAGCCGCCCGGCCGGGCTCCAGCACTTCGTTGACGAACCGGCTCCACGGGGGGGGGGGGGGGGGGGGGTAAGCTGCGAAGGCCCTCCTGCCTGGAGACGGCGAACCTTCACAGCTTCGGGGACTACTGTTGGGGGATGATCCCCGGGTAGGCAACGGAGCCCGGATCCCCCTTCTTTTCAAAACATCGGGGCAGGGCAAGCCCCTCAATCCGGCTGGCCTGCATGCCGGCTCCCCAGCACGAGCCGGCTCGGCATGGCGACCCGGCCCGGCCGGCTGGCCGCTGGAGGACAGCCCTCATGACAAGACCAGCATGGCGACAGCGCCCCTCCTTGGCGCCGACCCACGCGGGCATGGCTACAGCGCTCCTTGCGCCCCCGCCCGGGGCGGGCGGTGTCCGGGCGGCGCGATCCTGTTACTAGGCGGCGCCGACCGACCTATGACGAACGACAAAACCTGCCACAGTGCCGCGCTGCCGACCGAACCCGTGCCCGACGGACCCGGCGCACCCGGCGGACCCGGTGCACCCGGCGACCCGGCGGCCCCCACCGCCGGCTCCTAGACGATGACACCAGGGCCCCGCGCCTGTGCATCTTTACCAATGTAACCCTGGGGGGTTGAGCTATAAGACCCCCCGGGAGGCCTCCGTGCAGAGGGATTGAACACTGGACACACACACACACACACGTAGCCAGGAGAAGGAGAGAGCTAGCTTTTCTTCCTCCTCCCATCAAACAGCTCCAGGAGCAACCTTGTAGCCCTTGCGCTTTCCATACACCATTCGGCAGGACTAGGGGTGTTACCTCTCCGGAGGGCCCCGAACCTGTGTACGTCTCGTGTCTCGCACTTGCGCGCGCCAACCTCGCCTCCGGAATCCATCGGCGTCCTCTCGTAACCCCACCTTTTTAGCCATCTTATGGCATCTACCGTGAGAATACCACGACACCTCTCGTGATCTCGGGTTCTCAGAGAGTCAGAGAGGAATACTGCTGGCTTCTACTCCTAATTCTACTCCTATTATCTTAATTTCTATTTTCTAATTAACTTTTCGGAGGGATCATTAGAGAGATAGGTTCTTGCATGATTGCCTCCTCGATTAAAGATCACAGTATAGCAGTTCAACCGGACAGGACACGAGACTAGGTGAGTTAGACGGTCCGTTTAATTGCCAAATATTGACACATAATCTCCAATTAATATCTGCTGCCGTATCACTTCAATTTTATTTTATTCATCTTTTGTATCTCGTGTTTCAATACTACAAAATTGTTATGTCAGGCATTATGTCACATACTTTATAATTGCTCGATAGTTTATTTTTTCTAGTAAGATAGGGCCCCATTTTTTAGTTTCGCACAGGCCCGGATTTTGCCGCCCGGCCCTGCGTGCAACACCTCAGACCATCACTAGTACGCCCGGATGCCCAGCCGGCCCAGCGCTGGCCGCATTGCCCCATCACACTAGTTCTTGTCGATCTTGGTGCTTGTACGTGGTGACGCGGGTGCAGAGTCGTCGAGGTGCCTCTATTGACTTTCCGACCGAACGAACGAGAGCTGTTTTTTTTTTTTTTTGAAAGGTGAGAGCAGAGATGATCTTCTCTGTTATGCAGATGGGCGAACTGAGCAAAGGAATCTAGGGAACATTAATAGGAGAAGATGAGTTCCCCTGCTTTCTTCAGCAGCTGTTTGTCAAACAGAGCAAAACAAAAGCGAATCATGGAGCTTTTGATCAATCGGACAACATAAACAAAACAATAGGGTGCCAGAAAAGATTTCTCTTGAACATTTTTTTAACACGTGAACATTTTTAAATGTCACATACATTTTTAATGCTATTAACATTTACTTTGAATTAGGCAAACACTTTTTACAGTGTATAAACACTTTTCATATATTTTAAAAACATTTTTCAAAATCTGCTGCCTACATCGATCTCATGTCTAAGAGCGTCTCTAGCCGACCCCTAAAAAATAGAGGAGTATCCGGCTGAGTAAAAATCTTAGTGGACTATTTATACTCCACTGTTTTTTTACCTGACCTAGCCGATCGCCTAAATTTAGTTGAGTATTTTTTTGTCAAACTCATTTCATTTTCGGCCACCGAAACAAATTTCACTGCTTCTTTATTTCATTGAACGACATCTTCATACACCGGAGTACATAATTCATCAATTCTTCGCTAAGAGAACCGAACAAAAAAAAACTAATAGAAATCAACTTCCATAAATGCTCCCACTAGTTGGATTAATATTTTATCTATGTCTTCATTTTGAACATTGTTAATTCTCTCAATTGGCTTCTCGAGCTTGCACACTTATTTCTTTTTCGGTTCCACACAATTCGACATTGCGTCGCCTCTAGTCTAATCTCTAGTCTCTACTCTAGCAAGCAGTGCACGAACATCTATCAAATTTCTCGCTATCAATAGATCGATGTACTCTTCTTCCCAATACCAAAACTTGCATCCATTCTACACACAATTTTGAGCAAATAATGAGCTACAAATTGCGACGAATCCGATGAACAACTGGACAAACAAGCACTCACTTCAACTTTTTTGCACTTGAAGAACACCCATTCGGGATGTTGTGGCGTGGTTGAAACTCGGCGCACCACTTGCCGCAGGCAGTCGTCACACTTGATGACTGGCAACGGGGAGCCGACGGCCGGACGTGTCTTTGCCGGCGATCCACCGACGAGTAAGATTCAAGCGGCTAGAAGAGGAGGCCATACCTAGATGCGACGCAGAGTCGTTGCCGGGGCTGTGCGGTTCGGTACCCAGCCAATCCATGACAAAGGCGACGACCGGATGCGTCAAATCCGACGGCGGCGGCGACAACCATAGATCTGCCGATTTCTTCGCCGGCGATGGCGAGAGAGGCCCAAATCCGGGTGGAAGAGGAACACGGCGGATCCTACGGAGTGTCGGCGGTGGCGGGGGGTGGCCGATGGTGGCGGGAACGGTCGCGCCGGAGTAGACTGCGTGGAGGTGGGGTGGGTGCGGCCGAGGAGGGGAGCATATTTTTTGCTCGAGCAGTGGACGGCCGACTAAACATAGGAGTGCACTAGAAGGCGGAGTAAGATTTTTACTCCTCTATTCGGTTCACTACTTCGGCTAGGTGCGGGATGACTTATAAGCCTAGACGTTTAGGGGAGTGTTGAAATATATTGTCCGTCTCTCTCCATCAATTCGAACTTTTCTGTCGGTGCATGAATTCAATAGTCTATTCCTTCAGCGCGCCAACGACCAGTCATGGTTACAGTCACATGCCGAGTCAGCGCTGTTATAGCTGAAACCACCTCAAATCATGGCCTAATTTATCTGGTTTTGCATATTTTGGGGGTCACTTATCATTTTTTGAAGTTTGGGGGGATTTGATCCGATTGAGCAGATTTTCGCGGGGGCGGGGGATTATACATTTTCTCTACCGAAAAAGGAAGGAAGTTTTTTTTGAGGGACAAAAGAAAGCGCAAGCGCTATTTCTCGCATTAAGCGAGAGAAATAGCAGCTCTCGCTGAAGCTTTTTCCCCCTCGCGTCATACTGGGCCGGCCCATTCACGCGTGCTTAATCGTAAAAAAGGAAGCGAGGTAATGCGAGGAGGTGGAGTCGATCCCTAGTCGACAGGATGATCGAGCGCTGCGCTAGCCACCCCGCCGTAGTTCCTTTCACCTTGAGAACTAGGGGCGCGTCCTACTTGACGCCACTCGAGCGGTTTTCTTTCGGATTTTTTTTGTTTTATTTTGTTTCTTTTCTTTTCTTCTCCGTTTTTATTTCATTCTTTTTCATTCATTTTGTTTTTTATTTTATTTTCCTTTTGTTCTTTGTTCTTTTTCCTTCTCCATTTTGTGTTTTTCGTTTGTTTTTTCTTATGTTTGTTTTCGTTTTCACTCTACATTTTCGTACATGTCAAAAACATTTTTTGTAACAAGTGATCAACATTTTTTGTATACACGTTCAACATTGTCCGAACGCTATTTCAACATTTTTTAAAAACTTGTTCAACATTTTCATAGTTATTAAAAAACATTCAAATACTTGATCAACATTTTTTATACTTGTTAAACATTTTTATATACTCGTTCAACATTTTTTAATACCTATTCAACATTTTTAATACTTATTCAACATTTTCAAATACTTGTTCAACATTTTTCAAATTCTTGTTCAACATTTTTAAATACTTGGTCAACATTTTTCATATACTCGTTCAACATTTTTTAATACCTATTCTATATTTTTCAGATACTTGTTCAACATTTTTAATACTTATTCAACATTTTTCAAATACTTGTTCAACATTTTTCAAATTCTTGTTCAACATTTTTTAATACTTATTCAACATTTTTTCAAATATGTTTTTGAAGAGTGTTTTTTGTAATATATATATATATATATATATTTAGAATATTTTAAAGTATAAACAAAAGTAAAAAAGAAAAATAAAAAATAAAAACAAAAAGCGTGAAAAAAACAAAACAGAGAAACAGGCTGGTGTTGCCCGCGCGGTGGGCCGGCCCCCAGGAACCGCTCACGAGACAGGTCCACCGCTTCCCACGGTGGAGCTAAACGCAACGGCCCCGCTTGCTGCAAAATATCTCCATCGCGCGGCCGGTGGCGCCCCACCTGTCACCGTGCAAACGCCCCCACCTGTCAGCCACACACAGCCTAGGGTTTCATCCCCAGCGTCGTAACTACATAAACCTCTCGGCCCCGGACCTCTCTTCCCCCTCTTTTCCCGGCTGCGCATCCCTTGCCAGCCTCCCACCCTCCCCACCCCCGCCGCCGCCGCCCCGTCGATGCCTTCCATCGCCGGCGTCCCCGAGCCCATGGCCGTCGACGACTCCGCCTCCAAGAAGGCCAAGCGCAAGCAGCTCAAGGCCGCCGCCGAGGCCGCCGCCGCCGCCGCCTCGGGCAAGAAGGAGAAGAAGGAGAAGAAAGACAAGAAGCGCAAGACCAAGGAGCCGGCCTCCTCCGACGAGGAGGGCCGGAGCAGCACCAGCTCCGAGTCGGACCGGGCGCCCGCCGCCAAGAAGGCCAAGAAGGAGAAGAAGGACAAGAAGGCCAAGGCCGAGCCGGCCGAGGAGCCGGCCAACGACGACGGGGAGCTCACCGCCAGCGGCGAGGACGAGGAGCCCGCCGACCCCAACGCGCTCGCCAACTTCCGGATTTCCGAGAAGCTCAAGGACAAGCTCAAGTCCAAGGGCATCAACGCGCTCTTCCCCATCCAGGCCACCACCTTCGGTCTCGTCCTCGACGGCAACGACCTGGTCGGCCGCGCGCGCACCGGACAGGTCAGTGTTCCTCCCTTCTCTGTCTCATTTGATTGATTGATTTGTTGTAGTTACCTGGCTTATATGTTCCTCTGCGTTTAGATTTAGTAGCAACCTTGCTGCGCCTATTTCATATGATCATGTCCATAACTTTGAAGAAGAGAATCAATCTCTAATTTGTGATCATGATTATCGTCAGAATTCCATGGATTACAAGAGAAGAGTTGTTCCTGTCTCGGAATTGCACGCCTTTTGTTCACATGGGACATTTTTATGTAGTTATACAGTTAATAGGAAAGTCTTAATACCTAATAGGCCATACGGTCTGTGCAACATTGCTTGTAGTTGTCCTTTTCGGTGTCCTGACCCTAAAAAACAACCATTTTGGGGGCCTAGACATGAAGATTAGTTTGTCTTTGTGATCATGTGATGTCTCCTGAAAACATTGTGTTCATTTTGATTGTAGGGCAAAACGCTGGCTTTTGTTCTACCCATATTGGAATCATTGGTTAATGGGCCACACAAGGCAACTAGAAGGACTGATTACGGCAGGCCTCCAAGTGTTTTGGTTCTGCTACCAACCAGAGAGCTGGCCAATCAGGTATGTACTACCGTCTCATTCTCAAGAAAGACAGATCCTTCCTCTAAATCCTCTGTGATCTGACATCCCAACAAAATTCAGGTGCATGCAGACTTCGAGTTTTATGGTGGAACGTTTGGGCTTTCTACATGCTGTGCTTATGGAGGTTCCCCCTACCGTCCTCAAGAGAATGCACTGAGAAATGGGGTCGACATTGTTGTTGGGACTCCTGGCCGTGTCAAGGTATTTCCCCCCTCTGTTTAACCTGGTTCATTTGCTCTATAGCGCTCTTAATTTTGTTCTAATGCTCGCTGCATCACTTTCTTGCCCAGGATCTTATTGAAAAGCAAAAACTCAACTTGAAGTGCTTGAAATTCCGTGTCCTTGATGAGGCTGATGAAATGCTTAACATGGGGTTTAAGGACGATGTCGAGCTTATTCTTGGTATGTCTACATCCTTGTAACACTAGATGTTCATTCTACGAAGTTGTCTGTATGGTGTTACACAAGTGAATACCTGACTTTGCATGTAACTTACTTGCCCAACTTAATCCAAATTCCTTTACTGTTTTAAACAGGCAAGGTTGAAGATGTTACAAAAGTACAGACACTTCTTTTCAGTGCTACTCTACCTGACTGGGTAAAAAAGGTATGAACCACTTTGGTCAGTTATGTTGCTTCTATTGACATTCTTCTTTTTGAAAAGCATGTGAACTGACTATACTGTGGAATGATTGTAGCTCTCAATGAGCTTTCTGAAAGCTGACAGGAAAACAGTTGATCTTGTTGGCAACGAGAAAATGAAAGCTAGTGCGTCTGTTAAGCATCTTGCTCTTCCTTGCAACAAGGCTGCAAGGTCACAGATTATTCCAGACATCATAAAATGCTACAGCCAGTATGTACTTCTACCAAATGATCATCCTGTTGGCAGATAGTCTAATGCAATTCTCACAAGTTCTTACTGTATTTTTAATCTTTGTGTTCAGTGGAGGACGGACCATTATTTTCACCGAGACAAAAGAATCTGCATCTGAGCTCTCTAGTTTGATTCCTGGATCCCGTGCCCTGCATGGAGATATCGCACAAGCTCAACGTGAAGTAAGTGATTTTGTTTTGACCATGCTCGTGCCCAATGTGCTTGAAGTGAACTAATGTGCTGTTCTCTCTGCAACAATTTTTGTAACCAACACATTTTGATTGAGCTCTATGAGAATATATCATTTATGTTATATATGCTAGTTGACTTGGATATTATAGTATTTCAGAGTCCTGATTCTAGTAGTTTGCTTGTTCATCCATTTGTAATATGCTTATAACTGTCAAACACAGCGATTGAAGTGTACTGATCAACGGATGGTTATGCAGGTCGTCATTGCTGGATTTAGGAGCGGGAAGTTCCTCGTTTTGGTTGCTACAAATGTGGCAGCAAGAGGCCTTGACATTAATGATGTGCAGCTTATCATTCAGGTATGCCAATAACTGCAGTTGGTTAACTTCGCTGATAATTAGCTCCCTCACTGATCATATTCCAAATCTCTAGTGTGAACCTCCACGCGATGTTGAAGCCTACATACATCGGTCAGGTCGGACAGGGAGGGCTGGCAATACTGGCATTGCAGTCATGCTTTTTGAACCCAGATATAAATTTGGTGTGAGCAGAATAGAGAGGGAGTCTGGGGTGAAGTTTGAACATATATCTGCACCGCAGCCTACTGATGTGGCACAATCTGCTGGCAATGAAGCAGCAGAGGCCATTGCAAGTGTGTCTGACAGGTAATGTATTTTAACTCATTAATATCTGGGACTAAACAGATTCTGTGTTAGATTGAATTGTGCCACTAACTATGTGGGTGGATACAATGCAGTGTTATTCCTGTTTTCCGGCAACAAGCAGAGGAACTGCTAAGCTCCTCCAGCATGTCGGCAGTCGATCTACTAGCCAAAGCACTGGCAAAGGCAGTTGTAAGTTTGTTTATAGTTTTATATTTGTACTGTTACACTTGCTGATAATGGGCTAATTAACAAAAATTGTATTCCTTAGGGCTACACTGACATAAAGAAGAGATCTTTGCTTTCCTCTATGGAGAACCATACCACGTTACACCTTCAAACTGGCAGATCGATGTATACACCATCGTGAGTAACTGCTGCGCTTGCCAGTTTTGGGTTTTATGTCTTGTTGGGTCTTGAATTGATTCGATCTTGTTGGATCTTGAAGTGATTCGAAAATGTATTTTGTGTGCAGGTTCGTCATTAGTACATTGAAAAGGTTCATGCCAGAAGATAGACTTTCAAGCGTACATGGTATAACCCTCACCTCTGATGGGACAAGCGCTGTATTTGATGTTCCTTCAGCAGAGGTTCAAGATTACATTCAAGGTATACTCTTTTTACACTGTTTCGTTTGTGCAGTAGTAATTTATATCTGACTGAATTTACATTCGAATGCATTTCGCCTCTTTTGTGCATTGGGTATTATAACCTCACCTGCTCAAAATTACTTCATGATTCCCTGCAGGCGCGGAGAACGCAGCTGGGTTGACAATTGACGAAGTGAAGCAACTGCCAGCCTTGCAAGAGAGGGAGCAGTCGAGGGGTAACTTTGGTGGGTCGAGGTTTGGCGGCCGTGGAGGTGGCGGTGGAAGGAGATTCGGCGGAGGCGGAGGTGGACGATTCGGTGGTGGAGGAAGAGGCAGGGGAGGCGGCGGAGGCAGGTTTAACAGGAGGTGAAGACCTAGAAACAGTATAATCTATTTTTGACGGGAGTTTGAGAGATGAAAGAAGGCACAGGGAATCGTCAAAGTTTTGACTGCGCCGTGTATCGGGTTTTTTGTTTTATTTGTTAGTGTTCCTGTCCCCGAGATTATGACGATCATGTTTGCCAACTGAAAGAGTGTAAAATATGATCTGATACTCAGCCACTGTTATGAACGGATATGTTGTGTTGTTTTGAGACATGCAGCTTCAGTTATCAGCTCTTACGTGCAAATCTACTTTTGGATGCAATTTTGGTTTTTGTTCTTCCTATGGAGCAAGTGGTAGTTTGGTTGAGCCGTCCTACAATGCTAGGGCGTTTCTTTGAATGGTGGTTGTGAACTTGTGGTGCAGATGTAGCATCACTGTTGTTGCCGGCCAATAGTTGCCCGTTACCCTGCAACATTGAAGGTGTCGTCGGAGCTGCAGTTGCCGCTGTTTGCAACACCGTCGATGAAGCATCGATGTTTCGCTCCGTTGCAGCATGTGCCGGTCTGCAGTTGCCGCTGTTTGCAACACCGTCGATGAAGCATCGATGTTTCGCTCCGTTGCAGCATGTGCCGGTCGGCTCACCACAACCACCAGCATGCTTGTTGACCTATGGGTCACCTCCTTTGCAGCAGCTCGTGGCTGGTCCTACTAGCATTGACCGCCAACTCGCGGACATCCCTACAACATCCGGTCCTTGCAGCATCGAGCGCTAGCGAGGAGCGGTGGCCGGTCGGGCCTTGCAACAACGGCTACAACAACTAATGGTTCCCTGTGGGTGGACGCGAACCAAAGAAAGAAGCTTGCAGCAGTGGTGACAACTGACTTGGCAACGTTGGCCCGATCTAGAGGAAGGGAAAAGGAATGTGGCGAGGGGGAAGAAACGGTCTGCGCTGGGAAAACGACCGTTGATTGGGCGAGCCTCCCGGAGACGATAAGGTGGAGACCCGTGCAGGGCCCACAAAATACTTGTCGTGCGGGAGGCGGCAGGCGGTTGAGGCTGTGTGTTTCCCTTTTCTTCCCAAATGTTAAGATATGAATTTTGATGGTATCTGTTGGAATTTTGTCTATTATGGGCCAAGCCCAATAGCAGTTTCAGAAATTCCTAATAAATCCTAGAGGCCCACGCAGCCCATTCGTGCAAGACAAGAGGTGGAACTAAAGTTTAGTCCCACATTGCTAGTTTAGAGGGAGTTGGACCTCTTTATAAGGGAGGTTCTTTCCCCACATGTATGAGGATGAGAACAAGAGGGACATCCACGCGCGCTCCTCCTCCGCCGCCCGCCTCGCCACGCCTCGTCACGACGCGACGCGCCGCGGCGCGGGTTGCGGGAATGAGCCGATGTCTAAATTTTTGCCACGCACGACGGGTATACGAAAGGTCACGCGGGAGCTGAAACGTGAAGTCCGTTCGCTTCGTCTCCCTCTCTTTTCACCTCCCGTCGCTGCCCTCTCGCCTCCTTCTCTTGCGCCTATAAAAGGGAGGTCGCTCCTCTCAGAGAGACGCACCAGAACTACTTCTTCTCGCCACCGGTTCCTGAGCACTGCGCTGCTGCCACGATCTTCCCCATCCCGACTTGCGGCGTGCACCGCAGGTCGGGACAGTAGGCCTCCGAAACCGCACCTCTTTGAGTCCTGTACGGGAGAAGGGTGATAGGGTTTTTGGGGAGCGCTCTGCGCGACTACTGACCGGTTCATCACGGACGCTCCGAATACCGACGACCTCTTCCCCAACGACGACTTCTTCCCCGACGTCGACGACCTCTTCGACGACATGGCTGGTGACGACACCGACCCCAAGACCGGGGCTTCTGCCACTGTTCCGTACGTCCTCGTGTTCTCTCTGTTTACGTACATGCTTCAGTTTCCTGCTCTAGTTTTTCTTGCACTAGCCTCTGTTCCATATATGTTATGTTCTCCTTCACATGTGCGCATGCTATTTGCCCTCTTACTGTTAGATGACATGACTTGTTTCATTTCTACTATAATAGTCATGTTTTCCAGGATGTTTTATTTATTTTTCTTATTAATAAAATCATATGGTAAATTGCTCATATTTCCAACAATCCAAAAACCCTATAATAGGCAATTTACCCCAAGTGGTTTTGCTGCATCCATGATGCCTCCTATGTTTGAGGGTGTGCACTACAAGAGGTGGCGCGTGAGAGCAGTCTTATGGTTTCAAACCATGAGTTGCTATGACGCCACTCTTGGCAAACCGGAAGGAGATTATGATGCTCAACAGGAGCAAGCTTTCCAGAAAATGGATACCCTGTTTAAGGCTGCTCTCTTGAGTGTTCTTGGTGAGAACATAGTTGATGCTTATGCATCAATTGATAATGGAAAAGATATGTGGGACGCACTTGAGGCCAAGTTTGGGGTCTCGGATGCCGGCACTGAGCTGTACATCATGGAACAATTCTATGACTACAGGATGACTGAAGAGCGCTCCGTGGTTGAGCAAGCTCACGAGATACAGTCATTTGCTAGAGAACTTGAGCACTTCAATTGTATGTTACCGGACAAGTTTGTTGCCGGAGGCATCATCACTAAGCTTCCTCCTACGTGGAGGAACTTTGCTACCTCTCTGAAACACAAGAGACAGGAGTTTTCCGTCCCGGATCTCATTGGTACTCTTGATGTCGAAGAAAAGGCGAGAGCAAAGGATACACGTGCTCGAGGAATTGAGGGAGGATCCAGTGCCAATCTGGTACAGAAGAAAAACTTCCAGCCCCACAACTTCAAGAACAAGGGCAAGTTTAATGGTAAAGCAAAATTTGATGGGAAGAACAAGGCTGTACAGCACACGAACTTCAAGAAGAAGAATGACAAGAAGAAAGGTGTTTGTCACGTGTGTGGAGATCCTGATCATTGGGCTCCTAGTTGCCCTACTCGCTATGACAAGCGTCATCTTGGGAAAGGCGGCAAAACCGCTAATGTTGTCATTGGAGACACTGACATGAAGGATGCTGGGTATGGTATATTTCCTACTATTCTTTCAGTATGTCATTCTCCTGATTGGTTAATTGACACGGGTGCTAATGTGCATGTATGCGGTGATGTTTCCATGTTTTCGTCTTATCAGACCGCAGGGACTTCCACCGTGCTGATGTGCAACGGTTCAAGTGCTTCTGTTCATGGTGTTGGCACGGTCGATCTGAAGTTTACTTCGGGGAAGATCGTGCGGCTGAAGAACGTGCATTATGTCCCCTCCGTCAATAAAAATCTTGTTAGCGGATCTCTTCTGTGTAGAGATGGCTACAAGCTTGTTTTTGAGTCGAATAAATTTGTAATTTCCAAGTATGGAACCTTTGTTGGTAAAGGCTATGAGTCAGGAGGCCTGTTTCGTTTATCCTTATCAGACATTTGCAATAAAGTTGTTAATCATGTTTGCAACAATAGTGAATCAAATGTGTGGCATTCACGTCTTTGTCATGTTAACTTTGGTTGCATGTCGCGACTAGCGAAGTTAAACTTAATCCCTAGTTTCACCACTGTCAAGGGATCTAAGTGTCAAGTGTGCGTGCAAGCTAAGCAACCTCGTAAGTCTCATGTGACTGTGGAAACGAGAAATCTTGCACCACTAGAGCTCATACATTCAGATCTATGTGAAATGAATGGTGTTTTGACAAAAGGCGGAAAGAAGTATTTTATGACGTTGATTGATGACTCCATTAGATACTGCCATGTGTATCTTCTGAAATCTAAGGACGAGGCTTTGAATTATTTCAAGATCTATAAAGTTGAAATGGAAAACCAACTTGATCGGAAGATCAAGAGGCTTAGATCCGATCGTGGTGGAGAGTATTTCTCAAATGAATTTGATTCTTTTTGTGCGGAACATGGTATAATCCATGAGAGGACGCCTCCCTATTCACCTCAGTCAAATGGGGTGGCCGAAAGAAAGAACCGTACTCTAACTGATTTGGTTAACGCCATGTTAGACACATCGGGTCTCTCCAAGGCATGGTGGGGGGAGGCGATATTGACTGCATGTCATGTCCTAAACCGAGTTCCCACAAAGAACAAAGAGATAACTCCATTCGAGGAATGGGAAAAGAAAAGGTTGAAGCTCTCTTATCTACGAACTTGGGGTTGTTTGGCGAAAGTCAATGTGCCAATTCCAAAGAAGCGGAAGCTTGGACCAAAGACTATGGATTGTGTTTTCTTGGGATATGCTTTTCATAGCATTGGTTATAGATTCTTGGTTATAAAATCTGAGGTACCTGACATGCATGTCGGTACGATCATGGAGTCGAATGATGCGACTTTCTTTGAAGATATCTTTCCCATGAAGGATATGGCTACCTCATCTAATCAGGAGATGCCTAGTTCATCGACTCAGGAACCAGTTACAATTACTGAACCTACCATTTCGATGGAACACTTTGGAAATCCTGTGGAGGAGAACAATGAAGTTCCTACTAGGAGCAAGAGACAGAGGACTGCAAAGTCTTTTGGTGATGATTTTCTTGTGTATCTCATAGATGACACTCCCAGTTCTATTTCAGAGGCCTATGCTTCTGAAGATGCTGACTACTGGAAGGAAGCGGTCCGTAGTGAGATGGATTCCATCTTGGCAAATGAAACTTGGGAGATAACTGATCGACCTTATGGGTGCAAACCTATAGGGTGCAAATGGGTGTTCAAGAAGAAACTTAGGCCTGATGGTACTATTGAGAAGTACAAGGCTCGGCTCGTGGCTAAGGGTTATACCCAAAAGGAAGGTGAAGACTTCTTTGATACTTACTCACCTGTGGCTCGACTAACCACTATTCGAGTACTACTTTCACTTGCTGCCTCACATGGTCTTCTCGTTCATCAAATGGATGTTAAGACTGCTTTCCTAAATGGAGAGTTAGAAGAGGAAATTTATATGGAACAACCAGATGGGTTTGTAGTACATGGTCAGGAAGGGAAAGTGTGCAAGTTGCTGAAGTCTTTGTATGGACTTAAGCAAGCACCCAAGCAGTGGCATGAGAAGTTTGAAAGAACTTTAATAGCCGCAGGCTTTGTTGTAAACGAAGCTGATAAATGTGTGTACTATCGCCATGGTGGGGCGAGGGAGTTATCCTTTGCTTGTATGTTGATGACATACTGATTTTCGGAACAAATCTGAAGGTTATTAAGGAGGTCAAGGATTTCCTATCTCGTTGCTTTGAAATGAAGGATTTAGGAGTGGCTGATGTCATTCTGAACATCAAGTTGTTGAGAGACGATGATGGTGGGATTACATTACTTCAATCTCACTATGTGGAAAAGATCTTGAGTCGCTTTGGCTATAGTGACTGCAAGCCCTCTCCAACACCATATGATGCTAGTGTGTTGCTTCGAAAGAATCGAAGAATTGCTAGAGATCAATTGAAATATTCTCAGATTATTGGCTCGCTTATGTATTTAACTAGTGCTACTAGACCTGACATCTCTTTTGCTGTTAGCAAACTGAGCCGGTTTGTCTCAAAACCAGGAGATGTGCATTGGAAAGCTCTAGAGAGAGTTTTGCGTTATTTGAAAGGCACTGCGAATTATGGAATTCACTACACTGGGCACCCAAAGGTGCTTGAAGGATATAGTGATTCAAACTGGATCTCTGATGCTGATGAGATAAAGGCCACGAGCGGATATGTATTCACTCATGGAGGTGGCGCTGTTTCTTGGAAGTCTTGCAAGCAGACCATCTTAACGAGGTCAACAATGGAAGCAGAACTCACAGCACTAGATACAGCTACGGTTGAAGCAGATTGGCTTCGTCGGCTCTTGAATGACTTACCGGTTGTTGAAAAACCTGTACCGGGTATCCTTATGAACTGCGACAATCAAACTGTGATCACGAAAGTGAGCAGCTCAAAGGATAACATGAAGTCATCAAGACACGTTCAGAGAAGGTTAAAGTCTGTCAGAAAAATGAGAAACTCCGGAGTCATTGCATTGTATTATATCCAAACGTCTAAAAATCTGGCAGATCCTTTTACTAAGGGTCTATCACGTAATGTGATAGATAATGCATCGAGGGAGATGGGTATGAGACCCACAATATGAGTTGTTCACAGTGGTAACCTATTCTTTGTGATCGGAGATCCCGTGAATTAGATGTGGAAGACAAGCTGTTGGTCAACTGAGAGGAGAGTATCCTTACTGTTAACAATACCACTCCATGAAGATGCAATACTCTCCTAAATCTGCATGGCAGGTTGATATATATCTTAATGTGTTCTAAGTGGCTCATTGAAGCAGAGATGTTGTCCTGCAGAACATCTTTTGAAGAACACACCTATATGAGTCTGATTGTTAAACGTCGCAATCTATGAGAGTAGGGTTCTCTCTAGTAAACTCATGAAAGGTCTCGGAGTATGACGCATAAGCTCCACCAGCGGGGAAGACCCACGGTAGCCCAGTATCGGTCAAGGCTTTGTGTGTAGCTAGATTCGCAGAAAACTTGCAGTTCAAGGTCCAGTCCACTGTTCAAGTTGCTTACTAGTGCAGCATAGAGTTCTAGGTGGAAGTTCAACTTAACAGTCTCCACTGCAGTACCGGTATATAAAACAGTGTTTTAGAACCAAAAGGCAAATTTTGTGTGCCTCTGGGATCTGGTGGGGGATTGCTGGAATTTTGTCTATTATGGGCCAAGCCCAATAGCAGTTTCAGAAATTCCTAATAAATCCTAGAGGCCCACGCAGCCCATTCGTGCAAGACAAGAGGTGGAACTAAAGTTTAGTCCCACATTGCTAGTTTAGAGGGAGTTGGACCTCTTTATAAGGGAGGTTCTTTCCCCACATGTATGAGGATGAGAACAAGAGGGACATCCACGCGCGCTCCTCCTCCGCCGCCCGCCTCGCCACGCCACGCCTCGCCACGACGCGCCGCGGGTTGCGGGAACGAGCCGATGTCTAAATTTTTGCCACGCACGACGGGTATACGAAAGGTCACGCGGGAGCTGAAACGTTTTTCTGTAGTGGACACTGAATCCGAACGGCTGAAGTCCGTTCGCTTCGTCTCCCTCTCTTTTCACCTCCCGTCGCTGCCCTCTCGCCTCCTTCTCTTGCGCCTATAAAAGGGAGGTCGCTCCTCTCAGAGAGACGCACCAGAACTACTTCTTCTCGCCACCGGTTCCTGAGCACTGCGCTGCTGCCACGATCTTCCCCATCCCGACTTGCGGCGTGCACCGCAGGTTGGGACAGTAGGCCTCCGAAACCGCACCTCTTTGAGTCCTGTACGGGAGAAGGGTGATAGGGTTTTTGGGGAGCGCTCTGCGCGACTACTGACCGGTTCATCACGGACGCTCCGAATACCGACGACCTCTTCCCCAACGACGACTTCTTCCCCGACGTCGACGACCTCTTCGACGACATGGCTGGTGACGACACCGACCCCAAGACCGGGGCTTCTGCCACTGTTCCGTATGTCCTCGTGTTCTCTCTGTTTACGTACATGCTTCAGTTTCCTGCTCTAGTTTTTCTTGCACTAGCCTCTGTTCCATATATGTTATGTTCTCCTTCACATGTGCGCATGCTATTTGCCCTCTTACTGTTAGATGACATGACTTGTTTCATTTCTACTATAATAGTCATGTTTTCCAGGATGTTTTATTTATTTTTCTTATTAATAAAATCATATGGTAAATTGCTCATATTTCCAACAGTATCCATCTAAGAAAACATCGACAATGTTATCTGGCGAACGTAGCTGGGAAGGGGGTGGCAAGCGAACGTTCTTTTACGACAGGTTTACGTGGTAAGAGATGGTAAATGCCATCCTTCTTTGCAGCAATTTTTTTCTTGTGTTACCAAAGAAAGTTTCACCCTCCCACAATTTAAATTACCAGCCAAAACATTCGTAATTGCCACCCCTTCTCAGACGTTCGTCACGATAAGAGGGTAAAAAAACACGTTTTGAGTTGTGAATAGTTATATGTAAGTCGCCTGAATTTCGAATTTGGGTTAGTCGATTTTGGTGTGAAGGAAGGAACAACCGGAGGGAAGGAACGAGCTCGCCGGAGAAACCTTTGGGTCCATCTTAGGGTGGCAGGCAACCCCATTATCTATCTTTAGGGGTGGGGGAAGGGCAAGTTCGCCGGGAAAAAACTTGTCGTCGCCGGAGTTAAAGGGATGGCCGTTGATGGCAGCACGACGGTTGAGGGGAGGGCGGGGCGGCGGCGGGAGCGCCGCCGGCCGCAGGCGGTTATGCTTGGGCTGGATCGACGGGGGTAAGAGGAAGAAGAGGAACAGTAACGGTTGGAGGTAGAAGAAGGCTTCTAGTCCGTTGGATCTGCATCTGACGGCTGAAATCGATCGACTGAGCCGGTCCCAATTTTGATCGTATCCATCCGAAAGGGTGCGAAGGACGCAGCTTTGTGTCACTATCGTATCGATGGTGCGCCGAACTGACAGATGACACAACAACAACAAATTATTGGCGCACGCGCGGGACGGCCGTCACATCACGTCGGTTGCGTGGGGGTCGAGGTGGAGGCCCACCGCCGACACCAGCGGCGGCCCGCGCCTCGCCGCGAACCATATCTTCACCGTCCGCCCGGCGACGGGGCAGGCCAGCCGGTGCAGCCGCTTGTGCCCCACCGTCGTGCCGCGCGCCACGGCCACGCCGTCCACGTACACCTCGTGCCGCTCCACCCGCTGCCCCAGCGCCACGTGCTCCTGCACCCGCACCACGTTGAACGCCTGCGCCCCCGTCGGCCGCCGCAGCTCGATCCAGTACCCGTTCCTGCGCCCGTCCTCCGCCGTCGGCGCCCAGTACGTCTCGTCGCACCCGTCGAGCACCTTGCCCGCCTCGAAGCCGGCGCCGCGCTCGCTGCTGGCCCGGGCCCTGCTGCCCTCGGCCAGGTCCGTGCCGAAGATGCGCTTGACGGCGGCGCCGAACTCCCGGAGCCTGGCGAGGTCGGCGCCGTCGATCAGGCCCGTGGCGTTGGGCGGCGCGTTCAGCAGCAGCACGCAGTTGCGGCCCACCGAGTTGTAGTATATGTTGAGCAGCTGGCTCAGCGGCTTGGCCGTCTCGTTCCGGTGCCAGAACCAGCCCGGTCGGATCGACACGTCGCACTCCGGCGGCACCCAGTCCGTGCCCAGCGGATCGCCCTCGTTCAGGTACCTGACAATCCGCTGTCAGTCAGCAACAGAACAGAGCAATTCTTTCCGTGGTTGCGCAACTGCTTGGTACTACCACGTTGTATGTGTGCACGTACTTCTCGATGCCGGCGCTGCCGATTGTTATGGACGATTGGTTGACGGCGGACCAGCAGGTGGTTCCGGCGAACCCGTTCTCGTCGCCGACCCACCGGACGTCGGGGCCTGCGTCGGAGAAGATGTTGATGGAGCCCTGCAGCTGCCTCACGGTGTCGAACCACTCCTGGAAATGGTACGTCATCTTGGTCGCGTTCGTCCCCTTGTTGCCGTCGAACCAGATCTCCCACACCCTCCCGTACCTACGCATGCAACAATGATATGTCAACAATGGCCGGCCGGGGCCGGCGATGTATGGATGCACGTGCAAGCGCGTTCAGGCACTGACCCGGTGAGGAGCTCGTGGAGCTGGGCGAGGTAGTACTCGTTGTACTCAACCTCTTGGCCGTAGCGGCGGTCGTGGAGGTCCCACGGCGAGAGGTAGAGGCCGGCGTCGACGCCCCGTGCGCGCGCTGCGGCCGTGAACTCGCCGACGACGTCGCCGTTGCCGCCGCGCCAGGGGCTGGCGCGCACGGAGTGGGCAGTGTAGGCGGACGGCCAGAGGCAGAAGCCGTCGTGGTGCTTGGCGACGAGTATAGCGAGCGACGCGCCGGCCGCCGCCGCCGCGTCCATCCACTGGGTGGCGTTGAGCGCGGCCGGGGCGAACAGGGGCGGGTCCTCGGCGCCCGTGCCACGCTCCACGTCCGTGAAGGTGTTCGTCCCGAAGTGGAAGAACATGATCACCTCGCGCCGCTGCCACGCCAGCTGCGCCGCCTTCGGGATGGGCAGCACCGGCAGCGGCGGCGGCACGCGCGTTCCAGCCCCCGCCGCCGACACCAAGCCGGCGGCGAGCACCAGGCAGTAGTACAGCAGCGACATGGACGGACCTCCCCTCATGTTGTCTTTCTCTCCCCGGTGTCCACTGTCCAGTCCTACATATACTGCCAACGCCACGGACTGTAACGGGCGGGGGATTCCGGCGATGGAAGAGGGAGAAACGTGACGGGCGGAGCGGACACGACGAATGCGGACAGGCCAGTGGGAGTGGCGCATGTGAACCCGAGTGAGGTTGGATTTTTTTACTCGAGTTTCAGTGTCCCGATCGATCCGGTACCCGACACCCTGATCGATCGCCCTCGATCCGAGTATGCAGTCCATGTTGCGGCACGATCGATCGGTCACGCTGGGGCTCAGTAACTTGAGTTGCTTTCAGTGGGTGGCCGGCCGGCAGTGCCCCTTCCGATAACGCACAGGCCTGCCGGCTGCCATTCTCGGCTTCTTGCGGGAGGACGGGAATATTGCTGGAAGGAAGCGCATAGCTCGGCATGGATGGGCCTGAAACTCCAGAACGCTCCAAGTCGGCAAGGCAACCCTGCCCTGGCTTAGCTTGCTGTTGCTGGTCTGGAAGAGGATGCCATTTGTCGCGGGCACCAGCGCCGGAACAAGCGAACAACCATGGCGGCCGCCATAGGACACAGGACCATGGATGCACGTGAAAGGGCCCTTCAAGCAGCATCGCTTCATTTCCTCGGGCGGCGACGATTCACCGGTCAGCCTGGGATCCACCGGCCGATTAGCTCGCACGGGCACAATCAGCAGCGCAAGTGCGGAGCACGCTGGATTTGGACGTAGCTGCTGGCCGGCCGCGCTGCACTGCACCGCTGCCGCACGCAGGGCGAGCGAGGTTGTGGCGTCGCTTTCGTTATCGCTGTCCCAACTCCGCGCGTGCTCGACTTTCTCCGGGAACTCCCAACTCACAGTAGCAACAACCGGAGTTAAACCAGACCTAGCCGATTTAGAGCATCTCTAGTCGATTTAGAGAAGTAAATAAATAAAATCAGTTTTGAGGGGTTAAACCGGACCTACCCAATCTCTTAATCTCTTACAGGCTTTAGAGGAGGAAATTGTTTAGTCATCGCCATGGTCGTCACTTATATTTACTCGACCGGCGTCACTTTTCATGAAAAATTTCAAACTCCCCACCGCGCTGGTCCTCCTCACACTCGCACCGAACCTTCACCGGTGCTGCCTCCGGCGTCCAGGCGCAACCTCCGTCGCCGCCCCGCCGACTTGCCGCAGCCTCCGCCCCCTCCTGCCCCACTCCGATCCGCCCGTCGGTCGGTACCGTTAACGGGAAACAATGCATATCTCCGCCGAAGCCGACTCGACCCTGTTGCCGTAAAAACCACCGGAGTTGCTTTATTTGTTCGAAAACGAAGCCGGCTGACGACAGAGATAATGTAGAGCCACCGCGCGGAGCTTTGTGGCGCCGTTATCGCGACAAGACCGGCGATCTTCGTAGGCGACCGTCGAGCTTTGTCGTCGGGCGTGGAGATCGATTTGAGGCCAATCATCTACTGTTGGTCGTGTACCGCCCAGTGATTTGGTTACCGCTCAAAATATCGTGTTACCGCGCGGTTACCGCGTTTACCGCTGCCCCTCGAAAAACGGTCATACCGAGCAAAAAATCCCGAGTATTTTGAAATTTTTGAATTCAAACGCTCAGCTTCTAGTTAAATAGATGGCATCTCTTTCGAAACAATAGTTGCCATGATGGCCCGATGGCAAAGCACGTTTTCCTCAGCAGCAGCTCGCGCGTTCGACTCTCATATCGTGCATTTATTTTTTTAAGGCTGCAAATTAAAAAAAAAAGGCAAACTGGAGGGAGCGCTACACAGGCTCGAACTCGCGACGTATTGGTAATACGAAGCTGCAGGGGAAAGCCACTGCGGTAAGGCCAGGTTAGTGATTTTTGTGAGTTAAGCAGTTATCTATATCGACTCAAATTATTCGAATTCAAAATTTGATTTAAAATTTCGTCCGAAATTTTATCGGTATTTCGTGGTTACCGTGGTAACCGCGAATATCGGTGCCCCTCGGTAAAAACGGTTCACTCGGGATCCAAAACCTTGGTACCGCCCCGCCATTGACTGCCGCCCCACTCGCCGTCCACCCCGAAATTTGGATTCGGCTCAACGCCACCGGCCGGTGCTCCCACCTTCCTCACCCGCAAGGTGTTCGATGAATTGCTAAGGTGCACTTTTTTAGCTATTTTCATTTCGTTTTGTTGTTTTTGCAATCAAATTCAACCTAGAATATTGCATAGTGTAGATAAAGAGGTTGATGGAGATGCTCTTTGATGACTCTTCGTCGGACGAGGAGGAAGATGATGATGATTTTGGTTGTCGGGCAGCTAGTACTATGGCGAAATGATAACCGGACCAACAACCAAGGAAGGACAGTCACGGCTAAGGGCATCTCTAGGGGACCCCTCAAAACCGACTAGAGGAGTTTTGAGAGGTTAAACCGGACCTAGCCGATCTCTTATAAGCTTTAGAGAAGGAAACATTTTACCGATTGCCATGGGTTCTCCTTATATTTACTCGAGCGACGCTACTTCAATTAAAAAAACCGGCCTTCCCCCGCGCTGGCCCTCCCCCCACTCACACTGAATCTTTGCCGGTGTTGCCTACGGCGTCTAGCAGCAGCCTACGCCACCGGCCCGCCGACAACCGTAGTTTCCGCCCCTCCTTCGCCACTCCGATCCGCCCGCCGATCGCTACCATCGCCGGAAACGACGCATATCTCCGCTGGAGCCTACTCGATCCGGTTGCCAAACAAATAACAGAGTTGCTTCGTTTGTTCAAAATCGAAGCCGGCTAACGATAGAGATGACGTAGAGCCTCCGCCGCGGAGCATTGTGGCGCTGTTATCACGATAAGACTGCTGATATTCGTAGGTGACCATCAAGCTTTGTCGTGGGCCGGTGAAGTGGATTTGAGGCCCGCCGTTTACTGCTGGTCGTGCACCACCCCGTCGTCGACTACCGCCCCATCCCCCTCCCCACCCGCCGTCCAACCCGAGCTTTGGATTCGGCTCAACGCCACCAGCTGATGCTCTCACCTTCTCCGCCCGCAAGGTGTTCGACAAATTGCTTAGTTGCATTTTTTTATCTATCTTCATTTCGTCTGTTGTTTTTGCAATCAAATTCAACCTAGAATATTGCATAGTGTAGATGAAGAGGTCGAGTGATGAATGATATTTTTGCACTCATTTCACTGTTGTTTAAACTGGATAATTCCGGATTTTTGAGAGAATCACTTTGATATTGCCAGTAATGACTAACAGATGCAAGAAATTGTGAAATCCTTTGCTAAATGTTTTCCACAAGAAATGAACCAAAATAAGGAAGAAAATCATCACATATATGGAAATACCAAGTGTGGGAAACAAGCCAAGTCAATTGGGGGCGCAACCGAGGCAACTGAGCAATCGACGGCGCTGGGTACAACTGTAGCCACTTGTACCAGCCACTAGGAGCACCATGACGTCTATCCGATCACACTTTATAATGGGGGTTAGGCCTAATTCGCGAATGAGGCACCACCAGAGCGACATCCAGAGAACCAGAAGCTATTCACAAACCCTAGCCACTGTAATTTCCCATATCATCTCCATAACTATCACCCCATCACCATTGTAGCCACACCCCCCCCCCCCCCCCCCCCCCCGAGTTAGCCATAGTTGTAATCGGTGCATCACAATCATCAACATTGTAAGACTATTTATCAATGTCTTTATGTTGTCTACAATTATTTCTTCTTGTGATCCGATCACGATGTGTGAGTAATTCTGTAAAGCAATGGGTTGAGGCAATGACCTTGCAATCCTATGTATTTTTGCATGGGATAGTTGGATGACTTTGCTTAATTGGTATTATTTGTATGTGTGATTCATAACGAAGTTGTCTTTTGTCTTCTTCTCGTTCTAAGGCCCCGCAAATACTCAGGATCTCGGAGATCAATCAAGGAGGAGGTAAGAAGCAAGGATGAGTGGGACGCTATTCTGAAAGCAGCGACAGAAGGGATTAGTACGGTAGTGGAAAACAATTCCTTGGGGATATATGAGGTGTAGTCATTAAACGCCCAATTCTCTTTTTTGGAGAAATCCTTAGTAACCGAGGTAACCCCGCGTGGCGGTACGGGACATCGGTTAGACAACTGGCTCTTGATGCAAGTCGTGAACCGGTAGTGACGTCCTTTCGACACACCCCCACTTCATCGCGTTGTGAGTACATCATAACGAGTGTCTACCAGGACCATGTTTAATATCAAGACAAGATCTCACACACAAGTGCAAGGTTGTAAGTATAAGTTCTCATACCCACCTATTTCCATATCATTGTTTACACCTAAAAGGTTATTTAAAAGGTCCTGTAAATTGAAACATTTTGTGAGAATAATAACTTGCTTGAATGTTTGTCATAGAGCACATCCTCCTGTGGGTTCGATACCCAGGGTCACTCCCTTGGGGAAAAGGTAAGGGACTATCTACAAATCGAACCCGGATCACAAAGGGTCATCATTGAGGGAGATGCATGGTCTTCGACGACTCTTCGTCGGTTGAAGAGGAATACGATGATGATGATTTCGAAATGCCCATTACCGTGATCGTTAAAGAGGACTTTCGGAGACCGAGACTAGGATCACAGTTTGACCGCTTGTACATCAATCGAGATAGAGGAGCGGGCTGTGAGAAGATTATGAAGGGTTATTTTAGCCCCAATGCAACCTATCCGGAGACATATTTTCGTCGAAGGTTCAGATGTGCCGAAGTCTCTTTCTAACCATTGCAAGAGCTGTCGAGAAGCACGATGAATGGTTTAAACTAAGGAGGAGTGCGTCGGGGGAGATAAGTGTGAACCCTTTGATGAAGTGTATCGTTGCTGTTCGAGTGGTTGCCTATGGGTGTTAGGCCGACGCTATTGATGACTATGGCTGCATCGGGGAAGATTCAGTCCTGGAGGCCGTTCGAAGATACACACAAGCCTTGATTGAGATCTATGGGGCGGAGTACTTGAGGGCACCCAATGATGAATGTACCGAGAGGCTTTTGGCTGCGAGTGAAAAACGAGGATGATCTAGTATGCTTGGATCAACTGATTGCATGCACTGGACATGGAAGATTGTCCCGCGGGATGGAAAGGTCAGTACAAAGGGCACTCGAAAGATCCAACGATCGTTCTTGAGGTAGTGACATCGAAGGATCTATGGATTTGAGATTCATTAATTGGATTGCTTGGCTCTCATAATGATATGAATGTATCACCACTGTTTGGAAGGCTTGTTGCCGGAGATGCTCCTCCTTGCAACTGTTTTGTCAATGGCCGTCAGTACACGATGGGGTACTACCTTGCAGATGACATCTATCCTCCATGGGCCACATTTATGAAAACAATCCCGCGTCCTCAAGGCAACAAGAGTTCCCACTTTGCAATGCGTCAAGAGTCGAAAAGGAAGGATGTCGAGAGAGCTTTCGGTGTGCTTCAGAAGTAATTTACCAGTGTTCGTGTCCTGCAGAGTATTGGAACCCACATGTCCTACGGCAAATAATGACATGTTGCATCATCTTGCATAAAGTGATCATTGAAGATGAGAAAGGCATGCCGGTACATCATCAATGGGGATCCTGTTGAGGCCGAACACGATGTAAACAAGATACAAAGATTCCTTGTAGCGCATCGAAGCATCGAGAACCATGAAGTTCATACTCAGCTCTAAGATGAACTTTTTAAGCATCAGTGGCTACTCCATAGTACTAGTTGATTGTTGTGCTTCTATCATGCTCTTTACTTTATTTGGACCCTTTTGTGTGTTTAAATTTGAATAATTTGAATTTTGAACTTTAAATTTGTAATATTCATGAATTATGTGAATTTTGATTATTAAGTTTGGATTTAATATATGCGCAAATATGTAGTTGAAATGTAGAATGTACACAAAAATTTAAAAGAATTGATGAAGTTTTTTGTTTAATGGAGTTAAGTTTTAGCGGTTCGGTTAGTAACCGTTTTTTTAAAGTAGCAAATATAAAGAGTTATTAATAAGGTATAAAAGACCGTTTGAAGGGATGAATTATAAGGATTCGGGTAGACATGCCCTAACATCGTCTGCAATTTAGAATTCTGCAAACTAGGAAGACACAGTTTCAGCTTACATTTTTTTTTTCTATCCTTGGTCCAGAGCAAGGGCACGAGATTCAGTCGTTTTTTTGACGTGGGGATTCAGTCAGTTTCTTTCGTTCATTGAGTAGCATTTTCGGGGAAAGAAGAAGAGAATGCAGCGGGGCCTGATTCTTCTGGGCTTCCTCCCGAAGGCAGATCGAGATTCCTCCAGGGGCGTGCACCAGAACGCTGCGCATGTTGTTGTTTAGGGCCGATTGTGCATGCAGGCCTGTCCTGCTTAGCCCACCATAAAGATGCGCTGGGCCAGGTTCGAATTTTTTAAAACAAGAAAACATAATGGACGGGGAGCTCCTATAGGGCGCCTTATGCGCCGGCTGAGGCAACTGGCGCCCACAGCAGCACTCTATGGGCCGGCCCATGAAGACACTGAACAGTGCAAAACGTATTTACAGCGCGAAAAACAACAAGCAAAAAGACGAGTTCGTGAGGTATCGAACCTGCGCCGATTTGCTTAATTGCGTGGTTGGCTAACCACTAAAGCTATTACGCCCGTGTGTAAGTTTTCAACGCGAAACATATTAAGACCAAAACTATAGCCGCACTATTTAGAAAAACGTGACTTCTTTTAAGAAAAATGTGAACAAATTTTGAATGTCCACAGATTTGGAAAACATCACGAATTAGGAAAAAAGTTCATGTATTAAAAAAAAATTCATCGATTTTGAAAAAAGTTCACAAATTTGAAAAGAAATTCATCAACTTTAAAAATAGTTCATCAATTTTTTTTAAAAAGTTCACAAATCGACAAAAAGTTCATCTGATTTTGGAAGAAAAGTTCACAAATTTTTAAAAAGTTCACCGATTTTGAAAACAGTTCATGAATTTGGAAAAAGTTCATGGATTTTGGAATAAGTTCAACGTTCTTTAAGAAAAAAAGGGTCATCGATTCAATAAAAAAACTTAAATTATAAGGTCACAAAAAGCTCTCACGGCCTAGAGAAAAAAAAATAGAAGAAGCGAAAGAAACATTTAGGCACAAGTGGTTCGTAGTCCAACTGGTTGTTCGGTGCTTACTCGAACGACAGATACCCAGTTCGAATCCCCACGAGCACACCCTTTTGTCACTCGCTTCATATTGAACGGGAAAAAAAAGGAAGACGGGCCGGCCCAGCACCGCGCGGGGGTGTGCGCCCGTTTGTGAGAATTGAAGAAACGGGCGCAACGGGCGCCGTTTAGGGTTTGCCTAAAGGACGCCAGCTTTAGGACATTTTCAAGGCGAATCACGAAAACATCGACAAATGTTTGTCACTCGCTTCATATTGAACGGGAAAAAAAAGGAAGACGGGCCGGCCCAGCACCGCGCTGGGGTGTGCGCCCGTTTGTGAGAATTGAAGAAACGGGCGCAACGGGCGCCGTTTAGGGTTTGCCTAAAGGACGCCAGCTTTAGGACATTTTCAAGGCGAATCACGAAAACATCGACAAATGTTTGGACCAGATGGACAATTCAGACACTTTTAAGCATCTAACATGTCTGTGAATGGTTGAGACGTCTTTTTTTTTCGGGTACATGATCCAGACGTCTAAAATCTTATAAACCGTATTCGAGCTTTGAGGGAAAATCACTAATTAAGGAGTACTCTTTGTAAAGGTCATTCCCACTTTTTCAGGTTGCGACAAGTGACGCACTGCAACTTGGGAGTTTTCTTATTTTTCGTATATTCGTTTATTCAAAACGTTTTATCTTTTAAATAGTGCGTCGAAATCTTGAACCGTTTTCATCGTTATATTTCTCACGTCGAAATATTCAAAACTCGATCCCATGTTAATACGTTTCGAAGAATTTGCTTTCACGAAAAAATCCGAACCAGAAGCACGTTTTTCCCTTTCTGAAGAGGCACAGCTGTACCTTGCGCGGAAGCAAATCTGTGCCTCCACCAGAAGCAAATATGTGCTTCCCACGAAAAAAAAAGAAAACACAATTTTTTTTCCTTTTCCAAGAGGCACGGCAGTGCCTCTCACAGAAGCAAATCCGTGCCTCCACGAGAAGTAAATCTGTGCCTCTCGCGGAAGAGAAAAAGACGCGGTTTTCTTCCTTTTTTGAGAGACACAATAAATCCGTCCCTCCACGAGAAGTAAATCTGTGTCTCTCGCGGAAGAAAAAAAAGAAAACAATTTTTTTTTTCCTTTTCCGTGCCTCTCGCGGAAG